>CM018087.1:14443484-17030984 GCA_008658365.1 Alca torda | reverse complement strand
AGAAAACTGTCTGGCTGCCTGCGACTGATTGATCCTGCCGGGTGGTTTCTCTGGGATTTTGGGTAATGAAACAAGAGAGACCAGGCAGGATGCGTCTTAAAGCAAGTGACAAAACCAGTTGCCTAGCTCTCAGATGTGGTGGCGCGTCGCTCGGAGGGGACCGGCGGCGCCGGGGCCTTCCCCCCCCCGCCCCCGGGGCCGCCGGTAACGGCAAGGAACGCCACCCCCCCAGCCTCCCGTGTCAGGAGACGGGGCGGCGGCGATGAGAGCCGGGCGGTGACAGCCACCCGCAGCCCCTCAGCGTGCCCCCTCCCTGCGCGGGGGACACCGGCCACGTCGCCGGGAATGGGGGCACTCGAGGTGCGCTGGGTGCCCCACAGAGGGAAAGGGGCAAATGGAGTGGCTTGGAGGGTGGCGAGGATCCTGCACCAGTTCCTCACCTTCTGCCCACCCCCCCTTACCTCAGGCCGGCGCAAGGAGCTGGGGGGCTGCTTCTTTGAAGCGGGGTTGGCTTCGTCCTCCTGCGGTGTGCCCACAGACAGCATTCACCTGGGACAGAGCAGCAACTGTTTACTAGGAAAATAAAATCTTTTAAGCCCTAGGCAATCAACAGATGCAATGCAGTCGGCTTCCACCAACACTCTGAACCCACAGCGCCCCAACCACCCTTGTCCAGGCACCCTCACGCTGTGCCTGCTCGATGGAGAGCAGAACTTCCCAAGAAGGCACCTTGTCCTTCTCCTTTTGGGTGCCAGCTTGGTTAGAAAGACTTGTTAGCCTGTGGTTTCACAATAAGGGAGGATTAGGCCCTTTGAGCTCTGGTTTTCAGCGGTATGTCCCATTCTTGAGGTGCTAGGGCTCTTCCTTTCTACAGTCGCCAAGCAGGCTGAGCTGGAATTCAGGTGCTGGGTGCCTCAGGAGTCCCCAGGCAGCCCAAGGAAGAGCCAGGCCCTTGTCTGTGCTAACACCAGACATGACACCTTGGTGAAAGGAAGGAGAAAGCTGAGGTGGCCACAGCACAACAACGGCACTTGTAAGCTCCAAAATACATGCCTGGCAATTGGGAGTAATTTGAGCAAGGGCAACTTGTCACGGAAATTATGCTCATCCCTTAATCAGGGGTTAACTGCCACAGCAAACTCTCCAGGACAGGAGCAAAATTGCCATCTCTTGAAATACTTAGAACCAGGGGCCTTTCTGGAAGGCACATTTTACTCAAACACAAATTATTGGGTTTATGCCTTAGGAACTGGATGAAATTATTCGGCCCCGTAATGCGGGAGGTCAGGCAGATGATTTAATGGTCTCTTCTGGCTTTAAGAGACGTTAACTTGCCCGCTGCCCGCCTGCCGGTACCGAGTCACCCCCCCGGCCTCTCGGCCCCGGCAGCCCAGTGCGGGGCGGGTGGGAACCGGCTCCCCCCGCACGGGTGGGTGCCACGGTAGGAAGCCAGCCGCTGGCCGTGCTGCTCAGCTGCCCGCCCCCCCTTCGCTTAGCCCTGCCCCGGGCTCTCTGCGCCCACCGAGGGGCACCGGCCGGGGGAAAAAGGGCTGAGAGGCACCTCCTTCTACCGCGGTGTCGCGACTACCGCGCCCTTCGCCGTCTGGAGGGGCAGAGGGGCGGTGAGAGACCACCGCACGGGAGGGGGGAATACCCGCCCCGCCGCTGAGCAGACGACGGTGGCGGGACGGCGTGTGCAGCCGGGCGGCCGCCCCCCCCCGTCGGGGGCCCGGGGCCGAGCGCGGGGTCCCCAGGGCCGTGGAGGGGGCTGTAGCCCGGAGATGCTCCGTGACCAGATCGACAGGGTCCGTGGGGGATCCCCCCCGAATGACAGCCAGGCAGGGTGCCCCTCCGGCACGGCCTGCCCCAGGAACCCCATCCCCGAGGGGACAAACCCCCGCGGCCGAGCCCCGGTTGGGCGCAGAGCGGGCGGTGGGTCTGGGGGTGGTGTTGCTGCTGGATCTCCAGGGGGGAACAGGACTGTCCGTGCCCTCCGGCTCCGCCCGCGGCGACAAGGGACCGCACGGGGCTTGTCCCCGCCGAAATGCGAGGGGAGCGACCCTCTCCGGGGCTCCAGGCAGCCAGGCTCCGGCTGCACGGAGAAACGGGTGCATGCCACCCGCCGGTACCCCCGGGCGGAGAGGGGAGCCACCGGCGGGGACAAACCCGAGGTACTGCTACCCCCACCACCACCGCCGGCCGCGGGGGGTGGTCAGGGAATGGGGGCAGCACCGGCAACGACGCCTGTAATTTTCATGTGACATCTCTAACGTCACCTGCACCGGGAAGCGCCGCAGGATTAACGGGGGCTCCCCTAACCCGGCCTTACCCAGCGCCCCCAGGTAGTGCGAAGCGCCGGCACGTCTGAAGAGCGAGCGTTTAGGTTTACAGTGCTGGGACTGGAGGGACATTTACAACAAAATAGTCCGGATTCCTGAGGACATTTTCTCTTCCAGCTGCTTTCTAAATATAGCGCTAGGCAGTCCACTAACCTAGCACCGCGTCCTCGCTCTTCCACTTAGGGAAATTCAAAGTCAAGCTGGAGAAAAAAGAAAGAGAGAAAAAGACAAGATGGATAATTTTAAGGAAAAAAATTATACAACCATCGAGTTTTTAGAATCCACGTCTGCATTAAGGTCACCCGAACGGCGAGAAGGACCGTCTATTCTTGTTTTAAAACAGCTGTCTTTTCCGCGGGGACAGTTGTTTGCCTCCTGACCCATCGATAGCCTATTAATACAATTTAATTCTGCGGTTGCTTCTGTTTAAAGAGTGTTTGGAGCGAATTGTTTCTTTTGTTTATGATCAAACAAACGAGCTCTGGTAATCTTATGTTTTATCTCCCTAACATATGGAAAAGCTATTTATCCCAACCAATCACAATAAAGTGAAGAAAACCCCATTTTATGGAAAGGTATATATCACAAGTTTGTTCATCATTAAAGATATGATTACCAGTGAAAACCCTCCGAAAGTGGCACATTTATGATTCCAGGAACAGATGGGGACATCCATTTTCCTTGCAAATACTTTTGAAATTGCTCTACTGGTAGCAGTATAAAAATGATATACAGATGCCAGTGCCAACGAAGCCAGGACAAGAGGTCCAGATTTACACAGTAAAAGCTTCACATGCGCTCTGTCAGCTTTGATTGATCTGCGCTATACCTCAGAAACTTGTTGACTGGGAACGGAAACAGCGCAAATAATTCACTGCAACAAGGCAGATAATTCACCCAGCCAATCGCTCCGCTCCGCTTCTCCGGGCGGTGACATACGAGTCCTCCTGCCGCACAAAGAAGCATCATTCTCCAGCCTGAGCAGCGGTGGGTGTCACGGAGCTGGGGGGAGAGGGGGGAGGAAGAGAGAGAGAGAGAGAAAGGTGGGAGCAGCGCACACAAAAGGAGAGGCGAGACAAGGAGAAGTTGGTTTTGGGGCAACGGGCGCAACAACCTACCTTTTCCACGCGGAGCCCAGGCCGAGCCATTCAGCCCCAATTGTCATTATCATATTGATTAAGTTCATCAGAGAGCATTTTTAGGTTTAACGCCAGCGGATTGGGAGAGGGAGCAAAGAATTATCTAAGAAAAGCACAACATTCTTACCGCAGGGACGTTTCCCTGTTCCAGTTCATTGAGGGAGTTGATTAAGTTTAAATGAAGCAGACACTGGATAAAAGTAAGGGTATTGACCACTGGGCAGCGCGGGCTGCGCTTGAAAAGGCCTGATACATGCAGAAAAGCAAGATTTGCTAAATGCTCTAATCTTCAATCAAATCTTACATCAATACAGACAAAGTTTGGTAATGAGAGATTCAATGAAGCATGCGGGAGAAAGAATTAATCCTCTTGGTCTAAACTGGGTTCAACTTTGAAGCCTGCTCCGAAGGAAAGACAGTTATCTAAATGCTAAATAAGAAACTTATTGTACTTTTCATGGCATGCTAATCTTTTGTCTATTTCATCTCTATTATTTGTATGCTCATAGGCGGCAGTTGTCATGGTGATTATATCAAACCACTTCTGTGTGGATGGCTGCGAGGAATCAGGGCCTCCCTCCAGCCCTCTGCCGGGGCCAGCCCGGCCCTCCCGCACCCGGCCCCGCACCCGGCCCCGGCCCCGCCGCTCGGCCCGCGGGGACACGGGCGGGGCAGGAGTCGCGGCGCCGGCGGCGTTTTGACAACACCGGTCCCCTCCCCCATCCCGCATCACCCAAACCGGAGCGATCTCCCTCCGTGAAGAGGTGCTCCCCCTCCCCCCTTCTTTTTCTCTCTCTCTCTCTTTTTTTTTTTTTTGTAAGCTTGCCTTGATAAGCTTTTGATGTCACAAATCAAACACTCGCCAGGAGGTAGATAATGGGGAGTGTGATCTCCTCTATTTGTACATAGACAGCGCTTTTGCACCGGCGCTGCCTTGAACCAGTGTCAAACTCCCCGAGCTTTGTTGGACTCTGCCCGCCGGCCCCCGGCCCGGGGAGCCCGGCACCGCGGCGAGGGGGGGGACGGGGGACGCCTCGCTCCCCGCCCGTCCCCACCGGGAGCCGCGACTCCCCTGGGCTCGAGCAGCCCCTGACAAGGGGAATTAAGATTCATGCTATGCAAATGGCGAGGTGAGCGCAGACGCTCTCATCGCGAAAGGTTGGGAAGAAAAAAAAAAGAAAGCGGGGCGGGAAGACAGAAAGAGCGCAGGGATATATTTTTTTTTAATTTTTTTTTTTTTTTTTTTTTTTTTTTTTTTAACTGGACGTTGTTAACACTCGCCGGTAGCACGGGGCTCCGGCCCCCGGGCAGCGCTGCGGGGCGGGCTGGGGGGACCGGCCGCCCGCGCCCAGCGGAGCCGGGCAGAGCTATCGGGGGAGGTGGGGGTGGCGTAGAAATTCCCAGGCTATCAATCAGACATCCTGATTTATCCTCCGGTACCCGGGAGGGACTAACGGAGGCTTCTCCCTTTGCACAGCTCCGGAGGGGAGGCAGTCAGCACAAATAGGTGGGTGCGGGAAAGGGTGGGGGGTGGGGGCGCCTTCCCCCGGCTTGTTCCCTGAGATATAATCATCTGAGCGCACAAGGGTGGCACCCGAGCTTTTATGTCTTTTACAAAAGTTGCCAAATTAAGGCCGGATTAGGGCTCCCTTCAGGATTTGTGGTCTCTTTAGAGGCTGGGAGATGCCCATATAGCCCGCCAGTGCTTATGAAAAGCTTAAAAAGTAATAAAAGGGGGAGTGATCCCGAGAGAAAGTAACATGTATAACTCTTATTAAAGGAGCAGCGAGCGGGGCTGTGAACTTGAATAACTGTTTGAACTTTAATTTGTTCATTAACAGGATTTGCCCCTGACTGCGAATGTTATTACTTCTCTTAAAAGCGAGGTGCAAATGCAAAGCCATAATGAAAGAGTCTGGCAAAAAGTTAAACGCCTCGTAATTACACTACCCTCATTGAAAACTTAAAGTAATACAAAAGTGAGGAAAACGGGAGCCGAGCCGGTATTCTCCCACCGCCCCAGTCTCGGACAACGGCGGCGGCGAGCTCCGGACCCCGGCTCCCGTCCCCACGAGCTCCCGGTAGCTCCCTATATCCGTATGCGAAACGGTTGTATTTAAACAAGTTTAAAACGCCTTTAAAACATATTAAAAAATAAAAAAAAAAATCCATGTCTTTCTGTTTTCCTTTTCCTCAGTAGGGGAAGCCTGGTTTATTCCTCTAACTGTTTTAAGTCTTGAGTGAAACACGGTGTCTGAAGTCTGATCTGATCTGCATGTTTGTATCCTAAACAGGGCACATTAGCTCCTCTCTCCCCCATCACACCGACAGTAGATAAAACTCTGGAGAACCGGAATAAAACAAACTACTACTCCTCTCAGAAGGTATATGACTTTGTACTGATGCGTTTGCCAGTTAGCTCCGCGCCGACTGTCGTTTCATCTGTCAGTTATCCCTTCCCCGGGTTTGTCAACTGCGTTTTTATAGATTCGCTTGTCATCTGCATCCTTCCTCAACAGGAACATGCAGCCAGGTCGCAATTAAATATACAGATACACGAGCTGTTAGCAAGATTTCACCCTCCCATCCGCAGCCGAGCCGGGGAGATGATTGCCCTGTCACTTCTTCTTTAGACTTAAAACGCCTTAAAACTCGCCGGCAGAGCGCCGCGTGGCTTAGCCGGGCGCCTGCTTTTGTCCGCCTCCCTCTCGCCACCGACGGCTCCTTTCAAGGATCGATTTCCCCGGCTCCTTCTCTGCCGGCCCCGCTCGGCCCGGCGCCCCGCACCCCCCCCGCACCACGCTCCCTGCCCGCGGGACCGCGGCCTGAATAACGGATTTGGCGGGTCTTTGGGGTGGGGGGTGGGGGCGCTCCCAGCGCCGGGGCGACACACTGATGCCGAACCCCGAGAAACGCAGCCGTGCCCTGGCCAAGGCTCTGCCACCCGCGGCGGTGGCAGCGGGCATCACCTCCGGCCGCAATTCCCAACGCGGGTGGACATGGGGACACCTGATCGAGCCAGGGTTTGCAGTCGTGTGTCAGACCAGAGGAAAAGCATCATAGAGAACTGAAAAACCCTCTACTACTATAAAATGCTTTTTTATGCCTACAGCTGCCTGCACATTGAGGAGATTATGCTATCTTAACACTAAAGAAGCTGCATCATTTCAATTACACCACTACAAATAAATATATGTCTTATTTTATAGGTCTAATTATTTACTTTCTACATTTTCCCAGCACCATTAAACTCATTAGGAAAAAACCCACCCAATTATTTAATCAAATTGGTAATAAAAAAAAAAAGTATTACTCAAAGAAAAAGAAAATTTCTTCAACTCTACTTGTCCAACCCAGCGTGGACAGTTGCCACTGTCACCTGAGCGAAGGTCTGCAAAACCAGTAAGACACAGCCACCAGCTGAGCAGCACTAAATGCAGCCTGGCCTTGACCAAGAAGACATCAGACAGGAAGGGGATATCGTTTTCTGTATTTCAACTCATCAGAATTTTTGTACTAACTTGGAAATGGAAAGAAACTTTCTAAAATAACCAGGTCCAAAGACAGTAGCATCTTATCTACAAAAATACCTTCCTCTGCACCTGGAGATGAAGCAGCAGGCCAGGCAGAGCATGGAGCACAGGTGGAATGTGTTTCCTGCAAAAAACAGGACAAACTCACACAGCTGCATTCGGTGCCACATCCGAGTGGCCTTCGGCTCCCATTGCTCTGCTACCACATCACACACAAGCACAAGCGACAGGACAGTTATCTCAAACAGCGTCCCCAAAGGAAGAGTCCCAGCCTTCTCACCAGGCAGAAAAAAAAAGCGTTCCTGGCAAGGGTTGCTAAGTAATAGCACACCCAGGCTGTAATCTGGTTAGCGAACAGCACAGAAGTGTCCCAAGAAGAGGAGCCTCACCATGGCCTTGGCCTTGCAATGACCACATACTGGGACAGGCTGCCGTGCTCACACGATGGTGATGTGACTGCACAGCATTTCTTGCAGGATCAGGGCAGGAGCTACTATTATGTTGTCAGGTTCCCCCCATCTAACCTCTGACTATTGCTTTAGATTTGAAGAAAATTTGATACAACGCAGACAAATTACATCCAAGGCTTCATCAGACACTGATTAAATTGTTCGACTTCACCGAGTGGACTTGATGAACTGCAAAACTTGGAGCTGGATGTCACCTTCATAGGAGCATCACAAGCCCATCTATTTCTGCTGGCACCTGCATGATGACGGGAGGATGACAAAACGGAGCCTGCAGGAGCCACCCCCCAGAGACCCTTGGGCACAGAGACCACTGAGACTACTCAGAAAGCAACCGATTACAGGAAAGCAACATCCTCGGCAGCTCGTAGGCCCCGAGGATGTGTCAGCTGGTGGTCAAGAACCATCAAAGTCAGAAAAGATTTTTAAAAATGAGTAGGCATCCATTTGGTTCACAGGAGGTATTTTTCACTTTTAGCAGGGCAAGGTGCTTACCACTCCTAGCAAGGGCTTGGGCGAGGACTGCGCACGTTAGGCCACAGGAGTTTGTTATCAGAACACAGGAGGGCTTTGCCACAGCTTCGCCAGGCTGGGGTTGGTTGTAAGATGTTCCTTCTAGCTTCTGCTCTGGTACGTCTCCAGCACCCTCACCTTTGAAGACAACAGGAATTTTGCTTTAAATATGCACTGGCAGATCAATCCTCTAAGTATTTCTGATCATCTAATGCATGCAATTCGACCTGCAAGATATATGGATTGTAACACTTTTATAAATCAGCATTTTACACCGCACATCCTGCTCCTGTGAGCTAACCTTGTCTCCAGAGCTGACAATCCTCAACATCATTGCTTTGAAGCGCTGAAATGGCAAGACAGCAATCTACTGAGCTAGAATAGAGCTCTGAAAATAAGTATATAAATACCGTACAGTGCATCTGAAGTTGATTTATGAAATAGTCAGGAGTTAAAAACTTGATATATTAGCAAAAATAACTAGACCTTTAAAGCCAAGAAGCCCTTAGGCTGTAGCGAAAATCATTGATGTAGACTTCAGTTGGAGCAGGAAAACCATCTGTATTTCGATGACGGTGCAATCACACAGAGAAAAAAAAAATTATCATAAAACCGTTCTTCCTTTCCTGCAGATAAAAAATAAAAGCGATTTTGCACCAGCTGCATGAAATGCTTCCTAACAAAGCGTTTGCATTTTAACTTTCCGTTATTAGCGATTCAACTTTATATCGCTCCGTAAAACAGCCTGGTTCTTCGCAGACAAAATAATAATAATAAACAAAAGCAAGTCCTCGTCCCGGAAGCCTGCGAGGGTCCTTCTCTCCCCGGTGGCTGGAGTAACCCGGGGGTGCCGGCAGCAGCCGGGGCCGGGGGGGCCGCTTACCTGCACGGCGGCGGAGGGGCGGGCGAGGGAGGGGGGCAGCAGAGGGGAGAGGACTCTCTTCTCCGGGAGCCGCTTTGGAGCGTCGCCCTCGCCTCCTTCCCGTTTTCCTTCCAGGGAACGGGGAGATGGAGCCCGGGTGCGCGGGGTCCCCGGGCAGGGAACGGACGCGCTTTGCCCGCGGAGCCGGGGGGTGCTGCTCCGCCGAGCCCCGCTCCCCCCGCCACGGACACGCTGCGCTCGGCCTGGGAGCGCCCACCCAGGGGCAGCGCTCGGCCCGGGAGCACCGGCGGCGCGGTGCGGGCATCGCGGCACCGCCGCCTCGCTACGGGCTCAGCCCCGCGCCCTCTCCAAATAAAGCCTTTCTTTTAAAAAAAAAAAAAATTACTAAGGCGCTTGCTTGTATCATCAAAAATAATATATTTTTAACGGGAAAAGACTCGCGGGGAGTAAAACCCGCGGAGGACGGCAGCAGCACGGCGGCACCTGCCAGCTGTCGGTGTCGGAGGCTACCGGGGCTATGTCCGCGCCCGTTCCGGTCGCCGGTCCGGCTCAAACAGACAGATACATACATATACTTCATAGATATACATATATATTATTGGCAAACCTCGCTAGCAGGGCGCGGTGGGACGGGGAGCCGCGCCGGGCGGCGATCCCCGCCTAGGCGCCGAGCCGCGGAGCGGGGGCGGGGAAGGGCCCGGCCGGGCGGGGGGGGCGGCGGGACGCAGTTCCCCCCCCCCGCCCCCCCGGCGCGGGCCGGCCCGGTGATGGGTAGCGGTACTTACGGTGCCGCGGCCGGCCCTGCCGAGGGAGGCGGGAGCGGGCGCGGGCACCGCCGGAGCGCGGAGCCGCCGCCGCGCGGGAGGGGCGCCCCCTGGCGGCCGCGGCGGGAGGCGCCGCGCGCGCGCGCCCCCCCACCCCCGCCGGTGCCCGGCGAGGCGTGATCCGTCCCGCCGGCCCGAGCCCGCCACGGCCCTTTGGCGGTCGTCGCTTGTGCCGCCCCCCGTCCTCGGGCTGGAGAGATCAATTAGCACCGACGAGTTAATCGCCTTCATCGGGCGCTCGGGAGGCGCGTCTCCCCCCCGGCGACAACCGCCGCACCGCGACCGTCCCCGGGCCGGGCTCCCCGCACGGGCACCACACCGGGACCGGCCCGACCGCCTACCCCGGCGTGGCTCTGCCCGCGCAAGGAGCCGCCTGCTCCCCCTCGCATCTGAAATCCGCAATCAAGAGCCCAATTTTGTCATTTGGAGCCACTAATTATCTAATCACGCCACGCTACAGAGCGTACTTGTCTGCCCAATTAGCTAGGACAATTATTAAAATTCGGAGGCCTAATTATGTCTCAATTTAATGCTGGCAAACTCGCGCGTAGAGCAGTAATTAAAATCCTCTCCTTGGCTCTGCCTTTAGGGCAGCGGTTGATTAGGACCTGTCAGGGCTGCGCGGCACCGAACCAGCCGAGCGGATTGTGCGACATGACCCCGCATTGTTAAGTGTGTCAACATATTAACCTGAATTCCCTTCAGCCCCCGTAATCACATTTGGTAGGAGGAAGAAAAGGGGCTAAAACATGAAGCATTTTATTAAAAAAACATAAATTCTTTTTAATTAATGCTGTAAGAGATCTGACGCGGCTTTAGCTACCAAATGCTGCAAGTCATTTAAGGCTGGTGCTTCTAATTACCAGTAAAGGAAGGTTTGCTCTTCTCCGTTAAAAAGCCTTCCCTCTCCTCTCATTTAAAGAAAATGATCTTTCTTTTGGGTAGTGTATTTTTTAAAACCCAGCTAGTTGGCTTCCAGTGATAAAGTTGATTACCAGTTTTTTGTTTGATGATGGAGCACAAGCGAATATTGACTTCAGCGAGAATCAAACAGAAGACCGGAGGCGTAAATAAAACGGTCAGGATTTAACACTTGAAAGAAGTTAATAAAGTTGAAAATTAAAAATCATAATATTGGGATAATTTCTAAATATTTATTTTTGCTCGGCTCTCAAGTTTGATAGTAAGTCAGTGTTAAAACACAGACAGACAAGAGCTGCATTCCCACACGGTGTAGCATGGATCCTGCCACGGACGAGGAGCCCCCGAGCCCAGCATCCCCCAGCCACGGCCACTGCAGAAAGACAACTGGCCATGCTGGCCTTGCCGGCAGAAACATTCCCCTTTTTGGCTGGAAAAACACAGCACCGAGGAAGGTGGTTCTTTCATTTCTAGTATGTGAGTTCTGTGGGGTTTGGGACTGTGGAAGCAAACCTTAATTCCCGGAGCGGGGAAGGCCTGTTTGCTGCGGGGGGGGGGGGGGGGGGGGGGGGGGGGGGGGGTAGTGAGGGAGGGAGGGGGCCTCTGCTCCCACTGTGCGTGCCCTACATCTTGGAAATAGCCCCGCTCCCAGCCCCCTCGGATGGCAAACCGAAGTGCAAATCTGTGTTCTGGCTTGTTCCGGTGGCTGTTGGCGTGTTTTCCTCTTGTCAGCAGCGATTGACTGGTCAGGCTCACCCTTGTACAGCGATTGTAACAGCTCATTGACAGACCAGTGACCCAGCCGGACCCGATAATGGAAAACTATTGATTTCTGTGGGCTCAGCAGATCTAAAATGAATGCCCAATATAATGTCATCAGCTGTCTTGGACTCTGATAAAGAGACAAAGTATCAAAGACGTGCTGCCTATCCTGACAATTTACTTGCAAAAAAAAAACCAAAAACAAAACCAAAACTGGATACAAACAGACACCGAAGTGGCCTTTCTCAGTTTTTCCCCTAATAAGCAATAAGCAATCAATGCCTGAGTAAATGCTAAGAAACCGCAGCCCAGATGTGGCGGGGGTTCCAGCTGCCCCTTTACCGAGGTGGCCCGTGACAGCCACTCCAGGTTTTAAACCCGTGCCAGAGAAGAAAAGTGTGTAGGTGACACCAAACCCCACACCCAGCCACCAGCCGCCGGACAGGGAGCAAGGCGAGGGGCAGAAAGGCTGCCAGGAGATGTCACCCAACAGGGGCCACCATTTGCTGCTACCTGCAGGAAACCGAAAAAGCTTGAACAAGCCGGAGAGGCTTGAGCTAATCACACACCCCTCCCGTGTCACAGCAAGTGCCCTGGGCTTAGGAGGATGTTAGGTAATAGTGATAAACCCTAGTTAATAAAAAAATCCAATAATGCAAGGTGAAATTTCAAATTTGTACAGCAGCCTGCATACAGCTGAGGTGTTCATGGACAGAAAAATACCGCGAGTCCGATTGAAGTTTTGGGAGGGGGGAGATCAATACGTAAGGACTTGCAGAGTTGCGCGGGCTGTTTGCCACAAGCAATACCATGTATAAGTTTTAACAGGAAGAGACGCTGGTATGGCAGCCTCCTTAGAAAATGTTTGGGGGAAAAAGCAATAGCTCAAAGATTGACTTTTTTTGGTCTTAGGGAACTAAACCATGGGCTGTTCTTCCCAGGCAGATCATTCCACCTGGATAAAGCAGCCGTCACTTCCGTGTCCCCGTGTCTGACCGATGGAGCTCAGACCTCACCGACACCTTGGCACATCAGAAAGTCAGTGGAACATTTACCAGCAGAAGGTCTGTGGGAATAGGGATCAGACAGATAGATGCTGGTTTTCTGTGGGATACCAAGTGCTTACAGGAGATATTTCACTGTGCCCCAAACCCCTTCTTGTAGGTCTTGGAGCCTTCCATAACTTAACTCCTTCCACATTAACCAAGTTTCCTGTAAGGGGTGGAAGGAAAAAACAGAGACTTACCCTGGCAGATGCCAGCACACATTTAATTCAAGATCTAATACCAGTGGAGATTAGAACAGCTTTGTGATCCTGGCGAAAAAATTCAAGTGACCTTGGGGAAACATTTCTTTTAATTATGAACAACTGGTCAGTTTTATCACAAAAATACCGGCCCTTCTTGAGTGCATTTTTCATCTTCTGTAGCCTTCTGCTCAGTGGCTTCTCCCCATACGTGCCTCGTACCCCTCGCACCGTTGTTCTGCCCGTGACACGCACACACGTGTGTGTTGCCTTTGCCTTCCCCTGACAGCCTGCCCGGCTCCGTGATGTGCTACACACACTCGTCAGGAGGAAATGACTGCACACATTACGTTAACATGATTCCAGCTGAATATATTTCAGTTCCTACATATTTTCCTTTTCTACACGCTTCCCACTGCGCAGCCTTGGCTCCTGCAGATGGCCCCCGAACCCACCTACCTCCACTCAAGCTTTTACTTCGTGTTCAATTTCCAGATGTTGCTTTCAAGCGTTTCTCTTCTTGGCATCCCCTCAGGGCCTGATCCTGTGAGAGTAAGCGTGCCGCACCTGAGAAGCATTAAGCAAGGCTGTGCGAATTGCTGGCGATGTTTTGGGTTTTGCTTTTTTAATGATCATTTTGAATTAAATGAAATGTAAACTCTTGCAGCTTTTTGCGTTGTTTATCCAAAACACACACCCACCCACACACACACCCACACACACACCCACACACACACCCACACATCATTTTCCATTAGCTAGAATGAGGAGCTGAAATCCTCCTATCCATCTCACAGAAGAGTATTTTAGTGATGCTCAAACCCAGATGTCTTGTCCCTGGAGAGGCAGTTCTCCGTTCTCAGCTCCTCCTCCTGCCCATTTATCAGAACCCCAAATCTCGTGTGAAGCCAAGCGGAGATAATATCTCCACACTGCTCCCTCCCTAAGTA
Organism: Alca torda; assembly: GCA_008658365.1. Classification (NCBI taxonomy): domain Eukaryota; kingdom Metazoa; phylum Chordata; class Aves; order Charadriiformes; family Alcidae; genus Alca; species Alca torda. The sequence continues at coordinate 17,017,407 of CM018087.1, read as the reverse complement.
CAATGAACATGTTCAGGCCTTTGGATAGCAAGCTCCTGAGGCAGGGATTATGCTCTGTAGCATTACTGTTGTCATATTTTCCCTGTTGTAATGTTCCATGTACATTTATGTCATTTATAAAATACAATTAACAGACATATTGGAATCCACAATGGCCCAAAGAAGGGAATAAAAGTAGAGTAACCATGTACCTTTGCTTCCTACAAGTAGGCTGGCTGTGGTGACCCACTCCCAACCAGCAGATGAGTAGCAAAATTGAAACACAGTCCTGAATATTTAAAAGGTATGGCAGAGCCGTCCATAGTTCCCTTTCACTTAGCAGAGACTTCACAACAGGGTCCGGCTTCTCTCCCTCTGCAGACATCGAGCCCCTGTCTCACCGCACACCTCGCCTCCTTCCAGTGAGTACCAATAACTAAGGATTAATACGGTTACGACCTGATGGTTCATCCAGCCACCAAGAAAGCATCCAAACACGGTCATCCGAAACGAGCCAGTGGAAGGCTTGTACCAAGTCGTTACCCTTCCCCAAGGAAGACCACTCTGACCTGTACCTAGCTGCACTTCCCAAAGATACTCACTGTGGGACCAGCTGCCCCTTGTTTCCCATGAAAGGCATCAAGGGACTATAGAGTGCCAATTTTTTACTAAAGTTTCTAAATCAATGTAAATATATACTTCATAGCATTCAGTATTTCACTAGTGTGTACACATACCTGTCTACTCGCAGGTCCGAGCCCATCGCACCACCTCCGCGAGCTCTGCTCTCCTGGGAGCTACTGTCACTGGGAGCATCACAGCCCACCAGTATGGGCTGAGATTTTGTAGGCAACTGTCCTCCGGCAAAGCCCAAATTGTAGGTTTTAACATTTACAAATAGGTTCGCACAAATAATTGATTCCACTGTAAAGTAATCAAATGAAACTAAAATGAACAAAACCCCTGCATTCAGATCAATCTGAAATAATATTTTCCAGATTTCTTTGCTGAAACAAAACAAGTCCCATAAATTTTGCAGTGAGGGAAGTGCTTTGTTTCAGCGAAAATGCTTCATTTCGGGCACTTGCAACAGAAAAAAACCCCAAACCCACAAAGGAAATAAGAGGTTGGATTCACCACAGCTGCTGTCATTCCCTTTTTATCCACTAACCCAGTAATTAGGGCAGTGACCCAGGATGTGGGAGATCCATGTTCAATCCCTTCCCTGCCTGGAGGGATTTGAACCTCCATCTCTCATCTCCGAGGAGAGCGTTGGAGCCGCAGTGCCGGAGGGGACCCTTCTCTGCCGTCTCCTCTCGGCTGGGTCCCTCCTGGAGAGGTGCTTGGCGCCGGCTGGACGCTGTGTGCCTCCAGGTGCCCCATCTCCCCCGGGCACAGCCTGGCTCCCAGCAGCATCCAGTGACCTCCTCTCCCTCTGCCCTGCGGCCCAGCCCATGTGGAGATGCCGTGTGCCAGGTGGAGGAGTTCCAGCAGGTTAGACGACTCTCCGATACATGACACCGACTGCCGAGGTGATCCCAGGTCTGGGTATCGATCCCCTGAGGCAGAACGCAAGTCCTCCTCCCTAGACACATACCGTAATGCCAGGGCTTTTCCCCAGTAAATAAGCAATATGCTACAAAAAAAAAAGGGGGGGGGGAAAGAGGAAAAAATCTCAGTCTAGTTCAGATAAATATCATATTTCCCTAAGCCCAAATCTTTTCCCACTTTTCTAGCCACACCTTGCTACAATTTTCAATTACTCCCATCAATCTTTCCTAACGTCAGAGGCAATTTGCAATAATAGACAAAAATTGTAGCAAGGTGTGGCTGGAAAAGTGGGAAGAGATTTAGGCTTAGTGAAAGACTGATGATAAGAAGGGTTTCCTAATATGAACCTATTACTTCCTTGTCATCTTCTTTTGTACCTTTTAACCACAATTATTTGCATAAGCAGCTTACACTTGCCCAGGAATGAGCTGTGGGATACTGGATATAGAACTGAACATGTCAAACGCCCAGGCTTCTGCAGAGCTTTGTGGTGAAGCTTCGCACACAGTAGTTCATGTGTGCAATTTTCGTATCACCAGTGAGATGAGCTGAAGTCCTGTTTTTAATTAAGAAAATTTGCCACCTCAATGCTACATTTTTGCCAAATTTTAAATTATCTTCATCATCTTAATAATGCTATTTAAAATTATTTTCTACTACATATTTCTGTTGAAAAGAACGTCCTCCTCCATTCAAATTTTGCTCTATTGTTTCTAGAAGGTAAATAAATTATCTGGCACTTCCTATGAGCAGACTTTGATTACCCAGAAGTCCGGCATTTCTGGGTATTTGATAACCTCTTATTAGGGCTGACCTCTGGGGACCCTCCAGACAAGTGTCCACACGAAGTCACAGTCGGAGAAGGGGATTCACCCGGTCAAGTGTGAGAAGGACTCCTTTGTAATGAACGTTAAAAAAAACCCCTCTACTTTCATCTTGCTTTAAGAGCCTCTAGCACAGCATATTTACGGAATAATAAAACAGGGCTTCAGGCCTTTTCTTCTCATACATCAGTAACAGGATTCTCATATCACGCTTATACGCTCTGTATGCTGTATAATTTACTGTACCTTCCTTCTCATAGCTAATAGTCTCAAATAGAGTAAATGAAATAAATCCTCTGATACTGTTCTCACACGAGAATTAAACCATGGCACAAAACTGGCTGAGAATATCCCTGTGACAACTCCTGTCCCCTCCTCCCCCCGACCAAGCGTTACCCAGTCCCACCCTGGCACGCCGCTTGTGGTGCTCAGGTATTGCTGCCCAGTACAAACCAAATAAATAAATGACTATTTATTTGTACTACCAAGAAGAAACTTGAAATGAAATCCCTGGTACCGAAAGCTACACAGATACAAAATTAAGATGTTTCCCTTCTGTAATATTTTACACTCTACGAGATGGCACAGATGGGGGTGGGAGGAAGGAGCGGAGCGTTTGCAAACACAGTTGCCACAGAGCCGACTGCGTTCACAAATAGAGGGAAAACACTGCTTCCAGAATTAACTTTGTCTTTCCTTTGCATCGACTTTAGAAAGGGCAAAAAACTGCAGAGTTACTAAAGTTAGAAACGAAAACAGCGAATGAACGGCTTGTTCTGGGCAATAGCAAGAATCACAATCCATCAAGGTTACCTTAGACCTTCATCTCCAAAGTAACAAACATCTGGGATTTTTATACCCTCTGAAGTCAGTGGGAAAACGCTACTGTGAATTATCTGCGTTTGGTGTGAATGGGTGTGCAAGTGTGTGTGTGTATATGTGCTCATTGTTTCATTTCATTTTTGTATCAATCAAAGATATATTAAATAGTACAGAAAAAAATAACAGTCTTTCTTCTCATGGTATTTTTAAGGTGAAATTGTGCAAGAGATGAAAAAAAAAAAGTCTCGTGTTATTTTGAGTCACAAGGGGGGATTATTTTTTTTTTTTTTGGTAATGAAATCTAAAGTGATTGCAGATATCGAAGGTAGCCACAGCAGCCCAGGTGCCCTCATGCCCCGAGCTGCAGCCACAGCCCCATCCTGCGGACACCCAAAGCGGCACGAGGAGGGTGGGCACCCAGCTGCCGGCACAAAGCCTGCGGCCCCCGCATGGCCCTCCTCGATGCGGGAGCCACCACAGACCTACCTCTGGCTCCCACGGGCCCTCTTCAGTAAGAAGACAACATGAGCGCTGAGGAGTCGCTCACGGCAGATTGAGGGGCATCCCGCTGCCCGCGCTCGGCACACGGAATGCCGGGCAGTGATGGCGCGGCAGCGCTGGTGCTGTGTTATGAGCCGCCCTGGTGAAGAGATGCAGCAGGGAAGGAAAGCCCCGCTTGTTCCGCTCCCTTACATCTCCACCAGTTCGCCCAAATGCGGTTTTGATGTGATTTGGGATCATGGCCCAGGAGTCCATGCACAGAAGCATGAGCAATGCAGTCCTGTGATCCTGCGGGCATCTTCCTCTGAAGCAAAGTGTAAAACGCTGACACTTCCATTGGCTGCTGACAATCCCTGCTAAGAACTCCCCTATTCCTAACCCCATATGGGGCACTCTTAATTTAGTCTCACGTGGAGCACCAGATGCTCTAATTACATCATCCTGATCTTCTATAAGGTGTATTAGACCAACAAATACTACATCTGTAACAGTGACAAGTATTATTTTTAATTGCGTCCATGATGGTTTCATTTCAAGGCTCAAGAATCCTCTCCAGCGGGCCCATTTTATGTTTTTACACGACCCAGGAGCCTCAGTGAGGATTTCCTGAGATACGTTCACTTGTATCTGTTTACAAAAAGCCGCAGGCACATAAGGCCATGAACATTTCTTGCCCATCTGCTCCATAAATTTTTCTGCAAGGCTTACTGCGGAACACACTAAATGAGTTATAGGTGGTCAGCTGTTGCTTTCGGGTTTTGCTGCAGTTGTTGCCCAGGATGTTGCAGGTAGAGCCCGTACCTGCATCAGTCTGCTTGATACCATTTCTGACCCAATGAAACTCTTAAGTACGGCATCTGAATTACTGTATCTGCATCACCTCTTATGATTCTACTCATGTACAGGTGCTGGAAAGGACCTTGCAGCCTGTAAGTTATTTTATTGTAGTATTATAGAAAAGAGATGTTTTTTCCCTTAATCCTGATAACATGTTTATAACACAGTCCAGGACACTTAGAAATCCAGTGCCCTAGAGACTGATTATCCAGCACTGACAATTTTCCAGATTATCCTTTTCGCTCTCACAAGTGGTATTTGTATCATTGCTGGCCTCCATCCTCTTGGAGTATATAAAAAACCCCCCACTTCTAAAAAGTAGTTCTCTACCAACTTTCTTTAAGACTAGCAGCAGTAACATCCAACATGATGAGTGACATTTCAGAAATAATTGAACATCTCCACGGCACACAGAAACATGAGACAGAAAGCCAGCATCTCCATCAGCTGAGACACACTCGGTGCCAGCCCCCTCGCTCACTCCAGATCACACACAGTAGAACCTGAAGAGCTAATCTGATTCCTTTCCTGATGCTACTCATTTCAGAGTATCAATTATGCTGGAAAATCAACATATAAAAACAGTGAAATGTAGGTTAAAGGAAAAAGCACAACCTAAAATGATGAAAACAAGCCCATGTCCTGAGCAGCATCAGCAGCACGGCCACCCTTTAAACTCCACCAGGCTCCATATTTGTTCCAGAATAGTCCAATTGACAAATGGGATTTGGGGCAAAGAAGAGAGGGACAAACAAGACGGTGCACCTTCTGCTCCCCGGGCTTCACCAGTCTTGGGAGAATTTCGGGTCCGTGTCTCCGCTCTGTCTACTATTGCCTTAGCACAAGGGAATGCACAGGCAGCACAGGGTCTTTTGGCCATTGATCCGTCCGACCAATTCACTTCCCAAATTTCTTCACCATCAGAGTATCATCTGGAATCAGGAATTTCAATCAGGAATCAGGAATTTCACATGGTGAAAGCTTTTGCTGCATCAGCCCAAGTGGGTCAGGAAACGTCTTCTTTTTGCCTTGTTTGTGCTGCGAACAAGCAGAAGACGACACAAGTCAAATGTATTCGGCTGGAATAACCATTCCCAGTACTGAGTGTTCACAGCAGGGCTGAGGAGATCTTTCTAGAGAGCTCCGGCATCAGTTAACGTCTGCTTTACTGACATATTCGGGCATTTCTCTCCGATCAGATGACGTGTTGTGATTTCTGCAACTCCAGTATCTCATTTGCCTTTAAATCCTGCCTTTCATCCCTGTAGTTTGTCCTTTACATGGGTGAAAAATCCCAAATCCACCTCCTTTCTGAAAAAATACTTAATTTAAATATTTAAATTAAAAATATTTAACTTACAGAAACTGTTTATAGAATTGTTATGTCTATAGAGTATCCAGATACTTGTTTACTTCACAGAATAACTTTGACTAACAAAACTGTGTGGCCCAAATAGAGGCCTACAAATACAGGCACTATTATACCTATGCATTTATGGCACGTAAGGAAAAAAAGCCATTTTTTTAAACATGGTACTATCAGAGGGAGGGAAATGTAAGGGCATAATCCCCATCAGAGTGAAGACAGGGGCTGACAAGAAAAGCAGATGGAGAAGTGACGGAGATCCACTCTCAAAGAAGTTGCTTCCCGGGAAGAGCGGGACAGCTTGGGCTGAGGCTTCCGAAGAAGGCGCTGCCTGGCCTGCTGTTACCAATGGTCTCTCTTTGAGGACCAGTGACAGGTAAATAAATCCACTATGCTTTAAAGGACAGCAACACACGCCCACGCCAGACTCGGGGAATAATTAGTAGATGGCATAGGAAGTTTAGAAGTGGAAGCAAATAAATCAGCCCCCATCAGTAACACGTTGACTAGAAGAAACCAGACAAAACTGAAAGAGGGTAGGTTTGGATGAGATATTAGGAAGAAATTCTTTACTGTGAGGGTGGTGAGGCACTGGAACAGGTTGCCCACGGACGTTGTGGATGCCCCATCCCTGGAAGTGCTCCAGGCCAGGCTGGATGGGGCTTTGAGCAGCCTGGTCTAGTGGGAGGTGTCCCTGCCCATGGCAGGAGGGTGAGAAATGGATGATCTGGATGATCTTTAAGGTCCCTTCCAACCCAAACCATTCTGTGATTCTCTGAATTACAAAAAAAAAAAAAAAAAAAAAAAAAAAAGTTACAATATGGACAACATGAAAACTGGTGCCTTTTAAAAGGACTTAAAAGCAGAAGTATTCTGCCAAAAGGAAGCTATGGAAAAAGAAAGCCCAGCTCACGTGTCCTTCCCATCACCTCTGGCTTTTGGGACAGAGGATGCATGTTACGGCTTTACCAAATTTCTTGAGCAAGAGCGTAATGCTGCTCCGCACACACCTTCCCGCTCAGCACACGCCTTCCCCACCGCGCCTGCGAGCAATAGGAGTACGGGAAGGAGATTTATAGGCATGTGTCCAAGATACACTATATCTTTGGTTTTAATCTCTTTTAAATGACATACTCCCACACGAGGGAAAATTAGGGCCATGTTCAAGCTTTTGTTATGGGAAGTATGCCGTGCCTACTTTAAAGCGAATCCGCTGTGTCCCACCGGGTTGCGCGTCCTTCTCCGCACCACGGTCCTGCGGCCCCAGCCAGATGGCCGGAGCGGGAGCCTGTTGCCGGAGCACATCTCCATGGAGGAGGACGTCACACTGTGCTGGGTGACCAGGCTGTCCCTGAATGCAACTCCGTCACGGTATTTAAATCGCATTAAAGCTTTCTTTTATTACATACCCCCTTGTGGTTTTGCCCGGCTACATTCTAATTACCAGCCTTGCTGCAGCACACGCGGGTTCCGCTGCTCTCCACCCCTCCCGTTTTATGGGAAATTACTTATTCCGCACAATCCTAATGAAAATACTGCAGTGAGACGACTCTCTCCTTTTATCTTGCGTTTCCTGTTCTATCGCATAAGCCATTTTTTGTGTGGAAGAGAGACAACAAAATATTGAGGCTTGCATGCATTTTCAGAAAGAGCAGATACACTTACGAAGGGTCCCCAGAGCAGTTTAATCACTTCTCCTATTTTCTTACCTAATACGATCTTGAAGTCTCAATATGTTTTCCCATGTCAGATGTCAGCCGCACCTGTTCTTCAAAGATATTACATTTTGCATTTCTTATTCTCCACCTATTAACTTCTGGAATAGAGTATTTTAAAGAAGATGCATTTCACTAACTTCTGATGACTTATACCGAATTCTTTTCCCGAGCACTTTTTTTCAGCTGTAGGCACAATTCCTCTCTCCTACCCAATTAGTTCCCAGCACTAATCAGGTCAGAGATCATGTGGACTTTAACAGAGAACTTAACACTCGGGACAGCTTCAGGACTGGACGTGGCTGGGTTCGGTGTGTCGGCAGCACCACCGCTGCCCTCGGCCACGGCTCTGCTGTTCCCCGTTTTCCAGCTATGGCACTATCCACACCTCAACGAGACAATGGTTTCACACCGCCTTGCTGTCTTCAGAGCTTCCCTGCTGAGCAAGAGCAAAACCAATTTGACTCTTAACCAAGGCGAAATAATGACACGGTGAAAGGCTACATTTATACTTATTATTTAATTTGATTTACTGCCTAGGTATGGCACCGGAGCTGGGCCTCGGTAACCGCTGCAGGCAGAGCCCACCTTTGTGTGGGGAAGCAGTTCAGATCTGCAGGGTAACGGGGAGTAAGAAATCTCACCTTCGCGAGTCTTCTAGAATTAACACAGACTTTTAATGAGAAACTTTCTAGTTAAAAACAAGACAACAAGCGCTTTCCTGGGGGCAGGGGAAAGGGACCGAGAGAGAAGGTGCATGCAAGAGCAAGTTCAAAAAAAGTAGGGAAAGTGCTCAGATTTTCTCCGTCGATAAACGAGCTCCCCATGACAGCAGTGAATACTTGCACTGGCTGCGGGCAGCACGTGGTGCCGTTTGCTGGCAGCTGAATGTGAATGTGAAGCAGCTGAAGCTCTGAATACACCCGGTTCAATTTTCAGGACCTGCTCCATTTTCAGTTTGATCCCAAACGGGTCAGAGCTCTCTCTCTGTGCGCAGTAATAACAGCAACAGCAGAACAGATATGCCAGCTTCAGTCAAATTCTTCAGAGACAGAAACCTGAAATCAAGTACCTAAATTCACGATGGGGAGCTCTCGCCCGCCCTTTTGGAGCACTGGATAGCCAGGATTGACGTTTTCAGTCTGTTGAAGCAGGGAAGACACCTGAAATCTGAAGGACAAGAGCAAGATAGGCACCTACTTCTTCTAAAAAGGAAAAAATAAAAGATCCATCCGCTGTAAATCTGGCTGCTACGGTAGCAGGCATCATACGCACCTAGACCGTAGATACTCGTGTAACATACCTGCTGCTTTCAATTTCTAAAGTAACATGAAGAAAACGTAGTCTGGACCACCGTACAACTTCCACGGCCCAGCACACAACGCGTGTTGGGAAAGCAGGGCTTCCCTCTCTCCTCTCCACCCTTCATGGAATCCTCCGCCGGCTCCTGCGGAGTGCGGGAAGCCACAGGGACCTGCAGGCTGCTGATGCTGTCTGCTGCTGGCAGCGGAGGGGGCTGCTCATGTACTGCTGGTGCATTTCTACATCTGAATCTGAAACCACAGTTTCATTTCCGAAGAATTTCATGCTATCTATCGCATTCATCATTTACTAGTAGATGGGCTGAGATTCTTAACTCTGGTATGTTTTTACCAGTTTTTAACAGGTATTCCTGTTCTGCTTTGCTCAAAGCTAAGCTGCTGCTTGCTCACAAAAACCGTTCAAGCAAACGCTTCATTATCTAAATACTTCTGTGGTTTCAGAAAGGCTGTCACGAAAAAAAAAAAGAAAAGAAAAGATAGGGGGAAAAAAAGAAATAAAAGAAAAAACAACAACAAAAAACCCCACAAAAACTAAAAGCCAGCAACCCACCTTTATGCAGACGAAAGAGGAAGATGGTACAAGATGTTCACTTTCCAAGATGGGCTCATGCAATGTGCGGTAACTCACGAGGCAAGAGTTCAGTTCCCAACAACGGAGTCGGCTCCGGAGCCCTGGGTTGGTACCAACTGTATAACTTAGGATTTTTGTTCTGTGTAATTTCTCTTCCAAATGTGCAATTTCTCCTCCTCCCACCACCACTTAAGTACAGAGAGCTACTGTCTCTATATAAATCAGAAATCAGGCCATTAACTAAGTTTTTAAGAATACTAAGCAGTACTCTGTCTGCATTCGCTGCGACATAGCTCATAGGACTTCCCCAAAAAACCTTCCTCGCTGGTAGCCAGCGGTAAAATAAAGTCCTACAGAACAAGAGGGATGAAAAATGAAGAAGAAAAAGCAAATGTGGATATAAGCAAAAACGCGAACAAAGGGAAAACAAACCATGCTAGGAATGAAGATAATGAAAACGGTCAGGCTAGAGCCCAGCGAGACGCGGCTGAGTACCGTCCCCAGATGTGAACCTGGGCCTGAGGGCAAAGAAATGAGTTCGGGATCCTGGAAGAACACTCACATTCTGGGTCAGGGTCTTCAGCCCTTTATCAGCACTCGTGGTCAGCTGCAGTGAGAGAGCACCGGGTTTGGTAGTGGAGGTTACTTCCACGAGGAGAGAGTGTTATAAAACGATGGATGCCAAATAGCAAAGAGGAGAGGTATTTTCGAGGCAGTGAACACTAAACCGTATGTGAACAGAACCTGGAAAATTCAGATTTCAGTACCAAATTTGTGAGTGAGGCCATACGTGGGAAGAGCAGCTCATGCTCCTTCATGACAGGACCAAGTGCCTATGGATTTATATGCAGCACTTAAAAAGCATCAGCAAACGTACTCCAGATGGCAAATGGAATGGGTACAGTTGACTTTCAACACAAGAAATTGGATTTAAAACCACTTTTCCCTGTCACTGCCTATTTCTTTCAGTTGGGGGTTAAAATTTATTCCTTGGCTGTTCAGCTAGGGAGAATATTTGCCCTGACCGCTGTGCCGGGAACCCAAACACACCCCTGAAGATTTTGAGGCGCAGCAAATGCAGCCATCAGCTGGATTTCAGGGACTACAAAACAAGAGTCAACCTCGGGCTCAGACTGTCTTCCCCTGTTTGCAGTTTCTGTTTCAACCTGTGGGGGTTTTATTTGTTTGTTTGTTTTTAAAAGATTTTTTTCTCCCCTGCTTCTTCATCCAAATAAGGCTATTTTCTTTCTCCTACTTTCAAACAATTGTTTTTTCAGGGAAGAGACAGATGAAAGAATTATTCCTTGTCAGCAAGACTTGTAGCTGGGTGACACGCGATTCCTTATTTGGTTAAAACACAGGTTAATGGTGCCAGTTTGCATCCTGCTTTCTCACTCACTTCTTCTCTGAAGCCATTTCAAAGAGCACAATGGGATTGGGAGCTTCGGCAGTTGCTGCTGCAGCAATGAGGATGGATTTGGAGGAGTTTCACAGAGCGCTACAAACGACTCATAGCTGCTGCCGGTTTAAAGATACATAATCCAGCGTCTAAACATGTGAAGCTTCCAGTTTCCAATACACAGATTTTTTTGGAAAGTGGTAGATTGTGTTTAGGAACGGTCACCATAAACATCATGTAAGGATGTTTCATGTTGCAGGTCCGTGACACAAAAGCAGAGGGATTATCATCATCACTTGGTACGTAAACCTCAGCTCTTCTGAGTCAAAAGTGTACTTTTAAGAGAAAACAGAAAGCCCAACAGCGTTGCGATTTATACAACACGCATACTACCAACACTTCGGACGCTGTGAGTCGGCTCCAGGGCTCCCTTCGCTCCCCGACTGGACGGTAAGAGTTGCAATTTTGAGGTCTCTGGGCTCACAGCTACCAAGGATGACATTTGCGTGGGTTTTAATTGCAGTTAAAAGAGCGTGCAGAGCCTGCGCAAGAAAGGTCTTCCAGGGCTTTTTTAACAAACTGCCTCCACCTGGAGAAGAGCCTACACGGGATACATTTATCCCTGTACCCTACAGGGATAAATTCATTCCAATTTTTACTTCTAGCAAAAATAATAGCACCTCAGTCTTCAGGCAACACCCGCGAACCCTCTGTGTAACCAGCAGCCGCGCAGCCCCCGCCACCCCCCCGCACCAGGGCGAAGGCACCGCAGCTGGACGCCAGCCACTCCGACCACCAGGTTCTTCTACCTGATGCACTTGAGTATTCCCAAGAAGTTTTATCCCAAGGCTGTTAGTGGACATACATTCACACCGGGCACTAAAGTGAGGGGGATTTCTTGCTTTGGCTTTTAAAATACAAGTTTATCAGCCTACAGTGCAAGCAGAAATGAGAACGAGCAGTGCCAGAGTATAAACCCTAGCAAGGCAAGGCGGAGGTAACCCACACTCCAGCCCTTGCTTAAAAACAGAGGTGGGAAAAAGAAGGGGAAAAGAAAGAAAAAAAAAAAAGAAAAAATACTTTTATGCTAAATTTGATCAATTTCCACATTTTTGTTCTTTTAGTGTGTGTGTGAGTGGTGGTGGTACGGCAATAAATCCTTTCGTGCTGCGGCAGGAGACTGCGGGGAATGGCGGGCGCACAGGGACACCCCAGGTACACCCACCGGGCTTTTCAGAGAACTCGGGGTCCAGGTACACGTGGTGGAAGCCACCGCGCAGCTTCTGCTGTAGGCAAAACCAGCTTCCAACTGGAAAAGAAGGCACCAGAGAAACTAGACTGTGTAGAGCGGGAAGCGTGAGGACACGTGGATGAGAGCCGCTGCTATTTGTGAAGCGAGGGATTCAGCGTCAGGTTTGGGCCCCTGGCTCTGGTGACGTTCCCTCCACCACCAATCCTCCTTCCTGGCCTCCAACTCCGGAATGCGAACACCCTCTCCCCGCCTCACCTCTCTGAATTTCCAGACGGCTACAGCCAGCAAAGCCGCCCCCTTTGCCGCGGCGCCCAGCCGTGGAGCGGCAGCGGCGGGCTCGGGCGACGCGTGCCATGCAGCTCACCTCGGAGCAACGGGAAGAACGCCACACAGCCTGCCGTGTTAAAAAGGAACATTTTATTGCAAGAGATTACAGACCCGGCACTGTGGCCAAATGCTTCCATTACATCAAAATTGCTACCCAAGTATCAGGCAACAGCACCTACAAAGCATGGTGGATTGAAATATACCATAATGCAGTCAGCTCTTTAAATAAGCATCACCCTAAAAAGATCTTTTTTTAAAAAAAACAAAATCAAAACTATATAAACCAATATTATTTTTTTTTTAATATGAAACTGGTGTAAAGTATCCAGGCCATTAACTACTGTGATAAAAAGTGGAAAAGTCTGTTAACCATAGTGCTCAACTAAACAGGCTTCTTTCACAGCCCCTACCACTTAGTTAAAAGCAAATGCTTGTTATTCGCTGTTAATTTTTCCACCTTTGTTCAGCGCCAACATTTATCTTCTGTAGGTTTTCAGAATCAGGTAGAAGATTTAACGAATAACCCCTCTTTAAACCACTATTGACATGCAGGATAATCCAGAACCACAACTGGCCCAGAAAAAGCGCTGGAGTCAAAAGCGCTTTGCAGAACGCGATCTCCCCGTCTCCGCGCCGTGAGGCTGACCTTCCCAGGCTTGGGATGGACGCGCTTCTCTGAGCCCCAACTCATGACTCGCGTTCCTCCCGTGATCCACTTACCTCAAAGACCTTGGTGATTTCCCTGAGCGCAGCTGAAAAGGCAGGATTTTGAACGGGTACAAGCTCAAACACGACAAGCCTGGCCCAGGACAAACCCCAGCTGTCACAATGCCATCTGTGGCACGTTCGGCGCTCGCTATCCCTCCCCAATGGCTACCGTTCGCTATTGCCTGCTCTGTGCCTTTTCTCCCAGGGAGAAGAGTCAGCAGCTCACTGCCTGACACCGGCCGGCTGAGCCCTAAGGAAGCAGACGGTGGGGCTGCGGGCGGAGCTGGAGCACCTCGGCGTGTGGGAGCAGCCCCAGTACAACCCACACAACCCATACGAAGCAGTACGTGGCAAACAGGAGTAAACGCCCAGCGATCTCTGCGAGCCAACGTTTGTTATCCACTTGCCTCCATCTCCCGTTTTCCACGCATCCAGCCCGAACACACTACCTACCACCTGGCAGCAGCTGCCACAAATGCTTTAAAATCGCCTTCCCAAGGTCCTGCAGAAACCTCTTTTCAAGCAATGCCAACAAGAGTTTTAATTTTTTCAAGATTATTGGAAATGCTACTGGGACTAGCAGATACAGGTAATCACCTTACAAAACATGAAGGGCAGTCTTCTACTATCTCCCAGGCTTCTCTAAACATTCTGAAAATTCCTTTGTCATTTTCCAGAGGCTGCTACTTAAGAGAGCTTTACCAGAAACTAGGGTAACTCCAGGAACACACAAGATTGTGATAGGGAACCAAAAATCAACCAAACACAAATGACAACGCCACTGCAGCTGTCAGCCCAAAGCAATCTAGCCAACGTGGACAGACGAACCCTCCAGTTTATACGTGCAATTCTGGAAGCCCAGCCCTTCAGCACAGACTGCCATAGAGCCTCTCAAGCCATACATCTCAAAACATGAGATTCATATGATAAAAGTGACTGGTTTAATTAACTCTCTTCTACCAGATTATTTAGAATCTCTATAACTCTGCAAAGGGGGATTTATATCTCCTTGTAGGTAGTGACAGAATATCTGCATTTCCGAACAACAGAAACCGAGCAAACACACAGCCCCACTTGAGACCTAGCAGCTAAAGAAAGCTTAAGGCTATCCTATTATTATTATTATTTTTAAAGATCATTCAGCCTGTATCAACCATATATGCAATTAATTTAATAATCAGAAGAGTTCCAGAACTTCTGTGTGTACTTCAGACGATACCGTCCGGGCTGTGGCGCCAGCAGGGCAGGAGCTCCAGCGCAGACACCCAGCAAGTCCCGCCACTGGAAACTGCGGCTCCTCAAGAGTCTCATTTGGGAAACTAATCAGGCCTAAACCTCCCTGCTCTTCAGACACAACCTTGCATTTTAGCATTACACAAAGCAGCTCACTGTTGGGGTTTAATGAATTAAGTAGAATTAACTATTTTTTTTTTATTATTGTGAACCTAATAAGAGTTTTTTTGCTACTGCTAAATTCCACACGGTATGGCTTCACTTTAACAAGCATTCTTAACAATACTAGATAAATATCATTTGCACTTAATTCATTTTTTTAATCTGTTAAACAGCCACAAAATATGGTGCTCTCACAAGCACATTTTTTTGGTGAGAAGGGTAAACAAGCACTCTATTAAAGCATTACAAACATTCAAGGTGATTTGATCACTTCCCTCTATTCTGTTTCGACACATTGCTGTAAATCTTCCATTTTCACAGCATATAAAAAAACCCCCAGAATTATACACAAGTTTAGAAATTAGTCTTCATACACATTTGTCTGCAATACACTTCAACATCCCAGTTATCTTTCCTAAAATCTCTAACGTATTTTTTCCTCCAGCCTTTAAATGTACTGATGTAGATATTCCAGTTAAAAAAGAGAAAAAAAGGAATAAATTTTGACAATAAAGCTAGTTATCTGTAGCAACTTGTACAGTAGAACACCCAATAGCACTAATTTAATGACATCCTTGGCAGAGCTCGGATGGCCTTGTCTGAGGACTCTGTCCTGCACAGCTGCGTATTTTCAGCCCGTCTATTTTACCAGAAGGTTAACAAGCCTCATGTCTTAACTCTGAACTGCGCACATACAGGAAGACAGACATTTATTCATATTTTCCACCAATCAAGTGTAATGCTTCTGTGAACAAGTCAGTTTATTGCAAGTAAATGTAATTTTACTTAAGATCATGAGAAGATTCTAGTCTCAAGCAAGACAAATCAATTTCACAAACTTAATTCACACAATGCAAATAAATGCTTCACATTATAGACATTTAGATTTTCTTTAAACCTTTTTATTTAGAGATTTTTCTGGTAAGGAGATATACCATAGGAAAGCAATTTCACTGGCAGTGAGGTATGTATATACTCTACCAAAATACTCCTCTTGTTTTAACTGCTTTTAACTTTATTTACATATAAAGAAAATATCAATGCATATCCTTGGCTTAACTACAGTATCTGTTACCCTATATGAGTAAAATGAAATGTTACTTGCATACAAAATTGATTTGTAGAGGAATCTGATTTGATTTAAACAAAAATCATGTTCTGAAACAGTTTAAATGAACAAACACAATTCATCATGACCAAGACACCTGCACCATATTTCCATCCTCACAGCACATTTATTTCAGTAATTCTGTAAGTAGGTCCTTAGCATGAGCATAGTGTTACAGTTTTCATACATATAATCACATCCAAAACAAGCTCTAAATTTTAAGTTGTAAACATTCTCTTCATATGTAGAAACATTTCAATCTGTGTTTGAATGTTCTAAAATGATCAATCTTTTAAACAGAATTATAAATGAAAACTCTACTCTAACCGTGTAGTGAGCAATGCTTATTAGTACATTTCTACAGTGTTAAATAAAATAGTAGAGAGGCAAACTTCTGTAAGCAAGTCAGACTTTAAGTAAATCATCATAAAGAAACAAACTTGTTAACAAAAAGATGCTTTGTAATAAAGAAAGTTGGATTGAATCTACTATGATACAAAAATGTAAGGGTAAATACCATCTTTGTTGACAAGTAGGAGGTAGCATGGATGCACCACTTTATTGTCAGTGAGAAATGCAACTGAAGTAAAGAATATTTCCTTACCACAAATTTCCAGTATTATGTACATATTTCTCTTAGAAATTTGTTTAAACAAGTTTCCCTCCACTTTTTAGTACAAAAAGCCTCATGTGATTTAAAAAAAACACTTACACACCTAGATAGAATAGTACTAATTGCCCTACTTGAATGAAACAGTCTCTTGAACTATGAAGTACATGATATTTAATGCCCTAAGTTGAGTAAATTGTATTAGCAGTTCTCGGTATTATACAAAACACTACATACATACAAACAAAATATAATATCTTATTTTACTATGTAATTCTTTTTGGAATAAACAGAGCCTTGATTTGGGTAACACTGAAGAGAACATGGTTTCTTTGTTTTATTAAAATCTGTCTTTTAAGTATTCATGTGCAACAATTTAAAAATGGCTGCCATACATGTAATGGTCTTGTATTGATAGTGAACACGGTAACTGACAAAAACATAATAAACCTTAAAAACACATCTTCCACCCTATATAAAATATAAAGACTACTTACTGTAACTGTTAAGTATTCAATTTATTTTGATGTTACTGTAATCCACTTCCTCTATTTTTCTGTCTTTAGCATTTATAAACATAATTTAGTGTAGCAATTTATTTTAAAAAATGACAAAGTATTTCAAATTTACATCCAATTAAAATTTAAAATGTTTCCTTGTTCTATGATGCTGCTTCTGCCATCAGTAAAGAAAATGAAGTTTCAGTAATTGAAGCAGGCTTTTTAAGTAGTGATGTAACTTCAACCATGCCAGCTCCAGTCCGTGGAAGATTTGCGTTGACAATGTGTCGCTGCAAGTGCTTTATCCAGTCTTCTTGAACAGACAAAGGTCCTCGAAAGACCAGACCACAAAACCTATGCAAATATTAAAATTAGTCCATCAAGATACATCTAGCTCTACTGCAAAATTATAAAAGACAGACAGTAAGTGGTAAGTCTTAATTTTCTTGAAGTTTGTTTCTACATATTTTCGCTGAAAACCTTAGTAATTCGCTTCACTTATAGTAACTATGAGCACAAACCCTTTGCTGTTTATACAATTTACGCTCTTACATTTTTAAGACTAGCAATAACAATCTGTTGTTCTTACATAAGGTTCTTTTGAAGGACAGAATACTACTCAGACATGACCAATTAAGATTTTAGCTACAGAAACAGTTGGCAACCTCACACCTGATTCAAGTCCTCTTGTTCAAATTAATGAAAATAGGCAACTGCCCCGCCCCCCCTTATTCAATTTAATGACAAACACATTTACAGGATACAATCTTAAATCTTCTTATGACTAAAATTAGCACGCTCTTAATAATGTGTTCTTTCAATTAAAATAACCCTGTGTACCTGCATCTGAGTATGTAAACTTCATCAGCACTATGAGGTAATGGCAGCATTTTTTTCTTGCTTCCAGATCTTGACCTTGACTTCTTTTGTTTACAGTCTAAAGCTAAGAAGAGAGAAATTTCCATATGTGAAAGTGATACTTCAGTGAGCGTTAACCAGAGATATTTAGTAAGCATCCCCTATAGCAGCAGTGAAAAGACATCTATCTCCTTGTTATTCCACATTTAATTATAATGTAAACCCAAAACAATTACAGTGTATTCTAAGAAGTTTACTGACAAAACACTTGAAGCTATTTTTTTTTAGTTTAGTACAGTACTTGCTCTTTAAATGACTAGATAACTGACATTCAGCATTAAACTGTTGTTTTAGTATAAGCAAGCACCTACTAACCTATTGCAGAATGATACAGAAGCAAAGAACCATTGGAAATGCCCCTTCATGCATAAAACGCTGTCAAAATCTTGGAACTTGTTTTGTAGTACAAGTACCATTGTAAGACCACTCATGTTCAACCCAGTTACAACTTGACAAAGCTGTAGGTTTCAGCTAATACAATCAAGAATTTCTAGTTTGAATAAAACACCTGCCATTTGTCCTTTTATTCTAAGAGATTTCAAATGAAGCTTCCCCCTCACTCTTGTCTGAATTCTAATGCATCTTACAAAAATTATGTATTAATCCTTGGCAGTGGGAGCTGGTATCAGGACACTCGACAGAGATGGCAAGGCCACTTTTTAAATTCAGTCTAAGCATTTGAAACTGTGTATGAAAATAATGTGTGCGCACAGGAGACGCATAGCAAATGGGTTCAGTTAGCATAGAGGTCTGTACCTCCCATAAATACATGTAATAGGAATCTGTAACAAAACCTGGAGATTCTAAGAAGCAGCCAAAGTTGGGAGATGAGGGGATTAAGCTTAGTTAATATTGTTATGATAAAAACAGCTCATAAAGATCAAGAGAAAACAAGAAGTTTGGGACTGCATGAAGTGAGAAGTGCATCTAGCTACATCCTATTCCAAAACACAAGACACCGATGCTGTAACTCCCCAGAAGCCTGCAAGACAGTAACAAACTGTATTCTTGATACCAAAAAGGCATAATGCTATGATACTGAAGCATCTTAACAGTAAAACTTTAAAAGTTGTTACACTTCTCTAAGTTTTGACTCCCGTAAAATAAAACAGAAGAATAAACCTTAGTATTCTGAAGCGTAAGACACCATCTGGTGAGCCAAACCTGCTTGTTCAAAGAACATAGTCTTGATTGCATCCTTCATTTTTCTGATGTCCTCCAAATGAGTGCCTTTCAAGCTTTTACTCTGTAGCCAAACTTTGAACTTGTAGATACACCAGACATTTCCCAATTCCACCCCAGATTTAAAGATTTCTACAGTATCTACAAAAATTAGAATGAATTTTTGAGGTTTGAAGGTACCAGAGAAATAATCAAACAAGTAGAAAGCAGATACAAACCTAAAAAGACTTCCTTCAGACCTTGGGTCAAGCCATCATTAGGAAGATGAGGCTCAACAGCATTTTTTCTGATGGCAACAATGAAAGCAGTGTGGACATAAAGGCAGTAACCCAAGGTGGCAGGGGGGAGAGAGATAGAAATGGCCAAGATAACTTCTGGAAAAGTGAATAGGTAAAGGGTTCTTAATGCTTTATCCTCCCATCAAAAGCACATTCTTCATATAATCAGGAAGAAAAAAGTTAACTATCTTTCAGTCTGTCGGAACTACCAAGTAGTATAAATATTTTACATACCACAAAATCAGTAGCAACATCACCAGAAATGTAAGCAGATAAAATACTGAAACGCAGACACCCATTCTCTGAAACCAACTATTTGCATGAGGGGTGACTCATCTGAAACTGTTATTACAGCAAAAGCTTTGCCATTGCCGATTTTGAGAACATCATGGGAAAAAGGGAAACATAAGTCAGTATTATCTGAATGCAGACACATCCATGAGTTGCATATGATTTCAGTTAGTTGATGTCAGTTGATATGAGTAAAAAAAAAAAAAAGGCAAAAAAAAAAAAGCAGACAGCAGGCTCCTTCTAAAGAAGCTCCCATGCATTTGAAACAAGAACTAGCATATTTTCTTCATGTTGGCAAACTTAAGACATTCATTCCCCTCAAGAAATTTGATTCTAGTCACATACATCCCAAGCATTTCAGAGAGCTTTCACTTTCTTACTAGACTTGAATTGGTCTTCTGCAACAGAGGTCCTGAAATCTAATGGTTTTGTGTGTGTGTAATCTTCTAAGAAAAAACCCCTCCGAACTACTATGCAACCAATCAGACAGAAACACAAACAGAAACTGCCATAATGTACCAGAAGAGGTAGTTTCTACTCCCTTGAAAGGTACCTTTTCCAAGGACAATGAGAAAACAAGGAAAACAAAAGAATGGTCATCTCCTCTGAGCCATTTACGGTGGAGGCTCTAGAGAGAGAAATTGCAAAACAAAGAACACAGACATCAAGAAAAAAAATTCAGAGCACTCAATGCATTCTCAAGAGTAACTTAGCCAAGACTGGAAGTAGATTTGTCCCAGCAAGAAGCTGTTACAAAAGACAGAAAATACTAAGAACACTAAACCTGTGTTCTGGAAGGGGTATTTTTTGTTCCCTTTGTCTTTCGACCTAGTGAACATAATTCCTTCACATTGTAGGGGGCACAAAGCAGCACAAATACATTTTGAAGTTACTCCAATGAAGCTGGAAAGTAAGCGGTGAAGGCATAACATCTGGGTGAAGCTGATTGAAAACCATTATTCCAACACCAGTTATCAGAGATCTGTACCAGTAACTGCCACATAAACTTCATTTTTGTCTATCCAGAGAGTAACAAGTTTAAACGAAGTCACACGCACACAGATAAGAACTCTGTTGATATGACGCTTACAAGGACTTGCTGAGCATCAAGTCAGTCACACTGTTCCCTCACCCATCAGAAAGCATAACCACGTTCTGACCAAAATTCAGCTACTGTTCTTCCAATGCCTTTTCTGTGACAAAGCATCATCGCCTCAGAAGTAAATTTTTAGCACTTTCAGGAGGAGATCAAGGATAGTTTAACTCTAGTAAGCTGAATGGAAATTGCAGCAAATTGCCACAGAGGCAGGAACTACCTACTGTTAATGCCTAATTGTGGCTATCACAGCTCCCAAACTATCATCCTTCCTTCTCCATAAAGGCCCAATTCTTTTTGGAAGAAGCCTCCTTCCTTCAAGTCTGGCCACCTGGTGTTTCCTAGCTGCTATTCCAAAAACTTTTTGTAAACAACCAGTTACACCACTTCGGATGTAACCAACCTCAGATACGGCGTGACAGAGAAACAATCCATTTAAAACAAAAGACAATCAAACTTTGGAAGGCACTCAAGTTCAATTTCAGAGAACACTATTTGGAAAAATGTATGCTAGGTAGAAAGGCTGCATATAAAAAACCTTCTTTACTTCTGTGACCACTTATCAAGAAAGACTATGAGCAGACATAGAAGGCTAAAATGAGCATGTCTAAGACAACATGAATTAGAAAAGTCACAATTAGAGGTCCTTCATGCCATGATTATTTGGTCTGAGGTTGAAAATTAAAGTGCATCTGTGCTCATTTGCATGCTCTGCTCCTTGATGTCCCCCAACATGGAACACTTCTCATTTCCGAAAGACTGAAGCTGGGTCTTTATTCAGACTTCATTACTTTTGTCACAGCGTATGTAAGCTAACGCAAGTTGAATAATTGCACGCAGATATGGGTCTAATTAACCATTTAAAAACACTGCCAATTAAAGAGTAAACAAAAAAGAAATATCTTTCTTGAATATTTATTCACTAATTTTTCAAATTCAATCACTTGCTATCTATCCTTATCGTTACTGCACAGTAAAATGCATTAAAAAACCCCCTCCAGTAATTTGCTCCCTGAAGGATTTTATGGGATACTAAAAATCAGCTCATGACACCGGCTGATCAGTTAATAACTGTAACAGCACAGAATGAAGACACGCAAAGCCAGTGGATCTCAGATTTCTGGTGTAGCTGCATATGCTTCCATAGTAAACTTCCCAAAGCTACAATTTTGACACAGCAATATTAGAAATTATTTGGAAGTGTAGAGGCTGCATGAACCGCTACCTCAGTCGTGCTGTTGGCTCCAAGGCCAGACTCCGTGGTCTGTATTTTATTGTTCTCTCCCAAACTTCTGAAAAAGCAGTTTCCATCTACAGAAGCAAAGACCAAAGATGAGAGGGGCAATTCCCAGAAGACGACAGCTGGTAAGAATAGACTGAGTGTGTGAAAAGAGTCAACAAAGAGAAGATGTAAAAAGCCAGGGTGCAAGAGAGTATCAAGAGATTTCAGAGGGGAAGAGAGGCCCAGAGACCAGAAAAGGAAAGAAGCTGGATATACAACTGTACCAAGAAGAGCAAGATGCTTTTTTAAGATTTTTGCATAGGTCTATCCAATGCTCTAAAGATAATCAAAAGAAAGAATTAAGTTTGCCACGTGCTCTGAGAAACACTAATGTGCTGCTATTCATCAAAACAGGTATAAAAAGGAAATTAGCACCTACTAAAGATGAGCGATTAAATCATTACACTGTTCAAAATTGAACTGCATCACAACAAGAAAAATAATTAGTGTTCCAGTCAAACATCTGAAGAACATCATGCAAGCACTAATACAAAAGCAAGTAACTATCCAAACGAACCTAGACAGGCATTTGCTATACAGCGTATCCATGCTGCATAACTACAGGCACAAATTAAGTGTAATAAACACTAACCTTCAACAGCCAACAGCCTAGAAACTTTCACTGCTAGGATGTTTTTCTTGAGTCCATTCTCAAAATTTACCATTATGCTTAACTATGTCTATTATACTGCTAAAACTGTCAAGTTGCATTTGAATAAAAAGATAGGGTTAGATTTAACTAAATTTGATCAAATTACTAACTCTGAAGAAGGGCATCTGCTAGAAAAGCAACATGACAATAATCAATAACGAAACCATAAGCAAACAAACTGAAAAACTGAGCAGAACACTAGTACATAAGCTAATGTAGCACTAGGAAAGGTCTCACTTTGGTGACATGCTGAGATTATTATAGTTCTCTTACTGAACAGTAACGCCTAGCTCCTGTAACAACTGCCAAATAAAAGAATTACAGCATTCATGTCTACGCAAATTATTTAATTACAGCAAGAAACCGAGACAAATGTTAACCAACATGACTTCTTTTTGGTAGTTATGTTTACTTTAGAAGATGTAAGAAAGGTTTCGTGAAAACAGAAGCAGGAACCTTTGTAAATGTATTCTCAGTGTCTCCATACAGGTTCCAGGCCGAAGCCAAACTGAAGACATCTCAAAACTGCAACCATTTTTTAATAAGAAAAACTGAGATCTCTCCAAGAACAACACTCATAGTGAAGTTTATAACTAGTGTGTGCTAGTGAAATCTTGCATTAAAATAATTCACAAAACTTACAATATAAAGTGGAATATCAAATAAAACCACTGTTTAAAGGCATATTTTCTGGTCTACAAGTCTTGCATTGAGCTTGCTCAAATGAAAAGTCAATGAGCAAAGTTTACAAACTTCACAGAGTTATAGAAGTTTTAATGGTAATGACAAAGTTAATAAAAATATACATTGGTTGCAAAATGTTACAGCTAGAACTTAAGCCTCTCGCTAAGTCATTGGTTTCAGTGAAAGGCCTTTATCCACACAGTACAGGCTATTTATCTGGCCCAGCTCCAGCTTGAGATCAAAAGATTTTTTTTTTAAGTTTTGTTTCTAACCTTCTTTTTTTAAGCTTTGTTTCTAACCTCATTTTGCTTCTGACCTAATTTTAAACAAACTTTGAGGTCCAATGATACAAGACTTCGAAGTTTTCTTTCAGTTCTTTTAAAGAAAGTGGTAACTGTTCTGATGAGTATGCTACTACTTTGCTAGCAAAATACATTTCTTAACGAAAACAAACATCCCTGAAAGCACCTTAACAAGCTACCTTCACTTTCCCATTTAGCAGAAGGGAAGCTGAGGTACAAGGAGCTTGTCCAGGACCCAACCTCTGTGTACTATCCTGTTTGCCACAGTGTCTCCTCCATTGCACTGCTGTTAAGATTTATGCAATTTAAGAAACATGCAATTTAAACATATAGCTATTGAAAAATATTTCACCAGTAGGTATAAAAGCAAAGTAACTTACCACAAGGCTAATATCACAGCAGTGATAAATGAAGTCCACTATCATCATCTTTCTACTGAGTAAGCACGAGAACTTTCAGAATCACTAACTAAAGGCATACACTCCTACACATTGGATATTACCGCATCTGCTGACTTCCTTCTAAAACTACTTTGTTATAGCATTAACTTCGTCCAACGTTAAGACCTGGCAGCCACAGGCCCAGCATGTAAAAACATTTTTTAGCCTTCTGCAGACAAATCGTGAAACTCAGGTTATTTGTCATTCTTGTCATAATGAATTACATCTGCAGATAAAAAAAGGGATTATGCATTTTTCCAAATCACGATGTAAAAGTCTGTGCTTGTTGACACAGAAAACTGATGGTTGCCCTTCTTAATTACTGAATATTCCAGACTTCGTATCTCCAAATTTTCCTCACCATATTCCATCTCTGCTCCCCAGTTTGCTGTTGATCATACTAAATCCCACTAATCTCAGCAATAATCCAAGTAAACTCAGAAATTGCCTACAGCCAAGCAAAATGCAGGCCTCTGGAAAAAGAGTTAAAATATGGAATATTAGAGGAATTTCAAAATGAAGTGTTTTAATAAAACACGTTAATAGCAGTGCCAAATGCTGTAACTACACTCACTCCATGTCAGACCAGGTAGTTTTGGGGTTGAGAGCCAAACAAGAAATGAAACCAACTACATACAGTATGTTGTTAGAAATACACAAACCATAAAATTACTTGCTTTTCCTATTTTAACTACATTATTCTTAGTAATTTATGTGCTAGATTGCAAAAATTATGTATTGGTTTGTTGTGGGGTTTCTTTGTTTGTTTTTTTCCTCTCCTTTTTGAGGTACTTTCAAACACTTCATTAGAAGGCCAACTAGCTGGTTTGGAAGTTGTGATATTGTGGGAGAATGAATTTAAGTGACCATCTCTTAGTTTTGCTTACATACCTTAAGTGTTGGATCCAAAATAAATGAGTAAGAATGAAAATCAGACATGAGAGTGGACAACAGCAACATACCTTTTCTTACAAGTTGCTGAAGTTTGATGGCAAATAAATTGTTTACCAGCAGAAGCTTCAAAATTATTTTGAATTAACATATGCTTTTGTCCAGTCTGATGAGGAAAATGTATCATAGACAGACTTGCTTTTACATCTGTAACAAAACATACCTGTCCCAGTCAAAAGTCCAGCACTCTTCTTTCGTGCATAAGCGCGTAAGTGGTTGGACAGGCTAACAGCACTTGTAAACGTCGTATTGCAATGCACACACGTTCTAAGCTTCACAGGCATACCTATCATTCAAAAGAAAACTATAATCCAGTTCTCTCTTCAAAAAATGAAATTCTCAAAGCGTTGTAAAAAGTTTTCTGCAATAAAGATGGTTTAAAATATATTCACTGCATTGACGCAATTGTTTAGTATATTAGAAGGATCCAAGTTAACCGTTATTAGTTTTCCATGTAGTGCTTTAAGCCAAACCATGTTATTTGAAAAAGAACAGAAAGGAGGCAACTTGAGCCCATTAGGCTACTCTGCATTTAATACCTACTACCAAGTTCCTACGGGTCTCCACATTATAAAGCTCCAATCCCAAAATACAATCCTGTAATTCGAATAGCACAATTCTGTAGAGAAATTTCAGAGCTTGCAACATTTCCAATAAAGAGAATTTTAGAAGTCTAGTTGACAAAGTGGTAATTAAAAGTGTTTTACCCCTACGACTGAAGAGTTCAATACTAAATTAGGCTGCTGTTGAAGACTCGGATAAAAAGGTGGTAAAACACACCACTGAACAGCTGTTAGACAAAACATTTTGTTCAGTGCATTTTCTGTTCATTACTTTAGATGCGCAATTGATAATGAAAGTTAATGATTTGAAGTTTTTTGCTAAAATCTTTGTGCTAAATAAATGATCAACAAAGCAACATGCTATTTATCACAGGAAAACGGTGAAAAAATACTGAACTCCTCACTTACCAGACAAAGCAACCATTATAACTTATTCCCTGCTCAACTTCACCATAACGTTTCTCTCTTCATTTTACCAAAGATATATTGTTTTGTACAACTAATATTTCAAGTTCTCTACTAATAAATTACTAAAAGAAAAAATAAAAAAGCCAAAACTACTCAGCTGGAAAGCCTCTGTTTGCAGGAAAGAAAGAATCCTATTCTCCAGCAGCCCACAGAAGACATGCTGTTTTTTCAGGCAAGTTATGGAAGAAGAACACCTGGTTGGTAAAAACCTTTCTAAAAACTAAAACCAGAATTAGAAATATTTGCCTTTTTAGGGAAAACAGAAGAATTTCAACTTGATGTTAAATATTTTCTTACTAACTCAACTGGCACAGTGCGTTAGTTGTCAAATTCTGTTCCCTCAGCCACAGATAATTACAGGGCCCCATTCGTAACGGTTAGTACTATGCAAGCGTATGTTTATTTTTACCTGGTTGTTCATCACAACCAAACAGGTGCTAACTAGTATTCAGCGGTAAATATTAAACAGAAAGCAATACACAGTGTCAGGTTTGGCAAGCTATTCCTTTAGCATTGTTTTTCAAATCACTAAGCCTCTCAAAGATACACTTCCTTTATTAAACAATCTCCGCTTTTAAAGGACAACGACAGACCAGAAGACATTAAATGTAATTCCGTTCCACCTCTACTATGTCATTTTAGAAAGCCACCTTTGTTAAGAAATTGATTGCCACACTTTTGTAGACCCTTAAAAGAACTTCTGAGTACATTGGATTGCTGCTGCTGGTTTTTATTTGTTTAAAGGAAGACAAGAATATAGGTGAAAAAGTACTAGGCACTGCCAGTTTTACTAACCTGCACTGGGTAAATAACAAGAAAACAACAGAACCAAAAAAGTCAGGGGTATAAAAATAAGATCCTGCTACTCAATCTAAAGAATCCTGCAGCATTATAAGGTAGTGTCCAAACAAGAAAGAGGTAAATGCAAACTCTACGTACACATTAAACAGGAGGTTGTAAGAATTCCCCAAGACTAGAAAATAACTCTTACGTGACAAGTAGGTTAAAAACAAGACTCTAAGAACCTGCTCTATTAGTATACAGGGTAGCTAGGAAGCTGATTATAGAATTGTTTCATTAGCACAATTCTCAGTGGAGGGGCAATCTCTGTCCGTATCGGTCAAGGGCTGTGCATTAGAAACCTGCTGGCTACAACTATTCCAACAAAGCTTGAACCAGCACAGGTCTTCACTCAGCATGAACAGGCCCTAAGCAAGCATCAGTTTCTCACAGCAGCCGCAATTTTGAAACAAACGAGAATTAATCTATGTTGTAAGAGTATGTTTGCCTAAAACCACCAAAATTAGTTGACAGTGAGTCACCAATTTGTAATTTTATGCATTTATAATGGTATCAACAGTTCTGTTAGTTTGAGCAAATGCTGCTTTGCACAAACCTCCAAGATTTGAAAGAAGTAGTTCCCAAACCAGCTGTTTTCATGCCCAGAAACAGGCTTACAAGCCCAAACATTTCAGAACTGTTAGTCTACCAAATATGCATGGACACTTCAACTTGTTATTGCAGGATGTGTCTTCTTCCTTACTGAGGCTCATTTTATGTCCGCTTTGAATTTGTATGCCCAGCCATATGCAGAACAGGAACTATGTTCCAACACAAAAACCCCTCAGTGCTGCTGAGGGGTTTTTTCACTTTAGGAAAAACATGTCAGAAAAATTTGCTGTGCTACCTCTTGCAGTCAGTGTCCTCTGGAAATGAAAAAAAGAATTAAATGAACAGAATCCCAAATAAAATACTCTGCACTTGTACATTTTCTATGTATTAAAGGATTCTTTGGAAATGTTGTCAAGACAGCTAGAAACATCTTCTTACCTGACTGCATAGTCAAGTCCATTTTTTGTGGCTGATACATCAATGGACTGTCTTCATTTAATGGAAGAACACATTTCTGAACAAACCTCTTTCTTGCAGTTTGATTGTGAATCTTTTGAGGAGAAATATCAGGATTCCTTTCTTCTCCTAACCTCTTATTTTTCAGGAGTTCTATCAGTGTAAGTGACTGATTTTTTTTCCCATCATGTAGTACTGCTTTTGTTTCATCACATTCATTTAGGAAACTCAGCCCTTCTTCCTCCGATGCAGACACAGATGTATCTTCAGTCTTTAGGCCATTATGGTACGCTTCTAGAGGTATAACATTCTGAGATAAAAAGTCATCATTTGATGCAAATTTCTGAGCAACAAACGGTCTGGGAATAATGCGGCGACTGTTCAAAGCCTTTAGGATTTTTTCATACTTCTCTTCATTTTGCATCATCTCGTTCAGAACACAGATCGGAGACTTGTGTGCGTCCCACTTGGTTTTGCCAAGCCTCTTCAGGTGTCCTCGCACATGATTAGACAATCCAATTTTAGTATCGAACCAGCCTCCACAGAGCTGACACGTATGCTCAGAGGAAGTTTCAGATTTCTCAATCGCTACAAAGAAAATAATTTTCATGGGTTTTAACAATAATATACAGTTAAACATGATAACAGCAAATCACAAGGACAAGAGAAGCTTTACAACAAGATAAAGCAAGTCTTGTTTAGTGCTCAATAAATACTTTTATCCCCTTTACTTTATACCCAAATTAAAAAAAAAAAAACCAACACAAACACAAAATAACACAACTTACCTTTTCTAACACGTTTAACAGGAGTTCCTGTTCCAGTTCTTTTAAAATGTTGCATTTTGTCACTTGTTGCTATCTGTTCTGGTGAAACAACATGGCGGGCTTCATAGCTTAGTCCAGCTCTGTGAAGATGTCCTCTGACATGATTGGACAGTCCAACACCTGTTTCAAAGGTTGCTGGACAGTATGGGCAGGACTTCTTTTCAAGTGACAAATCAGTCCAATGGAAAACTGAATTATGCTTTGGCAATGCTGATCCTACGTTTTCTAAATTCTGAGGATCATGCAAATCATGCAGGAAGTTACTACCCTCAGCATCTTCGTAATACTCAAAATAAAAGCCATCATTCTGCTCATAACTAAGTGAAGATTTATCACCAGCTTCATGATCTTCCATTTTACCTTTGAATATGGGGAATAGGTTTACATGCTCCTGATTAATATCACTGTAAGATTCATCCTCCACAGAGTGTGTAGTGTAATCACATAGTTCAACATTATCCCATGAACTTTCATCCTCCGTTTCATAGCTGTCTTTTTTTTCAGCAGAGTTAAGTTTCTGTAAAACAACAACAGTCATTTTATGCAGAAAATCTGGATAGCAATCCAAATCATCTCCTGTAACAGAGCCTTCCCTCTTGGATGCTTTAACCACTCTTTTTACAGGTACATGCCTACCATCTTTACAGCCTTCTGCCCTTTTGCAATCAAGATTATTTGAATCCATGACAAAACAATTATTACGGGGACTACTTGATGAAGAAAATAAATGTAAAGAACTGACAGAGTTGAACTCTTCCTTTTTTAAATGCAAAGGATAAGAGTCACTAGATTTTTTAATCATCCTGTAGTTTTCATATTTGTGTCTATATAAATAATTACCACTTGTTTTGACACTAGCTTTCTGCTTTGCTGCTTGATGAAAATATTTAGGTTTCTGTTCAATACTATTTCTAGTCAAAAAGGTCTTGTTTTTAGAATTTAGACTGCATACACTTACAGATGACTGTGAAACGCTTTTCCGAGCCTTCTGTATCCTGTAGGGTCTCTTGTGAAGCTTTGCGAAGTTACTGGACTGTGAAGTAGAGCCAAATGATCTTTTTACATCCTGTTTTAAAACAGAGTTCTTTGGAAAAGTAGAAGATTGTTTGATCAACTGTTTTGTCCTGCTACCAAAATCTAAAGATTCTTCTATTATGCTGCCTTTTCTTTTTTCTAGTCTAAGATGGCTGCCAAAGGGATCAATGCATGATGCTGGATGCAAATATTCCATGTGTTTTTTTAAAATGCTTCTAGCTGAAGTAGTAAAGGGACACATCTTACACATATATGTCGATGACTTTTTTGAGGATCCTAAATACGGATCTTTCAAGGATGCCTTTTTCTGTGTTTTCCTCTGGGACATGTCGCTACCGATAATTGAACATTTGACTACTGCTCCATGAGCAATCCCTCGATGGCATTCCAGTTCATTTTCTGTCACAGCCATGAAATTGCATTCCTCACAACAATAATATCTTTTATCTTTTTCGTGGGTCTTTGCATGCTGCACAAACGTTTTGGGACAATTGGTACCAAATACACACTGCGGGCACTGTAACCGTGCACTCCTACCCTCATCCTGAAGTTCTTTCAGCTCACGGATTTCTTCCATCAGTTTCTGCCTTCTTTCCTGGTGAATTATCATATGCTTAAGAAGTGAATTACGATCTCGAAATGTCCTTCCACATTCCCTACACGCATAGGGTCTGGGGACATTGAGATGTCGGAAATGACTGTTCCCATCTAAATGGTACATCATATGCCTATGCAGATGTTTCTTCTCCCTAAAATTCACATTGCACTTTGTACAGGGATAAAATGATGGTTCATCAGTACTGAAAGTAGATGGCGATTCAGAATCATTCTGCTCACATTTGTTTTTTAAGGTATTGGAAAGAAAAGTGCTTGTGTGAACAGGAGAAGTATCTTCTGCACAGTTACTACTGGGACTATAAATGAGCTGCTGGATAGCATCGACAGCTTCCAGCTCTTCATCTGTGGATTCAGGCTTTACTTTACTCAATGAATATTTTTGTGGTTCTACTATTTGTAGCTCCTCATTCTGCTCTAAGAAGTCAACGTTTAATAGTTTTGATTTACTAGGAATACAACTGGTATCACCAAAACAGTCTTCAGTATAGCGTGTTATTTTACTAACATCCATTTTCCTTTTTCGCTTTTTTTCTAAGCCTACTTTACAGTGAATGGGGGACTTCTCTATTGTTTCTTCATTTGTCATAAGAAACTGTATAAACTCTTTTTGTGGATCCCAGCTGGGATCACATCCCGATCTGAAACCACCTGTACCTGAGGAAATGCCTGTTAACGTATCGACACAATCATCTTTTACTAGTAAATTTTTATCATCCTCACAAACTTCTACTTGGCCTACTAAAGTGCTATCTACACTGTTTCCTACTGATTTCTGTGAATCACAACCAATTGAAGCAGAGGTAGGTAGATTTTTAATGGAATGAGTCAGGTTCTTAGCATGTGCTACATCAGGTAACAAAAATAAAACTGGGTGCTGATTTGATTTCTGTGTTGTACTTTTTGCAGGCAGCTGAAGATCATGAACCACTGTCAAAGACGAGCAGGAATCTGTGTGATGACCTACAGGCTGTCCAGTGGTTAATGAAACACTGCCTTTATTCATAATGGAAGTCTTAGTTGAGGTGGAGTGTGAAACTGGTCCATTAACAGCAGTTCCTCTAGACAAGATAAAGTTTTCGCTAGAAACAGTAGGAGCACCAGTGTGTATAAATAGAGAAGTCTGGCCTCCACTTAAGGCTTTTTCAGATCTGTCCCTTGATAGCTCCTCAGGCAGAGTCAATGTATTGTTCTTCTGAAATGAGGTGTCGCTCTCTTGTGGTTTAGGAATGCCACCTTCTTCCTCAGATATGAAATTATCATCACACAGGATTTCTTCTTCTTCTTTAGCACCAGTGACTTCAGTATTTATCTCTAAATCATCCATGTTGCTGGTCTGTCCATTAAGTACATTTATACTAAAAAAAAGGGAAGAAAAGAATCAGGCAATCACAGAAATAAATAATGGCAGTTATTAAATAAATAATTTACAGTTTTCTTCAGGATCACCCTTCTTCACACTGTAATCTAAAAATATGTTTGAACTTTTAAAAAATGTGGTGTTTTTAATTAATCAGTGAAGCAATTAAAAAAATTATATTTTGCTGCACTATGTTAATAACCATACAGCAAACTATCACTGCCCAGTATCCTAGTTCAAAAAAGCCTGAACACCTGTATGCAAGCAAGAGGGGGGAAATGAGATTGTCAAAAACTGTGCAACTGCATACATTCCACATGTACATTAACACAGTTTATTTTTAGTTGTTTTCTAGAAGTAAAACAAGTTAGGAGTAAAGGCTACCCAGGCATCTGTTCTTCATTTTAGTGATTTTTTTTGGAACAAAAAAAACCCCAAAACACAACGAAACAAACATACTTCCCTTTAGCACCTGGGAAACAAAAATGATCTTTACATATCTCAAGGTATCACTTTTTTCAAAGTGCTTGTATACAAGTGACCTGATGGTACACAGAAGCTCACAGAAATATTTACTTTGGTATTAAAGTAGAAAACATAACTAAGCTGATTTTGAACATCTGATTACTGATAGAGACACAGCAAAGGATCGAACTCACTGAAGAAACTAAATATCTTCCCATTCTCTTCTTGTAAAAGGACTCTACTTGCCTTCAATTAAATAAATCAGATCCTGCTTACGTTACAAGGCCATTTGAAATGATAAGCAAATAAAACAGTATCTTCTCAAAGGTTGAAAAAAACCCACAATTAGAAAGAGACATTTAATTAGGACTTACCTACTAGAGGAAATCACCATGTTGAATCCAGAGCATGACAATAGTAGTAGCTACTAATACAGAGACCTACTACATATTAATTCCCTCAGGGAGGCCTTGTGTACATAAAAATATCTTTCTACAAGTGACTTCCATTTATACACAAAATCACCTACCCAATGCTTAGTGAGCACAAAGGAACTGCCTACACACGAAAATCAGTAACAAACAGGGATGTGAACTTCAGTTTACCCTGGCATTTACGTCTTTACCTCAGAACACAGTAAGTATAAGGCATTTACATATCCATCTATGAGCCAGAAACATCTATCTACATTTTACAGAATCACATATTTTACCCTTAAAGAGTACTATTCACTTTGATCTTTTGGGGAATTTGATTCCTGCCATCACATACTTAGTTTCAGTTACTAATTAACATTTTGAATAGAGCTCAGTTAAAAGGAGTCATTACCTAGACTCTTTGAATTAAGATGTTATAACTCACAACTAATATCCATGGCTCCCTGCAATGGTCCTTCATCGAAATCAAGGAAGACCACGCTTGACATCCTTTTTTCCTAAGGAGAGAAAATAACCTGGTTAAACGACACCACTTTCATCTTTATACGTCACACTCTACAATGAGTCCAACATTTCTATTAGTTTTTCAACTCAACATTATCATAGCTACCCACACAATTCAAAGCTGGCTACGGCCTCATGGAAATTCTCTGTTATTGTGCTTGTTTTGTTTCAAATCGACAAAAGGCAAAACAAATACTTTAACCTCCTTTAAATTTGTAAAATACAAACCTGAACATAATACAACTTTTTTACTATTTAGAAGATAAAAGTAACTATATTTGGAGTAGAAATATAATGAAAAAAATTTACCATTAAAAAATATGTTTCCTTTTCTACTCAATCATTGAACTAGCCAATTTAGAAGTACAGCAATGCTCCTGTCAGATGCATAATAAATGCTTAAAGGGTACGGAATATTTTATTGTATTATTTACCTATAACATACTTTTATGCTAATGTTCTGCTAGACGCCTCAGTTTCTCACCTTCCCATTTCTTGTATTTTTGCATTTCTTTGCTGTTTTGAGATGGGTCATTTTCCACCACAATAAAGACTTCCAATAAGATCACATTCAAAGCTATCACCCTAAAATGGTGATAATGCACCACCCAGCAGGAGTCTTTACATCACCTACGCAAGTTAGAAACGGGCAGTGCAAACACGCACTAAGAACCAGTAATGCAAAAGTCAATTAAAACAAGTGAAACCCCCAAGAACCCACAACAGCTCCAACAATTTTACAACTGAATATTGTAAGCTTCAAATAGTGTCAGGCAGCGGAGTACAAAAGTGTTCATAAAAAGTTTAGAAGAAATTTAGTAAGCCAGTTTTGCCTGAAAGATGTGCGTCTTCCTTGTTTTACTACTGCAGAGGTAGACAAATGTATGCTCAGTCAATTTGAGAGCCTATATTAGCTTTTCTCAACAGGAAGCAACGTTGCTAACGAAGTGGTAAATTCAGTGTTAATGAGTGGCTTCACTGTTACCACCTCTGAGGTAAAACCTTCCACGTTCCAAGTTCCACCCATCTGTTCTGGTGTGAGGGGTTCAGAGGAAGAACAGACGCTTCCCATTTAAAGCAACTTCAGCGGTAGCCCCAGAACAGCGGGGAGGCAAACTGAGAATATCGTGCCCGCCTGGAGACTGCAAACCTCATTATCAGAATGGCTCCTGAAAACTTCTCACAGGTTTACGTGATGAAGACAAAACCATGTTGCTCTACGTACAAAACCATGCTGATGCTAAAGATGAGTGTTAAAGCTTAAGTTAAAAAGGTGGCTGGGGCACCATATGATCACCTTTAAACTGAGACTCTCTTTAGAGTTCTCATGAGCAATATCTAAAAACATTACACTGTGCAATCTTGTAAGAGACTCCTTTCCATATTGTGTATTTATGGAGATTGTGAACTATTCCATATGGATCTGATTAGTAGTCTTCTATGGTAATACAGCTGTCCCTACAGATTTCAGTCTTTGAACAAAGCCTGAAATGCTTACTGTATCAATAATATCGCTGTTACATTTTAATAATTTTCTGCTAATTATCACAGCTATCAGGGTGGCACCATTCACTATTTTATGTGCAGGACAACAAGAAGAAAGTTAGCAGTTTTAACAGCGTGGTATTAAATAAAACATATAAAATAGTATTTTTAAATTACGGTAATTTAGAGTCAGCAATGCTTCATTACCTACCCCATGCATAGAAATTTATGTAGCAACAATGACAGGTGTAACTAGACACATGCGAGGAAACATTCCACATAATGCCATCATTTTTGAGGAAACGTTAACATCTAACTCGTACCATTCAGGAATTGCAACACTCAAACTGAAATACTACCTAATCTCAACACCGGGAAAAAAAGAAAAATCAATCATTGTAACAATTAAGATTTAACTAAGTCTACACAATATTCTTTGTGTATTTCCATCACAGTTTTAAAATTATCTTCTCTGTACCATATCAGAAATACACAAATTATTAATTCTGTCAAAATATATAGTAATTAATCTTTACTTAGTGTATTTGAAAAATAAAACACTGAGATCAAACTTTAAATTTGCTGCAGTTAGTGCTTGTTATCCTCTACCAGGGCGAACACTATACAGTTGAGGTAATTTTTATTTAAACGCATAGTGCAATGTACCTAGATGTGTAAGTGCAAAAATGGCACTACCCAAAATTCCTGCTCAAGCGTTCACAATCCCAGGCTCATACTTTTAAAACACACTTCATCTAAAATGCTAGGCCAAATTCAATTCAATTATTTCAGTTAAGCCTAGAATGACTGTAGTGCAGTTAACAGTGTTATTCCTGGTTTACACAATACTCTATTTACTATATAGGAATTATTTCATATTCAAAAGTAGAAAACAACCAATTATTTAGACAACTAAGCCACATTCCATCCCTATTTAATAAGTACTTTTAAATTTACATATTTTTAATATTATTTTTCTTCATAAAATATCAGTTTTCTAAATTGTAATGAGTTCTGCAGATATGACTGCCTGTGGCCAGATAGTCTAAGCATTAAGAAAGTGTAAGGTCAGATCTATCTTCAAGCTGACAGATCATCATTTAAATGCCTTAAGCTAATCTTATTGTCTCAAAAATCTTGAACATCAGTATTTTTGCAAACTATCAGCACTTGCTATAACACCCTTACTACACTACATCTTGAGGTTACTACAGAAGAAATGAGGTGATAATTGCATATTAACATAATTATTCAGTAATCCCTCTGAGCAAGCTTCCTAGGTCACTCAGTAATTCAGGTTAGATGCAACCTTCCTGTCATCAGATCTATGCTGTCCACTTTCTGTTCATTAATAATTCTTTTTGATAGGAATGTACTTAATTCCATTGTTCTATGTACATTATTAATTGTATTTATTACCAGTAGGCTTACGACACTTCCGAGTTCTTATTTCATAATGACAACTTTCACTATGCAATAGGGTCACACACCAAACTAAGAGTATTGCCTTCATACAATACTAGTTCATTAAAACTTATACTCCAGTGCTACGTGTACTATGCTGTTGCCTACTAGTTGGAGATTTGTCAGTTTCTGTTACAAACCCCACTTTATTTTACAAGGTTTTACAATAGATTTGAAAGCACACTGGAGCTGAAAAATTAAGATGGAAGAATTTGGTTGAGTATGTGAAAAGCATGAAGTGCTTTTATGTGTTTTGATAGCAAGTTTCTCATTAAATTCATGAATATAAACCAATGAGCTAAAGCACAAAATGACTATTGACTGGCACAAAAACTTAGAAGCCATGTCTTCAATGGACTGAATTCACTCAGCCTAGTTAAAGTAACTGAAGAATTATAGTCTTTCGGCAGTGCTGTAACGAAGGAAAAAAAATATACTTGCCCTGTGCTAAGTAACTCCTCTTAAGTCAAGTTCTTTAAGCAGATTTGTGAATAACCAGGACACTCAGTATTTAAGAGTTATGAAAGGTGTTTCAGGTTTGCACTGTTCCCATTTAGATTTTTCTTCAAGACTTTGTTATGAAATAGAGAAAATTAACAAAACCTATCACTTTATCCACAAGCAGTCCTGTAGTAAAGGTTTCTCAAATGACAAATGGTATTAAAGATGATGGAACCAAAGTCGCATATTTTTAGGCAACAAACATCA
The DNA here is from genome assembly GCA_008658365.1 of Alca torda. NCBI lineage: Eukaryota > Metazoa > Chordata > Aves > Charadriiformes > Alcidae > Alca > Alca torda. The sequence goes on along the minus strand of CM018087.1, from coordinate 16,980,765 downwards.
GAGCAGACAGAGTGAGCTTAAGTACATCATGGCACAGGACTAAAGAGGCATCTCCTTCCATTTTGCCCCATTATGCAGTCTGTTCCATCAACTTAATCATGGCAAACATCAAGCATGGAGCTTCCATCAAAACTGAAACGTTTAAGAACTTCTGGAAAACAAAGGTTCGTACAGAGTAATCGAGGAACTACTAGTGTATCAGCATAAACCAGCCACGTCTTGAGGAAAAAAAAAATCAAATTATTTAGAGGACAGCTGGACAGTATTTTTGCCTCTTCCATACAGTAATGCACCCAGTTCACCTCTCCCGAGTCTTGTGTTTATCTAGCAATACGAATACCCAAAGTCAATAAAATCATGATACTTTGATCATTAGAAGAATACCTATTACTCGTTTTCCACTTTATCTCTTCTTAAAAGTTATCCAGATGCACCCACCCTTCAGACGGAAATAGAACCACAAAGCCTGACAACCGGAGGATGAGTCAGTGACTCACCTTGTCTTCCTCCAGCTCCTATCTGACTTTGCAAATTAAGTTGCTGAAAATAGATTCCCTTCTGCACAGCAGAGACACTGACTATTTGTAGACTGCCTTACTTAGCTTTGAAACCTAGAAATTCACATGAAGATTTCTGGATTTTTTTTTAAACTTCTGTAGTGAAGAGACAGCTTGTTTAATATGCACACCACCACGAGTACTGTTCTCCCACACCCACTTTACACTCAAGTATACGGTTATTAATATAACTACAGTCTGAGGAGTTCCACTGAAAACTAGTTATCTTCAATTCAGATCCACAGCTGTTCACATGAAAACACAAATATTGGAAAACTCTCATAGCTAATCAGACTCTTCTATTAAAAATTATTCTTAATGCAGCAAGAAAAAATACTGACACAACACTAAGAAGTTATATTATGCCTGAAGAAAGAAATACAAAGCTATTGCCACCCACAGTATAACCTTATCATATACTGTTGAAAGATTACCGACTTGTCAGTATCTCTGTGGAAAAAGTTGACCAAAGAGAAACTTTGAATTATAGAGGAGTCATCACACAAAAGCACCCATCTTGTCAGTAAGATTATACTCGGGAGTATCAAATCTGAAGCACATTTTTTCAGAAAGTTTATTTACCTGAAACTTTGATTCTAATGAAACAATTTATTTAAAAACTATGTGTCGGACAGTAAGGAAAAAAATGTTTCTTTAAAAATGTCAACACTTCAGAAACTTGATTTGTGGTCTAAAATGTTTAAGAGTGATATTTTAACATCTCACATGTGAAAGGCATCAGTACACAAGTGAAGAATGACCATCTTACAATTCAGAAATCATAGGAGAGAATACCATTACTGCCACCGACCATTCTTAATCTTATTCCTCTAATATTGATTTGCTTGGGAAAATAAACCAGTTTGTCACAATGGGGTGCATCATGCTAAAATTCAATACTGAAATCAATAAAATAAATGACAATACAATTTAAGTGTCACAAGGATCAGATGTATGACTTAAAAAAGATACTCTTCTAGTTTTAAGTGCTAATGCAGCAGTTTAAGATGGTTTCATTGGTAGAGACTTTTCAAAGTGAATTAGGTATTTCAAAAAGATGCCTAGCCAGTACAAAAATCTAGGACTTTGAATCCAATAACTTAAGAACAGTCAGTCACACATTGTCTGGCAACTCCACGGGCTCCCCTAACTCCCCCCAGCACTCCACATAGAGGACAGCCAAGTTCTTAAGACTACACATTCCTGCAGCTTTGTCTGATTTGGATTTTCAGTAGTACGATCTAGTTTGAATTGCACTGCTGTTAGTTTCTATTAAAGATGAGAACTACAATCAAATATTGATTTTTCCTAAATGCAGGCATAGATGGTAATGACTAGCAGCATTCCAGTAAGAGACACAGAAGTTTGAAAAACACAGACTTAATGCTCTGCAATAGTACACACTATTTCTCTCCAGAACTGTTCCCTTACATACTTCCACATGCATAGATAAATTCTTTTCCTTTATGTCAACCTCATATGCTCACACCTCTACTCAGCACTGGTAAGGCTGCATCTGGAGTAGCGTGTCCAGCTATGGGCTGCTCAGGCCAAGAGAAATACAGAGCTATTGGAGAGAGTCCAGCAAAAGGCCACTAAGACAATTAAGAGCCTGGAACATCTCATATGAGTAAAGGCTGACAGAGTTAGGACTGTTCAGCCTGGAGAAGAGAAGGCTCGGTAGGACCTCAACAATGTGTACAAACATCTGAAGGGAGGGAACAAAAAGACGGAGCCAAACTCTTTCCAGTGGCGTTCAGTGATAGGACATGAAGCAATAGGTATAAACTAAAATACATGAGTTTCCATCTGAAAACAAGGGAAACTTTTTTCCCTGTGAGAGTGACTGGCACAGGTTGCTCAGCGAGGTTGTGGAGCCTCCATCCTTGGAGACATTCAAAAGCTGTCCAGACATGGTCTGGGAAAGCTGCTCTAAGTGATCCTGCTTAAGGCAAAGGAATGGATAAGATCTCCACAGTTCCCTTCCAACATTGTTCTGTGATTCTGTTTTAGTACACTTTGCTACAAGAGTATCCCAGTTCTCACTTACTTGATTCCTCTTTAGAGTGCTCCATATGCTCAGACTATTCACTTTTTCCTTTCATTTAAAAATATCAACAATATAGGCACAAGAATATTCGAATTAAGAAAAAAAGTTTCCAACCCCTAACTTCAGATTTATCATTCTGACAGCTTAAGAAAACCACACAAAATAATTAGGTATACAGCAAAAGGGCATTCTCTCTATTCCAAGTTATGTAGAACATATTCACAGCAAAACTATACTTTGATGCCCTTCTCCCTTCTATCTCTCTTCCAGTGTTCCTGTTTTCCAGAGTTCTCTCACCAAATAAAATAATATTATCACTCACTAAGTGAAGTAATATTATCACAGCCAAATTATAAACATGCAGTTCACAAGTCCCACCTCATTTTCTATTGGTATTTCTACAATTCAGGACTTTCCACAGGATGAATCCCTCTTCTATGTCACAGTTTATTTAGATGACTTCTTGATATGTCACACGTCTTTACATGGCCTAAGGATGCTGGATTCTCAATGTCGGCTTTTCAGGCAATATAATAAAAATATTTCCTCCTCATAGAACCCACTCCCACCAGCAATGCTGTTATAACTCTAGTCACAGTGAGTGAGACATTTCACAAAGAGCACACGTTTGGGAAAGAGCCTGCATTCTTCCAGGCTCTAGTCTCACCACTACAGTCCTTACATGGGGGATAATACTAAAATGAAAGACCTGCTGTCATTGCAGAAGATTTTGGCTTGCAAAGAAGAGGAAGCAGTCTCAACATGGAGCCATATGCTGTCAAATTACTGTGTTATACATTGGAATTATGCTTTTCTTTGCAGCAAAGCCAATTTAAATAACTCCTGCCTTCCTCCACTCCCCCACATTCCTTCTTTCCCACTTTATCAACAATTTCATTATCCACTTTAAAAAGCTGGGACCCACACACTGCTGAATCGGCACAACTGAGAGTCAACAACTCTGAGTAAGGGCACAAACCTTTACTAACTTGGTTGACAGGAAAATCTACAGGGGAATCTTTTCCTAAAATTTATATCAATAAATAAAAAAGTGAAAATGCAGAGAACATTTCAGAAGGCAAAAAAGCAGGTTTGTCAGTCCTCTATTCAACTGCAAAAGACAACATTATGAAGAACACTAGCATGAAGCAAGTTTTATGTTCTGAAATTACTTGAAGTACGCAACTCAACTGAAGTAAAATGCTAGAAGTAAATGCTAAAATAATTCAACTGGGGAACATTAAATACATCTTCTGAGAATACTATTAAACACAGGAAACACTCTTAAATTACATATTAGACATGATAGCCAGATTTTCCATAGAGACATACAAATGCAAATACTTCCAGTAGGTTAAATAAAAAGCATTTTCATTTCTAAAACACATCAGTAACTTTTAGAAATTTTAAAACAAATCTACTCCCCCTTAACCTATAGTTTTACAGAATCAGAGTCACTTTGCTCAGAAACAAGTGCTTTTGAAGCCAGGTACTGCCACCAAGTGGTGGTGAAATTCTGTATGCAAATCTAATTACTCCCCACCTGTAGAGCACACGGAACTGAAAACATTCCCCAGCCGCCAAATATGAGCCACGGTGTACTAACACAAAGACATTTAAAATTAACCAAAGCAGAACCTACAGAATTTTCATATCCAAATCTAAAACTGACTTTCAATTTAAAGCAAAGGTTTTTCCTACAATTCAGTCTTTTTGTTCAGACACCTTTGTGAGCAGTTGGGTAAAGAACCCTTTCTTCCAATACAACCATAGCAATGAACTGATTCTAATAATCAGCTGTTTTCCATTACTCTGTGCACATCCCCAGTGAGTACAATTACATGGCACAGAAGTCTTACTTTCACCATAATCCCAAACTTCAGAAAAAGCTCAACTCAGGAACTGAAGCAAAAGATCTCTTAAGGTATAATCATCCAGCTTGTTATTTGGATAAGCTATTCAATGTACATTTGTTAGTATATAAAGATCACAACCAGACTGGGAAGTATTTTTAGAAGTCAGGTATATTTGACTATTTTTGTAGGAATATTTATCAAGTTCATTAAACTATATTGTTAGTTACCTGCATGAACTAGTCCTGAAGTGTCAGTCCTACAGATGACAGATGAAAACGTGCATGACAACATGATGCTCCATAACGGATTGACAGTACAACTTTCTTAAAGACAACATTAAAACACAGTTTAACCCAATTTTATTGAGACAGATCTTTGAACATGACACACCTTTCAACTCTGGAAAAATTCAGACCTTATTTCTTATTATATTAAATAAAAGTTGTAATTCTTTTTACCCAGCAGGACCTGAAACACATCTTGCAATTTCTCATGCTTTTTGCTTTTTTGGCTGACAAATTTGCTGTACATATTTTAATAGTATCACAAATTTTAAGATTGTCTCTCCTCCTAATGTAGAGACTTCTTACCTCCTAAAGCATGCTATCTTTCCCAATTATAAAAAGACTACCTGAAATGAACACTCTGCTTTTAGTCATTTAATTTAGAACCTTAGCATAACAAATTACATTAGTGATACTCACTCATCCTTCCCAACAAACTGGCTCTTGTAATCCTCTATATTCTTCCAGTAATCAAGGGTTAAAAAGCTAGTGTGAATGTAAGTAACAGTGCCAGCTAGATAAGGCCAAAACCCCACCTGTACCTTTTTAGACTAAGAACAAAAAATTCTGTCAGTTTGGAGAAAGTTATCTTTACTGAAGGACATATGAAATAAAGAGTTTTTTAAAGACCTGAAGCTATATAACTGTACATGACAAGATGAACAGACAAAACTCTTAATTCCAAGTGCTGAGAAAAGATAAGGTAACTCCCCACATAATTAGTTTTTGGTTGGTTGGTTGTTGATTTTCTTTTTTAAAAGAAGTCGTCATCATCAGTGACTTAATGGCAGAAAACTCGACGTCATGTTACCAGGATAATATGAACAAGATGAAAATTGTATGAGATTCCTGTCTGAGCCAAAGAAACACAAATCCCACGTACTCAAATTTATCCTGTGCAGAATTCTGTATATAACCTACCCTTCCTCAGCATCTGTGGTGCTATTATTCATTTATTACATCCTCTACTTTTAGGTAAAGCAATACTAAATACATTTAAGGCAGTTTCTGGAAACAAGTCTGATTTTGCCTGGTACCTCAAATGCTTAAAATCTGACCTCACTCTACACACTGTTACAGGGAAATTCAGCACAAGCATCTACCTTCTGTAATGTTTCCTGTTACACAGAAGTGTGACCCATTATACTGTTAACACATTGAGACCAAGGTTATTTTTTCCTAACTTTTCCCCCTATTTAAAACAAGATAGGTCCTCCTACAGAGCTCAGAAGATGCAGTCTGGAAGTCAGAAAATCTAAAACCAAAGACTACAGTTATGCCAATAAACTACATTCAGTGTTTGTCAATAGTATCTTACACCTGTGTGTTTTTAACTGGCAATGATTTATTTTTTTTTTAATTTCCAACAGTCAGAATATCATACCTTTCATATTTGCATTAAGGAAACGAATGATGTGAAATTAAAAGAACTAAAACCCCAAATCCTTTACTCAAAGAAAACCCACATTGAAAGCACACTAACAAGAGTCATTAGGAAATGCATTCTGGTCAAGAGTACAAGAAAAATGTTTGAGCAAATCATTAAATCACATTTTCTGCTGTTGCTTTAAGTGACATTAGCTTACAAAAAAAGGACAAGTCTGCACAGAGTTGTCCGAGTTAATTGTTTAGAAGTCTGCAAGATGCTGCAGCCAGTACACTCATGAGTGGAGACAGAAAACAGAGGCAGTTGGGAAATGCGGGCTGTTATTTAAAAGAAAGTCTTTCAGTCATCTTTGCTGCCATTCTCTGAACCTTCTTCAACTTTGCCATGTCATTTTTCAGTCACAGGACTAGATTAGTACTCAAGAAGCAATACACATTGCAATGCAATGCATCTGTGGTACACCACGAATTTGTATAACCAGATCTCGTTTTTGCTTTGTTCCTCGATAATGCATAATATTTTCGTTGATTTACTGACTATTCAGTTGTCATTTTCACAGAACTGTCAGAACATCAAGATCTCCTCCAAGCAGTAACAATACTGATCAGACTTCATTACACTGTTTCCATGTAGTCTTTTACACGTTTTTCTGTCCTCTTGTTATGTATGCAAGAGTACAGGCTTTCTCCTCAGAGATTAGCTTTCTTCTATTGTACACAGCTATCCACTGTTAAGGCAAGAAGTCTTTGGCATTTCATTCCGAAGACTTCATGCTTAAAGAACATATTCAGTTATTCATATATTAGACTTCTCAACTAATTTTCTGCATTTAAACCAGTAACGAGATAACACATAAATTAAGAAGAGAACATAAACTGTAAGCATTAAGTACTGAAAGCATTAGAAGGCACAGGGAACAATCTAAATCTTACTGTGAATGCAAGTCCTCTCCCTAGCTACAATTCTTGTTTTATACTCATCCTCAGATAAAGAGAAGTATTTCCTTTTGCAGAGTTATATTTATTCCTAGTCTCAAAGCAGCACATTCTAGAAACCTGCGAAGTCAGGCTAAGGCAGTAAACATCCTTTATGCATAAGTATATGCAGACTACACTTTTAATTGTTCATAGTATTGTACGCTTTTAATTGTTCAGAGTTCAGAAAAATTTATAATTGAAGTACTGAATCAGTTATACACTATACAAAAGAACAACACTGAACAGAATAGTTACTGAAATTCCCCACAAAACGTTCTGCTATAATCAGTATTTTAAAGTTGACAGCAGTAGCTCTAAAAAAAGTTTCAGCAGAGCAGAAGATACAAACAAAGAGGTCATGTCTATTTTAAAATGCACATACTACATTTTTAAAGTTACATTAAGTCTACATATTAATTGGAGATTAGAAATGAAGAACAAGCTCATTTGAGCGAACGGGATCTCCCTCTCACCTCTTCAAAATACCAAGTCACCACAAGCAGCTGTATTCTGAGATGGCATATTAGTCAAACAGCTAGCAGGAAACTCAAGAAACCCACTTCTGTTTGTTACAGAAGCCTATGTACACCAGTCCATCATGCCCTGTCTCCACAGCAGAGAATTTATCGAACTGTGGGGTCTTACCTAAAGACATTCTTGAAAGACTCCAGCTAAAACAGACTAAAGCAAATTGCTTTTTATTAAATGTTTCACATAATTTCAAGTGAATTCAATAGAATATCAAGTAACATGAAAAGAAACAAAATCTGGGCTTAAATTCCTTTTTCTCACAATAATTGCAGCAGGGGGGCGAGAGGAGGAAAAGAAATACCAAAGTTACAGAAAATTTTTCCTCGATGGACATGCTGCAATTGCAAGCGGACACTTAAGTTCTACAGCTCATGAGTACCAACATTAAGTTTCATATAATTTGTCTTTCAAATAGCTCCCCCAAAGGGTTCCTAAGGGCAGGAAGGGGGGGGATCCTAACAGATTTTGATTATTAAAAATTTGAAACGCTATTCTGTTAGGTGGTGAAATTTCCCACACAGTTATTTATTAATAGAATAAGTGCAAGTTTAACATGCTGCTTTGACAATGCAAAGTACACTTTCAGTACTTTGAAACCAGGTGGATGATATGCAGAGGATGAAATTGATTTGAAGTACTCATAATTCTGGCTCTCAACAGCTAGCAGAATGCCTTGATAGCTTTCTGACTATAATAGTTTATGGAAGAAAAGCATAAATATAATAATAATAAACTTAAAATATTAGGGGGTGTGTGTTTTATTCCCACTTTGCTATCACAGAGGTCTATGTCCGTAAATTACAGTAAGCAAGATACAAGTTTCAATAAAATTTTCACTGACCACTTTTTCCGAGTGTTTAGCAGTATACATTAATAGATCCGAGGGATTTGGAAAAAAAAAAACCCAACACCAAAAACCCACAAAACTTCTACTTACCTTTGTTTGTTTGATTTGCATTAAGCTGTGAGATCCACTTCCACTTTAAAACAAACCTGCAAAATAAAACAAGCTGTCATTGTTTTCTGCTTCTGTTCGAGACTATTAGACAAGACAGCCAAGGCACAGAGGTAAGAAATCCATGGCTACATCTGTATTCTATCAGTTTTGTCTCAGGATAGAATTATGAAAATTCCAGTGGTCATCTCTCAAATATGTATTTAATTTTCAAGTGACACAGATGTTGGTACTTTAATTACAAAAAAAAACCAAACAAAAACCACCAAGAAATCATACCAAATACACATATGCTATTAAACTAAGTAAGCAGAACAGGGGGGAAAAAGTTCCATGGCAAGGAAACCTGCATTTTCTGTTAGTGCCTTGAAAATCAGCTATCTTAAGTTCCCTGAATGGGGAATGAAGCACAGAAAGGAAATGGTTACAAATGAAAGCTTTTAAAAAAATCTTTTTATCAAAACCAATCAACATATCCGAAATTAAAGTGTTGGAGGGTTTTAAATCTTAGCCTCACTAATTCCTCGCCTTCCCTAGGACAAAGTTGTGTTTATTATTTTAAAGCTAGCTGGCCCATTTTAAAATCATAACTTACCTTGCCTTCAAGAAGGCTGAATAATGTCAGATTAAATGCTCTAATTTCAGTTTTGCTCAGGGATCTTTAACAGAACTAACTATACAAGGAAATTTTTCGCTTCCTAGTTGGAGGTATCGGACTATGTAACATTTGGAAGAGACTCAGAAAGTCACTGAAGCTGCACAGAAACAGGAACGGATTTAGGTACAGCATCTCTACAGAACTGGGTCTACTTCTACTGATGACACAACAACTAGCATACAGCTTTACAGAGAGGGTTATTCTCATTTAGACTAATGTATCCATCACCAAAATTAACTCTGAATGAGATACCTTTCCTCACATACTGTGTAAGATTCCTTCCCTCAATTTGTTCACACCCAGCTTTTTGATTCTGAGCTCCTCAGTCAGCCTCTAACTGTCTCAAAGCCACCTGCCTAAATTACAAAGAGAGTAAGGAAAGACAGACTTTTCAAAAAAGTAATGCTGGGCAATATAAAGCAACATAAGAGCCAAGACTCCTTTCCCTAGCCCCAGGATCATTTCCCAATTATCACATTAAACCGTAGCCTCTATGCCTTAACATTATTCAAAAAGATACGTTCATTTCTCAAGCTGTACTACAGAAAAAAATCAAAATTCTTTGGTTAGGTTTTACGGTAATATTCATGCACCTAGAGAAGCAAAAGTGTTATTTTCAAACAGCAGCGGAGCCCAACTGTATGTTACAGAAGGTAAATGTAAATGTACAGTTAAAAACACCACAAAATACACCCTGCATGTTTGAAGAGCCAAAATACCTTCCAAAAAATGGGAAAGAAGGTCTATGTAGGCTTTACATTATCAGACACTAAGATCAGCACTAAACCAGACACCTCAGTAAACCTCTGCACGTCAGCTGGGCAGAGTCAATCCCAGACTAACACTTCTCTCACTACAAGTAAGAACTACATCAATGACTGTGCCCCCATGCAAAATGATCTCACACCACCACTGTAGCAATTCTCACATCTCCTGAACATTGCAATTAGCTAAACGTTAGCAATAACCGTTCTCAACATAGATTTCATGGTTTGTGATTCAAGTGCAGACTCTTTGCATCATAGGATTTCAGTGCAAAGCCCAGACAACTGTAGACCAGTGTGGCAGTACAGCAGGCTGTCACACAACCCCTTACGCACTGCAACCGCTTTGGCATGGAACCACGTGACTTCAGACCAAGCCATTTACTCTGTTGACATATCATGGGAAGTCCTGCCCTACACTGCCTATCTGGAGGGCATGTGCTCTTCTACCCATTGAATGTGCTCTTGGGAGGAAACTTAAATGCAAGTACTCTTGAATGTAAGTATTCTTTGGTTCACAGGCAGCTCACAGACCACTTTGGGGATAAACGTGGGGTTACTCTACAACTACATCTGCCACAGAGGGAAAGGGAAGGGAATAGAGAAAATGGACCACCATAATTTTGGTATTGTCCAGCTGATAGACAAAGGTGCTGAAGGACCAAGGGGTTGGCCACTGCAGCCCTGTGTTACAAACTTCAAAGGGCCCTGCAGAATTAACTCCCCTTTTTGGGATTTCAAACACAGTGGTGTTCAAAGCTCCACCCAGTGGAAGACAGTATGTGCAGCAAACATCTTCATGAAAGCAATGCAATCCGCACTTTAGGCCTAACTACTGATAGCATTAAGACTTTCACTGTTTAAAACGAGCAAACGTACAGCACTTAACCAACACTCACCTCTCAAAGGTCTTTCTGCTGTCAAAGAAGATTCCTCTCACTCCAGCACAAACAATCAAAGTCTAACACCTCATTTCAAGGGTGTTGACATTTGGAATAACTGAGGACCTGAAATTCTTTACCAGCAGATCCAAGAGAGGTAGTTCTCCAAGACTCCTTAGGGAAAGGCAAAGATTTCAAAATCACAAATGCTTTGGCTCTGATTTTCCTGTCTTAATTCTCATTATCAGGAAAGGAAGTGAGAATGAAAGCCTCACTCTCCCTCACCAGGTAATAAAGACAGCATCAAAAGGGACTCAGAAGCAGGTAAGAAATGTAGTTACAGAGCATTCGCCCTGAGGCCTCCCATTCAAACGGTGAAAAGGGGCCCACAGCAGGTAAAAGGATTGCTGTAAAATGGTTAGGCTTCTGATCACCGATAAGCAGCTGCCTGTTCTGATAAGGGCAGAGAACAGGAAGTGGTAGAAAACTGCCACGGTGGAGATGGGCGATATCTCAGAGGTACCCCCAGCGGTGCTAAAGAAACACAAATGGACTGAAAGCACTTAAAGGCATAAGAATTTCTCCCTAATCGGTAAATGTGAACCAAGGCCAGTTCAGTGCTTGCAATGATCACCTTGCCCAGTGACAAACCCGAAGCAGCATACCAATGATACTTCTATTCATGCAACACACGAAAAAGGCCAAAGTAGGCACAAGAAGTTCTCCAGTCTGTATGCAATGACAAAGTCACCTCTGCAGGTCTTGCTCAGAGACAGAAGTACAACCCCCAGGTATATCTGAGCTACAGACACAAAGAGATTCTCAGAAAGCATTTGCTTGAGGAATAATTTTTGAGGTTGTATACACAGGGTGTAAAATAATTGTTACAGATAATCACACTAGACTAGTTAAAATTTTTAATCTTTCTGGCTAGCTAGAGAACAGCTACGAAAGCTTCCATAATCCTGCTTTCCCAGGTGAATAACAGTTACAGTTGCTACTCCAGAAGTCAGGTTCAGACTGTTATCAGAACAACTAAAAGAACTACTTTCACATCTATAAAGATAGCACAAAAGATTTTATCTTTTACTCTTGCATCAAGCTTATAACCACTCACAATACAAGGTTTATAAAAACAATTGATCTGAGTTCAAATGTAAGTTACTACACAAAACTTGCCTAATTACTCCTCTTGTCATCAGGGCTGGATCTTATGTCAAGACTAAATTTACTTTTACTCACTTTCTGTTTACATTATTAGGGCCCTGTTTGCTATAATAAAGTATCTCCTATAACATGCTCCTCTTTGCGGAAAATGTTTGAGAAACACTAGAATGCAAAAGTGTATAGTGAGTGAATAAAATTTGCAGTAGTCCTGACAAGAGTTCTCATCTAATTATCTACTGCTTAGCCCTTGTTTCCTAACAGATCAGTGATAACTGACATTTCTACATCTATCTTGGAAAAGACACTTAACCATCTTTAACCACCACCTTCTCCTGAAGCAGTTGCAGTCAGGAGTGTAATTCATAGAGAAGTTTTTTGGTGGGTTGGTTTGTTTGTTTGGGTTTTTTTGTTGATGTTTGTATTTTTAAATAGACTTACAATGTAATATAAAACTATCTTTTTCCCCCATAACTGATTATGCTTGTGGGGAAGGAAGGAAGAAAAAACAAAGGCTAGAATAAACTACTCTACAGGAATGACTTTTGTTAGTATAAGCTGTGGCTAAACAGTCCATTTCACCAGGTTAACGTAAAACCACAGCAAAATGTTTGAAACTGTAGTCTTGACTTCAAGCACTTTCTGGAACTTAAAAAATTCGATTAGTTGATTGACCATTTACATCTATTAGGATACTGCTGTCACAGCATTAAAATCTGCTAAATTTGAAAGCTGGGGGGCGAATTTCCTTCTAATATCTGATGCAGCTCTGGCAAGTGTCCGTAATCTTACAGAAATCTAATAATCCTAAGCATCCATACAGGAAAAAACAGACAGTGGAAAGCAGAGATTACTCTACGAAAAGGTTATTACAAGAAGCCCAGAAGAAGTTCCAGCTAAACTGTACACACAACTACCAAGGATAAAATAATTTCAGAAGAGGACTAAAAAAGCAAAAACGTAGCTGACAATAGTCTCCTAAATCAGTTAATACAGCTGAAAAACTCTTTAAATATAATCCTATACTGCCACTTTCCCAACCTTTTCAACAATGACCTTGTCTGTACAAAATCTAGTTTCCTGTTTGCTGTCTGCACAAGGAGCTTTGATGCTCGTCGATTTCTATTAAAAAGTATAAAAATAACTTAATCTACATTCAGTACCCACAAATATCTAGAACTAAGATTCAGTGTAGATTAATTTAAATTTACTTGAATTTAAACATGAGATTTTCTAAAATCACAGATTTAATCCCCTTCAAGAATTTGTAAAATTCTCTCAACCTATGCTATTCCAACCTTAGTTTAATCAACTGAAATTACAAATGTTACAATCGAATTCACCAAAAATAAATTTGCAAAGGAAAAATAACAATCACTCTTCTTACAACAGTTAATGCAAAGCGGTATTTAAGTGCCAGTATCCTACTGAAGCCTGAATTATCCAGAAGTCAAATTAAGCAAAAACTTAACACTTCACAACATGAAGAGACAAAACTTAAGTCCTTTTACTGGAAATGCTTCTGACTTCAAAGAATCTGCAGTGACTGAACAAGAGCGAACAAGCAGGGGACTGCAAGAGAGAAGACTGCCTCTTGCATTTTGAATCTCCTGCTAGATTTTGAGAGTTATCTGAAAAATAGTTCAAAGAAGTTACAGTTCTTCCTTTGTCTATTCATCACAGTAACAGCCACATGCACAGTTCCCAAAGCTGTGGTAGGGCTTTCACGTGGAAGTGTTGAGATCTCTCCTTTTTCTACTTAGAGAAAGTTTTGCTTTTTGCCAACACCCCGTATGGGACGGTGAAGCACTTCAAGGAGAAGTGTGACAGCATAGAAAATGAACGCAACTGATCATACCTCAGACTGTGAAGCTATTTCAGTCCAAATGAGATTACAAGTAGGCGAATGCAACATTAATAGGAGTACCACAGTAGGGAAAAAAGCAGTCAAGAGAGTAGCTTGAATGGAAAAAAAGAACTTGTGTTTTTACCATCAAGTCAAACAACAAATTTTATTATTATTTCAAAAATCTCTATTATGTAAATTGAAAAAAAAATGGAAAAGCCATCAGAGGGAAAAATATTCTACGTAAACTGGGGTTTGGACTAACAAAACATATTGGTCAAAAAGGTTACTTTTCCTCTCCATCACTAAACAGATAAAGAAGTAAGCATTTAAATATCTACGCAGCAGGCAAACAACAAAGATCGAAAGATGTCTACAAAGCAGCAAGGGGAAGACAACGTAATTTAAGAGCTGTTTGCTTTGAGCATACATTATCCAGTAAGCAAATATGTAAACGTCCACATAAAAATGAAAGCATCATAAAAGCACTACACTGAAGCATCAGTTTAAAGATGGAGTTATGAAAATATTTAGAACTTCAAGGCCTTAAGAGAAAAATATTAATATATTGTTTCTGAAAGTTACTTATCAATGCAATTTCCCCCTCAGCTAAGATTAGTTGTAACATTCTAAATATCATTGATATTTAATAAGTTTACAGTCCATAAATAGCCAACTAAATTGAATGGCATTATTCGCAATGAGAATCACCATTAGCAATAAGCTGCAGGGAAATAATTCACCACCTTTTTTTATCATTCCTCTGCCAGTTAACGCTACAGATGAACATACCACTTGCACAATAAACACCCGTACACTTTCAGTCATCCTTCAGCCTATTTATCTTAGCCACATGAACTAGCTCTTCGTTTGCTGCATTTATATATCTCATATATAACAGCTTCTCTCAAATAGGAAAAGCTTAAAGCACAGAATGACATCATCTCTCCATTCCGCTCCAAACTACTAATGGCACTGCGCATAACCTTGGCATCATCCTTGACACAGAACACTTCTCCTTTCATTACGCTGCCAGCAAAATCTCATCAATACATTACCTGTGCAGGAACTGCCACTACCCTTCAGCTATGGAATCACTCCTCCAGCCTGAATTACTATATATTCCTTCACTGTATCATCAGATAAGCTTTACATATAGCACTCCAAAATACAGTGACATAACCTCTGACTGTACGCACTGCATGAATGCACTCCAGAAAACAGACAGTTACATGAGATCTTGCCTCCCACATAGAAATTGCTTACAGGTCTTTACAAATTTCTAGTCCAAGTTTGCACACCCAGTTTCTCAGCTAAAACTAAGTAAATGGAAATCAAAACCAGAAAGCTTCTTCCCTGAAGTGCCTTTCTAAGGAATCAACAGTCTTATTTAGAAAAAACCCCAATGCATTTTGTGTCTTTAACAAATAAAAAAAATAGAAGCACCTGAGGCAGCACCTTCCAGGTGCTCATTTTAAGAAAATAGACTGTTACATTTTCAGGTTTGTTTTTAAAATACCAAACTGTACAGTGGTGTTAGACATTTGTAGTGTCATTCTTTCCTTTCTACAAAACCCACAGAACTTTAATAAAAATGTGAAGGCAAACCCAAGCACAAGAATAAAAGAAGTTCAAGTTAAAATTGCATGCATCAAATTAGCGCATCCTCTTTTGCATACCACCAAGCAGCAGCATTCTATCATCCAAGTGACTGACTTTACAGTTTCTACAACTTGAAAGTTGTGTTTTATGTATTTGGCACATATGCCTGTAAATGAGGCAGGATTCCACTAAAATCCGTCAGAAGACTGTTTCATACAAGATACTGAAGGAATCATAGAATGGTTAGACTTCGAAGGGACCTTAAAGATCATCTAGTTCCCACCCCTCTGCCCTGGGCAGGGACACCTCCCACTAGACCAGGCTGCTCAAAGCCCCATCCAGCCTGGCCTGGAACACTTCCAGGGATGGGGCACCCACAGCTTCTCTGGGCAACCTGCTCCAGTGTCTCACCACCCTCACAGCAAAGAATTTCTTCCTAATATCTAATCTAAATCTCTCCTCTTTCAGTTTAAAACCGTTACCCCTTGTCCTATCACTCCACTCCCTGACAAAGAGTCCCTCCCATCTTTCCTGTAGGCCCCCTTTAGGTACTGGAAGCTGCTATAAGGTCTCCCCACAACTTTTTCTTCCCCAGGCTGAACAACCCTAAACTCTCTCAGTCTGTCTCCAGGAGAGGTGCTCCAGCCCTCTGATCATCTTGGCCCTCCTCTGGACTCTCTCCAACAGGTCCATGTCCTTCTTATGTGGAGGGCCCCAAAGCTGGACACAGCACTCCAGGTGAGGTCTCACGAGAGCAGAGTAGAGGGGGAGAATGACCTCCCTCGACCTCCTGGCCACACTTCTTTTGATGCAGGCCAGGATGCAGTTGGCTCTCTGGGCTGCGAGTGCACATTGCTGGCTCATATTTGGCTTCTCATCCACCAACACCCCCAAGTCCTTCTCCTCAGGGCTGCTTTCTATCCATTCACCACCCATCCTGTATTTGCGCTTGGGATTGCCCCAAACCACATGCAGGACCTTGCACTTGACCTTGGTGAATTTCATGAGGTTTGCATGGGCCCACCTCTCTAGCTTGTCCAGGTCCCTCTGGATGGCAACCCTTCACCTCCAGCGTTGTCAACCACGTATCACAGCTTGGGGTTGTCAGCAAACTTGCTGAGGGTGCACTCAATACCATTTTCTATGTCGCCAACAAAGATGTTAAACAGTCCCAGTACAGACCCCCGAGGAGCACCACTCGTCACTGGTTGCCACTTAGATATCAAGCCATTGACCACAACTCTTTGAGTGCAGCCACCCAGCCAATTCCTTATCCACCAAGTGATCTATCCATCAAATCCATGTCTCTCCACTTTAGAGACAAGGATGTCATGTGGGACAGTGTCAAATGCTTTGCACAAGTCCAGGTAGATGATGTCAGTTGCTCTTCCCTTATTCACCAATGCTGTAACGCCATCGTAGAAGGCCACCGATTTCTGTGAAATAAAACTGTACAATAAAAATAATACATATGTACAAAGCGAATAAAGCACGTGTGCTACTTGAGAAATACCCTGGTTTAAGTACAGATATTTGCATTTCAAGTCGTAGGCAACTGTATATTTTAGATGCATACTTTTAGTAAAGGCCTTCTTAATTTTTACCAATGAATAACCTTTCTTAAGTTCCCTGAATAGAGAATAGTTTATCAGCTCCATCTCCACTGAATGAATACAGTGCCTTTTCAGTTGGCAAGTCTGACAGAGAACTTCACTAAAATCCCCCCAAAACCAAAAGAACTATAGAAAAATGGGATCTGCTATAGGTAATGCAGGACACCTCACATATACAGGCCTTTGATGAAGGGCAGACACAGTTGACTATCAGTCCATACTTGCCATCAAGTCTGCCACCTGTGGAATCCTGACACAGAAGGAAATGCATCAATTAATCTTCTCACACTCACTACACTTCAGATACCCCTTCCCTGACGTACTTCATTGCACACTTCTGAAATTCTTCAACATAACTGCACTCTTCCCTGTTAATAAAAAAACCTGCAAAAAGTTTACTCCACAATACACACACTTACGTCCTTATGAAATAAAATCCCTGAACAGATTCCACTCCAAAATCTGATCCTTATTTATAAATCTTCAAACAGGATTTAGGTTGGCCATATTTTTTTATTTTGAACTCAAAATACAAAAACATCTTAAACAAAAGCTTTGCCACGTGAAAAAAAATCATTAGAGGCTTAATTTCTGAAAGCCAGAATTATGTTACCAGATACCACATACTTTGTGAAATATTATCAGGGTTTTTTTAAAAAATTATTACTGAAAGAGATTAATACTCTGCACTGTTTTTTTTGGTGCAAGTCATTTTATAAGGCCATTATGTTTATTAATACAATCATACAATATTAATACAATGTAAAACTATTAAGCATTTTTTTAGGTAGAAAATGCATTAATCAGGTTTTTAAAAACATCAACTAGAAATTATTTTTTCCAATAAACAGATTACTATTCTAAAACAAGAAGCCTGATTATATCCATTAATATCTAAATGGATTTAAATCTCTGTTCCCATTAAGGGCACTTTTACCTAAAAGCAGTATCTCGCACAACATTTCCAATCGTAGTTAAAGCAGCACATTAATAGTCAAGCCATGTTGTTACTGTAGCAACAGTGATTTCTGGTAGCCATTTTCTTTTCAGCTTTAACACTGTTCCAAAGCCAACAGTCCTCACTGCAATCTCTGTTTAAACCCAAAGGCGGCAAACTGCTCAGCAGTTTTCTCTCTGGCTACATACTTCAGATACCTCCCTCTAGGCTGTCGTCTTCAGCCTAATGTACTTACCTAATAGTATTCTCTAATGCTGGACTCCACACAATTTCAGTTTACACTACTGAAAATATCACAGTATGGCAGTCCACTTTTTTTAAAAAAGCCCTACATTTAGGAGGCTAAACAGTTTGCAGGACACTGGAAGAGAAGAACAGTGATGGGATTCATTATTTTAACCTGCCATCTGTAAGAACACAGCCCAAGACAAGATTACCAGGTAGCAGGCTTACAGCCTTGGTCATTACACTGACAGCAGCCACAGAGAACCCTGTCTCACATCACAGTCTACAAAAATCAAGGCATGAGCCACAGTCAAAAGCAACTTCTTAGTAGATTGACAGCTCTCCGAATTTTCTGTATTTAGGAAACCATTTTAAGACTAAACTAGCACACACGTTCATTTCCAGCTCCTCCTCTACATTTTTGCAGTCTTAAAAATGACAACACCTGAAACACTTTCTTGGCTTTCTTAAGACTGCAATGCAGTTTTTTAAAAAGCCTGAACCTAAAAACCTACAGCTCCAAATTACTGATAAACTACACTATTTTCACTTCTTTCTTCAAAAAAAAAAAGGGAGGGCACCAATGGGAAAGTGACACACGTAACCATTCGTAACAGCCACGGGAGGAAATAGTGAATTGGTATTAGTGCGTAAGTACCCTCTACAAAACGGGATCCTAAGTCCAAATTCAGTTCCTCACAAGTTTGTTCCAGCTGAACGGGTAGCTATGCTGGGATCACGAGCTCTAATGCCTGCTGTCGTCTGTCTAGACAGCGTTTCTGACACTTCCCGTAGACCGTGGCAGGAAAGGGAATCTCCTGCTCATAGCCTCAGAGGAAGTGTATTTTCTACGCATGTGAAAATGTAAAACCTAACAAACATTTCCTAGAGATTTCATCCACACTTAGATTTCAGTAAGTATTTGTAAACCTCTGCTTATGAACTAGTAGTAAGTACCTCATATGTAAGGGCTTAAACTTAAAATGAAGGTAGGTTTATGCCAAACTCTGAATTGTTGCAGCTGAGACATTTTATTCCGATACCCCTATGACGGTAACCTCCAGCAGAGGACAGAGTAGACACTCTGGAGTATCAGCATCTTTAAACTCCACTGCTAACGCCCAAAGAGCCTGCTTGTTTATCAGAGGACTAAGCTGTCACTGCAATGAATGCTCCAGTGTGAAGACAATAAGCATACGAAATAATCACCTAAAAAGATAAATTATAGTTCTGGCATTCTTCCTGCAGTAGTTTCGTCCAAATAAAATGTACATGTATTTTATACATTAGGATTCAATTACTGCTTATCAGATTTGAAGTGAAGCTACAATTGTGAAAAGTGAAGCTTTCTAATTGGGTTCATATACATGCTATTACTTATAATCTATGAAAGATCACTTTGGGGAGCCACATATACATCAGCAGTAATGTAAAGCCTTTCCTTCATTTTGCAAGAGCCTGGTTTTTGATGACGGAGGATTGGTTTTGGTGAAGCAGTAAAGTTAGAATATGTTATCAACACTATCTCCTTAATAGCTGTTGAAAAGAGTTTTTAAAATAAGTAAAAATCCATTCCTTACTGAGCTACTTGGTGTTCGCTCCTGGCCTGATGGCACTTTAAGCTTCCCACATTGTCTATCATGTACTTAAACAGGAAAAGAATATTTCCTACTTTAGATAAGCTGTAGCAACGTGACATAATTAATCCAATTGTGTTTTATTTTTACATCTTTATGCTAGATAGCTGCATGAGGTCTTTTTTTTTTTTTTAAATAGGAACAGCCCACATCTTACAGCCCAGGTTATAATACCACACCTGGCAAGCAAACTGAGGCAAATGCCCCCCCCACCTCTTTGAAAGGTAGTTCGAGACCACTAGTTACCATTTTGAACACTCCATCGTACCAGCCACACATCACCAGCACCACGAAATCCATGTCTCTTCAGCAAGCTCCTATTCATGGTCCCTGTGTTCAATCAAACAGTATCCACAGGCTTTACTACTAACATACTAAATTCATCACCATACAGGACTGTTTCCCAGAGTATGATTTCCAAGTGTTTTGTAAGGTTACTAAGCTTTTGCTCAAAAATTATTCTATGAAAAGCATTTTGCCATGAAGCAGATATTCTCAAGATCTTTCCCAAGGTCTCTCTACCTAAGTTATGCGGCATCTTGAGGTCTACTTTCTACACTGTTTAATAAACTTCTATGGAGTCTCCATGTCAGATTGCTTCATTAATCCTTCCCTCTTCGAAGTCGAACCCTTTAAATGCTCGTGGACTTTGTTCCACCATTCACTTCCTTTTGTTTAGCCAACAATCGGGCTTGTATCTTCGCTTCTTTACTATTTGAATTAATTCTTCCGAACACATAACATCCAACAGACAAACTCAGTCCTTCAAACTTTGTTATTTCTTTAGTAATAAGATACCTGGGATTTCAGGTGTAAGCATGCAGCGTTTCATGTACGGACTTAACTCCATTCATTTGCATACACATAGTAAAGTATACTGGTTTTTACTGCCTTGTCACACCTGCAAATACGTATCTTCTGGCCTAGTTTCCATGAGCTAGATATAATGATACACAACCAATAAACTGAGACAGGGCATACAGATTCTAACAAATAGATTTAAGGGTCACATCGTACCTGCCACTCCAAAAAACAGAAACCCCATTACATCACATGCGTTTGGCCATTTTATTGCCACCATTTGGTCATGTGACATACATTGCTACTCATATGGAATACTGATCTCATGATAAAAGTGCTGATGTGTCCATCATATGATGAATTACAGCAGTGAACACCCTTGTTCTGGCTACAGGGAAGCATCCTTCTGGCATGCCCCCAAAGAAGTTGTAAGATTTTCAGAAAAGCCAACCGCAAAAAGCATACCACATTGGTTATCCTCACCTGTGCATATCCAGCCAACTGGCTGTCCTTAGGCACCTAATATGGTTGGAGCCAAAAAAAAAGAGACTTGCTTTGTCAGTTTTCCTGGCCAAAACAGATTTCCCAACCAAATTTTCAAGAAACAGAAGAGATAAGACATACGCTCTAAGCCTGTTTCGTATGCTTTACATTGGATTACAGGCATAGTGCAAAAGAACCGGATTTGCATGGGCTGGGGTTGTACAAAATCAAAAGTATAAAATGAATATACACACAGCTGGCACAAGCCATTCACACAACTCTGTTTCAGAATATAGACACAAATGACAGCTTTTTAACCGAGACAAAGAAACACGTTATGTTTCCCATGCCTCCCTTGCACCTTAAAAAGCAGGTAACCCTGAGACAGAAATATTTTCTTCTAGCAAGGAAACAGCTTATGTTATTTGCACTAACAACAAAGCTTCTTAAAAACAACTGAAAGATTAAAAAAAAAAAGCACCTAAGATAAAGGAAACTTTGCCATTGTCTCGGACACCCACAGTTAAAACAAAATGACCACCAGAATACCTCCTGCAAAGGCTTCATAAATTCACACAGAGATTGACTAATATGTCCCAAAAACTTAGTCACCTATGTCAACAGAGGTTTTGTGCTTACTTTTAGCCCCATAAACAGGCTTGACTATTTACCCACTGACTGGCCCCAGCGCTACTATCTTAGCTCATTCTTGGGAATTTTGTAAACATAGAAGTTAGATTTTCAAGGTTAGCTCCAGTATTTCATGTTTGTTTTCAGCTGGAACACTGAAAAAAATATAATCAACAATAAATGCTTAGAAAATATCTATGAGTGTGAAATCCTCTGGTTTAAATGGATTAAAGGAGAGAGAGGAACTTTTCCTTAAGTTCACGGACAATATATAGAAGTAATTAGAGTAATTCTGACAGAAATGCTCAGAACTTACCCAATTCCTAATCAACTTTAAACAGCTTCAGAGAAAATAAGAGCCATGAACTATTCCCCAGAAGTCTGTTAAAAATACAAAGATACATAAGGTATTACTACAAATTTAATTTAAGAAATAACCCATTTTTATCCCCCAATTCACAAAACTAAAGATGAACTCAGAGAACAAGTAAAACAGAAAACAGATTAAGTTACAGCACAGAACAGGTCAACTTCTCCAAAATTAGACTTCAAAATACCCTAACCAAAGCTATTCATTGTCTATATTTAAGCCTATCAGAAACCTGCTGGGAATTTACAATATTTAGAGGACAACAATGTGCTATTTGTGTCTTTAATTTTTTTATGAGGTATAGGTAGTCATAAAACAGTCAGATTTGTACTGAAGGCAAGACTAAAGAAAAGGTGAGGGGGTTTGGGGGTGGTTTTTTTTGTTGCTTTGTTTGGGGGTTTTTTTGTTTGTTTGGGTTTTTTTTACACTAATAGGGTTGTCCTATCAAAAACAAAGTGTGAATTCTGAATAGGAAAGTATTGGCAACAAAAGGTAACAGTAATATTTTTGTCTTCCTTCAAATAAGCTGTTGATTAAAATCATACAGCTTTGGTTTTCTTTTCTAAATGCTAAAATCTCCTTTAAGGTCAGGAAGAAATGATAATGAATCGACAGTGACAGAAAACATGAAGAAAAAGGGATAACCTCAAGAATGTAAAAACCACTGCACTTTCTCCTGCTGAAAATGGCATTCCAGAAGATGACTTAAAAAAAGGAAAGAAAAGGAAAAAAAGGAAAAAAGTTGAAGTAAAACTGTTTGGCAGAATGAAAGCGAAGTCACAGAGAGATTACTTTCAACAAAATCACCCTGGAGCCTAGTATTAATATTACTAAGTTGGAAGAAGACTTTGTTTTAAGAAGATAATGGAAACCACAATGCAAGGGATCACTAATTAATCCTCTCTCCTTTATGTTTACATCCTTTGAAAACAGTATGCATCAGCATGCTTCAGGATCAGCTTACTAGATGGACCTAAACCAAGTTATCTGAAATACATTAAATAGAACTTCATTTAAAACAGCACCCAACATCCTAAACATCAAAATTATCACCTTGCACAAGTCAAACAAACTGACTTTTCTCTAAATGGCTTAACAGACAAAAAACTCAACTCACCACTAATGCTCCAGATGACATGAAGAAATGTTCTGCTGGGATACTGCAGTACTTTTATGCAAAAGTATAAACCTATCTCTTTAATTCCCTAATGAGTACTGCTGGACTTATAAAGAGACTACAGAACCTGGATGTGTTCACAATTTTACTAAATGTCAATTCATTACCCTAAATGTAGCCTTAACTTAGAATTTTGTATCTTGTTCCATAATACAATAGTCGTACATTGGAAAACAATAAAGATTTTAATTGTGTTTATATAAGTGTTTATAAAAGATCTATCTGGACAGACGAACACACAAACTGCACACACACAAAACTCCTGCAATGATTAAAAAAACCCCCTCCCACTATAACATCACAATTTTTTGTTTGTTTTTGACATAAATCCTTGCTAGACTACCTCTTGCACACCATCTTCCCTGATCACCTCTGCTAGAACTTTACTGGACTAAAAAATGGAATGCAAATTCCCAAGCTGTTTTTAGTGTCTAAAAGACATTTCTAAAAATGAATTATCACAGTACCTGCACAGTATTTTTAGAAATAGTGTGACACTTCAGTTGTATAGGAACCTGAATGGTTTCTCCCAAGTATCATTTCTATTTTTGGTTCTCTCCCTTGTGCAGAAATACGTTATGCCTATTAGTACACATTACTGCTGGTAAAATTGTGAAAAGCAGCAGCAATTTTAGAATTGCAGTAGAAAGGTAGACTTGGGGAAGAATTTTTTTCTGGATAGGCTGTTGCTCTTCCTCTTCAGCCAGGAAAGAAATTGGACCTCTCTCATCCACCAGCACCTTCTGCCCCATGTATAGCTGTGAGAACCACAGTGAACTTAGCCAGCAAGTCTCACCACCTAGCAAGCCTGGGAACAGGGGCTTGTCATTCACAGGAACATGGCAGCGAGTACTAGGGCTGTACCTACCTTACTTCAAAGCACTAACAAAAGGAAAGGTCTGTTGAGAATCTGTGCTAAAGCAGCTAATCAGCAAGTCTGCCACTTCCCGTCGCAACATGTGTCACTATCGTCCAATACATATAAGGTATAAAAGCTTTATAAGGACACAGAAAAAGACCATCGCCATCCCAAAGTACTTAGAAGAAACAAGTCAGACAAAACAAACCTTCAGAGCTTTCTCCAAAGAAAAGATGTAGAAAGAATATACAACAAACAGTATCTACAGTCGTCTTTGGTTTATGTACCACACAAGCAACCTTTCCACCTCAGTTTCATCGGTATTTCAGTTCAGTTTGCATACTAAACAGTCCAGTTCTGCTCTCTCCCATTCTGTAATTGTTCCAAAGCCTCAAAAATTTTTTCATCGCAGCTTATCTAGGTCAATTCACCATCACATGCCCCCCCCCCAAGCTTATCTTCCCCCTTTTCCCCAGAAGAAAACTGCCACAAGAGTTTTGTTTTTTAATAAGTACCTGAGTAGGGGACACTAGCTGGTATTTTGTTCTCAACTTCCCAGACAATAAAAAACTGTTTTTAAAGTAATGTCAGAGTTCTAACATTTGTTGTAATTTGTATACAATACAGTTATTTTCACTACATGCCACAGGTCCTCAGTTTTTAAGTGTTGCTCAAGAACAGAAAAGATTAGCTGATTTCATTGATGTCAATATATATGTTTAAAAAAAAAAGGAAGCAGAAGAGGACAGAGTACCCGCTTCACTGTGGGAGTGAGCTGGGAGAAGCCAGCTGCAGAACTGTCAACTTCCCACTCCCTCTGATAGCACATACAATCAAGACTTTCTCACAGAAGATACACTCATAACAACCATGGTATTAGAACAACAAAAAGCAGCACTTCTGTGTGAAGAAACAAAGTTATTTCTATTGGAACATTTCAGGCAAAGGCTGCCCGCTGTTGAAAATATCGTTTCCAATCTCAAGCCAACTTAGAGTAACAAAAAAAAAGCTTTCAGAAAAAACATTCCCCTTTTCTCTCATCCCCAATTATCACAGGGGAACACAATCTAGTGTTTTTGCTGAAGGCTCTATGAACATGCGTTAAGAATACAAGACTTCTTTGCAAACAATCATAAATACAATAAAACACTTCAATAACCTACAATCACTGTTTTAGCGGTTGGGAGCCTAATTTTATAAAGTTCCTACCTCTTCTGACTGAAAAAGATAAATTTGGAAAATTAAGTTAATATCAGAGATAGTTTCTGAAACTCTACAGCCACAAAACTGTTGTATATGCCTACATTTGAAGATGAAGATATCAGCAAAAAACATGATAAACATTAAGATCTTTTTCAAAAAGTAGTCAAGACATATCAAATAGATAGCGCTCCTAGGACAGCTGAGTGGAATCAGAAGCAAACAGTAGAAATACTCAGAGGGCAGCCACTCCCTAAGAAAAAAACTGAAGTTTAAAAAAAAAAAACAACCCACCAACCAGAACACTCTATGAAAAGCAGCAAACCAAAACAAAAACCCCAAACCATAACCATCACCCCACTGACTGCAGCCAGACAAGAAACAGATACCTACCACTTCCTACCAGCAGCAGCAAGGAGCAGTTTCAGAGCTGCCATGCTTTAGAAGCAGCCGCAAGCAGCAGTTTCGCAAAAGCAGTCCCCTGACGTCCTGCTGTATGCCTTTTCTGGAAAGAAATCCTGGGTGGAAACCCCATCCCTGTCCTCTTCAAAGGGCCACACTGGGAAGGCAGATGGGATAAAGCACCACTCATGCTATCAATGCACCCAATTATTATTCTGTGAAGAGGTGGGCAGGAGGGAGTCATCACTACTTTTCAACATTACAATGACTACATTTGTTAACGAATTCCTCATTTCCTTCACTCAAGGCTAAAAAAGGACACATCAGGTAAAACTCTGTAACTACAGGTAAATTATACAAGACTTTGCACCTCATTTTGCTTGTGTTTATCACTTCGTTGTGGAAAGTATTTTTACAAGGGAGCACTAAGAGTTGGCCCAGAAAACAGGAAAGTTAAATGATCTTGATCCCTGTCTTCAGCTACAATTGGACAAATCAATAAGGCACCTGTAATTCCTTCCATCTTGTTTCCCAAGATGCATCCTTTTCCCCCGCTCCAGCTGCTTTGTGAAGCCTATAACGTTATCAAGTACTCATTTAAGGCAAGGAAAAATTATAATAATTCAAATACTCACAAAATAATGTCCCTTCATAAAAAAAATCTAACTGCAAATATCTCAAGACTACAACTTCTACCTTTTTTATTTTCACTCAGAAGAGAGTAAGACTGTACTCCAAACAGTCTCCAAAACACCACAGCTTTTATAAGTATGGCAAGTATCTCACTTGCAACATTAAGCATACCGAAAATAGTTACTACACACTAACAATAGGCCTGAAATACTCCAAAGCCCAGCAATCTGACCTTTATTCTGATTTGAGCACAAACTTCCCATCCTCTGGATTAAGTTCCAAGAAACACTGAATTACTAAATAACCCATCATCCTTCAACTAGTCGATTATATGTAAGATTAAGCACTCAGTATCAATCAATAAATGTCAACTAGACCCAAAATTTCCAGTAGCTGGATTTAGTCGCATCTGAAACCAGCAATTCCCATACCAAGGGTATCACAATTACATCCACTGGAGTGAGAGTTCTATTACAAAACTTGCTCTGAAATATTAAGTCAGTTAAAATTCAGCGTAACCAAGACCAAAAAATGCGTACTCACTGTTATGCCACTGTATTCCCCCCCTTTAACCTCACTGGCAACGTAAGGGCATTGATGCAACATTTTATCAATGAAAGAGCTGCTGTGTACAGTTGAGCAGTGACAGAAATGCAGCATAACTGGATGCTCATTTTTATTTGGATTATTTTATTTCCTTACTTTTAAATTTTAAAAAGCCTTGCTCTCCTTCAAGGAAGCAACACCACTTATGAGTAAATACCACAGAATGCTGGGTACACTTTGTACCAAGATGAAATGCTCATTACATGACACGGCATCGCTGACTCGGCAACATGACTGATCCCATGACGATCATGCTCTCTTCAATTTTTCGAAAAAAGACACGTTAGAAGTTTATGCAAACCCATTATGTGGTCTTTCTTGACAGACGGTTGTGATTTGAGCATCAAATTAAACCTTGCGGTATTGCAGCACTCCTGTACTGTAGAGATGCATTGTATTTGTGTGCCTTTTTACATAACCCGGGAAGCTGGTGACATTTCACACTCCCGCCTGCCAAAGAGAAGCCTTTCTACAGTTCTGTGACCAATGCCGGCCTCACTTTTCCACCATCGCTGCTGTGTGAGCAGTTACTGTTAACTGACACAAGTTTTGATTTAAGGGACACAATGCATATGGGCATGGAAGTATATGTGCTTTTTAAAATTTTTTTATTTAAGCATGAAAAGGATATTTTTTCATGACACTATAAACTACATGAAATCCTTTAACCCAGATAGCCCTGTAATATCTTTATGCACATCAGTCAGAATGACCAACATTCACAATTTCCTGGGGTAACTGAAGCTCTTTTTCCAATAGCTATATGAAGTTTGCACCTACACTGAAAAAAAAAAAGCAGCAAGGGAAAGCATTAATTATCAAAAATGAACTTATATTTAGAGTGCTCAAGAAGATAAATGAAAATATTTTTAGAGAAGACAGACTTGTTTTGGTTTATTTCACCAGGGATTTCTTTACACTCTGAAGTTGGGTGGACACTAGTTACTAGTTTCATCTGGAGGAATTGGGCTTTGGAGGCTATGCCAACTTAAACCAGTCTCGAAGTCAATTTAAGTGAATGCAACACTGTTCAGATATAACCTAATTTTATTAAATGACTTTCCTCCCAATCTTCGAATACGTAATACAGTATAGTCACAATCCAGAGCACAGAGGGAACTAATTCAATTTGGCTTAAAATAACTGTAACATTAAAGTAGTGCATTTGGTAGTAAAATCAGAGGGAATAAAACAAGTATCTCAAGGCGGTTCTCTAACAGCTGTACAACTTGAACTTTGCTTTAGACAAAAAGTTGTTCAAAAATGTAAAAACATGAGGAAAGTGAGTTATTGACTAGCCAAAGGCAGCCAATCAGTAACTGTTCAAAGACCTTTACTTCAAACCAACTTCAGGTGAAACTGCACAGCAAGTGACTCAACTTGTATGTTTTCCAGTTTTAAGTTCTCAGATCTTTTGCAAGCTGGTAAAAAGTCTGAAAGTGTTTGAAATTAATAACTGTGTGTGAACACATGTGTGTTTTATTGCTATGGAGAATTTTATTCCTTTTCAGTTGTTTTCTGCAGAATTGACTTCAAAAGGCTTGAATAATAACAATAAAAAAGTATACATGATAGTAAGTTCTGCTAATACTTGCAAGTATAAGCACAAACTATTCCACAAGAAATTCCACTGGCAACCCTTGAATTCAGTGTCCATACTGAAATTCAGCCTACACTGTTATTTTAAAGTGGAATGCATTGCCACTATTGTTTAACATCCTGTTTATTCAATTGCTGATGCTCCTATTTCAATCAATTGTTGCTGTACTAAATAAGCTCACAAGGATGCTCTAAGTGATCAGTGCCTTTCCCTCCTACTAGCCAGGTCACCTGTTGAGATTTCAAGACAGTAGTATTATCTTTTAGAATTCACTTAAGAACTTACATACACATTTTCCCAGGCATATTTCTTCTAGTGCCACTCAGTATAAACTAGATGCTGGACTTCAGAAAACTTAAAAAGAAAAAAAAAGGCAGAGTAGTACACCTTTGCTCTGATTTCATTAGTGACACCTGCCAAAGATATTTTTCATATAAAAGATACCATACAGATTAAACAAATGAAAAAATATATCTATAAAAATAAAAGTTTCGCTGGTGACATTAACAACTTTTTTTTACCTCCACAAAACTCCTGCTCCTTGAGTAATTTTTTTTTAATTACAAAAATTCACTTTGAATGAATGCTAGACATCAGAAAAAACT
Organism: Alca torda; assembly: GCA_008658365.1. NCBI lineage: Eukaryota > Metazoa > Chordata > Aves > Charadriiformes > Alcidae > Alca > Alca torda. Next base: position 16,951,454 of record CM018087.1, on the reverse strand, counting down.
ATTTTAAGACAATATTTTGAAGTTTATTAATTTCAATTCTCACTGTAATTCTTGTGTAACTCTGCACCACATCCTTCTGCAGTTACATTAGACAGGTTTGCAACATCAGCTTTGATTATAAGTCAGTGTAATAGGATTGTCACACTGCGCTGCTCCTCCATGCATTCTACTTAAACTCCTCTCAAATAAGAAAATTGCTGCATTTTCTCTGCTCCTAAGTGACCCACTAAAAGCTTCTCCAGATCTATTTTGCATTGCCTTATCAGCCCATTTATTCTGCCTTTAGATCACTTCCCTTGCACAAGTCTGGTAGTGGAGAATTCTACACAGAATCACATTAAGTTTCTGAAACACTTCAGTCTCAACTGTGAAGAATCTTCTCTTTAGAGATTTGTTTTATAATTTGAATGAAAAAAATGTTTTGCAACTTGTATATAGAAGTAACGTATTGCACAAACTTCTCAGTAAAAGGTACAATTCTGTGGTGGAATTCCAGAGATGCTTATCAGCCTCTTTAGAGTGTTTGTCCCACGTGTTAATTCATTAATCTATACAACATGAAATGGCTTCTTACTCTAAAATCTGGTGCACATTAATTCCCCATATGCGTCTGAAAGCTAAGTTCCATGACACAATCTTCATAATTAAATTATGTGCTAGAAGGGGGAGGCAGGAATTAGAATATCACTGCGAATGAGATTTTGCTTAAAGGGCCAGAGTTGTACAACACTGATGGAAACCTATTTTGATATACCATGCTTGTTTTTCATTACCACCGTGACTTGTCAGTTTATAGCCCACACTACCCCGACAGAAGTATTTCCAATAGACCAAAGGTTACGCATAAGCCATAAGAAGAAAGCAAACTTTCTAGATTTCAGGTAAACCACATAGTTCACGACGATGCTCATCACTGCAACCTGATGTAACACAAACTTTGTCAGAGAAACCGCCAGACCCTGCAGTAGCTGGGAGCCCCAACACACGACTTTGATACCTGAACTGTTTTAACTCTTCCTTCGCTGTTGTCAACCCCCCGGGCTCCAGCAGCCCCACGCGCTGCAGGCAGCGGCACTGCCCCCGGTATGCGGGGCACACCGGCCGGTCCCGCGGCGGGACAGGAACTTGCCAGCCCTCTGTCACAACGCCGTGCGTTTCAGAGCCGCCCTACTTCGTGCCAAGAAGGGAGAGAACGAAAGGGAGGGAGGGGATGGCACGTTACCCTTCCCCAGGACAGCAGCTGGCAGCCTTCCCCGGGCGGACCGTGAGCCCGGCCGGGCAGCATGCGTGGCGACCCGGGAGGCGAGCGAGGGGCAGAGCGCGGGTCCGCCCGGCAGGACCCGCCGCGCCTCCCTGGCACACGGCCGGGGGGGGGGGGGAGGGCCGACGCCTGCCGGAGCCCCCTAGGGTGACGCCGGCCACCCCCGACCGACAGCACCCTCCTTGCCCGGCCGTGGCGGCGCCGCGCGGGGCATTACCTGTCTCCCCGCCGCCTCGCGCTGCTGGCGGCCCGGACCCGGGGCGCTCTCCCCGAGCCCTAGGCCCCGCCGCGGCGGCACCGGGCTGCCCAGCTCCTCCGCGCCTGGCAATGGCGGCGGCCCCGCTCCCCCCTCCCAGCTCCGCGCTCACTGGCTGCGCCGCTTCATGTGACCGAACAAAACCCTCCTCGGCACAGCCCTTTGTGTCCGGCCCGGACGGGGCACCGGGGAGGCCGCTCGCCGGCTCGGGGAGGGGGCGAGAGGCGACGGCGGGGACAGAAGGAGGCGACAAGGAGGACCGGGGAGGGGAGCGGCCTCACCCGCCCGCCCTTCCTCCCTCCGCCGCGCCGCCACCGCCACCTCGGCCCGGCCACTTACCGCGGCGCGGGCGGCTGCGGCCGAGTCGCGGTACCGCACTAGGTCGGAGGCGGACGCCATGTTCCCCGATGCGGCAGGATGGAGGCAGAGCCGCCCTCCCCGCCAACCGCCGCTAGGGCGGACGGCTCCCCGCGCCCGCCCGCCTCGGCCTGGCCTGGCCCGCGCCGCCCCCGCCCCACGCGGCGCCGCGCGGAGCGGAGCGGAGGGGCGCGCGCCCCCTCCCCTCGCGGCGGGCAGCGGGGGAGAGCAGGGGGAGGGTGTTAAAAAAAAAAAAAAAAAAAAAAAAGCATAACGGGAAACTCACGGGCTCGCCGGGGTGTGCGTCACGCCGGGGTTACGTCCTGCGCGCGGCGTCATGACGTCACCGCGCAAGCTTCCCGACCACCCACTCCCACCCCCTCAGCCACTCCGCGCGCGGCTTCACACAGGCAGCGCCCCGCCGGCGGAGCGCGCATGTGCGCGGCCTTCCCGCCCCGGCGCGCCCCAGCCCCAGCCCCCTCCCGCAGCCCGCGCGCCCCCCTTCCCGCCGGTGGCAGGTGTGCGGCCGTTACCGCCGCGCGCCGCCCGCCCCCTACAGCGGGGCTGTGAGGAAATGGCTCCCGCAGGCGGGATGGGCGATTTCCTCACAGGGCCTTTCTTCTGAAGGCAGGCTGCCAGCGCGGCTGCCGCCCGCCCGCCCACCCGGCGCGGCCTCCCCTCACCTGCGCCAAGCCGCCCAGCGTGGTCGGGTGCGGGAGGGCGGAGTGTCGGTTGCTTGGCGGTGCCTTTCCCCCACAGAAAGTGGAAAACTAGGTCAAGCGCTGGAGGAGCTGTACAAAGGCGGTCGCCGTGCCAGGGAGAAAGGCAGGCTCCCGCGACGAGCCGCGGCTGGCGAACGATGTGAGAGGGGAAGAGGAAACCTGAGAGGAGCGAGGAGACGACCCGCGGGTTGTCAGTCCGTCCGGGGGGGCGGGAAGCTATGAGGTGACAGCGAGAAAGTGGAAGCATGCGGTGCCATTTTTTTTCTTCAGATTAATGCTTCTGATGGCAAACCCCGATTGAAACGGGCAGGGATTCAAGGGAGAATAGTAAATGCATAGAGACCACTTTGATAAATTAGTTTTTTTTCCTTCAGATTTGCGAGGCCCGGAGGATTTCACACTAGAGTGAGAAGTTGATTAAGGCAACATTAGAGGTGTGAGCGATCGTCACCGAGAGCTCACGAAGACAACTGAGATTTCAGGAGAGAGGAAAAGGAAAAACACAGCACATACATATAATTCAAAAGGGGGGAATGGGTAGAGCCAAGCACTGTCAGTCATTCCAGCCTCTATTCCCAGAAAAGTATTGAAGCAAATAATCACACATCTTTTAAGTACATGGTAGCTAATGAAGTGATAAGTTAACAGCCAACATGGATTTGTCAAAATCATATCAAGCCAAACACATCCCATGCTGTACAAAATAATGGGCCTTGGATGGGAGCAGTGGTAGATCTGTCATGGCGTGGCTTAAGTAAGGCTTTTGACACCATCTCAGAGAACTCTTAATTGAGCGAGCAAAAAATAGATAATGAAATGACTCCACAGTGGTGCAAAACTACATCAGCAACGCTTCACTGTGACAAATAGAAGGGTATAGCAAGTATGCTTCCTTGGAGGTGGGTATGTCCCGGGTTTGGTACCAAGTCTAATTATGTGAACAACAGAGTGCAGTTTACATCACCTGGATCTGCCAACAATGCCAAACTGGCAGAGCTGGAAGCATGGTGCAAGACAAGAAAAGAATTCAAAATGTTCTTGACAAACTAGTTGCAGAAACAGGATGCAACTGAATAAATGCAGGTGCCAACTTCAACATTTAAGTCGGAAAATAACAATTGCACAGTTACAAGACTGGGAACAGATGAATAAACACCGGGTCTTCAGAGAAGGGGTTGGGGATCAGAGTAGATCACAAACTGAACATGCATCAACAATGTCACACCATTGTGAAAAAAAGCTGTACAGAGAGATGTGTAAACAGAACTGTCATATCTAGGACATACAAAGAAATTCTCATATTTAATACTGGTGAAGCCTCAGCTGTAGTACTGTGTTCAGATTTGGGCTCTGCATTTCAAGAAAAATTTCTTTCAAAAAAGTCCAATAGAAGGGAGTACGGGGAAGAGCAAAAAATAAAATTTAAAATTTTTAAAAGACATGACTCTAATTGAAAATAGGAATGCTTGAGATATCTAGTCTAGAGAAGAAAAGACTATGGAGAGAAAAATACATTGTTCACTAAATCCACTGCAAAGAGGGCAAGAATTAACAGTTTTAAACTGCACTGAAAGAAATTTAGGTTAGACATTAGCAAAAGTTTTACTATGATATGGATAAATAAAACTGGTGTATATTCTCTAGAGGGTTCTGCAAACTTTATTACTATTTTTAAAGACTTAGTTAAATACCCATAAGAAAAGATTAGAAGCATTTGACTATGCTGTGAAGTAATGGAGGCAGACTAGGCAATCATTATTTTCAGCATCTTTTCATATAACTGCAGTCACTATCCAGATTATCTGTTCTGATCCTGTTTTTTTTTCCAATAGAAATGAATCCCAGAGACATTTAAACATTTAATGTGTTGATGTGATCTTATGCACAGGTGTAGATACCTCCTTTGGGAGTCTTTGTCATGTTACAGTCTGTATAGCTGTGTGGCAACATATGTCACATGCTCAGCTAATTTGCTAATTTATAAAGTTTATATATCCCTATAAATTCCACATTTAAAAATAATGTGTTTATTAGTGCTCATGTAACTAGTGTGAATCAAGGCTTTTGCTTTTCTTTATTTTTTTTTGTTTGGTTGGTTTTGGTTTTGTTTTTTGGTTGGTTTTTTTTTCCCCATGGTGCCAGAGATTAATTTTCCCCAGAATCCATTAAATTTTGGGGGTTTTCTGGAGCATGCCATTTAGGGGAAGGCAGTGTGAATGGTTTATGTTATGGGACTGAGACCCACCAAACTCATCTCACTAGAGATGACTAAAAGGCCATTAAATAGGCCAATTTTTAATCTCCACTGAGTTAGACTGAATTCAAACTGATAGCCCCCAGGCAAAAGGCTATGAATATCATTAACAGTACCCTAAAGCACTCAGTCCCCTAATGAGTGCTAATGTTATTCTTCTGAGAATTAAGCTTGTTTTCTGAAAAGATACATTTATAAAATCAAATTCTGGTATTTTGGAGCATGTATGGACAGTCTTCCACTGCTCTTATACACAAGAAACATTATTATTCTCGTGCAATCCACATATTTCTTGGTCTTATGTGCTTCATGCTAACCAAAATACAAACAATTAAAACATGAAAAAGCAAATCTTAATATTACCCCATGCTTCTTGCTGGATATCACATATTTTATTGTGATACCCAATTATTTCAATGTTATCACACTTACTAATATATATTTTGTCCCTTAGCAGGTAATTTTTAAGCATCAGCAATTCTTGCTTCAATTCTGCTATTAATAGTTGAAGGAAAATACCAAATTCTATAAAAGCATTAACTTATAGAAGACGATGCAGTGTTTTATTATTTCACATCTATTTGTGAATAAGTAAAATGGTTAGCTTAAGGAAATATGAACTTTAGTTCTAATGCTGCCAAATCTCATAATTTTTTAAGAGTTTAAAGATACCTAGCACTTTATGCCTCAACTTACTACTTATGCTAAAAGGCTCAATTCCGTAAGCGGTAGTGGACTCTCTAAAAAATGCTAATGATCCACACAATCTGTGGATCCAAAGAAAAATCCACATTTGACATGAATTCATGGAGCTCATAACTGCAATATTTCATCAAAATGTCAGTGTGGTAAAAGATTGTGTCCAGTTCTGTCAGAACTCTTGACTTCTAATGCCACCAGCTTTACCACTTAGGCTTATAGTATGTGAAAAGTAATAGACAATCTTAAAGGTTGCATTAAGAAGACTTTAGAAATATACACAAAATTATGCAAAATTGGGACTGCATGAAATAGAAATTTTAGGGCCAGCCTCCAATGAGGCACTCTAAGATCAGTGAAAGAAGGTGTGTGAACAGTAAATGGTCCCATTCTTGAATCCATATGATCCAATGCTTGAAAATTAAGCCAGATATTGCAGAGCTGTCTTTTCATTTCCAAGAATTCTGGCTGTGTCCTGTATTATTTCTCCACCAATACAGACAAGACCTAGTAATGGTTAAAACAGCATTTGAAAATCTCTTGAGAGAAGGTTGCTACCTAGTTCCTCCTGGCCTTCAAAATGTTTATAAAAAGCTTAAACCAAGGCAGGCTCTTTCATATTAGCAGCAAAATATGATTAACCGAAACCCATTTAGAAACTGTTTCTTCATATAAACATTTTTGTAGCTGAAGCTGCAGAGGGAGATTTGGAGCAGGTCTAAGATGAAGCATTTTGAATGAAAGAAGATTGCAAATGCCTCCTTGTAACACACAGAGCAAAATCCCAAATGCCTGGAGGGAAAAACTTTTTAATGATAATTTCTTACATTTATATAGCACCTTTTATTCCCTAGGACCCCAAACACTTCATTAACTCTATGCAAAAAGCTTCACCATGGAAATACAGCCACTATATGCATCATTCTTTGAAAATTTCATTTTCAGTTGACACATTTCTTTCAATAACAAAATATTCTGCTTATGCTGTATATAGCAACCAAAACAACAACAGATAAAAGATCAAATTATATAGTTTTGAGTCGTAGAACAATTTAAGCCTGTATGATTTTCAAAATAGTAATGCACTCATGTAATGGATACATTGCATTTATCCCATCCATTTCCCCTCTCCATTTACTACTTTGATCTCATCTTTGTACCGTAGCCTTTGGTAGAAAATTTCGTCTTCTGTAACATTTTCAAAATTGAGGTGATCCTTGATGTCTGAATTTTAGACAAAAATGAGGTTTATAGGAAAAAGGAGCATCTTTTATTAAATCTACTACTATAAATTGAAAAAATAGAGAAGCTTTTGAGTACCCAAGACATAATGCTTTTTTTTTTCAGCTATGATGGTTGTTCTAATAAAAGATCTTACCTTTACCTATAAAGTTTGTCTTGTCTTTGCCCTTAGACCCTCATAACTACAAAAATGAGGCCCCAGAAACACGATGTGAAAGATCGCTGGGTATTATTGCTCAACTTGCCACAGAGTTTTCCTTTTCATCCTACAGAGATGTTTCCGGTTTCTTGGCCTTTCTTACAAAGACAGAGTACTAATTTCACCAATATCAACAAATTTAGGAACTCAATGTACTGGTTGTTTCAACAAACAGTAATCAACATTATTTCCATTGAAATTTTAGAAGAACTAATAACAGAATGAATTGGAACAGTTTGATTTATTTTTCTGAAAGAGTAAAAACGACTTTTCTTAACTTTTTTTTTGTTGTTTGAGCTGTTGATTCACGTTTTGTTGGCTTCCTTGTTTCACAGGCTCTTTTGAAACACAGTTGTCAATGTTAATTAGAGGATTGTCTAGTCTTATCTATTTTTCAGACAGAACAAAAAATGTATTTTATTTATAATATAAATTTAGCCTCTGCTATAAATTAAGATGTTCTAGTCATCTTTGTCAGTATCAATTAAACTTATAGAATTGCCAGTAAAACAATAAGAGGGTAGTAAGAATATATAGGTAAAATAGGTGGGGCTATGAAGATGATTAGGGGACTGGAACATCTCTCTTATGAAGAAAGGCTGAGGGATTGGGGTCTTTTCAGTCTGAAAAAAAGATGACTGAGGGGGGATCTTATCAACACTTAGAAATATTTAAGGATGGGTGTCAGGAGGATGGAGCCAGGCTCTTTTCAGTGGTGCCCGGCAACAGGACAAGAGGTAACAGGCACAAACTTGAACATAGGAAGTTCCATCTAAACATGAGGAGGAACTTCTTTCTTTGAGGGTGGCAGAGCACTGGAACAGGCTGCCCAGAGAGGTGGTGGAGTCTCTGTCTCCGGAGACATTCAAAACCCGCCTGGACGTGTTCCTGGGCAACCTGCTCTAGGTGAACCTGCTCTGGCATGGGGGTGGGACTAGCTGATCTCCAGAGGTCCCTTCCAACCCCTATCGTTCTGTGATTCTGTAAGGTTAGTCCTGAAATAAAATATTTTGCTATGGAAGGATCTTTAGAAACTCTACCTAGGGCAATATTGCTGCTTGCATTGCCTTTAGAACTGTCGTACTGGTACAAGCATTTTAAACCTCCCAGATGGGAGAAGATTTCCCACATTCCGTAATAAAGACCACCAGCACACCCTTCTCCCATGGCTCGACTGCTGTACCTAGGCCAAGTCAGCCCCGCGCCCCTTGGCCAGGCCTGTGCTGGCCACGACAAACCGGCTTTTGTCAGGGGGCAACAGCGCCAGCCCAGCCTCCCACAGTTGTGTCCTGTTGTCGGTCTCACCACTAAGCAGTGTTATTGTCTTCTGCCACTGCTCGGAGAGGAGCAGCTGCTGGGCAGCACTGTCTGCCTGGCACACAAGGCGCCGTTCTTAGCTGCCCCTCTGATACCACCATAATAAACAATATCAATTAACAAATCCTGGATTAATTATCAATAGTAATTAATTAACCTTGGTCTTTATGCTTATTTTCTTTGATCTTGTGTTATTGTAATTCATCTCACATTAAAAAGATGATAGTTAAGCCTACATCTTTGTTCCCTTCAGGAGGATCTGACATCTCTCTTCTCATGTCTGAGTTACTGAGCTCAAGTCTGGCAGAATTCAAAGATCACAAGAAAGCAGATTAGCGTAGGAAAATACCACCGCATATTATAGCACTGACCTTCTTAAAAACAACAATGTCTTGCCTTGGAAGGTTGCCATTTGCATCACGCACAGGAAGTATTAATATATGAAAATATGCTATGAGCAACAAAACCATAACAAATTTCTTCCTGAGTCTGTTGATGAATTATAATTTAGTGGGAGAGAAAGAAAGCTATAGCAATAAACGGGCCTTCAATAGATAATGGAAAGGACCTAGATATAATAGGTATAAATTATCATAGCTCTGCTTAACCCGGTCTGACGATTCAGTTCACATTATAGCGCTGAAATCACACACAGCGGGAAGACAGAGAGGGGCATTTCAAGTTCCCTGTTTCAGGTGTCACACTGGTGACCTTAATGTGTCCCTTCAGAGGACACGACATAAAAGAGTCCAGCTCCTACCACTATCGACCACACGCCTGACCTTTGCCATGACTGTCCTATGCTGGCAATTGCACTAGACCTGTAGGGTGCCACGTTCTGGTCTCCTTCTAGTTGTGCCACACCCCTCTTCTCCCTGCGCCCACCTCTATGACTAGCACTAGGGTCACACCCACGCCTACAGCCTCTATTAAGAGACCTGAGCAATATTAATGCGGGGAATTAGGAGCAGTAATCCTTTCAGGCACACTCCATCTCCAAATCTATGACTTCTCCATGTCCCAGTGAGGGACACAGGTCCCTCAAGATGGGGAAAGTCACCTGCCTCAGCCGAACACCACTTCAACACCCTCACAAAAAGGAAAAGGTTTTGGCAGCCAACCCCCACCATTTTTGTACTTCAAAGCCATCTGGCCAGATGGAAGTCAGGACAAAGGTCCAAGAGAAGACATCTTCACTGAAACCCTTTGCCTTTAGGAGCAAATGCCATATGTTTTAACAGCACTTGAAAAATGAGCAGCATCTCTCAGTTGTCAATGTCATTGCCAGTGTGTTAGTACAAATACATACCAGGCAGGACTTCAAACCACCTTCTTTCCCCCACAACTTCCTACTGCTCGGTAGGCAATTGCTATGTCAGCAATTGTGATTTCTTTCATTAAGTCAGATGGACATACACCTGTCCTTATGCTTGACAGAATTACGTAAATCTTTATTATTGTAAAGCAACAGAGGTTTGTGTACAGGAAGACATAATAATCATATTTAAAGAAGAAGTAAAGAAAGCAAAAAAGCACTTAAGCACTTTATTACTATTAATGCAGAAGTACTGAGGAGCTTATTTTGTGTTTAGGTAAGATCACAGCAGCAGAAAGGCTGTTTGATATGCCATACCTTCTGTTTGTTTCTTAATTGTAAGGAGTTTGGTTTTGATCAAGACAATTAATTATGAATACAGCTGAGTTTTCTAACATCACAGATAAAGCTTAAAAAAACTACAAAAGCTTTTTTAGAGTATATTGTACTGTATAGATAAGTATATATCTTCAGGGCATCAAAACAGTCATCTTTGTAATTGAATCCTGAAAAGGTGGGGGGAAAAACTAAATAAAACTGATAGTTTTACACAGTCTTAGAGCTAATAGGCAATTCTGAAAAATTACTTAGCAGATTCTGTGGTTGTACAGAATCAGTATATGGCATGGCAGGTTGACAAAAATGAAGAGAGAGAGTGAAAACCTAGGGTTATTACAATGTGAGTTTTGTTACCCAGTAACTTTTTTCTTTCCAGCTTCCCTGCCGGTCAGCTCCTCAGCTTGGCCACATCCGTTACCACTCATCTGCCAAAAAGTACCATCAGTGCAATGATCAAAGCTACATTAAAACTTTTGCTTTCTCTTGTTCATCCAGTATTTCCAGATCACATCCCGCCTAAGCCCTCAGATGAATTATTTTGAACAGCAGTTCATTTGCCATTATCCCAGTTCAGGAAATACTGTCTTAGGTTTGGGATTTGCAGGCAGGTCTTGTATTATACTACTACTGCTTTTAGTGTGAAGCTCATAGGAACATTAAATGTCTCATTATAAGCTCAGTGAAATAGCTGCAAATACTTTAATGAGCTTTCAACCAGATTCAAAGAAAGAAAATTCTAGTACTAATTTTCCTAGTGATAGAAATCTACATATTCAAAATAACTTTAAAATAGTTATTTTACTGAAATAATAATAATAATATATAATAATAAATATGTATTCAGCACGCATCCTGGAATGCATGCTGAGTAGATGTTTCTCAGACAAAAGAAAGAAGGAAGAAACGTAGAAGCACAGTCATGTTCACTTTTAAAATCTGTCCCAGTTTCACAGCCCTTGACTCTGGTTTCCGACAATGTGCTCATAAGTCAGTGTGTGGAAATGAACTCAGGTAAGGCTTTGAAAGTGTATTTTTAGTTAGACCATGCAGATAATTCGTAGAAAAAAAATGGGGTATCTGTAAAGGCAGAAATAGTCAGCAGAGTAGTTTCATTTTGGGAATTTCAGCAAATGAAGCTATGTCTGAACACTCTCAGGAAGCACTCAAATCTACGTACCAGCGTATCAGATGTGTCTCTCTAATTCCATCCCAAGCATATTAAAATTCCTTTTTAAGAAGTTATGTGTGAATTGTTCAAATATACCTCTGGCTTTGAGCTACAATGTTTATATTCTGCTTTAAAACAGCAGAACAGCTTTTACTTACTCTGTGCAAAAGAGAATCCTGATTTTGAATCATAACAGGAGCCAGATAATGGTAGTTTAATATTTCATGTAGACATCTTAATCAGCAAGTCATTTAAATCAATCAACGTAAGACTGAGTACTTTTTAAAGTATCCCATTTACGAATAGGCAATAACCATGGTTTTGTCACATTTTATCAATTATGCTTTCTAAAAGAGAAGGGTGTCATCACATTTGCGATAGTACATTAGGAAGCACAGTTTTTCACAATGACTGTTAAAATGGCACATGCTGGGGAAAACAGTGCTTATTAGGATTAATTTTAAGACAATGGGAACTCACTAAGCACGACTTGTATACAATCACTTCCATTATTAATGCATTATATTTTATCTCATCCTTTAAAAAGAAATAATTATATACTGTGAATTCTTTTTTTTTCCCCCAACAGAGCTGACAGAATTTAAGTCCCAGGCCCAGGGAAGGAATGCAGCGGCTGGAGGCACATGCAACACTCCTGTGCTGCAGCAGGACAGTGCAGCGGCCAGTTCAGGCCAGCAAGGGCTACGAGGAACAGTGACAGCCCGTCCTTTCAGGAGTTCCAAGTAGTAGGCTCTGGAAAATTAATGATGCTCGACTGTCAAAGCTCATATTGATCAAACACCTCTCCAGCACGCTGAGAGCAGAGAGGCTTAAAAGACCATCTGAGAGGACATACTGCTTTAGCTGCGTAGGACCCACTAACAGGAGATCATAGTGCTTCATAGGTAGTTTGGGGGCTGATACCTGATATTAGCAAGAAGGCAGGGCTGGAAATAATGGTGAACCTTCAGGACACGGAGACACCATTTCTAAGCCAAGGCGTATGTTAGCCTTGGCTCTTTTATATTCCTCCTGCTGAAGTGGGTCACTGTAAAGTACAGCTTGTGTGGAACAGCTAGTGGAAGAGCCCTTGAATGCAGAGATTCTGGGAATCAAGGTATCTGCACAGCACAGCAAATGAAGCACAAATCTACCCCACATCAGCCGAAGACCATGCGAGGCCTTTATAGTACTCATGTGACATCAGCACATTTGTACCACATCATACAACCTACACACCCTTACCTTCATGTAAAAAGCCCCACCTATCACCACCCTTCTGATCTGCTGCAGCAGACTGTTGATCCCTTCCCTGGGATAGCCAGCACCTCTCTGGTCTCTCAGTGCATTCTGGGATGACCAGCTCAGGTCTTCACTTCAGAAAAAGACTCTACAGTGCTCTCCTTTAGCTTTGCAGACAATATGGAGAAGGGTGTCACTCTTCCTTCTGGGAAAGAAGGTGGCTACTCCTCCTCTGGGTTAACAGAAGTAAGAAAGGCTTGGCTTGTAGCTGTGGCCTCCCAAGTATGGAGAAAGACTGGCTGTGAGGACAAAGTGTTTGCAGATGGCAGCCCAGGGCCAGGTGGAGGGGGCAGGGCTAGGCAGACGATGAGGGCACGTCACTGTAAACCAAAGGGCTGCATCGCCAGATGGTGCAGAACAGGTCTGGGCAGGTATGGCACGCATACAGGTGCAGAGCTGCAGTGTAAGGGCCAAGCCATATGGCTCTGTTGGACAGGTACGGGGGTGCTCCAGGGAAAGGCAGCAAGGGGTGGAGATGGTTCAGACTATATGTGTGTGTAGGGGGAAACAGACAAGGTTTCTGAGGAATTTTCCCCCAGCATCCGAGCTGGGGCACTCCCAGGGAGCCCCAGAGGACGCACAATGCTCAGGCAATAGGGCCTTAATGGTAGCACAGGAGCACTTCTGCTGGACAAAAGGACAAAGCTAGCTGACCTCTCCACATTTGGCAGTTCTTTCACTTTGAGTGGGATGAGGGTATTTTACTTGCAGGGAGGCTGACTGAACAAATCCCATTTCCCAGCAGGACCAGGAAAATTAAATGGCTTGGTGAGTTCCCCACTGCTTATTTGGAAATGCCATGTGAGTGACTACCTGTGCACCTAAAAGGAAAAATAACCTAATAGAAAATGTAGTATGTATCAATGTCAACTGCAAAGCATCCTAACCATGGGATCCTTTCTTCCAAAGGTTATACGGTTTTCAAAAATATGCCTTTGAGGCAGTGAATGAAAAAATCTCTAGTCCTGTGTTTCATTTAATTTAGAAATTACAGGGTTTTTTTTTATTTTTTATTTGTTTTTACACTGGGCTGGGTTTGGAAAGAGACTATGGAAATAGGAACTATCATGAAAGAGCTTGCAGAAGAATCCAAAATTTCTCCTTATTTTTAGTTTTACTTCAATGGACCTATAAGTGTAAGACGACTGGCTTGGTCCAGATTTGATCATTCTCTTCTAGAGCCCAGACTTGCAGAAGGAGAGCCTGTGCTTTACATTCTGCATTATGGGAATATTATTTCGATTTTCATTTTACTACTATTTAAAAGCACTAGAAGTTCCTGCAGCTGTTTGGTCACATAATAACAGACAGACTCTAATTTCTCATGCATGGCACCCAGCATGGTGTATCAGAAAAAAAGGCCCCAAACCTGCTCCTGCATTCTAATAAGTGTGTGTGTCACTTTGTAGGAGATCAGAATCCTGTCCAAATTCTGCATAGTCTAATAGGACAACAGTTGCCAAATGACAAAACCTATCAGAAGAAACAGAGTAAAAAGGCATGTCTTTGTTTCTGATCTTCACAGCTTCAGTATTGGCAAGAGAAACGTCAAGGTTTCCAAAATAAAGCCAGTTAACCACTGGTTGGTAACTGCTATTAAATGTAAACAAGGGTATAAAAATAGAGATGCTGGAAGCCAGGATATGAACATTTGAAACAGTAGCTATGTATACAATTACAGTTTTGTTAACATTGTCCACTCTGGGGGCTGTGCAGCTCCACCAGCTGTGGCTGTGCTGGGAGCAGAGGCAGAGACCTCTGGGGCCCATCGCTGCTAACCAGCCATGGGGAATCCCAAAAGCAAAATGGTTGTGCAGTCACACTGCGGCGTGGGGAGAGAAAAAGGACTGGAGAGAGGTGCAGCTTCTTCCCCTTTACTGATATGCAGGACACACATTCCACGAGGAAGGAGCATGAGTACCTTCACTGTCCTTCTCCCCAGTAACTCTGCTCATCTTAGCAAAGGCAAGCAAGCAAAATTCACGACAGCAGCTAGTTGTTTTAAAGGCTCCTAGCCAGAAAGGTATGTATTCGATCTATTCTGCCACTGTGGCAATAAGACAGCATGCACCGGCATCCTAAACCAGGTAAAATCACTTGGAAGATAATATAAAAGTGAGAACTTCATGGGCATTAGTTAGTGTGTTAAAAATACCACCGTTTTTCTTACACAGACACAGCTGTTGAATAAATGCACTGCTCAGCATTGATCATCCATATGACACGGTAAATGAAGATGGCATATTCCTGACTAAGAATTATGGTCTTGTCTGTACACAAAAACTGCATCCATTTAATTTAATCAGTACAGAAATGGATGCAGCACAGCCAACATGTAGACAAAACACAGGGGGTAAAATGACATTGTATGCATCTGTTCAGGACTTAAAATTTCAGCAGCCTTGTTTTCTGCAGGTATAATGCTAGAATTTTTTGTCTAAGCAAAACATATAATGATCAAGATTCTGGATGTGAGGAAGAAGAGGAACAAGACTGTGATTCACGACCTGCTGGAGTCCACGCTGGTCTTTCGGGTAGCTCCTAAAAGAAGCCCAACAGGACTGTTCATCTGCAGAATTGCACTGAACTGCTATCCAAGACGTGGCCATTATTAGACTATTCCTGGTGCTTCAGTGATACAAAAGAAATATACTAAAATAATTAATTGATGCCATTAAACTACTGTGGTGTTGAACATATATTGCACTTGAACATAATGAATGTTGACAATTCATTATTTCAGGTTTTATGACAATACCTCTGTGATAAATATTTCTACAAATTCTAAAAGTCAGATA
This sequence comes from Alca torda, assembly GCA_008658365.1. Classification (NCBI taxonomy): domain Eukaryota; kingdom Metazoa; phylum Chordata; class Aves; order Charadriiformes; family Alcidae; genus Alca; species Alca torda. The sequence continues at coordinate 16,936,225 of CM018087.1, read as the reverse complement.
TAAGAAGAAGTCTGCACACTATAAACTGCCACAAAACTGAAGACTTGTCAAAACAAAATGAGCTATAAAAACAATAATATTCAGGCAACGTCACTCTCATTAAACACCTAATGATGCCACAGGCATATTAGTGGGGAAATGCTCATGAGGCTCATGAGGAATTAGGAGGGAAAAAAATAAATAAAAACCCTGCCCCTAAAACCGCTTGCCAAGCTGTTTGTACATTCTGCCGCAGGCAGTTTCTTGAAAAAGATGGAGACGTGAATGGAGACAGTCAGTGACTATTAGATGCTGATGATGGTGAGGGCAAGCAGGAGAACTGATGCTAGAGATTAAGGGCTGCATTTTGCTTTCAGTTATGTCTCGCATGTCTCAACATTTCATAGTATTTAAATGAATGTGTTACATAAGGCATTTCTCCTGTCTGCGCCGCTCAGCAGCCATATTCTCCTTGCTGGTATGGATTGTCTTGGGAACCTTGCCAAGCTGTGACAGAGCAGTGCATAAAAGGAAATCATGCTCATAAGCTGGGGGCGGGGAGAGCTGCAGGTGAACAGATTCAATGCAGCAACATATATAGAGTCTCCTGTCTCAGAAACTCAGGATTTAAATTAAATGGGAGCCAGAATACTTCTTTAAAAAAGCGCACAGGGCTGCTAGAGACCCCACACCACCCCATCCATTTGCTCCAGGGAGGGTGTGAGCACGGTGCAGTAGAATTGCTCAACACTGCACTGGCTGCTGCTTTAGCAGATTGGAAGAACAAACAAGTATTTCCTCTTAAGGTGCTAGAAAATCCCCATCCAGTTTTGGAGCCCATTCCTGCCAGATGCTGAACACCTCCTTTACACTTACATCTGGACCTTTTAATTAAAGATGGAGGGAAACGAGGGTGGACCCAGCTTCTTGTAGGACCGAGCTATTACCTGCCTGCCAGGACCTGCCCAAAAGGTCTGGCATTTCCTATAGAATTCAGTGAATGCACTCATTGTTGTTAATATTAATTATTTTATTTATTAATAGCCAAGCTCTCAGGTAGTTGTTGGCTTTTCATCTCTAGACCTCAAAGTGCTTTACAAAGGAGATCATTATCAACAAAGGAACACAGACATCTACATTTGGGCTTTGGCACCTAAAGAGCATCTCAGTTCACCTGTAAAGTAGATTTCCCAGTTGAGCTTTACTCTGGCCACCTGCCCTGGAAACAATCTCCAAATCTTAAATGACTGGGGGCAGGGGGAGGGATTTTCAACTGAAGTTCAGTAACACAAACATCTACAAGGGATTAGGCAATCGGGCACAATGCTGCGCCTGGCTGGAAGACGTGGAGGTCAAGGAGACTCTCAGCTTGAAGTCTACGACACTGGAGCAACCTCCAGGCGTCTCCAGATCAGAGCTCGATTCACTACTACAAGGTACTGCTGTGGATTACAGCACTGAGCACTTTTAATTGCTCCATCCCTGAAGACAAGATTTACTGTCCTTTCGCCATCTTGTTACAGTAAAAGACAGGTGAAGAAATGTGCTTGGACTGATAAATTTTTTGTCAGTTTTGCACTGCACACAGGCTAGGATTTTTCATCTTAATGACCTGCAGCTGAAACAGATGTTTTGCTTTAGTGTTTTAAAGCACTTCACAAAACTTAACACTAATTTATTCTCTCACAGTGCAGGAAAAAAAAAAAGATGTCTGATACCATTACTCACATAACAGAACAACGTGAAAAATGGAAACAGATGTTTCTCATTTGAGCATGAATAAGACGGAAGTGAAAGAAAAAAGATGATGTAGTAGTAGTAGTGATTAAGAGAAATATGATGGCTTGGTTAAGTCAAGACAATTTCTTATGGATCTCCAGTTAGTACTGAAAGATCTTTCTAACAACTTGGTTCCTGATTCAGCTAGCACGTGGAAGTGCTTAACTCCAGCTGTGGAGGTTGTCTCACACGCTTCATTTATAATATTTTTAAAAGCTGTACAGCCAAATGAATGCTTTACAGTTAGGAGGTGATGGATCAGCGGCATTGTTCCTGTATACAGTAAAGCACTGACTGTTTTCACAAACTACAGACATCTAAATCTGAATATCAGAATAGAAATAAAGTCAAACTGAAAATACCTTATTTCCTGAAACATGAAGCAGCGCTTTGATTTTACTGCAGCACAGACAGAGCACTGTGAGACCCAGAAGCAGCAACCAGGGACCTATTACGTGCTCCCCACCGAGAGTCTTGGCTTCCGCTGAGTGGTGCGGCTCCTGGCAGGAGGGACCTGCTCCACTTTGGCAACCGCCTGTTGCCTCTCCCTGTCCCGACAGAAGGAAAGGTCCAACTTCAGCTGCAGAAGCAGCTTCAGAAAACTCCAGTGACACAGGTTTCACTGAGGAAAATGCAATCCTTTACCAGTGCACCACCAAGAACAAAATGACTTGCTAGGGAATGAACTGAACCGGGGGAAGGGGTGTATGTAATGTGTCCTGATATGTCTGTGATTGGCGGGATTTGGGTGCAAGCAAAGAACCCATTTTTCATTGTTGGTACTACTTTTTATCTTAAACCTGCCTTGGAATGTAAAGGATCCAAGCAGGCCAGTGCAGACCATCAGGCTTAGACAAGATTGTTCCCCTTCTTCCTTCCCTCCCTCCCTGCCTTCCTCCTTCCAGAGTACAGCCTAGGCCAAGAGACGTGTCCTTGCCCCAGAGCCACCTGCCACAGCTTCCACAGGCCTCCAAGGTGCCCTGGGGCTGGCCTCTGTGGAAGGCAGGACAGCCCTACCCTGCCAATGCTCACAGCCAGGAGAGAGGTGCAGAGATTTTTGCCACCCCAGGAGAATCCTCCTGGCAATTCCATCTCGCCGAGCACCTGCCCGGACAGTTTTCACTCTTTGTCACCCCTGAGAAAACAATGCTCTCTCCAGCTTCACTGAATTATTTTTGGTCCATCTGCACCTGCATGTTCTGCCCTTTCCAGGGCAACCTAGCCGCAACTGGTCCTGATGTTCCCAACAAGGAGGAAAGGCAAAAGAAATGTTCAGATTCCCTACAGATTACAGCACTGTTAAAAACCAAAACCATTACCATTTGTTTCCAGACTGTACTAATCTATTAGCAACCAAAGGGCAGAAATATAGAGCAGTATAAAATTCCTTTTACAGATGAATTCTTAGAAGGAAAAACTGAAAACTAAAATTCAGATCCTCTCGTTTGAGTATTAAGGACAATACTTCAGTTCTAGGAAACTGTGACTTTCCGCTCAGCATTTTTAGTAAGAAAATAATGTTTCTGAAATTGTCACTGATTTCAGCCATATTTCCTGAGAGAGATTTGGCCCTGTATGCAGTCCACAGACTGTGCATGCAGAATTAATAATCTCGTTAACATTACTATATGCAAATGCTCCCAGGATGCAAAGAGAGATTTGTATTTCAGATTAATATTTTATGGGAATTTTGTGTGTACATGATAAATGAATAAATGGAGGGACACAAGGGGACATGCAGAACATGTGCATCATGTGTGAGAACTGCATTAATTCTTAAATGTTTGCAATGGCCACAAGATGGTTAAGGAACAAAAAGATTTATTATTGTAATTACATAGGAGGAGAGAATAAGAGAAGAAAAATGAGAGATCAAGGGAGCCGTTTCATGTTACAATTTCTCCAGCTGCAGAGCTGGCTTGAGAGGTTCTCCAAACCCTCCTGCCCCCATCCTTTCCACCCTATGCGCCTCCCCCTAGCTGCAGATTACCATCCCTTTAATTCTGCCAACTCAACCATTTGCATGTTCAAGCTTTAAACCAGCTCTTAATTACAACATGGAATCACACCCTTAGTCTCCTTGGTCTCTCATTCATTTTCAGCTGCTATATAACGAGGGGCAATGCCATACAAAACTCAGCACTAATACAGTGTGGATATGAAAAAAAGAGTCACGTCAGAGAGACTGAGAACAGGTCTCAGAATTTGAGGGTTAAAAAGCAGAGTTATGTGGAGAGAACCATCACTGGCTCCCCACTGTTTCAGCTTCTGGGTCACCCCCTTCCCCACCTCTCCAGTTGTCCTTATTCTATTGAAGTTTTATTGCTGCTCTGGAATGACATGAAGCTCTCTCATGCTTTCACTATAAGAAATGTAAAATTGTATTTGTCCAAAAACCTACATGAGTGAAAGAAGATCCCTGAGGGGATATTATTAACTGCCTGCTACTTATCGTTGATGGTTATTCTCCGAGACAACTCTCCTGTTTAATCTTTATGCTCTCAACAATAACCCTTCTCTCTTTTTGATCAAGTGTTTAATTTTCTTGAAAGATTTTCTCTGACTTTAGTTATTATTGAAGGGGATTTTAATTTTACCCCAACTCTTTAATGGCTAAATCTTGCATATCCACTATTTCAAATAGGGGTATTTCAGTTACTCTAAGTAAATAGTTCAAGGATTTGGTCTTGATAGGTAGCTGTAAAATTTCAAATCAAAACAAAATTGAAATTGCGGTTTCTTTTCCACTTCAGAATAGAGTTTTTAGTCTCCTGAGTGACCTGTCAGTCTATTGGCATAAGAAATGGATACTGCTAGACTGCTACAGAGCATACTCCCGTGTCAGCAGAGTTTCATCAGCGTGAGTGGCAGCCCTGTATGGGAAATCAGTTAGCTGGTTATTTCATCTGCAGCTGATCAAAGATAAAAAAGATAAAAAAGACAAACAAAGGGAAGTGGTGATGTAGAATGTATTCTTACTTTCCTAGTCTCCACAGGCAATATTATTGCTAAATTTCCTCTAATTGTTTATAGTAGAACTTTAAAGCATAACAGGAGAGAAAAATAAAGAAAAACCCAGTAGAGGTTCAACAGAGAGCAAAGCCCAGAAACCCTTGAAACCTGCTTGCTTTCCCTTCTCATAAGCATCCTCAATCCTTCCCCATTGTCACTGCAACTCCACAGCACAGTGGAAGCCCGGATCATGGGTAAATATCTAATAATATAATAGTTACATTTAGGGCAACCTATAGAGCAGGGAAAGATTGCACCGTAGGACTGAGAGGTCTTCTGGGGAGGCTTGCTTTGTTTTGTCATACTCGGCACTCCCATTTCCAATGACCTTGTTGTCCGCAATAATTACAACAGTTTACAAGTTTCCTGTTCCTGGAGCCAATAAATTATTAGATTGGGCCCCTGATTTTGCAACTCTAGTCTGTATTCCCAATATTGCCTTATTGTCTTTGCTTCTCCAATCTGAATGTGTGTGAATGGAAGCACAGAGCCCAGGTCTGCTGCCTCCTGTTCAGCCACCCTCCTTTCCTGGTTCCCAGGTTAAAAATGGGAGCTCGGCACATCTTTCTTACAGCCTGAAGCAACATGGTCATTCACTCATCTTCCTCACCCCTTTACCACATAACCCATCCTCACTGCTACCCTCCTGCTCAGCATGGACTTACTTGCGCATGGGATGCAATCAGAGCGGTGCCAGGGGCCGTGCAGGACACTGCTGCTCCATGACCAGGAATTCAAGCGAGGAAAAGACTCAAGTAAAAGTAAGCAGAGCCAAATGCCTAGTTAGCAAACCCTAGAACACGCAAATCTAAATCTATACATCTGAGCCTTAAGTTTCCCCATCTGTAAAAACAATGTTGAAATACTTCCCTATTTCTCAAGAAGGTTACTAAGGTTAATAAATTAATTCATGCTTACATAACACCATATTATCAGAAAAATATTTTCCCTAAATCAACATGTTTTCAAATATTTCAGTTGATGACAGAAATTGATTTTACAAACAGGTACAACACAGACTATAAACGGCGGCTAATAACCTCAAGATGATACCCTTAAGATTAATCTAATATTGCAAAATCTTTCAGAGTGAGTATTTATTTCCCCTGTTGAATTTCTGTTGAGGCAGTTGGGCTCAGCAGCCCCATTTGCTTTCTCAGCATCTGATGCCAGAGTACACAACAGTACGGGTGGAAAGAACGCAGCAAGAGAGAGATGTAATCACCAAAGAAATGGAGCAACAGACTTAAAGAGAGCACGATTCTCACAGCAGGTCAGCTGAAGTGGCAGCTGTGCATTTCTGGGCTAGTACCAAGTGTCCACTACCATCTTACAAGAATTTTTGCGCCTTTAGATTTTATCCTTGTTGACTGAAATACATAAATATTTTCTAACAGTACCACTGCTTTTCAGAAAGTCCTGGTCCAGCCCCAGCACGGGACAAACTTTCTCCAATACTTCATTTTTCTAATCTCCAAGGCTCAAACAAGAGATGTGTGGAGAATCTTTGTGTGTTGCCCTTCACACTTGCATTCAAATCTTCCCTGCTTAATGAGCCATGGGCTGTTGCTCTGAAACAGAGGACATTAACCGTTCAGAAAAAATAAACCCCTGCAGATTAATCACCTGGCTTCTTCATGGGCCCAATTCCAATCAGCAGACAGTGTGAAAGCAGAATATATCTGTATACACTGCCTGACTGATAAGCATATTAGCTGATCGCTACGCCTGGCTTTGACAAGCGTATAGCATACGAGTCTTATTTCATTGTTTATTTCAAATAATACCAGAGGTCTCCAAATGTCACTACATTCACAGAAACTAACAACTGTGCAGCCATTACATGATTCTCTTAGCATTCCCCCTTCCCTATGCCAGTGAGATAATATCTATTTCATGCTTCTTGATTTTTAAAATGAATGTTTTATTGCTTTCTCAACAGCACTTAACTGCTAGGTATCACTTCTGAGTCCACCATGCAGTAATCCTTGCAAAGATAAGGATCTCAATTCACCTTGGGAACCACACTTCGCTAGAAACCGGCCACTGACTACTAGTGGTTTGCCAAGGAGCAGGAATACCTTTAACTTTATTGTTACTTAGCCTGACCACTCCATTTTAGTACAGGAGGGATAGTATGAAAAGGAAACAGGATTAAGTGCTGGCCGAAAGGATGGCAAACCCACCAAAAGCGCTTTGCCAAACCTTGAACATAGCAGAGGCAGAACACAATGCTTAATTTTCTGGAAGCACAGAGAAAGGAAACCGCCAAACAACTGGTTGTACTGTCAGCATGATTTCCCCCATCCCACAGCAAAGTAAGCTCAAAAAAGACAAATGGGATATGGCATTAAACAGTTAAACAGACCTGAACTGCTCCAATTTATGTAACGACAATACCCTCCCATCATCATAACCCATCTCTTCACCCCTGCCCACCCCAGCTCTCCATGGTTCGGAAGACTTTTTGAACAGAGTGATTCTAGCATAACATGAAGGAAATACCAGCTCTATCTTTTGATCATTTCTTATTCATCTCCTTCCTCTTGTTGGGTGAAATCTCAGTCTCACTGAACTCCTGATTTACCCTGTTAGCGGGGAACAGTGAACCCCCATCCTCATTTCTTTTCTTCACTATCTACTAGCTTGTTTCCTATGTTTCCATTTTTATAGCCCTTAGAGGCTACAGGAGCGTGCTGCTTTGACTGCCTTTACCTTATCCTTCTATAGGTCATGCAGGTCAGTGGCATACCTGGAATAAACTGGGACTGTTATTTCAACCGTCAGTCATACTTCAGCTGGAAGGCAAAGTCCCATTAGCAGGGAGACTGAAGTGCTGCAGAGCAAAGCAGAGGACAGTAGTGTCTTTGATGCCAACTGTGTGCTTCAGCTCCCACCTGTTAACAGGTATCCATGGGCACCGCTGTTCCCCTGGCTCCGTTTCCCTTTGATCACGTGTTGCCATTGCAGCATTTCAGTAAACAGGGCCCAGAGCAGCGTGTATGTGTCTCTGTGACCATACACCACAGGCCGGACCCTCCACAGATTAAAAGTCAAAAACAGTTGTGGTGTTTTCCTGAGCTGAGGATTTGGCCCTGTATTCTTAATGCTCCTCTGCCACCAAGCGGGGCCTCATCAGCAAGATGCTGAGCAGCATTTGATTAAGACCAGTGTGAACGGAGTACACACAGCATCACAGATTCCCCAGAAATGGTGCTCTACAAAGAACCACCTGGATCCTACAAAAAAGCCACATGCAGAGACCACATAAATAAAATGGTACTCCAAAGTGGATGTATTTGTAGACCTTCAGCCTGTGCTGTGGTCACAAGCCCTGCATTTGGGCACATTAGTTCATCACTTCTTCAAAAAGGCCAAAACACTGCTGGGAGGAATGCAAACATATTTGCTTTATGATGACACAGAAAGCCTCTGCCTAGAGTCTCCCAAACAAGCCTTCCCTTTCCTTCAGTGGCATGTGAAGAGTGCACACTACATGCTTTAAATGGGATTCAAGTCACTTTTTTCATTGCTACTAGAGCAGGTACTCCTGGAGATAAAAGCAACTGTCTCGAAGAGCCAGTATGACATCTGGTACATAGCACCAAAAATAAATCTTTAACTTCCTCTCATACCTGCCAAATCTGCTCCAAGGAAATAAACCTGGGAAATAGTACAAATACACTCTTCTCTCTGATTTCAAAGGAAGAACTGACCTATTTTTTCTTTGCCCACTTTAAACATTTCCTATGACAAGATCAGTTTGCTAAAACAATAGGTTATGTTTGGAATAACCACAATCATAAAAGAAAATTGCATGCATATGAAAAAGGCAAGTGGCCTGATGTTTGCATTGGAGGTAATTCACGCTAATACCGCTATTTATAGTGCAGCAGCACCTTAGGGACCCAGCCATGCTCAGCACATCTACTTGCTAAGCACTATAGAAACATGAAATCTGATAGCCTCTCCCCTGTAGTGCACTCATACTTGTGATTTATGGAAACTGGTTGTGTAATGCCATATAATTTGGGAGTGGCCCTTTGTTAAATTATTTTCTCTGGCCATATTTGTGTAATAAGTATTTGCCATCTCCTTTCAATAGCTGACCTGGCTTACAAGAATACAAGAGATTTGTGTATTGGCGAAGATGACCTACTTAAATCAGGAACAATTAAAGACCCAGTTCCTATTCACAAGGTTGACTAAGGAACCACACACACAAAAAAATCAAATTGAAGAAGTCAGGAAATGTTTCTCAGTGCTACAATTCTGGTCATACAGGAGGGTCGGGGGGGGGGGGGGGGGTGTGTCAAAAAAGGAAGTGCTTGTGAATCATTATTAGCAATGTAAATAGGACACATTTGGAAGCTGTCACCATCCTGATCGCTCATCTGCTTTTATTAGCCCTCATTCTTTATTCTTATTGTCTTTGGTTTTCTGCACTTGTCGTTAAAGTTAGTTATGTTATAGGCATCTGTTTAGCATATTCTATATGAGAATGCAAATGGAGATGAAAAACAGTAAAATAAATATATGCAGCTTCCATGTCATGTATATATTTGACTGTAGCACATCAAATACAAAGGAATTGTTTATCACTTCCAAAGTCTGCTTGTTCATTATGTGCATTACTTTTTTACCAGCAGATGGCAGTTTACCATTATTTTAAATAGGTTCTTTTGTTAATATCAGATGTTTTAAAGTTCTACGTGGCTGGTAAAAAGCCTTGAGCTCATTTCAAAGTTAATTTCTAATTCAACTTCCTTCTGCATCATCTCCTCTAGAAAAAGTAATCAGAACTGAGCTATTTGTTTCAGTTTACAGCCTTGCTGTTGACCAAAGCTAAACATTATCTATACAGTTACCCGACAGCAAGTTCATCCAGCACCAGTGGGTATTATTATCCAGCCTCAAACACTCACTGCTGCTGCCAGACCCCTGAGGCACACTTTACACTCCCCAGCTCCCAGCCTGTGCTCGGGGAGTTGCACACAACGTTACTAACTCTGGTAGCAAGGGCAACATGAAGGATGTGATTGTACAAAGGGGACAGTGGTTTATTTACTGCTGCGTTGCTTGGACACTGTCTAAATTTTAGGTGACAGTTAAAACTACCATCCAGGCAATGCTGTGCTGCCTCCTGCACTGCAGCCAAGGAGGACCAAGGGTGCGGGGAGTCTGTGCCAGGAGATGCAGCCTGCAGGGCACTTTACAAATCCTGCTGCTACTCAAGGCCATCCTTTAACCTAGTCAGAAATGCAACCATGAGACCATCTCCCCTGGCTTAACACAGGGCTGAGAATGAGAGCCTTCCCAGAAAAAAAACTCCAGCAGGGAGCACAAGCAAAATGAAAGGATGAGTCTGTCAGTCCAACACTGCTTTAAGACCTGGGCATGGATTTACCCCGGGCATCATCCGACATGTGCAGCTCTCACAGGCACAGCAGTGCTTATCCACATCCTAAAATCAGGCGCAGGGGACAGACTCGTGCACCAAGAGCCTCCCTCTCCACTGACCCTGTGATGACATTGCTCAGTCTTGTGTGAGCCCGTCTTCCCTTCCTGCCCCAACAACTCCCTCCTTTGTGTCAACACTGGCATTCAGGCTGACTTGATGAGGCAATGAGGCAGCTCACAGTTGGATTTGTTCCCTCATGCAACTCTGCCACCCACCACAGCACACAAATGCTCCTTTTGGCAGCATCAGACGCAGAGATTTTTGCTGGATTAAAGCAATCATGTGACCCCCAGCTTCTCACAGGAGCAGCACCAAACAGCAACAAAGAGCAGAACTCCTCTCACCTTACACCACAGGCATGCCAGCTCGGCCTTTCGCTATGTGATGGTATTCCAGGCACACATCCATTTTCTGACAACTCTGCAGCCACTGAGCACAATGGTGGGTTGAAACAGACTGCACAGAGAGCGGGAAGGAGGAAAGGGCTTCTCTCACCTGCCCACAGCCTGGGGACAGACTGGTTTTGTTGTTGGGCTGGGATTTTGTTCATTTGGTTTTTTTTGTTTTGCTTACATGGCAAACTGCCCTTTCCCTAGGGCTGCACAGGTCCTTTCAAGTCCTGCAACTTTTGAATTTGCGTTCCTTGTATTCTCACACTGAAGTGACAAACAAGAGACTCAGAGATCATTTTGCATCTGTTAAAGAACTAAACAAAGCTAAAAGTTCCAAAACAAAGAGTATTGACACACACCAATCTGTAACCTATCTTGGGAACGCAAAGTTTTCTTTTACAAGCAGTCCCACATAGCCTCTTCTTAATGATCTGCAGAGAGACTAAGAAATTCACCAGTGGTATTAAATTAGACGCTGAGAACAGAGAGCACAGATGTGTTACACAAATGGGCAAAGAGAGATGAAAAACACGGGAAGGAGAAAGGAGATGTGACAACATTTGGGAAAAATAGGAGAACGTTACAGTGTGGGGAACAACAGGACACATGTATACATGGGATCAGGCACAGACTGACCGCGGGAGATCAAAAATGCGCAACGGGGAACAGTTCAGCAGTAGGGGAAAGAGACTGACTAACAGGTCTTTTCTCTCTAACGCTGAAGATTCCTGAAGATGCACCACACTGGGTACCCATCGTGGTGAAGTCCTCATGGGCAGAGCTGTGCTTGTAAAATAACACTGATACAGTTTCAACTGCCTTTGGCAGTTCCCAAACAATCATATAGCCAGAAAATACATGCTGATCAAACTCTCTTCCTCGTGTGGGCAACTGCGTAGGCAAAGCAGATGTCCAAGTGAACCTGACACCATCCTATCAACTTTTGTTTCCATCTGAGAAGTAATTTAAATAACATTCAAAGTAGGCTTAACATCAGTTATTACTCTGTTTGATTATTGCATTCTTAAGATAATGGATTTCAAAATTGTATTTCTAGTTGAAGATTAAAGAGCTACTTCTAGGATTCCTATCTGCTTTATTAAAGTAAGACTCAATCTAGTCTCAAAAGTTGAACATTAATATAGAGGAGATTTACTGTCATCTTAGTAAGTGTTAGTAGCAATCATTTAGCATTCCCATTACTTTCCCACCCAAACCTCACCTACTCATGTTGAGAAGCAAAATGGATTTCTTATACCCACATGCCACCTTCATCTTGCAGGTACTCAGGGACACCTAACACTGTTGGACCCCAGCTTTTCTGCTCTGCTTCACAGACTGAAAGCAGGTTTGTGCCTCAGGGCCGAAAGAGGGCAGCTTTTCACGCCTGTGATGCACAGGTACCCCCCTGACCTTCTGAGCAGCCTGCTCCCCCTCCAGGGATGTTGCTGTGAACAGAGGAGAACACTGCTGGCTCACTGCATGGCTAATGTGCAAATAGCATCTAGCCACAGTTGATGCCCTGGTATATACTGGGCATTGGAAAGCAACACACATTCCTTCAGAGTGCAAGGCAAGAGGTGACTCTTTTAATTGTCCGATCACACACATCATCAGGCAGTATAAGTCCATTTAGGTAGCCCTGCACTTCTTGTATGCACACTGTCACTTTATATCGCAGGCACAGAGCCCCAGCACTTGCCTATGACTAGAGCATACACCCCCAGAAGCGGGTGGAGAGAAGAAGGAAGAGAAGAGACATATCACTCAGCAAGGTGCAGAGCTAGGCCCTCTCGATTTCATCTCACAAAGCCAAGAACAAGTTGGCTCCTGGCCCTGCTGCTGGAGAAAACAGAGGAAAAATCCCACATCCTGATGAGAATCTGGAGCAAAACTATGCCCCATGGATTTTATCTGAGATACAGCATTGCCTAAATCAGGTCTAATTGCCACACAATACAGGATGGAGAATCTCTTCATTCCCCCAGAATCTGTCGCAAAGGCTGAGGGCTCTTAGCTGCTTCATAATCTTGTGCACTGAGTCATATTAAATCAGCAGCAGGCCTCAGCCTAGGTTTGCCACTCTATGAATGTGCACTGCATTGGGAGGAAGGAAGAGTTGCAATCTGAGCCTAAAAGTCATGCTGTGCATTTCCTCCCCCCCTTTTCCCGCCCAGCTTTATGCCAAAAGCAGAGCAGCAACCTGGTGACTTAGTTGCCGCCAGCACCTTCTATTTTCTAAGTTTCCTACGAGAGCACAGAGAAACCATGATGCTGAAGAACTACATTATCTCATTTTGCACCAGATTTTCCGACACCCTCTGTGATTTACCATGCCAAAATCTTTGCCATTTGAGTGATATGGAAAGCAGAAGATGAAGGCTCAAAATCTGCAATTTTGCCTAGAATACGCAGCAAACATCTAATTAGAAATCAATACTTATGAGCTATGTTCCTCTACTATAATTTGTTCTGCCCCAAAGTATCGCTGCCGCGTCACTTAGAAGACAAGAAGGGTTGAGGCGAAGTCTGCTAATGGAGAAACATAGCAGAGTACCATGTGGGGAGCAGAAGCAGACTGGAGGCTGACAGTACTTGGCTCTCCAGAGACACCGGCCTGCGGGACAGGGACAGAGGAGCCCACGGAAGGGAGAGCTTCAAGACATTAAATACCTGGTGGCTGAGAGCTGGTGCAGCTGCAGCAACCAAGAAGGGTTTATCTTCATCTGCTGAGCAGGGCTGTGGGCTCCTTCCCGGTGGAGGCGGACGTGGTTGGGTCACGTGCGGCTGTGTCCCTGGAGTCCAGCTTCCTGCAGCGTGCTCTGCAGAGGGCAGCAGCTCAGTCAGCGCAGGAGCTCCAGCCAGGGAAGGGAACCCGGCAGCCTCACAACGCGTCCCACTGTGAGGACGCCCGTCAGCAACACCTCTGCCTTTGCCTCTTGGTTTCTGGGTGGAACTAAGTCCTAGAAACGATGGTCTCGAACCTGGCACCACAAAATGGAGCTTGCAAATAACTGGATGCTTAAAAAAAATGCCCTACAATGTGTGTAACTAAGGTGGGAATTAAACATAAGGCAGAATTTCAGGATTTCACTGTGTGTTTAAAGGGGGCCATGTCCCATCAGAAGCCAACCTATCAGTAAAACCGGGAGCAAAACAAGGCCTGAGCACCTACCAAATGGCAAATACCCTCAAACAAAACAAAGAGCTGAAACAAAAAGAACTATTAGAGTCAAATGCCCTTTCACCTCCTAGCAGTATGTAAACACATGAAGGCCAAACTCAGGCAGAACTATTGGTTTTGTGGCAAGTTTTCTCTGACTAAGAACTTCTGTTTTCAGTCCAGCATCTGAGATCTTTGGCCAAGCTGCACGCTGCTACGTACCCTGCAGTTCTGCTTGGCTGGGGTGTGGGACAAACACAAGACTAATTCTTCAGCCAGGACTCATCTACTGTGCCAAATATGATGAATTAAGAATACACTCACTAGGTCTTATAAATTACAAGTGTTGCAAGGGTTACTAACAAAAGAAATTGTAGGATATACTGAGTTTCATTTACAGCTTGTATACTGAAAGTAAGGATCCTTACCCAGCAGTGAATTTTCCTCGGTGAAACTCAAAGTTTAAGTAAATGCAAATAGCCTACACTGAAAATGTGAAAAATAAACAAAATATCATTTAATTTAATTTGAGCACCCAAGCAAGTCATTCGCAAGTCTGTTTAATGTTTAGGAAGAAAAAGCCTTAGTTCAGTCCCTACAAATGGTTTTAGTTACTTCTGTGACTTTCCATCTCTTGAGGATAATCTACTCCTAATAAGGACAATTGCTTAGATTTATTACCCCACTGAGGTCTTGTTAAAGATCTAACAAAAATCCTATTTAAATGAAAAGGACAATAGAATCTTTAAAGTCAGAGTTTAATTAAAACCTGAAAGAGAATCCATGTCTTTATGCATAAGAAAAGCAAAAACAGATTTCAAAGCTGTTAAACTACATGTAATTGGCATAAACTATCCATTGAGCCAAAGCAAAAAAAAAAAAAAGGCAGGCTATCGTATGGAAATTGGAGTCTATTAATAAATAACAAACCTGATACATGTGCATAGCCATATTTTTGCATGCATTTTTTTAATTTGCCTAATTTGCTAGGCATATCTTAGAGCAAACATGAGACATGCTGGCTGTTAAGTTGAACAAATCCAAAAGGGACAAAAAAAGACTGATTGAAATCAATGCATTAACATGCACCAGCATTTAAAAACGTTTCATAACGTTCCCAAAGAGAGCCTGTAAACTGCAGCAGTCTCAGTGCAAAACTGCTGTAATCTGTGTTCCCATGTAGTCATTATTCACACATGGGAGTATACAGTTCCTACAATCATTTTTCATGCATGAATACTTCAAAACCCCAAATCACTGACATAAATACGCAAGGGGGACCTCCCTTTCAAAAGTTAACATCTTAAGAACTCAGAAAGGGAACGTGAAGACAGATACCAGTCCACACACTGACGCAGCTCTCCTGGAGGGATGGGTCTGTGTGCAGCCCCCCTGCAACCCCAGGCGCACCCAAGCCTTCCCCAGGCTGGGAGTCACCACTGGCCACTCGCCCCCAGCTGCAGAGCCAAACCCAGCAATGTACAGATAGAGCAGACCAAAATCTTACCACTTCTCCCTTCCCCCCACCAGCATGCAACTGGGGCCCCACATGTAGGGAAGGGAGGTCAGCCCAACAGCTGCTTTGGGCATGCAGTTTCCTTTTCAGAAGATAATAAATTTTGAGACAAAAAAAATAAGCCCATAACCTATTTCTGCATTAAAGGCACTTTTCCTTCTCTGTCTTTCCACATGATAAAGGATGATGGGCTGGCTGGGGGCAGGCAGACACACAGATGGGCTCTGCAGAGAGGAAATGCATGCAAAGGCAGCTCCATGCAGCAGCGGTGACTGTAATGCTGCGGCTGGAACAGGAGGTGACAAAATGGTGGCCCTCCCCTCCTGTCTGGCTCGGCTTGCACCCCATCGGTGAGAATGACAAAGCAAAACAGCCACTAGAGAACGCCAGGTCTAAGGTGGGTCATGCGATTGATTCTCTCATCTGGAAAAATCCCGAGAAGATGGTATGTTAACCTTGCCTCTGCAGCATGTCTGTCCCTTGTTTAATGATTGAATCAATTTAATCAAACACATTTGAAGTCCACAGTAAGTGGCCATCTTGCTACTTAGGCTTTTCCACAAAATTAGCTGCAATTAAAAAATTACAGCTCTTTCCAGTGCTGTACTATAGTCAGCACCTTTGCTTTTAAACTGCGTTTTTGTACAAGTGACCCCTGGCATTATGTCTGACTTGGGCAGCTGTGGCGGAATGTATTGGAAGGGCTAGAAGCCATCTCAAGTAAACAGCCACCTGCATTGACCAATTCCCAGCTCACCTCTCACAGACTTCTGACACTGAACTGGTGGAACAGCATCTTTTTCAGTATTTAGGGCCGCTTCTTTTAAATCCAGAAAAACCTGCCCAAGGCTGGCTGTGTACCCAGCCAGCAGGTCCCTCAGAGGCCTGGAAGGCAGCGGTGGCAACCCGGGGTCCCTGCTGGCAAGTCTCTGTGGCACCCCTTCCCACAGAGACCTCTGCTGCGGTGACTCAAAAGGTCTTTGGATAAATGCAGTGAAATCCACCGTGGTTCGGTTACAACAGCAGCTTTGCAATACCTCAAACTCACCTTGCACCCGGTGCTACTGACACCGAGGTGGAGGGCGCGGTAACACGCGACTGCCATCGGCTAATTTAACCCGAGAGCGGGGCTGAGGCGTACGGCCGCTGGCGGGCGGCGGGGGAAGATGGCTGCCGCCCCGCGCCGGGACGGGCCCGCCCGTCTCCATGGCGACGGCCGCGGGAAAGCGTGGGGGGGGGATTCAAGGAAATGGTGGGCGGCGCCAACGCCGGGCCCGGCCCGGGGCAGGGGGACGGGGAGGGCTGCCCCGCCAAGGCCTCAAACGTGCCGCCGCGCCCGGCTCCGCCGTACCCGAGCGCGGGGAGGGGACGGGCCGGCATCGCCCTGACCCGGGATGGGGCTCGTGTCCGCCCGCAGTTGTTGGGAGGCGGAGGGTGATTCAAGGCGCCTCGGGCCGGCGATTGGGAGCCTAATTAGGGAGGGGAAACGTCCGATATGAGGCCTCTGTGAAAGCCATGTTAAAACACTTGGCGAGCGGTGCATCCTGGGGGTTGTATTCCTCAATGACCTTTTTAAAGAAATATGTTCTGAAATCTCTTGTCAGCGGCTGTGGGAAGGCACAGATGTTTACAGATGTTAGCCAGTACTTGAAATTATATTACCGATTCCACGTGGTGGCAAAGAGCACATTTCCCATTCCAGCCGCATAGCAGCGGGAAATGTAAATTTAATGCTGCCCTTTTTTCAGCTTTTTCACCAGAGAGAGGAAAGCCAGCACAGTTTCGAGGCAACATGAAGGCTGCGAAGCCAGGGTGAAATCCTGGAGCATCCCGAGCACTTTCAACCTCCTCTAACGCTCACCAGCAGAACTAACATCTTGGTGTGTTATTACTCAGCTACAAATAAAAAATCCAATTGAGAAGACATTAATCGCTGCCAATGGCAATTCCAAGCAGAATTTAGGATCTCTGTTTTGTTAATGTGATATAGCTCACTTGTCATACACATGAAACAAAGGCTATTTTCCAATGTAAGGATGAGTGAAATATAACCATGAAAGGTAACATTTTGGTCTGCTTCGCTCTTTGCACACATGCAGTTTTTTCCTAGCAAGAACAGCACTGCCAAGAGATAAGAGACAAGCTTCTCAAAAGGGTGGGTGGGGAGATTACTCACACGTTTATTTTAACTAATTTCACCCAACAGCCCTGCAGGAGCAGCTGGGTGGCAGAGGGCAGGAGCAGAGCTCCGCACCGGCAACCAGCTCCTCTACAGAACACGCGTAACCCAGAACTATGCTCTCAAGTACTGTCATTACTGGTTACGTCCCCGTGCCTTCACAAGCACATTGCAGTCATACTAACTCCCAAAAACGTCTGGCTGGTCAGCACAACCTTGTCTAGCAATAGGAAACATGGCATCTGCATAAAGTTTGTCTGCAGGAGAGACAGGACAAAACACCGGCAGTGAAGGTGAGAAATGTCCCCAACTTAACAGGCCTACGCTGCTCCAGAAGCCTCCATGCTTTGTGTAAGCAACAGATGGTTCCTAAAGCCATGCCTCTGAAGGAGGCAACACTTTGTCCAGTATTTTTTACTCCTGGTTTGTTTTTTTTAGTTACAGATGAATTGAATTAAAAGTGTTAGGCCAGATGCCGCACTCCTACTTTAAAAGTTATGGGAGTGACTTTTTCATAAAACCATGTCTGTGAGAAGGTTCCTCAGTAATCTTACCCCATTGGAGGAGTGGATTGCTGTCCTTGTCCTGGGGAGAGCTGCTCTGAGAAGGCTGATGGTGGACACAGGCTGCTCTGTGTGTCTTCCCTGATCCAGAGCCCTGGGACCCTCCCTCACAGGCTGGTATCACAATGTCTCCGTGTCTGACACCAGCGCTACCTATGGCTGCAGTCACAGCTTCTTAATCGAACCGTCACGCAACCACAGCACCTGTACCAGCCTAGCACCTCCAGAACACATAAAGGGTATGGAGGAATACAAATAAAGGACTTTACTTCCTTCTGTGCATCATCCCACCCCAGGAAAGGAAACAATTTCTCACAGGGCTTCCAGTAACCAAAAGGTGTGGCCTACAATTAACTGGGGCCACAAATACAAATGTTTTGATAATTACCTCGATGGATAGGTAAATGTTTCAGTGCTAACACCTGAAACCTTGAAATTGGATGACACATTTTAAAATCAGCCTCAGAGTGACAAAACAACCCCAAGGAGAATATACAGCTACTTTGGAAAGCGTTAATGCAGATTAATCAATAGCAGAAGTCAGAGTTCCTCATAAACTCTTCTGGTCCTCAGATCTGCTCTTCCAGAAGAAAAGCCCTTTAAGAACACGACAGATGCTTTGCTTTCCAGCACAGTCCAGGAGATCTCAGTAGAGCTCGCAGATACCCGAGTGAGCAGGAGTTCGCTCAAGTGAGCGAACACACCTGTCCCACATCTGTTACAATTTACCCACTTGCACGACCAGCACACAGTTATCTCTGTAAAGCTAAAACCAACCAAACAAAACCAGAAAAAGGAGAGGTTTCAGAGTAGTTAGCTCTTTTTGATCCTATCTGCAGGGACCCTGAATTAGCAATTGTTGGTAGGTAGAAGCTTTTCGTTCTGATAAGCACACCCACAGAATCCAGATTTCTAAGAGCAGGTGTTACTAGAATGGCAAGGCAGAATTATTCTTTAAATCATGAGAAGTCTGATCTGTTGGAGAGCTATATTAAATAGAAAAGCTTGAAAATTAATCTCCCCATTGTGTCACTGTACGGTAAATCTTTCTTTCCAGACTTATTTCCAATGTGAAAATTCCAAAAGGCTTCACAGACAGCCCTCAACCTGCTCTAGGGAACTCTCCTCACTCCTGCCAGCTTGGCTCTGTCCCACAAGCAAAATCCCAGCTCCTCCACAAGATCTTTGCTCGCTGCTTTTCCTTTCTCTACCCCACTTGGCAGTGCCAGATGTCTCCTCCCCTACGCACTGCTCAGTTCCTCTCAGAGGAGGAGACATCTGCCTCTTCCCCCAGTAACCCAGAACCCAGGAGGCAAGCCCGCACCCCCCTCGCAGCTGCCTTCTCCATGCCCTGCCCAAGTCCCAGCAACAGAGTCTAACAAGCCGTACCACTGCAGTGAACTACGTGATCATCACAGACGCGAGCAGGGAAAATACAGGACAGTGGTTTACACGAGGAACAACTGAAGAGGGACTTGGGTTTTTCTTTGAAACAATCTTTTTTGTTTACGCAGCCTGTAGAAAAGTCAAGTTTTCTTGAGTACAGTTATCTTTTAAAAGCAGGAGGCATCTTCTTTGCTCAAAATTCAAAGGGACACTCAACTGCACTGAATATAAATATGCTTTTAGCATTTTATTAGGGAAGCTGCTTCTACTGTCACTATGACTAGTCCCATCTTACTGTCACCTTTCCCCCATTACTTATTAGTGCTGCATGTCATACGCATGGACACACAGATACACCCACCTAATAAAACAAAATGCAACAAAGCCTCTACCCAACTTTGGATCTGCTGAAACTGACAGTGAAGCCACATGGTACACTAGGAACTACCTGTTAAGTATTCTCAAAAATATGAAATTAAATAAAACAACAAACCTAAGAAAAAAAAATTACAGCAGGTCCTGTAAGTGTGTTCAGACAAGAACTTGAAGTAATACCTCATTTCTTTTCAGGTTACCATTTGTTTTGCATTACATTTAAATACTGAAGAATGTTGGCACAAAAAATGTTTATGTTGTTATGCTTCTAGTGTTTCTCTAGACAGTCATTCTCCAGCAAAACTCCTGCAGAGGTAGGCTCTGGTGACAGAACGCATTTAAAAATGATGGCCAGATGGTGGCACAGTAAACGCCCTTCTTTGGAAGGGCTGTACATGTCTATTAGAAATATTTCCTGTTCCATATGCATATCACAGAATATTAGACACATACACTCCTCACACAGAACCACCACCTCCCAAAACACATGTCAGCGGAGTATTTACTACCAAATCCAGAAGGAGTTTATGGTTCTAACATTGTCCCCATTAATGAGAAAAATGTCACTATACAAAAGCTCTGTTTTTTTTTTTTCTCCTTCTTATCAAATCCTTCAAACAGCTGATAACTAGCTTTTATAGATTGGAGAGTCAGATAGAATTCTGAATCTATTATTTTACTAAAACCCCAGGGGTCAACTTATCACCTGAAAACCATTTTACATGGGCAATTTGACTTTCATGTGGAGTGTCAGAACATACCCTAGATGGAAATCTAAAATAAATTATATGGAATACTGCCTTCTTAGTGCTGAAATTTATCGTTCCCACACTACAATAATTTTGAAAATTGTATCCCTTAAGCTACAGTGCTGAGATATTATTAACTGCTTGAACTGAAAGAGCAGTTCTTATTGGCTGCTATAAAGTCTATGGCCAGAGACTAATTTCTATTGAACCACATGCTTATCCGAAGCCGTTTTCCACCATCCCAAGCTGACAACTTTATTTTCTTCTAGAACACACTGCCCATTTTATTAGTATCATCCTCCGTATGCACTGTCACTTCAGTAAATCGTTCCAGAAGCTAAGAATATGTCTAAGCTTCTGCTGATTCGGTTGCCTGAGACCATCACACCCGAGAGAGAGGGAGGGAGACCGACCCACTGGTACCTCTTATCTTCCTAATAGAGGTTATTTTCCTCACTAAGCAAGCCTCCAGTCTCCGAAATGCATCTCTGTGATCTACCCCAACATAACCAGATCTATTTCATGGCCCACACTTTCTTAATCACTTCTACTACCCTAATTTGAAATAAAATTATTTGATAATGTGTTGATGCTTTGGTTAATGTTCCTTTTGCATCTGTTAGCAGAGTTTTTAGAAATCATGCAACTGACCTCAGAGCCTAAAATCTTTTTAATTCAGGAGATATGTTAATGATCCAGATGCTGGGTGACTATTCTTTGAGTAGAAATTCTCAGCGAGGCAGAAAAACCTCCTCTAGGCATAACATGTAAGGTACAAGAATGGAGCCTTGAGATAAAAGAAGTTTATTTCCTGCACCCAGTAACCTAACAAACCTGGACCACAACAGCTAAAATATTACACCACAAACAGAAAAAAAAAAAAATATCAGAATCCCAGTAATAAACTCTACTGCCCCATTTTTATTCAGATAAATTAATAACCTTTATAAACTGAAAGAAATTGCTAAAAAGGAAGTTCTGACCTGCACATTCAAGTTTCTACACAGCACTACTTTCACTTTTTCTTTACTAAACAGTATCAAGCCTCTCCAAGAGGCATTCAGACTAATGATGATTCACTGTGGCCAATCAGTCTCTCCGAGTAGACAACCCATCGCTGTTGGCAATGACATTCAGCTCAGTGAGGCCTTTGCCAAGCAAGGATTTGAAAAAGGTGGTTTGGCAGGTCTTTTCCAAACCCTTTACTGCCTCACCAACATCTTTCTTCTATGTTAGGAGATACCTAAGAAGCAGCAGGAGCCTGTCAGTAAATGAATACTCCATTGCAAAGTCACAGTCACAGCCTTTCAGGGAGGGAAGTGGCTAGTCATTGAGTGGAACCCTGTGTGCTTGCTTTCTCTCACGCTAGCTGACTTCCCAAGCTGATTCCTCAAGGATCTGGGGGAGCCCTGCCAGCTTGCCTGAGTGTGGTAGGGGTCTGCTCTGCTGAGCTTGGCTTTGCTGGTGCCCGAGCTCTGTATGAATACTGGTGCCGAAGCCATGCTGAACAGTGTAACATCCGAGTTCAGCAATTAGATGACTACTACGCTGAAGACAGTTCATTATTAAAATCATCTAGAGTTATAATTCTACTGAAATAAATATCAGGTTTTAGAGAATTTGTGCAGTGAGCTGCAACAACTGTGGTAAAATGGCATATCTAGCTTTAACTTTGAAACACTTGTGGTTTTGTTTCGGCCAAGCATCTCAGTGGGTCAGTGATGGCCTATGTCACGCAGAAATTTTAAAAGCATGAATTTATCTTTAATGGAAAAGGTTACACCAAGAAATTATTTGGGACAGTAGAAGTATATCCTACCATTTATTAAAGTGACTAGAGCAAGTTAGCAGGACTTTTTCTGTCTTACACAAACAATAGAAATTCCCTCTCATCACAAATTCACAGTACTGGAGACACTGAAAAGTGCAAAGTTTGGAGTTGTCCACTTGTATTGATTAATATTCTGAGCACTTAAGTGCTTAAACTGTTGAGATGTATGTTTTGGAATCTATTTCTACAAATGATAGCGTAATTACCTCAAAAGAAGAAATTCACAATTCCATAGTAGGCACAACTGATAAAGCCTGAATCTAGCTGGAAGTGTGATCAGGTATCAACATGCAGCAGCTTAAAAAAAGTTACACAAGCTGACCTTAAGATGTGTGACTATCAGGTTTTCACTGTAGAAATATATATTTTTCAATATCCTTTTCTGAGCAGAAATCATGTCATTTATATGCAAATCAGACTATATTCTGCAGCTGTTTCTTCTGTGCTGAAGCCATGGGAATTATTTGCACTTAATAAAGCCTCATAAATAGGTTTTGCCTCTAAATGGGTGGGGGAGCAGCAAATATATCATAGCCATTTACAGTTACAAGCATCTTTTTATTTTGAAACTTACATGCATCCTTTAATAGGAATTTTCACACTTACAAAAGAAACATTGTTTCATTTATATAAACAATACCCTTACAGCCTTCAAAACAAAGTATTTTGCATTTTTCCCTATGTTCAGCTATCTAAAATGTAGAAATTGACATGTAGCATCAATCAAAAGGACAGTCTGTATCATCACTACATGCTAGCTACACGTAGTATATGTTAAATACAGGAAGAAATTCCTTGCCATTATATCTAGGCACTTTTATTATATTTGAAAGAACATATACCTTCTTTATACAAAGTACGTCCACCCAGTATAATCTACTATATTTCTGCAAAATATGTAACATTTTCACTCACCACTAATCAGATGTACCCCGCAAGTCCTGGGCACATGGAAACTCAGGAACACTTGAAGCACATCCCACAAGACCAGAATGAAAGTGTAGTGTTTTAGTGTGGCAGGCAGCATACTGAACCTAACTGGGAAACAACTCTCCCTAACTGGTATAAACTGTTTGGATTGGTACCTCTTGTTAAGAGTAGGACATGCAGTTCAGGACTGCAGGTTAACAGGAACACAGCTTTTCCAGTCACTTCACAACCACAGGGAAGAGCAACAGTGACCGGCACCACCTAGAGAAAGGCAGGAGACAAAAGGGCCCCAAGGGCCGCTATCACTTCGGAGGATGCAGTCCTTACCCCAGCCCTCTCCATCTGAAACACTTGTCAGGAGCACATGGAGACCAAGAGTTAAAACACTGGGAGAAAAGTGAGGGCTTGGATGGGTACAGTTTTATCTCATACAGGTTTAAAGAACAAATAAAGTAACATGGCTCAGCTGAACAGTGGCAGCCAATAAACCACTGCCCTTTTTCTATCCATTTTTTTTTAGTCAAGCTAAACTTCATCACTGCAAACTATGAGCACGCTGTCTGTGCCTCAGTTTACTCTCATGTAAGCCTTCAATAAATTCAGTGTGCTGTCAGCCCTCTGCAGAAAGTGAATTTTACCCGGACTAGTACCTCCATTTCCTTCTTAAGCAAAGGAGCTAGGAAAAAAAAAACCAAAACACACAACCAAACAAACAAAAAAAAAACCCACAAAAAACCCCAACCAAAACCAGGCATTTGTGGATCTCATTTCATGGGTATCATTTAAAGATTCTGTCAGTAAAACAATTGACATGATACTGCTCTCTTGGTTCTACATAGAAAGCAGAAGGAGTAACAAACAGGTAAACCCAAGATACCCCTTCTTTTAAAAGGGATACCGCTCATCCTGTCATAATGATGCCTTAGAGAGGTTTCATTTGTTCCATACAATGACTACTGTTCACTCTTTATCATTATGCTGACTGACTTTAAGAGCACCAACTTTTATACCTCATGTAACTATTCTGTGAAGGTGTATCTAAGTAAAAATACACCCGAATAACAAAAATCTGCCTTATTTTAACAATTACTGTAAAGTTTAACATATTAAAGTCTTCAAATACATGAATAAAGTCTATGTAATTAAAACAATCATGAGACATCCTGCATACAGTTAAAATGACATCACAATACCTTTATAGCATATAGAATACTATAAATGTACCTTATACCGAAACATGTCTGGCAACATGTTTAAACACTATACTTATTTTTCTGCTACCAATTTTTGAAGATCATGGTTTTTGAGTACGTATTGCATTTTCTTCAGGCACAGATACGGCTGACCTCAGTTTATATTTTGAAACCAATATATGTGATAGGACAAGGAAGCATATAAGGAAGTTGAAGTTAAATTAAAAGCAGGTATGAACATGTATTTTATTACGGAGAATCAGACAAGTAAGATAGTAAAATCTGACTTCTTGTCACATTGAATTTTCTTTCACTACTCTATTATGGGAAACAGTATTTTTATAATGTAAATTTTATAGAATCATCCCCAGACAAAAGTCTGTGGCATTCTACTGTATCCCCAAAGAAATACTTATACAATCCCACCGATTCAAACTCAAGCCATTCATTTAATGTTATAATTCTATGCAGAATTAAAAACAACAATCCTTTCAGACTTTAAGAATGTTTTTATGTATTCTTGTCTGCATTTTATCTATTGGTAGTAGCTTAATGAAATTGTCTGACATTGTCCTGTTGAATTTAAGTAGTCTGTTCTTTCATCTGGGCAGCACCTGAAGGAAGCTGCATGCAGCAACATTAGTGGAGCTCAGCCATCTTTTGCTGTATAGAAATAAGACTATTCAACTTAGAAAAGCTGGATTCTTACATGGGTAAAAGAACCCAGGCATCTCACGTGCACAGGAAGGGCAATATTCAGTGAGACTGGCTGTGAATTTACAGCATGCCAGCTTCTCCATCCTAACTGTATGTGGTCACTTTCATCATAGGCAATTTGGTGAGTTCCACCAGAGAGCAATTCAGCCCATTTACAATCTGAATCATCTTCTGACAGTGTCTGCCTCTTCCTAGTGACTACACAGGGAGTCAAGGTAAACTAGGTTTATCACTTAGGGTTATTCAGTTAAATGACTAAAATGGGACAGCTCTTCACAGCTATGTCCGTATTTGCTTTTTGGGGCATGACCTGGGATTTTGGTACCCTGGTCATTCATATAAAGCGTCTGGGGAGAAACACCGCTGTTCCTGCCTGGGAGCCATCCGATTTCCATGGAAATCAGAAGATGGTGATGGGCAGGAGGTAAACTCTGCGTTCTTAAATATTACCATGACACGGAACAGGGAGGTGACTAGGTTGTACATGACTAGGACTGATGGGATAAACATTGTAGTAGTACAGTAATTTTTAGCTACCTCACTTTGGAAAATTAAGTTAAAAAAAACAGTAATTCAGATTTGACTAGGTTTTTCTAATTCTGCAGTCAATTTGCTCTTTCTGCCTCTATTCGTTTTGAAGTATACTCACTGTGTATCTTCAATTAAATATTGCCATTAGAGACCTACTACAGTTATCACTTTTGATCTTTGAATTATTATGATTTGCAAAATGGAACAGTAACAAATGAAAACTGTTAACAAATGAAAAGTCATTCCTTCTCCTGAGACAGAGAACACTTCAGCATATAAGTACTTCCAGATTGGTTTTCTGAAAGTGATTTAGACTTTAAAGGGTCATAGAGCTAATATGAATAATGAAGCAAAACCACAATGCCAAATAAAGCACTTACCTATAGAAAAATGTTTTTGTACCAGAGGTTCAATATTACTGTAAAGACACTGCAGTATTGAAAGATTTCTATTCTGAAATCTGTGAAATGCCATCAGCAGCAACAGCATAATTTTGTAATTTTCCAAGGATGATACAGGATGCTGATCTCTTGTGAAAAACAGAGACAGGAAACAATCGTATAAACCACCCGCAAAGTACACTAAATAGTCTTGAAAGTACTGAAATGCATTTGTTATCGTGAGTTCTGACTATGGATCAGATTGGAAATAAAAGCCTTTTAACAAATCAAAACGAAAGAAATTGAATACAGTATCAGGAAATTAATCAGCCTTGAATCTTGAAGAAACACAATAATAACTACTGAACTCCTGCACTGGGGAAAACTAAGAGGAAAATAAAACACCTGCCTGCAAGGATCATTTTCTTTGAAATAACAGTCTAAATATAAACTTACTCCTATTAACTAACTAAAAAAAAGTGGTTATATTTAGACTATACAAAAAAATGAAGCAAAATTGGCAATAATGCCTATAACTTTCTAGACATCATATAGACTACCAAAATATTTCACAGAAAAATGGAAATACATCTTCAGTGTAGAAATGGGGCCAAAAAACATCTCAAAAAGACACTTCCTTGGTACAAAGAAAGAAATAGAAGCTTACTTTATGCATTTTTATGAAGAACCTAAGCACAATCAGCTTTCACCCCAGTCTCTACCTTGCAGGTCAGAACCTTTAGCAGCAGCTTCATGCAGACTAGCAGGAAAAAGCACAGCACCTGCCACCAGATGCACGCCCGGTTTGCAGGCGAGGCCTGAGCAACCAGCAGATGAGTGAGGTTTTGGAAAGTTGCAAGTTGTATAATCACAAGATTATATAAATTATATAAATGATATCATCACAAGATTATATTAATTGTTTTCTTCCTCTATTTTTCCATGTTTGAAGCTCAGCTTTGTGTTGCCGTTTAAAAGATTCCGTCAAATTTGAAGAAAGTGAGGAACAGCTCAATTAGTTGTTGAAAGCTAAAACCCCAGGGAAAAGCAGGATACAAAGGCAATTAAAGAATGCTATGTAAATATGAACTATAAATTGGAAAAAAAAAATAATGTGTATTTCAAGCAGCAGGGAGAGAGTCAGGTGCTTAAACAAACATTGGCATCAAGTACTATCTTAGATGCCCTAGAGGACCAGGCACATCTCCATGTGGGAGACTCCTGCTCTTCTGGCATGGCAGACAGAACCAAGGGAAGATTCTCTGGGGCACCTAAAATGACATTTGCCACTCTGCATTCTTACATCTCACCCTGACAAGGAACTGGGAGGTGACTAGGATGTACAGGACTAGGACTGTTGGGCCAACCATAGCAGTAGCATTGTAATTCTGAGTTACCTCAGTTTGGAAATTAAATTAAAAAAAAAAAAAAAAAGAGAGAGAGAGACAAAAAGAGATCTGACATACTACTAACTTCGAGATGGAATGAAATATTTGAGGTACAACAAAGTGAGTTATAAGCTTGGGCCTGCTGGAATTTGCACAGTCAAAAACATCCAGTGGTGAGTGTTGAGGCTGCTTGTGCTCGGCCATTCTTTCATATGGAGAAAAAGTTATACCAGGAAGTAAGTCAAAATTGTAAGGAACCACTGGGGTCTAGTAAAACGTTACTAGCTGAGAAAAATACAACCAGGTAGTGCAGCAAAACGTATATGGCTGTATAGAGTTGCACCACAAACAACGTTGCAAGAACAGACAGATAAGGTAAGCTAATGTGTGATTTTAACATTTTATTTCCACAGATTTCAAATAATTAACAGTGAAATTTAACGTTCTCTTGGATTTTAGACAGTATCATGTATTTTCACAACTATTGAACTTGCAAGTTCTACTGCTAGAGCTACAAGAAGACATCCAAATGCAATGCTTCGTTGCCTAAACCTGTGCTGGGACACATTAATGTCCATTTTATGACCTCGGCTGTTGCAGTGAACAGCCAAACACAACTTTAGAATATTGTTTATAGACATTTTACAACTGGTTTGTTGAGACATATTTGCTTGAAGGAAGCTGCACTTTTTTTATTAATGAGTTGATAGCACTGTCAAAAGGAATAGAGTCTAGAATAACTTACCATTCTATTACTTTTACTTGTAAACCTAATTATTTTACAGAATCAGTGCTATGAAAAATTCAGCATTAGAGAAACTGAAAGACAAAACCAAAAAGCAATAAGAAATTTCTGAGGAAAGAGCCTTTAATTCATTTAAAGGGCAGTTGTGAGCAGGGCATGTAATAAACAGCTTACTTTCCCTTATGTGATTTTTACTTTGTCCATAAAAGCACCCTCAGTTTCAGAACTATTCTCCTTTAACACATTCCAATATTTTTCTTTGTAATCCAGAAAAACAGCAAGGTCAACAAACAAATATTTAAGCACTTTTCAAAATAAGATGATATACCTAGAATTCCATCAATTAGCCATCAATTTTGTTATTATCTGCTCTACGCATCAATCCAGCTATTGGTAAATAACTATATGACAGAAATAAAATTCTCTTAACTGGATTTGAAGGCTTCACTCCATAAAAATGACTGTAAATTTTTTCTCCCAGCACTTACAGTGCATTTTTTTATGTTTTACAAAATGCCATCAAATATTCCAAGAAAGGGCTTGACATCATCAATTTCATCATCAAGAAGGTATCTAATGAAGATTAAGCAAACAAAAAAATTAAATTAGGTACAGTACATTAAAACCTATGAACTATACAAACTATACAAGGTATAGTCAAGAGATACAAGATAAGCAAAATAATTTAAGTCTTTTCCTTTCTAAGAAAAGCTAATTACTCCTATTATTGTGAAAAGTCACCTTCTTAAAATGAATGCTATAAATTAACACATCGTCTAAAGGTCTGTGTTCCATGAAGAACTAAGCACTGGAACACTGAGGCAACAGAAAAACATGCACAACTTTTTATTACCTGGGATCCACTTCTTTTTCCTGTTCTTTTGTGAAAATAAAAAAATCCTCTTTCCTAGTGAATTTAGAAGAGTCTGAGGTTATTTTTGAGATCGAAGAACACTGTATGTTTTTCAGCTCTTGTGAACGACTTGAATGCTTCTTTTCTTGAAAACTGAACTGCAATGTACACATTAAAAAGTGTAAATGTCCAAAATATCCAACCAAAAGAGAAACTGCCAAATTGTTGCAGTATGTAGTACAGATATTTATATTGATATTACGGTATTTGACAAGGACCAAGCACATGATAAATATAATTATATACTTGGATGACTTGCAGAATCACAATCAAATTGAGTAAATAGTTTTGAAGGCATGCTATATAAAGTAAATTCAAGTCCTAGTTCTTTGGAATATCACACTGACCACAGGCTGCATGCATGTTTGGACAATACAGAAAGGTTCAGAAATTCAGTATGCTCAAACTGATTCATAAGTCAGATATGGTAAATATATTTACATATGAAATACTCATAATTACAGGAAATTCTATTATTGAAATATATTTACTCACCATATTTATATTCCCACTCTGTACAGGTAAATTCACTTTTGATGTGCTATTAACCACAGAAACAACTGAGTTCTGAATATTGGTCTCATCCTGTAATGTGCATGAACTGAAAATATCAAGTTGAATAATTTAAGTATTTTTAAAGAAGTGCAAAATTATTTACTTTTCATTTCAGGATTTTCTATTTATTTCCGTCCACACACACACAAAAGAATTTCAAGTTGTTCAACAATTCATACCTTTTGGAAGTTGAAATTTCACTCACTTTAATTAAATGTATAGAAGGTTATTCTCTAATAAAACATGTGAAATACAGACCGTGTTTTTAACTGAATAAAATTGTAATAAATTACATAATGCTTACTCTTTTGAAATGTCATTTGTAGCTTTGCTTCTTGTATACTGGCAAAGTGGCTCACACTCATCTGGAATTTGAAGGCAGGTATTTCCATGTTCCAGAATGAAAAGAATGAAAGTTTTAAAAACTGAGTCACAAATCAGCCAAAACCCCTTGTAAGTATTTTACATAATATGATAAATAATCGTTTGAAAATTAATCAAATCTCTTAACACTTGAAATATTTCTTCTGTGGGTTTTGGGCTACTGTAAAGATAAGCAGAGATAAGGAATAAGATAAATTAACAAATATACAGCTGCAGGCCATCCAAAAAATTGTAATTGCAACTATCTCAACTCTCCCTTCCATATTAGATTTGTCTCAACATAGGTGACATTCAATGTGGAGTAATAAACCTGGCGGTCAAGTCAATCAACAAAAAAATTTCAGGTAGTGCTATTCATTGTATACTATAATAAATTAGTCTCAAACAATAGCCTGTAAAATAATTTGTATGTAGGAAACAAAGAATTTTGTTAAAATAACCTTACCTAATTCTCTACTGGCAAAGTTGCTAGCAAGTACTAATTTCTCATCATCAATATCATCCCAAATATCATCTCTCAGTTCAAAGTCCACATCCAAAGCATCTGAAAAACAAGACCTGCATCAGTCAAGTTAAGTATTAAAGATTCTTGAACAATTTTTTTTTTAATGCCATTGTATTTTGGCTGTTCTCACTCACAAACACTGAACATTTCCAAAAGCTGTAATACATTTGTAATGGACAAGTGCAACAAAACTTGTTTTATGTTTTACAACCAGTTATTCAATCTATTGCACAGACACGCAGACTTTAAATAAATTATAGGTTTAGGTTACTACAATTTCACAGTATATTCTTAATTACCTACATTTTTTTTTGGTACAGAATGGAAAGATACCATATTACAGATGCAGTTAAGCCTATAAAAATCATATGAACTGATGCCTTAAATCATTACAACTATTTCTAGTGCATTTTTTTAAATAGAGGCAGCCCAATCAATATGGCCAAGGTTACTTTTTCTGCTACTATTCAATGGAGATGGTTTTTAGTCAGCAATATCTAATACATCCCCTTGATCCTGTATGATTTGCTTCAAGATGTTCTTGAGCATAGACTATAGCTATACTGGAATATCCATCTGTCTTCCCATTACTTTTTTCTTTTAACACAATCATATAATACACTCACTGCCACCCCCCAGCAACTGATGATATGGCTATGCAACACTCTTCCATCTTAAGACTAGATAACAACTATAGCAGGTAATTAGTATGTCAAGAAAATACGAAGCATTAAAGGAATAGGATTACAATCCCATCATCAAAATATTAAGTAAAAATGAAATTATGCACTATAGCTGCCAACACTTAAGGCAGTATGAACTAAAAAACTTTCAATTCATTTCAACACAGTGCTTCTTGTATGTCTGAGTATGATCTAAACATTGTAGCTGCTACTTATTAGCCAAATTAATCAAGACCTGATTCACATCAATCCACTGTCACTAAATACAATGACAAAAGGCATGCAGTGAGGAGAACATCTTAGTTATATACTGACAATAAAGACTGATCATTTAACACCAAATGTAAAAAAACTTGTGGCCTTTCAGTGAAAGAGAAACAAAAAAAGGAATTTTTTTCCAGCTAGAGATGTTTTACTAGTTATGAACTCAGTTATGGAATGGTCACATTTTTTCAACTACCCAACAAAAGTTTATATTTCACTAACATCTTCCAGCAGAAAGGGAAAACAAGAAAATGTATAAATATAGGGGTAAAATACCTCTTGTATTGCCAGTGGCTTCAATGGAAATACATTACAGTCATACCTTTCAGGAAGTATTTATAGATTTGGACCCTCATATATTTGGATTTAGTCATTATTGTTTTATTGAAAGGTACATTTAGATGATGCTTAGATCTACACTAGAAATTCTTACTGACACCAGAAAGATAGACAGTTAAGGGCCTTATACATTCAATGTTCTATACTGCTATACTGGTTGCTGTAGTGATTTCAGCAAGTTGCTGAAGTTTACAAGTATATTCAAATCAAAACAGTGAAAATCGTTATCTCGAACATTAGCAATAACTTACAACTCTTTCCGCAACTCCAGGATTGCAGTTGTTTCTGAGATAGTCCTAAGCTATTGACATTATCTACCTGGTCCACTGAAGGTGATGAAGACAACTGTTTATTGCTAGACCTATTAAAAAAAAGAACAACAAAAAACCCCGCAATGACATGTCAGTAAAACAGTTGCAGAAAGTTACAAAATCACTTTATTCAGAAAACAGTTTTTAGTTTTTACAACTTAACGTACTATCTAAAATAAGACAGATTTATTTTTTTTACTTATATTAATCAGTACCTTGGCAATGCTGGCAACAAAGATTTAGGTGTAAAAACAAATTGTTTGAGATCCACATTTTGAGCTTGACTTAACATCTGCATCTAAAGAAAGCAGATTATTGTAACTGATAAGATATAAACATATTGAAACTCATTGTTTTTTAACAATCTTAATGACATCATTAATACTGTATCATTAGAATAATTTTTAAAGGTCATACGTAAAATCTTTCTGATGTCTGCTAACCTAATATATTCAGTTAAAAAGGTTTGAACTACATGCTTCTAGCAGCGTTATCCAAGTACCCTGGCAAAGTCAGACTGGTTATCACTCACTCTCATCTCTATTAGCTATAGGCTAAATCATTCTCTATTGCAAACAAACAAAACCATGAGGAGGAAATAAAACACAAAATATCCAATATCTCAAATGCCATTTTTGCTGCAGAAAGAACCAGTTTAGTACTACATTCAAAGGAATAAACTGTAAGTCATGAAATCTTTCAGAGATTAAAAACTAATGTGGTTGGGTTTTCTTATAGACAAGTGGATCTACCTGTCAATGCAAAAAGATCGTTTAGTAGCATTACTCCAATAAACAACACTATTTGTTTTCACACAGATCATTTTTTGCCAAAACCAAGTCACAGTACAGTACCTTCCAACGATGCCTCTGTACCTCACCCACCACAATCTATCAAATGCCATAAAAGTAAAAACAAAGAGTACATGCACAGAAGTGGATCATTGGAAACGTTCCCAACATCAGCAGAATCTCTCAAAGATTCCTGGACCTTTGGTACCTTTGTATTTCTTTGCTTTTTGCATTCCACACAGAAAAGACAAACTTGAATGTTCATATTTAGTTATAAAATTATCTCTGTAGACTATATATACAAATACATAACAGATTAAAATAAATCTATTCAATGGCTGACTGCATTCAACTGAACCTTTAATCGTTTTACTGGGGGTACAGACGAAATTGAGTTCCTGCTCCTTAAATCAGCTAGGTACAAAGAAAACTTTGAATCTCCATTCATCTCAGACTTTGGAGGTACTCCAGTTTTACCTGAGAAAAGGAATTAAAATAATCTTCAGTTAAGTTTAGAAAGGATAAATGTTAATTCTTTCCAGATCAATGGAAAGCTTTGCCACTACGCTTAGTATATTTTATTAAAAAATCCTAAAAAATTTAACACACTAATTAAAAGATCTAACATACCAATATTTATATATAAATCATATGCTAGATGTTCTGAAGAATATTATTAATCATTGTAGTACCATTGAAAAAGCTTTTTATTATTGCTTTTATGACTGCATCGTAGCAACAACTCAGGCCTGATTCACATTGCTTCTGTTAACTTAGCTATTGCTATAAATGAAGCTATTCCAAATTATATCTGTCTAAAAGTAACAAAACCAGTAGATTTAATGAAACTCACAGCAGTCATGTCCACACATATCTTTATTTTTACAGCGATGGCTGCATTCTCTGTTTCCATATTTCTTGTAGGTAGTCTCTTGTTTAGATTTGCCTGCTAGATAAATATAATACAGAAATGCTCATTTTTTATTTCATATGTATTTTTCAGATAGTACTTCAGGCAATAAAAGATGGGCTAGAAGTAACATGGGTCTTGGGCTGCTCAAACAATGTAATTGGAAAGAAATTAATCAATACTACTGAAAAACAGAGGCACTACCACATTCCCAAATTCAAGCAGTAATATTCGATACCAAACATCCATGATTTTTCTTACTTTCAAATTCTACAAAGAACTGCACTGTAGTACTTGATAAGTGGTAGCAGCAGCATTGTATTTTTATTATTAGAAAGAAACAGTATGGATAAATAAAGATCTGGCTCTCTACTGAAAGTAACATTCAATTTTCTGCTGACTTTGGTATTAGCCAGATGTTGTGATCTGACCGTTTACCTGTATCTACTTTTGCTGCTGGCAGACTTTGTGGGCAGCCATGATACATATCCACTGAAGACTCAGCTTTCAGGTTTTGATTTGTAACCACTTTACTTCCCACTGTTTTCCGTGTTAAGTAAAAGGCAGCATATGTCTGCTGTATATCAAGACCAACTTCGAAAAATAGAGACAAAAATATTTTAAATTGCTATAAACTATTTTTAAACTACTGATTACCTTCAGTTTCGTAAAGAGTTTAAGAAAGACTAAGTGTTATTAAAAGATCATGGAAATTTGTTAAGACAATGTACCATTAAAAACATACAATTATACGAATGGATTGTTTACGACCGAGATTAAAAAACCCAAACATTTTCAGTATTAAAGACATGGTTACTAGATGAGAAACAACATTAGTCCCTTTAACAGAATTTTTCTGTATTGTTTTAAAACTACAGTTATCTATGGCTTTGCACTACCAATATAATTTTAACTTTAAAATTGTACTACAGTCTGTTACAGGCATGTCAGCAGCTCTGTACTGGCAAAGGTGTAAAATGAGTATGTTGATAGTACTTTTGAAGTTGAATGTTAACAATGGTTCTGGTTCTAATTAAACCAAGATTCATACACGACTATGAGACGCCATTTGTAAAGAGTATTTTTGTCTTTCATTAGGCAAATATTGCTGGAAAACCAGACAAGCTTTTAAAAAATGAGAGATTTCCTTCAAGTCTGAAACAGAAGCAGACTTTAAAACAAATAGAGACTAGGAAGGCCTGCTTTTAGTCTAACTTCACTGTTGCCAATTTCAGAGAAATTAACTGTGGTGTTGAGTTTTACCAAACTCAGTACAACGTGTAGATAACCAAGCAGTAATAAATTCACTGTAGAAATTTCTTGCTACTGAAGTGGAGATGAATCCAGATCTAATACTTTTCTTTATCACAACGCAAAACCTACCATTCACAAAGTCAGGTCTTCCCAGCATAAATAACCTACCAAGCTGGTACGTTATCCATACTGAAAGTTAATTCAACTTGAAGGTAAAGGGCAAAAGACAATCCTAATCTGTATCAACAGAGCAAAATACTATCTCCTAGTAACAGTTTTGATGTTTCCCAGATCATTAATGTTCTAGTAAATGAGACAAACAAATATGTAATTAAGACTGTTAGGTAATACGCAACCCAGTAAAAAACATGTAATAGAATTCTGTATCCAGATCAGTTAATTATATTATATTTTTGGCTTGGTATACAGTATTTTAAAAATTTACGCAAAATTCTCATGCAGGTTTTTTTTTTTTATATTAAAAGCATACCAATCAACCTACCATAATCAGAACTAATTAAATTTATACTAATGTCTTCTGATTTAAGACCTCTCTTCACTTCAATTCTCTTCATCCAATTTCCAGTTTTCAGCAGCGCAGAATCCCTGCAATGTATCAGAAAAGTTTTGTTAAGCATGGACAATGAAAACAAGACTGTATACCATGGCACCTGTAACCAAGTGAAAGAGCGTTTATTTGGTTTTAGTTCTTGGATTTTTCTTGATAAGTGGCCTAAGAATAGCCTTTGAATAATATATGATTTATAGCCATAAGAAAGCCAGGATCCTGCAGATCCGTCTCAGTTCTACAAAAGTGCCAGACTTTGGCCAGAACTCACATGAAGGTCACACAACTGGAAAATATTTTGTTTCTCTTTTCTCATTTGCTCCAAGCATATCCTAGTCAAGTGGAGAATGTAATTACATCTCTGAGTGAAAAACAATTTAGACAATATGATAGAATTAAAGAAAGATAACTAATAAGAGTAAGTAGCAACTTAAGAATGTGTCTTTTTAATAGGTATTTTACTTGTTTTACATGGAAATTATGACTTCCATAATGTGACATCAGCGTTGCACAGATATTTACACATACACTCTGTACTGACAAGCACACTGGCATGTTTTGGGGGTTTTTGAATCTTGTGCAGCATTTAAAATGACAACAGTGACTAGAAAACGCTGTAGGATAAAGAATAATTTTGTAACATTCGGCATCAGTAGAAAGTATTGCAAAAACAGCAAGTCACAGAAAGGAGTAAAAGCCAACACCCTTAAAAGATGCAAGGCAGAAAAACCTGATCATACATACATAATTTTCTGATTAAATATCACTTGGTTGTCAGCATCTCCTATGACCAATGTAACATAGTGAAAGTCCGTCGCTGTTCTCTTTGTCTGTAGCTGCTCATAGTTTGTTAATTTGATGGTTACTAAGATTTCAGCCAATGTATCACTGTATTTTGGAAGCTACGAAAAAATTATATAGAAGATGACATAATACTAAAATATGCAAAGTAAAATATATGTCCTTCTATATTTTTTTAACTGTTGATACAAGCACGAAAGTTCAATTCAAGCAATTTCAATTTGTGGTACAATTTTTGTTTGTTGTTCTGAGACACTATTATACAGCACTAACTTGCTCATAGCTGAATATCCTAATAATTAAGTATTGAGAATAAAAGACTCTACACTAAGTCTCTGAAAAATCTTCCTCTGTTCAATGCAAAGAGAAAGATACAAGAAAAATAGGTATATTTTGCCATCCCAACATCCCTCTAAAGATATTTATGATTGTTAAATCTTTCTTCTGAGAATAACTTCAGACATGCTCATCTGGTATTATGTCAAATGAAAAACTAAAATATAGCTGATCGTTTTAACAATACTATTTCACACATTTATTTTTTTAACTTCAAAGGTGTCTTCATTTGTACCAACTTCACAAGACACTTCACGGCTTTTTTTTTTTTTCCCCAAATTTTGCATTTCGGAAAGGTAGAGTGGCTATGTGGCCTGTTTAAAGACCAAATGCATATCAGAACCTCAAAGTTCTTGACTGCACATGGAATTGCACCCTTCCTTTGAAAGGGCACCAGCTAGGTTAATGTAATAATTTACTGTTTCTCTACATTCCTAAAACTGACGTAGAAAACAAACATGAATTAATGCTTCTTCCCTAAGTT
This sequence comes from Alca torda, assembly GCA_008658365.1. Taxonomy (NCBI): domain Eukaryota; kingdom Metazoa; phylum Chordata; class Aves; order Charadriiformes; family Alcidae; genus Alca; species Alca torda. The sequence continues at coordinate 16,898,858 of CM018087.1, read as the reverse complement.
TTATATGGATGTTTTTCTGTCTTTAGCGTTTGTTTATATTCAATATAGAAGAGACCTCTCAGACTAGAAAGTGGAATACACTGGTTTGCATCTGTAACATAAAAAGCTATTAATGAGGGGGTTGCAGCAATGTATTATAGGGAATGTCTATTACAAGACTCTCCTTTGATGTTTAAGAGTTTGATTATACATGCTAAGGTGGAAGGAGGCCACAAATATTGTGCAATCTATCAGCGAAAGATCAAGATTTCTTTAAGTCAGTATTTGCTCTTTCATTTAATAATATCAGCATAAAACCCTAAAATGAATAGAAAAGCATTTACCTGTTCAATATCAAGTTCATACTTTGGAAGATGCAAAACAGATTCTTTTATCTGGTTTCCAAAAGGAGGATGCCTGTTTAAAATCTGCAAAGATTCAATTTAACTGCTGATACATTCAGTTAATCAGAGATGCCAACAAAAACCCAAGGAATCAAAGTCACCAGAGTAATTACGCGATCAACAAAAGCCCTTATTATTCCTGGTTCTCTGCTGTCAGTGATGCCCCGAACAGCAACATAACCAAAAGAAAATTCCAATACTTTTTCATGTTACTACCACTTCAGTTCAGGTAACAGCCAATGAACTAGCCAATGACCTCAAACCTGACTGCTCAGGTTTTATATGAGATGATTCTTTTATGCTGCCCAACCTTTAGTCAAAACAAAAGAAATAACAGGAAAACTGCGAAAGGGGACAGAAAAGAGAAATGAAATTGCTGAAGCCAAACCAGAAAAAACCCAGCAAGATCTATTTCCTTTAGAAATCCATTCTATCTTCCAGAATACTGGAAAAACAGTTTCCTCAAGAAAAGAAGCCAAGAGCCAAAGAACTTGTCCTAGAATTTTATTCTATAACTACCTTTAACTAAAACTAGCTGTAATGGAAAATTAGGATTCTCATCATTAACATACATTAAGAGAAAATGTAAATAGATACTCCCTTTTATATTTTTTTCTAACACTTCTAAAAGGGAAATGCACATTGTCCTTTGTTTCAAGCCATGTTAATGATGAAGTTCTACGTATTTAAGCAACTGCTTTCCAAAACCAGCCAAATCAGTTAAATCATCCACATTAAATTTGCTAGAACGAAACACCATACACATTTTAAGGGAAAAATAGCAGTAGCCACTTTTTAAAAAAAATTCAATAGTACAAATGAATAAACCACTTAAAACACTCAATTTTGCTGACAATCATATAGCAGATACATATTAACCATACAACCTTTGCTGTTAACAGTATTAATACTCAATATTTCCCTTATCATATTTATCTGCATACAAAATAATACATTACCAATTCAAGTTCCCTTGCATTTGTGTCCTCTATTTTTTTAAATGACGTCAGCCCAGCATTTACCATAGCATTTGACAGTGATACACCTGTGAAAAATTTATGTTGTTAAATGACAATCACTAATCTCAAATTATTCTCAAAAACTGCAATATAGCAGGTAAAACAAAAGCAGAAATCATTTTGTAGTATGTTTATCCCAGCTTTTTGCACAGCAATAACTAAATTTCTTTCCAGTTGATAAATATTTTAGTATTATTTAATTTCACTTATCCATTAGTAAAGAGAAAAAGAAATGCAATACAAATCAAACATTAAAATATTCAATATTTCAATACTGACAATTTTTAGTTACATTTTTAAGAGTAAAACAGATTTTAGATCACTTTCTACAAGAGTCAGGAAACGTGTTCTGAAAAAGCATGTCACACAGCATTCTTTGCCTCAGAATTTTCTTCCCTATCCAAGGAATTATTTACCTATATTAAAGTCATAAGGATCTCAATGTTTTTCAGCAAGCTAGTAATGAAATAAAATTAATTAAAAAAAATTTATAATAAGTATTTTGCACCACAATCTTTGCAGATTTAGGAAAACATTTTCGTATGGCTTTATCTGCCAGAAAAGCAGACTGTCAGAGAATTCCACATACAATCTTATTCCTCTTCATGATTCCCTGTTCTTTCAAACTTCCAGTGAGATTTAGTGTCACCACAGCATACGAAAAGGCGTTTTCCTTACTTGGGACTATAGCCTACTACAATAACTGCAATAATTTTAGGTAAAAGATAGTACCAAATATTTAGAATGAGTATGTGGATTCTTCAGATGTAATTCTGTAGAATCAGAAAAAAATCTGAAAATTGTGAAACCTCTCAACAGACTCTTGGGTTGCTTCTTGGAAGATGTTACAGCAATATTATAAGCAAAGACTCATTTCAACTCAAGAATTTAATGAGTTAGAGAAACAGAAGACCTTTCATCCTTTTACATGTATTTGAACACCTTCTGGGTCTGACTTGGGGAAAGCATCTCCCCTCTCCTTTGCAGCAGCTCTGAAAACAGCCTGAAGACTCTCACTTATTACTTCTGTGGCTACTTCAGTCAGAGTGATTGCCTTGTTTCTTTATAAGTGAAGCTGAAGACTAGTTCTTTTGTCATAATTCCTAAAATGGTAGAAGGGTTTCCACCAGTGAAAAAATACAAGATTTTAAAAAGGCTTTTCCTCTTTGTCTTTATTTCTGAGCAAGAAAAAAAAAATGGAGGTGGAAATCAAACTGAACAAGTAGTAAAGGTGATAAAATCCTGGATGGCAACTGATCATTATCCTGTCTGTCAGAACAAGCAAACAGAAATCAAGCATCTCATACAGCAAGGGAGCATCATTACTGGACAATAGTAACAAATTGAGATAGTTGTAGAAATGCACTAAGAATTCATCTGAATACTCAATCTCAGTAAGGTCAAATGTCAGTTAAAGAACAGTCACTCTTATAAAGGAAATACTGATTACTAAGGCGTTTTTAAGATTCAAAAAATAATATTCTGAGATAAGAGTTTAAAAATTAGGTATTTCTGAATATGATACATAGTATCAGTAAATTTCTGTGAGCTCAAACAATTCACTTCACAAAGACACAGAATAGGCTTAGCTGCCATAGCATGACAGAGGTCAAGAATCAGACTTCATAATATAAGCATCAATTCAGTATTTGATTTGGGAAAAGAAAGTGAACTGTCAGCAGACGGTTCAAAAGAAGCTTGTGAGCAGAACAAATGGAACTTTGAAAGTTAGCAATTCTTTGTAAGATATGCTGCAAGAGCAATGACAGCATAGGAAAAAATTAAAAAAAAAGGAAAACAGGACAAGACGTGTCTATGTAGCACTTCTATTATTAAAAAACTAAAACTGACTTTATTCTACTGAATATAGTATACAGGAGAGGATTTGTCTACACTGCAAGTGCCATGTTTATTCCGCTTATCCTAATCCCTAGAAATGCTGAACAGGAGGCAGACTCCTCAGATTACTGCGTGCACATCAGCACAGAGCCAGAAGTACTGGAAATGGGTTCCTACCAGAGTGTACTGTGCTGCGCACAAGCTAACAAGCCCTGTCCCTTGCTCAGATTCCACATGAAGGAAGCAATACAGCTTCTGCACCTGAGCTGGCAAGGCTGTAACGTACTACACCATAGGGATCTTCTGGCTCAGCTATTCTCTAATTTGCAGACGTCTGTACTAGACTGTTCTGTACAGCGTGGATTTATCTTTAAAGGAGAAATACAGAGAATGCTACAGTGAATTCTGAAAGTGTGAAGGTATGATAAGACCAGACATCAAAGCAGGAAGCTATACTATTACCTCAAACAAGTGTGACTACGTTTTTGTAATACAGAGGACTCCAAAATTTCTGAACTCCTTTTCAAGTAATTATGACAAGTCTGTACTTCCAGACAGTTCATCCAGTAACGGGACACAGTGATAGGATGCAGATTATTAGAAACTTGTGATCTTACTGTGTATGAGATCCTCATGCATAGTAAATTTATTTCTATTTCATGATTCCTATCCACATCAGTGCAAATTAAAGGGCTTTCATTCATATGAGTAATAGAACCCACAGTGAGAGCTGTTTGGAAAGGAAGTCATAGCCTAATCAGAGATATGCAATCACACACACGTGGAATATGCGCAAGATAGTGAGATGAACACTAAGAACAACTCTGAAATACTTTGAAAACCTGAAGAAAATTACTAAATGGAATACTTGTATCATGACAGACTACTCTGACAACTGTGGTACTCAATTGTGGCAAATGAGTAATTAGGAGACTCATTTAATTATGTAAGCAGACACCCCAGAAATTAGCAGGCTAATTATGAGTTTTGATTCTGTATCAGATTACACCTTTATAATTTCTGACTAGTACCTACCAATTTTTTCCAATTGTTTAGACACATGAAGTGAATTTTCCCAAAGTTTGCACCTGAAACATTTTGCTAAAATCAAAGAGTTTAATAAAGCAGAAAAGTTGTTCTTACATGATGCCAGAAAGTCAGATAACCCTGTAAAAATAAGACTGAGTTGTATTAATCAAATAAAATCTAGCTTATTATTGTATGTACCAAAAAAGGATTAAATTTTACCATACATCTAGTAACTCTTAAGCCATTTCTAAATATTCTGCCAGTATCTTGTGTCAAAGTAAAGTCTTGAATAGGAATGCATCCTAGCTGAGCCTGAATAAGACTGGAAAAAAAATATTTTATGGTATATACGACAAAGCCATATTGTAAGCAAAGTATAACAACATAAAAGTTTCTACTGGAAAACAAAAGAAAATTCAGAATAGAAACAATGAAACGCAAGATCTAGTCCTCTACAAAATGATAAAAATTTAACCAGGGACTTCAACAGACATAAAATGACAGCTTTTCAATACGAAGTAACAACACAACGTAATATTTACCAGTTTATTTTCATTTCTCGTGTTTTTATCTTCCCCTCCATTGGAAACCTATGCGTGAAAATATGCATATTTTCTGCTATTCATTTTATTTATTGCTAAAAAGATACTTTCCTTTTCCAATGTATTTACTCTTTATACCTGATAGTTATTTTGTCCTTGTCTTTATTCAAAGTGTTCAGTATTTTCTTTTCATTTGTTCTTAACTTCACATCCAGAAATTCTGCACAGTTGGAGATCATTGTAATCTGTAACAATGTAACTTTTGTATTGTTTTTGCCATTTTGTCTACCACTTCTTCCAACTTTCTTTTTTCAAAAAACACTTCTAAAAAATTTGACTGTATCAACACTCTGACCATGAAAAGACGGTCAATCAGTTCTTTCTAATGCTGACCAACTTTCATCTTCCTAAAAAGGCTATTATATAACAAAAACGGAAGATTTTTCTTTCAGTTTTTACATTACTATTTCACTTGAAATTATCCAAAAATCAACCACACTGCTAATGCTTTATGACATACAAGGCAATACATATCTGTTATGTATTTCACTTTACTTTCTTCATACTTTGGTAACAAAGATAGCCATAAGAGAACACACATTCCATTTTTTTCATGGCCAATCTGTTCTACTATAGTATTTGCTTGAAAACAAAATGTTTTTTGTGACTTAACAGAAGTAATAACAACCTGTTACCTGACAGAGGAAAATGACTTAAAACTGAAAGAAAATAACATTCCTTTAAAAGTAAAATCTGCTCTGCATTCAGCTGTTTTTTGCAATAATAACAACTACTAAACCACAAAACAAAACAATGTTTAATACATAAATAGAACAGCTTCAGCAACTTTGTATCTTCATTAGTAAGGTTAATGATGGGAGAAAGAGGTGGAAATCGAAAGATCTGAGTACAAAGCCTCAAAAATACTCCATATGGATTTATTTAGATGTATTCTCTAAAATTTATATAAACAAAGCCTGAGCTCTTTAAAAGAAATAAAAACTTCCACTTCTTATATTTGATTCTGTTTAAAATCAATTGAACATAATTACCAATTCGTTTATAGTCTCTGTTCCCTTAATTGTGAAAAATTGTTTCACTGTATCAAATGCAATATAATACCATGCCATTAATCTTCCAGTCTCTGTAAAAGAAGAATATACTTTAAAAAATAAATATGCCAAGTATTTTTTAGTGTATTTAAGTCACAAAATTGAATTAATTTTCTACAAAAATTTACCACCCAGCTGTCTGATGGATATTAGTGACCCCATCATAGAGTTGCAGAAAGAAACACGACAGTTGCAGTTTTGTCCAATGGAGGTGAATTTACACTAATATACCAGACTGTGAACTGTGGTTGCTGAGAAGCCAGCCACCTCTAGCAGAGGACTGTAGAGAAGAGCAGGTATCGACAAAACCTGTCCTACATTGCAATGTGTCACATCCAATTATCCTGTGATAACATTCTATAATTTTCTCCTAATCTGCAACAAAATTACCAGCAACAAAAGAGATCTATTCATGGATCAACATTAAGAGAATGAACTTCCATGATTTATTAAAGAAATTTGCTGATATACGCTAGGCAAACAATCTCTCGCATTCTACTCTCTACTACATTTGTGTACTGCTATTAATGGGTCACAAAAATAGTTGTAACTTTTTGTAGTTCACTACTATCTCAACATCATTTCTGAAAATTAGTTTATTTTAAAACAGTGTTACCTGTTGGTTTGAAATTTTTTGCTTCATCCATCCTGATCAAATCAAAAGATGATAAATTGTTTAAGTTCTTCAAACACAGTTCTGTCAACAATTTGAAAATATATGTATTTTTAGTACATGCAGAAAAACAACCTATGTACAAACCAGAAACATCATCATCAAATTGCAATGAACATATACCAAAGCAATTCCACTGAACTCAAGTGAAGGTTTTAGAATACGATCCTGCTTCTAACAACGTTGGTGGCTAACTTCTGCCTGGGGAAAGCTCACTCAAAGATATTTGATACAGCACAACCCAAGTCTTTTCCAGTAAAGCATGAACAGCAAAGTAAGAGAAACTAGATGCACAGAATGCAGGCTGCCATATTCAATTCTGAATGACAGACCACAGTATTTATACAAAAGATTTCTGCTACGGTGTTAACACTTAAATGGTTGAAATGTCAAATATCCACAGGTATTTATGAATACTTCATCAGAAATTTCCATACTGTATCTGGAGCATTTGTATTTACTTCACAAAACCTATTTAGTTGAATATCTGCATGAGAATTACCAAAGTGTTTTGTTTTTCTCCCTTTCAAAACCAAGGTAATTAAAAGACAATTATTACATTAATACAACGTTCAGAATATAAAAATAAGTTGGGAAAGCACCCAAAGCAATAGTTGCCATCAGCCAGAAATCATTCACATTGCACATGAAATGTATGAAAATATCAGCAGCTATATACATTACTACACTACATTATACAAAATATTTCATGCGTGCAGGGAAAAGGAGCTAGTTTCTGTAAGAACTTTAAGAAAAGGTTGTTTTTAAGATCAGAGCATTTCAAGGAAATATCCACTCCTAAAAAGCATTTCTAAGTGAAGCCTTCTACCCTAGCACTATCTGTAGAAGTGACTTCAAACCATGCCTTCTCCCATAAAGGCTTATTTAGGTAATAACATGCTTCATTCCCTCCATTCCTTTCAACCTACATTCCAAAAATAGAAATGTCCTGATCTAAAAGACAGGAAAAGGTAGAAAACAACTGAAAAAGCATGTGAACTAGGTAACTTTTGTTACTGATGAGTACTCCTTTTTTTCCCCTCTCTGCAAGTCACAGTTAGTGTCTCTCATATTTGGATGTATATAGTAAGTGTATTCCTGGAGATGTACGCTTGAAACCCTCATACAATAAACAGCCTCAGCATAGTTCCACCAAGCCCAACATCAGTCACAAATTTTTCTACACAATTATGTAAAGTTTAATAAATGTGTAAGTGGAGTCCAAGTATTGGCTCTACAAATCGCAGGGCATATATCAGTCTATGTTTTCATGTACTAGGCCCCCTCCAGATATTTAAGTTCCAAATGGTCTAGTATACAAATACACAGAGGACATGAGGACTTTCACTGAAGAGAGAAAACTGCATTTGTAAATTGCAGAATTCCATTTACAATCTTAGAAAGTAGTCTTTTATTAATATATTTATTTTGAATCTACTAGAAAACTTATATTTAAATCAATAAATGATTTGTATGCTATTTCCATATTTAAAGGTGAGAGGCACTGATTCCCAAAATATTTAGTCAGCTGTATGTTTTCTAATGGAACTAGCAAAAAAAGCCTCTTAAAAGTAGTCTTACAGTAATTTTTATAGTATTACAGGGAAAACAGTGCTGCTTATTTTTTTTTTTTATATCTGTGAAGTTGGGTGCTTCATTCTCACATTACTGCTCACTTGAAGAGCAAGTGCAATTTCTTAATTATGCATCTGCATTCCCTTAATCCTTTGCTATTATGCATTTGCTATTCATATGAAAATTTTAAAACTAAATTTGGAATTAAAATAGTGAAATTATTCTTAAGAAGACCTACTGAATCCATACATCTAAGATATGGCTGATGTTGTATGGAATGCTTAATGCACAGAAATCTTTGAAAGACTGACAGTCTTCCGTTAACACACCTAAGCAAAATGAGTAATTCAATACACAAGGGCCAAATTTCAGGTATCAAGCAAACAATACACTAGAATGTAGACCTTCAAAGCAAAATGTCATGGTCAGAGAGTCGAATTCTTAGATCATACCAGCCCAGATTTCTGAGTAGCAAACCTACACAATATGAGTACTGTGACCTACCTGTACAAAAATATGGAATTTAAAATTTGCTCCTATCTTCCAATTCACTAAGTCCACCACTGGATAAGATCTACCACACTGGAGTTCCTCTAAAATTCCATTTTCACATTATTTATGCATTTTTGAATGACCAATGCAAAAATATCCATCATAAAATAATGCGTTCTCTCTCTTCACCCGCTCTTTATTATTGCTGCCTAACATGCTACAATTATGCAATCTTAAACTGTTTCTGAACAAGGTGAAGATCTTTACGTTTTACATCCTTTGTTTTCAAGACTAAATTTATGATGAAGGGAAGATGACAATTTCTGAAAAGGGATTTTTTGAACATATAGTAACTGAAATTAATGAAAGCAAATGAGATCAATCAAAAGAAAAATATGAAGAATGACAAGCAATCAAAATTAAAGTGTTCTGCTCCATATTTCTGAGTACGTATGTGGAGATGAGGCAGGTAAAGGCACTTAATTTTTTTCTTCTATACAATAAAAGCTTTTCCACCAGTCAAAATACACTGGTAAGTGTTTAAAAAGCATTAATAATTAAATAAAATCAACAGCATAACATAGTAAATTACATTTGTTCTGTGAATGGATCTACTGAAATTAATGGAGATATATAATAAACATGGCTGAACCTGCTCTAAGACATAACATTTTACTGAAAAAAGCTTAAAAGCTACTTACCTTGCAATTTTGCTTCAATTCCGATTTTATCCAATCCAGGTGAAAAACCTTCATGAAAAGACATAAGGCTTTTTAACCTAATACAATGATACACTTCCTCCTCGGTATCACTACCCATCAAAATTGGTTTGCTGATTTTTGGGAGCCAGACAAATGCCCCGAAGTGAAAAATTTGTAAGTATTTATTATACTGGAAACAAGTGAAAAGCCTTACAAAGTTTAATATGTGGCTATTAGAACAGATGCGCAAAGGTAAAAGCTGGAGATACTCCCCTATGTAAAATATCAGAGTCCTAAAAGTTGCAGAAGTGCCAGTGAGCAACTTCACATGTAAAGTTTCTCTATTTTAGAATACAGGAAGCCACCTAATTTGTAACATCCATTCAACTACTAGATGTGCTATGTTCCAGTCCCATCTATGTGCTATGTTCCAGTCCTTAAATAAAAATTCTCTAGTAAGTGCCCAATGACTTCCAAATCAGGTGTAGAGCAAGTGGCCAGGAAAAAACAATATGGTCAGGGCTGGGGACCAAGAGGCTGTTCTGGACAAGACAAATTGAAGACATCAGCATTAAGACTATTGAAATTTTGGTTTAAAAAAAACCTATGAAATATTAGGCACTTTTTTTTTTCATAGCAGCAGATTACATATTCAGTGCTGAAAAGTACATTATGGCTTGATACTGCATTAATACATGGTCCACTGTATTAAGATCAAAAGAAATAGACCATTATGAAGCTATACATGCCTTCTTCGTAGTTCTAAAATGTTATACCATGCTGAAATTCCTATTACTTATATTAAAGCAACTGAAACTGTTGTTCCTAAAAATGTTACAGGCCGTAATACACATCTTGTTTTCAACCCCTTATGAAATAGTAAGTCCTTAAGAAAAAGAAAGATATGGATCTAAGACATCCTAGTATCATAATTTAGATCAATAAAAAAACCCCAACAAACCATAATGAGTTGGATTTTTTAAGGCTCTGATGTACAAGAATGTTGATCGTATCCATTCCAAAGCTACAGTGACATCTGTGACAGTATGTAGCACTATTTCTGCATTTAAGTGCTCAACAAGATGCCTGTGTAAGCTAGCAAAGAAAAAAAAAAAAAGGTAAGTACCTTTACCAATTAGTAGTACAAAAAGAGCTAAAACTATTTTTTTGGGGAAACAAAGCAAACCACTCCCCCCAAACCACAACAAATTTCTGGTTTTGTTTTTTTTTTTTTTAAATTATCAACTGTTCACTTTAATCAGTGAAATTAACAGAAAAGAGTAAAGACCATGTAAATAATCAACAATGTACTTTGTTTATTATGGCTTAATGTAAGCAAAAATAAAAAACTGTCAGCTGTGAAGTTTCACAATTATTTAGAAAACAAAGCTATAGCACAGTGTTGATATTTGAAAAATTTAAACCCTAACAAAATTACACGAACAGAATTTCCTGTTTTACACTGCAGTGTCTTAACTTAACTTTCCTACATATTTCTCTTGATAACCTGTTCATATCAAGTAAATTCTGTAGTCTGGTATTTTCCAGACTCTATCATCGAAATACCGTGTCTCTACATGACTTGGGTTCTTTTCTTGCTTTTTGTCTTTGCAACATGTACTATTTCAGTTTCTTCAGTTTTCCAGCAGGAATCTACAACTATTTTTTTAATGAAGTTTAAGATGTTCTAAAGATGCTTTTAGCTGACAAAACAGAGGCTGTTAACTTCTTAATCAATAGCTTGATTTGATTGTCCTTAAAATGTTCTGAAATTTCTTCTAAACAGACCAAAATAACACCCAAAACCCACCTGAAAAAATGCATTCTGTAGAAACCATGAAACATTGCTACTATCTATATAGTCCTATTAAAAATAATTGTTACCTGCTCTCTATTATATCAGCACCATTTAACATGTGTATATACTTCTCCCTTGTACTCCAACGAGTCATAATAACTGCTGTAGCTGTAGTGTCAAACTGAAAAATAAAACCACAAACAAAAACTGCTCTCTAGCTTTTAGCAAAAAAAATCCAGTTGAATATGCATCACATATCTGCTCAAATTATTAAAACTTTTTTCTTAAAATCCTTGTTGAAATGGCTGTTGAATGCCAAAGCCTCTCTAACTTAAAGGCAAGTTCTAACTCATTTGGGTAGCAAGCAGGACTTGGGATTCCAGCCATTGCTGGCAGGCAGGTGAGCACACCTATATGTGCTAATGTACGTGTAAGAGACATGTCAGAAACACCACAGACATGAACTGTTATTGACATCCCTACAAGGTCCACAGTTAAGGAAAGGATTCCTAACCACAACCACAGAAATAATTTACTGACATGAATTCTCATTAGTAATCCTCAAACATTAGAAAGTCTTGAATGAACAGTCAAGTCTTTTATAGTAATATTTTATAATCTTTATCAGCTACTCTCAAGACACCTCACTTAGATTATTTTGTTTTTTAATGGAAAAATACTGTTAGACTAATTTGTTAGGTTTTGTACAAGAAGTTTCCTGACTTTTGCATTTTTTAGATGAGATTAGAGTATGTAATACTGAAAGACAGATCTTGGTAAATATTTCAGGCCTTTACTCGGTAAGTTCCAGTGGCTTAGGTTCTGAGTCACAACTTCAAAAATCTTACTAAATTACAATCTTTAGCAAAAAAACCCCAGTCAGTTAAGAAAGTTAGGAATATCAGAATTTCCATACACGTTTAGATCTTAGGTCCAGGTAAAATACTGTCATGTACACAACACACCACAGTGGCTAATATAAGCAGCCTCTGCAGACAGATGTGGGGTAAGCTATCTCCTGTATTAGGCTTTATCTGTATTTCTAAAAATTAAAAGACGTAAAAGTGTAAGACTTAACATAAATAATTCTGAGACTTTAAAGAGGTATAATTAAAATAACCATTTTTAAACACCCCCCCTTCCTTTTTACAACCAAAGCAATGTCTAAAACCTTTCTAAAATATAGCATTCTTGGCATCAGCAACCTCTTGTGGAAGCAAAATGAATTATAGCTTTTTGAAGGCAATGTTTCTGACCCTCCCCCTCTACTTCACTTCTACCTTAATTAGATGTTTTCTTGTTCTGATGTTAGGAGAACAAAAGCACACTGCTGTCTATACTATTCAATATTCCAGAATTTTTATCATGCAATTTATAAGGTGTGTGTCTGCTTCCTGCTTTTTCTCTAATGCCTGTTCATCATGTAACCCAAATGTAATCTTTAGATCTTTTTTGACAGCAAGGTGAAGCAGTACTTTTTAGAGGACAATACAAAACCAAACAGATTTCTTTCTCAATTAAGAAGTTACCCAGGAGTAATTTAACTATTCATAACAACCCTTGGAAAACCAAATGCTGCAGTAAAATTGTTGGCATTGTAGTTTCTGTGCCAAGAATAGTTTCCATTGATCTGCCTATAGATAAAATCATTATAATATAGCATTAACTTACTTGAGGCCTTCCTGCTCTTCCAATCATTTGCAGAATATCAGTTTCACTGTACTCTTGGAACACTCCTCCAACATAGTGCATTGTGGATTTTATAACCACCAGATGTGCAGGTAGATTGACTCCCATAGCTAAGGTGCTAGTAGTAACTACATCAGATTAAAATATATTGATTGCAAGATGAACACCATTGAAATGTCTGGCAGACATGAAACAAGCAGCAAATAAGTGACTAACTCTTGATTCCTAAGAGCTCTTATTTTCTAGTGAAGTCAGTGGGCATTCTGCACCTCAAAGAATTAGATGTAGATTACAGACATGTATTTGCGTAACAATTTCTCTGTATCTGGTCATTCATTTATTATCAAGTATTATTTAACAAATTACATCCCAGATGTTTTTATTTAAACATTCCTTACCATTTGGAGATAATCCATAATCCAATCCGTCTTCAATATAACACACACACACACACACTGAAGAAACATTATTCATATTTCTTCATGGATAGATATTTGAATACAGCTATGATTTCCTCTTGCTTTGTGGTGATCAATATCTTTAAGATCTATTTTTTTTTTTTTTTTTTAAGTCATCAATCATTAGCATTGTTTATATCCATGGTACCAAACCAGAGTCCCCACCAATAATATCACAATACTTTACCAAGACACACTCTCACATGGAAAACACCAGTCAAGTTTGTGGCAAATTATCTCACACTCATGTTTTCTAATTCTTTCTCAAACAAATATATGGGGTGGCCGGAATTGAACGTGGAAAGCCAGCTGATATAATTGTGAAGGCCAACTGATATAATTATTCCACTAGGAAAACAAAGTGTTAATTAATTTTACAATTCTTTTTTGAAATGAAATGAGAACTAAAATTAGAAATTATAGTTGCATCAGGAAAGACGAATATGATCTAAACTAAAGGCATAACCACACCATCTTGTGAGTATATTATTATTTTTTATATTGTTATGGTATGCAAAATAGGAAATTTGTCCAAGCAAAATGACCTAACCATAAAAGAGTTGCCAAGAAAGGTTACTTACTAGTGCAATCAGAGCTTCAGTCCACGTATGTGCATGTGTATATATATACACACACATATACACGTACGCTGTGAGTATACGTACACTATTTCAAGACCAAAGAATTTTTCCCCTTTGCAGTATCTGTGAAAGGTGTGTTAAAACCCTACCCCACATCATGCTCACAGGCATATAAAGTGGAATACACCCCATACTCTTTCCCCTCAGTTGTAGAAACATAATTTGACTATCTCAGACAATTCTGAAATATTCATACAAACTATAAATTTCAAAGGACTTAAGTACCAATAAGCATCTTTGCATTCTTTCAGTGACAGTCCACTGAAATGCACGTTCACATTGTGCTCAGCTGTGGCACAGGGTTTCAAAGTTATTTTTGCAAAGAGCAGTTATAAAACCAGTCTCCTGAGATTTCAGAAATGGCACTGCAGTTGGCAAAGCCATACGAAGTGCACCAGGCAGCCACAGTACAGTAGATTGCAGGGATGCAGAGACTTCTTAATACCATGGACATTGTAACTCTAGCAAGGTCACCAGATCATAGTCAAGGTATCTACCTTAAATTTTCATAATGAGTCATGACCATTGTACAGGAAAGAAAAAAAATCCATGAATCTTTCAGTGTTGTACATGAACCACACAAACAATTCCCCATAGGATCTGAATCTTTTTTACAAAAAAAAAAAAAAAAAGAGCCTGAATGAGATGAGACCATCTCTTCTCATTCTCAAGAAGATACCATCTCATTTCAGGTAACAGCAGATGGAGTATTTCTTAGGAACCTCCCCATCAGTCAAAACACCTTGTATGGGAGTTTAAAAATAGTATCCTGCCCATCTAAGAACAACAGATGTAAAAGATCACCCTCAGGGAAGCCACTGCTGCAAAGGACACAAACACAGAAAACATCATGGGAACTTTAAGGGAAGACACACTAGCAGAAAGTTCCACCTCAACAAGATGGCTCAGTGGTATGAAAAGGAAATGGACACGGCCAGACATATGAGGGAGGATGACCTCTGTGTGTGCTAAGAAGAAAAGTTCTGTGGTCTTTAGTAACAGTGTGTATGTATACCCACAAGGTAAAAGTGCATGTGAAACAACAAACACATCTTTATCTGGATTTCACAAAGTAATTCCAAAGGTTAAACAAACTACAGAATCATAAAAATATTACCACTTCCAAACTGCAGTCTTCTCAGGATACATTAACAATATTTTGACTTTCAAAGTTAAATTTACTTACAAAGTACCGGTAAGTCTCCTACAGCAAAAGCTCCTTCAATTATTTTTCTGTCAGATATCTCCATACCCGCATGATGATAAGCCACGCCATACATTAAAAGTTCTGATAATGAAATAATTATATCCATCACCTGACTAAGTTTACTCAAGCAAGCATTCATTCACAGAGCAGAGAAGCAGCAGGTTACATTTACCTCTCAATTTGGAATCTTTCAATGAATTTGCGGACCTCTGTAATCTATGCAACACACAAAAAGATAAAAATGAATACTTCAAAATCACAAAACAGATTCACTGATACAAGTAGAACATACCAAGATGAAAGTATGTTCTCAAAATGCAAAAATAAAGCTTCACATGAAACTAGATACACAATTACCCCACCAAAGACTGTAAGATATATTCCTTGAATTGTACATTTTTTACATACTTCCCCATAGTTCTACTGCATTTGTGCTTTTTACGATGTCCTTAGTTTTCAAATGCATGTTAGACTATCAAAAGGACATAGTCTTAAAATAACTTTTTAAATATATATTCTTTGGACATCTTCAGCCACCACCTTTCCCATCTTTGCAAAGGCAGCTGTTGCAGCCTTTCCAGCCCAGCCATCTTTTCAAGTCACAACCTATAATCTACACGTTGTTCGCATAAGGAAATTAAGACCATGTTTGAGGTCCAAAATCAGGAAATAGTTTCTGCAGCTGCCACGACTAGGCAACCCTGAAGTAAATAATTAATATGGGTCAGGGTTGTATTTAATAAAGAAACCTGATAATGCAAAGACTTTCTACAGCTTAACTTAAAACACGAGTAAGATGACATCAAATTCAACTATTCATATCCTGCTCTGGCAGGGGGGTTGGACTAGATGATCTCCAGAGGTCCCTTCCAACCCTATGATTCTATGATCTTTGCATTATGAGGCTTTATAGGTCCACGGGAATTAACATTTATATGTTTAGAAAGCAGCTTTTAGAAACAACTTAATGTCTGTGAAAAGTACCCTAAAAATCTGAGAAGCAAGTAAAACTTCCCAAGAAGAGTGCCAGTTTACCAAAAACGTCAACTGTGATGACGATTTTGTTGCAGACATTCCTCTGCTAGAAACTTTATTAGCTCAACAGCTTTCTTCACAGATGTCACAGGTTTACCAAAACACAAAAAACACATATTAACAACTCAAATATATAAAAATACCTTTGTTTCTGTTCAATACTCAGTAGAAATTTAGCATCTTTTGCAAGAACAGAAGCGGCCTGCTGTACTCCTTTTCTTGTGGCACAAAACTATAAATGAGAAAAGATCTTTTTGAATCAACACTTTCGAGAAAGAAACAATTTCAAATGTGATGAAAAAAAAGCTGTTGTACCACAAGTGCTGGTTTTTGTTCCGAGTATGTTTGTATAATACCAGCTATCTTGTAGTTAAGAGTTAAGTCAAATTTGAATTCTGTCTGATTGTCACTGCAAGGAAAACCAAGAACAATTTTGCGTAGCTTCACTGGTCGTTGATTGTCATCTATTTTCAGACATACAGCAGGCATCTTATTATCTGAAAGCCATTCTGCAATCTTTAAAAAAGAAGAAATAGAATGGAAATAATAAATTTCTGCTTTTAATCACTCTCTGCTCTAACATAATAATTAACTTAGCTTTTGTCACATGTAAACTATTAACACATTTGACGTTGCTTTTCTCATTAAAATCACAGCTGAAGTTCTGCTTTCTACAGGACCAATATAATTCAGACTGAAATATCAAGTCTGTATTAATTTGTACTTAGAAAAAAATCACAAACAGAAATCTAAAAATGAAGTATGTCCATACTTGGCTGATAGTTCCATATGACTGTAGGTCATTTGTTACATTAACATCAACCTCACAGCTGGACAGCTTCAAAATGACAACTTTGTTATCAATCTGAATTTATAACTCCAGGTAAATTTTATAAAATACAACTACATTAAGTAAAATACAGTTAAAATGTAACTCTTACATCTTCAGCATTTGGGATTGTCGCAGAAACAGCTACAAATCTCAAGGGAGGAACAGCTTCATGATTCTCTGAAAGACGCCAAAGAGAAGACTGAACAGTCTTCATTCGACTGACTACAACTTCTAATGTTGCGCCACGGCTTTCATCTTTTATAACATGCACCTATTAGGAATTTTAGGAAGATTTGCTAAATATTTACAATCTATACATGTGTTAAATAAGTCTTATATTTTCTAAGTTTCCTTTTACCTTCAAGAACAAAATCAGTGAATATAAACCATTAATTTTCTTACCTCATCAATGAGAAACAGTCGTACAAGCTGGACTATAGAGTTGTCTCTCCACCTTCTAGTCATGCTATCCCATTTTTCCTAGGAAAAAAACCAACATAACAAAACAACAACAGAAGGTGGAAGATGTTTTAAAGGCCAACATATGCCAAAAGTAGAGTACAGGCAGACATGCCTAAACTTTAATACATGTTTAAGTAAAATCAGTTAGTTTAATTAATGCTAATGTCATGTATGTGTCATCCAGCACATTATTACTAATTGTTGTTTATATTAACTAATAGTATACACAGCAGTGTGCAGGCAAGCATAAGGATCATAAAATTACTACTTACTACAAAAAAAAGGAGCAGCGCTAGTAGCATACAACTAGCAGACTACTAATGTTTGCCTATTCAAGGTTTTTCTAAGAATTGGGATCGAAACCTACAGGAGTAGTGACAATAATGTCAGCATGATGTATTTCAAATAAATCATCCATCACTGTATCTCCTGTCAGTTCCTTGCAGCTGAGTCCTATAGGTCCAAATTTTTCTTTCCAATCATCAAAACGCTGACTGCATAAAGCTTTTATTGGAGCCACTAAAAATAACACAAGATAATCAGAGTTACATCAGGAAGACCAAATTTTCAACTGTATTGCTAAAGGTGCTAAATGCATACATTTTAAAGATGTCTTCCTGAATTTAATTTCCCTAATTATCAGCTTTGCTCCCAGAACCATAAAATCTGTAACTGCTATTATTATCCCTATTATCCTGTTCCATGAGCACCGATCAATGTTGAGGTTTGGGCCCCAGTTCTTCCCTATCAGCAATCAGAAACAGAACCCTTTAATTAAGGTTATTTATTCCCTCTTTTAATCTGTTTTCTTCCTGAACCCCACATGGAAACAACCATTCAGGAGGAAAAAACCACAGGAAATACATCTTTTCTAATGGAAGATCAAACAAATACCAACCTTTTTCCCCGTTCAGAATTATTTGAACACTCTGTATTCAGAGAGAAAAGGTGTTATAAATGAGAAACCATGCATGATCAAGAGACAAAATACCAGAAGAAATCAAAATCTATCTAAACCAAATGTACAGTGTACAGTGTACATAACAAAACTTAAGTGTAGTCAGGGTCATACTGAGCAGCTAACACAGCAGGTAGCAGCTGAGACAGCAGGTAGCAGTTCTGATGCTGGTCCTCATGAACAGATTCCTAAACCAATCTATTTATTCGTATTTTTTTCTTCCCTGAGGATACATGCTATACTTTCTGAGATGGAAGTTGATTTCTAGAAATCAAAAGTAATTCCCTACAAGGACTGACACTAACAACATATGTAAGTCTATAGCGGATGGGTAATCTATATGTAAAATGCAGTGATTTAAGTGAAAGAAGTAGTTATCTACACATGATCTGAAACCAGTAGTAATTACATTCAATTGCAGCAATTACATTCTAGGCTAGAGCCACTGGAATATGAACCATTTCTGCATATCAGCTGACAACCGATTCCTACAATTAAGAGATTTAAAAAAAGTTTCTGCTTCAGAAAGAGGTGTAAAATCCCATAAGCGTATCAGTGGCCTATAAAGCAGGGGAAATCACTAGCTCCAGAAAACTGATTAAGCTGCCAGCAAGTAACTCACAAAATTGCTAATGTAATAATCTTTCACTATGCAAGAATGCAAGAAGCCAGCGATTACTCCCGGAACTTCATTTGCTAATCCTTAGCATGTGTTAAAGCTACTGGGAAACAACTCCAGTTCAGACAGCTACTGCAAACTAGTTCACATACATTGGGCCACTGATGAACCAGGTACCAGAGCACACTCCGGCAGTACATAATCTAATGAACAGCTCTGTTCAAACATTTGGAAAACTGACAGATCTCCTTCTCCATTGCTGTCGAACCTGGAAAGGTCAGCAGAACTAATCCACCAGTAGGTAACTGCTTCCTTACTCAAAGTTCCAACCAGCCAATTCACATCAATTCTACCAAGGCAATCAAAAACATTATAGTACACTGAAATGCTTCACCTCAATCTGCTGTCAGACAAACAATAATACACACCTGTTTATATAAGATCTCTTTACAATACACAGTTAACTCAAAATCAACACTAGCTTTATTGTAAGAATTTGAACACGTGGGAATTTGAAAAACCAAATAATTAAGTCAAAACTTTTGTAAAGATAAAGTTTTACCATTAATAGCAAGACTGACAAATATATCACTGTATGAATTAATTAAAACTAGGACAAGATCACCAATTTAATCTGATTTACATATGAGCTCAATTCTCCAGGAAGGAAAGAAAAAAAGTGTAATTGTTGTGACTATTTTTAAGTATTTTCATTAGTTCCTACATAGATCAATTAAACTCCCAAAGACCACAGCTCTGTTGCCTCTGAACTAGGAGACAGAAAGTAACGGTTAGCATGAAACCTTGCCAGGTAAGTGAATATTGGAAAATTTGTTGCTCATCTCAGAGCAACAGACAGGCATACAAAAGATACTGCATCATTTCTGGCTCTGCCACGAAGAATTTGTTTTAGTTTCCTTTGCTTCCTTCTTCCCTTTTTGTGTACATTTTGCCTTCTTAGAGGACAACCTGTTTACCAGATTTTTTTATTTTTATTTGTATAGGCAATCCTGAACACTACAATTACACAGTGCTGTTAAATACTAATAATAGTTACAATGTTATCACAAATAAACCCTAAAAGAAACAACTTTTTAAATAATGAGGTAGGTCACAATTTCTTAACATATGTAATTCCATTGTCATTAAAGCACTCACTCCAGATCTTCACATTTACAGAACTGCTGGTTTTTTTACAGAACACATTTTCTACTGCTATCACCAAAATGTTTAAAGCTGCATAATACTTACTGTAAACAACTTTAATATTTAACCAAGGCAGTGGGGCTTCCATGAGTAATCTGGTAATAGCTAGCTCGAACATTACTGTTTTTCCAGAGCCAGTCGGAGCACAAATCACAAAATTCCTATCTGTATAAAGAAGCTAGGAAACAATTGCAAAGTAGTAAATACAGCACAGCTATCCATTGTACCTATTCATACATTCCAAAAGCATTGTCTAGGGAAAAATGACACAAGGAAATTATTATTACATTGATATATGTAGTCCTCTAAAAAATTTTGTGTTAGATGCAAACTTAAGTTACAGAAAAAGAAAGAACATCTTCTGCTACACATCTGCCACAGAAACATAAATGAGATACTGTTCATCAAAAGTTAATATGTAATGAAGTCTACCATTCTGCAACAAACAAAAAAAACAGTATCTAGCCTTAGCTCACATTAATACAGAATCACTGCCAATGTCCAACGGCAACCAATTAGAGGCTCATCAGAAAGAGGTATTTTTGTGCTCAAATTCAAAGTGCAATTTGTTTTCCTTCTGTAATTCAATCTGCATTCAAAATTCCAGCATTGTTGAATATATATAATTTTAACAGAATGTTAAGTTTTCAGTAATGATGAAAGCAGGTTGTGTATGACTATGCTTCCTCCTTCCTTCACATTCTATCCTCCACCATCTTAAAAGCCAGGCATGTCCATGTCAGGTTCCCTCATTTTCCTCCGACCAGGCTGACTCTACCCTCCTTCTTCCTCCACAGTGTCACTCATCCTCCCTCCAAGCAGCAGCTCTGCGCAGCTTCATTTCCTTCCTTCCCTCCCAACCCCTCATGGATTCTGCTATTCTCTTCCTTTTTTCCTTCCTTTCTGTCTGTTAATTCTCTAAAACTAGTCTACAACTGTTAGGAGTTCACAAGGCTGAATGGGAATCACCTAGTACTTGATTTATAAATAATTGTAGCAAGGACTGACACTGACAGTACTGCTGAACAGTTGCAGGAATTAGCCATGCTCTTCATCTACCATTCCCAGTTTTCCAATGCTCACAAAAATCAATGAAGTATGAATGCTGTACGAATTTTTGTTAAATAATCCTTTGCAACGTTTACTGTGAGTCAATCAGAGAAATTCTGAATGCTTATAACTCATTTCTTGGAACCAGGGAGTTGCTACCAAGTTGAATTTTGCAAGCTTAACCAATTAAAAAAACCCACACAAGACAATTATCTTTTTAATATGCCTATTTCTCTTGATTTTTTAAGAACACATCACATCCTACACACAAGCGATAAGCAAACCTTGTCCTTCCCAGTACTTTACAAACCAGTTTACATTTAGGAATACCAATATATGAGCCATTAAAAAAAAAAAATTTTTTTAAAAGCTATTGCCCTGAGAACTCTGTTTTTGCAGCTTTCACAAAAGTAAATCTTGTTTACAGCTGTGGTTTTCCATTATTCCAGGAACAAAAAAGTCACACAAGATTAGTTTACAGGCCAACATGATACATAATTCTGACCAGAAAATAACAAATTTGGAAATAAGGAAAAATACCCCATAAAACTAAAAATGTAAGGGCAAAAAGAAAAAATACAGCTCCCCAAATAATTATTCTGCTCATATACGCACCATTCTTAAATCTTCACTTTATAAGACATTACTTAGTGGGTAAGAAAGTCAAACAAAAACATTTGCAACATCAAATGTAGCTTAAAAAACATGCTTAAAAATGTTTGTGAATGACAGTGGCATTTCCCCTAGAGTTGAATAAAAATTTCAAATGCTCTGTTGAAGACTCTGATGGAACCTGTATCTCCTCTCTGCAATACCTATAATACAATCTTTCTCAAATTGGTTGCTTCCAAAATAAATCTCAGGTTTTAAAGAAAGAGCGTAACTGATAAAAAGGGCATGGACAAACATCACTTCTCCAAAACGACAACCTTCTCTGAAGTTCTGCTTTTCTTAATCTTCCTACAAAAATAATATAAAAATATTACTAATCTGTATGCATAAATATACATGTAATTCACATCTTCACACAAATGTATTTGTGAACAACATTTTTAACAGTTCTTCTGGTCTGTTCTCCCAGTTAAGCACAACTCTGCTCAACTATTCCAGGAAGAGGTTCTAGATATATTAGAGTTTTCTAACCCCTTTTGAGTTCTGAACATCAAAGAAACATTTAAATTTATCTATGAAGTACTACTTGCAGCTGCAGCTAATGTTTCGTACTTACATCATCCAAAGCTTTAGACTGTGCATAGTTAAAATATGGGAACTCCTTAAAAATACTTCTAAATTGGGTCGCTTGACATGGTTAAGGAACTGAAAACCACTGAGTGAAAATTATAAAATTTGTTTTAGAACTGTAAATGCATCTCTTCCTTGTAATTTAAACTTAAAACATATGCAACAATGTTTCAGTGATACAGGCTTGTAAAAAATTATCAAAAACTTATTAAATTACTTAGTAGCTTTATTTAGATTCTTGGTGTGCCATATATTCCACTTCACCAAAAAACCACTACCTATTTGAGAGGTCTCGGGATTATACCAATAATCAAGAATCTCCTCCCTGGCATAGGCTTCATGGAATGGCATACAATTATGGAATGTGAAACTGCAAGGGACAAAAGCTTTATTCTACACTGCAACCCTGATACAAGACCAAGTAGAGCACTGCTATTAGTACATCTAAAGTGTCAATGGTCCCATTAAATTTTTAATATAACACAAATTAATTAGCATAATATTGTATGTGCCATCATAACACTATCAAAAAAATTCACCTACGATCTCTTAGTGCTCACAGTGGTTTTAAAGATATTTTCAATTGCTAATATTGTGTATTCTTCAAACAACAACATTCTTATCTAAAACATGAGTAAGAGGAAAGAGAGTATTGTTACATTACAAATCCAAATAAGTGAGCAGATGCTTGCCTGGACTTGCATTGAAGCCACACAAGCAGACTAACTGTAACCATCTGATCAGGCTGAGGATGCACACAGTCAGACATAACGCCAACAGTAACAAGAACACTGAATTGCTGAGGCCTCAGATTGATGTTACATTAAAAGACTAAATAAAGAGGAAAAGAAAAAGGAGTGAAACAAGAAATAAAAGCAGTTAAATACAAACATTTAAAAATGGGTGAAGCAAGTAATATTAAAGATAATAAGGATTTGAAAAAAACATCAACCTCTAAAATTTAACCTCTCTAGATAAAAGTGATCTATTTTCAAAATGCAGAACATTGACTATGTGTAATTGGCAACATCAGAACAACTGAGTCTTTACTCATTTTGGAAATTATGACACGTCTTAGAACTATCTACATGAACTTAAGTTGCCTGAATTTAGATATTTAACCTACCACTTGACAGGTTACTACAAAAAAAAATAATGAAAACAGTGGGGAAAAAAGCAAAAGAAAAAAAAGTTTGACAGATATAGATGCGATGGCTAATTATGTTACAGTTCAAGGCAGGAAAATTATAGTAAAATCAGCTTAAAGAATGGAAATACACTGTATGCACACTGGAACATAAATACAGATCTATAAGGAATATGTGAAGTTTATTTTCTCCTGATAAAATGGGACAAAAGTGAGATTCAGTTTTCCTAATAGGCCTAAATACTAATTCACTTCTTTATTTAAAGCGTATGGGGATATATGTGTATACATGTCTTCGCATATAAAATCTGGTCTGAAATATGTATTATGCAAACTAAAAATTTTACATTTTACATTTTAAAAATAAACAGATTTGAGGATAAAACTTGAAAGTTTGAAATAAATTTGCTTAGCAATAAATGATCTGTAAGTTGTCCTATTTGCATTCTACCTTTGGAAATCCAAATGGTAAAAATCTATTCATCATTTGATTCCCAGCATTACATTACAAATCAAAACTATTACAGTGTAATGCATGAGTTCCTATGGCTACAAATTAAACACTATAATTTTGTAAACATAAAAGCATTGTAGTGAAATCAGTAAATCAGATACAGCAAATACAAGGATACGTATTTCTGTGACAGCCCTCAAAATGTCCAATTTTCTTCCTGTAGTTCCTAAAGAAAGTAGTAAATTTATAAAACCAGATTTATTTTCAACCAACAACCATGAAAAATATCTTCCTGACCCCAAGCTATGTGTTCTTTGAGGAGTTGCAAGGCTATAACAAGGTTCAGGTGATATAGAAGGAGCTGACAGCATAGGACAGGGAGGTCACAAGCTCATCATTTGAAAGGACCATCTTGGTGGCCCTTGGCTGAACTCACTCCACTTTAAGGATGCCTTACCTGTACCAGAGGCTCAACACTTGATGGAGTATCTAGACATGGTCTCAGAAGTGCCCCAAAGAAGTGTATAATCGCTTCCCTCAACTTCCTGGCTTTGTTGCTGTTAACAAAGCCCAGAATGCTGTTGGCCTTCGTTACTGCTGGGACACGCTGCTCACTTATGTTCAGCATGCTCTTCACAAGACCCCAGGCACTCTTCCACAGAGCTGCCCTCAGCAAGTCCACCCCAGGGGAACCCCAAGGGTTCTTCTCCTTCCCTGAGGCAGGACTTTGCATTCATCCCTACTGAATTTCATAAGACCCCTGGCAGCCCCCTCCTCCAGGGCAGACCCCTGCAGTAGGCACGTGGGCAGACTGTGACCCATTAACCATCACCCTCTGAGCCTAACCATCCAACTATTTGCTCAGAAGGCAATCAGACAGGAATCACGTCTTCCATTCCTGACCAGTCTCCAAATCCCATCTTAAGCCACAGCTCTGCCCTACAGTTTTCTGCTAGAACTATTTTTCTATTCCATATTTCTGTAGCAGTTAGCCAGGTATACAAGGTACATGCCACAGATGCTATGAGTCCCTGTCCCAAAAAGCTCAAAATCTAGAAATAAACCACACGTATTTAAAAACCATTAAAAAATAAATTCTAACCCAAGTATTTTATCATTTCATCAAAATTCTCACTACTTTCCTCCATTTTCCAGATTTCTCCTATTTAAAATCTCTTTCTACAAAGATAAAAGTATGAGCCACATCACAAATAAACATCCCATTTTCAATTTCTGTCTGGTTTCAAATGAAGATGAGACTATTTACCACATGAAGGGATGAGATTGCTCTTTTTCGAATTGTTTAGGGGATTGATTTGAAGGGGTATTTTCAAAAAAGTTTACATGACTTGGCAGTCTTGAAAATGTGAATCTTTTTCATAAACTGTTTACCCAGCTCACGTTAAACAACAGTGCAATTAAGTTTCATAGAATTGCAGTATCTTAGATCAAATTTAGCCAATTATCTCACCTCAAGCTAGTGGGAAACTGTTCTTCACTTTACCTCAGATCGTGCATATCCATTATTATTATACACCAAAGACAGACAGTGAACTATTTTTCTTGAAATGGAGTAATAATAATTACCTGTTATATCCAGGATCTCAGAAGCATTAGGAAATGGTTTCATTTTAATTTCTGTTTTAGATGCAATGTCCCCATCATTTACCCTATGCAGAGTAAAATCCGAGTCTTTAGTTACTGGAGCACGATCGTTTCTCCATAAGCCTTCTTTTCTCACTTCTTTCATGTTTTTACTTGTATTTAAGTAAGTATCAATTTCATTCACATCCACAGAACTATCTTTAAACTCTGTATTTTTATACATATAACCAGACATTTTAAATAACCTGCAAAAGATCCAGGATTTTCATGAATTTGTTGTAATGTTACAGAGTTTCTCTAATATTTGAAAAATAAATGTTCGTATTAGAAGCAGAACTAGGAAGACACAATCATAAGAAAATTTGTATCTAACTTTATGTGATCTGACACTCTTCTACCTGAAGACTCCTTTCAAGATACATTTTAACTTTACTTCCATTCAAGAGAGAATAAACTGATGGCCTCTGAATCCTAATAGCAGATTAACTTCAATCTCTGCATAATTAAAACCAATACAGACATACAGGTTCTGAGGAATGAGAACAGCTGGGCATAGAAGAGAAGTTTCTATCTCTAAAATCCCTCCTCCCAGGCAGCACCAAAACCATGTTGAGAACTACTCAAGGTACTCCTGGCTGGCTGACCTCTGCTCTGAAAAGCCAGTGATCTTAGCCCTCTTGCTCATTACCGTGTAGATAAAGAACTCAAACCAGTATTTTGAAAAACCTTTATTATCTAACAATTTCTTTAAAATTAAAGCAACAAACCTCATCCTTACTTTTCTCATAAAAGAGTCTGAGCTCAAGACACATGTAATTACAGTACTAAAATATTGCCAAAAGGAAACATCTTTTTTCCTTATACTCAAAAGAATTAGTGTCTGGAGCCCTGTTCAAGTATCTTCAATTGAAGGATCCAAAACTCCGCGTTTAAAAAAATGTATCTAAAATATCAATATGATTCTGACAGTTGGTAAATTATCAGAATTTACTAGATACATACCTTTTTCTTAATGTTGAATGGACACTCTCATCGTCACCATTTTCTGGAAAATTACTTAATAGTTTATTTTGTGAAAAACTTGCACCAGGTTGCTGAGAAACCCCTGTTCCCGTTTTAGATTTATCTTAGTCAGAAGAGAGAAACAATGAAACCATTTTCAGATTTTCACCCCAAAACCTAATTTTATCTCTTTCTCCTACACTTGATTGGAGCACTTCTTTTTCAGAGGCTATGCCAAAATGAACAGGTGCTGGTAATCTATCATTTACTTCCTCAGTGTTACTCTTACATTGTTGTATAAACTTCTGGTGCTTTCTCCCTCCTCCAAAACCAATAAATTATTATTTCTATTAATGTTCATATTCCTATTCATAGTAATTTAATCAAATATCTTCCACACAGAATAAGCCAAATTCACATATATTATCCAAACTGATATTTCTACCTTATTGCAAGAACTTCAGGATATATTTTATGACTCATGCTGATGAATGCAATGCATCTGTTGTCAATTAAAAAGTTATAAAAATAGGGTCACTTTCTATACTTCCTATACAAAGCAATGGAGCAAAACTATTCCTCAGAACTACAAAGTAATTTGTAAGATAGAAACTCTTCACCCCGACCCAGAATAAAGACCATCTTTTAAAAAAAATTACACAATGACCAAGCTTGAATTTCCTACTACAAACAGCTGTGAGAGAAACCCCACAATCTCACTAGCCAAAATTTGTAATGATGTTGGTGACAAGCTAGTTTCATAGTCATCTTGGTTAATTAGCACGTTTTGCAGGGTTAGCTCTCAGTAGGATCGGTGTCCTGATCTGGCTGACCATATAAGCATTGCTGTCAGCAAAACGAAGGCAAGAGCAGAAATAAGCAAATGAATGCAATGAGATTACATTAGAGCTCTATTGCGCAGCCCATCAATTTCAGTGTTATCCATCTAGAAGCTTAAAATAACAATGGCCTGTTTGTGACATAACCCCAACAATTCCAATTCTACAAACACCAGAAAGCTTATTTCAATGAGTAGTTCTTAACGGAACTGCTCTTCCATAAAGTAGAAAAAAAACCCTTCTGCCTTAACAATATAATTCCTAAATAGAGAATAACATAAACCAGCACAGCAGCTAAGAAATGCAGAAATCTAGTTGACAGAGACAAAGCACCCAAATTCTTTAAAATAAATGTCCTAAAGGTGATCCTCAAAGTCTAAATGGAAGGAATACTTCACTTAGTAGCAATCAATGGCCAGATTCAAATTTGGCCTCCTGAATAGCAATTTGAAAAAAGCCCCAAAAGGGAAGACAAAAGTTAGGTTCATATAAACTCTCTGTTCCTTGGGTGGCAGACAGGTCATCAGACCCACGTGTTGCATTACGCTTTTACACCTGCTAACCACTGTGTTATAATGCTTCATGAAACAATGTGGAAAAGCTTAAATTTTCATTATGCTTCTTACCTTGCCCACTCTGCACAGTAAACTTGTAGCCTGTATATGCCCAAAGGGGACTGATAGTACTGCAAACATATGTAAGACCATCGCTCTCAATTAAAATACATTCTTTGTCTATATTTGCATACCTAGACTATTTCATGTTTCACAGCATTAAAAGAGACGAGAAATTATCTGTCAAGCTAATTATTTGTTAAGCCATTCAAAATCAATGTCCAGTATTATGCTTTAGCGGGACTTGGCAGCCTTAGGTTTATAGTTGGACTCGATGATTTTAAAGGTCTTTTCCAACCTAAATGATTCTATGATTCCATTCTATGATATTTTACCCATATGAATCTTGGCTGTGTTTTTTTCCAGTTCTCTCTGTAACTCCTCTGCAGCTGGAATTTCAGCAATAGCTGGAGCAGGTGCAATACACCAAAATTTAGGCTCTTCATTTTCCAGATACCTATTTTTAACACACAAATGTAAGGGAAAAGCGTTCTTTCGGCACCCTCCACAACTTCTAGCTCAAAATCAGCAATTATAAATAACCTACTGTTTCTCCTGATAAAAAGTATTCTTATTCTGTAACTCTTTTGATTTTTAACCACAGAAAACTTAAGAGGCAAACCTTATAACCTGTATTTCTTACAGCCCTAAGATACACCTGCATCATTCAAACTTCAGTGTGCTTGGAAAAACATTTCAAAGTATGGGTTATGAACCTGGAAATTTCTAGCCTCACATTTCTATTGATAGACAGAAAAGGGAGTTATGAAAAAAAAATTCTGCTGTACAATGATTCAGTGTGTGGAAAAACTTGGAAAACATGTATATATTTAACAATAAAGATTTACCTTTGTCTTGTATCTGGTCTTTCGTAAAACAAATTATCCATTGAAAAGACCATGTCTGCAGAGCTGAACATTTTTAGATCAAATGTGAAGTCTCTCAATCTGCAAAAGGCAGCACAAGAAACAGTGACACCGAAATTACAACTGAACCTGCATAAGCAATAGAAAGCTTATTAGTTCTAAGTGCCAATACGTAATTCCGAGACTTTTTTTCTTTTAGAGCTCTTGCCTGCACCCTTAATTCTTCTTCAAAAGGAGAATCTCTCTCCTGATAAAATACAGTTCCTATTACTTATGATCAAAAAATCTTGTAGGACTGCACTTTAAACAACCTTTACATTACCATGACATATCAGGAGAGAAAATGCGTGTAAGAGTGAAAATCCACCTAAAGTTTATGTTAAAATATTTAATTTCTAAGAATAACACTTAAGATTCTTTTATACAACTGCAGACTATATTTTTTTGGTCAGATTGTTTTTGTTCTGATGGAAAAATATGATCTGCCTTATGATCAGATTCTGTCAATTTTTACAAAATAAAATTATTCTATTATCTAACACAACCCAACAACTATTTTAATTTACAAGTAAAACAGATTTTATTTTTAACCTACATGCAAATTGCTTACCTAGATAACTGGAGTATGGGACCAGCTCCTTTCTAAATTATTTATCATATACACCAGTTTTAAGAATACTACAGTTAATTTAAATATTTTTCAATTAGCATCTACTCCAAGCATTAGACGCGCTCTCTTTTTGTGTTTGTGTTGAGCACTTTCACAGCTCTTTATTTTGCTTAAGGATAACTTTAAGAAGCAAAGGTCTCACTAAAAGCGTACCACAGAAATGATTTTATGAGTCGAAAGTCTTAGATTCACTGAAACAAACGGTAAAATACCAAATCAATTTCAGCAGAGTTTATTAAACGCAACAAAGGCCAAATCTGGTGATAAAATAACAAAGCAAAGCTATCTTCTTTACCTACAGACATAAACCAAAGGCTACGCTTCTTTTGTACTCCAGCATCTCATTAGTAACATATGAAAAAAATCTTTTAGAGCGCTTTGCAAATAGGATTCAAGTTTAGTTAATTACTGTATACTGTCAGCTGTGAATCAAAAATTTTAAAAATATTTTTCTTCCACAGAAGCTGTAAAACTTCAAATATTATAGAGAAATGTTTCAAATTTAAAACAGAAAACATTTCACAATACCAGCGCAGAATATAGAGCATGTAATCAAAACCGTCTGTGAACACAGCGAAGATCGGTTTTAGAACTTCAAACAAGAAATCTGTGAATGCCCCTTTTACACTCCTTTACACACAGTAAGTCTGCAACATCACCTCTGCCAATTTCTGCCACTCCCCCACCGCCAGGTTTTGCTACTTTTTCATTCACACTAATAAATGTAGGATTTAGAAATCACACTAGTAAATCTAACAAAGCTGGTTAATTTTCCCACCATGCTTTCACATGCTTTTAATGTCAGTAATCTAAACCAGGAGTTCTCAGGCTCGGGTATCAGTAGTGGCAGCAGAAAGCATCTGTCAGGAGTACTATCAAGTTGAAGTTATTCAAGTAGTAATTATCTGGGTTAAGCGCTATCCAACTGAATAACTACCACTCCACCAGCTCTAAGGAGCTGCAAACACTGCACACCAATATGAAATGGTTTTCATGCTTCAGTTGAGGAATCTTTGATCTATGATTAACAACTGCCATTTAAATAATTTGGATTTGTGATTCCTACCCTTGAGCAGTCTTTGTTACTCACAATATTCATACTCTCCCAGGCCCTTCAGGCCCCCACTCTCTGCACATCATTTATTCTTTGATTGGCTCCATTAATTCCAATCGCTTAATGATATACATAAAAATCATGGGAGATGTCATGGCACAACACTCCTTTAGGCAGTTCTGCATTCTTCCACCTGCTTGCTGGCCCTCAAAATCCCCAGCCAAGAAAAAAAAAAAAAAAAGAAAAAAAAGGCAAAACATGTCTCCAAGATTGACAGGAATGAAAGGGTCTTTTCAATACTCTCAGTCCTGTTTCACAGCACAGGAAAAATGCATATTCAAGATAGCAGCACGAGAGAAATGAGTAGGTGTTCGCAGGAGCAGCACAGATCATTGACTCACGCTTACAAAGAGGTGTTTGCTAATCCCTGTAAATAAAGACCTCTCCTATCTTTTAAGAAAGTTTACTACAGACGTACTACAAACATGGCATGCCTCAAGGGGCTTTGCTCTGGTTTTAAGCCCGCCCCTCTGCTTTTCACCTCCCTCCTAAAACCCAATCCTTTCCTCAGACCTCTGTCTTTCACCTCAGTGCTCCCTCCAGGGGGCCCAAAGTGAAGACCACAACATTCAGGGGTGCCGAACCAAACCAACTTCAACTGCTCGCTCCCGGCAGTGGAGAAGGGACAGGCGCCATCCCCACCTCACAGCGCTCCTTCCCCGTTCCCGGGAGCCTCCGAAGTCCCCCCTCACAGCCAGGCTCCTGACAGAGTCGCCAGCACCTAGCCGACAGCGCCGCCCGCCACCACCGCGCAAAATGGCGGCAGCGCAGCGGCCAACGCAGTCACCACCCTTCAGCCCGGCTGGTCCAGCGGCGATTGACACCGGCTGCGTTCCGAGCACCGCCCCAAGGCAGGACTGCCCTCCGGAGTTTGCAGGAGCCGGCCGGCTCCGGATTTCTGTCACTGCGGCGGGGTCCGCGGGGACACGCGGACATGAAATGGAGGGCGGCGGGCCAACTCCGCGACGGGCGCCCGTCCTCTGAGGGGCGGCCCGGCCATAACGCCTGACAAACCACCTGCACTCACAAATCCAGAAACCAGTGGGAAAGGAAGGGGCTAAATTCTCCTTAAAACAGTAAAAAAGGAACGTGGAGGGACTCCACTGGTGCCAGATTTAGAGCTTGTCCAAACATGGGTTTATGGGGAATTACTTTATCTGTTGAAAAGTCCTTACTCACTTTTACCCTGGTATAAATTAGAAAAGGGGTCTGATTCTTGTGCCACATGACTCTGTTATCAAAAGGATTACTACAGGAGGAAATAAATATACTGGAAACATTGATCCCTAAAATATTTTCTAGTGGATTTCTCCAAATCATTCATATATTGTTTTTCCTTGCTGCTGCTGAACTAGAGCAACAAAGCTGCCTCAAACAATTAGTATGAATTGAAACAATATTGCGTAAAGTATTTGTGAGAAAAGTAGGTTGCTACTTTTTTTTCCACAGAAATACTGCAACTTAAAATTCTGGACTTGCCACTAGTGCATAGCTTTTGAACTAGTAAATCTAAAATAAATTGCAGAACTGTCTCAGAAAGACTAAATTTTAAGCTGGTTCAAAGCTTCATGCCATTCAACAAATACTATAGAGGCAGCTACTGTAAATATGTATTTCCTCATACATAAATAGATGAAAAGGAGACAGAAGATTTTCTCAAATATTGATTGATTTTAACATAAATAATTTTTATTTAATCAAATTTTTTGTTTTTTCTTTCTTGAAA
Organism: Alca torda; assembly: GCA_008658365.1. Lineage (NCBI taxonomy): Eukaryota > Metazoa > Chordata > Aves > Charadriiformes > Alcidae > Alca > Alca torda. The sequence continues at coordinate 16,866,259 of CM018087.1, read as the reverse complement.
ATATTGATTAATTTTTAACTTTCCATCTGAAATTCTCAGACGTTGTATGTTTACATAATGTAAGTGTATTCTTTCAGACTGTGCAAGCCCAGGTCAATTAAAAGCATGTAGTAAAGGTTATGCTCATTTTTACAGTTCTGTGTATGTGAGGTTTTTCCTTTATTATTCTTACCTTAAACAGACTCGCATCAGAACTGTGTCATATTACAGTATTCCAAGATTTACACCACATGTTTAGATGCTTTAATTCACCTCCCCATCTAATTACTGGGCAGACAGCCAAGGGTAAGAAGCACTTCATTCCTACTTCCAACATGACAGGATCCTGGCCAGCACAGAATAACAAAAGATTTCATGATAAAGAGTTTAGAATACAAGCAGGATTGCTAATGAACCCATTGTCTGAAATTAAATTCTGAAGCCACCAGTATTATTCAGTAATTTGAATAAAAGTGGGGAAATGTTTGTGCTTTTAAGTATACAATAAGCATTCATTTTGTGCTTATAATAAATTCTGAAACCAGAAAGCATTTTTACTTCTTACTATTAGAGAAAGCCTTCTTCGATTCTGGCCTCAGGCAACTTTCCATCTTAGTTCACAACATCTGCTTTTAGCTGACCAGACTTTAAAGTTTAAAGCCATAATACAAACAGTTCATATTTTAAAGCTATTTTTTCTTCAATTCCCTTCCCTAGGTGACATCTCCCTCAACACGCACACAATCACATAAAATATATAGCAAAGCAGTCTCTCAACTGCTCTGAGACAGTTTAATTTTTGATTTTCCCCAAGCCTAACATCTGATCTGCCATATGTTTTGAGTCTTTCCAGCTCATGGAGATCACATACTAAGTCATAAACCTGCATGTTCTGGAGCAACGCAACTAGAAAATCATGAACACCAGACATTGGTCAGTGATCCATATGATAACAGAGCAATACTCATACTTACTAAATACAAAGCTGTTAGAAGATTCAGTTTTCTCCAGAACTTACAAATTGAACAAATCAGCTACAAACAAATTAAATGCAGAAAAGTATCAAGACATAAGTGGGCTGACAATTGTCCGTGTCTTCTTGTGGTTTCCTTTGTTTGGCTTTATCCACAATTTCAGAGACGTGACAAAACCTTTGGTCTTTAAAAAGTGCCCTACCTTGTAACAGAAATCACTGTAAAGTATTAGGAGGTCTTAAAATCACAGGCGACCCCTGAAACGGTATGATTTTTACCATATGCTTGAGATGGTTGCAATGCATTTATTAAAGAAACGGTAAGATTCAAGAATTAAAAGAAACCACATTTGCAGCTATAACCTTTTCCAGTCAAAATTGTGAAATAAAAATACAGCAAAACCTAAGTTGCTTAGATGAGGAAAAGGGGAGTTTCTTCCATTTTATCCTGTTGGCTAGCATTTACAAATGCGGGCCTCATGCTGCACCACCCTTGCAAAAACTTAAACCAAGGTGAATAACTTGATTGGTGGCAGCTGAAGTTACTCATGTGCATAAGCGTTTGCAAGATTGGGTCTTAGGAGAGCTAAACGCGGCTCCCGCTGGGCCCTGGCAGTGCCGCTCTGCATGTTGGCTGGAGGGGATCTCCCAGACCTGCTCCCCGGAGTTGCAGCGAGCAGCCTGCTCGTGCTCTGCCCCTAACATATGCTTCCCCAGGAAGTTTAGCTCCTGAACTTTGATTTTTATGTGGCTAAAGTAAAATAATTTTAATTTTTTTTTTCATGGTGAGAGGGGGAAAATGTTCTTTTCAGTACTTTTTAACCTTCGTTTCCTTTTTCAATTTCTTACCCGTACATTTTTTTCTTCTAAGAGATGAACTCCTCCCACTGAACACCTCAAGCATAGACTAACCACCAAGGACTATTTTCATTATGTATAGTGTTAGCATCTTACTTCAAATTAACAAAACCAGCAGATTTTCCACATTCACAACTCCACCCTGAACAAATTTCATCATATACAAACGCATTATTTTATGTCATATACTATTTAGAGACATTAGCAATTTTGCACATAGACAAAGGAGATAATATAATACTGAGTATAGATTTTACAGTTCACATAGCTGATTCTCTTTAGGTTTTATGTATTTAAATCATAGGCTCTGTTGATGATGAGACATACGCAGAAGGAAAGAAAATGAGATTGGTGCTGCGGTGATATTTGCTCCTTTGGAGCATACCTCCTAGGAGGCAGGTCGTTGCTGCTTCCCTTAAAAGTAAAACATAAAGAATGTCTCATTGATGCAGCATCTGTGGCGTCTGCTTTTGTATAAACCACAAATACACCTGAAAGTTATATCTGCAACCACTGCTTTGGAAAACAACTCAGCTATCCTCATCTCGTCAGTTCCAACAATGTACTTTTTTAAAGGTGGGAAGGGAATAGATGTTTTTTAAGCTAGAGCTATTTTCTTGAAGTTGGATCTCAACAGAAGCATAAAGTACAACAAAACACCCCTATTTTATTAGCTTTCTGCTCTAAATTATTCTGACTCAGTGATATTTACTACTATACAATAGCTAACATCTGGATTCCAGATCCTGTGATGGTTCACACACTTTGACAAGATTTCCTGTCAGCATAACGTTTTGCTTTGGATTGGAAACTATAATGCTATAACTGAGAAAAGTTATTCAGAAACCCCTGAAAAGTAGTAACTTTGTAGATTTCTTCTTTTTCTAAGATGTGTATTATAAAATCTAGATTTTTCCTAGAATAATTTTCTCATTCATAAAAAATATAAACAGTTCTAAAAAAAAATAATATTATTAATAGTCCCAGTTCCTTGGTGAGCTTTGTGCAGGAATAAGGAACTTCAGTGATAATGTTTTCTTGTTGCAATATGAGCCTATTTATCATTTTATCAAACTAGTTCCTGGAAGAAAACAAAGTCTGTTTCTGTCCATGTTTTGAAGTAATATACACTGTTTGTTATCTTCATTTTGTGTACTGTTTTGACCATTTTTAAAAAATTTACTCATAGTAGTCTTCATGTATCAGTCTGAACCACTGAATAAATATATGCCCAAAGTGCTCGTCTTCAAAATCCTCACTTCTAGAAATATTTCTCAGTAATACTTGCAGGCCAGTTGACTTTGAGTTAGGATTGTAAGTGAAAGCCTGATAACTTGCTGCTGCTTATTAAACCAACAAGAAAATACACTATGGAAAGAAAAGGTCCATGGAATAATTCTGGAAATGTAATTCTAGGAAAAGAGATGGTTCTCATCTTGGAAAAGCTACTTCTATGGAAATCTTAATACGACTGAGGTGTTTGTCCATATTCAAGGGACAGAAGAAAATTTGTGAGTTTTGAAAATGCACCTGATGAATTTTTAGAATAGATTTTGTTTTACACATAGCATTTTTATTCACCAAGTGAGTTTATATCTGTTGAAATGTTTTTTATTTTGGCAGACAATGGTTTGAGGAGCAGATGAGAGGTAAGAGACCTTGATTCTTTGCATGACACTATGGCCATTTAACATCTGTATGTCTGATTCTTCCTCAAGGGAAGTTATTTTCTTGGCTTTGTGTCCACTCCATTTTCTTTAGCAAAAAAAAAGAAACAAATATTTTAGCTACGGTCCTCTTTGAAATGCTCATCCAAAGATTTCTAGGAAAGATCATCTTCCTCACTTCCTTTTTTCCTTCCCTGGTCCCATCGTAATTATTAAACTTATAAGTTGATAAAGCAACTCAGCCACATAAGCCATGTTCAAAGCAGTGTGAAGTGAATGGGGTCCAGCCAATATGATTAATGGCTTGATGTAGTTAGGGCTAAGACACATGTATTCTAGAGATAATTCTGATAATTTTAAACTGTCTTTAAACTGTCTTTCCAAGGATAACAGCCTGCTTACTCACTTATTTCTAATAATCTTCCGTACTGTAGCTATGCTGTGCATTTTAAGTTAAACAGCAACAATATGCCAATTAAATCTCTGCAGACTATATGATCTGAACAGCCTACAGATCCTTAGCTTTTTCAAAGTAGGTCCGTGTATACAGATTTTGTTTGATCTCTGGTTCTTGTCAACCTGGTTTTGAAACATAGCGTAACTAGAAAATATTTCTTTATGATATGTTAGTTATCAGGAATGTGATCTATACTGATAGAGGGTTGTTCACGCAGTGATCTTTCTTCAGGAATGAAGCTTATTCTCCTTGCGTTAAGGTAGAAAGCATACATTCCTCAAAGTTTGTATTTTCTCTTATACTTAACTATTTTAAGATTCTTTATAATCTTAAAAACATTGCCTTGAGCCCTATGATTTTAAATTTAATAATTTGGTGCTTGATAATATAATAGCATTTACTGATTGCATCATAAAAAGGTTAAATGCAAAACCCTGTCTCTTGTACACAGCTAACAAAGTGCAGTCTAGTTGTGAGGACAGCGTTAGGATATTATTGCAGTGCAACTAATAATAGGAAGAACAAGTGCAGAAGTATTACATATCCTTGCATATGATGGAAGGGACATAAGCCAACCCTCCTGACTCCATGTCGGATACCAGGAGAATGTGTGTGTTTTACAGCACTCAGACCATATTGATTTAGGAACTTAACATGATGTGGGCCTCTGAAAGGTGTGAGGAAACTCTACTGTTGTAGATGCAATAAGATGTTGACATTGTAGTACACACAAAATTGATACAAGCATCTAATAACAGGATGAAAGGAAATGGCCTCAAGTTGTGCCAGTGGAGGTTTAGATTGGATATTAGGAAAAAATTCTTCACTGAAAGGGCTGTCAAGCATTGGAACAGGCTGCCCAGGGAAATGGCTGAGTCATCATCCCTGGAGGTATTTAAAAGATGTGTAGACATTGCGCCTGGGGACATGGTTTAGTGGTGGACTTGGCAGTGTTAGGTTTACAGTTGGACTTGATGATCTTAAAGGTCTTTTCCATCCTAAATGATTCTATGATTAAAGTATCTATTATGTTGAGTACTTAATCATAGTTCTTGGGTTCACTGACCTTCATGTACAGATCTATGCAATTCTGTTGCACAAGTCTTGAAGGCATTTAAACAGAATATTTTTCCAATTTAACCAAATTTGTACCTCTGTAAACTTCATCAGTGTTGTAATTTTGGAATACTGAATAGCTGAAATTTGGAATAGCTGAAAATCCTTGTGAAACAAGTATAATTCAAAACTCACAAGTAGCGAGTGTCTTACATTCTGCAATGCAGTAACTTGCACAGATATTTAGCTTTCAATTAGGGCACTTGAGGCAATTTTACCAGTTCCTGACATGTTACCTTCTGAAAACAAAACCCAAAACAAAACAGAAAGTTACATGAGAAGGAGCAGAATAGAATGCCTCACATTTAAGAAATTGTCCATCACCAGATGGGTTTATTCCAAGCAAACTGTGGACTCCACATTGCAGAGCATGTCAGGAGTAGGCACTGTATTAGATTGAACATGTTCTTGGAAACTTCCAAACTAAGAAGTAAAGGAAATGACTGAAGCTTGGGGACTTCTCACCATCACGAAGACATTTGAGTCCAAAATCCCACTGCACTTTGGCACAAAACGCTGAAGATGGTTTACACAGACTCAACTTATCCTCAAAGTAGCACAACTGCTTTGGTGACAGTGGAGAACCTGACATATCAACATGTTGCAAAGAAAGAGAAAAACTTCTGTCACACAGAATTTTTGATAAAAATGGAAGAGGCAGCAAGGAACACAGCTGAAAAATGCAGTATGTTGACACACTACCAAAAGAAACAGAGTTAGATCTGAAACACTTTTATAACAAGCTGACTACTGACAACGATACAGAAAGTAGGTGACAGCGTTTCAAAGTCAAGACATTCTACATACTTGTTGATGTGTTTACAACATAGATGAAAGAGCAGTTTCAGGATTTCACAGAGTAATGTAGGCTGACACATTGATGTTGATAAAGTTTTCAAAACATCTTCTCATATAAAGCCATGAAGAAAACTTTGTAATTTGCATATTTAGTCCACTATTCACTGATCAGCCCTTTCATGTAGTAATTCAGACCATATAGACTTATTATTTTTTGTAAGATATTCGGAAGAGGACATATATATTTACATACGTAAAGAAAAGATGGAATGGTCAGTGTGCTGAGGCTGTATCTGCAGAAGAACTCAGGGTGCCATAATGCTCTGACCATTTTGCGTGTCTTCTGCTGGAATGTGGTGTATGTGTTTTCTACTGGAATGTCCTATGGAAAATTGAAAGCCTTGGCTTCCTATGTAATTCTGGGGAAGTCTTGGGAACTTACAGAATCTAGCAAGTCACTACAAAGGATGGGAGGGTTCTCCCTTCTCATTTTGCCAAACAGCATTATAGTTACAGCACTCACTCAAGATCCCTTCCTTTTTTATGAAGTGATTTCAATCCACATCTCCCACCTTCTGAGTGAAAACTCCAATTAGTCAGTTACTGGGTTTTGTAGGCCAGGCCTGTCTCAGCTCTTACATGGTAAAACCATTTGAAATGGTATGTAATACTTAAACCTTATGTAGAAAGAATGCATATGGGCCAACACGACTATATGGCTCAGGAAAATCACCAGAGAGTTTGGAGGCCTCTTCGCCCCGCCAGCCAAATTAGTGCATTCCCCTAGGCTACAAGAGAATACAGTCATGTGCACTCTTGTCCAAATATTTAATTCATGCAAAGGAACCCAAGCAAATACCCACTATAAGCCAGCAAAGTATTTCTAGTGACATCAGTGATGTTTGGGTCACATTTGCAAGGAGAGCCAAAAGGTCAAATGAATATTTAAAAGTGGAAAATTAAATTTGTTCACATTCTAATAAAGCTGAATTGCAGGAGTGTATTTTATGTAACTTTTAAAACTGTTTAATTTAGTATGAAAGAAACTAAAGATTAAAAATTTGTACTTTAACAGAATGCTTTTACAAATCATACTAACTTACCAAAAATTAATAAAATCAGTTTAGCCTAAGCTGTTACTGCAGCATTACTAAGTGTTAGAAAGCATGGGTTTCAAGTGTTTATTAGCATTCGTTACTTCTTCAAACTCATTTAAGCACTATGTTTTCCTGTAAAAAAGCTAGAATTGCAACATCTAGGCAAATAACTTTAACATTTGGTCTTCATAAGCTGACTACAAAATACCCAGTGTGAAAAAAAATAAATCATTTCTTTGTGACAAGGAAGCGCTGTTTTTTTTCTTGAGAAGTTGCTGATAGATTTCATTTTGCGTATGTTTTTAGCTAATGAAAATACTACGTGAATATCAGAGAATGTTATCGATCTCCTGTCACCTTGTTTTAGCTCTTGTTTTTCTCTTGGCTTTAGCCCCTACCGAGCCACAGTTATAAGATTGGGAGTCCGTAAGAATCTCCAACATGAGCTCCTGCATGTAAAAAGCCATTAAATTTCACCAAGTCACCCCCTTTTTGAGACCTGTAACTTTTCCTTTTGTCTCCAGTTTTTTGTTTTCTCCAAAGAGTGACCTTTGGCCTATATTCACGGTCTGTGCATAGACTTTGGAAGCGGAGGGATTTAAGGCAGAAACATGTCCTTGGGCAATAGAAGTGGCAACAGCAGGAGTACCAGGGAAAACAAAGCGTTAGGATAAATCTCCTCTAAAAAAAAAAAAAACCACCAAAAAAAAAAAATCACAGTGCCAAGCTATTCCTCCCAGCTACTACATACATATGGGGGAGAATCTTAATCACCAGCACACAAGGTACAGAATATAGATCTACAGAACTTTAGAATCAACTTAGATAGATAAACTCATAGTATTCAGTAGAAATAATAGTAATTAAAAAAAATAATGGAGTGTGAGCAGGAGAAACGCACTAAAGCGTTAAGACATAAGCCCCGTGTTGATGCAATTTTAGAGGACTTATTTATGGTGTGGCCAGTCAGGAGGCTGCAGCTGAGAGCTTGGCTACGCTGGTCAAACCACTGCTTTCCAGATGCCAAAGGAGAGCAGAGACACAAGGCAGTTGTGATGGAGCTGAGATCTATCACCGCAGCAACAACTGTGCAGTACCACAGTGGATGTCAGCTCGGTGGAGGAGGTTTACTCGACAAAAGAAAGAAAAAAAGGAAGAAGCATAGGGAAGGGCTCCAAGAGTGGCTGAGACTCCTGGAAGAGGCAACTGGATCCTGTCTCCCTGGGCTTGATAGCATCCTATTACAGTTTGAGAAAACCCATAACAATTTATTGTAGTTTAGACAATTATTCTATCACCCAATGACCCCTCCCCACCTGGAAAGGGGAATTGGGAAAGCAAGGAAACACAAATATAAATAGATTTAATAGGGTAAGACTAAATAATTAACAATAATAATCCCGATACTAATATAAGATATGCAACAATTATACTCAGCCAATTCTATCAGTAGGAAGCTGTGCACTCCTGGCAGTGGAGAGCAAATGTCTGACACTGCAAGCGCTGTGGCTTTGGGAGGAAGGGAAGGGCTCAGGGGTCCGGCACCAGGGCAAGGAGTTCTCTGGATCGCAGCCATCAAAGGAGAGAGAAACTACGCAGCAAGCTTTCTAATTTATGTTGAATGTGACGTTCATGGTATGAAATAATCCTGTGGGCCAGCTTGGGTCAAATGCCCAGGCCTCACTCCTCCTCATGCCTGCACCTGGCAGGGCTTGAAAACTTTGAGACCTTGAGTCACACATAGCCTAGCTGGCTATAAAGTAAATATTTTCATGAATTCAGACACGAGAGTCTTCCAAAAGTGGAGTTTTCCCCAGCATTAGAAGAGAAATTAGTCCTGTGTCGCTCAACCCACAACACACCTGCATCCGTCAGTTCCCAAAGGAAGATCTGGTCCCATTTACTCACAAGTGTTTCCTGTTTCAAAAGTAAATTCTTATTTCCCCAAATATATTCCAAGCTTTTAAGATACTGTCATTACTACTGCTTCTTGTCATGTTTCACAAAGACTAAGGGGATTCGCAGTGGTCTTTCACAGAGACTTTCTGCTTTGGCCTTAGCTCACGGGGTGCGCACTGTGCGCGTTTCAAGGGTTGAAACTAGAGCTTGGGTGTCACCCGCTCCTTCCTGTCTGACATCGACAGCATTAAACACACCTCCAGCACTAAATACAGACCAACATGCATCGGAAACCTAGAAATATAAGCACACTCATGTACTAGTACGTATAGCCTCTAAGAGCAAAAACTAATCTACAGCAATGATCTTAGGGAACCAGAGAGGAGCAAAACTCCCCTTTTGAGACCATCACTGCTGCATGTCCAGCACAAAATAAGTGTCTTAACCATTATTTCTTTCCTGCCAATTAAAGTTGTACAACGTGCTACTGAAATACAAGGAATTTCAAGGACTCAGACCAATTTCCCAGTAACTGCTGCCTCACTTCTCTGGTAGTAAAGCATAGCTTTATTTTTAACTGTTATAACTGATGATTCATTTGTTGATATCTGGGAAGCCCACAGGCATTACCATCACAGTAGGAGAAGCATAAGATTTTAAGATTGTGATACTAGAGCTAAGCAGTTCGGTTGGCTTTGTCTTTACACTTGGACGATTCCATACAGATTAAAGATGATGCTCGAGAAATTTACCTAAATAACTTTAATTTGTTAAAACTGTCATCTTTCTGTTGAAGACCATTTCAGATGATGTGGTGGAGCAGGACAGAATCAGGTCTATTCTCCAGACCAAAAGGACAGCTGTCATCACTGACAGAGGACAGATAAGTAAAAGCTAGTGAAATACCACGATCACCATCAACGTGACAGAGAAACTGAAACAGTGGAATGAAGGAGTAAGAGGTGCACTTCCACCTAGAGCTGGCTGAAAAACCGTTTTCATCCTGGTAAAATTCTAATACCTCAGACTGCTTCTCTTTTAAAATAGCCAAGTGTTTTGAGACATTCCATCAAAAGCTTAGGCAAAGGTGGCATCTCCAAGCGGAAATTCTGATTATGGTGAAACTTCAGCAGAACATAGCTTTGCTTCAACAGTATTTCAGTAATTTCTAATTAATTCAGAACAGTCTTGTAGAAAAAGGCATTAGAATGAGAGTTTGCAGGTGCAGAATTTCTTTTTTTTTTAATTTTCACTATATTTTTGTATTAACTACATTTTTCCTAGTTTTATTTTAATAGTGGAAATCTTGGCAATGTTATTGCTGCTATCATAAAACCAAGCTATCTTTATCATGATGATTTATGTAGCTAGACAGTATGCAACATGTATCTGAAGTCATATACAGTTGAGATTTGCATGAAATGGTATTTTTATATTATATTTTAACATTATACCAAGAACTGTTGGCCATATGTTTGGAAAGGATTAAAAAACCACTATCCTCATATTAAATTGGGGAGAGGGGCTTGCTACTTATCAAATTTCTATTGGATATTCTTGACATTTCAGGTAACTGCTATTTTAAACATCAAAACCCACAAGAAGTACCTACAGATATATTGGGAGAGAGATGAAAAAACTGATACTAAACACAAAAGATGCTGTATTTCATTGCTGTAATTGTTGCATTAAACCAAGCTGCTAGGTTAATAATCTGCCATTTCTCAGGAAAAAGGGACAAAATTTTTCAATCATATACATCCAATTTCTCCGCTTTAAAATTAATTCCTTTCAAAGAAGGCAACAGTTAACACTGCAGAGGGATTTTTGCCCCTTTGCAATGCTCTACAGCTCTAAAACACTCGCTGGAAATAGGACTTCAAGGCAGCAGAGGGGAGCATAAGCTGAGTTCAGGAGCTTTCTGTGATTCTGCATCCATTGAATCATTAGTACTTCTGAAACTCGAGAAAACCGGGTATTGTATAAAATAGCTGGAGGGAGCAGCTTCAGAACATTAAAATACAGTCCACAGGCAATTTTCTAAAAGAACCCCCCCCTTTCCGTAGTTCTGTCCTCCTTTTTAATATTTCAAGCTAGATGCCTTAAGTGATATATGTATTATTTTCCTTTCAGTATAAGATTTTCTCTCTTTGACAGACTGCTTTGGTCTGGGGGCCCCAGCGCTGCTGTCTGCTGGGGGCTCTGAACCGCTCGCCTCAGGCCCCTGGGAGTCCGGCACCCCTCCGCCGGGGATGCTGCTGTGCAGGCTACGGCACAGTTTTCTTTGTATGTATTGCTTTCTTCTTACGTAGGGGGGCATGGAACAGTTTTCTTATGAGCTGCGGTTCTTTCTTCTTGTGTTGGTAGCTCTTCAGAGCTGCCAGGGTGGAAGGCACATGGAAAACACCAGACGGTACCGCTACTGCTCTTCGTTAGTCAGGGAACTGAGGGGTTAATTCTACTTCTGTTACGCTGGTGTAAACAGGGAGTAAATACTCATAATTGTCTATAATGCTAAACTAAGATAAAATATACATAAATAAGAGTAGCTAAAGCCTAGAGCCTTGGGGTGGGGGAGTTGGCAGTGGTTAGAGATTTACAATTTTTTAATGTTCACTTTAAACTGTAGAAGTGAGAGGCAAAGTTTCCTGTGGGTCATGAGCGGGGGCAGAGACTGACACCCACACGGGTCCCTTCATTGTGGGAGGGTGGGCTTAGAAAGGCTTGCTGGTTTTGTTTGGATGTTTGCAAAATCAGCTGTAGGGGTTTTCTGCCAAACAACAAGAGTAAAAGAGCTAGAGTTTAAAAACATAAATGCCTGTAGTTTCTTCTGGTTTTAGGGTAGTAAAGCCTTGTGTGTACGCACACACACACATAAACTATAATAGCAGTTAAGTGGTCACAGTTTTACTTGTAAGCAAAACTGGGTGTTAGATTAAAAAAAACCACAACTGTTCTCACATCAGTGACAGCTTCAAAAATAAAGTTTAAAAGATATAATAAGAAAAATGTTTCAAGCAAAGTCAGTTTCCAGCTTATTGATTCTGGGAGCTGATTCTCCTCTTCGTCACTCTGTGTTACACCACTGATGCCAAAACATGGGAAATGTAAATATTAACACTGTACAAAACCCTAAGTATTTTAAAATTAGTATTGATGGGTAGAATGTACACAGAATTCATAGTTTTAAAATGTGCATAAAATAGTGTACTGTTCAAGCAATAGTGCATAGTACCAAGCTTTCCTAAAATGATCTTTTAACTTGAAGAATTTAATCTTACTAAAGCAGAATGCAGATGTGAAACAGGTAAATGTTTAGTCATAGAATATACACAGGAGAAGAAATTCAGCAGTATCTAAAGGACCGTAATAGTAACAACAGTGGAACAGCGAAGTTACAATTGCCTAGAAACAGCATAAAAGAGTAGAAAATTTAGCCCTGTGCACTGATTTAAATAAAAGCCTTCATGTATGTTGTTAGAGCATATTGAAAGTGACATTATGTTAAGAGGGTTCAGCCAATGAAGCTGTACTGACGTAAGCTCGGGCAGAATTTGGCCCTGCCTATCACATATATTAGACATGCACTGCTCATTCTCTTCTTTTGTCTTGCTCCGTTCTGACCTAATGATTGTCTCTGTGGTCTGTGGTGCCGACTTCATCCTTGACCCCGGCTTTCTTCCTCTCCCTGTATCTCCTGTGGCTGCATGTTACTGCTCTCGTTGCTTTGGCCATCTATTTTTCTGCCATAATTTCATCCTCACTGAAATCTCCCATTAAAAAAATCTGATTATTTAAAAGCTATCATTGAAGCTATTTTCTTTCCTAATTTGAAATGCTTGGGTTTTTACTTTAATGGTTCTCAATATAAACACCCAGCAGAAACATTAAAATTTATCCACTTAAGGCAAATTTTAATGTAAAAAATATGACCATTTTCATCTTCAGCTATCCCTACCAGCTCTTCATTGAGTTCAAGATCTGCTCAAAATGTCTCTCCTTGTTTTCTTCCATGGATTTTCTCCAGGCTACCTTTTCATCTAAAGGCTTGACTTTCCATTCCACCTCTCCTTAGGAAGTAATTTTCATCAGAGCCGCGTGGGTACCAAATGCTATCAAGTAAGACTGTGTTACACACAGCTTTGTTTGCATTGTATATATGCAAATGCAGATAAAGTCAGTGGAGAATAAGGTCCCATTGGTCAATGCTATGCAAGAGTGCCCTGGGATAAGCAGGCCATCTACGACACAGAATACCCCTAACTGTGTCCAAAGAGCGTATTTTGGATAAAAACAAGAGGAAATTGGGCTTTCAGAGCTGAGAGGGAATGGGTAGGACACAAAGCCTGTGGCTACAAGAATATTGAATATAATGGGGATCGTGATGGAGCAACCTCTCAGCCTTTTTTCTGGCATGAAAGGCATTGTTCATAGGGGAGGGGGGCATTACAGTTGCCTTATTTCTTTTCCCTTAGTCATAAGTCTCTGAAGGAAGACACCCTGCTAAGTTTTATGCTTCCACAACAGCTTAAAGATCCTTGTAACTAGGACAAACACGAAGACTTCTCAGCTTTCCCTAGCAACTCCAAATTAAAGCTGGAATATTCCTGTGAGGTTTTCCCCCCGATTAGCACCATTCTCCACTGTCCTTTGCCAACATTGTTTATAAAACTGCTCTTAAACTGCTTCCGCTATCTGAAAAAAACACACTTCTCTCAATCCTTCCATCCAATCCTACTGCTTTTCCATTTGTTTTCTAACTTCTTATGATAATACCCATTTCTGAGTGACACCTTTTATTTTGCTACAAATTCCAGTTAACAGAGGCACAAAAAAAGAGAATAAAAGAGATAGCTGTGACAGTGAGCAATATCTGAAGAGTGCCATGGACTTATACAAATGTCGGTTTACTACCACATTTGTACCAAAACCAGTATCAGCACTTCCTGTTTGTGGAATACACGTGCTAGCCACTAGGTAGCTGATGACAACTATGGACAAAGTATGAAGAGCCACCATTGCCTCCCTCATTCCCCTTTCAGGGATGCTTGTAGCAAGTCCACTTCCAGTTAGCCAAAAGAACTGGAGTACCTCCCTGTGTTAATCATGAATTAAATTCATTTTCAGGTGTCTTATTAATATTAGATATTTTAGAAATGCCTGTTGGACAACAATGTTTCAGTTTTCATGGATAAGTGTTTAGGGCTTGCTACTTTCTTGAACAGTAACCTTATTTTTGATCCATTTAACTCATCATTTCCATATTTTGTAGCTATAATAGGAAGCAGTTGCATAATCAGCTCGCACATTTCTCTAGCTGTGCCATATGGTCCTGTGGTTTGCATACCACAGAGTGAAGAGCAAAAATAAAAATCAGAATGTAGTCATCAAAATTCTGCCCTGGAAAGCTCGTGCACAGCCAAACTCTCTTCTTGGAGCATGCCCCCACCAAATTACAGCACTAAAATATTTCCTCACAGAGGATATGAAAGACATCCACAAACTCCAAAAACATGGTGGTGTGTGGGAGGACTTCTGGAAAAGCTAATGTACTACATGCCACCCTGCAAAAACATACTACAGCAGAAAACAGGCAACCAGACAGAGCCAAGGCAATGTGACATAATAAAGTTTTCTAGATGAGTTTCTATGCTTAGATGAACATTAGAGGATTATGGCATTTGAGGTCTCCAAAAAGTTAATTTTTCATTTTTAGATGACTGTCCTGCCTATTCCAGATGCATCCGTATGTGCTACTTGGTGCTGTTCCTCATCCGTCTGGAGAGGGCTTGTCTCATACACCTGAACACGTAAGTCAGTAACAAGGCAAGCATGGCTCCCACTTATTTGCCAGAGGTCGGAGTAGACTAGAAACACAGTGTGCTTTCCCACGCAGGGGGGAGAAACAGAACAACCCTCCCACACCATCACATCACTGTCCTCCTGCGCTAGAGCCCAAGAAGGACCTTCTGCTGTATCCTGACACCGAGCTACGCCTCTCGCAAGGGGCAGACGCCATGGTAAACATCAACATCTTCCTCTACCAGCCCACTGAAGTTACCACATTTTCATGCAATTAGGAAAGTCAGCGCATTGTAGTTTTTTGTATCATAACAATGAAGCTAGTTTTCATTTCATTACCTGTAGCTGAGAGTAAAGAAAAATTGTTCTTTAAAAATAAATGAATTGGTCAAGTCGCAGCAAACTACTCACGAGAGAATTCATCCTTGGAATCTAATACAGAACAAGCTCTGCAGCGCAGCAGTACACACTTTAAATAATGCCTTTCCAAGGCATGTTATCCTCTCAGTGAAAGAAAAAAAAAGAAAAAGAAACAAAAGGTTATATATCCAAGTTCAATAACTATTATCCCTATAGTAGCTGGTAGGCACTGCAGTAGTATTGGAGACAGCTGACTTGGAGGTATGACTACTTTCAGTATGAGCAGATTGCAAGAAATTAATTGCTTTTCTCAGATTTTAGTATTGTTGCCCCAAGTAAAAACCTGAAGTGGCAACAGAAACAAGCTACAAGTATATCACAGCCCAGACTGAGTAATTGTTCTAATTTACTGCTGGGCTGGGAGAGCCTAAAAATCAGGTTACTTAGTTGCCTAGACTAGGATATATGGTTCCTGATTTAAATTTCTATATTTGTTGCCTTTGGCCAAAGAACCTGGGAGTTTGAACCAGGAGCACGTACAGCCACACACAGAGAGCTGGCAGGCTGGGAACACACAGTGAAGACCTACCCATCCAGAAGGCGTTCACGGAGAGCATCTCTGTAATGGAGGAGAGGAGTAATGGAGAATCCACTTGATGAGTGCTGGCTTTCCTCCTTGGTAAAAATCCAGCTATAATAATAATCTTGTCAGGAAACATGAAGCCTGGCAGCTCCCTTAGTGCTGGGAGTTGGGAGACATCCCCAGGTGGGCAGGACCTCACCAGCCAGGGCTCATCCCACCACCCCAGCCAGGGCAGGAGGGAGCCAGGGGCAGTCCCCAGCACCCACCTGGCACCTCCCTGGGCATGGGGACAGCCCAAAGCTGTTCTGGGACATCAGCCCACAGGTTGAGGCCACAACCAGGCAGAGCTATAGGGCACTAAAGACCAGCATCACCAGAGCACAGAAGCATGGCCCCTGTCTGGGCTGAAACAGGGCCCTGGGCAGGGTGGGGAGAGGCCCCAGGTGGGGCCGATTAGGGCTGATCAGGCCCATCAGTGCCCCCAGGGCCCTGGCAAGTCTGAATGTATGTAACTGCTTCCAAAAAAAAAGGGGAGAAAAAATCATCATATTAATATCCGTGGTTTTCCTCCCTTTGCAGAGCTTGGAATAAAATTCACATTCATTTCAGTCATGAGAATTAGCATCTGTCCTCTGCCAGGAGTGGAGAGGAAGGAACAGCTTATGAATTTTTGGATCAGTAACTTGTCCCTTCCGCTCAGGCCCACAAATGATGTTATGTGCAGATGTCAACTCATGCCGTCAGATTCCACATTTACTGAATGCAGCAGGTGAAACTATGTAATTGAAGAATACTGTATGCACGTTTTCTGGACTGAGCTGTACTTTAATTCTAGCCTTACTAGAATATTCCAAATAGTCTAGAACTTTACTTCCCACATGATATACAAGCTGATTTTGTTTTCAATTTTCAGCCACAGGGGATCAAACATACCAAAATAAGCATATTCTTCAAGAATTTTTTTCTACTCCTTTTACTACTCTTTCTCTGTAAATAAAGTTTCATAGAATGTCCTAGGGGTTAGAATTTGAGTCTACTTTCAAAGAGAAATTTTTTAGCATATCAGATGTCTGTAGACTTAAAAATGTGTTATTCTTGGCTACAATACTGTCACAGACATCCCAGCAAAACACATTTATACTTGTTTTACGTTCTGTTTTGACTCTGTTGATTGGGAATAATTGTGAATAATATTGTGAATAGGCAGCAAATACACACTGTTAAAGGAATACCAGCATTCCACTGTTGTCTAGAAGTTTTGGCTTGTATTCAACATGCAGAAGATTAAAGAGTCTCCAGAAAAAAGTTTACTGTAATGACTTTTTTTTATCACTTAAACTCCAGAAATGAAAGTTACAATACTACAATATTGATTCTTCTTCAAAAATTAATGTGGTGAGTACTTTAGATGTCGTGCTTTCAGGATGTAATGTTATCAAAATAAATGAAAATAAAATCTGTGGTTGTAGAAGGTAGCAAAAAAAGTGGGGGTTTTTTTGAGGAATTTTGTAATTCTAAACACCTGATCATGCGTAAATTATGACAGAATTAACGCACATGATTTAATTTTGCTCTGACCGGCATTAGGTACGTGTCTTTGTCCATAATGACTATGGAAAGTTGAAAATTTTTGGAACATCCTTTGATTCCCTGATTCTGTCAACCAAACCGGGATCCTTCAAAGTAGCTGCCAGCTGTTGCTGTGGGCTGCTCCCCGCTGCTCTTCGGAACACCCTCAGGCCTGTCTGTGGAGCACGTGCTGCTGTCAGCAGCACGCAGCCCACTCCGGTGCCTTCAAGAAGGTTACACGTGTGTTTAAAGTTACGTACGCACTTAAGTGCTTGGTTGGGTGGAGTCCAATACAGCGGCTCGCAGCTCCTTATTTCACATGCAAAAAACTTGGTCCAAGAACAGACGTGTACACAATAACAGGCTGATTTCTTAGCCTTGATTATGCTGAGATGTTGAGAACTTCCACAAGACGTGCTCCATGGTCTCGCTTCCAGAGAAACACTGAAATCAGTCCATATCCAATGGGCAATGTCGAAACACCAGCCAGCAACTTTCCCCACAACACATCCTCAGGTCTCTGCACAAGCCCAGGCAGCCCAGATGTACTCAACTACTTCTAATTTACGGTAGTTTTGCTGCAGGGAATTTCAGAGGTACTGTGGGTGAGTTTAAGACTCACTTGGATTACAGCATACAGTAGCAGGCATTTCACATCCAGCCTTTTCCCATTCAATTTTCATTGTTTTAAGTTATCTGTAGGCACACAGGTGCTATTGTGCAGTAGTGCTGGACTTCTCATGACTGTATGAGATGTATAGATGTCTCATACTTCAACTCCACAGGGAGAACTGAGTGCCAGTATTTCAAAAAGTGCCAATTTTAACTGCAATATATGGACCTAATGCAGGCAAAGCAATTTACAGAAACTTCTTTAAGCCACTTTAGTCTCTATGGCTTGCTCTAATTTTGCCGCAGAAAATATTTGGGTCCCTAAAGTCCCCCTGCTGCACACATGAAGAAGCTGATGTTTTGGCCAAGCAAAGCATCAGGGCATCCCTGCTCTGCTTAAACCCACCAGGCGGTTGCAGCCCTGGCGGTCTCAGGCCATACATACAGTCATCCCCAGGTCTGCAGACCAGCTCCTCTGCCCACAGGAGGCTCGGTGTTTTCCCCGTGTGCTTCCCCCGGCATTCCTTATAGTCTTCCTCGGGCCTCTTTTCATTATTCAAAATTATTTCAGTGTGTATGATCAAAAAAAGGGTATTAAATGGCTCTGTTCTTTCACAGGCAGTTCTGGGAACTTAGTGATGGGGATGGGTTTGGTCCATTTTCCAGAAAGTGCCTCCACCAAGGAGAAATGCATAAAGAAAAGAGTATTTCATCTGGATAACCCAGTGTTTCCATTACAATCCTATAACGTCTAATTATGTACTCCATAAATCTTCATATTTTGTTATGAAGCTCATAATAACAAAGTCTGATAAATAGATTCTCTCCCCGGCCACTACCAATTGGGTAGAAAAAATACTTATTTATGAAGCTTTATTAATAAAATGTGAATAATTCAAACAGCTTCTTCAGTGAAGAAACAGCAGTAGAGTATATTCTTATTTGCATATAAATGAAATGATGCTTTAGTGTCAGAGTGAAGAATTAAATAATATGAATTTTTACAGTGCAGTCCTGACAGCCTCATAAATATTATGGTCATAAGTTGCAGTTTCCTAAAAATCTCATTTTGTCTATTATTACAAAAATATGACCAAAGGGCCAAGTCCTGCTCATTTTACATGTGTGAGTATTCCCAAAGACAACACAATTATTCAGTAAGTGAGGTTACCAGATTCAGCCTTATGTCAGATAGCGGAGCAGAAGCACAGTGTTATCTACATATCTATTAGGAGAACAGAATCTCTTATTTAACCACAAGAAAAAACCTTGTATGTTGGTAAAATATAGAGAACAACAAAGGCAATTGTAACTCTACATTTGAACAGATGCTCCAGGTAAGGACAATATACAACACGGGGAAAGGGAAAGCATCAGCTAATACCCGTAAGATGCTGGTTTTCCCCTTAGTTATGCGGGTACCAGTTTGGCTCAGTATTCCTGTTGGGCTGTAAGCAAGCCCAAATATAAGAACATGTGAATGACTTTAAACAGATTGTTGCTGCTGAGGAAAGCTTTGATTTTGTCTGGTTTAATTTTATCTAAAGGGTGAAGAAGTTCTGAAGCACAGGCTCAGACCGGCTGTCTTGCTTTTGGCTTTTGGCTGGAGCCTCAACCATTTGCTGAGCCACCTTTGAGAAGCTGAGCCCTCAGCACAGCAGTGGAGCGGGGAAGGTCTGGATGTGGGTAGCGAGTGCTGAGCTGGGTGAAGTGCGCTCTCCCCAGGGGCAAATAATGGCATGGACCAGGGACGCTGCTTAAGAAACTCCTCTGAGAGACGCTGAGCAATCTCAGCAGCTGGGAGAAGACATGGGTGCCATCATCTTCCCGCTCCCTGACAGTGAGATTTTTCTGGCCACCGTGCTGTGAAAATGGGACAGGATAGTCACATACGGAAAGGGCACACGTGGAAAGGAAAGCTAAACCTGGGTGGCAGGAGGAAAAGAATTAGTTATAGAGGTTTTGGATGGTTTGTAAAGTATAGAAATTTATTTATGAATTCTAGAAAAGAGGGACTCTGGGAGGATATAGTCTGATCTCCTGTACATTACAGGCAACTCTATTTAACCCTGAACCGAGCCTGCTGTACTCAAACACAGCATAGCCTGTGTGTGGCTGCCCTGCCTTCTCCAGGAAGGCATCGAGTCTCAATTTGAAGACATCAAGAGCCAAGGAATCAACCACAGCCCTTCACTGTTTGTTCCCAGGAGTATTTACTGTCAGTGGTACTGAATTAGATACTGAAGACTATGCTATTTTAATATGCTTGATTTCAGCTACTTGGCATCATTTCCTCTTATTTCACTTTTTGGTAGGCTCAAGTGGCCCATATATTCAATATTTTTTCCTGTGCATACATGTATACACTGTTAGCAACTCACTTTTCAATCTTTTTGATCCATTGGATAGGTTAAGATTCTTAGTTCTTCAAGTATATGGCATTTTCTCTGACTTCAGATCACTCTGTAGCTCCTCTCTATCCTCTCTTCATTTTTTCGGTATCCATCTTGCGACATGAGCATCAGAACTGTGCACGCCGTGCCTTAATCATCCTCGGCAACTTGCATGTATGGGTAAAAATTTGCCACCATTAACATCTGCACTCTGTAAGTCAAGGTTTGCATGAAGGTTTGCCTTTTTGCTACAGCGATCTCATCAGCTGACTCATCGGTCCTTTCCAAGCTTCTCCTTTGTGCAGGAGAGCCTACGTTCCTTATTCTTAGGTATATGTCTTCTATTGATTTTATTAAAATATACTTTGCTTGAATGAGACACCGTTTAGAAAAGGTAAGTAATTCCTCTGCATCTTTGCCCAAGGTAATTTTTATACCTATTTTTAACTCCCTTTAAATAGACTGTAGAGGCTGCTTTATTCCAGTATATTTTCTGACACCACAATAATTCTTGACGTTTCAGATACAACCAATCAGAAAATATTGGCAGAGACGGTCACTGCCTCATCCGAGTGCATTATTCTGGGGCTGCGTGGCATTGGGATGTGCTCATTTGCATGTGAGAGCAAAGCTGGCAGTCTCAGCTTTCCTGCAAAATGGTTAAGGTATGGAAATGGAAAATGAAAAACAGGAAAAAAGGACTTTAGTCCCATGGTTTTCAAATCAATCTCTTCATGTTAGTGCAAGACTCATGAGTCCTGAATGATTGAATTTGACAGTATTCCTGAAGGGCACAAGAGCATGAAGAGATTTGTCTCAACCTGGTGCTAAAGAGAGAAAATTTTGCCATAGAATCATATTGCCCAACAAAAAGAGGAATTAAAAGTTGGAAAGCATGTGGCATTTAGGCTAATGAAGACTAAATAATACATTTAACAGTCTACGCTATCATTAAAATTGGATTTTGTATATATGTGTAAAGGTGTATATATATATTTAATACCACCAGGGCAAAGGTAGTACCTTTATTTGCTCATTTCTAAGTAGTTTCTAATTGATTCTAAGTTTCTAATTTATGAGCAGATATTCTTGGCAGCAGGAGGACGTAAGGATCTCCTACCTCTGTGCTGGATATGTTCATCAAAATGTTCACCCTGGATCTTGCTTATCTTTTTTCCAAGGCTGGAGGGCAGTACAAACACAGGGAGACTTCTGCTAGTTTCACTGACCTAGGAAGAGGTGAATAGATGTGCTCTAGTGTCAGCACGGATCCTTTCAGATCTGTCAGCGGATACAAAAAGTTGGATTCAGCTGCAGATTCTGGCAGCAGTGGACGCGATCGCACAGCAATGTCTGGACCCTTTCTGGGCGAGCTCCCTGAGGTGGGCTTTGGCAAATGCTCGTCAGTCCTGCACGGGCCTGGCTTGTCATGTGGCTTCTCATCCTTCAGATCCAACCTGGAGATAAAGCCACAAGAGAAGACAGTGCAGCGGTTTGGTTTGCAAAGCATTAGACCTGCTGCTTTGTCCGTCATATTCAGTTGATAGAATTTCTTCTCCGTCCTTCTGAGAAGTTCCTACCTTGGGGCATTGTTAGAACTGGAAGCCGAGTGTTGAAGGAGCAGGTGGAGCCTTTTCTGCCCCTACAGTGAAGAAGGGATCTCTGCTTACCCAAGCCAACAGAAAAGGAGAGTCTCATGCTGTAGCAAAGGCACAGAAGCTGTGCAGAAGCTGTGCCTTTACCTACTCCACATTCATTCTGAATAAAGCGAAAATAAGTTAGAGACACTTTAGCAAGTACTGAGGAAACACAGTGGAAACGGTGCGCATAATTTGTCACTGTCCTGTGAAGATGCACATGAAGGAGGACACTGATGAAGAGATGACTTTTGAGATGATATGCGTGAGAGGAGAGTCACAGGCAATTTGGCTGAACTTCCTTCTTAAACAGAGGAGAAGCAAGAAGATAAAAAGCCTTTTTAGAGAGATAAAGGAAGGCGAGCATCAAGGCTGGCATTTCTGGCAGACTAAAAAGAGTAGGACAATAAAATAAAAGACAATATTAGATTACATTACAAGCGCAGTTATGCTCGTGAGAACAAATAAATGTAAATTTGACATGATGGAGAACCAGAATCACTGGAAAGACAGCACAAGAGAGCACAACACGTTTGGATCCATAGGAAAGGAGGGAATGGAGAGGAACAAGTGATCAAGGTAGATAAATGACCTGGGTCTAAATGAAAACGATTTTAGGTGTTGGGACCAAGATCAGTTGAGATATTGCAAGGAAAGAAACCAGAGCTAGAGAGGGTCTGGATCAGAAGATAGAATGAAATGTGTTTCTCGCTGTGTATGAATGCAACCGAAGTGATGGGGAGAGGGGGAGTACGGATATGACTGACAGAGAAACGCCAGTAATGGGAGCTGTGCAGCAGCGGTGATGATGGGGTGTTCCACAGGATGACAGCTCCAAGGCAGGGAGGCCAGGGAGGTCGGCTGAAACCCTGACCTTGGCCAGGAGGCAGCAGAGCTAAATATGCAACCTGTAAGCCAACACCAGCTATTCTGCAAGTATTGATTGGAAAAAGTAATTCATGGTTCGTTAACAGTATTCAGAAATGACTGCAGGTAAGATTGTCCCAAGAGGTTAATTTAGAATGACAGTGCCTGTCATTAGCGCTAGGAGAAGCCTGCGCTCATGAATGTTTATGCTGCCCTTCCAACTTCTGTAAGGTTACAGGGATAAAAGAAAGAATAGACTTTGGCCTGCATTATTTTGTCATTATCCCTCATTTAATTCATGTTTGCTATAATCTGCTTTTAAATACCGTCACCTTTAACTGAAATTATTGAGAGTTAGCGTACTTAGCAAAATCTCAAGCTGCTACGCTGGCTTATTAGAGCTCTTGACAGAAAGTGCAAACTAGAACAACTTTTGGAAAGAACACCACACATCTCAAAACAAACCACCCCCAAAATACCAAGGCAGCTCAGCAGCTCACTTCTGCACCCTCCTGAACTGTGTAATAGGAGACAACACAACTTAGCTGAAGTGGTGGAACCTGTTTCTGCTTTTAAAGTTTTTGTTAACCTAAGCAAAGCTTATTATAAGGTAACAGCCAAGTGACAATGTTGCCTTGGGAACTCTGGCAATCCCAGGCTTGGCTGTCATTTACCAAGGGGTGCAGGCAGGTATCTCTACATGAAGTACGCAATAAACGAGAGTATTTTACTTCATATTCTCGTGAAGAGATCTATGCATTATCAAATGCAGGAGAGCTAGTCTTTAATAACAGCAATTTTTTAAATCTTAAAATAAATAATGACCAAAATGCATAAAAGACAGAAAGCGATAAATGCTTTTATTTACAAACAAGCAACTGCATTGGCTTCAGTAAAATCCCACCACTTTTAAACAACAGTAAAACGTAACTCCAATAAGCAGCCTCTTTTCCTAGGCCTGCTCATTGTTGGTCAGTGGCTACAGCGCAGCGCAGAATCAAGATGTTTACTTTTGTATTCGGTGCAATCCCTTTTGTTGCACAATTAGGTGCTAAGGCAAAGCAGCAAGCCAAGTTACGTTCTCTGTTACTACTGGTGTAACAGAAAGCAGTTTCATGGACTCTCAACTATTTAACTTAATTTATAGCAGAGCTAATGACAGCAAGATCTTATCCAGGGGCTGTAATTATTTCGCAATAATCACAGGTAGAAAACAAAACTTTGTAAGGGCTGAGGATCATTGTTCAGAGCACGAGGATCTTTGGCAGTCCCAGGCCTCTGCAGCAGCAGGCCCACGCCACCCGGGGTTACCGGCTGCGCACCCCCCGCGGCCTCCTGACAGGGCCCCGATGGCGGGGCGGCCCCGGAGCCCCCCTCACACCGAGGCACCGCCGTCCCGCCGCCCACACCAGGAACCCGCGCCACGCCTAAACAACGCCGCTCCGGCGCCGGTCTCTCGTTCCCCGCCACACGACGTGGGGGGCAGTCCCAGCCAGCCGCTGCCAGCCACCAGGAGCAGGCCGAGCCCCGAGGCCGTGTCGGTGGCCCAGCCCGGCCCTCACCGGCCACAGCCCCGACCCCGCCGGTAACGCCCCGCGCGCGCGCGCTCTGGACGGGCCTCCCCCCCGCCGGCCGGCCAATAGCAGCGCGCCTTCCTCCTCCCGGCCACCCCATTGGCCGTTGCGGCGGCTTCCGCCGAGGGCCGGGATTGGTGGCGGAGGGGCGGGCGGCGAAAGGCGGCAGCGGGCAAATCTCCGGCGCACGGCGGCAGCGCGCGTGAGTCCCCGCGCGAGACCCCCCGGCCCTGCGCGCGCCCCCCCCCCCCCTTCCCCCCCCCCCCCCCAACCCTTCCCCTCAGCCCCCGCCCGGCGGACGCGCTGTGGCCATGGCGGCGCCGGTACCGCCGGTACCGCCCGGCCCCTCCGCGGGGACGGGGGGGTCCCCACTCGGCGCGGCCTGATCGACCCTGGGGAGGCCCCGCTCGGGCCCCCTCGCCCCGCGCCTCGTGGCGGGCCTCCGGCTCTGCCCTTTTCCGCGCGATCGACCCGGAGCCGCGCTACCGGGAGCTGCCCGGTGAGGCCGGGCTGCTGTGACAGCTCCGGGTGCGCCCCCTCTGCCCGGCACCGCCAGCCCATCCGGGACTGCGGGGCGTGACTCCGGCCGTGGGGCTTGTAACGGACGGACCGACCGTCTGGCAAATGTCATCTTACTGCGGGGCCCAAACCAGGCACACAATTTGCTTCTCTTAACTGACAAAGTAGAGATATTCACGTCAACTTTTGTTTTGGGCATGCTGAGCAGCTTTTTCCAGGGTATGTAAGTCCCGCTGGAAGGCGCTCTGGCGGCGGCGGGCTGGTTCCGGCCGGGCACTGGGCAGCAGCACCGGTGTTGGTGTGCAAGGCTCAGGTACCGGACTCGGAAGATCCTGAAGCTACGCGGGCTGTTTGAATCTGTCACTGTCTGGGGTTCTTTTTACTTGTTTTGATATTATGGAGAACACTTTTTTTTTTAATTGGACATGTGATTTCACTGCAGGAAAAGTTCTTTGAGCTACAACTTCGGATCATTTCAGTCTTCCTCTTAGTTTTTTCTCTCTAATGGTGTCTTTTGAGTGTTTTTTAATGTAAAAACTAAATATCTGACTGAATCAAACTTTGTTTGATGTTCCATTTTATAACTATTAAGCCCACTTCCAAATTAGTAAACCATTTTTTAATATACTCAAGTATTCAGTTCTGCAGATAGTAGCTTGTGGATTTAACACAAATGAATGGAAATGACGCCTTGCGTTTCCTTTCACCCTCCTCAGGTGTTCCCATGGGGGTCTGCAGGCAGACAGGAGCATTCATTTTCTTTTGCTAAACAAGGTGTTTGTGGCCAGCCTTGAACTGGAAGAGCCAGAGCCGAGGCTGGCGTGGGGCTGGATTAGAGCAAGCAGGCCATAGTGAGCGGCACAGATGCCTGTATTAATTTGCACTCCGTATTCTGCTAATGAGGCTGTGCCATTTCAGGTCTGGAACAGGCTTATCTGCCTACTCAGCACTAGCAGAGGGAGTGTCTACCTGTGAGAGACCAGAAGTATCGCTAATCTCATTCCATTAGTTTCCAAGTCGCACTCTCCAGCAAAGCTCCCTCAAAAAAAGAGGCCGTTGCCCGTCCCTGTTCTAGTGGACGAGGATGACAGACTAAAGATAGCCTGCATTCTCTGGGGACAAAATATATTTCTAGCTCCACAAATGAAACGGATGAATCCTTTAATTTGAAGTTTTTCAGAATAGGTTTCCCCCTGGTGGAAAAGTTCAGCCAGAACTTTGAAGGTTTGGCAAAGTTACAAGGAAGGAAGATTTTTGAATGGAACCAGTGTTGGGCAGCTGTAAGAGGTGGTGCCTCCGGGCTCACTTATCACTGGTTATCCTGTCCAGGGGCTCTCTGCTTTTCTTTTCCTCGTGAAATATGGTTTTCCTCATGAACTGGTTGGATGGTTGCATCCAGGGGGTAGTGGAGTGACAGCTCAATGTCCAGATGGAGACCGGTGATGACTGGTGTCCCTTAGGGGTCTGTATTGGGACCAGCACTGTTCAATATATTCATCATTGACACAGACAGTGCAAGGCCAAGTGCAGGGTCCTGCCTCTGGGTTGGTGCAACCCCTGGTATCAATACAGGCTGGGGGATGAAGGGATTAAGACCAGCCCTACAGAGAAGAACTCTGGGGTACTGCTGGATGAAAAGTTGGATGTAAGCTGACAATGCACGCTTGCAGCCCAGAAAGCCAGCCACATCCTGGGTCCCATTTTAGTAGAGCCTGTTGCAATAGGACAAGGGGTAGTGGCTTTAAATTCAAAGACGAAAGGTTTAGGCTAGATATGAGGAAGAAATTTTTTACAATGAGGGTGGTGAAACACTGGAACTGGTTGCCCAGAGAGGTGGTAGATGCCCCATCCCCGGAAACATTCAAGGCCAGCTTGGACGGGGCTCTGAGTAAGCTGATGTGGTTGAAGATGTCCCTGCTCATTGCAGAGGGGTTGGACTAGATGACCTTTAAAGGTCCCTTCCAACCCAAACTATGCTATGATTATATGAAATATAGGATTATCAGGTTTTTTTTTCATTGTACAATATTAGTACACTGTACTAAGTTACACTTTTATTTACAGAGTTTCTAAGATTTGGAAAGAAGTGTTTCAAAATAAGCACGTGCTATTATTGTTATGGAGGGAGGGCAATAAATCACAGAATCAATAATTATGGCTTTTGTTGATCTGCTGTAGAAGAGAGAGAAATCTCTCATATTGAGAAGGTATTTTTTCTCTTATAATTTCTTCCAGGTTTTCTGCCTTTGTCTGGGTGTTGCAGTATGCATTGCAGCTATTCCTGTGTGCATCAGTTCCTTGCCTTTCAAAGCAAACTTCAGGGAAGAGATAATGCTTTAATG
Source organism: Alca torda (assembly GCA_008658365.1). Taxonomy (NCBI): domain Eukaryota; kingdom Metazoa; phylum Chordata; class Aves; order Charadriiformes; family Alcidae; genus Alca; species Alca torda. The sequence continues at coordinate 16,839,157 of CM018087.1, read as the reverse complement.
TGAATCAGGAAACACAAGAGATGAAAGAAAATCACTTGTGTCTAAGCTTATCCTGCAGTCTTCCTTCCCTTCCCCCTTTATTGGAGTGGGTTTACTGGTTTAGTTTTTTGCTGGGGTGATTGGTGAAGCTTTGTTTTAGGTGGGACAGCGGAACTCCTCAGACTCCCTAAATCTCATCTCAGGAACTGAGTGCAGGGCCAGGAAATGTCTTACCAGATATGCTTGCTCCCCCAGGTGTCCAGAAGTGGTCTTCAAAGTCTTGGATTTTTTTTTACTTCAGGTTCATTTCATGATGGAGACAGTGGTGAAGTCTCACTGTGAGGAACAGCACCCTCATCAGGCTCAAGACTTCCATGGGAAGCATGAGCAGAACAGCAAGCTTTCAGGTATGTGCGAAAATAGGGATTGCTAACATTATGTTTTGCTGCTGACATGATTCTTCATCACTTCAGGAAGTTTCAGCATCAATTATAAGCCTGTCTCTTTATGGTCCTATTGTATAAAGAATTAATGAAATTAAAATATTTGACGTTGCTTTTGATTTTAAGCTTATTCTTGCATTCCATGTGTTACAAAACTTCATCAGCAGTAGTTTGTTACAACTCGCTAACCCTACTATTTATTTATTACAGAACTTTATTATAAAAGCATACCATAATTTCGAAAAGGAAGTCCTTGAGAATAAAATTTTCTGACCAGACAAGTCCAAAAAAATATTATTTTTCCTTTTAACCTATAATCACCAGCTTTATTATTAGATTTCTTTAGATGTGTCTATGTGCATAAAAACACCGTTCTTGCTCTTACCAGAGAAGCTGAACTGCGAACATGGGCTCTGATAGTGTTTTTTGTTGCTCGTTTTTGGGTCTCTCTGTGAATGTACTTCAATCTAGACTTTCCGTGCAATGCTTGCTCAAGTAATTGTGGGTGGTCAGCCAGCTTATATAGAATGGTACTGATTTTCCTAGAAATAGATCATCCTCTGTCAGTCTCCTGCACATCCACGTCCAGAATTACGTAGAGTGATGCTGAATAATATTTAATTGTCTCACTTTGCAAATGCTTTTCATTCTAGGAAGTAATTACTTTAAAATCTGCTCACAGAAAATGTTAGATATTATTATTATTACTACACACTGATGGCACAATGCCTGTATGTTCTCTATACCCAACTGGGGATTCAGGCACCCAGAAGAGAACAGATGATGTTTATACTGCTGTATATCAACAAGGGCGGTCACTGGATGTTTGTAGCACTTTTTGGGATCTTTCACACAAGAAGCAGCGTTGAGTTCCTAAAAGCTCTCAGTGCCTTGGGTAGGCGCTGCTCTAGCCTAGGACCTGCAGCCTGTGTCACCCAGCTGTTAGTGCTCCGACAGCATTGAACTTTATCCAGCCACGAACCCGAATTCAGTGTCAGTGAAAATGGAGTATTTGGCAGATTTTTGTAACAGTTATCAAGACAGCTTTTCGTGATTGTTAGTATTTACTTTAGGACTGTTAGACTGGTGGCACAAAACAGCCCAAAACCTGCTATGGTAAGGAAAGTAGAAATCCGCTTGTTTCTAAAGACTTAAAAAAATGTGCCTTTTGAGTCCTTCTTAGGAGTCTTGGGTTTTGCCAGAGTTAAGTCCTTTTTTCCTAACCAAGCACCTTTACTTGAGAAATTCCAGTGCAAATTTTACATTGTAAGTTACTATCAGTGTATTTTTTTTAGTAAAAACTGAAGCTTGAGCAACTGTCATCAGAAGTCAGAATAAAATGCAAGCCTTTGAACAAAACTGTAAGTTGCTTTATTTGGAGCAGGTTAGATATCAAACTAGTTCTAAACAATGTTGTTCTAACAGAGCCTGTTAGAACCGTACCACTGTTGAAAACCATTTTCTAGCTGTGTCCTGTGGCTACTGACCTCTTGGGATGAAGTTTGTGTAGGATGTTTCAGAACCCAATAACAGGATTATCTTCCTGTGGGGAAAGGCCTGTGTCTCTGAGTGATGCAATAACATCTCGGTGTTAATTCTTTATAGTTCTGTTACGTGGTTTCATCTCTTAACGTCTTTGAGTATTCCTGGGGAAAATGGAACATGGTACGAATATCAGCCTTTCCCCTTCCTGTGTTTTCTGAAGATTTCAGAAAGATTTCTTGAATGTCTTGCATTTGTTATGCAATAAATGAGCATTTGTGTAAAAGATTGAAATTACTGTGCAAAGTAACTGGCAATGCCACTTTTTAAATGATAAAGCTTTTTATGAACAATTCTCTTGTAGTGACAAAACAAGAATTACAATAATAATAGTTAAATTTCTTAATAAAGTTCTGAGTACGTGGGCAATATGAATGCTATCAATTAAAAAAACATTATGTAGTAACTTCCTGAAATTTTAGTGTTATTTTCAATAGAAATTTTTGCTATATTGATAGGAAAATGAAGTGATTCCTCAAACTTCCGATTTCCTACTTTTCAAGGTGTTTAGCTTAATCTGGCTCTCTAATATTGGGGAATAAACAGAATAACTGTAGAGTTGACCACTTTTCTTTAGCCTTTTTTGGGGATTATCAGACACAGGGTCCTGTCCATCTCGACTGTTAGTACAAGTATTGTCATTTTTATCTGAGGATATTTTTAAAGTTTTTAGATATGATTCCTAGCAGAACTGATTAACCTTTTACTTGTATTTGTTGATCAAAACAGTATCCTAAATGAATGTTAGCAGTTTTGGTGTGTAGCGTAGAGGGTTTTTTTCATTCCTGAAATATGCCCCCTGAAATGACTTAAAATAACTTGGAGAAGCAGTGACCCACTTAAAGGGAAAAAAAAAAGTAAACTGATAGTAAGAGAGGTAGCAGGCTTCAGTACTCAAAAGTATGTTGTTTTTTATAAATTTTTGAAATTAAAAAAAAATTACAATTGAAAGTTAACTACATCTTGAATTACCAACTAATTTATTAGTCTTTTACCAGGAATAAAGTGTTCTTTAGGCAGATTTTCTTGCTGTATAAAGTGACCTAATATAGAAGGTTGGGGATACATGCTAATCTATACTTTGTTTCTAGCATATCAGTGCTATTTTGAAAATAATTCTCATTGCATATTACTTATTGTCTTGATAAAACACAGTACATTTTTATGTATACAATACAATTTATATATTTATGTTAAATTAAAATTATTATTAATTTTTAGGATGAAAAATGCATACACTTTTTTTTTTCATTTGATTGACTTTCCAAATACCAGTTTGTGCTTACTTCTGTATAATAAAACGTTCTTCACCCCTGCTTTACAGAGGGTGACGGAAATTAGCGACAGCCTCTACACGCTTCATAGCTTCAGAAGAAGTGAATTCTTATGCAGGGTATAGAGAACACTTAACTGCAAGGATTTGTAAACTGAATGGAAAACTGCATAATTTTTTTAAATAATACAGTACAACATCCTTGTTATGCCATCTAGTGATTGCAGCACAAAGTGCAGCGACTTAACTGCAGAGCAAGCATATTTTTTGCTGTTTACTATTTTAAATAACAGTGTGAAAGAGTGCATTATTGATCTGAAATAAAACCAAACCAAACAACTTAAATTCCTTTCCTACGTTTTTGATTTGCATCCCATGGATGTGCTCTCCTGTGCTACAGAAACAACTATATAATTTTGTCTTTTATGAAATCTCTGTTGCAAATCTCATGAAAATACTTATAAATATTTATCAGATGTCTTACTAACCAGAAGGCTTTTGCCCTCTCAAGAATTGCCAGGTGGCAGATAAGTTAAAAAAAACCTTTTTTTTTAAAATGCTGCAGTTTATAAGGGAGTGTGATGAAGAACAGCAATACTATCAAGTATGCAGATGGTAATGTCAGCAGGGATAGATACCTGTCTGCTGTTTTTTCCTCGGTTTATGTGAATTCACTGTCCTGTGAACTGAAGTGTCATTTGTGATCTCAAATACAGATATTGAATCAAGCAATAAAATTCATAACTTATTTTCCCCATTCTTTCCGCAGCAGGAATAAAGAAAGATATTGAAAACCTTTATGAAGCGGTGCCACAGCTTGTAAATGTATTCAAAATTAAGGAAAAAATTGGAGAAGGTAAATGTTTTATTTTAGGTTGCTTAGAGTCGGATTTCTTTTAGTATTTCTAATTTAAAAGGTATAAATCTAAGATCCCAATATATACAATTTAAGCCAAATCTCTCTTTGATTTACTGCTTGGTCTCTGTAGGAGTTCTGTTGCTGAGCATATAGGTGTGTTAATTAGGGACATTTTCAGGATATTTTACTTGAAAATCTGGTATATTAAAGACTTTCAAAAAAAAACAGTATTCCAGTACCGACAACTAAAAATTTTTGAGGTAGATTTGAGTAAGTAAGTCTTAACACTCCATTCTTTTTCTCTTTTGCATGAGAAATCTATTCATATGCAGCTGTGTTTTGACATATTTAACTGCTGTTCCTTAAGTTGGCTTTGTTTCCACTGAAACCCTGTGGGCAGAACTGGAGGAGGAGAATGAAAGATTATAGCTGCTTTATTAAAAAAAAATAAATACTTTTTTAAAGACATACAATAGCAAATTTTAGAATGCTTGTGTACACCTTGCCTTCAACAGATACTTTGCAGATACCTTCAATAAACGTTAGGCATGACTCTAAGTAGATTCTTAGGCACTTCTGAGTGTGGGATCTCAACACTTTCTGGAACTTTACCCTACACTTGGTCTCTGAAATGCTTTGTGACACTCCACACTTTCAAACAAAGATGTTGATAAGAAGATAAACTATTTTACAACTACTTTGTGATGGAATACCTGTGATAGCAGGCTAGATGGCTAAAAATTTTTGTCTCAACCTCCCCCCTCCAAAAACCCCAGCTCCGTTCACCACAGCAATACAAAATTTCAAAAACAACAACAAAAAAAGGAGTTCTGCATATAAAAAGAGATAGTATAATTAAACAAAATCTCTTGTTATGAATAGTGCTCTGATTTTGCTTCTTGGGAGCAAACAATACTTTTAAAAAATACCACTTGCAGTTCTGCAGCATTATGAGAAAACAAGCTTTTGACTTAGGATTCCACTCTGGAGTCATTTACATTTTAGTAGTTCTTGCCACCAAAAATAATGTCTTAGGTCAACTTGGTAGCCTTGTTGCTATGATCAATTGTACTGAATGTATGGGACTTTAGTTTTTTTTTTTTTTTTATGACTGCAAGAAGTATTTAGAGTTTTTGTTGGCACTTTGATGTATGTATGCACTTACAGACCATTGAACTAGCATGATGCAAACAATACTTAAAACGTAATCAGAAGTAATTTGTACTGTTTATTCATATGGAAGTATGTTCAGATATCTCAGATCATTAGGAAAAAATAACTTCTAAGAGGTATATTAGGATATCCTTAAAATTAAATGGGTGGGTAAGTTTATCGTAGTCTGAATACTCCCTTTCCCAAATGAGTCTATCGCATTTTTGTCTATGCAGTAATGCTCTAGGCAAACAAATAGTAAATTTACACATCATGAGAGAAGTCTTACTTTAGAGATAAGGTAACAGAATTAGGAAAAATGTAGCAATTTCAGAAGTGCTTTGAATAGTAAAGGCAGCGCTTTCCAGATTAGCATTATATAGCCCACTTACATCGTAGGGAGAGAAGAGTTAGATGTCAGATGAAAGTAAGCTACCTAAACAAGAAAGCAAATCAAAGACAGGAAATTTACATTCAAAGAACTCTGTTTCCCAGGCAAGTTAGACAGTGTTACATTTGCATTTTTACTGACATAAAAAACTTGTATACAAGATCACTGAATTCAGTAGTAGAAAAAAGGAACTGCATTTTTCTCTTCTAGAATCTGCTTTTGATGCAGTATCAAGTATACTGCAGGATTGTGAACAGATAGATCACTTTTGTAAAAATCTGAATTGACCTAATTAAAAATGCTGAGGACTGTGGTTTTCTCCCTTCTTTACAGGTACTTTTAGTTCTGTTTACTTGGCCACAGCACAACTACAAACAGGATGCGAGGAAAAGATGGCTCTGAAACACTTGATTCCAACCAGCCACCCTCTGCGAATTGCTGCTGAACTTCAGTGCCTCACAGTAGCAGGGTACATAAACAACAACAAAAAAAAGATGACTGTCATGACTGAACTGCTCAACATTGTCTCACTGTTCTGTGTTTATTTGTTTTAAGTTTTGGCACTTCACTTGCTTTTTTTTTAACCACAGAAATGTGTATTCTTTTTATCAAGAGCAAATAAGAAATGGAGTGTCTTACCTGTAAGGGATGCCCTTTTCTGCTTGTCTCAGTTTGTGGATGGTGCTGTATTTTCCATCTGAGAAGTTCTATGATGTGTCTCTGAGATAACAAAAATTCCAGTTGTGAAATGCGTGGAAAAAAGAATCTCTTCATCAGAAAGTGTGGTTTTAGGAATGAATACTTGTTGCCTGAGTGTGCTGAATAGCACCTTCTTAAAGTAGTTGGTATCATGAAGGTTAGGTCCTATGTTTAATTACAGCGGTAACTACAAACCGTGGCCCCACAAATAATCTGTGGAGCCCTCGTTGCAAATTGCAGAACCCAAATGGAACATAACAATGAGAGGCAACAGTGTAACTGCTGACTGCTGATAAGATTGCTGTCAAAATATGAATTAGATTATAAAAGAAAGCCTGACCTCAAGTTTTTAAGAAATAAAGGAAAATAAACATCCATCTTCCGGTCTTTATTCAGTGACATTACTTTTCTTCTAGGGGACAAGATAACGTTATGGGAGTTAAATATTGCTTTAGGAAGAATGATCATGTGGTTATTGTTATGCCATATCTGGAACATGAATCCTTCTTGGTGAGTCCCAGACTCCTTATGTGTAACAAAACTTTATAATTAAAAGCAGTTGCATAATTACAGTATCCAAATAATCTTTCAGGACATTTTGAATTCTCTTTCCTTTGAAGAAGTGAGGGAATACATGTTTAATCTGTTCAAAGCGTTGAGGCGCATTCATCACTTCGGTATTGTTCACCGTGACGTCAAGCCCAGTAACTTCCTCTACAACAGGCGGCTGAAAGAGTAAGTCCAGATGACCATATTGTGATCTCATCTGGGGATGTGTGCCTTGGCAGAACAGAGTCAATTGGCCTTTTAGTTTTTTTTCCTGCATCTGTATAACATGTGCTTAACTAATAACGCTAAAAAAGATATAAATATATATATTTTTTAATTTGTAAAACTTTTCTTTCTGTGTTTGGGGATTTGAGGAGGGGAAGGAATTTTCGTACTTAATGTAATATTTGCCACATAGAGTGACAAGTACCTGAAAAAATGAAGATTTTACTACTGAGTAAAAGTACTACATTTTTGAATGAGAATAATAAAATCGGTATTTTTTTTTAAATAAGAAAGCTAGTAGTGACTTGTGGTGCATAGGCTAATATTTATAAATTTTTACTTGTGGATAGAGTAAAACTGATACAGAAAAGATAGCTGGATTTGGGCTGTTTTCACCTTACATTAAATTAATGTTTCTAACTAGTAGAGTTGGGTTTTTTGCCTGCAAGTTACAATGTTTAAAGACTGTAAAAAGTGTTTTTTTGTGAAGAGATGAAATGGGTGAAGGGTCTAGAGCATAAGTCTTATGAGGAGCGGCTGGGGGAACTGGGGTTGTTCAGCCTGGAGAAAAGTATGCTGAGGGGAGACCTTACCGCTCTACAACTACCTGAAAGGAGGCTGTAGCGAGATGGGGGTCAGTCTCTTCTCCCAAGTAACAACTGACAGGATGAGAAGAAGCGGCCTCAAGTTGAGTCGGGGAGGTTTAGACTGGATATTAGAAAAATTCCTTCACCACAAGGATTAGCAAACTTTGGAACAGGTTGCCCAGGAAAGTGGTTGAGTCACTGGTCCTGGCGGTATTTAAAAGATGTGCAGATGTAGCACTTAGGGACATGGTTTAGTGGGACTTGGCAGTGTTAGGTTTACAGTTGGACTCGGTGATCTTAAAGGTCTTTTCCAACCTAAATGATTCTATGATTCTATGTAGTGAAAGTTTGTAGGGGAGATTTGATTGTATTTTGCCAGAATTTGAGAAATACTGATTTATTTGTTTATTTTTTAATCTGTCAAAATGCATTCATACTATTGTTTTGCTCTTCTAGTGTTGGTTTGAACCTTAATCTCTACTTTGGGTGTGGAAGTCATGGAGTTGAGTTTGTCTGAAACCCAGAGACAGCCAGAGTGCCTCTGTACTGTTTGTAACAAAAAAATAATTCTTTTAAAGACAGGACTAAAATGTGAACTAATGTGGTCTTACCTATTTGAAGACTGAAGTAAATTTCAGTGGTGTTGCTTGAAGTCTGGCAAAACTCTCAGCATTGTTAATGTTGTCTGTCTTCACTGCTACATTTGTGCCTCTGCCCATGGGAGTCTCTTGTCCTTGTTCACTGAAAGTTTGGAGCCGTAGGACTAGAACCACCCCGGAAAGGAGTTGCTGTGAATATTTTTTTTAACCCCATTGGAGCAAGTATGCACTTGAGAAGATTTTGGGACAAGAAATAATGAAGTAAGATGGGCATGGGGTAAAAACATTGAGGGGATAGGTAAGATAGGACAAGAGGAGGAGAAGGAGGAAAATAGGACTGTGATGCTGGCAACAGTACAGATAAGCAGCATATTGAGTGAAATGTGAAAGAAAGTAAACAAGTAATGAATAGTAAATTGCACTGATTGATGGATACTTTGTGATTCCTGCTTCTAAATTTGTGTCTTTCAGGTACGCCTTGGTAGATTTTGGCTTGGCACAAGGAACCCCTGATACGAAAATTGAACTTCTCAAAACTACCCACTCTGAAGACCAGCAGGGAAGTTGTTCGCAAAATAAGCCCACCATAGCCTTGGGAAATGGGGTTTCTGTCGGTGTCACAGCACCTAAACAGATAGCTCAACAGTCAGCCTCAAAAGCATCTGATAAAAGGTCCAGCTCAATTTCAAAAATACAGATTAAACAAGGAAGAGGAGGAAAGGTTCTCAGTCTTTTTCATTAATATTGTTGTATGTTTAATGTATTACTTCATCCAACAGGGGGAGATGTAATACCTGAACAGAAGTTGTGCATGCGTATCTGGCAGAGTCCTAATGTGATGCAAAAATCACAGTTTTCATATCAAAGTGGCTAGTTTTACGTAACCCTATTGGCATCGTTCATTATCTGTTAGATATAATACGATGCTGAAGGTTGTACAAAGCCCTAGCGTGGGTTACGATTTAGACAGCCTTAAATCTTTTCTGAAGTGACATGTACTGTGGAACTCCTGCCCAAGCCAATAATTATTCATCTATACTTAGTTAGTTGCATAACAAATGCAGTACAGATGACATTCAGATTGTCTTGGGGCACTTCTGAGGTGTGATCTGTTTTGTAAGCATGTTTGCTGTTCTGTCTAGACCATGTTTTCTTCATCCACCATAAACTGATGCCTGAAAATGACTTACCATGCAGCTGTTCTTGTTTTATGTCACTTCACACTTTTTTTTTTTGAACTGTCAGTATCCATCTGACTGTGTGTTAGATAGGATCCTTATTGTCCTTTTTGTTGGTATTGTAGGAGGATTCTGCGCACCATTCTGTCCAGCGCTCTGTCTTTGGAGAGAGGAATTTCAATGTCTATAGTTCCACATACCAGGAGAACACGAATACAAAAGTAAGAACTATGACTCATCAGTAAGAGCAATCTGTTACATATTTGAAAAATTATAGAGCTGGTTGTTCTGTAAGACTGGACACTACTCCAGGATGCTGCGGAACTAAAAGTTTTTGAGCAGATTATTAAGTGTGTCTTTGCTTAAAGGCTTGAAGAATTTTTAATTTCTGTTTCAGTCCCTTTTTGAAACTCTTAAAGAACTAGTTATGTAGCTGCCTCCCTAGCTGATCTCATTTGTATGCTAAGTTAATCTTTTTTCCTATACATGTATCTGTGCGACTAAGATATACTTTGCTTGTGAAATGTAATTTTTTTAATTTATTTTGCAGTTGAACCCGGACAGAAAACTTGTACTAAATATTTTTCTGTACTTTTTGTAATTAGTGTTTAATATGGCAACGGGGAAACCCCAACTAAATGAGAGGGTTTGGCCAACAGTGGTCATCTTAAGTTAGTGCCTGCGTGTTGCTGTGGCATTTCATATACATTGTTTTTATTCTCATATTAAGCCAAAAGAATTCTTGAAACATTTTATTAACTTGAAAAATACTTGTCTAGTAGCTTCAGAATATCTAATGTATATTGGTTTTTAGAAAACACTGAAAAATGTTTTCTGAAGGGGAAGGGGAGGAAATCAGGATTTTTAGAAAGTTCCAGTGTCTGTTTTATAGATGTTGTGATATTGTTAGAAAGGTTTGCTGTCTTCTGTTCTAAAATTGTAGCTGCTTGCTGATGAGTACCTGTATTTTAGGAAATGGCCTACCTATGCAAAGGGAATCTTCTAAAAATATATCTTCTGTAAATTATCTACATTGCAGCTCATAAAACAGGCGAAGATGATAGATGTTTCATCTAGGAAGTTAGTAACAAAGAAGAAGATCACTTCTACCAAAACAGCAAGCAATGGGGCAGCCAGGAAAGCTGCCAGTGGCTGTCCCTCAAACCTGACCTGTGACTGTTATGCAACGGATAGAGTTTGCAGTGTTTGCCTTTCAAGGTAATTTGCTTTGATAATGTTGTAAAATTGTCTGCTATGCTGTCAAGCAAGGTCAGAAACTCTGATTTACTAGGCAGCTGATTTAGTAGTTGAAAGATAGCATTTGGTCTGTGCAACCCTTGAAACACTGACTGTTCTTTTTAAACACGAATAATTCGTGGAATTAATGGAATAATCAGTTCACTGCTATCTGCGGCAAGAGAGATTCACTGTTAATGATTTTTTTGTTGTTATATTTAATTATCCATCTATGTGTGTTGTAGAAAATGGTTTAAGTTAATTACAACACTTAGAGAAGACAATACATTAATCTGTTAGTAGTAGTTATCTAATAGACCTAAATCATGCCAATGGTTTGGATTCTGGAAATCATGAAATGTAGAATAAAAAGGAAACATGACTGTTTTGTATTTGTTCATTTAAAAAATAATGTTTAAGTTTTAATAATAGGTTAGAGAATCTTAATAACTCAGTTCAGCTCCATCCCTCCGCAGTTAGTTTTGGTTATGATCTACTATTGCCTTTTATCCACACACTGAGGAACACAGATTAATGCAGAGAAGTCTGCTTACTAGGCATAGTCATGAAACTGTAGGGTCCCTCTCTTCGCAGACTCAAAATATGGTGGTACCAACTTCATTTCAGAAGTATGAAACATGAGGAATTTGCCAGACTCAAAAGAGAAGTGGCCCATAGAAGGAAGGGACTTTAAGCCATACAGGAAAGCTCTGGGAAGCTGATTTTGTTTGGTTTTGTTTTAAATGATCTCACACCTTTTAGTTAATTCAACAAAAGGTAAATTCTTGTCAACACTCAGAAATAAGTGAACCTTAGTTTGCTGTGGACTAATACAAAGCCAGAGCATCCACATTCAAGAATCTAGTGCATTTTTTTGTCTTCAGTTAATTAGTCTCAACTTTAGTTTCCTATGAAAACAAGCCTTTAGCAAAAATGATGCTGCTGTTGACTGAAACTAAAAAAGGTCATTGTGAGTGAAGCATGCAATAAGTATTTCTGTAGTATTACATTATGCTAGATAATATAATAAAAATATAATAGATAATATAATAAAGCTATTACCATAGGCAACATAATGATTTCATGCTAGATAATTAGAAGATGCTTCAAACTTCTGTAAAACTTGAATAAGGCAGGGTTAGGCTGTTGACACATCTTACATAAGTATATTTTAAAAAATAATATTAAGCATTATTATAATGATAACTTACTTATCAATCTTTTATATTCTAAGCATGTTTGTCTCTTATTGCAAGGTGTCAGCAAGTTGCTCCCAGAGCAGGAACACCTGGATTCAGAGCACCAGAAGTATTAACAAAGTGCCCCACTCAGACCACAGGTACTGCACAACAAACTGAAACATACTTTAGACTTTTTTAGACAGACTGTCACATATAGTTTGCTGTCATAGCAGGCAGTTAATGGTACAGTTGCAAACATGTTTTAGAAAGTTAATACTTTTTATCAGATTTTTTTTCCCTTTTTGCTAGTGCTTTAAATAGCCGATCTGTAAATGTCATAATTTTTTCTTACTAAATTTTTAATTTGTCAGGGTTAAAAACTATCAAGTTAGTAAGTTTCAGTAGCCTGGGTAAATATCAGAGCAGAGGGATGGTTAATGCATTAGCTGATGCAAGTAGGATGGGAAAGGTTGTGCCTACCTGGAGAATGGAGGACCAATAAAAGCAAGGTTACCTGTTAAACATCTGGTGTATGACCAGGAGTTTTGACTTATCAAAAAGGGGGATAAATACAAATGCCCTCAAAAACTGGATTTGAAATAACAGTTTTTAAGCCACCTTTTTCCTGAATACTTTTTGAGAAAATTGTCAATTTTCAGTACTTAAAGCATGTATGCACACTCATAATAGACTTAATGATATGTTTGATCAGTTTATCCCTAGATAATTAGCGTTATTTGAAACAATATCTGTGCTGTGGGTATGATTGGGATTTCAAGAGGTATGGCAGCCTGTTTGGAGTTACTGTGCCTGTGCTGTAACAGGCAGCTTTACGGGCTAGAAGACATCCAGAAATCCAGGACAAATTTAGACAAGCTCTGAATCTGTCTAGACAGAATTTAGGCAGAAAGAAGACATACCTAGGAAATCTTGGACACACGCTAGTGTTAAATATGATTTCAGACGGTTTTCTGTTCTCTAGGGTAGTGGAGAGCAGGATTACAGAAAATATAGAAACCCTTGGGTGTGGCACAGACAGCCCTAGAAGTACTGAGTCAGTGGTGCCGAGCTCTTGTAGTATTGTCAACAAAGGCCTTAATTACAACTGGGTAGACTAATACTAATATTTATGAGATTATGTTGTATTTGAACTAACAAATCTTCTTGTCTGCTTCCATCTGGGACTGCTGTAGTCATCTCCTTGTATTCCTGCCAGCCTTACTGCGAGTTCTGGTCTCTGCGCTGAGACCAAGATACCAGCTGGATCCAGCTGACTGTAGCCAAAGCCACGACAGTGCACCTGACCCAGGTTCTCAGTGCAGGGAATACAACCTAAACTCCCAAGTTGACGTTATGCAGGTCCAGTTACACTTCAACTTGGTTTATCCCTCTGCTCCCAAAGGCATAGAGAGGAATCATGACTTTGATGTCATTGCACAGGATCTGGCAGTCTGTTGATGATCCCAGCTCTACCAGAATTGTAGGACCAGGATTTACTATCCATTCAGATATATAATGTCTATTAATTTCAGCAAGAGTTAAGTAATTAAAATTCTTTAAAGGCCTTGACCTTGATGACTCTTGGTGACTCTCCCAACCACAGACTCAGGGTGATGCACAACACCTCAAATAGATAGTATGATCTTTTCAACAGTGATGCAGTAATACTAAAACTTTTTTTACAGGAACTATGAAGAAGATACAAAATTTTTCCACTGTAAATTGTGCCAAATGATTAACTTAAATTTTTATTTTTTTAATAAAATACTTAAAATCTGGTTTTGCAAGTGAAGTCAACTTAATACTTTTTTTTTCCTCTCCGAAGTCCCGTGCGAACAGTGTTTCTAACTGAAATGTTCAAGTTAATTACTGCCTTCTTTACTACTTACTTTTTTGAAGATAAGTAGAATAACTATGGCTTATTTCACAACTGTTAATTTTTCTCTTTGGAGTTTGAGAATCCTTCAAACTCCCCTTCACTTTCCTTGCCATCTCTCAAAATGTGCACCTTAGTGAGCCAAAAAATTATGGCAGACAGGTATTCTCATAACTTTCAGTATTAAAGTTTCCATCATGTTTTGGCGTCCATCCCTAGAGTACTCTCTGTACTCTTCATACACAATGAAAGTGATGAATAACTTCTAAGTATTACAGTTCTTAAACTGGCTATCTTGTCAAGTGATTTCATATTAGAGAGGAACAAAGTTCATTGTAAGATAAATTTTTTATTACTGCCTAACTGTGGCAGCCTCAGTCCCAGAAAAATTCGGATTCACATTTGTGAATTATTTTTTATTTATGATCTTTATATAAGGTTTTCTTCATATGAAGCAAATAAGTATCAAAACTCACCAGTTTTTCACCCCCTCTCATCTCCCTGCGTAAAACAACTTCAGACATTGTTTTGGTACGTTTTAAGTTTAGCAAGTTAATGGAATTACTCATATGAAGAATTCTATGGAAAAGCTTAAACGCTCCCTCTGCATCAAAGCAGGAAATTATTCTTCAATCTAATCATAGTAATTTCCACTGTATGCTAAAGTGTTATCTGCGTGGCCAAAATCAGTAAGTAATTCAAAACATAACTTTTTCTGATAGAGACTTTTCAGGTCATAATTTCTTTTTAAAGAAAGTTGTGATTTTGTTTGTGATGAAATCATGAGTTTAGTTATTACTAAGTTTGCTTTCAATTGCAGCAATTGACATGTGGTCTGCGGGAATCGTATTCCTTTCTCTGCTCAGTGGACGGTATCCATTTTACAAAGCAAGTGACGATTTAACTGCTTTGGCACAAATCATGACAGTTCGTGGATCCAGAGAAACCATTCAGGCTGCTAAAACTTTTGGTATGCAAACCTTAATTATGGGGGAAAGGGGAAAATGTATGCTTGGTCTGCCATCTGATTCAGTGACTTACAATCTGTGATTTTTTTTTTTTCTTCATATGTATAAATTTATTTTTAGGTTTGGGAGTAATTTTGGAGGTAAATCACACCATTTGCATGTAAAACACTAAAACTACTAATCTATATATACAGAGTTTTAGGAAAGTTTTGTATTTTTCTGTCTTTTATAATTTGCATGTGGGGTACTTCATGCCATAGGTTTCCCAACCTGTCTACTGCCTTTCACCAAGTCCAGGCCATTTGAGGTGAAATATGTCAACTAAATGTTTTCTACTGGCATTTGACTAGAATTCTTGAGGCAGTGTTTCTATTTCTGCAAAATTTGCCCTAGAGGCTTAGGTCAATATGACTTAATATTTATAGTAAACCTTACTTCCCCCCCACCCCCAGGAAGAGCCAGTTAAAAAAAAAAAAAAAGGCAAAACCCAATAGGTGGGTTTAAAAAAAACCAAAGCCACCACCAACAGAAAACACACAAAAACCTGAAATAACCATTCTCCTAATTGTTTACAAGCCAAATGTTGCAGCACATGCTACCTGGAAGCGTAACTGACAGCATCTGTTTTCATTCTCCAGACAGAGGTGGGAAAATCAGAGTATCTAATTTTCTTCAGTTCTGTTAAAGAGACAGTGAAATGCAAAAAGATGGTGTGGGGGGTGGATGACAACCTGTCACTACGTAACTTCACAAACAAACCCAAACAGCTTTGTTCTGAGCAGAACTGAGATTATTATCCTTCTGACTTGCTGGGGCTATTGCTGTATAACGTGGGTGGTTTGGGAGGAGTGGGAGGCTTTGATTTGGGTTTTTGATAGGCTAACTTTTTTTTTAAAAGCTGGTTACACTTCAAGACATGAAGTTACTCTGCAACAAACTCAGAAGTTACAGTTGCATGGAAAGTATAATAAAATTCCACTTAGTGTAAAATTTTTTCTTCTAGGTAAATCAGTTCTGTGTACCCAAGTCGTCCCAGCACAAAACTTAAGAACCCTCTGTGAGAAGTTGAGAGGAACAAATAGCAGCTGTAAGAGATCCCAGGGTGAAGTGCCCAGCAAGTCTGTCAATGACTCAGCTTTGCCAGTTGCAGTAGACAAACCATGGGCTCCCGAGGCACTCGGAAAACAAATTCACCACTTAGAGAACTTTCAGGAAGGTGACAGTGCTTTGGAAATGAAGGCAACAGACATGAAAGGATGGGATCAGGTTCCTGAAGAAGCATATGACCTACTTGATAAGCTACTAGACTTAAACCCTGCAACAAGAATAACTGCAAAAGAGGCTTTGCTGCATCCTTTTTTTAAAGACATGAGACTCTGAGAAGATACCATATTCTATTATTGCTTTCATATGTTTTATGTGGGAATGCAGTACTGAGGTAGTTTTACCTTGCTGCCCATGACGTTTATGCTTACTGAAATACGATCACACTGTGCACAGAACTACTGAAACCTTGTCCTGTACAGTTGGACTGCAAATGTAAGTTTACTTTAAGAAATACTTGCAGATGTAAAAGTTACGTAAACATCACTAACATGGTCTTATCCTAAGACACTTCTGAGGGGTTATTGCTGCGCATACCTGTTCTCTGAGAAAGTTAACTTTGATCAAAAACTACCAACAAAAAAGAAAAAAGAGAGTTTCACAAGCTCTATGCTTAATTCTCGAGATATTCCCTTAAAATTTACAAATTTGCCTTAAGGTATGACTGAAATAAGAAAGTGCTTGAGAGGCTTTTCTCCATACTTGCATCTCTCTGCTTTGTTCCTGATTAGTACGTGGGGGACTGAAAATGGAGCAGAATGTGTTAATTTTGTTCAGACTATTTTCAGAGAACAGTATTACTTTGGGAGTGTTGCTAGAGGAGAGGCCAGGTGCTGGAGGTTATATCATCAAAAGAAAAGTGTAACTGTTTTAAAAGTACATTTTTATTCCCGTTTGGTCTTCCCTAGTTAGGCAATAGTATTAAACGCAATTACTCATTTTGCATAGTCTGTGTTTCCTCAGTGCCGTGGGTAACTGTCAATATTCAACAGCTGCTGCCTTCAGAATGTTTCATGTGACAAGCATAGGTTTGATTTCTGTTACGGAAACTGATTTTTTTAAGGAATATCTGTTAAATAAACGATTTGTTTTTATAACTTCTGAAGATCGTCTAGAGATGCTTCCATAAAATTAGTCAGGTAAGGTTTTCCTGTGGGATGTTTCTGTTCAGGAAGAATTATGCACATTCGTTTCCTGAATGAATTCCTCAGTGATAGAAAACAGTTTTCAGATAGCGCTAGTGTATATGACTGTCATAGTGGAAGTATCTTAATTATCAAGGAAGTCTTACCACAGAGTTAGAAGCCAGCTATTGTCTGGTCCTAAGTAGGAAAAACAACCTTAATCACCTCTAACCCTGTACATTCAATATGCAAAGTAAGTTACTTTATGTTCAGCAGAAGTTACTCTAAAACCCTTGATAATTCTGGAGACTGAAACTTAATACCACGTTTTTCCATATACATTTCTTGAAATGCTAATGGAGTTGTTGGTGTAAGAGGTTACGAGCCATTCTGAGAAAAGATTGCTGCTTTGATAACTTTTGTATAAGCCTTCTCATATGAGCTGGTGGTTATGATAGTGCAAAGGTCCTGACCAGGGCTGGGGCTGAAAAGATATTATTTCAATGTATTCAAAATCTTGACTACATAGAAAGTGATGGTAATGTTGCTCTGTTCCTGGCATCAGCTGTTAGAGAAAAATATTTGCAGATGTCAGAATATTGATTGCAGAAAATCTTGAAACCCACAAAACCCTGGGGCCCAGGTCTTAGTAATTTTTGCTGTTTATATAATTTCAACACAGCACGTCACTGAGAAATTATTTATCTAAAGGAACTGTGGCCAAATTTGGCAAGCAATGCTGTCTGCCAGTGTCTGCAGATGTATTGTTTCCTCCTACGTTCGCTCATGCTGTCTATGGTCTTATGAGAGCACTAGCTGACAACAAGCAAAAATATGTCAGCTATCTATTGTGAACTTTCTAAACGACTTCAGCTTTTTCAGCTTTCCTGCTAACCGCAGCATTAAGCGGCTCCTTGCAGCAGGCACTCCAACAATTAACCACTGCCTAAGTTTAATAGCCAAAAAGGGGAAATCGCTGCTAAGGGTGTTTTTACCAAAATATTAAGGGTAAATAAAAGTGTGTAAGGAACAATTCTAAGCTTAGTATATTCCATAACAAGATAGAAGAACACATTGTTGTTCCTTCTTCCAGAGCACTATTTATTTAAAACCTGGAGAGGTTTCTTTTTTGGGGAAGGATAAAGTGAAAAGCAAAATGTGTTTGAACAAGCATATGCTTACAAAGTACTTTTTCTAGCACTCTACAAAAGAATGAAAGCCAGAAGTAAAATGTTAAATGCAGTAGGGTCTCAATGGAAGAAAAAAAAAGAAAAAGAGAGAAAGTTAAGGAAAACGGCAAGAAAACACTAGAGGTGAGCAGTGGTTGCCACTGAGTTTTCTGTTTCTCCTGTGGTTCTAAGAATCTCTCAAAGCCAAGTACCAAGATTTCTTTAAAGTTAAATTACATGATTTGAGATGTTTATAAACTGAATGTGAATCTCCTACTATAGAGCTCCAATTGGAAGAAACTCCGCACAGAAATGACATTGCTGCAACACATGTTCAGTGGTTGTGAGGCCGCAGCTGGATTACTGTTAAGTTCTGGACACTATGCAATGACAAGGATATTAATCAATTGGAAAGAAACCAAAACGGCAGCACAAAGCAGCATGGAAAAAAAAGAAAGATGAAGAGAAATTGATACCTAGAATCCAAAGAAGAGAATGCTGGGAGCAAATCTAAATACATTTGTGTATCTGCATAGGGAAGAGTAGCTTATTCTCAGTACTAAGCCAGGCTAGGTGAGGAAATTGTGGCATGTGTTAAGTTTATGATATTCCTAGTTGTAAATGATAGTTAGGAAACAGGAAGGCATCTTACTAAGAGAGCTGCCAAACAGCAACAAAGTTTTTCTGGATAATACTGATAATAAGGGATAAATGAAATTCTAATTTCTATTGAGTTTGTAGTCCTATCACTTTTGAGATTGGACTCACTGAGGTGTTTATTTAATGCAAAATACTATGGGGATAAGAAAATAAATGGGACATCGATATTCTGTTTGAGCATATTCAGTATCCTCCTTATTTTATGTATTTGCCATATCTAGAGTTTACATATTCTCTCCTCTCCAGAAAGTAAAAGCAATGTGGAATGAATATACAGCCAAGACTTCCTGTGCAGGTGCAAAAGGCTCCCCCAAATCCTTGAGTGGCCTCTTGAGGCCACCAGGTGTGATGGGATCCTAAAGTGTTTCCATAATTGCCCAATATCCAGCCAAGTTCCTCTGGCCAGGAGCTACTTCGGGCCTTAAGGTAGAACATGAAGGAGGCTTTCATTCCAGGGCGCCTCTAACATGGGTAATCTAGCAGTCGGTGCATTGTGGTTTTGCAGGAATAAAACACACATCAAAGTCACGGTGGGCTTTGTAATCAGTTCTGGCTACAGCCATATTGTGGATATGGCTGCCAAGCAAAAACCCAAATATTTCCTTTACAAAGATGATTTATTTTCCTATCATCTTTCTGACCGTTACATTCTACTAGTCTAAAAGAAAAAAATCTTTAGAGCTCACCTCAAATATTTGTTGGTGATGGAGAGGTATGTTCCTCTTCTAAACTAGATTACATATGTAAAAGAAAGTGTTTGCATTTAGCAGGGCACACCCGAAGTTTTCCTACCTCCTGAAGGCAGTGCACACACGGCAATAGAAGTTTAAAAAAAAAAAAAAAAAAAAAAACACCCAAACAAGAACGGTTTTCTCACATTCTTTCGGTTTATCACCACATTTCAAAGACACTTCATCTATGGGGAGAAAATGACCAACCACTGAAGGCACTTAAAACAACAATAGCATTTTAAAGGAAACTAATCCTCAGTGGCTTCACGAATTGCTATTCTATAATGAAACGGTGTATCTGGAGTGCTAGGCTTAAAGCAAGGACAATTCTCTGAGACATTACTCAAGCAATGTTCTTACTGTAGCACGGTTGTAAATGGGTTTTTTGGGGTTTTTTGTATTTTTTTTTTAAAGAACATAGTGAATTTTTCTACTAATACAGCCACAGCAGCACGTTCACTTCAACTTCCTCTTGTACCTTTTCCAGAAAGCAGACAGCGAGCCAGGCCAGTGGCAGTACACACGTGGTTCATGCCCCTTTCTGCTGCCGCGTTGCTGGCTGGCCAGCTCAAGGGGTAGTAAATATTTAAATTGGCAGCCTGCACACGGTGGGTGGAAATCGGAGAGTCCCTTTGATCATACGCTTGCGAAGGCCAGCATATAGAGTTTTGTTACTCTGGTGACAAAAAATTTCTGGTACCACTGGGGTGGGAGTGAGTCCTCAGAGTAAATTGGGTATTTTGCATCAGGAAGGTAGAGAATAACCCAGATAACCAAGGGGTTTTACATGTGCCTGTCCTATACTTAATTCTGCCACTCTATGACTCAGCCCCTTTTTACTTTCATGTCCTTTGATGCTGCAAGAACACTATCCCTATACAATGTTTTATTGTATCATGTTAAAAAACTAACCACCGTAAGCATTCCTGAGTATCCCCAGAGTATTTTTTATTCCATTTCTGGAAAGACTTAAATCTTCCTGTGGGGATATGGCAGGGAAGAGGGTGGTTTTGTTACATGTTATTTGTTTTCTTGCATAAAATTCTTCCATGGTTTTCAGAAGAGTCAGATTTTAATCTAAGCCTTAATTATACCTTTGTTTCAAAAAGTACTAGTGCTGAGAAGTGTTTTACCTAAGGCATCCATTCAGTCCATTTCTTTTATATGGCATAAACAAACTACTTGTAACAAATAATGCATAATTAGTTTTACTTTTTAATGTGAAAAGATAGGGATGTGGCCTAACAACTGGAATATTTGAAGAAAATTAACTTTTTGTGATAAAAGTTAATATAATTTGGTTTAATGAATGCCGCAGGTCATCTCTAGCAGGAGGCAACTCATTGATAAAAAGCTCCCTCATACTTTCCATTCCCTTTTCCTCTCACCGCTTCTCCCAAAAAATCTTACCAGAGGATCAGATTCCTGCACTCTCTATTGCTGTAAGGTATTTGTTTTTAATGATTCTTTTGCTGCTTTGAATGTTACTGTGCAAACCACCAGTTATTTCCATTTCCAATTGCCCTCTGAGTCCTCTGGAGTCCTGCTTCTCTTCTACTGTCCGTTTGCTTGTTTCTCCGCTCTTGTGAGACCCCACCTGGAGTCCTGCCTCCAGCTCTGGAGCCCCTAACATAAGAAGGACACGGACCTGTTGGATTGAGTCCAGAGGAGGGACATGAAGATGATGAGAGGGCTGGAGCACCTCTGCTATGGGGACAGGCTGAGAGGGTTGGGGTTGTTCAGCCTGGAGAAGAGAAGGCTCTGGGGAGACCTTATAGCAGCCTCCCAGTACCTAAAGGGGGTCTACAGGAAAGATGGGAGGGACTCTTTGTCAGGGAGTGGAGTGATAGGACAAGGGGTAACGGTTTTAAACTGAAAGAGGAGAGATTTAGATTAGTTATTAGGAAGAAATTCTTTGCTGTGAGGGTGGTGAGACACTGGAACAGGTTGCCCAGAGAAGCTGTGGGTGCCCCATCCCTGGAAGTGTTCCAGGCCAGGCTGGATGGGGCTTTGAGCAGCCTGGTCTAGTGGGAGGTGTCCCTGCCCAGGGCAGGGGGGTGGGACCTAGATGATCTTTAAGGTCCCTTCCAACTCTAACCATTCTATGATTCTATGAAAGATCTCAGTTTCCTTATCAGAACCTCTCACTTGGACTTGGCAGCGTAGGTAAGAAATTCTAGAATTCTCTGTAGAGTTTCATTTTTCTTCTTTGTAGTCTTGTCTTATCTGAGCTGAGAATACTCATTTCAAATGAAAGAGGAAGTCTAACTTCTGCTGAAATTTCTACTGTGTGTCTACACACCTGTCTGTCTTAGACAGGAGGAAAGTGCTGAAGTGAGACAGTAACACTGAACTCAGAGGACACAAAATGCTACAGCCAGCCTTTTTCTTGCTTCTATAAGCCAATCAACATCTTCTTCCTTCACCAGATTCATATTCAGCTATAAAATTTGTTTCAAAGTGGCTTTCAAAACTCTGCAAAGAGTTATTGCACATTCTGATCGCCAGCCCACTCTGGCGGGCTGCCTTCGCTCCTCGTGGGGCTCCTTCCACGCCCCAGGAGTGAGGGGACCACAATAGCTGATGTAGCGCAGGAGGGTACAAGACTCAGATCAGGAATCTTTTTGTTCCTTTAGTACTTTTTGGTTTAATGGACCACGCCAACTCACCACAGCACAGAATTGTCCTGCTCGCAGCTTGTAGCCAAGCAGTTATCGCCCACTGGGGTCCTTCATGTGAACAATCTGGCATGTTTTCCATTGTGGGCCTGCTTGCAACTAGCTCTGTAACTTGAGCCACATTCATTACAGTTGCTTCATGAAAAAAACAGTATGTAGTTTGAATTTTTAGGTATTTACCCCAGTTGTCTTTGTAACAATCACAGTATTCCGGAATATTCACTTACAGGCAGCCTGTTCTGGGAAGGGAGAAAGGTTTGTGTTACCTCCCAATTGCTATGCTTTTTGTTTGCTAAAAATCAATTATTTGATTAATTTGATGCATTATGACCTTGATATGGTAAATCTCCTAACAGCCAACAAAACGAGGACTGCAGGGTGCCTGGGAAATTATTTTGGACATGGATGCAAATAACTGGACCAACAGTGCTCCAGAACTGCATTCCCTGGCCTTCTTTCAGAGTTTATAAAATGAGACTTGATCTAGGGCTTTTCCTTGAAACAGTCCCGTGAAGATTCATCACCTACAAATTTCATAGAGCACATAAAACTGATTAACAAAAACTACTGTTTCTAGCCATTTTGGCTACTAATGAATTTGGTAGGACATTTTTGTTGGGCCATTTGCCACTTCAGCCAATTGCTGCTGAACCACGCAGCTCCTGCTCTCACACCACCTTTAGGACTCCATACGGATCCGTGGAGATGAGGGTACGATCTGGACATGCTGCACTCCGCCTACCGCCTCCCAGTAAAATTTGAGGTAAAAAATTAAAATTACTCTACCAAAGCAATTATTTTTCAAGCGTTGACTGACCATAACCACAATTTGTGAGACGGTATGATTTTGTTCTATCGCGTACTAATTACTCAAAAGAGGTAGCCATACTGTCGTGCTTACAACTCACTGGTTTTAACCCTGTAATATTTGTATATCAGGGCCATGAAATGCTGAGACAAACCACACATTTAAATTGTAGCTACAACATCTATATGTCAGTTTTAAGTGCCTCCGTACATGCTAAGCTTTGCCATGCAAACCTGAAAATTAGATTTACTATGCAACTTTCAAATATTAACGTCACTCATCCCCTATTGCCAGTATCAGCCTAAGTGAAATGCTAATTTACAACGTTCAAAGAAGCCTCAGAATAGGCAGGGGAGAAATTCAGTGCTGTGATTCAGCCACGTGCACATTTGGGTTAATCCCAGCAGGTCTATTTTGTATCTTCAGTGCAAAAAACTGGAGTTTGGAAAATAATTCCTTTTCGTGATTTTACTGGAAAGTATGAGAAAGGCTTCTGTAAAAACTAGGACTACATTAAACAATCAAAGTCAAAAGAAAAATTCAGGTAGCACAAGAAACACACCTGCAGTGATTACAGACGGTAGGAGAGGGGCTCATCTGTCGGAGAACAGGACAACTCTGAGCAGCAGTGCCCTGAGATGGCTTCACGGCCTCATTCGTGTGTTTCAAAGAGTGCCGCCAGGTGCCGGGGCTGGGGTACGTCAGCTCTAGATGGCTGCGCTCATTCTCTTAGCTTTATGCGCCTGGATGGCAGGCATCCCATGCCCATCACTTTCTGGAAGCCTGCTAAGGAAGGGATGGAGGAAAGTGGGGATGTAGTGCTAAACTGCCTCTGCTGGTTTCAGTGTTTGGGGCAGGGGCAACTCATGGTCCCAAAAGCACGGCAGCTGGCACAGCTTAAAGTGTCCGTGTGTCTGGGCAAGGGAGCTGCGGATGCAGAGAAGCCGTGCTGCCAGCCACAGGATCTCAGGGTGGCTGTTACCAGGAAGGCAGCTCTTCCAGGGAGGAGAGCTTATGGCCCAGCAGAAGAAATCATTCTTCAACAGTTAATGCTGATCCAAATAATCAGCTCCAGCAGCCACCCAGACCCGGAGCACATCACAGCACCGCACAGGGGGGTTTCCTCACACCTGGTGCCACCCAGGGTTTTGGGGCAAGAGCTGCAGAGGCAGGAAAATGTCCCTGTGGGGTGTCCCCCCACTCATCCTCTCCAGCCCCCGCTCAGCCAGAGAGGGCTGCCACCTCCCCCATGCCGTCAGGCCCTGCACACGACGAGAGCAGCAACCCTCCCTTTCTCTTCCCGCTAATCTTTTCCAGTTTATAAAACTGACAAACAGAGGGTAATAGATGGCTTTTAAAGATATGCAGCTTATTTATCAGGAGGAACGGAGCTGGATACAGCAGCACGGGATTTTTTCCTTATCAAAACAGATGAAGAACTGAAAGATGGATGCTACCAGATACCACAATAAATTCCAATTCCCATCAAACAAACTGTAACGAGTCATTAACATCCCCCCACTCCAATGGAGGGAGATCTTCCTGTTGGTCTGTGCTCCTGCACTGGGTTGACTTTTTTCTTGAACTGCTCCACATAGTTAACAGAAACATGTAATTTGTTGTTAAGCTTTATATCCCTTGGTTCAGAAATAAGTCTTTCTGATAGCAATAAGCAGAAGGTGTTTCCCCCCTCTCCCTCCTTTGAATTCTACATTCTCCTTCCCAGAAATGAGATTATCAAATTTATAACATGTAATTAATTATACCAGACCTAAGCACAGGAGGGATCTTTTACAACTCTTCCAAAACTTGCTGGTGACCAAAGAGTCTGAAGAGTCCTCCAAGTTGAGTTCCTTCATTTGGGTGGGAAAAAGCAACAGTTTCCACTGTTTGGGAGAACAGGGCTCAACCGAAAGGCTTCTGACTACTGCTATCTTGCCAGTAGCTTTTCAGGTATCACAGTGTCAGGGCAAGAAGATTTTAATTCAGAACTTTATTATACCATAATGTTAGAATATACGTACACAGACTATTGCAGCTAATAACAAGCATGAGTACAGAAAGAATCTGGACAGGCAAAAACCAGAAGAAAATAGATGAGATGGAAACTCACAGGAGGAGCAACAACAAAATGAAACGGCAATGGAATTCCGTCCAAAAGGAAGAGACATCTGTTTTCATAGCTTGGAGGAGTAAGAAGGAACAAGCGTGCTGCAAGTTTTCACAGCCAGAGTCCCTCAGATAATTGTGTGAATACTGGTCAGCCTACGCACTGAAGTATTACTGAACACGCTACGCTGTCTGCAAGTGAAAAGACAACACTAAGCATTTTGTAGGCTATTTGTATGCTGGGGCGGGTATGCGCCCTGCGGCCCTGGAGTCCCCATCCCTTGATTGTCCAGATTGGAGACTTACATGAACAAGCTACAGCTCCCTTTCAGGCTGGGGCACCCAAGGTCCCTCCCTCTTCAAACCTAGCACACGGAGAGGAAGAAAAGGAAGAGAGAAAGTTTGGGACTGCAGGCCTACATCTCACCCCACTATGTGAAGGCAGGCTGAAGCTAGGGAACAAACTCCATCCTGCTTGAAAAGCGCTTCCTAAGCATAACCTTGTGAAGCAAAGCACTCAGAATAGCTATTAAAAACAAACCCACTCCCCTTACTTAGCAGCTCACGTCAAAGAAGCTTAAGCACATGCCTAAAGTTAAACAGATGTTTAGGTTTCTGCTCAAGTGGGGCCTGTGCTGACTCTGCAGGATTGCAGATTTACAGGACTGACTAGCGGCAACTGCAGGCCCTCAGTTCTGCTGGTACCTCTGCTCTACTGATATGTGCTCCTTGGTATGCACATACTGCAAACACTGACTCAGATGCCAGATTTCTGTAACGTACACAAAGCCATAAAAGTACTTCTCAAACTCTAGCAATCTAGTGGATTCCAATAAAGCACGCAAATTTCTTGAAAATTAGATATATATATTTGTGTGCTACATAGGTACAAAATATTTTCATACCTTGATCGTTGACCCAATGATCCTGAAATGCCACATGAAACCAATAGTGGGCAAGGACAAAAATGCAAGAGGAGCTGAAAAATAGAGAGTTAAGATTGCTACAAGACACTCTTTTCAACTAATGACATGCTAAAAAAAGTATTGTATCCACAGTGTCTAGAAATGAATACATTATAAATACTTGAGTTTAATCTCTAAACTAGTCTTCAAAACTCTTTGCCCTTTGCTAGCCTAAAACGTCAGGTTAATCCAAATGGACGTTATCTGCTTTAGAGACAAACTCCATCGTGGGGGGAAGCTCTAGTTGCCAAGTACTTGGCAAGACAGATTTGCAATTAGGTACTTCCCTGTACCCTAGGGAACCTGGACTATAAAAAGAGAGTAGGAGACAGACCCAAATTTAACAAAATGAACTGCACCCACTCCAAAAGCAGTATGCCAAGTTTCAAAATATTCTGGCTTGCAATGAAGCTTTAAAGATAAGTTTCCAACAGCCATCTCAACAGCCTGCTCAATACACACACGCACGCTAGGATTTTATGCAGAAATACAGCTTATAGTGAGGCCTGATAATGCAGTTTTTGCCAGAATTAGTACATATATAGAGAACATGCTCGTGCATTGTCTGTAAAACTCAGTCCATGAATTACAGTTGGCAAGCAACACATATAGGAGACAAGGGTGGTTGTGAAATAGATTGCAAGATCTGCCGGTTAAAGAAAAAAGTCTATGGCAGAGGTACATAAGCAGGCTGCGAGTGTGTTCCTGCAAAAGGTTATTGACTACAAAGACAAACTGGCACAGAGATCCTTCGCTCATGCTCCAGACACACAGCAACTGACTTGCTAATCAAGTTACACTGAGAACACCTCTTTCTTACAGTTTCTTTCCCAAAAAGCTGCAGATGCACGTGTCACTTGGGAAGAATTGGTAAGAGGGTCACAAGATGCTCAAATCTTGCCATGCTTCAAAAAAAAAAAAAAAAAAAATTCTAGTCCTTCCTAGTTTCTGAAGCATACAGTATAGCAAGTTAAATGATCCATTTAAGAGGAACCTATGGGAGAAAGCCTAAGTCCATCTCTTAAAAGGTTAAATGGATTTGCTCCCTTCACGTGTGAGAGTCGCAGTGATCGTGTAGATTCTTCCTTTGCTCTCTGGTCAAGTTTGCTGAGGCCGACTGGTTCCCCAAAAACTTTAGCTGCACAAAATAAGATCATCCACCATAGGGACGAATGCACACACGTACGCGCAGACAGGCAATCTGAACAACAAATGCAAAATGGAGTACTTAAGCGTACTAGGGAATGGTTTCATTGATAGTTTCGAAAAATCTAAACTTAAAAAAATTAATAATAATTCATCTGTTTATAAAATTCCTTCTATTAAATACACTACGCAAGATTTTAAAATCAGATCTAAAAATGACCCACAGCCCTGTTAGGCCCATGCAAAGGACCGAAGGGGAGCTCAGATTTTCGCACAAATTCCACCAGTTTCGTACGGAGAGCCCACAGCAGAGCGCAAGGAAAGGAACAAGAGATCTGTAGCAGAAAGGACTAAAATTCTTTCTGAAATTGCTGGATTTCTAGTAGCACAGAAACTATATAACAACTTTTCCAAATCTGATTTTTCCATTAGCTTTCGTAATAATAAACAGTGCTAGAAGTGTGTAAGATACTTCTTCTCCTCATCCCAAGAGAGCCATAGTTTTTAAGTGATCTCTCAGATGGGGCAGTACTTTGAGGCAACAGAATTCTCCAGCATTGGGTTAACAATCCTGTCAGAGGAACAAGGGAATTTACCCCAAAAGATACGGGCAGTACCTCATGACCTTCTAAATTTCATACATATATTTTAGCCTGTTTTTGTCATTATAAAACTGTACTACGAGAAAAGTTTACAAAGTGTCTTGCCTAGGGTGCCGATGATGTAGAAGTATGTCATTTCAAAACAAAAACAAGTTTATTTCATCTTTAAAGAATGTACTATTCTGATAATGACCATCTCCAAGTAAACTGAGGAACCACTGGGAGCCACAGCAACGTGAAATTCATTCTTCCCTGAAATACGCAGGAACTGTTTATTTCTTCATGTGCTCAGACACGATCTGGATTTTCATTTAGTTATTACTGTAGTGAAGTGAAATGAGAGCTGTAGCATCCTGGTAAATTAATTACGGCCCACTTCCCCTCCATCTTTTTTGTATTTTGATTCTAATGCTGCAGGACATGCAGGCTGTTCCCCCCCTCCTATTTCTAGTTAATCTTTAGAAATTACCATCTCACACCTCAGTTCGGAATTTGCTGGCTTCTAGCGAGATTTTACTATATATTCCCTTCAAAACACAGTTTTGCTTTTAGGTAGTATTTGTGCATTTCCAACCAGGTGAAGCCCAGCCACTGCTGTGCTGCTGCAGGTCCTGGTTTAGGTAGGGCTGGGCTGCCTATGACCATGAGCACGACCTTGGCAGCTTAGGCATGGAGTCACCAAGGCTCAGATGGACTGTGCCAGGGGAGGTCGTGCCTTCTGGGGCAGAGCCGTTTAGGGCCCAGCCAGCATTAGGGAATGAAGGAAGGGAACATGCGCGCAACACCAGGTTTTAGTACAGCACAGCCTGCTCCTTAGCGCCCATACCACCAACCTCACCCTCCACTTGCAGCAGGGGTGGAGGCAGGACCCTAGTCCCTCCTGCTTGCTCGCCAGGCTTTTTTTAGGTTGCTCATGCCAGAATCAAGTGGGCAGAAACTGTCTATTTGATTTCTAGCAGAGAGGATCACAGCTGTCCCAAGCCTGCACATCGGAGATAGGCATCCTCCAACTTTCACACCTAGTATAGAGGTGAAAAGAAGTTACCTCTTGTGTTGTTTCCTCTTTTTTTGGGTGGAAACTAAGACTGAGGCATCTTGCTTAAGAGTTCTGTTTGCTCAAGTTTAAGATATCTGCACTATAGCTATGGAGCCCTGAAGGGCTCCAAATATCATCAGAGGCTATAAAATACTTCTCAACAAACATCAGCAAGGTTCAGATTTGCAGCAGGAGCCCCAAAGCCTGGTAACACACCACAGGAAGAACACTGAAGAAACTGAGCACCACCCCTGCTCTGGTCCCCACAACAACAGGAAATTTGCTAAACAAAAGTCTGAGCACATCTCAAGAAGCAATCAATGCCCCCAGTATGTGGGAAAAGATATGACCCGGAAAGAGAGGTCAGGAAACATGCTGGCAATCAGTTTAGTCATGCGCAGCCAGACACCTTGGGAAGTTTTGTTGCCCCTTGAGGTGCACGAATGGCACAATCCTGCTCAGGATGAAGTTGATTTCCATTAGCTTTTGTAGCGCTTTGATGAAGCACAGGAGAGTCCAACAGACACACCACAGCAGAGGTGGTACATATTGCTGTGTGCCAGCTGTCTGGTACCTCCCAGCCGGAGCATCGTGTGTAATTCAGCAGTCAGTAGCAAGGATGTGCCCACTGAAGGCTGGTAAAAGAGCAGCAGGAGGAGCGGGGCTGCTCCACCAAGGGGACGTGAGCCAGGATCTGAGGTGGCCACAGTGCCAACAGCCCCCTCGTCAACAAGACGCAATCTCGCAGCATGGGAACAGGACAGGCAGAGCGGGGTGCTGGCACATCAGCAGTCACAGATAAAGCAAAGGGATAGACCAGGCCCAGGGTCTATGCAGAGGCCACAACATATATCCAAGACCCATGCAGGAGGCAGGGCCAGGGCCAAGCACACTTAGGAAGCCTGAGCAGAAGCACAGCCCCAGGCTTTGGGCAGAAGCTCCAGGGGAGGCTGGTTGGGGCTGGTGGTGCACCCTGGTCCCCAACACAGTGGTTCAAACCTGTCTTCTCGCAGGAGGAGGTTACTATTGTAACTCTATTGCTTTTATCGTCATGTTTCCAAAAAGAAAGACAGCTGCCTCAATACTTCTGTCTCTCTTTCAAGAGAACGGTTTTTAAAACAGCTGTTAGGGTAATTTAAGCTCATGCTGTCAAATAAATTGACCATGCAATTTTTGAGGCTTACTTCATTTATACCTTTTAAAACCAGCCTCGAGGACCTCAGAGTTGCTGCTCAAGCGAGTATTTCATTGCTTTAACTTAGCATTGAAAACATATTACTGTCATCTTTCAATCTCCATTTCTGCCTTTCATACAAGCTGCTTCCTGCCACATCACACTCATTCGTTTCTGGTTTTCTCTATTACAAAAAAAAAATAAATAGTCACAGATGCGGCATGTGCCTGTTACGTAACCGTGCCCCCCCCCAGCTAATGGGTGCAGGAATTCGGGATGCGAGCAGCTGCAGCTGAGCCAGCAGACTTGGCAAACTCGGATTTTACTTCCTGGAAACTGGAATGCGGAGCAGCTCACTGGGCTTTGGAGTGTGTACAGTAATTATCCCACTAAAGAGTTAGTCTGGGAAAGGAAAATAAGGCAGGCATTGAAGCAAACCTGCTGCCGGGTCTGCAGAGCGGGACTCAGCTGAAATCAAGTATTTTAAAGTAGGTCAGTGCACCATATTGCAAGTATGAGTAAGTGGTCACCGTGCTCAAATCGCCTGTGGGTCACTGCAGCAGAGCGTACAAGAGCAGGGATCTAACCGAACGTGACTCAGAAGAGTCAATCTGCCCTGTTCCTGCTCTTCTCCTAACTCCTGTCTCAGCTTCTGCACGCCCCAAATATTTTTACGCCACTTCATTTCTGTCCTGGTGACTGCTCTGAGCAACGAAAGGGTAGCGGGTTTGTTTCCAGGAGTGCTGGATCTACAGATCTTGTCTTGTTCTCAGGCTCTGGTGCCAAGCACCCCAAAGGTTTCCAGTCATAGAATCATAGAATCATTTTGGTTGATGATCTTAGAGGTCTCTTCAAGTCCAACCATCACCAGGAGATGTTACTGCCAGACAGGCTGCTCAGCCCTACTCCTGAGTTAGCATGGGCCCACTGGCCTGGGCATGAAACCCACTCGCTCCCAACACCCAGGAGCACTGTGGAAACAGAGTGTATTAAGCAAAGAGAGACTCCATGAAGGATTCAACATGCTAAATTCAGATATGTCAAGTATTTGCAAATCCCCTGCCCCTGAAGGACTTGGGCTGAACCACTGCACGAAAACATGAACTGCTACATTTCTCAGGGGAAATGTAGGAACAGACATCCTCTCCAAGCCACGTGGTTCAGTTTTTGCATGAAAGTTTAACAGAGATAAGTTTCATACTGGTCACTTCAGGTAGTGTTAACTCCACCCTGCGGAACTCTGGAAGGGAGAGGCTATTTGCATAATTTTGTACAATTTTTACAAGCCAAGTTGAAAGAACAGTAAATTCTTATAAGTTTAGCTGGTACAGGAGACATAAGAGAAGTGTCCTACCCATACAAACCTCCCTACAAAGGGAGTTCCTGCACTGCTGGTGGCAGAATCCACGTGCCTGCTGTTCCCAGGAGACCAAACCTCCTGAATCCCACTGCCCTTCAAATTTCATCCCATCTCGTACCCAAGCGAGTGCTCGAGTTACCACCAGTGTCACTTGTCACAAACTGTTATTTAGTTAAGTATGCATTAGTGAGACTGTTCATTTCTGCCTCTCCAAGCAGAGATGGCTTTCCCTTACAGCCAGAATCCAAACCAGCTCTTCGTAACTGAAATGTTCGTAGCAGGATCAAGGTATGATCCTTCATGGTCTGAGGGGTTCACCTCTTTGTGGCACCCAGCAGGTTACTGGTAAACGCAGAATCTCTGCACTCTATCTACACTCTACACTCAATCACTGACAATTGAGTTGGTGCTTAACAATTAACATTCTTATATTCCTCCGTTTCCTAAAGGAGTTAACCATTTTCTGTAGGCAAACCACAGCACACTGACCCTTGTAGCTCGCATCCCCTCCTCTGCTGCTTCCCTCCAACAGTGCAGGAGCCACAACTTTAGGAGTCCCACTGACCGAGCTCCTCCCAGCGCTAAGGTGGTGGAAAGAGAAATACAAGCTCCTCTGCCTGCCACTCTCTGCGTGTTTTATTAATTTAAAAAAAAAAAAAAAACAACTAAAAAATAACTAGACTTTGGTTAGGCTAAAGTTAGAAGTCAAATCCTCTCAGATTTTTCATAGATCTGTTTTTCTTTGTATGTTAAAAAGTTGTTTTTGTAAAGGACCCAAGTAACTTCAGCTATATTCTCCAGAATTCAGGATTTTCTCAATTTTTTCTTCCTGAATTAGGAATATAAATGCATCATCAGTTAAGGATACAATCCAGCAACAGTTAAATAGTCCTCATTCCCCCGAAGATAATGGGATTGCTCACATGAGAACATTTTGAAGCATAGCAGATTTTTTTTAAACATTTCTCTTGGCTTAAAATATTTAGAATAAGATCTCTCAATTTTCCAGCAACACAGCTGTTACATGTCTGGCTTTAAACCCAGATCTGTTTGTACCATACTAAGATTCTCAGTGAAGAGCTACAAAACCTCAAGGCTGATTTTCCTCAGCATTGACAATTTATCCCTTAATCAAGGAATATTTTTAATGGGCTACTTCAGTTAAATTTCCTTAATTTAATTTTATAGCGTTCCTTTGAGGATGCATTCATCAAATAGACTTTTGATAAGACTAGGGATAGCTCGAGTCCCCATCCAAAACCTGGAAGTGAGAAGTTTTGGCCAATGTCTCAGTAGTAAGTTTTCAATTCAGGAGAAAAAATAATAATTCTGATTTATCAAAAATTACTCACAGGGAAGAGCTATTTCTGCAAAATGTCCAGCTCAGAAAAACCCCAACCAAACACTCAAAAAGAAACAAAGAAAAAAAACCAACCCCAAATTCAAAGCCAACTTTTCACATGTGAAAATTGGGTATGTCTAAGTCAGAAAGTACAGTTTGGGTCCAACATTATATCCACTTGAAGATTTTAGTTAACATATTTAAAAGGTCAAAATATGTACTTTCATTGACTGAATTTCTTTCATTTAGAATTTCATTTATTTGAATGCTGATGATTAGAAAAATAAAAGTAAAAGACTTTTATCTACTGTCTCACAGATCGAGGAAAAACCAAAGGAGATTTTTACTTCTCTAGATATTTTCTTGCCCTTCTGAAGCTTGAATAAAATAGATTTTCTGAGTTTACCAAGTCTATTTATTTCTTTGAGATACCAATGAAAAGGAGGAAAAAACAAACTCCCTCAGTATCCTGCTTCCATCTGCGTGCAGGCTAAATCCAATTTATCCAAGAACCTCCTGACTGGGTGGAGGCAGTGGGAAATACTTGGCCATACAGATTTTTTGTTCCTGACAACAGTTGCCCTGACGGAAAGTGATGTTATATTACAGAAAGAATCGCGGGTGTTTTTGCGTAGGAAAAACCCCACAGAAATCTAATTTTTTTTCAGTACTTGGTGTTTCTAAATCTAAATCAAATAACAGCAATAAAAATTTAGATATTAGAAACTAGGATGTGGTGTTGTAAGCTTTTGAAAATCTTTACTTCATTGGGAACTGAGGCAGTCGCAGAACAAGCTTTTTCTCCTAATTTAACTTTACCAATCATTTAAAGTTGGTTTTCAAATCACAGTATATCTGCCCATGCTTTTATTAACCAAAAAAAAAAAAAAGTCCAGGCCATAGAAGAGACATGCAGAGATATTCAGACCACCGCGGAAGCTCCACAGATTAGCCAGCTCCTTCACTAGTGTAATTACAACTATTTTGCTCTACATTAAATAACATACCAGCATACATCAGGGAACCCATTTTGCCCACTCCTACAGGCTAGCAGCTGCCGTGGGGGGAGCAGTCTCCATTCCCTGTTCCCCTCACAGTGACTAGGCTACATCACCCCACCTGTGGGATGTATATAACATGCACACATTTGTCACAGAAGCCTCATCTCTCCCAAGGTGTCACATATAACCAGAAGACTTCAGAGATGCAAAAAGTCAAGACCATTGTCCAAACTCTACACTGCACTATCTCATCTCCAGGTTGAGACCAATGAACTGCAGTTCAGTCCATGTTTCCTGGGACAGGTATAGACTCCCATATGCAAGTCACCTCCTCTTAGATGATAAAGAGGAGTCATAAACAAAGATTTTCTGAATAAAAATCTTCCTTTGAACAAGACATTCGTGGTTTGGACATGTCTGAGCACGTAGCAATCAAGGCATCACAAAGCAGTATTGCCTGACAGTACATTTTTGATCCAAAGTACAAAGCAACAACACAGTCTTTCAGCGCTCAGTTCCTGGCTTTGTGGGGCAATGTTGACTCCAGCATTGACTCACTTGTGCTTCTGCTGTTGCCGCTATTAATGTATTTCTATAACTGTGCACAGTTCCATAATTTGGAAGTTCCCCTTTGCAATTTCTGTATTACATACAAGGCAACAACCTCCTGGCAAGCTGGTGTGACTAATCTCTTGATTTCTTTGCTCTGAGATTCTTTGCAGAATAGACTTGACTGAGTTATTTGTGGTCCCCAACAACAGTTCAGTTTCAAGTTAAAACTTAAATAAAGTAGGAATTGAAGGATAATCTCTACGTCCTAGGGAGAAATGTCATATACCCTTATGGCCATAATACAGCACACAGCTTTTAGTGAGTTTCCTCAAATAACTCTTAGGATCACTTTAAAAAAAAATTAATATATGGTATGAGCAATTGTAGGTTCCACTAGATGTAGGTTCCACCTTCTAGATTATCATAGTAACCTACAGACTTCAAACACTTGAGATGCAATGCCTGAAGGATGCAGCAATAATAGAATCACAGTATGGGTTGGGTTGGAAGGGACATTTAAAGGTCATCTAGTCCAACCCCTCTGCGATGAGCAGGGACATCTTCAACTAGATCAGGTTGCTCAGAGCCCCGTCCAAGCTGGCCTTGAATGTTTCCAGGGATGGGGCATCTACCACCTCTCTGGGCAACCTGTTCCAGTGTTTCACCCCCCTCATTGTAAAAAATTTCTTCCTTATAGCTAGTCTAAATCTTCCCTCTTTTAGTTAAAGCCATTACCCCTCGTCCTATCACAACAGGCTCTGCTAAAAAGTTTGTCCCCATCTTTCTTAAAAGCCCCCTTTAAGTGTTGAAAGTCTGCAATAATACCTTTCTTCTAGAAACACACTTGGTTTAAGAGGACACCTCCTGGCGAGGAGCACCCCCTACCCTCCTCCTTCCCCTTTCTCTCACACGGGCACAGCTTCTTTTTTGACCTTGCTGCAAAGTGAACCATTGGAACAAAGGACCTCCCCACTGTTTTAGAAACTTTGGTGTATTACTTCAGAGAGGCAGATCAGCATGAGACTGCACTGACAATTGCAAGAGCACAACCAAAGGGGCAGTGAACTATAAGAAGAGCATGGGGGGATGAAGGGACTAGGGCATGGGAGAACCAGGATTTTTTTTCTGATTGGCTTTGCTAGAAGAGCAAAAGTATCAAGCTATACTTTCAAGTTCATTTAATCCAAAATAATGGATAACACACAGCCCATACATCAAAAGGGCACATCAAACCCCCAGCCCATACACATATAGAGCATATATATCCACCACGGTCCTACAATCCTGTTTGTCTTTTTTTTTTAAATACAGATTATCTCTTCTGCTCTGCTCAGTGCTTTTGAAGTCATCATGTTTCTATGGAAATTTTTGTTTTGCTGGTACTATGACTGCGACTCTGTTGGTGCAGAAGTTCAGACCAGAAATAGCAGATTAACAGTTCAACTGTTGGATAACATAACAACATTGCCAAGATGGTTTAAAGCAGCTCACTTTTCCCCCCATCCTCACCTTTGAAAAATATAGCAAAGCAGTTCTACCTAGACTAAAAAGTAAGGGTTTCCACATAAAAGTAAACACACAAGAAGGTTTTCCTCCATTATAGGGCACTAGCCTGCACTTTTTCTTTTGGGCTTTCCCAGCTCTGCACTTCCCCAGTAGCTGTGATTTCTATCAATTTAATTTAAAAAAAGCGCATGCTGTCTCAATTCCAAATGGAGAACATAGGTTTTAGCATGCTGCTATGGTGTGTTTCTGCAATTTTTTGTCAAAACATATTGTGTGCCCATCAAATATTTATGTTCGTGTCCAGTGGAACACTGGGTGCTGAGCACTAATAGAACATGGGAATCTACGCTGTACAAATAGTTTATTTATAGCAAATATTCTAGAATTTCCCTCATCAAATAGCATTCGCTGGAGCAAATCTAGATTAAACTCATTTGGCTGATGCTATTCTTCCCACTATTTCATTCAAGTCAGCAGATGAGGATGCTCTCTTGAGAATTTCTCTTCTTTGCAGAAATTCTGACGCTATTGTCTGGCACTTTGAGTGTTACAATCAAATGAGTCCCAGCCGTTCATTCCCCCGTCCAACAGGTTCTTTCACTCAACCCAACACACCCTTCTGTTAAACAACCGTTTCTCCTTGTATTAATTAGTAGGCCTTGCTTTTTAGTCTGGTCTCCTACAGTAAGGAGGTTTTAGCGATTGTACTGTTTGTACATCTATCATTTGTTTACCCCCACACAAAACCACTTTTGACCTTCTCTACCAAACGTGCTAAAGGGTAGAAATCTCTAAGATTTGTTAATAGCTAGCCCACAGATAGACGAGAGACCCAAATTTGTTGCCCACAAGGGGACCATCTGTAGCATGTATGCAAGTACACTATAAGACAGCAAAAAATCCTCCCACGAGCACGCTAGGAAACCTGCGAGCGGAAAGCCTGAAGCATTACATCAGTGCCCAGCTGGATTTCCACACGCACAACCTCAACTCTTTGAGAATACTTACAGGTACAAGGCACATTCACGCTTTAAAATCTGCTGAAGCAGAGCCATATAGTACATAGTACTGGCAAACTCCCAAGCCCTTGAAACACATTAACAGAATTGCACAATCTTGCTGTTCACTTTCTTTCCTGTTGTCTATTTTAATTTTTTTCTCCTAATTTTTCAAATATTGTACGTTTGCTACTATTGCCTGTGTCTCCTTTCTCCTACCAAGAAAGACATTTTTACTTTGCTATTATATTTCATGCAGCTTTAGCCCTGGATTTGCCTTTCATATAAACAGTGTCACTGGTTAAAGATTGCCATTTAATCATGATTGATCATTCTGCAGACGTCTGCACAGGAAAGATCCTGTGCGATCTGCCTGCATCAGCAGCGTTTTCTGTGTTAAGCACAAATTGCTAACGCTTTGAATTTTCTTTCATTGAAGAGTTTTGAATGTAGAATGCACTTCATTCAAAGAATTATCTATTTCCATCCTTTTTCATTACTCATTTGAACTGCACTGCTTTCTGCTTTATTCCTCCATAAATGTCATAGTTTACAACAGAAAATACTGAAACTGCCTTTATCTTTTATTCTCCAACTCCTTGCATTACTTAGTTCTGTTTCCAGTTAATACAAGCTTATTGTAGCCAGAAACACTGACTGTTGCTATGTTTTTGTACCCCTTATGTTTGTTTCCATTTGTACTGGTCCTTTTTCAGTTATTTGACATGTTTTTAGTTGCTTCATCTATGGTTAATCTCTTTACTGCCTCACTTGCTTAGGTATCATTTGGACTCAAATCGTCTGATCACATATCTGGAATATTTCCAGAATTTTAAAACAATATTACAGGAGATTATGCTTAGAGTTAGATGGCAGTCTAGCTCTTAGATAGCTTTATTTTCCTGTTGGGTGACTGCAAGTCTTTTTAGGAGTGTAGCACACACCACATTTTCTATGGCTGTATCAATGATCTTTTTGGTCTTCAACTGAAAATAAGTTTATAACCTATTAACCCTTGTGATGTGCAGACAGGCAGAACTTCAGGATGGAGCCTTTGTAAAACAAAGTGAGGAGCCAGCATTTTATTTCATGGTTCTAACTTCAGGTGGCTTGTAGCTTGGACTCTGGTTGGTTTTCTGACCTAGCCTGGGGAACACAAGCCTAGATCCTTTCTTGGACTATGTCACTTCTAGTTCCAATGCTTACTATGGAGTCTGGTGTCCAAATCCCTTTGGAACAGGCCATTTTCACATCAAGAAAGAAGTTAACATCTCTATACTTGTGAGGAATGTCTCAGTACAATATGCACCTACTTTCTATAGGTGCTTTGGGCAAGGTTTCACACAAATAGGAAAACTAGAAAGTAGAAGTTGATAGTGTTAGTAAAACTTATTCCCATGACCACTCCCACCAGAGCCAAAGAAATGACCCACATAAATGCTCACCATCAGAACTACAGATTACACAATCAGAACCCTAAAAATAGCAGCAAAACTTACACAGACATAGTACTATTTTCAAGTCTGCAGCCAGACAGTTCAGCCTTCAAGATTTCAGGCCAAATTGCTTTTCATACACACACCATCTGAAAATATTGCTGATTCTCTGTTTTAATCTCTCTCCCAGCACAGCTCAACCTTTTCCATGTGACATTTTCTACCGTAAGTAACCCTCCATTCTGCTAAGGTGCACCACGGCCTTACAGTTACTAAATCTTGAGTATACTAGACAGAAGACAACCAAGAAGAAGATGCAGGTTAACTTCTGTTGAATAATCATTGCATAATCTGTTCATCAGGGGTGCTTTCTGAACCCCATCCATTCATACTCGCTAACGTTTACCACTTTCCTATCCCATTTGCAATTACACTGGACATGGGGTGTTAACATCTACGGCACCGAGACCTAATCAAATAATTCTGCCCTTTCCCACATATTAAGAAGTGTCCAAGCTATAATTACACTTTACTTTTCACTTCATAAGTGCTTAAATTTCCTTACGCAGGGCTTCTACATTGTGAGAGAGTAATCTGTGCTTTCTAACTCCTTTTCAGCCTTTTTTTCTTTTTTAAAGGAGCGTTGTGGATTGTACACAGCATGGCTGAGCCAGCCACGCTTGCAGGTGCTCCTACCTCTGCAAGATCAGGGAGACTGAAAATGTGCACACTCGCTTTGACAATTTACTTTCAATATTGATATTGCATTATCTTATGTATATTGTCTAATATTACCTTTTAAAATTATATTTTTTGAGTTCTGGACATACTCTGTTATGCAAAATACAAGCATGCACAGAGAACATTTTTGGGCGAAAGACTGCAGCTTTCTCTTCCAGAACATTCCCTCTCCTCCCTCCGTTTCTAAGTACTTTCTTATCAGGGATTCAGAACTTGCTGATTACAAGTTGCTGTAAAAATCATGTTGCAAATGTTGCAAAATATCTAGTCAAATCCCACACATAGCAGCATCCTTTCTAATTAAATATTTTTTTGGAGGGAAAGTTCACGTATGGAGTGTTTATAACATATCTCATAATTTACTAACTAGTATGCTTTCTATCAAATTTTATAGGGCAAATCTACTTTGCCAGGAAAAAAAAAAAGTTACTTCTTTTTTACTAGTGAAAAATCACAATGGAAATCCTGCTATTAAAAAAACCCTCATAAACACTATCAAAGAATCATACCAAATAAGGTTTGTAAGGATCTTTTATTTAAGTAAGTAACAAACTATTTATACTTTTACAAGAGTCTGTCCTA
Source organism: Alca torda (assembly GCA_008658365.1). NCBI lineage: Eukaryota > Metazoa > Chordata > Aves > Charadriiformes > Alcidae > Alca > Alca torda. The sequence continues at coordinate 16,799,596 of CM018087.1, read as the reverse complement.
TTTTAGTAAATATTTGGCAAAGTTATTTGATTAAGAGAGCAACCTGACCCTCATTTAACATGGGTATTTGCCATAACTTAATCTTCATTTGAGTTTAACTACACAAATAATTTTTTTGTATCTTTAGGTTAAGTAATACTTTTTCATAGCTTGGTTAAGACTGTATTTGCTGAGATAAGTGACCAGGGATCTTTGAAAAAAACTTTTATATAGACATCTTAAAATTGAAATCACTCTCAGCAGCTTTGCGCTAAGTGCCACACGGAGAACAGCACAGTCACTTCTTGTTTGATCACTAGACGCATCTTTGATTGCCAGACCTAGGCTTGCTTTAGGGGCTATTTTTTGATCTCTGAAAGCTTTTTAGAACCTGTGATTTCTGTTCTCTGCTGGGACACCGAGGAGCACCTCGTTCCCATGGCATGCTACCTAATGTAATGTTTCAAAGTGACTTGTACGTATCAAAATCAAAGGAGAGCTTGGCACTAGTGCTGCAGAGGTGCAAGGTAACGAAGCACCATCGTGCATCCTGCAGTCGTCTGCGTGCTGTCTTCTGCGACTTACCAGTCGGCAGTACCTGGGCACACTGTACTCCTCAGCAGCAGCAGCTGTGTGCAGAGTTTACAGATCAACTCCAGCTTCCACCACACAGCACCATTTTTCTCTCTGATATTAGGCATAGCTAATGCACAACCCTTGCCGTTAACATTTTTAACTTGACTTTTCTGAAGGAATTTTAAATCAATTTCTATAGAGCACTTCTCTTGGTAAAAAATGGAAACTCAATTACTCATTCTTTGCACACATGAAAATACTTGTTTCAGAGCGAATACTGGATGCACAAGAAATGCAGGATTAGGTTTACAATTGATTTTTGGATGGCTTTTACTGCCAAATAACTTCAAATAAGCAAAACTGGTAATAAACATTAAACCCTCCACATACGGCATATCTAGAAGAACCTGGTCAGAGTACTGAACTCCAAGAAGAGCCTAAGCCCATCCCTCAGATGAAACGTGTTTCATTGTATTTCAGGCTAGCAAGGTACAAATGTGGCTTCTTCTTCAGGGTGTACAGCGGCAACCATATTACAAAATAATTTCATAAATCCGTGCTAGGGTAACAGTTGATTCACATTACAAATACAGCATAGTAGAGAAATTCTACTACAACGCAGTTCACATAGACAAGCTTTAGCCTTATCAAGATCCAGTTGTGATGGATTGGAGCTGCTCTGCAATCATTTATGAATACGTTTACACAGCAACTGGGGTGTTTATTTTATAAATAGATGAGGGGAGGGCAGGGTATGGTCTTCTCTGCAAAAACTTGAGTGACAATAAGAGACAGTTACAGCTGATGGTCCACGCATATTGGAGGTCAAAGGGATTAGAGTAACTTGAAATGGACTTTCTCAAAGGAAGAAACAAACAAAGGAGCATTTGGAAAGGAGAAGGAGCAGACTGACCCATGACTCTGTTGGGATGTCTATGGAAGTCAGGTCTACCATGCTACAATAGACTTAGAAGCCTTCAGATAAATAACAATGTATGTAGACTTCCACAACCAGTTATCTCCACATCCCAGGCACTTTCCTCCTCCTGACAAATTGAACTATCTGATTTTAGAAAGCTTATTACAACTTCTGGAAAAAGGTATTATATTTTCAGGACTCGTTCAGGTTGCAGCAATCAGGCTCTTGTTAGTATCTGTTCATAATTTCATCTCCAGGGAGGTAAAAGGACAATGCCTTAAAAGCTGCACTCAGTAATCAAGTAGCATTTGTGACATCTTATTTGTGGCATTTCATGTTTTTTGTGGATATATTCTAGTCAGATCAGAATACAGTTACAGCCTCAGAGCATGTTAGGTCCTTAGGACATCTGAGGCTGTTTTGAGTATCAATATCTTGCATAAATTCCATACCATATGCTCTTCATAGTTACAACTAATGACACGTCAACTTTTCATTCACTGTTTTTGACTAAGCCAGATGCTTAAAATGGCAAACCAAAAGCTGTGGAACTCTGTGCTTCTGATTCTCCTGCCAAATGCGAGAGCTGTACAGACTGGGGTCTGGGCAGTGGCTGTACACTTGTCTTACACTGACCCAAGCGCGGGCTACTGTCAGAAGAGCTGATTTTACATTCTCCTCTTCTTTTACCAGTAGCAATGACAGTGCAACCATGAGACAAATCGGGGAGATGATCAGGCTGGAAATTAACTTCTTCCTCCCCTTCCTTCTGCCCCAAAAGTCTAGGTTCCATTTGTGCATGTGCCTCTGGTCTGGTTTGCCAGACAGTCATGTACATGAACAGCAGCCCTAGAGCAAGGGCAAGAACTAGTACAAGGGCAGGATTGCTCCTGTCGCAGCAGCCAAGTTTTTCATCTGATGCAAGCATCAGTGTCACCATGACCCAAGCTTCACAGGGACTGATCCAGAGACTGCGCTGTTTTCTGCAACCAATGACTTCCAAGAGGTGAGGTAAAAGGATCTGCTTTAGGCTATGAAATCTTGCCAACACCATTATTCTCCTGACAGAAACAGAGGTAGTCTCTTTAGAGTAATCATGTTTCTTTCTTGTGGAGAAGACACAATGTGTAGAAGCACATACTTGTTTAGCTGTGGAGAGAAGCAGCTTCACTGGGTACATACAAGTGTCCATTTTATCATATTGAAAGCTCATGAAATAGGAGGCGAGACACGAAATGCGAAATTCTCCTCAAACCCTGAGCTGGTCTAATCCAGAAAGTATAAGCAATTGCTCTGCAAAAGGCTTTGTCAGAAGTAAAGTAAGTTGGTTTATATGACACTTCTCTCCAGTAATGTAGACTAACAAGACGGAGAAAGCAAATTCAAACTCATAATGGAGATTAGCCATCTCCGCTGAATAGGCTATTTGTCTCTTGTTGTTTGTCTCTAGCAAACCCTTTTGTAGTTTAGGTCTTTCTGGATACCCTGCTAATTGCTGCGAAGAGGACTCTTTATCAGGACCTTACTCCAAACTATTGTTGCCATCTGTAAATGTTTGTACATATTACCAGAGCTCTGAATGTGTAAATTTCTGACAACCAAAATAAATGAAGCCATTTAAGTAAAAAGACTCAAAAGTCAACCATAACAGCTGAAGAAAATACGAACAGTCACCCTCCCCCAGCAGAGGCTTGAAAGGAAAACGTGCTTGTTTCTGAAAATGAGCTTGTCGTTAATTTAGTGAAGTTTTCCACTCCAGAACAGAAAAAGCACGCAAAGCGACTAAGTTGTCAGTGGACATCTCCGGCACCGGGGAGAAAGGTCTTCTAAGATCAGCAGCATATGGAAGGAAAACAAGAGTCTGAAGCAAGTGGATGTCACAGCTAATAAGAAGGGAAGGAGCTCGGTTCCTGCTGGAAGAACAGGGCTGCGCTGCTCCTCTGCCCCCTTAGCTGCCAGAATCACCAGAATAACCTCCAGAGGTTCAAAAGATAGATACCTCTAATGATGACTGATGACATCATTTTAACAAAGTTTTCATGAGTTGCTAGTCACAGGCATCTTATGAAATGGGATCTCTGCACCATAGGTCTGAAATAATGTTACTGATACAGAAAAATTAAAAAAAAAAAAAAAATCAAATTGAAGCATGAGGCACCATGCTTTAAAGAGTGAACGGTGAAGGAGAAGTAAAGCACCAGACCAGTCATTTTTTAGCTTTTTTGGCCACAAAATGAAACAATAACACCTACTTTGCACTGCACTAAAAGTAGTAACAATTTCAGAAAGTTTACGATTCTTTAAATTAATCTTAAGCTACCTATAGAAAACCCGGACAAAAGTTCTCCTGGCACTTGACCCAAATTTCAAAATGAATTACATTTTTGCATATATATGTGTGTGCGTGTATGTATGCACATACACACACACTATTAAACCAACACGTGAAAACACTGAAGTACTGCTACTGCATTTTGCGGTACTTCGCACCACTTCTGGAGAAGACCAAGTTTATGAAGGATTTTAAGTTTACTGACAAAATGCTTATAGTGCTAGTTAGGAATAGATAAAGCTAAATCCTACGTCAATAGGTATTAACATCTACTCTCTAACATCAACAGGAGTTACGTATCTGTACTGACAGGAGGTTTTATTACCCAGAGAGATGACTTCAGCTGCAGAACACTAAAGAGAGCAAGTCTATAAAGCAATTGTAATCCATTTGCTAATATTCCTGTTCTTTCCAAATACAGTGGACCACAGGGTCCTTGAGCATGCTTTATTACAACAGGAAATTCTGTTTTCTTTTAACGTCACAGAACTCCTTTGGACTGTTTTTGGACTCCAGTTTACACACAGTAAGAGAGAGTGTTTATTCAAAGCAGACCTTCAGGATTTGCCTTCAATAGTTCAACCCTCCAGGTGGGTTTTTTCATGGGTTTTTTTCTGGTTTGGGGTGGGGTATTTTGGTGTTTGGTTTTAGGGTGGTTTTGGTGGTTTGGTTTGATTTGTTTTGGGGTGGTGTGGCTTTGATTTTTATTTTATTTTTACTTTTGAAAAAGTAGAAGTACCAGTATTATGATACTTACAAGTAAGATTTTACAGATTCTACAAAACTCATTAACTGCGCTGCACAGTTTTAGCACCTTCTACAGCATGTTATTTATGTACATCCACAGGTGCCTAGGAGAGATATGATGTATTACCTGATTCAGTGCCCACTGAGGTCAGCTGGAACATTCCCACTGACTTTTGAGAGCTTTGCACAAGGCTATTAAAGGAGGCTTTCAATGAGAGAAATGTTGCGCTCTGTCACTTCTCATTAGCATTAGCAACATTAAACTACGGACCCGTTAACATTTTGGACATCTCAGTACAGCTGAGGGGCGCAGAGAAGATGCAGTCCCATGTAGCATACCCCTGCAGTCAGAGCCTAAGTCTGCTTTTGAAGATAAATTTTCTTCCCCTTAAAATGAAGGGAGCAAGTGTCCCTAATTTTTTAATTTTTCCCGCAACGCAGTCCACTGGTCTCATACTGTCAACCACTCTCTTTCCCACAAAACGTTCAAAATCAATTTAAGCAAATACCAGATTCCCCGAGAGAGCCACCTTGCACACATAGAAGTCCACCCCTGCCCCACGGAGTTTTACAGTCAGGGGGCAGCGGTGGCACTCTGTCTGCTCTGTTTAAAACTCATTGTAGCCCTTCTGAGCGCACAGCCTTCGTACTTAAGATGCATGCATGTCTTGTTTATAAATAAGGTTTCAATTAGCATCCCAGACGAAAAACAGGCCTATAAATAAAGATACAATAAAACTACACAGGAGAATACTGAATAAAGAAGGGAACAGTAACATGCTACAGGAACCAAGTTTTCAAGCTCTATGCAACATCCATAGGGAACTGAGAGCATTCAGCAACTATCAGTTTCAAGCCATTGATAAGTCTCTCTTTTCCTGTTCATTTCAAATTAAACTTCCAGCATGAGTCATTATCCAGAACATATGCATTGGATCCACATGATTACTTACACCAAGTTCACACTTTCCTGCAAACTCCACAACTTTGTGCCTATTATGCACAACCCCCCACTGTCAGCCACTCTCCTGAGACACACGCAGCATCAAGCTGGCTCGTTAAGAGCCTTTTCCAGTGCAAGCAAGCTAATTACAGTGAAGCGCTGACAGAGTGCCTCCACGTATGAAGGAAACCTGCTGTGGTAAGAGTGAAAGACAAGGAATGTCAGGGTGGAAGGTGACTCAACAGCTCGTGCATTCCCAGGCCTCACTTCAGTTAGAACATTTTTGCTTTAGTAGGCTCCTTTGAGATATTGTAGAGTTTAAGTTTTTAACTTTTTTTTTTTTATTTTAGTAGTTTTTCAAAATTCTAAGATACAACTGGAGGCAGTTGTATCTTAGAATTGCTGCAGTACTCTGGGCACATATCCCACAGAACTAAGATTTACAGGATGAAGATATCCCCCTTGGCCCACACCCTCCAAGAGGCTACGCGAAGAAGGGAGAAGATGGCCTTTGCAGGGTGCCCAGGGAACTAACATGTCCAGCATCTGCTCTTGGAGCAGCGCATTCCCAAAGAGAGTGCCTCACGTGGAGTAGAAGGCCCCACCAGCTGCTCCCTCCTTAGGAGGGGGAACTCCAGCTGAAACACCTCTGCTGACCTCTAGGGAGGCAGCACTTCCTCTGCAAACAGTGTCCCAAGCCATTTAAAGTTGTATATCATAACCCTGAATATAGCTATATAGTAAGTTATCATACTTGCCTATTCAACTATAGTATAAACAGCTAAAAATATATATTATCCATGTAGAAATTCCTGGGAGGACTGCAACAGCTAATTGAGGAACAGCTTAAGACACACGTCCCAGGAAGCCCTGTGCCAGAGCGCAAGCTGTGCGCTCCCATGCTCATCCCCAGGCAGAGTGACAGAGCTGTGCCGGGTTAAACGGCTTTCAGCAACCCAACCTCAGCACGGCAGAGACCCAGACTGTAGCAGTTAAGTTCACACCAGAGAAAAAAAGACATTTCTTATTTGCACTAGCACCTCTTTTTTGAAGGGTCAGGGTGCAGCAGAGCAAGCAGCTGACAGGCACCAGCAAACTTAGCTGAGCCTTTCCCTTTTTATCCTGCCCACCTGCTCCATTCAGCATCCCCAGGACATCTTCGCAGAAGATCTCAACTGCTTTTATAAACGTTATTTGTCCTTCAGCACCAAATAATAGTGATGAACGCCTATTACCGAAAGCCAAAAAAAAAAAAAAAGACCTTTAACAATTTACTGCAACGCTACCGGTGCGTACAGCTACGCCAGGCTGACAGTACTGGATTGTGAGCTGAGCCTGTATGACAGCCCTGCTTCCCCAACACACACCACACCGACCCCTGCCAACAGCACAGCCAGGCTGCTGGTAGCGGGCAAGTCCCATGCAGCTTGACTAGAAAAAATAAGTAATATTGACAGCTATAAATATTTTATTTGTTCGTCTCAGTGGGGTCCGTACATTAATGGATCCTTATGGAACCCTCCAACTTGAGATATTTTATGATTCTATAACCAGCTTCTGCCTCTCAGAGTTTTCAAGGTTTTTTGATTCCAGGAAAAGGACGCATGCTTGTTGGAAGTTACTCAAAACCAGAGCTATCTAAACTCACAAAGTTAGTTAGCTTGTTCTCCCTCTCCTCCCCCCCGCCCCGTCCTTTTGCAGGATAAGTCTCTATTATTTCTTTATATGAAAAGGTTTTTGCCAGTGATATTTACCCTGTGTGCACGCACACCTCATACCATTTAAGAACCAGGACTCCTGTCTCATATCATCCATAAGGGGTTTCTGGGTTATTATTTTTTGTAGTAAAAATCAGAAGGGTTAAATAACCCGTTCTAGGTTACCTGAAAGGTCACATGGAAGACTTTTATTCACACGTGTGCCAACTTACAGAACTGTTAGTTCTCTCAGACTTTGAAAATTTTTTTGTCTATCATCACAAAAACCTGATTTACCTTATTCAGAAAAACTGATTTTGCTCTTGAAAATCAAAAGAAATGTGTGTTTCCTTTGGAGGTAATACATATTACACAGAATTTCATATCTTGTTTTTCCTACTGTATCATCATCCACATCTATCTTAATCTAATTCTGCATTTCTGAAGGAATCCTTAAATGTGAGAGTTTGTGCCTTCACTCCATTTGATCTGTTGTTTGTATGTTCTCCTTCAGTTTTTCCATCTACTGCACTTATTTTAGCACTCAGTGTTTCAAGGAAGCCAGGAAAGATTATAGTTCCTGGTATCTGGAAAAAATGTCTTCAGACAAATCCTGGTAGTCTGCTCAGTCTCAGCTTTCTCTCCAGCACCCACAGCCAGCGGCGCTCCCTGCAGTGTCACCCAACCGGCACAAGATGCATCAAGCCAAGGGATTTGAAAACTGTCTGCTTCTTTTTTTGGACTAAAAAATCCACTCCTTCCCCAGAATAATCCAGGTTGCTTCTTTCAAAATCAGATGCTTATAAATGATGGGATTTTAGTTTTAATAAGTTTTATCCGAGAGCAAACAGACAGCTCCACTGTACTCCCCTCTGCCTTCCTGTCCCTCTAAACTGTGTTCAAACAGTCCCTACATGCCACATTGGCGCAGCACGGCTGGTCTGCAAGTGAAGTAATCACCTAATAAAGGTCAGAAATGTAGTAATCACTAAAATATGTACAATAACTATTATAATCTTTTCTAAGCACTTAAGAACCCCTGTTGTCTGCTGGTGTATTTGATAGGCTTCTGCTAACAGCAATTTATATCAGCAGAAGGTGTCTACAGTGTTTTCCTCAGCAGGGAACAAGGCAGACCTTTGTGAATGATGCACAGACAGAAAAAAACCCCAAAACAAACCACATTTAAAGATCAAGTCCCTTTTAGAAAAAAAGCATCACCTAAATATGAATTGATCCTCATAAACAGAAAGCTGACCATTGCCAAGAAAAATCTTCCATAAAAGACTATGTGAGGAGATGACAACAGCCTTCACGTACCTATGAGACATCAGAAAATGGCATTTGGGCTAAATAAAGCAGCAATTTAATAGCTCTGCATTTTGGAGAAACAGAAACCAGAAGCCACTGCCCAGGATATAGGCTGATAGATGGCAAGGCTTGGACTTTTTGAATCTGAACTATTTGGCTTCAGCAGTTCCCTTGGAGACGGAGCACAAACAGGAGGCCGGGGCACTGGCAGGTTGCAGCTGTGGAAGCCCGTGCCGCGGAGGGAGCCAGAGCCCCAGCCCAGCTGGTGGCCAGGACCCGGGCATGGCACTCACTGGCAGGCAGGCTTGGGTATCTGAGCAAGGAAACGGCATTATGCTCAATTCCAGCGTTTGAGGAAAAAGCACATTGTGTGTGTGTGTACTTTTTTGTGTGTGAATAGAGCAAGTTGCATTTCTGCCAAGGAAACACATGCTCCTGCCAGTGTCTCCTAACAGAGCAGGCACTGGCTGGTCTCCTGGGCAGAGACAAGAGCAGACAAGTGGCACCCTTCTCCTCCTCCCCAGCTAGTGACATTCGCGAACACTATTATCCTCATGGGCTCTTGTTTTGCCAGAAGCAGGAAAAAAGCCTAGGTGCTTAAATCAACCGAGTACATCAAGTGTAGAGGCTAATAAAGCCTTTTTATTGCAGACTGAAGTCAGATTTCAGTCTGAGTGGTTAATGTGCTTTGGTCAGCTATTTGTTTTTCTCTTCAATTTGTTCCGGACTGCTTCATTTGCAGTGAGGTATTTGTGTCTTTTTATTACTTTTATTATTTATATGAGACATAAACCAAACACACTTTCCACCCTAACTAGCAAAACAGTCCAGTGGTCTGTTTCTCTTAGACAGAAACGGTCTGGAGGCGTGACAGCTATCTTTCCTCTCGTTATGTTAGCCCTTAAACAGGCAAGACTTTCTCCAAGGCCAACTGTCTAGCTCCATCATCGCAGACCGTGTCAGCGAGCTCATACCACCATAGCAACATGATGAAATCCCAGTTCCTGCCTAACTTGTACTGCTTCCCAGCATCACTAACAGTTCAACATCCTCAGAAACACAAGAGGTTAAGTACAACCAACAGTCCGCCAATCAATTTTTTTACAATACATTATTCACTCAAGTAGGATATAAATCAGCAAAGAAGCAAATTAGTGACTGTCATAAACAGAGGTTACATATTCTGTGCTGTCCTGGAGATTTGACTTTGGAAATTGAGTACCATGGACTGTTAGCATCCAAAATTACTTTGAAAGAGAAAGCAGGGAAAACCTCCTCTTTGTAAAACTTTTGGATAGACATAACCCCCCCGCCCCCAGCCCCGGAGCAGAAATGACACCCAGCTTTACTTTCTGCTATATAAAGGGACAGGGGCGGGGGGCGGGATGGGGACAGACAGACGGAGCTGGGTGGGGTGGGGGGACGGGACACAACACACGCTGATTAAGAGTTTGTTTTAAGTCCATGCTGGCAACTATTGTGATTTTATCACGAGTTTTCAATTGTTTCCTGGGGAACCTGTTTAATAAAAACCTCGGATTTCATTAAAAAGAATAACTTAAGTTTGTAGCTGTTCTTGCAGAGAAGCCTTGGTTAATTCTATAGTAACTGCTATGCAGATAAGAGACCAGAAATCCATGCCAAGTTTAAGTCAGCTAACAGGGATAACAGTAACTTCTCTTTCCTAGCATACACTTCGGCATGGGCTTCAAAACCTACTAGAGAAGCAGGGTAAGTACCTAGAGTAGCTTTGCTCTCTCTGAGCTTCGTGCTGCAAACCCTGCACCACAAAGCTTCAGCAACCTTGAATGTATGATCTCCAACTTAATCACAAGATTTTTAATAGATGTGATTGGAAAGCCTAAAAATGTAGCGTTATCTGCATGCCATATCTAACGGGGCATTAGGGTAGAAAGCAAGGGGGTGTTGTGGGAAGAAAGAAAAAAAAAAAAGACAGGCAGGTCAGCAGAAAATATAGCTGGAAGTATGGGGAAATAAGTCTAATTAAGAGCAGGAATACCTAAGGAAAGCAGCTAGGGACAAACAAATGAGAGGGAATGACACAACAAATCAAACAAAAGAACTTGCCTTCCCCAGTTAGCTGGGATAATTCATTTCCACCAGTTCTTGGTGCTGGTTTTGGCTAATTCACCAACACAGAAAATGACAACTTTTCCCTGGAGCTGCAGGGCTCCCCAAACCACCAGAATTTCCTTTCTTGGTAAAATAAAATCCTTTCAGCCTTCTACTCAAACACAGACAGAGGAGGAGGTGGAGGTTGGGAGGTGCACAGACTATGGCGACCCCTCACATGCACAAGCGCCCACACCAAAGGAGATGAGTAGTCCTGTACAACATACTTAAGGATCCTCAGACCTGTGATCCACTTTATTTGCCAAGGTAGAGTAAATTTCATCACCAACAGGCATGGTATGAAGGTTCAGACACTGCTGCTTTACACACTACCGTTCTGCAACACACCTGTGCTTACACCAAACACCACCCGAGGCAGGGGAAGATTCCTAAATTATCAAACAATAGTACTAATAGTACAGTAAGTCCAGTGCTAGGGAAAACTGCTGAACAAAATGTACTTTTTCACATCAGCATCTGTTTCTAGCAGTTGTTATCTCAGGGACACTACAAGGAGAAACTGCTGTTAATGACTTTCTATATCTTAATTGATCTTAGCTGCCTCGACCAAGGCCAGGTAGCATGGTCTGCTAGTCCTTGAGTTAACAGTCACTGGACTGTTGAATACACCCTTCCCTTATCTGTGTTAGCACAGTAGAGATCTAAAAATCTTAGTACATAGCCTTGATTTTTATAAATCAGCATGCATGAGAATCTTGCAAACTCCAATTAGATTATAAAATGCAAACTCTCCAATAAATTACAGAACAGACTCTTGAGAACAAGCGCAATGGCTTCAGCATCAATATTCCACAGAATGCTAATTGTGGCAACAAAACTGTGTTGAAATTCTTGTGTCCCTGATGAGTTTCCAGCCTTCATTTTCAGCTGTGAACACTCAGGGAAATAATGTTTGAGTTCCCCTTTCCCTAGAGGAAGGGATACGTAGCGCTTTCCAAAGCTTTGTGAATTCCTTTGGCACCTCCTAATTGAGATCTCCCCTTGCCAAAGAATGAGTATTTTACCTTGTGGTTGTTCTCAAAAATGTGATATGATGTACTAGACATTTGGTCAGCATTACATTCGTTAGTGTATTTCCATGGGCTTGACAGTAATTCTGTCCCTAGCTGAATGGCATGGGTAGCAATCATTTATGAAAGGCTACATGTAAAATGGAGCTGTTGAGCACAGAATCAGAGTCCTGAAACATTACAGTTATCCAACCTTCTGAAACTGCGGCCTTGAAGAAAGGACATACCAAACTGCCCTACCAGAGAGGCCCTTTGCTCCGTGCCTGAGAAAAATATGAAGTGTGACCATGACAGGGAGGTTTTGGTAGAGGCTCCACCAAGTAGGTTAGCTACAACAAGCCTTGGTACCGACCAATAATAGAAGCTGTCTGGCTGCTGAGGAGTACGGGCCTGGAGAAGAGGCACTTCTTGTCTGATGTTTTCTTTGTAATGTGCTTGTTCTTTGGTACATGATGTAATCAGGGATGGATAATTACTACATCATCTGCTCATTACCTTGAAAGAATAACTCCATCTGCTGTGGGATTAAAAACGGCTGCCAAAGCAAGTGTTGGGCTGCACAGGGATTTCAGCCATGGCCTCTGGGCTATGCCTGGTGGTCATGGGTTAACATTCAGCCCATGCCTAGGGTTAGGAGAGAGACACAGCTCAGAGCTCCAGGTAGGGCCAGAATGCAAAGGGACAGCAAAAGGACAGGTCAGCCACACAAAAAATTAACTCCTGGCGTATTTGTCTAGGCCATGACTGATCATACACTGATCAGCCTACATCTAGGATTAGTATTAGGGTAAACAAGAACTCCTAGTGTTAGGAGCACCAGGTGGAGTGGGGCACCTAACATCTGCCAAAGGGAAGGGTGGCATGTGCAAACATTTGATCCCTGGCATCTTATTCCTCTGGGCCATAACTGGAGGTCATGTGTTAGGGCTCAGCTCACAACCGGGATTAAGGTTCAGGTTTGGGTTAGTGTTTACCTGGGTTTTGTCTCTCTGATAACCTTAAACTCAAGTATAATACTAGAAATGGACTGAACCTTTTTCCACATCCACCAGTCATTCCCTCTATTGTCACAGACAAAGTCCTCATGCAGCCCACCCTTCCTTTGTTGGTAGCTACTTTTTGACTCTGCCCTACCTGGAGCCCCTGACTTTTTCCATTTGTTACCCTGCCTGTAACTCTGGGCCACAACACCTAAGATCACTGGAGTTTTTTCAAGACCTGATTCTTACTGCTCTTTTTCACTTTATTAATTAGTTTTGTCAAACCCAAGCTAGTCCCCAGCTGTGAGCATCTGGTCCTTGCTAATCTCAGGGCAGTTCCACTAACTCTGGAGCACATTATCCTGGCCCTGAGTAAAGGCTGTATTTCCCTATCTTGACTACCTGGAAAGGAGATGAGAAACTATAATATCCATTTGCTTACAAAGATAGACCAGCTTGCAGCCTGCTGGCATCGCAAGCTGTAAGCACAGCGCTGTTGTAAACTGTATTTGTGGCTGTTTTCTTGTCTTAGAATTAATATTTTATGGAGTTAAAGCACAAATATTAATGCTGTACTACTTGAACGCATTAACTGCTTCTGTCCATCAGCCCTCATTTTGGACCCTTGTCTTTGATGCTGGAGTAGGGCTCCAGAGAAGAAACAGCCTAGGAATGCTACAATGCTTGCTGGAGTCCTAAAATAGGAAAGTGGGTGAGATGGTGTTTCTGTGTAACATCAGACTACTTGCAGAAGGAAAGGGAACAAACAATACTGTTAATGCTTGCAACAACTGCAGACCTGTAAACACGAAAATAACTAAGGCAGCTGGCAAAAACCTCTTGAAGAAAAACTATGTCGAACTTCTAACTCTAATAGCAGAAACAGAGATCAGTTGGAACAAATAGCATATTGTATGTTGAGAAGTAGTTGTGAAGATTCCTTGGGGGTTAGATGTGTTTTGCAGCAAACACCACCTGCAAGAACACTACAGAGCCAAGGGATATAGGGGCTAGAACAGGAAAGGGATGACGATAGGAATCTTGCTAGCCAAGCTCACCACTTGCAGGAAACATTACAATACCACATACCAACGTGCCCGGGTTGTTTTTCTTGCTTTATCATTTGATTTTCCATATGGTTTAATAATTAGCCACCTTAGTTCATGGTACCATTTAACATCTTTAGGAAATCTGTCTTATAAAACATTTCCTCAAAGCAGTTTGTAAACAGAAAACAGAAACTCCGTAACACTGGTTTTGTGCGTACAGCAGTGATAGAATTAACCCAATTCCTGGAGGTCTGCCATAAAGCAATGTCTCTCAGGTCTGGTTAACAGGCAAAATAGTATAGAAATAGTGGCCAATGGTTGTACCAAGCTCTTGTAACTCCATCAACATAAAAACATTAGTTGGTAAGAACAGAGCATAGGTTGCTAGAAAAAAAAAACCAAACAAAAAAAACCCAAACAAACAAACCCCAAACCAAACCCAAACATGTATTGCCTCAACAAGTTGCTTGCCATTAAAGCAGATGCCGTACCTAAGTTACTTTCCATTGTTCAACAGAAGTATTTAGTGAGCTCAGGCCATTGCACAACACTGTCTGCACAGAGAGGGAGGAATTAGTTTTTCCAGACTTGGAGCTGTATCAGACAGCTTAGATGCGTTCACAGCTGGTTCTTTTTGGACCCAGCACTGACGTGAGTGAGCACTGAGCAGCAAGTGATCTGGTACGTGTTTGTTAGTGGAACTTAAAGCAGATCAAGACACCACAGTCATATAAGAAGTACCTCAGACACAGTTACAGACTGGCCTTTAAAAAAAAAAAAAAAAAAAAAAAAAAAAGAACCAACACCAAAAATCCCCACAAAACAAGAAAAACAAAAAACCCCAACATACAGATTTAGTCATCTTAAAAAGCTTAAGCAGCAATAAATAAATGTAGCAATGGCAATTATTTGCTATGCTTCCATATTGGTATCTACAGCTAAATCTGATTTTGCCTCAGACTTTCTGCCAGCACTCTGTACCAATTCCCCCGGCTTTTATTAAAACCAAGATCACATTGTAAATTAACCAAGTTTATGCTGCACTTGAATCACCCTTTGCCACTGTCCTCCTTTTTCAAACATGATGACATTAGACTGCCTTTGCAGGCCTGTGCCAAAACTAACAAATCTTAGGTACTTCCTAAGCATTTCTGTATGGATCAGTAGTCTCAATCTTGCTCTTTTTAGAAACATGGAAAAGTTTACTGGATAAATACATTTTAGTATAGTTTGAGTTGCAAAAATGAAGTGTAGATGTTACAGCAGAAGCTATTTGTATTTGCCTGTATTAATTTCTTTCCTCTATTTACCTTTTCTCTTGAAACCTCATTCAATGACCAGAGTTGCTTAGATAAACAATTAAGCATATCCAAAAGAAACAACAGTAAAAGAAAATCCTTAGGTCAGCAACATTTTTAAGTGTCATTGTTTCAAACCACCAGTATTTTACACAAGCCAACATTTCTTAGTTTAGTAACACACTTGTTCAGAGTTGCATTTTTTCCTCACTGAGTTAGCAATGTATTGAATTTCCTATATATTAGCAACATCGCCTCTGTTAGAAAGCCAACTATCTTTTATGTCTTCAAATAAAAAAAAAAATCACCAGTTGAGCCTCCTACCACTTGAGGTGGATGAGAAACCATGTCCATAGAACCCTGCTTCATATTAAGAAATCTACAGCAAAACTCTGGTAACTTGAGTGCACGTTTGTAAGCCTGTTGGAATCGCTTTGGCTGCTGGAAGGCAGAGCACAGTCAGCACCAGCTGTGCTGTATCCCATTCAGGCTGTCAGCGTGCTCCTGCCTTTCTCCTCCTGGGCAATGACCCCAGGATGCTTGGGCCCCGGTCACTGCTCAGATGCTACAGCACAGTGCTGTTCCGCTGCAATGCTCCCGGGGAATCCCTAGGAGCTTCGGGAGCGGGAAAATAGAGATTTATGCATTAATACAAACACTGAAATAGTATAAAACCACAGGAAAATGGAACCACACCTAAGCCCAAGCAGCTGGTCTCAGCTCTGGGAAGACGAGCTCAGTATCTAAGTCTTGCCTTCAGCTCACAGCTACGAGGGGCGAGAGCCGGAGGCACTGCTTAGCGATGCATACCACGGCCTGCTCCCTCTGGCTGAGCGGCCACACAGTGAGACCCTGCTGCTTTCAAGTCTCCCAGAAGTTTGCTTCCATGAGAAATCCTTTGGTGTTACTTTGGTGGCTAAGGAAAGGAAGAGCAGCCTTAACCCTCTGGCTGGCAGCCTTAACTAACAGCTGGCAGAATTAAGGCTGGTCTTGCCCCCCACCCCCCAGCCTGCACAGACACCCCCCCACCCTCCCATGCCACAGTGAGAAGAATGGAAGTCATTGTGATGTTTTCATTTTCAGTTGCAAGTTGAATGGAAGTAGATGGAAAATTGAATCATAGGCTAAGCTCCTACTCCACAAAAACCAGTTTTTGCACAGACCTCAGATGAGATATCCTGACATTTGAATTTATTAAGGAATTTAAAACTGATGTTTCACTTTGCTTAACATGCACATTTCTCCCCAGATCAGTTTGCCCTCAAATATTGAGCCATTCCTCTCTCCCTGCTAGCAGAGGCATATATTTTTTCCTGAGTCTTAAGTGAAAATAAAGGAATGCAATGCTTATCTGACATTCTGTTTACTCTTATATATCACCACTGTGTAAGGTCTATAAATATTTTCCATATGTTAGCTAAAGCAATCCCTCCATTTCAGCATTTGCAAAATCCATCCACAGTCTTTCAAATTAGCATTAATACATTATTTCTGACAGAAGTTGAATAAATGCATTTCAAGGGCTTGTTTCCCCTCCCTACCATTGGGTAACTTTACACTCACATGCAAAATCACTGTAGGATTCATATTCACTGTACCTCTACAATTTTAGGTTCAAAGACCTCATTTCAAAAATAAAAAGACAGCGTGCTATTTTTTTTTAAGCTGTTTTACCTTTGTCTGCCAAGCTCAGAGCAGGCTCCAACACCAAACGTGGTCAGTTCCTTCTCCCTGCATTCCAGACCAGGCAATAGTGACCAGGCAACAGCCCCACCTGGGACACACAGCCCACACCCCCGAGTGATGGCAGGTGTAGGCAGTTGACCCCCTGATGTTCACTTAACAAACCCTCCTGCAGAGCTGGGGAAATAAGCTGTGCTCTGTTGTGCTGGCTGTAACAGCAACAGAAGGGACATAGGAGAAATCTAATTTAAGTCGTTTAAAAACAAAACCTTACTTTTGGCACCAAAACCTCAAGTCAATTCGATGAGCCCACCTGATGAGGAAGGAGAACTATTAGAATGTTTTTATGTAATCCTGTTCCACCTAAGTCACAATTCAAGTGAGGTAAAGTGCTGTCCTCCCTGGAGAGAGTCCTATCTCTGAGTAAAAGTTGCTGTGCACAGCAAATTTTGGGGGGCAATAGGTTTTTATTGCCATGATCAAAAAGTAAAGTAAGATTTATGAATATAATATTCCATGTAAACAGATACGTTAGTAGAAACATGAATGTTAGTGCATTCTCAGTATGGGAGAGTTTGGAGTGAAAAAAACATGAACCATACTCTCGTGCCTATTGATTTAACTGACTAAATGGATTTCTGTTACTGGAAAACTACATTCTAGGAGAGTATTTATACAACCCCAAACAACCATAAATTGCAATATATTGGAAGTTCTGATTTTAATTAATCTTCCTTTTGTCTTCCACCTCTCCTTCCTTTGCTGTTTACTCATCTCCCTTGTAACCCTTATTCCAAGCTGGCTGCGCAGATGGGAAAATGTCTTCCTCTGCAAGTAAAATCATCCTTAGACTGATAATAGCATGAGAGGATTTCTCTGAAAAGTTAAGACAGGAATCCCTCAGAGAGTTTACTAAAGGAAACTCAAAACTTTCTGCAAGGATGCAGCCAAATTCTCTGGTTCCTCTTTGCCCCCCCCTGCACCCAAGCAACGAGTGAGTCACCTCCATAATGCACCCAGCATACACTAATCAGTTCACACAAAATTAATGTCTCAAAAAGCAATCTGCATTTCCGAGAAATCTCCGTAACAGTTTGAGGTGCCCCTTGCCACTTCTTCCAAATTCTCACACTAATTTCAGTGGCTTTTTCACTATTAAGTACGCTTGTTTATTTGAGTGCGCTTGCTCTCCAGTCTGAGCGGAGTGCACAGTGGGAAGAATTCAAAATGGAGAAGAGAGCCTATGGAGGGAGCCCTTTCCATGGGTTGGATATGTCTGGCTAGAGATGGAGGAAGGTGTCCCAGAGCAGGAGCAATAAGGTTGCTGCAGGACAGTCCAGCCTGTCACAGCAGCAGGGAATGGTGGGCAGGAGTCCAACAAATCCGGAGGGGTCAAGGTACCCCCTGTTCCTAGCAAAGTTCCACAGAGGGAAATGCAGATTTTACTGCCAAACGTTCAGACTTCCTGCAGACAAAGGCTGGGCAAAGAAAACAGGGGTACAAAAAAGGAAAACTGTTTATCCAAATTACAGAGCAGAGAGAGGTTAGGATCAGAGCGAGGTATCCCAGCTCCGAACCTGGTGGTCAGCCTCAGCCTGGGAGCTGGGAAGAGCGGTTCTGACCCTCAGCCACACCAGAGGCGCCGGCTGTGGTCACACAGGTCTCTAAATAGGAGGGTGCTTTGTACCGAATGCCTCATTGGATGGTGTGATTCACCCAGCCATGATACAACATTCACCCTTTCAGTATGAGGGATTTTAAAATAAACTAGCTTCGGTGGAAGTGCGGGATCCAGTGTATTTCAACATCCTTTAATCATCTGTGATGATTATTAGACTAGTTCTCTTGACCTACAAATCAACTTAATAAATATTAAGCTGGGATACTTTCTACGTCCATCATCTACAGAACATTCTTCTACAAGAGTGAAAAGCTTATTAAATAACACAGGGCATGGCATTCATCGCCCAGAGCCAAAGTAATCTCAGAACATGAAATTAGTTTTGAAACACTGAGTCAACAAAACACGTTTTTTTCAAGTTTACCCTGGACAACGATGTTTCCTCACCACGTGAATCCCTTCATGATGCCTCCCATTCCTGGGAGTGTTTAGTTTACAGCCTGACATTTAACACTCATGCAGATTCACTCTTCCACAAATTATACGTGTTGTGACAGATGCGCCATGCTGTAAACACACCGGATGGTAACTGGGAGCCGAAAAGAGGAAGAACAGCCTCTTACATCCTACGTACTATATTTTAATGTAGCTTATGCATTTACAAGTGAACAGTATTTAATTAAAAAGTCAACTTTGTCAATAAAGGGATTGTGCCTATAAAATACGAGCTCTTGAGTTCCACATCTTCATGGACATACCTGTTGTTAGTGATAGAATTGCCTCATTTATTTCTAATTCATGGTGTTATTTGCAGTAGGAAACAGTATTTCACTGTTTTACCTTTGCAGATAGCATAGGGAAAACAAATTAACAATAGGAACAAGAAATCCATACTTAAAAAAATTAGAGGAATTTTCTTGATGTAATGCCTTAAAAATATAGTGAGGGACTATATCTTTTTGCACCTGGCAAAACGTGCCTTTCAGCGAGAAAAGTTAGAAAACACAGCAAAGTGTTTTAACCTTTCATGTTATACTGCAGATTGCTGAAGTAGTTAAAGTAGACCAGAGACCTCCCCCCTCGAATGTCAGCTCTCAGACATGCGTCATCTTTAATGTGCTAAAGTGGATGTGAAAGAAAAGTGAGACAGAGAAAGTTAAATGGCTTGGCAGGGTTACTGTCAGAGCTGGGTTCTGCTCTGTGCCCCGCAGAGCGGTTTACGTCGCTCCATAGGAAGTACAAGGTTATCTGTCTTGAATGGCATTTTGGCTGGGGAACGTCATTCTTCAGAACTGATGCCTAAATGAGACAGAGCAGATAAGAGCTGTCCCCAAAGGGCTTAAAGTAGATTGTATAAATCTCAAGCAATATAATAATATGTTCCCAATCCCCTGGATTTAGACCTATCAAGATCTGCTCTGAGTTCCCTGCGTCTGGGTACCAGAACCTGACTTACTCAGGTAGTAATCAGGAGTTGTGTCACAGAAATCAGAACTAATTCTCTGCTATAAAATCTGCATCAAACCTCCAGATGTCTCAGACATGCAGGTAAAGTGACCTAAATAGATATTTTCTGTGTCTAATTTACAATGTGAACCTTTTATTCTAAAGGTAATTCCACTGTATTGCAGTACCTGGAATATGCAGAAATAACAAAAACTAACAAGAAATAGGCTGCTAAGACCTATTTGTCCCTATCAGGATTTAAAAAGAAAGGAAATAAGCACAAGCTGCTGTTACTGCAACCGAACTGAAACTATGAGAGGAGGAAGATACATAGACAGAGACCAACAGTAAAGAGCCAATTGTTCAACAGGTCTACAGGAGAGAGATTTACATGAGAAATTTGCACTAGGACTCCAAAAATTTATACACAAACCCCCATGTGCCTTGATTAGAACACAGCCCTGCAGTATTAGATACTTCTGACGTACCAGTCGACAATACAGCTTCAGCTCTCTGGCATTTGCCTGTTTGCATTGGCCTGATAGGAACATCAAAGGAAAACCACTGCCATGGAGAAATGTTTTTCTTAATTAGCATCACCAATGAAAGATTCTTATTACTGTGTTATGGAGAGTGAAACCTGATGTTTTTGCAAGATTTATATGCTAGCTTTGATCAACCAACCTTCCTCAAGGAAAAAGAAATGGGCAACCCTTCCCTGAGTGTGTTTTTACTATCCCGGTGACATCCACATGAAGTTATCAAGGACATTAGAAGAATAAAACAAAGGTGTGACATTTCCCTAGCTGGCTGCCGGTACGTGTTTGAGTTCACAGCCAGACGCATAAAGTTGTGTGATGTAATTCAGTAAAGTTTAAAATAGGCTTAATTTTAGCAGTAGAAGTCTTTGGGATAATAAAGCAAAGTTTCAGGAAAAATGCAAGACTTCCCATGAAAGATTTCGTCAAGTCTCAGTTTGAATCACACGTTGTATAAGCCTTTTGTCAGGGGTCACGTAGTGTGCACTTCTGTGGAAGTCTGTCCTAGGAAAGATGAGAAGTTCACAGAGTATCCCTGAAATATCTTAGTCCTGGGCAATGAATCACAGAGTATGTTGAAAGCATGGCCCGCGGTACATGAAGACTGGTTTCCTCAAATTTGATGACTGATAAAAGAACTACTCTAATTCCTTAAAAAATTATTTTGGCACTGTGCAACAGCTTCACTTGTCTGTATTTATAGAGCCGGACAGTAACTTTTTTCCACAAACTTAAAATCTTGCCCAAAGGGTTTGACACAACCAACATATTTATCCCATATAGCTTTTTTTCCCCTGCCTACTACATGTCTAAGAGCAGTGTGTGATTTTACTATTTTGGTTGCTATTTCAAGGCATTTGATGAGCCCTGAATGCAATCTGCAGTTTATATGTTGTTTGCAGTCTGTTTTCTGGAAATATTTCTTTAATACTGAAGAGCTCAAATGCCACATGCTACTTCTTTGTCTCCAGTGAGGTCACCTAACTTACAAACTCACTTCCAGAAGAAAACGGCAAAAGCGTCAAGGTAGGGACGTGCTTGTTTTGTCCAAAAAGCATGCTCAGAGGTGTGAACGGGCAGCTCTCGATGCAGGAATGGCAATGAGCTCAGGGGAAAAAGAGAAAGAAACCCTCTTGAAAACTCAGATCAATTAAACAGTTTTAAAGCCTCACTAGTAAGTGGGCTTCAACACATGCAGTGCTAACTAGCCCAGTCCCGGCCAGAACACGGACAAGCTTTAAAGTAGTTGCCAGTTAAAAACATCTGGAAACAGGGCTTATAATGGGTGGGACAGTTACAGCTGATTCACATATGACTAATGCTAGCATTTTCCTGGAAGCCTGACCAAGTGTTGCTTAGAAAAGAGACACAAGTGTAGCAGTGGCCCACTGACAGCCGTCACCCTTGTCAGCAGCAAGCCCATCCGCAGACTGGAAGCTGTTTGGCTTCACAAGTTCAGAAGTGCCAGCACCTGGGAAACACAGCCCAATGCTCTGCTCATCAGCAGCATTTCTCTCCACTTACGAGACTGACGTTGCCCCTGAAAGACAGCATGTCAAGTATATCATGGTGTACTTGTCTGGGCGAGCCCACAACCACTCTGAGACTGAAGAGATCTCAGGTGTTGTCCTCTGTGTGCTGTGATCAGCCACAGAACCACCAAGGGCTTTGCAGTGTCAGATAGAGCCTGTGGGCTTTGCTGTAGAGTATCTCCGTGACTAATGAAGACATTATTCATATGTTTGAATGTGCGCTGCCCAAAACACCCGCTTCAACCTTCTTTGCGGCTTTTTTATAGTAAAACTTACACAAATTCATTGAAACCAGAATAGCTCTAGTGCATTGCTACCTTGCACACCCTCTTCAGAACACATACTTTTTTTAAATACGTATGGCATTTTGCACTGGCTGATTTGAAATGTGAGCCTTCTTGACTTAAATGCAAACAGAAGGACTAGCACCGCAGTTGTCAGAACTTTGGTTGGAAATAAGAGCTTTTAACGCTGATTAGAGTTGAGGAAAAAGGCTCTACAGCTGCAGAGCGAAATTCAGATGTTTGGAGAAAGTGGGTAGTGTGCTGAACTAAAGTTGCAAGTATGACTTGAGAGACTAGGGAATAGGTCCTGTTTTCAATAAAAGTCTAAAGAAGGAGGGAAGAGCTGGGGTTCAACTAATCATCTTTGGATCTGAAGTACACTGGCAGCTGTTCAAACTGGCTGCTTGCCAGATTGTATTTCTGTTATTCAGTGCTAAAGAACAGCTTATACACTTGAGAGATGCTCTGCTGGTGTAAACAGAATTTGAGTGAAGTCAAAGGAGCGGGTTTATACCAGCTGAGAATCTGGCCTTTAGTTTGCTCTAAAAATGAAATATGGACTCCGAATAACAACAAACTCTTTTTTCCTTCAGATGTGGCACTGACCCTCAATGCTGGCAAGTGCCTCCAGTTTTACACACACATTGGTTTCTTTCAATGCTGTGAAAAATATTCTTAAATGTTTGTAGGCAGGAGGCAACACTTGAGTTATCCCACCTAGAAACAGAAGCTGCATACCTGCATGGCAGTGACCCTGATCTCCTCTAGCCTCCTTCCATGTAGCTGTTACCTTCATTGATTGTGTCAAAATAAATTTACATCATTGTATTTCTACACTGGCATCACCAGCACACATAAGCTCTGAGAATTTGTAAGTTGATTTCCATTCAACTATATGATTTTTGTAAGAATTGCTCCCCAGCCTGAGCAACACTGTCTAGAGAAGACTGACACCCAGATTCATCCCGGCCAACTGCAGGTGCTCAGTTAGGAACGGAATTGCTCCCCAGTGCCCATACAGGACACAGGCCCATACAGTTAGCCTCAGCGACTGCCTGCCTCCAGTGACAATATAGGAAGCGCATGGCTCCCCTAATTGCCTGAACTAAGCAAAGGGAATACAGACCTTTAAGAGTTTGAAAGAGAGCAAAATTGAGTCATATCTTCCAGATGTAAAAAGCTTGTTCGCAGGAGCACTGGCTTGCATGCTCTAGATGCTTTCTGCACTATTCACATCCACGTGCATTTATCTTCTAACACACGCTTTGGCACTTTCCCTTCTTGTGTTCTTCCACTACTAAACAGAATAATGTGTGTTTGTTTATATGTGTGCATTTATATTTAAAAACATGAATGCATGACTACCTAGTTTTTTGGTATCACAGTTTTGTCTTTGCTCAATAAAAGCACAGGAAAGCTATAAAAATGTAGCTGGGGTCCATGTAACCATACTATTTGTCATTACTCAAATACAGTAATTAAGATCTCTTACAGCTTCTAAAAGAGAAAACAGAAAATTTGTTCTTGGTTCACAGTTGTTTACCAGATATTGTCTAAGAAGTATGCACTCTAGAAGTATGAGGTCTGACTTTCAATATCTTGTATTCTTAGCCTATGATGTAAATTTTTATTTAAGCTTTTTGTTTTTCACCTTTGAATGAAAGAGCAGTGCCATAAATGAAAGCTTACAAGAGCAAGCAATGGAGAAATCTTCTGGAATTAGCTTGGCATAACCCTACTCCCACCATTAAACCAGAAAACAAAATTAACCATACACAACGCCTTGCCAGACACAGATTTCTGGAGTTCCTAACATAATTATGGCCTCCTCAGTAGGTTATCCCACGATGCAGGTGACAGGCACGACCTGAGCAGGAGAAATTGCTCCTTGTCTGCAGAGCAGATCATCCTCTGCGTTCGATGGCCCACAGGGACAGGAGAAGGGCTAGGCAGGCCGTCCCAGCAAAAGCCTCTTCGTTTATGACAGACCCTTGTTGTCTAACATCTAGTAAAACATGACTCACTTCAGGGACACACATTTGAGGGAAGTCACAGAAAAATTAACTAAGTACTGCCAGTAAAAACATGGGTGTACTTACTCTGGCTTTGTAATGGTACAAACCGTGTCAGCGGGGTACACATTTTCCAGTGTAATCATCCCTCAACCCTCCTCAGACAAAACCAGCACTCTGTTTCTCATGCTACAATGCTCACAATTACAGCCTTGATCCAACTTTCTCCGTCAAACAAATTGATAATAATCTCATTGTGGATTCCTTCCTTTTTCCATCCTTAATTAGTAACATTGTCTCCCCACATCATCAGACTGGGGGCACCGCCAGGTTAAGTCTATGTAATATAAAAATACAGCCTCACCTTTGTATTTATATATGTTTGTCATCCTATACCTGCTCCTGTCTCTCTCTACTGACCATCTTCCACATCTTCAACATCATCATCTGCTTTTTCCGTGCTGCTGGGCATACCGGAGCTGCCTGACAAGCATGTTTTCTGGCTCAAAGAGAGCGTTTGAAAAGTTTTGTTGGAGGACTAGGATCCAAACCCCACCTTTGGGTCTCTTTCCGCTTAAATCAGAAGACTGAGGGCAGGTCTGTTTGGTGACCAGAGCCCCACACTGCGCAGGTGACACCTGCACCCAGAGACATGGTACAGAGACGTCCGTTGTCCCCGAGGGTGCAGGGGCCCTCGTCGCTCCCCACATGGCGGTTCGGTTAGGTGGCAATTTAACTATCAGGCTAAAAACATGAGCCACCCTCCCTCCCCATCAAAATCCATATGCATCTTTCAGCAACAGCGATATTTTATTTTGTCAAGAAAGGTTCACAACAGCTCCACCTTTCACCTCACATGCTCCCACTGGGCATACACAGACTGTCATGGCTGTCCCCTTTCAAATCTACACCTGAACGCTGTGAGGAGCCATTGCTGAACGCTGCCATGCACCCCCCAGCTGTCCCCCGTGCTGGCAGCCGCCTCCCCTCTCCCTTTGACCAATCTCCCCCGCAAAACCCTCCTGGAACGGTGCCAAGCCCCACGCTGCCATTTTGAGCCTGTGTGAGAAACCACAGGCCTCAGCCTGACCCACGGTGGGGCCATTCCTCTGCCCCCCGGCTCCTGCCGAACAGTGAAAGTCCGTAGCAGTGGAGGAGTTCCCCAGAGGGCAGGAGTAGCGCGTTACCTGTTCTCCTCCTCACAACGTGAACAGGAGCCAACTAACCCTCCCAAATGTCACCACTGCGGTTTGTCGTTGCATTTAGTGACTCTTCACTGGGGCCTTTTGTGTTCCATGGCCCTTCTACCTGAAGTAAAACCCAGAGAGAACTGCTTAGCTTACACAAAAACCTCATTTGTCTGAAAAAGCCTGTTAATAAAGAAGGCCCCAAAGTTGATATTGCAAGTCTTGTTGATGATAATCCTGCTTGGGTTGCTGATACCTAACACTTTGTAAGCGTGAGCCCTTGGTGACCAGCCATGTCCCACCCCCAAGTCCCTCCGCACACCGGGGGCAGGTGGCCACCACAGTCAGTGTGAGGTGGCCCTGGAAGGCCGCCAGCTCCGGCTTCTTTCAGGTCGAGTCTTCAGCCTCCCATTTCCAGACACTTTCTAACTGCTTCCTTCATGTTATTTTACAGTTTCCTTTTAGTGATTTAAATTTTCTATGACACGTTTTGGCACTCCAAAATTTTGTGGAAAACCTAAATATTCCTGCTGCAAATACCCCGCATGTATGGTCCTCTTAAATCTTCCTGTTTATTTTATTTTCCATTCTTAACAGCTAATGTTACTAATCACTTTTAGGATCACAGACTAATAAAAATACTGCGCAGAGCATAGACTTTCCCTACATCCCAAGCTCTTACAACCCCATGGGATATGAAAGGACAGACTGAGAACTTTTTGATCCTTTCACCCTATTTACAAAGCAAGTCTGGGAGTTAAATGCTTAGAGAACTGGGAACACCACACTCGCTCGCAGGAATCGCACTTTGATTTTAGCAGGCATGCCATAAAAAATTTACATGTCTGACAAAACAGAGAATGAGTTTGCTGAACCACTTAAAGCCTCTTTAAATACCATCATCTTTCTCCGCTTAACACTCAATATTCTGATTTTTTAAATACCGATTTAATTTTTTGTGAGTACAGTGTGTTCTTTACTAGAGCTGGCAGTTTACAAGCAGCAGTAACAGCAGAGCGAAAAAGAGACTCCACCCAAATATTTTTTAACCGATTCTTCAGATATATGTGCCAAAATAATGGGATGGAAAAAAATCTGTCATTTTAAAAAAAAGTGCAAGAGTAACACTTTTGTGCTGCTTTTCTTCTTCAACTATCTGTAAAGCAACTCCTCTTTACACTTTTCCTAACCACAGTAAAACTGCACCGCAGCACAGAACTAAATGCCAGGCAAGCGGGATGGGCTGCACAGCAGGTCTGGAGCCACCGCGGCGCACATCATCTTCTGGACGCGCCGCAGCAAGTCCCTGAAGGCTTCTAGCAAATGAGACTCTATCAACATGTAATTTAAGCCGTAACCTTCTTTGGGTAGGTGAAGTGAGGTAATTTGATCTTTCTTATGCAAAGAATTCAAACAGTGTAAATGCACACAGGTTCACAAGGCCAGGTCTAGGGCCGGAGATCTGGGAATACAGTACAAAAACCAAGCTGCAAACAGACTTCCAGCCTCATAAATATCTGCTTTACAATTACAATGTGACAGCTGTGAAAATGTATCAAAATATTGGCTCCTTTTCCTTTTATATTGTCTTGGATAAGCTGTGATAAATTTAATTCTGTTTAAAATAGAAGAGCTCTGGACTGTGTTTTTCCTGAAACTGGCACTTGGTATTTTTTTGACTTTCCAAAAATGTTTGCTTTACTCATGAATGCCTGGCAGAAACAAACATGCATAACATCGATGCTTACGCTGTAATATGGTAAGACTCTTCTTGATGTTTACAAATACTCAGGCAAATATATCACAATTCATTGGCTAATAATTGCATTTTTAAATTAAATCCTCATATGAGACACTGATCATGCTTTTGTATCACGTTCCAGTGAAAATACAAATCTTTAAGGTGAAGGTGAAGAACAGCTCCAGTATCTTTATGCTGAGAGTCAGCTCTACGGAGATCATTTCTAAAGGAAAAAATTGTCTTAATGCAGAAACTGAAGTATGGTTGTTATGAAGCAATAAATCTATTGCACCTCTGTAAGTCACAGGCAACCTGTAAGCTTACCATTGCTTCTAATTAATAGCCTTTTCTCTGCTGAAGGAATCCTGATGTTTAAAAATGATCATTAAACATTTTAGTTCCCTTTCTTAGGGAACTCTACTTTCTGAGTCAATAACCACAACCTTTGAAAAACCCAGGGAAATACCACTGAGGCTGGCTCCCCCACAGTGCCCATAAAGAATATTTTGCACATGAAACACAGGAAACAAAGCAATAAGCAGGATAGTAAACACCCAAATCCTTGCCCTGCTGATCCATGGCCAAGCTATCTGCTCTAGCACAGGAAGACCCTTCAATTAATGAAAACACATCTCGGCCCTGCTCACGTGTCTCCGGTGTACTTGCTCTGCAGGGAGCGAGCAAAGAGGGAGCTCTGCTGCTGCAGCTGGAGGACCAACAGCAGACCCTTAGGCTTGACTGTGCTCAAGCCAGGCTTTGTGCAGGATGGGACTCAGGCTGTGTCTCGACATGCAACAAATAAGCGCCTGCAGGATCAGAGCTTTGGCCTTCAAATTAGAGTGAAGGACAGCAGCATTGAACTAAATATATCTACTGGTTTCTGCAAGATGCCACGATACTGAGAAGCCAACCCAAGCCAATGGATAAAAGAACACCGAAAAGGAGAAAATCAAGGCGGCCACACAAAGTCAAGTCCTGCCTTAACACACACGATTCCCACTGAAGCTTACAGACGAGGCCACGGCAGTAAGACAGAACTTGACCTACTGCCGTTGGCTCTGTACAACTTCAAATAAATGAATCACTGCATCAG
Source organism: Alca torda (assembly GCA_008658365.1). NCBI lineage: Eukaryota > Metazoa > Chordata > Aves > Charadriiformes > Alcidae > Alca > Alca torda. Next base: position 16,771,463 of record CM018087.1, on the reverse strand, counting down.
TTATTAATAAATCGATATATACTTTATTATGCACAAGAGACTAAGATGACATGACACTGTGGTTATAAAAACTGTACAACTATGCATTTCCACAAGTCTCTGAAATACTGAATGCAATATGAAATACAAATGGGGTGTTCAGACTGGCCACAGGTATTAGCATGTAAATTTCTCCCATTCTTTGATATATAAAAAAAAATCTGGCATTTGGATCTTAAAGAAATGTACTTATTTATTTGAAGGTGAGAATATTGTCTTTGGAACTGGTAGGAATATGGCAGCGAAGATCCGATAACGCTGTGAACATCCCCATGAATGACAAACAACAACAGGGTACAACAGTCACCTCACGTGAAGGGCTGCCAGCACAACCAACAGTACAGTCTCCTTGTGAAGCATGAGGTAGATATACGTAACAGAAAGAATGGTACATATAGGAGAGAAATGGTTAGAAAAGGGCAGGGGAAAGGTTACAATCATCAACATCTACAGACATTTTGCAAAATCCATTTCCATGTGGAAAATGCTACAAAAATAGCCTAACACAGAAAGATCTGACTTCATGAAACATGAATATAGTAATGTCCAAAGCCAAATGCTGTAAAAGGTTAGAGTTAGTGATTAGACAACGCAGGACACAACGAACAGTCTACTTTGGAGTTTAAGTACGTTACTAATAGCTTTTACAGACAGAAGGTGTCCCTTTTAAGCCCAATCCTCCCATTCTTAGATAAGAAGTTCCTTCGCAGTCGATTCCATCATGCTGAAATTTACCACCGAGTCTGTCCCTCCTGAAGCCCTGCTTTAAAGCCCTCTGTTGGGACAGGAGCATCTCGCTGGCCTTCCACACCCCGCGGGCATCTGCCACGAGAAGTCCAGCGTGGTGAGACCAGGTTTGACAGAGGTGGGAAGCAGTGGCTTCGCAGTTATGCATTGAGGAGCTTGCCGCACCACGCACGGAAGCTTGCAGTAGAGACAAATGGCTGCTATAAAAGTAGAGCTTATAGGCGTATCGGTACTCTGAACCGCAGGCAGCTTAACGGCCGCTGGGAAGTACTATACATTTTTGTAATAACGCTATTAACTGGCAATGCCTGGGTTTAGTTCTCTCTCTTGCTCTCTCTGTTGAAGCAGAAACGGCTGCTCCATCTGCTAAGTAATTTTGGTAACCTCCAACAGAGAATTCATTCAGATTGATTAAAATTTCTGAATTAAATAGCTGAGTCTGCCAAGTTCAGTTAATTTAAACTGTATTTCAAATACAAGCCAACAAATCAAATCTTTGATTTTTATATATTTTTGGTTTATCCAACAGTAAATATAAATCTGTAAATTATTTTAAAATTAGAGTAAATTTTTGCTAAAAAACATTGATAATGCAGCATGTTTCTCTCAAAAATATACAATTATCTATTTTACATAAAAGTTTTCAACCTGTCCACCCCAACAACCAAATCTAATACTTCCTATGAGAAACTACTTAATAAAAAATTTGAGGAAGGAAAGGGTTAAAACAGGGAAAAGAATTTACAAAATATGTAAATTTCACAGTAATTGAAATTAAACATTTCATATAGAGTAACTTACATTTATCTAAAACATTTAAATATATCTTTATACAGAAATTTAATGTAGTAAAATATAGCTATGATTGAACTTAAAGACTCTAGTCTTCTTTGAAGACATCTTTAAAGACTTTACACATAGAATATACTTATACAATACATTCTGCTGAAGGTTAGGCAAAGCGCTTTCTTTTCAACCACACAGGTAGCACATTCATCCTCCCGACACCTCGTAACAGAGCCAATCCTGCACACCCTTACGCATGGGGATAACTACGCTTACGTGACAATCCTGTCAATGTTATCAGGGCTACTCATTGGCCTGATAACCGAAAACACTTTTCATAGGTGTAACTCTATACACTGACTATCTCCACGGACTCTGAGAATAGCCATAATGTGTAGAGTTGAGCATGTGCTTGTACTAGCAAGGACGAGGCGTGCAGTTACTCACATGCATAGACGTTTGCAGGATTAGTAACAGACTGGATTTAAAGTGAGTAATATTCCACCTGATCCTGGGCACTTAAATCTATTGCATATCTTGCACTTTGACCATCCTGGCATCAGCAAGGCACAAGTGTAGAATCAGCACAAGAAATCTGCAGCTCAGACTTCAGAGCAGACCATCACTCTAGTGTAATGAATTCCCGTCTCCTCTTGCAGAACACAGGAAACCTTCACTAAAATTAATGAAAGTTACTCATCTCATTTTTAGAGGAAAACAATGTTGATTTTTCCTCAAAGGAGAAGGATCAGTAGAACACATTACAATTACAAAGTGGCAACATAACAGTCAATTACACATCAAAAGTGTCTTTTTTCTTTTCATTTGGCATTGATTTGAAGGTCAAGATATGGCAATAACACTAAAAAAATACTGTGACAATCAGTACCTTTCTACCATTTCCATATTCTGACACTTCTTTGGGACTATCAAACTGCAGTGTCCATGGAACAGTTTGACACAAACAACCGTGCAACTGTCTTAAGCGAAGAGCTTCATTTTGACAGGCAGTATTCTGCACAAACAATAGGCTCTACTGTACATTCTTTGTGCCCTCAAAACCATCTCTTATTTCAAAGGGAATTTGGCCTAGCTAAAAGATTAGAACCAAACCACCTTTTTTATCTCCTTGAGCTACCTATTATAAACTGAAGAGACAGTTGTTTGTTATTTTTTTTCATATATATATATATGTAAAAATGCATTATCTTATGCATGGAAGGAACACTGATCTAATTTCCCAATTGTTAAAGTGGTAAGTTAGGCTCTGTATACTTCAGTATATATCTATTTGCATAAAGACATTGCCATTAAAAGGTACACACACATCTACGTTAGTGCACAAGAACATTATTTGTCTTAAGGTTTGTGTGTGCCTTTATTTGGTATAGTAGATTTTAAAAAAATCTCTTATTAAGAGCTTTGGCCCAGAGAACAAGAAAGGGAATGTTAGAGTGTGCTCTTCTCCAATTAGCAAATCAATGCATATTAAAACAAAAATACCTGGAACAAACCTGAAGCTGCAAAAACAACAGGAAAGCAAATGAGATGCTGTAGCTGTAAGCTTAACAAAAAAAAAAAAGTTTACTCAAAAGTGGCTAAACATAGCTGAAGTAATAAAATGTTATTAACCAATGAGATCTGACCTTGAGGCTTTCTTGCTTAGACAGATAGAAATCCTTTGACCTAAGTTCATCTTTGCTCTGCTTATCTTGTTGAATTCCCTTAATGAATACCTTGTGTCAATGAGAAGGTTTAGGGAAAGAAAAAAGTCATATAGACAAAGCAGCATTTTTCCAAACTGGCATAGATTTCACATTGAGGGCCCACGGACCCCTAGAACAGGTTGCAGTACTGTAAAATTAGTAGCTTTGTCACATGTAGCAAAACATGCTATAGAAGATCCAACAGGCTGTGTTTACCCATGCATTGTGTGCACATATACACACTCACACACACAGTGGCTTTCCCAAAAGAAAATCAGTCTTTTTTTAGTTTTGTTTTTTTCCTGTAGAAAAATCTCTCCTCATTTTTTTTTTCCCAAAAGCAACCAAACCAATCCGTTTAACTTTCACAAGCTGGTGTCCACACACAGTCCTTTGAACCTCTGCCCTGCCATGCTGCTCCCCAGGCGCGCTCCCCCCGTGGTTAGGTGGCACTGCTGCTGGAACAGGGGGTGCTCTGCGTGCTGCCAATGCTGTGTGCTGCACTGCTGTTCTCCGAGGCTGGCGGGGACGTAGGGACCTGCTGCCTTCCTGCTGTTTCCCCTGGGGGAAAGGGGAGAGAAAATGGGGGGGTGGGAGAAGGGAAATTGAAAGTGTTAGTTCTCATAGAAAAAAAATAAATCATCCATTCCTTCCCAGTCTTCCTCTTCTGCTGGTTTGTATTTCCACGCAATGAATATCTTGGGTGACAGACCTCAAACTGTTGAAAATGTGACTGCACTTTGGCACCTTGACATTGCTATGCACATGGGGAAAGTAACACTGTCGTTTTCTTAAGTGTTTTAAAAGCAACTGATGGAAACTGCCAAGACAGACACTGTCCCTCTTCTGTTGTCAGCTGTCACTCAAATGGGTCCCGTTACATGACTCGGACCACTTTACAGCTTTGCTGTTTCATGGAAAAAGGCCAATGAAATGTAGGCTTTCATTTTAATGCCAGTTTATAGAGCAGAATATTTACTAAAAGCTGAGCTGAAGACAATGTTCCTCGGTCAGCTGGATACTACATATCCTGGGATATGGCCAGTTTTCTTTGTGCAGAAAAACAACAGGCTACCCTGCAAGCTTTACCTGATTTACTCTGAATATAACATGCAGGAAGCTCCCCTATAGCTACCACAGTATGTACAGCACTTATAACCTGTAGTGCGAACAAGTCTCACCATTTCTTGTTAATTGTTTACCGATGATAAATTAAAAGCCCTTTGTTATTTGGATTGCCAAATCAAGCACTAGGAGTTAAAGCCAGATTTATGGCTCCTGACAGAACTTAGATTTGCCTGCTCTCCTCACACGCCTTCTGCACCTGTGGCTGGCATGCTGTGGAAAAAAGCCAGCTCTCAGCTAGCATGGAAGTAAAAATTGCGCCGTTATGTGAATGCCCAAAAGATCATAATGAGGCCACATAGGAAACCGTAACTGACGCATTTTTTAAGTTACAGTGCTCCAATCTGCAACCTTAGTAATATTACAAAATAGCCTCTTCAAAACAGATGGCAAGACTAAGTTTATATAACGGTGCACTGTAGCCGCCCCCCTCCCTTGAGCACATCTCTCAGGATGTGAACCCGTGGTCTCAGGACAGTGACACGGACAGAGTGCTGCTGCTTGAGCAGCAGACCAACAGTGGCAGCCAGCACCGGCACGGCTGCTTTCCCAGCAAAGCAGCAAGACGGAAATGTTTTGCCAAATCATGGGCAGGAACAACCGGGAAAAATCAAAGGCTGGTACATCTACTCCCTCAAGAGTTTATAGCGACGCAGATCTCCTGCTTCACATTGCCCTAGGTTATCCGAAACCTGACACCACGGACCAGGTCTGCAGAGTCCAATTTTTCTTCCCTGCTCAGGATTTGGTAGCGCTCCCGTTCCCCAGTGATTGCTTCGGTGACAGGTTGAAGGCCGGAGGCACAGCCTGCATCCAGAGGGTTACAGAGCCGGGACGAGCCAGCTTCCTCCCACAGGAGCTGCTCTGGCACATCCCCATGCCCCGTGTACTGCTGCCCAGCTGCCAGAGCCCCAAGCTCCTCCGGAATGCGGCCGCGGAGGAAGTGTGCCTTTAACGCTTTCTGTCTCGGGCCAGAAAATGTCCTTCTGCAGGCTGTTCAGTATTCAGAGGTCTGCTGCAAACAAGGGAGGTCTGAGGATTTCTCACAGCAGAGGCTGCAAGTGCTCTTTGTAATAGAAACCAGCGGGTTTGCTGCTAGCTCACGCCGTAGCTGTAAGTGCACGTAAGGCCCCACAACACACAGATCTTGCCTTACACCCCACTGCTTTAGGAATGGGGAGGAATGAAAGGATGGGACAGGACAGAAAAACAACAAACTAAGCCACTAAACCACACCGCCCAGGAGGCCAATGAAACCTTTACGAAGAGGGTCAGGATCTCACTCTTGAATTCAGCACTAAGTCCAGCATTTACTTCTCCCAGTGTGAGAAATGACTACGCAACTCGTCCACGAGCGGCAGATTTCTGCTCACACGCAGCAGGTCAGAATCTACCCCCAGTCATCTGCAAACAAAATGTCTTTCGGCTGTAACTTGCACTGGAAACAGCTTTGCAGCCCATCAGAATAAACTGTATAAAAATCAACGTCTGTGTCATGGTGCTGTAAAAGCTTTCATAAGCCTTGTTTGGATGTCTTCCCCTCCCGACTTGCTCCCTTCTCCTCCAGTTGTTTGTGTACAAGTCTTCCTTCCTTTTCTACTACAGGACATATTTATAAAGGCAGTGATAAGCAAACTCCCTTTCATTAAAACAAAACACAGGAACACAAACATCAGTAAACAGCAAGCCGGCGGCGCCCGGCCCGTGGCAGGGCCCGGAGAAGCCACGGTGGCCGCCCCACTCCCCTGGCCGGGCCCCCGCCCGCCCGCTCTCCTTCCAGCTCCGCTGTCACCCGTCTCACAAACCACATGACTGCACACAGCTCTGCGTCAGCCTCGGCACGGCAATACAATCTGTACGCGTTTAACCATAAATTCACTTTTAAGCTAAACACATGCTGGTTTTATTTTATGGCGAAGTGGCAAGCACAGTGCCGGAGTCCCCGTGCGAGCCCAACAGCTCGCTCCACTCCTCCCAGCTCCTCTGGAAAGCATCTTCGGAGGCACCTTCCCTTTGGTTTGGGATAGGAGCCCTCTTCTCCCTGCTGTAATTCATTTGCCACTGCAGCACCTCGTTTCTAGAGCACGACCAGCAGCTCTGATATACCACAATCTCCTGTGGGACTGTAACAAATTCTCTATGTACTGAACGAAAAAAATCCAAATCACAGTGACGTTATGAACACAGTCTAGCAGCTACATTTGGACTGGCTCATTTTTCCTACATTTTATTTCCTCAACACCTAGCTAATCTGTAGCGAATTATTTTTAAAGAATATTCATGAAAAGGATGTAGAGAAATGTAAATTATCACTGAAGAGGCATTCCCCATCTGTCTCTTTCATGTAAACAGCTTCATGTATCTCATGTTACCAAACCAGGACTGCTCGAAATGGACATGTCTCATCTATTGACAGTAAACAAGCTTTTACCCATCTGAATGCAACAGCATGCTCTTTATTATTCACACTTAGGAAAGCTGCCAGTTGTACTCCCTGTCCAGGAAGTCTGAATGTTTGCTTTTCTATCTCCATTTGCCAAATATAATTGGTTGCTATGTCAGTTTATTTTAAATCAGATCCCATAAAAAAGGGAGAAGTGGGGGAGGAGGGACGCTTTTAACTTCTCAGATTTTGGAACATTTTATCCTGTTAACTTCCAACACTGCCTGGAGAAGAAGGAAAGCACGCTTTCTAAGAGAATGAAGCAACTGATATTCTCTGTAACACACCATTCATTTTACTTGGTTTAGCAGCCTCATTAAGTAATCAAGACTTGTGCATGTCCCTTCCTAAACACAGTCAATTATCCCTATTGAGGCAGGTATTACACTGGCAGATATTTACATCGTTAAATCTTGAAGGGTTTCTGCATCCATCTACACCACAAGGTTTTTGCTTCTTCGTGAGCCTCCCAGGTAAATTGGGCGAATTGTGGCAAATTTTGGCTACTTTCCCTTTGTTCTTGGGTCCTCTCTGGGCAGAACCAACACCACTATGGAAAGCCTTCAGCCACCTTTCACGTCCTTTAATCGACTGGAGAAAGGATCAAAAGTACGGAGTCCTTTGCAGAAAAGTCAGCTAAAACTGCTCCTCCATTGCCATAATCCTAGCTTCCCCCTTCCTCTCCTGCCTGTGTATCTTAGGACATCTGTACTCCATGTTGAACTGTTGCAGATAATCTAGAGCATTTTAAAGCACGTTCTTCACCAGCAGTAGCTTTTGTCCGTGCTCTGAATATCACCAAAACACAGTTTTAGAATGAATTCATATTTTCCAGCCTTTGGTGTAGATCATGCGATAGAAACCCAGGGCTACTTGCAACAAATGATGCGATTTCAGAACACAATTCAGCAGTGCATGAATTCTCTAATGGCAAAAGACAGTCACTCTGTAGATGAAATTTAGATTATCTTTTTTCCCCCTCCCTTTTTTTAAACAAAAGTCTGCAGCCAGCTCTAAAATGTTTCCACTGCAGCTGGATTATCTTGTCTGCCACAGCAGTCATCTTCTAAGAGACTGTCCCTGCCAGAGCCTTCACTGCACTCTGCCACAAGTTGTGCTTTGTAGATACAAAATGTTATGCACAGAAAAACTATGTGCACAGGAATGCAGGTTCACTTTCACAATCCTTCGAAAATTTGAACCAGATTACTTCACAGATATTATTTTTCATTTCTGTGATTCTCTGATCTGATGAGATACAATGTCCCCTTCGTTTTCTTCTCCTTTTGTACTTCTTGTCTGGCCTTTTCTTCCACCTATTTTCATCTCTCAACTACTGAGCCAGAGCAGCTGCCCTCTCCACTACTTGTACACCGTCACTATGACTGATGCGCTTTGTTAATATAATTCTTTTAATAGGATTGGCCCACGTCCTATTGTTGCTGCAGGATTTATCATGTTGGCTTCCCAGCGTTCCTTGACTGCTGACACACAACATGCATCTCTACATGGTTCCGTGTATGAACAGAGATTGAACTTCCACAAATGCAGGACCAATGATATTAATTTATCAATTGTTTCAATTTTTTGTGAATAAAGGCTACCTATTTGGAAATGATGTTCTCAATTTACACATTTACTCATTGAAATTGCACTTTTCTTTCACAATGTTTCAGTAGTATATGCGGCAGAATTATACTATTTATACATATTACCACAACCTTTAAATTTTCCACATTTGCCTCAATTCCAAACAAGCTTCATATACAGCTGATGCATTGAGAAGCATTAAACTGCTTACACAAAGTTGTACTGCCAACTGGAAAAAAACCCACAGGTTTTTTTTTTTTTCCAAATTAGCATAAGCTCCTGGGTCATAATATTTACAGAAGCTCTGACCCAATAGGGCCGGATTCTCACTCCTAAACAGCTTCCATGAGGTTTTAGAAGTTGAAAAAAAAACCTGCAGTGGGTTACAGGAGAATCCCAGTGCTCCAGAGCTGCACAGGTTTGGAGTAATTGACCTCACATTCTCCCTACCTCCCAGAGATCCTAGCAGGGTCTGGCGAGGTCAAAAGTGGAAGTAGCTGGAGTCCAGCAATGCTGTAGCGATCCTGAGATACCCTGTAATCCACAGCAGCCAAGGTCAGATGTTGAAAATCAAGGCCCAATCAGTGTCCAGTCTTTGTACCACCTTGCAGATTATGTGCAACAGAAAGCTCCCAAAACTCCCTCCTCTTCCAATACAGTATTATATTTCTGCTAAGTTAGTTTACTATGGAAAAAGATTCTGAGGAAATACCAAAATACTATCTATGCATAAAGGTTGCACCAATTCAAGCATATTCCTGGTAATTTGGTTGGGCGCTATTGAGATTACACATGGCTTCTACCAATTTAATGTAACAGTTGAAGAACGGAGGAATAAATAATTAGGGCAAAAATTCTATGCAATCAAGGCCCAAGAAACATTTTCAAGTCTAGTTATATTCCGAGTATGTCTATGTAAATACGGCATTCTCTTAGCTATTTGGCCCACTCCTTGAGCTGATCACATCACATTCTTGGTCACATCAGCCTAATTTAGTAACTGCAGAAAATTCTGAAAAAAAGGGGTATGGGAAGCAAAAGGGATCCATTAACTGAAATGTTAACTAAATTTGAAATACAGAGATGCTACTAATGATAATGCACAAGCCAGGAATAGTCAGTTTTACTCGTGTCCCAGGTGAGTTTTCAAGATTCGCGTTTAAAATTATTTTAGTAAATTTTAAATCATGGTCATAATGCGTAACACCTCCCTTTAGGGAAGGGTGAGTATCAATCTGCTGATACGCACCAACAGGCTCAAGGGCGGAGTTGCTGGAAAACACCCTAATAAGAACAGAGAGCAGGAAAGAAAGTCCTGGATAGCCATTGCCGGCCTCCCCTCCCCTTTCCTCCCACCTTGCAAGAGTTCACCACGTTTCCTGCAGCATGATCTGCACTGAGGTCTGTAAGAGCCCTCATACTTACCCGTGTGAGAGTAGATAAACCAGAGTGCTCCTGTTAGCAGGGCTCCAATCACAAATGCCGCAAAGGCAATGCCCACCACAGTCAGCGTGTCCAGACCATAGAACACAGCTACAAGTTAAACACACATAACAAGGACTTTTTATTTTCAGTAGAAAATACTGTTTTGCAAAAATTCACCCTTACACTTTCATGGTAAAGCTTTTTTAAAAATTCATAGTTAATTAAGCACCATTTTAAGGAACGGACTAGCAGATTTGCATCACGGAAATAAAAGTGATGCTTTCAGAGACTGGCTTCAGTCCAACCAACTGTTCCACATCACAAAGCAAAACCCCAGCTCAGCACACCCAAATCTGGAAAACATTGCAAAAATTAAGCATTTTCGGTTGGCTGTTAATAATTTGCTTGCAATTAAATATCCATTTATCTTAAAAATGTGTTTTAAAAAGGCTGAGATTTTTGGCAGAAAGTGCTTTTCATTTAAATACCCTAACATTCAAGCAAACTTTCCCCTACATCTCCTGCAAGTTCAGTCTGAAATCTAGGTGGAGAACGGAACTGCTGTAAAGAGGGAAGAGATGCCAGCAAAAAGTCAGCGAAAACATAAATAGAAACAATTGTTTTTCACATTTGGCAATGCTTTCAATAACTGAAATTAATTCCAGAACACAAAAATAGAACCACACACACGCAAATCACTTTTGAGGGGAGAGGCCCTTTTGCAGTACCATTTCAAGGGTAACAGCATCTGGTTCCATGTGTTGCCCCCCAGTGTTAACCACGCAAACAGAGAAACTTTCAGCTTTTGTGATTCTTTTTGGTGATTAGAAATACTTCAAAAATAATAATCAATCCTTTCAGATTGATTATAAAATAATATGCAATCATTTCGGGAAGAAGCTTCTTACAAAATTGATTTCTAGTTTCAGTATTTTTAATGTCTCCCAGTGCACAAAATGGCTTAGGCCAGTGAATAACATTTTACTGACTAAGCTGGCCAGGAGACGAACTGACTGGATCTTCTCAGCAGTATCCTTCAGTGGATTTTCAGTTCTCAAAACACAACCAACACCCTCACTTTACATGTTCCTGCATCCAGCAGATGTCCCTACGGACATCCCCCAGCCCAACAGCTCCTGAGATCCTCAGAGCCATCCCCTTTTGACAAATGTCTTCTCCAGCAGCTCCTGTTGGCAAGGGCCTTCAGGACCCATTTCTGGGTGCCAGCGATCAAGTTTGTATATGCAACACCTGACAGACAGTGACTTAGAAGGTTTTTCTCTCATTTCTTCTATGAGACTATTTCTGATTCCTTTGGTCGCCTCTGGTAATTTTAAATGCAAACAGAAAAGACTCTCCTAAACTCAACTGTTTTTTCCACAAGGCACCAGCCAGTGTCCTCTCCTCTTAGGAGGAAACTTAGGGCAAAGGAGAAAGTCACATGGAAGCTGAAGTGGCAGAAGGATAATTTCTTATTCCCCTTGCTATTCTGAGCAAATTTAGTCCCAAAGACATAGGGACAGGAACAGAGGAAAAAACCCTTCTTTGCACGTCCTCTTCTAATCTTCCCTTTTCTCCATTCATACTTGGGTTTGGCTACAAATCATCTTCATCTTCCTGTTTATTATTGTCTTCTAGTGCCGCTTCTCTCTTTCTTCCCTTCCTGGGTCAGTAAGTGACCCTGGTTAATTCACTACACCAAGACAACAGAAAAAACAAAAGAAATGATTCCGTCTGAAGTCAGTGATCTCATCTACTGCGTGACCTGTAAGTGCTGGTGCCAGATGGCTGGATGTGGCCAGCTGCAGTGCAGGGTAGGAGTGAGGCTTGGAGTAGGACACAGGAGCTCCCTAAGATGGCATTGCTGCTGAAACCCTGGTACGGAGAAGCAGTGGCCTCAGCCGAGGAGGGGGAAATAATACAAACACACACACACACCAGCAAATGAACTTGCTAAGGCTGAGACTCTCAGGGGTGTTGGGTGTTTTCCCAAATTCGATTTTCACATGCGCAAAAGGTCACAGCCCTTCTCTCTAAATGCTGATGGGAATCTCTCAATAAGCAATACAGAAAGAATTCTGTTCTGTCCCAGAATTTAACACACACACACACTCAGAAAACTTGAGGATAATTTTCTTCATTGATCTAATAATTTCTAGACGAACATTTTAAGGCTTACAAGAGATTGGTTCAAGAGTTACTTACGTGGCTGTCTCACATTTGGCTTTGGAAGGGAAGGATCTAAATCTAAAAAAAAACCAAAACCACAGAACATTAATCAGAGTTCCACACACAGCCTACAAACTATGCAAGCAAACTTGAGGATCTGACCTGACAGAAAGATGTTAATTGTAATTCTTACAAACCAGGAACTTCAGGAAAACCATTCCAAATTCAGTAATCTTGCTCAGCTCAGAAAAATTCTACTCATATATTGATCGTTTCTCGGAGGAACATACTGGAGTAGAGCTCATGCAACATACATTTTGCTGGCAAGTGCACTGCAACCTCCCACCCAAGATGTCATCAGGTCTGACCTGCGGTGATTCTGGTTATCCCTATGTGGTGCTCTTCAAGAACACAGATTGCAAAGGCTGTTTTAAGGTTATTACACTCATCTGACTACTCACTAATCACAAACATGAGATACCAGCATGCTAAATCACAAAAAAAAAAAAAAAACACCAAACCCAAAAAAACCCACCAAGCACTGACCATCACCTCTAAAGAAAAGTCAGTGTTATGGCATGATACACACTGCTTTGTCCAAATTGCATGAATGTTTCGATTCACACATTTTCCTGAGTCCTTCTTGGTATTCTGTCTTGGAAGTTGGGTGTTTTTTTTGTTGTTTTTTAAATTATATATAGGAAATAAAAGATCATAGCTCTTATATCAAAGCTATTATTCTTGGCAAGTATATCAAATATCATCATCATTATCAGCATGTAGCAGAAAGACACAAGTAAACATATGTTAAAAACCAAAGAATTTTCCCTTCTTTTGCTTCACTGGCTTCTCTTATCTTTCTCCAAAAATGTCACCTCAAGCAGAAGAGACAGAGATTCTGGCTTCAGAGCTGAGGACCTGTTTGGTTAGCTGCAGTTTGCTTCTGGATTGCCCAGTAACCTAGGGATCTCGTTTAAATTCTGGCCTGAGTATGTTCAGTGCAACAGCTGTAAAAGGATTTGAAAAGACAGTGCCCCAATACTTGTTTTTGCATCTTTAGCAACTGAAAAACAAACTTTAATTGCTATGTAAACATAGTGACTCAAAAACATGGAAAATAAATATATTTATTTGAAGTATTCTTAAACCAAGACTATGGCCTCTAACTTCTTAAAACCCAAATGGCAGAACTAAACTACCAGCAATATCCTACAAGATCATTAGCCTCTGAGACACATGTGCCTACAATATCCAAAAAAGCATTTTATTCTTAAAACTGCCTTATTGTCACTTGTTCTAACACATGAGTATCTCGTCCAGGTCACTCTTGGCAGGATGGCAGGAAACAGGTGGAACAGTAGTAGGAAACAGGTGAGAACAGAGGGAGGTGGGGGTGTGTGTGTACATGCACAAAATAAGCTGGAAAGTCGTCAAACACACTTAACAGCAAAAGCATAACTGAATGTAAGATTTGTGAGGAGGGCTGGACTGAAACCAAGGAGCACTGAACAGTACAAACATGGGTAAGGGCACTATCAGATTGTCCAAACACTCCACTAGCATATCCCAAGTGCCAAGAAAATGCCTTCTGAGCTGAGAGGAGAATGAATTTTCCATGCTTATTCTGTCATTGGCTTCTTTGCAGAGAATATAAAGTCTGCTAATTAATAATAGGCTGTGTAGTCCATTATCAATTCTCCCCAGTTGCCCAGTTCTTACATGTATTTTAATGTGGTTTGCTCAAAGCAACACAGAAGCAGTGAGAATCCTTGAGGTCCAGGAAAAGCATCTAATTTAAAAACAGCAGCAGCCAGCCTTTAGAAATTATCATGATAGCAGCACTTGTTAGCTGCTCACTTGACCAGCATTCTATGACCTTATTTCCTTTTGCTGTAGAAATAATAATATAAAGTTTCCACACTTAGCAAAAATCTAAGCAATGAGATTGGTAGATTATTTCAACAGAAGAAAACATATTTCCTAGCATTTAAATGGCCATCCATATGCCTTTCACTGCAGTGGGGGAAAGCATGTGTGTGAAATGCAGGAATGCAAAGGTAAAGAATGTGGCATGAAGTTAGGTTTCAGACATTTCCACTAGGATCTACTGCAATAATGTTAGCAACTGAGCTTGTAAATAACTGGCTTTTCTACAGAGACTATAAAGTCTGCTAATTAATGATAGGCTGTGTAGTCCATTATCAATTCTCCCCACTTGTCCAGTTCTTACATGTATTTTTATGTGGTTTGCTTTAGTTAGGAGGGGAGGAAGAGTTATTCTCATTTAGATATACAGTTGTGACTTCTGTTACAGTCAATGACAGTCGTAAGCTCACGCCTGAAGAAAAAAAAAAAAGGTGACACTTTTGCAATGACCAGTTTGTTCTGACTTTTGAAGTGTCAAGTGCATGACTTCTACATTTAGCCTGGGGAGCAGATCCAATGGCAGTAACTCACGTAATATGCTTTACAACAATGAAAGCTGGCCAGTTCACATGAAAGAAAATGAAGAATGCCACCTCTGAGATGCACATTCTCCTGTTCAGTAATGCGATATAATTTCTCCTCATATCTTAGGTTCACGTATTGGCCAACAATGGCATCTGGCTTTTAAAAAGGGGTTGCTGGATTCACTGCAGAACAACTGCATACCAACAAAGCTACGTTGTTCATGCGCCACTTTGTATTATGCCTGAAAGCTGTGATATGCTGGGGAGATTTCCACCAAACACCCCACAATTAGACTAAATCACCCACAGTGCAACAAAATACTCTATCACGCTGTTGTCTTGTAACTAATCTTTATAAATTTAGCTCATCTTTGCACACTAAGACCTTGTGCCTCTGACAAAGACAACATTCTGAGAGGAGCCCGAGACGGGAGCTGCGCACAATGCTCCACACATCGGAAGGGCAAGAGAGCTCAGAGTACGAGTCTGTCTATTGAAAACTGAACTTCAGTTCCAGGATTTACTCATTCCCAATAGAATAACCACTGAAAAAAAAAATAAGAGCTTTGCAAAAAGAAAAAGCCCAGAATTATGTCCAAAGCACAGTTTTAAGTGTACCACTTTGACACATCAAATACTTGCTTTTAGATCATAGTGGATTTGATCTGTATTAATAAATTTGTAAAAAAAACCCAATCATGAGCTGACTTGCAGAATTCAACAGAAACAGTTGTTGCTTATGTCCCCTAGCAATGCTGTATGGTACTTTAAATTGTTTGAAGGCTAAAAAGCACCCACTGTACAACGAAGGTTAAAGGACTTCTGATCCCCATCCTTTTGATACTCCCTCAAAAGCATTCCAAAGGTCAAACAGCCTTTGGACACAACTGGAAGATTTTGATGTGCATGTGAAGCCACTGAAGCTTCTGATTAAACTCCCATGCTAATACAAAAAGAAAAGATAGTGCACATATGAATTTTCTTCTATGAAGGCATCAAAACACGACTGATGCTGTTGTCAGAGGGATTCACTGAGAACTTTCAAATTAAGTGAAACTGTGAAAACAGTTCTTATTTCCCATCACTCACAGGGCATATTCTTAAGCTAGAGTACAGTCTCATCATGCCATTTGGCATTATCTCATAATGCTCTTCAGTCTTTCGAACTCCTTCAACCAGTTACTAGCCACACTCATGGCTTTTTTCCATAAAGATTACATAATCAAAGAAGCCCCACCAGCGCGGAGCTAAAATACGTTTGTGCAGCTTATCTTTTGCTCTTAATAGTTTTACAGCCTAATGAGTATCTATCCAGTGGCCACCCCATTTCTTTACAAACTTACCAGGCTTTAGCGTCTTCAAGACTTTGTAATTCCATTGTTGTTATTCCTAAATATATATCTACAAGCAATTCCTAAATATATATATCTACAAGAAATTCTTAAATTATATATACACAAGCACAAGAAAGAAATGATACAGCAGAGAGCAGAGCACTGCCTTTGATTTCTGGGCAACAAGAAGTTGCTGGAAGAGCTACTGCTATATTCATACTTCTGAAACCCATACTGTTGTGTAGTACAGTATTCCTGGCAAAACCACATGTTCAGAGACGAATAAAGACAGTTAAAAAATGGCAATGAACTGCCGTGATGATTGCTGCCAGGGAAATCTTTAAACAAATAATACTTTACAAACACAGTATCACCACAAGATTATACAATGCCACAAACCTGGAGTACTCCCTGATTTCAAGCAGTTTTATGTTACACAATATAATATATATTAAACAGTTCAAGCTCATTTTCATACCTTCTGTTTTTCCTTCATGTGTTATTACCACAAGGGGCTTGGTGAAGGTTTTCTTGTTGTGCATCATGGCCAAGATCATATCCACATTGAGAGAGGTGCAAGCTTCATCAGGAGGAATGCACTGCAGGTGGAAAAAACAGTGTGTGAGGCCAGAGTCACTTGTCTGCCAGGACAGCTGTGCCAGCTGCACAGTTGCCTCATTATCAGTTTTTGGTAAATATTATTTACTGAAAAAAGAGAGGAAAACCTCCAAACAACCCCTATGTAACGTACTGGCAAAGGTAATTCTTAGCTGTGCTTCAGTACGCAACTTTTGCCTTCATTAAGGATCCTCTAACCTTTATGAGGTGTTACTTCTGAAATTCAGTAATAGTAGTTATTTGATCTTAGAATAAATGTTTTCTAAAAATCTGACAGCCAAAACTGTGGCCACCAACAATGACAAACCATCTTTAAAAACCCCCACATTTTAAGGGGGATGTGCGTAAACCCCAAAGTAAAAATAAATTCCAAATTCTTAGAACACATTCTTTAAAATCTAGTTTACAGCCATTTCTGTTAGTTATAAAGCAAAATTTGGTAATTCTCTTTTGTAACAATCAGTTTTCTGATATTATACATGTCTTTGGAAATGAAAGCTAACGTTGTTTGTGCTTTGTATATTGATAGAGAAGATAAATCTGAACCACTTGTGTAATAAAAAGCAATTTCTATTTATGCCATGTAACCACCTAATGAAATGTAAACGGAAACTGTAAATTATGCGGTCAAAATCATCATAACTCTTATCTATTAAAATCTTGAGCCTAGAAATATCGTGTTCATCACATCAATTCCATAGAAAACAGTTTATTCACTTCAAAGTTCAGATGAAAAAAATATCTTATTTTCACCTAAATCAGAAGTTTAGACTTTAATAAATTACTGACCTTTGGCAGTCCTTGAGTATCTTTGTCTTTATTTGTACACAAAGTCAACTCGCAGTGAAGAAAAAGCAGCGAGATGTTGAACATTGGTTTAAACACAAAGCTAAATCTTTTTTTGTCCTTCTGTGCATGTGGTATCGGAAAGTTCACCTTCTCAGTGCTGTAGAATTTAACAGATTCATCTTTAGGACAAATGTTTTCTATAACGGTGTAGTCAGACATTCTATCTGGATTTGAGAACGGGGAAACAAAGCATGTTTGAATGGCAAAGCCCAAGGATCTGTCAGCTTTAGTCACAGACACCTGCAGTAAAAAGAGAGAGATGGTAAGATCTCAGAAATGACATTTTTAGTTCACATTTCATTAACATTTTCAACAGTTTTTTATGCAGTTTTCCAGTGCCACTTCCAATCTGAACTATTTTGAAGGCTAAATGTTAAGGGTAGACTGTCAAAGTGAGAGACAGAAAATCTTTGGTTTCAAGATCAGCAGCTGTTTAATAGCAAAACCGTGCATAAATACAGCATCCGTATCTTTCCGAAAGCAGCGGAAAAACCCAGTCCAGATCAGACAGGTAGTTAGTGACTGCGAATGCCACCTCAGGTGGCACTGCTTTCCTTAGCCACACAGACTTTAATAAAGCTGTATGGAAGTCAATTATTAATTCCACCTCTTTGTATCTGTTTGAAACTTTAATAAAAAAGAAAAAAAAAAAGAGCAACAGACACAACAGAGAAGCACCCCCAGCCAGGAGAGGAATGCGGAGGCAGAAAGGAGGTCATGGTCTGACGTGTGGGTGGCATTCCTGAACTCGGGGGCTGGGGGAGACTCCTAAAGAGCCCTAATTTCTTGTGAAATGATCCATTTAGTTTACTGTAAGTCTGAAATTCATATTCTTTTATGAAAAATAATGAAGACTGCAAACTTCCAGGGCACTGATGTTGTTCAGCTGGACTGGAATGCAGACAACAAATGCTACAGAATAATTAGGAAACAAAATTTAAATGGAATTTGTAACAAATGAAGCATGTTGCTCTTAATAAACAACAGAAGTGATGTGCCTAACCATTAACACTGCCTGATGAAAACAGTTCCACAAGAAATAATTTCCTTCTTAGAAGAAAAGTGCCTTAAATGTGTATTTAATGCTTACGTGCTGCATGTATATTTAAGGAAGACCCTGCCAAATTTTCCTGTGCTCTATACAGAAATTTTTGGATGCAATGAGTTGTGCACTGAATAAAGGCATTTTCCATTTTTTCTCTCCCTTATGTGAGCAGCAATCAAATTAGAGATGAAGGGATGTGCTGTAGCATCTAAGCAAGAAAGACCATCTTCTAAAAAGAACAGAAATAAAGACGGACGAATGAAAGTCAAGCCACAGATACTGACAGATAAACAAGCTGATGGTGTAAACTAGTTACAAAAAGATATTATGGCAAGGAGGACAGGCACACTACAGTATCATGAAACACCATCAGGAAAATAAAAAGATGAATGATATCTCAAGGAAAGAAGAGAACTAAGAGGAAAAGGAGACAAAAATACGATAAGAAAATGACAGTAGAGAACAAAGGAAAAAAGCCAGGAGATTCAAACACAAAAAACATTTTTAGCAGAGAAAGAAAAGGGAGGTATCGAGTTCTTACAGATTATGACCTAAGCAATTTATGGACCAAAAAACCAAAATATATTTATTAATAACAAAAGCAAAACAGAAACAAAAATGAAAAAAAATTGAAAAAAAAAACCATCTGTGTCAGCTAAAAAGGGAGTCACAGAAGTTCAAAACAGATACAGATTTTCCACTGTGCAAGAAGGAGAAACAGGAAAAAAAAGGCTTCTGCCAGGACAGGTGATGAAGAAATCAGAACATCTGTCTGAATAAACAGTTCCAGCTCCAGAACCAGACAAATCCAAAGGGCTCAGAGCCGGGGGATTCATCCCAGATCGCTGAAGGAAGCAGACAGTTTTATCCAAATGAAAAAAATAACGTGTCCTTTATAAACATATTCTTAACTGAGGGTGACATACTTTCTTTTTGCTTCAACTGTACTTTTCACCGGGTAGAGAATGAGGAAGAGACACAACACACTGAAACAATTAAGAAAACTGCACCAATCTCAACTGGGCCACTACACTTATCATGTGCAACATGGGCTCAACAAAGAGGAACTAATTTGGGCCAGAGAAACATGGAACAGCACTGCTTCAGTCAATATATTCATTTTCCTGGTCTTACAAGCCCATAGCTCACCACTCATGATTCACTCATCTATAAATTAGTGGTACTACTTCATTGACAATGTTGTATTTATTAATCCCTACCGTTATTTAAAAAACGCAAAAATCTGGTCACGTGACTGCCTTTAGAAATACTGACTGAATTGGTTTGAAATTCCCCAGATTTCATAAGCAACTTCGCAACACTTGGAAATATTACCAGGTCCAAAATGCACCTGAAGACAAGGGTACCTGACTGTTGCCTTTGCTGGTCTTATTTATCTAAAGCTGTTGGATCTTGTGTGACAGCATTCAAAAGGAATGTAACTGGTGTTTGTAAGTGGATCCCAGAGAGATCAGAATCTGCATTAACTGTGTAACCCGAGAACACTAGCATATGGAAGACAGACACTTGTAACAATTTTTTGCATGTCTACATCTTTCAGATGAGGTTCAGCCATATTACTCAATAAAATAGGCCCTGAGTCTTCATCAGGAAATGCCAGTTCAGAGCAAGAGCTCAGAGACCACCTTTGAGTTCTGCAGCGAAAAGGAGATTTGGCAAGAATGACCAATTTACCTTGCAGTTAAATTCATCTATTTTGCAGGAATCCTTTCATTTTGACTCAAAACATTGTCCTGATTCTTACCCCATGGTTTCTGTTCTCTGCAGCCACCAAAGCACCTACCTGTCTGCTTAAAGCAACTGCACAATGAGACCTTTCAACTGACAAGAACAGATTTGGCTCTGCTGCACAGCCTTGCAAAATATTTCCGTTAGTTTGAAAGCTTTCTTCAGTTTGTTACCTCTACATATACTGGCCCATTCTCAGCAACAGAGAAGAGTCCTTGGGAGGGAGCGAGGAACAGGTCTGTTTTGTACAGCTCCATGTTGAAGGTCACATTGGTGATGTGTGGTTCAGGAGGCCAGAACATGCCTCTGTCATCCTCTGGCTGGTGCAGCGTGCAATTAAACTGAAATGGAAAAAAAAAAAAACAACACAACATAAATACATCCTGAGTCAGGAGTGGCAGCTGGTTAAGGAGGAATTTGGAGCGCCCACCCACATCCCGTCAACTTAGTGCAAATCTTCCACAGGGCCACAAGAAATAGAAGTGAGAAGAAATGTGTTAAAAGACAAATTAATTGCTGTAGAATTAGTGTAATTTATGAAAAGTTCCTATTACAATAGGAATTTCTCTATTGTCAGGTGCAAACCCGAGAGTAACATACCGCTATTTCAGGCCAGCTTGAGAAAGCAACTTCTCCCTCATCAGCATCCCCTGGAAATCCATTATCACCTGATTCCATGTCATCATCATCAAAGCCACTGCTTTCAGCTGATGATGACAGCTGAATGACAATCTGCACAAAAGGTATCACAAACGCATAAAATTAGGTGATAACTGAGCACTCTCTCGTCATGGTTATTATTTTCTTCTCTCTTCAGAACAATGCAAAGGCCAGAAGAAGCGCACCAGCTAAGCAGACGGTGAAAGCACGTCTTAAACAGCTTTGTGCTGAGCATGTAAGACATGTAGGTTATATTTAGAGAATGCCCCTTAGTTTTTTTCCAGAATTCAGAGCCAGTAAAGACACCAGTCTGGGTGCTGGTGTCTGAATGAGAACCCTAGCATTTCCATTCTATTTCTAGTATTTCTATAACCAACACTGGAAAAAGAAACCAGCTTCTAAAGTGATTTTTTGCAACTTGCAGTTTTCCTTAAAGTGCTCACAGAAAATCACTGAAAGCGTTAGGGTCATTAAGAGATTTTCTCTTCCATCATTTGCATATTTTTTTCAGAAATGTACACCCAAAAACATGATGTCCCTTTCTTCAATTTTCTGTTGTTTTGCTCTGATTTTCTACTGATTTTTTTTTTCCCCTCCTCTGCACACTTCTCCATTTCTTCACCTGAAAATTCCCGTTTTTGTTTTCCAATATTCTGCACTCTACTTCTGTATGCCCTGCAGCTCCTCAGCTAGCTCCCTCCCTTCCAGGACTTCATCTGTTTTCTTGGACATAGAGCAACTGCTGAGAAGTGACATATATACTCTTTGAGACTCCACTGCATGCAGTTTATTTTTTAGGAGAAACATTCCCAAATTCTGAAAGATACCATACATGATTCGGAGTTTAAGTGACTAGCCAAGACTATTAAAAGACACGATGGAGAAAGGAGAGGAGGCAAATACCCATTTTAGTTTGGGCCGTAATAGAATATAGGGACAATGACAGTATTTAGCTCCACACACGTGCTGTTCTGTAGTTTGGAAATGTTTCTATCCACAGTCTTGGTTTGGGACTATTTCTAAAGTTAGGTGCTACAGACTTGCCAGTATAGAACGGTTTTATCCAGGCAAGGTCAGATCAGATTGCTTTAGCTGTGTTTGGGTTGGACCACAGGCTTTCCATCATTTGCCAGGGTTACTTCTATGTACTGGAAAGCTCCAGCAAGAGAAACGTGTCGTTACTTTCCAACCCAGATTAGCTGCACTGTACTCAAGCTCATGAACTGAGCCAGGCTGGAAACAGTCGCTTAGAACCTAAGTGGGCTCCTTAGCATCATCACTCATATACAAATACTCAGAGTCCCTCCATCACATGTATCAACTGATAGCAAATATGAATCCAAATTATAAGAGAGAAGCATGAACAGATACTGTCTTTTCCTCACATTTTGAAAGCCTTTTTCACACACAATTTTGGAAAAAAAAAGTTCACTTAAAATAATTTAGCATATGAATTAAATGGTATTGCTTTGTGCAATCACAAACCTTCATTCCTATTCCTCCTTACAGCTCTGTAGCACTGCTTATGTACCAGTACATCAAAGCCGCGTAGCAAAAGCTGGTTCAACTTCTCCAAGACTGGTACAGATGGTCCCCAAAGTGCAGCCATGCAGTTTTGTAAAAGTATTTAACTCCAACTCCTCCTTTTTCCTTTGGGATACTATGTGACCACAGAAGCACACTGAATGTGCAGCCTTCATACCTCCTTGAATACAGGGCCTGTAGCTGCAACTAGGTTTGAGCTAGACAGGAAAAGATCAGGATGCCTCCTTTTTGCTAAGACTAAAGCTAACTACAATGGCTTCCTTGTACCCCTATGATGTGCAGCGCAAAGGCTCCTCTCTGTAAAATACTCACAGAGTTAAAATAAACAATCTTGTTGAAGATATATGCTGTCCGAGTCCCGCATTTGTTCAGCAAAGACTCCAAAATGAAGTGGGTACCATTCATCCTGGCTTTGCAAGAGTGATCCAGCAGTGAGAGTTCTGTCCTTGTGTAGCCGCTAGCCTGAAACAAAGGCGTTTTGTAAGTGGCTGAAACACAATTGTGTCGGGCTCTTGCTTAAAGTGCAGCTCAGAATACTGCTCATGACTGCTGAGAGGAGGAAGTGAAGTTCACTGTACTGACATCTAGGGAAGGTCACTCTCAAAATGCTGTTATACATGACAGACAGGGAATAAATGTAACATGGAACAAAGAAAACAACAGGTTCATTCTTAATCTGCTGATTAATAATGCTGACTCTGTTTGGTCTGAAACGAGCTAAAAATGCTGTCTGTATCAGGCTCTTTTCCACAATGCAAATGGACACAAGCAACCTGTCAGCTGGTAGATGGTAAAGAGATCTATTCAGGTCTCACACAGCTATCAAAAGCAGCTTCTTTGTACTTTGGAGATTAAAAACTCAGACTGATGGTTGAGCACAGTAATTTTTTTGACAGAACCAACCCTGCAAAACTTTAATCAGAAATCCCTCTACAAACTACCGTATTGTTGGGAAGAGGAAACATGACCCTAAGTTATAGCAAAGAATATCTACAGTAAAGTTTCCTCACCAAACTATTTTTTGGGGGAGCTGGGTGGTGATGCCTGTAGATCTTAGAATGTTTATTTTTTTGATCAAAATACAAATAGGAAAAATTTCTTCACTGAAGGGGTTATCAAGCATTGGAACAGGGCTGCCCAGGGTAGTGGCTGAGTCACCATTCCTGGAGGTATCTAAAAGACACATAGATGTGGCACTTCAGAACATGGTTATTGGTGGACTTGGCAGCGTCAGGTTTACAGTTGGACTCAATGATCTTAAAGGTCTTTTCCAACCCAAATGATTCTATGAAACAAAATGGACTGCCCAAAAAAGCCTGCCCAACTTTGAGAATAAGAGATCACACCAACCTGCAGAGAGTCTTTTTCTACAGCTACTGTCATGACTTTCTCATCACACTTTATTGACAGGGCTACACCAGCACTGCCCTGAACCTCTTCTGGTTCTTTATGTTTTGAGAGGGAATGCTCAAAGTCATGATTTATTAATGTATCCACCGAATCCCTAGATGGGAAGATTCCTTCTCCCACTGTGTCATGTCTTCCTCTGTTAATGTGAAAAGGAAAAGTCAGGCCATCACTTAATGCAGGATTCTTTGGGGCAGGCAGCGGGTTAGCACCAAGCAATTCTGTCAGCTCTGGAGGAAGGGAATGGTCTTCTTCATCATTCATCTCTTCTAAAAAAAAAAAAAAAAAAAGGGAAAGAAAGAACATTAGGTTATTCAATAATTTTCATAAAAGTCTTCAGAACTAACCATTTTCATACAAAAAAAAAATACTATCCAGAAAGGAAGCTCTTGAAGGACATCCAAACCAGCATCTTTGTACTTTTCAGGTAACTAGCCACAACTCCTCCACTAAGGGTTTAGTTGTTACCAAGGCATCTAATCTTGGTGTATTTAGTCCCTGCTATAAATCTGCCTCACTAAGAGTTGAAAATGAGCCTTGAGGAGTGGGCCTGTTACATGCAAAAGGCAACCACAGAGGTAAAAGAAACATCCCATTCAGCAAATACACTATTTTAGTGCTGCTGAAATAGCCTAAGTACAAATCATTGGGTGAAATTCTGCCATTACCTGCCCTATCATGAACTCAGTCACTCCACTGTTGTGGAGCTACTGACATAACTAGAGTGAAGTTAAACAAGAGTTAACTTTGTAGGGAGTAAATGAGAACACTGTCTCCTGGCTCATACACACGACTGCTCAGGACAGAAATCTCAACATCTGGCCCAAGCAGATAATTATCTGTAACCCATGAGAGTGCAACTGATAAAATTAATGTGAACATAAGCTTTATCAAAACAGCTAAACAATATTTTCATTGATTGAAATTCAGAATTAGTGAAAAAGCAGATGCAACACCACTAGCTTCAATGGACCCAGATATCTTTACATCAGCACAGTACATTTGGACTTCAGCCAAATAATTAGATATTTTTTTTTAGTGGTTGTGTTTATTCCATTTGCTCAGATTTTTTGGTAAGCCAGTTTCGTCTGTAAACAAGTTTATTTAATTTTCTCAAGGAAACATTATGCTGATACTTTGGGGAAAGAAAAAAAATAAATTAATCCATGCTGGATTTATTAACTAACAAGATATTCAGTTGCTGAAGTCTCTTCCAGTAAACACTGAGCATGGTCAGCTGTAACAGCCTGTGAGTTGGATAAACTATAACCATTTAATTCCACCAACATTCCAGAAAATAACACAATTTGCCTGGACTTTTCTAATCAAAAAGCCACAGATTATTTTTTTTAACCAGCATTCATAGATATTACCAGCATTCTTGATGATGAGCAGTGAAAGTAGTGCAAGCCCCCACAAAAAAGCTTCAAAACTGAGAAAGCACCTTTCAAATCATCATATTGCTGGAAATACAAGATATATTTTCTTCTATGTGCTAAAAGTCCATCTTCAAGCTTACCTGTATCTTCAAGCTGCAGATGAAATCTGTTAGCAACAGGAGCTTTGGTGTAGGAAGTAACCGGACTATAGTTATGCTCATAAGCCCACTTGATCAAACTCTCATGCGATGAGGGAATATCAGGTATTACCGATTTACTCATAGTCATGGATCGTTCTGTTTCCTTTCCAAAACCAATACTATTTGATGTCTGCAAACAAAGAAGAACTTGGTTCATGACTTACCATTTAAGGATACTTAAAATGGAATAGTGACAGCGACTAAACATGTTTTTTACTCTATTAAATAACAGCAAACTGAGAACACCTGGGAAATAAACCAAACTCTGCCACCTTAGCCACAGAACTGCTGCACACATGGAGAAAAGCCCCCCCTTCCCCCCAGCCTCTGCCTGGAGTACAATAAATCAAAGTAGTCAGAAACTGTTAATCCCTAAAAGAGACAGAGACATATTTGCAGCTATTTGTATAATGCCATATTTTTCTTCAAAACGGAGCTTAAATAACTTTTGAGATGAGGTGAACTCAAGATGACAACTGATTTTCCACGTCCCCTTAATTTCTTTGATTAGAGCACTTCTTAAGCTACATATGGGAAAACCTTGGTTCAAACGAGCATTACTGAAAAAGGCAAAACGCAGCATGCTCATGAAGTGGAGCTGATACCTTTATGCTTTAAAGTCAGCTAGCACCGAGGAAATCTGTACCTCTCTGAATGAGCGTCGTACTAGAAATGTTGTGTGCCTCCTGCAAAACGCTGAGTATATTAAACAGGACTCAATTTAATGCTTAATAGAGTGAAAATTGAGAGCATGTACATTTATGCAAGGGCAAACTACTTAAAATACAACATATACTTTCTGTACACAAATAGAATTTAAAATTCAATTTATAATAGAAGTTTTACACAAATACATCGATACAGCAAACTCATAAATGCACTTGCCGACCTCTTTGTTTCATTATTAAATAATTTACAAATAACGGTTCGTCAAAGTTGGCCATGGAACACAGATGAGTCACACAGTCAGTTAGTTTTTGCTTTACTGTAAACATTTTGCAAAATTTCAAAGTCAAGGAATATAGGCAAGTCAAAGGAATATAACAAACATGTCTAGCTGTTAGAGGGGCAGTTAAAAAATATTCACTGGTATTACACTTTAACTTGCTTTTAAGTGCTTGGCATCTTAAACTTAAACATGTATCCACACAAAGCTAAATAGACACATGATTATTTTTACATGCACAACATTACCATTATCACTACAACAATCACGTCAATGGCTACAGAGCAAGCTGAACATACAGCAGGAAAGGCATGACCACCCACTTTTCAATGATTCCTGCAGTGTGTTTAAATGCATTTTCTATATGCAGATGATACTATTAAATGCTCTACAACAAACACTTTTATTTCGACACCTAATTACCTTACCAGTCAAAAGACTGACCGGACTGGTATCTTTTGCCTAGGTCGCTTTTAGGCAGTGGTCACAGGGACCTGCTGCCCAACATCACAGAGCTCAGCTGCATTTCTGTACTTGACCTCAGAAACGGAGCTTTTGAACCAATCGGTGAATACAGCTCAGGATGTCCATCAGTCCCACCGGAATGGCACAGTTTACTTTTAGCTCCCTCCCTCATTTCTTCCTAATGACCCAGTCCTGCATCCTTCAAACACTCACAGCTTCAAAACTGAAGTTAAAGGGGATTTTAGGTGCAGACTGTCTTGGTTTGAGGATACTGTTACCAGTACAATTACCAATGACTAGCAAAGGCCACTGAAGATAAGAAACAAAAAGGAAGCAATAGGTATCCTAAATTTTAGTGCCTAATTACTGTTTTGGATCAAATAATCTTTTATTCTTCAACAGATACAAATCTGGTCATGATTTATCACACATTTTCATATTACCACACAGCTTTGACTGGTTGGAACTATTATTCTATCCCAACTTTGCTGGATCTCCCTCTCTGCTTTGCTTTTCTTTTTTGTAATGAGGAGGCAGCTGAACAAATATTATCTCAGAATTTTACTGTCCTAGCTGGCACCTGACCACTTCCAGGGCTTGTTTATGCCTTTCCACTCCACGCTGAGCCTCTAAATGTTCAGTCCTGCATCACCTCAATGAAACAAAAGCAAGCATGAAGGCTTGCAGGAATAGACAAACCTTGCGTCACCTGCCTGCCCTGCCAAGACCTTCACTCACAGTGGATGAAACCAGGCAGAGCCACCTACTAACCTACTCCGAACAGAGAGAGACCATTTCAGAAACCGGTGGGCAGTTGTTCTCATGTGAAGAACAGTCCCTCCAAGCTTTTGAAACCCTCACAGGGTTGTTCTGTGCATTTCACCTCTCTCGCTCTTTGCCCCTCAACATACTTATTTTCTTTCTGCAGTTTCGCTTCTTCGTCCACTGGGCAACCCACAGCTTTGTAAAAGGACACCAAACCCAAAGGACACAATGTAAACAGCAGACAGTCCACAAGCTCAGAAACACACGAGCACCCCACAGGGGCTGATGTAAGGACAGGCTGCAGACGGGTTAAACACAGCCTGGGAGGAACGCGGTGCGTGTGAATTATGTGCAATTACTTTACATAAACTATTCCCATTTTAACTTGGTTTTGTGTCCATTCTATTTTAGAGTTTCAAGAAACACAGCAAGCTGGGAGATGAACTAGATGACCTAAAAAAGCCTTTTTCATTTTTTGTCTACGAACTTAGACCTTAATAACTCACAGTCCTGGGTCTGAGGCAGCTTAGCGCTAACCTTTCCCTCTCAGTTTGCCAATCCCCTCAAGATTCGTACTGAGGGCAAGAAGTTAGGAAAATTGAAGTGCATGGAACTGATTCAACTAATAAAAAGAACATTGTGAAACATTACCTAATTGTTTAGTAATGTTTTTATGCATTGTCTAAATTTGGGCTTGGAAAGAAGGCCTTCAGCTTAATAGAGATATGAACAGATCCTAAATACTGGATGTACAGGCTTTTTAACGACATGGGGGTGTTTAGTTCCCTCCCACACTCCCCTCTAAATAAAGGGGAACAAACACACATTCAGAAAATGAAGCATCTATATAAATGAAGCAATATAGCAAACAGTTACTCACAAATCCTAACAAATATACAAAGTCTTTTATATACTGATGTTTCCATATATAGTATTACTTTCTTTTTGTTAGTCTAAATAAAATGTTACCTTCCACCCCTCGTTACAGAAAGAATTTTCACTTACACTTTTTACTATACTTTCAATAATTAATAAAGAACTTTAAAAAGAATAACAGCCTTGCTTTTCTATATTCAAGTGCAGTACTTGAGACACTTTAAAATCCTCTAGAATTCCTCTCCTTGAAAATTCATCATCCATAAAGCGGTAGCTTCATAGATATGAAATATGGTACTTCAACTATCTCAAAGCATGAAGTGAACTAATGCACAATTCTCTGCCCTGTGCAAGTAGACCCATATAGGCCTAAATATAGAGTGGTGAATTTTATGTAATAACCCAGAATGAAAGTTTCAAGTCAAGCATTGGTTTTTGCCCTTCTGCTCACAAGTGTGGTAATCCTGGGCAACTAACCTCGACCTTCCTCTTTAAGGGTTCATTATTTAGGACCTATAGAATGACAAGAACATCCTTTCCTATCTGTAAGATAAAGATGTGTCAGGGATCAAAAGGTAATTTCATCATCCACCCTAGATAATTTTTCCATTAAATTTTCTGAGCACCAACATAATTTATTTCCTTTTATTTCCCTTACTCTCAAAATCTAGCATGAAATCCTGCCTGCCAATCTGTCCTCTTAGAAGATTTAGATCAGGCAGCCTTTGGATCCTGTCAGAATTGCCCTTGCATACATTAAAAGGAGAAAGCTACTAAGCAAAGTAAGATTCTTATAAAGACAGATAGCTGGAGTTTGAAAACGTATCTGAGTTACTGCAAAATTGCTAATCAAGAGGCCACTGGGTCATCCTGAGCAAACATTTGGTTCAACTGTACAATGTGCTCCTAACTGATCACTTAAGACAGAAATAGGCCACACATTTATAGACTGCAAGATCAGTCCAATTTTATTTATTTCTTTATTTCAGAGCAAGGGAAAACACATTTTCTTAGTGGAAATGCCGCTGAGCCAGAAAGCCTGTACAAAAAAAAATTCATTCTGAATCAGAACCTCCAATTATACGCAAGTATAGTTTCAGAAGTTCAGCTTTAGAGATCCTGGGTTTAATTTTTTAAAAACTTATTATTTGCAGCCCGAGGAGAGGTGAGATCAATTTGACCAAACACTTGGTGGGGACAGAAGTACTGGCAGGGAAGAGGGCTACAGAGTACTACAACCACAAGTGGAAGGAGTAAAAAAATTTCCACTTGTAAAGGGACGTGGGTGTGTGCCACAGATCGAGGATTATCCATTCTGCACTCATAGGCATCTTTCCAACTTCTGAGATGAACCTGTAGATCCACTCACCAAAATAAGAGCAAAAAGGAAGATGAACATCCAACTGGGTGTTTAGGGTTCTTCAACAGAAGCTGAAAAGCCAGAGACCCTAAATCCTTGCACTAACCACCTGGCTCGGCTTGTGTGATGTGCTGGTCAGTTTAATAGCCCATATATTAAAAGTTAATGAGAAAAAAATATATAGTTTCTGTATTTACTCCTTGAAAGGCAGTAATAATTTAAAAAGCAGCTAAGAGAGAAAACGTTCAGAAATCAATATGATCTAGCACTGTATCACGTTTAAATGGATTCCATACTGTTGCAGTGTATCTCTCAAAAAAAACAAAGGTGCTTTAACTTACAATCACTTCCAGCTTTCCCTGGACATCATGCGACTTGATAACCCAATTGACAGACTTTTTACACTTGAGGATAAGTACGACGTCTCTGACAAGTTTGGCGCCTGGTTGAGATGGTTTAATGTCAACAATTATATCCACCTGGAAAGCACTGCATGTGGAAAATAGAGAGAAAGTTAGACCAGAATGCCAGAAATTTTCAGCTATCAACCTTCTTCCAATCCATCATGTTTCCACTGTCTGGCCAGCTGATTAAAATGCTGGAGATTATCCCAGGCAACACAACATGTGCAAAACAGATTGTTATTCCACATACACTTAAATGATTTTGCATAACAATAGAAACAAATACTTTTTAGACAAATAATAATTTTGTCTCTTGTTTACAAGTAGCGTGCTACTCATTTCAACTATTACTTAGAGCAGGTTAGTTGTATGACTAGCAATTTGCTTTATAAAGTAAATATTGTTTTCTTATTTCACTGCGACAGTGCCTAAATATAGCTGTTTCAGTTTCCTCTGGCTAAAACTGTATTAAAGCTCAAAATAATACCTTTAAAAAGGCAAACAGACAAATTAAGCAGGTTAATACCAAAAAAAATGCATAAATACTATACTGGGGAGTGTCTCTGCCTCGGCAGTTAAATTGTGGAAATTACTTTGCATAGGATCTGCGTGTGTTGAGGAATTAAGCAATGTATTCAGTTTCCAATACTTCTGGATAAATACTTACTTTAAAAAGAAAAGAAAAGAAAACAGATGTCCAGCCTACTCCTTGCTGGAAAATAGATGAACACTATCCAGATTTTCAAGACCTCAATAAAATAAGCAGAGCAAATGGCTTTGTACCCATCAATAACATCTCATTGTGCAAAACACTAATTCAACAGAAAACCCTTTACTTCCAGATCATCTTATGGGGCCATATGTCACAAGAACGTGTTCATCCCCAAGTAACAGGTTTCAACTAATATTCTGCACCGAGACTTAGAGTATCTTGGGACCTTCGTTTCGCCTCCTGCAGTTTTACACATGCCCAGCTCAGCTTCTGTATGTTTCTTTGCAGATATAAACGTTGTAAAGATAGCTGTGGATAATACATGATACTAAGAATGAAGCAAGAGGAATTTAACTTACTACTTTTTTACTCTTAATAACAAAACATTTAAACATTCTGCAGTGTTATCATCTGAAAAACAAATTCCTATCTACTACCAGCCAAAGCCAAAAGCCCAGAGGGCTTGGCAATGGGGCTGTCATTGCGTAACTCTGCAAGGGACTTAGGATGATGTTGATGCTAAAGACCAGCTCTGTTCAGGATGGCGCTGCAACTCACTCCACACAGAGGCAGATCATTTGGGCTTACCTACTGCACTTCCACTACATCTCAGCACTTCCTTACTCTCCCAAGGTTGGTAGGCAAGAATAGTCTCAGGCTGTGGGCTCACCATCTTGCAATGAGATCATTACTCTTCTTGCAAAGACCCCTCCTCCCACCTCTGTCTTGCTGTGTGATTTCCTCATTAGGGATGGGATGCGCTCAAATGTAACTGCAAGATGAGCACAATTGGACAATGCTCGATAACCAGTGTCTGCAGTACACAGACTGGATTTTAAGTCTACCTTATCTCTCATGAAATTGTACTTCTGGCAAAAGGGAAAAGCATCTAAGTTTCATAGCAAATTTTTGTTCTAGCAACCATACTCGGCACTTATGAAGAGCTTTTCCAGGTATGACTATCTGAAGCAAATGCCATCCACATGCTCCCACTAAGACCTAGGAGAGACCAGCAAGGGATCCATGTTTTAAACGTCTTATCTTCCAAGGGTACCTTTGACAATTTAGATAATCATCGTAACATGTACAGAGAGTTAAGTAATTTTCCCTAATCACTAGTTAGAAACTTTTTTGGTCAGGGGACCACTGTCAACCCTTAACATTTCTTACAATTGTCAGACTATCCCTTAAACTCAACTGGAAACTTGACAGAAAATATTGTTATGATTCTGCAGACCAACTGTGGAACAATTACCATGGACTGGAGACCACTTGCAACCTCTGGAGCACTGTTTGGGAGCCACTGCCCTAGGCCTTGCTGCCAGTCATCCCTACCTGTGACAGGTCAAGATTACTTTTAACCTCCCTCTCACATCCTCCTACAGTGGTCCCATCTTAAACCCTGTCTGTCAGATGCTGCCCTTATTCATATTCCCTTATTCACCTTATTCTTGGAAAAATGCGATTGATTGAGGAGGAAGAGGGGCAGGATACAGTCAGCAAAAAACGTGTTTTGCAGTCTTGTCCAGAAAAATCCTGTGATCATGAAGCAGAATCCAAAATCTTCACATAGTGAAAAACCGATTTCTATTTAAGGCAAAGTACTAAGTTCCAAGCTCTCCTCATAAGGATGCAATGGCTACTTTCAGTTCATTTTCAATAGACAGGTGAAATCTTTAGCTGTGACTTCAAGCAGATTTAGTCTATTTAGACAATACTTTACCTGTATGGATTGGAATTTGGAGTGATTAGTTCAATGATATGAACTTCTCTTTCTTGGACTAAGTTAGACATAAGGCACCCCTCTGCTGTTTTTGGTTGTAGATATCCCGCAAGGTAATTTAAAGAGAGAAAATTCTTTTTTATGTTGCACGAAGGAGGAAAAACTTGATCTGGAAGAGGGGAAAAAAAAAAAGAAAACATATGCACCCTTACACATAGTTATCAGCTTACATGCATGTATGTACTGCATCTACTTCAATGCGGCACTATGTCTTATGACATTGGTCTTTAGGCTAAAATCTATGTCTATTACCTATCATAAGCACTTATGACAAATCAACGTAATATTTAAAGGGAGGTCACTGTTGCAACAACACACCACACCTCTGATGTAAAACACAAACCGTTCGCAGATTTAAATATTTAATAAAAGAAAAATCCCTACAAAGAGAAAACTGAAAACAATACTGAAGCAAAATATGTGAGCATTTTTCAAAATGAATAAAATACATTTAACTTGTTCCTTGCATTTTAAAAAAAAGATTTCTTTCTTTTGAAATTAACAGATAGAAAACTTCTGTGATAATTCCTTCTCCCTTTAGAAATGTTTTATTCCTGTTATCATAAACTTAGCATATTTAAAAGATTACAGAAAGTATTTTCCATTTCTTTACTCAATATATTTTTCTATATATTTTGTAGTCAGAGTCAGTGTTGTCCAGAAATACTGCAGTTCTCTTGAGCACTGAAAATTGAATATAGCAAGAAAAGGATGAAATCAGTTGTTGATGTTAAGGAAGTCTGACCACAATATCCATAACTGAAATGAAGAAATTCTAGAGTAGATATTCAATCTCTTTGTTTGGTTTTAACTGCCTAGCTGATCACAAGCATTAACTAGCGTACAATGAAAAACATAAAAACCAGTCGCTTGGTATGACGTTCTTATGCACAGCCTACATTGCTGTATGCCAAGAAGCAATATTTCCACTGAAAAATACGAATACATTGTATTTCTGAGATAGCTTTAGATATGAATTGTCATAATACACAGAAGGACTAAGTATCATGTTCAAAGACACAAAGTCCTGTAAGAATATAATTCCAAATGGCTGGCTCTTTGACCTTTGCTTTACAAAGAAGGCTTTCGTATTAAGGTCAATAGCAAGATAGAAAAAAGAAAAAAAATCAAATATAATGCATTATGCATGCAAAACTATGGACGAACTCTTAAAAGCTGAGACCACTGTTAGCATTTGCTCCCTAAATGAGAGCTGAAATGTCACCCCTGAAGCGCATTTGTGTGTGGTACACAACTCCGCAGGGAGACTGGACTCCTGTGACCCCAGCCACTGCAGGAACAATTAGGGGAGTTTCTTCTCCTGATCCTACACAAAGTAGCCTTTGAATGTTAACCTTGACATCTTCCCTACAGAATCTATGAAAGCTATATGAGACTGCAAGTATTCATACTGCCCAAGCAAAGCGCTCCTCTAACATCTGGTATGTGCCCTGCCAGATCAGCCTTGAACACAGCTGCAGCTCCACCAGCTCCTCCCACAACAGCAGAGAATGGAAAATGATCCCAAATGGTCTACACTGAGCTTGAATTTATATAAATACATACACACACAGACAGAGATACTAGGTATTTGCTTCTCTGCTGCTGTACAACACAATTCAAGCCGTAAAATAACAGCCTGTGAGTAGTTCGTGGATAATTACCACACGTGCTATCGTTTGTCATTGCAAAGAACTTGGTTCCTGCTCCTGGCACTTCCATTAAATGTCTCTGGAGCTCTCAAGAATGGCTGCTCTGGCTGCCACCAGCACGGAGGCTCCCCAGCCTGGGCCTCTGCTCGATAGCACGCTTTTCCTCTGCGCCAAACTTTAACTCTGTCACTGGCTACCTGACGTACAGATTTACCTCCCTCCTTCAACAAAACGTATTTACTCTCATCTGTGCCAGCTACCAAGATCTGGGCTGGAAGAGAAAAGAAAAGGGGATCCATTTAATCTTTCTTTGCTTCTTTTCTTTTTTTCTTTTCTTTTTGAGTTTCAGGGCTGTCTACTTACTTTGGAAAGGGACTGCAGGTGCCTGCAATCAATTAAAAACCTTGCTAAACCAGCCAGCAAACAGTCAGCTTATGGACCCTGTGCCTCTCCAATCTCCACAGACTCCCAATATGGAATCAGACACGAGGTTGTGCTGTGCAAAGCATCTGGCAGCCGCCTTCCCCTCCGGCTGGTGCCAGGCTGCTCGCATGGAGAGGGAGGATTGCACACTGGGATCTGTAGCTTCTGTGGGCAGCACCTCCATTTTACAGACGAAGACAGACACCGTCTGCTCTATTCTGCACAAATTAGGTGTCACTCGCAGGCTCTTGGCTAAATTGGATAAAAGTTGAGTATCCCAGCTTAAAATCACGAGGAGTTTTTTTGTGAAAATGAGCGCCGTTAACCAGGTGTCGCTCTCCAAGACAGGCGCCCTGGGCAGCAGCAGTTCGCTTCAGCAATAAAAATGCCATCCAAGCAGAGCTTTGCTTTTCAAAGTCTGAGACAGGGATAAGTGAGGCGCTTGGGATTTTCCTCAGCCACTCTGATGGCGGGGCTTTTTCACGTGTATTTTGCAGTTTACTAGCCCATAGCATGATGGAGATCAGAACCTTGACCGACATTTAATGGCAGGGTAGAAACGCGAGCAGGGAAAGGGCTGCAGCGGTCTCTGGAGGGAGGGTGGAAGCTCTCGGCAGTACTCACCCCCCAGCAGGACGCACAGCTAAAGCCTGGCACAACAGAAGCACTTACAAGGATTAAAACCAAGCAAGCCCCGTGTGCAGGGTACGTGCACTAGTGTGTACAGGCCACAAATTCAGTCAGGACTGAAGCTCCAGCTTCTGCCAGGACAGGAGAACAGTGTTACCGTCTGTAAACAGACTGTACATTTTCCAGCCTAGTTATTGTTATGCTTGACTACTATTTTTTTTTTTTTTTTTTCTTATTTAGCTAAGAAATGTGTTGGAATTAGGCTCCCTCCAGGCTAGGACATCTGCCCTGGATTTAACACTGGTGGCACTGGATGCGTTAGGTAACATTTAGCTAACTGCTAAATCTCCCTGACTTGTACAATCCTATCTTATTGAAGCATAAAGGAATTAAACTGACTTCTGCTGAAAAACGTGTACTAAGATCACTTTCACCATGAGCAGTCCCGCTTTCTAGAATCTGACAGCGATTATCACAGCAATCACTTTGCCGTCTCCTTCACTATACAAATCAGAGCAAGAACGAGAACGCCACTTCTTGTGCCTCCTTCCTCCGAACCCTCATTCTGGCCCCTGTAAGTTCTCACTGTGCTCACCATCCCTGCTCTATCTGATTGGCCACTTTTCCAAATCGAGAGGACTGGGATGCACTTGGCCCTGACCCAGTTTGCTAGCTCGCTCAGCTGCCCTTCATTTGCAGCTTCAAAAGTGATTTCAGAGACCCATGGCGTCAGAAGCAGTTTTATTCTATGAAAGATCACCCCTTTTCATATCTTTTCTCTGGCTTGCATTTTCTGTTTGCTGTATTCAGCTACAGCCTTGACATCTAAAATGTTACATCTTCCAGTTTCATATTTTTCTAACTTGCATGAAGCTTTAACATAGACAACTACATGAATACTGCCATTAAATTCTGTATTGGTCACATAGAAAGGAACTACTGCATATGACCACCTATACGTTATCAGCAATACTAGCTGTGATTCACAGACTGGCAACGGAGGGCATCCGACTAAAGCACTTGAGGAGTGTGAGATTTGCATGAAAAGCCTGAAATGTCCATCAGCATACGCTGTGGTTTGTGGAATCCAGGGATTCCATCATTCACTCTGCAAAGAAGCGGACCAGGTCCACGTCCCACGTGGTTTCCATAGAACTCCTCGCACGACTGCTGCAGTTCAAGAACTGACCCTCTCCCCACCCCGAACACATGCATAACCCCCACACATACTCATTCTTCTGCCAAGAATTTAAATCAAACACAGTTACAGCTGAGCTGGTTTGTAGGAGCCTTCTCAGAAACTGTCTATTTTGGTCACCTGCCAAGCTCCATTTTGTGTACTCACTCCTAATTAAATTGTGTTTTAACGCATTCTAAAGATGATGCAAAGCTCTCCTATTTAGCTGCTTCGTTTGACTGGAGACGTGCAAATCAACAAACAGAATTTTATCTGTTTTTTGACATATCTAATTAAATGTTCATCTCTGCAACGCGGAGACCACTACTCCCATGTATACGTTCCAAGAGCACTTTAATAAGCTAATAAATATATTTCTGAATGATTTTCTGGCATTAAAACCCAAGACTGGTGCCAAGTAGAACAAAAATCACGCAGGGGAATCCTGAACAAATTTGGCAGGCTTTGGATAAAACCAACACAGGCGTGTTCCGATTTTGGGGGGCAAGGCTTATGCTTTAGGAAATCAAATGATCAGATACAGGTGGTTAGGAAAGAATGTTTTCTCCACAGAAGGTTTTGGGTAGGTTTTTTTGTAGCCAACTAGTTCAGCTATGCAGGAGTTTCTCTAGAAACATTGCTGAAGTACTACTAAATTAGGCTGCTGGTGCTACTAAGTGCTGAGCCCACCAGTACTCCTTGGATATTGATAAAATGTTCTATTAATTTCAACTGTTCCCATCACTGAACTTCTTGAGAGACAACAATTAGTTTCAAAATACCTGGACTACTACCTGCAATGCAAATCAGTTCCAGTTCACTTTTACCAGCCTTTATTCTCGCTGCTTTTGGTTTAGCCTAAACCTGGATGTTTGCTTTAGCCTGAACTTGGATGACATCTTCAAACAACAAAAAAAAAAAAACAAGTGAATTGCAGGCTATTAGGTAAAGAACACTAACAGCTTAAAACATCCCATATCTGCGAAAAAGAAAATTTCACCCCCAACCATCCTGCACAATAGAGGAAAGTCTGCTCTCCCTGCAAAGTTCCTGACTATACATTCTATTCTCCAGAAAATGAACTTGAATAGAGATAAGCAGGGCATAAAGACTCCTGAACCAACTGCCTTGCTTCAAGAATATAGTGAAGAGAAGAGCCTTGGCTCTTACATTATCCACGGTTCATGACCGGCTCAGGTGGAACTCCTCTGCGGAAGACGTGCTATGTGACCGGCAGTCAGCTGAGCGAAAGCACAAGCCAGAAGGTGCTGCAGAGGCTCATATTGTTAACCTGCTCCAACATTGCTCAGCTACAGAGCTAAAGCCCAAATGCTACCCTAATATGGGCCTGTGAAATCTCTGAGGAGCTGGAGTCCTCTCCCACCTCCTAGGCCACCTGATGAATTTGGCATGCGGCTCATGGGGACACGAAATCTTGCTCCTTGGGATGAAAATGCACAAGGACATCAGACTGAGGCAACTTACGTTGGTGAAGAAAGCAATAATTCTTTGCCTAAAGTAGCCTGGATCCTTATACAAGCAAATACTGGAAAAAAATATAACTCAGGTCTTTCTAGAAATTACCCCCTACCTCAGGTTCTCTACTTCAGTCCTTGAGATGAAGACAACCAAACAATTACCATGGGTAGTTTATTCCTTTTAAAAGGTGAAGCTTTGACTCCTGTAAGATTCTGGCCAATTGCATCCACATTTATGAGCATAAAGTTAAGGCACCGGAATCCATTAAAAGCTGCCTAAATCCAAGGTCTGATCTTTAGACCTGGTCTTATTTCTCTGCCTTCTCCTTTTA
Organism: Alca torda; assembly: GCA_008658365.1. Classification (NCBI taxonomy): domain Eukaryota; kingdom Metazoa; phylum Chordata; class Aves; order Charadriiformes; family Alcidae; genus Alca; species Alca torda. Next base: position 16,733,194 of record CM018087.1, on the reverse strand, counting down.
CATCACACCTCTTGGAAAATGAGAGGTATGTTTAAAGTTTAAAATAAAATAAAAAATACTACAGCAAGACTTCTCACCATCTAGAAGTGCCTATCAATTCTGTTGGTTTTGTTTTGTTTTACCTTCTCCTACTTTAATATAGATGTTTCTTGATATTTTGAGTTCAGTGAAAGATGTTACTGCTCCATATTCCTTCTGGGCCCACTGTAGCAGATGTTCATTCTTCTCAGGAAAAAGCTTTTCTTCCGTTTCTGCTGACAAGGAGAAATTTCCTTTCTCAAACTGAACAACGGAACCTAAAGACACCTGATGGGAATAAAAACATATTTTTAATGTGGTACATTTATTCACACAGACAGGCAGCATGTTTAAGCAATGTAATCTGTCACACCCAAATGCATTCACTGAAGGCGAGTGAGACTTATTTCCAACAATGCCTGTACTTCACGTGTTTTAATGTCTGCATAATGATTCCTTTTTCAGAGGTGTTTTTAGAAAATGAAGTAACCATCAGCCCGGCTGGGGTCCACATGGCAACTGACTAACAAAGGGTTCTGAGCCACTCTACGAAGTTGTTCTTACTGCTGCAAGGGCAGCTGAACAGTGGGGGCGAGGGGAGGACTGTAAGACAAGAGGAAAACTAAGACAGGAGATAGGAAGAAGCAGATGATCTGAGGAACTGAACAGAGAGAAGGATGTAAAGCTCCATAAAACTAGGAACTGCTGAAGTAACTCCCAAATCAGAGAGAACATGAGTCCAAGCTCAGTGACAGATAAAAGCCAAGAGAGAAACAAAAGAGAAAGGCTAAGAGAAAGGGCAGATATTTACTGTTGCTTTATTTACATGAAGTGAGCAAATTCTTTAGTCAAACACATGAAACAGATGAATTATACATCTCAGGTGTGATGTGAACTCAGGTAGAGTGGAAAAACTAAAATGTTGTTTAAAATAGTCAAAATGTAAAAAAAAAAGTAAGTAGAAGTGTAACGGGTTCTGTGGAAAAGCCTAAGATTTTCAAACACAACTTCAGTGGAGTGGCAATAGCATAATTCAAGAAAAGAAGAGGGCACAGGATCAGACTCTCTTTCAGATTGGGACCTGCTTCAACTTGCGTTGGTCTTCACAGATAAACAAGTCATTCCAGATTTACTGCAAAGCAAGATCACCCCAACAGCAACTTTTTGGCTCTCCTGTCCCTGCAGAGGGATGTGGTCAACACTTCCAGAACATTTGCCAGCTTCCGAGAGGTCCCTATAGCGAGTGGTAAAAGAAGAGCATTCCTTCATCTGCCCAACCTCAGGAGCCATAACCCTTCACTGTCTCTCCCTTCAAGGTGATTGAGGACTGGGGCCTGCATGCCCTACCTGGGCTGGTCCTTCCATGCACACTTCCACTAATACCTAAAACATCAAGTCAATAATAACATGTGCTTGGGTGAGAAAGCACAGCAAGATGAAAAGCCTTCAGGTTTGAACACATCAGTGAAGATTTCTTTGGACATATTCCCTGCGGTAGTAATGTAAGCAGTGCTTGCCCAGATAGAACAGACAGCCCCTACTTCCAGACTGCTGCAGTAGACAAGGCTTCAGGAAAGAAGTACCATTTTCTTGTGCTGTCCCAAGAGCAGCCCGTGAAGAAGTGTGACTTACTCCGTTCTCCTCCCCCTTTCCTTTCCCTGTCCTTCTACTAACCCAGATTTCTTTGGTGGAACAAAAGTATATTTTTTTTCTCCAACTGAAAATCCAAAACTACTAATGATGATGATTGGAAGAGTGAAAAATACATCGCAACAATTTCTAACCTGTCCTGAGTATTATTTACATGTTATAGCAGAATAATGGTTGTAAGTATCTCTCTAACCTTTTGAACAACAAAATACATCTGAAGTCAGGTTCCAGTTACAGAAATTAACTAACGGCAACCAACTATTACCTTCCCTGGAGCTATTGTTCCCAACACTATTTCATGACATTATATATCAGTTTGTTTAGCACCTACAAATATTTGTCCAAGCAGACACATAAATTACACCCTGTGGCACACTGACAGAATTTCAAAGTTCTTCCCTGTGCCTCCAGCTATTGCGTTATTATGCACACATCACTTACTCTCCTGTAAGAGAAGGCCTGTGTAATTCAGACTTCAATTTGACCAGACTTGTCACAAAAACCAGCTCAGGAATCCTTTTGCCAGAGTAGTTTTCAAAGTTTAAACTAACATCTGTTTCAATTCCAAAAAATCTTCCTTATTTGTTGTTTTTCATATGACTACCATAAAACATTTCCTTTAAATGAAGAACGTCTCTATTCAGTGTAACACAGAATACTCTATATTCTCCCAATTCTCTCATACTTCTCAAATAAGAAAGCAAACTGCCATTAGAGGAAATCCACTGCCCCCCATTCTACAACACTAGGAAAAGAGAGCCCCACAGTTATCTTTAAAACACATTTAGCAAATAGCATTCACTTTGTATTTCCACTGCTTAGAAGGAGCAACACCACGGACTGGTTTTATGGGGCACCTCTATAATGCTCCTAATACACTGTATTTTATAGTGTGCACAGTCTCGTAGGATGACACTGACATACAACAAGACAGGTCTGGCAGGGATCGCGTACAGAGTGCCTCTTGGCAATGCTGTCTTTTCTATCCAAGACATGCGGGACATCTTTGTAGTGCCCTGGACTAACTAGAAAAATCTCCTGTGCATAAAAATTGCGGGATTTAAGGACTTAACCAGTTACTATTTGGCAGGGATATTGAATAGATGCTGGCATTCCACTCTCAGGAACAAACCTCCTTAACTACCTCTAAAATACTACAGTTTATCCAACAAGTACAGAAATTGCTTTTCATTTACACAACGTTTCTTGTATTTTTTTTTTATGGTCAGTATTAGAGTAAAGAAGCATCAGTGTAATCTTTTAAGACATTTGAGGAAAGTATGAGAGAAAAATATTATTCCTTCTAAATACTGACCAAAGAAGTGCATCAGCTTGCCATAATGCATTTTCACTGTATTTTTCACTTGATATTTGATATATTTAAACATCTGCTAACACAGCAACCTTCTTCCTCAGAATACACTTGGTTTTCCACTTATTACTAATTAAAACTTGAAAACCTTCTGCATCATCCTGCAGCATGACAAATGTCTTCCTGCGAGACAGATCCTATCAATGAACCCCAAAGTTACTGAGTCCTACTAGGGAGGAACAGACAGACAGAAAGCAGAACAACTAAAAAGTCTGGCACAAGCATCCTCACTAAATGATCATACAGTAAACATCTTTAAATAAACATGAAGCTTATCATAATTTATTTTTTTAATGACATACTAAAGTCTATTTGAAACGCTGGTTCCACTACCAGGTTTCAGAAAGGAGTGCAGAGTTCTGTTGTGCCTGCCAATGTTGGGATTTTTACTACATGGACCTAAGGCAAGGTTAAGTGAGCCAAGCACGTTATTTTTTCTGGAAAGAATTCAACAGACTCTTCCAAAAAAGGCAACCGTCACTGTTTCAACACCTGCCTTGAACATTAACTACTTACTCTTCAGAACAAACCAAAAGCAGCTCTCTCTAACATACTTAGGATAAGCCAGGGCATTAAAACTAAAGAATGTTTTAAATATTTGGGAATATATCAACAACTTTTATCTGAGCACTCGTTACACAGCCAGCTGGGTGATTAAGAAACTGCTGCCACATACACTTTTATCTCCTCACTTCATCTCCTTCAGTGGTTACTTTCAGAGGTTGCAGGGTGGAAAAAGTGCCCCAGCTCTATTTCTTCCTGTTGTTGTGAGGACATTAAAAGTGACTGTAACAGGAACATCCCCTGCTGCTGAGTTCACCCACATGACCAGTCACATTTCTGAGGCTAAATGAGAACACTTCCAAGCCTGACATGGAAAATCAGTTTGCAAGACCAAAAGATACTGGCCATGGCCACTAACCACAGCAAGAACCGCGGTTCAAAGGGCTCTTCTGCAGTCGGAGGAAATGAGGATCAAGTACAGTATTTTGAAAATTTGCTACCAAAAGCTGAGTATTCTACCAAAGAACAAAACCTGTTTAGGAATGTATTTTCATTACACACACTATTACCCTGCTGACCATTGCGGGAAATAGGGATTGTAATTTTCTTTGCACTCTACAGAGGCAAGGAAACATATACCCCTCATGCTGAAAAAAAAAAAAAGTGCCTTTATATGTCCCTTAAGAAAACTTTCCAGTCTTACAAAAACTGCCCTTGCAAGGCTGCCATGGTAGTTGAGGACATCAGCTACCTGGCAGAAGTGCCAAATGGCATAAGTTACTATTCCCCAGAAGGAACAACTCTCAGAACCAGCCCTAAGTCGTCTCAAATATACACTGGTGAGCATGAACACTGCACACACTCAAAATAGCGTCTTCTGTTTCTTATTTTACCTATTTCCTTCTCTCCTTTTAAATGTTTATTGCCTTTTTTTTTTTTCCCTCTTTGAACCTGATCCAATAGGGATATTTATTTTGTTTGCTTTATGACATTTTAAGTATTTAGCGTAGTTATAATTCAGAACTCTGAAGTAGGAAGCAAGTTCATAATTTAGCCTTGAGAGAGAGGTAGGCACCTTTGGGAGATGACTCAGAATACAAAGTTAAGTGTCCACAGCTACACAGCATGAACCAATCCCTCTCCTGACAGCAACAGCTACATCACTACCCACCAAGGCCCCTCCAGCACAAGTGACCAACAAAGCCACCCATAAAGCCAAGACCGAGGCAAATATACTAGCAGAAGAAAAGCAGCATCCTTCGTATTTCTATCTGAGCTACACAGTATCAGACCTGTGGCTGAATGTGTAGGAGAGGAGTAAATCTGCTCAGAATAAAATGCAAAACCTTGAACCAACTTTGAGGGTAGCCCATACGGGGCTCAGACTCAGCTGGTGTTTTTTGATAATGTACTTTGATGTGCTTTGGTGCCCTTAACAGAGGAAAAGTAAAGCCATGGATGGAGAAATAGCAGGTACTTGGAAACTCAAAAATATATCCTTTGTTGTTCATAAATCCATGTACAACATACAGTAATCGCCAAGAGAACAATTTTCTTTGGCAAGTGACTAGGAAACATGCTGCTTTTGAAATGACATGCAACAGGTGTGAATCATCTATCAGCTTTGCACAGTCCTTGTGGCACCAGCCACAGAGGTGCGATGCTTTCAGGCAGTAGTAAAATTTTTCATTTTCAGTTTAGTGTTCTCAAGACCACTTATAGTCATCACAAATTTCCACTTTCAGTTTTCACATTTTTGAAAACAAGCATGCAAAAGAAGCCACATTATCTTAATTACATTTTAGATTTTAATTCTACTTCCCAGGAAATGCTCAGTTTGCCAACTACCAAAAATCTTGATAAGAATTAGGGCTGCTCAACACTTTCTTGGGATGAAAGCAGAATCTTGTGGGATCAGACTTTTGCACATCTTTATGTATCTAAAAGGAAGATCCTGGGATTTTCCATCAAAGCTGAAACTGCGTCAAAGCAAGTGTAACTTTCAGAACCCCCATGGAACAGTTACTAGAATGATAAAAAGGAAAACAAAAAATCCGTGTAAAGGGGAAATCTGCTCCCAAAGTTTAGGGCTCAGCAGGGGTTTATTAATTGCGCACAGGTAACTGTCCACTCATCTCACATTAATCTAACAACACCTTAATAGACTCAACATAACACTTGTTTGATCTGAACAAAATAAGGTAGCAGAAGCTTTTCCAGGGAGCCTGTTTCAACTTAGATTCAATTTAGTGGAAGAAAAGAAGGGGAGAATTAAAGCGTATCTATGCAACTGCAGCTATAGTTTCCACTGGAATCGATGACTCAGTAACACAACCTGTTGTGATTTATTATCTCCGTATCACTAACACCAGTAGTCTGCCAAAATCCGTTGCCTGCTTCTGTAAACTTCCACTAGCAGCTAAACCCCCTGTTTACTGAAGCAAGCAGAGAAGGGAAAGAGCCGTGACCACACAAAAGAGAAAAGACCATCAGACGCCTGTTCCAGGCCCTTCAGGCTCCTGCAAGATGGGTCTGGCAGCACATCTCGGTCTCTAAATGCCAGGATGTTGTTTCCTTCCTTTCTCTTGCAGCCTGGTTTAACTTAAAGCCCGGGTCTTCCTAACTATCAGTCTCCTTTGCCCTGAAAGTGATGGGTCTGGGCTCCTAGAGGGCCTGTGAGAAGGAGGAACACTCAGGATCAGTCATTGGCAGCAACAAGAAAGACCAGCATCAGATCCAAGAGGCAGCTGCATCCAGATGTGGCCCATCCACACCCTCAACACAAAGTTTTGGTTGGAGCTGTGACCCATAAAGGCAGCCTGCTCTTGAATCTGAAAGAAACACCAAGCAATAAAGCCTGAGTTTTGAAAGACGGCTTAAATCACCTGGACAGGAGATGTGGTATGAACTACGTGATACTCTTAGCAAATCAATCTCCAAAAAAGTGCAGGACTTGAACATCCTGCAAAAGGAGAAACTAAGGCACATTGATCCGCCTTGCTTCCTCTGAAATTTACTGGCAAGTTGGTGTTTTTGAAATGTTTCTACCTAAACCAAAATGCTTACAGTAAAAGCAGAGGACATCTACACACATAAAATTTCCCTATTTTGGCACATCACACTACCATATATAGATGTTTCTTACTATACACTGCACATTTGCTTCATGTACTATATCTTGCTTCCTAACCCAAAAATACCACTTTTCTTCTGTAACGCCTTCACGAAGCAAGCTTTGAATGGAAAAAAAAAAAAACACCCTACCTGGATATTTAAAGATGCCTTACTAGGGTTACTGTACTCAAACTCCTTTTACTGAATGCGGACAATGCACCACTTTCAAACATGTATTTACCACCCTGTCATTTTCTGCCATTCATACTTCTGACAAAATCCTTTCACTCTATTGCCAAGGATGCATGAACAACCACCATACGTAGCCTGAAACCCCCCTGGTATTTCTGGGAGCAAACCAGTTGTATAGCCTTTAGAAAAGCAGGATTTTGCAGGGGGTTGAATCAGGCCACAAGAGAAAGTCTTCAGGGAAATTTACTACTGTAAAAAGCATAATAAGAGTCACTGTTTACTAAACACTGCTGTTAATTAGATACTTAATGTTATTTTCACATTCTTCCAAAAGGCAAGGAAATGGTGTGGGGAGGGGAAGGGGGAATATGAACTCTGCCAAGTGTAAAAGGGCAACTACAGGATTATTTCCAGCTCCTGAGTAGAAGAACGATGAAGATTTACAAAAAAAACAAACCCAGGATTCTATAGAAACGTAAACGTCCTTTTAAATTCCTCTTCACACTGTTACACAACACTGAAAATCTACAGCTTTTACTTTGAATAGTGAAAGGTCACTATTTATACCAAATTTATCACTAGTCATGCATTTCCTATCCTTCCTCACTCTTCTCCTAGCAGAGCACTCTGTTCACATCTGGGTCTGTTTAACCAGTGATTGGAAATTTAGCCTCCTGATTTCCCGTTAAATACTAGGCACAGGAAAACAAATAGCACTTGTTTTTCAGTGAGTCTTGTCAGTCATCCAAAATCTAGTGCAAACCATACAACAGCCTGTGGTTTGGTGGCAGAGACCCAAAATATGTGAACCATATTTTCATGAACTGAAAGGAATAAACCAGCTATTGGCTGAAGTAATAAGAACATGGCGTTTTTTTCTTCTTAGAAATAAATAAATGGCTAATAATTAAACTCTTCATTCTATCAGTTCTTTTTCTTTAAAGCTTTTCTTTTGTTCTTTTCAAATCTGAAGCCAAGAGGATGTGATCTAGTTTTGTATTTATCATTACTGCTGTTGCTTCCTCCATTTTACTAACTTAAAACACACATTCAGTCCTATTAAAGGGGTTCTTGTGAGTAAGGTTATTTGCTTGCATAAGTGCTTTCTCATCTGTAACTCTTAGGTATTCACTTGCCTGAATAACTAACTCAGAGAAAGAGCTGAGGCATCACATCTAAAATTAAATACTATATTAAAATCACGTATTTAGATACTTAAGTTTTTTTTTATCTACTCTAACAGTGATTTCTGCCAGGAAATCACAAAGGATTGAGTCCATTCTTTCATTGATTTAATTCTCACTACTTTCACTTGCCCAGTAAAGGCACTCCTAGGCTGTAAAAGCAATTGAAAAAGCTACCAAATCTAAAGAAAAAAATTCACTTGCTGAGTAGCAGTACCTATAAAACCCTCTTTCTGGGCAGTTTCATAAAAATACTGGGTTTCTGCCAAGACAAGATTGCAATAAGCTACTTTTAGGGAAGGAGAGAAATAATGACTTGATGGAAAGGGAGGAAATTATTTTGTTATACGAAAATTTGAAGTGGGATGGTGGGAGAGGTCTGGTAAGGCTTTTCTGCAAGACTGACCTATAACAGGATTCCAGGTGAAAGCACTTTCTACAGGTGTTGCCTAGGTTATGTACAATTGCGACACCATAATCTAATCAGTTTAACCACCAGTGAAGATGTCCTTCAACTTCCTCTCCCACTCCCCCTTTCTGATATAATTTTGGCATTTATTTCCTCCTGAGGAAAAAGAAATATTTAGCACAGATGCTAAGTACTCCCCTTGCTGCACTGAGTAGACCTTCCCACTCATGCACTGCTCTTCTGAGGGGTGGGGATGAAGAGGGCCTTCTGATCTGGCGATGAAGGGGGCCGATGGTCCAGCCCAGGAACACTTGAACCAAAAATGTCCATTCCCAAACTGTTGTATTTTTGTGACGTGAAAATATCCAGTCAGACTAATATGACTAGACACATCAGTAATCAAAGTGGTGATTTTCATTTACTTAGGTCAGGCAGAGTTCATGCACTAACCCATCTCATGTATTTTCAGACTGAAAGGCCATGATACTTAGGTGTATTTATTTTTAACACGATGAGAATAAACTCAAGACTTACTTTTCTAAAATCACAATAATTTTCCCAGCACCACCTACTTAACCCATCAAGATACATACATATATTATATATATATATATATATATATATATAACTCATGTAGAGTATGAAAATAATCCTGTCTATGCCAAATGTTATTGTTAACACCACACTACGCACTCACCATATATTCACTTTTCTCTAACACACGTAGAAATTTATGTCAGGTTTTTATCAAGATGCCAGAAGTTTTTCTTAAGACTATTCACTAGTGTTCTCTCTGGTTTACAGATAGGGAAGGATGCCCTGAGAAGCAAAATGACAATACAATAAGGCAACAGACCAGTAAACAGCAACTCCCTTTAGCATCCCTGCCCCATCTCAGATGGCTTCCTCCAAAATACTGTCAATCCGTAAGCATCACTGTGCTTCCATTCACTGCCACGGGTTTGGAAAAAAGTCTTTAAAAAATGACATTAAAAAAATCCTGATGTTAACAGAACACAACAATTGGTTTGGTTGGGTCATGCTATTTAATTTTTAATGATAATTTATTCCGCTGCGAGGTTTAGCCACCAGTAACCATTTTGTGAAACTGTGAGCTGCCTCCATGAAGATAAAGCGTGTGACAAGTCACTGTGCTGACTAAAGCTATATGCATCACATGATAAAAATAAGTGCAAAACCACATGTATACATCAAATTTACATTTTTATACTGAAAAATGTTTATCAAGAAGGTGTTTTGTACTTCTCTCTATACTATAACCATACACCCAAAGGCTGGATTGTCTCCCCCATTCATTTTAAATTTCTGCCTAGTGGAGGACCAGGCCCAAGACAAAAATCCGAAAGCTTGAACTATACAATAAGAACTTAAACTCCAGCCCAATTCAGTAGTACAGTAGTTTCCTGGTCTTTTGGATATGTGCTGACACGAGCATTAAATCTTTTCATCCTTTCCTTTAAATAAAGCAATCTGGGGTGGCTTAGCTTTAGTGGAAATTCAATTAATTCACAGACCAAAGGTAGCAGACCGTCTTCTTAATGAGGACACTGAGAACATACAGCCCTGACTCCACCCTCTGCTCCAATATAAACATCACTTAAGCTCGGTGTGCCTTAGTTTCTCGACCTGTACAATGGTACTAACAGCACTTTACAGAGTGCTCTGATTCATTGTCTGCTCGCATCCTGGAGTCATCTTCTTTGTTAAAAATTACAAATTAGAAGATCTAAGGTTCTTTCTATTTATTTACTTATTCAAACACACTTCGCTGTAACAGTTTAATAACTTTATTATGATGCTTTACAGGAAAAAAATAATAACTAGTAATAAAAAGAAATAAACAGCTAGGACTTCACTAATGGTTGCATGATCCTTTAACTACAAACTTTGACTTGGCTCTAGGGGTGTTGTCTTTTATCAGCAGTAAGTCCCAGAAGTTGCCATTTAAACTTCTTTATACTACTTATCTTTCTAACTAGGGATCAATCAATGAAACTGTGCAATTCACACTTTACATACAGTATATTAACAAAAGTGTGAATGAACATTTTGTTTGAAAAGTCTGAAGGAGAAGCTGGAAAGTCAACAATTATCCTGCTTGATGCTTCCACAGAGACAGACACAATAGTTATGACATTCCTATGGTATGCATGACACAGATTTCTGTTTTGAGCATAGAATTCATGGGCATTAAAAAAGTTTTTTTTTTAAATTTGAAATCTTTTATGATTCAAAATACTCTGTTTTCTGGCTTGGCTACACATTTAAGGAGAATGGACAAGACAGAGCAGCAGAAGTACATGGATAAGCCAAGTATTTTCAAACAAGGGCCAAGGAAGCAAGCTCTGCACTACACATCCCTTGGAGCTGTCATTTACACTCCTAGGCTCAAGTCTCTAAAACTTACGGAAGGCTCTGGCAAAGGAGGCAGGGAGCCTCTCCACTGCTAGAGTAGAAGCAGTATGTCCCTCTGCCCCTCAACTCACCTGAAACAAGAATGGATTCTGCAAAGGGACAGGCTCCAGAGGCAGTCCCGGGGATTGCAAACTGGCATGGCCAAAAGCAGGCTAACAGCTCTGCTGCAAAACTGCAGCCTCTCAATTTCTTTTTGTCGTATTGCACTTGCCTACAGATGCTGCTAGGACTTACTCAGGATTTCCTATGTTTTCTGTGCTGCATGATTCTGTGCTCTTTTTTCAGAAAGCTTTTGGAAAAATAATGCATTTCTCCTTGTGAGCAGAGTGAACTGTGGAAAAGCAATGGATGATCACAACAGTTGAAATTGTTCAGCCTATAACTTCGAGGCCTATCATCCCAAGCTACACTAGCTACTGAGAAAATGGTACATGAAAAGTGGGAAGGCTGATGAGCCTCTGACAAGAGACAGAAGTTAGCTTGTGTTTGCAGCAAAAATATTGCCTTAGAAAACACACAGAATGAAATTCTGGAGTGAGAGGGACTTCAGGGACTAAACTGGGAGAAGCAACGGTGGATCGTGCATGTCCCTGGTATGTTCTGTTCTGCAATCTCGTTCTTAAAGCTCTTTATAGAAAAGAAAAATAGAAAGCTTAACGTGATGGAAGGAAGAATAGATAAATTATATGGCACTTGAAGAGATCCCAAATTGTTACGGAGAGCTGTTCAGATGTTTAAACATGATTAGGGATGGGTCAACACTGAGAGCTAGTTCACTGCTCGCAATGGAAAGGCAAGTTCTCGTATCTGCAGAGCTTATGGGGAGCAGTGTTACCCCAGCGCCACAGGTGTGTGCTTGGGGATGGCACGAAGCACCACAACTGTCAGCCCTTACTGTGACCAGCAGAGCCTAAGAGAGGCTGGAGTACTGACAGGAGGTATTTGAGTCCCACCAATGGAGAACTGAACCTGTAGCATCTACCAGGTAATCCTGCCTCACCTGAGAGACAGCCCACCCCTTCCTGCAGCATCTGTGCTGAGGCAGCTCCTGAGGTCAGACAACTTCTTGTTTGGCACAAATCATGACTGCTGCTGCTCACGTTTTCAAGCCTGTTTTTGTAGCCAGGAGAGCTTGAAACAGTTTTCTGAAGCAAACACTTAGCTAATCATACAGTTTTGGCAGCCGAGGCCCTAGGCACATTCCTATTGTTCCTATGCCTTAATGCAGCCTGCCGAAGCCCTGCTGAGCCAAGCCAAGCAAGGCCAGCACGATCACAGTCTGAACACTGGCGCAGTCTGCTGAGCAGAAATGGATGGCTCTTGGCAGAGCACCTCTTCGCCCCCAGAGGCAAGGTGAGGGGAGAGGGAAAAGCCTGGAGGAGGAGGAAGAGAAAGGAAGAGATAGCTGAACACAAACTAGTTGATATGGAATGCGAGTGATGATGTAATAATTGTAGGAGAAGATCAAAACTAAACTGAAAGCACGTCCAAGACTCAACTAACTGATGAAAGATGCTGTTTCTTTTGGCCAGGGGAGGAGTGAGGAATCTTATCATACTGTTGTTGCTCATCATTTTCTTCCTCTGTCATTTTCTGAGCAGACCTGAACTGTACTGGTTGCAGTAAAGACCAAGAATGGTCAACAAGAAGTAACAGTTAAGACTCTCCAACACAGTAATGAGAAAACCTGAGATTGTGAATACCTTAGAATACAAACAAGCCCATGTTATTTGCACCAGTCAGTAACACATTGCACTGGAAACAGGATGGAGTCCTTCAAAGTTCAAAATATCAAGGGTACTCCTACTCTTGTAAACTGATGACAGGAAAAAGAAAAACAATCCTAGAAAATTTTTGGTGTCCAACAAATGATAGGACTCTTGGTGCACTTAACAGTGTCACCACCATATCAGGTCAACTGAGAGAGCAGTGTCCCTTCACTGTGCATCAATGCTGCAACATTGTCCATCTCCTCCTCCTGCTGATGCACAGTGACACCATTAAGTACCCATCTGGTGCTGCAGCAGCAGTCTTGCCTACCACTGTCAGCTGTGCTGGAGGAGCAAAATTAAACCCTACAAGGGTACAACTAAAAATAATCAAGTTTAGTTCTGCAATTAGAGTTGAATATAGTAAAAGCTGCAACTTTAATAAAGATGACTCATGATTAGACATGATGTCACGCATTAAAAATTTAATCCAAACAACTTGTCCGTTTCACTACAAATAGCAAACTTGAATGTCCTGGCAAACTCCAAGGACATGATTTACAAATACTAGGTAATATTTGGATCCTACATTATAAGCAGTGCTCCAGTCTTTCTGAGAAATAAAAATGACTTCATTCTGGGCTTAGCTCGGTCATTTCAATAGACCAAGCTTCATTAGAGACATAAACCGTAATTGTACATATTGAGCTCAACACATACAGATTTTTGTTTTGGTCACAGACCACACAACTAGCATCCACCCATAACATTTCCCATTGCTTTGAGGCTTTTTGCATTAGGGTACTATTAAACTTCTATTCAGGACTGGCAATCTCTTACAACGTCAGCTTTTTGAACTGGAATGGTTGCTAGTGTTAATAACTACGTGATATGCAGATTCTGAAAAAGCAGTTTGGGTTTCTTTTCCTTGAATTCACATAAAAAGTAATTAGGTACTTTTTCCAAACTGCTTTGCCCTGCCATCTAACTGTTCCCCAGAGCCACGTGCTGAAACTTGACCTCCTGTTAACTTGTTGGGTTTTTTTACTGTATGTTTAAAAAAATTCCAAATGAATGCCATTAACTCCATGTCTTGTGCAACAAGAAGCTATGATATAGAGCAGGCCAGACGACTGTGTATACTTACAAAGAAAACTCTTTGGATTCCAGGTGCCAGTCTTTCTGTTTTTAGCTTCCAGACCAGAGGCAAGGGAGAGTTGAGCACAAACACCAGAGGCTTCTGGTGAATATGCACTGATGAAATCGGATTCAAGTGTAATGTGACCTGCAGAGAAACACAGAAATACATGAATACCCCCCTTACAAGTTTCAAAACCAAAGCAGAATTTGAAACAATGAATCGAAGGTCATTTTTATATATATTATGGCTTCCAGCACTCAGACCTCTTGACCCAAGATTATAGACTAATCTACTTCCAAAAAAAAAAATCAGTCAAGAGAGCACAGATAATATAAAGAATGAAGCAGTTAACGTTTGCGCTCTATGCTTGCAAAGCACTGCTAAAGTGTTTAAGAAAACCTTGGCAAATGCTGATGAAAAATAGCTTATGCAAAAGGTCAAACCACTAAGCTGAGAGTTGGAGAACAAGGAGATAAAAAGAATTGCAAAGCAAACCCTGATTTCTGGTTTCTAGATGTAACCTACAAAGCTGGCTTAAAGTACAAACCTCATCTGCTGATGCTATTAGGGCATAAATCTAACCTGCAAAACAAATAAAACTGAACAAACAAAAAACACGAGGAACAAATCCAGAAACACAAGCAAGCACTACACTAGTTTATGGAAGGAATTCCTTCCGAAATTTTAACAAACACTAGGGAAAGAAAATGTCTGTCTTCAGGCACTAGAAGGATACATGGGGAAAATGATCCCAAGAAAGTGGACATCACGGAATTGAGGCAACCCGTTAGAGGTGATTTTTAAGCAGTCTGTGGTTGCTGGAAGCCCCTCCTGCCCAGCTCCTCACATCCCAGTGCTGCCCTTCTAGAAAGGGGCCGATGGGGGGCAAAACTCTAACCAAATCCACAACAGAGAATAGCCTGTCAGTTTTTAGCACATAGAGAACTTGTAACTGAAATCACGGTGTTTTTACAGTATCTTATAAGCTTTTTAAGCAGTCAGCATTTGTCTTGATAGTTCATCCTGCTCTACAGGGAAAAAGCTTTAGCGTGCAAGTTCAAGGAGAATCTGGACAATGCTCTTAGTGACGTGGTTTAGTTTTAGGTGGTCCTGTGAGGAGCAGGGAGTTGGGACTTGATGATCCTGATGGGTCCCGTTCCAACTCAAGATATTCTGTGACTAAGCAAGGCAAGCCTATGTCTCTCAACAGTGGATGGCAGGTGGGTTCCTGACAGAGAATCACAGCTCTTTCTAGAAAACGTATAGAGAGAGCAAACATGAACACAACCACTCATTTGAGTGGTGGCACACAGAAATGAGCATACAGGTAATTCAGAATGGATTTTGTCTCCTGCTAGAGAATTTGAAAGGAAATCTGAGACATGAAATCTTCTAAGTATAGTTTACTGCATTATTCTTATATAGGAGTAAGCACCAGTTAGTTTACCATTAAAGTAAATGCAGACTCATGTGGCAAACTATATGAAAGCTAGAGATCAAACTGAATATTAGGTACCCATTACTGTTGAAAATCTTTCCAAAACAAAAAGTTAGCTTTTTTTTTTTAGTTATTTTCTTTATTTTTTCTCCTCACTCAAAGTGAAATGGTCGCTATCACTGCAAAGTGAAAGTCAAACCTAGGTCTCAGGGCTGACAGACACCTGGGGGACAGCAGAGACACCTTTTTGGTCTACTTAAGAACTTAGGAAAAGCTGGCAAACAACTAGCTGTGTTACTTACCAGGCCAATCAGTAAGCTGAATTTACTAGATTCTTAAAACCCACTGAATGAACATGTCTCCAGTCCCCACAGCAAAAAAGATGTCAAACCCTATAAGCACACCTCTGGGGGCACCGAAAACATCCATATCTTCATCTTTCTTATGGTTGATTAAAACTTGTTGGAAAATTGGTATTAAAAGAATAATTCTGTATTTGTACTAAAGACGGAACTGCTTTAAAAGAAGGAGCAGCTCTTCTCTTCAGCAGCAGGGGCAGCGCTAGCTCTGCCTGCAGGAAGGCTGGGCACCGACATCTCCCACCCAAAGGCAGCCGCCTTCACCTTTACCACTGCTTGGCCTCTCCCGCCAGGAGGCCTACTTGTATTTATGCATTTCCAAAAGAAAACATTCAGTACCATAGATTACCACGTCTCCCAGGGACTGAATTTCTCTCCATTTTCTGCCTCAATAGAATAAAATACCTCCTTTTAAGAAACTGCAGGGTGTTAGCACTTTGAGTGCTAACAGGATGACAGAGACTTCAAATGCCAAACAGTCACGATCTTAGCTATAAAAACTGCTTTAGGGTACCAGGCTATAAAGCCAAAATAATTGTTAGGTGAAAATAAGAGAGAAGATAGTTATTTGTTTTACAAGGCTCCCTCTTTGTTGTTCTGTCTAGAAATGGAGAGGTGAAAGTGGAAAGAAAAAGGTGTTTAGAACTGCTATTAAATTCATGGCTATTAAAAAGCTTTCATTAATTCTTGTGGGTTTTCAGCTGTAATCACAGCTAATTAGTAATAAGCTGTTTAAACTATTAAATATAATCACCTTGCTCTGGGGTTACGTTTTCTTACAAAGCAATAAAAATGCTGTAATCTTAAGTTTACCAAAGTAGCCCAGTTATATCTTTCACAGTCCTGATCTGGCAAATATGAGTGCAAATTTTATTCTGATATTTTTTCAGCTCCATATGGCCTAAAGTCCATTCAATTTTAAACTCACTAAACATCAAAGTGTTAAAATTTACTCCACTAAACGGAGGAAATCCTAAACACATCCACTCTTACACGTATCCGTAGCCACATTTTCACACCCAATGATAACTGATTTCTTCTGATCCCAAAGAAAATAAAGACTAATGTAAATATTGATAAAATGAGCTATAATATAGGTTTGTGTACTTAAATAACCAACAACAGAAAAACAATCCTCTCACACTGGCCAAGAGGGGCACTCAGCTTGGACTTGCACCCTGGTGGTGTTTTTATTAGAATGTCAAGTCAACGCGAAGAAGAGGCTCCTATTAGAAATTTTTTAAATTTTTGCTATTTAAAACCTCTGGTATTTATTAAAACCAGAAATGATATAAGAAATACGGCACACTGAAAACTTCATCTCAGAAATAGCTAGGCCAAGTCCTTTGGGTAATAAGGAAATGGAGAAGTATCTCTGTTTCAACTGATCTCAGACAAGTTTATTCAAAGCCAACATCTATCAGACAAGACAGATGTTTTAGACTTCATGAAGATTTCTGCCTGTTGGTTTGGTCACATGAAAGAGCACACAGAGCAATCACGCCACCTTAGTGAGAAAATCAGAGAGTCTTTGCAACTGGACCTACTATCAGATTTCACAGTTGCTATTCCTTTAGGCTTTGGAAATTAAGTATGTATATAATATACACACATACGACTATTTCCATACATGTATGGAAATAATCAACAAAGTTTGAGCCGTATTCAGAAGTGGTGATATGTCTATCCTTGCCTTCAGCTGGAATTGGAGGATAAGTTACATCACATAATGGAATTTTCCTACATTTGTGCCTGAAAAGTGCAGACTGATCCTTAAGCAAAGCTATAGGACTTCAACACAAAATCAATTAATTTTTCATAAGTTACCACCTTGAAAATTTTCAAAATAAATGTAATTTTGCATTACTGCGCTCCTCCATTTGCTCATAAGTAAACAGCAAAAAAACACATAATGTGGAATTCATATTCCTAGTCCTAAACTTGGGAAAGAATATAGTTAATGTGAGCATGCTTCTGCAGCAGCCTCTTGTCATATATATTCCTTGGCATAATGGATTCCTCAGCACCAGCTTGGTTTTCCAGACTTAAAAAAAAAAAAAACAACCCCAGAGCTGCTCAGCAGCTGCTCAGGACCAGCTTGGTCATCGTATTTTTCACAACTCATTTTTGCTTCAGAGCTAGCCCTGCTGAGGAGCAGCTGGGTAGCCTAGCCTGAACATGACCGTTCCCGCTGAGAAGTCATACAAAATTAAGTCTCCTTATAGTGTAACTACATCCCCCCCTAGTATTTATGATTGCCCCCAGCATCGTCTGTGCTTGGTGATACACAACAGTGGTATCTATTATGGGAGATTTTTTTCCTGGTCCTTAGAAAGAATTTCAAGCAAACTGCTGGGGAGTTAGCAGCATTCAAGAGCTTTTTGCCAACAACCTAGCTGCCAAGCATATGGATTTCACCTTGCGCAACAGCAGCCGGTGGGCTATCACGCAGTATTTTCAGCCCAAGTAAGGTGAGCATGGTCAAAACACCTCACCAGCGAGGTCAGAGGTGGTTCAGTGTGGAAGACAGCAGTTTGAACTGTGGCATCCTGGACTTCAACCATGCAACAGAGGTACCCAAATGCCGCTTCCACTCCTGCTCTAGAGACTGAAAGGCTTAACAGGACTCTAAGGTGTTGCAAACTTATGACATTGACACAAGCACAAGTTCCAAGCTTCAGCTGTACCAGCATCTCCAGCAAGGAACTGTCACACTCTCTAGCTCTGCGTTGTTAAGCTTTCTGCTGTCATACCCACACTCCCACCTTCTTGTCCCTCTGCTAACTTCCGGCATGCCTACCTCCAACCACAGCACTGCAGTGGAAGAGCCTCATCCCTGCTCTCTACAACAATATCTCTCACCAAAAAGTAACTTCTGCTAGAGTGCCTCCAACTGTGGCTCTAGTTAAACCGTATATTGGCTGATTCCTAAGTGGTGCTCCCCTTCTCCCAGTCACCTTTCTGTCTCATCTTAGTTCATGAGCTCTTCAAGGCATATCATTTCTCAAATGTCTAGACAGCTCATAGCACCTTCTAAACACTCCACAAATTAACAGAAAGGTGCTGGACCACTTCATCAAACAGAATGCTTCTATCTAATAGCAGAAGCGCTAACTAGAAAATCTCCCTTCCTTTTTGTATTTTCACTGTCAGATTCCATATTCTTAAATATTTTGGTGAAGCATGGCCCAGAAACCCCATCAGAAACCAGTGCTACACGTGTTCAGCACAGTACAGCTAGATATGACGACATGGTGTGACATTCCGAACTCAATGAACTCTGTGGTAAAATTCATTATTTTTCCGAAACTCCCATATAAGCTTTTTTTTTAAAAAAAAAAAACAAAACAACTCACATAAGGTATCTAAAAAGGGATAGTCCCCATCCCTTCTTACAGGCTCAAAGCAGCTTATAAAATACGCACATTTTATACTTCTCAGCACCATACTATCTCAGTCAGTCTTCTGCATCTCAGACAGCTCTATGAGCGGTTTGGTCAAACAAGACCAAAAGAAAATTAAATCAGAATCATTAAATGGACTAAAGCACTTTTAGGTCACCTAGTCCATTTAACAAGTGGCTGCTGTTGCTCTGCCCATGTTATTTTAAAAACATATTAATGGACAGCACATTAACCAAGCAGACAGCAGCATAACGGCAGTACAGGAAAATAAGTCGATGTGGTCCAACACATCCCTCGCTCCCAGTGAAGGGCTCGTTTGATCACTGAGCTGCTGTGTAGCCACATTGTGCAATCAATGGTTAGGCCAGACCTTCTGGACACATGTCTCAGCAATGGTCCTCTCAGCTTCAGCAGCTGTTTGTCAGAGCAAGCTCCTCTTCCTGACTCACGTCTGCCCTTCGCGGCCTCCTTTGGCACACACTTCCTCCAAATAATACATGACTAACTTGTGAGGAATACGACAACTTGGTCATAGGTGAAAAACTAAGGTTAAAGCTATTCTAAAAATCTTACAACAAACCCTACAAATTAATTGTTTAAAAGCATACCAACAACAAAGCATATAACTGCAACCACAGAGAAGTTCTGAGTCTTAACTTCGGCATTTCACGGCATCATTTGCTCAAATGCATTTTTCAATACATGTTACAACAACCGTAAAAAAATAAAATAAAGATACCACATTTCATAGGTGCCATGCCTATCAAACTTTGGCTGGCATTACTTAGCCAGCTATATTTGCATGTATTCCTGCTGGCCACTGCTGTCTGCAGAGTCTGCAAAGAGTTCCTTTAAGGCCTCTAGCAGCAGCAAGGTTAAGGCGGCTGCAGAGGCTTCTCTGTCCCCAGAGATCACAGTTTCATGGAAGGCTACGTATCACCACAGAAACCAACTACAAAAACAGTCTACGGGCTCCTGCCCCGTTACTCTGGTAAAGCAATTTGTACAACGTGAAAGGCAAGGGCACAAACGCTGAAAACTGATCAAAGTAAACACTGCTGTTAAAGTACCATTTTGTTTTGCTGACTTCAAGGCATCAAATCACAGACTCTGTGTTTTGTTCTAAAAAGATGAAAGTCAAGTGCCAAGGATTTGTAAGGTTGAATTAACTATTCCAGCGTGAAGGCCTTTAGATAACTTCATAGCACATTTTCCAAAACAGCCATTACAAATTTGTGCTAATAAACCAGGACAGAATACGCTGTGTTGTATTGAATTACACTGCCCAGGCTAGGACAGCTGTTCTCCAAGAGAACAGAAAAAATGAACTTTAACTCTCAGATCATATAAACACATTTTCTGACTTTAAAGTGATGCACTAAAGATGGATTTATGACACCTTAACTCATTACTCAGCTGCAAAGATTAATTTAATTAGTACAAAGCAAGCAAAATTTAGAACAGAAATTTGAAAATTTATACCTATCGCTGCTCTCTATAAGTATTTTCACTCTCTTTGTTAATACAATATTTATAGGACATGAGTTATTCTGGTACTGCAACAGTCAAAGAAATTAATATGAAGAAACTTATCTTTATAGTTCATTAGTGTATATTATCCAATATAAGAGGTTTAGAATTTCTACTGAAATTCACTTGAAAAACATGTCAATACATTAGCTACAAAAGAATTCAGTCAAGGATTAATCCATGAATGCACCTCAAGTGGTGGGATCTAGTACTGCACCGCTTTTCAAATGCGTTTATCAATTGGTTTGGAAAAGATCTCCAGGCTCTTTTTTTTTTTTTTTTTTTTTTTTAAGATGTCAGTAAAGAAAAAGCATATTCTTTAGGCAGAGGCTGTGAATTCAAAATGGAACACTTCTCCTCCCCTCCCCCCTTGTATTTTTGCTATGCTCATTGAATATTGCGTTACAGATTTGATACCAAGCCAGCTATAGCAGACCGCAAGGTCCAGCTTTCAGGAGCCAAGAGTTTTTGAGAGAGAGTTTGCTGATTTTTCCAAGAAATTCAAAATATGTTCACATGGTGTTACTGCTTGAAGGTAATATTCCCACTCTTAAATCAAATGATTTTATAAGCAAGCTCCTATCAGCACGTGAGACCCCACTGCTTCCCTTGTGGGAAGGTTCTCCAAGGCAGACTCTCTTACTCATTCAGGGCAAGCACCTATTTTTTTTTTGAAAACTCACCCCAGCAATGAGACAGAAGATCTTCAGAACAGCATCAGAGAAATAAATATCTCCAGGAAAGCTACAAAGCCATTAAAAACAAGCACTCATACCCACACACAGGTACTTTTTCTCCTGCAGAACTCGAAGCTATGCCATCCTCGCAGCCCTTGCCAGAGACAGACCACGCTTTCTTCTCTCTGCCAGGCCAGTGCTAAAGGATGCTGCTGGGGCAGGGCCCTGCTCTGGCAGGAGGGGGCAGGGGGGCTGCGATGCACGAGGCACACGCGGGGAGGGAAACCCTTTTCCTTCCTTCCCTCAGTCCTCAGGAGCAGGTCTGAGCGCCTGGTGGCTGTGTGGCATGGAGGAGTTTATTTCCAAGGCTCAGGTAACACTCTAATTCTAAAAATCAATCTCTTGCGTATTTTATCCTAAATGTATAGTCGCAAGTGGATTGGCGTTGCCTGGACCTTCTCACCCACGCTCCACACAGAGAATCAGATTGACTAAACAGCAGTTACAGCTCAACTGTGAAAATCATGGGAAAGATTCACCACTGGCATAATTCCACTGAAGCTACTGGCATTAAACCAGAGACTGTTATGGTCCCATACATTACCTTATAAAAAAAGAATACTATTGCACAATCTGCTGATCCTTATGATCTACCACCCAGACTGGAAAACTAGGCTCCATCAAAAAGAAGGCAAGAGAACAGAAAGGTTGATGAGGACTACCCAACTATAATCTATGGCCCATTGCCCTCTCTTCATTAAGAAGTACTGTCAGAAACCTCTGACCAAAAGGTGTTTGGAATCGCCTCGTCTTTTTTCTTTTTTTTTTTTTCTTTTTTCTATTTGTCCTGCAACAGGGACTAAAGGTCAGGGTGTGCTGTGCTAGACACAGACAGCTCCCGCCCCAAAGAGTTTACAAATCAAGACATTCAATTCCTGTACCACATGCGTGTTCCACCATGCACTAACAAACTATTTCGAAGTATGCATGATGTTCCCAGAAGGACGCTTTAACATGAAGATGCATTATTAATAATTCGGAGGAGAAACGGCAGCCCCAAGGTGTGTGTTCAAGGGGAGAACTAAGTAAAGCTCCCTTTGCCCTCAGTGGGGATGGACTTGGCCCCTGCACTTGGCACCTGTTACACTCAGAGCAAAGCCATGCACTCAAATGGACATACTGACTTCAACAAAGATCTAAGTTTAACCTTCAGAACCAGCTTGAAAAGTGACCTGCCCATCCACTGACACGGTAGCTGTGTCTGACAGACTAATCAAAGACAGTCCATTAGAACAAAAGCCTAAGAGCTTGCAGCATATTCAAATATTATCTGTAGTTCTGTCTCCAGTCTAAGTTCTGGTACCTTTCTAGCCCTACATATTAAATGACCAAGCTGAGGATCCATGTAACAGGATGGAATGACAGCACGTTTAGGTCTCCTCATGTGGATTCTTAATTCAGCTGCTCCAGACAACAGACTAAAAAAGGCAAATTACAAGTAAAATTTAGCACTATAACATTACAAAATACATCATGTGTAAGATGAGTACAGTATAGTACAGTGGCATGCTGTACGGCTCTAAACATACTGCTCAGCACCTGGCAGCACTGTCGTTTGTACCTCGTTCATAACTGATGTTTTACTGCACATACTTTCTCCTCAAAACTGCGAGAGCAGGCAACCGTGCTGGTAAGCTTTTATGGGGAATGCAGTGACTGAAGTGCCCGCTGAGAAACCACCACAGCATCAGAAAGTTCTGACACAAGAAGATGTTACAAAATAGTGCTTCTGACTTCATGAAAATTTGGACTATTTCTGCCCACAGCTCGGTCACATAATTTATCTTCAGACAAAAATGTAGCCAGTTAATTTCTAGTGTTCCAAAGTTGCTATTTTAAACTGGAGCTGCCAAATGTGATCACGTTATGTTAGAAGCTAATAATTTATGCAAATAGGTAATAAATAGGTAATAAAAAAATTAGGACCAAAGCTATTCCTGATACAAATAATTTGGCAAAGGGACAGGACAGTTATTGAAGTCCTATTTGCACTAGAAAGCAGTGTTACTTTCACAGTGCAAGAATGATAAAAGTGAAAAAACTTAGGAGAGCTATTTCAGAGCACAAAGAGCAATAACTGTATTAGCATAAGTCATACTTACACTGATAGAGTTACTTCTGTGACAATGATCTTAAAAAGTACAACCTGAAGAGTTTACTGAGAAATTTTATGTAGAGAACATACACACGTGTAAACTGCCTACTTTAGGTTTGTTTACCTGAATTGAATAATACAAGATCCAGCTTTCCCTTTCCCTATATATTTCAATTTGTTTTTTATGTCTTCAGTGTCATCTCATGCTTTATACAGTTTAGAGAACCAGTTTGCCTGAAAAAATGAGATTTTTCAAAAACTTCTAGCTGCATCGAAGAAAGCAGACAGTCTCTGCACAAGCATCTCTGCTCAGCTCTGCCAACCAAATCTAATCTTCACGTTACCCGGCCCTGGGCACCTGCAGAGCAAGGGCTGCGACCAGCCCCAGGCTTCCTTCAATGGAAAACCCCTGCCCACCAGTGCAGGGCTGGGACCACTTCGCCCATTCCTCCTGTGACCCGAACTAGACACCCAGGCTCCAAAAGATTAAGTGAAACCATTTGTGCCATGTGCCCTTCCACAGAGCAGTCGGGGCTTCCCAGCACTTGAGACCTAAAACCACGATGTTTCGCTCAGCTTTACATAAATCAGTAGATGTCAATACTGTTCACATGCCGTATAATGAATCCTAAGGGAAAAGTCCTCCTTTTATACACTTTGTGGGAAAATTTCTTGTTGGCTTTAGATCTGTTTAAGGGCACAGGATCCATTCTTGTAAGCCGCAAGTACAGCACCTCCCCTACTGTCATCAAGTGGCCTATTCACAGAACGGTACCACATCAGACTTTAATAATTAAGGTAGAATACTCATGTGAAAAGGAAGCATCTTCCCAGACAACACTCTATTCTGCACTTGTACATATACTGTAGAACTAAGCTTTCCTTTGGGGAATCAGCTGGGCTGCAAATTAAGTTTAGTTTTATAATCCTCTTCCCTTCTCCCATCCCTTAACTAGTTGTGGTTTTGCACGAACATAGTGCTCAAAGCCCTGAAAAAACAAAGGGGGGGGGGGGGGGGGGGGGAGGATCACTACTATGTTGGAGGATATACGAGTACATCCTAAGAAGCAGCTCCTGTCCCAAAGAAAATGCTTCTTAAACTGACAGATAGAAGACATATGACAAAGTTCTCCGAGGGCCGTTTTCCTTAAATGCATTTGGGACATTCTGAGCAAATCTACCCAGGCTTTTCCAGGTAAACAAGTTTCCACTGCCTGTATTTTCAGCAAGTTAGATAGGTGCTTGCCACCCAACCAGAAATTACATAGCTGCATTAATGTACCACTACAGGATTGATACATCTTGCCTCTCAACAGGTCTCGTTAGTCAGAGCTCGGTACAATACTATCTGTGGGTTCAGAGATCAGCATTAGCACTATCTCGTCTCTACCAGGCTCTGACAGCAGACACAGCAAGTTCATAGTTCATCTCAACTGCAAAACACCACGCAGATGTAACACAGCACACGGGGTCATATGAACATCATGGCAAAACTGGAATCTCAATACAGAATTTTCAAATCTCAGGGTAAATCCTGAACAGCTGAACACTCTACCTTCCACTGTTTCAAAAGCTGCAGGTGTGGAAGGGGAAGAGGCTGAGACAATGGGGCTTCACATAGCAAGAAACAATACAAACAAACATGAAATAGATGATGGAAAGACTGCAGGACAAAGGGTAATGCCATTTGGAATTTGCTCCTCAAAGGTTTTGCAGCCAGACCACACATAGATCCAGATGACTGGAAAAAAGAAACATCATTCTACAGGTGTCTTTTAGAGAGGCACAGTCACACTGGGAAGTGTAAAATGTGGAGTTCACATTTTTATTGGACATGTAAAACTAAATTCTTGCTTTCTGAGCCAGGATAAAGAACAGCGTGTGTGCATGAGTCATAAAAAAAATGAAAACCTAAGCAGCAGCACCAGATTTAGGAAACAGTTTTGTTTACTCTATTGTCAGCAACCCCCCAGCCTCGGTAAGAGCTGGTGCGTGTCTGTAATACATATGCTCACAAACGGTATTAGAAATTAAATACAAAGGAAGCTGCTTTCAGAAGATTAAAAGTAACTGTAACCAATACATTGTCTCTCTGCTCCCCTCATTCCTCCCAATTTTTTTCTATTTTCAAACTTCAAAAAAAAAAATCAGAACTTTTACTCTCTGTACAAACAGAACAGTATTTTGGGAATATTTCAAAGAATGAATTTGTGATACTGATTACATGGGAAAAAAAAACACCAAACCCCTAAGGAACTAAATTTTCTATTTAATTAGGCCTACCCATGTAAGACTACTTATATCTATACACTTGCAGAATCAACACCATGAAAACTGACAAAATCCTACAGAAGACATTACTGAGGCTGTCATGCAAGTATTTTCTTGCACAATGATGCCATTCCATGCACTTATCTGTACTGTCCTGATGATTCTTGTTTGAAAACAGATTTACTGAAGAAAATACTGTCTTGCCTTCCAGCTAACAGTGTAAGAACGGACTGCTGCCCCTTGCATGCAATGTTTTTCCATGGAGCTTCAGGTGCATTTTCAGTGTCTAGTTTACCTCATTGCAAGTATCACTTTAAATTAGCAGAGGAAAGAAGGCATGTTCAAATGGTCTGTTCTGAAAAAGATATCTACAAAGCAAGTGCCACTGTGCTTTTCTGCAAAACTAAGGTCATACAGAGCCACATTTCTCAAGAGGCCTCAAAACTTCACTTATGTATTGGCGTGCACTAGCAGATTGTGTCTGTGCAGAAGAAATGAAGACTCTGCCTCCTTGGGTGATGACAGAAGCGCGAGCCAGACTTCAACCATTCTTCAGGGTTAGAGAATGCCAGTTATCTCCGGTAAGGTGACAGATAATTAATACTTTTCCTTCTGATGAGAATTGGGTCATCACAAACTATTACCTCTCATCTGGAGACACTACTTACTGCCACCGTCATGTTTATCACATCTGGCATAAGCTCAAATAATAATAAAAATATTTCTCTATTATAAATTGCCATAGCAATTGTTAAAGAGACACTATCAGCTATAAATTAATTATAATTCCTTCAAACTTTTTCAAGCAATTTAAGTTTCAGATGCTTGTACCTCATGGTGGTGCTATTTTTGCATCTTCTCTAAATAACAAGTTTTGCTACTGTAGAAGTACTCTGTTTATGTTTCACAGGGAAAAATAAGAGACTCTTCGAGGGAAACACAAACTTGAGTATACAAGTGTTATCAAAAGCATGATCTACATGAAAAAAAACCCAACAATTAAAGCATTTCTTTATCTTCTCATATCTTGCCACTGCAAGGTTTTATGTTTTCATCTGATACAGGAGCATGGCTGTCAGGCACAGCAAGCTCCACACAATTTATATTGGAAATTTTAGCTGATGCTGGGAGGTTGCAGGAGAACAACTTCATTAATTCCAGCTTTGGGTTCAA
Organism: Alca torda; assembly: GCA_008658365.1. Taxonomy (NCBI): domain Eukaryota; kingdom Metazoa; phylum Chordata; class Aves; order Charadriiformes; family Alcidae; genus Alca; species Alca torda. Next base: position 16,706,458 of record CM018087.1, on the reverse strand, counting down.
ATAGACACTCCAGAGAACAACATAAACACGAAAACATAAACCACTCATGACAAGTGTTGCTCCAACATTTCACACACACACAAGCCCAAAGCTAGACTGGAACCTGCCCATCGAGTTTGCAATATAAATGGACTCCTGGAAATGTCATCACTTCCTTAATTATCTTTTCTTGGGGAAAGTAACTATAGACAAAGCAGTAATTTATAAATACTCCAAGGCATGTCAGATAGAAGCTTTGAGGAGGGAACTGGAGACCAAGAATATGAATCACAGTTTATGATCAAACTCAAAACACATGCATCTGCCTGAAAGAACGTGTGAGAGCATGTGCACAGTGTGCTTACACACACGAGAGTGACAGAGAGGGAGGAAGAAGAGTGCATCTAGTAAAGACCATGGCAGCAGCTGCCCCGTTCTCTCTACTATCCTGCAACAGCACATCAGCACTTGCGGGCGCTCGCAGCAGAGGAAAACAAGAGAGTCCAATTTTCAGCTTCCAACAGGTAATTTTAAATAGCAGTCAGCAAAACTGAAAAATTTGAGCAATCGGGAAAGTCATTCTGACATTTTTTTCCTTTTGAACCCTTTAGCCTTCTGTGGTGGGCCTTGGCATGGCTTCAGACACCGCTCCACACAGCACTCTGAAACCGAGAGCAGTCTCACTTTCTGCACACAGCCAACAGTCCCGTTTCTAAAAACGGAAAATACCGAGGGTTTGCACAGCACTTTCCAAGTCATGAGAAGGCACTGCTGCCTCTTTAAGGGTAGAGGCATATCAAGCCCTGCTCCTGCAGGACAGCAGGCTCTGCACAAACAGGCTCTTCTGGCAGACACATGACTTCCTCTGGCAGTTCTGGTGGGCAGAACTTTGAACGATTGCCAAATCCAGTGACCAGCAAATCCTGAGCTGGCTGAAAACAACCCACAAAGACTGCAGTCCAGAGCAAATAAGATGAAAAAACCACATTAAAAAAAGCTGGATTTTATGCAAGCGCAGACGCTTCAAAGTGCTAACAAAGAAAAGAGGGGGAAAAGAGTTGTGAGGGCCCTTTAAGCAATAGAGGTTGGGGTGGCTGTTGGTCTGTTTGTTTTTTAAAGACATGGCAATGCAGTGTCCATCAATCAAGGCAATTAGGACATCAGTGTCATTTTAGTGGACTAGCTGCATGGGAGTTGCAGCTTTCAGTAGACATGGCACGATCTGAGAAAGACACTGAATGATTACAGTTTCTGTGGAGCACGCTGCCAGTATCTCTTTAAGGTTTTATAAGGTCTGTTGTATGCTTCACTTCACACTCAGTCCAGTGGTCCGGCAGCCCAGACAGGGCTCCTGGACAGGGCTGTGGGGACAGGAATGACAGCACCCTGTGAAACTACCCTGGTGAGCCAGTGGAGCTACCACAGGCTGCGGGCAGGCTTTGGAAAATACCCAGGGTCAAGAGATGCATGTGATGAGGAACTACTGCTTTCCAAGCAACAAATACAGGGTGTTCCTGGAGTACGTCTGCCACAGCGTCACTCACAACTTGACTCTGAGACCTCACTGGCACGGAGCACTGGTGGAAGTAGTAATTCATCTGGGCTTCCCATTCTCGGTTTTCTGATGTGGGCCCTTTCCCTTGCTCTTACAAGTGGTATGCAAAACACCGTGAAAAAAGATTGTGATAAAAAGCAGCAGTCAACCTTAAGCCTGACAGAGACGTTTGCAGGTGGCCAGACTCATTTTCCACTGTTACTCTGCAGGTCCTGTCCTGGGTGGACTCATAACACTGCCTCTGCATGACTTTGAGACACGGAGCATCAAGGAACAAGCAGTAACAGGGTGAAAGCGATCAAGCTCTTCAAGAAATGGAGGTTGGGGTGGCTGGCTGTTTGTTTTTTTTCAAGAGATGGCATCGAACTCATCTTGATGGGCTCAGCGTAACAGGAGAGCTGGCCTGCACGTATGAGGTTGAAGCCAACCAAGTGTTGTGGAAAACCTGAGTATTATACACCCATCCAGACCCAGTGACAGTATTTTAAAATGTCCACAGTGGCCCACAAAAATATGCACTACAAAAGTAAATACCTCTTCTTGCTAATGTCAGACCAGGAAAGGTCTACAGCCCCACTGAAGCTGGGGAAGCTGGTGTGAGGAAAGCATGGCATACATGTCACAGCAAAACTCCAAAGTCAAGCACAGGAACATGGGGCAAGAACCTCCCAAGTGGCAGAAGGCGCTCCCCAAACTACTCTGGTGTCTGTCAACTTGCAATGTCCAGGTCTGGTCTCTACCTTGGCAGAGGCACAGGCATGGTGCTTTGTTTTATCTTTGAAAGCTTCTTCTAAAGCAGCAACCATTTTTCTGCAAACCAAAGGCCTTTGGCCTACCAGCAGTACCAAAGATGCCCTAGTGCAGCAGCGTAGCCTTCCCACCGTACCACAGCAAACAAGCAGAGGGCAGATGTAAATGCAGCCTGGCAAACCAAGCAACATGTCCTTTATTTCCCAGCCTAACCCTGTGCCACATATTCTGGTCAGCTCACCAGAAACATCAAATTTGTACAGCCAAGTGATTTGGCAGTGCACAGATCCAATATTAACGTTAGTGAAGTCTGTGGTCTTACTCAGAAGTTTAATCCCACAGAAGTAACAAACTCTTTATTCTTGAGCCTCTTATTTTAGTATGAGTTTAGGACTGCATAGGATAACGATCCAGTTATTTTAATTTGGATTATTAAGACCAAGATGCAGGGTGCTTCAAAAATTGAAATCAAACTAGTCTGTCTTACCAGTTTTAGAGCACTTGGTCAAGCTGACACTGAGCTCAGCACTAAAAGGCCACAATAGAAAAAGCAGCTGACCTTATTTCCACTATATGTGAGATCCTGAAGTCTCAGAAAACAGCCTTAGTGGACATTTGATTGGTACCAAATGGAAACTTGTTTTAATAAATGCACTTTTAGAGGAAGAAATAAACAAAATGTAATCAAACAAACAACTAGGTAACAAAAACCTCACTAACTCCAGCTGCCAGATAACAAACCTTGAATCCCCTTCCTGCCTGCTGTCAGCACAAGACCTGCAGGCCCCCTCTGACCATGGCTCTGGTGCAGCAGGTCAGCATGTTTAAACCATGCTCAGAAAGTGGCCCCTTTATCACAGCTGTATCTCAAGGCTGTCTCCAGACCCCTGGATGCCTGAGCATGAAACAAAATATTTTCCCGGGGAAGGCTGTTGTGGTGGTAAACGTTTGAAAACAGTTAAAATGAACACACTGGGAGATACAGTGAATCAGGTTTTCATCACTTTCATTGTCCAGATCTTTATAGTCCTAAAGTACAAAACCATTGTGACACGGAAGAATTATCCCAAATTCAGAATGTACTGCAAAGATCAGGATGTAGAAGTACATTCTCAGGTGACTGTTTCAGATTCTTTCCTGGTCCCATTTTTACAACGTAGAGGATCTCTTCACAAAGTACTTAAATATTGGATTTAAGTAGTTTTTCCCATCATTTTGTAATTTTTAGGTAGGTCGGCTCAGGAACCCAAGATACATCGCTAGCAATTATAATTAGGCTGCTCCACAGGAACTAGCAGGCATGCTAGTAACAGGCTTGCTCTCAAAGGAAAATATTTTTTATTGTGAAATTGTTGCCAAGTAACACTGATTAAACAGTGGGGAAAAAGTCTGATGAATTATTACAGCCTCAGTGGCATTACTCAAAATTGTAAAAATAAAGATGAGTCCTTGATTTTCCTGCCTTCATTTCACATAACACATGTCAAACATCTGTATCAGGCATAACATCTTAAAGCTATTGAGGATGAGGATGTCAACGAAAACAATAGTGAAACCATTGCCAGGAACTCTGATTCCATGTATTCACATGTATTCAATCTTAAGTACTCACATGAGATTAATTTTATATGCCCTTGCTCCCCCTTTAGCTATTTGAATGGTGGCTGAGTGCCTGAAGCAGCTCAGGGAAATTCAACTGACAGGTACAATAAAAGAATCCTCCATTAATCTAGGACTTGCTAATATACCTATCTAAGGAGTGACTTTAATCTTAAAATAATTTTTACATTTTTTTATACACATTTTTCTGGTGCAAATCTCTAGAGTTCCCAAGTGCTACCGCAAACAACAATTCTTTCTCATAACAGAAGAAGCAGCTTCATGAGAAAGCAACTACCTCCTTTCTAAAATCTGGTTAAGTGAAGCAATGAAGATACCCAAAGCTGAAGAGAAAATTATTGTAAGAGTTCGGTAGTTCCTGGCTTTCAGCTGAGACCCCAGATCAGTACAGAAATGCACACATGCACTCACTTCCCCAGGAATATTTGATCAAATAAAACAAACAAAAAAGGCTTAGCATTTTTCATGCCAAGTTCAATATAAACACTTGTGGCTATTACATGCACCCGTATTCTATTTCCTATGATAAAGCACAGCCAACGTGAATTGTGATAAAAGAAATTTCTAAGAAATACCTGAAAAAGATCAGAACTTTTGGGGTTCTTACTTGAAGAAAGTGTCTTCACAGTCTCAACAGATGAGATGTCACCCCAACAGGGATTAACAAAGTAAAATACAAACAAATTCCTTGAAGATCACAGATGTGATTACAGCATTTCACGATACGACCTTACATTTACCAGATTTCAGCCTTACCCTGAAAGTGCTAAATTACTGATTTCGTTTTGCAAAGTTTGTTCAGAATACATAATCCCATACCATTTCCAGTCCACCTATTTTTTCCCCTGTTTACAAGGAACAAAAAGCACCCAAACCGTACTAATCTTTACAGAAAAGCCTGTGTGTATTACAGGAGGAACACATGCCTCTGCCATGCCCCCCCCCCCCCCCATCAGCCACCCCTCCTGTGTTTAAATTTGCGAACACTTGTTGTCTGTATATTCTACACAAGTGTCAAAATAAGTTAAATTAATGCATACATGTATGTTGCATATTTATGAGAACCAGGATAAATGCACAAGTATGTTTAATGCATGAGCTCTCCAAAGAATTTGCTAGGGGAAGTTTACACTCCTCCCAGCAAGTAAGGAATGTGTAATTTAGCGGCATCCAGCACAGGGCAGGTTAAAAACAAAACAAAACCCGACCTCCTCCCCCAAAGCAAGCCTTCACTCAAAGATTTTCAGATCTTGCATTCCATGTCATCAGAACTTCAGCCAACCTCTGAATGAATGCGTGATTTATTTTAAACATGCTTTCTAGGCTGCTGAATCTAACTAACACACTGTCAAACAAAAATACTGGTTTTACTCTGGAGTATACTGGAAATACTGTATGACAAACAAATCTCTACCTTTGCTATCAGCATTTGCAGGCAACAGGAAATACCTCAGCTGGTAAATCAAACTAAAGTAACTTGAGGTGATGGGTACATTCTACTTTTAAGACAAAAGGCCACTTGGTTTTCACAATAATGGAAAAGATAACATTTGCTCTGCTTTGTTTTCTGAGTCTGATCCTATAAGTAAAATCCTATCTTTCCAAGTTGTTTACACTCTTTTGCTCGACACTGTCGCCAGCAAGCCTTGCTCCAGCTTCCTGTGCATTTTTAGCGCAGCCATCTCCACGGGCTGAGACTGGAAACTGGCTGGGAGATGGGAGAAGAAGGCTAAGGGCTACAAATTGTGAAATACATTGTGTGCCCTACACTTTAGTGTCCCGCAGAAGTACACAGAAAAGACAGCTTGGGGCAAACTGCTTTCTTACCATAAGGACGTTAGAGGAGGCACAACCAGACTCTTTCTGCTAGACAGCAACTATTTTTATTCAAAGCCCAATATTTAAATCTTCAATCATTCTGTCAAGACGATTAGACAGTAGTGGCACAGCCTGCAACCTTGTGCATGCTTGACTGTAGCTCATGTTGCATGTGCACACACAGCAGTGCAGAAGCTGCCCTGTTACACAATTAGTGGTAGAAGCATCGAACCAGAGGGAAATTTGGTTTTATGCAAATGTGCGCTTTGCAGTTGATTCATTCTGGTCTCTCAGGAGGTACAAGATCCAGCTGTAGCCTGCTTCATCCCACCCCCCGGGGAACACTTTAGTAACTAAGAACAAGTTCCCGCTATACCACGTCCCCACAACGAGGGCACTCTTCTACCCGCTTTCATCAGAAGTTGTGATTACCTCATGAGATCTACCCCTCATAACAAATTTGTCTATGTCTTGCCAATGGATTTAAAGGTTGCTGGCTGAAGAGAGGCGCACAGCAGAACCACATAAGGCTTAGTTTTCATAAGAAAACTATGTTACACCAAAAAAAAAAAAAGGAAAAAAAGTGAAAAAAAAAGAAGAGAGATTTCAACTACAATTTGGTTTTCATGCCCAGAGAACTGATTGTATCTGCACTTTTTCCAGGCATACACAGTGTACTCATCACTCTGATAACCTTGTGCCTGACAAACTATGGAAGGCTTTAAAAAAAAAAAAAAAGAAAGAAACAAAAAAAAAAATTCTATTCCTCATTCCCAGCCCCACAGAAAAAAAAAAAAAGTGTAATTTTTCTACTCATTTTGTGACAGCTGAACTGAAGAAGACTTGACTTTTTTGATTAAGGGCAGCCAATAAGATGCCTCCTGAAAAAACAGTGAATAACCTTTTCATCATACACGAGTCATTTCAGACAGTGTATATACTGAAAATGAACACAACAGCTGAAGTTTCATGGATGCATACAATACACATTGAGCTGAATGCACCACAAACCCAACAAGGCTGCTATTGAAGTCAGCGGAAAGACTTTGATTATGGCCATGAGTATCTGCCTTTATTTAAATCACTATAAAAGACTCCACTTAAAAGTTCCTTCAGCACAGATTTAGACCCTCTTTTTCTAAGCTTCCGCCTGCTAGATCATCTTTGTTATCTCATTACAAATTCTGCTAATTGTGTACACGCATGTTGCTCTCACAGGATGCAGTACTAAGGATTTGTGTGTTTAATATTGTAAGAACATGAACTAAGAAGCTCAGCTGTCATGGCATGCAATGCTTCGGCACTCTGTTTTGATGTGTTTGAGAGTAAACAACAGTACTGCACAACTTCAAAAACATCAAAAAGTTTCTTCTTGTGCTGCTGCTTTCAGAGCAGCTCAAGCTCTTGCCAGGCCTTCTGAGTGCAACGCACATAAACAAGTAATTGGACTGTACTTAAGTACTACCACAGTCAGCAACACTTGCTTTCTGTACAGCAGTCCCCCCTCAGTGAAACATTAAGGATGTATTACAAGGGTAAAAGAATCTGAACTTAAATATTTGTTTATAGCGGTCATGGCAGGGATCCAAAGGTATTCATGTTAATTTACAACACATTTAGGTAAACGATCTGCTTTTGAAAACAGCCAATTCTGTAAAGGCCTCTTGTAGATCTAAATCTGTTTCTTATTTCCTTTGCCCACCCCGCCACCTTTTTAAAGTATACTTCGTGGTTGTGAAAGGTGATGGAGAGTGGCTGGGTATGGAAGCCGTTTACTCATGTGACATGCAAAGCATTGGTGGACGGTATCCACACAAATTGCACTTGCTTCTTTGTAATCTTTCCGGTCACAATTCAGCAATAACTTTATTCAGCAAATTAATGTACAACAATTCCATTTTCAGACACACTTGTAGCCAGGCATCTGGACGAAAAGCAATTTCCCCTTTACCTCTCTTTCATGATGGCCAAGACCCTCCTCGGGATTTCTGAGATTGAGGACGTGCACCTCTTGCGGCAGGGCTGTGGTGCCTCGGCTTGCACAGCCAGATAAGACTGTAAAACTCTCCAGTAAGGCATGGACTGGGTGCGAATTGTTAACAGGCAATAAGACACATTCACTCCTAGGCACAGGACCTGCAGAGGAAGACAAGAGATGCACATCATTTGGAGAAAAAAAAGCAATACATAGATTACACCTGTCAAATAATGATCATCCTTTTGGTCACAAAACCCACAGGAACGCAAACACAGGCTTCACGTTCATTTTCCACAAACACATTTATTTCTGTTGCCCTTTTAAGTTCTCCTAAATATGCTAACTCGTTGGTTCATTTCTTCCTGAAAGTCTAAATTTAAAGTATGAACTCCAAAACTGAAGGTAGCCTTGTCTTTACCAGGGATGAAATGAAGGATAAAAGAGGAAAAAGAGCCCCCAAAAAAACCCAAAGGAGAAAAAACAAAGTAGCGGTAGGAGGAGTTGGTTCATCTTAGATATGAATTATTTGTTTATGTCAAACATTGTTATCTCCTAGCATTGAAAAATGCAATCATGTATATACAACAATGGAAAGTTAATCTCTAGTATAAAGTAATTACATCAGGAAGGATTTGGGTGAGTTGGATTTGTTGCTTTTGAAGCAGCACTGATTTATAGTGAACGTCGTTCAAATACATTGTACAAAACAGCAGGCATCTGTCACATGATAAAATGAAATGTTTGTTTACTGAGTCTATTTTGTGTCTGACAGCAATTATCTACACTGATAACAGATATCTAGTCCAAAACAGAGTGTACGCCCTTTCAAATAATCACCACAGCATGATGTAGTGCCATACTCTTATATAGTACGTGAGACAGTGTGATGTGATGTAGCAAGATAGCACAAAAGCCGAAACATACGGAGCAGTTTACATTTAAACTATATCTCAGGAAACTAAAGCAAGACAAATATTTATGAAAAGCAGCCCTGCTTTTCCAAAATGGCTCAAACCCACCCCTGACCATAACAGATACAGTATGGTTTTGATTCAGAAGGTCACAGGAGAATGTCAATTGACTTAACCCCTAATTTGCACCAAAGTCACTCAGATAAGAATCAGACTCACATGAGCCAGTCAGTTCAGAGGCATAAGAGAAAAATATAAGCTAGGAGCATGATTATTTTTTTTCCAGATAGCGTCCATCTGCAATTGAAGTAAAATGCTTTTTTGAAAAAGAGTTCAAAATGAAAGAAAATCCTCAACTGATCAAATGGCAGAGCTGTGTCTGGTCTTGTGAAGTCTACATCCAGCTCTTGTAGCACTAGAGTTCATTTGACTTCGGTGTACACGTTTAATTATATTAGCAGTGACCTACACTTTGGTGGTTAAAAAGACAGTTCACCTAAGATACAGTTAGCAGCTGGCCATGTAGAAGTCAGAGAGCCCATCTTAAAACAGACTTTACCTGGAAAAAGCAAAGCCCCTGAGCACAGGGAGATTTCTGCAGTGCCTGGGGCCATGCATGCCTTGTCCTGCCAAAGGGGCCGTTCCTGAAACCCACCGGTGCATAGCACATACCCTGCCAGCTCCCATAGAACAGGAGTATTTGTTAAAGGCAATGCTCGAGGCATAAATTACGTGTGCCTGTGCCTGGGGTACAGAGGATAAACAAACTTTCTGCTCTCTAATTGAAGAACCTGGTAGAAGCACTGACCACCAGCTTGGAGGATTTGACATTTATTTGCTGGTCTTTTTTTTAAAATTCCTTTTTAAGAATACACATGGAAAATGGGACCACTCCAAGCAATGATAGTTTAAAAAAAAAATAATCTATGAACAAGTTGCCCTCTGTAACGGTTGAAGAAATATTTAGAATTTGCAACAATAACACAACCAGCACAGAGGCCTCATTTTCCTGATGTACAAGTGCAGATCAGAGAACTTACTAATCAATTAGCCCAGCCACTGATGTGCAAGTCCTGCAGCAGACCGCGTTATACAACCTGCACAAAAAGCATTTCTAAACTCAACAAGCACTTCTTGGGCTGGGGAACAAACTTGAGAGCCAAGAAGCACTTTTGTTGAATTGTTTCTTGCAGACCAGAATGGAGCTGACTCAGACTCATAGAATGGCTTGGGTTACAAGGGACATTAAAGATTATCTAGTTCCAACTCCCCTGCCCTGGGCAGGGACACCTCCCACTAGACCAGGCTGCACAAAGCCCCATCCAGCCTGGCCTTGAACACTTCCAGGGATGGGGCATCCACAACTTCTCTGGGCAACCTGCTCCAGTGCCTCAAGGTGCAAGACTCAGAACAAGACAGAAATGGAGTCGCTGACAAAAATGTGTGCTTTCCTTAGTAAAGGTTCAGGAGAAAGAGCTAATACCTTCCTCTCAGCAGATGGATGGATTCCCTTGTGAACACCCATTTCCATGTAGTACATCTACCAGTCCTCCCCTCCAGCCTTCATCTGGTCTTTATACTGTACAGATTTGCCACATTAGAGGAGAAGACACCTGGATTTTCCCTTCGCTTCCTACAAGGACTCATCCACACGAAGACAACAGTGACTGGTATGTTCAGGCTGCCTGTAACTGCCTCCCTCACCGGCACCTCAAGCGCACACGAAGAAAGCCCTTCTCTCAGGGCCCTCTGTTCTGCTCAACGTACAAGATGGAAATACTCCCAGAGGGAGCCGAAGTTCCCATCCTGGATAACCGTGGGTAGCTCAGCTTCTCTGTACAGTGAAGGGCAGATGGAGGCATGCCCACCCTGCCTGCCCGCCATCCCAGCTGACATGGGCCACATCTCCTGCCGAAACCCCATCACACTGCTGGCAGCAAGCCTGCGTGGCTGCACCAGTCTCAAGCAGGGCTTCTTAAGCAGGGCTTACACCAGTACAGCCACATGGCATCCAGATGCACGTTGGTTTGTGCCCCACAAGCCTGGGGCACACCACTTCTATCAGCTGTTTTGAAGGAGGGAGTGCACAGAGTTGCTCTGAGCTGCTCAGTGTAAGAAACCAAGGTTTTGGGGGAGTTACTGCATCTGGTAGAGATGCTTTCAGACCAGCCTCCATGACTGACTGAGATGCAGCCCTTGAAATTTGAATGGAAGATCACTGGAGGGTGGCTCCACTGCAAGTCAGACCACATATGCTGTAAGACTGCGCACACACAGTGGTGGGATAAATAACAGAAGGGTTATTCCAGATGTTGCATTTTTGCCAGAGTTTCACATAAGTGCTGTATAGCTATGTCCCAGGCCCACACTACCCTTCCTAGGAACTCAAGACTCTCATGAACATTACTTCTCTTAATTGCGCTGGCAGTACCAATACCAGTGCATTTTCATGCACTGAAATCCACGTATTTGCCCGACCACTGAAGTGGGCATAGTGCCATGCCCAGCATACACTTGCATGTCTGGAGCTACTGCCAAGTGAAAGGAAAACTTACCTCTAGGTCACAAAGTCCACTGATGCTCAGCCTGTACATGGCACAAGACAGTTCTTTCTGCCACCTTCTCTCCATTTATGCTGTATTTTAGTCTACTCTTACCCTGCACGCACCGCAGAGCCGCCTGAGCTATTCGCTAAACATTGGTTAACAACATTTCTTTCCAGCACTTCCTACCGTACCTGCAGATCTGTCCCAGTTGAAGAGAGGAAGGTGCCACTCCGAGGTACTGTCACTCCGATGGGAGCAGTGAGAGGTCTCTCCTCTTTCCAGATTAGCTGCGCTCGCCTTTCTTGGCTCCCTCACAGACCCCCCCCTGCTTATCTTCCATCCCTCCTGCCACCCTCCTCTAACTGGAAAGCTAGTTACTTCCCTAAATCCTACAAAGTGCATATTTACCACTCTGAAAAAACAAATAGAAAGCCCTTTCTGTGACACTACTAATCTGATAGTTTAACACCTCTGCGCCGCCTGCTTGTGTTTGAAAGCCAACGTGGCACCACAGCCTCATCCTGCCTGGGCTTTACTGTTCCGCGGCTCTGCCCTGCACAAACGCCAGGACCAGGCTCACCAGCTTCCCGCTCCAGCCCCACACACCATTCCTGCAGACCTCCCCTGCATCAGCAACACTGACACCCTGCCAAAACTCACTGTCATCACTGCTTAAGGGCCAGTTCATCCAATTAACGCATCAAGATTGCCTCATCAGCTTCCAACACATACAGATACTCTCTTGGATCTCATCCCCATTAAACTGGCACTTAAAGAGTCAAAAGTATCTTCCAGTTTATACATCCTAGTGCAGCTACGAGCCTTTAGTCCCTTCTCTGCTGAGCAGGTCTCTGTGCATGCACAGCCATCCTTGGGCTTTTGTTTAACTGTGGACCATGAATCCATTTAACCGTGTTAGCAAATCCTGGCTCTTACCACAATCGAATTTTAGTTGCTTAATCCCTGCAAAGCCTTTTGAAGATGGAAAGCGGGTTATTACATATGTGTTTTACGATGGCAAATGTTTAGTGAATTTAGAATTCTAGAGAATCGTTTAGTATTGCATTATTTTCCACTTCCAATTAATAAGAATATTTTAAAGGAAATCTTAATGCAGACCCAACCTTGTTTGATACTAACATCTGGAACATATTCAACACAATTTCAACATTCTTGTTTCCCATATCATCCATACTACTAATGAGTAACATGTGTTCTGCTGTAAATGGAAGTACGACACTAAGGGGGTTAATACAACAACCCAAACCAACTCATAACCGTGATGGATTTTATTCAAATAGTAAAGGCTAATATAGTTTCTGTTGTATTTCCATGGAGATTTCTACAGTGTTGTCAGCTGAAAAGTGTGACCAGCTCCTGCAAATTGCGTGAATCTGTGCTGGGGGCTCCACAGCACATTAGCATGGTTCCCGTACGCCACACCAGAGGATACAAGCCACACCAATGCGATATAACACTCCTAGGAAGAACAGATTTATTCTAATTGATTTTTGAATGAGGGAATGACACAAATCTAGTCGTTATACATAAAGACAAAAATTCAAAATCCAGACTTGAGGAACACCAGGGATCTCCGAGCTGTCAGGTACAAAGTAATATAAATGACTGCAGACCCTGCTAGAATTCATCACTTTATACACTGAAAAGCAAGTCTTAGAGGAGGCTGACTATCCAAGCAGAGACTTCACTATGCCCAAATGACAGACTTTCGCAGAAGTTCTTTTGGAGAAGGTTAATTTAAGGGCATTTTTTTCATCAGCTGGTGACAATGATGACTGGAGCAAGAAGGAAGAAAAGAAACAGGATCCTGAAACCTACTTTTGAATTACAGTAGGGTTCTGTAAAAAGAACAGGAGGGGAAGCCATTTTCTCTTAAACTGAAAAGCTTAAGATTCACTGTTGAGCACTTGAGCAGACTTAGTAATAACCTCTTCCTATAACGTTCACCACTCACTTCTGAAGATACAAGCACATGGGTGAAGGGCGACTGCTCCACGTGGAGTAATTGTTATCATCTACACAACCTTCTTATAAAGGGTTTCTCACCAAAGAATTTATACCAAAAAAGACTATACTCAAGAATTTAAGCAAAGAAGAATCTACAGAGAGAAGTGATGCCTGTCACTCAAAGAGAAACTGTAAGTCATTACTAATTAGTTAGTATGGGTGGCTCTGTAACAACAATTACTAAATTCCTTCCTGCACACCCCTTCACAGACAACCAGCCACCTGGGAAGACAAATTCCTGGTGATTCAAATGGTGTAGAAGATAATGGACAACCTTCACCATTAATTCAAAGAGCAGCTTTTGCTATAGATGATCATGAAAAAACAGCTTCACACTCCTAAGCAAGCACTTGAGTGCTCAGGATCTGTCAATTCTGGCAAGCAGCCTTAAGTTCTGAGAGATGGAAAAGACAAGATGAGATGGTAGGAAATATCACAGCTGCTTTGTGATGAGAGGCAGTGGCATACAGGAAACTGCAGCATTTCGTCTCATGGAAAAGGAGAAGCATTTCCACCACAAGCACCAACAACAAGGAGCTGGACTGTCCAAGACTCTTCCCAGAGTACGCAATTTTCCTCTCTGAATAAGCGTGACCACCATAAGAAAGATGCAGGGGAGAGAAGCAAGATACTGAGAGGAAGATTTGTACGTTGGATCTTAATACTGGCCAGTAGGAAGACTAAAGTAGAAGATTATTGTCCAAAGCATTTTATATCTGTATAAATCTACTGCTGGTTCATTTTTGTGTCTTCCACACTGTTGGGCTGGGGAGGGGAGCGTTACGGTTTTCTTGTTCTATACAGCGCATGGCAGCAGTTCCAACTCTGATGAAACACAGGACACAACGCTGAATGATACTACTGCTCAGCTGCTGTGATTTTGGTAAGGAGGAAGAAGAAATTAAATTACAAACAAAATCTTGGTGTGTTTCAATATCACTTGTCTGCTTTAGTACTTATTCAGAAATGCATGGGAGTAACAAAGGTGGTAGATTTGCTCTGACAAAAAATTCCTGGATACTTTAATATTAAAGAAATAAAGTTTAAAGCATGGGGGTGGGGTTTGGTTTTTTTAGTTATTTACACTGTGCACCTAGTAATTTAACCCTAAGTTTCAAAAACTAGCAGTTACATAGGATATGCTCAATATTGCAATAAAAGGTTTAAGGGCAATAAGAAAAAAGAAATAACCTTACAGTATTAAATAAATTTTGTTCTAATTTGGATATTCTCTCCTCTCTATCATTTTTATGTGCTTACCTGATACTAGGAAAAAACCCAAAGTCAGGCATTTTTATAATATGTCCCAACACTAAATTATGTACTTATTTTACTATTACTACTACATATTAGGTCTTACAAGCTTTTCCTCACGCAACTATGGACTGCGTTGAAATGCAGCAGGTATCTCCCTTCAATAAGACTATTTACATAAACTGGGAGTTCCCCAGGAAAAGTATTTTAAAACCTTTTAAAAGCAGACATTTTCCACACTCGTTGAATAACTCTGATTAAGAGATTGTTCAATCACTGCACCACAATCACTGGCCAGTAGCAACGAATTTAGAGCAGATTCTACTTTAGCCGAAGGAAGAGCAGACAGCAGAGCCCTTGTGAACTGCAATCAGAGCAGGACTGAAATTGAGTTAAATGTTCATTAAAGCCCTTGAACACATTTTAGGGCTTTGGCAGAAATGGACAGAAGGAGCAGAAAAGTCCATGAGAAAACAATATGTAAAGAAAACAAGTGGGAGCATATGACAAAAAGGAGACAGAAGTATTGTACTGAAAACATAAACACAGCATAGCTGTTGTACACGGGGCTGGGTACATTTCCCTTCATACCCTTAGTTTTCAGTGAGTTCCTTTACCACCACATGTAGCACAGGCTTCTTGTCAGCAAGAAAAGAGTATTTTTCATGGTGGAACTACTTTTGTCTGAATTACCACAGGGGCAAGGAGGAGAGGTTTAAAATTACAGGGGAAAAGATTCTCGGATGTGGACTGATTTTGGCTATTTTGAAAAAACAAACCAAGCCAAACAAACAAAACACCCAAAATCTCAGGCTCCGCATATATCTATTAGAAATGAGCAAACCATAAAACTTAAACTGAGAACAAGGAAAATATATATCCTCAAGCAATATTCAGTACAGATGGCAAGACTTGGTTGTAGAAGGAGTTAAAACATACAAGCTGTCCTAACTAAAAACATGTGCTTATGCAAAAACACAGCAGAGGTTCCCCATTCCAGTGCTCAAAGCCCACTAATCTTCAGCAACTCCATGACACCATCCCTGCTCCTTCCCCCTTTCTCCAAGGAAAAAAAAACCACCTCTGTCCTCTGGAACTATGCATTAACCTACATACTTCTCCTTTACACTGGTTTCTACTATTAATGCTACGTGGAATCAGACCCTTGCTCTATGTGCTCTCAATCCCCAGCTATCAACCCCCCATGAATTCCCATCCCATTATCATCAACTCTGCCCAGAACCTATTCCATGCCTGCGCCAAACTATTCAGATGTTTCAATATATTAGATTAAATGTAATATGCAATGTAGTTTGATCATTTATTTTCTGCAGTCTTTCTAGACATTTGTTATGCATACTAAAGTCTATCTAGCATCCCCTGCTTGCCCACTGGGAATCATTCAGACCTATGGATGACATGCCCCAGACCTTTTTTGGATTGCTGTTATGTTTGGTACAAACTCCCGCTGCTGGTTTCTCCTTCTAAGCAAAATAATCTTTTATGCCTCTGTAGAGGATGTGTTGCAAAATACCCATTCCCACTGCTCCTAGCTATTGGTACAAGCACGAGGTTTATCTCATCTGTTTAGCAGAGATGATCTAACCTCAAGTGTTGCCTGCACACATCTCATTTTTTTCCATGCGGGATAAAATTCAAATTACATTTTGAAAGCAGAAATGCTTTCTTCTGCTTTCTTAAAGAATAAGTTTCTCCTGATGTTTTGTCCTTATCAGGATGCAAAATTGATGCAAATTCAATTGGAGAAATTAACCATCAAATAAAACTCAACTTCTGTAGCACTGTACTGCTACTTGGAAATTATGAATTATACCTACACCATCCATTTTATGAAAAAATGTAAATAAGAAAGTCACATTCTTTCATTATACAGCAAAACTCATTTCAATACCTAAGCAAGCAAGGCAAAGCTAGGCAATGTCAGTCAGTATCTTGTTTAACAAAAGAAACTCCAGCTGTCTTGTTTATACACCTATTAAGCTAATAAAACAGAAAAGGCAATGAATGAAAAACCTGTTTGGTTTAACATCCACTCAGCACAATTTTAAGACATCGTTACGCATGAGGCATAATCTTAGAAAACAAACATCTGTACCTGGAAAACAAAGAACTCTTTCAAAGCAGATGTACTGTTCCACAGAGCTACATTTTATGTAACCTCTGCTGCGCTTCTTTCTGACCAGAAGTACTGTCAGAGCCCTACCTGCCCTTGAGGTCTGCAGCAAAATGCTGCTTACAGGAACTCTTCTCTAGTATTTTTCCATGGCCAAAGGTGCACACTCATCCATACACGTGCGCTCACTCTCTCTCCCACCCTCCCCATCCCTTCTCCCAAGTGAGTATTTGGAAAACACTCCACAAGCATAAGAGCATCTTTTTAATCTGTATAAACAGAACAGCATTAACGTGTTGACTTTCATTTAAATAAACGCAGAAAGCACAACTTCTGTTTTCCATGCCGAAGAACTGAAAACAAAGTCGTCCACCAACGTTTCAGAAAGGGTTGCTGAGTTTTTCCTGTTGTTATCCCAAGTAGTAGAAAACAGAAGTTTCCAACCATTGGTCTAAAATTCAAGTGTAGGTCATCCTCTTGCCTAAATCTCAGGTCCCATGGAGCACCTATTCTTTTTTAAACAGTGGCCAACATTACTCAGACTGAGGGCTTCCCCCCAGGACATGGCTGTATTTCAAAAATGCCCAACTTCCACCACAAGCTTGTATGAAAAAGACTGTAAAAGACAAAGAATTATTTCAGATAATTAGCAGTACCTAAAATGCAAGTAATCATTGTGCCTTAACAGCCATAATGGAAGAACCAAATGTAGCATTCAGTTTTCACCACTGTTAATGGATGAAGTAGTCTTGCACAAAGAGGAAGAAATGAAAAAACACAAACTGTTCTTAACATTCCTTGTTCATTATTCCAAACAATATTCAAACTTTTTGTTGTGAAAGTCTCTTGTCCCCAGAGATAGCCCATAAATTGTCTCAGATTTATCCCTCTTTACGGTAGAAAGGATAGGAAGTTGCATGGAAACAATGAATGGAAGTGCACTTTTTATCAGACAACGCAGGAAGCATTCTGCTTGGTTTCATGAGAGCTCCGTATTGGGGCCAAAAGGAAAAAAAAAAGCCTATAAAAATTAAATGCCTGCTTAGAGCAAAAATAACTAAAACAGGTTTCAAAACCACTGTATTTTTAATAAATCAGTATTGAAACTCCTCAGACCATCCTACCCACACTACTGCTGTTACTGTACTCCTGAAAATGAGTAAATTAGAGATGACAGAGAAGGAAATTCCAGACTTCATAAAATCAGTTTCAGGAGGCGAAGAGAGAACCATACTTACTTTCACAATCAGCCACACAGGAATTCATGCATCATCAAAGAGCATGCACAAAACCCCACATGTAAACACAGATCAGACCTCAGCAGCCTGCGCTTATCTAAGAAAACAAGTCTTCTGAGTCTCTTTCTCTCAGCAAAATGTTACCTATTTAAATTGCAAATGTATATTTCAGTTCTTTGCATACTCATAGGTGCTCTTGAAAGTGCTGCTACAAGTTCTAGTGATTTTCGAACCAACACAGGAAGTGTTGGTATCCCATCTCAGGCAGCCTCGATAGGTAGAGATAAAGGTACGACAACGCAAAGTAATAATAAGATCATAGAACATTGTCACTAGATTGGGAGCAGGGACAGGAATTTTGGTTTAGGTGGATTTTGTTGTTTTTTTTTTCTTTCTTAAAATTCAGTTCAGAATTATTTAAAAATAAGAAAATCCTGTGGCAGTTTTTCAGAAACACAAGTAGCTGTCACATGCCTGATCTCCACTGACTGCCAACTGGAGCTACATACACAGCCATCTTTTGCCCAAAACCACATGGTGCCACATTGGTTGTCCCAGGGGCACTACTGTGCAGTGGAAAGAGTTGATATCCAAAGTCTCATCTGGGGGCCAATGACAGCAACCTCAAGGAGATCAGGAAATATTAAAGGTGCCTCGTGTTAACTGATTCAGGGTGCATACCAACCACAGATCTGATAGCTACTCTTTCAATTTAGAAAATTTTATAATCGCTGTTAGTGAAACTATTAGATACTCAACAAACATTTCTAAACAATTACAGTATTACAGACTCCTACAAACCATTAACAGATTTTCCTTTAATTCATAACATTAGCATCATTTTTGATAAGTCATCCAAGCTCCAAAACAAAAGTGTAGCCAAAGTTTTCTATTTAATTTATTTTATTCAGTCCCAAATTGGTTCCTTTTCTTCATATAGATAGACATTGAACTTACAGGGGCTCTGTCTCTGCCTTTTTTTTTTCCTTCCTTTCCACAACTCTCCTAAATTTCCTTGTCATTTGTTTTCTTTTCTGTCCAACCCTTATTATTCCATTAAACTGTTCCTATGCAGTCTGCTCAGCTTCACCAGCACTTGCCATTCACTACACCTACAAAGGGCTCTTCTTACTGAAAGATGTTTTGCTTTTATCCATCAATTGGATTATTGGCAGGTCACTTTTCGGTCTTCAGAGAGGAAATAATTAATTTTGGATGTTGGTGCATATGGATGCATGCACATCTGGAAAGAGAGGTGATTTCCTTTCAAAAATATCTTGGTTTTGACAGCCACAGAGATGTAGAGTACCAGACAGTGCAGCTTTCAGCTCGACAGCAACTTGCACGCAAATCTTCTTCTGCTTTAACTTCACCGCTACCCCAGGGGCACACGGGAGATTCACCATGCGTGTCTGAAGAGCAGGCTAGCAGCCACCGCCTCTAATCCCTGGCCAGTACTGAACCACATGGACCCTGCTTGCAACACCAGGCGGTCAGTGAAAAGCAGATGGAGAGGGCTTTTTGGTTTGGGGTTTGGATTTTCCCCCCCCCCGCTTTGGTTTTGCCTTGTCAGAAGCCCTTCTGTGCTGATGTATAGGTGCTTCACTCAAGCATGAAACTTAATAAGCCTTCCCCTTCCTAATCTCAGCTAGCAGGTCAGGAACATCACTTTATACTAAAAAAGGGAACATCTGCTCAGTGCTGAATGTCAGGACGATCTGATAAACACGCTGCTGGCCGCGGAGTTGGAACGAGAGCAGCGGCTTTGAAACGCGTGATTCGCATGCTGCCAGCCAGTCCAGGACACGCTGGGGCTGCCTTTCCCACCTCCTCAGCCGCAAAGGGACTGAAAATGCTCATCAGTGGACAGGCTCCTTCACAAAATGAAGAAATGAGGCTCTGTTACTCGGGCTTCCAGTTGCAGCAGTTGGCAACTGCTTGGCTCAGTCCCATCAAACGCAGTGGGCCTCAGAAGCAGCAAAAGCCAAAGGAAAGGAAACAGTCTTGGGGGAAGATAGCTCCATAACCAAAAGAGTACCAGCCCTTTCCTAATTAAAAATAACAAGATTACAAGTTCAATGGAAGGCTGCATTCCTGTAACTGACCCTTTAAGGATGAGTTCACTACCACTAAATGTCTCACTGTACAAACCTTGAAAACTGATCCCTGTCAAGTGCTTAAGGAAAATAAATCTTCCCTCCTCAAAACATTTAAAGTTTCAGTCTTGTCTTGAAAAACGTAAAACAAATTATACAAAATAAGAAAGTAAAAAACATCAAAAACTACTGTACTCTTTCCCAGCCCCCACTCAGTTAACCAACTCTGTTCAGCCTCTGTTGTAGGATCAGCAAGGAAGTCAATTCTGGAATATGCCTTGCTACAGGTTTTCTCTTCAGACTTGTGAAATTTATTATCTGGTTTGCTTTTAACTAGGAAAGACCCTGTGCCCAAAATCATTCAAAATTCTGTGCCTAAAGGAGAGGAGGAAACACCAGGTTGGCCCCAGTGCTGAGGAATGCTTATGAAGTCTGTGATCTCTCCTGAACTCAGGGACGGCATCCCCTTGCACAGGGGAATAGTGTCCGCACTCCCCCATTTGAAAGCCATAAAGCTAAATACTGGCAAATGTTTGTCCGAGTTCATCAAGGTGCATCAGACAAGTTGGCTGGGCTGATGCTGGAGATAGCTCAAGCCACAGCTGAATCTCCAATAAGGGCTATAAACAGCAGATCAGTGGTGCTAGAACTGTGGTCCACAGGTCACTGATGGCTAAGTGCTCTGTGTAACCACATTTTCTGTAAACCAAATTAAATTAAAAAGTTGATGGATAAGGTGCATGGCAGTCCTTGCAAAAACCTGAGGGTTGACTACACACTTAAGTATTACTGCAGAAGACAAAAAATCCCCACGCTTCTGAGTCACTATGAACAGAAGTCAATCACAACAGCCTTCAGTCAGCACCAACAATAAAAAAAAAGTTTCACCAGGTAAGCAAAGATAACATATTTGGAGAGCACTCGGCGTTAAGCAAAGGGACAGAAATTAGCACAATGTCTAGCAGGCCACGGACAGCCGAAATACAGTGCATCCCACCTGCCATCAGGTTTTTCAATAATGTAACTTGAAAAAATTTTACTTGAGTAGCTTTCCCTTGCTTTTTATTTAAACACAAAACGATCACCCAAAGTCAGTCTTTATTCTGGCTCAAAATTTCCCCTTGATTTCATTTAAAGTAATAGTATACCAAAAATCCAAACACACAGGAAAAACTTGGGGAGCAAACAAAATACATGCAGACACGCTCTAGAGTAACGTGAGCAGCTGACCTAATTTAGACTTTTAGAAGCCTTTATATTCACTATTTCTATATATGCCAATTATTTCTCAAAAATCTCTCCCATTATGACATTTTTGTTTAAAATAATAAGAAATCATTTATGATGTTAGTTTTCAAGCTTCTTGGTAAAGACATATTATACTATAAATCCCATAAAGACCTGAGTATCTTAAGCTAAATAATAAGCTTATATAATATGTTAATACAGATCCACAGGCATCCGCCTATATTTTATAAACAGTGTCAAATGACATATTGTATAACAAGACAAAAAAAGAGAGTTTTCTGAAGTCCATGTGCTAGGATCTTTAAAACATTAGTTAAGATACTTATTACCAAATATTCAAATCCCTGCTGCGTGACAAAGTCAGCTACAAAACGACTTTAACCCTCAAGGCAGGCAAATAATTGGCAAAACAAAAAAAAGCAAGGCCTACTGAAGCTTTCAACTGCATTTTCTGTTTAAAACAGAAGGATCATTACAGCAGAGATACAAAGTGTCTTTAAGTTGTCATGGGAATAGGCATTACCCATGCAGTTTACCATTGCAAGCGAATCCCCACAGTCATCATTTTTAAGCTATCTAAGCACCATCAGTGTTGGCTGACTGTAGCCATGATGGCTCGTGTAGTTCAGCAAAACTGGCCATTCCTAAAGCCAGCAACCAGCAAGGACTTGGCTCCGTGTATTCAAAAGCACACAAAAAACCCCAAACATAAGAAAACTTCTCAACGGATGCCCCTCAGACAATTTCAATAGTGAAAATTTTGCACATATTGTACAGTTACAATCTACCTCCTTTATTATCTACTCTCAATTTGTACTTGAGATTCAAAAAAAATTCAGTCTATTAGAGTAGACCATCCTCTGAGATGAAAAATCAGAGGACAGCCACTAGAATAAGTTAAACCCTGTCTGCAGAAATTGCGACACCGCTTCACATGCCGGAGATGGGAGCCCTTACACCAGGGGACGGCACAGGCAGAGGAGTGGGGACGTGCAGCAGTTTGGCCATGCGCTGGGATGAAGCCCCAAGCCACGGTAGCAGCTGGGCACTGTGACTTGGTGCCAGGACATTCTTTGAAGCCTGGCAGGCAGCACCAGCCCAGGTGCAGGACAGGCCCCAGGCACTAGAGGGGTGCCAAATGCTTGGCATTCAGGGCATGGCTCTGCTTCATGCCCATGGGGCGCTGTGCCATCCTCATGGCACCACGGGGATGGACTCAAATGAGCAAGTCTCTTATGGGTGGGCAGCTTTGACAGACCTATACGTACATAGCTAATTCTACAGCCAGAGGAATGAAAAACCACTAAAACCCAATGCTGCAGGTTTACGAGACAGGGTGAGTCATCCAACACCTTACCGCAGCCAAACCCAGGGTGTCTCATTCCCTCCACCTCTATTCTCCTCTTCTCACCAACACTTCCCAGCTACCTTATGCCTATTTTGATGCTCATCAAACCTGCTTTCCCCAGGAGCTGATTCAACTCACTAACATGACAGGAAACTCACCCAGCAATAAAGAGACTAAGCAGGTTTCCGTTGGTCTTTGGTGCACGGAATGGCAGGGAGGAGGGCTTGAGGAGCACCTAGGCTGGCTCCCACCAAGGGCAGCACGGTAACCTGCCCCCCTATCCCCACCATGAGCAGCCGGCAGCCATCAGACTTGACTACGCTCATGAAACCACAGACGGAATGTGAAAAGACCTTCCTAGAAAGAGATACTGATGATTTTAGAAACAAGCAGACTGTGCAAATACATTTTCCTTCTAGTCCACGACCGGCACAACAGTGACACGAACTAGCACTTTCAAAAGCCCCTCACGCATTTTTCACTTTGACTAAATCTTTCCGTGGTGAAGAACACAAATAATCACAGCTTAGCAACTGCTCTGATTACCAAAAAGGCTTCATGCAATACTTCACTAAGTTCCATGCATAGATGTGTGTGTGTAAATCAATATATATACATACACAAGCACACACATTCTCCAAAGCTATTCGACCTATATGTTGACCAAAAAAAAAAATCAGTGGAAACAAGAACAATCAATCACACTTAAGTCATATAAAGGTATTTGTTCCACTTTTGAAGGGCACGCAGGAGACTGTTGTTTTTGAATATAAAAGCATATTTCCTGAAGCGATTTCGTTTACTTTCCTCAGCATTACTGAAGTCACCATTTACAATGACAGGACATTAAGAGACACAAGGTCTCTTAAAACTGCTTCCCTAACCAGCATTCCTGTAAGCCCACTATTAATACTTCAGATAGAAGGCAAGGCGGGGGCTGCCTCCTTTCTAAGTGGGAACCAAATCACATTTCAGCACAATCCTCCTCCTCATCTTCACTTCCTGCGTTAAGCTCCTGGAAACTCCATTTACAGCTACACTGCAAAGATCATCTTAGATGTAGCAGAATGAGAGCTGATATGGGAGAAGTCTGAAGTTTGAATCGTTTTAATAATTTATTAAATGGATACACTGTAGCCTCGATTCATTTACATATTTAGGATCCCATGGCACAGTCCTTCAGATACCACAAAGTTACTGACTCTTGTTGAATTAACCTAATGCTTTTTATCCAGACAGAATCATTTTACAAGGAGACTGAAGGAGCTGTGAAATGCTTTCACCAGATCAGCCCTTAGTCCAAGTTAGACCTACCTCTAGCTTTCAGGGGAGGTGGAAAGGGGGAGAAATGATATTAAAAAAAAAAAAGCTGCAAATGAGGATCAGAAAGTTTTACTTACCGTTCCGAATAAACAGATCCTGAGTAAACTCTGTTTGGTTTACAGATTCTTATGTTATCCCAGGTTACTGTTATAGCATCTTTTTATGGGACAAAATGCATGTTTACAAGATGCTACAGACTTGAAAACTATTGCACATCTCTTATTTTGCAGTCAGTTTCTCTACACATTCACCTCGCAAGACCACCGCACTACCACACCACACACAGCTTCACCTACATAACTAATGAATCAGGATGATTTGCTAAAATATCACAGTATGTCCAAGGAGAAATTTACAAGGATATAGGAAGGGTCAATATTAAAAGATAAAATCTTCTGTCCCTGGCAGAAGAGGTTGCTTGTATACAAATGCCCTTCAGTAGAAGGGCTTGGGATAAGCTTGGAATAAACTCTTTTTGGATCAGTATGAAAAGCTGTCTTGCCCTGGACTGAACAGCTTGGACAGAACCTTCTTAGAACTTAGATTTTGCCACCAACTTCAGTAGGACCAGCATGAGATATGGGTATTTGAAAGATGATAATGTGAATATGCTCAAACATTATCCACTTGGTATCTAATAGCTTTGTGAAGATGTTATGTTAAAATCCAAATATAAGCATTCTGAAGACAGAAAGAGAAGAAAGATGGAAGTGTATCCCAAAAAATCTAAAGATCCTGTTTATATCTGTATAAAAGTTCTGAATAACTTTTTCACTGAACTTTTTCCAGAATAAAGAGAAGCAACCATTTGTCAGATCAACACAGAATTTGACAAAATTCAAAACCCTCTCCACTGTTGGGTTTTATTGTGCAGGATGACTTAATACACAGTTTGTTACCTCAAAGGAGGAGAAAGCTTTCTAGTGGAGGAAAAGCACCTCTGATTCAGACCAGCTCTGAAACCATCTAAACAGCTGTATCCATGGCCTTTAACCATAAAAAAGCTTCTTTAAAAAAACAAAACACAAAACCAAAATATCTTTTCATCAATAACATCCAGAGGTTTGTTTGGGCACAATATCTGTCCAGACCAAGTGCATGTTTTTTCCTCATCTGCTGCTTCTATGAAACTGTCAATATTCAGACAATTAAATAAATAGATTGCTCTTCAAGCCAGCTGCTTTTGGATTATAGCTACGAAAAGCAGAAACCGTCTTTGTTTTTTTCCTCCCAAAACTGGAAGAAAGTGAACTTTGTCCTCTTAATAAGGCTGACTCAACAGGATGAGTGGAATGCAAGTGCAGAGATCAAGTGGCCTAAGAAATCCCGGTTTTGAACCTCCATGCAAAAAGGCTGACCAGAAGAAACAATACGTGAACATTAACAAGCTCAGCGCTTACACCACACTCTGAAAACAGGCTCTGTTTAAAGTGGGATGTTACATATAAAACTCAGCTGTTAAGCTGATACTGAAGTGTGAAAAACAACCCACCAACCCTCCCCTAGTTCACAGGCCATTCCACCTCAGCCCAGCGTTGCCACCATCACAGTGAAGTTATCTCCAAGCAAGATGACCTAAACCAGAAATGCCAGGTCCATCTATAAGCCTAGACAAATATTTTTCAGAATATTGTCACGGAGTCCAGGATCTGAGACTTTTGAAATGCTTGCATTCAGCAAAACTGATGCAGGTTTCCTAAATATGTAACTATCATTTAAAGGGCAGCTTAGCACTTAAGATAAATGGTTTGCACTAACGTGACTCCATGGCTATATTTTCCCCTTTTATAACCTGTTAACATTACTACCACTAATTTATAGGCAAAAGAAATTCAGCAGTTGAAAAAGTGAGCTTGTCCTTAGGCAAATAACTTGGTGGCTTTTAAAAGAGACTTCAAATTAACCCTATTTACCTAACACAGCATGTTCTCCTTGAATACTTGACATGAAAAAACACCACTTAACTGTCATTCACATCTTCCATAAAAAAAAAAAGAGGCATATTGTTAAACACACTTAATGAAAGGGACACTGACAGTGTAAGTATGTAACCATACAACACCTGGTCAGAATGCCACTGTACAGTGAACATCCCATGCCCTGCCTCACCTTCCCCTCCCCCGAACATACTAGCCCAGCCACGAAGCACAATGCCAGCCATAAATGGGAAAGGACAAAGACTCACAAACTCTACTGAAATTAAAATCTCGGAATTATTTAAGGAAAACTGGGACCAGGAAGATTATTTTGCGTCAGTTGCCAGGAGAAGCAGGGCATGGAGGCTCCCGCTCCCTCCCCTGCCAGGCACTGCACCCTGCCAGCTCCTTTCCACAGGGGCTGGGGAACACAGAGGACTTCCCAGCTGAAGCCAGCCAAAGGCATTTACAGGTGAGGGGGAGCCCTTATGCCTCCTCCTTCCTGCTCTCCTCCGTGAACTGTACGATATAGTACGATTTGGTAACAGAAATTATGCTTTCTTTCCTCCAATTCTTTCCTTCACAGTCTTTGCCTTCTACTCTTTCTTTTCACAGCCTCTCACTTCTCTTTGCAGACAGACCCCGTATTTACTTCCTTAAGCCTCTACAATAAAAGTTAAATGACCACAAATTTATTGTTTGATATCATCATCTTGTACACCCTGCTGCATGTTCAAGAACGCCTTTGTCAGTCTTTGTTTCAGGCTTTTTTTCCCCATGATCATCTCTTTGGGGCAGGCATCTCTTGGGCCTTTGCAAAAGGATATCCATTCTGCTCGACTTAAAAGCATCCAAGCTCGGCTGTTCCTCTCTGCATAAACACCACACGTCACTAGGTCATCACAACAGAAGTCCATGTTGCAGGAAGATAACAAGCCTGACGTGTTTTAACACACAAGTGTTATCTTGTTTGACCAGATACTACCACGTGTGCAATCACAGTGCAACCCAGCCCCGTGAGTCTTGTATGAAGCCAAT
Source organism: Alca torda (assembly GCA_008658365.1). Lineage (NCBI taxonomy): Eukaryota > Metazoa > Chordata > Aves > Charadriiformes > Alcidae > Alca > Alca torda. The sequence goes on along the minus strand of CM018087.1, from coordinate 16,679,678 downwards.
TACCCGGGGCCGGGGAATGATACGCACCAAAAAACGTCGCTATAAAAAAAGAAATGCCAGTCTTGAAAAGACTGAAAGACCTTTACCTCCAAAAAGCTGCCTAGTTCTTTAGGTGAAATAAATATATCTACGTTTTCAACAAATACTACCTATGTTTGTGGTTTGTTTTTCAATACAAAGTGATTTTCTTGCTAGACGTCCTGTAGCCATACTGTAGCCTTCAACTCAAGAAACTTTTGTCTTTGAAGGTTTATGCCTTCACATTGAGTTTCAGGCTCCTCCTTACGCCTAGGCACAGTAGCATTCAGAGAGAAACCTATAAACAGTATTACAACATTAATGAACAATTTTTTCATCAGAAATTATTTGCAAGTTAAACTGCATTATACACTTACCTTTTTTTTAATTAAAAGCTAATTTGGGGATTGCATGAAGGTCACTACCCAACTGTGCTCATTATCTCATTATATGGCTTAATTAGGTAATGTGTTTTCTTCCGGGATGTGATAATTAGCTTTGTGTTTCTTTGTTTTTAACAAAAACTTGGAGATACCGGACTCTTTTAAGGAAACGGTGAATCATTTTGGAAGGCTGTGTGCAATGAGAGTCAAAGTTACAACCCTTCCTAGATCTTACAATTTCACGGCCTCCACTTCCCAAAGGAAAACAGCTCCAAAAGAATATGAGTACCAATAAACTGGAATTTTCTGCTGAGGAACATCTCAAAATACACATTTAGAAAATGAAAATTCATTCTAAATAAACCACAAAATCTGCAGAGAGACCATGTGTTTTCCTTTCCATAGAGGATTCAAATCACAGTAATATACTTGCAGCTTAATCAAGTTAGGGCCAGCAAGTATGTATACTGTAACACAGCCAAGTCCTGAAATCATTACCTTAAACCCAGCATACACACTGAACACTTTAGCAGCACATACCGCCTTCAACTCCCATTGAAATCTGCAGATTCTTGTGGGGATGCTGGTTTTTTATTATCTCACAGGGTCAAGCTCTTAGTCCTTAATCAGGCAAGAATCCAGATGAGGTCCATGGGAGATTTGCCAGAGAAAGGTCTAAATGGAGAGTGAGAAAGGATGACTCTAAACAACTTGGGAGCAGATCTTTATACAGAACAGAGAGCATGCATATTGTATGCCTGATTCATAGGGAGTAATTTAGCTCACGCAGATGGCAGCCACATGTAAAAAGATTTGGCCGTATATACCCTATACTTGCGCCTCTTCTTCATTGAAGAGAGAAAGGTTCATCACTGGACAGGCACGATTTCCATTAGCTACAATGTAAATTTTGACAGAATGAGCCCAGTAATGAGATTTTCAAAACTGTTAAAGTAACCATAAAAGAATATGAATTCAATTGTAAAATAAAACACTAACTAGCACCCTTGAGGTTCTTCTCTGCCCTCCAGACCTCCACCGGAAATTAAAACAAGCCCCACACCAAAACAAAATCATTCTCAATGAACAAGTAAAATTGCTCACTTAAGAAATATCTCTCAAAAGGTTATCCGCATTATCAGACAGAGCTCTTAAATGAATTACTAACTAACATGTCTCCTTCCATTTCCCTTGAGGTAAAGTGTTGTTTAAGGAGTTTCTTACTAAATGCTACCACTCATCCATCTTTCCTTCCAAAATGCAAAAATATTTTCTCCTCCTTGACTTCCTTCTGCCCATTTCTTCCCTTATTAAGCATGTGCCTTTTGTTTTATCCTACTGGATTTCTCCCTATATAGTTCTGACAAGGGCATTTGAAGAAATGCAGAGATGTGGTTCTACAAGAGTTAACCAAGTCCACACTTTGTTAATGTACTGACCAGCTGCTCGTTAGCTGTAACCAAAAAGAGCATGCACATTGGCAGTTAACTGTTAAACGCATTTTTAAAACTATTAATAAGCTGAAAACAATTCAAACCCAGGACAGGAGTACAGCGTATACTCCCAGGTGAGCATCAGATATAAAAGCAGAACTGAGATGGCCTCCATATGAAATCACAATGGCTCTTCTCCTCAAATAATCTTTTATTGACTTTTGCCTTTTTTTTTTTTTTTAAGGGAAGTTGGGGAAAGGAGTTTTAACTCAGGAAATAAGTCATTTGTGCCCAATGCTAACATAGCCTTTATAAGGCATGTGTCTTAGTATCACTGCTGCCCGGAAAAAAGTCTCAGGGAACCTCAGAGCCGATTCAGGTTTCACAAAAATATAAAATGTTCACACGCACATCTGAAGTACTTCCCTTGCAGAGACCCCACGGCTGCCGAAATCCATCTCCCTGTATGGCAAGGGTTCAACTCCTGTTTAAGGGCTTGCCTGAACAAGGCAAGAGGCCCCTTGACACTACGGATGGCAGGGACTCACACAGGGAACCTGAATTACAGCGATGGAGTAAAACTCAGTGTCTTTTCCAGTACACAAAAACTCTAGATGCTCCTTCTTGAACAGTCAAACAAACAACACTTCGGGGGCGGGGGGGGGGGGGGGGGGGGGGGGGGGGGGGGGTGGTGACAAAAAAAAAAAATAGAGGCAAGCAGGTAGATTCTGTAAAAACTAACCACAAAATATTAACTAAATGTAAAAGCCTGAGGATGTTCACGCTGCAAGATCAGAGAAGCTTTCTTGCCACATGACTTAACTGGAAACAGATACCTCAGTGAGCTTTTCCCTTCCAACAAAAAGACAAACCAATGGCCCAGCCCTACATTCGGGGTGAGCAGTGAGAAACCTTACAGTGAGACTTTCAAAGTGACTTGGCAACACTTAGAACAGCATAACTTTGTTTTCAAGTACAATCAGTAAAGGACAGTGTTATTTAGAAAACAGTCACAATCTCCTGGAACTTACTAGATGTAAAATAACTTTGCAGTGGAGTCAGCAGTCTGTGGGGCCTCAAACACGCTTTGCAAGCTTTGAAATAGTCCCCCAGAAAGGGCATTAAATAAAATGAGTAATATCTCTTCCTGCTAAACATTGGAGGTACACGTAAAAGCTATCATTGAGTCAGCACTTGGTGGTGGCAGTTCGTACGGTAAAATGTTTTGCTGGAATTTATAACAGTCTGAAGGTGGCCACTGCTATGCATCTCACATACCTAGATTTATTTTTTTCTATTATTACTATTATTTTTGTAGGAGAAAATAACATTCAAATGACCAATTTCAATGTATCCATAATTAGGGGGTAACATCAGGTTTTGATTTTGAGGAAAAAACAAGAGCTAGGGACTGTCTTTCCCAGCTGCCAAGTGTTGACTATTGAATAAATGGCATTTTAATACAAACAACAAAGCCAAGCAAAGAACCTAATACAGGGCCTGGTTAAGTCACTAAGGTTTTTTTTCATATTGTATGCTAGGGTTTAGATAAGCCCAGATGGTTCAGGCTTTCACTTGCTAGCACTGTACCGTAACGCACTGAGTGTGAAGGGTTCCAGCTCAGTGTCCTGACAAGGGCTGCTGCCTCTCATTTGTTTAACAATTTTAATAGGAAAAGCACACAAGTTTCAACATTGCATTGTACAATGGTGCATTTCCTTTCCATGATGTATTGTATATCACTGTTGGAAACTCTGCTGAGTTGGCAAACCCTTCTCATGGGTACAGTTACATCAGTTACATGAACAAAAAAGTGTTTTTGTCAGCTTTTTGCGTGTTTTTGGGTAAGGAGGTGTAGCTATGCCAGTAAATCAAATCTTTTTTTTACCATATGCTCCAATTCTGACAGGACATGTTTTACTTCGTGGTTGATGTCTAATTGCCACCAGGTGAACAACAGATCAAGTTACTCAAAATACTTGAACAATACTTCGATACGCTACTTCTGTAAGAGGAAATTCAGTTTTGATCTAGTACAAACATGAGCTGCTGCAAAAAAGGGAGGCTCCGCTACTCCTGCCACCCACCTTCAAGAGTCCCTGTGTTTGCTCTAGCAATCACAAAAGGTGCAGGGAAAACCAACTGCTCTTCTAGGACTTCAGAAGCTCTCACGTAGGCACGCAGAAGCCAGGGTGAAACTTGTTCTTCCTATCAGTGGACCACCAGTTAAACTTCCATTCCCCTCAATGAAGTTAACACCCATTATTTTATTAATATCTCATGAGATTAGTGATAATTTACTGGCCGTACAACGCAGAGGCAGTCTTAACATTACACTGCAAGGGAAGTTACTTGGTTAAGCCTAAACCTGACTGTATCCCTTCTTTAAAAAAGCCCCCCCTACTCATCAACTGAAGAGTTGTACCAACATTTTCTAATGGGATATAAACAACTGAATAAACAGGCACCCCCCCCGAGGTCAACACAGACCTGACTCATAGTAGAGAAAACAAGGGAGAGCAGTTCAACAGTCCCACTACTCTCAGCCCTACTTCCAGTGCCACAAGCTTGGCTGGGAAAGAAGAACAAAGTTCTTGTTGAGCACAAACCCCCTTTCCTCTGGATAACAAGGCTACAGTAACAAATCAAATATATTCAGAAATAAAGCACAGAGGTGTACTCTCATTCACCAGTTCTTTAACGGCTCTTAACACAAACATTAACAGTTTGGTTAACCACCTAGGACAGTTGACTGCAGTTTTCATTCACCATAAATGCACAGAGAGACCCCACATATAACCCACAATACATTGTTAAGACATTGCATGAAAAAAATATGCTTATACTAAGAGCTTTCAGTGTAACTGCACTGTTGTATTTAAGTGTTCTTTGAGATCATCCACGAGATTACAAGGATGGTTGCATAAAAACTCTGTGCCAGCTGCTCTATGTGTATATTAGGAGCATTGCAAAGGCATAAAATACTCATTAGCGATGAGATCACCTTAAGTAAGAAAACATACCAATACACATCTTGGATACAAACAGTTACAGTGAGGCATTAGACACAGGAGGAAGAACGTAACCCCAAGTAAAGAGGGGAGCAGAAAGCAGCGCACTCAGTGCAGGGTCCCACTGGAAGTGAGTAATAGCACGAGTCCCTTCATTGGCACTGCAGCCCTTGCACAGCAGGTTCCCACCAAATCTCTCGCTAACCATACCAGTGATGGCCTATTTAACAAAATGGCATGGAGGACCCAACAAGAAGCAGACAGGAAGAAAAACAAAACACACACATATACCACAAACGGAGGAGGAATATCAAAAGACTTCAGACCAGGACAACTTGTTGAGAGAGGTGATTCTGCCCCTCTGCTCTGCTCTCGTGAGACCCCACCTGAAGTACTGTGTCCAGCTCTGGGGCACCCAACATAAGAAGGACATGGACCTGTTGGAGAGCGTCCAGAGGAGGGCCATGAAGATGAGAGGGCTGGAGCACCTCTCCTACAAAGACAGGCTGAGGGAGTTGGGTGTTGTTCAGCCTGGAGAAGAGAAAGCTCCAGGGAGACCTTATAGCAGCCTCCCAGTACCTACAGGAAAGATGGGAGGGACTCTTTATCAGGGAGTAGAGCAATACGATGAGAGGTAACGGTTTTAAAATCAAAGAGGGAAAGTTTCATTAGATTTTAGGAAGAAATTCTTTACAATGAAGGTGGTGAGGCACTGGAACAGGTTGCCCAGAGAAGCTGTGGATGCCCCATCCCTGGAAGCATTCAAGGCCAGGCCGGATGGGGCTCTGAGTAACCTGGTCTAGTGGGAGGTGTCCCTGCCCATGGCAGGGGGGTTGGAACTAGATGGTCTTTAAGGTCCCTACCAAGTCTAACCATTCTATGATACTATGAACTGTATTGTTACCACTTCAGAACATGAACCCTAGGACTAATTTCACTAAGGAAGAAGAAGCTGTGCTGCACCGCCCTAAAACTTCTGCCATAAAATTGTCCTAGAGACGACATGTTATAAGGCCATATCAGGATCAGACACCTACTGACTGGCTTAGAATGGGATTAAAGGGCAGAAGATGTAGTGAACTCTGTGCAGAAAGTCGCGGTCCAAACATGAAACCTTTCCAGTTGCAGGGGCTTGTAGCCTAGAAGAAGCCCTAGAGAAGCATTCCAGCAAGGGACCCCTCCAGGGAGCACTGGGACAGGAGCATACGCAGACTGGCACCGAGGAGCACTAGAGAAAAATCATGTTTCTTCTACTGGAACAGAGTATTGCTCCTTTCAAAAATTTAACGAACACAGTTGGAACAAGGAGACAACACAGGTATCAGAACTGAATCAACTTAATTAGTTCAGTCAACTAAAAACAAAGAATGTTTATTGCTCTAATTAAATTAATCCAGTCCACTAGGCCAAAAAAGCATTGATTCATTGCTCAGAAATTCTCCCTAATAAATCCCAATTTCACTCTGCTTTTTCCCTGAGCAATCTTGTCAAATCACAGACAGATTACATGAATGCTTGACCTATAAAACCATCTTAAGCACATTATTTCTCTGGAGAAAGAGGGAAGCTACATTCTAGGACTCCTCGAGGTAGGGGGAAAAAAAAAGGGAAAAAAAGAGTTCTTTGTTAGCAACCTTTACTTGAAATGTCTTAGACAATTATTTTCTTGCTGAATACTTTTGTGCAGTGCTTGTATGATGTTCAAACAAAGAGAAGAGTTAGCTGGGTAGGTTTTGCCCACATACAGGAAGATTTTAACACCACCATTAAGCAGCTCAATACTCAGAACTGTTTCATTATAATTCTTTTCTCCTGAATCATATCAATAAAGTTGAAGTTCAGTCTGGTATTCATAAGAGCTGACTTACAGGCTTCTTACTGCAAATGTACTTTTGAGATCCAGTAAACGTAACAGAGACCTAGAATTAAGTAACTTTCATTTTTAATTTTTTTTTTATTCAAAATCAGCCACCACAGAGAGTCTCAAACATTGTTTAACTTTGGGCAAATTGCTTAAAAAAAATAGCTTTGCTAATTTCAAAAATTAAAAGAGAACAGAGATTTCAAGAGAATTCACAAGCAACAGAACAGGGTCTTTTTCATGATTGCTTTTATTTTTCTGTTACTGGCATGAAGCAATCATTATTCTGAGCTTTTTAGGTACATGATTTTTTTTTCCTGTTATAGAAACTACGACTAAAGTCAGTTAGCTGGCCTTTTAACAGGAGACAGTGGTGAAGCATTTGCCTAGATGTTACAATTTGGACAATTGTAATCTTTTAAAAAAACCTTAAGGAGTCCTTCCTAAGATGCATATTTTAGCTCTCTTACTTCCATCTGTGACGATATATGTTATCACGGAGATAAAACACTAGCGCTGGGAGAATGAAAGTGAATACAGTGAACAATATGGCCACGAGCACTACTGCAGCAAGAAAAACAACTACGACTGGCCCAGCTCCAAAAAGCAACTGAGGCAAGTAATCTCTGAACAGTTTTCTTGCCAATTTTCTCAAATACCCATTACTTTTTCAGCTTGGAGGTGAAAATATCCCATAGAACAATTAATTACTGCTTTGAATTCATTAGTGCTATAAAGGAAATTTGGCCAGACTGATCTAACATTTCAAAGCAGAAAATACAGAAAACTGGCAACTTCTCCGAATTACATAGTTGAACAAATCATCTCCAAAGATGAAGTCTGCCCTAGTGGGAGAAACTGAAGCCACATATTAAACTTCCAACATGTTGTTCAAACTATGCATGGGGTGTAACATAGTCCTACCTGCTGTTGAAGGTTTTCTTCTAATGATGCAAGAGTCGCATTTCACTTGAAAATCCTTTTTGCCTACAGCAAAGTAAGAGTAGTCTCATATTTCCCACCCCCTTGCTCCAAGTATGACTGGTTCTACCTCCTGTAAAAATAGTGATTTTATTTTTATTTTTTTAAAATTAAGGGTTGGGATGGCAGGAGAAAAAAAGAAAAGAGAAGCAGCTCCATCAGTTAAGACACTCCTCAGGACATCATAACTAATTTATGACTTACTAAAAATTCAACCAGCTTGTTCCTTATCTGAGATCACAAAGAACTTCTGCAGCTCAGCATCCATTAGTCTAAACACAAGCAAGACAGGCAAAAAGTCTGTCAGACCTTTAAATAAAACCTTTGCCGTTTTCATGCCTCCAAAAAAGGGCAGGAAGGGGGTTCTGAAGAATTAACGAGACAACAGCAGTTAGCACCGATGTGATCCAAGTACTTTAAAGCTATTACATTAGCCCTTCAAACAATCCTGATGGGGCAGAATGCATCTGTTTTACACATCAAGAGACCAAGATTGAGAGATGAAATAACTTGTTTCCAGATCACAGAGAAAGTCACTAATCCAGATATGAGCCTTTCATCTTTCAGGCAAAAAATGAGACTCATAGGTTAGTCCTATGCATTTAATACACCTGTGGTCATCAGGCCACGGGGACTCCACGAAAATAATTGATCCAGCCGGCAGCCAAGCCATCACTGCACTTTTCTCCAGGAGGCCCTGCTCATGGTCAAGGACAGGCCACAACTGGGAAGAATCACTCTGATGGCCCATAACTCACTTCACCCTCTCCCAGGGGTCCTTCAGAGACAGTTACTTACATTTAGTCACCACCCAGGATGAACATACACACATTGAGTCACACAGGACAGCTGTGTGTTGGCTGTATGCGAAGTGCATGTCAGTCAGTCAGCAGGAGAAGACTCCACTGCAGTCCTCGGACACAGCAGAGCAAGCAGCACACCTGCCCAGCAGAGCCACACAAAGGTTTTATGCTTCAGAGCAGATGTTTCCCAAGAGTAACCAGGAATCACCCATTTGGACTAAACACACCCCCCACACACAAATATACACCATTTGCGGCCATCACTGGAAGTTTCTCATCTTCTACAGATTTCTTTTAAGCAACCCCCAATATACAAACTGAACTACGTAGCTATTGCTGAAGTAGCTTAACATTTTTAAATAACCTTTTCGCCTTTACTCACCTTCCTACCATTGCCAGAGCCTAAGGAACCACCATGACATTGTGCTGCTAAGTGGCCATTTACCCCCCCTGATTTCTACACATTAATGAAAGGCCCACAGTCTTATGAAGGAAAAAATGTCAGCTTGACTTAGTAGCTTGAATCAAAATAGCTTGAGGAGAATCTCTACCAGGACATATGCTTTACTGCTCTATTTAAATGAAAATTACTAATTTAAAGGAAAATTTTATTTATTCCAAAATAAATTGCATCAACCGTCCTTTCCAGACACAAAGCAAGTTTGGTGATCTAGGAAGTGAAGAAAAGAGGACAAGAAGTGAAGATAACCACAAAAATCAGTTCTTCACCCACTCTTGGCTGCAAGTGTTAAGTAAAGTAAATTCATCAAAAATTTAAAAACAAAACAAGATCAAAAAAAAAGCAACACCAAAAGACCCAACCTGTTCCAGAAGAGGTAAAACAGCAGCAAACCTTAAAAGTGTTTCCATCACCTAATCCTGAATTCCTTTATTTGTTACATCTTCTATGCACTGCTTCCAATAATGAGAGTAATGACATTTTCGGTTTAGTTCTTTCCATCCCTGACAGGTAAAATCCCTTTTTTATTAACTGCCTATTAGTAAGTCTCACAGTGTAGTAGCTGCCAAATAAGGGAACAATAGCTCCATCTTTTATAAAGTACACTTACAAATATGAAGAAAAGCATACCATGCTTGAAGCAGCTGCACTTTATGGGATTATTAAAGACCTTTCCTTTTGTCACCTGGGGTCAAAATTTATCCTTCATGGAATTCCATTGACTTAAAACAAGTTTACACCAAAGATGAATACAACTCAATGCCTTCAGGTAATGAAAGATGGCACAGAGTCTTTGTGTTAAATATGTATTTTTTTCACTCCAAATTAATCTCTCCTGTGACTTACAGCCTGAGGGACTTCAGCTCCTTTTATTGTCATTAGCTACAGGGGATGAAATTATCTCACTTCTTTGAAAAGAAATATATCTGGTCCCTATATTCTCTGTACATTATAACAAAACCAGCAGTAAAACAATAGGGTCGATTCATGCAAATGTATTTCAGCAGAAAAAGCTTATAAAAGGAGAAGACTTGCAGAAACTCAATACATTTTTCATGTGAAAGTAACAACTGTTTTTGTAATAGCAGATGCTCCGTTTCTTGTTGAGACATCCCAGAATCTCATTCGGGAATGCCGAGTTCAGGGTGCTAGAGCCTTGGAGCCTAATTCTTCCTGTGGTGACAGATCAAACTGTACTGTTTGATGCTCGCACATGCCCTGCTTAGTCCAAATGACAGAATTTATATTATCTTGCAGCAAAGGAAACAAGCAAGCACAAAACAAAGTTATCACTCTGTAGGGGCAAGGTAAGCAGGTTCAGCATATCAACAGCTGAGGTCGTTTTGATGGGAGAATAATTTTAAAACAGAAAAAAATTCAAGGGCAAGTACATATTAGCTAGAAAACAAATTCTTAGGTATGTCCCACAGTACCTACCACTTTACTCTTATAGACCCTTGAGTTCAGAAAACTTCTGTACTTCTTCTTGACTTTAGGCAAGACAAAAATACCATCTTTAGTTAACTAAATAAGCACTTCATTTTTTTTATTAAAGAGATCAAAGATTTGTTATTTTTACAATAAATGACAAATGGAGAAGGTAAGAAAGAGTTAATAAGGGCCTACAGTACAGAAAGGATATTAAAAGATCTACAAGCAAAATCCCAAATCCCAATTCCCTTCAGAAAACAAAAGAATTATTTTTAGCACAGTATTTATAAAATAATTACGTGGTGCTTAGAACTTGTTAAAGACAAAGTTCTCTTTAAAAAAAAAAACTTCAATAAATTTCCTTAGAAAGACAAGGATTAATGCCATTCACCATTCCATGCCATAAAATTTTCCACAAAACTACTTTTCATCAGTTGAGTACTTCCCTCCAGAGACACTCGGTAATGCTGCCATTTGCCTGCATCCATACAATTCAAGCACTGCATTATGGGCTTGATATTTCTTAGAATTCCTTTGGCATCGTCAAGAGTCAGTTTTAATCAAAGAACCAGACTTTCAGGTTTACTGATAAAAGCTCTGGTTGAGCAAAGCACTTAGATATAGGCTCAGTTGTTTTGCTGAATCAGGACCCACAACCCCACATCCTACTACTCCACATGGGTGCAAAACTCTGCCGAAATTCAACTGTTTTTAGCTTCAGAGCCTTGCTGATACAGGAAAAATGCAGTCTGCTGAGTTCAAGCCATTCCAGCTCTCTGATACAATTACCTCTTCTAAAATACATAACCTTTCCCTGTATCCTGGCACTTAAAGTTCTTCAGATTTTTTGTGTGGTTTTGGAATATAATAATACTGTTCATGCATAAACCACACAGAAATGGCACAAGATCTGACTCAATTGAGCTGGTTGAAAAACAGACAGAAGACCAGGTTAAAAGCCTAATTTACATAGGAATAGATCACCAAACAGCAGTGCTGAAGAAACATTAGTTTAGATTTAGTCTAGCTTCCCAGATTTAGTCTAGCTTCCATCTTTGTATTTAAATTGCTCACTTAAAAGCATCATTTACTGCTTGAAAGGTATTACTTCTTTTTGTGTGAAATTAAGATTAGCTACCATTTTTTTACGTATATTTTGGCTTCTCAAAGCTAATCTCACCAAGCTCACTGACATGAAGTTAGGAATTCATCATTTGGTTCCCTATCAGATGAACATCTGACATTAAGATGTTTCACCACCAAGGTGCTGAAAGGATGAAAAAAAAAAATTTAGAACAATTTACACCTTTAAAAGCTAGTCAGGCGTTCCTAATTAGTACTTCTCAGAACTGAGAGCATGATAGGCTCTCATGAAAAGAGCACAGTCATTCCCTCACAGTCACTACTGCAGGGCTCCCAGCCTTTGTGATCCAAAGCATGGCAGCGGCACAGATACAAGACAGGCAAAGCACAGCACACAAACCAGCCCTCTGCTCCTCTAACTCTTCTCTGAGCTCTCGAGTCTTTAAATGCTCCCAGTACTGGTTAATCAGCCTCCAGAAGACTGACTATCCAGACCATAATGGGATAGGACCAGGTGGTTTTTCAAGGGAGGCAGAAGTTGGCTGATGATGAAAAACCACTGAAGGAAAAGGGAGGTGGAGAGCGAAACCTCTATCCATTCAAGAGTTGCAAGCAGTCTGTGCTTTACTTCAGTCCTAATAATTCAAGAGCCAATCAACCTCTGTCCCTTTGTTCTCATCCTCTAATCACAACGCAAACAAACAAAAACCCCCACACCTCTGGCAACAAATATTTTGAGGAAAAATAAAACTTACAATTTAATTACACCTGGGAAATACCCAGAGAACACTGTTTAAAACGGAAGGAAATTTGTGTGAGTGACTCCCAGCATTTTTTATTTTTTTTTTTTTAGATCACGTCCTTCACCTTCCAGTGGAAGGACTTTCTATTATACTTTGAAGAATCCTATATTGCTTTTGGAAACACAGTGTTCAAGGTCAGGGGAAGTTCCTCTTTTTAAAAAAAAAAAAAAAGCTGTCATGACAAGGCCTGTTTCTTCCTGTTGTTACGCTTATTAACATGGCACCCATCACCAGCCTATATGGGGGCACAGATCCAAAAGATACATTAGCTTACAAGCAACCAACCTTATTGAAAATGAAGCGTGCATGCTCTGAACAACCTAAGAAAAGTATGTAGCAAGAAAGAAAAAAAACAAACTAGGATAACAATACAGTAGAGAATCAGGGAATAATGAGCTGTTGAAAGAAAACCATAAAGACAGACCTAATGCGAGCAGATAAACCATTAAGCTCAGTATTACAGTAAACGGGTAAAATCATCAATGTATCCAATTCTTATAGTCTCTCCATCAGCCTGAGGACACCCAGAACATAGCTGCATGGGCAAATTGTCAGATGTCACAGCTGCACTGCTTTGTCAGCAGCAGGAATGATTTGCACCACCGGAGGATCTACCCCAGAAGGCTAGAATGAGACCCCTGACCAGTGCAGATCCACAGACTGTATCACCCTCCTATCTTCTTTCCAGCTGAACAATAAGACAGGAGAGAAAAAGGGAAAAAAAAAAAGTTAAAAAAATTTCCAGTTCCTTCATGGAAGAACCTATCTTGTTGAAGGTTTGGCCCCAGGGTCTAGGGCAGGTATGTGTTTCAGCTGCCCTCTAAGACATTTTATCAAGACATACATCATGCACCCAACTGCACAAATTCGCAAGCAAGTAAACTAAATATTTCAGCCTTTGATTTAAGCCACATTAGGACAAAATATTTTTGCTCCCAAGACTACAAAGCCAGACTTGCTTCTGAGGTTATCCAAGGCTGTAGCATGTGCAGTTCTGAGCGTTTGTGTGGAGTTCCTACTGCAGGTTGCCAGACCTTAGTTTAAGCCCACTTCAAAAACATATTTCCTTCAGACAGGCAGGTAGCTTGCCAGCAGTTCTCCTCTCCATCCTGCCTTGGACTTTCCATGGGAAAGAAAAATCTCACAGTAATCAAGGTTTTCCTTGCAGTCTTTTTCTGCACAATTGAAGCTGTGTAAATATGAGCTTACAAGAAATCTGTGTACAAGGCTAAAAGTAACAGATTCAGATAAGCATCTAGCTACAAACATCCAAGCTGTAAGAGGAGGCAGAGAAAAAGACAAGTATTCTTTGAATATTTATACAGAATATTTTCAATGCAAAGTTAGTGAGATATATTCTTTAAGCTATTAGCATGAAAAACACGCAGTTTTGTGGCTCAGGTTTGAATATGCATCTCTGCGTCATGTCATCTAACTCAGATTTTTTTTTTTGAGATATATTTAACACATTAGTACCCTAAAAAGCAAAAATGGAAAGAGAAAAACAAACAAAACCCACAGATTCTGTCTAGAAGATCACCTATATCTGAAAAGATAACAATGATGAAGATATTGGAAAGTTAACAACAGAACTTAGACAATAACAGCAGTGTCAGTGTGGGACTGGCAAATAAAAGAAAGGTGTGCTCTCCTGCAGCAGCCTCACTACTTCAGAAACAAGGAGTAAGCTGGAAAAAGGCTCTCTATATAAAAATCAACACCCTAGGGAGGTGGCATGCTGCCCCCTGCCTCCCCCAGGCCTCACCACAGGCACGCCGGGATTTTATTTATATGTCTTAGTTTTATTTATACTCCTCAGTTTTATTTATATTAGTATGTTAATGGTTCATGCCTGAAAAAGCGCGGGTTCTGTACACTGGCAATTAAGAGCCAAGCCTGTGGTACCCTGGCCATCACGTTGACAATAGCTCATGGGCATCTGCCACAGCTTCTTCTGCACACGACTAGAACACGTTGCTTGCTCCCACCTGTATTCCACCTAAAGCCACAAACTCCCTGCATTTAAAGCATAATTGTTTGGGTTAACAAGACTCCGTGACTACTAACAGAAAAATGTTGCAAAAGCTCTATCTAAATAACCTTCAGAGAGCTATCCTTTCTCAGCTGTGATTATATCTGCCCAAGATCTCTCAATCTCTCTCTCTCCTTCATCAGAGTCCATCAGTTCTTTATTGCTCTTATCTTACTGCACTCATGATACTCTGTAAAGGACATTAACTAGTTGTTCTTGTTAAGAATTTATTGCAAAAATAAAAAGCATGGAAGAAAATCAAACCAAGGATAGGCACAGCTAGAAACCACAATGATAGTGCTCCCTTACTTCCCCCTAACGAACTGTGACCCTTTCTACTCCCTTCAGCTATCTTCTTCCCATGCAGATAGCGGGAAGAATCAGTCTCCAAGAAAGAAGTAACTTTGAAGTTAGCCCTGCTCTGAGCAGGGGGCTGGACTAGACTTCCAGAGGTCCCTTCCAGCCAAAATAATTCTATGACTCTACTTATGAATAAAGCACCTGACCAAATCCAAGGCCACAGTGCTCTTTAAGAGTTTGTTTCAAGAATAGCTGCCAGAGGAAAACACAGAATTGGGGAGTAAAACCAAAAAACCACTATAAACTTCAGGACAGACATGCTAAGGTTTCTGACACTGAATAACTTTCTAATAGTAGTACTATGTCTGATAACACTTTTAAATGAGTGGTTTTTAATAAAAGCCGGCGTTAAGAGGTAAGCTGACTTCTTAGGCAAGCAATCTCCTCAGCAGCAAAATGGAATTGTGGTTGTGATCAATTAAAACAGTTTTTATTTTCTGCACTGGCACTTCTCTTAAAGTAGATTTTTACACATCTATAGTGATTTGGATTTGCTCCAAGTAATCGCTCTTCTCAGCCAAGATCAGCATTTCGTATCCTCAGCTCAAGCCACAGACACACTCAGACACACCCTGTATTGCTGAAAGTTCATCTGTAATGAAACTATTGCAAAATGTTACCACCACGTACTATTAAATAATCAAAGTTAGTAATGCTGGATAGATGCCTTCAGAAGGTCAACCCAAGAGAAAGTCCCACAAGGCCTGAGGGCTTGAAACAACACAATTTTCCGTGCTGATGATGAAAGGAAGCCAAATTGTAACACATTTAATTGCTCAGCCCTGTCTCTTCCAAAGCTGGTCATCTTTTCCACAGTGAGGACATCTCAGATTTAACCAGGCCATCTGCCCACTTTTCCCACTACCTCATTTTGACTGACTGTATATCCACTTGGCCTCTTCTCCAACGACCCTCGCTGTATGCAAGCTGGACACATAAGAGACTTCCCCTCGCAACCACAGGAAGAGCTTTGACAAACAAACATACCAAGAAGAATCACTTCAGCACTTGAAGAAATTACAATATAAGCTAGGTACTTGAACTCTACAGATCTTTCCTTTCCCAGTCACAAGTTATTGCAACACACTGTTTTAAAAATCCCTATCTAGGACAACACGTGGGGTAGGAACAATCCCCATAAATGACAATGCACCTTCCTAACCTATGAGATCTCCAGTAACACTGACCATCGCCACTGACAACTTTAAAACAGATTAGACAGCTGTCAGGCATGACCGAGGTGAGATTTATCCCAACAGGGCAGGAAGGATGAATGGAATTGGTGACCTATTAGGAACCTTTATAGGATTTTGTCAGAAATTTCTTTTTATGAACTAAAATAATCAGGACTTAATTCCAGATTATAGACCTCAAAGGCAGCACTGAGCCAAGGTGGTACACCTTTTCAGCCCACCTGTAGAGACACCCTACCTCAGCTTCCCCAGCACAACCCTGCACCCGGGGTAATAAATCCAGCCTCTTGACAGAGCTAATAGTTTGGCCTCAGCATCACGCCAGCAGAGCTACCCTGCTTCCACTCCCAAAGGCTTCCATAGCAACCTTCCCTTTTATAATATATGTGCACCATGCAATTCCCTTTCTTTAAAATAAATAAATAGCCAAAATAATTTACATTACCACTGCAGTTCTTTAATGACTTTTAAGGGGGAACATAGGTGCAAGAAAACACTCCTATAGGAACAGCACTGTTTCTCACATCACCATATGAGCAGTTACGATCACAATAGTTTTATGTAAAACCTAGTTGTAAATCTAAACTTTAGCTGACCTACATTTTTCCAGTATGAAAAAGTATTTTTGATCAATAATTCTGAATATATACAATAAGTTACACTGAATGCATGATTTACATAATGCCACCTACCTGCAGCTGCAAAGCACGAAATCATCAAAGCAAACACTGAAGTCACACAACTTGAAGACATTTTTGCAAGCGCTGTATCTTCTCAAATCAACTCCCTTTGTAGCTCTTCATGTAGATTTGCTTCCTTTGAAATTTGTGGTATGTTTTGAAATCAAATCTTGCAGACTTTTAATTGCCTACAGAAAGAAGTAAAAATACAGTTTTAATACAACTTACAGAAATGTTACTGGATATTTAAAATTATCTCTCTTGTAGCAAGAGAAACAGAATTCTTTCTTAAAGGACTACTAGAGGAGTGCATTTTATATTGCCAGATACACAAGGTACTGACCACTTTGCAGCTGTTGCTCTTTCCTATTACACATTGTGCAAGTTGTGATCTGCTTGGAAGTGAAATCCCAGAGTCCTTTCTGTCAACTCATACTGAAGTCCTGCTGAAGCCTGCCAATGGTACTCATAGCCTCAGACATGTTTATTTTAAGTTTTCAGACTTTCTCTGGGATATATAAACATTTGTTTGTTTATTTATCTGCTGCTACCTTTATTATCCCATGGAGAAAATGTTTCACATGTGCTTTAGCTGGTTTACGGGTAAAACAATAAATTTAAGTCATCATTTCTCAGTATCACAAATTTTGAAAACATTTCAAGGCCACTTGACACTAAATATAAATATAAAACTGTTCAGAGTCTTTATTTTAAGAGATTTCAAGACATGATATACCAGGTCAGTAAAACAACTTAAACGTACTATACAAATAAATGACGACACAACTGACGCCTGCAGACATTAAAAACATTAAAAATTCTGACCCCGGAATGTATGCTGTAGATTTCTGAGGGGAAACCCTAGATGTACAATATCCTCTTCTACCTTTTTCCTTTTTTTTTTTTTTGTGGGGGGGGGGGGGGTGGGGGGGGGGGGGGAGTTTGTTGGGTTTTGTTGGAGTTTTTTTGGTTTTGTTTTTTTGATTTTTTTGAGGGGTTTCTGTTTGTTTTGGGGTTTTTTGTTGGTTTTTGGGTTGGTTTTTTTTTTTAAATCTACTCTCAACCCTCCAGATGTCCAGAATGAGACTATAGACCAAGTAGGTAAGGAACCAGAAAGTTGGTATCGTATTCAATCAAGTAAAAGTCTTATCTACTTTAGTTCACTACCAGCCTTCAGGAGGAGAAGGTGACAGATGGCACCTCAACAACCACTAATGCTCACCACAAGGCAATGCCAGCAATTGCAAACAACCATCACGGGGCTAAGTGATAGCAAAATGCTGAGTCAGGACCAAAATCTACACCATGACAACATGAATACCATTTAAAAGGTTCTTGCTGACACTAAAACCGAATGAAGTACAAAGTCAGACAAAAGGTTGTTACACAAAAGGTTCTGTTTCTGTTGTGCAGCCTGTGCCACGCTGTGCACAGCCAAAAGTCTGCACAAGGGAAACCTGCACCTACACCAGCACTCCAAAATACCTGCTGACAGCACTCCTCTGGCTACAAGGAAAACACCAGAAACTCCTTTGCAGAATTTCTCTGTGGGTTGTTGGGCAGAGACAGCACGGCCCTGTGTGGGGGGAGCTGCAGCCACCCACCAAGAAAGGGCTGTTGGTGGCCAAGGCCAGAACTACGGCCTCCAGCAGATCCTTCCCTCAGTGCCCAGCTCCTCTGAGCGGTCCCGGCAGTGCCCCAGGTGCCACCAGGTCCCACCCCTGTGGTGGCCAGGAGCACTCAGACACCCCACTCCTGCAGGACAGAAACGTGGCAGGGGTGAGGAACGAGCTGGAGATCGATCACAACCTGGGGTTTCATGCAGTTCACTTCCAAGCTCAGCTTCCCACATAAGAAGCACATTTGCTTTTATTTCCTGTTTGCTTTTGACACCGGATATTTTAGGCTGAAACTCTGTAAAACTCTTTAACTGGTTCTCCCCCCTGCAACTCCTCATGGCCTCCCTTCCAGTGCCTTAGAAACGTTGTCAGACAACAGCAGTGAATGAAGGAAACCCCTAGGGAATGGTGACTCCAGTAGTGCTACCTAGTAATCTTTATCTTCTACCTACCGGCGCTCAACCTGGGTAAAAGGAGGTAACGCGTGCCTTGGAAGAGTTACACTTATCACTTTGTACAGTGCAAATAAGATCTAGGCATCTGCTATTCACAAAGTTATGTATGATTAATGTATGATTAGATATCCCAAACTGGAGATTCTTTTGCATCAGAATTAAATTATATGAGACTGGCAGTATCTGTGAAAATACTTAGTCATACTAACCTAAAACCTTGACCTCAAAAATTAAAAACCCATGAAACTATCCTGGAATGTTTAAAATAGCCTTAGCCGCAAAAAAAAACCCCAAACCTAAACTGCATTTTTGTTCCCTTCCACACATTGTCCTTTTTAAAACTGGTCCTGAATTTCGGAATAAATATTAATTAATCTAAGAGAAAAAATGTTTCAAGAAATAAATACCTACTTATGCATCATTCAACAACATCAGTTCTGTATTATTTTGCTTATTCCATCTTAAAACATATCACTGTTACTGAAGTGGAATGTTTTATTACTTACAGGTTCTCTGGCACAAACTATTCTTTCCACTGCTTGCTGGGATCAATACATTTAAAAAAATGTGAGGTGAGACTGCAACACTGCAACACAACACCACTGAGGTAAGAAGATACTGCAGTGAAGTTTTATCGTTAATAGCAAGACAAACAACACGGACTCATAAAGCTGCAACAGTCCACCCTAAAACCCCAAACAAGCATGGTTTACCTCAAGTTTTCTTCCATGACATTTTGTAGAAGATGAGTTCATCTTCAAGAAATAAAAGTTCTGGAAAAGCATTAAGACACACACAAAACCAATGCTACAGATGGCTCAAAACAGAAAAACCTCAGAAAATGATGGGTTCCCCGGGCAATTTACAAGGCTTGTAAAAATTATTCATCCTGAACCTACTGGAAGCAACCAGTGAGTTCCTAGATATCTCTCATGTCCCCCAAGAGTGTAAGGTTATATAGCTAAACCCTCAAATCCATGAGGGATACTGAACTTTGTGGTAAGTTATGGCCAACCTTTATTAAGCAGAAATAATAAATTGCTGACAAGAGCATTGGACAATCCTTTAACACAGAAGTTTTTGAACATGAAAATCCAAATCAAACAGGTTTAATGCCAAAACAGCAAGCCATAAGGAATTTATGACAGATATTGAACATCATTTGGGAAGTGAAACATTAGCTGGAATAATTTGTTGCTATTTCTCTAGATGAAAAGAAACCTAGATCTACTCAGCGAGAACATTTGGTTGCTAACTCAATTTTTAAATGCTGCCATAAAGAAAAGTGATCAAATACAGCAAAATGATGAGGTTTCTAGCCAGCGTTAGCTATAAAAGACCATCATAATGTCCTGCAAGATGCCATAGGTGCAAATGGGCAATGAACAAAAGAGAAACCAGAAAAAGAGCAGCTACAGCACACTCAGTAATACACTAAGTAGGAAAATACATTACTTAGATCACTCGTCCATCAGCACAAACCTCTCATTCTTCCATGACATTTTTATAAGGCACACAGTCATGCAAAAATAGGGAGCACATGGAAAGAACTGGAAGTACAGTGATGCTGCTGAGAGCAGCCGAGAATCCCATTCCGTGCCGACCACCTAAGTATGTTAAAAGGCCAAGTTTTGATTCAACTTCGATTTGGGAGAGATGGTTTAAAAGGGAGAGAGAATACATACACATTTCCATCTGTATGTAAAAACTAAAGTGATTTGATTCCTAGCAAAACCCACTGACCGATAACATTTACAAGGTATAACTCATATAACCCGGAGCACGCAGTATGCAATCAAAAAGCCCTAGGCTTCTACTCCAACTCTGCCAGCTTGTGAAGGGTGAATAACAGAGACGAAGATGAAAATTAGGAAGATCCTTCTAAAGAAAGGGCTCACTTGATTGAAGACAAGTAGTCATGAATTTAAAAAGGAGGGCAAATGAAAGATAATGTGAAAAGGTGACAAACTGACAGTGAGTTTTGGGAAGTTGGGTGGATGATATCCAGACTGCTGGCTACACAGCAGCAATTCAAGTCAGAAATCACAGACGAAAACGCTACTAATAATTCATGTAAGAATAAACCCATTAAGCAGGCAGTTTGTCAGCATTTTGGAAAACCTGATCATCCTCAACTGTGACGGAAGTCAGCTATGAAGCTGCTATTATCTGACCATCTGACAGTACCAAAAAGAAACGAATAAGAAAGTAGGTGAGAAAAATTCAGCTGTGGTGCAAAACATGCCAGATTTTGCTTCAGTGTGAAACCTGCTGTCACTAGAAGAACATGTGAAACCTGAAAACTAGGAAAAGTTGAGGCAGCCCACTGAATACGGGGACATTTCCTTTGAAATAAGAGCAAAAAAGCTGCGCAAAGGGATTGGAACCTAAACTATTTATCCAAGAAGTAAACACAACTGCTAGTCAATTTGAGATTCAAAAGAAATTTCCAAGAGAATCATCTTTTCCTTTGGGGTATATCTGGGTAGCTATTTTTGTAACTGAGGTCACGAAAGGGCATATTAAAAGTATAACCAGCAAATCCCAACGAGGAAAAGAAGATGACATGAGAGCTTTGGGTTTACTAAACATACTGTTTTCAGGCCAATCCTTTATACTACTACAGGCTGCAAGAAAGGCTGGCAAAAGACACCATCTGCAGCCGGAGCCACTGCAGATTCTAAGAGGCACGGTCTGCTGGGGTCATTTTCACTGACGTTTGTTGTCATAAAGGCCACTAGTCCTGATAAAAGTGAAGGTCTAAAAAGCACAAAAGAGCCTATTTTGTTGAGAAGTATAATTCTGCAGATGCAATCAGGAATGAGCGCTACTGGGAACATCAGGAAGGATCTTAGTACTACTGGATTTTATTAGGTTTGAAAGAAGACTTGGGGAGCGGAAGGGGGGAAACGCATTTTTAAGTACACGAGGACAAGAAGAGGAGGAAGGTACAAGGTTTTAATTTGGTTTAAAGTAGGAGCCTCTGATGTCCATGAGAATTTCAATGCATAAAGCTTAGCTAGAAACCAGTGAAAAATATGATGCTTTTGGAGGACACTGGGATGCACCGACTGGCCTGTGAGCATGGCCAGCCACAGAAGGACAGATCTCATTGCTACTCTAAGCTAGAGGACAACAAATGCTCCTTAACTCAGTGGTATTTAAAAAAATCTGACTTTGTTAGAGCCAGCAGCAGTAAGCACAAAACACAGATCACTTCAATACACTACTGAAGCTTTCACGAACCGAAATCTTTTTTCTTTGTAAAAATCTGCTACTTGTCTTCCTCAGAATCCCAGTCTTTTGTGGATTTTTTTAAAGCTATCCTTTGAATTAAGTATCACCTTTAATACTACAACATGACCAAAGAATTCAGAAGTTAGAAACATGCTGCTTACTCTTAAAAAAAAACACCTTTACCCTAAGGATTTCCCAGCCCTCACTGACAGGAGCTCCCATGACATAAGTCTCTGTGGTCTATGGATGACTTGTTCCTGAGACATCAGCATTCTGCGCTGTTCTGTCACCAGCAGAAAGGCATCCATCCCCACGCCTGCTTACTGCTCTCCCAAAAGGGGACAGGACTCTGCTCTGAAGTCCTTGAAGTAAAATGAAAATGACTGAGTATAAGCCCTAGCATTGAGCTCTGTCTTCAGAACACCTTTGAGTACCTTTCTACTCACTGTACTTTTAGCAAAATACCTATTAAATATTACTCTTCTTGAGATCAGTGGTCTCCTAAGCTTGAATTTTTACCCACTTTTCTTCTCCTGGTAAATTTATTTTTGCCTACTTTTTCAAAGCTGCTCTGCACAGTCCAACCTAGCAATATATATGCCTGCAGGTGGCCACAGTCACGGGGGCGTTTCTGTTTCCTATTAAAGGTTTCTATAGCACAGGAGTTCACCACATTTACTGCTGAACTGGGTTCTTATTGCTTTATTTTCCTCTTTTCTGTTTCCTTAAGCCTTTTCCCCAATACTCACCATCTGTTTCTTTAGTCACCACCTACCTTTCCCATACAAGTTCTTCCCTTGCCTTAACTCTGTCCTCCTCGTTGTCTAACCTTTTCCTTTACTGCCTGAAGAATAACTTCCACTTCCTCTCCTCCTTATCTACATGGACGCTGGTAATTCCCTCCTCTTTCCATGCATGGTGCCAGAGGTTGCACAGCTCTCTACAACACTAACAAACACTTCTCTACCAAAGCGAGCCAAAAATCTTCCTGTAAGTCACATCACAAGTCCCACCGAAGTGAACGGGGACACTTGAGTGAAGCCGGCAGGATCTGTCCCTTTGTGTTGTTTTGCCATAGCAACGTGAACTCAAGTTTCTGGGCCATCCAAGAAGACCTTCACAGCCAAAGCTTTTTCACTTTTTGTTTGTTTGTTTTACGCATGGCAACCATTTAACTTATTTAACCAGTTTTTCTCCCATTAGTTGGTTCCCTATGCGAACGCAATGAGTACATGCATTCCATGCATAAGAAAAAGAGGCACTCATTTGTCATCAAGTATATCCAAGCTCAGTAAGAAAAAAAAAATCATGAATGGTTAACTACACAAGCAGTTCTATAAACTTAGGAATAGAACAGTTTTTGAGAGAGTTTATTTATAACCCTAGTCCTATTAAATATGTATTTTGCAGATTTCTTTTTTATTAATGACATTTATCCTCTGTCAATTCTGCGTGATTTGCACACGTACAGGTCAGAAAGCTGACTAATAGGGTTAGCAAATATTAATGTGGGATTGAAAATTTGTATGTATTTTTTTTTAGTGCCTGTGTCCAAGGCATATACATGAAGTTCCACCATTCAGAACTCAAAACAGTAACTTATTCATAAACTACTAAGGGGACAGACTCTGTTTTAGAAACAACAAAGTGGTTTCGTTTTCAGGGAATATATGAATAGTAATAAAACTAAAAACCCTGACATATCAAAAGCCCAGGGAAAAAGTAACTCTGATGTCCTGCAGTTCACATGCTGCTGTGCTTGTAATGGGACATTTCAACAAGTCACAGTTAAAGGCTATGGGAACTGGACAAGTGCCAAGGGAAGATGTTTTATGCCATTTAGCAATTGTGCCCCTCTATTCCATGTGACTTTTGTTTTAACATTTTGTTTATTTATTTTCTTATTAACGTATTACAATGTAGCCTGCCAAATTACAGGAAGCCACAAAATATACACAAAGGAGTCCATAAGAGATGTGAAACCATTCCACCTTTTTAATAACAGTTTACTGAGGTTGGTTTTATTACCTGGTACCTATTTTGCCAACAGCTGGCATGAAGCTCCAGTTTGGATGAGGGTATCTATTCCCAGTATCATTTCATAACCAACATTCCCTTCAGCTTCCCAACGCTTTTTAAAATCACCTGACTTGAATTGCTGTGAGTTTAGATCAGAGAAATAAAGTCAAGACACCAGACACTGTGGAAGTTTCAGCTGAATAACCATTGCGCAATATAGCACAAAAGCAAGAGACGGTTTACAAAGACACGATAAAATTCATTCTGTTGTATGTTCCCAGGACTTCCCTTCCCCCAAACACAAGGAGGTATGCAGCTGAATCTTTACGGGCTACGGGGCAAGGTTTTGCTTACCAAGCGTAAACAAGAGAATAGCCTCATACAGGATCAGGATGTAGGAGGGTTTCAATAGGTGGACGGGAAGGAAGTGCATTCAGGAGTCTTTTAGTGGAAACAGTATACAAGACTCTTCCACAAGAAGGGGACTGGAACAGATTCCTTTTTGACAACAGCAGAAATTCCTAGAGGTCACCAAATCTCTACAAAAAGGAATGCACGTGGCACTGAAGACAGAGTTTAACAGGACCAACACCCTGCCTGTAACTGGAGTACCGGATCAGAACTTTTCTACTTTAACACAGAACCCCTGGGGACAGCCTACGTCAGAGCATCTCTAAAGGGAGTGGAGGAAACAAGGTGTTGGGATGCTGTACAGTTCTTATGCTATAATGGCTCAAGCAATCTGCAGTCCAGTACCAGCTTCAGCCACGTATTTTCTGTGCAACTCGCAGTTACTCTATTCTTTCACAAGCAAAAGAGTCATAACAGCACCTCGACACAGCCACAGCAGCCCCCCCATAAGATCTACCTAGAACGACAACACTACTTTCAGCAGTTCTGCTTCCGTCTTCTAGTTGGAAGATGGATGAAAAAAATCTCACTTCTCTTAGCAGGGAATACCAGTGGCCAATTATATGCCATCTTCCAGATGAACATTCAGGTAGCAGGAGGAGGAAAAAGGCAGAGAGTTCTAGAAATGTACAAACATAAAGACTGGGTTAAAGTTTTCACAGCAGCCCAAGAAATCTGTGAGTCTCAAATCTACATTTAAATAAAACTCAGATTCCAAACAAACTCAACCAGTAATATCTCACCACAACCAACAGGAACCAGGCTCATGTTTCTTAAATAGAACTCGCTGCTTCTGAAAACTTTGCCCTGAAACAAAAAGATTTATAGTGCATAGGAATCTTCAGGCTGAAGAAGATCATAAATTGCATGAAACAAATCTCTACAGCCTTTCCTCCTCATAGTTAAATTTCTTTGGCCTAATTATTTTTTTTATGGTTTCTAATTGGAAACAGAATAGGTTTCCTGGCACTGGACTATCTTACTCTTAACAAACACAGTAGCAGCCAACAACCTCACACAAATGTCATTTATCTTTAGTTTTACTTGGCTCAGTTTCTAATTGCACACCTAAACTAAACAGATAACAGCTCTAATGTACCTATCAAGACAGATATAACCCTAGGGAAGGCACCTCCTTGTGGAGAAGGAGCCACAGCAGGGTGGAAAGTTACCAATAACTCAGCAAGGCCTCTTCCACTCAGGGTAAAACATTTCAGCAAATTATTCTGTCAATGAATGCTTGACGCTGTTGTTTTTTCAAGACTAAACTGCAAAACCTTAGAATTGTATCTAGAAATATTCTAGCCAGAACCTTCCTACCAGGAAAATAGCTAAATCAATCTCTGTTGGATTTAAAATCTTGAAATTACCTCTATACATTTAGAAAAGTGTTTTTGAAACCATGGCCTACAAATACCCGAAATTCTCCGGGTTAATGGTGAGAAACCCACAAGGAATAATAATGAAAAGCAAGATTACGGCACTAAGCAAGCATAAATTCGCTATATAAGGATGCAGTCCTCTTTGGTGGTGGCAGGAGTTGGGGAGGTGGTCCGCAAATTGAACTGGATTGAAACCCAGCATTTCCCATTACAGGGGATTTGGATGAGGTGATACAAATCAGCCCTCCCCATTGCCGCTGGCCATAAGATACTACAAGATGTAAATTAACAGGTTAAAATATTAACTACAAGGTGCTATAAAGATAAGCGCATGCATTATCAAAACCACATTTTGGAAAAAATAGAGTTGTATTGAATTTTACTCTCTAAATTAAGGCATACTCTAGAAAGCATGTAGATTAATAGATTATTTCTTCAGGTTGCTAAACAAGAACACAAGATAAACACGTTTATCAAAAGTTAGCTGCTAGCCACTAAATTTTCAGATGCACATCTGTAAGATAGGAAACTTCTCCCACACAAATAGGGAAGACCTTAAAGTGCTACACAGTTAAAAGAATGAGTCAAAAGGAGCTTCCCTTTGTGTAGGAGTAATCTACCCTCTCCCTAATCGTCTGACAAATAACCAGTGTAATTTAATTTGTTGGGCAGAGAAACATGTTCAGGTCAAGGCACAACTTTTTTCATTAAAAAGTTATCATTTATAAGCACTGCGATGAGGATTTGTTTCAGTCCAGATACACATCACTGGCATGTTCCACTCAGAATGTGAATATTCTCACGTATAATTTTTACTGTATAGAATTTCCTCTCTTTCATTATTTTGTATTAAACGTATACATGAAGACTGTAAAAAGGTAAGTTTAGGGAGATGGAAGGCCACAATAAATCCGTACATTCATATAAATAATTTGTATGCCAGAAGGAAATCACCGCACCTCATCCCTGAAGTGAACCAAATAACCGGATCTACAAGTATTCAGAAACACTGGTCATTTTAAACACTGGAGGGAGGAACTAATCCATCACATAACACGAGCTGTACATATTGGAGGAGTGACCTGGTCCATTAACGTAATAGTCTTAATGTAAGAAAAGGCCCATCTTTTCAAATACCACAACAGTTGTTTTGTAAATCAAACCACAATTTTGCTTCACCCAAATAATTGTCAAAGTGTTGCATTGGTGATAAAAATACTACCATAGTTCTCAGCCACACTGTGTCAAATGCTGCAATAGTCTAATAAATTACTTCTATAAATATAAGACAAAAGAGGACATATCAGTCTTCAATCCACCTCCAGCTTCTTGGCAAAGAAATACACGTATTCAGCAGATCTATCCTACACAGTAAGCTCACTGGATACTTTGGGATTTTTTTTATTGTCCCTGACTCTCACAATGAACCTACACTGATTTCCAACAGAAAATGCCTATGCTTATACAGGAAATCAGGGTATAAGCGAATTACCATTCTTTTTCAGAATCGTTAACGTTACCTTATGTACCACAACCCCTATTGCCTTTTCTGCAGAAAAACAACTTATACGTGTTAGCTCTATAATTAACCTGTTTCAGACCCATGACCTCTAGATAAGCTCTTCTCCTGCAATCTAAATAGGTCTCCTGCAAGGTCACAACTAAACTTATTTAAAAGAGGGGCCTTTTCCAGCTGACTCCTAAAATCTTACAATATGTTGCAACAGGAAAAAAAAAATATAAAAAAAGCTGAACTTGGCCAACTAGTGTATAGAAATTAGACAGACTATTAAAGAGAAGTGCTAAATACAATGGAATTAAATTTGCTAGCGATAAACAGATATAGCTCATTTTAAAGTACTATTCACGGAATGAATACGAAATAATGATTTTCACATTTACCTCAATAAATTCTTTTACTTCATTATAAATACACCATAAACTAGCATATTTTGCCAGTCATAATTATTTGTAAGGAGTACAATTCAACAATATAACACTTCCAATGCAATATATAAAATGTTCTCTGCTGAACTCGACAAATCTGACTATTTAGGTACTCAAGGTCGTAAAGGATGTTCTTTTAAAAAAAATCTATTTTGCCACACTGGAAATAAAAGTCCCTCTTTCAGTGATTTCCAGAGATGCGTAAATCTGTTTCATTTTGGCTACCATAGAGTTAACTGTTGCTGTAATAGCACAAGAAATGCTGTTCTATTGGATGACTGCCAGCACATAAAAATGCAAATCCACAGTTATGGATAAAGCAATTCCAATTGCACTACTTCTTCACTAGTACGTTTTTTATGGCAAAACATGCTTCTATTCATGAAGCAGCTAGAAACTAGCATACCGCTGTTAGTCACCACAAATATTACTGCTATAGAAGCAATGCCTATTTATAATACACAAATATTTTGTAGAACTAGATCAAAAGTAATTTGATTGCAAAGATATTTGCAATCTGTATCCCACAGAGTATTTTCCGAGATCTAAATAAGTTGCCCAAGACATGGTAATTCATATCTTAAATATTAACAGGATATTATTGGAGATATCAAATAAAAGAATTTTAAGACAAATTAGGCAAAATTTTAGCAGTATTTTCAAATAACATTATAACAGAAATCTCACTTTGACTTTACAAACTCTGTACTTCAGCGTCTCAGAGAACCATACAAGGGAGAAAGTTTTGTGATTCCACAAAAATAATGGAAGAGGGTGATCATCAATGGAACTTCCCATGCATCTTTTTGTACCTTCAGTATCTGGCAACACTTCTTAGAGAAGAATGTGTGGCCACTGGAATATGCATATACCAGATCACTGAAACAACGGGAAGAAAATTCATATTCATTTAACACCTCGGTATGTGGTCAGTGCCATTCCAGAACCAGAGGAGCTTACATCGCTTCCTTTAAACCTGATCTGGGACTGTCAATTTCAATTGAACTACATTTTGTCTCCACTCCTTCCAAGACCTAAGGCTAGGAGAACACACAATTGTTATCACTCATAAGTCGCAAACTGGCTAGTCCATGGCAAATGTTCCCAGGCATGTTTTTACCCACCATCAGTAAAGATCTCTCATATTTACTGCAGGGTAAGAGCTCGTCCCCTGGCTCTTACTGGGGAATAGCTGACATGCTGCAAATTCCCATCTTCACTTAGCGTTCAGCAATCTGTTTGTGTACCCATACCTTAAGTATTTGCCATTTGGCTGCATCAGACTTCACAGACTAGAAACAATATGGATCAACGTAAGTAACCCAGATAACCTTCTTGGGCAGCAGCCTTTGCATTCAGCGTTCCCAGCACAAAAGACGTAATCAATTGTTACGCCAATACAAATCAAAAAGAAAAATCCTAATTGATCCGTGCTGGGAGTGTCAGTTGACCTTTACAAAAATAAGCTAGTAATGACTTCTTGAAACCTAAGAGAATATCTAAAAATATTCTCTCTTATGGAAACCCTAAATACTAGGAATAGTTTCTTGTGAGAATACAACTTTTTTGCAACTCAACTTTAGTTCTCAAGATTTCTATAGACAATCATAAATGTGCTACAGTAATACTTTTACTGTGCAAATATTTTGCCTACCTCATTATCTAAAACTTTAGGGGATTACTCAAAATATCATTTCTTGGGTTTAATTAATTCATCTCAAACATCTTCAAAGAGATATTTCACTTAAATAAACCTCTAATGTTTTTTCAAGTTCACTTCTGGCTACGACAGAAATTCCATTCAGAAGAGTGGGAGACATGCCTCCTAGAGCAAACTATTAAGTAAGTATTCAGAAACAATGTGTTTATTTCAATGTATAGTTGTGGGGCACATTTTTTTTCCAAGTAAATTGACATTCATCTTCTAAAGAAATACTATCAAATGCATAGGCCCAAGGTTTTAGCAAATTGCAACTGCGGTAGGAAGAGAGACTTCATAGACAGAAAGTTTTGTGTTCCCCCTGCTGGTTTAGCAATTAACTTCAAAACACTGTTCCTAGAGGTAGGCATCAAGATGCTGGGGTATATAAAAGATGGTCTGCATGCCACAGAACAAAAATCGAAGCTTGATTTTTAAAAGGAATCACACCCATGGAAGGTATCAGTTACATACTCTGACTAGATGAGGCTCTGGACGCACAAAATGTGCATCAAAATCCATGACCAAACAAGACTTCCCCAGGGAAGGAAAGCATGCTAGAGGAGAAAAATTTGAAGTGTCACTTTAAACTTCACAAGGTTGGACTATAGCAAACAATTGGGGGAAGCAAGTTTCAGAGTAAAGGACTCTTCACTGAAGGAAGCCAACCTGCCCCCGCTCCGACACCCGTCCCTCCCTTCCTCCCCCAGCCAGCCAGGAACGCTGAGCAGCGGCTGCAGCAGCTGGTGTCAGCCAAGGTCTGCGTCCTAATGAGAGCAGCTCCATCCCAGCTAGAATTCAAGCCCTGTGAGCCTTCAGGGGTTAAACTGGAGCTCTTCAAATGAATAAGCATCTTCCATTCACATTTTGCTAACACTCTCATTGGACATACTTTGACAGGACACCTGTGCAGTCCTAATTAAAACCCAGCTACCAACTCACATTGTCCCTGGCATTCATGGAAAAAATGCGGACTGTAAGGGAAATAAAGTATTCCTGGCAAGAAGTGATACACAAATACATTTTGTCTTTGGAAGAAGTTGTATTTACATGTGTAGTTTTAAAGTCTTCTGTGTATGCGACTAGCAACAGGGCTCACTGTAAGTCAAACCTAATTGGTCCCACAAGCCATCAAAAAGCAGGTGGCTCTCTCACTCTGGGCCTTCTTCCCAGAGGGGGTCTAATATCAGCCCGTTTGGCCTCATCCAAAAAAAAAAGTAAACAAATACTTAGCTTGGTATAAACACAGACCCAACCAGGTAAATTTCTTTCTTAGAACAAAATCATGGCACTCATTCATCCAAGTCTCTCTCTAATAGGTTACAAACCCTATGAAGAGGGTTCTGTCAAAATTGAACTGTGCTGATGATCATCCATTTGAGAAGAAAATAATAAATGATAGCAATTAAATTAAAACAGCTACAGCTTAGTAGAACTGAGATAAGCAGATTTATATCTGGTTACATCCACAGCAAGCGTAACAGGCATAACCACACATGCAGCAATACCTGAAGTCTTTTCTTTTGAGAAAGACAAGAAGTATCATTAGAAGACAATAACTTTGGAATTACAAGTGCATCTGAAACCAGGGAAAGTTGAAAAAGTTACTTCATTTACATCTAAGTTTAACAGCCTCCTATTGTTATTGCTAGGAGTGATGTGCTCAGAAGGCTGCAGTGAACTCACTTCAATACAATCCCTGCAAAACATGCAACAGTAAATCCCACCGGTCAACAACTCCCCACTGAAATTGTAACGAAGTGACGCGATACTGGCCTTTATATTATTCCGACATACTCTGAAGTTTATACTCTGCCGGTACATTACTAGGTTCCCAGCTGGCCTCGTTACGGGTACCATGACCCCAATACGCACGGTAGGGTTCGTATCTGTGAAGGATTTAGCTCGGTACCAGTAACTCGCCCAGCACGTCCCAGCCAGCCCGACCCAAATGATTTTCGCTAGGACACCTGTAGCCTTCCCTCGCCAGGAGCCCACCCGCTTAACCCTCACACGGAGCCCGCAGGGTCTGCACCGGCGACAGGTTTCCAGCCCCTCACCGCCCACGCGTGGACACTGCCCGTCCCAGCCCCTCGCAGGTCCCGCACCCCTCAGCCCGGCAGCTCCGCGGAGGCCGGCGACCCCCCCGGGACCCTCCCGCCGCCCGCTGCTGTCCCCGCTCAGCCCCGCGCAGGGTGACATGTCGCGGGGCGCCCGCCCCGACGGCTGGCGCATCCCCGCGGGGCACCCACCGCCTCAGCCCGGCCCGACGGGGCGGGGGGTCGCGGCCGCCGCACCTACCTGGCAGCGGGTCCCTTCACGCCGCGTCCCGGGAGGGGCAGGCGCGCAGCGGGGCAGCTACGCCATGGGCACCGCGGCGCCGGCCGGCCGGGAGGGGACGGGACGGGACGGGACGGGAGGACAGCCCTCACCGAGGCCGCCCAGCGCCGGCCACTGCTGCCCGGCCGGCGGTGCGCGGGAGGAGGAGGCGGAGGAGGAGGCGGCCGCCGCCCGGCCCCCAACCCGCCAGTAACCCCATGGCGCGGCGCACACGGCGGGGCGGAGCGGGGCGGGCGGGGCCCCGCCGCCATTGGGCGCGGGGCGGGGACACCGCCGTGACGGACGGACGGACGGACGCCTCCTCTCCCCGGGCCCCCCGCCGCCGAGCGCGCCCCCGGGCCCGCGCGCCCCCGGGCCGCACCTGAGCCCAGGCCCGGCCGGCGAAGAGGGGACGCGGGAATGTCGTCCCGGTAACAAACAGGGAGCGGCGGCTCCCCGCGGCAGCCGGGGAGCATGAGGGGCCCAAACCCCATCTGTGAACCGGGGCACAGCGGCGATGGACGCCGCGCAGGGCAGCCCCGGCCAGGGGCACCTGCCCCACGGCCTTCGTCAGCCACAGGTTTACGTTACCCGCGTTAAAAAAAAAGACGTTGAGCAGCTGGCAGCCCGCGTCGATGTAGTTTGGGCTTGTGCATCCCATCGGGTGCCAAGCGTGAGATACGGTGTGAGGTACGCTCGCAGCCCCCATGCGATGCCGGGGTACAGCCCCCGGCGCAGCGCGGGGAGGGAGCGAGGCCGGGGGTCGCCCCGCGCAGCCAGCCCGGCGCCATGCCCTCGGGGGCACGCCAGAATCGGCCACCAGCCGACGTCACAGTGAGCCCCGCTAGGCACCGTGCGGAGCGAAGGACCGTGCGGGGTGAGCTGTCCTTCGGGACCTGCATCATGGGGTGGACCTGCATCATGGGGTGGACCTGCATCATGGGGTCCACCCGCAGCCCGGCTCCACAGTGATTTCCTCCTCCAGCAGGGAAGAGCGGAGAATTGGTTTCTTAAGACTACGAGGTCTGGTTGGTGCCGCTCTACTTCTCATTACCTATATCTACTTTAAAAGTCATGGGAACTCAGCACTGCTGGCACTGTGCAAGAATGAATACAGCAAAACTCCTCTCACAAAATTGAGCCCTAATCCTATTACTATCCAAAGAAGCAAATATTCCTGTGTAGGCACGGACACCATGCAGAGATATAGGGAAATGCACTGGAGTTTCAGAATGTTTCAACAAGATTATACTAGTTTAATTCGCTTTCTTACTGGGGGCGTGTGTGTGTGACAATTTTGTTATAGTTCTCTTTGACTTCATTAACAATCCAGCCATTTGGCCCCGATTCATCAGTGCTGAGTTCACACATCTACCCAAGAGGCGCGTTAAGAGAGTTCAGACACAATTCAGCAACTCTTCAAATGCCGGGTTGCATCCTAGAACGAGCCATTGCCAACTTAGACTTAATTTTGATCTCTGCCGATTTGGAGGAGTCTGACTCACATCGTTCTGCTGCACGTACCATACATCAGGAAACGGTGGGATCTCGGGAAGTGCTGAGCACCCCCAAAGACTAGGCCTCAAAACTTCTACATTATCTGTATATGAGACCTCTAGCAAGTGAATCAAAGATTGCTATAATAAGCATCTATTCTGCATTAAATATTTCAGTGAACAGGCGTATAAAACCTGCAGAAACAAGAAAAATACAAGTTCAGACTGCTCGTTGGCAGCCTAAGCCCACTTTCACAATTTTTTATTTAGTGTTTGAAAAGTTGTGCATGTTGGAGCATGACATACTCCTATCACTCTCAGTCTATATGTAGGATGCAAAATCTTTGCAAGAGAGATGTGGAGGTGGGGAAAGTCCCTTCAACAAAGAAGAAAATTAATATTCTACAGCACTAAATGCAACGTATGTATTTCAATGCATATTGTGTGTCTACTATATTTCCGCTGGCTGAAATTCCAGAGTGCTGATTAAAAATGGGATCGAAACTTAAGCAAACCAATCATTTTTATTTTTAATACTCATTTAGGTCCCAATCCCACAAAGATTAAATTAAACAGATTAGGTTCACTCAAATGAGCAGCCATGAGAGCTGTTTCAAGTGTGTGAAGTCAGATGCCTGCACAAGTCTTGGCAGAACCAAATTCTTTGTATGCAGGTCTGACTACAGCCAAATTATTTTCACCGTTTTCACTGATGTTGGTTGAGAACTAATTCTTGACCTTGGAGACAACTCTGTTAGGGACTGAGCATCCTTGATCATAGTACAGACTTTACACTGCTTCCCTTGGTGTCTGAAAAAGTTCAAGACTTTCCAAGACATGCTCAACGTTGATTTTTAGTTATAAACTAATATGTAAATCAGATAAGAGCTAATGTATACGAAGTTCATGGACTGAAGACGTGAAAAATTGCTTCATAAAAGTACAATTAGGTGCATGGGTTGGCTCACCCAGGAACATAATAACATACAGTTGTCTCTGGCATTTTTTTTTTAGGTTTGTTTTGGGTTTTTTACATTTAATGGCAGAATAAACAGAAAACACCTAATTTCTTATTAAAACCAAGGAAAATTCCTGTAATCTTAGCTGTAGTGTTCAATCTGCAGCTGTGGAAAACAATTATATACATAATTTACATTTTTACTTACTTTTTAAGTATTTGCTAATCTACTGATTAACTTCTTGTCCAGGGCAGGATTATTTCACTTAGCAGGCATTGGTCCAAGCCAGCAATGTAATGTATTATACTCACTAAGCTGTATGAAAGCTGTGACAGTTCAGTTTTGCAAGAGGTTTAGAGGTTTTCACAGTGCTACATAATTAAGCCTAAGTAAATGTCAATTCTTACCTTAAAAACTATGCACCAAGTTAAAACTATTAACATCACTTGGCAGTTTTAATTTCTTTTTTTTCCTCCTTTCCTTTTTTAATTTTTTTTTTTTTTAGACAGCATCAATTCTGATTCATTAGCACCAACGCTTTTATTTGCACAGGCCCATGAAATTCAGCAGGGAAACTTCTGTGTAACAACTACTTATTGACTACTCACACAAAATTAAGGGCCAGCTTCAGTCACTAACTTCACACGATGGTCATAAAGCTGTAACCTGCACTGAAGAGACACCTGAGTTCACATCACCCAAGCCAGAAGCAGTATCAATCCATTAAAATGGCATCCAACCTGAACTAACTAATCCTTCCCAGGGACAGGGCTTATTAATTTGGATACAATTTTATATTCATAGAATCACAGAACGGTCTGGGTTGGAAGGGAGCTTTAAAGGTCATCTGGACCAACCCCTCTGCAATGAGCAGTGAAATCCTGAACCAGATCAGGTTGCTCAGAGCCCCGTCCAACCTGACCTTGAATGTTTCCAGGGATGGGGCATCCATCACTTTTCTGGGCAACCTGTTCCAGTGTTTCACCACCCTCATGGTAAATATTTTCTTCCTTATATCTAGTCTAAATCTTCCCTCTTTTAGTTAAAAGCCATTACCCCTTGTCCTATTGCAGCAGGCCCTGCTAAAAAGTTTGCCCTCATCTTTCCTGTAGGCCCCCTTTAAGTACTGAAAGGCCACAGAGGCTCCCTAGAGCCTTCTCTTCTCTAGGCTGAACAATCCCAAATCTCTCAGCCTTTCTTCATATTATTTTAGGTCTTTACAATATAAGTGGCATGCATGTACCAGCCTTCATCAGCCCTAAGCCAAAGGTCTTCACATCACACTCTGTGATAAGGAAGAGACAGATCCCATGTTACTCTGGGTTTACATGAGCCAAACAGCCTTGGCATCAGCCAGGTTCTTGAGTGCCCGACACACTGGGTATCCATCAAACAGCTCAGCTAACACATTTACTACTCATTCAACAAATAACTCCAAGTACGTAATTTTAAGCAGACACTACTGAAGATCATGAAGTGTTATTTATAGTTAACCAATGCTGATTTATTGAACCAAAGCAACAGATTCAGCTCCTTGTGAAATCAAATTTCACAGAAACTGACATTTTTTAATACATTGGAGTTTAACAACAGAATTAGAGTTCATTTGTTATCCAAACCTTACCATACTAAAACCATTTTTGCCTGTGTAATTTCTGCAGTTTCAAGAAACACAAAATCCTCTCTGCCTTCTGTAATGACACTAGACTGGGGCCTTGGGACCAAACGTGGAACTAGGGACTACGTGCTGTAGTTGGTATGGCATTGAATATACTTCCTGCTAATGAACATAGTCTTATGATGAATCCACTGCCACAAGTACAAGTGGGCTTTAAATAGTTGCTGCAGGATGTAGGCATGTGATGATCACTTGCCTATTTATAGCACTAATTAAAAGTACTTCACCCACCAAAAGAAATGGAGGGTACAATAGCTCTACAACATGTTTATTCTCAAATTGACTTGGAGATTCTAATCCTGAAAGCACAGACTTCCACAAATGAGCAACTCAGTATGAAAATGTTTTCTTGTCATAAAGTATTTCAAGATCACAGAAATTATTCTCAGACATTAATAAGGGCTAATTCTCACAAAACTCTCTTACTTCACACAGTGTCTAGAATCTTTTCAAGGCTAAAAGATTGTCCCAGCCGCTATAGCATTAAAAAAAAAATTAAAATAACCAAAGATAGTAAGGATCACACTGTTCTAAGAACTATTTGACTGTTTGCTTTTACATTTATAGATCATGTTCTACATTAAGTAAACACAGGTTCTGTAACCCTGGATCCAGAAAACAGGCCAGCAGCCATGCTCTTGAAATGGTAAGCACTGGCAGTTTTGAAAGTCCAGAAAAGAATAAATATCCTAATTCACTAAATTTCAAAAATAAATGGATGAATAGGCATCCTGCAGGAATTCCTCCTGTTCGGAATTGGGGCCAAGCACGAGGAGTATGTTCAGATGAGTGCAGTTATTGCTCTGGTCACCTGTTCTGCCCCTCTCTGAGGTAAAATGCCATTTAAAATTAACTTTGTGATTAAAGCTGAAATGTTTCACTGTGCAGCTGGAGGCAGGGAAAGGAAAGGTCTAAAAGCCTTAACCGTAGGTTGCTGACTAGGTATGGGTTGTTATGCTGCAGTAACTCCATCACCACAGTTATGTGACTCTACCCATACAACCTTTAATATGTCAATAAAATTAAGCCATTTAAAGCTTCTTAGGAAACAACTCATTAATACAAACTAATGAGGTAAAATTCTACATTCCTTACTGAGTGATCCTGCATTCCTTGAACACCTAAAACTTTTGCCAAAGGTAAGTGCGTTTTAGCGTTGAACTGTTAGGCCTGTCTACACTTGAAAGTTACTTTGGATTAAGGCAGGGAATGAATTTCAAGTGCAGCAGCAAATCTGGAATAATTCCAAACACAAACAAGTCATATACGAACCAATCCTGAAAACTATCATAGGTTTTGAACTCAAAACTGATGCTACATATCCAACTCAAATAACACATTCTTACAGATTTCAGGTTAAAAAAGGGAAGGAAAAACACCAAAACCCCTCCAGCATGCCTAACCACCCCCCTTGTGCCTCCCATTCTTACCTGCATGCCTTGCACAGGCTCCCCTATACCCAGCACTCCTCTTTTACTGACTCTGATATGCCCCTTACCCTCCTTCCAACATTTTTCTGATAAGATGTTTATAGGCCCTCAACCTAACAAGTGCAAACACAACAGACCACAAGAGGGAGGAAAGAAAGAGAGATTGTATGAGAGAAGGGAAAAATCAACAAAAGATCAAACAAGAAAAATGTGAAACTAGCATACCTTCACTGCTCAATCATTTCTTTCTGGCTGGATCCCATTTCTCATCTTGCATGTTGTCTGTTTAAAGCCCAGTCCAAAATCTACAATCAAATAGGCAGAAGTCAATAGCTGACTTTAAACTCTTCAGTTCTGGACAATTCTTTTTATGTTTGATCATAATACACATAGAACTTAGTCATATAAAAAATTATTAAATAATTAACATATACAGATACTTTCAGATTCAAGCCCACATATTAAATAACTCATATTCACCCTTGTTAATACTTAAAATATGGAATTATACATATGACTACAATTGCACATGTGGTTTACAGGATCGGGTCCCAAACTGCTGTATTCTGTTTTGAACTTTATACTGCATGCTTGTGGTTTCAAAACCATATTATGGGTGGAATTCCTTGCAGCCAAGATGTAAATATCACAGGCTAAAATCTTCTCATGTATGCAATGGCCTAATTACTTTATTATTTATATAATATCCACAGGGTGCCAAATGTTTTACTGAAAAACATCAAGACAAAGCTGCCGCATAGAGAGCTAACAACTTCAATGAGCAAAGGTAAGTGAAACAAAGGAATGCAAGACAAAGTAATTGAGCATTGAAGTTTTAACACACTATGTCAGTTATGTGGCTTGGATGTTTTCTTTTAGCCCTTTTGATCTTTTGTTGATTTGTTTTTCTCTTTTTCATCCTTTCCCAATCTGATTTGATTGCAAGCACACGATCCACTGGGTCATGACACAGAAATGGAAGCAGATTCAAGTACAGCCTGCCTCACAGATTAAGCAGAGCCAAAAATCAAGCAGCTAGATACATAGTCATCATCTTCCATAAAGTAAATTTCATCCAGAACAGTAAAAATGCCTGAAACAAGACTGCTTAAGCTTTATTTCTGCCCCAAAATAAATTGGCTAGATGTTCAGAATCTAGCTATAAATCCCAGAGAAATTAGAAAATTTCATGTCAAATAATAAAAAAAAAAAAAACCACCAAAAAAAACCAAGCCAACCAACAAAAACCAGGAGTTGCAAGTCCTTATTTTATTAAATGAAGTTATCGTTTTGTTATCAGTCTGTTTGCAAAGGGGCTTAAGGATGAGGAGGTCATGAGATGTTTATTAGGTGAAACAGTATGATATTTTTGGAGTCCGATTTAGGCAATCACATTTTAAAGTGATAAAGGAACCATAAAATGAGTTCATCTTTAGCATACAGTTTGTTTCCAAAATTGCTCCCCTGCAAGGAGAAGTCACCCATTTAATCCTACTAGCCATATGAACTTAAATACCAACCTGTGGCAAAATTTCTGGATTTGGGAATCACCAGAGTAAATGCATTGCTCAGGCTGCAATTTATTTCTTGTTTGAACTCCAAAAGTTCGAGGAAGGAATTCTGCACAGCTGCTCTGTGCCAGGTTCAGATCTGCTCCTGGAAAACACACTTTTATTTTTATTTTGCAACAGAAATTAGCAATACTACTACAAAAGAAATGTGCAAAAATGCTTAATTTTGTACTTCACTATGTGACTTTCCATTTAGATCTAGCTAGCATCATAAATTAATGTAAAAGTTTTTCCTTCACATATACTGTGCAGTGTTGAATATTTCAGAGGACATACTCTTTTGTCTTCAGCTATGTGTGTAAGAATTAGAGTCTTTTTACAAGCGTTAGATCTCAACTTCATCCCTCCCAGTGATCTGTAATATATTACATTCCTTATTTTGCTTTAAACTGCTATTGCTAACGCCTTATGTTGGATATTTGTTTGTTTTTCCCACATGTTAGTTAATCGTCCTTGGAGTTGCAGTAACACATGTGCCAGGGAATGTGACCTATCAATCCTAACTGTCCTTCATTGAGTCTGAGTGGAGATGTAAGACAAGTGCATACATATGATATTTAAATAGTTTACACTTAAATTTGACACATAATTTGCTGCAAGATGACTTCTATGTCATACATAGATTCATAAAATACCAATTATTTAGTGTAGACGTATGTGACTTGCTATCAAAATCCATTCTTTGTTGCCATTCACACATTAAAAAAGCCAAATGCAAGTTTCTTTTTCCACATATACACAAAAGATCAAGAGCGGTCTTGATAAAAGAGAGAGAGGAGGAAAACCAACCCAACCTCCTATCTGCTCCTTTACCAAACCTTGAGACAAAATATTGATCTTTCCAATTCTTGGGTCTCTTGATTGCAGTAGTGAGAACAGGGCTTGTGGAGAAAGACAATCTTTCAACATAGAAGTCCACACAGATAAGTTGAAAGCAGCTGAAAGCACCTTGAAACAAACTGACCAACAACACCAATCATAGCACAGATCCAAAGACAAAAAATATGAAATACCAGTTCACAAGCAGTCCAGAGTATATTCAACTAGCTGTATTTTGATTAATATTCCTCACTAAGAGCCCAAGAACAAGTCTTGGTAATTCTCACAGCTGCTTCTTGTAACCCACCAACATCCCCTGCCTTGCACAATTTAACAAGAATTTTACATATTTCTGAATTATTTGTTCCACAGAACTGGCAATGTCAAATATGAAAGCGATAATG
Source organism: Alca torda (assembly GCA_008658365.1). Taxonomy (NCBI): domain Eukaryota; kingdom Metazoa; phylum Chordata; class Aves; order Charadriiformes; family Alcidae; genus Alca; species Alca torda. Next base: position 16,639,701 of record CM018087.1, on the reverse strand, counting down.
AGCTGAAGGACATCAGCAAACTAAGTACGTCAGAGCCAGTGCCCCCAATGTTATCAAGGGGAAATTGCTTAAAAGCAGGGGTAACCCAGGCCCTGCTACATCGCAGGGCCGAGAACCTTTTGTACAAAGCAGGTTGCTTACACTCACGACGTGTGAGCTGTGCGTCTGTTGAACCATCTGAAGTTTATCAGGCAGACAACAAAATTCCACACTCAGTGGTGTCGAAAACCATGGAGAAAAAGAAACAATCAAAAGCAAGTTATACTTTCAACAGAGATCATAAATTTATGTATCCAGCAAATTTGCTATTCAGGTCTTTTCAGTTTTGCTGTTGCCTTAAGGGTTAATTTTATCTCAAGGACTGGGAGTTCCATCTGCACCAAAATCTTTTTTCTGAAGTATTTATAGGCTGGTATGGTAGGCATCCACCATAGCAATATAGATCTGCAGGAGGTTTCAAAACTCATACTGAAAATTTGATGCTTTTCTGAACTAGCCAGAATGTACCTAAAAAAAGTCAACTTGCATAGGGTGTAATAAACCAAAATTACTAAGAAAGAAGCATTATGGGCTTCCATATTCTTTTTGATACTTCATTTGTTTCATTCAGTTGCTCTTGGGCAGGGTGGGGGGAGCAGGGAAAGGAAAAAACCCCACAAACCATTTCTACACAGCATAGTCTTTTTAAAACACAGAAAGATAACATTTACCTACTCTAGAAAATATACCAATACATCCAAGCACACACAGACAGACAGGAAAATCTATAAACCAGAGAGCTCTGTGTTATCTCACAGATAAGGACAACACATTTTTTCGTGTTACTCAGATATCTATATATTCAGACGTCAAGATATTTTGATATCAAGAGGCAACAGAAGAAGAATAGTTAACTACATTGAAAATTGTTCCTAATGCATGAGCCACAAAACTATCACTATGAGGGTGAGAAAGGCCTCATGCTAAAGAACATTGGCTGGCCTCCATCTGTCTCATCCTGTTTCTCCCATGAAATAGACCAACCACTTTGTTAATGAACAGTAATTAATTCCAGAAGGAATAGGAGGTACAGGAACAGATTCGCATAATTTTTTTTTTTTTAAAAAAGAGCAAGACGTGTTAATGATCAGACTGTGGGTATCTCTCTATTAACAACTAGCGGAGTACAATAGGAAGGGGTCTACAGAACAAAACAGAATGTGTTGAGGGTCTGATGTCTACACTACACACAGTTTATGGGAGTTATTTCCAACCAATTCCAGTGTGGACTGCACGTCCATTAGTTGTTGGTGCAAGTTAGGTCCTGGGTCACAATTTCATTTCACCCAGGAAGAATTCTGTTTGTGTACTCTGAGACTGCAGACCATCTTACAAACCAAACCCCGATATGGGAATGACCAGGAGGTTCATTTCCAAAGCCTGCTCCTGTTCCAACATAAAATGCTGAAGTAGGCATATCCCAAATACCTCAAAGGACACGATTTTAGTCTGACTGCTGTATGGGGATCCACGTGGGCCAGAGAAACTTACAGAAAAGATACTGCAGGGCACTGACAGCACTAACACTTGCTGCCTGCCAAATAGATGCATCTGCCGCTATTCTGAGATGGTCACACTCAAAGTGAATTCAAATTCACAAAACATTTTTAGATCTCTGCTTCTAAGGGTTGAAATCTATGCCAATGTAGAGAAACAGCTTTTATGTACTGCTCTGCCCTTCTTTATTCCTATTTTGACTCCATGTGGTGTCCAGGCTTTGTACTGTCCCTCTGCTAGGGAGAACTTCACTGACTGTCCATGAAGGGATTGTAGAATCCTTTTCCCCAGTCCTCTTTCTCCTCTCAAACAAAACACAAATGACTCTTACATCACACTTTGAACCTCACGTATCCATACATGTATGTGTGAGGCAGGTATACCAGAGGAGATACCGTCTTGTGCTTTATTTCTTAAATGCTTTTACTTCTTCAAGGTAAAAATATTCAACCACAGTCCTATTTCATTGTATGGGATGGAATGCAGATCACAGAATCACAGAATCTTCAGAGTTGGAAGGGACCTCTAGAGATCATCTAGTCCAACTCTCCTGCTAAAGCAGGATTGCCTAGAGCACATGACTCAGGACTGCATCCAGGTGGGTCTTGAAAGTCTCCAGAGAAGGAGACTCCACAACCTCCCTGGGCAGCCTGTTCCAGTGCTCTGTCACCCTAACCGTAAAGAAGTTTTTCCGTGTATTTGAACGGAACTTCCTATGTTCCAACTTGTGCCCATTGCCCCTCGTCCTATCATTGGGAACCATTGAGAAGAGTCTGGCTCCATCCTCCTTCAACCCACCCTTTAGATACTTATATGCCATAATAAGGTCTCCCCTCAGCCTTCTCTTCTCCAGGCTAAAGAGTCCCAGCTCTCTCAGCCTTTCCTCATAAGGGAGATGCTCCAGTCCTTCAATCATCTTAGTTGCCCTTCGCTGGACTCACTCCAGCAGTTCCCTGTCCCTCTTGAAGTGGGGAGCCCAAAACTGGACACGGTATTCCAGTTGTGGCCTCACCAGCGCTGAGTAGAGGGGGAGAAAGACCTCCCTCGACCTACTGGCCACACTCTTTCCTCTGCAGCCCAGGATTCCATTGGCCTTTTTGGCGACAAGGGCACATTGCTGGCTCATGGATAATTTGCTGTCTACCAAGACCCCCAGATCCTTCTCCTCAGAACTACTCCCAGCAGGTCCACCCCTAACCTATACTGGTGCCTGACATTCTTCCTCCCCAGGTGCAGGACCTTGCACTTGCTTTTGTTGAACCTCATTAGGTTCTTCTCTGCCCAGCTCTCCAGCCTGTCCAGATCACGCTGGATGGCAGCATGGCCCTGTGGAGTGTCAGCCACCCCTCCCAGTTTGGTATCATCAGCGAACTTGCTGAGGATACACTCTGTCCCCTCATCCAGGTCATTAATGAATATATTGAACAAAATTGGACCGAGTATTGACCCCTGGGGGACACCACTGGTTACAGGCCTCCAACTAGACTCTGAGAGAAACAGGACTCCAACAGGACTCTGAGATCCCTGAGAGAAAGCAGCTGAATTCTCTGGGTCCAAAGTTTCAGTGTTAGAAATATAAAAGGTAGCAAATTGCCTTTAATGCAGAAGAGATTACAAAGGTAATTTCTTAACAGACATTCATGATAAAAGAGAGTTATTTAGCATACGCATGAGAACACTTACTTTTTTTTTTTGTTTTTTCCTTAAGGAAAACGAAGAGTGGTTTCTCTGATGCAACATACTTTCTTTCACCTTTTATGCAAAAAAGTGTGATGGCAACAAATGAAACCATCCATCCAGCAGAAAGGCTAAATTAGCATCTGTTAGGTCAAGCTAGCAAAAGACAGACAAAACACCTGACTGGGCTGCTCTCTTTTCTAATTACAAGAAATACAGTTAATGTTAGAGAGTAATTCCTATCTGAAGTAGTAAAAATAAAGCTCATGTTGGGTTTTGTGTATTTGTTGAATTTCTGTGGGTAAAAAAAAAAGTTCAAACCAACATATTCAGCAGTTTAGTTGAATTTTCTTGTTTTACGTGTAGTTTTTGAAATACTCAAAACTTAATCCTTGGTAACTATTAGCATTTTATTAACACCACCTATATGTGCATTTTTTACTGTAACCATGTACATCTCTCATAGGGGCATAAGTTGGGGAGCATTTTTAGCTCATACTTGTTTTCCCCATGCGGTCACACATGTGGTGAACAGCTGTAGAAGTTGTAAAATTGTCTTTACACATTGCACATGCTGTTGAATATAATATGCAAACACATTATGTATGAAGCAAGTCCTGAAGCAAAATAATGCACTGAATTTTGTAAATATTTGGCTTTCTTTAAATAAAGACAAATGTTTCCTGCTTAAATTCTTTCAACAAAATAATAGCCCTTAATTATTCATAATTGCAGGTTTACCAGTTCTTACCGCAAGCAAACCTTTTAACCACCTCCATCCACTACGGCAAAGAATCAAATGCTGCCAAAAGCAAATGTGCAAAGCAACTGTTACTATGGTATTGTGACCAGCCCCACTGCAATAAAATATAGAAAGGAAAATGTAAATTGTTACTTAGATATGCATTTTTCTCCAGGGTGCTATAAGCAAAAATTGAAAACAGCTGACACTGAGTCATCCTTCTAGATAATAAATATTGCTAATATGAATCTGATGTGTTAAAGGGTGGGGGAAAGCTCTAGAGACTTACGCTCCCCTCGTTAATATTCTACCACCAAACTGAAAGAAAGGTGGGGTGATTTCCCCATCTCTGGTGAGAGCTTAGTTTTCTGAACACAGTTAAATCAATCCCCACAGACATGTCTTATCTGCAAGGCTCATGAAAAATATCTGAAGAGTAAATGGTTAGCATTTGGAATGGACCACACTGCGCGTAGTAACAGTTATTTCATAAGAGATTTCCCATGGTGGATATTCCCAAACCCAACTACGAGGTCTTCACTCCCACACCCACCACAAATGATATTATTTGAATGCTGTGCTATACTATTAATACGCTCAGGACAATTTTAAGCAACAAAGTACATATAGCCAAGCACAGTAAAAGGATACCTTATTTCTTGGTTATTATTAAAAAAAAAGAAAGCAGATCCATTTAAATGAGAAACACCTCCCTCTGCTCCCATCTTCCATCTGCCAACAAATACAAATATTGCACATGGGGCTTAACACACACTAGAAAGGAAAGGGTTATACAAGCCCACTGTTAATTTAGCTATGTAAATGTGAGCAATCTTTTTTTTTTATTCACCCCTTTTTCTGCTTTCTTACAGTCCTTGTAACGTGTTCAAAAGAACAAGCATTATTTTGAAAATTTTCAGAATTATTTATGATTTTTTAATTATATTTTGATCAACTATATACTGTAAAAACATGCTAGCGCTTTGATTTTAAAGTCAGTACATATGAAGAGAGAAGCAATCAATCGCACATACAAATTGTCTGCAAGTCTTTCACACTTACCTACCACACAGGTTTTCTGCATACACTAAAACTGGTCAGATTAAACTTAAATACTTTTCCTTTGAATTTTAAAAAAATATCAAAAAACAATTTAATCTGATTTATGGATCTGACAAAAGAGCTTACAAAAATTGTCAGCTAATTTGGGGAATGTTACAAAACATTTTCATTAAAATATCTAATTACATTGCTCCCTCCCTTTTCTGCATACTACATGTCAAAAAAAAAAACCAAACCCAAACCAACTTTTACAAAGACATTTTACTTTACTACTTTTATTATTAATTTATGTTTGTTCTGCATGCCAGAACAGTGCATGGATTATTCTGGTACTCTGATTTAGGGTATCATCTTACCCATCTTTGCCAGTGAAGTTTTTAGGGAACTTTATCCATAACGCACATCTTCGTCAAGCCCCAGTTCAACCAATTACTGATGTGTTTACCAATAAGTCAATAAGCCTGTCCCCTCAGAGTTAATGAAATTGCTTGAGTGTCTAAGTTGTGTTGACTGAAGCTGCAATGAGGTCATCTGCCTGGAGAGATGCAAGTTGGAACTCCTCACTATTTCAAATTACATGAGTTTGATCTCCTAGTGGTACTAGCAAACAAATACTAGCCAAAGACCAAGACTCAAACAAAGATGAAACGCAGGCCAAAATATGCAAAGAAAAAAAGTACATACTGTTTTGTAGGATGCTGGATTTTGTTCCTTGTAGAATACTGCATTACTCAGCTGAGGCCCCAGTCCTGTTAGCTCTGCTTATTGGGAAAATTCACACCTTATTTAATATAAATTAGAGTGGCTGAATCAGGCCACTTCAGATTAAAGATGCAGTGAACTTTAGCATTTAGACATACGTACACCAGACAATTTGATCTCCCAAAAGTTAGAGCTTTTTTTCTATTATCGCAGTAATTGTCATGTAGTTAAGCCATTGTTGATACATAGGAGAAAGGTCGTATTTCTACCATAAGGATTATCTGCATAGCTACTACAAGAGATATCAGAACCAGTTTCTTCAAGCATACAGCAGCTGGTTTTTTTTCCAGCAGAGATCTGGGAGAAGAGGAGGAGGGGAGAGTTGGAGAGATCCTTAGACCAGGAATGTAACTTCCAATAACAACTTACAGATGTGAGAGTAACCTTCTAGGATCTTCCTTTTAGTCCAAAGCTCTTATTTATAACATATGCAGAATAAAAGCCCCTTGCATAAGACTAACCAAATTTCTCGACTAAACTAGTTGTGGCTCAGCCAACGTCAGCCCTGGGGGCAGGGAGGGGCGAAGGGGGTAAAAGAGGCCTAATTTTGTAGTATCACACTCAGTTTGTCTTATGATTTTATCATTACTTTAGAGATGGGATGTCTCTAGTATTTAGGTTCCAAATCACCACCACAAAACTATCGGAAATACCAATGATAAAGCAAGTAAAACCACACCCAGTATTACAAGAGAGATATCTGAATTTAGACATGCAACACAAATGAGAAAAGATTGGAGTTTTCACTTAGAGTATATGAAATCCACTGGCAAAAAGAGAATCAAAAAGCATCGAAGTTGGGCAGCTCATATATATCTAGGAGAGTTTATGCTTAAGTGCATCCAGCTTTCACAGTAAATAGCATAAAATATAATTAATCATATTTCAGCAGTAAATACTAAGATGCTGAATGCTTCATTTACAATAAAACACTTTCAAGGCTTAAATTTCCAATGGTCTCATTCATGGAAGCTGTTTAATAGAAATTATTTGCATAAATTAAAAACAACATTTGATCTTCACACTGGTTCTTATTATCAAACTCTTAACAGTGTATCTTTGATGTAAAGCAAGGGCACATTGGAGGTGACATATTTCCTTTACACATGAAAATAAATTGTTTACAGTGCGTGTCACCACAGAAGACATTTGTCACCACATGTAGTTCAGGATCAACAAGAGAATTTGATTGCATCAATTAGATTTTCATTAGGATGCCAGTCAGCATTTTTTCCAGCCAAAAGATGCTAGAGCATGCCTGGAACCATCAGCTGTGTCTGTCACCAAGATTTGCTGAACCGGGAGCAGATAAAGAAAGAAAAGGCACACCTGGAGTCTCACAGACCCCTGTGGTGTAGGTTATCAGAAGGTGGCCCAATACTTCCTTTCCCCAGTCCTAAGTAGGCTATGCCAAGATGTACCTGTCTCCAGATGGAGATGGAGGCACAGACCTTCTGGCAGCAAGAATTGAAGCTCTTGCTCCTCACCAGCTACATGGGAGCCAGCAGAGCCTATGAATCTGAGATATCTGAGCTACATTTAAGTTTCCAAAACTGCAGTAGTAGTTTTTAATGCTTGGTGCTTCTACAAGCTAGCGCAACATAGGAGGTTGAGCTGTACTCCTCTTACCTGGTACAACCTAGGAAACCGCCCTCTTTGAACATATACAAATTCCGTCTAAAACTAGTAGGTACCAAGGCACTATGAGGACCTCATTCTACATCATGGGGGAATTACTGCCATCAGAGTGGAGGAGTAACAACTGTTGTGCTGGATGAGGCCCGTGGTTCAGCTAGTGCAGAGCTTTGCCCTTGGCCACAGCTGTTTCATAAAATTTCAAGGAGTTTTGCAAGAGGTAGTTAGGTCACATCTGTCTCAGGTAAAGACGCTTCTAGAGCCCGTTATTCAGAAGCATAAGAATTTATCTCTTTTCTAAAATGCTTTATTCTTTTCTTAACAGTATGTCAAATCTGAGTAAGCTTGGCGTTAGGTTGTGTTTTTTTCATTGTCAACTCCTTTTCTAGATCCCATTAAACTGGAGATATCAAACAGTATCCTGAAATAATGATTGCCCCAAGGAAAATGCACACTGTATGAAAAAAGCTTCTCTTCAATTTTGAAGGCAAAACATTTTGAGTTGCATTAATATCTTATCCACCGTGTTTTGTAAGATAAAGTGAATAGCTGTTCCTTCTCTAGCTATTACTTCATAAAAGGCTAGACGCATCATGGCACAGTTTATTTATCGAGGGTATACAATTATCTTAATTGGAGTTTTTCACCTCTCTGTTTGAAAGCTTTTCTGTGTTTTTATCACTTTTTTTGACCAAACTAATCTTGCTGTAGCCTGCTGTAATTTCGGGCGAGAAAGATTTTGTGGCAGCAGGTGTCCTACCAACATGTGTGACATAGTCTGTCTTCTCCACTCCTGTTACATTCACAGAACACAGTGATGTGACACAGGGAAAGCCACTTGCACGAGTGGACACATAGGGAATTGAGGATGCCTTGCAAGCGGCAGCTCTGGGCTTTCTGTGTTTGTAGATGTCAAATAGACAAGTAACAATATCCCTGTAATTTTACTTAGGGACAAAACATTTTGCCCCACAGTTACAGAGGGCTGTTCCCTTCTGTAATAAAAAGAAGCAGCAATGTACAAAAGTGAAATGTTTCCAGGACTGAGGTTAATCATTTCAGGACAAGTCCAATAGCCCTTGTGGGAAACTTTGCACAACTGAGGACTGGTATTTGACAAAATTTTTAATCATAAGGGAACAGTGAAAGAATTGAAAACTATTTCAAATTAATGGAAAGGTACATGGCATGTTAAAAATTTTAAAGAATATCTCTTCAAAAGAGCTTCAGCAACACCATTCAATTTAGGTTTCCCATGAGCCTCAAAAAAAGAAAGTATCGAATAGACCTTTATTCATGTTTCATGAAATATTAGAATTATTTATGTTCCTACATAATTTTGCTGAAATCTACAGCTAACTGAGCACCACCTGTGAAATTTACATATTCTGTGTAAAATCATACAGACAAGACAAGATTTCTGCATGTTGTAAAATCTGCTTAAGTCCTCAGATCCTCACTACAGGACAATACTACCTGAACATAAGCAGATTTTGCACTGAAAAACCAGTCTGAGATTTCTCTCAGGGTTTTATTTTTCTTGGTAGCATAGCTGATGAGCAAATGCTTATTCTGCAAGAATTCCTGGATTTCAGCTTCTCTAAGCTGTCATAACACTCATATTTACAAACTGTTGCAGCTGTAATGAAACTCATTCCCAGCTCTGTTCATCGCATCCATCAATGCTTAACACTTCTCAAAATTTACCATTAATGCATGTTGTACAAAGTGTTCACAGAATATCTTAAGTATCCTGTAAGACTCCACTTCAGCTCCTCAATCTATTTAACTGCCTATAAATAAATTTGTTCAGAATTATTACTGTAGAGATGCAATATGAAATACTAAATCAGATTTTCACTTGTTCATATTTTCCTAGATCATAATTTCTAATAAACAGAAATAGAGGGGACAAGATTAGAAACCTCAATTACTAATACAAATACTTCTATTAAAAAATAAGACATTGCATAAACATTATATATATGGATTTATACATGTATAGTATATTTTCTTCATTCTAAGCAGTGCACTGTCTCAGTTATATTAAGATTACACAAACAAAAGGGAGAATACTTGCCATACTACAGAAATAACTGCTGTCTCTGTTCCGTGGCAGCAACAAAGAAAGAAAAATGTCTGTGAAAACGCAAAGAAAATATTAAAAAAAAAAACCTATCTCCTTTCCAACAATTTGTAAATTATGTTGCAACTACAATTCAACAAAATATGTTTTTAAAAGGGCGGTAAATTATTTATTATTCTACTATAAACCTATTTGCACTGTCAGACTGAGATTTTAGCTTGATAGAAGTAGATACCTTCATCTCTGATTAACTTCTTTTCATTTTAGATACAATTCTAAAATAAATTTTATATTCCTAAACTGACCGTTGTCTCTGTCTCTAGTTTTCCTATAAGGAGAAACAGTATAGCAGGATCTGAAATAATGTATTTGCTTAATTAAAAAAGATTTAATAAAGCAAGTTTTACCATGTTAAATCTATCCAGGAGTTATTTCTTCTTTAGTGAATAGAAAGATATAGTTCATAATTATTCAGGTTTAATTCTTGATTAGTGAAGTCAAGAGCTGTGGTGCCTCATGAGAGCTGCAAGAAATCCTAGGTTTGATCCAGTTCTTATTAACTTTAAGAGCAGCTGAAGCAGGCTCCATTTTTCCCTTGATATCTCCACTGTACTACAGTTGTACTACAAACAATCCTTTTTCATTTCTGTTCTTTTACCCTTCACAGATAATATATTTGTTTATAACGAAGTAAAAAAAAAAATGCCTGCTTAATAGAGGGATATATTCTCAGTCTCTTTTTGAGATTATTTATTCTTTTTAATAATTTTTAATAATTTAAAGTTTATTAATTGGATTAATCAAATACTTGAAGAAATACAGAGCACTTACACCTTCCACTGAATTAGAGGGATTTAGATCTATCTCAGGGCTAAATGCTCAACACTTAACATTCTTTTACAATATGGCTATAATTTTATCTGCCACTCACACAGCACAAGAACCTACACAAATAACTAAAAACATATACGAAGTACCTGGATGTATTTTTTCCTCCCGTATGGCCATTGCACACATTGTATTCACAATGATAGGTACACAAAGTACAGTGGGATTTGTCCCCTGCATGCAGCAATTTTCACAAATAGAAAACGCTGAAAGGTCACAGAGTTAATGAGTTGCATCATTTCTTCACATTTAGAATATTCCAGTGCTAGATGTATACTACAGTGGATTTATGTTTGCAAGAATCACCTGGAAAAGGTATAGGAAGAAATGAAAATAAGTTGCATGGGTTTTGTTACTCAGAGGCAGAAAAGCTGTCCAGAACAATTTCCTTTTAATGGCTGTTTTAGCTCAAAAGAGGCCCTGAAGTGAAGAATAAACAAACTGTCACAGGAACAGAGAGTAAGTCTCTTAAGATCAGGGTTAAGGTTCATTGGTGCAATTGCTCTAAGGCAAGACATTACCGCATCTTGGATTAATCTTGGCATGTAGATAAATATAAAGGTACAGCAGTAATGCACATATAGTGCCTCTTTTGTAACCCTTGCACATGCAATGCAGCCAAATGTAGTGTCTTGTGAAAATGAAATAGGAATTTTAAATATGCTGAAACAGGGGTTTAGAAATTCAGAAAACTAGATAATAATAAACAAAAGTTAGATAAATATGTTCTGCTGTCGCAGTTTCACACAAATTGTATTACCCTTGTTTAAGCTAAAACACAGACTCCAGCCAGCCATCTACTTTTTAAAAAAAAAAGACAGTTTTCCCATCTACAACTTGCCTTTAGCTTCTTTCTCCCCCGCAGAGCTTCAACATCTTATTTTTTGTTTCAAAAGATTATTTTAACATATTTTGACCCTCCCATGAAGAAAACCAAATATGCACAGGGCAATTCCGTGCTGGAGGACCAAGTGCAGGGTTCAGATAATCAGATACAGAAGCTTCTGCCCACACCCTGTGGAGGCGTTAGTCCTCCACATTTATTTAAATATTATTATATCATGTTACTGAACAAACATTCAATTTTGCATCAGTTAGAAGAAAGGTTGTACCAAAACCCTCTTCTCTCCTCTCTGCTCATTCTTCATTGTCCACAAGTACCAGAGCCCAGAATTCAGCCACATCTCTCTCACCCCAGAAACCTGCCTCTCCATATGCTCCCCTGCCCATTCCAGCTAAAGACATTTCAGCTCTCGGAGCTGGGTCAGAAGTATCAGCACACAGGCTGCAGTCTCAACCCAAGCAGCCTGTTCTCCTTTGCCACCTTCAAAGCTGCCCCTGTATCAATTGCTCAGCTTCAGGCAGTGGCCAAGGACACGCAGAGGTCGAGACAGTCCTAGCTGCAAGAGTGGGACTCAGCAATGACCTCTCCTCTCCTCCCATGTGAGGTTCCGCATTCCCTCGCTATGGACTGTAGTTTTAGTTAACACACCACCTCACCCCATGCAAAAGTCACATATCACCACACTGATCTGTGGTGGATAATGATAAACATTTCCAGCTAGCGAAGGACTGTAACTATTGCAAGAACAGAGCTGTGTAATGCTGTACATCCACACTGCTTATCCTTCCTTGTTTATTTGCAGAACATAGCTGAGCTAAGAGGGGAAGGGGAAGAAGCCATTCTTCCGATAGCAAGCATCTGCATCCCAGTGCAGCACTGTGTTATCATTTCTCCTCCCTAATAAATAATGCCAGACACCATTATTTATTAGACCAAGAGCAGTAACAGTCTATCAGATTTCTGGACAGGGAAAACTCCCAAGGACTGCGCTGGTCACTTACTAAGCCTCTCCATCTGTGATACACTACTCCCTTCACAGGCTCCTTGGCACAGAGAGGTGGAATATTCCCACTGGCCTCAAATATTAGTTCTTTTTTCCATTATGGTATTTTATAAACTGTTACACTCTCCAGGACTTCTCTGGCCTGAAACAAAGTTAGAACCAGCACTGGTAACAGAGCCTCTCCCAAGCCAAATTCTAACATTATTAAACTGTTCTTAACATAATCTGCCTGTAGACACTAATAGCAAGAGCTGCTGCTGACATGCATGGAAGGAGGACTGTTTCATGATGGAGGAAAAGCAAGCAGGCCTTCGATGAGTTTTCCACAGAAGTAGAAGCAGAATGCAGCGCTGCACAAGCAGAAATGGTGGGGCAGGTTCCTCGCAGAAGGACAGAGGCTTAGGAGCAAGACCATGTGCTTGTGAAATCACTCAGCAGTCTGGGGCCAAGAGCTTCCGTAGGCAGTTTGATAACAGCTTCTCTACCAGGTTCAGTATCAGTGCCACTGCTCTGGATGCATCAGCATCCATATGCTCATACTTCATACAAGCAGTTACAGGAGCTGCTGAAGTCTGGGGATGGCCAGGAAGTGGAAGAGTTCTTCAGATAATTAGCAACGAGTCTGACCTTCAATAATCTTATTTGTGACTCACATAACTTCACTGTAACTATTTAGGTGTTTTGAGCACAAAAAAATACACATCATTTAAATTCACACTGCACAAGTTATTTTCTCTGTTTATGAACAAACAGCTAGCAGGCTTAAAATGGTTTGGCTTTAATTAAATAGTTAATAATTTGGTTTGTTTTTAAAATATGTTACTACATGTGTTCTGTACACACAGAAGAGCCAAGGAACACATTACTAAGCTTTAGAAAAGTTGCAAAATGTCACAATCACCTAAAAGCTAAAACCATATTAAGCCTTTAAAACATATGGTCACTTAACACTTAAAAATCTCACTAAACCTATAATCCCATAAAACCTGTGACAAATTAACTGGTGGTTGTATAGTAAAATCTATTTAAAAAGTAATTAAAATTGTTCAAATCATTATCGCTCCCCTCAGAAGCTCACATCCTATGCCAATTGGATGTAGGTATGCAGGGTGTCTCTTCCCCACTGCCATGATCCATCTCCAGGAACGAAGGGAGTCTTGCTGGTTGCCCATATCAGCTCTGTAAACAAGCAGGCTCCTGGAACACCCCATATGAAAATACCTTTGTATCTAGAGGTGCAGGGTTTGTTAGTTCAATCTAATTGATGGCCCTGATACCACACTGGTATCCATATGGATTTTTGTCACCAGCATTAAACTTCACTCACCTGAACAAAATCATCCTCTTGCCATTGTCAAACATTTACAGCCAGTTCTACTGTGCCTGGCCCTCTGATGTTAAAGAAATACCATCTGTTGAGCAATGGCAATAGTAAGGAAGCCCCCTTCCCCCCAGGTAATGTCACATGGTAAGAAACAATGTCACTAGAGTCAAGTTTTTAAGTAAACAGGCAGTTAATCTCCTAAAGGCATTGGAATTGTTCAACTAGGCTTTCCTGGATTTAATACACTGGCATTCAGAATTGTGCATTGAGCTAGGCCACAGTCTGCAAAAATAAGGAATCACGTTCCCTTGGAACTGATGTATCTGTATTCGCCTTTTAGAGGACCAAGTGGGAGCAGGTATGCCATCTATAGGACACTTACCAGTTCAAAAGGCCTGATCTCTGAAAAACATCGATTACTACTTATCTTCATGAATTTTGAGGAGACACATCATTAATCACTTTACAGACTCCACAGTACTAGTGCAGAGAACTGAACTGCCAACACAAGTTTAATTTTAACTTGTACCTGTATCTATAAATTATAGTTTGTAACATACATCACATAAATCAGCCTGTGATAGCTGCCCATCGGCAGCAGCAGGGGCTGGCTGCTGCACCAGGGAAGGTGAGCACGGACCCGACGGTGACGGAGGCCTCACCAGCAAAGTCCCCATCCCAAAGCCCCCAGGCACAGCGAGCAGAGTAGGTCTGACACCAGTAACCAGGGCCAGCTGACAGTCCAGTGATCGTCGGACAAATCTGTGTGGTGAGGCAGGTCCTAGGCCAAGCCAGGAAGGCAGGTGGGGGTCAGGACTAGCAGGGAGATGGCCAAGCAGAAGCACAAGTACCACAGCTCAGGCAAGGGCGAGGGCCTGAGCCAGAAGGGGGAGATCCCCAGGAGGCCCCTCACAGCCCCTTCTCACACCGCTCTTTTCATAGCGGTCTTGTCCAAGGCTACGCAGCCACACCGTGTCAGGGCTGTCCTCAAGCGCAGGCAGCCAAACCCACTCCCAGCAGACGGGAAGGGGCTGCCCAGCCAGTTGGTGCTCTCGGCGTCCTGGCAGTTGGGAGGAAGCCCCATGGTCTAGTTCCTGGATGCCCCTACCATTGGTTTTCCCAGATGTGTACAACGCATCTTCAGCCCCCGCTAAAGCCCCAGCCCCTCCACAGAAATGCAGCATTCACAGACCCGTTGAGTCTGTGTCCCCATCCCCTGTGCCTTGTGCCTTCTGCATTTCAAAGGGAAAAAAAAGTTTCTGGATGCCACAGATTTCACCAAACATCTGCTACAAAGCATAAACAACTGGCCTACAAGCAGGAGCAACCAATCCACTTCTAAAATGTGGATTTGAGCAGGAGGAACAGACAGAAAAGAAAGCGCTTTTGTTAGATGTGACAGTGGGCCTCACAGGGCACAGCAAGCTCTCCCAGAAAACCATAGACCAACTCAACATAGTTGCATGGCTGAGGCACTAAGATCTCTGGGGTAGGCCTCCAGGAGTCCTCAGGAGAAATAGCTACAGCATGGGAAGTGTGGGAATATACTAATAGCATGTTTCTGTCCCCAAAGTAGGAATTTCTGAACGTAAGACTGTCCCATGCATGCTTGATCACAAAACACAGGAACACACTGAAGCAAGAACATGTCCTAAAAGCATGGTAGAAATCTTTCTGTCTACCTGGAGAGCAGATGCCATAAAGCAAGCAGGGATAGCGCTATGGCACCTGTCTCCACAGTATATAGAGAAATACACCTCTTCCTGTTCCAGCTTGTGGTGGTATGTACAGTGCCACACTACCCTAAAGAGCAATGGTCAAATTTTTGCCTCTCCAGTTATGTTCCAGCAACGTATACAAGCTGCAAACAGCTCTATAATTTTAAGAAGAGGAAAAAGAAAAAAAATCCAAACAGAGCAGTACAGACCAAGCATATCCCCTGCTCGCGTTGTCTCGCAGGGGTAACCAGTTCAGTAGGGCAGAGATTCCCCCGAATGCTCCAGTTATTCTGTTTCTGGCAGCATAGAGGCTGCCACAAATTACTACCACCCCCTGCACCAAAATGGTTCCTTTGCCCTGATTTACAAACTTAATATAGAAGTATGTTGACTTGGAACTAGAGTCTGATCTTAAAAAAATCTTTAAATTTTAATAACGTACAGAATAACTGGCTTTCTTTTTTCAGTTGCACATTTATTCAGCCTGAATTCTCTCTGTCTTTACAAATGTCACAAGTGTGCAAATGTCACACTGGTCATACATTGGATGTCAGACTGGTGACATCATGCTTTCTGAACAAGCAACTTGATATCTGAAGGCCAAAGCCACAGAACCACTAATTTGAATTACCTTGAAACAAACAGAATAAACTTTCACCAGTTCAGAGCTGACATCTACCGGTAGAAGACTGCAACGGTGTAAGACCGTTGGTGGAAACACATGGCAAGATATTTTGTTAAGGATCCCCAAGTGGTACCTGGTGAATGATATGGGATTGGAAAGGATGAGAGCTCAATAAAAGTATAAATTTCAGGGTAGTAATCTCTCGCAGAGGGATCAGGCACATAGCTGGGAGATGTAACTCCTCAATCATCACCTCAAGTTTTGCATTTCAAGCATAACTTTGAGACAATTTTATTAGTGCAAACGATTGTGCTGAAATTCATTTTAGTCAGGTCTGCTTTGGGTTAGCTTAGATCATGAAAGGTATGGACACATAATAGCTTGCAACTGTTTTAGAGGAGTTCAAAAAGTTCTTAGGTCTCAGCTGAGGCACAGTAATTAATAACATGCACATCCTCCTGGCCAGCTGCAATGTAGAGTCAACCCAGCTTGCATAAAGCCACCATTGAAGAGAGTTTAAAAATTCAAATTATGCTGAAATAAACCATTACTAAATCAGAAAAAGATTGTTTTCTCAGGAACTTGAACTAATGTAAGAACACTACTTCAACAAAATCAATTCAATGTGGATGCATCTTTTCCACCCTGAGTTTCTCACATAGCGTAATGAAGAGATTGGCAGCACTCAGAGCATCCCAACCTTTCAATATACATGAAAGTGGCACTCAGATTCTCTGGAGTCAATCATATGATGGCATCACTGCCACGCCATAGCTGCACTTGAAAATTACTGCCACAGATTCTGTCCAAACTACTACAAATTATGTGATTTAACATCTTTTACATAGCAGAAGTTAGATCCCTAATTTATGACTAAAACCATAAGATTTTATCATATACTGTTGCTTTAAAGGGAACATTAGAGGACCTCCTAGCAAAGAACAGGTCCCATTTGTGACATATTTGAAGAGGGCATCCCATGAGGGAAAAGAAAAAAGTGAAATTCAGACTCAATATGCTATTTTGTTTCTTCTGTTCTTTGCACCCCAGTTGGTTCTAATAACCACAAACTTTACACAAATTTAGTGCAGATATAGAGTATCAACATCCTGGGAAGTACAAATATATACTCAGTCATTTTCCCTTGGAAACCTATTTAAACCTTTGGTTCTGAAAAGCATGCTGAGAATTTGCTTCTGCCAGTTTTACACACCATGAAAAAAGCCCCCTTTCCCATGTCAGGGAAGTTTGGAAATTTTTTTTTTCCCCTTTCTCTATGCCTAAAGGTCATGGCATGGGACAAAGAACTGGTGTGTACTTGAACTCTTCAGAATAATGCACTGAAGTCCTATATAGGGTAGAACGTACACCAGCCTTTTAGTAACTTAGAGCTTCTTTTCATGCTCAGTGTACGGAGGAATGGGCGCTTCCACAGGATGCCCTCCCTTTCAAAGTAGAGCAGTCCCCATATGTGCATTCAGGTGCGGTCTCTGGAAGCACAGAAGCAAGCTGGCCATCACAAGTGAAGGCCTAACCAGACAGAAATTATTTTGAGGAGGTAATTAGTGAAGGGAATATGGGTAAAGAAAGAACTTAGAAGATCGAAGGAGTAAGCAGACATCCTTTACCAACCCAATGAACAATGAGGCCAGGCGGGAGCAGAGCAGCTGGAGGGACACATTTGTTTTGAGTGAGAAGATGAAGTGCCAGAAAGGAGAGCGAGGCAGAGGAGACTGCTCATCCGCAGGCTGGCAGAGACCAGGAGAGCAGCAGCAGGAGGACAGGGAGCATCTCACTGGCTGAGTGTCAGAAATAATTGACTCAATTGTAATGAAAGAGTTTAGAAATTAATTTTCAGGGAGAGAAATAGGTGGTTGCCAGCTCTATCAGCTGATGATATAATATGGCCCCAGTCAGGGATCATTCTGCAATAGTCCCTTGGTTGGACACTAGCTGAAGGCTGAGTTAATGAAGTGTGAGATTTCTCTAGCAAGTGAAACCACTGTAATGGGTGAGAAAGGCAGCAGTAAGCAGGAACAGGGCTGCTTTCTGGGATAGATGAATTTTTTCACTATAATTTCCTGTACGTGCCAAAGACCTACCTGTACAACTTTCACAGGTACCCTGCCATAGAGTCTCAGATAAACGTAGCTTTATAAATAACTGGGAAAATGATACAGCGAGTTAAATGAATAACATGGGGCAACAACACTTTGCTATCATTTACCCTGACAGAAATCTAAGGCAACTCTGTTACTCTGTTGAAGTTAGTAGAGTTAATTCCAAATTTATAGTAGTATCTGAGAGCCAGTAGTCATCAACTTCAATTTCCGTGTCTTCCTGTGATGCAGAGCCAAATTCTGTAACCACATTTTGTTTGTGGGGAGCTTCAGTCCTTGTTACTCTATTTCCCATGGTTTTTGAAGTATTTATTACTTGCATAGTTATGTATGCTGTCACACAGCATTCACAGTGTGAAGCAGTGCTTTAAATGCTCACTGGGAGAACAAAATTAACATGCTGTAAGTGAATACTTTTGGCAAATACCATTCAAATGTAATAAATTAAAACAAATCAAAGTCTTCATTCACAAGGTTTCAATTTCGTTTGCATTTCACATGTTATGAGGGTGATTCAGCACTGTCAGAGTAACAGCCAAAAACACAAAGTAAGGATATATCAATGTGATTTATTAACATATGCATCAAACTAACACTACTATCTAGGATAGTGCTCTCCATACATGATTAAACCTAGAAAGTGCTGAAACGTAAGTGCGGGCGATGGGGGAAATAAAAAGAAAAAAGTGACAGGAATCTGATTTATAAATGATTTTGCCTCACTTATCCCAGTTTCTCCCTAAGATCTTATTTGCAGAACACAGCCTACACAACTGTAGAATCACAGAAGTGGTTGGGTTGGAAGGGACCTTTAAAGGTCATCTAGTCCAACCCCTCTGCGATGAGCAGGGACATCTTCAACTAGATCAGGTTGCTCAGAGCCCCGTCCAAGATGGCCTTGAATGTTTCCAGGGATGGGGCATCTACCGCCTCTCTGGGCAACCTGTTCCAGTGCTTTGCCACCCTGATTGTAAAAAATTTCTTCCTTATGTCTAGTCTAAATCTTCCCTCTTTTAGTTTAAAGCCATTACCCCTTGTCCTATTGTAACAGGCCCTGTTAAATTCTGCAACGTGTTTGCCTTTGTTCAATGTTCTGTTCCAAACACGAAGACGATGTTGCTGAGATGCAGTAATATGTGCAGCAATACTTCTAGGGTTGTTTTGCAACTAATAGCAGGAAGTAACGCTATAGTAGTTCAGACACCATGTCATGAAACCCTGTTCAGAACAGATCTAGGTGGGCACGATTCAGAGAACTGCTACGGGAAGGACTATGTCAGTGCTCTTGCCAGTGCGGTGCCTCCAGGGAATTACTCAAGCATTTTAGAAAAAGTATAATGGATAGAAAGACTACAAACAGCTGCTGGTATCTTAACCACTATATCACCTTACATCATGAGCAAGGGAGAGCAAAGGGTTCTTTTAGCATAGACATCTATAAAAATACAGCTTCCTGTATCCTTTTTCTATTTGCATTTAGTATTTTAATGTTCCTAGAAAGATTAGGATTGATTTTTAAGAACTTAATTCTGACCCAAACACATTACCTTCCTTATCACAAAGACTTCCATGATATAAATAGCTGTTTCACGTTGCCAAAGCGCAATAACCTCCATGTTTCTAAATCAAACTAACTCTCTATATGAAATTTTATCCAGATACTACTATAATCACTATCCTTTGTCCACAAAAACTGATTTCTTGACACCTTCCTCTTGTTCCTTTCTCCTGC
Organism: Alca torda; assembly: GCA_008658365.1. Classification (NCBI taxonomy): domain Eukaryota; kingdom Metazoa; phylum Chordata; class Aves; order Charadriiformes; family Alcidae; genus Alca; species Alca torda. The sequence continues at coordinate 16,619,947 of CM018087.1, read as the reverse complement.
AGCCAGGAACCTTTCCTTCCCAGTTTCACATTGGCTGCACATTGAGTATTAAACCTGCATCACATATACAACACATTTAGAGTTTTCCTTAGCCTCTTGCTGCCGGTCTGGGAATAATAATAAGGAAACATTGCCATTTCCAAAGACAAGATTGCATTTATCACTTCAAAGTGATATATGGTAAAAGGTGTATCAGTGGCAGGCAAAGGTTTTCATAAAGGAGAACTTCTACCAGATGGCAACTCTAGAAACTATATCTGGAACACGATCTCATATGAAAGATATCAGGGTTAGTCAATGAAACAATTATGAGGTTCCAAATGCTAAGGAATAAGGGCTGAAAATCCAGCTATCCTTAAGACATAGCTTAAACATTTTACGAGAGAAATAAGACATGGTTGCTGGTGACAAGAGGAGATTAAACTCAGTGAGCTAAGAAGTCCTTCCAGTCACAGTTAAAAAAAAAAAACAACAAAAAAAACCCAAACCAAACTCAACCTCCTTGTTAGCTCAAACTGGGTGCCCAGATTTCTTTTTGATAATGCTGCTTTTTAACTTCTGAACCTCAGTTGTCAATACATAATGACCCAGCATGCAATTGGCATTGTTTATCACCACTAGAAAATTTTATATGGATGTTTATAATCAGAAAGAGTTCATCATGATTCAGAGATAAATGGCTATATATAATAGAAATTTTCACCAGAATGTATAAAACTTGCAAATCTCAGCTAACATGATCTATATCAACTGAAAAATATACCCTTTAGCAAGATAGCAGTTTTTATTTAAAAATTACAATAAATAGATAGTTCACTATTTTACATCTCCTTAGCAAGCATTTAAAAATTCACCTTCTACCCACAGGACCTTCGGATGTCTTTGTCAGACACCATAACGTATTTTCTATCTTTGTAGACATTTAAGAATGATGAGTGATACATGCTTTAACATTCTAAATAGATGAACATTTCAACTATGATACTCCACCCAGAGTAATCAATCTATTTCATGATACTCACCATGTTTATGGAGTCTCGGGCTACTACCTTGTACATTTTCTTACAGTCTCCCAGACAGAAGTGATTAAGAGTCTTTGCTGAATACGATACTTTCAGAAAGATGCAGTTGAACCCACTGCAGGAAGAGAAAACTGTCAAGAAGTCTGCCACTGAAATACCACTCCATTTCAGCCATCCTATTGGACTTGTAAAAAATCATTTTCTGGAACATGTGAGCAATGTTATTCTAATCTCTCACGTAAGTGGATAGCACTAGGACTGTTTTGGAAATAGCAGATACTGGGTGAGGACAAAAGCCCAGAAGTGACCTGCTCTTTTCACTCTTCTGTTGTCCTTTTCTCCTCTCTACCCAGTTATCACCTTTGGGAGAACTGGCAGAAGTATTGTTAGCAGCTACCTGCTCACAAGTCACAGACAGCCAGAATCAGAACTTGCAGCAAGTGCTGAGGCTGCAGAGCCAGCAAGGAACACTACAATATTTTTCAAGTCTTTTTTTTCAACACCATATTTAAATTAAACAGAAGTTATTGTAATCACTCTTTTCCAGCTAATTTTAATAACAGACACACAAAGGTGGTTAGTTCTTTAAAACTCAGTTTTCTAAGTGATTACAAACCAAAATAGTATAATTTTCAGTGTTTCCCCATTCACAGCATAGCCTAACAAATCCAGCTGACTTCAATTTTTACAACGCAAAAACAGATTCAAAGGAGGATTAAGCAGTCACAGGCCAGAAAGCAAAGTAAGACAGCAAATAAGTAACTTGATGGGCAACAACTTCTCTTTTCTTTTGCCAGTACTCTTCCCATCTCATTGTGCAACCCTATCCATAGTAATAAACCTCACAGTCCCCAGTAACAGTCTTACAGCAAGATCACTCAATTCAACAAACCTTGAGACCTACCTGTAGAGGATTCCACTCCCTTTCCTTGGCTTCACTTCATTGAGCAAGGTTTCTATTTCTGGCTCTGCTTCGAATACAGGAATCGTTTCCATCTCAGTAAAAACATTCCCTTCCTATCACCTGTAAAGAATAAACTTTGTATTACTTACTCCCAGCTCAGTAGAGGTGCCAGTGGAAGCAGCAAACAGCTGCCTCAACAACTTCATCCACGTGCTCCTAACAGACTGGTCTGCTAAAGTCGGAATAAATGCTGGGTCTACCTAGGTGTTTTAGATCCTGCAACAGTACTTCATGCTTTTGCCAGGAAAACAAAAAAGTCCAAGTAAAGTTGGCCTAGTAACCAGGACATCTTGTTGGGGAAAAAAAAAAGGGGAGGGCGGGGGGGAAGGAGGGGGAGAGAATCGCAGATTAATCACTTGCACAATAAGAATCTTGGGGCTTGGTCCCAAGTTGGCACATGCACCTGAATGAAACAACATGTCAAATACAAATCTGACTGTTGTACTACAGCATGCCAGGGCTGACGTTTTTAGGTGTACTGAGAGAAACAGAAGTTTAGTCAATAGCCAAAATTCAAAACAATCTGGCTAAATTCCAAGTCTTTGTAGTTTTAATGACAACAAATCAAATTTATTAGGAAACAACCTGGTCCTCACTTCTATGCTACAGCAGCATTTACTAAATATATTTGCGCTTTAATTTAAGTAATGGATCTAGAGAGCAAAGGCAGGCATGAATACTGCAGAGCCCTTAACCAGATACACTATTTTTGCATCCCTCTTATGCCCCAACACGGTATGACTCAGGATAATTGATAAAACAAGCACTTCCATTATCTTTAAGCTTCATAGTTTAAACCAAAGATAAGAAAAATCAAACCAAAAATTGATCAAAGTAGAATCACTCATCTTTTTGCATCCCTTCACTTGTTTCATTGACTAACTACTGAGTAGTTCTGGCACAAATAACCATCTGGTGTGTCTTAGCCTTTAGCAGCTGTTCTTATTTTATACTGATGACTTCCCAATGAGAACTGCTGATAGGGCAGGTTTTAGTTAAGGTTGCAGGTGTGGGCTATAGAGCAAAACGAAGGAGTAAAGAGATTATAAAGAGTGTCTGTCTGTCTTCTAAAACTCTATTCTTCCTTCACCTTTCAGGTGAGGAGGAAATGAGTTGTGGCTTTCCCTAAAACTAAGGTAAAAAGACGTCTCCTCCGCTTTGTGGGTGGTAGTTAAGTTTTGAATTGCCTAAGGCTAGTAGGGCTGGTTGGTTATGGTAGTAGCTGCAAGTCAGTGGTTTCTCAGGATCTAATGTTTATATGGCTTGTCTCTATAACTAATGTTTGTTTGATGTATCCCAGGAGAGGTCCTAAAAATAATGAAATGCTATTTTATGGGTATCTGTAAGGGAATAGTTTTCCTTCTGAAAGAGGAGGTTGTGCTACTTGGAGTAAGAAGGGTCTGCTCTGTTCTGGGTGGCCTTAATATATCAACCTGGGGGGGTTCAATATTGTTTATGAAACTTGTATGTGATAATTGACTATCAGCTAAACAAACCTTGTTAAAAAGGTGTTGAAGGACAAAATGTTCTTAGGGTATAGAGTCTGGTAGATGGTATGCTTCTGTTCCCTATGTAGTATGCTAATGTTTCTCTGAGCTGCTGCTTATGGTATATACAGGTTCTGTGTTGATACTTGAGCTAAAACAAGGGGAAACAGCCACCTTTTCAGTAGGCTAGCTAATGCCTGCTGTTAGAGAGCTATCAGGGATAGCAAATAATCTCTTCTTAAAAAAAAAAAAGTTTAGTTACTAAAAGATGTGATATTTTGCCAAAAGCCTTGATTTCTCTACTGAGGGAATTCATGGGAGCTATTTGCTTTTTATTCTTAAACTAAAAAAAACCATACCTCTATCAGGTTAGCTAGAAACTTCAGATTGGGCCTTTAGGAAACATGCAAAGCTTTTCTTTTGAGATTGCTTGACCTTTGCAACCTGCCTCAGCAGGGGCTAGGAAGGGGTGGTTTGAAAAATATCAAATGATCTAGCTGGCTGGAATCTGATCACACTTCTATTTCAGTATACAAACTTGTGTTTTGTTTTGAGCTAGAGAAGAGTGCTGTGTCACAAGGGAGAAAGAGGGGAAGTAGTAAAGGAGTGATTGACCAAAACATAAACCCTTGTTTGTCCTTTAGAAGATGCAGTCTTAGCTTTTTTTGTTGGCATGGAAGTTAGTTTCCACAGCATAAATTAAGGTTTTAAAAGCGAGGCGTTTAGGCTCAAGACACTGTGTTATGTACACAAAACTTCAATCTCCTGGTTTCCTTGGGCACTCTTGATGCCAAGTTTGAGCTGCCTTCAAGATTCTACTGTGCTAATTTATAAAATATTCAAGAAACTAGATGTTATTTTATATTCTTATTTCAGTACTAAATGCTATTTATCTGCTTTTTGTGATGGGAACTTTTTAAGTTCAAACTGTAGTCTTTTACTTCCTGTCACTTCTAGTTTCTGTGCTTCAAGTGGGGAAGGTGAACAACGTGCGCTTGATAATCACAAAATGTGGGCATTTTGGCAGAAAAAACTTAGGGAAAAATGATAGTGTGGCCTAATAGATGAAAAGTGTGGATGATGGACTTGGCTGGGTTGTGGGGTTCTTAAAACTGCCTCATAACTTTTATGAGTTCTTCTAATAATGACAAGTTACAGGAGAGGCAGATCATGTGTGTGTCTGGATTTTTTCCATTGTGAGATGTATACATTGGTGAAAAGGTTAGCATTTAGCATGCTGTGTGGTGGTGCAAAATATACGTGCTTTTCTTATCTAAGGTGTAATATATATGGAGTTCAACTTAAGTTTTTCAGCTTCTTTGGCTTGTTTTAACTTCTGTTGTAAACTCCTGCTGGTGCAAGAAATGCCATATAGCAGTAGAAATTATTTGTATTCAAAGGAGCTCCTCTTGGGACTGGATGTGGCTATATATTGCTTGGGGGTGAGAGTGTATGTTCCTTTAAATATGAAACATATGTTGGGGTGGAGAGAACAGAGGACACCACTTAGTTGTTTGCGCATGTTGTTATAAAATCTTTGTATGTCTGTAGTGCTGGAAAGGATGAGGAAATTGCAACTTATGCAGCTGTTATTCCCTCCATCTTTGTGCTCTCTTCCTTCCTTTCCTTCCCCTCTTGTTAGAATACACAAGGCAACTCAGTATTTGGAATTTACTTGGTCTTCCAGACTCTAAGGTCAGCATAAAACTTTCTATTAAGTTCTGATTCTTTCTTGTTTTGGATACTGCTACCAGCTTGTGTGTCTCCACCTGAACGAAAGATATACAAAGCCTGAGACTGTGTACTTGACAACAGAGATGACATCTGCATTCACTTTTCACATTAGGCAGGTGTTGCTATTTTCTGAGGCATGCAAACTCTAAATGTGTGCAGCAAACTCTAGAAAAAAGTGGATGTTGCTTGTGCAGAGGGAGAGTAATACAAATGCCTTAACTGTGGTACTGTATCAACAGAAGGTGTCTGGTGAGCTTGCCGCTGGCCTGTGCCAGGAGGCAGACAGGGCTCTGCACTGAATGAAAGACAATGCCAGTAAGGTTGTTCAGTACACCCCAGCTGGCTGGGTTCCCTCTGGGTAGCTACAGGCATCTCCAACTGAAAGTACAGAATGAGTGGTCAAAAAGAGCAGGTTTGTCTGATACCAGCCTCTCCCTAGCAGAAAATAAGTTGCTGCAAGACCAACAACGACAAAAATGCAACACATCTTGTGCTCAATTGTTAGTGCCTCAGCAGCTGAGAGCAAAATGATATATAGCTAATAGTTTAAAACTGCTATCTTTTCTGTAAGGAGGTAGCTGAGACTTCCGTATTGTGAGGAGCTGTTGTGAGTTGTGGTGTTTCTAAGCCCCTCAGGAAGGAAAAAGTGGGACTGGGGAGGGGGGGCGGAATGAGATTGTGAAGTCACTTCTGAATTAAAAGAGATTAAGTTCCCTACTACAGCATGTTCCAGTACCTACCACTGTACGAACTAGTTTGCAAAAGCAGGCAGCAGAGAAATGCCTAACTTCAGAGTTAGCACACTGTTAAGCACAAGGCAGACTTTTCTCTGTCTGTAGAGTGCAAGCTGGTTTGCACATGCTGTACCCTGGCATCTGAATATCTTATTCCAGGAAAACTAGGTTCCCTTTGGGTTTTTTGAAATTTGCTTTGGAGTTGGTGCTACATTTGGTCTCATCAGACACAGGTGACAGAGGATGATTATTCTCCAATTTAAAATTAACACAGCTTGTTATTTATGTGACTTGAAACTAAAACTTCATGCCTAAACTATTAAAAGTGTCCTCTCAAGTGAAATCAATACTATGAAAAATAACAGTGGGTTTGATACCTGCTTTACTGTGGACCTCAACCAACCTGATCTTGTATTAATTTTATTACTGATGTAGTGTCTAAATAGGTATGCTGACTCATAGCCCAGGACTGTTCCTCATATTAACAACTCAGGTTTGATATGTTTTCCTTATTTAAGAAAAAAAAGACAGCTTTTACCTTGACGGCAGTACTAGGTCAACGAAAGGCATCTGCATTCTGTAAATGACTAGACTGAACACATGGGGGAGAAATCAGAACAGCTCCTTAGCTTCAAGAGCTGTTTGAGAAGAGGCATGCTTTGAATGCTGAAATAAAGAACAAAGATGAAATGTAAGATGTGTGATATGTAATGCCTGATGGGATGTTACAGTTCTTGTAAGAGTAGGGCATAGATGCTATTCAGCTGGTAACAGTAGCTAGTTACTTATGGCCTTTTTTGAAATTCATTAAATACTTTATAACATGATGAAAAGCAGACTATTGTATTTTCTTAGCAGAAAGAAGGACAAACAGAGAATGGAGTAACTAATGCTTGATTGAATGAACTCACAAAAGAAACCATCACATTAGTAAACCAAGGAACTAACATTAGAATGAGAAAATATGTTTTTTGTCTTAATGAGAAGAAAGTGAGACTCTTGACAAAGTGTAACTCAATGATGAGCTAAGAAGGTGGGCAAGGACTGTAACTTCTGTAATCATACCTGACCAAGGTCTTGCCTAGCTTAGTGCTGGTGCTATGCGCCCCAAAACACAGCCTCTGTCATTCCTAAGTACCTGCATGTTCTGTTCCAGCACAGCAGCACTGCGCTGGCTAAAGATAATTACCATGGTTGCTCCTGCAGTATCTTTTAAATGATCCAAGAACGTTTGGTGAGGGGAATCAACCTTTTATAGTCCTCTGGTATGTAACAAAGCTGATGCATGGTGGCAGAAAGTACTGTTGTGAATATAAAACAAAAAAAAAACACAAATGAAAAGGACTGTTTCAAAATACACTTATCCTAAAACATTTATGTTATTGTAGGACTTCTGTGTGGGTGACTTGGCTGAGAGACATGAGGAAGGCAATACCTAGCTATTGCTGTGTGCTAAGTGAGACTTGCAGTGTGTGCTGTAAAGCTGCTTCTTAGGTTAAACCTCTTCTGTAGGACTCCATCTGTGGAGGGGAGGAGGCCAGAGGATGTATTCCCGGACTTTGATCCATGAACCCTGGGAGAAGCTTATTTCTAGAGAATCTTGCAGATCTCAAACGTGCCTCCTCTTTAAGCCTTTACAACTATAGCTGTTATTAACCTAAAGAACTGACTTCTAGTGGTCCAGACATCCAATTATGTATGTAAACCAAATGTCTTGGTTTTCAAGAGTCTTCTAAATGTATATGTGTTGCTACAGTACTGGCACCCACAACAGAAGTGACATGTAAACAGTATTAATCTAGATATCTTCACTGAACACTCTTTATTTTTCCTTTTTTTTTTTCCCCGCAGTTAGATGTATAATGAAGATCTCTGACCAAGTGGATATACAAACTTGCTGAAGATGTCTGTTCCAAGCCAACCACCATTCTATTATTATTAACCCTCCTCCACCAGAATATATAAATAGCAAAAATAGTGGTCGTCAAAACAAACCAACTTCAGTACTTACAGAGGGTGTCCTGGAAAAGCCATGTGGAGGCACAACTTTTCCTGGCCGTTTCATCAGCCTGTAGATGCAGCAGCACGAATCTCCTGTAAAGAACCACTTTAGAATTGGGGTATTAATACTAAAGTATTGCAGGACTTGTGAATTGATGTTGGTTTAAAAGAGTTTTTTCTGATCCAACAGATACGGAAGACTACTTTGCATATGAACTGCTTTCTTTAATCCAAGTCTGCAAGGAAAACTGGTTTTCTCTCTGGTTCATACTAAATGCTGCATCTTTGTTCATTTGCTTTCTGGTCTGAGATTGTAGTACATCAATATTCTAAGGGGTAATAAGAATACTTAGGCCTCTTGGATTTCCTGGATGTTCGTGTTCTGTTTTGTCTTCTTTCCACCTCCCTGCGGTTTAGCCATATTCTTAACCTGCATATGATGAGCATTTCTTTGCCTTTGAGGTTTTTTTATTTTTAATAGGAGGCAGCCAAGCCTCTTTGATGTCAAATACTTGACGGAAAAGCATCTGATTGACCCTAAAGTACAATAAGCAAATCTGGATCCAGCCTTGATGCATAGACGTATTACCATTTGTAGTACTCCTTAATTTCAAATCAACTTTGGCATCTTGTTCTGAAGCTTTTAGAGGAAATAAATGTCCCTGCAAAAATAGGGAAGAAAAAAGAGATTTGGTGTTCTCATCATGTCACAGTGGTAGTACATTCTTCTAGGAAACAGAAGATCTGATGTTTAAGTACTTGTTCTGTATTCCCTTGTGGCTTTTATTTATGTTACAATTTAATTGTAACAAAGTGAAAGAATGCTCCTTGTGACAAATTGGTTTAATTCAGGTATCTTTAGACTCCAGTTCTGGATCACCCCAGCTTTTTCAGTCAAATGAAAACATTGGTTACTCACACAATGGTATTTCAAATGACCTGGAAGACACTGCTCTTGGTGGAAAAGTAGAAAGGTGTTAAATAAAATGATGGGTTTATTTCCTTTTTTTTTCTGCCCCAGCTTAAGCAATTGTATTTAGGTCTCTCAAATTTCCAAGACTGTTCCTACGAAATCATTGGTTCTGTTTAGAGCAGACAAAAGCCTTTATCTGCAGCTGTTTCTTGTGACAAACTCATTTGGTCAGTTTGTCCAAAAGCACAGTCAAAATGACAGTCTTTCTGTGTCTTTTTCTTACTCCTTTTCCTTCTTGGAAGGAACTGTCACTTAAGGTTAATATTAAGGGTCATTCAATCAGAGTTGTAGCAACATTTGCAGCTGGCCTCGGGCCAGTTCTGCCTCTCTGGATTTCTAAAGCAGCCACTTGATTTCTAAAAGTATGTGTTAGTTGAACTGCTGCACAATAACAAGAAAATCTCTGGCTCCGTGGCAAGGGCAATGAAGGTATTTGCCTCCTTTGCCTCTCTCCTCCAGGTGTTAGAAGATGCAGAATGCACAATACTTAATTATTAGCTGCATTATTTAAGTTTTCTTAGTTTTGTTTTGTTAAGTTCAATGGTCTGCACTATGATGTCTTTTGCTTTTTTTATTTCACTAAAACAGACTGTTAGGACAGCTTTAGAAGACTCTTGAAATAGTAGTAACTTCACACAATTACAATGTATATGTGAACTTCATGGGGATATTCACCTTCTGATTTCTTAAATGCACCAGCAGGAAATCAGCCTCATGCTCCTAATAGCAAGCTTTTAGCCATGCTACTAAAATAGTCACAATAGTTCCCATTCCAACTGCCTTTCAGTCATATTGCCACATCTTCACTAGACCTACCCTGAGAGGAGAGCCAACAGAACTCAGGGGATGAAGTATTTGATCAGCAACTGTGAAAACTTGGCGGCTTCTTTTTGTCAGTGACAGAGTCTGTTTTTGTCAAAGTCTGTCTCTGGCTTCTTCTCCCCCTGTTCTGTGAACTGGAGTGCTACTTCAGGTGAATGGCTTTGGGATAAGAAATGAGAAGTACATATACTTTTCATAAGTACTATTACCAGCATACTCTGGATCCTATTGAAATACTCTTTGAGGCTTTGAATGGTGGATGTTATATGAAAGAGCAAGGAGAAAATATCATGTGAAGAGTTTCTGAACACCTACTTCTGTGGTACCTATGACTATAGGGGAAAGTTTTCCTTTAAAATATTCCTTCCAGCATAATGCAATTCTCTCTTGCAATTTAACTTTCATAACTAAATGTGTAAGAATCTGCATGTCCTAATATTAAAGATATCTGTTGTGTGACTAACTCTTTCAAAACCACAGGATTATTACAGTATTATAAAGAAACCTATGGACTTGAGCACCATTAAAAAGCGTCTGGAACACGATTACTACACAAAAGCTGCCGAATGCATTGAAGACTTTAAAACTATGTTCTTGAACTGCTATATATATAACAAGGTATGCAAAAAACAACCTCTTACCAGTAACCAATTCTATTGAACAATAAAAACAAGTCTAAAACAAGCAAATGGTTATTAGAGCCTGCACTAAATCAGTCACTGTCTTCCTGATTTCTTGAAACTGTTTTCTCTGAAAAGTTGGGGGGGCTTTGTTGCTAGGATTGACTGAGGCCATGTAAGTGAAGTCTAGCCTGCTGTTATAACAGTGCAGTCTTTTCTGCAGAAGGATTCTGCCTGCAAAATCTCTGGGTTTTAGGTGCAGAGCTCATGAACAGCAAGCACAGTGTAACTGCTATACAAGTTTAGGGCAAGCAACCCAGAGCCATGCTCCATTCCTCCAAGTTTAACATAACTCCCTGCGCTTGCATGTTTGTTGGCTGTGCCTTAGTATTAAGCTTCAACAGCTTTCTTCAGAACATAGAAATGAGTAAGGGAGTTGCAGATCTGCCCCCTTTTCCCTTTACTGTGGGAAGTATGTGGATGTAAAGCAAGAAGGACTGTGCAATGGGACAGTGGGAGATAGAGTATTTCAAAAATGAAGCAACCTGAATACAAGTGAGTTGGGGCGGGGGGCAGGGATGGCAAGGACTTTTCGAACTCTCTGGTACCGGTGGCTGGTTTCAATCTGTTGGAGCAGGATTCTGTAGACTGTTTATTTTAAAAGGCAGCCCTCCAGTACTGCAGCCTTGTCTTTACTCTGAATGTTACTGACTATATTTTGCAGCCTGGTGATGACATTGTGTTTATGGCCCAAAAACTAGAAAAAGTGTTTATGCAGAAAATAGCCCAAATGCCACCAGAAGAAAGACTAGTGACTCTCAACAAAGGAAAGAGAAGAGGAAAGAAGCCAGAAGGTAAGGCCTGTATTAGATGTTAAATCGGTAACATATTAAACAAGCAAAAGCTGGAAATAGGGAATTCTCTGTAGCTTGTCACAACTCAACCCTGGAGCAATTGGAGTGTTTTCCACTCTTCCCAGAATGTACCAGAAAGGAACAACATTGCTATAAGGCTTTAGCAGATTCAGTGCAGTAATAATATTTTTTTATAGGTACTAGTTAAATTTCCTGTTTTCTACTAATGAAATGTTTTTAAGAGGGAGTAAAAATCAGAATTAACAACTTCATCAGTAGTGTAATAGCATAGCTTCACAAGCAAACTTCCAGTGAAATGTAGTGCTCTTGCCCAGAAAAAGGACTACTCTTTCAAGACATCTCCAACTTATGAGGAAATTACACAGTAAGTGCTTGAAGCAACATTGGGAAGCCTAACTGCAAGGGACAGGTGATTAGAAGCAACTTATTACTATCGCTGACTTCCTATGTCTTTTTAACTGCTCTTATAACCTGTTTCACTTGTACAAAGTACTCATTTCTACATCTCAGCTCTCAACAATGCCAAAGAAGAAATATTTGTATTGATAGAAGTAAGATTATGTAGCACCTGGAATCACATGTGCATCTCAATGGGTTAATTTGGAGACCTCCAAGGTAGTCTTCCAAATTGTTCTGAAGGTAAGGCTGTCAGTTGTTGGGAAAGTGTTAGATATGTCTTGAAAGAGCTGCATCACTTCTTCATGCTGATACCTCTTAAGTATTTGCCTTCTGACAGCCTTGGAGCAGTGATCTTGGCTAGCTCAGTTCTTACTGGGTCATTAACAGATACTCCTATTTAGCTGTGCAACTATACAGCTCTTCAGGGTCTCCTGATGACTTCATTTGCTTCCTCTTACTGCTGTTTGTGGTGTAGTGCTCCTTGTTGCTTGTAGTATCTGGGAAAAAAAAGTTTCTTCAAAATAGTATTACAGTTTGATAGATCTCTAGCTTTCTCCTCAAGGTATATTTGAGGAGCAACACTACCTTTCAGTGATCTAGTAGTTGGATAAGGAAAAGAAGTGTATTTCTTGGTCCTTTCACAAGAATATTTAGGAGGAAGAGGAGGATGCTCATCTGGCTTCCTGCTCTTACTAGCTTATTTGAGTAAAATCTTGAGCAACTCATTGCCTTGGCAGAATATGTTGGTTGAACAGGTAGAAGTGACTTCCAGAAAAGATTTCTGTTGAGAAATGTGTTGGAAGCTGAGTCAGCTTTTTGGTTCCCAAATGATTGCAACAATTTGTTGAGGTGCTTTTGTAACACAGTCTTGCTGGTGTTAATGCTATTTAAGTCCCCTTGTTCCCTTTGCACACACAAATGTGCAGCTTGTACAAACTTTGAAATGTTCTAGGCACTTGTTTTTAAATTGGATAGTAGAGCACACTGCTATGGTCAAGGAAATATTTCTGTCCTGTCTTTTGCACACTTTGGCTTCAGAGACAGATCTATACACACAGCTTTTTTTTTTTAAAAAAAAGGCAACTGACTTCCATTTCAGAGAATGTCATGGTGTTACTCAGCACTGTTTTATACAAACTAACAGGTGTGAACAGAGCTGGAAAAAACATTACTAATCTAACCAGCCAAATCAAATACAGAAAAACATTAGTCTAAACTGTCCTCAAATCAGTGATGGATGTTGGTTATATTGCTAAGCAATATATGCAGGTCTTAACTACACTTAGGAAAATTGAACTTCATGACGCAGTTTCATGAACCCTTTGCTGCTTCGTCTTTATGTATATGTAGAAAACACTTCATTCTCTTCTTGACAAGAAGTTCTTATGATGTACAGGTTTTAGTGTGATGTCCCTTTAATCTTCCCTCTGAGGTTAATCCACAGGTTTCTTGAAGCCAAATACGCATAACTTGGTATGATATTCTGGCTGAGGTACTAATGGTGCTGAGTAGAGGAGGATACTGATGTTGCTCTATGTAACAATGCTCTTGTTTATATTTACTTGTGTAGTTGGGTGTGGAAGAGTGGTTCTGCTGACAACTGTTCAATTTTATCATGAAAGAAATCAACTGCAAAATTTAAGTCTTAACTTTAAAACTTTCTGTTTTAAAATAACCAGAAACACAGCACCCCAACCCTGGTACTTCAAATGAACAAAGCACAAAGCAGAAACAAGCTGAAAGCAGTGAGCAGCCTCCAGTGATGACTCAAGAGCTACATCAGGTTACACTAGCTCCTTTGTCTGCAGCTCAGCTGACTGCTTTAATGCCAACTGCAGTCCCTATAACAAAAGTAAGTTTCCTCAAATAACTTTCAGAAAGAAAAGTATTGAAATTGGTGCTTCAGGCACTAACAGCAAAACCATAGGAGCCACGTGTATTGCAATGTCTCTTTCAAAATTTCCACTGTGATAGAAGATAGTAAGATATCTCTATTAAATCTTCTAGGTCTCTGCTAAATAACTGGGCCAGTACTAATTCTAGAAACTAAGCAGAAATTGGAATGACTGCTTGGTACATCTTTTCTTAGAAATGTGGTATTAAAATGTTTTTCTCAAAGAAACAAAGTGAACTTTAAGATGGTTATTCTTGAAGTGTACTACTATACTCCTGCAGGCTTCACCTTGATGTAGAAACTGTTCTTTCCTTGAGGTGTAGATAATGGTTTTAGTATTAAAACAAAGCTCGTTCTAAGTTCTATTTAATAACTTCTCATGTTTTCAATGTGAATCAAATGCTTGATTCCCCCAAAATACCATGTTTGCTTAAACATTGTGTATCTAGCCTGGAAAGATTTCATAGCTCAAAAAAATAAATTATTGTTAACTGCAATCTGAACTGTATGTGAACATCTGACATTTTTATCAGATAAACACTCTTGTATTGACTTAGTTTTGGTGTTGCTCTTCCAATGAGGAACAGGCACATGTGCCAGGCTCTCCTACAGTGTATATTTACACTTTACTGAAGAGTCTGAACACTGATTACAAAGCACACATTGTATTGTTTCCAAACTAAATACCACCCAGGTTAAAGAAAAATAGAGATAAACCTTGTACATAAAGCCCTCAACTAGGCTTACAATGAACTGCAGTAATTTTTTCCCCTTCCATGGCAGTCATCTTGTGGTAACTTCATAACCTAACAGCTTCTTGCAGTCTTCTCAAATGGCTAAAAACTGACCACAACCTGACCTGGAGTACACCCTGTTCATTCCTTTACATCTAAGATTGAGCTTGGTGTGCTGATCTTGTAATGCCTTGTAGGTTTTCAGTCTAAACTTGTGGAAGTGCTACATTCTGCTCTGATTTCAATAGCTGTAGAAGTTCTGGCACTTCTTAAATATTTTGTGTAGTCTGAAAGCTGAGCATTCTCTTACTGTTTTGGATACCTGTATTTTAGACTGTAAAACTTTCTTTTCCTAGGCAAAAAAAGGTGTGAAAAGGAAGGCTGACACTACAACTCCTACTACTTCAATATTCACAGCAAGCAGTGAATCTTCTGCAACTTTTAATGAAAGAAAAGCTGTTAAAGCATGCAGAGGTGAAAATGAACGTATGATACCAAACAAGCTTCTGAAGAGCTACTTGCCAGATTCTCAACAGTCACCTGAAACTCTTAAAAAGATTCAGTTGTCAGAACAACTAAGACACTGTAATGAAATACTTAAAGAAATGTTTTCAAAGAAACATGCAGCATATGCGTGGCCTTTCTTGAAACCTGTAGATGTTGCATCTTTCCCACTTGGTGAGAACCAAGAGATCACCAAATGTCCTACAGACTTGGGAACCATTAAAGTAAGTATGTTTCAGAGGGAACTGGTCTATTTGTGTGCTTGCTTGCTTAACTTGTGTAATGATTGGATGTTAATAGTCTTAGCTGAAAAGGTGTCATGAAAGCTGCCTCTCATTTGAAAGAAATAATGGACATAAAACCCATATACACTTATTTCTCTCAACAAACTAAGCCACAGCTCACTGAAAAAGTCTTCTGAGTCTCATTGTGATGTGTATAGCGGCTCATCTATTTATCTGTTGAACAGCTAATGTAAGTAGTGAGAGCATTACCATATCCATGCAGTACTTCCAAGCAGGCTGCATGTGAAGTATCTTTCAATGTGTATACACAATGCTGTTGCTAATGCTCTATAAAACAAAATGCAATTCTGTAATGTCAGCTTCTGCTTCTCTCTGAATCTCATTATCCTTGGTGAAGTGCCTCGGAACCTCAACACTGGATAGTTATGTGACACCTTTCACATTTTCTGTGAAAACAAACCCATCTAGATGGTGATATGTGGCCGGTGCTTTGTGAGCACTGAGCACATCTGTCTGGGGTTGAAGTATTTAGCCAAGTTAAGATCCACCTTTGTAAGGAGGCTTGAATTTCACCAGTCTACTGAATTATCTTGAAAACTGGCTTACATGATACAAAGATTCTTTCCCAATTTCTAGCCCATTACTTTGACTCAATAAATTATGAAATAGGCTTTGTATAAATACCATGCTTAGAATCAAAACCAAGTGCTGAGTACGTGACCAAATAAAATCACCTAAACATTGTTGTCTTGGCCTGCTCCTGAAACTAGTACTACAAAGTCCTTACAGCAATTAGAGTTAGCAAATCTGTTTAAAAGGAAATTCTCTTACTTTGTTAAAGGAACAATGTTGAAATAAGAAGCGGTCTTTCCATGATGGTTCTTACAATAATCATTGTCTTTGATACAAGGTGAACCTGATACCGGCTGTCAAAATTCTTGTTCCTCCTTTCCGCCAGTTCATGGTGATGCTCTCTACTTTTAAGCCCTAAACATGCATCCATTTTCTTTTCCTCTAGAAGAAAATGGATAACTTTGAATATAAAGATATACAAGAATTTGCTACGGATGTTAGATTAATGTTCATGAGCTACTACAAACATAATTCTCCAGACCATGAAATAGTTGCTATGGCAAGAAAACTTCAGGTGAGTTATCATGCAAGTCAGACTTCAAAAGAGTATAAGATTCCTTTGGGATCATCTCATGCCATGATGTAGCATCTACTAATGTTACCAAATACTGTGTTGCTGTGTAGTATAGAAAACAAGCAGCAACTTCATAATGCCTTTAGAAATCTGGAAAACATGCTGACCTCTCTGCTCCAACTCTTTAGGATGTTTTTGAGATGCACTTTGCCAAGATTCCTGATGAACATGCTTCAAGTGTTCCTCTGCCACAGCCTACAAGAGAAATGACAGAATCTTATTCCAGTGAGAGCAGTAATGATGACTCTTCAGAAGAAAAATCATCTGAAGACTCTGAAGAGGAGAGAACAGTGCACCTTGCAAAGCTTCAGGAGCAAGTAAGCATTAGTAATCAATCTGCATGACTTAAAATATTTCTGATAGTGCCACTTGCAATTGTCCATTCTAAGGCTTAGCACCAGGAATCAGTACTTAAAAGATTCTATAGACATTTGTTTTTTCTTAATGCAGAACTTCATTCCTGTTTGGAAGATATTCCTTTATTCCTTTTTCTTCAGGGGACTCTCAAACTTCTAAAAAATAAAACTGTGTTGCTGTGGTATAATGAGAGCATCCAGATACTCCACAAATAGTTTAGTGTCATATTCTTCTAACAATGGCATTTCCTTCATATGGTTGAAGAGCTGTGTTCTTCCACCCAGTTTCTTCTGAGCCACGCAAAAGCAAGTCATTACATTCTTCTTCAGAAAGCTCAGTATGAAGTAAAACAGAAGGAATCTCATGCTAATGTGAAGCATGGCTTTGCTTCACTGGTTAAGAGTGGGTCTTGCTTTTGCTTGAACATAATGCTTTAACCTTCTGCTGCTGTATCTATGAACTATGGGGAAAACTAGCATTTATTCTGCTAGTCAAATAAGGGACAGTTTAGCTTTCAGCATTTGTCAGAGTAGCATATACATCATCAACTTATGAACATAGGCATGAGGACAACCAGAAGTCTACAAGACTGCCTTTGCAACAGTGACCTATTTCAGTGTGTCTGACCTCTAATTCTCCTCTGTCCATCTGTCCATCTTCCTTCTAATTCCTATGAGGTTTCAACAAACTTGTGCTGGGACATACAGCTTCAGAGAAAGACCTAACTAGCCATTGTATATTGCAAAATGTCTGGGGTTTATGGATTGAAAATGGACAATCCCAGTCCCACTAGCCTAACTGAGCAACATTGTAAAGGTCTAACCTTAATAAGGCACTTATGTGCTTCCCAAATGCTTGAAATTAAAGAGAAGCTGCTGGATACTCCTACATTGATTATTTTTTTCTTTTTTTATTCTTCACAGGATGCTAGAAGACATATGCTGTTAGAAATGTCTGCATAAAATAAGTAGCCTCACATCTTCTATATACATAGTCTGTGACTAATCCATACTATAGTAAGGTGCTTGAAAAATAAACCTCATTTGGAAAGCAAACATCCTATTAATATCAGCTCAGTTGTAACAAATCCCCTGTTATATTTAGGGCCAGTTTATTGTTCATCATAAGATTATCCACATTTTATTTATTTTTTGCTTTTGATAGCTTAAAGCTGTTCACCAGCAGTTGCGGACTTTGACCAGAGCATATTTACCTAGACTGAAGAAGAAAAAAGGGAAAGCTAAAAGGGAGAAAAGGAAGAACAAAGAAAAAAATAAAAAGCCTGATTCAAAAGAAGAAAAATCTAAACACAAGAAGAAAACTAAGAAAAAGCTGTCTTTAAACATGTAAGTGTGGGGGACTTGTGTAGGTGTCAAATTATTTTAAACTGCTCTTACTGCAGTACATGTTTTTTTTTTTTCTTGCAGTCAGTCAAAGAAAACACAGCAGGTCTTGTTGCCACATAAGTCAGAAGATGAAGATGGTGCCAAGCCTATGAATTATGATGAAAAAAGACAGTTGAGTTTGAACATAAATAAACTTCCTGGAGATAAGCTTGGGAAAGTAGTCCATATAATACAGTCAAGAGAACCTTCGCTGAGGAACTCCAACCCTGATGAGATAGAAATAGACTTTGAAACTTTAAAGGCTTCAACACTTAGAGAACTAGAGAAATATGTGGCAATCTGTTTGAGGAAGAGACCAAGAAAGCAGCAGGGTATGTAGCATAAATGATGCTTAAAAAAAAAAGACACAAAAAGCAACTAGATTCGTTCTCTGTTTTGCTGCAATGTTAACTTCTGTTTCACATGCAGGTAAAAAAACAGCACAGTCAAAAGAACAACTTAATTCTGAGAGGAAACAAGAGCTAGAAAAGAGACTACTGGATGTCAATGGTCAACTAAACCCAAAGAAGGAGAATCTCAAGTGTAATGTGACTCTTACTTTCATTCATTTGCAACAGAAATAGCTTAAGCCCAAGGGGAGAACCCCATTTTATGTACTGTTATGCAGCTGGGGACTTTCTCCTCAGAACAGTTGAGGTCTTAATCTTCCCATTGCTAGTCTTAAGATTCTTCCTATGTTGAATGAGCTGGAGTCACAGCAACAAACTCAGTCAATTACTTGTCCTGTCTGAAACATCTTCTTTATTCTTGCACCTAATCCTTATTAGAGGTAAAGATGATAACAGCTTCAGAGCTTAAGGGACACTGAACACCTTCTCTTTTGCATATGAAAACATATGGGGGGAGTGTCCCACAGTCTATGTATTTGTTTGCAATTCACTTTCTGTGGCTTAGGTTCAAGAATAACAAATTCTAGTCACACTTGTTAGGTTGCAGCCTTGCTAATGCTGTTATGCTAGTAAAACTTCTGCCTCAGTGACAGGAGTGTTGTTTTGCCTTAGTCCTAAGCAAGTGCCCTAGGAGAATCAATTCAGTTTTTCAGGCAATAATGCATGTCAATATCAAAGCCAGAAGGTCAGTACATACGTGAACATGTCTACACTTACTGGTGGTTCTCGTCAGGGATTGAGAACGGATCAATGCAGCTGATGCTGCTATTATAGGACAAGCTGTTCCTCATTAAACTAGTGAGTGCTATTATTGTCCTCTATTGGATATCTATTAAGCTCCTATGTAACACCATTTCACTGAAATGATAGAGGCATCCCTGCAAGACACAGGCTTGCATCCAGTATTAGCTCAGGCGTCTTCCTGTCTGGTAGACATGATGCCTTGAAAAGATTCTAGAAAGAAAAGCTTAAAGAAGCAGCTGAAATCAATTGTGAAGGATGAGTTGTGGGAGAGGGAGGAGGCAGGACAGGGAAATCTTTACAACTGGCATCTGGCTTGTTTAGAAGGAAGAGCTTAAGCTGGCACTTAACAAAGACTTGTGTCTAGGGAAACAGGTATCCATATAGTTTCTCATTTTCAAATCTTCCATCAGAGCAACATGCTTTGAAAAAGCTTTTTGACTGCAAAATCACTATAAACTGAATTAAATCAACCCTGCAGATGCAAAATAGTCAGATGGTGGGGAGGTGGAAAAAGATGACAATTCTGGAATATATATGGCTTGGGAAAGAGGAAAGTTGGCTATAGATAAAGGCAAGTCTGGCAGCAGCAATAAGCACAGAAACAGGCTCTTTGACAGCAGGAAAACTTATAGGGGAAAACTGCTTGAATTGTATCTTAAGACAGCACAGTTTTGTCCTACTTTAGGATTCTAAGTTGTGTGATTACAGCTCCTTGGCTAATTCATTCATTCAACTAACTCCTCTATAAAGGTCCAAATCTACTGCTAAATGGACAGTGGGCAAGGAAATGGCAGAAGACTAACTTATATGGGAGAATAGACCTACGAAGGTTGATCCTAGCCTTGTATATGAAGTCTGCTCCACTGCAGGTTGTTCTAAATCCTTTCTTTTTCTCCTGCAGTTGAAAACAATGCTGAGTGCAGTACTGGACCAAGCAGACTAAGCGACAGCAGCAACAGCAGCAGCTCCTCAGACTCTGGCAGCAGTACTAGCAGTGGTTCTAGCTCCTCAGATAGCAGTGACTCTGAATCAGGTCAGAAAGCTTCCTTTTGCATTTGTGTAGGCAAAACATCTGTCTTCTCAGTTAGCATCTCCTGTTCCACATGCTTACCAAGGACTTCAGTTACCCTCGTATGTTTGCCCCATGTTGAAGGCTCAATTTCAGTGCTATTAAACAAGTGTCTTAAGACTGAGTTTGTAGGTTTAAAAAAAAAAAAAACAACCTACAACATCCATTCAACCTATTGGTGAAAAACTTTAGGGACCAAAATTCTCTAGTAAGAGGTCTGTAACTTGGATACTGGGCTATAGCTTACTCTTGTGGATTTGATTCCTTTTTGAAAGTGTGATTTACTTTATCTTCTGGTATGCAGCATGAAGGGTGCCTTACCTTGTGGGTAAGGATTAGTCCCTAAACTGAGGGACAAAAGTGCCAACAGCACTGACTGTAGAGACAAAATCTACTCTGGTGCTTAAGTTCTCAATCTTGTTCAAGGGACGGTTTTCTAGGACAGAGCAGATCTGCCAAACTGGAGGTCTAAAATGTAAATATCTGTATGAGGTAACAGTGTAAGGTGAGATGAATGCTCAACCCTTTGCAATCTGAGGAAGCAAACAGAGAAGTCATTGATGGCATCAAAGACCTTGATCCTGCAGGAATCTTTGTGGTCTCTTTTTATCTGGGAGAAGTTCTCTAAATGCATCAAGTTGAAGTCAAAGCATTCACCATAAGAATGTTCCTTTCACTGTGAGGTTTGGCTCTCTAGGTACAACTGCAACTCACATCTTGTATGTGTGAATAATGAAACATATGCGAATGACTGATTTAATTTTTTTCCATCCCCCTCTTTCTGCCTACATCTCTGTATTTACGGCTACAGAAACCTGCTCAAAACAGACTGGAGCCAGGCAGAACTGTCCAACTTCTATGGAAAAGCCTAAGGTAAACTGACTGGAATGGACATAACACAACTTTTAGGCCAAAAATGTTACATATGTTGGTACTGGAAATGACACAACTTTATCAGGAAGCAATGAATATGGCTTTGGTGCTACTTGTTCTGTAGGACTGATTTACATGGAGATGTAAAATCTGCTGTTTGTTAAAAGTAGCTTATCTATCTGTATAAAAACTGAGGTACTGGGAGAACTCCTGGGACTTTTACCTCTTACAGTCACTGTGGCAATTTTGTGTTGGGTGAAGGAGAAGGGAAAAGAAGCGAGGGTGAGAATGCTCCACATACCCCACCCACCCCCCAAAAGAGAAAATCCTTTCCCACTTGATCTTTGAGTATAGAATTGACCTAATAAACAGTGCAAACCTCACTTCAATATTTTTAAAATATTTTTCCTTTATCTATGAATAACCTCACTTCTACACCCGAAAATAAATAAATTGTACAATATACTAATCATTTTCAGGATACTTTATATTACTTATTTCTATGGTATTATTATAAGCAACAGCAGTTTTATCTAGAAATAATTTTTAATGCCTTTAAGATTGAATTGCTGTATTCCTGTATATACAGTGGGTGTTAATTCTTCTCAGGGTTAGCTGCCTTTCACAATTTCCCTTGAAGCTACCAGAGAAAGAGACCTCATATTTCAAAGAAAGATCTCAGCAAAGCCTTCATTCTTCTTACAATAGACTTGCTTTCACTTAAAGTGCCTAGTTGGATACAAGAAACTAGACTGCAAATTTATTATTCAGCTGCTCCTTCTGCATCTTCATAAGCAAAGACTGAGGGGAGGAATTATGCAATGCCTTTTTTTT
Organism: Alca torda; assembly: GCA_008658365.1. NCBI lineage: Eukaryota > Metazoa > Chordata > Aves > Charadriiformes > Alcidae > Alca > Alca torda. The sequence continues at coordinate 16,598,060 of CM018087.1, read as the reverse complement.
TTCTCGCTTAAAAAGTGCAGTCTCTGCAGTGACAGAATGACAGCAATAATCTTGAGAAACCAGGATACAGGAATTTAAGCTTCAGCTTGGTCATTTATAACAGCCCCTAAGTGACTTTATGAGTAACAACAAACATCATACTTCAGATCCTCACGTTACATTTTGTGCTCTGTATCCCTCAGACCAGGGCAGTGCACTTCACCTCATGGGCTTTTGTAGTCTAAAATCTTAAAAAAAAATTTCTAGATTAGTATCACAATACAAGGACTACTGAATCCTATAAACAGTGGAATGGAGCAGTGGTGGTGAAAGGGGATCAAATAGCTATAAAAATTAAGATTTGGCTGTATTAACTACTGCAATATCTTTCTAGAGAATACCACTGTGTTTACAGAGGACATCCTGCAATGCTGTTCTGCAAGCACAGCCCTCATCTCTTACTAGTAACTTGCAAAATCATGGATTATCTGAACTGCAGCAGCCCCCTCATGTACTGCAGAGGCTTCAGCCTTTACAGAATAGATCACTTAAACCATCAGAACAAAATTCCCAGTCTCCCTCAGGTAACATCTTCATGGCAAGAAGCATGGCTATGCTGAGGAAAGAAGGGATGGCAGAACTAATGTTTGTATTGCACAATAAGCTTATCTTGGGCTTTTGGAGGTCATCAAGTAGGTAACAGAAAAAGTTCTTGCAGGGTATGGATTATAAAGAGTGTGACGTAAATAAAAGCGTGGTGGCACTGAGGACTGGTTAGGGTTTCAGATTACTGGGCACTTGTGGTGGCCAGAAGAGCATTAAAACAGGCCTCCCTCCATGAGATGGAAAATGATACCTTAATGAACCTAGGTTACAGGAAGGGCTGAACATTTAAGGTAGGAATTAAATGATTAAACCTATCACCACCACTCAAGTTCATGTCTGAAATTCCTATTAGCGGAACTTAAGGCTTGGTGCCGTAGGCCCTCTGAACTGATCGCTGTTGTGATATGTTGATGTGTCTAGACATACCAAATATGAAGTTGCTTAGAAACTTGATCCAAGGAGCTATTCTTCACTTCAAAACTTCAGACATTTCTGAGTTTTTGGTAAAGGCATCTTGAGCTGGCAGCTGATTAACTGAGAAATCAATTAAACCTAATTAAAAATAACTGTCTCAAATTGTGCGCTAGGATACATATATTCATATCTAGTTAATCCACAGATCTAAACAGTGCCTAATTTTGAGATGTAGTACTGCACTTTGCATGTAGGGGAATCATACAGTGCTTCGTTTTTTCTTTCTTTTCTTTTAGCTTTTCATTTCTCAAGATTAATCTCAGCTGTATCCGTTCTGCATGATGTGCCAGACCATCAAACCCCTCAGAGTACTCCAAGGACAAATCCGTTTTCTGTCACCCAGTGCACACATGCTCTTTCAGAGGTGAATACGTGCTTCTCTCCAATGTATTCATTTCAATTAACTACTTCTTTAAAGCATGTTCCTACTCCTTTAAATTATATCTAATATAATACTCCAAGATAGAATTTGATGCAAAGAAGGCCACTTAATGGGGTTTTAGGTAACTTTTGTCATAACAAAGTGATTCTTATCCTTTAATAGGGTGTTAATTCATTGCCTGTTGACTGCAATGCAAAAGGAAAGAACTTGGCTGAGCAATATATCAAGTTCATAAATGTACTGTAAAGCTTGTTTTATTCTTTCAGTGCTATGGCTTAAATTTAAGGAACCCTTGCACACTTACATGTTAAAAGCCCACCCTGTAAACCTACAGTTTCATAAGAGACAGGCAGCTTATATATGTTCCTGTTTTCTAGAAATATCAATCTCAAGCTCAGTAGTACTCTGAAGACTAGAGGCTATCCTGGAAAAGCATGTTACTTTTTTTTCCTGTTCCTAAAGCCATGGAAACTGGGGCTTTCAGGGTCATAGATGAGGTTGTGAAATATTTAGGCACTGTTGATTTCTGTCTTAATATGCTCTTGAAGAGGATCCTGGTTAGAAGGGCCTCTGTGTTACAAAGGAAGTTATTGATGCTACTGCAGCAGCATGATCTCTTCCATCTTAAAGATGTTTAACTATCTTTCTCAACATGGTTTCAAACATTTCTTTTTTAGGTTTTAATAGCTTTTATTTTCTGAAATGGATAGAAACTACCTCTTGAGTCTATAAGCACAAGAACGTGTCCTGCAAGAAAGGAAGAAGAGCAATTTGCCCTTTCCCATTTGTGTCCTATCCAAAGGCAGCAAGTAGTATATATTATGAGATTCGGGTTTGTGCAACACCTTCCCCAGTTCAAGGGGCTTACTACACGGTCTCGCACAGAGGAAAAACTACCACTGAACTGAAGTAATACAGCTGCCCTTCACCCTGATCCATAAACTGGAGTGGAGCAACTGGCTTTACAACAGTAAAAGCCAACTTCTGTCATGCTGTACCATGTTAAGGGATAAAGAGCTTGTATTGGTTTCTTATGTTCTACCTACTCCGTCACTCGGGATCTCTGAGCAGTTCATGTTCTAAATCTGAAGTGTCAATGTAAGAACTTGCTTTGACTACCACAATATGAATGAAATCTAATTCTTCCCTGGTGTTTACAGAAGCTAGAGCTGAAAGAGTTTACTGCTCTAAGCTTCTAAATCCCTAATCCTGCTACTGTATAATAAGAATCCACATGTTTAGCACTTCAGAACATATTTGAAGTCTAACTTCTTTTCTAGGTATCCGACTCAACTTCCCAGGTTGACAGCGCTGACTGGAGTAAACAAGCTGAGAAAGCAATACATCTAGACAAATCAAATAAACTTCAAAACAAGGCCAGTGAGAGAACTGATGATCAATATCCATAAGTCAAGAACAAAGTATGATTGTCATAATGAAAACTGTAACTGATATTAAAAATGTACATGAATGAACCTGGTTTAAAGAAATAAAATACTGAACACTGTACATTAACCAGTTTGCAGAATAATGTAGGGAGCACAGCTTTCCCTTGTTTGTTCTTTTCTTTTTGATTTGCTGTTTTTTTTTAAAAAAAAGTTAAGTTGAATGCTTGGTTCTTGTTCTGTGTTAAAATACATAAAGCAATTTTTTTTTTTTTAAGAACTTAGGTTTCTAAATTTAGTACTAGGGATAGGTAACCCAGTCTTACAGGAAGTCTGAGAGAACTGATGCTTCTGTCTGTTGGACTTCACTGGGCTTAAAGCTGTCTTCTGCTGAAGCTTCATGGAGCTCTTTTCCCAGGGCATTTTGTGTGTTTTCTGAGTTACCATCTCCAGCTCTTGGTGACAGGGATCTGACAGTAAAGCAATGTTAAACAGGCTGTCACCATGGAACAAATTTGCAATTATTACAAGAACAGGTTCCCTGAAAGCTGCATTCCATATAGAGATACATATTTCAAACTAAAGAATCTTGAGCTGAACACTGAACATCCATGCTGAGAGCCTGGTGTTACCAGACATCCTTGTTTTGGTTTCTCCTTTACTCTCTTCTCTCTAGACTACCTCTATGGGCTTGAACAGGGGGGAACAAGCTGCTGAAAACTTGATGAAATTTAAAGGCACAGCTGTCTCACTGATGAACTCTTTAATTGTTGTCAAAGAATAATGCTGGGTACTTGAGTGGTATTAAAGCAACTCTAAAAATTGACATTTAATTCTCCAAGATGTTCTATTTAGTATTTCATGGTCTTAACACACCTATCCATACACATACTGACCCCCTTTCTTTAGACTTGTAGCAGCTGGAGCTGGTACATAGGTTCCATGGATTCAACTAATGATCTTCAATTATAAAGTTTTGAGGCTGCCTAAAACTTGAATTCCTGTCCTGTGTACTGCATGACTGTAACTATCAAGATCTTTGGTGTTATCTTAATATGTTAAAGGACTAGGAAAACAAGCAGGAACAAATCAAGCTCACTGTTTTAATATTCACATGAAAAAAAAAAGCATAGCCAAAACTATTGGGAAAGCTTGTTCCCTTCTATACTTAAATTGTTTACTGCTTAGTCTTTATTCCTCTTAACTTTCTTTTTCTAATTGTCATTAATTTATACTGTTTCTATCTTCTCCCCTTCTTCAAAGGACAGTTGTGTCGAGAGTTGTAAAGGAGCTCCTGTGTTTAATATTGGAATTATCCAGTTATGAGACTCTGAGTACACTTGAACTTCAGCACTATGTTGCACAGTAGAGCTTTTAACACTGTTGTGTGAGTGTAGTTACATGCCCCTTCCATAATACGGTGGTCTTTGACTGTTCCTGCAATGATACATGCCCCACTTGTGCTCGGTGTTATCTTAGCCTTTCCACTATTAATTCCTGTAGAAAACTGGAAGGAAGGGGGCAAAATGCAGGATTTTGGCTTTTGGTTTTTTAAACAACAAAAACTTTGCCAATCTGGAACTGCTGTAGGGGTGTAATCTACTGATAGAAAGTGTAGAGAGTGCTCAGTCCAAGGTGCATCTACTTAGATCAAACCGGGGAAACTCATTTTAGAGTTGGATGCTTAGAGCAATTCATTGAATTTTGTAGAGGATTCCACTGTCTCAGGCATTTCTGTGAGGTTACTTGTATCTCTGAAACAAGGTTCTTGATTTTAGACTTGTGACACCTCTGATGGCATGGCTGCAGGCTTGATGTATTGCTGAATTCAATGGTGGCTTGTTAGGAAATTTAACTTAAGAAACGTAACCATAAGCTTCCTTTCAGATTAAAAAGCAGTGTCCCTCAATGAGAGGTTCTGTGAAGGCTGGCATTGCTGGCTTTCTGAACAAAATTTTTGGGCATTCTGCTGGGACCTCTCCTAGAATTAACTAGAAGTTAATTTTTCATCTGGAGTTGAGTTTAACTGTTCCTTTCCCTGACCCAAACTGGAGAAAAGTGTAAACTCTTAACTCAATTTCTAGAATGACTAAATCTTTATCACTGAAATTTGAGGAAGCATAGTCCATAAAATCAACACGAGTGAGAAATCTTTTTTTTATCTTCCGTCAGGTCATTGTATACCTAATGATAAACCTAATGGTGAAAACAAGCTAAAGCCAAAATCCAAAATTCTTCCAGAAAGGTAAGTGTTGCTCAAGTCCTATTTGAGGAGAAGAGCTTGAGTATACTCACTAGGATCAATAATGCCCCATCCTGGAATTCTCTGAAAATCTGGTCTTTTATAATTCAAATATTTAGTGTCTGATAGGTCTTGGGAATTGTTATAGCCGGTACAGGTTTATCCTATTTCTAGTGCTACAAACAAAAATGTAATCTATGGGCTCTGATCTCTTTCATAAATATGACCTTCTACTAGAAGCAGTACTTCTTAAGAATGCTAGGTTTATGCTGTCTTAGGGCGTGAAGAAAATGCCGCTAGGCAGGGGGGAGGAAAAAACACAGGTATTTAAAACAAACAAAACCCCCAAGCCTAATACCAAACCATTGCAATGTAAGGGATATGCACAGAAATGAGATGGATGCTCTCTGTATTAAATATTGTCAATGGGCCTTGCATAAGCTCAGTCTTGTGAATTCATGTTTTCTGGAATTAAAAAAATGGAGAGGTGGATGTAAAGGTAAGAAGAGCTACAAATGTTAACAATTTTTAGTATGTTGCTAAAGACTCTCAAAGTTGATGAGAAAACATTGCCGTCTGCTTTGCTGTATTTGTACTAATATTTTGCCAAAGGAAGGATATTTTGTTGTAGATATTCCCAAATAGTTCCAGTCAAAACAACATTGTGCTAATGTAAGAACTAAGCAGAAAAGAGATGATTAGTAGTTGTAGTTTGCGTCTTTCATGTTTCCTTTTTCTAATAACTTCAGGATACAGGATTTAAGAACATAGATTCCTGGGTAAGTTTATGTAAAACGATGATGCTTCCAGCTCCGATAAAAACATCTGCTGAGAGCTTCAAACAGTTCAGGAAAGCAGCATTAAAGAGGAGTGGGCAAGCACAGGAGTTAAAAAGGCCTCTGGTGCAAGCTGAGAGGGAACTGCAAAACCTTCCTCAAGAAACAGAGAGGTTTGTAACTGCATATGTTTAAATATTATTCTATTTTTTGCTTGTATGGTCCTGGGTAGCTTAGTTATTCAGGAACAAGTGGTTTGGATTATGTAATTGCCATGTGTCAGATGGCGGGGGGAATTGCACCACTCTAAGCACAACTGCACATCCAACATGCATAAAGTGGCTTTTTCTCTTGCAAATCAGTATAATTTCAATTGCAAATCAGTATCGATTCAGCAAATACACTTCTAAGGGACACACTTTTTTTTTTTTTTGGGGGGGGGGGTTGGTTTTTTTTTTGTTTTGTCCTCTGGAGCACTCGATTCTTCTGGTCATGACCAGAATTCACACCTGTCCTCAGTATCTTACTTTCCTGCATCTGTAGCCAGGAAAATCCCTATTTTATTGCTATCCTAAGAGGAAGCAGGATAATCTAGTCTTCAAGAACTTGGTGTTAACATAGCTAAAGGAATTGCAGTGCGCACCACTTCAGAGGGCAGAATTCTTTGCATTGCTGTAGAGAAACATATTGAATAAACTACTGCTGTAGTATTTTTCCTTAGCTGTTTGCAGCCACTGTTTTAGTGAGTGCCCACATACGTATCTCAGTCTGAGGTCTATTATTATGCTGAGTGGGATATGAGACTGCCTACTAATTACTGCATTGCAGTAATATCTTAGATTGTTGTTTGCCACTTTTTGAAACTCTTCTTCAGTAGTATTTCCCTCTGCAGTAGTCTTGATTTTATTTTTTTTTCATTGTCTGTTTGACCCTGTGAAAGATAGGTCTGGTCCAGTTCATAAATTCTCCTGCTCATCGCTGGCTGTATTAGAATAGGCCACTTGTTTGGAGCGTATGATTTTAATAAACACAGCATTTGAGAGACTTGAGAGTACACTTCATGTTCAGAACGTATAGTGAACAATCCAGGCACCTTCGGTTACTACAGGTTTCCACGAGGAGGAAACTGGGTGCGTAGCTCTGTGGAATAAGACGTTAGAGATGCTTGCCTGAAGTTAGTGAAATCTAACTTGAATAACTAGTTGAAGAGAAAGAAGGTAGAAGCAAAATATCACGGGCCAAGAAAGTAACAGAAATTTAAGTGTATGTGTATGTCAAAGAAAGTGCACGTTAACTTTGTGTAGTGTGCATATAAATCCCCTGTGCATATAGATTGGAAATGGAACACAGGAAAACTTATCCTACTACAGCCCAACAACTGCGAGCCCATACCCTTGTGAAGGGAAATTACTATGAATCAACATGTAAAACAGAACCACAGTTTGAGTGCTATGCACTGATTTAAGTATTTGCAGAATTCTCTTCAGGTGCAAAGACTTGTCAGGAAGGAAAAAGAAGAAACAACTTTTATCCTATACAATCTCTTCTGCTTTCTTTAAGGGGTTGTGAAGGCGCAGGGTTGGATGCCACGGCAGCAACTGACTGTGAGTCCCCAAAAGAGCGAAAGAGCAAACAACTGCCCAAAGCTCAACAACATACTCTTGTTCAAGACCGTAACTTGGCTAGAAAAATGGAACAAGAAGCAGGAGAGAGAAGCAAGTAAGTTGCTGACCCTTGCCAGCTGATTTTGTTTCAACTTTAGCAGAGAATAAAAATTTTAGCTCAGGTCCTTATGTCAAAGGGCCTGAGTGACTGAAAACAACCAGAACTATGCTACTGAAGAGTTACTCCAGAAAATGAAATAGGGAAACCTCAAAGTAGGTCTTCAAATGGCGGAATATGAAAAACTATCTGCCTGTCCTATTACTCCTATAGGCTTAGAATAATTGCATGGTAAAATCAAATTTTGAAGGGGAGTCCCTGCCCTTTGAATAACTTCAGACCTCAAGGCTTGCAAGCCATCTATCCTCTTCAACATATTCCATGTCAACAAAGTGCTAGTCATACTGTTCTGGTCTGAAATACCAAACTGAGCCTCTTTAAAACTGACTTACTGTTTTTTGTTGGCGTAGGTAACGCATTTTTTTTTTATTGCTACCATTTTTTTAGATTAAACTTTTTTTTTAAATTCATAATGTTGTACAATGGAATGTAAGAACTGCAGTGTGAGATCATGCTAGATTCAGATAAGGTCTACTGAGGCTTTCATCCCATTCAGCTCTTTTCAGAGAGGACTTCAACAACATGCATACTCAACTTGTAATAACAGAGGAAGCATACACTTTTTGGGAAGAGCTTTGTAGTTTGTTTTTTTTTTTTTCTTAATCTTTATTAAATATTTGACCTGCATAGTATTAACTAGTGTCTGACTCCTCTGAAATGCACTAATTTGCTTTCTTGCAGATGGCTTGTACAATTGATATGAATCTGCAGAGTGATATTATGGCATCTTTTGAAGATACCTTGAGTGAAAGCTGTAGTTCATATAGAACTTAACTTCAACGCTACTACAAACTATACAACTTTGAAAATGTACTAGTTACAAGCTTAAATGTTAAGACCACTTTAAAGATATGTAAGCTCCTCTAAAATGCTTACTATTAAAGTTTGTTCATTGACACTTGAAGCATCAAAGATCTTCTTGCTGCTTGTTTACAATATATGTAATCTAGTCTGTTACAGTGGAACGTAGTTGTTCTTTTGATTAGTTTTATGTTGTGTATAATCAGCTTGACTTTTTTCTCATGCTTTTTAAATAATTTTTTGTCAGAAACACTTGAGAATCTGTTATATTGAGCATGGCCAAATTCTTGGTGTTTGACTGTATGAGTCATAGTATACTAATTATGCACCTATAGAAACTACTTTAACCCAAGGTCTTGTCATTTATGTGATTGCTATTAAAACAATCACTTTAGTATGAGACGCACAGAATCTGGACTGTGAAGAGACTTCTATAATAGTGATAATTTCTAAGGGCGTGTAACATATTTGTGATGATAAAAACCCCTTTACTGGAACTCTGTACTTTCAACAGCAAATCCAGTATACTTTCATATCTTTTAAGGCCCAGTCCGTGAATCTTCTGTTTAATGTATTTTGTGTTAACATAACATTTGGATAAGGGTGCAAGCATGTTTGCCAAATGCATTCTGGTTCTTCACAGAAAGAAATTATCTAAACATCCCACTTCTGGCTCCAGTTAGAAAGGCTTTCTGATTAATGGAAGATTTTATTAAGTTGGGGTACTTGTCTGAAGTAGAAACCCGAGTGTAAAAACCCTACATCTCTAAATACAGGACTAATAATACTGTTTTATAGAATTAATACCAAAACACATTGTGTATTACAGAAATGTTGGGTGGAAGGGGCCCCCTTCAGATAATCTAGTTCAGTGGTCTCTAACATCTCATCATGCATCCCATCATTAAACATTTTAAGCATGCACCCCCAAGACATGCATATTTATCATTTATGAATTAGATAAAGTTCTATTATACTAATATATTTTGTACCTTATAAAAACCCACAAAAACAGAAATTAAAACAATTTAAAATAGTGTTTAAGTTTGTTTAGTTATGTTTATTTTGTTTTTTAATTAAAAAAAATTAAATTGGTTTGTATTAACTATTTTCTTCCCACATGCCACTCTGGAGACCACTGAATCTAGTTGAACCTCCCTCTCAAATTCTCTCTCCCTAGGGAGACCTCTGGTCTGTCGAGCTCCTGGGTCGCAGTTGGAAGTGAAGGCAACACGCCAGTGTTCTGGTGAGGGTCTGCCACAGGACCACCCAACTAAGTAAACTCAGAATTTCAGATACAGGAAACAAATTGCATCTAAAGTCATAATGACAGCTAAAGCATGCCTAAAAATGGTAGCCTGGTCTTTCAGGTAACAGGCTGATGAGCTAGTGCTGGTGCCACAAATAGCTATTCTGCAATAAAATACTGCTCTGTATCTTCTACTTCTGCCATTGCTGGAATGGTAACATTCATTCAATAGCAGAAAGAGGTATACTGACAACTGCTCAGATTGGGGTATGGCCCTTGACGTGTCTAGGGAAGTCCTCTTGTGACCCTTGCTGGACACATGGCCAACTGTATGCTGTTTGGGAGATTGGAGTATTGGCTAGGAAGGGGGATTGGGGTGAAAAATGGTTTGTAATGTAAAGAGGTGCTGTTAGGATATCTGTTTCATGTCCGCATCAAAAGTAATTTAGGCCTGCCTTCATCTGTAGTTTATACGTCATGAATAGCTATTGTCCTGCAATAAAATGCTACAGGTCACATTCAGGACTCCCTACCTTGCCATCATCTGGACATACTTTCTGACTGGGTTAATGCAAGCTCAAGATCTCTGCTTTGGAAATAGGATGGTGACAGAGGAAAGGGCAAGAATTTATTCTCTCCCTTCTATATAACACATGTGCATTGCTAACAGTATGAAGTGTTACTCTTGCCCCTTCAAAAACTAATTCTAGCTTCCACCACTCCCTATTGTCATGATGATTAAAGTCACAATGTCGGTGCTGCTCACGCTAATCTGATAAACCCTTATTTTGCAACCTACGCGCCAGTTAAAGAGGTAATCAGTTCCTACTCCAGACAGAAGGCTGAGTTCAGAGGAGAGGGAATGCCCTATAAACATAATGAGTAGCAAGCCTATGACGACTGTGTTTGCCCAAAGCTGTCACTGCACTCAAGCAAGCAGGAATACCACTGATGGAGATAAGGCCTGCAAAAACAAACAAAAAAAGCTGCTTAAACAGGCTAAGTATTGTTAGCTACCTAACATTTAAATGTGTACTAAATTCTGTCATGCCATTAAGTTACCTTGATGTGTTTGTGGAAACACAGCTGCAGTAATGTGTCATTTTAAACTTGTGTCTACACTAGTAGGTTGTATCTACCTGTAAATGAAGGATAAGATAGTTAAAAGCTTCAAAAAGTTCCTCTGTCACTAATAAATGGAATATGTTAAATTTTTTACTGTCAACTATGAGTTGGTCAGGCTGGAGGCAGAGTCAGTGATGTGCAAAGTTGTCCTCTTTTGTCTCTCAGAGAAACAGGATTAGTTGAACTGACAAAAGATTAGCAGGCAGATGGCACATCATGGAGGGCAAAGCACATTGTCAAAGCTTGCGGTAAAACAATCTGCCCTAGGGATGGCTTGGCTTGGCACCCATTGGAACAGCAATTTAGAGCAGAAAATGAGAAAATCAAAATATAAGGAAGACAAAAAATTATTGGCCTTCTCAATTTTTCTTATTTATATGAGATATATAGAAGATTCTAAGTTTCTTCTGCAAAACCTGCGAAACTTGTGGAAGGTGTTTGCCTTATACAAACAGGTTTGTCACACGTGTAGACAGCACAGTCCTGGAGTACAAAGACAGCATTCCTCAATAAAAGAGGAATTCTACTGCATCCTTGGCAAACAGGACAGCTACGGTAGCGCAGGTGGAGATGCCCAGAAACGCTGAGCCAGGGTGTACTGAAGGATGTGCAGAAGGGCATGCAGCAATTTCATCCTGCAAAAGCCATCAGAATGGGCAGGTCCCCAGTTCTGATACTGCATCTGTATCTAATATCTGAAGATGACGTAGCTAAACCACAGGCAAAAGGTTTGTATAATTTAGAAGTTTGGCAAAAACCACTTAGCGATGTATAAACTAAAAACAGGCTTAATTCTTGTGGGAAAAAATAGCTCTGTGGCTTGTACAAGAAATATGGCATAGCTTGGCCAAATACCTGCTTATAATAAGGCACATCATGGTTTCATCTTTAATCCTTCTTATATCTAGATGGCTACTACCGTTCTGTGAATGCTGTGTCTAACCCACCACTGGGCTTCCATCAGCCTTTCTTTAGAGGTAAGTGAAAGCTTATAGTCAACTCCAGGATTTCCAACCTTGGTTTTCCAATTTTTCTTAGCGGATGTTTTCTACCGATTCATTCTGATTACCGTTTGATTAAGGAATTTGATGACTACTGTGATATAAACAATTGGTTGCTTTGCTCCTGCCAAACTTTCTAACTTATCTAACTGGGCCAGTGGTTTACTGAGGTGCACTTGAGGGAAAATCCTGCTGCAGCTAGTCTGGTAGCGAGAAGCTGTGAAGGCTTCTTGCCTACAAAAAGGGTTATTAGCACGAAGTCTGATGCATAAAAAATTCGCTATATGCTAATCCTAGGGTTGGCGGTGTGACTAATCTGAGCATGAGTGGAAGGCTCAGGCTTGGTAGGCATGATTCATATAATCCTACCGGAGCCTGCAGGGGTTACTGTCTTAACTGAATCATCAGCTTCTGATGTCGCTCCTTCTCTTCTTGCCCAAGAGAAGGAAGGAGTCTTAAACAGCCCAGCACCTTTTTCCCCAGCAGCCTGATAAAACTCCTGACCTTAAGTTTGTAGTAACTGAGACAATGAGCAGGGATCACGAACAGCATGATTCAGCCTTGTCAGCTGGTGTGGGTTGCTGATACTTCACTTGTGTTAGGGAAGAGGAAGCGAGGCAGTTTTTACAGCTACTTGAAGATGTTATCTTTAGTAGTAAAAAATAAATTCAGGTAATGGGTTTGTGTCTTATTTAAACTTCTAAATGCATGAAAATGCAGTAATGGGCAATTCTTTATAACATTCCTTTCTGCTGCTGAAGATTTTTATTTGATTTTTTTTAAAAAAGAAAAGTTTAGAACTGGTTGAAACCAGCATTAATTCTGTCGCTGCCTTCAACAGGGCTAGGATTCAACATCAGTGTCTATATTTGTAAGTCTGAATTTAGAACAAGTAGGAGAAGCATTTGGCATGTTGCAGACAAAAATTGTCTACAAGCCATGTTCCATGCATAGTGAAAAATTATATATATTCCATCTATAGATATGCTTCTCCAATTATTTTTTTAATAGCTCATTAAATTACACATCTTAGACTTAACAGATGCATGGTGTCTTCGTACCAGCTTCTACTTGCACTGCTGGACAGAGCAAAAAAAATTTCTTGCAAGTTCTAATCCTCCAAACCCACCTAGACTACAAAGAAACATTGGTCTTCATCAAATTCAAGTTAAATCTGGCAAAATCCTCACCCAAAAAATGCAGGCAGTTGCATACAGGCCTACGTTATTATCTGTGACTTCATGTAGCCTCTGCAAGTCTCAAACCTGCCTGTACCCTCTACTCTGAGAAGCAAGGCGTTTAAATCAAGGAGTAAAGGCAAGCAGGCTGCGCAGTGAGTTGGATCAGGACTTGTCAGGATTTGACATGGCAAAGCTCGATTCTACTTTTCTTGTCATCAGCCACTCCTATGCCCATTTTTGTATCTCCCAAACCTAATAAATGGTAATTTTTCATAACCTGCATGTTTATAATGTGTAAAATCAATTGCTTAATGGAGTTATGCTTTTTCTTACAGTTTTGGGTTACGTGAACCATTCTGATTCTAAAGTACCCTTTATCCTGCTGAATGCACGGTTAATACAAGAGAGGTGCTGACTGTAGCCTTTCTCCTTATCCCAGCATCGGTGGCCTCATACGTGACTGTGCCTCCTTGCCTTGTGCATGTAGCAATTTACAGCTAAGGGCCAGGCATAGGATTGTTCAGCTCCTAATGCCGGCCTTGGGTGGCTGAGACCTCAGTACTAAACTAACTCTGTTGGAACAGAGTTAGTAATGATGATCCAGTTTCCTCTACTAGCAAATTTCTCTACTATAATAAGTTTTAAAAATCATAAATTTTGGTGCTGGAGCTCAAAACTTTTATCTTTTTAAGAAATATTCACAGTAATAGCATGTAATAACCAGAAGTGTAATACATCTACAAAATCGCCTTCAAAGGGGTAATAGCAAAGCAGCAGTGAAAGAATGAAGAGTCTTGAGGAACGCTAAATGGCAACCACGCAGCCACACACCTCTACCCTTCCTTTCACAAGTAAATAAGGCGAGTGCGTGATCAGAGCGGGTGAAGCGATGGCCTGCGGTGGCCCCTGCCAGGTGTCAGAGGTGGGACTGTCCCCCGTGCCCCAGCCGCGCTTCTCGCAATGACATTTCGGCTGAATTTTGGCATTATTTGGCAGTTCTGTCAGAGCGCGCATCCCGCAGCCCCGCTCCACGGTTTCACCACGAAATATTTTGGAGGGGGGAGGAGGGAAGAGCCCTCCGCGGCCGTGCCGGTGTGGCCCGGCGGGGCCGGGGCGGCGGCAGCCGGGCGGGGCGGGCGGCGCGGCGCTGAGCCCGGCGGGGCGAGGGCCGCGGGGGGCCGCGGGGCGGGCGCGCCGCCGCCGCCGCTCCCGGTGCCTCCGCTCGGGCGGCTCCTGGCGGCGGCGGCGCTTCCCAGCCCCTCCCGGCCGACGGGGACGGCGGTGGCGGCGGCGGGGCCCGATGGCGAGACCCGGCGCTGCGTGCCCGCCGCCCGCCCGCCGGGTGATGGTGGCCGCCCGGGCGCTGCTGTTCTGGGCGCTGGTGTACAGCTACTGCGGGGTGTGCGCCTGCATCGCCGGGCTGCGGCTGCTCTGGAGCATCGGCCGGCGGCCGGGCGAGACCTTCCGCTGGGTGGTGCGGGAGAACCCCCCGCCTGCCTCAACGACCCCTCCCTGGGCACCCACTGCTACGTCCGGATCAAGGTGAGGGGGAGGGCGGAGGGGAGCCCGTCCCTCCCCTGCATGGCGCCCCGGAGCCTGCCCGCCCTCCCTGCATGCCCTCCTCTGCATCCTCCCGTGCCGGCGCCTGCCCCCGGGAAGCGGGGGGGCCGTGCCCGGTCCGCCGGGAGCGACCGCAGGCCCGGCTGCCGTGGGGAGTGCGGGGCTCGGTGGGCGGGAGAGGGGCTCGCCGGCCCCGGGTCTCTGCCAGCCCGCCTGCGGGTAGGTGCCCCGCCGCTCCCGCACCCTCCTCGTCTTCCTCTGCCGTGCCCTCCCCGCTGTTTACGGTTTGCCCGGTTGCGCCTGGGGGCTCCTTTGATGCATCGGGGTCGCAGGGAAAACGTAGAGTCAAGGCATAAGTCCTGCCCCTAAGGTTTGTACCGTTAAAGCCACCAGTCAGTTTTTATGCTTGTCTCAGGTCTGTGCCTTTTGTGGTTACAGGTGAGCAAAGAACGCACTGCAAATTTTGACAGGTGTTATTTTAATACGATGAACACAAAGACCTCAGTTCTGAGGGATCTGTGCAGATGATCTTGTGCTAAGCGGTACTAAGATAAATTATTGAGCCTCCCAGTTTCACATGTTTTGCTTGGGGTTGTTTTCCTACCATTAGGCGGCATGTGTGTGGTTTTTTACTCGTATGCCACATTCTTTTTTCCCTGTAGCACCGAGCAGTAAATGAATGGGTTGCTGGGGAAGTTAGGGGTGTGACAGCAATAAAAGAGCATCTGGGGGGAAATAGAATTGCTGTCAATACAACAGGCTGTCACTCATTTTAGGAAATATGAAACCCTCTTGCCGTTGGGTAACAGCAGGCTAATGCGTTACTTTCCAAACACATGTATCCTACAGATCTGTGCAGATTTCAGGAAAACAAAGAAAAAAGCGTGTTTCAGAAAAGATGGCAACATCCTCTGTCTGTTTCAGGGGGCAGAAAAAAGGGGACAGAAAGGAGCAACCAAAAAGGTAGAGGATGGGCTTAGTTGAGGTATGTGACATTTAAACAGCTGCTGTACAAGTGGCGATTGAATTTGAGTAAAGGGGATGGCCTTAAAAGCAATAAATAAATTAAAATAAAAACATGGAAGGTAACTCCCTAGAGTACACTAACTGAAAGAAGCGGG
This sequence comes from Alca torda, assembly GCA_008658365.1. Taxonomy (NCBI): domain Eukaryota; kingdom Metazoa; phylum Chordata; class Aves; order Charadriiformes; family Alcidae; genus Alca; species Alca torda. The sequence continues at coordinate 16,582,396 of CM018087.1, read as the reverse complement.
ACGGAGGAGGGCTTACCCACTATTCACTAAATTGAGAGGAGAAACTGTGGAAGGAAACTGAGAAACTGCTACTTTTTTAAATATGGAAGGATCAAAGGCAGAGTGATATGGAGAACAGTGAAGATGATGCAATGGCCCTAAGATTTACTAGGAAGAGATCATTAAGTACTTGGAAACGCATAGGTACTTTTACCTCTAGGGACTTTAACTTCATTGGCAGAGGAGAAATACCGGTGTAATTTTGGGCAGAACTGAGCAAAAACTCTGTTATGTCCATAGTGAGTATAAAAAACCCAGGTGTTCCCTTTTCAGAGCCCTTTCAAGAATCAAGACACAAGTTAATGGTTTTGTAGCTGGTTAGTGATTTAGCAGTGCCAAGGCAGCTCAGAGAAGCAAAACTTTCTTATGCATTTGTGATCCTTGGCCTGATACAAGCTCTTGATGTACAGCAAAGGCACGGGGCTTTTCTTCCCTCTTTAAAATAGGAGAGACAGTGCAGGCTCTGACATTTGTTCAGGAGCTCTACAGCCTTTCTTCCTGCAGTTTCCTTCACATGACTTCTAAACAGCACGTTGTATTTTGTGAGCTGACTCTTTCCCAACTTCTGTATCCACTTCTGTGCCAGAATTCAGTAAACACTCCAGGTCATAATTTCAGTTTATTTAAATTCTGCTGGATTTGACCTTGAATTAGTGTAAGTTTGTGTACATCCATTCATTTCAATGGTATTTCAGTGTTCAGCCGCTGCACTGCTAACACTAAGTAACTTCCCTCCTGGTAATTCTCATAAGACCCATTTTCTTAAAAGGTGCATCAGAAATAGTGACTATAGATAGGGCAGAAAGAAGATTATAACATTAAGGCTTTCTTTTCTGAGGCAAGTCTGGAAACCTTACGCAATAAAAACAAGCAAAGCCCACTTGCTTTCTAGTTACTTAATTTCAATTGCTTTTGGGTCTTAAGAATCCACACGGTCCTTTATTGTGCCAAAATGCAACGTGATGGCTTTTAATAGTTGCATAATCTTAAAAACTAAATGAAAGATTGCAAGTGTGTTTCAAGTATACTGTGTCTTAAGGCCTTTCTGTAAAGCATGTGACTGGTGTCTGTGTGAAAGCAAGGTGCTGGCTTCCACAGTAATCTGCGTTTCCCAGTCACCCTGCCCGGCGGTGCTCTTTTAGAAAGGTTTGCATGCTCATGGCTCACTGGTGCATAGTCAACATAGCTCAACATGTATGAAGTTGGTCCCTGGAAGAAGCTGTGGCAGCTGTGGTGGGATACTCAGCATTGCCAGGGTGTAGCAGACACCCAATCTTAGAATCACAGAAGACTTCAGCTTCAAAACCTGACAATTTGATAGTTTTTTTTCAGGGGCAATACATTGATTCTTAGTATATTGTCTGAAACCATATTAATTCTCAAACCCCAGTATAGCAGTTCTAATAAAAATATGCAGCAATAAAAACACACTTCTTTTTCTCTCGTTTTAGGATTCAGGCTTAAGATTCCACTATGTGGCTGCTGGAGAAAGGGGTAAACCACTCATGCTGCTGCTTCATGGCTTTCCAGAATTCTGGTAAAATCCCTACGCACCTTTCTTGTATGAAAGAGGCTGCTTTAGATACCTGAGAGTGATCTTCTCGGCTTAAGTAGCCCCAGCGTGATCCGTTTTATGTAGCTATGAGTACTAACTAATGGCACGAAATTTTAGAAGGGAACAAACTATTGAAACATTTTTTAACTGCAGCATCCACAAAAAATTCCTGCAGGCTGACACAAACCAACCATCTTTTTGCATTGTCAATCCATTTTTCCCCACGTATGTACACCTTTTTTTCAAACTTTGGGGAGGAACTTATTCAGGTAATTTCCTGTTTGGATAACAGTTGTACATATGGCTAAACTTACGAATTATAGCAGGGGGTGTTAAAATGAGGATCCGCTATATGTTAAGTGCAATACGAATTGCTGCATTTATTAAAAATATACATTAATTCTTAACTGGGGGAGCGGAGAAGAAGAACTGAGTTTTATAGGCAGCCTAATTTCAGAATGCTACTCAGGGAAAAAGGTTCTATTATTAGTTCGTCATAAGATGAATGATGAATCAAACTGAATCCTAAATGTTTGTTTATAACAGTGAAAAGCAGTCATGTGTCTAATGATTTTAAGCACATTGCTTGGGCTGTCATTGCCAGGTTTAACTAGTGAAGCATGGCTTACAGAAAAAACAGTAAGGGAATGGTGGAAGTGGCAATGCCAGTAATTCAGCAAGTTAAACGATCCTTTTCCTTTCCAAACTCAGATATGGAGCTAGGGCTCCACTGTTGGAACTGTGATCTTTCAAGCTGGACTCAGGTCATACCATGATAAATTGACCCCAGGTAAAACAGAGGTCAGTTCTCTTCCCTTAGCAATTTCCTGTAGATACCAACGGCCTTGAGGATGGTGGTAGAAAGTCATATTTATTTTAAGATAAATTTTCAATGAAGTAGATTGTTCTAAAAATAAATTGCTATCTAAAAGGATTAAAACTGTAAACTTGATTAAAAAGACAGACAGATGGGGGGATGCATATTCTATGCAAACATTAGGCATACCTTGCATAATGCGTATTCTAACACAATAAGACAGCTGCGACTACAGCTCATTTCCCCTACAGTGGAATAGTAATGGAAATTTAGCATTTCATATACATATTCTACTGAGATCTGGTATATTATTTCCAAAAAGCAGAGAGCTATTCTACAGTTTAGAATGGTGAGTGACAGTTAATATTTTGTATTATCTGACCATTCAAAAGGAATGAATGAGAAACTGTTATATAGGTCACTGGGACCACCAGTAGCGTAGTTTATATAACTGTTTTGAAAGAAGACTACGTGCCAATAGTCTATAAAACAGTATGCTACCCATACCGATGTTGATTTGTTAATTCAATCAGTGGAGATTTTTAAGCAAGAGTAGAGATTGTTCTGAGAGCACAAGATAAAATAATCACAATGTAAGAACTATTTAAAGCAGCATCAATTTGTACTGTTTGGCTAGCAAAAAAAAAACCAAACCAAAAAAAGGGATATGACTCACAGTTTCTCTTAATTGTAACAAGTCCTCTGCCTTCAATGTCTTAAGGTCATAAGTAGGACAGCTATAACCAGACAATACTGACCTTAGTGGAGTGATTGAGACTGTCTGAAGATGAAAGATCATTTAAGAATATAATGCACCAGAGCCATGAAGTGCTTTAGGTGCATAAGAACTTGAAAATTACTATCAACGTTGTGGAAAGACAATAATAAAATATTCTAAGTTGGGCATGTGTTGACAGCTGGGTACCTATAAGACTTGTGTGTGAGCTGTGAAATTTGTACAAGCTGCCTTTCAGAAATAACATGATCAGAAAGTGACAAAATGGCTTCCATTATTCAACCTTATGAAAATGAAAGCATTCACCAACATTTCCAAATTCTGCTTGCAAAGCAGTTATATTTCATATGTGTAAAATGATTTCTTTTAATAGAAAACCTATCCTTTTGGTAGGTTAGACACTTGGTGATCTATGGCTGTTGTGAAAACAGAAGATGAGGATAGCAAGTAGACGTTTCTGAAAATGAAAATAGTTTGTTTATTTATTTATTTATGGGCCTCGTCATTCCTTCTTACTGAAGTATATAGGATAGCTACAACAGTTACCATGGCAATTCAGCTTCCAAGTCATTGTATAATGCCTTTAAAAATTTCATTCCTGGAGATCTCAGCTAAATCTTGTGTTTGCATTATATGGCACTGAAATGAAAAAGTTCTGACTTTCTGTTTTTTTTCTGTCTTTTTTTCTGTTCTGTTATATTAATACAAATTTCTATAATCAATGAGCGTTACTGTAATATTAAGTAATTAAGTTCAAAATCCCTACTAGGCAAAGCTAAAGAGGAAGAGCAATGGCCTGATACAGACACTGAATTAAGGTAGAATTCTGTGCATTGCTCTTGCATTTGCTGATGATCCGTATGTTATAAATCATTTATCTGAGATTGTTGAAACAAGAGCAGAAGTAAATGCTAGATCCTATCACAGAGGGGTGCAGCCATTATTATAGTGCCTAGAAGGATCATGTGTTTCGTATATCTTTCTATTACAAGATAAGATAAGGTCCTGTCTGTCTTGGTACTGGCTATTCTGAAATTTATTTGGTTTCAATAACAGTTGAAGGGCAGGTAGTTCTTGCAGGATGAGACCCACCATTTTCTTGTATTTTTGCTTCATAACACACATCTAGTCACTACATGCTGTTGCAGAATGAGGAATAGCCCATGCCTTGCCCGAGTTCTTAATTTTAATGTGTGTAATGTTATCACTCCTTTCCATAGAAACAACAAGCAATGAAATACTTTGTGTAGTACCAACACATTGAGAGATTGTTCTGGAGTAATTCTGGTAGTACAGAGACACAGATGAAAGTATACATAATATAAATCATATAAACTTCACCAAGTTCATTTGTTATTCATTGTATTTCTTTCTTTGGTTTATTTAGTGTATTAATTATCTGACATTCCTTTTCTAAAAGAAAAAAAACAATTCCAAAACATGCCTCGAGGCATTTTTTCCTGCTCCATCAGAATGTTTGTGTGAGCAAGACAGAGAGAAGAGAAAGCTTTTCAGACCTTACTTTTTGATGATACTATGGCTCCAAGGATATAAACAGAATAGTCCTCTGTGTGCTCTGGTTTATTCCTGCTTCTTTTGCAGCAAAGGGACCACGCCGGAGTACAGGAACTGTTGAAACACCCGGGCTCTGGCCATGCCCCCTTTCTGGCTGCTGCACTTCCTTACTGGGGAATTCAAGAGGGGAGCACAAAACTACTATAGCCACAAAGGACCATCAACATACCACAGAGAGAAAAAAAGAATCTCATTGCAAACAAAGCCATGCTAATTTACCCTCAACTATTTGGGAGCAAAGCATTGAGTGCATTTTGGTATCATAGTGTTTGACCTTGTAACTCCAACTTTTTTTTTCCCTTTGTTAGGTATTCTTGGCGCCATCAGTTGCGGGAATTTAAAAGTGAATATCGAGTGGTGGCCCTGGATTTGAGAGGTTATGGAGAAACAGATGCTCCTTCTCACAAAGAAAATTACAAGTTAGATTGCCTGATAACAGATATAAAGGATATTTTGGAATCTCTAGGTGCGTTAGTAAAAGACAAACTACTCAGCCCATAAAGATCTAGCATTGATGATTGTTTTTTTTAAACTGCATTCTCTTTAATATATACACATTACAGATATGTATAGATAGAAATCTAAGGATACTCATATTTTATGGTTTCTTTCTAATTATGATGTGTATGCCAGTATAAACAATATGTAAAGATGAGGTTAAAAAAAGCTTCCCTATATGCTGTGAAATCCAGCAGTACACACCTGTGGTCTTTTTCCTTAAGAAGGTCTTCACTTACTCTTAACCAGTGCACTTAGTGGATAATGCCCTGAATGAGAGTCTAATAGCACTTGCAGAACAAAGAATTTAAATCAGGTGACATTTTTCTTGTACAAACAAGTTAGAATAAATATTGTGGGCTTTATGAAGATGATGACAGTACATCTGCTGTATAAAAAAAAATCCCAAAATACTACTCCTGCACAGTAGTCATCTCTGAGAGCTGAATCACTCAGTCTTATACAACAGTGAGAAGAACAGAAGGGAGAACAAGGGACACATTGCTTCTGGTGGCAAATACACGGTGTACGGTCTCGAGCTAAAGTGAGTCTGCAAATTTGCCCTTCCAGTTCCTTTTGAAGCGTAGCTGTTCTGGCGATGAATTGTAACACCTAGCAAAGGGTATTCCCTTCCCTCCCAATAGCAGGACAAGGGATTAGACTGTCGTTCTCTGGATCATTTTAATTCCCTGGATACTCTATGGATAGTGAAACAACTTCCTGCATTTCACATGAAGAAATAGTAAAGCAGTGATTCCACTTCTAAGGTTTGAATTTAGGATTTGCTTTGCTTGTGATGTTTGAACATTGACAAAAGATTGGGCAGGCAGTCCCCACACTGTGTTTACATTTTCCAGCTTTGCTGGTTCTGTTAATCCTCCATGGTAGTGCCATGGTTATGCTTGATAAGTGTTCTCATCATAATTCAATTTCATAGGGATTTAAATCTTTTTTGGAAGAAGTATTTCTGAGGCTTTTGTAATCTTTGTTGTTCTAATCCCAAGTTAAATTCTTTTGGAGAACTTGATTGTATCGAAAGTGCTCCAAAAGATTTCTATTCAAGAGGGGTTATAAGGTACTTTGACAACTGCGTTCAAATTTATGTCAGTATTCTGAACAGTTTGGCTTTTTATATGTTTAATTTGTAGTGTAGCTCAGCATTACAATCCTCAAGTGAGGAGGTAATGGTATCTGACACAATAGTGTGTATTCCATCAGTGGTTAAAGGAGGAACGGTTAGGCTTTCAAAAACACAGTCATTATTTTTGTCCCCCCTTTATTGCTGTTAAATACCATTTTTATCGATGGAAGAATAAGTACATGAATGCCGAGAACTTTAAAAATTGCCATCAAAACAGCATATGGAGAAAAGCTACAGGCCTACTAAGTATAAACGTGTGTATTTATGTGTGTATATATATGCTATGTACATATGGCTATTAAGTATAACACCCACTTTTTGCATAATGATGTTCAGTGCTTAGATAACCTCCCATATTCAGAGGAATTCATAAGGATTCGTTTTGTTCAGGAGGGGCTCAGGAGATTGCTCTATCTTTCTGTCTCCAATTTCAAACTCTAAACTCCCTAAACATGACAAATGTACGTGCATTAGAATGACTGCAAGTTTAATTGTATATCTGACCCTACATTGGCCAAGATGTGAATAGGGTAGCCATTTGGATACCACTGACTTTAGTTTTACAGTGAGGTAGGATAGTTAAAGTGTAATTAAAGTTCAATAAATAATTTTAATTATTGTTAATTTTTTAACTATAATAGTGCACTATTTTTTCTGGCCGCTAGTAATAGAAGCAGTGCAATATTAAATAGTTACATTAATAAATGTGCTGGACCACTATTTTGCCCAATAATGATTTTATTGTATGTGATAATTTATATGGATACCAATTCCACTGAAATAAAAGCACAAATCTGTGTTTATGTGGTAGGATACAACAAGTGTGTGTTGATTGGCCATGACTGGGGAGGATTGATCGCTTGGTTAGTGCTATATGTTACCCTGAAATGGTGACTAAGCTGATTGTCGTTAATTTCCTCATCCTTCTGTGTTTACAGGTGAGTTTTATATCAGTCTTTGTTAATCCAGAGTATCTGCATTTTTATTAAGATTGTGTTTGCTTTGAGGTTGCTAAAGAAGAAGCAGCTATTTGCCCCTTTAGATGTTTCAGTTGCCAGTACTCAGTGCCTCTCACAATCTGGACTGTATTTTATGAAGCAGTAGGTATCGAGTGTTTGACTTTGGAAATAATTTATTGTAGGAGGTGGGAGTGCTTGCAACCAAACTTACTGATGCTTTTCTTAATCCTTGAAGGTCCACAAATATAATTTTCATATACATGAATCTGTTTTACACCACTTTGGCAGGATAAAATTGCTGAACAGGGGTATATGTTGCACTACACCTAGGTTAAGGCCTTTCTGCATTATTAAATCTCCATAAAACAGCCTTCATATAAATGTGAATCAGACATTAGAATTTAATCCTGATTTAGGTAACAAGCGGACAATTTATGATCTTGTAGAATATTCATTGGAAAAAGACAGCTTTCAGGCTACTTACTAGAGGCTCAGGAATGTACTAGTAGTGAGCTGAAACAAGGATTTAGGTGCACTATCAAAATTTGTTGTGTGACAGGCTTTGAGCTTGTCTGCTACCCAGAATTACAAAACATTCATAGGGATTAGATCAACATTCAGAATTAAAATGAAAGTAGTATCTCACTAATTTTCATTTCTTCAATTGCTGACCTTATCCTATTTATATTTAAAAAGTCACCCCCATTTCCCCAGAAGTAGTTAAGAATATTCAGTGAAGCTTTAATTTTCATTTCAGTCGAATATAAATCTGACCTCACACCACTGTGGAATCAGAACCATTCGCACACGTTCTTCTCACAGTGTTCTTGGGCACCTTTCTAAGATACTAAAGAACATTTTGCCAGGTAGTTAAGCCTCACTTACCCAAGGAAAGGTCTGTTCACCACCACCTGAGCAAGCAGGAGCTTTTTGCAGTATTTTCACTGCGAGCAGGAGCCAGGCTGTATAAAAGACAAATACATTTTATTATAGTATTTCTTAGTATTTGTTTGCATATTTGTTTAAGAGCATAATCCATTCTGTAGCTTTATAAAGTCTCCCTGGATCAACTTTGTTCTACTGTGGGTTAAATGAAAATACACAGTTTATAAATTGTGCAGAAAAGTAAAGTGAGCTGTGTTGATGATGGTCCATCAAGGAAAAATATAATGGGTGATGCAGTTTAAGAATGTACAAGATATGAAAGCTTAGAAGACAGCTGATGCTTCAGTTTACTTTTTCTTAAAACCCATTTTTATTTACTGCCAGAATTAGTATTTCAGAGATTATCTCCTATGTTGGGAGTGCAATTTTGCCTTCCTGAATTTGCGTCTGTAAAGAATAGGTTCTAGACTTCCTAGTACCTGCATAATTCTGTGATTGCTTAGAGGAAGTTAGATATTTGAATGTCAGTGTTGGCTCTTGCAACTCGTTGGAGACACAAAATTACAAATTAAAAAAAAATGTAAATTTGGCTATATAATTTTCTTTTGTTATATATGCTCCAATGTCTTTAAAAAGTGACACCACATAATCTTGATTACGGTTCTTGAAATTGCCAAGAAAATAACTGTTAGAAAAATTCTGTACTTCCATGAACAGGATTGATGCTGTCTTTAGAATGTAAGTGGATTATCATCTACAGATTTCTGTGCATCACATCTTTGATGAGAGAAATACTTAGACTTGTATTTATGCCTCTTACTTCATAGCTGAAAAAAATGCTTTGGGCTAGCTACACAAATAGATCTCTAAATGAAAATTTTACCATGTGATTAAACTCTCCAATGTCACTCCCCTCACCTAATCTTGGCAGGCTTCTGGTTTGCTGACTGTTTCTATTAACACATATAAAAGTGTGTTTTAAGGGCCACATCATACCTACTCCTGAAACAGTAATCATCTTTTGTCACATAGCATGCTCTAACGTAGTATTTTTAAAACATTCCTTTAAGTTTAAAAAATAGTAATATTAACAGTAATTTTGTTTGAGTCATTAGTTTTCATTTTTAATTCATGGGCATTTTGTTTCAGAATACATTCTACGACATCCATCACAATTGATTAAATCTGGTTACTACTTCTTTTTCCAAATGCCATGGTTTCCTGAATTCATGTTTACAGTAAATGATTTCAAGGTGAGCAAAATGAGTGCTCTTGTTTATATATTAACTGTGAGTGATGGAAGAATTGCCACCTATGTTGATCCCTTCTGATGTAGTTATAATTACTGGAAAAATACAGAGCTTCCTGATTTTTCTTCTTAAGCTTTATATTTTTATAAAGTAGGATATAAGTACATAGAGTCTCTGAGATTAACTCTTGCTTTTACATTTCTGGGAAGCATTCAGCTACATACTTTTAACCTCCAGCACTACAGTGCGTTACTCCACCTGGACAGTCTGCTGGTCTTACTTGTGCCCATGCCAGTGGGACACGTTGACTTATCTCAAGCTCGTGTGTGCGGTGGGACAACCTCCTATCCCTCAGAGCCTCTACGGGGCAGGCAGCCTGGGAGCCTGGGCATCAAATTCAGCCAGGTGATTAATTCTGCCTAAGGAACCAACAAGGCCAACACCTTGTATAACCTTAAAAAATAAGTACAAGCATATGGAACGGGAAGAAAAAGCAGCTGCAGGCATGCATCCTCCTACATGTATGCAGACCAGTGCCGAGCTCCAGAGCTGGACACAGACCGGGCACAGCAAGCTGGGGAGGTCCTGGATCATTCTCCCTCCCACCCAGTCAGCTGCTTGGGGTCCATCCCAAAGAAAAGCGTGTGCCTGCACTTGCCTTTGCTTTCACAGGTGGCAGGTCAGGGTGCAGAACTGAGTAACTTGCTAATGCTGGTATTTGCCTGTATTTAATTATTCCGAAGTTACACCAGAAATAAGTTTACCATGTGCTTTACACATAACTCTCTAAAAAAGAATTTGAACCATTCATTATACTAAACAATGTATAAATAGATTTTAGAAAGGTGTGTCCTCTTGATGGAGAGAAATCACATTTTTCTAGCTATCTAACGTGGTGGATTTTTATTCTTTTGTAGGTTCTGAAAAGTTTATTTACTAGCCAGGCCACTGGAATTGGAAGGAAAGGCTGCAGATTAACAGCAGAGGATATTGAAGCTTATCTCTATGTCTTTTCACAACCCGGGGCATTAACTGGACCCATTAACCATTACAGAAGTATTTTCAGGTGAGTAGAACATGCTGAAACAAGGTAAAATATTCTAGAGACCCCTGGAGGACAAAAATGTTATTGCACCTTCTGCTGCTAAAATAGAAGGAAAAACTTAAATCTGTTTCTTAAGTCTCAATAGGTAATAAATGCATTCAGTGTCAAGCAGCGTGATGCAAAGTGAATTGTATGAGAGATCCACACAAAGCAGTGACACAACCAGAGTGCAGATAAGGAAAATCTTTGTTTCAAAATCTAATAAAGCAAAGACCCTTCCTCATTCACAGAACCCATGGCAATCACAAAAATGCGTCTTACAAAATTAATATCAATTAATTGTTTGCATGACAGTTCATATTATCTAATAATAAGCTCTTTATAGAGCTTATTGATAGATAATACTCCTAGATAATATGGCATTCAAGTAAGTTACCCTCACTTGTAACTTTATAAGGCCATGTCTGACTAATTTTATTGTGTTTGGGCTGTTTTTTTTAAAAAAGGTGAGGTAGGTTTGTTTTGTAACTAAGCCTAAAACCAACCCTGATTTGGGTTTTTTTGGCAGCAGTAAGCACACATAGCAGGGAGCATGCATAGAATTAAAACTGAGAGATAGTGTCATAATACGAAATATTTTTGCAAGCTTAATATTTATCTTATTTTCTCTAGCAGTTTTCTAACAGTTTTAACTTTCCTGGAAGGAGCTGGCTAGGCCTTAGAGACTAATGACCCCTTTTTATCTAGCAAAAACATAACAGAGCCAGAAGGTCTTTAACTGTACATTTACTCTACTTAGGACTTGTATCCCTAACTTGAAGGACTATACCAAAAAGTGTGGGGTTGAACTCTTTTTTCCTTACTGCCTCCCGTCTTCAACAGTGCTAAATCTTCTGCATGCTTCTCTAATACAACACCAGCTTCCCATATTCTTTAAAAATTACAAATCTTTTCCTTCCCTAAACTCAGACAGTCGATTTTTGAAGTGGATTAACTTTTCATTTCCCTGGTCCAAATTTCGTGCCACCTTTACTGCTCTTTCTGTGCTTTCCATGCCATCACTGTCAGGAGAGCAGTCAGCAGGGAAATACCGGGAGGAAAACAGGGATCTGAGTGCGAGGTGCTGTCTTGTACAGGCTAAGAGACAAACTGGAACGAGAAAGTAGAGAGCTGGTATCTTTTCTTCTAAACAAGATAACACCAAGCACAGACAACAATGGGGAATAAATAAGATGTCTGTGCTGGTAACAGTATACTTATTTAAAGCTAAGCAGAGAGTGGTGATGCCATCAGCTGGGATGTCCAAGGGCAATGGGGAGCTGTGCGGCTGCACAGCGGCTCCCTGGCCCTGCAGCTGCACTGCGGGAGCCCCCAGGGTAGGGCTGATGAGGAGCTGGAGAGGAATGAGTGCCCTGAGCCTTGTTCATTACGTTTGCACCTCGCATCAGTGAGTGTGCACATTAACCAGATGCTTCTCTGACAATAACAGTGAAATACCTGTGATAACTGAATTGTTATCAGATTCAGATGCGACAAATTAAGAGTTGCCTATGTTTAAACTATTGTTTCAGGCCTTTTCAGGCTCAAAAAATGTCTGGTATCAGTTATTAACCAGAAAGTATCTTCACAGCTATTAATTCCTCTGTGTGTGTGTGTATTTCGTGCATTATTTGCTTGATTTTTCTAATGAAAGTATACCTGTACTATATTCAGAGATTATTATTATAAGTGCTGTCAGCCACAATGCAGTAAGCTTTGGACTAGAAGGAAAATATTGGTCTTCAGCTTATTCAGTTCTTGACACTAATTCTGATGGTCACACCTTATGGGATGTGAATCATTAAATATTGAAACTGGATTGAAATTTTCACTTCCTCTTGTATAAGCCATTGAGCAGCACTTAAATGCTAATGACTTGTATTCACCGTAACTCCCAGTGGGCTGGCACTGGCGACCTACGTGTTAAAGGTTTCCAACTCATTACTATCCACCTGGAGTTTCTTTCTTCAGAGCTTGATTTTTCTGGAAGGTTATTTCCAAAGAGACGATTGAAATCACCTACTTCATCCATCACCAACACGTGCTTGTATAAATAGCACAGCAGTTATTCCTTTCACTATACTTTAGATACAAACACTTTTGGAATAAAAATCCTAAAGCTTTTTGTATCATGCTTGATTAAGAGAGATAGGTAAGCAGTTGAAGTTTGAATTTCTTCTGATATGCCGTTTTTTAGAAAATGGGATTACTTCTTTTGTAGCAGTTCAGAAGTACTTCAGTATTTGTTTACAGAAAAACTGCTGGTCAACTAACAGTGCTCTATGAAGGTTTGAGTCTGTTTTTCAAAGACTTAAGTGTCACGAATGGGACTTCCCTTTCTATATGTGAAATCCACGTGTTAAATCATGTTAAAGGAGATTTCTAGAAACTTCAGGCGCAATATCATGTGCCATATTCCAGACTGAAAAGAAACACAGTGTTGCTCACAGGCAATGAAAAATCACGGGTTGTTTATCTATGCAGCGTGCGTAAAAAGCCCAGTAGAGTTTTCCTAAGTGAGGCTACAAATCTTGTATGGCACTTAGTCACAAAAGGATAATAGTAAACCCTACAGTAGCGAAAAAATATGCATACAAATAGCGAAGAGATCCGGGATACTGGATTAAAATGTAAAGAGATTAGTCTAAATGCACCAAATCAGATCATCAGATTATAAATTTTTAAAACTGATACTGTGAATAAGCTATGGTTCAGTGGATTAGGTCAGTTTGCTTGAAAATGAGATTTTAAATCCACTCCTGCAAAGCCATTTTAAGAATTTTCCTAATTTATCAATCAAAATGAAATTAAATTATTATTTAAAGTGGCTTTTTATTAATATTTCTTGACATTATGTATAAGTAGAGAGGAGGAATGTCTTCGAAGTCTCCATTTCTTTGTCTTATGTTAAACTAATGCATGCCATCTTCTTTGTCTCTCCCATTTCACAGAGCATAGTCTCTTAAATAACTCCTAAGTTTGAACCTAGTGCTTAAGTTTGTCATAAAAGTTTGTTCAGAAAATCTTCTTTATACATTACTGGTTTAAAATAATCATGTTTGAGCATTAGTATAATAAAGATTAGTATCTGATCAGATGGAATCTGGTTTGAATTGTCACAGCTAGTCTGTGGCAATATGGGGCTAAGATTAAGCAATCCAAGCATAGATTAGATAAATTTTTCAGCATCTCTGAAATAGATGAGCTGGAATAAGTTCTAGTGGGTTAATATGGTTTATGTTGAAATAGTCTTTCATTTCTAGCTACTTATATCTTTCCTAATGTCTGACTTCAATGTGAGGAAATATTTATAAAATACTCCATTAAAAATAATTGTATTAAGAAAAAATCATTTTTTACTGAACATTTAAATAGGTCATTGTGGTGGTATAATTTTTAGTAACATTTTACTTTCTAAGGGCTTTTCTTCAAAGTATCAATAAAATGTCTTATAATGTATTTATCTTTAAACACTTTCTAGTCTGCCAAAGCTCTGGGTTGTGATGTTGCGGTTTTAAAGAGATTATGAATCCATGAAAGGCAAATTTTTAAGGAACAGTTTTCTTTCCCTGCATACAAATGTAGCTATGTAAGTCCAGACAGTTCAAAAACATACTGTAGCTTTTTGTAAAGGGAACTCTGATGCACTTTGAATGTTAGCATGAATTTCATAGATGAGTGAATATAACTGACTTCAGTTCAGCATTTCATTCTTTATTTAATTGTGATATTTAATTTTGTGTAGGTCTGAAACACTCTAGCTGGTATCTTCCATAGTGTCCCAAACGGGCAGCCTGCTGTTTCCTAGACAACCAATTTTTTGGTAAAACAGTTTGGCTACTCAGGTAGCTAAATGCCTTGAACACTGTAGTCTAAATGTCATTCAAAGCATCATACTTCATTAAAACCTACTTGCAGTAAATAATGCAGGTTCAGAGATTTGCCATAGCATTCATCAGCCAAGGGAAAGCCACTGACCTACAAAATTCTGGCCGTATTGTTCCACATCATTGTCTTTTACGGAGGCTACAGGTTCCAAAAATGAGACCTCTGTTGCAATCAGCTGCTGATTACAGACATGTTACAGGAAAAGTATCTTCTAACAATTTTACTGTCCTTAAAAACAATTGAAGGACTTTGAGTCACAAGAGGGTTTTCTTGGTATTGCAGAAGATATCTTGGAACCTAGAAAGCTTGCAATGAGATTCACTGTGTTGATTTCAAAAGCTACGTTGACTGAAATCTCTCTTGGTGATTTTTGTAAAAAAAGACCTAACTAAGTGTGTTTTATTTTTAAAGCTGCCTACCTCTGCAGCACCATGAAGTCATCATGCCCACCCTGCTGCTATGGGGCGAAAGAGATGCGTTTATGGAAGTTGAGATGGCAGAAATGACACGGATTTATGTTAAAAATCATTTCAGATTAACTATTTTGTCTGAAGCCAGTCATTGGCTCCAGCAGGATCAACCTGACATAGTGAACAAGTTGATATGGACCTTTCTAAAGGAGGAGACGACAAGAAAAAGAGAGTGACTCTTTGTACATGTTTTAAGGGGTCAGCATAAAAGCTCTTCAGATTTAAAAACTAATTGTTATCAGGGCCATGTTTCCAGCCTGCCTTCTATTTTGAGCTCTGTTAGAGAAAAGTGTTTTCAGTGTACTGTACATTTGGACACCAATGTTACTGCTAAAAGAAGATGTCAGTATGAGAATATGTGATACCAACATTGGTTTTACCTGTATACTTGTATTTTGCACATAAAAACACCTGCCTTAAGATATATATGTATTTGTACAGAAAGAAAATCATGGAAAAGTTGCTTGATTTTGTTTTCTCCCTTGCTTTACAGTTTTAATGTGTGGTGCCTTTTACAAATTTATAATGAAACAATAGAGTGGTGCCATACTGAAGGAAGTCATGAGTTTTCATTCTAGATTCACCTGAATTTTTTTAATGTATTTTACCATTATACAGTAACTAACTCTTTTTATTATCTATATTTTAGCATACTGAATGATTCAAAAATTTCTGGGCACATTTCTAGTCTTCAAGTGAATAATGATCTTGTTGTATTGTTGAATGCTGCTGCTTTGTGCAATGTGTTTTTCTTTCTTAACTGAAAAATGGGAAACCTGTACACTCAACATGTCTGAATAAGAAGAATGGAAAATTAAGATATAACATGTATCAAATCCACCTCTGTCTAATAAAATGCGACTTACACCACTCCCTTTATCTGACTTCCTATGGGGACATTTCTGACCAAAGCTAAGAATTGGGTTTGAATAGCTGAAGCATCTGTCCACTGTGCAGCCTTCCTCATGCTATGATTGTTGTAGTTACTTGGAAATAATGCCTCATTGTTGGCATTATCCTTCCTATGTTAGCAACTACTGTTCTTGTCTCCAAGAACTGCTGCCAAGTTCTTGTGTTAATAGGAGGAGAGAGACAGTGATTATGGAAACAGAGGGGAGAATTAATTTGCATGTGATGGCAGGGGAGAAGAAAAGTGGGTGCTAACTACAAAGAAAAAGCAGCACAAAACACAAGTTCCCAGCAGAGGTGAGTCACCTGCCTACATGATTTCCAAAGGCTCCCTCTCCACCTGTGGAGCAAGCACAGTGCCCTGGGAGCAGGCACAGATCAACAAGGACCCATCAAAGGAGGCATCGGAGCTGGGTGGACCCAAACCCACTGTCCACACCAAGAGTAGAAGACAGCTGACCATTATTGGGGGGTCCCAACAAGTCCCACGCTGCTGTGTGTGTCCTCTCTTTCGAACCACAGTCTCTCACAGGAGTCCTTGGCGCAGCCCCTGCCAACATTTTGCTCGAAGTAATCCTCACAAGAAGGATGACCGAGGGGGGACATCAGCCAGGAATTAGCTTGTGGCTGGCACTCTGCTTCCTTGCCTGGAGTTCGCAGAATCTGAGGAAGAGTCTCCTCAGTATCGTGTTAATGGTATTGATGTCGCCTTTTCCATCATTCACGGGTGGTACCCACCTTTCAAGGATCTTTTTATTTATCGACTGAAATGGTCGAGAAATGATCAAGAAAGCCATTGCTGGGGAGTACAGTTTTTCCCGAGGATCGTCCGCCTGGCCTGGCCACACCGAGCTGCCCACGGAGCTTCGGCTCCTGCTCTCCGTGCGAAGCGCAGCAGGTGGAGATGTAACGGGCAACAACGGAAAGCCAGGAGCTTTTCGGTAAGAGAGCGGCAGGGAGAGACGGGCCTTTACGAGGGCCGGGGGGGAGGGCTCTGGGGCTCGCCCGGCGACCGGCAGGGGGCGTCCTCCCCGCGGCAGCCAGAGCTCGGCGGGGCCGGCCCCGCCCCCAAAGCCACGCCCATTCAACAGGCCACGCCCCCCCCCCCGCAGGGCGGTACCGCCCCGCCGCAAGGGTGCCCGCCGGGGAGGGCGGGGCCAGGCGGAGCCCCCACGCCCTCCGAGGGGGTGCGGGGAAGGGGCCGCAGTCCTCATCGCGGGGCTCCTGTGTCCCGCTGGGAGACGGCCCCCGGGCTCCCGGCGCCGCTGGCGTTGGCGGGAAGGCGGGCGCCGCCCCGCTTGTTTTCGTGAGTACGGCGGGCCGCCCCTTCAGCGCCGTCGCTAAGGGACCGTCCGTTAATCCCCGCCCCGCTTCCCTGCCGCCGCGCCGGGCGCGGAGCGAAGCGGCTGCCGGCACATGGCGCGCTGCGGTGTCGGCGCCCCGCCGAAGGGCCCCGGCCCGGCGGCGGTGGAGCGGCAGCGGCTGAAGGAGGCTCTGGCCGAGCAGCTCCGGCAGGACCTTGGCAGGTAGGCGCGGGGCGGCGGGTCGGGTCAGGGGGCGGCTCCGGGCCGGGGGCACGGCGGTAACGGTCGGTTCCCGCAGGCTGCTGGCGGAGGGGACGCGCTCCGATGTGACCATCTGGCTGGGCGAGGCGGCGCTGCGGGCGCACCGGGCGGTGCTGCTGGCGCGGGCCCCCCGGCTCTTCGCCGGGCTGGGCCGGGGGCGGCCGCCCCGCGGGGTGCTGCGGCTGGACGGCGTGGGACCCGCCGAGTTCCGGCGCTTCCTGCGGTGAGTGCGGGGGCGGCGGAGCGGTGGCACTGACTTTATCCACGGCACTGACCCTCCTATGCCCCTCCTCTTCTCTTTCCCCCGGTGTTAACACCTGTTCTAAAGCTTTCCCTTTCAAAGCAGTGCCTTCGTAGCCTTCCTGCAGCGCTTGCGGAGGACTTTAACTTGCTTATTTTGCTCTGCTGCTGACGACGCACGGGTAAACTCTCTGCCGTAGCATGGTTTTTATGGTATGTAAAGGCTTTGTAGTAGAACAAGAGAAAGCACAGCAAAAATCCTGAATGTAGCCTTCAAAATTCTCTGTGCTTACTAATATCGTTGTTTAACAACATTACCTAATGAAAAACAACAACAAAAAACCACTGTAGTGTCACATTACAAAAAAAAAAAGCTATGAGTTTGGAAGCATAGGAAGACTTCATCGAGTGAGATGAAGCGGCATCAGGAGGATGCATACAGTTAGAAACTGTGGGGTCATCGCTGAAGTCCTACTAATCCATGGCCTGGGCCAAATAGAGCATGGCTTTCTTGCGGAACTGGGATCCCAGTGGGTGGCATGTGGCACCATCGGTATAGCATGTGGCCTGGCTGCTCCCCGGGGACAGGTGCAAGGGACGGCGTGTTCTCCCATTGCCAGCTATTAGCCTGTTTCTGATACCTCACTCGTCTTGCTCTGAACTGTGGGTGAGGACATCAGGGGTGTGGGCTGGTGCCGCCACCAGACCTCGCAGTCCTCCTCGCCTCTAAGTGCCTACGATCCTTCTTTCAAAGAACTGAGCAGCGTTTGCTTTTCTCAAGCAAAGCCGTGGTGGTGCCACCTCCCTTCTATAAAACTGGGCTGATGTTAGTAGTACCACCTCCCTTCTATAAAACACAGCTGATGTTAGAGCTGATTGGCACTTTGGGGCGCGCAGAGGAGCGGAGCGACGGCACTCTGGGATTTCAGGTGAATTCAGGATGTGCTGAGAAAATGTATGCACTGGCAAGGTCTTGAGAGTGTTGGCAAGAGGAAGGGGAAGGTGTTGCAGTTTTAAAATTTTAGTGCTTAAAATATAACCTAGGCTGACCTCTCCCTATTGGTGTCACTCGATCTCTCCTTAAATTTATAAATAAGGCAGCAGATGGCTAAAAATACGTATTCAGGGTAACTAAAGTTATCATAAGTATGAAGGAAGACATCTTGAACTGAGAGTAGTATCTAAAACACGTTCAGTGGAACAGTCTGATAAAGGGCATTTGTTAGGTTACTGTCAAAGTCTGGCAGAAGCATTAGCAAAACAGGCGGAAAGAAACAAAACAGCATGGCTTTTGTTTTGTCTTTTTCTTAGCTCCATTATTACTTCATTAATTTGCTTCACATTCATGTACATGGTGGTATAGAAGACTTTTATGCAGAAGCATGACAGTGCAACTTTTAAAAATTCACAATAATTTTAATTAGGAAATTGGAAAATAATTATTGGGGATAATTATTTGTTTATATACTGTCATATCATTCCTTTGTTTTCCTAATGTAAGCACTTAATATGCCTACAATTCACTGATATTACTTTCAATTTTGTCTGTGTTTGCTGGAAGGCAAGTAATGATCCCTAGAGTCCTGCACGTTCTCCAAAAAGCATGGTATTGAAAAACACTTTTAAACTCAGAACAGCTCATCTAATTATAAACCTTTTATCTTTACAGGGTGAGTTTAGAATCTTCAAATGAACCTCCCCATATATTCTAAGCTATGTATGAAGTGCGTTTTGCAAGATGGTTGGCTTTTCTTAACTTAGTCTTCAGTGCTGTTTAATACTTCAGCTTTTGAATCCTCTAAGCTAGCATATTTTGTGAAAATGTGTGTCATAGAATGCACTGGAGTTTGACCATGGTGAACTGCTTCGGACCAAGGAAAGGAAACAGCTTTGCTCGAAAAGAGCCTAACTTCGTTGTTGGACTGATAACTTCTGCTAATATCAGTAGCTGTTGAATCCCAGTGATTTCTTACTGTTAAGACACAAATGAGTTAGATTTTCACAAATCCCAAGCAGTGTCTTAACACTTAACAGTGTCTTAACAGCTTGAGGTTGCCTGAAAGCCTAGTTCTTGGGGCACATGAATCACCATAAGTTGTAAGAAAGATCTGTGGCTGCAGTTGAGCTCCCAAGAGAAAGTTGTAGTCTTCTACAAAAGTTCTAAGTTTTCTGCTTATAAATACTGTTTCTCTGTAGAACAGAAGTGGAATACTAGTGTAGTATTGAAGAGTCCATCAGAGCTCTAACGAAATCTCATTCCTTTTCCTGTTTGTGTTCAGCTTTTATTTTAGCTTCCCAAGTAAAAATGATCTTTCCTTGGGGATTTAGGGACTTTTTTTTCTCACAAGCTATATCTGGCGTGCATCTCAGTGAGACGTACTTCCTTTGGGCCTCTGTCTCCCTTAATCGGGAGAGATGTAGGCTACGTGTCACTTGTGTGCTGAAGGCTGTGCATCTCCTCTTGCCAAACTTCTAAGCAGTTTTGAGCAGGATGGAGGACATGGTGAACTTCATGCTGATCTTTCTGCGTAGCCTCAGCATGAAGTAGATGAACAACGGAGCACTGCTTTGTTTCCCTCCCAGCAAGAAACTGCTGGTCAGCAGGAAGTGCAGCACCCCTATTGTAGACACCATTCATCCTACGTTTTTGCCCAATGAAGCTAATGTAATATTGACTCTGCCCTCCAATAGCCTTCTGTCACTCTTCATAACGCAACTGGAAAAGGGTCAATGATTGCAAGTATGGCAGGGGATGACTGCTCAAGCAGGGTTCTGCAGTCTGCCTCGAGAAGCGAGCAGCTTAGCACCCCTGAAGGACAATAGTCTGTCACAGATCATTAGATCGTTAATATCTTGCCTTTTGAGGGGCAAACTGCTTTTACCCTTTCAGTCGGAAAAATATAGCTTTAGAAATAAAAATACAGTTATTATTGTCTCCTGATGTTTGTATTAAAGGGATTGGATTTAAAGGACAGAGAAGGACCTAATGACAGTCAGATCCAGTTAAAAAGCAATAAATACGGATCAAATACAAAGGAATACAATTGTCATTTGACGTTTACTGCCACGGGGGTTAATCTGCAGCACCAGCAGTTGATTCAAAATAGACCAGCCAAAGCTTCGACCGTGTTATGTTTGTATAGTTCTGTATCGGGCAGTAGAAGGATGCTACATCTAGCTTAAGTGCAGAGAAAACCATTCTTGAAGGCAAACTCCTAGACAGTACGATGACAGTAACTTCTTTCTGTAGACTATGCACACCTTTCCTTTGTAAAATAGATTTTAGGCTGTAGTAACTGCTATTAATACAGGAGATACCCTATAGCATGCAGTTGCATCTGTCACTTAGTCACACCTCTTGCAGTCTCATTGTCTGTCAGAATCTTTCCCTGTGTGCGAGGGGGGGGAAACCCAAGCCAGAAGGTGGGGTACCTATTAAGATTATGTGACATCAAACTGATGCTACAGAAGATGATGGCTTAGTTCTACTTTCAGCTTGACCTCCTCTTGCACATGAGGCTTTCATAAAGCAGTTGCACCAGATACAACACAACTTGTTTGTGAATATTTGTTGTTTAAATACAATTCCCACGTAAGTTTCCAGTTCCATAACACTGGATTACAAAGTAGTGAAAAAGGAAAATTATTTGCGTAAACAATTTGTGTGTGAGGTTATTCATACTGATTGCTAGACTGTCATAGTCCCCACAGGATACTGGCTATTTTGGAGGAAACAAAAGTGACTTCTGCTCATGTACACTGAATTCCTTTATGCTTACACCTCAGCAATCTTACCTTTAATATCTAGGTTTCTGCATTCCTCTCTAGTGGGTTATGATTGCAGACCACTCTATTTCAGAAGAATAGCACGCCTCCCGTGTTCTGAAATTTTGTGGGTTATACAGTTTGTGTTGATATGATCCTTCCCTTTTATCCTCCTATCGCTCTTGCCTGTTGATGTGGTGTACCCTATCATGTAAGGAGTATCTTCTCTGAGTGACTGATTCATGTAACTTGAAAACAAGCTAACTGCAAAAAGGGCTTTCTGTGGCACTTGCGGGTGCATTTTATGGCTCAACAACTATTCTTTCCCTTGCATTAACAATGCAGTGCAGCTGAAAAAAATCATCCCTCCCAAAACAAATAGCATTAACAAACCCCACCCTATAGATACAGGCGACATGGGAAATTTGGATGTGACTGTCTTAAACTTTGTGAAATGATAAATCCTGAATTGTGAAAGTTAAAATGCTCTGCAAAGGCTTACCTCCAGTGAACAGTGAAAACTGAGAAAGTTGATATCCAAAGTGTTTATTGCCCAAATTAAGGGATTAAGGGATTAAGGAATTTGCTCCTCTGAATAGCTGAGCTGTTCTAACTTAATGGCTTTTGTTCATATAATCATACTCTCTGGTCTGTTACTACAGCACCAATTTAGTTTGTTGTGGTTATAAATACGAGCTAAGCTAGTCATTGAGAATAATTAGATTTTGCTAAGCAAGGAAGGTGGGAGGGAGAGAAATAAGTAAGATGCCACATGCAGCCTGTACTTTAGATTTTATGCTACATCCTGTTGGGAGAAGAAAGCTTTCACCATGATGCCTTGTTTCTTTTGATGAAAACAGGCTTTAAACACATGCCAAACAATGGCGACCTTATCTCCTTTCCACATACACAGAAACAATGAATTTGTCTCTCTTATTGGATTTTTTTTTTTGATCCATGTTTATATGGTCACAACAACCCCAAGCAACACTACAGGCTTGGGGAAGAATGGCTAGAAAGCTGCCTGGCAGAAAAAGACCTGGGGGTGCTGGTGGACAACCAGCTTAACATGAGCCAGCACTGTGCCCAGGTGGCCAAGAAGGCCAACAGCATCCTGGCTTGTATCAGGAATAGTGTGGCCAGCAGGAGTAGGGAAGTGATCGTGCCTCTGTACTTGGCACTGGTGAGGCCTCACCTCGAATACTGTGTTCAGTTCTGGGCCCCTCTGTACAAGAGGGACATTGAAGTGCTGGAGCGTGTCCAGAGGAGAGCTACCGAGCCGGTGAGGGGTCTGGAGACCAAGTCATATGAGGAGAGCCTGAGGGAACTGGGCATGTTTAGTTTGGAGAAGAGGAGGCTGAGGGGAGACCTCATTGCCCTCTACAACTACCTGAAAGGAGGTTGTAGAGAGGTGGGTGTTGGCCTCTTCTCCCAGGTGGATAATGACAGGACCAGAGGAAATGGTCTGAAGTTGTGGCAGGGGAGGTTTAGATTAGATATTAGGAAGAATTACTTTACTGAAAGAGTGGTCAGGCACTGGAACAGCCTGCCCAGGGAGGTGGTTGAGTCACCATCGCTAGAGGTATTTAAGAACGTCTAGATTTGGCACTTCAGGGCATGCTCTAGTGACAGAGATTGTAGGGGTTTGGGGTTTTTTCTGTGTGTATGGTTGGACTCGATCTCAAAGGTCCTTTCCAACCACGAAGATTCTATGATTCTATATCTAATCTCAATTTCTCAGAGGAAGTTGAGAAGCTAAACTGTCAAATCGCAGTATACTTGGTATGTGTGTGATATTAACATCTTGCTTTGGAAAACATGTTATCTTAATGCCATGGATTTATGCCTCAATGAAAAAAAAAATCAATATATGTGAGAAATGGGTAGAAACCTTTCACTGGGACAGTGATTGCTTAAGGGCCGGATTCTTCTTCTGCTGGAATGCTTAGCTTTCACAAGGAATCAGAAAATTTAATCAGCATCTGTGTGAGGCAGCAAAGCAGTTGATGTTGTATCTCATGAGAAGAAATTCACTGAAATACTCATCTCAAGAAATCAATTAAGTTAAAATAACCATCTTAGCTGCAAAAATCAAGCAGTTCTTTTAGCAAATCTAAAGGGAAATGGAAGAATCTTAAGTGATTAAGGTAGGTTGAAGTTATGTGTATGACATGCCTAACTTGCACTAACAAAGATTCACTGCTGTATGTGTATTGCTGAAGTATTTTTGCAAGTCCACCAAGGTTAAATGCAGTGCATGAGAGTATTTGGCTGCAGCTGGGTTTGCTAAAGACATCAATGCATTAAAACCATGGCCAGGGAGTGGTTCAGAGACTTCCTACATTCTTAGTGTTATCTTTATTAACAAAAGTTAATAGATCTTGTTTCTATTTTGGTATTTAATTGTGATAACATATAACTTTAAGTAAAACTGTATAATATGGTATTTTACATGTGTACAGAAGATATTTCACTGCTAATCTAGCTATTACGTGAAGTTTTGGTGCTATACCAAGTTCTTTTGAAAACAACACACAGCATCTGTACAACTTGTAAATAAAAGAAAAACATTATTTGTTGTGTCTGTTTCCATTAATTGTATTATCTTCTACACTACCAAAGTAGTATCCTGGTTTGGGCATCTGTACTTGTCCCTCTATTCTTTTTCGACCCAAATATTATCTTATGATGTTTTTGTGATCATGTTTTTTATATTTTTAGTGAGCAGCGAAACATCTGACTGATTCTAGTCAGTATTGGCTTTGTGGCTGTTCTGAGGCTAGAACTGCATTAATTGTTGTCTAATGAGACTGTATGGTTTTCAAGACTGTGTGGAGTCATGCATCTACAATTGATAGAAATAGGTGGGCCTTAAAGAGAGCTCTAAGGCTGAGAAACTTCCCAAAGAATTTAGCCTAAGTGGTGTAGAATGAGAGGAGATACAAATTCAGGACACCTTTAAAAACAAAACTGTGAATGAAATCTTCAGCTGCACAAAAGTAAGTTTGGTTGGGCTACTTAGTGTTTTCTTAGCAGTTAGTTTGCAAACTACCCACAAAGTACATGCTTTTCCTCAAGGTGTGTTTTGAGATGGCTGTGTAAGCTACATGTTGTTATAAAAACAAAATAACTCCATACTGCTTAGGTGTTTGAGGAAGCTGTTTGGTCACAGTGAGTGCAATCTAGTACTTTCCTGATCATCATTAGGGATATTCAGAGAACTGGAACATTTTTATGCCTTCTTAGATTGTTCAGATGACTATGAAAACTTCTTTTTTGTAAATACTTAAGTCAGTTCAAAACTGATTTAGCTCTAACATCTCCTGATGATACCTCTATCTGATTTAAAGAAGAAATTTATAACTTTAGAGAATTGTCACCTTCTGCACTTAAACTTACTAAACTAAGGTGTCACATTGAATGATGCCTACTCAAGAGGTTTGGAACGGTAAAATCTGCAGTAAGGGGCCTGGTTTCTTACAGCAACTGTGTTTTAAAGAGATGGTTTTATCTGGTTTTATCTGGTTTTAAAGTAATGGTTTTATCACTAAAACATCTGAGCTTCAAGGTCTGAGCTATGCATTTTGCTGTGGATAAAAGACTTCCCTAGCTTTTATTTATGCAGGAAGGTGCCATTTGATACTCTGTAGAAGACAGTCTCAAAAACTTAATTCTGCCTTTAGAAATGAGCCTATAAAATAAAGGGTGTTGCCAAGCAAAGTTTTCTATAACAGGTTTTAGAAAACTGCAGAATCTTCCATTCTGGAAAAAACATCTACTGAAATCTAACTGAGATGAAGGAAAATTTGTAAA
This sequence comes from Alca torda, assembly GCA_008658365.1. NCBI lineage: Eukaryota > Metazoa > Chordata > Aves > Charadriiformes > Alcidae > Alca > Alca torda. Next base: position 16,557,207 of record CM018087.1, on the reverse strand, counting down.
AGATGTGCTAAAAACATAATTGCTCTCTGTGAAGCAGAATAATAGATGCCTCCATGAGTCTGAAAGTAGTAAATTTACAGTCTTTATTAAGCAGGACTCTAACATACAGATATCCTGCTGAGTTTCTGGAAGTAATAAATTCAGGACTGTGGCTGGATTTTAAATGTTAACTGAAATGATCAAGGTTTCTTGACTTTACATGAAAAAAAGTTATTTCAAATAGAATAACTTTTTCAGATCTAGAAACCAGTTACTTAGTTCTGTTTAACAACATGCCACTTGTTTTATTTACAGAGTTTCTGGTTGTGGTAAGGGTGCCATTTTCATTGACTTAACCCCTAGTGATAACAGAATTGCATTCCTGAGGTTTCTTCTGTAGATTATCTGAAAATATGCTGAGGATTCCCAGGAGGTTGTTGCCTCGCTGCCTAGCTTATCAGATTCCCTATGGATATGTTTTTCGGTTACTGGCAGAAAGTAAGCAAGAATATTCAAGTAATGAATTTATGGCAAAGCAGTGTATCTGTTGCCGCTAATTTTCTTTCCTTCTCCAAGTCAATTTGTACTGTCTTTACATGTTGAATATGCAATAGCTTCGTAGCAACAGAAAGGTAAGTTCCAGTGCGACTTTAACCTAACATGTTATGAATGGTAATTTTCTTTCAGCAGACCCTTACTAGGGATCTTCCTGCAGTTTTTCACATTCAGTATGTGTTACCAGTTTACTTCTGTAATTGTGGTATTTGCTTACATCTGCTGAAGATGAGGGGGTAAAGTGGGAATGATTGGATTTTGTCTAGTAGTGGCATTGTCTATGTGACTTTAAGTGACATTTCTTGAGAGAAACTACTTGAAGACAAACCTTCAGAATACTTCTGTGGAGTTTTTGAAATATCTAGGTTAAGTGGGTTTCTACTCTGAATTTCTGTTCTTGAATCCTACTGCCATAGAGCTGTAAAACACAGAAGTACTATAAATAGGAAAAGCAATAGATGGTCAGGCCAGGTTCACAGGTTAGGAGTTCTGAAAGCACATGTAGGTACAATAACCTTAAAAACCCATGTAAAGAGGGTTCACCAATCTTACTCTTTCAACGTGAAGTTTTATTACTCCTGTCAAATGTTTTCCTGGCCCTTGCTTTCAAAATCTAATAAAATATTAAAATTCTCATTCCCTACATTCTCATTTCTTTTCATTCTCTCTTGGTGAGAACCTGTATCACAGACAAAAAAAACCCTAACTCAATCATTTAAATACAGGACTTAAGAAGGAAGATGATTTCTTTGTATGTTTTCTCTGTGCCTTTAGAGGACGGTGTTCAAATAGCATACTCAAATTACTGTGTCCCCAGTATTAACAATAAAGCCTCTTTGCCATGGAATGAGTGACTAAATGCAGATCCGTAAGTACATGTCTGCTAAATCCAAAGTAACTGTAACTCTTTGTTAAACTTTGCTAACTTCATCTATATGGTATGAAACCCCTGATAAAGCATATTATCTGTTCACATTGACTTTTTAAGGCTCCATTAAGTTGCTGGAGAGCAGTATGTTTCTATAAATACGAGATCTTTGCAGTCAGAGACTGCAGGCTTTGTTAGCCTTTCCAGATTTTGAGCCAAAAATAAGCTGGTGAAACAGATGGGGAAAGTGGGAAGCAGGAATAACTACATGGGCAAAGTGAAAGCTCTTGGGTAATCTTAACTGCAAATTTTCATGCTTTCAAGCACTTCCTTTGAAACTAAAATTTATATCTCTAATATCATTCATTTATATCTCTATAGCATTCTTACGGTTTTGTACTTTTAACCTTGATGTTAGAAGGGTTTTGTATTTTTGGGTTTGGAAATTTGATGATATTAAAGGACAATCAAATGCCTTTTCCTGGTCATACTAAGATTTATAAATCGGTCATTACTGATACAGCTTGCTTCTGCTTTTGCTGGTAGATGAGCTATAAAGAGCAGACAAACGTTTCTTTAGTTAAAAAAGCAAAGTGGGGGAAAGAAACCTTTGTTCCTTTTAATCTGATATTACGTTTTACTTGTAATCCTTGTTTATGCTTTTTCAAGCATTGCAGAAGTAAGTTTTCCAGAGATACAGTTTTAAAAAGGGGACTTTTTATTATTAAGCACTGCAGAGTCCAGCTTTTGTTTTCTGGTCATGAACTCTGTTAGACAAGAACAATGTAATTTCTTATTTGTTTTGATCAATTAAAAAATTACAGGATTAAACTTAGTGTCATCTTCTAGGCTTGCATATTCATCTGATAAAAATCTTAAAGAAGCTGAGGAGCTGGCTATGATGAAAAAAGTATTGGAACCCAAATTAATACAAGAAAACAGCATTGCTACTCTTCGGAACACTCAAACAAACGTAAATTGTCTTGGGGATGGCGAAGGAGCACCTGTTGATCAGAATACTCCAAGTGGAGATGTGGAGAAAGAAGTTGCTTGTTCATCTTGTATTGAAGAGGAAATTCCAGAAGTAGTCATCGATGCAGAAAGCAACAATGACCCTACAGGTAGGTTTGGAATTATACTTTTGTTTATTTTGGTGGGTTGTTTTTTTTTTCTTTTAAATAATTATCCAAAGACCTATACAGATGTAAAAATGCAGGCAAAGATTAAAGCTGCTGTTATAACACAGTTTACATGGATATTCTTTGCTATGATCTACCTCATTCTCTCACACTTTGAAAAAAATTAATTGCTGCGGAAGTTTGGCTGGAGCGGTTCCAAGCCAATGGGTAGCATAATAAATCTGACAGGGCTTGCCAGACATCAGGCATGTTCATCAGCATTGTGTGCCATCTTTTCTCTGCAACACAGCAAAGTTGAGTCCTCACCACGTGAAGACTTCCACAGAGCAGAAGGAATCTCTCCATTCCTTTCCTCTTCCAGCAAGTAACAGTAGTTGTTTTATGAGGATTTTGGAATCTTTCAGAATCTTCCCTATGACAACTGTGAATGAAATAAGTAACACGAGGAAATGTGTAACTGCATCTACACCAGAGGTGTTGACTGCTACAGTTGTGTCAGTAAGACAGGATCAAACAACAAATCTGTTTGAGCAGAAGCTTGTAGCACTACATGACCCTGAACTTCTTCAGAGTCTGCTTTTCTTTGATGCAGAGATGCCAGATCTCTGTAGAAAAAAATGATCTGGGTACATATTCTTACGAAGGAGTAACTGTAGCACTTCTTACATAGATATCAAATCTGAAGCATTGGTCAAATTTCCAGTAAATCAAAACAAGAAGTAAAATGCAAGGTCTGGAAAACTTTTCCGGGAAAAATTTAGCTCGAATATGCAATATTGAAAATTTTCATTATGTCAGATTCTTCTTTTCAAATATCTTAAGTTGCCTGTGTACTGTCAATAGTCTAGTCTACATTGCACAAAGTGAAAATAGCTATTTCTCCCCATCTGCAGGTAATTGCAAACTAGAAGCTGCATCTGTGTTAGGAGAAGACTTAATGATGCTCTACAAGAAGTGCTGTTGTCCAGATATTAATATTTGCGTAGAAGGCAAAGTTTTTCAAGCTCACAGGTACATAAGTATTTACTGTAAAGTCTTTCAACCAAAATCCTTCTAGTATAAAATGCTGCTGGTACTGTTTGTCTATAGAAACTTCCTGCTGGTGCTGTTATCTAGCTGTGAACTGATATTTTTTTTTAGGTCTTATGTGCAAAGTGGCCATACTTTGATAGCAATGAAAGTTATTTATTTCAGTAATGGCAACTATTGTGAATACAAATGCGTTTTTAGCACTTCTAAAATTTCCATTGTAAAATCATACAATGAGTATATACTTATGTATAAATACAGTGTAGCTTTTCTTTGCTAACTTCTTTTTAAATAATCTGCTCTCTGAAAAAAATGAAAAACCTATTAATAAACTATTCAGCTATTAATGCTGAATACCATACAGGTAGAAAATTTCTGTAGTAGTAATTATATTTTTTTCTGCTCTTCAAAATCTGTGCATACAGAATGTGATTTCTTTACTTCAGTCGTGTAGATGCAAAGATTGTCAGCAGCCTTTATAAGATCTAAAGTCCAAGGCCATTTAAGAACTTCGGCTTATTGGACTTCTGTGGCTTGGGAAAGCAAATTAAAGCATCAATACTACTCCTTGTACCTTTGATATGAGTCTGTTTGCACTTGAGATAGCAAACTAGACAGCCTGTATTTTGTTCCCTTTGAGTATATAAATAACAGAGATTATAAAAATCCTCCTCTGTTTTTAGTATTTTCTCAATACAAAACTGGGGAGGGGGGGTTATGACAGAAGATACGGCATCATAGTGTGTGTGAGGGTTATTTTATTTTTTTAAATAATAGAATTAGGATAGATACTAAATTGCCAGAATGTAGTGAAGTTAGGCATGTTTTTATCTTCTGGTCTACACTGTAAGAAGACATGTTCTCAGGTCCATAACTCTGAGAAACAAATATTTTAATGCAAAAAGAAAGTCAACAAAAAGATTCTATCAGCAGAACTTCTTTAATTTAGGCCACTTACTGCCTGGAGCAACGTATCTAGTCTAACCAGCAACAAAAAATATGGCAGTAAATCATAGAGGAAACAAGGATGTTCTGAAACAGGCACAAAACTTGCTTTAGTACTGCATCATGTGAACAAGGGAAATCTAACTGTGGGTATAATTGTGGTAAAAGCGCCAGTATGAGTGATTTATTTTAAGGGGTTTTTTTTAAGTTCTCAAACAGGCGACAGCTTAAGCCCTCACCCTCTCACACCCATTTACCTGAGCATTCCTTACTTTCTCATGAAGTCTTGTGAACTTCCATAGACCTCACAGTGTGAGCAGCAGTGCTCTGAGAGAGCTGCCAAGTTACATCTTCCTAGTGCTGTGGTGTTTTCTTACAAAGCTCCGAGTGGAGCAAGTCAGTTTGTTCAGTAATAAACTTGTGGCACAAACCATGACAGTAGGCAAGCGCAGATAAATTTACTTCAAATTCGTTTGGTATCTCCTTGTATTTTATAAGTTAAAATTTTATCAATGTATCTTTAAGTAATACGTGCTTGTCCATATTCTACTGAGTAGCCATCTTATTTAAAATGAGTTTTTGAAATATCACTTCAACTACGTCCTTGCAGTTGATATAGCCCTGTTCGTTACTAAAATTTATTTGGAAGAGGATAGCAGAATTGGAGATGGAGTATTTCCTATCTCCATGATATTGTGTTATTGTGTCTTATAAAAACAAGATTGTGTGTTTATTCAGAACTTCACATATTCAAAGTTGCGATGTAGTACCCATTTACGTGTGGACATATTTCACTGAGATATGAAACATTCTGTAAAAGCTTCATTATTATTACTGCTGGATGAATCACAGGAATCACGTGCAAGAAGTTCCTAATTTAAAGTATTGAGACTTCTGAAGCAGGAGGAGGGAAGAGAGATGAGATTCCAGAATACATGACGACTTGAAAAGAGACCATAAATAGCATTCTTCTTACTTCTTCCTACGCAAAATGAGAGTTCTCTGAAACACTTTAAAAGCGAACAAGTACATGTAAAAGAAAGGATTCTCATGTCTAAAACACTTTGCTTTTTCTGCCACAGGAAATGCACACTGTAAAGTAATTCTATAAATAATAGGAAGCTTAGTAAGTGTCAGGAAAAGATTGTATATATGAGAATATTATCTACGGCTGCAGTAGCCCAGATAAGATACACAAAGGCTAACACTATAACTGGTTGTAAATCTGGAAAGTTGAAACCATAAAGCAGTTTTTATCCACTGTCTTCTCTTCCTTTTTGCCCTTCCGCTTCCACTTTAAGAAGCTCCTGTTGCAAAGGTTTTCTCGTCTGATTTTTTGAAGACTCTGCTAGTGGTGGAGATACTGAGCGACACAGACTACTGGTCTGGTGTTTCTTTATTGCCTTTGATGGAAGCAGTAGTAAATCGAATTAGCCCCTTTATGGCCGTTTATGCCTTTTAAATAAACAAGGGTAATAAGTCTGAAAAGACGCAATTGATAGCTCTTCTCAAATAGTGCTGGAAACACACATCATACTGTTGTATCATATGTTAGTATCAAGTTTGTTTGACTTTTAGATGTGCCGGCCAATTTCGAGTAAGAGAAGTTTTATCCTTCTCTATTTTAATAATTGCACATTTTGTAGTATAAAAAGAAATTAAGAAATTCAGGATATAGTTATTTGATTAAAATGGAGCGGTATAAACAAGGTTATTTACTGTTATTTGGTAAATAAAACAGAAGAAATAAATTTGCAATTTTACATTATATAAAAGGAAAATGCTTGTGATACTGACTTCCTCTGTGTGAATGTCAGAGTCATACTAGGAACAAGGTTTGACTGAGAAATGTAGAACACAGGTTTTTTCTTTAGCATGTTTTGAAATTCCAAACATAGTGGAAGAAAAGGCATGCAGTATACAGATGACACCTTAATGCATAAAGGGCAAAGATTTAAGTCAATGTTATCAAAGAGTCTCATAATAAATATTTGTATCTAGTGGAATAATGTTTACTTTTTCTCTCTCAGGGCCATTTTATGTGCCAGATCTAGTTATTTTGCTGCTATGCTGAGTGGAAGTTGGGCTGAAAGCTCCCAAGAGCACATCACTCTTCAAGGGTAAGTGTTGTCTTTGCAAGTCGTGTGGGAGCAAAGGTAGGCAATTTAAAATCACTGCAAATATGTAACAACTGTGCTGTGTATAGAGCAATGAACATTAATCTGCCTTGACAGTCTTCTTCAACCTGATATGTTTCCTGAGTACTATTTTGACTTCAGTATGAAATAGTTTGTGTAGTGTATTTGTTAATATTGTTAATGGTTCAGGGAAGAAGTCTTTTTCATCAGCAGAATAGTACTAATCCGTTGTTTTAGAGTATGTTTTAGTATTCAGGGCCTATTTTCCAATTCTGTTCTCTCGCTTTGTGTTGTACATGTCATGAAAAGTATTATGAATGTCTGAACAGTGTAATTTATTTTCATAACCATTTGTACAATAAGAGTATATTTAAAATGTAAAGACAAATAAACAATTACATTTCTTAAATAGTGCTTAATAATGATATTTCAGCATCACACACTAAAACAATTTTGACCAATGTGCTTGTTCACGATGGCTTTCTGTGTGAGAGCTGAAAATAATGGAGCTGTCAGCATAGGATGAATACTTAAGATGCTGTAGATAAACTGGGGACTGCCAGGTTAGTTCTTTCCAGTATCAGAAAAATCAATTGAAATATACTAAACTTTCTTTCAAAGCAAACTAATACTGGTACTTGTACGTGTTAGCCTTTTTAGTTCAGGCATGATGTTGGCCGACTCAGCTTTCTTCAGAAAGAACTGTGTACCTTACAGTATTGCAAAATATAATTGCTTTGTGTTAATATAAAATTGCTTGGCCAAGTGATACTTTCTCATATTTTCATAATTTTAGTTTTCTGTCAGTGTAATAATACTGCTGCAAAATCAGGAACATTATCTGTTGATTTGATTATAACTCCCTAATTATTATAAAACAATACACTTCTGATTCCTTAGTTTTCATGCTATACATAGTATGCTTTAGAGGCTGATAGTCAACTATTACTCTGGTATTTATACTTCTCTCCCTGTAATTGATTTCTATATGGCTAAGAAATTTTCATCCCTATTTTTCAATACAGGCTTTCTCCTGAGAAGTACTCTAATCTTTATCTGAGTATATTCTCATGCCAGTGTCTCAAAATTTCCGTTATTAAGAATCATATCCATTTATTTTACCTTTTCTACTTCAGTTTTCTGCTTGGTGCCAATTTCCATGCTATCTTTTCAAACACTTATAAATAAAGTGCTTATGGCTTTTTCTCAAGTAATGAAAATTCTGCCTAACAGCTGTCAAGACTGTGGGGAAACTCTTTCTTGCTGATTTTACAGCTATCATGTGTACTAATACATAGAGAGACAACTATGTTGATTTTGCTTCTTACTGTGTTGCAACCTTTTTTTTTCTTTGTTTTTAGTCATCAATGTCTGTTGCTTAAACGTCTAATGTTTTAAAGGATCTTAACTCAATCTGCATGACTATATTCCATTTATACTAACATACACAGCACTTGTGGGTTCTGAACAGTGCATACCGAGACATACATAAGTACAATAATGTATTGTTCAGGAGATTGTGTCCACCATTTAAAATAGACATTCTGTGCCTGTCCCTGTTACAGTGGTGGGATGATACAAGAATGCAAACACAACTCTGTGAGAAATTCCGTATTTCTTAATCTGAATCTAGCCATAAAGACTTTTTCTAACTATTTTGAGATGCAACATTCCTACTTAGTGTTGTAGTAAAACGAGAAATGTTATTTTTATTGTGGGAAAAGCTTAAATACATTCCTAAAATCAAGAATTAAAAATAATTTTTATAATACACTTTGTAACTATGATTACTTAATAATTGACTTATTGCTAGTAAGGAGCTTGGAGATGATAAAAAAATCCTTTCTGCATATTGTCAGTGTACATAATCTAGATACTAGTATTAGTCTGCTTATGACTTGATTTCAGAGATCTGAAGTATTACAAATTTTCAGCAAGATGATCAAGTAGCAACATTCACCCAAAATATAGTCCATTTGGATACTTTTACATTGCAGTAATCTTGAAAATAGCTTTAATTTTATCAGACCATTTACCTCCCATTCACAGAACAGCTAGATGATGTATCAGTCTTTTGACCAACTTCCTTTGGCTAAGAAATGTGGTGGGGTTTATTCTGGACATGTCTTTACTTGTGGGTTTTTTTTCCTCTTTTGCAGCATAAGCCATGTAGAAATGAGTGTCATCTTGCATTTTATATATGGAGGTATTCTGGACTTCCCAGACAAAGTTGATGTTGGGTATATGTCAGCTTTTATTATTTTTAACTGTAGTTTGTGCTTGTTCTGTATTTTCTCAGTTAAGTGTCAAAATGAAAATTCTTCATGTAGTATAAATAAGATAAAGATGTCAAATAAAATGATCGTTACACCTAAACATACTTGAGGAAATTCCAAAAATAGATCTGTTGAAGAAATCTTGTTTATTTGGCAGCTACTGGAAAAGGTGGGGCAGACATTTTTGGAATATTATATAAGGAGAATGAAAAACAGGAGGGTGTTTTATACCAAAATAATTCCAAGTTTGCCTGTACCTTCCTTCTGGTTTCTGGATTTTCAGAATAATATGTACAACGTGTTATAATGTATAATAGTTATTATTTGGAATTTATTTTTAAATAATCGTTTGAGTTGATGCAAAAGCCAAGTAGTTAGTTTTAGATCTATAAAAGATGATATATAGCAACCAATCTAAATGTTGGCATTTTCTTCTGGGATAGTTTTTAATCAGTTTTGTACAGAATCCTGAATTACTGAAGTAAGTTCTGACATGCATGAATTTTTACCTGAAACCATTTATACATTAGCTGTTGAACTCTGCCACTAAATATTAAAGCACTACAATTTCTTAATATTAGAAATCGTTGTTCGAAGCATATCTAAAATAAAAATATGGAATTGTTTATAATATGCCCCAATGTAAACATTTAGGTAATGAATTTATATAGGAAATACAACTATAGTATTGATTATTATGTAAAATAATTAATAGTTTGCTTACTATGCTTTTTAGTATTTGGAAGGGACGTAATTCTCAGATACGATGTCATCAATAACATTTTATGTAATCCTTGGGGAAAAAAAAAAAAACCTACAAAATGCCAAAAGTCTGCTGGCACAAATATCTTCTTCACTTGCTACCCTTAAAATAGAGAAACTAAGAGTCTTCTAAACAGTTTCTCAGCCAGTGGCTGAGGCTTACTTTTATGTAGACTGGACCTGGTGGTTGGGAGATTTTTATTAGGTCAACACATGTTCCTGTTTGAAGATTATTCTTTGGCAAGTTTCACACTTGGTTATTAATCTATTTCTGCAGTAAATTCTGATTGAACAAAGAGGTGAAATTAGCATGTAAATTGTCTTCTAAGCAAAATTCATGTATGAAAATGAATTTTGATTCCTGTTGCTACTGCTTTCTCTTTAGTCGCATGTTGGGCATTGCAGATATGTATGGGCTAGATGGGCTGAAAGAAGTGGCCATCTACATTTTGAAAAGAGATTACTGCAATTTTTTCCAAAAGGTATGTCAGTTCTCATGCTATTTAGTGAACCATAAAGCCTAAAAAGAATTTTCATTCTATTACTTACGCATCATACACACCGCACACCATACCAACTATGTATGGTAAGGTGTTAGCTTAAGTCAACAGACCCTACTCTTATGTGTATATCTGCAAAATTCATGGGGATTGATGATGGGAATAAGGCCTGTGGTATCATCCACCTATTTATTGAAGCTTGTAAACCACAAGTGATGAAAAGCAGTATTCCACATGATCAGTTCAATATATGCATAGAATATATTTTAATACATTCCATTGTATATGTAACTGGTCTTAATAGGAATATGGAAATACTATGTGTTTGCATATCAGATTTCATGGGCATGTATTTAGAAAATATTTCTGTTCAATTAAAATTAGTTTAAAAACAACTGCTTAGAGTCAAGCATTTTCATGCATTAGGCTCACTAGGCTGAATACTTATTGACATGTGGATGCAGTTGACTTTTCTGCATAAAGGCAAACAAATGGTAGCTAACAGTACTTCTGTTTGAACTGAAGATTTTGTAATTCTGTACAGATTGTGTAAGTCAGAATGTACAATAATTGTAATAAATTGTTAACAACTCTAGCCTGTTCCTGGAAAACAGCAACCTGTTCTAGAATGCATGGCTATTGCTCATTCAGTGGGAGCGGAAAACCTATATGCTGCTTGCATGAAGTAAGTAAAATACAGTAAATTATGGTTTATATTTTTCATTTCTCTGCTTTCTGTTGAAATTATAATACACGCAATACTTGGCAAGATTGGGTTTATTTTGGCGTATAAAACGTTCACAGTTGTAAACATTTTTTTTTCTCCACAATACTTCAGAAGTATCACTGATGCTAACAAGTGAAGACAGAACATTTTTCATCTTCCTTACCTAAGAAAGGCTCTTTTTTCAACAGGTGGGTAGGAAAACATTTTGCAAAATGTTTGTCAGAGAGAAGCTTTGCCAGTTTACCTACTGAACTTCAGAACAACTGTCTTGTTATGTTGATTAAGTCTTTGGTAAGTAGTATATGGTGTGCTTTATATAAAAATAGAGCAATGTAAATTTTTTCTTTATTTAGCTGTGCAGTGTAATTTAAGAGATAATAAATAGAGTATTTTACATTGTAGTACACTTAGACTATGTAAAATCACAATTTAAAAAGAGATTTTGGTGTGCAGATGTCATTGCTATGCTTCGTGACACATAGTCTAATGATAATAACATCCAAATCCAGCGTAATAATACAAATAAACTTATGAAACACAGTTGTGACATCATAGCACAGCATTATGTATTCCCATAGAGGAACAGCAAATTGCTGTATCAGTTCCTGTTAGATGGTGGCATACATCGTTTGTTGGTGGGGTGGCCTTTTCCTCTTTGCCTATATTTTAATTTTGAAAAAATGCCTTTTTTTTTTTTTTCCAGACTTCAGGTGATCACTGGCTATTAGTGATCACAAGCCATTTTTTACAGGCAAGCTGACTTTTGAAAAGTAAAGTAACAGTATAGGATACATAACAGTACTGAATTGGTTCCCCCAAAGCTCAGCATTCATTTTTTTTGTGGCACACATTTACGTTGTTCTGATTTTTTTTTTTGCCTAAGCTTAAATACCTTCTAATTGTGTTTCTGTATAAAACTACCCTCAGAGCTGACTTCAAAGTAACTGATTTGAACTAGACCTGTTAACAGGAATTTGGTCTAGTAATTAGCCTATAAATACGCATAATTGTAACTGAGATATGAAGAGCAGGTAGAGGAACTAAAGCTAAACCTGTACAGCTGCTGCTAAGCATGACTTTATATGTATGTGGCTGTAATGGGGATTGGCATACACAAAGTTTAATCTAGGTAGCTCAGGTGACATTCAAGGGATGATTTTGGTTTTAGCACACACCAAACAGCTATGTGATGTCTCATACATCTCATGCTGAAGTCCTTGATCCTGTGTCTGTGTTACTGTTGTTATCCAATCTAAATAGCTCAGGTATGACTACCCACGCTGCCGAACATAACCCTAGTTCAAGAGGTGCACTCTTAAGTGGTTCTGGCCAAGAACTGCCCCTCACTGAAAGGGCTATGAAGGCTTCTTGGGAGAGTTTTTTCTCAGGACTACTCTGATGGAGTACTTACCGCATCAAGTGCTGAGGTCAGGTGTGAGTGGTGGCTGCTACTGCATATTCCAATGGAAAGTCTGAAAAACAAGATATTTCAGAGCTATGTGGCTGTACCAAAAGAAGCTTGAGAGTATCCACAGTTACAAAAACTGAACAGTCTTTCTACCAGAATGCTCAATTTCTAACAGAATAATGATAGTAGCTATAGCTCTTAAGATACTAGGTGTTGTGCCATTATGTTAGATCAGTATACTCAGTCGTTCCTACAATACATACATAGCTTTGTATGTCATATATGGTAAAAATATTTGAGAAGCTTTAAGTAAGGTTTTCAGGATTATAGATCAGTTCATTCTGATGTACAGGTGTTCATAGTTACACCACCACACGTCTCCAGACTAGCTCAGGTGTGTAGTGTAGACAAGAGTGTATGTAGAGGCAGTTCTAGCTTCCCCTCCAGGCACCCCTGTGCAAAATTATCAGAACAGCCTAAAGGTAAACCTAAGCCACTTCAGGCCTTCCTTCCCTTCTGTGCCTATTATAATCTATCAAGATGCTGCGGTTACAGTTTGTGTTGAAATACCTGAGCTATCTTCAAGCGACCAGCATTTGCAGAACAGTTGTGGCACTGTGGTACTTGGCACTGCTCCAGCTGCAAGAGTTTTGCAGACTGGACTAAAGTGTGACTTGGTTCCCATTTTACTGTTTTAAAATTTGTGTTGGTGGGTCTTTGCAAGATTCACTGATAATTTATGGACTGAAGCCTAGAAAGCTTTTAGAATTGCAAAATGAAAAAATAACGCATAAGCCTCTTCTGCCCACCACTTCTGGTGAGTGATCATTTAACTCTGAGCTCTTAAGACATCCAGTCCAAAAACTTGTGGCATTCCCAGTTCCCAGAGTTTTTCACAGTAAGCAAAAATGCTGTACGCTCCTTGAGGGAGGAAGAAGAAAAGGGCTAACGTTTATTTTGAAGGGGCTACTGTATGTTTTACGATCCTTTTCTCTCTGCTGCTACTGTTCTCTGCTGTAAAACTTTTAACAGTTACACCAAGTTAAATACTATGATTCTATTTATCCTTTCATTTACCAATCTTGGAAATGTAAAACCGAGTTAACGTGGGGCAGCCCGTTAGAGAAAGAAAAGGTACAAAGAAAAGGACATCGCTGATTGGAAAATCTCTGAGAAGCCACAATGATGAACACAGAAACATTAAAAAGGGAGTGCAGTTTAAAACACTGTTCAGGTACCTATCCCTGGTGTCCCAAGTACCTAAAAAAAAAACCTGTTAATTTTCTTGCATGTAAGTAGACTCCACTTTAGAATGGTTAGGAAAAAAATGTAACACAAGAAGTAAAATGTAGATAGAGCCACTCCTACGAAGCGCTGATTTCATTAGACATCAATGAAGGAATTTTATATTTCACTGGAAGTGTCTAATGGGAGTAAATGCTTATTGCCTTGTGGGCAAGGGCTGAATTCTGGACAATTCAAAGAGCTTGTAATTGAGTCCAGTGGGAGCAAGATCAAACCATAAGCATATACTTAATCTGGAATTTACCATATATGCATAGAAAAAAAACTGGGTTTTGCCCACAGATGAGTAAAATAATAATAATAAAAAAGTTGAACAATGTCTGGTAATATTATATGTGTTAACTAGAATATGCGTGAAGAAAATCCTCCCTGCTTTCTTCTTTGCATGGGACAAATATGATTATAATCTGAATTTACAGTAGGGTTTTTTGTGTCAAATATCTATCTCAATTGTTGCTTCCTCCAGTGTTGCTGATCTTACTGCATAATTTATCAGTGACCTGCTAGGTCATGTTGAGTAGAGCTTTCAATCTGTTCTAACATGGATAACAATAAATTGCAAGTTCTTTTTAAGTGACATGTTAGCCCGTAGAAGTTGCCCTCAGGTACTGTGTGGATGCAACGCACAAAAGAACCAAAGGCACAGATCAGAGGAATAAGTATTAGGGAATATGCTTGCTTGTTTTAAATGTAACTATAAACATAACAGTTACGTTTCTTAGAGAAACATTAGACAACAAAGAGGGTAAGTTCAGTTCAAATATTTGTCTTCCCAGATGGAGTTTTAAGTCGAACTCCTTTAAATAAAGCAAAAGGATTCATAACTATGAAAATGCTTGGGTATTTATGTATGCCGAATGCTAGGTCACCCGCACTCACCTAAAACTTTCACTTACCCATTTTATTCAAGAAGGTATTACATCTTTCAGTGACCTAAAAGGTTTTTCTCTATTCAGTTTCTCCAGTTAACATTTGCTTTATTTTGTTCAGTATGGCTGTATGTTCATACTGGCAGTATGTAATGATACACAGTTGAAAAAATAAAATAAAACCTACTGAACACTTTGTTTCCTAACTTCAGCAGGCAAAACAAAAGCAGTAAATTATTCTTCTTCTGCTTTAGTTTTCAAAGTAGGTATAATGCTTAGAATCCAAAGCATCCAAAAACCCAAATTTATTTAGAGAGGGGAAATTAATACACGACTGGATCCTTTTGTAAGTGTTTGGTAACTGAACAGAAGCTGTTTTACGAGCAGCAATTCTTTAGGTGATTACTTGGCAACAGGCTAATTTCTAGTTTTTATTTTAAGAACGATAAGAATGCTGCTTTCCTTTTGATGGAGAGTGACCGGCTGATCAATAGCCTTCCCCAAGTGAAATGGACGGAGGCAGCTGTGGCCTTGGCATCTAGGCTACAAGAAGAATGCGTAACATTTATTGTGGCAGACTTCCTACGTGTAGTACAAAGTGAAGGCTTCTCGACTTTGTTGCAGGTAAAAGTGCCCTCAAGTTATTTTATGCTTCCAAATAATCTGAATTATATCACACTTTGGATAGTTCAGGCTGCTAAATAATCAAAATAGCTTCAACTTTTGCTTTACTGTACAATTTATGGAAAATTAAAAAAAAAATAGGCAGCGCTAAGATTTTTGTTGCTGTTAAAACAACAACAGCGTTGTTTTAAAGAATATTAATACTTTGATACATAGGGTTGATACTGAGTTAAAGTTATGTGCCTCAGTTCCAATGAGGCAAAAGTTCCAATGAATTTAGCAGGACAGTTTCTGCATTGCAAAGAGATAAGTATATAAATAAACTTTGAAAAATCTTTCAAATCCCTAGAACAACAGCATGTACTTAAAAGAATGAGTATGCTGCTAATACTTGTAATCAAACTTCTGATTTTTGGTGCGAGTTGCAAGAATGTGGCAATGCTGCAGGTCCTGATGAGAACACATCTAGTCATCTAGCTGGTTCATTTCTCCCATGAAAGAATTTTTTTTATACGTATAGAAGATTAAAAAAATAAGTGGGGAGATGTTAAAGCAGTTTGTCTTTGAATCTAGAGTTGCGTGTGGCTGTAAATTCATCACAGTGTGCTTGTTCCTAAAATTTGGGTTACCAAGAGGCCTTGGGATGATCTGTTAGAGGCCTGGGGAGGGGTGGGGTTATGGAACAGATACAAAGGAAGATGCTCAGTTTTGGAATAACCTCCCGCACAGCGAGACAGCAGATCCTCTCTGCTCGGTAATGCTTTTGCATATGAAGTACACTCTTTTGTTTTAAATGTCTGCCTTTTGTTGTATCCCCAGGCACAGGCCATGAGCAGCAAACCTGACCTTCTAGAACTAATTTTTAATGCGATTGAAAAAAGTCTTAATAATGAAAATAGCTGCTTTCTTCTTGTAGCTGTGGATATGTTGTTGGACTCCGCAAATGTGAAGGAGATGGTAGGTTTTTTCAATGTGCAGTGTTTGTAGGAGAAACTATTCCGGTATTGTTTCACGTAATGGTCCAAATCAGATGATGTGGTTTGAGCTCAGGTGGCTCAGTCCTGCCATTGGGGTCACACAGCAAAGCATCCGCATAAATCCAAGGTCCTGTTGGAAGTGCAGAAAATGTTGGTACTCGTTTACTGGACATGAACACTTTTTTTAAAGGGAAACCCTATCTATGGCAATAAAAAAATTGTGTATTACTGAGAATGAAAGACCCATTGGCACCACTGCTCTGTCGTTCTTTACTATCACTTTAAATTTGTGATGAGAAAAAAAAGTATCAAAATCCTGCATTACCTTAAACTTACAGGTGAAGATAGCATATTCTTTTTCTTTACGTGTATCTTTTCCCCCTTTTTGTAAAAGTCACAGCTACATTTGCTTTTGTTTAAGACTGTCCTCTGAAGCAAGGACTGCCTCTTAATGTAGTGTGTATTTTTTGGATTGGGAGGAGGTGTCAGTCTCCATGTGTGTAGTATGACGTGTATATTCATACAACCTAAATAATGATATTTAAGCTGTGGTTGACTGTAATGTTGGGGATAATTCATGAATAACGTGACATACTGATTAAAATCCAGAATGATGCTACAAGCAAAGAATTAAAAATAAATGCAAAATGAATTACTGCAATCTGGTGCTACTGTAGATCTTCTTGGTAAAAGCACTGAAAATTTAATCAGATACATTATTTTTCCCTAGAGTATTTGACCTTGTTGTGACACAGCTGACAGTAAAGAGCTATTATGGGGTTCATTTTAACAAAAAAAAAAAGGAAGGAAGGAAAAAAAAGAGCAATGTGGTGTTTTCTGGTGCTGTAGTATGCCTTGCAGTGACTTGGTTTTAAAGTATCGTAAAAATTACTGTGGTGGGCAATAATTCTTTAAAAAGAGCATCTCCATCTACCAGGCCGTTATAAAATATAAGTGATGACATCATTGATCTAGCTTAGGGAGTAAGTAGATTCTGAAAGGAATAATGACTGGTTGCTATGACAATATGCCCCTCGCCAGCTGCTGATTTGTTACTTGAACACAGGGTTTTACGTGCAAGATCCAGGCTCTGCGTGATAAGCTCTGGGTCTTCCTGGTTCAGTCTTTTTATGCTGTTCGTCACACAGAAGGCTGGAAGCTGATGAGGCCAGACCATCAACAGAAAATACAAGCAGGTATGTCTGGCATCAAATGGCGTTAGAATTTTTTAGCAGTCTGTTCAGTAGATAAAATGTAGGCAGTATTGTGGAGCCACATACAAATTAAAGCAAAATTTGTGATGCTGTATGTTTTTGAAGTGGTATTTTAGAATAGAAGCACGGTAGCATGCTTTGTTAGTTTCAGACCTGGAAATTGGTAAAAAATTTTCTGTGAAAAGTCTCCTCTGCTTTTCTTGTTAGGAGTGTATATAATAGGAACTGAGACCATGTAGATGGATTCTGTTCTTATTTACAGCTGGTCTAAATTATTGAAAATACTGCAGCAGGATTAAAAACCTTATCTGTCTCATTTTTAAGGAGATAAGCACTGTTGGATGAATTAAATTTGCACAAAGCAGCTTATCCTTTCCATGAATTCAGTTCCTACCCTTTATCGTTTTCTACATAATGTATAAATATTGCTTGTCTCTTGCATAATGCTTATCTCATGCACCGTGAGTAAATGCAGCTAGCTTGGCTTCACAGTTGATTGGTATTGTGATATTGTGTATGCTACTGCAGAGAGCCCCTAAGGAGCTGCATAGTGTTCTCTCAAAATTTTAACAAGCGGCACTTCCAACAAAAAGGAGGTTTTGTTCTGACCGTTTCTTTGTTTTGAAGTACACAAGTATTCTGGGGCTGCGGGACTGATGATGGAGTTTGAGTTAGGGTTGAATATTAGCTTTGACAGTACAGTGTTATAAAAGAAAAGAATGTGTTGAAGACTCCTCTAAAATCAAACCACTTATGATTCAAAGAAGAAATAAACATTTTGGTGTCCTTTTTGTTAAAGACATTAACAGCTAGGATATGGTAGTTATAAAATTGCTTCCGCCTGTAGACAGATAAAATGTTATTCTACAATTACATGCTGAGAGAAAGATGCAGTGGCAGTCTTTCTAAGCATGATTTAGAGATGTAGTCCAATAACACCTCACTGCCACTGTATCAAACAGGTTTATGATTTCTGTCTGGATTGCAAAATCCTTCAGAAGTTGAGGAGCTGGCTTTAGAAACAAGGGTGATTCTTTTGTTTTGTTTTGGGGTGTTTTATTTTTAGGATGATCGTGTCCTTACTGTAAATAATGTTCAGGCTGCTTTTCACTAGTGCTTTCAGTACAAAAAAAATATTTAAGACTGAGGTGTGCCTTAGTTGTCCGAACTCCATCTTGCCAGAAATTGTTTTGTTTTCTTTTAGATTAAATTGTATCTCAGAGCTAGCGTACATTTTACATGTAAACAGATAGGCTGAAATGTTTGCATAAATTATCTGGTTTTAATTACAGGCAAAGTGATCACACAATACTGGTACACAAATTTTAATCTTCAGGTGAAATATATCCAGGATAACTTAAATCAACTTTTATCTTAATGATTTTTGGTGGTGGTTTATCTTCTAGAGATTTAAACTATATAGAATTAGAAGGCTATAATAGAGGAGGAAAAATGCCAAAAGACGACAGATGTGTTTCATTATCATGTGTTGGGGTTTTTTTTCATTCACAACATGTCTTGTGTTTTCTTAGGCACAAGTTTATATGGATTTTGTCTTAATATATTGGTATGTATTAATGTGCAGAGTCATTGCTAGAAAGAGGATTAGATCCCTGGGGTGCCATTTTTCAGCATACCTTTTGTGTGATTTTTACAGACCTATATAAAAATTATTTTTAGTATCTTCAATAAGAAATCATCAGAATTTTTGTATGTGTTATACAGATACATATATTTTTTTATGTATAAATAGTATGTCAGAACATAAGGCACTGAATGCTTACATTTTTTTAATACGTTATTGCAAAACCTGTTTTCAGCTGAAACTAATGCAAACAAAAATGAAACCTTATTGATTTTTGGGTCTGTACAGTGTCTATAAATATCCTTTTTGTATTCTACAAGCACAATTGATTTAAAGGCTTTATTGAAAAATGTTTCCCTCAGAGTAGACCAGTCACACAAAAAAAAAAAGGCATTCACTGCCTGAAAATTCCACATGACAATCACAGGGATAACTCTCATGACATTACGCTGCATGCTGTCTAAAGAGGCACTATGATCTTACTGTGTACATTTAGATATTTTGACTTTACCGCTTTTGAAAAATAATGTAACTTTAATGCAATTATTTTTTTCTTTTAAAAGTATAAATAAATATTCTATAAATTACAGTACCTCACTTAAAAGTCAATAGTACTCTAAATTTGAAGGTCTCTCTTTTTTTGTAAATTGTGTACACTTTCAAATGTCTCAGTGCACTGCAAGCTTTAAGTGAGCTAAGCTTGGATAAACAAAAGTGTGGCTTACTATGGAAAGGGGGAAACAGAAGAGTTAAACCACTTGCTTATTATGGCCATGTGACCTCATTACAGATACAACATTTTTTGTTCTGAACATAAACCCATGTATTTCCACTTAACATTTGCCATGTCACCAAAATTAGCCTTCCTAGAATAAATATAGGACCCAAAGAACTGCTTTCAGATTTCAGATGATGTTAGTTGAGAGGTCTGGATTGTTTTCTGTCTCGGTTATTTCCTGCTAAATAGTAAAGAAACTGCTTGTTCCTTTTGCAGCTGCATTTGACAAGGGTGACGACCGAAGACTTGGCAAAAAACCTGTATTCACTAGTTCTCAGGTAAATAATCATATCCAAACATTAAAAATACTCAGAAGCTTGCAAACAAAACTATTTTCATCATGTGTGTTAAATTCAATATTAATTTGTCATATTATTTAATGCCACTTGCTTTTGGTAAATTTGGGGGTTTTTTGGTGAACCGTTATTTCTGCAGAATCAGTCATGTCTATTGCCAGAAACATCTTAGGACTCAGCCTATGCTCTGCTACGTTTTCTAACAGATAAGCTCAAATAAAAGATGGGAATTTGTGTTCAGAATCTCACATTCCCCTGTTGCTACGTAATTAAACTGATCTGTTTCCCAGAGCAAATGGTTTGCTACTGAGCTAATGAATCTCTGCTATTATCACAAGCCATCACAGCACTGAGTCTGTGACACTCCCTGTCCTGAAAAAATATTTTTTTAGTGCCCTCAGCAACTCCTCTATTGAGACTTAAACTCAAAACTACATTACTATTTGGCAGAAAAACAGTATGTGTTTCACATGATTTGACGGTCTTGGATACATTGCAATGACACTGGTATCACTTAATTCTCCATGTTTCAGTATATATCTTTACCTGAGAGAGAAAAGGAATATTGTCACTTTGGAAAATGTGCACATATAACTTAAAAAAAGGTTTTCTTACTTCAGCAGACACTAATAATATAAATAAATATTACAAAGTAATTTGTCCAAAGTAAAAGTGAAACTCTACTTCAACTATTTCTATATCCTCTATATAGAGCGGTATTTCACGTTAGATTTACTAGGCACTCAAGTTATTTCTGGTACTTTTATATTTCTGAAAGTCAATCTGAGCTAAAACATAATCTTTTTTTAAAAAATTATTTCTATGCTGAATCTTGTCGCTTGTTGCTAAAAAAGTAGCTGTGTTTCAGAAATGAAAGACTATGGATAGTTTGGTGTTATAATGTCTTCTGTTTGGTTGGTTTTTTTCCTGATGCTTTTTTTTCTAGCTAAACAAATCTATTACTGAATCTGCTGGTATAAGGAATACGTCCCGGACAGAACACGGCAAGAAAGACTGCTGGGGAGATTCTTCCACTAATCAGGATAAAATGAAATCTGATGGATTAGGAGCATCTGGACATACATCAAGCACCAATAGAAACACCGTTAATAAGGCTTCAAAGCATGAGGATGTAAAGGGGAAAGATGGCAAAAAAATAGTTTCCAAGATTACTAAGGATTCAAAACCTGGGGAAAAATCTGCTTCACCAAAGGCTAGAGCTGTTATAAAGACAAAAATAGAAAATAATGGAAATGTGAAGGCGGAAAGCATGCTTACCAAGCAAGATGTAGAAAAGACATCATCTGCAAGTGGACAGAAAAATTCAGGAAGTGGCAAAGGACTAAAGAACCATGAAGGGAAAATTGCAGGTGCCAGACCTAAAGTGCTGACAGTAACTGCAAGTGTGCAGATCAAAACAAAACCATTGAAAAAAAACACAGGGAAGGAATCTCCCTCCTTAGTAACTGTGGCAGGAACTTCCAGCAAGTCAGCAAACTCAAGCATAGATATCCAGACTGCCAGCGAACAGACAGAGGAACCCAAAGAGGATAAATTGGTAGAGGAAGGGAAAAAACAAACTGGTAATTTTTTATTATTTTTTTTGAGTCCCCTTCTGGTTTGTCCCAGGCTGGTCATACACTGAAAAACAGCCTGGGAAGCTTTAAAAAAAATCTACTGTAGACTAATAAGAGTCACCTTCTTCCCCTGTAAGTGAATATTAACTTGAGATAAGAATATAAAACTTCTCCTCTATTAACTGATTTTATTTTATGATCAACTGATAGCCATATAAGATGGTAAAAAGTTTAACAGCTATGCTCTTTTCAATAGCTGCTATTCATTAGTATAATTTTTTCAGTAGTTATATGCAATGCATTTTCCCCTATAATTAACTTTGCATTTACTTTACAATAGTGAAAACAAAGCCATCTGTGAAGACATCAAATGGAGTCACCAACAAAAAAAAAAAGACTGAGCTTGAGGCTAATATCACAACAAGCGGGTATGTTACAAATCAATATGCTGCTTTACACATAGATAGATGTGTGTGCGTGTCTGTTTGTGAAAAAAGTTTCAGGTGAACTATTAAACTTGCTGTTAAGCCGACATGTTCTTTTTAATCAGAGAATGGTTGTCTATTGCATGTTATTAGCAAAACAATTTGTGTTAGCTATTGGAAACATTGCTGTAAAGATAAAATTGGTTTGGCTTTTGTGTTGGATTGTTTCATGCTAATCATTTTAAAATTGTTATAGGTCGTTCAGAATTCCACACACTGGAACAGTTAATGACTACACAAGGTGTTGTAAGCTTATCATTTCTGGGATAGCTTAGATTAAACTGGACAGAAAGACAGCTGAAGCACTGTGAAACTGTGAAATGGGTCGTTTATACATACGTGTATGTATATATATATATAAAAATACATATATGCACATACAGGTTTTCTTTTCAAAAAGTATACCTTTTATGTTGCCTTTTCAATGTTTATATATGTGGGCATATTAAAACACACATATTGCTTGCTTAAATATAATTAAACATTGCTATATCTTAAGCTTGGAGATAATGGATGTAATAATTTCTTTGCAGTCTGACAAAAAAATCAACTGGAAAAGGGTGTAATGAACAAAATGTACAAGCCGTTCTAAAGAAAAAAGGAAATGTGAGTAGCAATTTTACAGCACAGCAAAAGGCTCAAAACACACCTACCAATTCTCCTAAGAACCAAGGTAAAGTTTCATACAGCAATGAAATGGTCTGCCAATGCTACGCAAAGCTTTGTCATTTTTTTTTTTTTTAGTGCAAGCATCTTCTGAACAATTCTGTTTATTTTCCGTATTTTGCTTTTGGTGACGATCCCAAACTGTAAAATGCAAATGAATGTGTGTGAAATTCAAAATATTTAAAAGATGGTCTTCACTGCCAATTGCTGTTTTCTTCTGCTTGTTTAATCTGCTTTGCAAAGTCTTTTATTTGCTGATCCCCTGCACTTCTGCACTTGGAACCATGACTGAGTTCAACAGAAATTCTGTAGGTCAAGCATTTATAATATGCATCAAAGATCTGGATTGCAGACTTCTTCATGAACTGTTAGTTTATGACCCTTTTTTGGTGATTCCCCCCTAGGGGTAGCACTACTGATACTGACCTGCCCCACAAACGAATACTTGATTTCAACAACTGTTTATATCAAGTGTGGGAAATGACATTGTAGACCGCAGAGAGGAAACCCTGTTTTATAAAGATACAAAGTGTTAAGGATGGAGCTCTTTCTAATCCCATTTGGACTTGACACAAGGCGGGCGAAGACTGTTCAAGTTATATTATCTTAAATGCATTATGATACAGAAAACACAGGTCCTGTCAGATTGTGTTCATTAAAGATCTTGCAGTATTTTCTGACTGAGCAGGGGTATTAATTCTGGTATTCTAATCGCATTATAACTAATGTAATTATTTTCTGCCTGCTTTCATTTCCTCTACAATATAAATTGAACACAGTACTTACACTTCCTGTGCTAAGCTGCTGTGCAGTGTTTCTGTGCACTATTAGATAGCTGCTGCTTGCTTTCTGCTCCAGGGATGACTACTGCAGTTCCAGGCTGAAGTAATTCCTTTATGTACAGTCCATAAAGTGCTCTAGTTTTAAAGGTGGCATGTAAATGCAAGATGGTATTTTTGTCTAGTGTTTAACAAGCCTTAAATCTTTTAGTAACATAAAAAGTTGAGTAACTTGCTTCTCAACATAAACAAACACTAACATAAATTGGTGAATATACTTTGACTGGCATATACAATCTTTATAGTCTCCTTTTTTTTACTGTTTGTTAGGACCTCAGGGGGAATCACCAAATTCACTGAAATCAGGAATGTCTCCAAAACATAACGAAGAAAAAAATGTGTTACAACATCTGTCTCAGACAACACTCCCAGAAAAACATTCCTCAGCCAAGAAGAAGAGTGTTAAGCAGTTGCAAACACCTGTAGCAAAAGCCACTGTAAAAATAACATCTAAAACTCTGGCTCCATCAAAACATGCTGAAATTATGAATAATAAAGAACCAAAACTGAAAACAGCTGGGCAATCTGTGTTCAAATCTCAGTCCTCAGTCCAGAAGCATTCAAGGAGTGAATCTCCTGCTGTCCAGAAGAATGTGCATACTTCTGAGCACAGAAGCTCAGGACAGAAACTCGAAAAAAACATGACTGATGCTGTGGCAGGTCAGCTTCATGAGAATAATGAATGCTATTCTGCAAAGCAAATTGAATCTTTAAAAGCTGTGATGGAAAGTAGCAGCAAAGATAAACTGCTGTCCTGTCAACCCAATAAAGAAAAATTATCAGATCCTTCTGAAAGTGTGGAATACAAAATACAATCTGAATCTTCTCCTCTGATTACAGTGGAAACTATTTCTAAACTGCACGTTTCACTGCAAAATGAAATGGAAGCAAGAGAAATCTGTGGAGATCAGACTGGAATTAAACAGATTAAAGGTACAGAGAAAGATGACAATACAGCTGAATTTCAGTGTCATGCACAGTCCTCCAGTGATGGATACTCAGACCTTTCCAAGGAAACCAATCAAAAAGCTTCAGGAGAACTGGTGAACCATTCAAAAGCAACCAAAGTCTGTACTGAACAAAGTGATAAATTAAACTCTCAAACAGGTCTTAACTACGGTGAAAATGCTTTACCAAGCTTTTCCAGAACAATAACCAATAAAGCGGATGAGACATCTCCTCAGATTCATATGGAGGGATTTCTTACAGCTGATGAGCTGTGTGATACATCAGCCTTGACTGACTACAAATCAGTTACAGCAGATTTAGATGACGTTTCAGAATGTTCCACAGAACAAATAACAGAAAAATGTTCACCCAGTTACACAGAGTCTATAGATCCTACAGAAATGGCTGAAAACCATGAAAATGCAGAAATTCCCTTTGTGGACCACTGGAGTACTGGTGCAGTAGATCCAAAAGAGAGTCCTGAATCAGATACTGGCAGTGCAACCACATCCTCTGATGATATAAAACCAAGATCAGAAGACTATGATGCTGGAGGCTCTCAGGATGATGAGGGA
The DNA here is from genome assembly GCA_008658365.1 of Alca torda. Lineage (NCBI taxonomy): Eukaryota > Metazoa > Chordata > Aves > Charadriiformes > Alcidae > Alca > Alca torda. Next base: position 16,532,143 of record CM018087.1, on the reverse strand, counting down.
TCCAATGAAAGAGGGATTTCTAAATGCAGCACTATGTTGTGCCACGATTTTCTTGGAAGAAGCAGCAGTGACACAAGTACACCTGAGGAATTAAAAATTTATGACAGCAGCCTAAGAATAGAAGTGAAAATGAAAAAAGAGGGTTCTGATCTCTTCCGTGTTAATTCAACGAGCGATGATGAAATACCAAGAAAAAGACCTGAAATTTGGTCCCATCAAGAAAGTGCACAGACCAATACTAGAGAAAGCAAAAGTTCTACTTTTTCCAATGCACAGTTTACTCAGGAAGCAGACCAAGTTTCTTCTTCTGCTGATGAAACAGAAGATGACAGATCTGAAGCAGAGAATGTTGCAGAAAACCTTCCTCCATCCAGTGTTCCTACTCAACAGTTCCAAGGAATTGATAATTTAGCTTTTGAAGATGCAACAGAAAATGATACTGCAAGTCAAGAGTTTTCTAAAACTAAACATTTCAAACGATCTGTTTTACTTTCGGTAGATGAATGTGAAGAATTGGGATCTGATGATAGAGTGGAAACTCATACTTCACGTCAGCATTCAATAGATTCTCTGACTCCTTCAGAAGTATTTGACAGTGTTTCTCAAGAACACCATGGAAATACTTTTTATTCAAGATACTCACTGGAAATTGAAGATGGATTCCTGGATTGCAAACAGCATAAGGATAGAGACAATAAATCGGATAAAAGTGAAAGTTCTCTCCTACATCTTCATGATACTGAAATCCCAGGGAAGGAAAATCAAGGTGCTTCAATGACTGAACAGAATTGCCCAGAGAAAGTCTATTCAGCAGCTAGTCCGTGTCCAGGAGAAAAACAAATAGTAAACATGAAGAATGAGGTGGCTAGTGAATTTCACCAGTGCAATAAATACTTAGACAATGATGCAAAATCTCAAGAAAGGCCATGTCATTTGGATCTTCATCAGAGAGAAACTAATTCTGATGTGCAAAAGAGCAGCTCTGCAAAACCTGTAGAAGCCAGTAAGAATCAGATACTGACTCAGGAAGGTCAAGTGAGAGACAGTCAACCAGCAACTACTGAATGCGCTAATACTGATTTACTTCCAGGTAATGTACAGAAATAGAAACATTCAGTCATTCAAAAATAAATTAATAGGGAAAGCTTTGACAATTTGTCTGGGATTGAATCCTGAACTGAAGTAATTTTGGCTGAAACAATATTAAATTTAAATATTTTTAAGTGTTTCACTTGGGTAGAGAATGCTTGTCTGTTTGAAATATCCGTCAATATCCTGCTGTTCAATGAGAAACTTGACTACAAGAAAAGAGATTTTATGTAATGCTAAAAGAAAGATTGGATGCAGTTGTCTGTACTTCAGTTATTTTTGATCCAATCTCACATTGACAGCATCAGCTTTTGATGGAATCTTAGTATTTGTTTTGTCTGCTTGACAACATGTAGTATGTCTGAATGGGATGTGCAATAACTACAGTAATAACCTTAACTAAGGCGCACTGAACTGTTTACCTGAACAGCTATATGCATTATTGTTGTAATTTATTTATTTATATATTATACACAAATTTGGATCCTTCTCCCACTGAATATAACTGAATATTTGCCATATAAATCAGCGGGAGTAGGTTTGAACTCTGATTTAGAGCTTATGAGATGTCTAAAATTCTAAATTTTACTAGTAAAAGCCTATTTCCTAAAAGAGATATTATACTTAGAACTAATGCTTATATAAAGAAAAGTTCTAACTTGTTTCATGTAGCTAGATGAATACTTGTCTAGTTTTGTGTTTTGTCTTCTTTATACCAATAATTCAGTCTGTTAATCCCATCAAAAATATACAATAGTGTTGATTACAACTATTGTGTATTCAGAGTAATGAAATGCTGATCATGATCTATGTTCAGCCAGACCACAGAACAAGAAGACATTAAAAGTCTGTACTATTTTTTTTTTAATTTTGCTTGCCCTTGCCTGCAGCTGCCCTTGCATGTGCAGTGTAGAAATAAGCCTGTGGATAAACAATTTTGGTTTTAATTCTCTTGTAAGCTGACATAGTTTAAGTCACCATTCAGTAATCATTCTCTATTAATTCCCTCCATGCACCTCCTGGTCTAAATTTAATTTATGTAGTAAATGAGAAATTTCATGTGCATTAAGTGTATATTTACATTGTCATTTTCTGTATCAGAAATTTAATTATGGAGGTTATTGTTAATTACCAGTGGTGATTGCTGCTTTAACTTAATTTATAAATCATACTTTGTTTTTTATATAGGAAATAAATGCCTCAAATTTTGTCAATTTTGTATAACCCTCCATCCCCTATTTTTTAACCTGGTTGGATTGTCTTTCCTGAATGAGTTAAATTTTGCTCTACACAGCCCTGAGGGGAGGATCATCTGCAATTTTTACATTGTACAGTATTGTGAATTATTTCAGGAGACATAGATGATTATGACACAATGGCACAAACCTGCATGTATGAGCATCGGCCTTCAAAAACCCTTTCTCCAATATATGAGATGGATGTTGGAGAAGCAATTGAGCAGAAGATGGATTCAGAAACAGCAGTTCTAGATGTGGATTTTGAAGATCAGCAGTTTGCAGAACAGGACTGGACTCTTCTCAGGCAATTGTTATCTGAGCAGGACTCAAACATAGGTTTCAAAAACTCTGTTCCTGAAGACCTTAACTTAGCACAATGTCTTATCAATCAGACACTGTTTCTGGCGCGAGATGGTTCGAATCCTCAGGGTACATCACAAGTTGACACATTCAGTAGGTGGACTGAACTCATGTCTCCACTCGATGATTCTTCAGCAAGCATTACAGTAGCAAGCTTTTCATCTGAAGACTGCTCGTCCCCTCAAGGGGAATGGACAATTCTTGAACTGGAAACCCATCATTAAGGTGATCAAATGTTTGCAGCTGAACTCCAGCCCATTCCCCAAATCTATTTTTGATGAGTTGTTTCCGTACAATAATGAAATACTGCATCAGTCAAGAACAAGCAATTCTTGATACTGAGGCAATCTTTCTGATATAATGAGGTAAATATGTTAATTTATAATCTAGATTTAATCACAAGTACAATAATTTTTCAAGACTTAAAGGTATGTTTTTTCTAAAAATGAACTTTGAGCATGTATTTTCTAGAATTGTTAGAAAAAATTAGATGACATGAGAGAAAAATCTTGGTTTCCACCCTCCCTTTCATCTTCCTTTCTGACATTTTAATATTCTCATTGAGCAAGAATTTAAAGATGACTGCATAATAAGTAGAGCTATTCCCCTCCTTTTCTCCCCCCCTCTTTATATGGTGACTTCATTTTGCAACAATAAAGATTCAGAATGGTTGTGTCGAAAGGTGATGTGTGCCAACGCTGCTTTAAATGATGGAAACATATACTTATGTTCAAAGAAAATGTTTCAGTATGAATCTGCCTTGGGCCTTACTAATATGAGCAGCTTATTTCACCTGTTTCTTCCAGATTTGATTTTTGTATTTTTGGTTTGGTTTGTTCAGAAGTTTCCAATAAATTTTTTAAATTGTCTTTCCTTTAAATATAAGACTTCAGAGGGTCTGTGCTATAGGAAGAGCACTGTTTCTTTCTTGGAAATGCACATATTTAAGTAAATATTTTTAATGGCATAGTGCATGAATTCGGAGGATTTTGTAGAATGCTGCTCCTGTTCTAAAATACAGTATGTCTGATATCTCCAAAAGTATATCTCAGTCTGAAGTCGTGGTCAGTGTTACATCAGAAGTCTAACATTGGCTAGAACTACCTTCAGGCTTCAGTTCATTACACTTGCACCCTTATGACACATTCTGAGGCACAGCAAGATTCTCAGGAATTTGGTTTTGTTTGTTCATTTAAATGCTACATTTCTGGAGGGGTAATGGGATTCTTCCATCTTCATTAATACCTCTAGTGTAGTTTTTATAACGAGACTAAATATCAATATAACCATTCTTCTGACTAAGAGTGAGATAGGATATACTTCTCAATACTGCTCATTCTGCTACTGTTGGCAATTAATTTGGGTGTGGATGGGACTGTTCATTGCTTTTTCTGATTTGACAGGGGAGGAAGGGACTGAGAAGCTATTTGTAATTAAGACCTCCTGCAACATACAGGGTTTTTTCATTGCTAAGGTTAGGCCCTCTAAGATATCTACATTATGTAAATAGTAGGGCTTGTCTTTCATACAGCTTAAAACCTAAACAGGAAGTATTCTACCTCCTCTTAGTCATTAACAGAAGTGTCTTCAGAAGCGGGTGCCATATGGCAGTAAAAGGCTACTAATTTTTTTTTTTTGTTAAAACTATTTAAGATAAGTGCACAACTTATGCTAGCTGTAACCACTGATAATATGGTCAGTTTTGCAAGCTTTTGCACAATTCCAACAGTGCACCTTAATTTTCCTAGAAACTTCCTTTCTTTTTGTTCATAGTCAAAAACTCAGTTGTGTGGAAATACGAAGTTGCCTCAGCATATGACTAAAGAAATTATGACTTGTCTTATCTGTGGACTTGACATAATAAAGAGCTCTAAGGCACAGCAGCTTATCTAGAAAGCCACTTTGTTCAACTTCTGATGGAGAAGTGATGGTTTTTTTCCCCAAATTAAATGGAGAGAGAATTTTATCTCATTCTTGAATATCAAAGCAGGGAAAAAAAAAAGGGAAAGCCTTCCTTTCCCTTTATAATAAAGGAGGACTTGAAACTCAAAGGAGGATCTTCAGTCTCATAATAAAAATCTTTCCCCTACTCTTTTAGCTTTTAGGATCATAAATAGTCTGAGATATAATTCAAAATATTTTAAATGTAATATGCTGTATTTACCCCAGTCTTCTTATTGGGTGAGTCAGAAGAACATTTAGAAGTGCAAATCATCAAGCAAACCTGTTTTTCATCTTCAAGTTTACAAGGTATATCGACAGTGGATAATCTTTTGGATAAATGAAAGAACTATAGTATTAGCCATTGTAAAAGAGTAAACTCTAGATAAGCTTTTACAGAAGGCTGAGGAATGGTGTTTTTTCAATTTCTGTGTAAAAGGCTAACGTAAAAATTGTTTAAAATAAAGTTTAAGCAACTTTAAAATCCTGATGATATTCTGGTAGTTGGCATTCACATGTTAAAATGATGGAAAGGATTAGGAAAGGTGACAGAAAGTGAAAGAAGGGTCCCTTTTGTCTATTTTTTGCTTTAGCTGTGTTTTTTAACTTCACATTGAATTGAAAAAGTAACACTGAAAGTGGCACACAAAGTTCCATGTTTGTGGTATGAAATACAATCACCTATAGGGTTTTTTTAATTGTGTTTTCTCTTTACATTTACTCTTCCAGTTATATGAAAATTAAATTAGCTTCTATCTTCAAGTCAAGATGTTGCACTTCCTTTAATAGTTTTGTAGCAGACTAGTGATTAGGATTTGGCGTATTGTTCAGTTGATACATACGCAGCCATAGAATTCAGCTTCTCACAGCCAAATAGTCTCTGTAGAAGTAGCAGGAATAGAAAGCAGTATTGTTTTTAATTTGCATTACCAGAGTGCCCGTGAGGCTTAATCAGACCAGCATCCCACTGGCTAGACATTGTACAAACACAGAATAAAAACAAGGACTTCCCACAGAGTGGTTATAATACAAGCAAAGACAAAAGACAAAAAAAACATGGAAAGGTAAAATGAGTGTCAATAATTATCTAGCTGATTAGCTATGGTTTCAGCACACCATCAGTTTAAATATTGTCTTTTTTTTTATTCTGTATGCATTCTGAAAAGGGGAAATGGGAGGGTGCGATTTGGAGGCTGGATAATGAGGGAGCTCTAAGAATCTGTATTCCTGACCAGCCCTGTGTGTCATCTAAACTCTGTTCCTGTTCCACTTTGTTTAGTAGTCCTTCCTCATACAGGAATAGGTGGCTATCTGTTTAATAGTACCAGTCACTTGAGTTCTGTGGAGTCCTGCTCATGCCTCCTGACAGTGACTTTGACACTGTATTGGCCTCCTTTCCAAAACATGAGAGAATGGACAAACGTTTGGGAACTTCGTATACAGTCAAAGCTAGTGTCATGGGCTCCAAGTGAATAGTGATTAAGAGGTCCTGAACAACCTCTGAAGTAAAGACAAGGTATGTACATCTGATGAAACAGTGAAAGGGCATCAGTGAAGAAACTAAAGAAAGAGATGGCATAGTCAAAGTAATGTTTAAGAATTTACCTTTGCAGAAGGATTTTGAATGAGTAAGAGCAGTGAAATTGCTTTGTCAAAGCCTGAGAAGACAATGTTGCAGTCAACAGGTGATACTGGCAGCTTACATGAGATCGTTATGTGAATGGGTAAAGATGTCTCTCTCCTACAGGCAGTAACAAGAAATTTAGTGAAATACCAGTAAAGTTTAGAGGAGAGGACTCGGAAATCAGAGTTTAAGATAATGACCCTGGTTTTGCCTACCTTGAATGAATTTCATAAAAGTGAAATATAAGGAAGGATGTTTTACGTGTATGGATGTATCAAGTTAAAATAGGCTAGACCTCCAAAAGGTGATGACAATAGGCATAATGAATTTTTTTTTTTGCTTGGAAAATTAGAGTCTAGACAGGACTAGAGAAGCAGCTTTGCAGGTTTTTCACATATAGATGCTAGCTAAAATAGTATTTGTGGAATAAATCACCGGTTGACATACTGCAGAGGGAAAAAGAGAAGGAAATTGAGGCTGAAACACTTGGATCGCTACAGGAAACTGAGGAAAGTGGAGGTTCTTCCAAACAACATGCTCAAAAATACAATTAGGGAAGCAAAGGAAATAAACAAAGATGGTGACAGAAGGACGACAGGATATAAGGGAAAAAGCACCGTTGGCTTCATTGAAGATGGCCCATAAGACAGATAAGTATAAAATAGCAGTTTTGAGGTTGGTTAAGAACATGTTCAGAAGGACTGTGATCAAAATGACATATTGGCTTTCTCAGAAGGAAAGGCAGGCAGATGCCAGTTGGGTCAAGTATGACAGAATTGCAGGGAGGAAACTGAGCTTAAACATTGAGAGAGAGGCAACCAGTAGAAAAGCACATCAGTTAATAATACATTTTGGTTTTTTTTTTTTTTTAAAGGCATGAGATTATACCATATTTATATAGTGTAGCAAAAGAAATGAGGAGACTAAGACCTAAAGTGAAGATCAGGAGAGATAAGTATGCATGAAATGAGATCAGCAGGCAGTCTGGGCTGCTACCACAAATGATCAGATAAGAGCATAAGAAAAGACAAACATCTTTTGTGGTCGGGGTAGTGGAAAGAACACTCCATATCTTCATCATTTTTTCTCTTAGAAAAACTTTCTGTAGAACCATAGAATTATAGAAAAATTGCGGACGGGAACATGGTGATCACTGGAAATAGTTATTTGAGGTAAAAAATATTATAATGAAACTACTTTGGGTATTGTTGGAAAAGATTAATAATGAAGTACAAGAAATATGGCTTGCTTGCAGTATTTTTAAGTTCTGGATGATATGTGACAGAACTGTACACATTAATAATCCTATTCCACACTTTTTAAAGTTTTAAATTACTTCAAAATTACACTGCGTTTTTGAGTTTGCGAATTTTGTTATTATTTCGGAAGAACTAGTGGGCAAGAAGAGTTCCCCATGTTTCTCACACAAAGACTGTCCATAGGATCTGTTCCCCTAGCGTTGTCTATCTCGCTTTCTTTAAGGGCATATGTCCAAAAAAATTAACACACCTGTACTACGCACAGATTCCAGGAGGCTATTTTAAAAATTGAGCATATATTATTGCCATCTGGAAAATAATTAGTAGCATGCTTATTCTACTTTGTTCCAGAAAATCTAAACCCTTGCATGAAGGAATTAAGAACTGCTATTATGTTGTTTCTCTGTTGCTTGGAATCAAGACACTTAAGAAGTCATTATTTTGCTTTCACTAACGTCAAAGGAAAAAACTCCTTTTGGCCTCAGCTGAAGCAGGTTCAGGGCTTACCTATATTACACGCATGTACTAGAAATGCTATTTTTCCACTATATCTGTTTCATAGTTTTCTAGTTTTACTCTACTAATAATATTGCACAGTTGTAGATGTGACAAATTACAGCTAGAAAGACTTCAATTTAGAAGTCATAATTATATGCATTTTGTTAATATTTCATGACTGGGGTGATTTAGCATTTGTACATTGATAGATGACATTCTTGCCAGGACTACACAGAACTGAGGACAAAAGGATCGGAGGTAGCAGCTTTGTTACGACAGATGATTCCATGGAAAAGGGCTTTTAGATTTGAAACCCAATATAAACTTTCATCTCTTGCAGAAAATCCGTACTGGTTTTCAGCTCTATCTCTTGAACACAAGCTATATGTGCTATTTTTGAAAAATAAGCTTTAATGTGTTCAGTTTTGGAAAAATTACAGCTGAAATCTATTCTTTGGCTAATTTAAAACCAAGCTTCCTATCAAAAAATTACTATGTCTGTTTAAGGAAACTAAACATGTAACAGAGGAAAGTGATTTATATAAAAAGTGGGTATCAATTAGGAAAAATACTGGGTTGTTTTTTTTTTTATTTTCTTAAGCTTTGGTAATTAATAACTGAAGAAGCTATACAGTGCATGAATGCACACACACCTGTCTATTTCTTACATTTGACCTTCCTTTTATATTTTGCTTTGCAATCTATACTGTGTAGTCAATTAGGCCACAGTTCTGCAAACATGGGAGTGAATCCACTTAAACATTTGCGCATTGGCTTTCAGGTTAACATTCACTTTTCAGAAAGGGTAATGGAACTGGCACTGGGGACAGGCACTGTGCATATTTGTGTTTTTATATGGTACTCAACTTAATGAGGTTCTAATCCTGATGAACCATCTGGATGCAGTTAAAGTATGAAATAATTAATAATGGAATTCCATTAAGTTGCTTCCCTGTTCTCCTTGATTTATTGCCAAAGTTCCCAGCTCAGAAGACTGTTCCATTAGAGAAATCAAAGTCCTAAGGAATCTAACTTTTTGCATTACATGCAACAAAAGGTATTTTGCTATTGCACAGTAAAACATGAATACTGATCAGATCTTCAATAAATGAAGCCTCAATATTTGGGGGGGTTGACTGTAACTCAGTAACTAGATATACTTAACAAGGACACTGATGGTCAAAATAGGTTTTGTTTGTTAACAGAAGATGACTGTTAACTAGATTAAAGTGAGTGCGTATTCTGGTGAACCTGAACAGAGGCTCAAGTGTACAAACTGGGGGACAGCCAAATTACACAGGTAGTCTATCAGGTTTTGGATTTATGCACACAAATAGAAGTGACTCTTGACTTTTTTTCAGCTCCCACTGAAATTAGCATGAGTGGTATCAGATCCATATTTATAAAAATCAGGACCTTTTTAAGTGTCTAAACAGAAAGACTGGTAACCCGAGTAAAAATCTTGGCTCATGTACCTTACTTTATAATGGTATAAGCCAGCTTTGAGATTGATCTCACTAAATGACTTAAATCTACAGTATTTATGCTGTCCTTATTTAGTCATCTGTTTGATTTTCTTCTACTCATAATGAAATTATTTTAGTTCTTCACTTTTTTTTTATAACACTCTTTTGAATGTGGCACGGAATCCAGCCTCTCAGTAGAATTCTATCAATGTGCTTAAAATCTGTATAAATAGGACAAACTATATGTACGTGCCAGATTCAGTGTAGGCAGTGTAAAAATTTTTTGTTGCCGTCACAGAATGAAGTAATTTTCATGTCCGTGAACACAAGACCCACCTATAAATCAAACTTCCTACCTGTAACAAAATGTCCTCCTGTATCTTTGTGGTAGAGAAGGAAACTTCAATCTCTGTTTTCTGGATTATCATATTCCAGTGGTCAAGATTAATCCTATGTATGTATAGTGGGATGCATTTGGGGAAAAGTTTGAGTCACTAACTGTAGTCCATGGCTTTATGGTCCCAGACCATTTTGACTTCTCAGTCTTTGAGAAGGTGAGGCGGGGGGCATGTTAAGCTCTCAAACTGAATGCTTGCATGTTTTCCACCTGCTTGCTTTTCAAACCTAGATAATTAGCTGGGGCTAAGTAACCATATTTCGAAATGACTCCTTGTGAACTGGTCTTCTGTTTCCAGAATCTCTGTACGGTTACATAGTCCCACAAGCTTTCTTCCCCATGCTACATACTGAAGATTCTTAGTTGATTTCTGTATAATAGAAAATAATAAATCCTATGTGTAACTTAAATGCTGAGTCATTGTATTTCATTGAATTTGTGGACTGCTGCCATCAATTTTTATTTGTGCTCTGTAAATTGCAAAAAAAAAAGTGTTATTTTCCTCTTCTATCTGCTTAGTGGACCTTCACTCCTTTTTCTCCTCTAAGAGGAACAAAACTACTTTTTCTTGGATCATGTCATCGGAGAACAAGACAGGTGATGTGTGTGAAGATGAAAAATCATTTCTCATATAAAAATCTATGGAGAAGGAAGATACCTATGCAAATGATCCTGATTTAGAACATACAGGATATGGCCCAGGAGAGTGCAGAAAAACACTAATTCGATGAAAGATTTTGCCTTGTCATAAAGTAGTTATTCATCCACATGTTTAAGCCATTATCTTCATCATATGGGAGTTCTAATCCCAAGATCCTTCTATTCCTGCCTAAATGGGTTTCTCTGCTCTGCTCCCGGGAGTTATTTGATATGCTGCCAGACATAGCCCTGTTCTTTCTCTCTGTTGCAGCTTCACCTGTATGTGAAATGCACTATGGAAGTATGTGGAAAAGGAATGCTTTTGAGATTAAAGCTAAGACTAGCAAAATGTCAGAAACTGTCAGAGCAGAGATAACTGTAAGTAGTAAAATAAATTTAGCTCATAATATCAGGTAGCACAGGATCTCTCAAAGTCACGTTTTGGAAGGGAAACTACTGGGGAGAAAAATACTCTGAAGACTGCGCAATCCAGAAAAAACTATTTTCATCGAGCCCAAGCTCTCTTTAGCTTTCTGACAGTAGGGTCATAAAAAGAGAAAGGCAAGTCACGTAGTGAGATTTGGACTTAAATGGCATTGTAAAACAAACTACTACCCGAATTGTCCCTTGAGCAGTTGCTAGCCCAGGGGCTCAGCATATCCCATTGCATAAGACTTGGACCAGACGAGTGGTAGGCTGGGGTGGCTCTTACACAGGAGATGTGGGGTCCGTTCCTCTCAGAACTTCCTCACTCAGAGTCTTATTTTTATTTCAAATGTGAACTATTATCAAATGTAATGACAGGCAGAAATATATTCAGTCAAGCTTCCAGTATAACTTTTTGCCAACTGAAATTAAGATACACAGAATTTATACAAGGTAAAATATAACAACTGGAGTCAACAATACTGACAGGAAGAAATTTCTGCTAAGGTTTTTATTTCATTGTCCCGCACTTATCCGTCGTTGTACTTTGATGCCTCTCAAGTGGGTATTTTGAGTTGGCAGGTGGGGGGCATCCAACTTCATGTACGATAAATCGCTATAGGGGAGAAAGGCATCTGCTGGTATCCCAGGAGCCTAAATCCAGTGTTTAAATTTCTCTGTAATTTTTTTTTTAAACATAATAATTTATACTTTCTCTTATGTACAGTAACATAACAGTAACTAACAGTATTACACTGAAGGAAACAAAAATCTACTCACCTGTTAAAAATATTTACATCATGAATCATCTTTTTATTCTATTCTATTCCCTCCTATTTTTTCTCCATCTGAATTGTTGTAATGCAATTAATGCATGTACATATTAGACATATTCCAAAATACGAATTCAGATACACTTTAGTGTTATAAATCAAGTATAACCAGTACAACAAACCAGTTCCTACTCTCTAGTGCTGGGATCTCTAGTACTGAAACACAAATTCATTCATAGTGTGCACGAATTCAAACCTCTTGTCAGCAGATGTCAGTGGGATCATCAATCCTCATTATAAAACTGCGTTATTATTTTATAATTGTATTTTAATAATTCCTGATGTTCTTAAGTCCCTGATTTTTGTATGCAGTCAGAGCAAGTGGCTCCACTGTGTTACAGGAAACAGCTTCACAGTTTGTTGGTCCTGTCACAGCTCTCCAGAACACTGCAGACAGGATACCTAACACACCTGTTATTTTCCTTTAATTTGCTCCACAGAAATTTAAAAATTCAGTAGTAGAAATATTTGACTTACTATCAAAAGTAGCATGACATTTCCATACCCTTGCAGTGATGTGCAACTGTAACTCAGGTGCATTTAACCAACAGAAATTGGAGATCAGATGTGAATCCGCTTCTGTTTTGTCTGAAACAAAAAGAAGAGTTATCTTTACATCACTAAAATGTATAATTATTTCTAAGCAAGCCAGACAATTTGGTATTTAAATGTATCATTTTGAATATATAAATGAGGTCACTTTCTTCTATTTTAAAATGCTCTAAAAAGAGTTTTAAAAGAAAAGCTTTTACTACAATCTCAGATTTTCAGTAAAAATACCAGTTTCAGTAAATAGGCATTAGTCTAGATTCACATACTGTGTGAAGAGCAGAGCTGGAAATCAGTGCTCTTTTTCAGTACTTTTAATGACTCTCCAGCTCTTTACCGTATAAAAGAAGTACTGTTTCCTCTTATATGACAAAAAAAGAAGCTCCCACATTCTCAGTATTTTACTTGCACTGAAAGTGGTGCCGTTTCTTGCTTTCACATTTTTGTACTGTGTAACTTCTATATTTATAATGTCATAGAAAACAATTTGGAGTATTCTTCCCCAGAAATAGCAGCAGAATTAGCTGTTCATTAAAAACACTCCCTCAAGATTTTTTCCAATGCAAAAGTAGACTTATTACCATTATTGTTTATTATACCCACTTGTTCTGCCTGATGCCCTTCCACATTTTTTGTCCTTTCAGTCCTTTTTATCATCTAAAAATGCCACACCATCTACACTTGTACGGCAGCAGTCTCTCAGGCCAACACCAAAGTTTCTGGATGACTTTTATGGGGACACTTACAAGCAGATAGGGCTTTCAGCATCCCAGCAGAAGACAGTCCCCATATGCTCCAGGGCAACACGGAGCAGCAGACAGGTGCTTCCTCGCTTTCCACCAAGGCCTGAGTTATTTTCTTAGCAGTGATGTGCAATTCATCTGGGTGTTGGGAGCTTTTGTTTGCCATCTCTTAATTCCTCAGACCTGTGGGGCAAGGTTGGTGAGGAGCAGCCGTGGTTCCTCCTGAGGGCTGCAGGAAGGAGACGGAGGCCCCTGGAGAATCCACAGCCACCAGCCGTGCCTAGGATGGACCCACTCCATCCTCTGCGGCACTGCTTGAGCCGGAGGGCTCCAGGCCCAGTTGCCAGGCTGTCCTGGTGTGAGCAACGCAGGATTAATTTCTTTCAGTAATTTTACTTTTCAGTAAGATCGCTTCTAATGCTAGAGAAAACTGCACTTTTAGAAGACTCTAGTGTCTGAATTTGTGAAAATATTGACTTCAGAGCCAGCTGTGGTACGCAGGTTTCAAGGCCTCAGTGTTTTTGAGCCTTGCCAGGTGCGGGGATGAGGATGAGCGAGACCCAGGCACTTCACCCACGCTGGCCCACAGGATTATTTCATACCACGAACATCACATTCAATATAAATTATAAAGTTTGCTTAGGAGTTCTCTCTCTTCCTTGATGGCTGCGATCCAGAGAACTTCTTGCTGGTACCAGACCCCCGAGGCCTCCCCTTCCTCCCGACGCCGTAGCGCTCGTTGTGGGTTCCTCACACCGCACCACAGGCGGAGAGACGCGGAGAGACACGGCAGTTGCTGCCCGCCGCTGCCAGCGCCGCCGCTGACCCGCCTTGCAGCCGGTCCCGCAAAGCCATCGGGATTTCATTGTAGCGCCTTCCCAGGTTTTTAAAATGAGGAGAAGCCAGATTAAAATTTACACTGGGGACCAGCTGGCACACGGGTTTCGCGGAGCCCAGCACTCCCGCCTCTCCGGCGGGGCCAGCGGGCGCCTGAGGGGCGTGAAGCGAGGCCCGGCCCAGCCTCCTGCCCACCCCGCGCTCTTGCCAGGAAGCTTCAGTGTCCCCAGCTGCACCACGTGAGCCTTACTGAAATAGAAACGCCTGCCAAGCTGGATATCCAGGAATATTTTCAGAAGAGTGAAAGGCAAATGTAGATGAAAAGAGCTAGTGCTCAGGCCCGCGGCATGGTGGGCCGCTCCGGGCTGGGCCGGAGGCCCAGGGCAGTCTTCCCAAAAGGATCTGAGTGTAAAAAGTGCACAGTGACAAACGTGCCCTTTGAAAACAGGGCAAATGTTCTTTAGTCGTTTTAAGCGCTTTTAGGAATGTTTTTCTGAAGTCATTTGTTCATTATGCTGCTCTATTATGCCTCTCAGATGCAGATTCTTTAAAGCCATTTAGGAATCTAATTGCTATCTTAAATTAGCTCAGTGGTAGTGGGCACCTGTATACATTTTGGAGAATTGGGTAGTGCCCTGGTTTTTAATCAGATCTTTAATGGATCTGTGTGCCTTAAACATTTCACCTCTTTAATTGGCAGGTAATTGTCGTCTTTCTAAGCTTTTCAGAAGGTGGCAGCTGAGATTTCACTGCGGAGCCATTAAACCCTTGAAAAAAAATGACAGCAAATGGTGGGAAGGAACAGTCAAGATGGATAACAACAGTTATTATGAGTACAGCTCTGCAGGTACAATATCTCTTGTAAGAGCAGCATCTGACTCACTAACACTGAAAGAAGCATTTCCTGTATTCTGTATGTAGAAATATTTTGTGCAATGTCAATGAATATAGTCTTTTGAGGACAAAACAGTGACATTAGTCTGAAGTTGTTTCTACTATAGTACCGTTCTTTTTGTGTGTGTGTGTGGTTTTTCCCCTAGCAACTTCTGTATCTATTTAGTATTCTTGCCACTTGCTATTCTGAGTTATACTGCTTTAGGATTGTCTTCCTGACTCATCATTTTTGCACTGCACTGATGCTGCTTTCAAATTAGCACTATGAATAATTCCATCAGAAATGTTTTTAATTTTCTGAATTCCTCCCTGAACACTTTATTTTCTACTATACTGTATCAACATTGAGGTAGATTATTACTCAGTAAGCATGCAATTCAGTTTAAAATACTGAGTCTTGCAGATATTGATGTATATTTATATCCATTAATATCAGAAGCCTGGACTGTGTTCCTCAGTAAAGTGAAAGGGTATGTCAAGGAGCTGGTAATTAGTTCTTGCAGCTGAGACCAATTTCATGCCAGCTGGAGAGAATTTAGAGGCAAGAGGGCTTTGATTCATAAGCAAGGATATCTCATGCTAGCTTGGCTGACAATGTTATCATCCCATCTCTGCTGTATAAATGGGTGAAGAGGGTTGAAGTAATTCCTGAATCACCTCAGTTCAAAGCCTGTTCTTATTTGCCTGCTTGTCTTGGAATGAAACCTGTAAGCTGTTCCAGTTTGGGAACTGCTTCAAGAGCAATTTAATCCATAATATGGTGAGAGGTATTGGAGGTCAGTGATCTCATCAGCTGTGCCAGCAAAACTCACTCCTATTAATAAGAGCCCCAGCTCTACTCAAAACTACTGCTGTTGGTAAGGACACCCAGTGAGCAGAGATATCGAAACAGCTGAATATGAATCTAAGATGGCTTTTCTGTTACAAAGGCATTGCTTTGTATCAGTTTTGGTTATGAGCTTTCTCTTTTCCCTGTGCTGCTATCCTTTTCTTATAGCTGTTATTTATATTTGTGCATTAAATAATTCACTGTCAGCAGTGGCTTTGAAGCAGAGAGTTTTTCCAAAATTGTATTTGTACCTCGTAAGCAGCTGTCATTGAGTGTTCCCTTTGCAGACCAATTGAAAGCGTAACATTTCTCGTTACTGTCTCCTTCAGGGTTCACTTGCTATCCTGGCTTTAATTTTGTATTCTTCCACTAAATCATACTTCCCTATATAGGCAGGTTGGCTACGTTTTAAGTGGGCAGGTTAAAGAACGCGTTAGTAGCTAAAAAGGATTCAGTGATTTAATCTTTAAAATGTGTTTGAGCAGTTTCTGTAGAAATGCTGCAGAAATGCTTTTTGCAGGCTGAAAAATATATCCAAACCCACTTCATTCTGTAGATGATTGCATTGCCATGTTGTAATTTTCCTGAGTGAATTGCATTCTGTCAAAAAGCTTTAAATAAAATCATGTCCCACACAGATTTTCTGAACTATCTTCCAAATAAAATGCTGGTATCTGTGAAAATAATGCAGTTTCATTAACTGGAGTCATAGAAACACACTACTGTATGTTCCTCACTCCTGCAAATCCTCCTTTAGCACATCTTACAAAAATAGACTGTAGAATGTTTGAGCTTCTTTATGTATTATGCAAGAGTTTCCTGTGGCAAACTGAATGTATGCATACAAAATTGTCATTCAATGTTTGATAAATTCCAATGCAAATATTTCAAATTTCATTAACTCAAAAAGTTTAATTAACATTTTACTACTTCTTTATTGCAAGTGGAATAAAAAATATTTTTTAAACAACGATGCTAAAGTTCTATCTATAATGGTTCAGACAATGCTTTAAGAATATTTCTATCATCTAACTTGTTAGCTGAAAACATATTTTAAAAATAACTTTTAAAAATTTATTTAGAATCATGAAATTTCTACAATTCTACAGAGGCAACAACACCGAGTGCGATATTCAGAATCAGTGGAAATTGGATCCGTGATTTTTTCTCTTTCTGGTACAGTACTTTGACGTTTACGTTTTTAAACGCATAAGCTGTAATGAGATACAAGATCAAGCCCTGTTGTAGGCTACGCTAAACTGAAAAAAAGCTGCCTTGTTGGAATGTTGTGCAACGGTGGAAGGAGCTGTGCTGTGATTGCACGTAAATCTGAGGATGGAGCAAAGAACATTGAGGATGACACATTTTCATTGGTTTTTACTTTTTTTTTTTATGTATTGTATAACAGCTACGTGAGATTTGGTGATCATCAGCTGAACCGTTTAGTAAATTCTTGTTATAACTGAGCAACATTATGTTTTTATAACGTTGAGTACCACTAACATGTAAGACAGCCATAAAGATTTTTAGTATTCATGGCTGTAAACACAAGAGCGAACCAAGACCCTTGGCTTTCATCTTCCAAGCTGAGTTTGCAGACCTGGTGGTAGCAGAGGGGTTAGGGAAAGAATTTGTGAGGTTTGATTAGGAAATCACTGAAACTGCAAACATGAAATATCTGTCCCTCCTTTTTAGAGCAGAAGATGCTTTAGGCAGATAGATGAGATCCTTCAGCTGAAGCATTCCTGAACTATAAGGATTAGTCTTTTGTATCCTCCATTTTTTGACCTCCTGAACATCAGCCTTCTTAACTTTCCCTTTCAGAATAATTTAGTTGACAGGATTATAATTTCATTTGTCATGGTAGACAGTTTAGCTTACTTTTAAGATTTTGCAGGTGTGTTTATCTCATTTAGAAACGGGATTTGCTGAGCCTTTCAATCAGTCTTTGCATTTGCCCTAAATTCATTCCATTAGAGCAGTTGCTTGTTCCTGAAGCATGTGCTTTCAAAGGCACTCAGATGCCTGTACTTTGAGCGGATTGAACAGTTGTGGTTTTTTGATGTTATGGTCTAAAATAACCTCTGAGTTATTCATAGTTTTATCTTAAAAATACTAGTCATCACTGGCCAAAGCTTACGATTGCATTTCACTGTCAAGATGTGTAAATTCATTCATGTGTTTTGTTCCATCACCTTTTATACTGATGTTTGAATAAGAATTCCACTTCCTGGTTTGTGGTGAGAATTTAATCGTGTTCCTGCCATCACATATACATTTATATCCATTTCTTCAATAGGTGTTGCATTTATACTGGCAGACACTCAAGACTTGTTTATGACAAGGGAAGAGTCGTTTTTCAAAAGAATTCAGAAGTTCATAAACATTCATCGGAACAGTTTTTTGGTTTTGTCAGCTGCTCTTCATGGACCAGAAGAATGGAATGTCATGTTTAGGATTCAGAGAAGGTATGATTTCAACATCAAATCAAAATTTTTATTGCTAGGAAGAAATGAAGTAGCAGTCTTAGATTTGGGAATGTTATTTTAGGAATTATTTTCAGGAATATGAATTTTCTTTTGCTAACACACTGAAAAATTATTTAAAGCCTATGTTTTTTAATGGCAAATGAAAAGTGAATCAATCTGACACGCTTTTGTTAATCTTTTGTTACAAACAGGCAACAAAAGGGGATGTTCCTCAAAACATAGCAAACAACATCCCTTTCAATCACTTTGGGGATAGGTAATATAATTATTTTTAAGTTTTCTCTTGAGCTGGAAAATTAGACAGTTTTCTTAGCTCTATCAGCATCTTTTCATGGTCATTTTGAAAACAGAACAGGCAAGTTTCTTTGTTGTAAAGTACAGATTCTGTACCAGCTTTTAAAATCTGTTTACTTGAAACAGTGTCTATTATACAGAGCTAGAGCAATTGAAATAATCAATGTTATTTTACACCAAAAGGATGAAACTGGCCATTAAAACTGGTTTGTTTAAAACTTTGTCTGTGATTTCTAATGAAGCCTGAAAATTTGCATGTTTCATTACATACCTGCTGACAACAGTTACCAGGTTGTGTTCCATTCTTGTAGTCAAAACTATTTTCCAGTAAGTACGGTAGTCCTAACTGCAGTTGATTTTCACTCTTGACATCAAAGACATGACTATTCTAATGGAGTCTTTGATCTTTACCTCCATGAAACTTGCACCGGTTTCGTTAAATCCTGGGCACGCTGCCAAATGCTGATGAGTAGCAGAGTGTATGGGATGAAATGTAGGAAATCTATTACCCATTTATGAAAATTCCATAAATTTTCATGAGAGGTCGCAAAAGCTCTGCCACCATTCAGCAAGAACATGTTATTCGGCTGATGGCAATGCTAATTCTCAGTCTACCTTGTGGTTATGCAGAAGGGATTTTGTGTACGTGTTGATCACTAACAAATGTGGTTTTGAAACTATATTCCATTTGCTAAGACAGTAATTTTATTAAAATAAAAATAATAGTTTTGTCATTGCAGGCTATACCAAGTTGATGTTGACAAAGCATGATTATATTTTAGATGCATGTGCTTTGTTACTACCTGGCAGCTTGGAGTTCTGCTATTGTATGTAAATCACTGACTGAACTTTTGCATTGGTGTGGTTGAAACTTGTGCCATATTCTCTCAAACTACAAGTCACCTGTTGGATCTGTTAAAAAACAAAGTCCCCATACATTTTCAGGTCTTCCTGTATTAGTTTCTTCCTGCTTATCTATGGTTCTGTTGCAAGTGGGAAGGATTATTTTTTTATTATTATTAAGAAGAATATTACAAGATTGTTGTTCAAAACCATGAACACTTTAGGTAAGGTTGTGTATATCATGGGGGAAGGAGGAGAAAAGCAATCTTTATCATCACAGCTCAAATGAGCATTCCACTAATATCCTCAGTAAATCCGCATGCTAATTTTTAAACACCTTGCAGCAAAGACCAGCCTTGTGTTCTAATGGCCAGTATTCTGCCCATTGATCAAATTAATAAAATACAAACTAAATTTAGACTTTCTGTAATTGGAAGCAAAACTATTGATAGAAATGGATTTTCAACATTTGTTGCATGTTTCTTTGTTGCACTTCATTCATTCACCCTTTGCTTAGTCCATTGCTAGTATTAGCAGAGTTGCATCTACTTATTTCCCTAATCCCTAAAAGTAAAACAAACCACAGTTTCTGCATCAGATTTTAGCAAAACTCAACAGTGACCCGAGTACCTACTCTTAGGGAAGGGCACTGCCTGTAACATTTATTTTTGCTAATTAGAAGAATGGGCAGCCAAGTTGAGATCAGGCATCTAACCAGCATGGGTCTTAATGTGAACGAGTCCAACTCATCCAACAGATTGCAGGGAAGAACAGGTGGTAGTCACAAAGGGAGGTCACAGGGGAGTACACAATTGAGCAGCTGGGCACGTTCTGTGGATTAAATTTTTGATTATTTAAAATTCCTCATTCTTTGTTGTTAAGTCCCCATTAGGTTTTAGCTCTACAACAGAAAACAGCAGCGATGCTGACTTTGTTATCATTGTTACAACACACTTAAGATACAAGTCTTAAGGAGAGGCTCTGTGCTTGCCTAAGCTTTCATCTCTCTCTCTTCCGTGACTGCACTGAACAACAACTGATGCTCATATTTTAAATCTTGATTCTGTTCTCAAGAATGAATGCATATGAATAACATTATTTATAGAAAGAGAATGAATTTTAGTTTAAATTATTTGAATGAACAAGTCTACATGAAATTCTTAGCAGAATTATCCCATTATCTTAATCACCTCTGACGTACAGATTGCTATATTTACACAGTATACACTACAAAGATTTAGTTCAAATTCTGAAGTATTTTTAGCACAGTGTTTTTAGATAATTTCCTGTTTTTCCAAAGCCATACCAAAAAAAACCAAATATTTTTTTACTGGCACTGAGAACAGTCAGTCTTCAACAATATAGCAGAAGAGGGTTTAGTTCTCTCTGAATGTACACATGCTTAAGAAGTGTCGACTGATTGATTGTCAAAGAGCCTTAGAAAAACAGGAGTCTTTCCAAATCCCACCTAAACAAGTGGTGCAGACATGGGACAGATGGCTGTACAAACAGCATGAACTCTCCAGTTGCCTTTAAAGATAAAAGCAATCTTGCATGTACTTGTGGTAAAGACACAGTAAAGAAGTTGTTTACATCATGTGAAAATGCTCTTTGAGTTTGTGGCATAACAAATTAAATGTGCATTCTAAAAGTAACCTTAACCTTTATTTTGATGTGCAGATTCCTGGGCAGTAATTTACGTATAATACCGGTTCATAATACTGCTGAAACTGTTAAGTTAATGCTAACTATAGCCAAGGTAAGTCTGGTTGCATATACTTTAAAAATTTAGTTCTTCAGAAGTATATTAGCCAGGAAAAGCCAGGAACTATAAAATACTTATTTTTCTTTAATGGATCTTTTTGGGTCATATTGACCATAATCCATCTAATACTGTTACTCTGATGCTTTAGCTGAGTCTTTAAAATATTGCTGAAGGTAACTTGAAAAGCTCTTAATAGTATCTATGAAGAAAATTAGGTATTTAAGAACTAATTCCTCTGGAGTCCTCAGCACAAGAAAGACATGGACCTCTTGAAGTGGGTCCAGAGGAGGGCCATGGAGATGATGAGAGGGCTGGAGCACCTCTCCTATGAGGACAGGCTGAGAGAGTTGGGGTTATTCAGCCTGGAGAAGAGAAGGTTCCGGGGAGACCTTATGGCAATCTCCCAGTACCTGAAGGGAGCCCACAGGGAAAATGGGGGCAAACTTTTTAGCAGGGCCTGTTGCGACAGGACAAGGGGTAATGGCTTTTAACTAAAAGAGGGAAGATTTAGACTAGATATAAGGAAGAATTTTTTTTACAATGAGGGTGGTGAAACAGTGGAACAGGTTGCCCAGAGAGGTCGTAGATGCCGCATCCCCAGAAACATTCAAGGTCGGGTTGGACGGGGCTCTGAGAAACCTGATCTAGTTGAAAATGTCCCTGCTCATTGCAGAGGAGGTTGAACTAGATGACCTTTAAAGGTCCCTTACCAACCTAAAATATTCTATGATTCTAATTTGGCTCTTTTTTATCACTTCATTTAGTAGCGCAGAACCAGCATCAGATCTAAATGTGTAATGACTTCTACTTAAAGTAAAAAAGCCAACGTGAAAACTCTAGTTACTTGTGGATTTTTAATGATGCACATACACAGATAAATTACAGTCATTAAGCTGTATCTGCAACATAGTCTGTATGCATCAACACATTATTAATTAAATCTATTTATTGAACCTCTTTAAAAGAACATTTTTTCTATGAAAATTCTAACTTAGATACTAACTATAACAGTACTAGCAGCATCCCACGTACCAAAAGTAAGAAGAGCAGGGTGAATGACATTAGAAATCAAATCTAAATTTACATTTTATCCTTTCCTGAAGTGGGCATCTCAAAATAATAAGCATTAACCTTTTCAGCGTATTCATCATTTTAAAAGTGTGTAAGCTAGATCTCGCTTATTATATGGCAAAAGCTGTTAAATACTTATTACAATGTTGAACATTGTACTTAAACTTTTTATGGAATCTACTGGTGTCTGGTCCAGTCTCCTAATACATCATTAACCCAAAAAACTTTTAAGATTACTGCTGATGCTATAAACTTGAATTTGCTTTCTACTTGTTCAGAATGTTCACACCAGATTTCAACAGGAGAGGCCCATAAGAAGTGATGACAGTAAATACCACAAACCTGTCAGTTGCCATTACATTATTTCGTATTGATGCAGTGCAAACCCAGTTTAATGAGCTCATCTTGTGTCAGAGAATCCCTAACTGGTATAGGGCCTAAAAACCAACAATTTTTGCCCCAGGTAAACACACATGGGAGCAGTATATCCAACTAATCCTGAGCTACCCATACACAACTCCTGTTCAAATACTACCCAGATAATCAGCTGCAATGCTGGCAGGACTCTTTATTTAAGGACTGGTTTTTGTACCTAAAGAGATACATCCCATCACCTCTGTGTCATCATTCCTGAATATCTACTTCAGAAAACAATTCAAATTTCACTGCTGAATAATTTTACGTTTGTACTATTTGAAAACTAAGATGTTGAATATTCTATTATGTAAGAATTACTGTGTCCGACTCATAATATTTTTTTCCTTTAAGATAACTTCCAAGCCACGAGCAGATGATATTCGTAACCAAGTGGCAATGACAAAAGCCCAAATAGTAGAAAACAGTCCAGTTTGGAAGATGCTTCGGGAGTACCAGCTGCGTTGCAATTAATTTAGTATTTGGGTTTTTTATTCATAAATAGAGTGGCTACATTTTAAATAAAATACAGAACGTTTTTAAAAATATAATTACATTTCAAAAGACTGTATATACAACATGCATTTGGAATGAAAATTTGTATTAAATAACTATACAGTGAAAAATAGCATAATTATACCAAATATGCATTCTAAGAAAAAAAATAAAAGCCATCCTTGTCTTAACTTGATTCTGAACTTAGGAGCTCATCTGTTTATAATCATTTCCCAAACCATTTAATATATCTTAAGAAAAACTTTATCATTAAAGATAAGGATGATCAAAATAATGCCACAATACAGGTTTCCCATGCATAAACAGGTGTAGGTATGAAATCTTACAGTGTGTTTTTTTAAACATAAGTGTTATCTGCTGTTTTATTAACATCTTATTTGGCTCCAAGTTGATGTGTTTTTCTTTAAACCTGCTTTCATTTGCTATAGTGTTTTTACTATTTGCTATCTATAGCTTACAGTCCTGTCTGTAAATATAGAAGCTTGTTTGTCAACATTAAAAAGTCCTAATAAAAAATACCTTGTGCTTAAATGGTTCTTTTTAATTAATGGTTCTCCAGTCACTTTATAGAAACCTTTGTCGTTCACAACACCCATCAGCAACTATTGTCTAACAAATTTTGAAGATGAACAGAAAAATAAATGCACAACCCTACCTCCTTGCCACAGCGTAAGAACAGAAAAAAAAAAAACAACCCTTGTTTTTAATTTCTAAACTTAAGAAAAAGCATCAAATTCTGAAGAGGAGTACTTTAGTAAACAGGCCATCTCTGTGAATCGCACACAACAATAGCAAATGAAAATAAAAAAGAACAGCAACAAGACACGAGGAGCAGTATTTGCAATTCTTCTAGAGGCCACTCTAAATTGCTCTTCTTTAAAGGCTCGTAGCCTCCTTTTCAACTAGACTCTTATAGTCAAAATGGTCTTACAAGAAGTATGTTAATTCAAATACTTCACCTGACCTAACTATTTTCATCCATTCCACCTTTTATTTTCACTTCAATGAGTTCTTCTACTCGAGATAGAACACTTTCTATTAAATCAAATGTGAAGAGTGCCGAGTGTAAAACCTGAAATGACAGAAGAGATTAGTGTTATTTCTGTTAGAAGAATTTTTTATTCCCCCCCCCCACTGTAAATGTACATTTGTCTCAAGATTGAAAAGAAAATTTCAATACTTCTGAATTACTCTGAAGGAAATGCAAACTCACCTGAAGCTGCATTTCAGTAGTCATTGCAGGCATCTTTTCCCCACTAATGGTTAGAGAACAAACTGTGTTAGAACTGTGTGCCTCTGTAGAAGAAAATAACCAACCAGAGATCAGGCTGCTGTTTCACACAACTTTTAGAATGAAAAGAATATTTAATATATTAGCATTTCTAGCCAGTAATTGTTAAAACCCACAAACCTAGGGACTGACCAAACACAGGACAGAAGATGCTGAACTTTAAGACGACGACTGAGCTGGATGCTATCGCCAGGCTTTCTATATCCCATTATGACTACATTACTAAACAGGCAATATCTGCTACTCAAAAAAAAAAAAAATTATATAGCTAAAATGCTCCTTAAAAGGAAAAAAATTATTATTAAATCTGATTGATTTGTGATACATTTTTAATATTTCCACATCCAGAGAAATCGTAGAAGGTTCTTTAGCTTGACTTAATGAATCCAGACATGAAATACATATTTAATTAAGAAAAGGCTGCAGGCTTCTCTGTTTCAGGCAGATTACTTGCAGCAGGCAAAACTACAAGGGCAAGTCTGAAAACTAAGGGGAAAAACTCTTACATTCAGACCACATATTTGAAATTCAGCATAATGCTTACAAAGATTATACACTGGGGAAAAAGGCTAAACCATTTACTATTACGAGTTAGATGTTGTCTCCTGAATTCAAATCTCTTTATGCTTTGTCAAAAGCTGGAAAAATGTAAGAGGAACTTAAAGAAAAAGAGAAAGCTTCCTGATTCGTTTTAAAGGATCCCCTTTAGAAAGACGTCCACAGGTTGCCTTTAGAAAAATTCACCTTCTCTGCCTCATATAGTTTACTATAATAGAAGAGGATAAGACCAGGGGCCAAAAGCCACACTGACATTTTCGGTAGCAGAAGCAAGTTCCTTGGGCTGTCTTAATTATACTGGGGACCACAAAGGAGCAGAGGATCTGATGTACACAGAGATGGCCTAAAGCAGCTACAGCTCTTACGCCCTGTGGAAACGTGTCTGCTTAACCCACAGCAGAATCTGATTCTGTGTGTCAGATTAAAAAAGAAAAAAAAGTAAAAAAAATTGAGAATGTAATCCTTCAGGCTTTAAGAGAGTACCTATTTGCCGTGTGAATTATTTCTTTTCTTGTTAACCTCCCCACACCTAGTATGAAACCCAAGGGCTATATATTCAGAGAGATTTAGATGCTCCTATCTAACCTTAAAAATCAAAAGTATAAATGCATTACAAGCTTTGAAGATCTTCATGTGACACTCATCAGGTTTTCGTAAGGTTTACAAATGTGGTGAGAGATAAACAAGTTCAGATTTTTCTCACCAATTATGAAAATTATTAATATCAAATATAGAAACTACTGAATTATTATTTTAAATATGGAATAGTGTGAACAGTTAAATAAAACATGATCTATACAGCACTCACCAATTATTTGTTTCCAAAGGATTGCCAAAGTTTCTAAATATGAACAAAGCTAAGAAAAAAAACAAACAACTAACCTCTTCTGTTTTCTTTCTTATTCTTTATTTCTGCTTCATAGTGTGCTTTTGACATATTGAGTCCTACATGCAGTGGTTTCAAAAAATTTTGCTCAATCTTGGCAAGTATGGTCCATACACCGGTCTATTCAAACAGAACAGAGAAGGTTACAAATAAGTTTTGGTGGAGCATTGCAATGCTAAGTTTTTGAGCACAAGTTTTTTAGACTAGTCTTTATAACGTACACTTCTGTGCTGGGAGAAAAAAAGAATAAAAGACTCATCCATTTAAGCATGAATAGCAGCATGATGGACATGTAAGCTCCTCTCCCTCTCCCTTACATTTTCAACATTATTTGTTGAAAATTGGAGGATGAAGCAGTCAAAAACAAAACAAAACAAAGCGGGTTTTGGGGGCAAACTTAGTACGTAGGCTGATAACTACAGCAATGGAAACACACATTTTCAACTTGTTGTAAGCAAAGGTGAAGGGATCTTGGTGTGTTGGAGGGGGTGTACCAGCCACTTTCTCAGGCTGGAATCTCTACAGAGAGTAAACAGCACTTGTAGATTTTCCTTAAGATAATTCAGCAGCAAAATGGCACAACTATTTAAATTCAAGTTCCCAAATTAACACTGTATTGTGATGCCAAATGAAAGCTCTGATAAATGTCACGCTCCCCATACATATAAGGGTCTTGTCTATATTGCATTCAGTTTAAAAAGAACTGTAGGAACGTTACTGGATATGGTACTACCCCATCCCTAGGCACAGTAGCCCAAGTGACACATCAGCTTCTCCCCAATTTGGCATTGGGTGAAAGGAGGAGTTTACAATAATGGCACTCAGGAAGGAAGAAATACAAGGAAAAGATGCTCAAAAGCAAGGCTGTTCAAGGTTACACCGGCCGAGAGGAAAACTTCTCTGCCTTGGCACCTTATAAGTTTGTAGTTACAAAACTGCTGTAGAAGGAAACAAATATAAATCAGTCTTTGTGTCTTTGGATATAGGAGCCATTTATATGACTCCTTTCTTCCGGCAGTATCCTCAAAGGGCAGAGCAAGGAAAAATAAGAATTCTCACTGTTAAATAGTATTGTTGATTACAGCAGAAAATTCACCAAATTTTGATGCTAAATGACACAAAGTTAACTGGTCAAATAAGAAAACCGGTAATTACTTCTGCCAGAATGGGGCTAAAAATGAAGAAATCTTTCCAGAAAAATACCGGTTTTTAAACTTGATTAATGAAAGTGCTTGTTACACAGCAATCCAAAAATCTGACCTGACACGAAAGGAAGCATTTTCTCTCTCCCTCACTTGCACGGTATGAAGGGATACAGGGAGGAAGCCAAGAACTGGCAGGGCTTAAATATAAGGGAAAACTTCAGAAGACGTGATGCTATTTTCTCCTCAAACTGTAGGGACATTCTTTATGCCAGGCACCAGACCAGCAACGTTACAGCAATTGTGTGCTACCGTCTAGAAATTTTTAATAATGATCAAAGAGGAATACTCTCTTTTCTTGCAAAGCTAAGCGTTTACATGAAACTGAGTGGACCGTAATGAGCACTTGAATAGTAATCACTCTGGAAAACTGAGAAACGGATATAGTTTATCAATACTAACTAATTACATAAATAGTAAAATAGAAATGCACCAACTGAAAACTATTTTTACTATTAATTTTCATTACAGTTTGGGTAATCAGTGCAAGCTATATTATTATTATTCTACTTAGACTAATAACATCATTAGGCGCTTATAATACTTGTATTCATAGATCTCAATGTGCTCTAAAAATAGATCAGATTTTTTTTGTGTATTTTAGAAAACAGAAAATGATATGCTGAAGTCTATTACTCCAAATCATAAAGAAAGTCAAGGAACTAGGGGAGAACAACAAAACACCTCACGATACTTATTGCTGGTTAGAACGTTCCTCTGACCACGATACTGCTTATTCAAGTCAGGAAAGGCTTTACTGTACTTTAAAACTGACAAGCAATTTTTCTTTAAACTGTCACTAATTTAAACAAATATTTTAATGCAAAAATCAAAACATTTAGTACTAAGGAGAATAGTTTGGGTTGGAAGGCACCTTTAAAGGCCGTCTAGTCCAAACCCCCTGCAATGAGCAGGGGCATCTTCAACTAGATCAGCTGATGCTTGTTCGCTACATGATACAGTGGATAAAAAGCTACAGAACTGCATAAATTAGAGGACACAAATAATTCCACTGGCACTTCTAAATCAGCTGCTAGAATATGGAATCCATATATTGACCCAGCTGTGAAATTCAAACAAGTCTCCCCTTCAGTATTCAGGAACACATTTCCATCAACTGCAGGTGGACAGGACTGACTGTACACGAAACCAGCAGATCCATCATAATACACTACACTGAAAAGCCAAAGAGCAGTTGAATAACAAATAAAGTTTGTACTGATCCACCAGTAACAAATGTTGCTGACTGCTTCAGACAGAAAAGAGCTAAGGAAAACAGAGAAGAAACAGGTGGGGATTATGACTAAAGCTATAAAATCCTGCTGTAAACTGAGGTAGCATAATATTATATGGGTAAAATACATAAGGGCAGCTTCCATTTTTTAATATACCTCGAAGTTTAAATATTCATAGTGTTTCTGAAATAGCTCCATTCAAACATCCACACACAGGAGAAATGAAGGTAAAGAGGTATACCTGTAACAACATAGGTACGACACAGGTAACGACACAGGTAAGCTGCAGTGGTGGGCAGTTTAGGCTGGCAAGTTTCCTTTGTGCATAAAACATTCTAGGCTGTATCCAGTAAAGCAATGTAGCAGAAAGTTGGATAGGCCTGGCCATTCCTTTTGTTACTTCAGCAGATGGATCTTACAGACAAGGATTTTTTTGATGCTGATACCTAGAGAAGCTTTTAACATGTACCTATCACGCAGCTGCGCAGGTACTGCAAATATAGAATACCGTTTTGCACAGCTAAAAGCTATTTAAATACAATTATTAAATACTTTCTGAGAAATCTTAACGTGATTAACTTCTAGCGTATCAGACAAAAAATATTTTGCCTAAAGATGAATCAAATGCATCTCAAACTGCATTATTATTATTAAGAAATCCACTTGGAGGCTTCAGGGATACCACCAAATAAATAAGCAATATTAACAAATATTTTTTCTCCTGGGAATACTTGATAGAAATGTTATTTTATGGTGATATACCCTAAAATTATGGACATAGACCACAGCTCCTCAGGCAGAGTTAAAAGATTAGCTTGTTTACAGTAACAGTTAAGTATGAATGCAATCAAATTTCATCAGAATAAAATAACACATCCCATATCTCCTGACTTCACTTCTGGATTACTGACCATTGCAAAGAAAAATGCAAAAAAATGTGTTTTTGAATCAAGGATAACAGCATTCACATGAATCCAGCCCTTATGTAATCAATCATTTTCAAATCAATTAGTACTTACTTGATTATCACTTTCACAGTCCTTAATGATTAAGTATCTCAGTAGATTTAGTGATGCCATAATCCTGTGAATTAAAAATACCCTATTATTTAGGACACAGATTTATATCACAGGGATAATAATTTAAATAGTCCATTAGCCAGACATCCTAAAAACACCCATTTGTACAAAATGCGACCACTGATCTGTCGTGCCTTATAGCTCCGTCTAGAGCACCAGTCTGCAGTAACGTCGAGGTTACAATAGTTGACACTTTGCAAGTGAGATTACAACTGTCAGCAGACTGGAGAAGGCTGGTGATTGTGAGAGAGAGAGTTCTCTGAAGAGACAGAACCTTATTACAGAATTTGTAATATGTGTCACTCGTGATCCAAAGTTGACATGAAACTAGTGGGACATATTTCTTTATTACTGTATTGAATTTTTACTTTTGAGTGTTTTTTAAAAACATAGGGTTTGCTTTTGTTTTACCATACGTTTTAGCAGAAACTCTTTATTGCTTTTTCCAGATAAACAGGACAATTACCTGGACACTATCACCTTACTGACTTAGAAGCCCAACCTTTACTCATCACATAGGAAGAGACTTGTCCTATACAGGAGACTTTCAGAGACATTTCGAGTAATTTTTGTATTACTTAATGCAAGTATTTGCTGTTCAGGTGGCTCTGTATTCCCACTCATGAGATACTGGATTCCCAGCAGCGATCTGCAGAAAGCTGACAAACCATACAGTCCTGAAGAAATAATGCTTTACCAGTTAGTTCTGTAATCTGATATCTGAGGCCTTATATCCTCAGGGAATGGAGGAGGAATTCCTTTCTTGTTGTTAGAAATAAATGTAACAGCACTGTGACCTTCTTCTATACAGTCAGTTGAATGGTTGAAATAAGTGATCATTTTCACTTCTAGTTCCAAAAATTTAAAATACATTGATGCTGTCACCTCATTAATTATGTGACAGAATACCTCCCATTGTAGTAAGGTAATTTGAAGTCTTTTTTAAGCGATTAAAAAAGGAGAAAAGCCTCTAACTGTGATTACAACTCACCTATCCGAGTTTTGCAGAAGATCTGTCTCAGCACCTTCTGGAAGCAAAAGCACTAAATCCAGAAGGGAGATCAGGTGATGTCCTGTAAACCAAGTGTTGTCACATGCCTTCTGAAAAAATAACACAAGAAGTATAGCTAAGTGCAAAATTTAAATTTTAAATAATTTAACAAATATTTGGGGAAAACAGAAAAGCAAAAAAAAATTAATCAAACACTAGAAGAAGTATTTTTTAATTACTACATGTGATTGAAGTATACAAACTAGTCTTTTCATAGCCCTCCCCACTTTGTCTCTTTATGCCAAGCTGTTCTTTTCAGTTTCATCAGAATAGATTCTCCACCTCTTCACCATACCACCATCTATGTAATTAATATTTATTTACATAAGCTTTGCAAATCATACTAGGCATTCTTTAT
This sequence comes from Alca torda, assembly GCA_008658365.1. Lineage (NCBI taxonomy): Eukaryota > Metazoa > Chordata > Aves > Charadriiformes > Alcidae > Alca > Alca torda. The sequence continues at coordinate 16,501,469 of CM018087.1, read as the reverse complement.
TTATACTGAGGTATGGAACAATTAGCTGTCTTTACCAGAGACTGCATTCATTTCATAATATTAGTGTCACAATTTTTTTAAATATGATCAGGTGTTTTAAGTTTTCTTTCCATATTTCTAAACCCACAACTCCTAGCAATGCTCACAAGTAAAGTACACCTTCACATCTACGGTTCTTTGATGGTGGAAGGGCATTCCGTTACTTTCTTTTGAAAGAGGGAGGGCGGAGAGGACAGAAGGGAGAACCATTTAAGCATAAGATGGAGAGTACTAGCTTTTGAAGTGGCAAAACATAATTATTCTTATGCCCTCTGCATCACAGACAGACCACTCGCTATTTTCACAAAAATTCCCCTAAGTTACAACAAATTATGAAGTGAGGAGGAGCAAAACAACAAAAAACCCCACCTCTCACTTGCTTAGCGGAAGTTTTTTTTAAAGCCTTGCAGCTAAGACCCCTGAAAATTCCCCATCATTCCCAAAGAGCAAGCGAGCACACTTCCCTCTGACAGTGTCACGGCCTCTTCAAAAGGCTATTTCACATCAGTACAACGAAGCTGGGAGCATGGAGTTGCAAAGATCCCATGTTGTCAAAATCCTTATCTCAGGTAAAGGTGTGGAAGGTTGGGGGAAGAACTATCATACACAGGGCAGAAACTAGACAAGAGAGGGAACTGGGATAAAGCCAGAAATGGACTGGAAGGAATACTGATATTAGGTAAGCAGACAAGAAGGGTAACTGTCTGTTCAAAGTCATAAGATGAGGGACCTGGAAAGATTAAGACTAGCAGGGCACAAAAACTAAGATAAAATAAATGGATAGTAATTGGAAATTGTTATTGTCTATAGCAGAATTCTTTGCAACAAACCCAGAATATTCAAATTCATATGATAAAATTTTAAAATTACTTGTCTTTTTGACAGCCAGGGAACTCTACATGGAAGAAGTGTATTAAGAGAATTCTGAAGCTACATAGTCAAAAAAATTAATTAGTAAGGAAATTTCAGAATATACTCTTACTTATTCAATTTTAGTGCAAGTCCCTTTTGGAACAGTTTTCATATTATCATCTTCTTCATCCCTGCTGATTCAATATACAAGACAGACTATGATCTAATAAATAGTAATTAACTATTTTCAAACAACTATGCTAGCATAAAATATGCGTAAATTTACTATATTGTCCTATTTGACAAAAGGCAGTATCCTTGAGAATCAAAATTTGGTTTGAAAAGGCCTTAAGCGGTTTTAAGAAAAAAAAAAAAAAGGAAAGAGAGAGGAAAAAGACTAATTTATTTTTAATTAATTTTTCCAACTTCCTGGTATACATGATTATAAAATATGAGATTTAAATGGCTTCGAGTTAGCTCAACCCTTTTTGATGAATTTAACGTTTGTGAAGCACTCATAATATAATGCTGACTGTCATAATAAAAACCTAGAAAAAATTAATAATTCTGTCTGGACAGTAGCATTTAAATTATATTCAAGAAATGAGGAACTATGAGGACAAAATAAAATAATAAATAGTTCCTCTAAGAAAGAAGCGTGTATTTTGAAGTACAGAAAAGGTAATAATAACTTCTTAGAAAAATACAGTAAGATTGTGCAATTAAGAAATATGTTTGTAAAATCATAATGTAAAAATGCAGATGCAGAAAAAGGCCAAATTAATATTTAATTACATAATTTCCCAATCTTATGTTTTTTTTTCAAAGTGGATTTTTTGACGCATCACTCAAAGCTTAAGCTGTACACATTTTCTCAACATAATACTAATAGAATTTTGAGATGGCAACTTGGTTTGTAGTGGTAATAGCCTCACCATTAACGATAAGTGAATCTGATCTTTTATATTTTTAATAACGTATCCTTCCACACCAGCATGGTTGCTTGTCTTCAGTAAACACCTTCAAAAAAACAACAAAAAAAAGATATTATCTCTTCAAACCTGCCTATATAGTTAGCTCAAAACTTAGATGACATTATGGCCTTAGTCGCTAATTGGGAGTTTTACCACAGAAAAATAAGATGACTACGTAACCTTTAAAGACTAGCTTACGTAAGAAAGCTGATTTTATGTGAGACAACTGGAATTCATTATTTATCCAAAAATTAACATAGTAAAATTAATGTGGTTTACCAGATAGAAACTCTGTCAGAAATCACAGTAACTATGCAATTAAGCTGCAATAAGGCTGATATTACACAATCTACAGTAATTTGGATGCATACCTGAATAATGTGTATTTTCCCTCTGCATCAAACTTGTCTATGAACAACTGCAAAATATTTAAACTCTTCTTTCTCTAAAGAGAAAAAAAGTTGTTATCAGATTAATTCTAATTAAATAAATTCAGCACTTAAACTGATTCTGTAGGTCCTATTACATACCAGATGCTCTATGGGACAAAGGGTCATAACTTTCACCAAAACCTGCAGTTGGACAAAGAAAACATAATTTTTGATTACATACATTACATCACACTGACTAAAATCTACTCAAGACATTAAAAAAAGAATCCCAACCAAAACCAAGAACCCACAGCCCACAAAACCGTGCCTATGAGAAGATTCTCATCAGAGAAATTCACATTAGCTTCAGTGGTTGAAATCCCAGGGCTGATACACAAGACTTCTCGTACTGTTGGGTCCAAATAAGAATGTAGCCAAGCAGCAGATTTGCAAGGAAGAGGTAAAAAATGAGCATCACCTTTCAGCTAAGATCAGTGCCCACCTGCCTCAGCGGCCTGTACATACACTAAGTGTATATTTTAATTGTCACTGAAACTTCATACTGGAGCAGGTAGAAAAGACAATCAATTCTGTATAGCAAGACACCGAAAGTTTCAAGTTAATGACACAAGTGCATAAAGGTGCAGTAGTATGTCCTCTCTCAAACACCTAGAAGACAGCTAGGTATTATTTATAATCAAATTTTGAAGACTTCTGTACATTGCTTATTACCTGAGGTACGTTAATAAAACCTCTGAATTCTAAATATTGATGGAGAAGACTGTTGTTTTCCATTCTCAATAAACAGCTCTCAAACAGATCCTGCAGGTGGAGAAACAAAGAAAAAGAAAAAAAAAGCTGCCAACATTTTGCACATATATAAGACATTAATCTATATGCTTAACATTACATGGCTAAAACCGCCTTCACTATAAAAGCTCATCTGCATATCCAAAGTTCCTAGGAGGTACAAACGTAAGTGATAACGGCAATTTAAACATTTACGAATGCGTGTAAAGTTCAATATATATAAGTGGTTTTAAGACTGAAGAATACCTAATTAAGCCTCAAAATATTTCTGATACTATTATCTGAACTATTATTTGTACCTTTCTTAGAAAGGGAAAATAAAGTTCTACCACTACTTTAAACTGGAAAAAAATAAACATTCTAACATTGAAAAATTGATTAAAAGAAACTTACGAGTCCTTTAGATAACATAGATTCTTCTGTTCTAGAAAAAAAGAAACATTATCATATTTAAGTTCTTAATTAAAAACACAGTGTTGATAATTCAGAAGAAATACCAGGACAGAGATCAAAAAGAACTTTTCTTTCAATGATATTCATTCTATTTTTTAAATATAGTATTTTTGGCATTCCTTTCAAAGATTTTTTAGAATAAACTGGATGGTGAAAAGTTGAAAATTAAGACTCCTCTCTTCAGGGTCAAAACCAGCTTTTTTTCCCCTCAGTACTGATAAATGCTTAAAAGTAACATCTCTTATCTCACAGGTACCAAGACACTGATTAACAAAGGAAATTAAACTTTTCCCAGACGATTCCATTTGCATAGTTCTGCAAGCATAAGAAAAACATAGCAGATCCTAAACTGAAGAGACCAGAAAGTTTTGTTCAAATTTTACCAGGAAATGGTAAGCAGTCATAAAGGGAAACTTCCCTTTTATAGCAGTGTTAGAAACTATTTGGTCAACACTGCTGCTCTTGGAAGGTGAGATGATCATAATATATAGAAAAGCCTGGTTTCCTTTAGAAAGCCTGACCTTTAATCAGAGTGCATATAGTATCAGAATACATTCAAATAAATACTATCACGATAGTCTTCTCTAGTAATAAACTAATTGTTACAGAAGTACAAGTAAATATCCACTCTAATTATTCTGCATGTGCTTTTTTAAAAGACTTTAATTTTGCATTTTCAGAATAAAGTTTCTGAAAATGGTATCACAATACAAACTGAAACCAATAAATGAATGTTTTAGACAACTTTTTATACTTCTTAGTAAAAGAAGCCATCCTGTTGTGGAACTTGCCATTTTAACTCTCAAGTTTAAAAACCTCCTCTGAACTTATCTGGTATATTTAAAATTTGATTCTATGAATGACTATAAAAGATCACACCTCCTATCTAGAACTGCAAATACCATAAACCCTACCTTATGAGTAGCACTTCAATATGCGTCATATTGCATTGGAGAAGGTATGATGGGCTAAAAGAGAAAAATTAGGTTTACATTAAACTGCATAAATCACATACATTTGCACATAGTTAATATAGGAAAAATTTTCTAAAATGTCTTTATAAAATTAATAATTTTGAAATAGACACAAAATAGTAAGTCAAACTGCTGTTAATAACTCTTATGTGGAAACTGTCTATAAATATGCAATTGAAAATCTAATACATGTTAATTTTTAGCATGTAACTAATCCTAGCAGTTTCTATAAAAGCACAGCTCATCTAAGATTAAATCATTCTAGAGTAAACTGTAGGAGGACTGGAGTGCATTCTCATGTATATAACATAAGCTACATAAAATATTAAATGCATAAATTTTGACATAAAACAAATAGTAGTGAAATACAGTTTTCATTCACAACCATTCACAAAGCTTTCTTGTGCTCAGAAAGAATCTTCAAAGTTCAGACTTGCGATAAGTGAGGAAGAATAGTTCTTACCTAAATACCACTGGAAAGCAATCAATACCAAAATGCTGAACAAACATCAGATATGACAGACATGCCAAAGAATCTGCAGAATTCTTTTGCTCTATGTCCGCAAACTCCTGATTCTCCCAGTGTGGACTTTTGCCTTTATGATGTAAAAACACTAATGGTATCAATTCTCCTATATTCCACAAAATGTCCTAAAAGAGAAAGGTAGATATCCTATAGTTGCTTTTAAAAGACCTGTATACCAACTAAGTTTCAAAGCTTTAATTAACAGTAAATTCTTGTACACAGCATATGTATAAATTAATATAAATATTTTGTGAGTCTTTATGATATATACACATACACAAAAGAGACCCTGCAGGAAACATAACTACTGTTAGAAGAATGTTACTAAGATAGCAAAGTCAAGCGCTCAAAAGTTAGCAAAAGACTAAAGTCACCCTGCAAAACCCTAGTTCGGCTCCCTTATCCGCAATGCCATGAATAATGATAGCTTCATGATCACGTTATGCCACAGGACCCCTGTGCTTTTCAGATCAGAGAATACCCAGTATTTTGTCTTCTGCTTACTAATCAACATGCAACACAATGTTTATCTCCTAAGACAAACCCTGCTTTAAAGTTAGCATTACCCTGTATGGCCTTTCTTTCCAGTGATGCAAAACACGACGACACCAGAGTATTTCACAAATACTAGTGTGGTTCCCCCCCCGGACCCACACACACTCATGTGAATTGGGAGGTAGTGTAACTCCTGTTGTACATATTATGAAGGAACAGCAAGACCAAGGTTAACTCACTATTCCAGGCTTGTCCAAATCGAACATCTGGCATCTCAGTTTTTGGAAAATTAGGATTATACAAGATGTCATTTAGTCAAAGCATGACTTTACTGACCTTAGCTGCAGCTCTCACTACCCAATTCCACAAACAGCAGAAGTGAATTTCTTGAGAAAATGAAGAAAAGGTAATTCATAATTAGCATTAAAAAACATGCTTTCAGACTGTGCCCAACACGAGAGGCAGGATAAAAAGCCAGTTTTTCAAAGCACCCTTCAACTATCTTAACCATGAGATCATCTTCTGGTAATCCCTGCCTCCTTCACTGCACACCCTAAAAGTCCTGCAATAAATGAAGTAAAGGTCTCAGAGACAAGATTCTCTTTCATTGCACGAACCTGACTGATCCAGACAGCAGTTCCATCCTATGCTGAGACATGCTGTTCAAAAACATGGATGTGGTCATGACAGAAAACATAATTAGGGTTGAAAAACAACCAAAAGTTTTGCTAACTGCTTAGTGTGCTTCACTTTACAATCTTAATATTTGGATATAGAATTTTGTGTGCAAAAATACTTAGATTTTTTAAACACAAGTTGGAGAAGAAACAGAGTTGCATCACATGGCAACTTCCAGACTTCCTCTGCATACATGCACATTTGCACACACTTATATATAGTATATCTCTTGTGTGCTTTCCTCAACTCAGCTGGTCCAAGTCTTCCTTTTGAAACTTGTAAGTCTTGGTGTGCTGTTCCCTCCACCCAAATGACACCTTGAGCCAGTTTCTCTGCTCTTCGAGGACTAATTCCTCCACTGTATCATATAAAAAACTGTCTTTCTTCTAACTCCAGTTAGAATTCAATGTTACCCAACTAATGGCCCATTGGCTATCCTGAGGGATGACTCCATTTAGTACTGTGAATATTTTCTACTCTTATATTACATTATAATATTTACCAGCCTGCTTCTGAATAAAGTGTCATAAAATAATTCAGCACCTGGCTGTTAAGAAGGTTCCTTCATTTCATCAGCACAACACAAATCACTGTATAACCATGCATGTGAAAATTAGACACAACTGATATTTACAAATATTTTAAATTTGGGTCTGGCTGGTATGGAGTTGATTTTCTTCATGGCAGCCTGCATGGTGCTGTGTTTTAGACCCATAACCAAAACAGCGTTGATAGCAGAGCAGCGTTTCAGCTGTTGCTGAGCAGTGACCGCACAGCACCAAGGCCTTCTGTTTCTTACTCTGCCCCTCAGCACGCAGGCAGAGGGTGGGTGAGAAGCTGGGGAGGGACACAGCTGGGACAGCTGACGAGAACTGATCAAAGAGATACTCCATACCACACAACATCATGTTCAGAGCCAAATTGCGGGGTTGGGGAGGTCATATTTTTCCGATTACCTTGTTCAGAGACTGGCTGGGCATTGGTCTGCTGGTAGGAGGTGGTGAGTGACCTCATCACTTATATGCATCAATTGTGGGGTTTTTTCCTTCACTTATTAAATTGTCTTTTTCTCAACCCGTGAGTTTTTCTTGCTTTTGCTGTTCAGAATCTCTTCCACATTCCGCTGGGGGAGGCTAAGTGAGTGACTGGGTGGGGGCTTATCTGCCAGCTAGGCTCAAGCCATTACATTTAGATTTGTGCAAAAGAGGAAATATTCTTTACCACATTCAAAACACAAACAAAGCACAGCTCTACTTGCTGTAACTTTATTAATCATACCTAATCCTATTTCTGAAAACATACATTTATTTTGTGTTCCAACATACGCACAGCCTGTACCTGACTATCTCATTATAAGGCTTGGTTTTGCTGCAAATCTAAATAAAATTATCTAAACCCACAATAATCTTGCTCTAATAAAACACAACTGCTATGTAAAACATCACCAGAGTAACTGCATTGGTAACATGGAGTGGACATGTTCCCACTGAATTTCTAGCTCTAGCATCAGCAGCAGTCAAGCATCAATTTATATTCTTTAACAGTCAGCTGGCACTGCACTAGGCACATTAGATTTCTCTCTGTGCAACACTTTGATTAAAGATAACATGTAGATTTTGCCTTGATGTTATACTGCAGCAAAGACGATCCTTTAGATATTCTAATAAATTCATACATCACCAAGAAAAAGAAGCAGTTACAGCAAAGTAGCAGCTGCTGATTTACTGAGCGGTCCAAACTGGTTTATAAGGAGCAAATCTATGCACAGTTTGTAATTTCCAGAAACGGGACATGGAACCATTCTAGACCTTTATCTGCCTGTATTATCTTACAAGGCCTAGTAAGTCATCCCACTAACCAATAAAGGAAGCAAAATGAGCTCTAGAATGAATTATAGGTGATTCTGAAATAGACCACTGGTTTTGCAAACACTGTAATTAATTTTGACTGCACTTACTATAATTTCAGTTGCAAAACGGCGAAAGGGATGTTCTTCAATGCCTTCAAGTTGCTCAAGCTGAGCTGTCAATAATGGGTATTTCAGGCTTTTCATACAGCTGAAATAAAAATGAGTGAAACTAAATCACCAATAAGGTCACAAATACAGACAGACACAGACAAATACAGGTCACAAATATGTCACTGATGACCAACAACAAAGTCTATACTCTTATTAGCTGCTGCTATTCCTGATATTCCAAGGAGAACAAACAAAAAAAATATCTGTAGAAGCATTCCTTAGACTTCACCTCCAGAATATGATTACCCTCACTGTTGTAAATTTTAGAAGAATACCAAAACAGCTTCACAGCACAGACACTAATATTTCTTTACCATTTCCCTGTGCTAAAAAAATATAATTATTTTGACCTTTCTTTTCTCACTTCATAAATATGTAAGGCATATTTAGGGTTTTTCTTCTTTAAAATATCACATTAGTTAATATAAGTTGGCAGCATTATAAAATGCTAATAAGATGCTTTATGTATTGCCTATGTAATAAATGCCTACTGTTCTTTTTGTTAAGTTATAGGATTACACTAACATAAGACGCTCACAATTTTAATAATTCTTCTTTCAGCTCCATGTCATTGTATTCTGACGACTTTTCCATGTTTTTAACAACTTCACTCACAAAAGGTTTAGCAAAGTCCACCACTGCATTACAACATTGACAGAGACCAAGTTTATCTTCTTGTATTTGTTGTTTTGTATAAGGTACAGGTAAGGGAGTAAGCTGATTCATAATCATGGCCAAAGATAAACCCACTGAGTAAGCCTTCTTGTTTTGAAGTTTCAAAAGCACTGAGGGAAAGGAAAAAAGAGAGAAGATTCTGAGACAATAAGTTATTACTTACTTAGTAGAGGAAAACGTGAAGAAAAACAATATGACTACATATGAAAGCCTTTCGTTTCAGGGAAGGAGGGACTGATAACTGAAATCACATGAGCAAATCCAGGAAGACTAAACATCATCACCTAGTTTAATATGCTGTAGTTAAGATGACCGTATATTTGAGAATGACAAATATTAAAGCAGTCATGCATTTCAACACATTCTTCCTTTCTCTGTTAGCACCATGATGAGGACTGAAAAACTGTCTGTCTAGAATTAGTCGAAGTGAAATAATATTCATTTATCTGATCTGGAAAACTGATTTATTCTCACTTTATTGCTTGGCAAAACCAGAGGCCCAACCTTTCTGCTGAGATCTGACTCTACCTAAAGCAGCTCAGAACCGTTCTGTACTGCACAGCAGAACCAACAGAGGGGCTCCCAGACAGAGAAAGTAGCACAAGTGGCTCTCCACTTAACCTGCACTCAGTACAGGCTGACTCCGGATGGGCTATCCAAAAAAGCCACCTACTTTTAATTACCAAAATGCTTCTCTTGTTAAATTTTAACATAATTCAATAACTCGCCTCAGAGACTGCTACAACCCGACTTAAACATGATACAAGTCACTTGATTTCATCTCACACATCAAAACAGAAACTACTGCTTTTTACCTACTTAGTGGGTGTCCAAACCCAATGTTTTTAGATTTTACATATAAGCCAGAAGAATGCTCCCACCCACCCCCCCGCTTCAATCTGAAATAAAAGTTTTATACTATGAAAATATGGAATTGTATGTTTTAAATGTTAGATAATGAAGAATTTCACAAATCCATGTAATTCGCCATTTCTGTAACAGCAGTATGAATGGTTTACACCTCTAAATTTAACTGTCAAAGGACCACATTCTTGTAAATGATGAAAAATAACTTTTGGCTATTGAATAATATGAAAAATATTGCTTTTTCAACTGATGCTATTAATCCCATATAAAGTCTTTTTCTAACAGGCCAATACAAGCATGAAAGTTATACCTTGTGTTATTTTGCAAATAGAATAGACTGTAAAGCCTGTCAGGACAGACATATTCTGAAACTATTCCAGCAAAGGTTAAACTAATTTGCTAAATAAATGAGAAAATAACTTAATTCAGAAATCACATGAGAAAGTGCATCTTACCTGTCTGCAAAGGTTGAAGCAATAACATGACAGTTTGGCATACTTGCTCTCCAGAAGTCTGCTCAATCTGCTCAAGTAAACCCAAAAAAAGTTCCTTCGGATTGCATAGCTGCAGAAGAGGAACAATGCATAATTTTTTAATTGCCATGGTCATAAGCTAAAAAATTCATCACTAGCAAACTTCAATACAGAAGTTCCTGAATGTCAAGAAAGCACATCTGACCATCGAAGATAATACTTAGGAAAACAAATATGAAACAATAAGTATTTCCCTACAATTAATGTCTTCTGTAGAGTGTATATGTGTGTAGACTTTCATATAAGCTGAAAACACATAATAATAAATAATGACACTAAATTTGATTTCTGCAGTCTATAAAAAACTCACAGTACCTTAGCAAAGTAATCCTTAGGAGTAGAGAGACAAGAAAAACTGCAGTGTGAATGTAACTCAAGCTATAGAGTTTGCAAGTTGTTTTTTAAGTACATGAATGAAATGGAAATAGTTTTCTAGTGATTAAAACTTTTTTCCCCTACTATTCCATCAGAATCATCAGGTATTCATTTTCATACTGCATCTGCAGTAGACAAGAGGCAGTATTGCTGTGGCTGCTCTAACTGCAGCAGCTGGCTATCAAAAACTTTATGAGTTCTATATGCTTTTTTCTTCGGTAATGTCTCTTTGTTTTGCCCAGTTACTAACTTCACATGATTTGTAAAAGGTTAATTATCTCTGAGAACACTAAGCCTGTGTCTACTTCAGATGAAACTGGCCAATGAGGAGTTTAAATGTTTAAAAGTATGGGAAATGGACAGAAGAACCCAGAAGTATTCATGCCTTGTTTTCTTTGGAAATCAGAGGGAAAATTAGGATCTCTCCCTTCCCTACAATTATTGTATTATAACCATATATTTCAAAAACATACCTGTGCCAACTGATCTAGTATCTTCACGCAGTGTTCTCGCTTATCATCTTCCTGTTTGTACGTGAAAATACATCTAACAAGAGGAGAGATGAGATTCCAACCCATATTCTTGATGATAACCTAAAAAAACAGATTTTCAGAGAAGAAACCAAAACGGGACATTTTCTAAACCCAGAAAGATTGTGCACATGAAGGCCAAAAAAGACAACAGATCGATGTCCTGATTGTAACCAAAACCATAATAATATCATTGAAAATTTAACATCTATTGCCATAAGGGTCTGTACTTGACATATAGTCTTCTCTCCCCATACCTATAAACACTTATTTTATATAGTTTTCTTCAATGTACTAATTCTAACATGTCAACATATATTTCTAAGAGTTTATATGACAATACTTTTAAAACAAGACTGAGTAGAAGAGCTTTGCTGAAAGAAAGAATGCTTAGACAAATTACGTTTAACCTGAGGGGACCAAGAGCTTCAGTCCAAGCTCACAAAATTCAAAGCCAGACTGTGACCCCCCATGTAACATTGCCAAAACATTCTATCCTTCACTTTCTTTCTGAACTTATTTATCTTTGTACAATTTAGTATATTCTCCCAGCTCCCCAAAAGTGCCTACAGACATTAGCTCTTACATTAGCATCAGCTGAGTTGGCTCCTATAGTTTTGGCCAATATTATTATAACCATCTGTGGTGGGTTGACCCCAGACAGCAACTAAGCACCCACCAGCTGGTTGCTCGCTCTCCTCCCCCAGTGAGATGGGGGAGAGAATCAGAAAAGCAAACCAGAATAACTCATGAGTTGAGATAATGACAATTTAATAAGTGAGGACAAAGCCGGGGGGGGAATATGACAAAAAACAACTCCCACTAGCAAATCAATGGCAAGCAGTCTTCAAGCAACAGCTACTTCGTAACAAGTCCCCCTATGTTTTTATTGCTGAGCATGATGTTATATGGTATGGAATATCTCTTTCATCAGTTCAGGTCAGCTGTCCCAGCTGATTTCCCTCCCAACTTCCCTTCTTACTGAGATGGCAGGCTGAGAAACAGAGAAGGCCCTGACAGCGTACAAGCGCTGATCAGCAATAGCTGAAACACTGGCATGTTACCAACACTGTTTTGGTTACAAATCTAAAACACAGCACCATACAGGCTGCCGTGAAGAAAACGCCAGCCAGACCCAGTACACCATCTGAAATCCTGTCCTGCAAAAGAGCGACACTGACACTTTCTCTTAGTTATGCTTTTGTCGTCTCTTTTCTCTTTACTTAACTCACTGAGAAACAGTTACTATGGGTTTTGTTAAGATTATCGTGAGTTGGTTTCTGTGAGCTACCTAAAGTTAGACAAGAATGTGCACCTGACACAGAGCAACTTTTCTATTCATGTGTACAGCCTTGCTCCACAGTGGAAATAGCTTTCCCTTTTTAATAAGCAGTTTTATCTATTTAACAGTGTGTTCGTGCACAACTAATATATAGTGCAAACTTAAACTCACCTTATTTTTCTCATTTTTAATTACTTCTAATAACTGAGATGCATACCCATCTTCTAAACATTTCTGACCTGCTACCTGAAACAGATTAAAATCTTCTCCTTTGAAATCAGCTTCTTCCAGAACTTGCTAGAAAGAAAATATGCATGTTTCAATCCATACTTATGAAAGGGAAATAAAAAGTAAGAAAATCCAAGCTGTCATTTCAAAATTAAATGTAGTGTCATTGTAACTTATCTTTTCTTATATAACATCTTTCACATATTAAAAATGCAACCAAGAGCTACTACAGAAGACAAAGCAGTATTTCAATAGGACTTTCTAATCTAGATTACGGCATGTTGCTTGGAAGATGTATTTTCTACATCAGTCTGCTAGGGTTTTGTTACTTCAGACAGGTACTGTTGAGTACAAGAACACTTCTTTCTCCAAGCTGCAGACATTATCAAGCATCTCATCTTGGAATAAGCACCACAGAAAAGACAATGAAACCTGGAGGCTGAACTTAGCTGCCCAATGAGGAGTTCTGCTAACAACTATCTTTTGTTTTGGTGTCATTTTGGTTTTAATTATAATATATGAAGAGAAATGCACACTGCTCACACATATTGCTTTTATGGAAAGAAAACTACTTACACATCTTTGTATTATGGCCTGAAGTTCATCAACCGCCATTATCGTTTGACTTCGATCTTCTGGCATTGAAAACTATTATAAATTAAAGAGTGCAGTATTAAAACAGATGAAGCAAAAACAGAGACTGAAAAATAATCACATTATCAAAAAAATGCCAATAGAGGAATAAAAACAACCTAAACAGACAGCTATTATGAAGACCACATGATAAAAAAGCACAGAAAAAATTCATTTTTAAGAAGTGTACACTATATTATTCTATTCCCCATGCTTGCAAGAGACACTATTACAAACAGGAAACAACCTGCATTCTATGAATAGGGAAGCAATTTTTCAAGTAGTATTGGGGTCATCTTAAGAAGACAGGAGGCCTCAGCTACTCTCTTGGACACATACATTGAAAACTACAGCTGATGCAAAGCAAGTCTGGACTCACTGTGTAGCAAGCACAGGTGCCCATGATACACTACATTTTCTGCAACTATTCTCACCAGAGGAGCTCCTGCTCAGCTGTGACCGGGACTCTCTAGTCCAGTCCCTGGGATATGCAGAGCTGATCCAACCACCATGCCCATTTATATCAACAGGCCAATCAAGATTACACACACAGTATCATTTATTTCTTACTAATGTCTAGGTTGGGCTGGTTCAGTGGCATTTTACCTCTATAATTTAAAACTTTCTTGCTAAAAACAATTAAGTAAAACATTTGAGTAATATTAAGTACATACAAAGTTCTACATAGTCAGCACCATGAATTACAAATAAAATTAAGCTTAGTTATCCATGTGATATATCACAGCAGCCATCACAATCTTTATAGCTTTAAGTAATTTCATGTGCCTAAGCCAATTACCTCTACACCCAGATAATTATCTAACTATTCTTCAAAAGCCCAAGTTCCATATTTATACAGACATCTCAATGTAAAGCCCTCAATCTTTCCTCTACTGTTTGACCTCAGCTACATCACACAACATCTAGACAATTAAGCTATCTGGATATTTACAAAAAGCAGGCATCTCACAAAAGCTTAAAAAGCATCTACGTGTGAATTTTATTATTTAAAGAATAAACAACTCACATTCTATTCTCAACAACCTATTTTAAGATATTTACGTCACTGCAATCTAGCAACGTTTCTAGCCCGTCATTTTGTCATTATCATATACTTTATTACCACACATTGTATTACTTGAGTTCTTAATTTTACTGGATGCTACTAATCCTCCCAAAACAACTTAAATATACTTTTGAATGGTAATATTCTTGCATTTTTCAGCCCTCAGTAACTTTACAATGTACTTACGGCCTGGAAACGTGCCTTGAGCACCCCCCACTCCAAGGATTTACCAGCTGAGCTCGCAGACGGTCTCAGGCCTTAATACTTAATCCAGTTTCTAAATAAATCTTTATAGAGGTTTCAGCGGCAAGCAGACAGCACCTGAATAGTGTGAAACTTTCTATTATTAATACCCGCCAAACCCCCTCCTCTCTAATAAACACAAGCCTCAGCCCCTTCCCTAGGCGGGTACAACACGCAGGCCGGCGCAAAGAGGCGGCCAAAGCCTTTAACTCGCGGCTCAATTTAAAAAAATCACAAGGCCACCCGCCGCTCACCTCAGCGGCCCGCCGGTGGAACCGGGCCCCGCGCCGCTGCTCCTCAGCCCCCGATCGGCCGTACCCCTCCGCGACCGCCGCTCCACAGGACCGCGCCCCCGCCTGTCCCCGCTGCCGGTCCCGGCGCACGCCGCCACGGTGGCTCCGCCTCCCGGGTGAGAGGTCGGAGGGAGGGGACCGAGCGGGCAGCCGCGATGATGGCGGCCGGGAAGCCGCAGGGCGGCGCGAAGGGGAAGCCCAGCCGGCGGCGCGCAGGTAGGCTCCGCGCGCCGCTCCCCGCGCCCGGCGCTTTGGGCGCTCCCTGTGCCCTCCGGCTGGCACAGCGGCCTCACCCAACTCGCTGTGCCCGGGGGGAGGGCCGGGACGGCCGCGGTCGGCGGTGCGAGCTCGGTGGGCCTCGGTCGGGCCGGGCCGGCTGCGCGGTCGGGGCCGGCGAGCGGCGGCTGTCGGCGGCGGCCGGGTCCGTCTCCCTTGGGCGGTGGGCCGGATAAGGCGGGGCCGGGCGCCCCGCTGTCCCCTCAGGCTGCGCGGGGGGTGCGCGCCTGGCTCCTGCCGTGCCGACGGCCCGCCCCGCTCCAAACCTCAGGCTTGACAGCGATCGTGCAGCTAGTCAGAAAACTGCGTTCTAGTGTTTTAAGCATAACGGTGCGTTATTTTCTCTCCTGTTGCTTAAGGGAGCCGCTGCCCGACTGCTCTGTGCCGGTAGCCGGGGCAGGACGGGCAGGGCCCCGGGGCAGCGCGGTGAGGAGAGCGAGAGGCGGGGATGGCGGCAGAGGCCGCTCTGTGGTGAGTGGGGGTGCCGGCGTCCAGGCTGGGTGCCGAGTCCTGCCCGGAGCAAACCCAGTGGTGGGAGCAGTTGGAAAGGACAGCGTTCCCCAGCGGTGGGGTGCAGGGGTAAACCCGGGCTGGAGAGCCAGGGTGAGCGTGGTTGGCACAAAGTTACTGTCAGAATTATTTTTCCTTTAGCTTTCTGACTGTACAGAACATGATGAAAGAGAATATGAAGAGAGTTGGGCCTGTCTGCCCTCGCATTTACAAAAAGCATGTCTAACTAGTTGCTGAGTGATTGCTAGCTTACTGAAGTCACTCTCAGACACCAAAAGCAAGTTTCTAAGCAATTCTCTTGATTGTCCATATAGTTCAGAGGTTTCACTATTTTTCAGGTTCCAGTATTGTCCACGTAAAGGAAGAAAGTACACTAATTTCTGTCTTTCTCCATTTGTATATTTGATTTCTAGGAAATAAGCATTCAGCTGCTCAGAAGAATGAAGATGCTGCTCAAAGGTATAATTTCTAACAAACAACATGTGGCATTTGTGTTTTTTTGCCTCACTTCAAAATCGCATTCTCTGCCTCGTGGTTTTTTTGCTTTCTCGGAGTACAAGTGACTAACTTCAGGAGATTGCCAACAGCAACATCATGCAGGCTTGTTTGGAGTGATGCTGTGTAACTTCTAACAGCATGCACATATGTGCATTGTGTAATATGCTAGAAGTTTATGAATGTAACCTCCACAGTTGTATTTACATAGTCTGTAGTGCTTGCTTTTTGCTGTCTTAACTTCTTTGCATACCTGCTATTTTTCTTTACTTACTTCAAAAAACAAACTTGAGAGGAAAAAACACTTTCTGCCACGGATAATTACCTAAATATTCATTTGACACAGTAGTAGACCTAGACTTCCAGGTGAATAGCGTAGACCTCTGTTGGTTAAGACAACAGAATGACTGTACATTGACAACCTCTGTGGCAAGCACTGCCAAATGGAGATTAGAGACACCTAAATGGTTGCTCTGTGGGTATTTGCTGACGGCAGAATAGTGGCAAGACTCAGGAACACTCAGGAAATCTACTGTAGTGGTATTTGCTTGGTTTATTCCTTACTTTGTACTCTCATGCTCAGTCTTGTCCCAGTCCTTTTTTCTTCCCACTCTTCCATGTCTCATCCAGCTCCCATTCTCCTGGCAACATTCCATAAATTGTTTGTCCCGGGCTCTTTGTCCAGCCGGTTCTGGGTTTCCCTCTCTTGCAAGTTGGGTAACCTCGTATGGAAGTATGGCAATGCAGTAAGAGTCAATACTTTTCCTGACTGGGGTAGAAATAGAGCAAACCAAGATTGGAAACTCCTCTGTAGTTATTACAGAATTACTAGTCCAGTTACTTGTTGCTTTTTTTGGCCAACATAGTGTGATGCATAAAAATAGAAGCTACTGTATTTCAGAAAATAGATAAATATAAAATTGGAGAACTCTTTATGGAAATCTGCCCTGTGTGTCACTCAGTGTTTGTTCTGTTACAGTAAAGCCGCTCTGGAGGCTGCTATGAGAAAGAAGATTGAATTTGAGAAAAAAGCATTGTATATTGTTGAACAACTACTGGAAGAGAACATTACTGAAGACTTCCTTCTGAATTCTGTAGGTGTTGCAAGTTTTTACAGTATTTTGTATCTTAAGTGTTCAACTTTTTTTTTTTAAAGTTCTTGGAAAAATTTGCTACGGTTTAAAGTAGACAAATGATTTATTCTCTCTCTCATCAGCTCTGATGGCAATTGCCTTATTGTCAAGGGTTCTGCAATGAAAACATGCCCTAGTTTTGCAGGACTGTATACATTTATGGATCCTCACTTTATTACCACAGCCTTTGTTTATGCCTCTGTGGTTCTGGACTGACAGGTGAAGTATAAAAATTTAGGTCCACATCACATCATCTGTGAATTTAGACAAAGTCTCAATAACACCCCACAGTTTATCTATCAGTACAGTTTTGCTGGAACAGTATGTTGATTGCTCCTGTTAAAGTTGTAAATAGGCTGGTAAATAGGTGTACAAAACATGTAAATAGAGGAAAATTATGAAAATAGGTGCAAATAGAAGCAAAATTATGAGGCTTTTCTATATGTGAAAGGAAGTTGCCCATGTCTGTCATCTTTCCCTGTTTACCCTTTTACCATTTTTACTCTGTAGGTTCTAAATGTTGTTTATTAAACTTATTAAATAACTGTTATAAAATTAAAAATATGTATTTGTTTATGAGATGTTTTGAGTACAAAAAATGACAGATTTTCCAGTATCTGTTGTTGAATTGTTTTCTTGTCATTTTAGGGAAAATTTATTACTCCATCTCACTATAAAGATGTTGTTGATGAACGGTCTATCATCAAACTATGTGGTTATCCTCTATGTCAACATAAACTGGAAAATGTAAGTTACTTTTTATTAATGCTGTTATCATAAGAATCTCTTCAAAATCTTTATTCTCTCACATTTTTAAACTTGCAATATTAAATATAGATTAAAATACTGCCAAGTAATGCGCCAGGCATCATATCATTCTGTTTCAGTATAATCCTTCCGAAGTAAAAGGTAAAATTTGCTCCATTGACAACCATTACTGTATGACAGAATTAGTTAGCATCTACTTTGACAATAATAAAGATGAATGAGGTATGGTGTTATGGCCTTCCTTTGTGCACGCAGAAACTTTCTGATCTTGTTCGTTCTTCAGTGTAACCATATATTTCTGAGAAGGATTGAAGTGAAAAAATAATACAGTGCAGGGATATCACTATGTGAATGTGTATACATCTGCTCTAAAAATGTATGTTGCCTGTGTCAAAATCGTAGTCACGCTTATTTAAGTATGGTATGTCAGAGTTTAAGCAGAACTCAGTTCAGTTGGATAACCTGTAATACTAGTTGTCGTACACCTGATTATCTGGGAAAAAAAAAATCTACTCAAGCGCAAAAAATTTTACTGTTTCAGACTTTATATATCCCCACAGAAATTCACTTGGAAACTGTAATATATTTTATGTAAGTTCCTCTCTGGGTTTGTCTGGGTAGTGGTGGGGGTCCCTGACCGTACAGTCTCATGTGCATATAAGTAGATGCGGATTAAAGAAGGACCTGTCTGTAATTGCCCAACACTTACATATGAATAAGGTTTCTACCATGGCAGCTCAGTTGTTTTACATTCAGTGCTGGCTTTCTTGTGGATCTGCATTGGTCTTCTACTGATAGTGAGATGTAAATGGTTAAAGATAAATTGCCATTCTTACATCTGAGAAGGTACAATATCAAAAGAATTGAGAGAAAAGGCGGTTGTAGTATGCAATTCAGTTAGAACATATTACAGATATTAAAATATGTGAATTTAAAATTAAGTTTTCTGTAAAGTCACAATGGAAGTAAGTTTTGTTGATGAAAGTGTATTGTTTTAGGTGCCAAAACAGAAGTACAGAATTTCAACAAAAACAAACAGAGTTTATGATATCACTGAAAGAAAGGTATGGTAACAAGTCTATTTCTAAAATGTATTTAGTATTGTCTCACCATCAGAAATGCATTTTGTAACAGTATTCACAAAGTGGCTTGATTCAGAGCCAATATGTTTGGTTCTTACAAAAAATAATTTTCCTGAGCTGTTAGAATATGAAGTTTTTCCATGCATTTCAGGTTCTAGATGCTCTCTTTGGAAAGACAAAAACCTACTTATTTTCTAAATTTAAACATAACATGGAAAGTTTGGATAGCAGTTTGAATGTGGTACAGCTGATCTGTTAAAAGACATTTGTGAAGAAGCGTTCTGTTTTGCTCTGGTACAATCAATGAGCTTTAGTAGGCTCAAAGTGCACGTCCTTTTCATTCATTGAAGTTTGTGGTAGTGTAATACAAGTTACATCTTATGCATTCTTTAGTGTGGCTACCTTTAGGGTTCTTTTTTGAGGACTTTTCAACATAAAACTTGTCTCTTCACAAAGTCTTTTTCTTTCTTTAAGCATATTCATGTATGTGGTTGAGTAAAAGTCTTTGCCTGCTCACAGGATACGCAGTCATCTACAGGTGCTTATACACTAAATTATAGGATAAATGTTTCTAGTTCCAGAACCACTGTTGCTAATATACATTCCTTTCTTCTGGTTACAACTCTGGGATACGCAAAATTCTGGGAATTGCTTTCTCAAGCTACTTAGCAAGACTCTGAGAAGAAGTGGGATGTTCTGTCTTGTTCACTGATGCAAACATGCAAGTTAATTTTTCAAAGATACTGCAAAATTTTAGGTGTTGTTCTGAGTATTGCAAAATATCCAAGTTCTGTTGCCAATCAAAATTTTCATTATTAAACACCTGAATTTTATTGCATATCTTTATGACCATCTTGTTGGATTAGGGATTGCTCTTTGAGCAGTTTTGGGGTTTTTTTTTAAATTATTGTTATGTAGAATCCAACACCGGTTTGCTTTTCGATATGTAATAAAAGTGCAAGAAGCAGAAACATGGTGAAAAAAGAAGCAGCTTCAAGTGTCTTGTGGGGAATGGGATAGACCTATTTGATAGGTTTGGTTTCTCAGGTGAATTAAAAACCTGGTCATAGGCTTAAAAAGAAATATGAATTGGTACTTAAATTTTACAGGCATATATGCCTGTAAACAACTTTTAACAACTTTATACGAGTATTAAATTTGTCTTTAGTCATATTTTCTTGCTTTCTCTCTCATTTCCAGTGCTTTTGCAGCAACTTTTGCTATAGAGCATCTAAATATTTTGAAGCTCAGATTTCCAAGAGTCCAGTATGGATGCGAGAAGAAGAAAAGTAAGTATAACCTTATACACTCATTGTTCCTTTTGAGAATATAATTTTCTCTGTCCAAGCCACAATGCGAATTAATTAGCTGCAGTTCATCAAAATGATGAGGCTGACACAGAGGTAACTGATGTTAACATGTTAGCTTAGCATGGTGTTAATTTTAAAAGCGTTGTTACAATATTTATCACAATAATTAACATCACTCAGTACTACTCAGTAGACATGACCATGTTAGTTTAGAGGGCAGACTAGTCATAAATAATAGTCAACTGCTATTAATTTTAAAATGTACTTATCAGGATTGGATTTTTACAAACCATATAACGTTTTCACCACAGGATGAATTAATCTTATCCTGTTACAAGAGATTTTCTAATTCTAGCACAGCATTTGGCATTGGTTTTAAGATTAGACTGTGAATGCTTGCACCTGAAAGCAGACTATAACATGAAGAGGCTCTTCATCCTGGCTAAAACTCTAATTTCACATTGCCCATTTCCTGCTGTTACTGCAACACGCATTTTGGAACAGTGTGATGCAGTTCATGTTCCTAGCTTGGGAAACGTAGGCTTGCAAATAATGAATTGAGCCAATGGGTGTCACTGTTTAACCATAAATCATAGAATCATAGAATCACTTAGGTTGGAAGAGACCCTTGGGATCATCGAGTCCAACCACCAACTCCACTCTACAAAGTTCTCCCTTACACCATATCCCTTAACACCACATCTAAACGAGTCTTAAACACATTCAGGGATGGTGACTCCACCACCTCCCTGGGCAGCCTATTCCAGTGTCTAACCACTTCTTTCTGTGAAGAATTTTTTCCTAATGTCCAGCCTAAACCTACCCTGCTGCAGCTTTAACCCATTCCCTCTTGTTCTATCGCTAATTACCTGTGAGAAGAGACCAGCACCAACCTCTCTACAATGTCCTTTCAAGTAGTTGTAGAGAGTGATGAGGTCTCCCCTCAGCCTCCTCTTCCTCAAACTAAACAGTCCCAGCTCCTTCAATCTCTCCTCATAAGATTTATTCTCCAGGCCCTTCACCAGCTTCGTTGCCCTCTGCACTTGCTCCAGCACCTCGATATCTCTCTCATATTGAGGTGCCCAAAACTGGACACAATACCCAAGGTGTGGCCTCACCAGTGTTGAGTACAGGGGGACAATCACCTCCCTACTTCTGCTGGTCACACTATTTCTAATACAAGCCAGGATGCCATTGGCTTTCTTGGCCACCTGGGCACACTGCTGGCTCACGTTCAGCCGCTTGTCAATGAGAACCCCCAGGTCCTTTTCTGCCAGGCAGCTCTCCAGCCACACTTCCCCAAGCCTGTAGCGATGCATGGGGTTGTTGTGGCCCAAATGCAGGACCCAGCACTTGGCCTTGTTGAAGCACATTCCATTAGCATTGGCCCATTGGTCTAATCTATCCAAGTCTCTCTGTAGAGCCTCCCTGTCTTCATGCAGATCAACACTCCCGCTTAGCTTCATGTCATCTGCAAACTTGCTGATGATACACTCTATGTGTATCATATGTACTTGCCTAGAGAATGTTTAGGTGAATTTATTCAGCTTTGGTTCTCCAAGACACTACTTTTCATAGTCTCCTGGTTTTCAACAAAAGAAACTAACTGAAATTACATGTGTGAGCTCGGTTTCACAGTTCAGATCAGTCATATGAAATATCTGATCAATGAAAGAAGAGGTTTAGAGCAGCCTGATCTGAGGGATTCTATTAGGTAAAACTAGTCTCTTAATTAAATGTCTAAGTAAACTTACCAGTATTTTTGTGCTCTTGTTTTGCTGTCTTTAAAGAGAGTAGTTCTAAAACCTCCCTTTATTCTTAACGTCGAAAGTGTATAGTTCTGATATACCTGACGTAGTTAATTATTTATGCTGGGTGGTGGTGGGGAGGTGGTATTTTCAAAAAAAACCCAAACAAACAAAACCCCAGATCGTTCATGGCTAGGTATGCCTGTTTGCACAATCACATACATGTGCACACACTGATAAACGCTTACACATTAGGATATCTGAAATTCTTTTGACAGAAATGCCTACAACCTCCACTCAAAACTCTGAAGAAGAGTTACACGGAGTTAATAATTTAAATCATTGTATGTTATCACCTTTAGTTTCCAAACTCAATTCATTCATATGAGTGGTGCAGCTCTCATCTTTTTTTAAACGTGGGGTTTTTTGTCTACTGTGTGAGAGGTGTTAGTGCATGCTTTCTTGCATGGTTTTCTTTCATTCATAGCACAGGTGGGTGAGGATTTCAACATTTAGTGTTTAATAAAATGAATAGCATTGTGATGCTGCCTCATAACTGAATTGAAGTAGATTAACTGCAAGTAGAGCTTTAGAAAGAAACACATCAGAATTTGTTTAGTTATGGTTCTTAGAGTTTCTGGAAACCTTCAAATTCCCATTTTCTTAAAACAGTATA
Organism: Alca torda; assembly: GCA_008658365.1. Taxonomy (NCBI): domain Eukaryota; kingdom Metazoa; phylum Chordata; class Aves; order Charadriiformes; family Alcidae; genus Alca; species Alca torda. The sequence goes on along the minus strand of CM018087.1, from coordinate 16,478,554 downwards.
ACTTGATAGCCTAATTTTTAATGAAGTAAAATTTTAAATAAGTAAAGATAACCTGAATGTTCATATTTTTTGCGTTAATTTGGAGCATTTGTCTATAAATGGCCCAAGGTTGTTTTTACTATAGGAGCTTTGTGACCTGTGAGGATCTTGGCATGTATACTTTCTTGAAGAGGAGACCAAAGGGTGATCTGAAAGCAGCCTACAACTACTTGAAAAAAAGTTACAAAGATTACAGAGCCACACTATTCTTGATTGATGGCAGAAAACTTAACAAGGGGTGATGGCCACAAATTATTGCATGGATGGTTCAGTTTGGACATTGGGGAAAAAAATTGCACTAAGGTCATGGTGGAATGAAACGGGACAGTCAGCAGTGTTTTGAAATCTCCATGTTTGGAGGTTTTCAGGATTTAAACGTCATTGAATTTGTGGCTGACCTAATCTAGTGCTGGTGACAATTGCATTACAAGCAGGAGGTCAGACTAGGGATCTCCAGAGGTCCTTTCTGACTAACAGTTGTGTGACTTGCTGGTTCTGTTAAATGTTGTTCAACATAACAGCATCATGCTGCAGGCACGCGAGTCATGCGCTGTGAACACATATGTATAAACCTGCTCTCACTAACCCTGCTTTGAACAGAGAGTGCTGGACTAGAAGATCCTCAGACGTCCATTCCAACCTCAACTATGTATTTTATGTATTAATGTGTATTTCAAGAGCATTGATTTAGCAGGAAAATCTTCATTCTGAATCTTCTTTTTGCAGACCACCAGATATAGAGCTGCTGAAGGAGGGACAGAGGTACACTGAACAATAATTATTTTTTTTGTTATATACACTTATAGTTAGACGTTTTAGCATCATATCAGGTGAAAGGGCAATCTTTGATTTCCTGTGTTACAGACAAAACCTTATTAGAACCTACACAAAAGATTATTTGTCTTGTTTAGCTTTTTCCTTTGTGATTCTAAACCAGCATGTTTGATCTGTGTGATTTAGTGTACAGCTGTTCTTGGCCTGTACGTCTTAATTGAGCCTGTTGAAATCCGAAACAAATACACTGTTTGTACTTTGCATATTTTATACCATCTACTCTTTATAAAGAAAATAGTACCAATTATATGTGATGAAAGCTTCTTTACTTCTTAATCTAAAACATCTATATCAACTAAAATGAAATCATGCTATTCTGTCATCTCTCTGTACCTTGCTGTGTATTGTGACTTTTTGTTTGTTTTCTTTTTCAACACGTGGCCATTAGGTGGCAAACTTACACATGCTAAAAACAGCTCTGCTGTCCCCCTGATTTTAGGGTATTATATTCATATATATGTTAAGATGCCTGTCTTCATTTTAAAATTGCACTATCCATCAGGCTAAGTCTGACATTCTGCTGTCTTTAATAATACTTTGTTTACTATCCTTTTCTAACTTTCAATAAGCAACTGAGAATTCACTTACCTAATAGTGTCTATACTCGTCATCTTGATTGCAGAACATCACAATTCTTTGAGTTCAATAAGACTTCTATAAAAGCAGCCATGATTCTTAAAGCAAAAAAGTGTTTTTCTGTTATAAGGGAAAAATGCTTTATTTATCTTTCTTATACAAGAATGGAACGCTATTACAGGTAACACCCATTTCTTATTATATTGATAGCTTGTGTTTTCTGTTACAGTGGACGCTCTGGAGAAGAGGTGAAACTATGTGATGAAGTAGTTAAAGCTTCTGACATTGAAAATCCTAGGATATCTTCAAATCCATGTGAATCTGGTTCCTATGACACAGCCAGTGACAGCAGTAGTGATACTGAACAAGAATTTGTTTCTTCTGTCCTACCAGGAAGTCAGTCAAGTTCAGCCAATTTTGCACAACAATTGCACAGGAACAGCCTCCTCAAAAAGAAACATGCTCAGAAAGTCTATTCCAGCCCTAAAACTGAAGACGCAGATGTGGTAGAAGCCACTGAACAACTATCTAATTGTAAACTGGATGCTCAAGAAGAAACATATGCTCACTCCGTTCATAATAAAATAACGGCAGTGCCTTCAAAAAATACTACTCTAGGAAAATCAAGTGCTTCAGAAAACTATGAAAACACCTGTAGTGGTTCACAGATAGTTTTTCTAGGTGTGAGCAAAAGAGGGGCAGAACATCTTAAAAGAACACTAGCTAACTCAAAAGAACATAAAAAAACTGGACTGAGGGATCCAGTTGGTTCCAAAGGCAGTTTATTGGAAGTGCTTAAGCAAACACTTACAGAATGGAGAACTGAGGAAACTTTAAAATTTCTCTATGGCCCAAACTACACTTCTTTATGCTCATCAGAATGTGCGTCATCTGCCAACCAGGAGAATGAAGAACTTGATGAGGATGACTTAGATGCAGCTGATGATCTTAACACTGCTGCCGTAGGAGAGTCTGAAAACAGTCTGAACTATTCTTTACCTTTCACAAGCCCAAGTGGAATAGTTAAGCCTGTGCCTAGTTATGAAAAGTTAAAAGAAGAAACAGAGTTCCTAGAACTCAGAGTAAAAGAGTTCTATAAAGGAAGGTGCATCTTGGCTGAGGAAGCGTTGACACATGCACAAGCAGAGGAACATCCAAGCAAAGACAAAGTAAGTTTCCAGTGGAATAGTGTCAAGGCTGTATAAAGCCTGCCTTCAAAGAATTATTACAGGCTTTTTGCTTCTGTCATCATAAGTGGATATGGCCAAGGTAACATCAAGCTATTAATGTAAAATAGTAAAAGGAAGGTTGGATAGATTCACAACAGTCACATAAGGTTGAGGAATTGTATTTTAGGTTGGTAAGAATGAATTTGTATGACTGTTGGGGACACATTCAGTTCTGTTAGCTGTCTTTCAGTTTGTGAAGCATAAATGTAAGGGAGGTTTACTTAGGTGAAACAATCTGTCGTAAGTCAAAGTAGGCTTTGGATGAAGAGGGAACGTGTTTGGGGTATTTTTTTCTCCCCCTTTGATTCATTAAATAAAATTTTTATTTAATGATTTTTTTGCCTTTTATTCATGACAGGGCATACTTGAGATTGGATTTCTTTCTCCTCTTGAGTAAGACTAGATCTCTGGCATTAGTTAGTGTTAAAATTGTCTGAGTTGGAACATACTGATTTGTTTGGATAAGTTGCCGCAAGCTAGACAATTGGGAAAAAGACCTGGAGAATTTGTAGACTGCAAGAAATAGAGTGGTCTGAAGTTTTACCCCTTTCGGGTCAGGCAAACCAGCTGACAGCGACCGGGTCTTCTTGCCACTGTAAAAACAGTATTGCTGACTAGGGTAGGTGGGTTGCATAGTTTGTAATGGCATGTGAAATTGCTTTTGCTTTTGAAGTTCAGGTGTGATGTTAGCATTAGAGGGTATAATTTTCATAATACTGCTTCTTGTAAAACAAAGCTATTACGTTGCTTCTTGGAAAAAGTTTACTCTGACTTAAGTTTTGAAGGAATTTACCATTAGTTGAACTAAAGTATCTAGCAGAAGGAAGGGGAAAAATAGGTTAGCTGCACACTGTATGTTTGGTCAGATTAAACAAACTTCTGTCCATTAAGAAATTACTGTGGTGGTGTTTTTTTTCTTATTCAGAGATAAGAGTTTTCTTATATTTAAACATTTATTGATGAGCTGTGGGTATTTTGATGCATTTTTGATGCATGACTTTTTTAATTAAATACTAGATTATAGCTGTTTAAGTTTTTTGTCTAATACAGGATGATCAACAGGAAGATCTCACCTTCCCACTTGTTGATTCAAATGCACAAATGCAGATTAGAAAGCGAATCGTCCTTGAAAAACTGAGAAAAGCGTAAGTATCCTTTGCTTTGGTAAATATCAAGCTGAAGTTGGTGCTCATCATCATTTTAAGAAACAAACACACTGTGTAAGGACGTTCTGGGTTTTTCTAGATGGCCTTGGTCAGAACTTAAAACCCATTATTGCCCTAAAAAACTTACTTATCTCCGAGATAGTCATCTGCGGTACAGTTGCAGGTGTTGTTTTGCACACCTTGCTGAGGTAGGTGTCAGAATCTCACTACTAACGTGTTCTCTAGAAGAAACCTGTCCCTTCCTATACGTATTGGAGCTTGTAGTTGACAGCATTCCAGGAAGTCAACGTAATTGTGCCATTACGTTGAAAATTTCTGTGGTTTTTGGATCTAAGTGTTGGTATAACACATTGAGCTTAAAATGAGAACATGTTTCAAAAAAACAACCCACCAAATTCCACAGCAAGCCCTTTATTTATCATCCGTCTTTCCCTCGGTTACTGGAAATAATCGAAACTATTTAGAGTCTTGTAGGTTGTTTAAAAGCAGAATCTGATGGACATAAAATATGAAATATTTAAATAGATGTATGTACCAACTCCTTGAGTCCAAACTGAAAAACGTGATTGGGAGGAGTGCAAATATTTGTCCTGTACATTAAGCATCCTGTCACTGGTAAACAAATATACAAAGAAAGAAGTGGTGTTTTCAAACCTCTTAATAGTTTAAGCAAAAGTCTTGCTAAAAGAGTTTCTGGTTGATGTTTGGATGGCTGGTATCAGTATGCCTCTAGCTGCAACCATTAAAGGCCCTCAGAGTTGAATCTTTAAACTTTCCAAACACCAGACCTTTTTCATATACATAAAAGGGCTTTGGAGTCCCAGAAAAGAGATTAAGGGATCTCTGCTGTAGCTGTTAAAATTATTAAATTGTCAAAGTTGAGACGACCTTGAAAATACTCCTGTTGTCAATGCAATGCAGATAAATGAGTGTTTGAAAGCTGTGATTGTGGTGTTTTTGTTAGGGATGTTTTGCTTTTCTATGGTTCTGGTTTGTGTTAGCTAGCCAAACTAGATTTTGCAGAAGCATTTTTTTTAATTAAAAAAAACTACAACCAAAACTCCCCCAAAACCCCAGAAAACTCCATTCTGGTTCTCTCTACCTGCAACAAGTATGGACAGGCCACAAACATGGAGTCAAACCATGCTGCAAGAAAGGTGGCTGTCTCTGATCTTTCTGTGTCAATGTCACATAGATTCCAAGGACTACTGCTGTATGGTAAAGCAGTTTCTCTGCTCCTTCATGTTTTTCCACAAGTTTGTCAGTCATTTTCAGCTTGTAGGAAAACTTCTGTTGAACTTAAAAGTCTGGTGCTCCACGAATAGAGGGTAAGAAAGACAGAATGTGGGTTTTTTTTTTTCTTAGTTTCTTCAAAGGTTTTTTTCATGAGATGATGCAGTAGTCCTGTCACACTCAAGTAAGAGAGACAACTTTCATTGTGATAAAGCAATGATTTCTGATGTGTTCAGATGAAGTTAGTGGGAATATGAATATGCCCAGCATCATAAGAGTCCTGTGTGCAGTTTTTGTACATACAGTGATGTAAAGGAGAATAGAAATCTTGATTCTTCCAGCCATATTGATGTACCATGCGCATATAAATACAAATAACAGGGTATTCAAATGCAAGAGGATATTAACTATTAAACGGGTGAAAAAAGGTAAAAGTTGCATCCTAAATGTGAAAACCAATGCATGTTATTTCCAGCACGTGGGGATACTGAGAGCTAGTTAAACAGTATGTGTGGTTTGTTGTGTGCTCTATCAGTTTTTATGCAGCGTCAAGTAGGGAGGCAATCTGTCTTTTTCTTTCTTTTGAAATTTTCTGATTACCCTAATACCATCTTGATTCCAACTATCAGGTGTACAGTGGAATGTTATTTCTGTTGCATCTACATGAGTCTGAGGTTAGTAGGTTTCTCTGTGCAGACCTCATTTAGACATGTAGTTTCCTTTTGTATTGTTATTTTTGAACCAGGCAAATATAAACATTTGAAACATTTATGAGGCCTGGAATTCTAATCATAACATAAACACTTTGATTTTTTGGTAAGAATATCTTGTCAGAACTGAAATGTGAAGTGAATAAGAGTATGCATGTAAAACTATGTTGAATTTCTTCTTCATGTTCACACTGAACTAGAGCTTCTTATTTTTAAAAACAAGCTGTTGTAAAGTGAAGGTGTTGCCCAAACACCACTCCGAGGAATCTGAAAAGTAAACTACAGGCCTGATCTGCTGCACAAAAGGCAATCTCTTTTTATTAACTTTCATGAGACTTGGTGGAAGTCCTACTTGAGAAGAAATGAGAAAGAGGAAAATGTGTACTGACGGGTGTATTTTGCCTTCTAGATTACCTGCAGTTTTGGGCCCCCTTCAGATTACTCCAGGTGATGTTTACACAGAGCTAAAAAATCTTGTCAAAACTTTCAGGTGAGTATTAGTCTTTATTTAGAGATTCTTCTTGGTTGATTAATTTAACATGCTGTTCAATGATTTGTGATTTGGGCATGGAGAGGGCCCCATTGCAGATTTGCCTTTTTCTAGCTGTGTGTTCATGTAGGTAGTGTCACATTCCCTGTGGACTAACAAGTCAACCCTTTCCCTGCTCCTGACAGTGGCTAGGTCACCAGGAGTATTTGTAGATTTTTAAAAACTAGGCCAGTGGTCTCTGGAGGAGGATGATGCGTCTTTTAAAGGTTCTGCTACCTCGTCACCTCCTATTAAGCGTGAGTTTCTGAGATCTGTTGCTTTCCTTTGCTCTGGCTCCCTACAGCCAGGCTAAATGGTTTTAATGTGATTAATATTTGTTACCACTAACTTCTAGAGCCAGGAAGAAGGTCTGGTTTGACCTGTCTTGTTCTTGATTTCAAGGGGAAGTAGATCTAGTGGACACTTTATGACCACAGATCTAGTGGACACTTTATCACAGTCAGAAGCACTAATGACAGTATTTGAAAACACTGGGATAAATAAAGGAGGGAAAACAGAATGGTGGTAACTTCTGTGAACATTTTTAGGTTTTCTTTGGGATGTGACTCTCATAACTTGGACCGAGATCATGTCCTGCATCTTGAAGTGTTGTCAGGAAAAGGAGCAACAACAGTTGTCAATCTTGAAACTTCCCCCCCACATCCCGACCCTGTAGGAGGTTTACATGTACATTTTCCAAAACTCATTCATGTGGCATTTGCCACAAGGAGTCTAGGCTTTGGGGAAGAGAAACACAGCTCTACCTGATTCCTTGTGATTTATCTGACATCTGGAAGGACACCACTAAAACATGGATCTCTATATGCAGGTTTTCTTGCTACAGAAGGTATTCTTTTCCTTTATGGTGACTCTGCATGATCTCTTTTATTACAAAGAATTGTTAGTGTTGGAACTTGATTCTGTAATTGCAGTCTTTTAACTTGTGATTAACCTTTTATTTTAACAACACTACTGAAAAAGGGGAAGATGTTTTTGGTTATATTGTAGCAGCCAATACCTGGCTCATGTAGCAATAATTTATCAGATTTTAAAGATCTCCCCTGATCTATTTCTGGTTGTCCTTTTTGTTAGGAAGTAAGTTGAAGGTAATGGCAGCAAGTTCTTGGGGCTCTCTTGCTGTGAAGATTCCAGATAAATTGCTTAGAAATGCAACATTTGGGGCAGGGGCTGGTTGAAGACACAAGAATTTGTAAGTGTCTTTATACAGATATATGTGATTTTTATTGTCACTGATAGTAAAATACAAAAATACAGGAATAAGCAATAAAAGCTTTTGGGCCCTTTCTCTTTCTCTTGCCTTTCTGATATGGAAGGGTCTGTTGATACACAAAAGCTAGCTCATGGATATTAAGATGAAGGCATAGGTTTGAATCTCCAATTCTGTATGTAGCTTTAAATTTGCTTAATATGAGTGGTCTCTCTGACTTTAAGTTGAATGCTTTGGCAGGGGGACCAGAGATAAATTTTAAACTGTATTTATGTTTGCAGGGTATAGAAATTTAAATGTTACTTTCTTTGTTGATATGGTTAAAATGCTTAATGACTATGGAGGGAGCAACGACAAATGCTAGTGCTCTTTCCTGCTTTTTGTACCGGAAATATTTCAAGCTGAAGAACTTGCCAAAGAGGGTAGGAAATAAAACACATGGCTGTAATAGAGCTTAGCTGAAGAAGGGTAAAAGAGCATGTGGTGAACTAAGCAACAACAATTTTCAGCTCCATTGGTTTTTAAAGGAACACTTGCAGTTCAGCCTCCTTTGGGCAGCATTTTATTCAATCACCACTGCTGGGAAATGCACTAGAGGCATCTCAAGAGACATTTTAGAATGGTTAGAGCTCTTCCCAAATAAAGTCCCTCAGTGCCTGTAAGCTTTTGTTACGAAAACTGAGATGTCAAATTATTCTCCAGAGTGTGTAAGGGCACTTTGTTAAAAGATCAAGAGAAAATTAGCTATTTATATATAAATCAAGGCTAAATGATTGTGTTTGTGAATGTGTGGTTGTTTTTTTTAAAGCGTAATATTTCATATTGAAAATATAATTTTGTCCTTATATTACGGTTGCAAGTATTTTAATTCCTTTTTTGGAGCTTATCATTGGCATTGAGCTCTGTCAATGAATATGATATAGTTGTTTCCTAAAGATGTGTTCAAGGCTCTTTATTACAGTTTTGTCTTGCCTTGTTTCCAGGACAATATTTTAGCTTTTAAATATGTATTGTTAGTGTATGTTATCTAGTGCATACACTCACTAATAGGCTTTTACCTATTACCCTCGTTAAGTGGAATTTTAGGTCAAGTCAATCAGCAATACTTTGTCATAGACAAGGTTCTGAATGGAAATGTGAAAGTACCAGAATGTTAGTGACCTTTTCTCAAGTAAACGGGCTTCTCTTGAAGACAGACTAAAGTTATAATAGTAGCTCCTTTTTGCTGGTTGTCATCAAACTAAATTATACTACAGCACGTAAATATGTTGCTCTTTTTCAGGGGATAGAGGAGCTGTCTTTTATAGTTAAATTGGTCTAGTTGAAGCCTAAAGAACAACAATCTGTGCGTTAGTATTTGCCTGTGCTGACCTGGGTTAGTTAAACTTTGCTCATCTTAGTGCAAGTTTTGGAAAAATTATAGATAGCTGGGGTCCCGTTAAGTCACAACTTTATGTCCTTGCTGCCCCACAGAATAAGTGAACTGCCAAACTAACAGGTCAGATTCTTGAACATCTGGGAATCTGGATGTGTGAACAAAAAGGCTGCTTAATTTGCAAAGATGATGATGACTTCACTTTGCAACAAAGATAAATTGTAAAAAGAAAGAAAGAAACAAAGAATGAATCAATCTTCTCCATTTGGGGCACATGTTTTTCTTTTTCTCCCAGTGTAAGAACACAGACATACTGGGTAAAACTGAAAGCAAGCGTGTAACTGTTCAAAGAAGTGTTTTTTCACCAAATGTACATTTAGTACTCGTGGCTACTAGCTATTAGGCAAATTTATAGCAACATGTTAAAAATTGAGTTCATAGATTCATAGATGACAAGTATATTCTCATTGTAAACAAACTTCTAGAAAAGGAAATAACACTCAAGACTATAATTTATAAATAGGTAGAAAGAAAAAATATACTTTAAAAGTTTTTTTTAATATTAACCAGCTACATTTTCTTGCATCTTGTTCATAGTACCTGATGCTAGAGGCCTGCTAAGGGATAACTATTTAGCATAATAAGCCTGGTGTTCATCTGCCATGGACAGTGTTCCTGTTACCAAATTTTTTCCTAGAAATCCCAGGAAATGTAATCCTGCTGAGGAAAGGGCAGTGAGCTCCTGCACTGCTAAGTTTCTTTCCTATAACTTCAAGTTTGTTGCGGTCCCTGTTAAGGTTCTTGCACAAGGTACTTAGCGATATGCTTAAATCTGCTGCCGCTGTTTACAAATCGGGCCATCATTTGCTAATGGAGTACTGCTAGCAAAATTTGCAGCTGACGGTAATTAAATGGGAAGACAACTAAAGGAAAAGAGTAGAACCAACTGTGTGTGCTCTTTTTCTGTCATTTTTGGGTTTACTTTTTTATTTATTCGTTACTTTAACCTTGGACTCCTCTGTATTCCTACAATTTCCATATCGGAGTTCACTTTCTTTTCAGGCTGGGCATTAGTTAATTATTGGGAGGTCACTTGGGATGGAATTTTTATGCATCTTACTTATAGTCCTTTATCCTGTCAGCAACTTGGATCCATCTGCTCAGTCTGAGCTCCTTCATAGAGTATTAAAACTGCTGCATGAGTCCTGCTGCTTACTGGATGGCGGAAGCAGTGAAGTCCAGCTGCAGTGCATCTTGCTGGGGTGAACCACAACACCCACAAACTAGCAACTAAGCAACCCACACAGCTATTTGGGATCATCGAACCTTCTTGGCTTACTTATCCTGCCCTACAGAGGCCAGGAAAGTAGAGACGTTCTGGTTTGAAAATTTGCATATTGTTTTCTTTCTTTGGGTAGGTGAGGGAGAATTTAGCTAAACTCTAATAGAAAATATTTTGCTGCAAAACTTAAATCATGTACCCAAAGTTCTGTAGAGCTCTAATATTTCCACATTATGTTATTATGACAGAAATTTAGTGACCTCTCTTTCCTGGATTGTTCTGAAGTAACTGTTTTGGCTAGAGGCAAGACAACGAATTAATGAACCATTTTTACAGAGGACTTGCACTTCCCTGTTTTCTGAAAGCTTTGCACTTCAGAGGCCTTGGTGTTGACACACAGCTTGTTTTTGAAAGTGACTGCCCTTCCACTGCTCCTTATTATTTAAGGCTTCACACCTGTAGGTTGCTAGCTTTAGTCTGATCTGCCTGAAATGTTGTTTTTTTTTTTCAGCTGTACAAGTGCTTTAGGACAGGTGTTGTACTGAAAGGTTACTCACTGTGAAGCCTGACTTGACTGTTCATCCAGTCCAGTGACAGTAGTACATCAGCAGATCCATACTGCCATATCCTGCTGGTTATCTGTGTCTTTTGACTACCTCCTTCATAAATAACATATTGATGGCAATGACTAGTGTTCAGACCTTGCCAATCAATACTAACATTGAATAAGAGTTAATTGACACAAATAACTGCATCTCTCAGTTTGTGTACAAGAATGACACCTTCCTGTGCTCTAATCAATAATAACTCCTTGTAGAGCATTGAAATAAAGCTGCTTTCTCTATTTGACAGAGTTTTCCCAGGTGGCTTGGAGCTGTCTCTTCCACTGTGTCTCATCATAGCAGATTAACTGGAATGTTACATATGAATTGCTTGTCAAGATGATTCCATCAGGCATTTCTTGGTAGTGTTTATCAGTCATCAGTATTGAGTCAAGACGTTCAGCCTTCGTTTTGTATCTTGCTCTATAGCCAGAAAAATGTAACCGTTTACCAGGTACAAGCTTTGTTGCTAGCTAACACTGTTAGCTATTTCCAACAGTAATTGGGAAATGTGGATCTTCTAATAACAATAATAATCTGTATTTGCCAGAACTGGTTCTATTTTGCTTGGAAGGCTTGAAGATTTAGGAGAAAAACAGAATAATATTGCTTTAATCATTACTATCCTTAAATAAAAATTTATTTTATTAATTTTTAATATCTTTCTGAAATAGGGAAATGCAAAATGATCCTATAAAACATCTTATTCATAACTGCATTTTTAATGACCATTTTGAATATCATTTTGAGGAATCGGTTAACAGAACTTGAATTTTAACAATGGCAAGTACAAATGCTTTTGTTTTTCCATTTTTTATCACTTTTTTTGGGGGTAGCTATATACTTGTCCAAAGAAATCAAAATTTTTAAAAAAAAAACCAACTTACTGGGGAAAAAAAACCCTGGATTTGAATTTGTTGCCAGGTATCTAATTTTAAGCAACCTCCCATCTTCACCAGTGATGGCAGAAGTGGCTATGAATGACATGGTAGCTTCATTCTGGGTTTGAATTTATACAAGGCCGCATAGAAGGGAAGCTGAGAGCAAGAAGTAAGCAAACATAGGGAGGCACTTGCCCCTCGGTATTTCTGTTGGATGGCATCATCCGTCTGAATAAAATTAATTCTGCTAGCATTTTTGGGTGCCCGCATAGCGACAGCTTTGTTTTTAGCTGTGACTTTTGCATGAAATTGCTTGTCTTGAACACTGTAGGTCATGCCTAAATTCAGCCATAGCAATTCACATGTGATAATTTTTTTTTAAGTCAGATTAACATTTGACTTAAATCAGGTCTGTTTTATTACGAAGTTCAGTCAAATGGGTCAGCAGGTATAAAATGCAGCAGCACTTTTGTTGAGCACCCATGTGGTTCTTGATTTACACCTCATTTTCTTGCTCTTATATCTGCACTGGGTCCCATTGCGTAAGTTAGAATTCTGGGTTTCCATTTTAAAAACAAGAATCATCAGAGGATTGTCTCCAGTATCTTATAAAAACCAGTCTGTTTCCACAACATTAGCTTTTACAGCAAATCTGGATCTGAAGCCAACAGCGGGGAAACCCTGCGTTTTCAGAAACGCATGTGCAGTTCCTGAGAATTTCCCAGTGGGTATGAGTGAGAGCTGAGCCTGCAGAGCAGCCAGGCCTAGTGCAAAGGATTAGCTTCTGTTCAGTCTTCCCCATCCCACTTTCATGTAGAAAAAAGATACGTATGTGGAATTGTGTAATTCCTCCATTGCAGGATAAGGTGAGAGAGAAGCCTGGAAGCTGGTGAATTGCTCAGATACAGCTGTAATTGCTACATTGCAACTCAGTATTAAGTCTTTTAATGGTAGACCTACATCAAAATTCAGCAGTTAAAATCTGTTTACTTTCACTCTGAAATGTTCTGATTTTTTTTTTCAGGTTAACAAACAGAAATATTATTCACAAAATGCCTGAATGGACTCTAATTGCTATTGTTTTATTATCTGTGTAAGTACCCTTTAATGTCAAATATTCTCATACACAACAGTCTTAACTAGCCTACTGAGACAAGATTTAATTTTCCAATAAAAGGAGGGAAAGATTTCTTTAAATTAACTGGGGAATCAACAGGATTATTTTTTTCATGCAAATGAACTAAATTCTCTTGACAAAGCAGGATTGTCCCACTTGCAACAACATGTTAACAATGGACAAACTTAATGTTTTGTTAAAAAAACAAAAGTTAAGCTTTAGGGATTTTTAAAGAGGGCTGGTGGGGTGAAGGAGTATATTTCACTCTCTTCCATTTGCTGCTGACAGACATTCTTCCCCTCTTTGACAGTAGGACAAAATGTCATGTGTATTGTATTACTTGGATTTGGCAGAACTGTTACACTTTTCATTTCTCATTTTACTTCTCATTTTTTAAAAAAAATCACTTTCACAATTAAAGTCAAATTATTTATATAAAGATATGGTGTGCTTCTAATTATGCTTGTTTGAATATTCTAGCAAACTTCTTTGAGAGGGGAAAGCTTTTGTACCAACTCCCGAATTTCTGAAAGGAATACTGGGACCCAGTATTTTATTTTTATAAGGGTTAGCTTTACTGGTTAAGATCATGATACTACAGTGCCTGTAGTCCTCCTTAGCTTGGTTCTACTTACTGTAGAATTAAATTCTTTCTAAGGGCTTCCCTAATGGGAAACCTGGTTTTATTATAGTGTCTTTCAGTAAACTTCTACACAGAGGCTTGATCTATAAAAGCTGTAGTCATATGCATCAAGAAACTTCCTTGATTTATGTTTTCCAAATTCATGTACATTTCTGAAGTTAAAGATACGAACTTTGCAGTGTGTAAAACAGACTGTTCTCTCACAAATGTATATAAAACATTTAACATTAGTTCACCTTTTAAGAAATCACTGGCGGTTTCACACAGTGTCAGGCCCTGCCTTTCAGTAGGGTTAAACCATCAAGCAATCTTTGTATGTCCTTCAGCTTGAATTACAAGATTGCAAAAATCTTATTCCAGAGACTGTTTATTGCCGCACTGCTGCTGCTTCTTTTGGGCTTCCTGGGTCACTGGAGCCTGTAGGACAGAGAACTACTTACAGACATTCACAGGTCAAGAAGTGTTGTGGGCCAACCTCGTAGCATCCCCAGCACTGCACTTACTTTCCTTGATATTACCTCAGTCTGACACATTGTTCTGGCTTTGCTGTCCCAAGGAAGGCTATACCAGCAGGCATTAGAGTAGGCTTCAGCGAGCCTTACATCTGTGTCACCCAGCCAGATACCGCTCAAATGATTCATTAAATCAGAACACAGAAAGTAACTTTACTTGAATGCCTTGGCATAAATTTTTTATCAACTATAAGAACAAATCTTTTGTCATTTTTACTATATATTCTTATGGTTGAATTGGTAATTTGTGAAACAGATCTTATGAATTTTTCAAGTAGTTTCTGTACATTTAAGGAAATGGTGACTCGTTTGATCAGAAGTTAAAATATGTTGCTGCTCTCTCTGCATATGATGAGCTCTAAATGTTTACATACCTAATGATTGTTTTACAATTGCTTTAAAATGTTGTACAAGTAGCAGACAGTCTTGGTAGCAATCAGTAGAAGTGGAGAACCAAGTCTCTTTTTACTTTTGCTTTCTAACGGTCCACTCTTAAACAAATGAATTATATTTGATGTTAAAAAAGAGTAGCTTTTATTTCTAATATTATTCTAGTGAAATCATGAATAAAACTTGTGTAGAGTTCAGCTTATTGTAAGGTTCTTGCAAGCTCGTGATCTTTAGATTTTGAACAATTTCTCTCAGCCTCCTCTTAGGAGATGATGTGGAAGAAAGTAGATGGGGTAGAATGAGTGTTAGGATTGCTCTAAGATGGTGATGAGTGTTGCATCATTTCCAGAAAGATTAAAACAGAACATTTAGTTGTTTGGGAATTCTAATCAAACTTGACTATTTAGTGGAAGACAGAAGTGCACAGGGAAAAGCTACTGAGGACCTGGGCAACCCCTCACAGTCCGGTCCTCAGATTGTGGTCCTTTCTCACCTCCTGCAGTCTGCCAAGGAATCTTTCATATCTTATTAATATTACTCATAAAAAGAATTACACTCTGTTAAAGTCTTCTCTGGCTTCCCCTTAGCTATACTGAGAGGTGATGCATGTTGCAGCACATGTAATGTCATTTAGATTGCTGAGCTGTATGGGGCCTGAGTCAGGGTGGCTCTTTACTAGCCTCTGTCACTGAAGGAGGAGAACGTTTTCAGAATATGTATTCACGGGTCTTGATCCCAGACATAAGATGGACATTTTAGTCCTAACGCTAAACAGTGAAGTAGCATAAGCAATACTTTGGAAGAGGATAATACTTCCGTTTTGCTGGAGGATGAAAGACCATATTACAGGTACCCTGAGGTGCAGGAGGTATAAGAACAGAGACTACAGAAGGCAGGGTGAGCATGGGATTTCATGCTCAAAAGAAACTACTTAGACCTCAAGTATTTTTTAGTTTGTTTGGAAGGGGACAGGGTTGTTTTGTTTAAAGTAGCAACTGTTGGACTTTGCTTGCACCCCATTTTGTGCATAGATATTGTGGTTCACCACTTCCTTTTCGTACATGGCTAGCGTGTGCTAGGAGTCAGTGTACTTAACTTCACAGTGTACTTTCAGAGTGCCCCAACCCTTTTTGTGATACACTGCTGGGCAGAATGACTATTATCATTGCTGCTGTATTGAATTCAAGTGTCATCACTGCTTAATACTTTGTATTATGTTATGAAAATGCTATCCTCTCTTCATTGGAGTGTGCATATTAACTCTTCGTAGGATACAGCATGTTGGGTAGTCGTAACACCTAATTTTGGTGCTTAAATTAGACCTAGTCTCCCTTTATAGTCTGGTGGTCCTCAAGAAGCTATTAAAAGTACTTATGTGCCCTTGAGTCTACTGACTACTGAAGAAACCTGGACTTCTAGTTCATTGCTCTGAAATAAAGTGCCTGAAACTAGGCAATGTGACTGTCTTTCTCAAAGTATAAAATGTTAGCGATTGCAACAGTGGAGCATTGCCTGTTCCTAGTGAACAGCTGGATTTATTCAATCAAATTATCATATAAAATATGAACAGCCAGTCTCAGCCTTTATTGAAAATCTAGCCTGAGGCACTCCTATCTTTATGGCCAGCACATTCAGCAATGCTGTATTGACCTTCTTAAGAGTACACTTTGACAGCCAGAGAATTATGTTCAAATAATTGCATTCATGCCTATCATGGGATGGGTGACTCTTTAAAATGATCTGGAGATCAAATTTCTTATTTATTTGTCATTTGTAATAATTTTGGCAGTGGTAGATTTCTGTGTCTTCCTGTTGCCACGTTTAGTATGTTAAGCAGAATTTTTTGTTATAGTAATAGCTGCTTTATAACGTACTGTAAACTAGAATACAGAAGTTGCATCTTTTTCCCCCAAAGAACTTTGCAAGATACCAAATGAAGCAGATAAATAGATACAAATACGGTAGTGCAAGAAAGAATGGAGAAAGCAGGGGGAAGACTGGTTGCTATACAAGCATGGGCACTCGCTGTTTTTAGTGTATACCCCTGGTACAGTCTAATGGAAAGCTTTCAAGATATTTTCAGGAAATGTCTGCTTTCATCTTACTTATCTGAGCTGGCTGGTTCCAGTGAACTGTGGTCAGCTTCATCTACAAAGCCTATGCAAGAGGTTTCCCCGCTAAAAGCTTTGAAGCATTTCAAAATGTTCTGGGATTAGTTTATAAGCATTCGGCTGCAGTATTTAAACAAAATGACCATGATCACTAAACAAAAGCCATCATTATATGTGTGCAGCCACTTTAGATAAATGTGTCATGTGGAGATGTACTCTAGAGGTTTACTCTCTTGGAGATAACAGTTCAGGAACTGGAGAATCTTGGGTTCACGTATGCGTTTTTATTTCTTTGCACACGAGAGCACACCTATTGCTCAACACTGACATTTCTAAATTATTTTAAGAGGAATTCAGATTTTTGTGATATCATTACTGTGTTCTTGTCTGAAAATGTCTGAATGTTTGAAATGTACAAATGTAATGTACAAATACATATTGGATATGAATCAGACTTGGAGAGTGACTCTTACAGAAACCGTAAGTCAGCTGGATGATCTTTTGTTTAGCAAGTCTGATGTTAGGAGATTGGTTCCAGATTTCAGCTGAAAAAAATCATTTATCGTTAAGCTAGAAATATAATTATTTCCCATTTTGAAACAGAGTTTGCAGGACCAAAAATCAAAAAAGTCTTTCTTTTTATAAAAGTGTTTGAATGTGGCCATAGTATTGTCTCTACTCTTGATCTCTATCTGTAGAGTTATATTCTTATGTGACATAGAGAAAAGGCAAGTTTGTCTTAACACATTAAAAAATTAAGTATATTCTTCCCTTTTGCTCTCTTAATAATTTTATGTTGTCATTTGGCGAGTGTGAACTCAAATAGGTTTTCTGTTAAGCAGTGCTTACTTGTCAGCACTTTCCAAGCAAATCAAATCTGCTTATTTGGCATAATGTGTGGGACATCAGTATTACTTTACTTCCTCCTAACATGTTCCAGTATTACTTAGGAAACATATACAGAACAGTATTTTGAGGAATTTACAGTGTTGTTAATTGGGACATGAATCAGTGCCAGCTTTAAAATTAATTCAATATCTTCATCATTCATAAGGGAGAAGACAGAAGAAGAAACCTTAGTTTCAAAGAAGGTGTTTCTCCTTGCACAAAAAAACCCCACTGTGTTGCGTAGTGCTGTTAGGCAGGAAAGTGACACTGTGGATTTCATGGCAGCACATCCAGATGCAGTCTTTTTCCATTCTAGTATTTCTCATGGATAGCCTTCTGAACGGGAGATTTGGATGTGCTGTGTAATTTTCGTGCATGCCCATCACAAACTCCCCGAGGTGAGTCCAGGGTAATTAGTTCCCCTTTACAGTTCTGGTCCTTGACCTCAGCAGCAGGAGCAGAGCCTCAGCACACGCTGTCGCCTGGACTTCTGTTGCATGGGACTGGGGGGGTTGGCTCAGGAAGCTGTCTTCTCTGCACCTGCCAGTTTTGCTGCCTATTGCAAGGGAAGTGCAGGGTCATGGTGTTCTGCCAAGTGTCTTGGAAATCCCTCCAAGAGATAGAAATCTATGTGTTCTCAGCAGCTGTATGTGTGGGCATTCAGACTGAAGCCATGCCCGACTGTGCAGAGCTGGTGTGCAAAGTGCATCACCAGTTACAAATTGTCCTTCATGGTGGTGTTCTTCTGACTAATTTTGGAGCTTCTGCTTTAGTCACCCTTGGGAATTTTATGTTCCAAATGTACTTGTGAATTAAGAATATGGTAGTAGGGAAAGTACTTTCCTCTGCCACTTCATTTTTGCCTTTTGTGTGAGTAAACGAGATTTTTGTTGCAACTTTGGTTTCAACCCTCTGAAAGATAGCATGCTAGATTTCAGAAGACTGCTTTATCATGTCTCTTTGGGGAGCTAACTCGGTCAGTGAAGTTCATGTCTTTTTGAACTCTCTGCCACAACTATGTGCTGATCAAGCAGATGGAAAAATTGCCCAGAGAGAGAACCATTTTAAATTTATATTTCTTGAAAAGGTATATATTTAGAAGATTTCTTTTGTAATGTCATATTTTTCCCCTTGCCATAATTGCTGCAAACAGCTTTGCTTATTGGAAGTAATGTCATAGCACAGAATAAGTTGTACAGTTACATGGTAATATAGACAGTTCTGAACTAATGCTGCAAGACATGAGTAATCCACACTGTTAACAGCTACCCTAAACTTAGTTTTAAACTAAATGTATTTTAACTTCCACTGAGCAAACGGAACTGTTAATTTTGCAACTGAATCCTGAAACTGTAGCTCTATCAAAATATGCTTGCCTCCTTATTAATAATTAATCTTAATACAATCAGTGCAAACATTTTTTTTTATCATGAAACATTACCCATCTGTTAAAAGAAAAACATGACTTTGACACACACTTGCATCTCTTATTTTCAGAGTTTTAACTTTATCTTAGTAAACTTTCTAAAGAACAGCCTACATTAATGGGGACATGACACAGAGGCAGTGGTTTTGACTTACAGTAAATTTCATCGTAAGATGAAAATCAGTGTTGATTTGGCTTGTTGTTTCTGAACCAAAAAAAATTTGAAGGTGCACATCATTGGAGAGGTTACGATGGCTTTCCAGCATGTGATCCCCAGGTATTTCGTACCAGCAGAATTTTTAGCATGAGTTCTGGATTAATTTGTTTGGTTCTGCAAAGGGAGTCATACTGGTACCTCTACTAGGTTAAGTGGTGTGTCTTATTCTTCTTTAGCACTGAAATAAATTGTGCCCAAAGTAGAAGTATTATATTCCTTAGCTCTTCTGGAATCACTATAACAGAAAAACTTTGATTGTAGAAAATCCCTAAAAGAGCAGTATCTTTTGAAGATATAATCGTTCCTCTCCTTATGGTGCTTGATGCAGATTATGGAATGTAAAACCTTATAATGCCAGACAGTAAAACAGGCTGTCCAGAAAGACAGTACTTTATTCCGGAGAGTCTACCTGCCTTTGTCATATCACTGTTGAAAGTGTCAGACCTGACATAGCAGACAATGTTTTTGCTATGAAGTGTATAATGGTTTTTAAGGAGGAGGAATCCTGAAAGTGATTAAAAAGATCTTAAAAATCTTGCATTATAAATGAATAATGTCTTAGGAAACAAAATTAGTTGAATAATTGAGTTGTTATAATTTGCTTGGATCAGAACAGTGGTCCACAGCCTACTTAAAGACCCGTGCGCCAAAGATCTATATCTAGGCGGAAATAGACATGCATTTTATTAGCTTTCAATATCAGTAATGTTATGTTGGAGGGTGTTGGTGTTCAGGGACAAACTAAATTACTCAGAGGCATGAAGAATTTGGAGGGGAGAGGGGAAGATTGCAACTAATTAATTCAGAGAAGACACAAATTGTTTTCTATGTAATAATTGATAGTGAGCAGTACACTAGTGAACTGGAGACTTGTTTTCATTTCCTAATACTGTAGGAATTGAGTGCAAAGGAATTTTGTACTCAAACTCATTAGTTTGTTACTTCTTGAGATATAAAAATATTTTGACACCCAGTGATCTCATTCAGTCTGGCAACTAAGTTCTGATCCTGATGTGGGATGTTAACAGTAAAGGCATAAAATGTACAGGAGGAAGGAAGGAAATACATGTCACTGACAAGAAGATGATGTATCTGTAGGCGATGGGCTATGATGAAGCTCTCAGAATTTACAGACGATCCAAGCTGGCAGATTTAGGATCAGGGTGCAAGTGTCTCTTTTGACACAAAGTGTGTAATTAAACTACATACTTGGGATAAGACAACAACCATCAGTTAACCAGGATGTTGTATAAGTAAACATAAAAGAACTATATATTCATAAAATTTTGCATGGCATAATACAAAGAAACTAGAACAATCGTGTCCATAACAGTAGATGTTCTCTTCCCATTCCTTCCCAAAAGTAAAAGTGTGCTTTAATTGGCTGGTAGCAAAAGAGCTAACCAGTGTATGGGAGCTTAGTCCAGAAACTGCAAAGTGTAGATGTATAATTACATACCATTTGGTGCAGAACCAGAATTGGTGCAAAAACTGAGCAGATGCTTGGTTGTTTAGAGGCTTGGGATTTCAGTATGTTTCATTTCATTTTGATGTATACCATGCTTATACCCTGTGTTCCACAGAAATGCATATATCGCTCTATCTCTTCCGCTCTCTCTATCCATCTGAAAATTTTAAGACACTGAATAGATCCAACTCATTCATCATAAAACTCAGGATTTCTGAGATGAGATGTTCAGTTTTTTAAAAGCTTAAAGAATAGCTGAAATTCACGTGGCTCTTCATTTTTGTTTCAAACCTCATCACGTATTCTGTTTTTTTTAGGTATACATTAAGGTCAGTGTACTTTCAGAAATCAGTGTTAATAGCGTTCTTCTGTTACAGAGATGGTAAAATTGAGATTAAGAAACGAAAAGTGATTTACTGGAGATCATAAAGTCAGTAACAGATATTGAACTAAAACAATTAAACAGGAAAAGGGTTTGGGGTTTTTTTTTGGTTTCCTTTTTTAAATGTACTGTGAGCTGGCATGTCTGGGAAAAAGGGTGCTTAAGAATCCTTAATTTCTGGGGATTTTTAAGAATCTCATTTTGAGGGTCCAAAACTGCACTGGCATTTGTTTTCAAAACTAGGAAAGGCAGGTAGAAAAATATTGAGGTCCTTATGTTTAACTTCTGAAGGAAAAAAAAATTTGGACGCAGTGGAAGCAAGTCTATTCCTAGCATGTCTCTTTACTCAGCTGCGTTATTCCAGGTGTTTGATCTATGTATTGGACTGAAAGGCAGATATTCAAGTTACAATGTTAGAAAGTTGTGAAACTAAACTATGATCAATTTTATGGTCATTGTTTCCATAGTAACAGAGTACAGGTGAGTACATTTTATGAAGTCAAGTATTGACAAATTATTTACCTAAGGGTATTGCATTATAGCTGTTTTAACTGTAAGACAGTATATTTTATTTAACCTTTATTCAATTTTTTTTTCTATCACTGAGATAATGAATTGATAGGAATAGATTACCAGTATGTGGCAGCAATTGCAAAAATGGATGTATATGAAACAATGTTTAATTCATAAAATGTACCAGGTTTGTATATAAAGGCATCTTTTAGGTATTAAATTCTCCCACTGTATGTGCACAATAATTTATACAACAGTGTATATTTTACAAAGTACTTACAGGGTTCAGACTCTCAAAAGCTTACATCTTAGCATTTTTTAATCTTACAGGGACTTATACCTGTGCTTAATTTCATGTAGCAAAGTAACCTAAAGACTTCAATGGCATAGATTCCAGTGTTTGAGAGATGTCACAGGAAAACTTTATGGAACATAAAAACTAAGGAATAGAGGACTAAAAAGGATGAAAGGTTCAATTTTAAAATAAATTTTAAATTTATTAAATTTAAAATTTTGACTACGTTGAAAAAGAAGGAAAAATGGGAACAAATGGTAGGACTGAGGAGTACCTTTGATCTGTCAGCTGGTTAGCAGGAAACAGACTTCAAATGAAAGGAGCTCTTTAAACAAGGCCTGTCCTTGAAATGTGTACCTAAGAAACTTAGATTTGTTAGAGAGAAACAGCTGATAGTGATTTCTTCTGGGTTTATATTGTGAACTTTTTTTTGTCTTGGCTTTATGCAGGTAAGTAAGCTAAATCAAAACCTTTTGGAACAAATCCCTGTACGAATGTAAAAGTGCTTTAAATGGCGCACAGTATTGTAGATGTTCTCATACTTCATGTTTGTGAACTAACGGTGTAGTAATAGCATGGTTACCATACTCCTTTTGTTGGTTTGTTTTTTGTTTTGTTTTTTTTTTAAATCATCCTGCAATCACATTTCTTAATACAAAATGGTGAAATACAATCTCTGATCCTGCTAAACTGTATGAAGAGTACTCTGGATCAGAAACCGTAGATGGTGTTTAGCTGGTTTTGGTGCTTCCTTAGTCTTCTTGTCTGGTTAGAGGTTTTTCCAATCCACTGTTAAGGAAATCTGGAAACTCTGTTTTGCATATGATTGCCCAAGTAATTGGGTTTTTTTGCCAGACCTATATGACATTTGTGTTGATGGCAGTCTTGGTAGCCATTTTAAAATAAATAAGTGTTTGAAAATAGAGTTCCTAAATATCACTATAACAGGAGGCAAGTGGAACCATTATGAATTATTGCTATGGCTTTAAAGGAGTCATGGGTCCCTGAATTTTTGTCACTGGCATTGTAACATCAAAGTATTTCCAGGGTGTCTTTCTCATTAGACAGGCTGAGCCTGGGTTAAATCCAGTGATCCCTGAGTACTTAATGAAGGCAACTGCTTAGTATTACAGGATCAGCATAACACTACTAAATGCTTGCAGAGAATGTGACGTCATTTTCCACCTGCTGAACATTCTGAAGTGTGTAGTTCCTTTCCTGGACAATTGCCAAGGGAACAGGCTTTATTTTATGTGTGCATATATAAGGTCAGGAAATGTGCTCAGAAGAAACGTTATAGGAGCGATACTGTGTGAGAAGAAAGAATGTTGATGCTTGTATTGCAAAGGTTAAAATAATTGTATAAAGCAATAGACTTGTAAATTTTCTCTCAGCTGAGTATAAATTGTTGCTATCATGTTCATGTGCTCATGGGGAACTGAAATATGGGGACAGTGAGGAATGCTATTTTCTAGTTACTTTCTGTGTTGTGGTAAAATAGTATGAGTTAGATGAACTGAGAGTTTCAGATGTTTATGTAATTTTTGAGGCATTTTAAATTTAATTTTTTCAGTTATTTGTATATGCAGTGTACCTTCTAAGGCATGCTGTCTTCAAGTATACAGTGTACAGAAGTGACACAAATAGCACTAAATGGCTGTACTAAATTGTTAACACCATTTGATGAAACGTCTCACCGTATTTTCTTTGAACACTATGTATTTTCAGACTTATTTTGGGTGTTCCTTTGCATTAGACTTTCGTTTTGCCTGTAAAATTAGTTACTGACCTAATGATGTAAATAGAATTTGTTTTTATATATCAGAAAGTGTTTTACTGGTCCTTCATTAAAAGTCAAAGGTCTTCTGTCTTACAGGATTAATATTTTGAGGACAGTCTGAATTTACTTGAGATTTTTCCTTTTCTGTATCTTGTATCAGTGCAACATTATTATAAAATCTTTTCATTGCAGGATCTTTGAAGTTATACAGCTGACTGTTACAAGTAACAGCTGGCAGGTGTTGGAGCGATCCTTCACTTTCAGGGGAGAGGAAAAAACTGGCATAAACAATACATCCTGCTATTCCTGCAAATAGTTTGTTCATTAGGTTAAAAAAAAAATTACAAAGATCCAGAACATCTGCATTTTATTAAAGCCATTTTAAATAACCAGTTTCTGTACCTGATCAGCTAGCTATAGGTCTGTTTCCTCAACACGTCTCCCCTGCATAGTACAATTAAACATTGGAGTGCCTTTCCAAACATTTCCTAATGCAGCTTAACAGATAACAAAAAATGAACGCTCATATGGTATGTTAGAGTAGAACCAGCAGAGCATTTTGCAAATGTTCACTCGGCTCCAAAGCCAGTGTGAGGAGAGCGTGATATGACGGGGAGCTGTGCTGCGCAGCCTGGTCCCGCGGGCCTGACCCGACTCCCTGACCACCGTCCGAGAAGGCAGGGGGTTTGGGGCTGGGACAGCTTTAAGTGCGCCTCAGAATGATTTCTGAATTGCCGGTTGCCTGTTTGGATGCAAAAAACTGTTTGGGGGCAGGAGGGGAGAGAAAGAAAGCAAGAGGGGAAAAAAAAGGCAAATCCATTGTCTCTCTTTCAGTTGTTAGTAAGCGCTTTTATCAAATGGTTAGATAAACCCTTGTTGCTGTAGGTACACTTTCTTTTTACTGTTAGTTGTATCCATCCAGCTGCACCACAAGTCAATTTTGGCCCCATTAAAAGGGAATGGAAGTTGACTTATGTCTGGACACCAACTATATGAAAAGTGTGTGTGGAAGGTGAACTTTAAAAGAAGAAAAATACATATTTTCTGTAAGCATATACATAAACGTATCAAAGAACATTTTTTCTTGAACAGACTTGTAGAAGCTGCATAGGAAAAAATGAAGGCAATGGAAATAATTAAGAAAGTTAACTTTTGAATGAACCTTAAGTTTTGCCACATACTTGGATTATGTAGGAATTCCAGTCGTTGATTTTGAATCAGTGTTTGTAGCATTGATTTAAATGCAGTGGACAAAAATTTTAAACTATGAATAATTTAGTTTCTGTTGCCATCAGAGGATTAAAGTGTCTGTACTGGATTCTGTGGACAAGTCGGTACACAATAATGAAAGGAAGTTAAATAATAAATAAAATATAAGTTGCACTTTAGCTACAAAATTCTTGTCTTTATGATGAGAATAGGATCTTCAGGCTATATTTACTACTAGACCAGAAGTAGCTTTTTCTCCTCAGTAAGAAAATCGCCTGTTTATCTCCGTCAGTTGTTATCATTCAACTGTGGGCTTTAGAGTGTTTTATTTTTCATTAAGAAAGTAGAATATAGGAATAAATTTGGGGAGATTAAAGAAAACTGCCCCTGAATACTGACTTCCCCCTTTGACCAATAGGATATGCTAACAAAGGGCCCCAAATCAGAGGTTGCTTTAGTTTCAGAGCTGCAAATAACATTGATCGTAATTACTTTTTTTTCAGAACTAGTATAGTTTAATTTAAAAGAAGACTTAATTCCAGAGATATATTTAAATACTTCTGCATCTTGTTTGCAAGTTAGATGCTTCCAGTTCAAGATTGTCTGTCAAATATTAATGTGTTCTAATGGAAAATGTTCACTCTAGAGACAGTCTTGCTTTTAAGGTTTTTTTTTTAATGTTGAGCTTTTTAAATCATGCTCAAACTAAAGTTATAAGAAACAAGTGGGGTTGTTTTTAACCAAAACTGTGAGCTAAATTACATAAGTTGAGGCGGTAAAGTTTTCTAATCTCTGGGTGTATGTTAAGACAGTATGATTGTGTAACCACTTAATTATACCAAAGATTGTAATTTTTTTAAGCTCCCTGCTGTTGCATCTTTAACTTACAACTATGTTCACGTTGTGCTTCAGATCAGCTTCCTGTCCAATACTAACTTCTGCCTGCTGAATGCATTATACGCTAAGGTCTGTGGAAATCCCTGCTGTGATTAAGATACTTAACTAACAAAATTGCTGTCCCTAGACAAGTGCGCTGTATCCAGCGATACAGCGGTACGTGAGGGACTCTACCTCAAATTAAGCAAGCAGCCAGTATATTGTGAAGAACATTCAGAATTGCAGCGATGCTTTGACTTACTGTGTCAAAATGTCCACGCATCTTTCAGTAGGGGATCACGAAATGGATAAACACGGCAAGTGTCTCAGTTCACCCCCTCAACTGAAGCACTGTTATTAAGTGGTTGATACATTGACAACATTCCAGTTATATGTACAGGCAGACAGTCTACGGGCTGCAATGCACATCTATTTCAATGAGGTTTATTGCCGATTTGTAACACTTGTTGTATTGACTCAGTCTAGCCATTTGTCTTAAACAAAACAGTTACTTTTGTTTAATCAGTTGTATTGGACACTTCCTTTATAGGAACATAATTAAAATGGAATCTTAAGACTGCATTCTATAAAACTGCTGTATTAAAAGAATGGCATCTCAGATTAATAACATTTTTATTGCATTGCTATTGCATTGCCCATCAAATCTGTAATATAACAGTAGTGCAAATATATTTGAAGTATTTAAAAAATAAAAATTCAAAAAACAAAAATTAAAAAATTAAAAATTAAAAAAAACCCACAAACATGAAACCAAAACACCCCAGTCTTTGTGTGTTGACACAATAGAACATGTTATAATGGCATAGTAGTCCCCATCCACTCATTTATCATGGCTTTATCTGTTTCTAGAGGATTTTTAATATTAAATGAGGTGAACTATTACTGAGAGTGACCTGGAGTATCATACTGATACTTAGTTTTTATAAATCTGCTCAAAAGCTTATTTAAATCTGTAGATGAGGTTTTGTGCTCTCTTCTACTTGCAGTGCAGGGAGTAGGAAATTTACTGTAGACAGCTGCTGAAGGAGTCTTGAGCTGTTGATGAAATTAAAGTACCTTGTGTTACTGAAACAACCTTAGGGGCTTCTGTCCCAGTAATGGGGTCCTCTTTGGTACTGTCCTATAACCCACCTTTGGTCCAAGAAGTGGTACAGCGTGCTCAGCTCGGCCATCCACACGTCTAGTGCAGAAGGGCTTGTTCTGGGCTTCTCAGTGGCGCACCTTTTCACCAGTCTTCCACAGGATCAGTTTGAAAAATGATTCCTCTCCTACCACTTGCCAGCTGACATTACTGCATACAGCTTGTTTTGATCCATGTGGTACTGTTCCAGTCCTTTATACCTTGTAGAAGCAATCAGAGCTGATTTCCCTCATGATTTCAACTCAAAACGGTAGGTACAGAGCTGGGAAGAAGAGTATGTTACTACTCCTTGTAAATCTCAAAAGCAATTGATATTTAGCTAAAGTTGCCCCAAACGTTTACCAAAAAAATATATGTGGAGGGGGTAAAGCTGGAAATCTTGTATTTTTGTGGCCTTGTAACTTAATTCATCTAAGTAGCAATTCATTATTCGTAAAGATGGGCCATCCTACATTCACGACTTCATTTTTCCAAGTCTGGAATTGACTCGTAGTAGTCTTGCAAGTGTGAGTTTTGAATAGAAATTTGACAGACTTCCAAATTAATTTCCATTATCTGTGACTTACACGATGGTGGTATTCCCTGCTTTTGAATTAAAGACTTAAACTTCTATAAGCTGCTCTGCTTTCAGGGCCATTTATCGCACACACAAAAAGAGCACTGGATGGCTAACCAGTCCTTGCCAAATCCCAGCAACACACTTTGATGTAGAGTTTCCATTAATGTTATTCATTTGTCTGAATATTGGCAATACCCTGGGAGACTTCTAGTATAAAGTATTTTTCTATTCAGGTAGGGTTGTGTTCAATGCTTTATTGTAGTAGTTGACAGGTAATGATCAGTTGCACTTCTCTGAGTGTCTCCTGCACAGTTACGTGTCTTCATATTTTTTAGCATTGTTTCTTCTGACTCAGTCTTTGTTAACAATGTGACATGACTATGTCATAGCAATGGAGCAAATATGCTTTAGCGTAGTGCTGACGGCACATTGCTGGAATGGCTGATTGATCTCTCAGAACCTTTAATGTTAAATCACCCGAGCTGATGTTATAGGCTTGTAAGCACTTTCACTCTTCATTAAGTGTATATAGCGTGTGCTCCCAGACCTTCAGCTGAAACGCTTGTGGGATGAGAGGATCACATTCTCATAGCCATGGTCCAATTTGAAACTGTCCAAAACCAGCAAAAAATGCATTGGACTTCTTTGCAGGTAGGGACCCTTAACAAGTCTATTGATGGCACCTTGATCAGAGGCTCATTGGCACCCTCCCTGTAGCACATACGCAGTAATCTGTGTGGGTTTGTTGGGGAAGGGGAAAAAACAAGTGCTGCTTGTAGTTGCTGCCAGCTCTTGCTTCGTTTCCACGTTCTGAAATGAGTGTTCAAGAAACTTTTGTGATCATTAGTGCAACTCTGTCATTCTGATAGCAGAATAGTTAGTTACCAGTCATCCTGGTTATGATGATATTAAAAAATTAAGTCTTAAGTGCCTAAAACAAAAGGTGGAAAGAAACCAAGAGAATTAAAAAGATAAATACTTCTATGTTGTGATGATCATGTTAACAGTCTTATTCCCAGTGCTGAAATGCCTATAACTGGCAAAAATGTTTATATCCTATTTTTCAAAGCTTTCTATAGAAGGACAGGCAGTGCTTGCCTGTTCTGTCATTCTGCTTTGTAATTCTGTTCTTGTTCAAGTTCCAAGCATCCTGAACAAGGTAAAGAACTGAAATAATTGTGTTCAGATCCATGGCTTCTGCCACGATCAGTGGCTTTTATTTTTTTTTAAGCTTCTGCCATTAGAAAAAGTTAGGAAGAGTGGCAATACTTGTCTTTTTCTAGGAGGAGCTTATTATTATTCTTTTCAGAATAAGCATATGGCTTTTTTTTTATGAGTATACAAGTGCTTTGCATGATATTGAGTAAATTTATGCACACTCAGGTTCTCCACACTTCATGTAATTTTAGGTGACCAATTCTGGGGAACAGAAAGGAACCCAGCTCTTAGGTCATTGTGTTCTTAGCCTGGTTTTCAGGCATCTCTATTTCAGAGAGCTCTAACTGGCTGATACCACAGTGGTGGCATTGAAAATTTAACTTTTTTCGAAGGGGATCACAGAATTCATCTTAAACAAAAAGTCCAGAAAGGTTTCTTTGAGGTCCAGCATCCAAGGGGAGGATGCTACTGTACAATTACCTTTTTTTTTTTTTAAGAAGGGATATTCACACCTTTGGATAGGAAGTGCTGATTAGAGCTTTTAACTACATAAAAATACTACTCCACCACCATCTTTTCTGACTGTATTCAGCTGTCTTGGTTAGGGTATGCATAGATCTAAAAATTACTTGCACACACTGCTGTATGACACTGTGCCATAATGTGACTGACTTGTAAAAATATTTTAATTTTGGATAAACTCCTAAATATACTTGTCAGTTGTTTTTCTAAGGTGACTAATTCATAGAAAACTTGGGTCTTGTGTTGAAGCACTGAAACTATGTAAACATTTTGTGGTAGCCAGATGTCATTTAATAGCTTGATAATAATAGCTTGGTCTTAACATGAATTTCACTCTTCTTTTTTTTTTTTTCTTGAACATGTAACATATGTGGAATAGCCAGCAAATATGAATTTTATCAATCAGATATAGTTTGACATTTTTAACACTTTTTAAACTTTACAAAAGACCTGTTTACCATATGGTGTAAGTGGGTGTGCAGGAAACGGCACTGTTTCACGAAGTCTGATATATACTGTACTGCTTTTCCATGAACTGAGCATGAATGTTTCCTTTTAACGTGTGTGCTGAAGGCAAGCCTTTGAAGCACGGGCTTATAATTTTGGACAGTAACGTTTATGCTTGGGTGGTTCTGTAGGTGATAGTTATAAAATCTCGTAATCCTTTAGGTTTTCTTATTTTTATTTGACTTTATTCACTAAAGTTTGTTCCACACTGATGTTGCAACATGTGAAAGAAGAAACGGAAAAGCAGAATTTCCATTTTTCTTTTCCTTGTTGCAGTAACCAGTTGTTACTATTGTAGTCCCGAGTATCCTATTTCCTGTTTATATTCTGCATCTTTTGAAGATACTGCAGAGTTTTGAGGCAATTCCTTGATCCTTGAACTGAAATCCTGTATATTGTGAAATTGAATTAGTCATGATAGTTTCTTCAGAGATAGGATCACTGCAGCTTTCAGTGACTTGAAGATATTGATTCCAAATACTGTTCTGGCTTATTTGCATACAATTATGGTTTAACCCAGTTAGCATTTCATGCAAGGATGAGAGCACAGCCCGTAATGGCCTGTTGTGCAGTACCTCGAATATACATTGGACCTGTGTTACTTAGAGCATGGAACTTACCACTCAGTGCAAACTAGCGACTTGTGCTTGCTGCTTTTGCAGACAAAAGCTTCTGCTTCTGTTCCAATGGCCACTTGAAAGTAAAAAAATACTCTACAGTAGTTGCTTTTCAAATGACAAGTTAAAGCATCATTTAAATGCCAAAATGACAATTTTCCATGATTAAAGTGTTTGTGTATATATTCATAAATGTTTAACACATCCCATCTGGCTGCAATTTTTAACTAATTGCTAGGAACTTACACAGGCCTCTCTGAAATTACTTTTTTATTTAGTCTCCTGCTATCAGATAATTAGTAGCTTAATTAGTTTTTAAACAAAGTTCAGATAAGGAAAACAAAAATTGATCCACAGCTAAAACGTAATGTTTTCATTAACTTTGAATGAATTTTCAAGAAACTGTCTAATACCAGAGACTGCAGTTCCAAAAAAAAATTAAATATATATATTTAAAAAAAAAATAGACTGCTTAGCATGTGAGATTCATGGCATAAAGATTTCAGTTTTAGAATATTACTTAAAACTGCACAAGTTTTCTGCTCTTTTTGAACAATAATGTCTTTATTAACGTCCTCTTAAGGCCAAGGCAGAAGGAAGAAATTCAGCTAAAAATGCATGTAAATCTCCAACATTGTGAAGAGTGTTTTGCAATGTTACAGCCGCCTGGCACCAGCACTCAGGAAGTCATGACTGTGCCACCAGCCTCTTTTAATATATAATCTATTTAATCCTGAGAAGGGCAAATTGAAGACTAGTAATAATGCATCTCCAGGTCTTTCTGCCACTATCCTTGTCTCCAGACTAACGCTCTAAAATGGTCACTCTGATCTTCTATCAGGACTTCCTCTGCTCCCCTGCTGATAAAGCGTCATAATGCAAAAACCAACCGCCAGATTGTCAGCCCCGGGCAGAGGCGCTCTGTTTTACCAGTTTAAATAGTAACCGCTATACGTCTCACCAGGAAAGAAACAACTCGGTCCTGTCTGTCACGAAATACAGTACAAAACCTAGTGGCCTCAGGCCAAAAATCACAAATCCAACTGTGAATACCTGTCTCTGGCAGGAAGGTTTATACAGCAGAGTTTGTGTATAAGTCTGTTCCTTTCCACACCATGTCCTTACTTTGAGCATCTCTTAAAGTTCTCCTCACCAAGTGTCAGTGCTTGACAGCTGAAATATTTAGCTAAATGTACATACTGAAATGGAATCCTGTATGGGGCTTTGAGCAGCCTGGTCTAGTGGGAGGTGTCCCTGCCCATGGCAGGGGGGTTGGACCGAGATGATCTTTAAGGTCCCTTCTAACTGGAACCATTCTGTGATTCTAAGAAATGGAAAGTAATTTAACTCATTAAAAGTCTATTTATCTAAATCAAATATCCATTTATCATCTACATCAAATTTCTTTTGTAAATTTCTTTTTTTTTTAAGGGACTCTATTTACTCTGTCTTGGAAGATCCTTTGTATTCTATCACTACTTTTGCTTAATTTAAAAGAAAGTTCTTTCATATGCAGCTTTCTTTAAGTGGAGATGGTCTTAATACCAATGACTGCAGGGGGATCGCCCTCAGTTGTTACTCGCTTAAAGGCTCTCTGAGCTGTGAAGGTTTTAGGAAGCTGTAGACTACCTTGAGTTGATTTTCTTATTAAAGGTATATCACTTCCATATTAAAAGTATATCATTTCACAAACGTATTCTGAAATAACTTTCCTATGTGGTGTCAATGGCACTACTTATCTAAATACAGTATTTGAGATGAAGTAACTGTTGCTGGGATATGAGTTCTTGTTAAGTGATCTTGTCAATATTTTGTGTTGAAGTTACTTAACACTGAGCATAAGCTTTAATACTTGCTTTTGTTCATTAAAGATTTTTTTAAAAAATATTTGTGCTTAGGAAGTAGATTCAGATATTACTGTATTGCAAAAATTATATTGCTGTATTACTATATTGCAGTATTTTGCAAAAGAATTATGAGAAAACGAAAAAACTTTAGGATAAAACCAGATTCAGATAAAATTAAAGCACAAATGAAAACCAACAGCTCAACATTTCACCTAATCTCCACACAGATACTATGTATGTAGGTGACATGCGTGGTGATAGCTCCTTCCAAATGGAGGAATGTGTTTTAGCAGCACTATGCGTGTTCGGGTTTGGATCCTTTGAAGATTAGGAATGTTAGGAAGAAGTTCTTCACCATGAGGGTGGTGAGACACTGGAACAGGTTGCTCAGAGAGGTGGTGGAAGCCCCATCCCTGGAAGTGTTCCAGGCCAGGCTGGATGGGGCTCTGAGCAGCCTGGTCTAGTGGGAGGTGTCCCTGCCCATGGTAGGGGGGTTGGAACTAGATGGTCTTTAAGATCCCTTCCAACCCTAACAATTCTATGATTCTATGAAGATTATACCTTCTGTTGCTGTTATTGTTGATTCTGGAACTCAATGCAATATACAGTAATGCATGCCTTGCAGTTTCCATGATTTCAGAGGACAAGTAACACTCTCTTTGGGGATGTGCACTAATGCCCTATTTATTTTCATTGTCTGTTCTCATGCAAATACTTTATTCTCTTGCTTGGCAACTACTTTCAGCTTCCATTCATTGTAATTCTTAAAATCAGTGGAAACTGGATGAACTCCATCTAGTCAGTTCAGAAAATCAGGACCAAATGAAAGATCTGTAAAATGTTGCTAAACAACAAATTTTGAAAGGCCAGGTATTGTTTGAATTTTAAAGCTAAACTTCATGAGCTGAATGCAGAAATACAATTTCCTCCTCCCCTAGCCCCCTTTTGATTCTTTTTTTCTGAAGCACTCTGACTGCAGGCACTTTGAGACTTTAAGCACTTAATTTTGTTACCAAAACAGAAAACAGTTTCACTTTAGCAAATCTTAGCCTATAGTATCAGCTTCGAAACTGAAGTTTAGTATCCCATATTAAAAGTTTTCAAGATTAAATTAGCTTTTTCTTGTGTTGTCTGGCCTTCTTAAAGCCTATTTTTTAAACAGTTCACTGTGTGAGAAGTATAATTTGAACTGCTTTAACATATAGACTGTGAAAACTAAGGAATCACGTTGCTCTGATTACTCACATTGTACCTCAATTTGAGAATTTAATTGGTGTCACATGTGTCAATGTGCATCAAGTAAAATTAATAATGAAATTAATAAAAATGCCTCTATGAGAGGCTTGTACGTGTTTGAAGAATTCTCAGCTTAAAGCAAAACGCATTTGCTATTTTGATCTACTGTGTATTTTATGGCACACAGAACAGGGGGAGGGTCATCCAAGTGACCCTCTTGAATGTCTTTATGAAGTTTGACAGTGTGTGACTTGCCAGTTAAGTACAACTTCTGTCAAGAAGCACTGTTGATAATTTGTAGTTAAAATATTCTTGGTTACTTTAAGATAGAATTTTATAGCTCTCTTATGTTTTACTCATACGAAGAACTGGACAACTTTTACAGTATGAATGTTTAGGAGCTTTTTGATAAAGAAGAAAGTAATGACTGATATCTTTCCTTTTTTATGTATAATTATATAACATTTTGTTCTGAATTTTGTTGTCTACGTTATACAACATCAATATACAACTCATTAGAGGCATACAAACTACTAGCCCATTTTTTCTAATTAGATTTTTTTTAGTTTCACTATATCTTAATAAAAATCCATATTGCGGTACAGGTCATATTATATATAATACATGCAATCTTATATACTGTAATGAATGAAGTGTGACATTATAATCTGACTTTCAATACAGTTGTTCAAACTCACAAGCTTTGCTTTTTTACATCTGATGCTGAAAAGTTGCTTTTCTGTATCAAATATGTTTGGGTTGGGGTTTTTTTTCCAGATTGTCACAAACTACTCCACTTTTCAAGAATACTCAGACAAGTCCAATGTATACACAGTTCCTGACTACGTTGCTGGAAGAACTGCATTTCAAAAATGAAGATCTAGAAAGTTTAACAAAAATATTTGGAATGAACTGCATACTTGAATGGTCAGTCAATTTTAAGCTATTTTGTATGTCATAAAACTAAGCCAGTTAACAACGGTTTTAATTTTCAGCATTTTGTAAGTATGCACAGTAACTACAGATCGTATCAGGCAGAGTAGAAAATGTGTAAAGTACGTTTTAAAGTAAAGAAATATATATGGTATGGAAATGAGTGTCATCATTTTTTCACTTACAGTAAATGCCAGCTGCTTACTTATCACTTTAATCTTTTGAGAATATACAGTTGGTTTATATATAGTTGGTTTACTGCAATTTTGGGAGGAATTTTTACTCCAGTTCTACTACAATTTGTAAAAAAAATATATCTGTGTGGCTAAGTCTTAGCGTTTTTTTTTTTTATTATTAAAATGAAATTGTTATGTTCAGTCTTTGTGATATAAAACTGAGGTAAAAACCATGTATTTTTTGTATGATACTGAGATTATATTTTGCATTCTGTGTGGGCTGAAAAATTTAAGAGCAAATACCTTATTTATGCTGATGATATTCAACTGATTTGATATATAGCATTATAGTATTTAATTAAGTAATTAGTGTATTAACATCACTGATCATACTTCTTTGTTCCCCACAGAATAAGGTGATCATCTTAACATCTACTATCTTAAATAGTGGCACAGAGAACAAAAGAACACCTTCAATTGTTGGAACTTTTTTTTTAAATGAAAAATGAAATTTAGTATTCATTGTACTACTTGCACTTCTGCTTTTTCATTTCCTTCCAATGAATAAGAATTATGGAGAAGCTGACTATAATAGCAGTTGTTCAAGGTATGCATGAAGACTACTTAAAATGTGGATTATCTGAAAGCTGTCTATTTAAAAGCAGTAGAAAGAAATTTGGATTGGTTTTGGTTTTTTCTTGCTTTGGAAATTTTCACCCTAAATTTGTCTACAGGAATTGGGGAACAAGAAGGGAAACAAAAAAAGCGTATTAGCCTGGAGTGTTAAGAACGCTGCTACTGGTATTTTTCCAGTTGACCCACTGCATGGAGCAGTACCCATTAAGAATGACGACGACAGTACACAAAGATGTGTGATCTATAGCCTGTTTATCTTGCTACTTCTAAGAAAAGGGGGCGGTCTTTGAACTTGTGTAAAAGTTATTTTTAAATAGCTTTTCATTGTTACTAATTTGGACTTTTAAATGTATTTTAATCAGTAAAAAATTAAATTTTGGCTTTCAGTAGTAACTTCATTTGAGAGAGTTGTGTTGTTTAGACTGAGCGTGTTTAGACTTGCTTTTGTCACCAACTGATTATAAAATGCTATTTAAAACTAATCCACTAGTAATTCTTAATGATTCCATAATATGGTTTATTGCATAGTTCTCAGGTCATAGGACACTGTCCTTTGAGAAATTTGAGAAGAAAGTTGTAACTGACAGTGCTTAGTCTGCAGCAAATGCCAGCACTAGTTAAGGCTGAAGCAAGACTTACCAGGCCTGCTACGTAGCAATTACATTTAAACAACAGAGTTATTCCTTTGACTTGTTTCTGTAATTGGACACCAAAAGGGAACTCTGCACTTAATTAGTTTATTGCTGTATAGTTCCTTCGTGGTAATCAGGATAAATATGTTGATTGCCCCCGACACACAGAAGCTCGTGCAGCTTTTCCCTGGAAGCGTCATTGTGTGGTAGAGTTTATTTAGGTTGATGCTTGACTTTTCCTGCCTTACCTTGTAATGGGAAGTTATGTTCAGTATAACTTGTAGAAGCAACAATTTCAAGTGAGGAAAACCTTTAATGCAGGGTTAAAGCTATGCATTTTTCTAAGTGTGCAATAGGAAAAAAATACCCATTGTGATCAGACAGTGTCTCATGTCAAATTCATAAGAATGCATGATGTAATCTGGATAGGAAGTGCATTGGTTTTGTACCATGATGGAAAACTTTTTACGTGATAACTATGTAAAGAAGGGACAAGACCACACCAAAAGATAAGCCTATAAAAGACTGAGTAATAGGTATGATACTCTGAGCGAAACTTAAACCTTGAATTTATATTGATCTGCTTCTGACTTTGGAAGTTAAATATATTTTTATTTTTAGCTAGTACTTCACTGTAGATTCTGAGCAAGACCTTTTTCTGTTCCATGTACGTTTACCTTGGGGCATAAAGGTTACAGCTACCCCATAACAATGCTGCTATGCTGCGTACACTTAGAAGGCATTACCAATGTACATCATACCAGGAATATGACTGTTTCATCAGGTTCGATGGCTCTCATTTGGAAAGTTTTTATACTTCCTGTCAGTTTAGTGGTGTGATTTTGTTAGTTATTTTTAGGCTTGGTCTTCAGCACTTACTGTGTATGAAACGTAGAATTTGTAATAAGAGTGAATAGGTCACAGGCCCACAGACCTCTTTATCAGGGTTCACTGTAGCTGTTTTTACTGTCTGCCTTAGCAGCTCAAGAAAGTATGTTTTGAGGATTTTTGCATCTCGTCCTTGGCTGCTGTGCAGTAAGCTCACTCATTCTTGCCTTAAGAATAACCTTTGTCCTTCCATGACCACCTTCACCAGTCCAGAAGAGAGACTTCTGTAATATGCTGGAAATGCCCTGAAGGGATATTCTTCACTTACCGTTAATGATTTAATTTCCCTTAGATGTCAGTAAAGCACACATCAGTAAATGCAGAAAGTATACATATACCCATTACTTTTGAGTAGGAGAAACGCTGTAGACTCATCTCAAAAGGATCTTTCATACTACCAGCCTTAGCTGGTTGTACAAAGAGCAGAACTCAAGCAGCAAAAATTAAGTTCATTTATGTAGTTTTCTTATGAGCATGTTTTGTAACAGTTGAACTGCTTAGAAATGTTCAAACTAGACCTCGTTTATGGGTTTAAAGCTAATTTCTGCCACAATTATCTGTCCTTTAACAGAGTACTCAGCTCACTTTTTCCCCACCCCACCCCCTCTTCTCATTTTGGTTGTGTTTGCAGGCAGATTTTTTCCTTGTGGCCTTGCTGTTGTGCTTACTGTTTTTCCTTCCTGTGTTAGTTAAGTAGATGAGAACAGTTGACACTCGGTTCAGTGGTGGGTTTGAGCCTTAACTCAAGTATGCTAAATTTTAATGACTTTTAGTCATGAGCTGCAGGCCTGTAAGGTCATTATAGATCTGGGGCTTAGGGTAGATGGGACATAAGCCTCTATGTCTGAACAACGCTATGAAAGGGGCATGAGCTTCTAAAGCCATCAGCTGCTGGGATTATAAAATGGTAGTCCACTCCTTTGACAGTGTAAAGCGGCCAAGCCTGTCTGGCAGTGGACCTGTAGCAGGGCAAATATGGTATGATGCGTTTCTTTTAATATCAGGGGGGCAGGAGGGAAACCAGACTTCTACAGTGATATTCTTTATTTCTGACTTATATAACGGATATAGTAAAGAAGAGAAGAACACTTTAATTTAACGCTTAAAGCAAAGCCTGCTTCATGGTGTTGCAGCTTCTCAACGTCAAAGGAGGAATGTGTGACATATACCTGCATAGTGCAGATATGGATTTCTTACGAAGTTTTCTATAGATGTAATGAAGTAATCTCAGGAAGAGAACAGTGATAATAAAACCACATATATAGAGAAAGTCAAATTGTTCAAAGTTACTCAAAGCAGTCTTTGTGCTGGCCAAAGAGGATGGAGGAAAAGCTTTTGTGTCTGTTTTCACACAAAAGTTCAGTTCACCGTCCTGTAAATACTGTCAGTGTAAGCACTGCACTCTCTAACACTGAATTTCCTAGTGCAGGGCCCTTCACTGCTGCTGTTCAATTCTTTGTGCCCATTGAGCAAGCTTGCTCATTTTTCTTGGGTTTTGGAGGGAAGAAGGGGATTCAGAGTGGTTCTCTTGATAGTTACTATTTCAGGAAAGTGGGCGAGTCATAATGTAACCTCTAAATTATCAGGTATTTAAAGAAATTACCCTGCAAAAAAAAAAAAAAAAAAGTTTGCAAATCATGTGCTTGTATATGGTAACGCAAAATTCTACATTAGAACAAGCAGAAGAGAGCTTGATTTATTTCATTGAAGACTATGAAAACAAAGTGCCTTAGTAAGTCTAGAGGAATGTTAACTGACATGGCTGTGCTGCTGGCTAAACCCAAGACTAGAAAGTTACATCTACCCTGTCTTTAAAGAGTGATGCACAGAGCAAGAAAGAGCGTGGTACATACATGAGATATATCTGGGGCCTCAAAGGCTGTGTCCACACAACACATAGAAGTTTCACCTGTATTTTTGCTGTTCAGTGTCAGTGAGTAGTTTAAGTGAGGCATCTGTTGTGGGTTTGGGGAGGAAATACCAGTCCTGTGAATCTTGGTGTTGAACCTGCATGTCCTGCCCTTCTCTCCCTAGTCTGAGAGAAACTGGACTCTACAAAATGCAAGAGGGGATGCGCAGCTCAGCTGAACATTAGGTCTCAGCTGACCTTTAATTGCTGGAGAGAAAAGGACTAACGCATCAGTGAGAAGAAAAAGGAAGAGAGAAGGGGAAAGCGGTATTCACACCTTCTAAATTTAGGCATTCAACCTTAAGTACCTGTCTGTCTCCATTTACTTCAGAGAGAACTGATGCTCTTAAATGTAGGTTTTCCAAATCATATCTTAGTGCAGTGTTTGAAGTGGGTGGTGGTAATGCTTCTGCCCTTGCTCCCTGGTGGCAGAAAGCAAGCAGATGATAACTTTCGGCTGAGAATTTTGACCATAGTAGACTGGCTCTCCCTGGAGCAATTTATTTAGTAATAAAGTGTAGCACAAAACTGAATGAGGACCTGTCCCTGCAAAGTGGGAAGTTTTTTAGCAATCTGATGCTATTGTTATTTATTTTGATGGCTACTACTTTACACTGAATTTTTTCTTAACCTCTAAGAGTTAAACCAAAAGAATTAAAGTGAGTGGCAGTCTTTAGGAAAAAAAATGTCAGTATGTTGAAAGTACATCCAGGAGGTTACACTCCAGTTCTACAGTTTGCCTCTAAGCTTTCCATACCTACTGTTTATTTGTGCAATTGCTTACGAACATGCAGTACTGTGGGTGGGGTTTAGCTTGATCTCACTGGAGTAGCAGGTAGTGCTGAACCATCATTTCCAATGAGCATTAAATATTGAAAACACAGAATCAGCCTCTCTTTGGCAAGTCTTACGTTTGCAGAAGCAGCAGATGGTATACAAGGCAGGGCTAGGGACCTGTAAAGACCTCTGTTTCTCAACTGCATATCTCTACCACCTGACAGCCAGTCCTCTGATTAGAGTCAGAGGAAGTGGGTGTGCCTTCCATTAGCAAAGGCAGAAAGTAATACTGCTAGAGACTTTTCCTCTTATGAGCTTTCTTTTTGTGACTCTTCATCTGAGAACCACTTCTCTGCAAAGACTGCAGGCAGTGCTTTGGGAGCTAGGCTGCCTGAACAACACAGCAGAACGTGAACTGTGGCATTTGTGGTGCTAAACAGGATTTGGTGAGGCGGGGGAAGAGAGCTGGAAACCTGTGTCTTCAAGTAGCTCTCATTTGAGCACTGTGGTTTCAAAAAGCAAGTGAAAGCATATGTTGCCTCAGTGGCTGATCTGGACATGTGTGATAAAAGTTAGTCATTCACCCTTTGTTACTTGCAGCTGTAGAGCAAGGAGCAAGGCAACCTTGAGATCTGAAAAAATAGACAAGACTAGCCAAAAAGAGTAATAATTAGCAAGAAGAAAGGTGAGAAACAAGCAGAAGCCTTTTTAAGCTGTTCTTGCCCTGGAAAATGGGCAATATTGTGAGATACCTTTTGGGCATCCTACTCAAAATAGTCTCCTCAGTACAGCATCAAATTTGGGGCCACATTAACAGTAGCGTCAGAGCTGGAAAGGCCAGGAACAAAGGCCACCAACTTTCTGACCAGAGTTTCTGACATCTGTGAGCCAGGTTTATCTTCCCACTGACTTTGCCACCATAGTTGAATGTGCAGACTTAAGTCCTAGACTTAAGAAGGCTTATCAATCAGAATAATGCAGTAAGCGTGGTCCCTGTAGCACTTCAAATGTCCGTCTGTGTTGGTTTTACTGTGTTATCCTGCAGTAACCCCAAGACAACAGCTCCCTAATGAGTCCCTTCTCCAAGAACAGACTAGAGCTGACACATTGATCGTAAGGCAGTCACATCTTGCCACTATGAAAGCCCCCCCATAGAAGTCAGTCTCCAGGATGCTTTTGGTAGCCTATACTTTAAAGACAAAGTTTTTACTACATTTTTGCACGCTGTGATTACCTGCAGGAGCTGCATACAAAGATCAAAGGAAGCCAGTGGGGCTACTGACTGTGGTATCTCCTGCATCATTGCAAGCCACATCAAATCAATGCCATTTCTGACACTTATCAGCCTCTTACATTTCATGGGGTACGAAACTGAATTGAACGCATAGTGGGAAAGTGGCAGCTTCCTGGAGAGTCCTAAAATTTGGTTAGAATTAGTCATCACTACAGGGAGTTTGAAGGACTTTGGATACAGTTTTAATAAGCTGCAAACACTTAGATCAGGATTTACATCATAAATCTTTGCTTTTTGTCTACTCAAATGGGAGTGTCTACAAAACAGGTTAATAAAATTTAACAGTACAGTAGTTAAGTAACAAAAAAAGATCATAACTGGTAGTATTATCTAAGAAGCCAGAACAACCCTGGTTACAGCTGCCAGCTAAGATCTGACTCATCTAAGGTATTTTATAGCAAGCATATGTTAGGCATGTCTATCTCACCTATTATGCAAAAAAAGGATAACGTTTCCTAATCAGGATTTGCCACTGAGCAGGATTTTCCGCAAACATCTCAGTGTTGCAAGTGCTATCCAGTTAGGAGAAAGCCTTTTGCAGACACTTCTGATTTGTTAATTTAACAAATAGAATAAATGGCTACAAATCTGTGGCTAGTACTGATTTAGCAAGGCTGGCTGTAGTTCAAAGTATAGCTATGTTACTTTGGCAGTTGACATGTTAAAACATCACTAACTTAGGAATTCTGTGTTAGAAGGTAACTTAAGAATACCTGCAGTTCTTGTGCAAAAAAAAACCCTGGGTGTTTCAGATTGAAGACGCGATCTCAAAGCAGGAACTCGCATGCAATACATTAAAAATACTTCACTGAGACAGCGCAAGCAAAGTTGTATTGTATAGTATATTTACCTGCATAGCCAGAAAAGAGAGGATGAATTCATATCAGTGCAGGAGAGAAAGATGAAAAATTAAGTTTGAAAATATTAAGGTCTTTGAGAACAATGCAGTTGGTTAAGCTAGAATAATCATTGTATTTTCACAAAGGCAGACACCGCTGTAAAGCCCATTGCCTGTTGTTTTTGAGCAAGTTTTACATGCAGTTCGCTTGTACGCAGAAACGTGCCTAAGCCTGTGCCCCTCTGCAGTCTGACTTTAGTCCTTCTTGCACAAAGACTGGTTAAATGTCCATCAGCCTTAAGTATTCCTAGGCTTTTGCTGCAGTATCCGAGTAGTCTAAAGAAATAATATGGGGGATGAAGCTGCAGTACCGACACTCCCTTCTGTTCTCAAAAGGGCAGTATTTTTATTTCTTAAAACTCTGATGATAAAGCTCCTGTTGATACAAATGAGAGCAAACTGTTGTCTTGGTAATTTTACACCTTCTTTAGGAATCACAATCTCTCATTTTTTTAAGAGAAGCCCTTCACTTAAAAAGCTTTTTTGAATACATTTTTTCTCCTGAACTGCGGTCTCTCACTAAATAAAAAAAAAAACGTAAAGTAGATATTTTTGCTGCTTAAGATCTTTGGCTTATTATAAAATTTCACAACTAGAAATGTAGCTAAAGCGTTTCTTTCTTATTTAGATAATTTCTCCAGAGGGCATTTGAAAACTTGGAAAATAAGTGATTTTACAGATACTACATTAGTCCTCAACAGCTCTGGGTCAAATACATGTCATCTCTGCTAACTATTCATTTCTAAGATCCTCCCAAGCTCTGCTTTTTTATGCACTGAACATCTGATGCTTCTTGTTTTTCTTCTATAACCACAGATGTGCCCTCTTCAAAAAACTCACAATCTCAAAATACTAAACTGACAAGCTGAGTGTCAAACCACACACCCCAAGCAGCAAGCAGTGCTGAAGAAAAACAGAATCACGCTTGAAGAAAAACAGAAGAAATCACACAAATTGTTTCCAAGGAATGAATCGGAAACGTTTTCAACTTGGTGCAGGCATTGCTTCTTAAGAATGCAAATGCCATTTCAAGCTTTTAGTTTTTATGCTCGCTTGCTGTATAAGCAGAGGCTGCTCTCAGAAAGAAGATATTAATTTGAACACCAGTTTATATTTTCTTGTTACGATGAGTTTTATCTCTCTTTGAGGTGAACTGGAGCCTTGCTATGGGACCAAGATGGGTCTCCTTGTTTGCCAAAAAGCAGCACGGGTGTTCCTGTGCTAGTTGAGTTACACACTAGGGTAAAAGCGAGGCCTCTTCACTGAGAACGTGTGTGGTTTGTGTGCACTGCGGAGCCTCTCTGTATCGGAGCCCCCATGTGTTGCTTGCTGAGAGCATACCAGAGAGCTGGACAGGAGCCGAGGAAAGCTCCCATCGTGAGCAAGCAGGCCCACAGCTACCAGTTTGCTGTAGCTGGTCCCTACATCACAGAAGGCTATTTGAGCACAGGGGAGTAAAGTGATTTGTCCAGATCTTCGTGGACAAGCTCTTTCAGCTGTAGTGCCTATCTGCAGGCCATTACTCCTACTGCAGGGGCTGACGTGAGAAAAGATTTCGTCCACAATGCTCTAGTACTAAGGTGCCAAATACTTACAATTCAGCTTGGCAGTAATGCTATGAGTTATCTAAAAGGCCTCGTGATACTGTCCTGCAGAGAATGACATGTAGAAGCAGTAGCAGGGGTCATTTTCATGCTGAAAAAATGTGTGAGACCAGCTAGCTAGTTTCTTAATTAAACCGTCAAGCACACTTCACACTGCAGCATGCATCTCTGCAGTTCAAAATTTGCCATAGCATTAAAAAAAGTTAAAATTTAAAAGCATAGCTACAAAAATGTATTTAGCTGCCTTGAAGGTTCTCTGTCAATATGCAGCTGTATGATAATGCTGTTGTGCAGGTTTCACTGAAAGAAACATCCTTTTTTAAATCTGGTGATTAGGAGGTAAAACACTGACCTGCAGTTTTGGTACACGACTGCTAATCTTATCTAGAGATCTCTATAAGAGTAATGCTGGATTCTGGGTTACATCATTTATATTTTAAGCATTTGAGTCAAAAGCTGG
The DNA here is from genome assembly GCA_008658365.1 of Alca torda. Classification (NCBI taxonomy): domain Eukaryota; kingdom Metazoa; phylum Chordata; class Aves; order Charadriiformes; family Alcidae; genus Alca; species Alca torda. The sequence continues at coordinate 16,435,228 of CM018087.1, read as the reverse complement.
ATTTTTTTTTTCCCTAGTTCATCTCTATCTGATAACCTTGAATACAAGCGAGATGATGCCTGAGGCAAAGCTGATAAAGTCACGAGTACTAAGAAGCATGTGTGTCGGGGGGAAGCACAGCAGCATAGATACATATCTTCACATCCCTATTTCCTTTACAAACGGAGGAAGGAAGTTCCCTGCAGGTTAGCCCAAGAGTATCCGCTCTTACAGCCTGAGAGCCAGCAAAGTACAATTTCCAAGAGCTACAGGCTTTTTAAAATATTGACTTCAGTATTTCACAGATAATACTCGCTCTATCAAGTTTTTTCTATACGTAGTGCTACTGACAACCTTTTAGTAAAAATTCACAACTGGGTATCGCAACCACCAGAGTTACAGTCACCCCACCCTGTTTCCTCTCTCTGCTCTGTTCCTGTCTCTTCCCTCTTCTTCAAATCTTTCCTATTCTTCCCATCCCAGTGCCTGGCCATTCCTTTCCACTTCACTAATTCCAGCAGCCAGTGCTCATCCTCCTGCTTGCTCCCTGTCCACCCCCTGTAAAGATCCCACCCAACAGTCAGTTTCCATGGCAGGAGACCCCTGGGCTTCCCACCCCTCACGCTGGCTCCCTGCACCCCACAAGGGGAAGGAACGGCACTGCCTGGTAAGGGCTACCTCGTGCCTCCCACCCTCCTGTCCGCACACCAACCTACTGCAGTGAACCTGCTGCAGAGCTCATTTGTTCAGCACAGGATGGTGAACTGACCGTCTCTCCCCTTGCTCCTTGAAAGGTGCTCACGCACAGCTTGGTTTGGCACCCAGTTACGCCGGTGGCCTCTCTAAAGCAGGGAGGACACTGCCCCGGGGCCATACGACTGTTGCTGAAAGGAGAAAGATACTCATATTATGATTCTTATAACAGCATCTATAGATTATTATGAAACTTGTCTCTAAAACAGATATGAATCACCCAACAGCTACAGCAGTGCTCCTGTGCAGAGATGATTAAGAATTTTTATGCAACTTCTTTAATCAGAAGAGGCCTACTTGGTTGAAAATGAAACCTCTTCAGGAAAAGGTTGGTTTTGATTAATTTCTCAACTTGAAAAAGTGTCCAAATTTTCAATGTGTTTCACTTCAACATTTCTGAACACAGAGAAAAGGGGGGGAAAAACATAAGTTTAAAGTCACTTTTCATTTTAAGATGGGTTAAATTTCATTATGATCTACTGGTATCCAGCCATTTCAACACACTTTACACCATTAATTTTTTGTTTGCAAAAATTTACATTTTCACTTGTCTTCCCAAATTATTTGTTGTAGGTTAGACAATGTGAACACTCAAATGTATTTTTCCTTAGTAGAAGTACAGTATTTATTTTTAAAACTAATGTGATGAGGAGAGTAACTGCTTTGGTCAGAATTTCTTGCTGTATTGGAATCCCCAAATAATAGCTCCTGTATCTCTATAGGCTGTTACCTATGAAAAGCCATTATCGTTCGTAATGCAACCTCAGGGAAGACTTTATTGCTGAAAGAAGAGATGCATTCCTACTTTTAACTAATTGTTGTAAGAAATTGTCTAGTTCAGAACTTTGACCAAGATTACAAATTCACCACTGAAGATGGATCAAACTGATCAGTGATTACACAGGATTGTGCTTATTTTTAATTGCTGATTTTTTGGACTGAGCTAATGGTCTTCTTACGTCACATTTAAATGTATTGAAGTGAGCTGTGTACCATTTGAGGACTCTTAAGAGGATTATCAATTAGCACTTTCATCATCAATTTAAAAGCATTTTCTAAAGGTAGGTAACCCCTTTTCACAGAAAAGGAAAGTGAAAGGGGAGCAAAGTGACTCATCCAGGCACGTGGACTGTGTCAGATGCAGAGCCAGAAATAGACTCTGAGCTCCTGGTACCCATAGTCATGGCCTGGGGACTAACGTGGCTTCCACCAAAATTGTTAGCTGTAATCCCACAATTTTGCAAAAGAACATCCCTTTCTGGTAGAACATGCATTTGAAGTTAAAAATATATTCGCTTTCTTCTCGGCAATACATGCTGTAATACCTCCCTTACTCTTTTGCCTAACCCTACCCAGAGCTGAAAGAAAAAAATTCATTGAGCATATTTTTCTGTATCAGTTGCTTTGCCTTGACATTGCTGATACTATAAGCTTGGCTCCAAACCAAACAGAAATGTTACAGCTGAACTGGGTCAGATTTTCGTAAGTATTTACCATCAGATTTGGATCATATCTGTAGATACACCCACTGCAACCTTTAGACTCGATTTTGAACATGGTGAAGTATGCTGAGGCCAGTTGCTTTAAAATAAAAAGAGACTAAAAGCAGGCCATTTACTCTGGCCTCAATTGTGAGTGCTGAGGTCTTTGAGGAATCTGGGCCACTTTGTCTATCTTCTTGTCTATTTATAACCTTCCTGCCCATTGAAGAAGACAAGATGAGGCTACAGATGTAAGGGGGAGCACATGATTGGGACAGAGCTACATGGGAGATGTTTGGATAGCATGGGAGAGGAGAGCTGAGGGGATGGAGAGTTCGAGATCTTTTGGCTCAGTGTTGCTTATTGCAGCCGAACAATAAACTCAACTGGGTTTGCCCAGGAGCTTGAAACTGACCTCGGGGAGTAGATATTGTGGTCACTCTGGTACAGTGGACTATTCTAGACTATATGAGAAAGAAACCAGGAGTATGTTGTCCTTTCCTGTGATGCTGGATGGACTAGACCAGCTAATGTTAGGTTTAATTCAAGAGTCTTGTCAAATGGGAGTACATTTGAAAGCAGCAATGAACCTCGGTATGTTTCCAGTAGTAAAAGCTGAAAGAGGATATGAGAGACAGTCCAAGGAAGCCTAAGCCAAGCAGTCCAACCTATAGTTCTGTGTTAATTTGGGACCACAAAGGAAGAAACAGATGCATGGGGGTTGGACGTGAGTGGAAGCTGTTCTTACAAACTAGTAAGATTGCAAATCTTGAGTTTCTTCTACAAGGTATACTTATTAAAAATAAACCCTTCTATTAGGGAGAAAAAAATTAGATACACATTAAGTGTATCGAAAACCAGCTTGCTGATGAATCTCAGAGTGGTATCCAGTAATAAATGGGGCTGACTATGAACAAAGATTGTAAGTACTAGTTCTTGGTGAAAATGCTTCTCAGTAGGTGGGTTGGTTTGGGGGGGGGTTGTCGGGGGGGGGGGGTTAATTTTTCTTTTTTTTTTAAATCCAGACCATCAGTGTGGAGGCATTTTTCATCCAGGCAAGGTACATGCAATTAGTGACAGCAGACCAACAGCTTTTGCTGAACTTGCCAGCTTAGAGCCCCTCACTAGCACTTACTCAGAGAGAGGGATAAGGAAGTGTCAGCACCAGGTGCTGTGTGGAAGCTTCAGCAGCACCAGCATAAGAGGAGAGAAAACATCAGCAGAGGTTTAGGGAAGAGAAGGAAGATGACAACAGAGGTTTTGTAGGCAAGGAGGGAGCAGCAGATGAGCTCACAGTGAGAAGAAAGGGGTGTGGGGAACAAGCTGTGATGCTTGAAATCTGTAACAGTAGAATTGGCAGAGAACATCAGAGCATGTGGAGCTGTAGGGTGATGAGGAGAGTAGGTCAATGTAACAGCGTGATCTGAATTGCACAGTCATAAAATGTGTTTTAACACAACCAGATGCAAAAGAACCCACCTGGGAGAAAAGAAAGCAAGCTCCTGTGGTAGGATAAGAATTGGCCTCTGAAAGCAGCAATGGATACTAGGGTATGAAGTCAGCCTGGACAACTAAATCCTCAGCACAAAAGCCTAATTATGTTTTTAGCATCTGCATCTATGTATCAATGTTATGTACTACTTATCTCCATACAGATGTTTCTTTAAGTACAGTTGTAATTATAAACAGGAGAACCACCACAAAATCAGCACAACTGTCATAGACCTGTGAAACCATCGCAGAGCCAAGCCATGTTGCAGGTGGTGACATACACTGTTGTGTGGGAGTTAACTATTTCCACATTAATGTTACTCAATCACGGTGGCCCATTTTCACATAGCTTGCTGAACTTCAGAAAGTTTGCACAAAGGTTAAGGTTTGACATTTTGAGACAGAATAGCTTAGTCCTCTACCCTCTAGTGAGAACTACAGTAAATAATCAGGAATAGAAGAGGAACATAGACCCTTACTTCATCCCTTTCCAGGGCAGAAGCACTGAAAACATGCTTTTTTTTGACACAAATGCTTATTCTGAGGTCTTCATTACCAGGATTTCCAGTAAAATAGCCATAGGCAAGAAAGCACTTAATCTGACTGTTACATTAGGCTTCCCGAAACCACATGTAGGTGCAATTGTGAGCGCAGGCATAAGAAAATGTCCTCAAACTTCTCACGGACTAACAGAATGATATTTCTATCAATATGTAAAAATGTGATGAGGTCCTACATAAAGGGTAGTCATTTAGTGCTTTAGGATTTCTTTTATTTTTTAAGTGGTGTGATTTCTGTGTTAGTTTATGCAAAGCACGCGTCTAAGAATGAAACAGACTGAGACAGGGCATAACGCCTTGTTCACAACAGCATAATTCATGACTGCACTCAGAAATCGCTTCTCTCTTCAGATTTAGGTATTAGTTCAGAAATGCTTACTTCTAGAAAACAGTACTCTCTCTGAAACAGTTCTACAGATCGCTAATCATGCATTTAGCTAATTTACTGCTGCTGGACATCCGTTATTTCTGCAGTACAGGGTAGATGCAGCACATCATCTTCCATGTTACTACCATCACAGAAACACCGTATGTGTAGGTGTTTGAACCACTTCTTAATCAGAACTTTCCAGTTCTAACAGGTCTGGTGCAATAATTCACTCCTAACACCTAAAATAGACATCCTTCAACTGGACAATTTTCCTACCAAAAGATATGCATCCTTCATCAAAGTATGCTTAGAAGTAAACCGTTGTCTTCTGAAATGGTTTCCACCACATTTCACTGCAAGTTTTCTTGTCCTCGCTTAATGCTCACAACCCATTGGGTGTCACATATTTGGCTGTTAGGGATATTCTCAGTTTTCAGAGCTGGGGGCACAGAGCACACATTGCCCACAGCGGTGACACCGTTGGTCTGTGACAGAGCAGAAGTCCAACCTGACCATAACAAACCACACAGCCCCTCCGAACCCAGAGTCAGACCAGGCTCTGCATCACACGAGCTGCTACGAAGCCTCCATGACTTGGTGCTGCTCATTAGCAGCGTGACTGCTACTTAAGCTTCCCACTGCGCGCGTGAAGGAAGTGGTACCCTGTAAAGTGTCCTACCTTTCCCACTTACATACCCATCAGCCTTTGCAGCCAACGAGACAGGGATCATACAGAAACCACCTTCTTTGTTATCCAGTCTCGAGTCCTCCCAAAGCAGGTCAGCCCAGAGTGTATCCTCTGGATAGAGACCAGCCTGTGGTCCTGCAGTCAGAGCTCATACAGTGATGGGTGTGCACAAGCATCACTGAAAATGATGGCATTTCCACAAGACACCTGCCTTTGCAACCATAAGAATGTTCATTTATTAAGCGTTGGCCGAGTTTTGCTTGGGGGGAAACCCCAAAGCCCATTAGTAGAAAAGCTGTTGTGTGGCAATGAGGCTCCTTTTTACAGCATGACTGTAGCTTCCAAGCTCCAGCTCCCTCAGTCGTGCACATGTCCTGTCCCTGCTCATTTCCAGTTCTGGGGTCCTTGTCCCAGATTTCAGTCTCCTCATTTTAACTTGTCCTTGCTCCCCTATCTTTCAGGAGTCCTCCACCTTAGGTGATTTGTCCCACTCTTCTCACCCTGGCGCTCGTTGTCCTGAGGCCGTGGGAGGAGGAGGGGAACTCTGGAGATAGCCTGCCTGCTCTCACCTCTGCCTCCTGGATGCAAGGAACCATCTTAAGGAAATTTAGCTGCAGAGACCTTGAAAGTCTCCACCAAACCTGTATGAACTGTGGGTTCACAGCTTGCAGTAGGTCTTGCAGGTTGTACAGAGGTAGAACCCTGATACCAAACCCAAGGTCTTTGCTACAGCCTTGATCTCAGTGTCCTGGAGCAACGAAAGAGCAACAGAGGTACCAAACTTTTACCAGTCACCAACACAGCAGGAGTCAAAAGACCTCTGGTCTGTGTGCCAATGTCAAGTCAGTAGCTGAAGCTAGCTGCACAGCAATGCCCTGGTACATAGCTGAGAGTCACTGCTTTGCTCTAGGAGGGGACTGCAGCAAACCCAGTGGTGTCATCCAGACACCACTCACAGGCATGCAGGTACAAGCACGACATAGAGATAATTGGCAGGGTCATTAAGGAAAGTCCATACTCCCTAGTTTCCCCAGGTATAGGTCCCATTTCCCTGTCACACACCTTGAGGTGAAGGAATAAAGTGCCCAACTCAGAACAGCAGCTTGAGAGGAATGAACTCTTTCAGGTGCTTTTCCCCCCTCAGGACAAAGGAGTTCTGCAGGGACCCTCCAAATGGGAGCAGGGAGAGAAGGGAAGACATCCCACCCAACGTGCCACGAGAGGGAACTGCAGCTTCATAAAGAGAAGGGCACAGAGCCAGAGTGACACTTCCCAAAGACCTCGTTTTCAGAGATTGCTGAACCACAGTGACTGCCTGTAACCCAAGCAAACAGCAACATAAAAGTTCAAGCACTGACATGACACAGTTCAACCTACTTTGTTAGTCTGACAGTTATAGGCAAATGAGAACGGGGACCATAACAACAACTGTTAGGCAACTTTTAAACATGCGGTGTTTCCTATAGTCAGTAAATACAGCAATCACCAGGAATAACTTCTCTTGGCATGTAATGACTGCTAAATCATCCGCAAGAAAAAGAAGAACAGCACTGAACAATTCTGCTATTTTAAATGCAACGAAGAGGTCCAAAAAAGGCATTTGAAACAAATACCTGCTACAAAAGAGGAGAGGACTTGTCAAGCCCTGCTCTGTGCATTCTGCTAATTGGACCAACCCACACTCCAAACCATGGAGCATTTAGGCAGAGCATAATCCCACAGCAAGGAGGCTCTTGTCACACAGTAACCTCCCCTCTCCGCTGAGGTGTGTTTCTGACCAGGAATGGGTTCACCCTTTGGCCTGGTTTCTGAGGACTAACTGTTTTGTGAAAGCATTGGATATGCCACTTCCAGTTTAATGCAATCAATTTCAGGCTGACCACAATCTGGTGCACAGCTACTGAGCACAAGTTCTTTCTCCAGGAAGGTTTGAGAGTAGCCCTTAGTGTTACGTTAGTTCCTGGCCCTGAGGAAGAGCAGAGTGGAAAACATGCTGCCATAAGCACAAACCCAAAATGTGCTGAGCCACGCAGAATTGCAGCGGAAGTACTGGAGATAAGAGTAACACCTACTGACCTTGCACTTCCAATAGTCAGCAGTGACCAGGAAACGACCGTTTTCCCCCCCAGCAGACCAACCATTTCTGAGTTTAGCCTGCAGAAACACCCCACCAGCACCAGTGAGACTCCTACTATATCATTGAGATGCAGTCCACATATTATATTGACAGTGTTATGGAGCTACAAACAGCTTCAGTTCAGTTTACAGCACAGACCACTCAGATTTACCCTAAATATGACAGATTAGATGTAGGTCATCCTACAGTGAGGTTCTTGCTCTTTGATTTCAGTTAAAGTGAGATAAATCTGTGAAATGTGAGTCAGCTCCTAGATGCTCTTGGGGCAATGGGAGTCTGCCTATATACAGACTATGTACATACCAAAAAAGAAACTAAAGATTTGACCTTTATTTACCCAAGCGAGTCTCAATTGACCAAAAGGCAAGTCAGATTTTAATACCATTTCTAGGATTGATTCAGCTCTGAATTAGGCCAACGTCCACAAGTCAACTGCAAGTACAGCACGTCTCTTGGCAGGAAGCCTACACAGAGACTGCAGTGGCACCAGGAACCCGCAAGTTACACAAAATAAACAGTTTGGTGCAAAAATCTGGGGCAGGAGCACAACCAGGAGGACAGATTGCACTGATTTATTCACCACCTTCGCTCCAGCAAGGAGCCCTCTGCTGCAAATGTCTCAAGCAGGTCTGGCTGTCCCAGGGGAACACCCAGCAGGTCAGAGAAGGTGCACCAGCAGTACTAGCAATGAGTCAGGCTCTGTCTGCACAAGCCATCAAGGGGGCCATCTGAAACTATCACTATCAGCAGCAGTGCATGACCGGTGGTGTCAGAGATGCCCTGTTGCAAAGCTCTGGGTCCCTTTGCCCACACGTAAATCCAAGATCAATCCTCAGTGAGGGAACTTTTCCCTTTAGCCAGAACTTCATGACTGTCTTTGTTATACCTTGGGCAAATATTGACTCGGATCCAACAGACTGAAAATATTTGGTTTGCACCAGATGTGGTGCGTATATATCTTTGAAACATTAGCTAAAGGAGTGATTTGGGAAAATAAAAATTCTAGGTGGATGTGTTTACTTTGCAAGGTTGTTCACCTTGTGCTCAGATCCCAAGAAGTGTGCATGAAGGTTTTAACCACAGGAAAAAAGCCGCAACACACAGTAAACCTGTGTGCATGCACGTGCATCTGCAACTCACCCACGTGATAGTGAAGGGCTGAGGATCACTGGTGAGTACGTTAACGAGTCCATACATTCCTGCCCTGAACAGACCTGAGAAGTCTGTCAGGTGAAGAAGAAATTACTGAGCTTGTCATTTCAGGACAGGTCCTCCACAGTACTTGGCATCTAATGCTGGCCCTGCTTTTTCTAAGAACTTGGGCACCATTTCCCTGGCTCCCAGCTGACAGCAGCTTTTGGAAACGCTGACACGGTTTCAAGGGAAGGGAAGGTAACTGCCCCTCCTCTCCCATTTCTCTTGCCTGTGCTGATTAGAAAGAGTTTGAGTAAAAAGCCCGTATCTAAGCAGAGAAACAGTTTTTGTCAGAAGGCTGAAAGAAACAGAGAGGTCGTTTGAGTGGTTTAAGTTGCTTCAGTTTCCCCATGTGTGTCTATTCTCTCCAGCCAAAAATCAGTCAGGTGTGGCTTTGGCAGTTGCAGGGCTTGAGTTATGGGAACCAGGGAAGGGAGGGAAAGCAACATGGGAATTAGAGCAAAAGCACTTCAGCGCCATTCAGTAACCTATGGATATTCCTTTTGTCCAATAATTTCAATTTGGGAGTCAATGGGCATTCATTTTAGGGGCCTTTCAGAAAGAACAGGAATGTGAAAAGAGGTGCTTTTCCATATTTACCAAATAAGCATAGAAGAAAATAAAACCCCTAGACTTATGTTCAGTATATTCACAGGAGGAATTCTAGTAAATATTTGTCTTCTGGACAATTTAGGGCCAAACTCAATAAGTAGAAGTTTGTACATAACAGAATTATTGTCTGGGGCTGGTGGGCTGTAAATTTACAGCAAAGCTCTTTGACCACCTCTCTTAAAATAATCCTCTTTAAGTCTGCAACACATTCCAGGCAGCACTTGAGAAGTACAACATTTTGCTGAGACTTTTTCCACAAGTGAATCTTTTCATCAGATAGGCAACACCTGACACCTGGGGCTCTCGTGCCCTCTGAACAGTCAACAGATATTGCCCAGAGCAACAAAAATGTGCAAGCCACACACTGATCTGGATGTACACCTACCTCTAATGAACTGCCTCCCCACCCCATTGGAAATTCAGGGGTGTTGGAGCTTTCCTGGTCATGAAAGCCAACCCATCCCTCCAGACAGCTTACCTACAGGCTTGCTGTGAATCCCTGCAGGAAACTAACCCTGAAAACTTTACTCAGACACTAAGCTTGCATTGAAATCAGATAACACTTGGGAGTTGCAGGAACATCGCACCCCCCAAAAGGGGAGTTACAGATTGGTTTCAACATGAGAATTGGTTAAACCAGGACTAGAGAAGAGATTGAAACTTTGGCCATGTGTTTCCTTGAAAATATTCCCTTGTGCCACAAGTTGACTATCAGAGGCCAAGACTCTCCACGGGTTCAGGAATAAAGATTATTTTAGAGGAGCCCCTAGAAAGACAGTTTTCTGTACTCATGGTAAGGTAGTTAAGCTGAGGCCACAGTGTCACAGCAGCACTCAGAGCCTTCTAACGCAGCTGTAAATCCAGAAAGGCCACTTTGAGGTTTCCCCCTGCCAAGGAAACTCTTTAGATGTCTTACAGTCAATGTGCCTCATACCTGGAGATTTCTGAGCCATCATCCCCACCAGCAAGGCTTTCCACACACCCCTCCCCAGCTAATAATTGATGGTCCAGCACGCTCTTATCTCTGTGTGTCAGAGTGAGTTCAGCTAGGTTTTCCTTCCTCAGGATCGCAGCATGTATTGGAGTACTCCATCTCCCAAGTTCAGGTCATATTCCCCTTTCAAGGTATATGAGGCATTCTGGTGAAGGAATCAAATCACTCCAGCACCACCTCTTGAATCCTTAGCCTGATCTTTCTGGCTACAGCTGCCCACAGCCTGGACATGCCAGATGCACTTGCGCACACACATTTTCTCTCAAGTATTGTGGTGGAGTTTCCTCCACCTCTTTGTCAACCACTGTTACAACATACAACCAAGCACCACCGTTAGCAAGATGTGCAATTACCCTATTTGAAATTTCTCTTTCAAGTTAATAGGACTGCAAACGCACAAGGAGTCCCTAGCAGGTCTCTGTTGCTGTGGATGGGTAGAGCTACACATGATCTCCCCTGGCCCACAGCTTTCTCCTACTGATGCCATCTTCCCTACTCCCCCTGCTCCTCTGCCCTGACCAGCCTTTACACAAAGGGGCATTTTAGTTTGGTTTCGTCCAAGTGAAGAAGTCCTCAGGGCATCATATAAAGTTGTTAAGTCAGATTCTCAGTCACACGAAGACAGCTTTGTACAGAGCTAACAATAAAAAGGATCTTTGAAAAGCCCTTTTACTGCTGGAGAAGGAATCAGGCCCATTTCATGCTTGTTTAAATTGACAAAATACTTTGTTATGCTGTGAACAACATGAAACCTCCCAGAAGCATGGCTGGGGCAGCTGCGGTGTCAATGCGATCTGAGATTATGCCATGTCCCCTGCTGGGGACCATGCTAAAGGGGTACTTTAGCTCCTTTAGCCCATATATACCTGATCTCAGTCACCACCCTTTAGTCACAATAAACTTAAGAGCACCTCTTCGGAGTAAAGGGACTGAAAGAACAGGAACAGAGCACCCCAAACATAGGCCAGATGTGTAGCAGGGCAGGAGAAGGGCTGTGCGGTCACAGGCCTGTCCCTGCCATGCACCGGGCTGGCTGGGAGCTGATGTGTGGGAGCCAGCTCTTGGCAAGGGCACTTGCCACCAGCTCTCACATAGATGTGACCCCCGTCTCTCACAGCGTGGGGGGTCAGGGAACACAGCACTGAATCACCCCACAGCAGCAGCAGAGAACAGGCACAGCAACGTCCTCAGCCTAGCTAGGAGAACAATAAGAAGCAGTTTTTTGGGTAGGAAGCGAGGCCTGGTATTCGTTGGCTTCTACAGCATTCAGGAAAATAAAGCACAAGGAAACAAGGGTTTATTTTTTTGTTGGGACTTTTTTACCTTTTATCCCCCCTGCAAAACAAAGCCCACCAGACCTCCAGCATTACCAGGCCACTCTGGTCAAGAGGCAGTGGTACCACCATCGGTGACTTGATTCACCCACCAATACTTGTGCCCTCAGGGAGGTTCACTGATTATCAGCTGAATTCCCACCACGCAGCTAACCAGGAGAGGGATCGGACAGAGGGTAGTAACATTTCCCCAGGAGACTCTCACTACCAGCAACGACAGAGACCCTCACTGTAACAAATGCTACACATCTAGTCATGCTGCTTAATTGTAGCATTTCCCCCAATTTGGGTGAACAGCAGCAGAACCCAACCCAGATGGTGCAGTTGTCCTTCTGTGTTACTCTTTACTGTACGGGATCCTTAGGAACCAATACACTTTCTGGGTTGAGAGCCCTCTCTCCTTATGCCTGCATTTTGCAGAGAGCTCCTTGGCTCTCCGACCACTACTGAGATCTAAAACAACAGCAAAGAGAATGAGGTCCTTAACCTTGCCAGAGCATCAGTACAAAGGCTGCAGCAGTCTTCTCCAACATGCGGAGCCCGCAGAAAAAATTGCTTAAACGTGAGATTTCAGCAATCTACATGCAGAGGAACAAAACGGACATCCAAATGGCAAGTGGAAAGAGCCACAGTTAAAACCAAACCACAGCAGACTCAAAAGAGAGAAGTAACGGTCAAATATCTCCCCCTCTGAAATTATTTGATGCAGTCTGAGGCACTTCACACTTAGGCAGGCACGTGCTCCTGCATGGCCCCACATCTGGCTGGAGTCTCACTGTGAGCAACGTGAAAGGCTTCAGACAGAGGTATTTAGAGTTTAGGGAAGAGTAAGAGAGGACAGCACTCACTCCACTTGCATAAAACCCCCTTCCTCCCATCAGTGCAACCGTTCTTTTCCATCCCTGCAAGGGTCTGTGACGCAATTGGGGCTGGGGAAACCAGGACGGAAGCGCCCGCTGGAACATCACCCCCCCTCGCCTGGAATGAAAGGAAAGGTGTCAAACGGTTTTGCCACCTCAACTGGCCACAGAAATCAGTCCAGAGATTACCAAACCCCTGTAGGAAACAACGGCAGCAAGCCCTGCCAGAGCCAGGTCTGGCTTGATAAACAGGGAAGGAGCGAGGCTCCCCAGCTCCTGGGGCAGTGGAGCTCACAAGCAAAACACCTCAGCCGTGGTGAAAATATCACACAGGAAGGAGTTTCTTCTCGATTGCCATTAATGTTAATTTACGGTACTGAAAACACAAATAATTCCAAAACTGACCGACAGCAGATACATAGAGTACGCAGCAGGGCTGAGCAAAGGTCAGGCCCCTGCAGCGAGCTCAAAGCCCAGCACAGGCACACAGGAAGACCCAGCTCTTTGCTCTCAGAGCTCGGGGCACCAGTGCCCTGACTCACACCCGCTATTACTCAGTGCGAGCAAGAGCATCCTGGACCAGCGGGTCCGAGCTACCCAACTGCCAGGTGTGCAGTATAAGGGATGTCTACACCCACAACCACCGCTCCTGCAGCAGCTCAGAGAGATGGAAGGAACAGCTACCTAAAGAGGATCAAGACCATTTTTTACCTATTGCCTTTCAGGAGCTGGTCTCACCCTCCTGCCCGCCTGTCTGTGTTGCTGTGTTTCAGAGAGGCAAAAGCCAACAGCAGAGGCAGAGCTGACAGTTTGTGAAATTGGGAATTTAGTAGGTTTAACAGATAACATAAGATCCCTTGGCTTAAATCAGGGTAAATTAGTCGCTAGGTGTGGCCGCTGCAAGCAATTTAGACCAGGTAAATGTCTAATCTCTTCTGGCTGATCACTTAATGAAATACAATTAATTTGTTGTGGCTCTTCACTGTGATACTTAAACTTTCCTATACAAAACACTGAAAACATCTATTTTGCCCCTTTCCTTGTCAGATGAGTGTACTCTTTTGAAGTCCGAGAGTTGTGTTTCCTGTCTCTTGCACTGATACCTCTTTTTACCCTTTGAACTCACCTGTTGAGTCTACCAGTGAGATTTGGGAATGTATTATTCATAGGAAAAAAAAGAAATAAAGTGTAAAACATAAGCAGTATATCATACTGAACTGTCTTTCACCTCAGAGGATTACAATTTCCCTTTAATGCTAGCTGGCTACATTACAGTAACTAAATCAACAGAATATATTGGCCATTTTAAACGCGTGCCTGCCAGTGCCCTTGGCTGATAAGCCTCCTCCGTCCCCTACACCAAGGAGGGAGCTGGCAGGACGAGCCAGTGGCCGAGGTGGTTTCTGGGCTGCTTGAGCAGAGGATTCCAGCGTTGCTGCAGCTGCTGCTGCTGGTGCCTTGGCAAGCTGGGCCTGGGCGAGCTGGGGGTGGATGTGCCCCATGCACGGCAGTATCCAGCTGGCTGGGAGATCACACACATGTCAGCAAGTTGGCTGGATGGTATTAAAAGGTGGAAATAATTTCATTAGCTGTCACTTTTTTTCTTTCTAGGTTTGTCTTATTCAGTACTTGTCTGTCGTGTCATCTCTACTGAAAAAAAAAATCCAGATGAGAAGCAGCATGTTGGAACAAGCACACAAAAGTGGTTTGCTTTCATCTTATTTGAAAGATTTATCACATGCTGCAGGTTAATCCGTTAGGCAACATTATTCTAGCAAGGTGTGGTCAGCATTTTTGTAATGTATGAAACATTTTCTTCCAGATTTATGTGGTCCCTCAATTTACAGTCCATATGTTGTGTATATTACAAACTGATGTGAGAAAGACTCAAGAAATTTTCTGAGACTCATGTGTTAGGTTTTGGGTTTTTTTTTTTCTTCCCCCAGTAGGGAAGTCCAAGACACAAGGATATACCTGTACCCAATGCATATTCAGATGCATCTGCAGCTTTAGATGCGCAAATATCTTTTCAAATCTGGTTCCATCACTTTACATGCCTTATAATGCATTACAGACGTTTACATGCCTTAAATCTATTTAGTTTGCTTCATCACTCAGAGGAAAAAACTGGAAACCACTACTATCCTACTGACAGTTAAAAAAAAAAAAAATTACGCTTGACATTCTCAGCAGCCACCTCCACTGCAGGTGAAAACAGACAGACAGACAGACAGAATGTGACCTGGCAATCCAGTAAGGTCTAGGATTTAGCACGGAAAATCTCTGGAATTTTAACTCTGAGCAGGCATCTCATAAGATCCCTGCTAGAGAAGCACTTAATTGACTTACATGCATATTTCAGTGGTTTTCTAAATCAGAATTCCCTCAAAGGGCTGTATGCTGAGCTATATTTCACTATTAAGTTTAGAGTAAGCCCCCAAATAATAAATAAAGGCAAAATCCATTCCTGATGCGAACTGGAGTTATGCTGGAGATGAATTTGACACAACTGACCTGTTTGGTTTTTCTTTCTTAAGGAAGGAAAATGCAGAGACTTGAGGAACACTCCTTTGTCAACGCGCAACAGCAGCACAGCTTGCAAATACAGTTGCACGAATCTTGCAATCTTTCACCCCGGGGCTTATTCTAGAAACTTCTCTTCCTCCCTCCCCCCCATCAACTGCAACAAAAGTTTTGCTTGAGGAAGGAGCAAGACCCAAAAGAGCTGCTCTCTCCCTTGTGTTGCAATATTCAATCTGAGTGTTACTGTCACCTTTTGGAAACTGACTATAGAAAACACAGATGATGTTTGCATATTTTAATTTTAAACATCTCTGCTCGGCATAAGGATGGAACCTAATAAGTTGCTTTGTTTCTGCCTCATGAATTAATTCACCCTGCTAACTGATTTGGATAAGGCATTTTGATTCCAACTAATAAATTTGTTTTCTGCACAGGCAAAACAACTTTTGGAGGCAAAGTAACAAGTTCATTAGCTTGCCAGAAGAAGTACTTCTATAATATCTATAAGGAATAGACTTTTTCTTTTTTTAACCCACTTGTTCCACCCATGTCTTAAATCAATCAGATAAATTCACCTTGTTTTTCAATGCCCTGAATCCTGATAGCTCTGCACACCTGATAGGTAATTTAATCATCGTTGATGTGGATGAACACAAGCTCAAATTAGCTTCTGAAAGACTTAGTCGTCCTGTAGATAGCTCTGCCTTTCCACTTTTATGCAGGAACTGAGCTTCACCAACTGGTTAGCTAGAGGTGTCATTAAAAATTTACAGAAAGAAACAAAGGTGTGCTCCAGCGTCTCTCCTTACCCTTTCTACTGTTACTCTGGCAGACAAAAGGTATGGAACCTGCTTCATGAATAATGAGTCATGTAATATGCATAATGCATTTTTAATGGCACACAGTAATAACATTGAGAGAGATATTTCCAATCTTCAGACTTGCACCGTGGCCTCTCAGTAGCCTGTTCTGATTCTCCCTAGATAGGTCTTCTTTTCCTCCCCTTCATTTCAAATTCTTCACCTTAAAGCCAAGACTTTTTCCCAGAGGTAGCCGGATTTCACCCAAATCGGCAGCTGGGCTGGCAGGGCTGGCAAGGCAGAGAACACCCTCTTGTGCAGCCACTCACCGCCATTTAAAGGGGTTCAGGCCTCAGCAATGGCTCAACACCAGTGCCCTGAGGGTATATCAGTAAGTTCCGAGACAATCTGGGCGAAGATATGCTTAAACCAATAAAAACACCTGCCGAGTCTCTTCCCTTGAAGAACAGTCTTGCCACCCAGGCTGTGTCCATGCTGGGGAGCCCTCGACCCCACCAGGAGCTGCCTCCCCCGGCCACCCAACCCAGCCAGCAGGGCAGCACTGGGCTCCCACCACACCAGTTGTCTTGTTAGAAAATAAGACGCTCTGAGGGGGCGGGCACACATTGATTATTGTATTTTTAAAGGTAGATGCCAGTAATTGAGCCCGCTGCGGGTCTGCTGGGCTAAGGCCTACCTGCAGGGAGGGAGGCTGTGCCCGGCAGGAAATGGGCCTCCTGAGGAGAGAGGGGCTGGGGACGGCTGCTGCGCCCTGGCCGCCCTGTGTCCGGTACCCCTGGCCAGCGCTCACTCCGTCCACAACAGCGGCTTCCCTGTGAAGTAAATATTGAGGGGGCAGCCCCAAGCTGTGCCACCGGCTGAGCTGCTCCTCGGAGCCTCCCCCGGCCTGGGCAAGGCCTTCCCCGTTATCTCTTAGTCTCCTACTGACTTCTACATTAATTAACCCAGCATAATGGGCCTAATGTTGTCTTCAGAGCACCTGGCAGATCCTGTGGTGCCTATGCTGCAGCCTCTTACCCTGACCACTGTCATTGTGTGCCATGCTTGTGTTTAATAAAAGCCCCATCTGTGAAGTTTTGGTGTGGGCAACTGTGTGTGGAAGAGCTGATGTGCTGGGTTAGCCCTGCAGAGATATGCCCCAGCCCCAGCCTGCAAGGGCAGCCCTGCGAGGATGGGGCTGCAGCTGAAGTTCTTGGAGGTGTCTGAAAGCAGAAGCACAGAGGGACCTGGGTGGCACCATGGCAGGTGGAGTGCCACGGCCCTCAGGTGGGCAGGGTGCCCCGAGAGATGGGCCAGCCCAGCAGGGGCCTCTCCTCACTGGTTTCATCCAGAATAAAAGTACAAAGCTGGAAACAAGAGTATATATCCATGTGGGCACACAAGGCTATGTGCACATGTAGAAGCCCAGGCTGCCATGCTGTGCCCTGCTGGGAAAAGGACAAGGGCCCCCTCTGTCATCCTCCTGCTTCCCTTTTGTATGAGCTGCAACTGCCAGATGGAGCAAGCCCTGCTGACAAGGCAGGCAAAAGGCTATTCTCCGAGTCCCAACAGGCTTAAGTATAAATGATGGACCTGCTGCTCAGGTGTCCCTGCAAACTTCCACGCACAGACATTTAATCTTGGGGGAGGACATTCAAGTTCCTCCTGGGCTGAGCAGAGACTTCTGGCAGTCTACATGTCCAAAGCAGACACTTAAAACTTCTGTTTCCTCTCTAAACCCTTTTATGGTGATAGTCCTAAGCACAGTATACCCCCAGTCTTCAGAAGTGTGAACTGTTTAACTGAAATCAGTGGGAGTTGGACAGATAAATATGGCAGTGGTGTTCTTGAATCACCAGAGACCTTGTGCAAATTCTGCTGTGCCTACATTCCCTCCTCAAATGCCATAGCCCTGACAATCACCGTGCTGTACCATTGTAACAGCTGACGTTCTGAAGTTCTGAAGATGTGCTGAAGTTACGTATTAAATCAAAATCACTCTGGACCATCCTCAATACTTTATTAACTTAAAACATTGTTCCAATAAATATGTGCCAATAAACATAAGACACTCCATAAAATCTAAATAAGAACATTTACAAACCTGTCAACAAAGTAAAAACAGCGTTTTTCTAACTGAGGTACATGCAGGGTCATTTAAGGCAAATTCAGTCAATTATACTTTTATAATGATTCCTGCCCACCTCAGCTCAGTTTCCCTTTAAAAAATAAAAAACAAATATACAAATGATGCTATTGAGTAGCTATTTTTCAGTTACTAGAACAAGCCCAGAGTGTGTAAGCCAGTAATGGTTCTGGACAGAAAGTCTGTCCTCCTGCCCTCCTCAGTCACTTGTTGGATGGGTTTCTAGTTATAAGGCGTAACTCTGTGCTTTGGCTTTTCCATTTGTCTTTCACAAGCTTCCTTCTCCCCAGTGGATGTAGCAAGAAGTGATCCCCCCCCATGCCTCAAACACACAAGCACACAGCCAGGCCTTGAACAGAGAGAGGTGGCTCTGGGAGCATAAAAAGGGCCTTTCTATAACTGTTAATGCAGTTCCTGATTTGCACCAGAACAAGTGAGAGCACGATCAGGCCCAAGCTGGTACCTTTGCTTAAAAACCAGCAAGATGTCAAACTGCACAGTTCAGCCCTGACCCTCCAGGTTTTCCTGAGAGGAAGCCAAGAGTAAAGCCATTCAGCACTGAAACTCAACCAAGGCAAGCACTCCCTACACCACATGCTGATGGCTCTCTGTCATTACCATGTAAACACTGTTATACCCATGTTTCCCTGCAAGGTGATTCAA
The DNA here is from genome assembly GCA_008658365.1 of Alca torda. Classification (NCBI taxonomy): domain Eukaryota; kingdom Metazoa; phylum Chordata; class Aves; order Charadriiformes; family Alcidae; genus Alca; species Alca torda. The sequence continues at coordinate 16,416,643 of CM018087.1, read as the reverse complement.
GCTACTGAAAACTTCAGGGGGTTCATCTTGGCCATGGGAGAAATATTTTCCAGCTTAGAGATATTTGGTAGCTTATCCATCTTTGGAGTATCAGGCTTCATAACTAAAAGGCTTATTTTCCAGTGTTATTTCAGAAACAGAGAGGGGAAGAGAAAGAGAGAAACCCCAGCCTTTAATTTCCGCTTTCACAGTCATTCAGGTTGAGCTGTCAATGTATGGCCCTGTCCTCTTCTTTCCTCTCCAAGCTCCTGGTCAGAAAGGTAATGCCAGGGTCTGTGCTCAGGACAGGGCTTGGGTTCAGCGGGGAAGCCAAGGGAGTCTGTTCTCATAGTGTTGTAGATGCTTTCCATGTTGCAGCTGGGACTCATTTCAGGCCATGCTGTGTCTCCCGGTGTCTCCGTAAATCCACTTTCCGTTGGAAGCCTTTGCCACACAGATCACAGCCAAAGGGCTTGAAGCCTGTGTGCTTCCGACTGTGGGTGATGAGGTTGGAGCTCTGACTAAAGGCTTTTCCACACACCTGGCACTTGTGAGGCTTCTCACCTGCAAGCAGAAGGAGGGAGAGAGAGAAAGAGTGTGAAAGAGGCAACATGCTGCTTACACAGGACCAGAGCAAACAGGAAATGCACACTAGGCCTTAGAGCTACTCAAAGGGATTCCTGTGAGATTACCAAACAAGTCATTCTTATAAAAAACATGCAATTTGGAACCCCAAAGCATTAGCTGAGCCTGCACTGCAGCTGAGCAGGCCTGGACTTGGCTGCAGCTCCATCGGTCCAGTATAGTCCTGGGAGCAGCCTGAAGCACAGACCACTCTCAGGAACCCACAATTTGTGAATACATTTGGCTGCATGGGGTCTGTGTGATTTAAACTCGCTTTGTGTCCTAGAAACATCAGGAACTCCTGGAAAGACCACCAGGTCATGCTGAATGTCTGACATGAATTTATTATAGCATCAGCATGGGGGCAGGTAGAATAGATAGATGGAGGTTGTTAAGCCAAACCCAGTGACCTGTAGTCTGTCCCCAAAGGAGGTATGAGGGCCCTTAAGTGAACCCTGAAGGGCAAGGTTCATCCAGAGATTTGCTTTTCTCTCCATTGCCCACACTGAAATGCTAGCAGTCCCCTCGAGCCAACCCTGAAGTTCTCCTGCAGGCAAAAAGTGTAAATGGGAATGAATCCAGCCTCCATAACTTCTCCTACGGAGGGGTCAGTGGCAAAACTCCATTGGCCTCCATGGGAGCAGGATCTCAGTGCATTTTCCGCATTATCAAATAACGGATAAAAGAGAACCCAACCACAAAACCAAGCTTGATTTTCAGAATGGCTTTGCACCTGCAGAGCCCACTGACTGGAGCAACAAACTCTTTGCACGTTTGAAGATCAGATTCTTCAAAACATAAAATAATACAAAACGTGTTGGAGGCTCAGTTCACAACTGTATGCTGCATATGAAAGGGATCCCTGATTCTGTTAAGGACCGTTTTTTGTATTAGCAACTTAAAAGCCCAGGCAGTTTCTTATCTCACAACAAAATAAGGGTTTTGACTGACTCAGAATCTGTCTGAAGTTCTACTTAATCAAGACTTATTTGAAAAAGTTACTATGGAAATACTTTTTGTATTACTTCCCAAATAGTTCATTTTCATCCAGTAAACATCTGGTGGAAAATCTTTATAAGTAACATTTATTGTTCACTGTTTGTCATCTAGAAAAGTCACAACTAAGCAGCACTACATATAATACCATCTTTCTACACATTCGCCATTTTTAGCCTTCACCCTCGATACCTGCTAGTGGTCACTATCAAGAAACAGGATTTTGGTCATCTGAACTTTGGGTTTGGCCAGTACAGCTGTTAATTCGTGTCTACAAATGCTTCTGTATCTCACACATAATTTATTTCCCTCTAATTAAATGAATGGTGCAGGTCTGAAAGGCAAGATTTTCTTTCCTGATAAATCTGCCTTCTCACTGAATGATATTTTAAAAACAAGTTCCTTCGGTGATTCACCTGCACTTTTTTAGTTTCCATGTTTATTACTAACAGTGAAACTTGAGAACTCTGCACCTCTCCTTCCATTCTGTACCAAACTGCAGACATTTCTCAGAAAGTCCGTGTGGAAGTGCAGACAACCTCTGAACAAATATTTAGACTAAGAGCTGGACCCTAGGCCCTCCAGCTTAGTGATTGATCTAGAGGAGGAGACGACTCCTGCTGTTCCTATTGTAAATTGGTAGATCATGCAAAAAGAAATGCTGCAATCAAATTCACCTGTCATTTTCCAGGGAACTCAGCTGTAAATCAAGGTTACACGAATATAATACTCTACAAATCATCTTACACAAAAGCCCTTTGAATAAACATTGGTGGATCCCATTAAGGGAACACCGATTGGATTGCGAGGATTTGGGTTATTTTGCAGCTGCTGTTCAAGAAACCACATTCAAATCACCCTCCTTTGCACGAGTAGAGCTCAGATAGAATGAACAGCAGCAGGGCAGTGAGAAGCACGGGGAGGTGCATGTAGTGTCAGTGTAGACTGCTGCAGAAAGACCCCTTCAGCAAGCCGCCCCCATAGTTGGAGCTCAACACCAGCAGCTGCAGGGCTGACCTGTGTGAATGAAGGTGTGTTTCTTCATATCAGATTTCTGGTGGAATCGCTTCCCGCAGTACTGGCATGGATAGGGCCGGGTGTCCGAGTGGATGAGCAGGTGGGTGGACAGAGTAGAAGACCTCTTAAAACTCTTGCCACAAATCTTACAATCAAAGCTGCGTTCCTGCAGAGAGAGGAGCCCAAACACACTAATGTTACACCACACCAGTGATCACACCAGCAACAAACTGCCCAGCAGCATATCATTGTTGCCCTTTCTGCCTTAACAAGCACTTCCACTTCTCCAGAGAGCTGGGCTGGCCTGAGGAGACACTAACACTGGCATGATAGCACCACATGATAAAAAAAGATAATGCACTCTCTCCCAGTACTATGCACTGCTCCTCACAAAAATGTAATTGAACAGCGGGAATACGCAGGTGGGAGCAGCCCCAACCGACCAGACAGAGTCTGCCTGTACGTTGCAAGAGGGGCCCAAGACATGATCACTCCACTGGGAAGCCCAACAGCTGCAGCACTGTTCAGAGGCCAGCTCTCCACTGTACACAGAAAGTGGGTGCTGAGGTCTGCTGGGCCCTCCTGGGAAATCTCTGTGGCAGGCTGACTTCTGCTGGCAGGGTAACAACTAACTGCTTATTTGTAGTTCCATTAAAATTCAAGTGGAAGGTATCTACAGCACCTGGGGAAAACAGCTTTTTGGCTTACTAGTTTAACATATCAAAATAAATGCATGAAGACCTTGCTGTCTCTCTCCTCTCCTTCACACACTCCTCTCCACCACTTTCTTCCACCATAAATCCTCTCTTCTTTTCATCCCTTAACTACCATCACACCTTCCTCTTCCTGCTATGTTTTCATACAATCACCTTAGTTTATTGGGCTTTTAATGCACCCTCCATAAAATGTTGTCCCCTCCATGGACACAATATACAGTGCTGCTCTTTTCATCATTATTTAATGGGTGATATTTCCCCTCATTGTGTGCTTTGCTGTTGCACACTCATGAAACTGTAAATAAAACAGCTAGAAAAAAAAAAACAACATTGCTGTAACTCTACCCTCCAAAAGCCAATCTGAAGAAGGAAGATTTGCCAGGTCAAGTGGGTGGGTGAAGGGGAAATGTGGCACAATATCAGCAGGTGGAAAATGTTACAAGTCCTCCTACCAAAATTAACTACCATATTCTTTTGGTGTGTGACTCAGAGTGTGTCGAGACGGGTGAAGTCTGTGTTCTATACCTGACTGGGCGTTCAGATGTTCCCTGCACAGACACAATGACTACAAACAAGGGAAGACTCACTTCTTTGGGGGAGGGGAGGAGAAAGAATGAGGAGAGCTGCATCGAAAGAAAGCACAGTGAGTTGCTTAAGCTGTTAAAAAAGGTCGACATCCGCATTACAATTTCCATCTCTGAGCGTGAAAATTTATTATTTATTATCTGTTACTTCTGGAGTGCCAAAAGTGCCCTTTGCTTAATAGAGATGCACGCACGGTCTGGGGAATGGAAACAAAGCCCGTGTTCTTGAATTTGTTTATATGCTCCTTTGCTCACTAGCTGCCCACCCTTTCCTCTGCCTGCCACCATATTCTTCACCCATAACTGCCCACTGCAGCCCTACCACGTTCTCTTTCTCTCCTCAGTTTAGATGCCCACTTACTGCCCTGTGATTGCCTTCACGGCCTCCCCAGAACTATCTGAAGCAAGCAGCTGGCCCTGGCCCTCGGACCTTCATCCTGGCAGTCCGCCCCGCTCTCACCTGCGAGTGCACGGCCTTGTGCTGCTCCAGGCTGACTGCATGGCCGAAGGTCTTGCCACACATGTCACAGGCAAAGGGCCTCGTGCCACTGTGTGAGCGGCGCACGTGTACCTCAAGGCCATGCGGCGTGGAGAAGACCTGAGCAGAGAGAGCACACAGGGTCAGGCTTGCCAGGGACAAGGGGCTGGGGAAGAGTCATAACCAGTGTGGAAGAAAGGGATCCTTACCTTGCTGCACTTGACACACTTGTAAGAGCCAGCGCTGATGAGCAAAGGGCGGCACAAGAGGTCTGACTCCACTTTGATGCCACCTGGCCCCTTCTCTTGCTGCAGCCCAGGTTGCGTCTCAGCATAGAGTCCAGGTGCTGCTGCCTGTGGCCGCTCAAACAGCGCCGGGCCTGGGGAGCCGAAGTCACCATAAAGTCCAAGGGAAGAACTACACTCTGCACCATAGAGGGCAGGCTCGGAGCCTCGCTCGCAGAAGAGCCCCAGGGCTGAGGTTCGCTCCAGCGTCGGGCAGGGCCTGTAGCTTTGCACAAGGTGCCTCAGCTCGGAGCCACCCAGGCTGTTCCACACGTACGGTTTGAAGGGCACTGAGAAGGGGGATGCTTCTTCTAGGGACGGACACACAGATCGCTCTGAGGCTGCAGAAACACAAGGGCATGGGAATTAGTGCACTTCAGTATCATGGGCGCCCCCATACTATCAAGGGCCAGAATCGTATCAACACCCAGATTTGTGCCCAGAGCCAGACCCATGTACTGCACATTAAGGCTGCCCTTTCATCTCTAGTGGGAGGACATTTTATATTGCACAGTAGGGGTTGTGCATCCAGTACTACCTACTTACCTGCTCTCCCAGCCAAATCATTTAAAGAAGCCACCAATTCTGTCTACGTCCATCTCTGGGTGCCCAGGTGTGTACATATTGATCTGACTGTTGAGACACTAAACAACTCAGTCTGCAATTTCCTTTGGTTTTATCTGCAGCTCCTCTGAAAAGTATACCTACTATGTCCCAAGATGGGCATCAAAGCTGACAGTCCACATATTTAAGCTCTGATGTAGATCCCACACATCCATATAGCAAATATGACATTATGGAGGTGCCAGAAGGCACAAGCGTGCCGAGATTTACCTGTTCAACAAAACTAAAAACTGCTTGTTGCACAATTTAATGCCCAAATCTAGTCTCTCAACTTCATGCCACAACTCTCCATAACTATATTACAGCATAATTGAAATAAAGAACAGCTTCTGAGGTGCTTGCATGTCATGCCTCACTTTTTCAGAAAAAAATAAACTAAAATCAGTCCTCATCTGAAATAAAATCATGGTTGTTTCAAATTGGTCTGAGTTTCTCCAAGTAAAGAAACTGAGTCCAACCAAAACATAGAGCTTCACAAAATCATCACCTTTGGCAACAGCATCTGACCAAGGCAGCGTGCACCAGAACGTGAATCACACTTGGGGGGCTCATAGCAGTCTGATGCACTGGCACAAACACAGCCTTTGAGATCGGTGTCTAAAGGCACAAATTCTCGGGAAGCCTTGCATAGAGGAAAGCACAGTTGGGCAGGGAAGATGAGGTAGCAGACCCCAACTGTATGCCAGAGATGTTGATTAACGCCCAAGGTGCTCTGCTTTCACTCTTTATCACAACAGGCAGCAGCACTGGGAGAGTCAAATCTCTCCACTGGACAAATGTTTTAGTGAACCAAGGAAAAGATTAATCAATTAACTGATGAAGTGCTAATGCCTTCACAGAAATATTGGCACCCCTTACAACTTAGGCTTCCAGAATAACCTGCCTCACTCAAAAATTTTTCCACCCACAATTGCCCTCTTGCTTTTTGTCATTCCTGTCAGCTTCACAGCTCCCATGGCTTTCTCAACCTTCAACAAACCAAGATAGCCAGGGGTGGGCTAGGGAAGGAGGGCATGATGTGTTAGTCTATCCATTTGGATAGGCCGATGGTCACTGAGGATTATAGAAGGGAGTGGGAAATGAGGTGGAAATTGAGCTTTGAATGACCTGACTGTTTCCTACCTTTTACATAATTTCAGATGTTAACAGTCTCAAACTCTTCCATTCAAATTAACAGTCTTTTGGTTGGAAACATATGCGCACATACCAATTGGGACATTTGAACATAGCGATGAAATCAAATTAGCTGACATGGTGCTGAGCATGATTTTTCCTGTTCTGCACTGACTGCAAAGTTGTGGTCAGCGTCGCATCATCTATCTTGTGTCTCTGCAACCAGTTTCAGTGTTGCCAACTCTCACGATTTTATCACAAGATTCAAAACTATCTTAAAGCCCCAGCTCCTGAAACTGCATGATTTCATCAGGCCCTCAGCTTTCCTTTTGTTTGCTTGTTCTTAACTTTTTTTTTCCTCTTAAAGTCAACTTCTAGCCCAGACTGTAAAGAAAAGCAAGAAAACGTAAACCCTCAATATTTCAACACTAGAACTGAATATCCATAAGGTATTACTTACAATCTTGATTTCTAAGCCAGTTCGTGGAGAGGGAAAGCTGACCTGATTTTTGAGCCCTTGGAATTGGCAACACAGGACACGGAAAACACTGCACCACAGATCAGTTTGCGTGCAATGTTCCTTCCATCACCTCACACGCATTGGAGACCTCTCAAGCACAAGTGCAGGGGAGCCACTCACGCTATACTTCTCAGGGGCAAGCTCAAGCCATCTAAGACATGTACCCAAAGCAACCTGCAAACCCTGCTCTGCCACACTGCAGGGCAGTTCTGTGCCTGCCTGTCCTCCACTATGCAGCATCCAGGCCTCCTAGGGGTGAGCAGGGAGGGACACATTCTCCCTCTTCTTCCTAGCAATTCTGTGCAGCCTTTGTATAGACCACTTCTGAGAGACAAAAACATCAATGCTCTTTTTTGAAGGCAAAGCAAATCCAACCCGAAATGGTTGGGAACAGATTGATATGCACAGCAAAGAAAGATTCAAGTGTCCTCCTCCGAAGACCACAAAACACCACGCTCTCTGCATAACTCCATTATACCCAGTAAAAGCCCCCCTCCAAGACTGCAGCTACAACAAACTCATCAGGACATACTAATATACCGCTGCACTGAGCTATCAGGCACCTTCTGTATATGCAAACGCATGTGATTACAAACACACTTAGAAAGTGAGGTTAAATAACAAAGTGATTTGCACTGATGGAGTCAACAGTGTATTAGAGCGTTAACAAGTATTGTGTCTGTGCGTGCCCACCTGGATCGGCAGCAGAGCACTCCAACACAAACCTGAAATCTGTCTTTCACTGCCTACTGAAGTGCAACCTGCGCCTATGTTCACTTCTAGGGATAAGGGGTGATAGTGCTACTCACTGCACCTGCCCTGAGCATGATTTAGAAACACCATTTCTCCTCTGCCCTGCCTGTCAAAGCACATAAACTATGCCCCACCCAGACAAACACAATCATAGAAATCCAGTCTCTGGCCAGTGTGTCTTGCAGAAGTGACCTAGGCACAAATTCCAGCTTCGTGCTGAATCTGACAAAGCAGCTGGAAGGCAGAGGGGCTGGAGGGAGCTGCAGGAGGAAGCCCGACTATCTAATCTTGCTGCCACTGCCTTCATCATTAACGTAACAGCACCTTTCTTGATGCAGTGAGGTTCATTTAATAAAGCACTTTCCTTACAGTACTTGGAGTCCCTTACCTTCCCATTCATCCTGTGAATGGGATTGGAGGTGGGGGAGGCGTGGGTGGGGAATGGAATCAGCCCTCCCCCACTGTCCCCGAAAAATCTTGATCTGGAGATGTCACCCTCATTTTGCAAAGACACCTTCCCTGGGTAGCTGGATGGTTGGCTGGGAGCTAATGAATTCCACACCGGGGGAAGAAATGAGTGGGGAGGAGGAAAAGGCAGAGCAGCCCTGGTAAATACCTGCTCCATTTTACATCTGTCTTTTAGACACCTCGTGAAAACAGTCTGTTTCCCCTGCAGAAATTGTAATTACTTGGGGAAGGAGGAACAGGACAAATTCGTTAGAACAAAAATTACACACCTTGGTACACTTTGTGCAGAAATATTAGCAAAAAACAGACTGCTGCATTTGATACGGTCTGTCATTTGCAGGCTGAAACTGTCCCGTGGCTGGCTGTGATGATACTGCACAGCATTTTGAATGTCTCCTCAAAGGGCTTTAGGACTCTTAAAAGAGGGGGAGGCTTTAAAATTGCAAACGCACATCATTACAATCAGGCATTGATATGCCAGGGCACTATAAAGACGCAGTGGGAAAATCGGTGGGGAAACGGGACTATGTATTCATTTGCTGGCGTCTGCTGTCAGTTGGTAAAGCTGAGACAATTTTTCCTTCCCTAAGAGAGAAATTTTTTTTTCCAGCTGTCACTTTTTAACCGAGGCAATAAAAAGTGTTTTTTATATATACATATTTTTGTTATAAAATGACACCATTGTATTTTTAAACGAGATAAGTATTCGCGCCAGGCTGGGGACAGCATCTCCCACTGCTCCAACCACATCAAAGGCAGGACGAGGGAGCTAGAGACAGGCGCTGCAGCCATAAGTGTGAGTTTCCTGGATTTGGGGTGTTTAAATCTGACCGTCATTATTTTCATCTGGTTTTTACGAATGCGTTTTTAGAAAAGCAAAACAACAAAAAGAGAGAGAAGAGGGGAAGGGAGGGAGAGGGAGAGATCCTTTTTATAGGCAAGAGGCAAGAAATAACCTGAAAGGGAGTTAGGGAAAACGTCTAGCAGGTAGCATAAAACACAAAGTCAACGCTGTTTACCACAGGTATATAGATAGCCTAGCAGACGTTTTTACTGTCTTAAAAAACATCTAAACTCCGGGTAGCATGACCCTGTAGGATAATGCCAGGACCTTTAAAACATAACTAGCTTGCCTCTAGCAATTAATCAGAAACCAAAAAATCACACCCGATGGCAACACAACTTTCCTACAGCCTGTCACCCGCTGCTCCCTCAGCAGTGGGAGACGGGTGCAAAAGCAACCCGAAAGAGATAACCCAAAAACGAGTGGAAGGGACCGATTTGCCTTCTCCCACCGTGGGAAAAGGCAAATCTGTCCCTTCCACTCGTTTTCGTCGGCGGCACCCAGCCATGAGATATTGCCCCACAGCACCGACACAGTCACACAGCCGGCGCTGGTCGCCCCGGTCCTACCTGGCGAGACGGAGGGCGAGGGAGGTCTCCAGAAATCCTCAAACTCGGACACCCTGTCACAGACGCTGCCCTCACAGCTGGGCGCTGACTCGGAGGTGCCATCGGCAGCCTCGGTAAGGTGGGATTCCGGGGAGAAGCGCCCCTGGGAAGGCTCCGGATCGGGCAGGACGGTGCGGCACAGCCCGGTCTCTTCGGGGATCTTGCTGTCTGCAGGGCAAATGGGGCGACGGGGACTCCTTAGTGCGGGTTCGCGGTGTGAGCCAGCCACCTCCCACGGCGGCCCCACTCCCACCAGGGTTTGCTGCCGGGCTCTCTCCAACCCCGCATCAGCCCCTCCGGCGTCCCGCGGGAGCTGCGGTGCCGTGGGGGGCTGCACAGCTACCGGCCGGTACTGGTGCCGCTGGCAGCGGGGTGATGCGGGGCGGGGAGGCTGTGTCCGTCGCAAGCGAGGCTGCGACCAAAGGTCTCCTACCTGCACAGATGTGGGCTAGCACCGTCTCCAGCTGCAGGCTGTAGTTCTCGTCGGCGGAGCGGGGCTGGTGGTAGCTGTGCGCTTTCTTGCTCTTCACTAGGAAGGACCTCGGCATGGTGGGGTGCTGCCACGGCCGGCGCGGCCGCACTCCCTCTCCAAGCGCCGGGCGCGGCGGCGGCGAGCGTCACCCCCGAGTCTCCCGCGGGGCGGCGGCGGGGAGGCGACCTGCGGGGAGGCGCCGAGCCCGCCGGTGAGGGCCGGGGGCACCGTCCGGGAGGGGCCGCTCGCCGGGGGCGGCGCGCCAGGTGGCGGCGCGCAGGTGGCTCTGGCCGCCGCCCCCGGCCTCGCTTGCCTCGCCCCCCCCCCCCCCCTTCCCGGAGCGCACCTACTCAGCCCCCCACCCCCCTCCCTGGTGGCCTTGGGGTCACCCTGGCCCCGCTCCGACGGCACGACGGCAAACGGTGCCCGGCCCGTCGGAGGAGGGATGCCAGCCCGACGGCGGGAGCGGGATCGCGGGGAACAGGCGGGCCGAACGAGCGGGAGCTGAGGGGGCTGGGGGCGGTCGGGGGGCGGTCATGTGCAGTCCCGTCCCTCCGCGGGAGCGCGGCCGCACTAGGCGGAGTGGGAACACCGCGCCTCCATGTTTGAGTCCGCGCCGGCAGCCGCGGCGCCAACAAAACGCACCCCCGAAACCGCTCAGCAGTCCCCGCGACCCAGAACGGGCCGGACGGCGCAGGGCTGCTGCCGGGGCGGGCGGGAGAGTCGTTACAAACCCGACAGCCTAAACCCGGCGCCTGAGAGGCTGTTGCTGTCGGAGGGACTGATTCACCCATCCAGCGCGAACCACGATAACGCGAAAACGAACAAAACGGAATCTCTCCGGCAGCCCGCAGCTGTTGGCGCCGCGGCACCTTGCAGCTGCCGGCACCGAAAGCCGGGGCGGGGAGAGAGAGACGAGGTGGGAAGCCTCCTGGGGGGGCCCTGCGGGGAGTCGGGGGCTCGAGGGGGACAGGGTCCAGGTTAGCCAGGGCTGCCCCGAGCCCGCTGCTTGGGGGAAGGCGCGAAAGGTTCACGGCAACCTGTCCAGCGCCGGGCCGCCTCTGTCGTTACACTTGACGCGTCGCAAAAAAAAGCGAGTTCAAACCACGTTTGTTTGGGTCTTTTGGGGACATCGGGGGGTTGCTGCCTCCCCCCCCCCCCCCCCCCCCCGTTCCCGTCAGTGGCCTCAGATTTGCGAACGGGGAGAGGAGGGAAGGGGCCCGGCGCCGCCTGCCCCGGCCAGAACGGAGTTCGTTGACGGGGCCACGGGAGCTGCCCCGCAGGTGGCGACCCCGTCCGCGCCGCGAAGCACCGGCCCCTCCGCGTCCGGCGGGGGCAGGGCCGGTCCCCGCCGCCGGGCAGGCGCCGCCCCCGGGCACGACGCCGGGCGGGCGGGTGGGAGCGCTGCTGCCCAGGCCCACCTGCGCCTGGGTTCATCCTTGAGCGGGGGCTGGCAGCGGGCGGGCCGGCGCGGAGGAGGGAGGTGGGGGCCCGAGAAATCAAAGCGGCCCGATAACGCGTCGCCCTCCCCGACAGCAACGGTCAGCCGCAGCCGTTTGGGGGCTGCGGGCGCCGTTTCTGCCGCGTGTTTTCCTCCAAAAGCCACGCCGCCGAGGCACCGCCGGCCTCCCCCGCCCCGCCGCCCGAGGCCGGAGCCTGCCAGGCTGGGGCCGGGCCTGTGGGAAGGCGAGTCCCGCACCCACCTGGCCGCCGCTCCGCCGCGGGCACTGGCCCCTGTGCTTTGACACCCCCCCCGCCACCTCCCGCCGGCCGTTGGCCCGAGGGCCGCGCGCGCGGCCGCTGCTGGCGCCTGGTGGCACGCGGCGCCCGCGCGCCCGCCAACGGCCGCCGCTGTGGGGGCGCGAGGCCGGCGCCTCCTCGAGCCGGCAATGCTGAGGGAGGGTCGGAGCCGTGAAGAGAGCAGCGGTGAGGTGAGGAGAAGGGTCGGTGCCACCCCGGCCCGCCCGCCCGCCGGCAGCTGCCCACGCGAGGCGAGAGAAGCGAGAGCTCTTACCCATTTGGAGGGGCGAAGGAAGCTGGGGTGCAGACGGAATTTGCGCCGCAGCCTTGCTAGTTTGGGTGACTTTAAATTTAGCCTCCCTTTAAGGAGCAATGGTGCTTGAGTTGGCCTTTTTTTTTTTTTCTTTTCTGTCTCTCTCAACTCCTTCAGAGCTCGGCCCCCTAAACCACAAATTCCACTTCCTGAGCGTTAGGAGCTTCTGCAAAAAAAAAAAAAAAAAAAAAAAGCTTAAAAAAAAAAGCTAAAGCCTCACAAAATCAGCACTGTTCCCCCTCCTCTCTTTCTCTCTCATTTTTCCTTAAATGAAAATGTCTTACCGTATTCCACCTCACAGGGCTCGCTGAAGTGACATCAAAGTGTCATTCTGGAATCGGGCGTTTCATTTCTCTCGGGGTTCTGCTCTAGAAATTACACACATCTATCTGAACTATTCTTGGATCCCCTTCAACTTCCGCAACGAGAACAAGTCACAGATTCAAAACACAGATTGACGCGAGGCGGGCAGAGGCTGAGGGCAGGGGACGGAGGAGCCGGCGCCGGCTCCTCGCCGCATCCCTGCCCCCGGCCCGGGAACGGGGGGGGACCCGCCGCCACCGAGCCGTGCGTGGCCTTGTTAATCGGGGCTCAGGCAGGGCCCTGGGCGACGGAGACCTCCCCTAGACTAGAAATAACTTGTTGTGGAAAACTCTTTTGGGATAAATACGCCCAACGGCGCTGAAAATACCTTAAGACCCAAGCCTAGAGGTTTGCTCATTTCCCTTCGGATTTAGGTAATGGTTAAATATGGAAGGGGTAGGCGAGATCCCCCACCCCCCCCTCCTCCCCGGCGCACGGTGGCTACTGTAGCTTGAGAGCGATTCGAACACGAAGGCGATAGAGGAGCGCAGCCAGGCGAGAGGGAAGCGGTTGCCTTCCTCGCCTGTGTGCCGGTGCTCAGGCTGCTAATTACGGGAGGATCGGTGGGGCAGGCACCGGCGGCGAGTACGGTAGCGGGGGTCCGCGGCAGGCAGCGCCCCGCACCGCTCTGCACCTGCGGGCACTCCCGCGCTGCGCAGCCGGGAAGCCTGCTCCCTTCTGCAACGGGGAAAAGGCTCGCCCCTTTTACACACGCTCCCCGACCCCAAAACACAGTTTTCCAGCTCTAGCCTCGGATTCCTGATGCAGCCAGGAAATCCGGCTCGGGGCTTCGGCATCTTGCTTGAGGTGGTTCTGGGCTTCGCTCTCAAGCATCCCAGGCCACCAGCAACTTCTTTTCGATGACTAGAAGGGATCTGCAGTAAGCGAATCGACGTTTAGTACCATTTCCGTGCAGAAAAGACCTGTCGGACAAGGCAGGAGAAAACTTCAGCCTCCCCCACGCCTAGGCTGGCTTTGAGGAACAGGTGCTTTCCTCCCCCCCACCCCCGAAGTATTCACAGAAAAATTAGTCACTATGCGCCTGTAAGCCCGTGTGGAACACAGGATTAACCCGACTTCCCAAAATCTAAGCAAGCAAATGCCACCACCAGAAAAATTGTCCAACCTTTTGCGTGATGCTCTAGTAGTGACACAAAAGGAAGTTGAAGAACACGACTGACACGTCGCCCTTAACACCTTCGTTATTGCCGGAAAGTTCCTGGTGCTGGGCACAGCAGTTTTACTTACGGCATCTGTGTACCGTGATCTCCTTGCTGCGCCTTTGGCTGATTACTCTGAAAATCATTGACGCCGTCAGCTTCAAAAATAACGGAATCAGTAGAAATGGAATCAGTAGAAATAACCAGATCAGACCAGCTCGGAGTAATTTAATGTATGCGTCTTCGTTGACTCACTGTGACTTTTTGCAGAACAATCTTTCTCGTTTGCCTCTGAAACGGGACGATAAACTAACAACCTTTCGGTTGCCGTGCCCAACAGCGCTTCGACTGCGTGTAGCGACAGCAACAGAAAACATTAAATTACTATTAGCGCTCATGAACAATTCTGACCTGGTCACAATAAAATACACATACGTCTTTATACATCTAACTGCAACATGCGTACGGGTGCTCGTGCGCGTTTTGAAGGGCGGCGACTGCCATGCGGAGGACGCTCGCCGCGGGACGCACCGGCAACAGACACCCGAGTCCCGGGGCGTCAGCTCTCCCAAACGGCTAGAGGAGAAAGTGTAGGAAAACGGCTTTGTTTCGTCATTTCCAAAACCTGCTCGCGCCTGCAACGCACCCTGCCCACCCAGGTTTTCGTCAGACGGACGGTTTGCTTCGCACCGCCGGTGGGGACGGGGCAAGCAGCAGGCAGGCGCTGCCCGCCAAGCCGTGCCCAGGGCGGCCCGCCACTCCCGCATGAGCCTTGTGCCGGCTGCGCTCTGTCCCCGCAGGGTGCGCGGCTCGCAGCCTCCCGCCTCCCCCGGCAGGCTACGGGTGTTGAGCGCAGGCTGCCGTTACCGGCGGCTCCCCGCCGCACCGCGCCGCACCGCTCCGCGCCGCTGCGCCACGTGCCGGCGGGCGGCGGCGCGAGGCCGGGCGAGGCGGGAAGCGGCCCCTCCTCTCTCGCCCCGCTGAGGGGAGCCGTCGGGGCAGCCTCTGCTACGCACCGCCACCGGGAGCTGCCCGGCGGACCGGAGCTGCCCGGCAGGCCGCGGAGGCTCTTTGCCGGCTGCTCCCCACGACGCGAGTGCCTCGGCGCGGGGAGCTGGCGGGCGGTGCCTCCTCCTCTCCCGCGTTCCCGGGGCTTTGCCGGCCTCGGCTCACGCTGTAACGCATGAGGGTTTTTTCCATCTCGTGGACTTCCAGCTCTTTTTATCTGGAAATCGCCCCTCACGCGTTTTACGTTGCAGCTGGGTTGCTATCTCTGCGGAACAAGGGACTGAAAGACAAGTGCTGCAGCTCCTGCAATCCGTAGGTAGGGCCTGAAGCTAGTTTCCACTCCTTTGCTTCCAACAGCCATCGTCCCATGGCTCTTTCCACCCCAAGGGGAGCTTGCTATCTGTAGTAACAGCACGCAGAACAGAGGTGAGGGGACTAAGCTCTTATTCATGGTTTATGGTGTGACCTGTGTGCTGCAGTTCAGTAACCTTTAAGATGGTCTTGTGTATGCAGTAGTCATCATGTGACACTGCAAGAGCTGTGTGACAATACCAAATATTCTGTATCCTGGTGTGAAAAAGCCAAAAGCCAACGGTCCTGAGTTGGCAGAGGGATGTAATTCATGTGAAGTGTAGGTGATAAGAGCTGGAGATGGGTTTTAACAGAGCTGCTCTAATGCTTGCCCCAGAGGGAGCGCGATATTCAAAGTGAAACATAAAAACTTGGTAAGATACAGTTGAATGCAATGGTAAGTACATGATCATTACCCCATAGTGTCAAAAGAGGGGAAGAAATAAATAAAAGGACAGGTTTAAAGGATGGGATTATGTTATAGTCATGCTTAAGACTGAAGAACTACTCAATGTCATTTACTGCACTATTCACAGCAGCTGCATGATGTCACCATTAGAGTTAAGAAGACACCAGATAAGGCAGCAAAGACAACGGGATGCAGAGGAAATCTTCATGTTCAGAAGTGATGAGACACTATAACAGGAGGAAGGATTTGAAGACCAGGATTTGACAGGTTAGCTGCTTGGTACATAGTGGAGGAGAAGCAACTGTTTGCGCATGGAAGTCAGGATTGGGAGAAGGCAGCAAAGAGGGTGATTCTGTGGGGGACTAGTGAGTAATGTACACACTTTAAAGTAATAAAACCCAAGATCACAGTTATCCAGAACACTTTTCACTATGAGAAACTGCTAGAACTTGTAGCATTGTGTGTTCTGGTGGGAAGCGTGTCTTTATTGTTTTAATAACATTTTTGTAAATACTTAATTATTTTTAACATGTCCTGCTTATTGTTTATTTTTTCCCCCCACTACCTTGTCACTACCTTCTTTATCTTTCTCCTTGTGGCATAAACATGTGCTGTAAATATGCAAGACAGTGATTTTTGACACCAATTTTTTGGATCACTGAGGAAACCAAAGTAAATTCTGCTGCGCTCAGAGCAGATTAGAAAAGTAATGATCACTGTGGGCGCAAACTAGAGAGGTGACAGTAGGCTGTGGTGTTTAAGGCTGGGATGAAAAAAGGGCTTCCAGCTTTGGAAAGGAGTAGACCCAGAACCTCGCCTCCATTGTGAATAGAAGAAAGTTGAATCAATGGGTTACAAAATGTAGACTATGCAAAATGGTCACAGGAATTTTAGTTCTCATAGTGTGACACTAGAAATTTCAGTCACGTAACATTCTAAGAGTATGCCACATTGCTTTTGTTTTTCATAATTGTGCAATGAGGTATTATTCCTGGAAAGGGAGAGAGTTAAGGTGTTGTATCTTGGATCTAGCAGTTGAATCTTAGTCAATCCATGTCCATGCATGTTTAGGCATGCATATGTTAGCACGTTTTCTCCATTCTGAAGCTGAAACTTCGTGCTATATAGAGGTTATTTTGAAAGTCAATTTACCATGTACTTTTCATTCCATCATTCAGAATCTCTGGTTCTACGGGCTACTGCGTAAATGTATTTCACTGATTTTTCATATGTCTTGAGCTAGTTTGTAAAAAAAACCCCCAAAACAACCAATCAAAACCCTCAGAGAATTACAAAAAATGTATTATACTGATAAAAGTATTTCACAAAACAAACATGAACTTCATTAAATCCAGAAATCCGTTTGTTGATGCATAGCTTTCCTCTTCCCACTCAATACACATAGAGTCACTAGCTGGTGCATAATTAAATATAACACTGTAGTTTCTACTTAGATTGTACTAACCCTTATTTTATAGGTTGATTTTTTTTATTTTAGTCTCTGTGACTAGCCTAATGCCTTTCCTAATGAGTTACATTATTTGGAGCCTCTACAGGTAAGGGAATTAGCAGCACATCGAGTCTAAAATATGGATATTTTTATGCTAACATATCTTTATGTCATTCTACCTTAAAATATAAATGTTGTATGAGCATCGTTTCACTAAGTCACTAGCACAGTCTCTGATATAAAACACTGATTACATTAACAACCTTAGAGAAACACGCAATTCCTTCTGTGTTGCAGTTCCACAAAAGGGCCGAGTATTTATTAAGTTCAATAGTACGAGATATACAAAGTGGTTTTGTTAAATTTATGCAACCCCCTATGTGGATACTTCTTTTAATCACTTTCATAGCAATTTATTTAATATAGGAAATTTCACATACAGTTGAAAACTGATTTTAGTGGAAAATACTTTGTGAATGTGTATGTAAATGAGGCCTGCATTTTGCCAAAAAACACAACCAACATGAACAAATAGTTGTTGAGCTGTAAACATGCTTCTTAACTTCACAGATGTACTTTCTCCCAACTAGTCACGTTCACGATTTTTCACAAATGTTAAAAATTTCTAATACGTGAAATGAAATGACTTAAGTAAAAAGAGGTCTAGTCATAAATGCTGTTAGGACCTAAAATACTAATTTCCTTAGCCTGGAGAAAGAAGAAAAGTTGAGGCTTCAATAAGAAAATAAGAAAAATTGAGGCTTCTCTAGCTAGTGAAGACATTTGATTATCAGATAGGGAAAGCAGAACCGTTTTCACTACCAAACATGAAGTGTAATTTACCTGGAAACTCTGTATATAGAAGGGCACCCTGCTTCCCAATTTCACCTGTCTTCTCAGTGCAGCACTTCCACATTCAAGAATTTTAAGTTTTCGTGTTTATGTGCTTTTTTTACCTTACGCTTTTAGCATTCACATTGAGCTCTGACAGCCTGCACATAAAACAAATCTAAGAGAATGGCAATATTTGTTAGGTCATGCAAGCAAGGTCACGGTGTGTAGCATAATTAGTCTGCTTTATTTATTGACGTTAGTAAGTATATTATCTATACTGTTGATGATTTGACATTATTCTGGTGCATATTCAAATGATAATACACATAAGCAAAGAGATTAGTGTATTTTTTTTGGCAGAACAGTTGCAGAAAAAGCAGGATCTTCCTAGCTACCTTCCTAGCATATTCTGTGCGTAACTAAGTCTTCTAAAACTGCAGCATGTCCAGTGATTCACCTTCATCACTAGAAAGATGCAGTTAGTTGGATAAGGACTTTTGCTCTTCCCTTAATATTTTTATTTATGCTGTTATTCAGTATCAGTATTTATTCTATTAGTATACTTTAAACCCACAAAAGCTGAGGAAATAACCCTTGCCAGCTAATCTCATTTGCTATCACTTGAACAGTAAGGCAGTTATTGCAAAATCATAACACTTCACTGTTCAAACAGACAGGATTTTTATGGCTCTCCAACTGAATTTTCCTCCTGCCACTTACTACAGAACATTACCTTTAAGAGAGACTTGCAGCTGGTATTGATGACAGGCAACAAGACATTTGTCACCTATCCTCTTGGGCAACAATGATGCAGGTGCAAACACAAGTTACCAGGTGCTCATTGGGAGGAAAAAGGCAACTGTTACTAGTGAACAAAAGTGCTTCTGATTTGGTTTTGCATACATACATGAAGTTTCCACCAGGGATCAAAATCAGGCAGCTCATCTACCTCAGAGATGGCAATTTCCACAGGCTATAGTAGGATCTATCTATTCAGTAGTAGGATGTCCGTAAATTTTGCAGAAATACTAAAGCAAGTTAGGGGCTGTAGAAATTAGTAAATTGGAAATTGTCACCCAGCTGCTTTAAGATTTAAATTAGATTGCACCTGTGCAAATGATACTGTTGAGAGGCCCAGAATGTGCTTCTTCCACACAACTTGCCCTATCATTCTTTGAACTTTGTTATCTCCTGAGTTGTGCTGTTTCTTTCTGAGGACACGTTCAAAATAACAGTAAAGGAAATGCCTAACACTTCAACACTTTTGCAATTTTCAACAGCTACACTGCTTCTCATGGATAGCAAGCTAGTTAACATCTGTGCTGACTATGAGTACCAACTTGTGCATGGCTTTTTTTCTTTATTAATAGAACAGTTGCAAACATTGGTAGAAAAGAAGTCTTAAGGATTGTTTAATTATTTAAGATAGCAATAATAGCTGCCATTAAGAATAATCTTGACTAGAACGTGTCTGAGAGGGCGAGTGAGTGTTCATATGACAATAGTAGAATAATATCTTGTTCTGTTCAAGAAGCTAGGGCCATCTTAATGGACCTCAGTTTTCAAGAGCGTGAAAGTAGAATGCTTAGCTCAGCTCTTACTGCTTTGGTGAATTCACAGCTATTTGGTGACAGGACCAACAGTTTATTTCCTAGATAGCTCTACAATATAAAACTGTAAGAAAAATGAACTTACGTATTTTTACTACACTGACTATACCTTCATTAGAACTAACTGCAAGACATGAATAATTTTTCACCTTATTTGAACTACCACTCTAATCTAGAGACAGCAAGTAACTGTGCGGTAACCAAGGACTGTCGTTTAGAAGTGACTAAACAGTAAATGCTGCAACCTTGTTAAATCATGAAAAATTTATTTTCATTACATATATATGAAGGTAAAAGATTTCAGTCAATAGTGTTTTGAACAAGCATTTCCGACATGAACCTGTTAGTGTAGCTAGGCTGAAACTTAATGTAGAGTTAGTGTTTTGCCTTTATTTAGTAATTCATTTCTAGTGTGTATATACAGAATTCATTTTCCTGTTAGAATACCAGAGACAGTAATATTGCAACATTTACATTCCTCATATAAAATGGTGTAATGTACATTTTCAGCTTGGTGTAGATATATAAATATGTACAAAATAAACATTATTGTAATTAACATATTCAGACCAGGTATTATTTAGCAACATCAAGAGCAGATGCACATAGATTTAAGTGAAAGTGGTGAAAAACACCTTTATGACATTAGTGACCATTATTTGCATATATGAAGTAGTACAGATAAAGGCTCCTCTTTCAAGCTTTCTGTGGGCATCTAATAACTTTAGTAAAAACAAAGTAATCGAGAAGTATAAGATAATTAATATATATATATGTGTCACGATCAGATGGTTTACTAGGGTCCATCTTGATCACAAATGGATAACAATGTAAAACATACACATTTGTTCAGAGCATAAAATATTGCACAAGAGCAATTTCTTTTGAGGAAAATAATTCCTGTGCTTGTGAACAGCAAAATGGTTCTTAGGCATTAAAGAAATGATATATTTGCAGTTTCTAAACCAAGGAACATTCAGTAATACTGTCAGAACTGTCATCCATCAGCTTCTTCCCAGCCTGCTTTATGGCAACGGTATGTCATTAGCAAGATTTGGCAAAGAGAGAAGGCAGATAGACAGTACACGTATATATTTACCACAGGCCAGACCAGATCCAATAGTTACCTAAACCAACTGCTGGACAGTTTCAGTTACCTGACAATTTCACCCTTAAAGAAATATGAAAGTCTTCCGTGCTAGTCAAAGTGATAATCACACAGTAGTAGAGTAAGATTCCATTCTTCTCTGCTTGGAGACCATCTTGTCTGAATTCCCACTCTGAAGGGCACTTTCCTCAGTATCACTGTCACTGCTGTCTACAACTGTGTGATCCAGAGCCATCTGACCAGTTCTGTGTAGATGAAAGTTCACCCCACTCTCCTGTATGGAGTTAGTTATAAAATCTTCATCAGAAGAATGAAATGATTCATCGTCTCCTGTGAAATGGTTGACAATGTGAATCCCATCAAAAGTGGGTTGGTCTGAGAAGTCTCTCTGGCCTTTTAGACATTTGATCTGTTAGAAAAAGCAGAAGTTAACAGTTAATCAGAGCTGAAGAGTCCAGCAGTAAAAATACACCAAAAACACAAACCCACCACATTTCCAAGGAGTGTCTCATTGAACTCTTACTGGATTATTAGATCTAGAAGTAGCATATTTAATGATCACTTTGAAACTCAGATGGAATCAGAACGAAGTGACTTCTCACTTCTTTCTGCCCAAGCAGAGACCTTGAAAGAATGTCTTAAATAACACTTGTAATTTTCCAAAATTCTCCTTCTATCCCCAGAGCATTTCAGTTTTAAGGCTTAATAATCAAGGTACCTAGAATCACTAATGACAGATTCCTCCGGACTATTTACTACATCTTTAATATCTCCATGAGAATGGTTTATAGTTAGTTTTCTAGTTGCCTATTTGTTTTGACAGCACTTTTGGCCTTCACATCTTACTTTTATAGCTCCATTCTTTCCCTTATCACCTAACTTCTCACTTGAGCAAAGCCCTCCTCCAATCTCAAAGAGCAGGGTCCCAAGTGAATATTGCCAGTTTCACACACCCACAGAAAAAAAAAAAAGAAAAACCCCAGAAAAATATACTTAGTTTTGTCTATACTGCAAGATTGAGTGTCTTTTCGTTATCTAGTTCACTCAATGAGATTTCAGATCAAGAAATACAAGAGAATTCTCTTCGTATTGCATAAATAGATTGTAGTTTCAATTTTAAGAGAATATCAAACATGACAAAAATTATTGTTAGACCATGGACAGATATGATAACATTTAAATTCAAAATGCACTGTGTAGTATTACAATTATTACAACCATGGATTCAAGCTATTCAAAAGCAAAACCCAAAGCTCTGAAGCTTAAGTCCCCTGTTAATTTAGTGAAAATAACTGCAACTCATGTAAGGCATTCCTGAGGTTATTTTTTCTGGAATTTAATTTTTGTTAGCTTTCAGTAGCAACTACCTCAGGGTCAGTTTGACAGTCTAAGAGTATTAAGATAAAAAATCCTAAGGATACAAAAAAACCATTAAAAATGCATTACAGAAACTTCCTAATGTCACTCTGGAAGCTTAAAAAGGAAGATGCACGAAGTGCTATTTTGTAAGCAACTTTTCACAGTAACAGAGACCTGGAAAATAGAAAGAAGAAAAAGCCTGAAGAGCTTCTTTACACAAATCTGTTTTATGTTTCAGAAATCTGAAGCAATATTCACTTCAATAAATAAAAAGTGCATGTAGGTCCTTGTTACTGACACCAATAGATTTTACCTGTCCATTTGGGGAACCAGGAATCTCTGTACTTACCATGGGTTTGTGCAAAAGATTAGAATAAAAAAGGGGTTGAAAAAAGAGATCACAAGAGTCATAATCATGCTAGAAGCCATCAAATTGTATGTTAACAGCATGTAAAAGCTCCAGCTTTTAACAGATATCAAAGCATCCCTGTTAGGAATATGCGTACGTGCTGTAGATCTAAACCTTAGTTGTAACTACATGTACTAGTGTTAGTTTTTTGCATTATCTTCATGTACATGTAGTCTGCAATTGTCTCATAAGGAACTTGCTTGTGCAAAGGCAAGCAACACAGAAAGTTCCACACTTGTACAGCATAATTCATGATATAAGCAAAATGAGCTTATGTCAAATATTAGGTACCGGACAGTAACACATATCTGGAATAAATAATGTTTACTAGCTTATATACAGAAAACCTGATACAGAGATTCGTATGTTATTTAGAAATATTATCCCTAAAAATATCCTGCAGTAGGATCAGATTAGCTGCCACATGAAGTTTCCAAAACAGCTATCAATTTTAGTCACTAAGAAAATAAAAACACAGAAAAACAAAACGAAACCCAACAATTTCTCTCCACCCTCACCACAGAAAAAAAAAGCTCTGCTGTACAAGTGACTACGAATTTTATATTAGAGTAAGAAATTATATGCTTTTAGGTCTGCACAGTTAAGCCATTGGTTCACCTGAAATTATAAAGCTGATATTCAATGTCAGTTGTTTTGAACATTCAGAAAGCCAAGGCAATGACCTCAACTGTTTTCCTGAAGACTTCAACACATGATACCTTTAGATGAATATATTTAGGTAACATGACAAAATCATGGCTTCATGGTTTTAGGCAGTTGCCTTTCCAAACACCAAATGAGAGTCTGTGGAAAATGCTGCTGGTGAAAAAAAATCATGAAGAGACACAGCCTTTGCCAATTCCTAAAGTGAGTCTGGGAAAACAGTATGTTGTTATCTTTTGTTATTCCAATGAAAGGATGCACAATCTCTGACCTTCCAGAAATACTTCTTTTCACCTGCAGCTTTACACTTGCTTGCCCTTTTTCTCAAGTACTTCTCACATCCAAGGGGAATCAGACTGCTAGGAGGAAACATGAACGTACTGTAGAGAATATATGCAACAAGTCTATCTGTGGTCATACAGTTCCATAAGTTCTCTGCTTGAAAAATGGCCATCTCAGCCAGAAGCACAAACACTGTAGCATAGAATTTGTTTGTATTATGGGGATCTACAGGCTGGATAGCAACACTGCCGAAGAGGACATGTGCGTTACGACATACAGGAGGCTGAACAGGGATCAGCAGTGTCCCTGAGCAGGGACAGAGGCTAAAAGCATACTAGTCTTTGTTGACAAGGGCATAGCCAGTACATCATGGTAACCAGTTCTTATCTGCCATTTGTTAAACCGCATCTGTCCTATTCTGCACTTGCTACCTCATTCCTCCCTCAGTAAAAGATATTCATGAGTAGATTCAGTGGGGAGGCACCAAGACAGTTAAGGGGCAGGAGCTTATGCCTTAAGATAACTAACTGGTTCTTTACTGAAATGCATGGTGGGAGAAGAGATACTGATCATAACACAAAACACAGGGTTGTCTTTGAACATGAAGGGAAAGTAATTGCTACAAGGCTAGTTAAGAATTAAAACAGGTTGTTCAGAGGCTGTGGACTCTCCATCCTCAGTGAGCTTTAACACCCAACTGACAAAGCCCTAAGGAACCTGCTTTGAATTCAGTGTTGATCCTGTTTTGAGCAGGCAGTTGGACTAGAGGCCTCCCAGGGTCCCTTCCAACCTGAAAGATAGATTACAAGTCAGTGAGATGCATGAAAAGCATGGGGGATGCATATTACTGTTCTTATGGCAGCCATTTTGAGTTTGAGAAATTGAAATACTTCATACCTGCCAAAATTATTGCACTTCTAAGAATGTAAATGCTATCATTTGAACCCAAATGTATCAGTTAACACACTTATGTTATATTAAGTGTCAGTACATTAATTTATCACAAAACCTAGTCTGCAACAGAATGTTACTTTTATTTTACAATTAGAAATCCGTCACTTTAATCTTGAAAATATTTAACACAGGTTGTTTTTCAGTTGAAGGTGGAATGTGGCTTGCATCTTAAATTTTTTTTTTTTAACATGAATATTGATGAAAGCAACTAATCTTCAAGAAATTAAAAATATCCAACAGAACAGGCTGTGAAGCGCTGTGCACTATTTTCAGTTTTGTGTAGTTTCAGAGTTGAAGATGCTTCAGGGGCACCTCACTAACATTTGTTCAGGAGCGTTTCTGAAGGAGCCCGATTATCTGCAATTTCCGTTGTAGCAGAAAGGCTTTGTAAAGCCTCTCAAAGCATTTGGAACAACTTGTAGACAGCATGCACTCCAATGCAATTAGATACCAGTGGCTAATACCACCTTAAGGGTTTAAAATAGAAGTTTCTTAAAATGAAAGGTTTTGTACTCTCACATAACTTTGCAATCTAGCAAGCGAGGCTCTGCACTTCTTAGAGAAAAAGCATAATCTTTTTTCAAGATGGGAACGTAAGAAGTGTCCTACTGGCTCAGGGCAATAGTCCATCAGCCTAATAGTCCATCTCCAACAGTGACAACAGCACTTTTATATTGTTTTGTTTTTAAGGGAAAGTATGTAAATATGACGAAATTTTTGCAATCAATTCCCTTCATATTCCCAAGCCCCCACTCACAGTCCAGAGACTGTTATAGCAGATACAGGAGTGCATCTCTTCCTAGTTGTTTCAGCATCTGTTTATAGACCAGTTGCCTGTGACTTTTTTTTTTATTATTTGCTGTCTACCTCCACAGCTTCCTGTGGCAGTAAGTTCCAGAAATTCCTTTGTTTTAAACTACTCTCTTACTTGTTTCAGGAATTGCCTCTGAATTCTAGTAATGCAGGAACAAGTGGTGAAAAGCAGGTCCCCAGTCATGATTCTGAAACTTACATCATAATGCCTCCCTCAACCTTCTCTCTAAAACAGATGAGTCCCAAGCCTTTTTAGCCTCTCATGAACAGGTAGTGCTCAAGATCACTGATCATTTTAGTTGCCCTTTAACTTCGCTACAGACCTTTTTTTAAACTCTCTACATCCATCTTGAGGTACAGAGACCAGCCCTGCATCAAGATTTTTTTAGTGGCAATATAAACCCCTTAACTTTGTTTTTAAAATACTTCCTATTGATGCCCAATGTTGTCTTGTCTGTTTTGGCTGCTGCTGCACACTGAGCCAATGATGTCAGAGGACTCTCAGCAGCAACTCAAAAATATCTTTCCTGATTTGTAACTACCAATTCTGTGTTTGCCATTGTGTAGGTATGGCTTAGACTTTGCAACTGATTAATTACCTTATTAACATTGAAGCTCATCTGTCACCTTTTTAAGAGAGATTTCTTGAGATTCTTGCTATCAGTGTTTTATTTTAACATAGAAAAAGAGCTTAAAGTAGGAAGTAAAGCATTACACCAAGATCTTGTCATTTATGTAGCCAAGCATATCAAGATAATGGGAAATCCAACTAAGGACTTGGGGGAGAAGGTGGGGGTGGCAACAACCCAACCCAAACACCATACCACCAATAACTGCCCCCAAACCCTAGTTTTACTCTATCCTTATCATTCCACCTGAAGGAAAAAGAACAGCCCTTTTTCTTGCAGCAATGATGAAGAGTATGGACTTCCATCCCAGTGTCTATCAATTCTGTTCTCTTTTGTACAAAGAGGCAATATTGGTTAGAGCCTCTTCAGTTTTGTGTCTGGCCCTCCTTTATGTGAAGGGAATTAGACCTCTGTCACCTCAACAAGTGACATTCAAATGAACCTTGGCTGTTTCATACTGCTTCAGTTTTGCAAGAATCTCAGTCTGATCACATCTGTAAAAAAAACCAGGTCTGGTAAACCCACATGTTTTGCTTTTAAGTCTCAAATCCAGGTCGTATTGTCTAGATGACTGCAGCTTCAACCCAGTTTTCACTACAGCATATTCACGTGATCTTTAGGACATTTCAAAGGGTTAATAACATTATGTGACCAAAACATATATCATCATTATCCCTTCAAAAGCCAGCCAAATCAAGAACAGAATCTTAATAATAATACTTGCACTTATATATCTTCTTGTGCCTAAAGAGTTCAGCATTTTAAAGACAAACTGTATGTCCTACTGGTTAACATATGAAAAGACTTTAATTGTACATACTCTTAGCAGATAACAGTGTACGTTCACAAACTCCGTAGAGTTGAAAAAATGATAACAATCAGATCCTAGAATCTCAGAAGAAACATTCTTACCTGATGCTGACTGCCTCATCAAGCCAGGCATGAAGGAGAGACAGTAAAGAGAAATTTAGGAGTTTTAGTACAATTCAGAAGTTTTTCCATGTTAAATCATAGAATCACAGAATAATTTCAAAGGTGCTAGTCTGTTGCAAGCAATTTATATTTCTAAGCCCCTTTGTTTTTTAAAATAGAGAACATATGTCAAATTTTCAAGTGGGACTTTATGAAAGAAAGTTCTACTTAAGCTCTGGGTGACATTTTTATGTTGTAACCTGTGAGGTTTTTTTAAAGCTAGGAATTCGGTGGTGGAAAGAAGTCAAACTAAAAAGTTACTTTCTGCTCCCTTTAAAAGGCCTCAGTAACTAATTCTTGAAACTTATTTGATTATGAAGTAGTAAAGAAGAGTTTTAACACAGCTTGCCAATAAATATTCAGTCTACTCACAGCAGGATATGTAAGTGACATCAGAATATGATAAAAACCACCACTGCCTTGAGTGAATTAAATTGGTTTTGGAAGAAGGCAGCATGTTAAAATTTTATTTAAAGAATAAAGATACTGAATTCTTAGTGCTTTTACTTACAGCAAGAGGAATCTAAAAATCAGAGTTCCCTCTTTATTTGCCTCCACCTTAGTAACAGTAGAAAGTCTTAGTAGGATTTCCTGCTTAAAAACCAAACATGATTCAAAAGAAAACTAGAATGTTGCTGAAAGCATAATCTAACCACGTTTAGCTGAAGAGAAACAAGCCATAAGCATTTTCAAATACCTCTCCTGTAATTCAGAAAATCCATTGTCAATTTGGCAACATGAAAAGAGAGATTTAAAAGTAAAAATCTAGTTACAAGCCAATTAAAAATATCAGTTATGATGTATTAAATTATAATCACATTTAACATGAATAAAAGCAATTTAATTTGAGTTCTTAAAATTTTCTAGGATTAATGGTCCACAGTATCTAATGGGATCCCTTATAACACTTAACATCTGACTGCTACTTACTGCTGACCCTTTCCCATTGTGATAAGATCACTCCAGTTTAAGGCATACACTACCACTTCTTTAAAACTCCCAGTAACTTATTTTGGAAAAGTCCTTATCTCATAAAATAAAGCAGTTGCAGCATTTCAGACTGAATTAATAGAAAAATACGTTGTCATTTGGGAGACAAATATCAGCCCAGACAAATATTATGTCCAGTAGGTACTACAATGCAGAAGCATTTCTGCACATGCACACAAAAAGAATGAACAATGTTAAGGCTGCAGGCCTTTTCGTGCTACTTTTTCCACTTCCATGAACACAAGCAACTCCTTAAATATCTAAAGCTCTCTGAAGCCCATTTTTAAATATACAGTTATAATTCCACAGTGAGCCACACTCATACTGAAACCATCACAACATGAACAACTGCACAAATGCAGACATGAGCTAAATGAATAGTTGCTGAGACTAATATTAGCAATCCATCATCTAAAACAATTCTTAGCAAGTGTAATGCCTGTAGAGCTACAATGCAAACAGGGTTTCTAGACTTCCCCAATACAATCAGCTTCCTTATATAAAAGAGACTGCTAGGCATGCATTGTGACAGAACTGTATCAGAGCATTTTAATGAAAGCCATTGCTTATTTGTCTTTGAAAAGCCTGAGATTTAAAAAAAGCTTAAGTATGGTTTAATATATCCTGCAATAAGGAAAAAGTTTAATGCAAAACCAAACCAACTTTAAAGACATTCTTAATTTTCCTCAAGCATGAGAGTTTTTACCCAAACATGGGGGTCCCATGCAACAGACAGAGGATAGTCTTTTGAGAGCTTCCTCACAACTTGTACAGCTCTCAAGATCACGTGTAAAATAAGTCAACAACACATATTGCATATAATACAACAACGTTCTTTGTTTCAAAACAGTGACACATTCTCTAACAAACTTAAAAATAAATTTGAGAATACGCTAAATTAGAAATGACTGTATTAGGACAAAGCTCAAAGTTGTGGCTTTTATTTCAGTGTCAGTGAATTTCCCATTTCACTTTAGTTAACATTAAAGTTCTTTTTCTAAAGCCATAGATATAAATGCAGCCATAATTAGGATTATGAACTTGTAAATAACAGCCATGAGCAATGCCAGACAAGGGTCATTCTTGGAAATTACTGATGATTCAAGAAGCCTAAACCAACCAGACACTGAATCCAGGAATTCCCATTTACTCTGCTTGCTCCCATTACCCAATCACTGTTGTGCCTTCTGAGGAAGATGCCCTAATACCACGGACTCACTGTTTGAAAGATAACAGCTAAGAGGGACTGTATGGGCTTCTCATCTCTGAAATCCATATGAAAAGCTGCATAGATGGCCACCCCCACATCTTTTACTGAAGCCATTTTGGATTCTCCAATGCCCTATCTACCTCTAGAGATTTAAAAACTGAATTAGAATACCTTTTGTAGACCTAAGAAGATATGCAAGGAATATGTAAAAAAAAAAGAAACAACTAATCATCTTTTCCTTTCACCATGAGGCAGACATGGAAAATATCTGCAACCAGAGGTATCCTTCAGGAAATAGGTTACTTCATTTATTGATTCCATGCAGTTGTCTTTTTTTTTTATTTTAAAATATTAAGATTAAAACTCTTCCAGAACAACTTTGAGCTTTCTCAGATTTCCTGAAGATATTCTGCTTCAGCTTAATATCTGACTAATTTTGAAATTGATAAAATAGACCATTACATTCTCAAACAGGAAGTGTTACTGTGCTGTTCTCTTTACTGCTTTTCTTTCCCCAAGATCTAATTTTGTGTCAAAATAAAAAAAAAAATCTCAGGAAAGTTAGCTACATTTTGTTGAAATCGAGTTGTTTAGCACATTTAATAGGTTGTTGAAGACTCATGGACATGCGGAAGAAAGTGAATACATTCTGTGATTCTGTGAAGAGCACATTAAAACACTCTGGAGAACTATTTCAGAGAAGTTTTACTACAACACTAACATTGAAAAAAAATACTTTTTCTCCCTTGTAGTTCACCTAAACTACAAATATTAAAGCTAGCCTGAAGTGTTCGGGGTGGGGGTTTAACATAAATTTGGAGTTTAGCAGATTGGAATCACCATTACATAGCTTTATGACTCGTCTTTGCTTTTGCCTTACCTCCCACCCCCAAAAGTGATGTTTGTAAGGCAGTACTCAAGATACTAATCAGAGTCTAATTTAACAAATTTGACTAGTTAAGCAAAGTCAAGCAAACTGAAATTGCTGGTACTGTGACTTCAGAAAGCAGGAAATGTCTTGATCATGCTTACGAATAACATGCACTGAGAGTATTTCAAGATCTGTTTGCAAAATTGCTTCCTTTGCTTAGTAGTTAATAAATCACTATTAAACGTTTCATTTATCATGGAGGCTTATTTATTTTTTCTAAGATAGTTTTGTCTTTGATATCCTTTAAATGTGGAAATTTATTTCCTCATCTAAAAATTTTCACCCAGCAGAAGTTTCAGTCAGATAAAATGCTGGTTTCTAGGGTCTAGCAATGACCTTTGAAATGAAGTTGTTAGCCAGTCCCTGTAGGAGGAGCCAAGCTGCACTGCAGCATACTCAAGACTGTCTGGGATCCACCTTAGGATGTTTGGCCATTTATTTGGGACTGAGTTTTAGCACAACTATAACAGGAAACCTGCACAATCATCAACAGACCTGATAAGAGTTAATGATTCTAGAACAGTGCAAGTTCAGTTGTTTCTGTAAAACAGTATTTCTAAAGAATATAAATTATAAAATAGGTTCCTAAAGAAAATTAGTTCTGCTTTGTATGGATGAAATCTATTAAATAGCTGTCCTGCTATTTATTTCATATTGCTCTGAATGTATTGTTACATTTCCTGACTTTTTATAAAAAGTGTCTTTTCAACATTATCAGTTAAAGAGCACTTGAGCCAAAAGGAAATATGATGTTAAATGTATGTTGTATATCAGTTTTACCATAGACAAGTCTGCTGTACTGTAAACGTGACAAAGACTAAAACTAGCAACAAGTGTTCAGACCAGAAGGTTTCCAGTGAATCAGAACAGGAAACCAATAAAGCGATCAATGGGAGGTCATGACTTTTTGATCACTGAACTATATGGTTAAAGAATCTGGTTTTGATCTAATGTCATGTAATCAAATTAAACTTTGAAGTTCTGTATCAAATATGCAATTGAAATAGCAACAGCGTTAAGGAAGTACCCAACTTTTAAATTATTTTCAAAAGAAATCAGTCTTTGGTAACTAAGTCAGATTTTATCTGTTGAGGGAATTTTTCTAAGATCTGAGAAGTTTGTCCTTGTGAGATTGTATACAATTCCAAAAAAAAGTTCTAAGCTGACTTAGCCCTGAGAAGTTTCTATAAATAGCTAGTTGGTAGGTGGAAGGAAAATTCCCAGAAACTCTTCCTACAAGAAGTTCTAATGAAAGTGTTCATTTGGAGTGAGGACATGGCAACAAAAATATTTTAAAACAGCAGCATGATCACACTGAATGTACAATTACTATGTCCAAGAATTACCTAAATCTCAATGCTCCTTCTCCCTAGAGCATGCATCTATAAATACAAAAGTTACTGAAACCTTAAGCATTAACTAGAATGTACTGCCTGATACAGAGACTGAAAAAACCCATTAAGGGCAACAGTTACAGGAAATGATCATTTCGCATTTTTACTCTGTCCTTCTAAAGCAGGAGTTAAACTCAGCATTTTTAAATGGACTAAGTAACATTTATTTTTGCTTCTGATTGCAGAAATTACTTCCATCTGTGCTGGCTGCCATTCTGAGAGTGATAAAAGAATTTTAGGAGGGGTTTCCACCACACTTCCACTGTTTGCCCCGCTTATATTCAGATAAATTTACAGAGACATATTAGAAGCATATTACATAGCATTCTTCTTCTGAGCTTTTTTCTCATATAGCAACCATACACAGGTGCCATCTAACACAGAATTTTTTTGCAAGGAATAACTACTCAGATAAATTCAAACCAGTAGGATCTCAATCCCTCCACTTTTCAATTCCCAAAACTTGACTTATAGGCAGAAACATAGGATAGACCCTGACATAGCTCTAATGAGTACAGCAGACAGGTCATGCAGCTTCAACACTCGAGAGAAGAGCATTATTGCCACAATAATGAAATAACTTTATCTATAATCAGATTACTTGCTTTGGCAATCCAGACAAACTCTAAACAGGGACTTAGTATAGTTAAGTATAGCTAGCTATATTAATCCAGTGCTGCAATCAAGAATTAGTATATTGCTCAGCAAGACAGATCCGGAGCTTTGATGCAGTAGAACAGTTAGGGAAAAAAAGGGGGGGGGGGCAGGGAGTGTTTGTAAAGAGAACAATCACCAATCTTCGTTTTTATCACTGAATCTAATCTGTCAGTCATAGCAGTGAAACAGTTAAGATTCATACCTAAAACCGTTGCCCTCATCGAAGTGAACAAAGTCATATCTATTCCGTTTGAGGACAGACTACATCACTGTCCTGGTTAGACTGTTCACATTTAGAGGTTTCCTTCACTCTCAAGAGAGACAGAAAATAAGTTGTTGATGGTGATGTTACTGGGGGGGAAGGGACAGGATGCAAAGATGGAGTTTGTAGCCGAAGACTTGTGGAATGGAGTATCATCATCATGGAATCAATTGTACCTTTTTGGGCAAGTGTAGTATTGTCTGTGTTAATTACACTGTCAACACCCATTCAAGTTTAATTGAATTAAACAACTGATGTTCATAAAATATACCGTGATTCCACTGTGCAATAATGCTTCTGCCTGTTGATTGCTTAGTTAAGCCAGTTTCTAAACCTAGTTGTTTTATTAAGGGCAGGGTAACTAAATTGGAGAAAGTTATTGGAGAATTAAGACTCCCAATCTGTTCAGCCTTACACTTCTCTAACAATCTTGGTATTAAAGCCAGTAGAACATCTCTGACTCTCAAGGACAAGCTGAATTAAAGGAATAAAGCAATTCACTTTTCTAAAGCATACAGTATATATTTAACTACCCTTTTGTAGACAAAAGCTGCTACATTAGATTGGGTGTTTGCAAACCACATGACCTCACAAACGCTATCTTATCACATCACAGGTTCCTCAGACTGACCACAACCACTTAAATCAGACTCTGGCAGCACAGAGGCTCTGTACCTTTGACACATACTAGTAAAGCAACTACATTTTTAGCTGCCCAGCAGCCTTGCAAGAGCTTTACTTGTGGGGAGGGAAAAATCTGATGGCCTCTTGTCCAACTGTGCTTGCAAGATACGGTAAAAGAAAAGCACATGATTTATTGTGCTATAAACTTCCACCACAAGTTGAAATGCTTACTTTGTAAATCTGAGGGCTAACATATTTCCTTTCAGGGACAACATTTCTTATCAAGTAAGAAAACATTTATAGAGCACCACATATTTTGAAAGCATTTGTCTAGTAAAACAAACTGTTAGAAAGTGTTAATGTGATTCTAGTCAGTATTGAGAAACAAGTGCTTTGCAAGAGTTAATACAATACTTTTAACAAACATTACCATTTTAGTTATAACTATGAAGTGAGAACAATGTAAAAATTGATTTAAATAAATCCCACAAAGATTAGTTGGTTTTCTGACAGCAAGCAAGTAAAATGACAGTTGCCAAGAGACAAATATACATCTGCCTGTGCTACACGGAAAGCAAATAGTGCACTCCTTCCAGACGAAAGGAGGGAAAAATAAGTTGGCAAGTGATTGAGTGGAAGAACATATCTAATTACAAATTTTACAGGAAGAGTACTAGGCCTTTTGGACTTGTTCTCTCCTTAGTTCTGATGAAAGAAACGCTACCTGTTTCTGTTCCCAAGATATCTAAATGCTGATAAATCTGATCGTCTGTCATTCTCATTTGCCCATATCATCTGATGCGCTGCTAGGCATCACCCTATAAATATGTCTTCTGAGGAGAACTTAAAAAAAAAATTACAGTAGGTTGAACTTTAACTAGAATTCAATTTCCCCAGTTAATTTGCCTATCTTCATTATGCAGCAAAGCTATGTACAACTCACTCATAGCTTTAAAAGTTACTTAAAGATGTGCCCACATTGCAGTCTTAACTGCAACACAGCACAGGCACATCCAAAACAAATAGGTGGACACCAGCTCAGAGTTATTTACCCTGCTTGTGAATGTAGTCTAGTGGTGTTTCATATAAGAGAACATTTGATTTGGTAAGCATTGAATTTGACTCAGAGGAAGCCTAGTAACAAAATTAACAGAGGAATGGAATAACGCTTCCTGCCTGTATCCAACCATCATGCCCAGATGCTATAATTGTGAGAGAAAGAGGAGCAAGGAATGCTGCTAGAAGCAGCCAACCCGTCTTGTGCTAATCCAGTGGGCCACAAGTTTTGTGCTCACCTACGTCCGATGCAAGAGTCATCATTTAGCTGCTTGTAAAGATACTCCCTCATCTCCTCAGGGGAGAACCTGGACTAAGCTGTGCTGGGGACCAGAACCACCCACTGTACCATACTGATTTAAGATTATTAGCTAATAATAATAATAATAATAAAACCAAAACAAAGGAGGAAATAATTTGACAGCTTTTAAACACAGGTCACCTACCATACCAGTTTATGGTACTGAAGACCAAAGGAAATGTTAACATGGTTTAAACTTTCCTCCTGTATACTATAGTGCATTAAATTTTATTTAGGTGTTGTATTATGTGACCTATATAGGTGGGTTTTGGTTTTTGGGTTTTTTTTTGTTTGGTTTTTTTGTTTGTTTGGGTTTTTTTTGTTTGGTTGGGGTTTTTTTGTTTGTGTTTTTTTTTTGTTTGGTTTTTTTTTTTTTTTTAATCCTTCACACTTGATGGCTACAATTTACTTTCCCTTCTCCATTTTACTTTCAGCAGTGAAACCCTAGAAAGCTAACCTACATTGAAAAATGTATCTTTAATTCAACCATATTATCAATTACTCCTTTGGTCATAACTTATGTATTATTTATCCTTAAGGTAATTACTTAAAGTGTCTTGAATTTTATTTACACAAGCAAAATCTTTTAAAAGCATAGTATTTAATCTCTAACTTTTATATCTCTTTTCATTAAGCCAATCTTAAAATGTTAGTACACCAGGAGCAAGATCAGACCACGAGATAACACCTATATCAGAATCTCACTGACTGCATTAGGTTCTTAAAACATAATATCAGATCCACCCCTAGATAAACTATATGTATGTGGGAATGGAAGAGTTGTAAACTAGTGGCTACTAGTTCTTTGAATAGCCACCAAGTTTTCAGATACTGAAAATGGGAGATACTAAAAAAAAATAAATTCCCCTCTCTTCTGCATTGTCAATAAGTAAGAATTCAATCATCATAATTTCACTTAAAGTTATTATTATAGCCTTTTAAAAGCCTCCAAAAATTATTCTGTGGAATAATAATGCTCCAGTCATCTGTCGTCTTGTTCTTTTCCATCAGCCATGCTGAAATATTGTTAACATAGGCAGTTTGCAGAGGGTTTTCTAACTGTTTAAACAGTGTGCCACACTAACATCAGGATTTTATTTTCATTCAAATACCAAAACCAATCTTGTTAGCAAACAGTCTCATCCTTGCTTCCTTCTCAGAATATTTCAAGTAATTATTTGTTAAGAGTATATCTCATTACAGAGGAATACCTAGGAGAAAACTAGTTTCGTATTCTCTCTGACATTGGTCAATGCCTGAGAAAGAATGTAACAGTAGGCAAATATGTAGTTGTACTTTCCCAGAATGTTGTTTTCAAACTCCAGCAAGTAGCCCATTTTTAATTATACATGTGATACCTGTGCATCTCCAGGTTGTGGGTTGTTTTCTTCCCCCCATTAATTTAGGCAGTTATTTTCTCCAATCTGTGTTAACACGGATTTTACTATGTGGAGCAATTTTGGATCTAAAGGAATTTAATCTCTTAAATTTGCAAAAATCATATCCTCTGGTGCTTTTTCAATACACCTCCAGTTTCATTTGAAGATTCTAATTCTTGCAGTGGAAGAGAAGTGAACAAACTTCTTCATCCCACTTACAGTTTGAATATTTTATATCCCCCCCCCTTCAAAATTCTTTGTATAAAAAAAACTCCAACCATTTCAATTTAATAATGTTATTAGACACCAAAAAGTAGATGAACAGGAATTAGGTGATCCTCCTCATTTAGGGTCACAAATTGCACTGGCTGCTGCAGGTGACTAGACAACAGTTAGAACAGTATGAGAAGCAAAAGCAAAGGCACAAAGAAACAAGTCTGTTTTTTTCAAAAGTTACTATTTTGGTTCAGTTATCTTCCCTGGTCACTTTATGTTTATTATGCTTTTAGCATTAGTTCAGTCAAGTCCTAATTCAGTCAGTTTTTTGTATCTCCTGGGAATGGAAAGAGATATAGGAAAGAAACATCCCAGTATCTTTTGAAAGCTCTACTCAAATCTAAGACAAAAATTTCAGACAAATTCCCAGAAACCACTTTCTCTCCTCCACAAGTCTCCTTGATTCTACAGAGTCCATTCTTATATCTGGAATTCTTTTTTTTTTAATCTAAGAATATAGATCAAGAGGTGCCAGAATTATAAGGAATAATGTGTATGTCAAAAATGCCAAATAATTTGTAAAAAAAAAAAAAGACATCACTAAGCTCTGAGAACTACTGAATCCCTCAGGTATAGGAAAGCATTGTTAAAAATGGATTTTAAAGAGCTATCATCAACATCCATACTCCTGCTTTCTAAGGAAAAAAATACATACTAAGTGAAGGAAGCACTAAGTTTCTACATGTTGCTTCTCCCCTTCATAAAGCTGTCCCCTAATGCAGGCAGCCAATACACAGTAGAATCATAGCCTTATGGAATAATGCTCCCCAACCCCAAATTGTAGAGGCTACTTGCTTTTGTGGACTTGAATGCATATTAGGCAGAATTTAGCTTTTAATATGAAAGTTGTCAAGATTACAACAAACCTATATTTGAAATGCTGTAGTAATATACATAAGAAACTGAAATTTAACAGCAAACCAAACTCATTAAAGCATTCCAAGAGACACAAAAATCAGCTACGAGTACAACAAAGACAAACTTTACAAAGTTTCATTTGAAATACAATTTAAACTTAAGCACTTCAGTCCTAAATCACGAAGTCTGTAAGACTAGAAACCACTTGCTTTTGTCTCCAAAGGTGTCTTGTGGTCTGCCAGTGTAGTTTGTGGGTAAGCATGTCAATTCTAATCTTTTGTACCACTCTTGTAATCTAGGTAACACATACAAGCCTTGCAACATCCAACAGGAAGCAGAGACAGCTGCTGTGTAATATATATAAAGTGACTGCATGTACAGAGGGGTAGTGCATGAAATGCAGAACTTTAGCAATTTATAAATCATTTAATTCCATTCAGTTTGAATTAAAAGTAAAGAGTGGCAAGCTACAAAGAACCTCCTCCTTTTTTCCCCAGCATGTGATTTATGTTGAAATGAGTAACTAGTTCAAGATTTATCTTAGTCAGTTCTTCTTAAACCTTCAACTTTACTTAACGGAAAATTGTAACAGTCCAAACTTTCTACATACTCTTTTCCAAATACAATAACTGTTTTACTTCAGTACTATCTCCTGACGTGGGATACTCTCCTGAATAGTAAAAATGTTTCACAAAAATTGCTTTCGTTTCACATTTCAGTACTAGCACTCTTGTGCAGCGTGAGAAGTATGTAACCCACAGTACAAATCTTGCAGTGCCTGTACACTCATGCCATTTATGTTACAGCAGTTAGTGTACATTAACTGTAAGGTCAAGTGACAGAGTGCAGTGCTCACCAGACTTTACTTCTCTTGTGCCAGAGACAGGACAACCAAGCTTGTGTACCTACTGACAAGAGAAACAGAAGTTGCTGCACAAAAGCTGCAGCCTGTCGGGGCTGCACAACTGAAAAGCATTTTAGGTTAAATTCCTACTAAGCTAAAAGTCAAGAATGCTGTAGAGATAGCTTTGAGAATGGAAGGAAAATGGAGGAAGAAAGATAGGTGGAAAGATTTCAATTAAAAGAACAAATGGTAATGGGACACACATTTCTGAAGAGGCAGAGTGCCTAGGTCCAGTGCATATTAAAAGCTCTGAAAGAAGTTTATCTCATGACTTCCTGTTTGAACCTGTGACAATCCTCAAAATTGCAGGTTTTCACACTAGTTTCAGACTTCAACAATAAAGCCAGAAGCATGTAACAACTTTGCACCCAATAAAGCAACTCAGCCAATAAGGCCAATCACAGGATTAGCTATTGGCTAACTAGAAATACTGCAGTCTGAGTCTCCCTTCATTATGCAGCAGCTGTTCTTCAAATGTTGATAGGTTGTGTAAAAGATTAAAGGATAACTGTCAGCAACTTTCTAGGGAATGACCATAAAAATGACTTGACATATTTACTAAAGTTAAAACTGCAAGTTAATAATAATTGATTTAGATGTATGTGAACTCTGAGTGAAGTTATGGCTAGCACTGAGGAATTTAAGTATGAATTCAGCATTTTACATAATAATGTAAATTATGTTAAATATTCTGATTCTAAGTGATATTTTGTTACTCAAGTCTGTGCATAGAGCTACATGCAAGTAGATCTAAAATGGTGTGCACAGAGCAGAAGTCTACAACACAAGTCTTATTACCATGTTCTCAAAGCTCCAGCTTTTGTCTGTTTGCTCTACTGAAGTGTTAGTCAAATACAAGTTTAAGACCTACTGTGAAGTAGTCAATATACAATTCAGGTTATCATACTACAGAAATCCACTGGTTAGGTATTAGAGGAATCAGGCAGGTATCTTGTTAGGACAGGCCAAAAATCCAATATAGTAATTCCATTGATAGTTATTTTACTTCATTTGAAAGGTAAGAAAAAAGGCATAATCTTTTTCTATGTAATTTACCTTGTAATTTTATAGCAATGTGCCTAATTGGTTCAGTTCTGGATGCCATACTACCAGTTCCTAATACATGCAGTTTTACTGTGTAACAGGAACACAACAACTTGGATTCACTATGAATAAGCCACCTTATAACATGATTTGAATGCTGACTGTAACATTACTGTTCCCAGATGATTAATAAAGCTGGTGAATTTTATCCTTTAGGCTGCAAGCTGCACCGTATCTAAGATGCATGCAAAATTTGAGCTCAGAAATGGCAGATCAAAATTAATTAACAGACTCAGATTACAACAAAGGGCAATTAGCTGGAAGTTTTTAAAAGTACAAACAAAACTTTTTAAAAATAAAATTCATCATCTTAAATTATATGCAGAGTTCTAAGTATCTGAAATCTGAGTGTCAAACTTGCCTCCACTACAAAGTCAAGGGGTGTCACAGCAGCAGCCTGTGCCATAGTAGCCACCTTTTAGTGGAGAGGATTCAGTTTTAGACCCTGAGCAGCAACAGTGACCTCTCTTTACCATTCTCTGGTGTTTCTGGTTTATGCTGTCCCTGGCTATTAGCCTGCCTTGCAAACACTGACGGAATAGATCTTTCACTGGAACTCTGCAATTAGGATGGATTGTGCTGTTGCCACGTATCTTGGTACCATCACCATATGATGGATCATATCACACCATAGAATTAAAGTATCTAGCTCCTCCAGGTTCCACTGATACAGAAACCCATGCATTCAGATTGCTGGCCAAACACATGAAATAGTGTATCAGAAGTATTTACCAGAATAAGGACTTAGTTTGCAGTTACTTATATTCAGTATAGGATGGACTCATTATTTTGTTCCATCCTTCAGATGGAGAACCTGCAATTCTTTTGATGCAAACTTCTGTAAAAAAGTAGTACTGGAGACAAAAAAAAAGTTCAATAAGCAGAATAAACATTGATAGCCATGCAAAGACATTTAATCCTGTTTCACACACACCCATCCCACCCCTACCTTAAACTGTAACTTCTGCATTAATTTCTGTCCAGTTTAAAGTTGTGCAGTTACAGTTTACTAGATGGTAACCATGCAGTCACCAAGAACTCTGTTCCTTTACTAGTGCCTTTTACATGTTAACCAGTTGGGAGGTTGTGGTCAGCATGTCACAGACACCATCACACTATCTTCAGGAAGATGAATTTGCAAATTTGTAACGTTTCTTTTAACTTTTGCAGAAGTTGACTCAAAAAGCCTAGCCAAAAAGCAAAGAGCATGGTCGTTAATGGATCTACACAAGACACTTCAGTGCAGATATAAAAAAGTTGGTTTATTTCATTGGTATTGACTGAAGTATACTAATCCTAATATTTAGCAGTTGAGAGCAAACGTTTCTGCCTGTTGCTGTTTTATTCAGATTTTGCTGTTTCGTGGAACACTGCAAGCAGAGTTCTTTACTTAGCAGCTATGTTAATCCAAGACTTTTATTAGCGCCAGCTTACCTATAAACACTACATACATTTCAGACTTAACCTTACATCATCTCAAAATCAGCCCAGTGGGTTATGCTCAAAATAAAGGATTGTGCATGAAGTATTACTTTCCCTCCAAAGTTTATTTAAAAACTAGGCATATAGATATGTAACAAGGAGAAAAAAGTCATTAGCAATCAAAGATTTAAGAAACTTTGCATAAGGAATCATTCAGAAATGCTGCCAACGTAGAATTTGTCTACTACATACAGACTTTATTCCTACTGTTTCTATCTATCCTAGAATAAGATACTTTGTTCCTATAGTGTTTACCTAGTTTAGAAATTAAAAATTAACCTACAAAGCAGCACACATCTGGAAGTGGAGTGCTTTTCTACGTGGAATTATTCAAACTCTACTGTTGTTGAAATTCATGTTCTCCCCAGCTGATATTTTCTTTCAGTCAAATTGAAATGCTAGTAAAGATTTGTCCAGACTTAACTGTTAGGAATCACTGGTATTACTCAGAATTATCATTGTTCTGTGAGCTACCGAACCTAATTTTCATTCAAACCTTTTCAAATAAA
The DNA here is from genome assembly GCA_008658365.1 of Alca torda. NCBI lineage: Eukaryota > Metazoa > Chordata > Aves > Charadriiformes > Alcidae > Alca > Alca torda. The sequence goes on along the minus strand of CM018087.1, from coordinate 16,376,199 downwards.
CTTATACACATTAAACACATACACAATTGCATGCCTTCATGACAATTGAGTTGCTCAGTCAGGCATATGACAAATACTTGTACAGAGAAAATTATGCAACAGCTTTCCAACAGTAATTCTACTTTTCCTCCAAAGCAGTGGTTTTTTAGCTTTTAAACCTACACTCAGAGGAAAAAGTCAGTACAGTGCCTTATTTATTCATAATGCAAAATATGGGAATTCTACAAGCCACTTACTTTCTCATAAGGAACAAAGCAAGCTAGTTATTGTACTCTAATGGAAATCGCCAGGTATTGATTTTTAAATTTGTTTTTAAGTGAGCTTAATGATTGGTAAAGGTGCTGGACTGTTGGCCCTAGAGACTATCCTCAATCTATAGCATAGACAGCATTCCAAGATCCTCCACTATGTTATAACTCTCAAGGGATTGATCCTAAAAGGTTTAATCCACTAAGATTGTTAGAAAACACTACCTACACTTAAAATAAAGGATGTGTTTATATAACAAAAGCAAAAAGTCAACAAACGAATAATGAGGTTGTATTGCTCTATGATACTGCACTTCTAAGCAACACTATCAGAGCTGTGTATTAGAACATGTATGGAAACAGAAGCAGAGTACAATGCAAAGATGACTGAGCATTTTGCACACAGTGTAGTATTGGGTAAAGACGTTTCTTCACAATGCAGGATGAACTGAAATGAGCCAGTGAGCACAGTAGTTACATAAGCCATTTTGATTTCAGGACCTTCTAATCTTTTTAACTAACAGAAAGTTACTACAACTATTAGACCAAGGAAGTTTGAAGACAGAAATTTCATAGGTTGAAGGTTTTGTCAGTTTAAAACTTAAAATCTGTTAACTGATATTAAGCAAGCATCCTTTTTCTTTTTAAGCAATCTCAGTACACTGCCACGTAAAATTCATCCTCACAGCAGCAAGAACCAAAAAAATCCACGCACGGACTCTTAGACTTGTACAAATGCAGTTTAGTTTCTAACTAAAACAGTATTAAAAGTAGTACCAAATAAAGACATAAAGGGGCTTATTTTCATGCACACAGCTCCAAATGCAGTAAATGCACCACAGTGAAATATGATCAACTCATAAAATTAAGGAAAAAAACAAGATGGAAAAGAAATGCTTATCTCATTTAACATCAAATCATGTAACTAAGTAATTTTTTGTTCTCTTACATCCCAGCATAAAGGCAAGATTAATGTATAGGAGTTAGTTTTATTGCATCCATTTAAAGTAACGTATGTTGGCAAATTCAGGTACTGAAGCCGTAATAGCTACACAAAACCTGCTACAAATGAAAGATAGGACAAAAGGTGCAAGTGATCAAAGACAGTAGTATTTTATCACTTACCTCATGATGCAGCTCAGCTATCTGATCTTTCAGTTCTCTGATGTACTGGTTTGAATCAGATTTATTAAGCTGCCCTTGAATTTTTCCTTCTTCTTTCTGTTTTGGTTAAAAAAAGAATCTTATTCAAATTATTCACAGATATACTATATTGAAGAAAAATATTTTCATTGCCTGCATATTTTTGTTGTGAACAGAAGCTATTTACAGGCACCACCCAGCACTTTTCATCTGACTGAAGTTACAGCAGGCATGAAGGGGTGTCAGTAGCTCAGACCAAGTTGACCCTCTCAATACTAACCATAATACAGGCAGGATTCTGTGCAGCAGCATAAAAAAATTAACAAAGCTTCAGAGGTGGAATTCGCATCTAATCGTACATGAGGTTGCATATGCAATTTAGTAAAGCATCCCTACAGAATACTATATGTAACATATTTTAGTATACATTATTTTCACCATTGTAAAGTTTTCATTTAGTAACAAGGAATTTCGCTTTGTCTTCAAGTGACAAGTAAACAAGACATTTTCCTTGCATTGTAGAACATGCACTGGGAAACAGTACCTATGAAAAGCTTTTCCTCCCCTAAAAAAAAGAAATTGTAACACCTAAAATATTGTGGAATTTATTGTATGGAAGTTCCAGAGACCGTAAATGAAGAAAGGTATGTCCCCTAGCACCAATACTGTGAGAGGTACAGAGAAAAATTTGCAAGTAAAAAAAGCCAGAGATGAAGAGGAAGGTGAGATTTCCCTCACAACCAAATGCAGCTCCTAAGTTTCAAGATGCTCAAGGAGGTGTCATCTGCACTTGAATGCCTGCAACACTAACTTTCAGCTTGTCTCTAAAGGGAATCCTAGTGTGACTGAACCAAATTTGGCAGATCTGAGATAAATCACCACCCTTGATAGAGAAGGCAGCCCATGTCTTCAGTTTGGTACTAGTAAGTCAAGAGCAGTGGTTTGGTTTTTTTGTTGTTGTTGTTTTGGTTTTTTTTCCCAGCTGAGTAATTTCTGAAGCAGCCACCAGATTTAGAGGACAGAGCACCTTGACTTTTATATAAATCTTTACCTTGACTGTACGTCACATACAACCACTGTATTACAGAAATACTAATATAATGGGAATATCTGTTTTTAGTACCTGTAGCTCATTTTGCAGAAGTTTTAATTATACTTGAAGAAAGCAAACAGTTAATTTCAACAACAGGCAAGTTCAAAGTAATTTGCAAACTGAATTTAAATGCCTTTTAGAATGAAAGGTGTTAACTATTCCTCAAAATACAAGACAAAAAGCTTTACCAGAGAGGTTCTTTTAAAACATTGGGGGGAGGGACAATATACCACCTTCCAAACCCTTTTGCTGCATGAAGAGAACAACCTTGAGCACTGTCAGTGTTGGCAATCTCAAAGCAATTTCTCTAATTTCAGACTTTGTTCTTCTTGCAGCAAGGTATGCATTACAATATTACTCAAAAAATAACTTTGACGTATTCACTATTAATTCACAGAATCTGCAACGTGAGCGGCACAAGATCCTTTAGTGCATAATTCTATATTGAACCCAGTTTCTAAGGCAACGTATGGCTGAAATTAACACACACAAAAAATTAATATTAACAACATTACTAATTGTTCCTGTCCTAAATAGGTTAAACTGCCCCCCCCAGCCATCATCTCTCTTTACAAGGATGACTATTGGTATTGGAGAAGCCAAAACTGAAGAAACATAACCTGAAGAGCAAAAATAACGTTGTCTAGATCTGCATATACAAAAAACTTCATTGCTGTAAGAACCTAAGATTCCAGACAATGAGAATGACCCGATCTCTTGTGGTAGCAGGAATATATGTGAGAAATGCCTAAGTCCTTTCCCTCTGTTTGAAATCCTGACTTTTCCATTTAAGCCTCTTGTTCTATGGACTCCAAATTACTGTGTAGTCATACACTGTAGTATCAAAAACAAGAGTAAGGCAAGGTTTTACTGTAAATAGAAGATAGGTGCTATATCCCTTTTGAAATGAAAGTGTAATAAATATCTGAGCTTACATTCAAACTGGGTGCACAAGATGACATGAAACAGGCATTCCCGAGTTAAGTCAGTAAAAACTAACACCAGAAGCAATAACATTTGCTAGCTTAAGTTTGGCACTGCACAAATAGCTGAAAGCTGTTAGTGCATACCATATAGAGTATACCATATTGGGAGTTACACACTATCATTAAGTGTTTTTGTTATTTTTTATTCCATAAATAACACTGGAAAGTTAATGCACAGAATGATTTGACATTTAAATTTACTCATGGAAGATCTGACTTGAGCTCTAACAAGCTGGAGCTGACTGTAAGGCGTAAGCCTGGCTTATAAGATCCTCATTATTAGTCAAGGGTAAATAGATTTCAGTTTTCCTTTCAGAACTAACAGATTCTGTAAAGCTAAAAAATCACAAAAAAATGCATTTAGCACAAAAAAAGGAACCCTGCAATGTCATTTTCTAGAAACATACTTTTCAAAGAAAAGTCATGCTGTAACTTCCTCTTGCAACACACAAAACACTAGAGGTCAGAAGCTGATCCTTCTAACTGGCTGCAACAGAAATCAGACATTTCTAGCTAACTAAATAAGATCATGTTCTATAAGCTACAAAGTCTGTCTACAGTGGGTATTGGAAGGATGACATCAGAGAAATTTTAGGACAAGGTATCAGAGCCTTCTTCATAGCTGCTGTTCATCTCTGAGCAACAGCAAAGATATATTCCACTTTTTTTTTAATAAGCTAAGTTGATCGTGACAATTTAGTTATTTAAAAGACACTCATGCAGGTGCAGTAGCAAACCACTGGAAAACATGCAGGTGTCAGACACTATAGCATTAAAATATTTTTTAATTCTTAGCAAAATCATCTAATTCCTAGAATAAATATGTATACAGCTAAAAGTTTACATTTTTCAAATAAACTAAAACATTTGTTTTATAAAAAGTAGTTTTATCTGTCAGGTTATGATCTTTAAGTTGCCCAACACTCTTTAAAACTGTGCGAAGAGATTGATATTTCTCATGAGTACATATATTTATTTTCATACAAGTACAAAATATTACCATGATCTGCAAAAGTGTTTCATTTTTCAGTCACATTCTGTATTTGCATCATGTTCAGATTACTTTCTAGCGATTTCCAGCTTCTGAAAAGCATTTGTTAATCAAAGGCAAATTTTAATGTGAGCATGATAGATTTGTTAATAGTATTCTTTAACACTACTTTTTCTTTAGGGCAGCTTGACAGAAGTCAAAAAGAAAAATTGTTGGCAGGAAAAACTTCGACATGGCAGCTCCTTTTACTGTTACGGAAAGCAATATAAACAGCTTTCCCTACTATCTGTTGGTATTTTCTCCAAAAAAATTCTGTAGTTCTAGATTTGCTTCTCAATCTACACTAGATTGTACGACACATTAGCTATTACTTCCTGACTACCATAAAAACCTATTTCTTACTGTTTTTATCAAGTGATCTTAATATGATCCTAGGGTCTCTTTTAAGGAGTAGTGTCAGAGAGTGTGTGTGTGTGTGCGCGTCAGAGAGTGTGTGTGTGTGTGCGCGTCAGAGAGTGTGTGTGTGTGTGCGCGTCAGAGAGTGTGTGTGTGTGCGCGCGTCAGAGAGTGTGTGTGTGTGTGCGCGTCAGAGAGTGTGTGTGTGTGTGCGCGTCAGAGAGTGTGTGTGTGTGTGCATCTTGAGACAGTGAGAACATCCGTCACTGCAAAACAAACCCTATATTCTGCCCCCGTGCAGGTTAGATTCCCACTTGTACATCATAATTCCAGATTACATTAATCTGTGCTTTGGCACTAATCTGTATGCCACTGATTGGTGAAAGCCTCAAAGACAGCAAGCACACTCCAAACATTTATCTACAAACATGGAAACTGCACAAAATATTTTATGTTCATGTTTCATTTAGTGGCTTAGTTAAGAAAGCTTGAGCAGCTTCAGCTTTAACTTTTCAGTTTCAAATATAATACCATATTATACAGATATAATTTCTAACACTTGAGGCTGACCTAGTCATGAGGCAACTGAGATTGTTATCAGAGTTACCATTTGTTCTTAGTTCAGAATCTGAATTAAACTTGGCCAAGAAAGAGGGACAGGGAATTAGATAGATTGCAAGTGACATGGAGGTGGGACAGAAACTGAAAAGTGAAGATAGAACAGGTACTGAATAGAACTGAAACAAAAGGTAAAGACCTTAGACAATAACACTGATGGATTCTTGCAGATTTCATCTTCAGCCCACTATCTGCAGGATATGGCTGTTGCATTTATTTAGTTAGTTGATGTACTGCAGGGCAATTGAAGATAATAATCTTCCAGGAATAACTACTAGCTCTCTATCATTCATTTGCTTCTCTGGGGATGCGTGTTTTCCATTCTTCCTGTTCTACTGCTGCCATCCTTTGTTTTGCTTCCAGGTATCATGACCCTCTAAAGAGCACATTAATTCATTTCTCCTCCTGAGTGTCCAACAGCATATATTGAAAAGGTTTCTAGGCTCAGGCAGGAAGAAATCACTACTGTATGGATTAAGTCTTGTCTGGCCTCAGACACCTCAGCCTAAGAACCAGCTAGGGCAGATGGAAGCTCAGCTACTGAGATTAGGCTTTCTACTTCCATTAAATTACATTTTCACATGCTCTTGCTGCAAACTGGTCTAGCTTCCTCATAAGTTACTAGACAGCCCCACTGACATAACAAAAAATTAAGTTACTTTAATGTAGCTTGAGTTAATTTATTGAATGCTTTCTGTTGTAACATTTACTTCAGTAGGAACTGGGCATTTCACTCTGCATTGGTTTTATACTGTGCTTGAATAGTTTTGTACTGCTGTGCTTGAGTAGTTTTGTACTTCTGAAGAAAACAGGTCAACTGTACTGGTTCAAAAGTGAATGTTAAGACTCCACTTATAAAAGTCTTTAAGGTATGAACATCACATCTTTTAAAAGGAAATAGCATAAGCAATTAGTAATCTCTCTTCATGTTGTGTTTTTTTTTTTTTAAATCTAAGATTATACACATAGGATGTGGGTTGTTGGTTTGTTTTTTTTTTTGAGGGGGAGCACTATTAGAGAAAATCTGTGGTACTTGGGGAGGTCACGACACAGAGAAGAGTAGCTCATCTCTAGGCAAATACTAGCCTTTTAAAGTTTAAAATAAGTATACAGTGAAAAAGCCAGATAACGTATCAATAAGCAAAGCGTAAGTATTAATCAGAACAGCAAAATAATGAAAGCTAGCCAAGTTCTGGAATCTAGGAAGTTTGTTTTGGGGTTTTTTTTAAAAAAAAAAAAACAGCACCAAAACCAACTCGCAGTCATATGTGAATGAATCTCTACATCAGTTTCTCTGGGGTACTGCTTCTGCATATTGGCACCACTGCAGTACCTACCCTCCTCTTCCCAGAAGGGTTTTTAGAAGAATAATGCCAGTTGGTCTTACATTGTAATTAAAGAGCCATCCTCTTGATTTTGCTGCTGTTAAAGATTAATAACTTCCCCTCAGTCTTATTGTCTCTTCCAAGAGACCAGCTCCACCAGCACTAACAGGGTTAGAAAACCCCATATCAGGGAAACAAACACCCTACCAGGCAGGTATCACCTCTGCTCAAGGAAAAGGTACTTTTAACAAGTGTAAGCAGCCGATTCGCAATCCAGCCTCCTGCCTCAGAGGTTGTGTATAGAGAGGGAGTAGCACAGGCAGTGAAGCAGGAAGTGAGCCCTACAGATCAAAAAAATCAGCTGCTAAAACAGAACTCACTTAGGCCCCTTCAGTTTGGGAAGCTCTCATCTCTCTCATCCTGCTCTGAAGTACCAGAGTGACTATACTTGCGTGCATACTACACTGAGAGTGCCTGAGAAGAAATATCTGTTCCCCAAAACTTTGCTTCTTAGAATAAGGAAATATTCTGCCCACCAAAAAGTATCAGTTAAGATTGATGGTTGTAATATCATACTTAAATCCTCCTCTGTTTGGCTTTCTAAGAGAAAAAAAATACTTTTCTGTACCTTCCAAAGAAGGAGCAGCGAGTCTCAAGAAACACACCTGATGCCTACTGAGAACTGCTGAGCACATGGAGACCTTCCAAACTCAATCAGCATAGGACCAGAATGCACAGCTGGTAACACAAGAGTGCAGGGACAGACTGCTTCAAAGAATGCTGATCTTAAATACCTGAAACCATTACTGTATCTTAAACTGCGCCACTCCCCCCGCCAAAAAAAAATTCAAGTGTATAGTCATGATAAAACCAAGTTTAAATAATAAATAAATAAATCACTGGAAACCACCTGGAACACACTAGAGGCCTGAAGCCTGCTTTTGCTGCTCAACCAAGGCAGGTCTAAGTATAAGACACAGAAGAACCATGTAATCAAATTTGAGTTGCAGGTGTTTCATCCCAAGAGAAGCACAAGCAAAGTTTTCTAAAACACTCTTGATGATCACATCAGAGTAGGAAAAGAAATACATGTCAACGAGAAAATAGGCATTTTAGATAATAAGAAAGCATCTAGGGTCATCTTCACTTTAATAACTGCAAAATTAAAAACACAGAAAACCAAAACAAATGGTTTTGCTGTTCCTCAGATAACAGCATATCAACTTTACTAGAAAGATCTAGAGGGTAGGACATTTCCCTAACACCCTTAGTTGATTTCTTCTGACTTAGAAATATTTACTTGGTAACAACCTGTCTCAGCCTCTTTTCAGGGGAGGCTTTTAAATTCTTACTCTGTGGCAAAAGACACTGCATTAAAAATGTAAATGAAGTTTATTCAGAAGGGTAAATGTGGTAACTAGTGTCCTTTCAGTGACTTTACAGTGACTCATTCTAGACTTTCAAAAAACACATCACTAACATCACACACCACTATTGATAAGAGTAAAAAAAAAGTTTCCTGTAATTTGAAAAGATGGAAACAATTTCTTTACTCAACAGTCAGTACTTGGAAAAGTTATTAAACAGAGGTCATAGAAAGGCTTCATTCTAACGAAACAGTGCGAAAAGTTTAAACTGTGGGGGAGAGAACTAGCACAATCATGGATTTCCTTTACAGTTGTTCTCAAAGCAGTTTTGACATGGTTAGAGATAGGGTAAATATGACAAAATTCTCGGAATCTGCCAGGAAACACATCAGAAGGAAGTGATGTTACCTCCCGTCCAGATCAACCTAACGAAGAATTAATTCTTATAGATAGTTTTTGCTTTAAAATTACTCAGGCCTAAAAACAGATTTCTACGTTACAAGCATGCTCAACCCCAACTCAAACCAGACACAGATAATTTTAAGAGGATGCTACAAGTCACCAGCCTGAACAGAAATGGAGGGAGAGGGATTAACCTGGAGAGCAGAAACTGCAGCTGACCCAGCTCTGCTTCCTTACTTCGTCTACACTTTGACTGGCCTAGTGCTCCTCACCCTAGCCTGCTGATTGACTCTAGCTTGCAACTGATTTAACCTTGCCTGACTTTCTCCAAAGCCTCTTTGTCTCTCATTTAGTCTGTCCTTCCTTCAACTATTGCAGAGAAAGCAATAGGAAAAAAAAAAAATAAATGAAACACCACCAAGGGACCAACAGAATTGCCCATATGCAATTAGAAGGAACTCTTGCTATTAGGCCAGAAGTGTAGTGAAGCTTCGTAGACTTTGCTTGGCAGCTTTAGGAAAGCACATACAAGCTAAAAGCAATAGGGTTTTAAAGGCTTATATTAAGAAGTTAAAAGCATTTGCTTGTTGCAGTTTGAAGCTATCAGACCAGTTCAGCTGAAAACAAGAAAGACTAACTCCCTGAGGAAACAAACCCGAGGTTTTGCTGATTGACTATAGACATAAAGGGAGACAATATCCATTCCTCAAGTCCTGGCTCTCTATATCTTACAAAACAATGGGACAAAAGGGGTCAGAGTGTGCATGTAGCTTGGCCAAAACAAGTCATTTAGTTATAGGATGTGAACCTCTAGCCTTTGTGAGGAAGTAGAACATATCATATTGAAGAGAACAGCTTCTCCCCAGCGTGGAGGTACAAAAAATAGCAGCCCAGCCATCCAAAATCCATCCTTCATTTTTCAGTAATTTGGTCAAATGTCCTGCTCAAAGCCCAGAAGCCTGCTAAATACTTCCAAGTCATGTTTGCTTACCAAGGGTTTTATAAGCTGAACTGGCAAGTGAGAGAAAAATAAGATAGAAGAGAAAACAAAAGCTGACAAAACTAAACCTTTGTTTATACATGACTTCAGGATTTTTCTTTGTCACTTCTGGGGCTTCGGTATATGCACCGTAAGTTAAACTTCAGTTACACTTCAATTTAATGTTATTTTTGGTAAGGAACAGACTCATACTTTTCTTTTGTTTAATAATGTCCATCATGTATTGGACTATTCTTTGTACTTCAATATGCTTACACAAAAGTTTAAAAGCTTAGCATCAGGAACTAAATGCCTGACCAAGATAACATGGCATTCAGAATATATAAAAAATAACTTCCTAACATCATAATACAATGACATCTTGCTGCAGAATTACATCTACTATTAAATGATAGAACTATCTCCTCCTCCCTCTCTGTCATTACTAACCAAGAGTGACCCAGAAACTGTGATTTAAATCTAGCATTTGTGTGTGGAACATCAGAGCAGTTCTTATGTGGGAGTAGCGATACTCCGCAGTACAAATTTAACAACAGTGTCTTGCACCTACACCTACACGAACATTTAAAAGAAAACTGCACAATTTAGGTTAAGCATTGCTATGGACCATGTGGACCTAGCACTGAATCCCTAGAGCTTCTTAGAAAAGCACCATGCCCCTCAAAAAAAGGAAGGTTATGTGGTAAGTTAACTTCCTCCCTTCATCTTTATCAGCTTTGAAACAGTACGACAAGCAGACCTATTTGTGATGCTCTGTGTTAATAGCACAATTACTTTGAGACTGACACCTACACTCCAAGACTGGCTAAATGTATTTATCATAAATATTGCATTTCAAGTCATGAAGGCAAATCCAGATTAAAAGACACTTTGCTCCCCACATCAGGTCACAGCAATTCCTGTGACAAGCTGAATGGAACAGAATGGGAAGCAGCTCTTTCTCCAATGAGGAAGAAGTTATATAGTTCTAAAATTTCCTTAAAAAGTGGCTTTTATTTAAGCTCTATTATCAGTTGCATGTTTTATAGTTTACAGGCTTTGTGAGTTAAGGCTTTCCAACTCCATTATTACTTTTTTTTTGGTGCAGGTGTCTCAGAGGCCTTTGAGCATGAGTACCCAAAACGGAAGTTTTGATCATAAGTTTCATATTTGCTGGCAAAAACACGCTGGTCAAAAATATCTATTTGCTTACAAAAATCCTACAAAAAATAAATCTGTCACAGTCCAATAAAAGCATTTTAAGTCAGATCTAGCATGTCAAAAATAAGTAAATTGACATTAGAGGTACTTACTTCTATTAAACCACTTTTGTTTAAATGTCTTTATACAGTTAACACCCAAAACCTCTACGTCACAACTGAAGAAGTTGTATTTCAGGCTAGTGTAAGTTTGAGATCAGTAGTTCACCGAAAGCCTAACAGGCAAACACATTAAATTAGAAACATGAAACACAGCCGCAGAATGACTTCAGACTGTATACAAAGAAAGTACAGCCATTCTCATTTGTACAGAAAAATCAAGAATCTTACTAAGAGACTACAGATCAAGAAGTCATTAACAGGTGATTGTCTGAGAACACCAAAAAGATTGGAACTTGAAATGCAGTTAATTAGGAAACAAAAAAACAAGGCCACCTAGCACATGAGAAAAATGGAAAAACATAACTAAAGATTGCATCATGCAGAGTAGTAATTGCGAAAAGGAAGGAGAGATGATGTGGATAAACAACCAAACATAAGACAGTGCAATACCATGACAAAACAGGGACGGAGTAATTTTTGGTTGTATTAGCCAGAGTCATGAAATAGATTACATTCCTGCACTTAACTTTTTACCTGTCTCATGACAAGATAGCATAAAAATCTTCACGCAATTCTGGCACCCATAGCTTAAGCAGAAATATGGAAAGGGAACAGGCAATCACTATAAAGTGACTGAGCACTGATGATTTGATCAGTCAAGCAACAGAAAACCAACTCAGATGTATTTACATTAAAAATGAACACAATTCTAATTGTGTGACAGCTATCAGAAAAAAAAACCTGATCATTACGGGATTCACCATTTCTTCATTTCATAAAATCAAGACCAGAGTACTTTTTAGAGACTCCTATCAGTCAAACAATTATGGCATTTGAAGTCTGTGCTAAAGTAAAAATAATGTAAAATGAGTACTGGCTCCTAATGTACAAAATCACATTGTTTCAAGTAACCCTTAAAATATTATAATTTTTTTTAGTAAAATGCTAACACATGAGTTGAAGATTGACCTACACTCAGCTATTCTGTTATCTTACTAGATAAATGATTCATATGCAATGCTTACTGTACTTATCTAAGTATTTCTGATGTACTGATCACAGCATTATGTAAGCATTACATGATTAAAAGAAATGATTGCTTTATCTTTTAATAAATGTAGTGCCTGCTGCATTAGAGGAAAAATATTCAAAATGAAAATTCTTTATGCAAGCTCCATTAAATTTATTTGTACATTCCATATATGAAGAGATTAAAAAGATGCAAGTAGTTGAGAAATCATAGGGAAAAGAAGGCTTTGACACCATACAGTAAAGTCATCACCTTGAAAGAAAGATTTCAGAGGGAAGACGGACACTAGCAATACCAATTTAAAAGGGAAAAAAAGGTAAACTAGAGAAATCACTAGCCTGTAACTTAGGAATAATAACCAAGAAAAGCTTTGCAGATGGGCACAGCAGAATTCAGGCAGGACAACAGTATAGGAGTATAGGAAGGACAGACATCCAGTATAGGAAGGAAGACATTATGATTTCTCAAAGCCAAGCAAATATGAAGAACAGTCATTTATGTTCTCTCAAAGGAGTATTGAGTTCATGAGACAGTGAAAGCTCTAAAAGGAACTGAAAGCGTAAGGAACAACACAAAGGCCAAAGGATGCATCTTCAGATCCTATAGTGACATGGTAGCAGTAAATAATGTTTGTTTTCAAGATTTACATGAAGGGAGTAAGAGTTTTACAAGAAATCCTCCAATACTGGTCATCGCAGAAGAGTAAGCACAGAAAAGAATGGGTGCTGGAATCAAAATGTGTGCATTTTTTCTGGACAGAGAATGTTTTCAATCTTACCTATTAATTGGCAATTTTTGCTAATTACAAGACAAAAAACAAATACAAAAGGCAGAGTTTAAAAGAGCCTGTAGCATGGTTATTGTACAAAAGCAATTATTTACAGCTCTGTACAGAAGCAATTATTTACAGCTCGAAAGTATACCCATAATATAGATTTAAGGCCTTTGCTTATAAAGGAGGCATGTACAGCCATGTAGCATTATCCCACTTTGCAAAGCAGCGCCTTGTAGTCACAATAGGTTAATAAGGAAAGAACATGGAGGGAAAAAAAACCACAAAGAGTAATCAGTATCAAGTTACACATTTAATGCCATCACTTGTTACCTGGATTTCTAATTCAGCAATATGCTGTTGGAGTTCAGCTACAGCTGCAATGCGGTCTGCCTCGCGGAGCCGTACTGCCATCACTTCTTCTTTACTCTGAAAGAAGTAACAGATTGAAGCTAAGAAATAATGTTTCAGTTGATTAAAGACTATGCATTGCTTTTACCCAAAATCATGTAAGTAAAGAAAACTTAATACACTGCTGTGTGAAATATACCTGTTGATAAGGCATATTCTACAGAACGCAAATTTAATTTTAACTCACAGAATTGTGGAATCATCTAATATAAATTCTAAACTATAATAATCTAAAAAAAATCTGTGTAGTTTTGAAAACATGCTGTTATCAATTTCCATGTCCAGAAAACAGTGTCTTGTGTTCCAAAAGTGTTATATTATAAATTAAGAAAAAGTATCAACATAAAAAAACCAGCTCATGCTTCAACTTTTGACTTGATATATCAACAGCAAAGCTACACGAGGCTTACTTATTTCACCATTCTCTTTGTCTAAAAAAATAAATTAAAAAAACAAACACAAAAGCACAGGTATTCTCAACCTCATTTAAGTCTAGCTGTTTTAGTCACAGTACACAACAAAAGATTGCAAGACAGTTTGGAATAAAATTCTAATGCCCATAACCTACAGTCAGATTCCTGGTGTAAGTTTAACCTTTAAGTTTGCCTATAAATGATAGACAGTGTGAGTTTGGAGAAGAAATAAGGACATTCCCTTATTTCTGTTTCATGAGGCAAGTCCTCAAGACTTCACAGAACAAAATACATTGTCAGCAGCTTGGTACAACCACAGACAGAAAACAGCGACAGATATTGAGTGAGGAATACTTTCAGATGGAGTACAAATAATTCTGGGGAAGAGACAGACTAGGCTCAGGTATACCTACTTTTATGGTAGACTGATGTAACACTGCAAACTGTAGTTACTGTAAATCAGTTTCAGTATTTCAGTTATTTTAACATGTGCTTCAAACTAACGTTATTTAACCATCCTTCATTAGACAGTTGGTTGAGACTGACTTGAACATGCCAAAGCTTATCTATAGTAGCTACTTGAAAACATGCTATTTGTTTTAAAAAAAGATTCTTGTAATGAAGGTACATCATCTACAATTAACAGCATCTATAATCAGTGGAGTCCATTTCAGAGGAAGCCATCATGTGGCAGCCAAAGTTTAGCCAGTATTGCTAAATTCTGCCGCACAATCGCTCAAATGAAGCCAAACCCACAGGACTGCATGTATTTAACTGAAAGCTGAAGGACAGACTGGCTTGGTTTGACTTTGGTATCTGAGATGAGTCAGTAGTGTTGCTGCAGATGGCACTGATGCTTTACCTCTGAGACAGACCATGTTCTCAATTACCACAGAAGCCAATATGGTAGGAAAGACATGACTGGGGTGGGGGCACAGATCTTATGTTGTAAATTCTTTAGCAAAACTGATTAGAAAGATCAGTGCTGTGTTTTAAGAAGCAATTTGAAAATAAATCCTTGCTGCAGAAGCAGTAGTCACATAAAATAAGGAAAAAACATAACAGTAACACACCAGTGACAGAAAACAGTTGCCATATAGGTGATATGAGATGCAACTTGCTACAAAAATTTTAATTTCTGCTTACATACTTTAAGCTATCCTTCACAGAAAAATACAAGCCCCAGAAATAACGTACCACTTCTTTCTGCATAGAAAAAAATAATCGGGGAGTTGAAAATACTTTTTTTTTTTTTTTTATACACCTCTTCAAGTAGAAATATTGCTACCTAGCCAGATGCAGTGACAGAAATAAAACTAGAGCATGATTTCAGTTTACAGGAAGAAAAAATAATAACAAAAACCCAAACATCAGTTTCTAATGGAATCGGGAACCACAAACTTGCTAGATTTAAGGAGATGCAAGGTAGAATTTTTAAAAGTATTTAGTGCTAGAAAAAACTTAACATTTGTCTGTATTGCTCCATGACATTACCTGAAAGATTACTGAAAAATTTTCTTCATCAGTTTTGAATACAAAGTTGTTATTTCAGTAACATATTAAATAGCTTTATTTCAGGTATTTACACAGCAGTACTACTATCTTTTCAATTCAACCTGCTATTATCTGCATTTCAAGCCAAATCTAAGTTGGTAACAACCCTATATAGTTAAGTTACAGATACTGAACCTACTTCTAGAAGGACTGTAGGTGTGAAAAGTCTGCTGCTCTGCTGGAGGCTAGCCCTTCACACTTGTAACATATGCCTTACATAGTAGTCATATAACAGCCTGGTTTCTTGTACACCCAGTTAGTATAAAAAAAAAAGCCAGTAACATTGCAAGGTTTTGGCTTAACAAGCATAACAATGTTTCTCTTTCTACTTTAAACTTTTATTTTCTTTCAATTCACTTTAAAATTAAAAATCTCGTTTTCCTTACACAGTGAAATAACCTTAAAGAATCTCAAGCAGCAATTTCCTTCATTTATTGCGCTACAGAGGTGGGGAGAGAAGAACCTAAACCAGTCTCTTCTATAACAAGAAAAAGTGAAAGCATTTGGCATAAATCTTGCTTCCTGTAGTTTAAATGTGGAGAGCAAGGGACAGGAAACTAAATGACAATCCTTACAAATCAACTGTCAATGGAAAATGGCTTTTTATATCCTCTCATTTTTCACTTAACTGTATATTATCATATAGTTAGAGTTTGAAATTGAACAGTTTTTCATAAGTTTGAAACAGCAATAGGAAGCTCAATACCAAGTTATGTCCCATTTAAGGAGTGGGAGAACACTGAAACTTGCATATATTTTTTACTCTTTTTACAGTCAACATAAAAACTTTGGAGTATTGATTACACCCTCTGAGTCTCCTAAGGATTAATGAGGACATTCAGTGTCAAAAAACAATTAAACAAAAGAGTTATGGGTTATATGAAAAGACATGTCACCAAGATCATGAATATTAAAAAAAACCAATAAGAATAATCTCAGCATTAAAAAAATAGCACTTAGGAAACCAGTGATTATGGTAAACAAAAACTAGTCAGTAGAAGCAATTTCTTCTAGTTAAGATGCAGTGGCTTGTTTTCTAAAAGCTTGTGATGGAGTTTGAGTCAACAGAAGTTGTCTTTACAGCGCTTTAGATTCAGGTTCCGTTGGAAACAAATGGAACTGGCAAGACAGCAAGAAAAATGAAAATCTGAAAATACCCCAGGTATTTCATGGGTTCTCAGTTATTTGCTGTTCTTAAATTTCTTTAAAATAGAACTGAACAACAACAAAAATCAGTTTCATTTTGCAGGAAGAATTGCAACTAAGGCAAAACTAGCAAGAAATCGCCAATTACAAATTACCATTATGGCTTTGAGTAGTGAACACAAGATCAGAGTTTACTACACAAGTAAATTGCCTAGATTTATGCATTACTTTGGGGAAAAAAAAGAAATTACAAGAAGAAATGAAAATCTGTAAAAACTGAGAATTGTGATATTATAGCAAAAGTATGCATATTAATAAGGATGTCATTTAATCTCCAGGCCAAGTAAGAATGATAAACCACTCAGACTACACTCTTGATTCATATTGTCCACAGAATCCTTTGATGAAATTGCAGCTAATGCAGTCTTCAGGGTATGTATATTGTTACAAACAAAATGTATGTACATTGGATAAAATTGAAAAACAAACACTTAACCAGTAACAGTGTTCTGCATGAATGAGAACAGAAACAAGTAGTGCACATAAAAAAGGTTCAGTTACATTAAAGGCAAAACTAAGATGTGATCACGAACAACAAATTATATAACACCATCTGCTCTCAAGTTTCCAATTCACAGCCACAGTTTAAGAAATAGTATTCTGATTATTCATCTCATATTACAGTACTATTTTTAACATACTAAGTATGCTATTTAGAAATTACTGACTGTTCAGCGCTAGCTGATTTCATTAAAGAGTGTTCATACATCTTTTGGACATAATATTTTAAGTAAAAAGTTGTTTTTGTGTCTATCAAATAATATCTTAACTATAGCAGTTTGTCAACTAATACCATCCTTTTTTGAAGTAAATACCTATAGCAATTCCAGGAAAGTTTTAATACAATTGAAGAGAAAAAAGCTTGTAAGACTTATCCTTTATTTCTTATCCATATTATGCGTGCACAAATTAAAGACATAAGTTATTTGTAAATGGTTATGGAGTTAGTTACAAAATTAACTAATTAAATCTGAGATTCAAACATCAGATTGGTCTCTCTTGTGCACTGACAGTAATAAAAATTACTCTTTTGCCCAATGTTTTCGGGCTGTTCCCTTAAAGTCTAGTTACTATTAGGCAATGACTACTGCAATGCTCCCTTCTGTAGGCCTCCATTCAAATACTACTTTTACTCCCTTTTTTTGAACCTAAACTAATTCTGCAGTAACAGTCAGTGCTGAAGTAATGAACCTCTTCTATCCCTAAAAACAGTCAGAGTACACAGTGATCAGAATCGGTTGTGTAAGACTGTCTTTTTATATATTATACACAGACACTTTTCTGAGTAGAACCACATTTTAAAGTAAAAGTTTGTCTTTGTGGGACCACAAAGAAGCAGCTCTATCAAAACCTGAAGTGATTTTTGTGAGACGGTAAATTCAAGATGATATTGTCAAATCAGTAAAAGAAAGTTTTGGTTTTGTGATTTCTACTTCTCAATGATGACACAATTCTATCCAACAATAGCGGACAAGACTAAGAAGTACACATATGTTAGCACACAAGTAGTCTATGCACCATGTTGTTTACCTTGCATTCAATCTCTGCTTGTCTACGCTTTGCTTCATTCAACTGAGCAAGAAGTCCTTTGTTCTGTGCAGAAAGATACTGTACCTTCCCCTGTAAGTTGGTAACCTCTTGCTCTGCCCTTCGTAAATGGTTATAATTGATCTGATTCTGAAGTTTATAAAAAAAAGAAAAAAGAAAATGCATGTTAAGGAAAGATCTTTGATATTAATTTAACTCCCCAAAGTGTGACAAGAAGCACTTGTAGATCATTTACTATAAAAAACTTTTGATGAAAAAGCATTCAGCATTTTGCAAGTTTAATCAGAAAAGTTTGCATGACATTTGGTTTACGACCAGGATATTCCCATTGTTCTTAAACAACAGATGACTCATTGTAAGATTATTGCAAAGCTCCTGTACATCTGTTTTTCCCAATCTCTTGCTTAGGTAAGGCAAAGATCTCAAGAACTTGTATACCAACAACAGCAACAAGCTGATGCATCCAAGAAACATCAGATATGTCAGAAATATTATGTGTACATTTCTGTCCAGTGAATTCCTGAAAGTCACATGGGACCTTAATTAAGATCAGTGCATTAGTTCAAGTCACACCGTTTTTATATGAAGCTCTACGTAGACTAGTGCATAACACGAGAACAACTGCATTTCTGTCAAACGATGGCTAAACAGCATACGCATATACAAAGAATCCGTGCGTGACACTGAAGCGAGAAGTACCTAAAGGTCTTGTGACTTTAATACATGTAATCCAGACAGCAGGATACCTATGCCCCCTACTGACTAAAATAAATACACAGATGGGGAAAAAGCAACAAAACAAAAGCATATGTTAATTGTAGTAAAACAGCATTAATACTTCAATGAACAGTTGAAAAGTTATGGCAAGAGGAGGCTTTTATTTAGTTGGTATAGAAAAGTGGTGCCTCTGTCAGCAAAAAGCCACCATGTGCCTTGCAGGTAGCTCATCTCTCTTCAGTAGCACATCCTTATGTGCTCTTCTGGTTTCTGGGATTGCTGAAGCTTGTCAAGTAAAGTGTTTGTTTAGCCTTCTGGATGCACAGGTCTCCTTCAAGTAACAGTTAAAATTAGCGGGTATTTCATGGGAAGATTTCTCAAATTACAAGTCCTTCTCAATAAAGAGCACATTGTGCTTATTGATTCAGTCGATAGTTCATTCATATATGAACTCACCAACTTTAGTGCATTTTCATTTCAGCTCTGTTTGCTCAATAACAACTTATTCCCTAGTTACACAAAAAAGATCTTGTCAGTTATTTTTGGTCTTTTCTGCACTAATCTTAGCAATGGTGAATGATGGTTTTCTTTTCTGACACGTGAAACAAAGCTTTTGCTAAAAAAAAATACCCTGACAACATGAAGCTGTTTTGCTGAGAGTCCAGTTTAGTGTCCACATTCACAGAGTCTACCAATTAGTCCAAATGAGAAATTCAGAAAGCTTAGTCCTGGAAAAGACTAAAGAAGAGACATGAAAGTAAGTTGGACTATATGCACTACATTCTCCTAGTCTAACAGCATTTAAAAAGCTCATTTTGGAACTAAAGTCAATGCCTGCAGATGGTAAAGAACATCATCGGATATCTACCATTTGACATCAGTTTGCCAGCGTTCATCTCAATTCACACATGCTAGTGTTCAGTAACATACCTGCGTTTCCATCTCCATCATTCTTTGTTTGGTCTCCTTCAGTTCAGCCTGAGTTTCTGCTTCTCTCAATCGCACTGTCATCAGCTCATCCTGTAGCTCATTCACTGTGTTTTTTCTGGGAGGATCTTTCCATCTTCCACTAGTACGAGCTAAGTGACGCTAAAAAAAATAGCATGTCATTGCTGATAATGCCTGACCTTTCCTGCTGTTCCCTTATTTCATTTAAGCTCTCAGAGTTATATGGGGACAAGTTGCTACAGTGCTCCTGTTTGTCCTAAAAATCTAGAAACCCATGCAAACTTACTAGTTTTCGGAACAGCCAATTAAAAAGCTGAAGACAGTCATTCCCAACTACAGTAAGTCAGTGAATTGCAAGTGAGACTTGTGCCTATTTCTAGCCCTTGTTAACATTTAGTGAAGTAGGAGGACTGATCAGGTACTTCCTTTCTATCAGAATGGCTAGCTGGTAGCACAGGCTCTGCCATCTGTAACAACTAGGGACCAATTTTTAACATACTTTTGAAGTAAAGTTTCTTGTGACAGCTGCATTTAAAGATTTTCTCACCTCAGCAGCTTGATCTACCATCACTAGTTTTTACTTGATCTCTACATCTCAAAATTTTGTAGTCTCTTGCTTTATCAACGTTCATTGAAAATATAAGTGGTTAAAAGTGTATTGCTTCCCATACCTGCCAGTGTTCCTCCAAATCTTTGACTTGCTGCCTTAGTTCTTTGAGACCCATCAGAGCTTCTGCTTCTCTTAATTTTACTGCAATCAGTTCTTCTTGTAGTCTAGCAACATTTTCCTCATCAGGGAGAGAGCTGTTCCTCTGCAACAAGGACCATCCTCTTAAATATGTATTTGAATAAAATTGTGCTTAGAGAGACCCACTCCAAGAATATAAGCATGGAACGATAACTTATTACTAACCAAACTTTCTTAATTACACATCCCTTGCAAAATAAAATGACGCAAAAAAAACCCCTAAGTTCCTGGATATAGCAAGTATAAATAAGTATCTCCCAACTGCCAACTACCAAAAAAACTGACAAGGTAGGTTGGGGTATTCTGGCTTGCAGATTTCCCTGGATGGTATCCCTAACAAAGCATTATTTACACTATTTTGTGCACATCATCAAAAATATCAAGAGAAATCTGAGAGATTTTGAGCTAGTTGATAAAATTAAAGCAAATGAGGAACTGAAATTATACCTTTAGAGTTATAACTTACAGGAAAAAATAATAAACGGACATTTATTTTTTGGGAAGTAGGTCATCTGCCTTCAAAAAGGAGAAAAGATAAATTGGCAAAAGGAACCATCCATTAATATTTATAAACAACCACCAGTCAATAACAGGTCTTCCAGATGAAAGTGCATGGATGTTTACAAAAACACAAGGAAAAATAGGAAGACTAGCGAAAGCTAAACAGAAAACAGGAAAACACGAAAACACATGGGAGGAGTGACCTGTGGAAAGTGAAACAGTGATGAAATCAGAATAATGGAAGTCTGGGAAGAAAACAGAGGGGAAGAAAAAGAATACAGTCTGCCTAACTACAATATCTCTAGATCAAATCATTGGTCATCGAATACTCAAAGCTGAACTGTCCTTCATCACTTTCTACTGTATTTCTCAGTAAAATTGAGTATTTTTGTAGATGTGTAATACTGTGACAGTTGCCAGTTTTTCTTGAGAGTTGAGATTGAAGTAATTAACTAACTACAGAACACAGCACAATTCACTAACAGAACAGAGCACAAGATCCATTTATTAGCATCTCAGTGTTTCAGAATCATGGTCTCTGAGTATTGGCAAATACATGAAGCGATAGGGTGTGTTTCTGAACGTTTACATCACTGTCACTATAGCCATGCAAGTCTTGGGTTACTGAGCAGAATCTTCCCAGATTACATGACGCATCCCTAACTAACAGCAGTAAAGAACTGTATTTGTAGGAATTTGAGGGAGTTAACTTTAGCCACTTTCTCATGTGCCTAAGTTCATTATGACAGACTGAAACACTACTATAGATCTGAGTTGTCTGGTACACTTGACTTTCCCCCACTGCTCCAGTTTTTCCTTCACATTTAAGTTTTCCATGTATGCTATCTTCATGCTGAAGGTTAAGAAAAGTAGTCATCTCTTTTTGAACTTTGAAAAATACCTTAAATGCTGGATTCTTACCAGTGTTCATTACAGTAAAAACTGCCACACTACTTGCCTGTCAGACTCCCATGAAGCCCCTCAGACAACTAAAAAACTTAAATTAAAATCTTAACTCTAGTGGGTTAATCCAATTAGCTATTAAGTTCTGGTGACATTCCTGATGCGTACAGCTCTTTAAAATTTCCATGAGGAAATGATTTCCAAAGCCAATACAACAGGATCTGAAAAGGATGCTTTTTATTAGGTCAACTAGTGGTTTTTTCTTTCCTTTTTGAAATTTTATTTTGCAGTTAAGTTTTTCTTCAAAGAAAGGTAAACTTTTGACAGTTGGCTTGAATACAGCTCAAACTGTGGCATCAGTAAGTCACAAGTTGGAATGGCACCCAAAAAAGCAGTAGAGATTTTGATATTCAACAGTGGAAGTACTCTTTCCCTGCCCATAATGGGACGAAGTGGGAGACACTCAAGAACTCAAGACCTGGGAATGGTAACATTGAACTCTTTCCTCCTCCCCTCCCAAACTATCTACTTTCACATCACCTCAATCACATCGCCCTAAGCTGACTGCTCTTGTTGCAGGATATCATTTTGAAACAATTCATGTTTACTGTAAAGACCACCAGATTCCAAGTTTTCCACTGCAGTGGGTGTCAGGAACAGGAGAAAAGCGATCTGTTCTTCACAAACCTTTCCCAGTGCAAAAAGCTGTTAGGGTTTTTTTTGCTATATTAACCACAGATTTCTGTAGCATATAAAGATTGCAAGAAGTGAAAACAGAGGAGAAGATTCTGGAGCAGTTATGCAAAGAATTACAGGGACCTGTATTCTGTTTCTACTACTATTTTATACAGAGGGTCCTGGTTTGATTTACCTTTTCCATCTCTAGAACTTTATCTTGCATCTCCTTCAGGGCACAATGGGATTCTGCTTCACTCAGCCTGGCTTGGACCAGCTCTTTTTCCAGCTGTAGCACAAAGTCTTCACTGTATCGTGAACTGCATTTATGCTACAAAGTTTGCAGAAATACATTTAGTATGAAGCACAGACGGTTTGAAAGGGGTTTTATATGCCAGATTTGGAGTGAAAAGTGCATTCAAATGCTTAACATTAGGAATACTAGCTTAGGATCAATAGAAGTGCTTACCTTACACAAGTCTACTAACACGTCCATCCAGATGCTAACGCTACGCACCTCAAACACCACCACAAGCCAAATGCGTAAGACCAAACTGAGACCCCTACTAGTACTGATGAGCAACAGCTCACACTTTTCTCTAATTGTTACCCACACCGAAAAAATCTCAAAGGATCTGTGATTTTGTGATATGCTGAAAAAGATGCTTAGGGAAGACTAGCTTATTACTAGATTAACAGAAGTATCTCTCTTGATCCCTACTTACTTAAAGCCTGATTCAACAGAAGCATTCCATAATCTTGGATTTATGAGAAAAAGCCAGGTACAAGTAGCAGTACAGCCCCTTTAGACAGACAGCACAGGCCCAAGCTACAAAGAAATTTGGTTCTTTCCATACAGAACTTACTCCAAGACTACTCCCAGCCAGTTTTGCACACTGAAACACATTCCCTCAGTAATAAAACAGCAGTTCCAAAATTTAAGGTCACCCTTTCCAAACTTCAGGGGGAAACCCCCACAGTTCTGCTCCAGTAAGGTAATTCACCATTAATTTAGTTCTTGACTGTTGATTAGCTGGAATTAAAAGTGAGATAATCCTTTCACTTGCTAAAGCACAATTTCATGAAACTGCATCTGTCAACAGATACATCCAACTGAAGTCATAGTAAGCATTTGTATTCAGAAGCCCTACTTACTTTCTTCCTCCAGCCAACAGTTACAAAATACATTATATTTCTTTCTTGGGTCACTTTAAAATTACTTGAAATTCACCATGGATTGTGAGACTTGCTTGACAGGCCACGCCATCCTAAATCAACATTTAAATTTCTGGTTTAGGAAAAAAATGGTTGTTGAAATCCCCAAAGTATAGTTGCCTAGTTACTGTGTATGCTCAGCTACCCTGAAAATTAAATATAAAGGGAAATCATTTAATACATCTTTGGTGCCATTAACTACATCGTGAAGAATAAATACTATACTTGGATTCAAAGATGAAGTTTTATTCAATTAACAATGCAACTTTAAAATCCACAGAGTATTCGTTATACTGAAGATACAACTATTTCTTCCTTTATTTTATGTTTGCATCAAACAATTTAGTTTTCTGCATCTAAAAACAGTTGACAAAATCAACAGAAAAGTCTTCAGTTCCGTTTGCTTCTGTATGACATTCTCTGACCTTTAATGCACAAACCAAAGGCAAGCAGGACTAAACAAGGATTTACAACATCTAACTACATGGTAAAGAAATGGTTTTTCATTTATTTTTATACTTATGCATGCCAACTAAGCCTTTCATCATGACTTACAGTACAATCCAAATTCAAAATCTACACTAACTTTAGTGTTACAGTTTATTGTATTTCTTATAAATATATGTCTACAGGGAGCTATAACGGAGGAGATATACACAAAGCATTAAAAGGCAAATACAGCTCACAGAGGCAGTCTTTAGTGTCACAGAGACTATCCATTTAAGTGCTCATCCTACCTATCTGTACAGTTGAACACACAAGGAACACTTAATGTACAAAGATTATAGTATATTTAATATTAATTTTCCCTTATACAATACTAATTAAATTCATATTCTTTTCAACCCACATAGTGTCTTTGCCTCAGCAAGCAGTGGAGGTAGCCCTGATTCGAGTGTAAGGAAACTGGGTGGACAACGCTGATGCATTTCTACAATTGCTTTACCTGATATGGGAGCACAAGTAGCATACATACATAAAAACATGCAGACACTGAGGATAGGCAACAGCTCTTTCTTACTCCCTGGCTGTTTGTACAAGTTCATCAGATGATAGAGATACTTAAATGGTCTCTACATTTCTTGTTCCAGATTCTGTTATGATACATATGGAACAAGAATGAATGCACTGTGCTTTCCTCAAGTAAGAAAGCCTCTTGTACTTTCCAGGAAATTAGAAAAAACAGCAGATTTGGAGAGCTAAATACATCCTGATTTTGCAACAATATGTAAGTGTACTCTAAATAGTTTTCGACTACAAAAATCTAACTGATGTTTGTCAAATACATAATGGAGAGTGTAAAAAAAAAACTTACTTTATCCAGTTTCAGGCACAAGTCATGCCGCCTTTAAATCTGTCTTTAGATTTCACCTGCCTAAGGAATATGTTAGGAGTCCTTCTCCATCTACCCACAACAAACTTTACATCAAGTCTTGACAGGCTGGCAAAAAAAACACAGCCAAGATCGAAACAGATTTTAAAAACAATATTCACAAGTTCAAAGTTGTGAATTTTTTTCCTTAAACAAAACAACACACAATTTTAGTAATGTAGAATATAAAGGTAGCACAAGTTTATAGTCAAAACAATGTTTGAAAACTACTTTAAGACTGACTTCTTTAGCAAAAAAACTGCTTTTATATATTTGCCTTGAGCCCTAGAATTTATGACAAAAAACACAATGTGAATGCATATTTCCAGGCACCAGCCAAACGTTTTAACCACAGTAACACTGTTTTTCTTGGCTGTGTTTAAAATATGTTTGTAATATAAAGCACTAAAAGTGTAATTCTATAAACATTTAGTTCTGAAAGAAGTCCTTGCTTGGCTTCACAAAACTGGATTTCTTTTCCCCAAACTTTTCTTAAAATCTCAGAAATAGTAAAATCTCAGAGATAGACACAACTATTCCTAATATTATTTCGGCTGATGACAGATCATTACAGATTATTATCTATACTGAAAGGCAACTAACAGATTGTCTGGCAGGTAGCCAGTTAACTTTGGTTACACATTTAAGCACTAACTGTAGTACTTTAAAGTGGGTTGTTTTTTTTTTATTTTCTGCTTTTTGGTTGCAAATCAGAACATAACATAAAAAAAGTATATTGTAAAATAAAGTTCCGTAAGGTTGCAACACTCACAAGCATACGTTCCCTATATCAGTTATTATGCTCTTAATTATTATCAGTCATTTTAGCATAAGTTCCTTAACAGAAACTATGCATTATGGAGTTGCTGTAACAATAACCAAATACACGGCTATAAATTACTTTGCAAAACACACATGCTTCCATCTGAATGTTTAGTCAATTAAAATTCTATCTTCACGTAATACACTTGAAGAGCCTTCTTAAAAATAAGATGTAAAGCAACTCTAGCTTGAACTGCCTCTCATTTCTCAGATTCAATTTTCAAGCGTTCAGACTGATGAACTGGGTAACAATTGAAAATTAAGAGTATCACTGGGAAAGACTGAGATTTGTGTTATGGAGGTGTATTAAGTGGAGTTAATTCTGGAGGTGTATTTCTGAAGGCAGAAATCGTTAGATTATCATTTTTATACATGCTGTGGAACCTACCTTTTTCATTTAGAAACAATAGGACAAAAAGAACAGAGAAAAAACCTTCAGCACGTAATTAGCAGCAGTAGGTGAGAACACCCTCACCCCTAACTTCTCAAATACCATCACTCTTAGTATGCCTCAAGAGAAAACCTTCTGTATTCTGTTGAAGTCAGGCACAACTTCCTCCATGCAGCTCTTGATTTAGCATCTGTATGAGGAAGAAACCACCTTCCTCTTAATCTTTTGGTTACCCACCACATCTAGAAGCCTTCAGCAAGTTTCTATATTTAAAGATCAGACATGCCAAAGACAGATTAGTAGCATTCTCTTCAAAACCATTCAGGCAAATGTTTAGGTAGCTGAAGCACCTAAATATAAAAACTGTACAGGTCATAACACTGTTTTTAAAAACCTTACACTGACAGAGCTGCTCTCTACGAAGATGTAAAAGTTCGCATCCAAAGTAAAATTAAGCGTGAAGACTCCATCTCAAGCCTTATTATTTTCCACTTCCTTTTCCCCTTCCAAACGACTTTAAATACATTCAGAAATATGCAGAATACATTTGATGACACTTAATATATGATTTATTGTATGATCACTAGTATTATTTTCAGGTTGTCTGGGAGAAGTACTATAGCAGAACTTCCCTTCCTTTCACTAAGAAACAATGGTAAGAACAGCCTCTCTAAGTAGATGCAACACTTGTAATAAAGTCATTCTGGTTTAATTAAAAACTCCCTATAAATACTTCAGCACAAGAAAAATTAAAGTTGCATGTAATTTGGTCTTCTAGTGTTGGACTTAAGTCAAAAGAATTCTCCTCTACCCATCTCTGTATTCAGCCTTACAAAGAAGTGCTGCAATAGAGAATTTCTTCATATACACACACTCCTTGTGGGCACCTTCAATACTTACCTTTAAGCCACCCCAACTTGTGCTATCAAATCTCACAGAACAAACCCTAGATGATTTTTAAGAAGGCTAACATAACCTTTGTAAAAAGGTTATGCATTTGTATTTAAATATACCGTCATTTATATAATACTTTTGCTACCACCAAAACAACAAAAAAAGTCCACTCTTATTTCTCCTGCCTCATGATTTACAAGTGGGTTGTGTTTTGCTTTCTTTTTTTTAAATCCCATAGTGTTGTTCAGAAGAGGTAGACACAAGTATCCTTAGGCAGTTCTTTTCATACATTCCTATTCAGAAGTTCACACCCGAAATGTACAGTTTCTATCATGCTGAAACAGACAACTCAACTTTGGAAAAGATGTAGATTATAAAATATGTAAGATAGATGTTATACCTTTAAATAACTACAGATAAACTATATAGCCATTTATAAGTTCACTGTGCAATCCTTTTTGCTAATCATAAACAAAACTGAAATAATTGGAAGGAAAAAAAACAACATTGAAGCAAATATTCATAAGACAATACTGAAGAGAAGCATTGCCAAGAGCAGAGCTACTGGCACCAGGAAGCAGCAAAAAAATTTATCAGTGTAATCTACTTAAAAGTGAAATGCCAGATTTCAAAAGAAATTGATGTATTTCCACTAGGTGGTGCCCTCAGTGCCTGCAGCTGTTTACCTTTGTTGCTCCTATTTCCGTGCTTGCAAACAAAGTTAAAAGCCCGTTCAGTTACAAATGTTACTAATGCAGCAGAATCCAGGGAACTACTAATTGAAACCGTCTTCACACTTCCAGCGCGTTAAGTTAATTCATACAGTCCTCAAAGCCACAATACTATTCCTTACGCTTCAAAACTAGTTAGCTACGAGGCACAAATGCCCCTATAACCATATGGCTTTAGAGCCTGAGTTCCAAGCACAGGCAAACTATTTCCTATGTCGCGTTCACACTTAAGTGGAGAAAAAGGTGGCTGCAAGCATGCAGGGTAGGAAGTGTGGCTCTTAAATTAACTGTCCATCCTCACATTTTACTTGCTCTCCACCCCTGCAGTACCTGTCCAATCTTCTGCCCCCACAGCTCCAAATCAATTTTGCAATCCAGTTATCTATAGCTCTGCTCAGCACCACTATCCTTGCCTAGCCAACCTGCCAGGCTTCCCTATCATTGTTAATAAGGTCCCCAGCATATTTAAAAGCATTAGCTTTAAAATTCATATTACCCATCAATTAACTAATACATAAATATAGCATTTTAGTATCTTATATTAACTTTTAACTGAATACAGGTATGTGACATGGATACCTCCAAAAACACATTCCAAAAGCATCCGTACTATTGTAATCAGACAGCAAACAGCTGGCTAATCAAGTCTATAAACATTTCTCATTTTATTTCCACTTGAAAGATTACAACATACCTAAAATTTTGGAAAGCACTGCTAGAACATCCCTATCTTCCTAATTATGTCTTCATTTTTTTCCCATAAAGAGATTGCTAAATTAAATAAAAAACCAGCATTACACATTACAGAGTAACAG
Source organism: Alca torda (assembly GCA_008658365.1). Classification (NCBI taxonomy): domain Eukaryota; kingdom Metazoa; phylum Chordata; class Aves; order Charadriiformes; family Alcidae; genus Alca; species Alca torda. Next base: position 16,347,663 of record CM018087.1, on the reverse strand, counting down.
CTCATTAATAGCTCCTTGCAACTATTCTAAAATATGTACCTTTTTTACACTTAAATGCATTAAACAGACATAATAAACTATTTATATAATGTTGCATTTAAGTTCTGATTTCTTTTCAGTCTAACAGTAAGTCTCATCTCCACCTTCCAAGAAGAGATCCAAGTATTTCCAGAGCTTTGGTGGAAGATGTATAAAACAAACTGATTTTGTGCCTGTAAGGGATCTGGTAAGTAGCTGCAGTTCTAAAAAAGCTGTATTTCATACACCTGAAACACCCAGAGCTTCAGAGAAGTACTTGGATACCACTTACTTAAAACAATATGAACATATTCGCATCAACACTGCTAGTGCACAATTTATTCGGCATGTGAAGACTGCTGAAAATGCTTCCCTCCCTCTCAAGAGAGGACACTGAGTACTTTGTAAGTGGCTTGGAGAAAGTAACTTCAGTCTTGCAGTAACAGTCTGAAGTCTTGCGCATTATACTACCCAAAACACATAGTACATACAAATACAGTACTACATAGAGCTGCTAGTCATTTTTCTGCTCTATCTGCACATAAACCAACACCTTTTAGTAAAGCCCTGCAGCTCTAAACTCAGCAACAATACCCTTGTATTTTTGCAAGCAGCAAACTTAAGCATGCTAGGAAAAAAAAATAGGTACACAGGGGAAACAATATGGACAAGAACTGACCTAAATGAGAAGCCAGATAAATCAACTCTCCAATCTGAGTATTCAGAGTGACACAATTTGCAATGGCTAGATTCTAATCATTAGCAACTACCAAAGTTTTTGTGGGTGGTTTTTTGCTAGTATTTCTTTGGTGGTGATGGCTTTTTTTGCTGTTGTTGTTGGGGTTTTGGCTTGGTGTGTTTTATTATGGTTTTTTAGTTGGTTTTTTTTTTTGTGTGTGTGTTTGTTTTTTGTTTCTCTAAACTAATAACTTGCATCTATCCAGGGTTATGGATCTCATCTATCAGTAAGAACAGACCAAAATATCACTTAGTCCAGTTTGTGTAATTTTAAGAATGCAAATCACAATGAACAAGCATTTACAAGGACAGCACAGAGACCATGTCGTGATGAGGTAAAATAAACACAAGTGAGTGAAAAAGATGAGATGATGTGCTGCCAGGCTCCTTACCCATTGCTGCTGCTGTTGGAACTCCCTGATGGTATTCTCAGCTTGCTCCAGTTTAGTATTGGCCTCATCACTCTGCTGTTTGATGGTGGCCAGCTCCCGTTTTATGAGGTAGTTTTCCTCAGCCTCCTGAGCCCTTGTCACTTGTCCCTTAGGACATAATTTATTTTTTTAAGCAATTGAGGACAAATCCAAGAAAGATTGTCTTTGTGATGCTTAGCTGCTTATTTCATCAGATTGGTTTTGCATACAGCATAGAGTACAATTGGTAGAAATTTTAGGACAAGGTAGTACTAAACAGCTGCTTTAGTACTTTATTACAAAGTTCAGCATCCGTTTAGCAAGCACAATTGCGTACTTGCATTCAATAAAATTCCTCCCATGCAGTATTACTCAGTTGTACATGCACAGATTGAAGCTCGCAATATTCAATTTCAGTGTTAATAGTGTCATAGAATCCTTTCGTCACAGGAATTTGTACCAAAAATTACATTAGGTTATGAAAAAATATTATAGCGTGCAGGTATTGGGTTTATAGATTTTTAGTAAACAAAATTAAACAAGCATCTAGCAAGATATTAGCTCTATATTTATTACAAATCAGCAAGGCAAGGATAGAGTACAGCATGCAAATATGCATCCATTAAAGCAGTTCGGGGGGGTTTTGAGTAGGAAGAGAGTCATACAGAAAAAGACTAAAAGACTATACCTGTATCAATCTATCTGCCAAGGAAGCACTTTCCTACAAAGGAAAAATTCAGATAGGAATAAGGAAAAGAAAAACCAAAACACAAAGGGGTGATAATAGTTACAAAAAAGACAAGAGCTGAGAGAAAGAAAATGCCCAAATTCTACCCATTTTCTGTACAAACTCTTTTTGCAAAATTAACAACTCTTCATATAAATTAAGACAACAAAGCCTGAAAGTCCCAGGAAGCAGCCTCCTCTGCAGTAGATTTGACAGTCTACCTGTGACACAAGAAGATCTCAAAGCCAGATTTCTGTAACACTTAAAATTCGCCTACAGGAGACTGGGTATTTTTTTTATCTGAATGGCTTGCTTCCTTAATTAACAAGAGTTACTGGTACATTATCTGATATGATCTAGCAGACAGATGCAAGATGTGGTCTATGGTCTATCCACAACATCAAAGGAAGGCATAATTTGAGCACAAAGGAAACTCCACTACGCACCAAGTCATTCATGCAGAACTAAAGCTTCCAAAAAGATGAAGCAGGAAAGTTAAATGGTGCAAACTGGCAGACAAGTAGAAAAATTTAACTATGACAGGTAGTATTTCATTTTCCTGAACTCTTGCAGTAACTCAATTGAGCAGTTCATAGATTCTCTTTCCTTGCCAAAGTTTTGCAAGAAAGAAATTTTCATTTATGCACACTGACAAGCACTACATTTCCCCCCACCCAAGTTGCACATTTAATTTCTCCTCTATCACCCTTGAAAGTACTCAATTCTTGCAGATTCTACAACAGAGAACACATCTATTTGCAGACCATCTTTGTCCTTGGAACTTTTATTAAAATTAAAGTTTCAAACTGGTTGATAAGAGCTATGACTTAGAAGTTAAGGTAAGAAGTTTATCATTGAGGTACACTAAGGAAATCACAACTAAGTCATATAGGTTAAGATGAAAAAAAATTTTTAAATAAGTTTCCAACACAATGTGTTCGTTCACACTTTATGATCTGTTTTCAGATGCTGTGATGGATCTTCACAAATTCTTATTAGTAGATAATATTTTCCCATTTTGAAATGTTCTAATTCCAGCCAGAATAGGATACTCTGAAAGTGAATTCTGAAGTTTTAAGTACAGAATTTGCAAAAGCACTAGCGTCTGGCACTTCATCATGGACTTCCTAATAAAAAAAAAATACTCTAATTTCAAACCTCTGCAAGTTAAATATAAACCAGGGATATTTACTATTAGAAATTTGCCAACAGCATTGAAGTGATTCACTACAGCTTCAAACTTCTTTTGAAGAGTCTGCTCTTTTCAGTTAATTTTATCAGCACTTCAATGTTAGAAACAAAGATGTTCATAAAAATTGTATTTTTGGTAACAACTTTCACAGTATGTCCTCATTATGTGCATTTTTCTAAACTAAATTCAGAAATCAATTAACTCAAATTCGAGATAGATTGACTGTTTTTCCAAGAAACTGTAATGCATTTAACATCTGAAGTGTGACATTTTTCAATTTTGTGACTCTTAAGTTGAATCTTTACCATTTTCTTCCCTGTGAAACAAGAACAACTGTTTGCAACTCACAAGAGCATTCAATTTCATTTGTTGAAAGATAGTTGCTATTTGTGGTTAAGATGGACAAGAATGTTCATTCCAGAGCAGACCAGCTCAGATGCAATCCATCACAGGAAGCATGATACCAGAATATAGGAGAGGCCATTGGAGAACATTGCCCGTGGGTTGGCAATGTATCACCAACAGTTATCATGCATACTTTAAAAATTATATCCAGTTACAAAGAAGCCTAACAAAACTCTATTCCAGACTAAATCTGTGGTAAGTAAGTCTTAAAAGATATTCTCCCCCCCATGTACCCATAATTGCTACAAATATTCAAAACAAATTAATGGCAGCAGACTTTCTGTACTGAATGTGAATGCTGCAACAACACCCCTCTACTGCTGTATTCGCTAGTGATGGAATAATCTGCTTTCATCTCCATCTCCCTCTGGTTATTGGTAGGTTTGTCATTTTGCTCCTACGTAAAAACACCCAGCAACTTCAGATTTTCAAAATTGAGGATTCTCTCACAACAACCTCTTTTCCACCCAAGCAGTCCACTATTTCATGTAGTCTTCTGGACTTTGAACAGATGCTTCTAATTTAAAAAGAAAACAGTACAACAAAAGTTGGGTATGTCAAAATGCTTGATTTCATATTCACCAAGAGCCAGACATAACAACCTTAAACATTTACAAGCACCGACCCTAATTGCTTTGTTATTGCCATGCTATTTGGCTAAGGAATGTTAGTAAACACCACAGATTAGCAGGAAAAACAGTAAACTATAATTCTGAGATTCCCATTTCATATAATAAAATTGTTGTCAATTTAAGTATAAATTAACACAGATTAAATCTAATCACCAACATACTTACTTTTTCTAATGTTTCAATGCGCTGTTTTAGGAGTCTATTCTCAGTCCGTAACCTCTGAAAGGTAAACAGTTCAGAATTGTATTTCTGAAGTTATGACTTGAAAGTCTGATAAAAGCCAAGCAAACTAACAATGTTTTTATCTCATCACATCTATGAAAATCAATATAAATACAAAAATAAGTAGTGACTTTTTAACATCCTTTTATATTATGTACTAACCCAGAAGATGAGTTTAAACAGCTTGATACAGCAAAGATGAGAAGAAGCCTCGTGTTATACAAAAGCATCTGTGTTGCATTAGATGAAAGCAGCATGTCTGCAGGTCAACCACAGGGCTTAACCATGCATTAGACTTGACAGTCTCCTCCTCAAACAGAGCCAGACAGTCTTCATGGTTAAGGGACATGGAAGTACACTCTCTGCGCTAGGACAGGTTAATAAGATAGCTGCAAGGTTTCCTTCCTCTTCCCCCCCTAGTAATTTACATTAAATTATAGAATAATATTTTTTTTATCTGTAAGGTTATACTGAGAGTTATTTACCTCAGATACCCCAGAAGTGAGAAAGAATTGTACTGAATCGCATATTTTACCTGCATTTCCTATAAATTTTAGCAGTCAGCATTCAGATAGAAGAGGAGATCTGTATCCGTAAGAATAGAGCCATGGATATCAGTTCAGTAATGCTTTATTCTGTCAAGGCTAAGAGACAGACTCAGTGTGCTTGTTTTCCATCTCCCTGAAACACTCGCTTCTGCTAAGAAGCTCTACTAAGTTAGAAATGGTTTATATAAGGTCCCAAAGCAGGGCCTAGAAACAGACAGTTTTGGGTTGTTGGGTTTGGTTCGTTGGGGGTTTCTTGTTGGATTTTTTTTTTGTTTGATTTTGTTGGGGTGTTGGTTTTTTGGGGGAGGGAAGGGGGAGCAGGGAAGGATTTGGAGTTAAAACACTAAAGTCTAAAGTTATAGTTGTCTTTCAAATGATTTTATTCTGTCCTATTCTGTAGAGAGCTGTCATTTGAGTCCTGCAAATTTCCTCATTTGAGATGCCATTACAGCAGTTCCTAATGCTGCTAACTGCCTCGCTGCCTGTTACAACAATTATAAACAGCCTGAAAAAGCTCAGAACCCCTTTGTGCTCCCAGAATTTTTCTGAAGAGCCAATGCCCTAGAAACTGATACCAAAAGGCAAAATGACTAGCAGTGGAATAGGAAGAAGGGAGGCTGTACCTCACTCCCTCTACTAAGCTTTATATCCTACGCTTGACCATCATTTTTCCCATTGCCTTTTCTCATGGAACTGGCTAAAAACATGGCACAAGGAAGCAAATCCATATCAAACACCATGCTGAGAAAAAAAATGTGAAAAGGGAAAAAAATGGCAAAAGCCTACTTATGTCACAAAAGCAAAAAGATACAGTGATTAAGTACATACAGGAAGTAGGTCAGTTAATAAAAGGGAAACAAACTGCACTCGCAGGGTGGGTTTTTTTCCTCATTACATATCAATTGCAGAAGCTCCAAAAGAAAAAGTGGCTGCAGACAGAAAACACTCAATCTTGGGTCCAATGCATAAGAAAAAAATCAAGAACTCAAAATCAATTATAAACTACTCAAGCACATTCTGATAAACTCTGTCTTAACATGTGTCTTACAGACCTCCTGTGTGGGACACCTACATCTAAACCGACACATTTGGAACCTCTGATAAATAAGGCCATATGTAATCAAGCTTTAGTCAGCAGAAAATAATGAAAACTAAGTACAGCAGGCATCCATCAAAGATTTTTCTTTAGATGTCCACCAGAAGTCTCAATTATTTCACTATAAGTGTCCTTTATGAACAGACAACTCAAATACAAATGCTGAAAGAAAAGAATTTGGGGATCTCAACTACATGTCCTGATACACGTACAGATCAAATACGTAACCCCACACCTAGGAATTAAACTGATCCATAAATAAATCTGTTGAGGCTCTCTTACTTTAATTTCAACTTGTTCTTCCATTTCTTTTGTCTTTATTGTAGTGTATTCCTTCTCTAACCTAAAAATTAGAAATAGTAAGTTATTAGAAAAATTGTAGATAACTTGTTTGTGTAACACTTAAACAACAGTAGAACAGAGATACAGATTATTGATATTTCCTCTGTTTAAGTGCCCACTTGAAATGCACTCCTGTAAATATTTAGACTGGACATTAAATTTAAACACAAAGACTTTTGTAGGTATGAACCTGCACTCTGAAGAGCAGGTGCTTGCTTGTATACATTTACAGTGGCAATGATTTGGACCTATTCTGTAATAACCACTCAATGTAAGTATACAATAATCAATTCAATAGATTCAGCCAAAAGAAAACACAGCTTGGAAAGCCTGGAAGACAAAAAGATGCAAAGAGATTTCAGACAAAGATCTTGAACATATAAAACAATTTTGTCCCCTCTCCAGCAAGCTACAAAATTGTCCCAATTGAAAAAGCTGGCAACAAGAAAAAAAAACAAGCAGAGATAAACAATGCTTCTGCAGAAGGCAACAAAGGAAGTTTAGACACAGAATGGTAGGATTTTAAACTACGTATGCTTTTATCAGCTTTCAGAGAAAATGTTTTCCTGAAAGCTTTGCTACTGCTTGTTTTAGAGAAGACTGCTCACTCTACAGCATTGATCACAGGCTGCTGACAGAAGGGTCAACAAATTCAAACTGAAAGAATCTAGCACAATCTACGGTGCAAGAACAGTGAAAGTAAAATACATTACAACCAATTGGAGAATCTCCGAACTTAATCCTGGAGAAGCACAATATGTGCAGCTTGGCTTATCAAAACATAATTTACCAAAGGCAGAAAAGAGAAGACATGCAACTAATGTTAAAAAAAAAAGAGTAGTATTATGCTTGGGATTTCAAAAGTTATTTTACAATTACTAATGGTCTTAAAGTTTCATCAGTTTATATTTTGGACAGCACTAATCTTGACCATACATGCACTCTTTAGCACTGTGAATACTCTTCTAGTTCCTGAGAACTAAAGTCTTAAGAATTTAGGCCAGATCATAAAGTTTAACCTCCTTTACCTGCTTCACCCTCCCTCAAAAAAAAAAAAATCAAACAACCCTTCCCCACCACCCAAAGCTACTCCCCCCATACACACTGCATTTTCTGTTCAGATCCTGTTTACACAAGTGTTGCGATTCCCCATAACTTGCAGGTTTCTTCAAAAGCTTTTCAGGTTAATTTTATAAATGAGATATAGCTTTATTCTATTTAAGAAAAAACAGCAAATACTGCTTCAGAAGAATTTTCTTGCAGACAGAACTTCAGTTTTAACTGTTTATAGTATAAAACACCAAAAAATTTAAAGATGGAAAAATCAAAATGAAATACCGAATAACTAGTTTTAAAGATAAACAAACAGCAGCTCTCAGCAACAGTATAATCCATTTTCTCAAAATGTTATACCTACTTTTTCATCTTTTTTGCATTGTATTTGACTTGGTAAGATGCTTGGATTAATTTGTCTGGACCACTGTCAAACTGATGTGGAATGACCTTTTGAAAGTGCTAAAAGCAATCAGAGCACAAGATTACATATAATTAATAGCTGCAAGGAAATACACATACACACACTACACATTTCAGACATCTCTTACAATTATTATGACCTTAATTTACCTGTAACATTCCTTCCATGTCAAGTTGCAGTAATTCTGCTTGGTTCATCTGGAGTACTGCTAAACCTACTCGAAATACTATTTCTAAACCCTGAAAACAGAAGTTAAGAAATAGCCAATAATTATTCATGGCATTGTCAACAGTACAGAATGATTCTGCTATTTACTAATAATGGAAATCTCACCTAGTTTCTCAAAGAAACAAAAGGGCTACTGAAAAATCTCTTGACAAATTGATTCTGGGTTTCTTATTTTGTCCCAAGGACAAGTAGTCCAACTATTTGTCCTGATGCCCGACCCCCTCCTCAGAGAGACTAGGACTGAGGTAAAAAATCTTGAGTGACAGGTGTTCCCTATGTCAGCTTTATCAAACATTTTAAATATATCTCATTCAAAAAACCCCATGTACATCTCAAAAAAAGCCATTTTAATTTCAGACATGGTAAAATGCAGTTAAACTATTTAAACAGACAGAAGGGGATGTCTCACTCAGTATATACTATCTCAGACATTCTTGAGTGTAAGCTGAAAGGATCCACCTTTGACTTACTATTTTCCAAAAGATGACTGCAGAGAAAGAGCATAAATGGACCATAAACTTTGGTTTGTTACCAGTTACAATCTCACAAAGCTCTAATCCTAAGCATGACTGAGGTGTCTTCATGATAGTGACCCTGAATAATTCCATAAATTTCTTTGGCTACTGTTCATCATCTGGACAATAAAAGCAGCAACACTCCCTCCTCTTGGCCTGCATATCCCCATGGACCTTCAACTTTGCCTGAAAGCAGCATTACTTTCCACCCCAAACTTACTATAATACTTTGAAACTGATGTCCCTGTTGTATGCAATGCTATTGCGTTGCATCCAGAACTGACAGGTTTGGTAACTCTTCAACAGGCTTAGAGTACAAAGTTGCATACAGTGTCTACATGCAAAGATGTAGTTGCTCTTCCTTGACAAACTACATACACAGACATCTTCCCTTACAAAATAATCTGGTAAGCATAAGGACTAAAAAGCAAGACTATTTGAGATTTGCCCATCATAATGGGATTTATACCACTACCTAAATAACTGCTTTTAACAGCTAAATGGATCATATGAGTATTGAGTATTTACCTCAGACATAAAGATATCAAATATTCTTGTTGCAACTGGTAGTGGAAAAGTTGTAAGGAATATAGTTAAAAACCATGAAGACGCATACATAGAAGTGTGGAAACTCTGAGACTGAAAGTGCACATAAAGCTCCGGAAGATGCTCCTGGAAAAGAAGAGGAAGGGAAAAAAACACATTAAACTTCTGCTAGTAATTTTAGTGTGTCCATGTTTTGGACAAATTTTGCATAAAAGAAATTGATATTTAGTACAGACAGCAGCTTCATAACACAGGACTAGGAAAGATATTGCTCATCATTATCAAGAACCATGCAACAGAAGTCGCAGTATAGAAAGCCCTATGCCACTGCTACCCTGCAACGCACAGGTTACAAAAACACTTCCTAATCCCAGTAGGAAGTCACAAGTTTGTAAATCCCCAAATCAACTCTAGAGTGGGCTACAAAAAAAGAGCTGAAAAGATCTAGGGTATGGCCAGAGACACCTATGTCTTATTTGCTACGTAATATCCCATCCCGATCATCATGTTAGGAACTGCATCACAGAACACAAACCTATTTGTCAGCCTGACCAGGAAGAAAAAGTGTTCTGTGTCCCAAATCTGAACACAGTTTTAGTTCTACATATGAGGGTATCTCCCAGTTTCCATTTTTTATAATAGCTATAAACTGACTATGAAGACATTGACTTTCAGGATCTTCAATCCAAGCAGAATTAGACATTCATATACTTAAACTGTAGCAATACAAACCCGCGTGCTTCTGTGTTTAAAGCCAGTCACTGTCTGACAAAGGTTAAAAAAGTAGACCACACAGCCACGTACATTTACTTCTGAAACTAGCTACTGCTGAGAGAACTGTAATTCCCACGTTCCTTATTAATAGTTACTGAAGAGAAAGCTGATAGATTGTGTGTACCTGTATCATGCATTCAAACTGGTACATACAAAGGCCCAGTTCAGCCATGCTTGGTTTAAAGAGTTCTCGTAGTCTGTAATCTTGCATTAATTTAACAAACACACAGAATGCCTCTTCTTCTGGCATCTATATTAAAAATAAAAAAGCACAGTCAAAACTCCAGACAAATGTAAGGATAGATCAGAGTAAGTGCCTGGGAGGGTTTGGGGGTTTCTTCTGCATGCGTGTGCGCGTTTAGTGGGGGTGTTTTGGTTTTTTTGGTTGGTTGGTTTTGTTGGGTTTTGGTTTTGTTTTTTGTTTTGTTGGCTTTGGGGGTTGTTTGGTTTTTTGTTTTTGTTTTTTTTTTTTTTTTTTTTTTTTACAGGATTTATAACCAATTACTGTAATGAACTTCTGTATATAGGGAATTCTATCAAGTGATTTCTAAACTGAAATGGAGGTCTGCTTTGTCATAAAACAAAAGGCAGTAATACAAAGGCAGCTTTAAGATTATCAAATTAACTGTGAAGTTCCATTTGAACTCTGAGGAGATTCAGTGTAATAGAATTTAAATGAGAAGTGCGTTAATAGTCGAAACAACATTCACCAAAATAGCTTGCAAGTCTGCAATCCTACTTTTGCTCTGAGAAATAAATGTATTCTCCCACTCAAAGATATTATCTTCTTGGCAAATAGAAGCACAGAGAATAAGTCTCATTTGATTTGCAGAGTAAACAGGTGCCCTTCACAATTCTGTTGTAACAAAATGACAAAGGAAAACCTTTATAAAAATTCCCAATAAACCACCATGATATATTAGGCATTCTAGCAAGGATTTTAAAAGTTCACATATTTTTAATATCACATTTACCTGCATAAGCAGTAATCCAACAATAAAAGCACTTCCTTGACAGTATCCAACCTCACGATCCACCAAAGAATAAGCCTAGGAAATAAAGTTTTAAGACTCTCAACAATTAAAGCCTCATTATCCATAAAAAGTAATCATAGTTCATGCTGTTATTTTGATAACAACTTACTCTTCCTCTCTCAAATACAGTGAGGACAGACATTCTATTCAGAAGTTTTAGTCAGATAATCTAGTTGCTACCTGCTGATACAAAGTGGTATGAACTCTGCTCTCTGTTAGCCTACAAAGCTAAAACTAACCATAACGTTAAAAAAAAAATATGTGCAGTTTTCAACTACAGGAATTTGACAAAAGATAAGAGAGACAGCTGGCATACAAACTGCACAAGGTCACTACTTTTATAGGAGACAAACCAGACAAAGAAACAACAATTCTTTTCAGAAAAATTATATGCTGCAGGTTTATTTACAGGTGGAGGAAGTGCAGTGATCCCCATGCATATTACATCTTCATTTTAGAGTTATGGAAGTTACTGTCGTTTGGAAGCCTGACAACTTTTCTGTTGAAACTACGTTGTATGGAAAAGACTGTCTTTGAAAGTTTAAGGTCTAGTACAATGAAGAGAAAAGAATGCAAAACTTAATTTTATGGTAGGATTCTCATTTTTTGCGTGGGTACTCTAACAACTGCACATCAGCTTCTACCTGCCATTTGCTGCTACCTCTTGCAGGTTCAGAAACACGTGAAAATTGAATGGAGTTCTGATTTATAGCGTTCTTGCCTTGGTCAGCATTGTTTACTTTACTTCATGGCACACTTTATTCCATTATACTACCAGCATTTAGCATGTGACTTAATGCAAACTTACTAAGTTTTTTTTAATCTCTTATAAAGTAAAACCATTAACTATAGGAATACCACATTTGAAAGCTATATCTGTAACTGGAATGTAATTTCTTAAACCATTTGTGTCAAGTGGAGTAAGTTTAAAAAAAAAATGCAAGTTCACCATATACAAGGCAAATTATTTTCCAAAATTTTTTGCACATTCTTCCTAATGTATTTTCAAGGTCTGAAATACTGACTTACCTTCATTACATTGAACAAGACCTCCTGTCCAAGGCTGTCTTTTTCTTTAAAAAAATCATGTTCAGGGTATGTTCTAGCAATGTCCCTTCTTATTAATTTCTCACAAGGAGATGTCATTTTCAAAAGCTCTGAATACTGATCCTTAATTGGCATGCTTTGAGCACTGCATAAGAGTTGCCAAACAATTGCTCTGAAATGATGAGGTATCCCTTTTCGAACAAGCTCCTGAAGCACAAAGAGACATGAATTCATCTTATTTCCTGAAATTATAAAAATAAACCTAGAGAACAAAACACTTCGACATATTAAAGTTCCTCACAACTTCAGAGAATGTTTACATTATGTCACAAACCAATCATATAGTTTATAATGTGTAAACCTCAGTTTTAGTCTAATAGATTGTCAGCTAACAAAAGCAAGAAGAATCAGAATAATTTTTAGTGGCTAAATTAGCTAATGAAAGTAGACCCCTATTCATAGTAAGCTACTTCAAAACAAGAATATTCAAGTAATGTTAAACAAGAACTCCCATGAGCCAGATTTTAATACAATTATTTTTATATTCACAAAAAGATTACCTGAAGATAACACCCTTAATTATATTTGTAGTGATTGAGATATACGAAATCACCAATTAAAAATTGTTTCCAAGACAGGCAAATGATAAGAAGTGGAACTAACTGCAGCACAGCTAACTGCAACAAAAAATACTGCACAGTACTACTATCAGAAGTCATCTGACAAACTTGACAAGTTGTGTCTAATTTCTCTGGTGTGCCAGTATTTCCCAGTTCTTTTTTAAAAAAGTATTTAAATGTAGTTTCAGACACTGGATGAAGAAAACATTAAGTTTACATCTACTGAATTAACTAAATTTACTTTATCTTCCCTAATAAAAAAATAAAAAAAAAATCAGCTAGGTATTACACAATTCAAACCTTTCCAGATCAATAGATCTAAGAACCTGGTACTTTCAGAAAGCACAAGCAGAAAGTAGTCTTGTTGCTTGATCTGAAAAGTGAGAAAGTATACAGATTGTCTTAGTGGTACTTTCTGCAATTAGGATCGATCTGACCTAGAAGATTGTCTCTTCAAGACAAGAGGGTTCCTTTAATAATTTTTTGTACCTTAAGAACTGTTATCACATATTCTGTCTCCTAAAGGATAGCTTCTTTCACTAGTATTTATTCTGAAGCCAGAGTTATATCCTATTTTACAAAGGTTCCTCTTTTTCCTGTTTGCTCCAAATCTTTCTCCTACTTCTCCAAACTAAGATTAATTAATGCATCAGTTACAACTTTTAAACAGACTCCTGCTTTCAAGTTTTGTTTTTGTTAAGCTTGAACTGTACTGCAGGAGTTTTGCATCACTGACCTCAATTTTCTCATATCTCTAAGATCTCCAGCCTTCTTCAGGTTCATGCTAGTAATGCCACTCCAACTATTTGTCCTGTCTATAACACAACCATGACACCTGTGTTATTCCCTAAAAGATTTACAACTCCGAGACTACCACCCCAACACATCATCTTTCCACATCTGTCTCTAGATGAGCTATCACTTGTCAACAATGCACTATCAGACTACACATCAGTCATCCTAATGCCTCCATGGCTACTAATAACATAACATTAGCAAGCGGTTTCTTGCTTAAAGATACACGCATCTGCTTGACAAAGTAACAGGGTTAATGTCTCCAAGAATCCTGAAGGAACAGCAGGAAAACGCACCTTAGCAGCACTAAAATGGTGCTATTCTACACATTATTATGCACACTGAAAAGCAGGACTTAAGTCATCCTTCAGAATCCCTCCATAACCAGGAAGGAAGTTCTGAAGTGTATCAAAAGACATAAGGATGAAGCACATCACCTATGCAGGAAGGTATATACACCTAGGTCTAAAACTTAAAAAACTTACTAGATATCTAATAACTTAAGACCAGCTTTTACAGCCAAGACAAAAAGATACCTATGCTGCCAAAGTCATACCTCCTGGCACAGTCAGGAAATAGGTATGCATGTTCTGGTATTCCATCGTAAATGCAGAATGACGCAGTTTAGGCTGACTTTCCACAAACAAAACAAAAACAAACAAAAAAAATTGAGAATTATTTAACCAGCAAAGGAAAACTCACTAGCAATATAATTAAATATTTACTGAAAGTTAGTCAAATACTCCCCAAATTATACTTGGCCAGCTGTAAAAACAAGTGATACTTGTGACACTTTAAAATATTCAAATACTGGCAGTTCAAATGAACTCTGCCTACTTATTACCATCTCACTTCTGCTTTCTCTTGCCAGGTTCATGTGGCCTTCTTTTCACAGCCTTTTGGGAACACCTTTCCAAAAACTGTTTTCCCTATGCAAGCAGGAAGTCCTGAATTCATTTTCTTCCCTTGTTTCCTCTCTCAAGTCATGTTCTCTTCACAACTGCTTCACATAAAAGATACTTTACTTTAGCCCATTGTTCTGCCTTCCCACAACCTATTCATACACACACATTTCAAACTTGCTCAAAAGACCCTGAAATTTGTATTCTGCACATAAAACTACAGACTAGAGTCAATAAAGAACCAAAGCAGAACAGACTTGCCTACAAAAAAAGTCCCACGCTGCTGTACTTGCTGCCTCTGAAACATGGCAAATGCAATGTTCAAATGCCCCAGATACTTTTTAGTTGGAATTTAAAGTATAATTGAATTCCACTTCTGTACACACCCACGGCTAACCCAGACTGGATACACGCTAGTCAAAGTCTGTCCCATCAACTCAGAATTTAGAAAGTACGTGTTCTTCTGCTTAAGGTCATCCCTGGGGTCAGCACACTTGGCATGCACAGAAAAACTAAACTCAGAGCCTCATACAGTTGAGTTATCAGCTCTTTAATAAGAATGCTTTAAAGAGACAGCTGCTCAGTGGGAAAGAATCATAGCACCCAGCTATCAGATGGCCTTAAGTGGGTTTTCAGTAATGCCATTTTGGAAATGTGAAGCAAGTGTTCCCTGTATTCATGAGAATCTCTCACTAGAGGTAGACTGAAAGCTTTAGTATTCAAGATACAATAAATGCATCTTGTTTTCAATAAGAGACTTCCTGGGCAAAACCATTACCAAAGTCTGGTAGCAGTCACATGGAAAGCACTAAGGCTTAAGGATGGAAGTAGGTTCAACTGGAAGCTTCTGTTGCATATTTATCTAAAAAAAACAAGTAAGACCAACAGGAAGATAAAACAGTATCACTTATATCACATTACAAATATATCCTAAAAAATAGTGTCCAACTACTACCTTAACTTGCTTTTCTTTCTTTTTCCGTACATCTTCCCATTCATTCACAATCCTCCCCCACAGGATCCATGAGTCTTCTTCAAGATGGCTGAGATTGCTAGAAGCTGATGAACTGGATACAAGAGAAGATCCGCTATTTCTTCTTGACCCATTTACTGATCGCAAGGATTTGCTATCTGTTTCCAAGAGTCTGCAAAGAAAGCACACAAAAAACAAATTCAGGTTCTTCTAATCACAGGACCACACTATTATTTGTTTAGAAATCAGGTCTTCCAACCTCTTTACAAAGAATGCACCCAAAGGTTCAGTGGAACTGTTTCCAACATCCATTTGTACTAAATTTGAAAAGAAAAACTGGTCTATTTTACTGTTTCTTCTTAAGATCTCAAGTAATTCTGCAGACAAAAGAACATGCATCAACAGCATTAAGAAAAGTGAGATACAAGTGTTTTATGGTCTCATGATTTTACTAGCAAAAAAACCCCACAGCTAGTGTGCATCAGACTGACAAAGAGAACACAAGAAAGTTAAATATTCTCAATGACAGTACTGCAAAAGAGACAGTAATTTTAAGGACAAAGAATTAGCCTCCTTAAAGTCTACCTGATTGCACTTTTTTTTTTAAATTGAAAGTGTAAATACAGACAGAATAATTATAACCTGGAGCAATTTTAAAATACCTGACATTTGCTGACAACTATTCACAAATCAGCATGGTGTTCTACAAATGCACAGGAAAAATCTCAGACTTAAGGAATAAGGACCAGGCAACAAAAGTGGTTAGTACAGCTAATGAATGTGTAATTAAAGCCTGGTGGTCAGATGTGACAACTTTGGGGGTTATCAGGGAACAAGGTATACAAAAAGATATACCAAGCACTGGACAAGTTGCTGACGAGACTTCCCTGTTAGCTGGTTGCTATGGCCATCAATAGTGCAAGCAGCTGAGAATTCTGGGCAAGAAGGCGTGATTTGTTTATCATCAACGAATATTGAGCCCCACAAGCAGGGGGAAATTTTTTTTTTAGACCACGTGTTAGGTAAGACCAAGAATTAAGACTAGCTTGAAAAAGTGTTTTGCTATATTAAGAGTTTCGTTTGTGTTTTAACTTGCAAGAATTCCAACATCTGTAAATCAGAGTGATCTAGTTAAATAATTTTTCAATGCACCTGGACAAAAGCCAACACCCCCCCAGCATCTCAGCAAGGTCAGGTTCAGTTTTAGATATCTCGTAAATTATAACCTGAGTTACATTGTTCCTGAGATTTTACACAAATCTCAGCATACCTACAATTTTTAAGATCTCTGCTACGATAGAGATATTTATACTAGCTTCCCCTGTTCCCAGCTTTCACCTACTGGTGCTTATGGAAGTTAGGGGAAAAAAGAAATTTAACTCACGAAAACAATAGGCTCTGCAGCAGTATTTTGTTTGGAAAAGGGTTAAATAGTAGTGCCTTTGAAAAAGAAAAGCAGCTTTTTCAAGACCAATTTTAATTTAGTCCATATTAAGGGAATGAAAAACCTTGTTTTCAGGAAAAAAAAATAGACCTTTTTTAATGTTTAGAAACGTAGCCTATACTGATCCATAATGAAAATTTATGGTTTGGAATTCCTCCTCTCAATCTGAGACAGTGCCTAAAGATCAAAGTAATGGCAGAGGAAAAACAAGCACAGGATAAACATTACAATTATCAAAAACAAGGCTCTAACTAGTCACTTTCCATTTTCACAGCTTTCTATAAAAGTTATGCTAAGTTTCTGTAATTTGACCTTACCTGAATAAACTCATTGTCCTTAGATTTGAAAATGGGAAGTTCTTTTTACAGTAAGTAGCAAGTTCTGTGGCATTTGGTCAGTGTTTTCTTTCACCTAAAACTTTAATAAATGATTTACTAATGCCAAACAGCTCCACCAGGACTCTGGACCAAGCTGCCTAGTTATTCTGAGGGGACTTTCAGTATAATTGGATTACAGAATGCTACAAGACATAGCTTGATACAAATTGAGTTATTTCTATTTCTAGCTGTTTAACTAATTCATATTCTCCTTAAGATAAAAGCCAGCAATGAAAAGGAAACCTTTAAAAACATCCATCACCAGCAATTCTTCCAGCAAGCAGGAAGAACAGTTCCCTGCGTTGAGAATACAATTCCTTGTCAACCAAGTGCCACTGTGCTAAATGCAGATTCAAACTGTTCTGAAACTACAGTGCACCCAGTGTAGCCAGAGCATCAAATTTCTGTATTAAAGTGTAGTATCTCATGAGAAAAGGTAGACTTGGTAAGATAGCCTCTAATTAGAATTCACACAGAAGACTACTGTGGGATTGAGAAACAGGTCTGGCTAAAACTAAAGCCAGACAGGATTTGCTAACTTATTTACTAAACGAAGAAAGCTGAGTTGAAAAAGAAAGGCTAGCAAGCCCAAGCTCACATTCTTCTTTCAACAAGTAAACTAGTCTAACTGCGGGGCTTAGTGAGATCACTCTACGTGTAAAGATATTGCACTCCAACATAGATAAGCAGTCCAAAGAACAGATGTTACTGCATTTCAAATAAAAGTTAGTCATTTAGTCATGAAGAGAGCAGAATGCCTCAGATAAAATGCAAATTAACTTTCTAAAAAGCATTCTCTTTTTTTCTTTTGATAAATTTACATTTGCTACTAGCACAGCAAAAATTAAATATATAGTTCATCTTTGAAGGAGAGACAATTCCATAAACCAGAAGAAGAGGATGAGGTGGTTCTAGAAGCTGCCTTCCATTCTTGGTCAAGAACTAGACTACCAAATTCCCTGTAAGTTGTACTGCTATCAGGCCACAGAATACAAACACAAGAGACAACATGCCAGGTGACACAATGGCATTAGCCCCACCTCCTCCCAGTGACTCTTCTCTACTGAAAGTTCCTACCCCCATAACTGAATCAGCAGAGTAAAAAAAGCCCCAAGTACCTGAATTGCCTTGGTGCAAAGTCCAGCACGCTAGCAGAAGCTGGAACAGAAGCTAGTTTGAGCTGAACAATCAAGCTCTGCTCTTTGCTACAGCACAAGGGACTGCAATCTTCAGTAGGCAGCAAAGCCCTGCAGCTATCTGCTAAGTCTAAAAAAACCTATTTGGAGCTCAAGTTCTCCTTTGCAGTCAACCTGTCGTGAACTACTGAAACAGCCTTGTCAAATACAACCAAATTCTGCAAGAAGTCCTGCCTCGAGACTGCAAGTAACTATGGGTTCTGGAAATTCAGCATTAAGAAATCATACAGTCCAATTTTATTTCTTAGTAACATTGCCAATTTGCAATCACTGTGCACATCAAGAGCAACGGATCCAACTGAAAGTTTCATCCTGAACTGTAGATGAAGCAGATAAATTTATACTCATGGAAAGGCTGCCAAGAAAATGGTTGCTCACTATATTAAAAAAGAAAACAGGATTAACAGAAAAGACTAATTAGGAATTTACTTTTCATTAAATTAAGACATTATGTATCAGCAACCATGCAGAAACAGCAGGATGCATCTACTATTTCTTGCAAATATAGATTGGTGAACACTGTTCCATCTCTAAACAGAGCAGGTTATATAGGGGAAAGAAAGACCTTGGTAAGAGTGGGGAAAAAATGGAGAAAATGGAATTCAGAAATCTTTAACATTTCAAATAGCTAATGGAAATTACAATTCTGAAGTAAGAAGGTAAGGTTATATGAAAGTTTGTTCCCTGAGATACTGTATTTTAAATACAGTTGGACTCAATGATCTTGGTCTTTTCCAACCTGAACAATTCTATGAAATTGGACGCTGAAAACCACGTGGCTCCAGTGTACATTCTTAGGATTAGAGGCAGCTATAAACAATCCTGTAAAACCAGGAGAGAAACACATCTTCTACAGTTCCACAAAAAAAAAGCTTATAAAAACATAGCACAAGAACACAAGTTCTTAAGCCTTGGGGCCTTGAAATTGAAATGTGCCATGAAGTTTTACCTAACCCTCCTCTAAGAGCCTCTATGGTGAAATTGCAATCAACCAGTTCTAGTCTCATTACTATACTTCGAAGACCAAAAAGTTTTCCATTCACCTGTTCTGTTCCTCAAGTTTAGCGAGTAATTCTAAGTCATCAGGACTCAGCTGTGTTGGTGAGGAGGGTGATAACGCGGGTGTAGACAGAGTGGTAGAGGAGGATGTAGTGTGTAATGAGGCAGATGGACTTGCCACCTGACTGGCCATTTGACTGACGGTGTGCGATACAGTGTTCTTCACCCATGAGAGAGTAGAGCTCAACTTTCCTGCAACCTTGTCTGTCGCCACCTGTGATGACAAAAAGAAGAAGATGCAATAATTGTCTTTTTTTAATAACTTTTTTTCCAGTAAACCTGCTGCACTGAACAAAGGAGAAGAAATATACAATATGCATATAAATGACATTGAGGTTATTTATTTCTCCAGAACACCCAAGGTTGTCAGAAGCAACACAAGCATCAACAGCAAAACAATGTTATAAAAGAAGTAACATGCAAGTAGTCTGCTAATTCACAAAGACAGACATGGAGGAATTCCTGATGTATACTCACAGAGCTCATTTCTGCAGTACCGAAATACTACAGGATCCAGGATCAGCTCAGACTTCCCATTACAAAAATAAATAGAAATAAAAGCTTATTTTAAAACATTTTGATAAACTAATAACAGCACACAAGCTGTAGAAAAATAGATGTAGAAACAGTCAACTACTTGACTGATGGACACTGGAGCAGTACAAGTATATCAATGTAAACACCCCAGACCACCCACTGCTCACTTTCATTAATCCCTGCGGTGACAGGACAGAGGAGCAGGGGCACCGCATTTCTAATCTACACCAAAGCAAAAGATCCTCTAACATCTGCCAGCATGCAGAAAACAGCCACGAAGAATTTACACCTGTGAATCTACAACAGGTCCTGAACATCTTACATTAAATGCCTCACACTGCCAGTGCTTCTGGTCACTCCTACACCAAGTGTCCTTCACCCCTGATCCCATCGCCAGTGCCTGGGGTTTAGAGGGGTCCTGGAGGAAAAGCAAGAGATCCTACTAGAGCAGAAGGGAGCTCTGAGCAGAGTCGGGGAAACGGTGGGTCCAGGAATGAGGAGGTTAACTGGGACAAATCATAATCTGCTACTACTTCTTGAGCAGCGTTACAGGGTAGTGCAGCCTAACAGATTCACGGATCACTAGAGAAGAATGAACAGCAGCCCCTGGAGGTATTTTCTAATGTAGCCCTCACAAGAGCTTCCTTCAGCAACTGAAAACGTAAGAGGCTTTGACCTACAGCAATTCACAGAGTTCAATTCTTCCCTTGCCCAACTCAGGGAAAATTCAGGTGCCCCTCAAAGGAAGAGCTAGCTGCCCAGCAAAACCAAGGCTGAAGAGGAACTTGCTTTGAAGTGGTGCTGCTGGCAACTATTTATTTTGACCTTTGCTGACTTCCTCAAAACACTGAATTGGTCAATGGTTGTCACAAACAATTCTGCAGTACAGCATATACAATAATTGCTGTGATACTAAAGACACTGAGCTACAGGGAAAAAAAACCCTTCCCAAGATCCTCTAATAGAATCTAATTAAAGCAGAATTTCAACTGGAAAAAGTAACTCCATTTCAGCACACCACCCAATTACCTGAACCATGGTATATAAACTGAATAACTGGTTCCTAAAGCAGAAGCTTTTATTTACATACAATGCTACAAATCCAGCAGTATTTTATTTTCACGTCTCATCAAAAGGAAGATACACTGAATGCCTTCAAAAAACAAGAGGAAAGGCCAAACAGAACAGTGGCACCCCATTTCCCCACTTCCTCTCCACCAGCAACATGACACTTATGAGTTCTCCTAGAGGACTGCAAAGAGGTTTCCGATTTCCATATGCTTAACATTCATTCTGAAAACAGTAACAGATTTTGCTAGAAATCCTGAGATGCAGGGATACAAGCCACAGGTGGGAACAGTAAGGTCCCAACACATGCATCAGAAAGGTTCCAGTTGGTTCTTATGTCACTGTTGGACAGGAAACCTCAGGTATATCAATAGGTTTTTTTAAAAAATACACAACACATGATCTTTTAAAGATGATATTTGAAAAAAATCACTTCCAATACTAGCATTTGACATCATTTTTTACACAAGAAAGGAATAAAAATCGCTAGAGGTTTCAAAATCTTAAGATTAATACATGCATTAATATTTCACGCAGTCAATATCCTTTATTCTCTGTTGCTATGAAACAGTAAGTTATTGCTGTTTCACTTTGAATAAAATAGCATTAGGATAAAGGTAACTCATACATCTCACTTAAGACTGATTATTTTCTCAAAGGCTTTAAACTACTTAAAATACGAAAAGTAATGCAACTATTGCAAAAATAAATGTTGACAGAAACAGGGCCAATCTGAACACCACATCAAACATGACTGCCATACACAGCAGATTTTAAGAGTCATCCACATTCTAAGAATCTTACATATAAATGTTAGAAAAGCAGTGATTTTAAGTATTACCCTGTGTAACAGAAACAGGAAGACAAAGTTTACAATCAATTTGTCTCTCTTTAAAAAGTAAAGCAACTAGGAAGACTTAAGGTGAAAAAGTAAATCCAAGCTGAGTCTGGCTTACACATTATGAGGCTCACACTCGCCATTAAGACAGCTGAAGCAGGGGGTGGGGTGGGGGACGGAAATCAAGAATCTTACTAACATTCATTCACCAACACATCACTCGGCATTAAAAAAATAATGGAAAGGTTTGTAGAAACCAATTATGTGAAGAATACTAAGAAAAAGTATGGTCAAGAAAGCCATGCAAGACAGCAGTTAAGTGAGAATGTTTCTAATAACACTCCTGTCTCTAAAAGTAGTTCAGAGTTTCATTAGAATGTATTTAGAGAATTAGTACCAAAAAAATTCCTAGTCTGAAAGCATACATATAACAAGCAAAACATGCACAGTTGCAAAAAGCAAATGTTTGAAGATCAAAAGGCTCACAGTGAAGTTTGTATCAAAAACACATAAAGAATTTGTTTGGGGGAAACAGCTATGGCAGTCACCCAGGGACAAGCTAAACTAAAAAAAAAGAAATATTCTCATCTATTCTCATCTAATAGTTAACTACTAATAGCCTACTTCCCTTTTGCCAGGCTTTTCCAGGGTTTCGTAAAAATCTAAAGCCATTCTCAAATTGTCAGCATCAGCATAGACATCATAGACTAAACATGAAGTTATTTACTATCAGCTTTGTTATCCCTTTCCCTAAATATGATGGACTAACAGGATTTTCATATTTCATCATTTCAACTATGTTAGTTTCATAATTTCTATTCAGTGACAGATTTCATAGAGTTATCCTTTGACAAGTGACTTAAGACCTTCCAGAAACCCGGTCACTGGAATTTGAAAATGAGAAAGCCTTTCTAGGAGCAACACACCAGTATTCCTACAAACACGCACACCGGGCTCCTGCGCTTGCCCTTCCAACTCTTCACCCTTCTCTTAATAGAAAATGAAAATCCCTGCTATGTGTCTTAAGCTTTTCAAGCCTATGTACACCGCTGCATCTAACAGGGCAGCTGCATTTAGCTGCCACTAAACCACAGACCACTGCTACTTTCCACTGATAATCCCTGCAACAAGAAATCTGTGTCCCACTACTAAGACAATATACACATACAGTACAGAAATTAATCTTACTGACTTGTTATCATTAAACCTTTTATCTTTTCTTTGTATTTTTGTCTTCTCAAGGCTTTCCTAAACAATGTTTCTTTTAAAAACTGGTTATTATTTAACCAGTGATATTTCTGCAGGCCTACAGCAGTGTCTCCCTTTTGGCTACAACAACGCCCTGCAGTCATGGAGTGTCCTTTCCGACTCTTCATTACGGTGGAAAAGAGATCATAGCCATGTGCTCAGCTGTTTGTAGCAATAACAAGGACAGCCAGATACACCACAGTGCCCATCCCAAAAATCTTAGCTAGGGCACAGCGACAAATCTAACTACACATGAGATAGGACTTTTGCCTTTGCCATCATCCTCCCACTAAGCGTATCCACCTCTGCTACTTCCACGCTGTTCTGCCTTATCTCACCGCTGAAGTGCTCAGACTTGCAAAGCTGCTCCACTTGGCGCCCTCCTGCGCTACACCATGTATCACAGACACCTCAACCCCAGACTCGGCAGTCCCAGTGCTCACCAGATCTATGCAAGACCCCATCCCCTCAGCTAACCAGCTCAGGCTGGAAACCCCCAGTTAACAGTATTCTTCGCTCAGCTCACCTCAGCCAGTTTTCAACTACGCAAAGAGAACTGATTTCCTTTTTATTCCCAGTATTTTTCAGATGCTGAAATTCAAGTTTCATTTGAAGAGTATAAAAGGTAACCTACATGGCCTGGGAAGCATGCCAACTCATCAAAAGCATCAGCAGGATGATCAAGCCATTATTAATTATTATTAATGTGTGATCGAAAACAGAGTCAACCCGTTTTAAAAAACATGCTTTTCCCCCAGAGGGGTCTCACTCAAGAGCCTGCCAATTAATCAGACTTTGAACACAAATGCTGCTCCTGGCCCATTCCCAGGGACACCAACACTTTCCACTGAAGACGGCCAGGTCTGGGGACAAGCAGGCAGGGGTACGCCTTCTTTACCCTTTGCAGGAGGACACAGGGAACTGGGCAGGCTCAGTTCCAAACCAGGTATATTCATTCAGGCTCCGAGCCGTATTAACAGCTTCACTGTTCCTGGTTTGCCAGCAGACCAAGAGCACTGGCAGAGTTCATTTGCATCTGCCTGCCGTGTAGATACCTCCTAAATAAATGTGTGACTTTTGAGTCTGAAAATATTGATCTTTAAAAAGATATGGGGGAGAACACTTAACTACTAATGCAGTTTCCAGTGAGCAAAACAGAACTACCAGCAATTTTCACCCATCTGGTAAGTCATCAGGCAAGGCACGGACCTGTCTGCTACGCACTTTAAGCTGCTGCAAAAAATAATCAATGCTTATATTGATATTATACATAGATACATATGATGTGCAGTTTATATATGCCAATTAAAATACATAAAATTCAGTATCTCAACTTTGTTTAGTATCTTTAATTAACTGCTGATTACAGCGCTTTATTACCAAGAGGAAGTACAACACTCTTTCGATTTTTGAGTTACTCAAAGGAATACTGCAGTGGAGCAGCATATGAAATATTATAAGTAAGGCTAGCTGAAGGTAGACTGCAGCATCCCACATTATATACCATTATATAAATCCCTTTCCCTGAGAATCCCAAGGTTTTGTGCAGTACCTTACAATAAGCCTAAAGGTTACCACCACATATTTTTGCATTTGCCAGACAGACAATATTTGTTTTTCTAAAAAAGTCTGTCTAGATTTCTTTAAAAAAAAAAAAGGTATTTCTCTGTATGCATTGAATTAGTGTAATACCTATATCCTGCATTTTCCTGAGGAAAATCTATAATAAAGTTACAGGTATCTTGATTACCTGAAATACTGTCTCAGCTATTCTTGTCATATGACAAAGTAAAAATAACTGCAAGCCTTACACAGACACTACTCTATTATATGCTCTCTACTCTTTCTTCTCTTCCTGAAAAGAGAAAGAAATGGGAACTTCCAGAATACAAGAAGTAATTCTCATACTATTCTACATACAAAAAGAAGTCTCACATAATTGGGGCTGAAATTGTTGTCATGGTTTCAGTTGGGCTAGAGTTAACTTTTTTTACTAGCAGCTGGTGCAGTGCTATGTTTTGGATTTAGGATGAGAAACAGTGATGATGGCACACTAATGTCCTTGGTTGTTGCTAAGCACTCAAGGCTTTTTCTGCTCCTCACACTGCCCTCCACATGATGGAGCCCTGCTTTCCTGGAGATGGCTGAACACCTGCCTGCTAGTGGGAAGCAGTGAATTAATTTCTTGTTTTGCTTGCGTGTGCAGCTTTTGCTCTACCTATTAAACCGCCTCTATCTCAACCCACGAGTTTTTCCTCACTTTTACTCTTCCGATTCTCTCCCCAGTCATGGTGGAGGGGAGGGAGCAAGCAGTTGCGTGGTTCTAGCTGCTGGCTGGGGTTAAATAACAACAATTGTATATGTGGTTTTCAAGCCAGTTATAAAGCATTCCATGGATCCAGTCTCCTGCTTGCTTCAAAAAAGCAAATAGCATTCTAATATCTGAAGAATAAATTAAACTGACTCAGTCAATGACATATGCAGGAGAGGTAGCTGGTGAATCAGCCCATTACCATGCTTCCTGACAAGCTAAAATCCTAATTTAGGGCTCAAACATGGTTTCACTATAAGCTTCAGCCACATCTTTTACACTAACCAATTTCTGCTGAAGTCTGAGGAAAAAGTCCTGATTTACTCTCATATTTGTGATTTTTCTTGTAATAGCACGTAACAATTGTCAGGAATACCATAGTTAGCATTCACCAGCTTCCATTTCACTTGATATTCACCAGCTCTCCAAGTCTTTATGATATAGAGAATAAAGCAGTCTAACATTTTATATTGTGTAAAAATTAAGCTATCAGAAAGCTTTCTGTAGAATCATTTAGTAAATACATGTTCTTTAAAAGACTCTAACAGGGTGGGGTTTTGATGGTCCTAAAGCATCTAAAAGGAAGCTTGAAGCTACAAGTTCACACACACAACATAGCAATCTAGTACATAAGGTGTTTTAATGAGGTACTTCATTAGAAATGCTGTAGTGATCCACTAGAGGTTGAAACCATTGCTCAAAGTCGTGTTAATAGCATTTCAACCATTGACCAAATTGCACTGAATTCTACTTATTTCCAAGAACAATTCCAGGTTTCTAGTTACCTCTGAAGTCCAGTGAGATGTACAATCTGTTAGGCATTGTCCTGTCCATCTAAAAGTGATCCTCTATCAAACAAGTTTCATATCTCATACCAGTATGTGACAACCTTCAGAATACCATAGACATGTTCTTTCAAGGGGAAAAGAATTACATATAGTGCTTTTGTACAAAAGGTGGCTGAGAGCTCCTCAGAGCTACAAGAGAAAATACTGAAGGACTACAGTGAAAGCCTTTAACAGGGAAATTCCTTTGTTTCTTTGTTCTCTTAGACCTCAGTTTGGAAAACGTCTTTCTATTGCAGGTTCAGCATGCCAAGTTACACACACACATACTTGAAGGACTATCCCCCTGGCTAAAAAAAAAAAAAGAAAAGGAAGAATCAGATTTATCAGCTAAAATAAAGAACAACTCCTGCGAAGTCAGTTTGTTTATGAACTAGATTGGAAGATTTTTTTTATTTTTCAATAAAATGCAACTCATTCATTTCACTGAAGTTCAAGTAAGTATTATCAGGCATTTACCAAAAAGTAACACACACTGAAGGACATACATGTTTATCATTAAAGTTCCTTTCTACCAGTTTTACTTTCCTATTCCTTCCCTAAAGCCTAGCTTCCTTAATGTTGCTTTTAGCCAGCTTCCTCCTGGAAAGAAGCCAGGACTAGCATCTAAAATACATTAGAACAAAAATAAACAAACAAAAGTATATAAATGCAGTTAAATTTACTAGAAGTCTTAGGTCTGTATTTTGGAAGTGAGAAACAACTAAGTCATATTTTTAAATGTTCACTGAGCCTTAATTAAAATCAATGTTTTTAACACAACTCTTCATTAAAAACATATACAAAAATTTGCAAGGAGTTAAATTGTTAAGTTTAAAAGGATCCAGTATATGACAACATAAAAACATGCCATTCCATACAACATTTGGTTTTATGTACTGGTAGCCCAAGTATTTTCTGGGTGTAATTCTCCTTTTTTGTAGAGATTAGATAAACTCATGCCACAATCTACAGGCTAGAACCAAAATGCTTATCTCCTGTTTACCAAGTTGTGCGTGGTCCCCTTTCCAAAGAGTTATATGAAAAGAAAGTTGATGGAGAAACAGAAGAACAATCATGGCCTTATGGAATACGGTAACACTTGAAACTATTAATTAATTACTAGAATTTTAAACAAATCAGGGGACAGAGGTTGGTGATACACTGCCTTCAGGATATTACTCTTCTTTCCTTTAAATGATCTGCTAAAAGGTCAACTTTCTATCACTTACACTCAAATGCAAGACAGTAAACCAGTTTCTAAATGACTAACTGATAGCTTTACTTGTGAGCTACAAATTCAGTACAGCCCACAGATGCTGACAGAGAACAAGAAATAAATTTTTAAAAGTGAGAAGTGTAACCAATTTAGTAATTTCCACATAGGAAAGTTGTCTAAATCTGCTACGTTTACTGAATAGCTTAGACACAGGTGCATACGTCAGTCAATTCTTTTAACATAGTCCACACCAACACCTGTGGTCTTGCAGTAATATTTAATTTTACCCACCAATTTACTTAGTATATCCATGACGTGTCTTCACAAGCACTTACAGTGCAAGTTGAAGTAAGTACATTTTTGTGGCTATAAAGGGTCGTCCTGTTACTGAAGTCTGTAACAGTGTTCCTACAGCCTTTTCTGAGCACAGCACTTAGAAAAAACTAATTTTCCTCAGCTATTGACTAAAGGAGGGAGACACTCTTCAGAGAAATTACATAACTACTCATCATCAAATGAAATCAGTTATTTTCCAATTATTTGACTACTGAGTTTTACGCTTGCATTTGGAAAGAAGGGCCTATTTACTTCTTTCAAAAAGGCCTACTAGTGGAAAAATGCAAGGAAGATCAATGAAACACAGGCAATTTTTAGTGCCAGTCTGACACCAAAAAGATTATGTAAGAATCCCAAGCCCATTCTGTCATGGTCTGCAAGTGTCTTATTATGGAATTCAAACTTGCCTTTGTCATTTTGTCTTTAGAAAGACCGATCACAATTCTTTTTCCAAAGGACTGAGAAATACTAAAGCCAAACCCATGAAGTTCCACCACTTACACATTCCAAGGCGGAAGCAGGGGGATCACTTTGCTTAATGAATATTGGGTTTTAGCTCTGCTGTTTCAGAGAGCATGGAACTGCAATTTCTTTTTACTATGCCTGAAGGTAGTTCACTGTTTGAACTATACACAATCAAGAAGAACACCTGAAAAACGAGAGATGTAAAACTAACTTCTTCTGTACAATGTCACTCTATATAGTGGTGTGGATGGTACACGTCCAAAACGTTAGGTTTTGGGTAGCTACTAGTTTTTAACACTCATTTTAAGCCACATTTGATAGTTCTACCATTCTATAACAAAAGTAACAGTAAGCTGTTCTCCTCTTAGTTAGAAGCGCATGGTCAACTTGCAGCAACAACAATCTACTACTAAAGGACTGGCCCCATCTGCCAGTCTGATGAAACCAAAGAAAAAAAATACATAGTTAATACAGTGTAAGATACTGGTGAGTTAGAATTCAGTATCATCACAACATAATTTACTTTTTTAATTTAAAAAAGGATCAAGAACATGTTATGGTGTCATCAAGCAGGTATTTAATGCTATGCTAAGAATCACTAAGATTTAGTCCTGACAATAGG
Organism: Alca torda; assembly: GCA_008658365.1. NCBI lineage: Eukaryota > Metazoa > Chordata > Aves > Charadriiformes > Alcidae > Alca > Alca torda. The sequence continues at coordinate 16,318,878 of CM018087.1, read as the reverse complement.
GCATAAGAAAACTCAGGAGTCTGAGAAGTTCAATAGCTTACCAAGTAGCAGAACTCATTATAAGAACTTATTACCAAAACATAAGTTTGGGTTGGTTGGTTTGTTTTTCTAAAGGATTCAACTGTGGAAGTAAAAGTAAATCAGAAGTTACTTACAAAATGATACAGATCAGACAAGATGATAGATTTTGGTAACAAAAACCACCGGAGACAGGTAAAATGTGTTCAGACAGAAGAAAATAAAGGTATTTGGTGGTGGCTTTTGGCTGCTTCCCAAGTTGGAAAATAGTACAAAAAGGTTACATGTCCACAGTCATTCTATCACAACACCTTACTTGTTGTCCAGAATAAAGCCCAACCCTAGTATTGTACTTCAACCCCAAATATAAAATAACTGCCTCCCTGAAACTGGGAAGGACTACTTTTACACACAAGTAGCAAACAAAGTTGCCAGTTACACAGCCTGAAATAACAGGATGACCACAGCATGATCCCTGTCAGCACAACCAAAAGGAGATCCCATTCCTTGTTGCCTGAATTCTACAGCAGGCTCCACAATCCCTAGGCCCTCCCCAAAATACCCCTTCTTCATGGATAACTGAATAGTTTCCAGAGTTCACAGGAAGTTAAACAACATTAAGAGTAATTAAAGAAAAGCTATGATTCACTAAATCACATCTACTGCTACCTTGTGAGAATATAGTTTTCTGTGTACACGCATACAACAAAAACACATCACAACTGCAAACAAAATGAGCAAAGCAGGACAAGAACCCCTGCACTATTACTAAGCCACCATCCATTTATTCCAGTCTCCACTTGCTGGAGAAGGAAAGGGCGCACCTCAACTGCAGATACTTAAGCAGACAAGACTACAGTGAAAGCAAGGCAGTATTCCCAATTTAAAGGAATAAAAAACTTGCCAACACATTATGTTGGTTGTTACAAATACAGAAGACACGAGGCTTTAATTCAGCATGCTATCTACAAACTTAAGTGACATATTCAAGAGCTTCAGAAAGTATATCTAACAACTCAAAATTACATACTCCTAGAATATTTATTGTTTGCCTTTTTTTTTTTTAAAGATAACTATTTTAATAGGTTCTTGGAAAAAGAGCGAATCAAGGCAATTATAGGTTGTTTGAGAAAACAGCATTCATAAAGTGAGGATTTGTTTTCTTTATTGTTCCTCTTCTCAGGCTATCAGAAAAGATTTTTCTGACACTTAAAACAATACCTAAAGTATTAAATTCTACTAGGTCTCCTCCTTAAGCATCAGAAATGTATTTCTTTTTCCTTCTACAAGTTCAGAAAACAAACCAGGAAGAGTAAGAAAATGTAAACAGTGTTAAGTATGCACACCCCAACTTAACTGCTTTCCCCCCTTCTAAATCATGATATTAGAACCTTGAATTAGCAAGGTAAACAATTTTATTTTTGAAAATTCACTGAGAAAGGACTACTCTTCCAGTTTTTATTACTTCTCCATTTCTTATCAATCCTACCCAGAGAACAAACTGACAGTTTGTCAGGCACGGTACTGCCCCCACCCCTTCTCTTGTAAATTTTGAAAGGCTTTTCTCCCATCTTTTCCTTTCCATGAACCCCATTTCAACCATTCCACTCTCCAACCATGTCCCTGCTTACTTGTTCAAAAACAATCACACAAGCCCACAGAAGACAAACATATAGAGAGCAATAAAAAAAAAAACAAAAAACAAAAATTCCAAGCCACCAGGCTGTAGCTCAGGAAATCCCTAAGCCTCAGCCTGTGGGAGGTTAGGAAGAGATACCGGGAGGAAGTCGGACTGTTCTGCTGAAGCTTTCTTCTCCAAAATCTGCTCCTCTCAGAGGTACTGTTGAACTGGACAGACATTCAGTGACAGTCACTACAGCTGCTCTCATCCCAGTTTATCAAATTCAGGCAGTGCTGATTCATAATGCTGATTCCTCCTGATCATGCCCCTCTTTTTCACTGGCCGTCTCTATTTCCTCTCCTAATTCTTACTTGAAAAATAATTCATATCTATGTATTTAAAAATAAGCCTTAAATCTTTATAAGTGTAAATATAGAGCTGTACAATCATGAGCAAAGCAGAAACTGCACACTGAAAGAAGGGAAGAGAAATAAACAGGCACATTTATGCAAAGCACTTTTTAATACTATCTACCAGGAAAAAAAAAAGATCCAGTTACCTCCTCCTTTAGGCACATGAAGTAAAACAAATTAAAAAAACAAAACAGAAAAAAAGTTTTGAATTTTTTGACAAATATTTTTTGAAAGGAGTAAAACATATTGAATATTGTCAGATCTTCTCTGTATGAAGTTGACTCCTTTCTACATATCTTGTATGCTATCTTTAACAAAAAAATAATAATTGTCCCAGGGTGACGTGAAACGCTGTTTTGATACAGTCAGTGTTAATGCTAGCTCACGCTGGAAATCCAAAGTGGTATGCCAACTTCATGTTAGCTATAAAATTGCTCAGATTAGCAATGCTGAAAATTAGCAGGAGTTACATGGAACTACAGGAAAACGACACTAGGAATTAAAGCTGGGATACATAACAAGTAGCCAGAACATTAACATCGACTTTTTACCCTCATTATGTAAGCACGCCTATGCAGATGAGGCAGGAGGTGCCAGCAAAGATCTCCGAAACACCATTTCAGAATTATCCCTCTCTCACGAACGACCGACCCATGGGTTCCCGATTTAGCGTTACTTCCATAAAGCCAAGGAAGACATCACCCTCTGCAGACAGACCCGCTGCAGCCCCCCGAGGCCCGGAGACACACCCCCCCCCCGCCGCCACCACCACCGGGCACTTCCATCACCGAGCTGCCAACTGCCCACCCGCGTCCCCGCCGCCTGAGGCGCTGAGGGACGCCGGCCTCCCCGCAGCCCCCGAGCGGGCGGCAGGGCCGCGCACCGCGGCCTCCCCTCACCCCCGCCCCGCCGCCGGGGAGCGGGCTTTCCTTTGCCCGGCAGCGACGTGACACCCTCCGCTCCACCGCGGCGGGAGGGCCGCGGGCGCTGGGCGGGGGCGGCCGGCGGTGCCCGCGGGGTGGCGACGCCCCGCCGCTGTCCGACCCGACGGGAGGGGACGAAACAAGCGCGGCCGGGGTCGCCGCGCCACACCTAGGCCCGGCCGCGCACCGCCCCCGGCCCCCCTCAGCGACGGGGGCGCGGGTCCGGCCGCGCCTCACCTTGGAAGCGTTGCCCGCGGCCGGGAGGTGCGAGCATCGGCGTCCCCCGCAGCCCCGCCGAGCTCCCCCCCCCCCCTCCCCGCCCGGCGCCTCGCCGCGCTCCTCCGGCCCCGGCAGCCGGGCCACGTCCCTGCCCGCGCCGCGCGCAGGCGCACTCCGCGCGCAGCCGCCGCCGCCGCGAGGGGCAGCTGCGCTCCCGCCGCCACCGCCTCGAGACCCGTGGGGGGGGGTTGCGCGGGCGGCCGCCGGTAACGGGCCCGGTAGGTGGGGGCCGGGATGGCCGGCGGAAGAGCCGCGGCTCCCCCTGGTCACGGCGGGGCGGCGGGCGCGGTGTCGGACAGCCGGGCGGCGAGCCGCCCAGCCGGGACGCTTCTTTGCGCCCTCCTGGCTGTGCCCCCCGTTGTACCATCGCCGCCGTAGCGGTGACAAACACCCCACAGCCGCGAATAAGGCCCCACCGTGCCCCGAGCCACCCCCAGCCCGGGCCTCCCCAGCAACAGAGAAGCTGCTGCATCACCTCGACATAAAGCTGAGATGCATCACATCTGCTCTGCCAGGAGCATGGGGGTTTGGGTTGTTTTTTTTTTTTTTTACCTGCCTATGAATTTCTCTAATGCCATCTGTGTGTTGGGAGTTGCCTGTAACAAACAGCTGGACGGGCCCTTCCTCACCAGCATTTTTTAGACACGTTTTGGCCAGACACAGGTGAGGTCACACAGACAAGCTGAGACTGTGCCCCAAAGGGCTCCCCATCTCACCATCAGCCCATCTACCATTGAGTGCCTGCAACGGGGAATAGAGACTCCTCCACAAAACCATTCAGAACTTCTCATTTGTAAGGATTCTAAGAAAAGCTTAATTTAAAAAAAAATATCCAACAGTACCAGGACACATGCTATTCTACATACTGGTTTCAGACAAATGTGCAAAAAATATACTCTTAAAAACAAGTAAGTAGCAATAAGCTATAGGTAGGCCTCCAGCATAACTTTTTTTGCTTCAGTAAGGCTATTGACTGTTACAAACAACAGCAGAAAAAGCACAGTTGCTACAGGTGACCGCATAGGTCGGTCCAGTCGCAACCAGCAGCCTCATCACCCTGGGTCCTCCCCAGACAAACTGGGAGAGGGGCCTCTCGCAGGAGTGGTTTCACCAGCCTAAGAGTTATCTTCCAAACACAAGACACTGCTCTAAGAGACATCTCCCAAGCACAAGATACTGCTCTAGAAGACCTGTGTGATGCCTTGCTCACCAGGAAATACACGAGCAAAACCACCATGTATAATACAACAGAAACTGGGAAATAGTCTCAAAGAAAGAAACATGCAAATATACTTTGTTTCCCACCAATAAATGTTATCACTAAAAAGTATTATTAAAGCATTGAAAATCTTAGCTTTTACCTCAACAATTCCAGGGCCCTTACGAATAGCAGTCACCCTTTTAACAAACATTGTCACTGAAGAACAAATGGGAAGATTCACCCTGAATTTGTAAGTGATCCCGGGGTGGGGCTGATAAGCTCAGCTGGAGCTTTTGCAGGGTGACAACAAGCAAGAAAGCAGGTGGAAGTGCGATGGGATAACGGGCTGATTTGGACTTGGGTACAATCAACACAGCTTCACCAAGGGCAAATCATGCCTGACAAACCTGGTGGCCTTATATGAGAAGGTCACAACATCAACAGACAAGGGGAGAGCAACTGACATCATTTACCTGGACCTGAGCAAAGCCTTTGACACTGTCCCGCATGACATCCTGGTCTCCAAGCTGATAAAATATGGGTTTGATGGACTGACAATTCAGTGGATAAAGAACTGGCTTGACGGCCGCACCCAAAGAGTGGCTGTCAATGGGTCCTTTTCAAGTGGAGGCCAGTGACAAGTGGAGTCCCTCAAGGATCAGTACTGGGACCAGTCTTGTTTAACATCTTCATCAGTGACATGGACAGTGGCATAGAGTGCACCCTCAGCAAGTTTGTCGATGACACCAAGCTGTGTGGGGTGGCTGACATGCTGGAGGGAAGAGATGCCATCCAGAGTGACCTTGACAGGTTGCAGAGGTGGGCCCATGCCAACCTCATGAAGTTCAACAAGACCAAGTGCAAGGCCCTCCATCTGGGTCGGGGCAATCCCAAGCACCAATATAGGCTGGGCAGTGAGTGGCTTGAGAGCAGGCCTGAAGAAAAGTATTTGGGGATGCTGGTGGACAAGAGGCTCGACATGAGCCGTCAGTGTGCACTAGCAGCCCAGAAAGCCAATTGTCTCCTGGGCTGCATCAGGAGAAGCGTGGCCAGCAGGTCGAGGGAGGTGATTCTCCCCCTCTACTCCACTCTTGTGAGACCCCACCTGGAGTACTGCATCCAATTCTGGAGCCCCTGCTACAAGAAAGATATGGACATGCTGGAGCGTGTCCAGAGAAGGGCCACGAGAATGATCAGAGGGCTGGAGCACCTCTCCTGTGAGGACAGACTGAGGGAGTTGGGGTTGTTCAGTCTGGAGAAAAGATGGCTCCGAGGAGACCTTATAGTGGCCTACCAGTAAGGTAATCTTGTAGGGTGCCTACAAGAAAGCTGGTGAGGGACTTTTTAGGATGTCGGGTAATGGTAGGACTAGATTAAAACTAGAGATGGGACGATTCAGATTAGACGTTAGGAAGAAGTTCTCCACCATGAGGGTGGTGAGACACTGGAACAGGTTCCCCAGAGAGGTGGTGGAAGCCCCATCCCTGGAAGTGCTCAAGGCCAGGCTGGATGGGACTCTGAGCAACCTGATCTAGTGGGAGGTGTCCCTGCCCATGGCGGGGGGGGTGGAACTAGATGATCTTTAAGGTCCCTTCCAACCCTAACAATTCTATGATTCTATGATTTTTCTGATGGTGAGCTAGTTTAGGAGCAAGAAGCCTTCTTACAGAGCAGAACAATAAATCGATTTGTTTTTCCTCTTGTTTAACAACAAGACTAATGGAGCCTTGCTTATGATACCATTGATGGTGAGGCGTTTCTCATCAAAGTGAGTAATTGCCCAGCAGTTGCCAGCAGACCCTTATTGGAGAGCGTGCATTTGTATATTAAGGAAGTAGCTAAGACAATGTGCTCCCCTACAATTACTTTATGTAAAAATTGAAAAGCATGTAGAATTCTGAACTTTCTAAAATTCAGACTTAGATAGTTAAATAATTTCTGAAGCTAGCAGGTACCTACCTACTGGAAACTATGCTGGTACTTGCCTGATGTAGGAAACGTTTGTAATTTCTTTCATTTTTTATTTCAAATTAATAGCTTTTTAATTATTGAACTATGTATAACAATTAGCGTGGTGGTTTGGTTTTGTTTTGGTTTTTTTTTTTACGTAAAGCAAATGAGGATAACCAGACAAATACATCAGGAACCTTTAAAGAAAGTGGCTTTCTGCCCTTTCCTCTGACAATGTCAAGAAATCTGATCCCACTTGACCCGTTTGTCCCAGTTATGTATATACGTATATGCAAGTATATATTCTTGCTTTATTTCATTAGATATCGTTTATGCTAAGCATCTATAATTTATTTTAAGAACAGCATTCGATCGGGTTTTGGTTGGCTTAACGTTTCAATTATTTGCTGTTCAATCCACCATGAGAATTTTCCCTAGAAAATGAAAGGGGCTAAAATCCTATAACATTTCCATAATTGGTGATTTTTAAGACCAAAACTATTGATTTTTCTGCTGTAAGAACCCCTTTGCTGTGATCTACCCCTCGCTAATAACCGCTTAGGCAGTTAATGAAGGAAGAGGGGGAAGCGACGAGACGCGTAACGCGTGGGCGTTAGACGAACGCGGTCTGTGGCGCTCCCCCGGGCCGCCAGGGGGCAGCAGGGCGGGCGGCGGCGACAGTCTGTCCGGCGGCGCCCCGCCTCGCCGGCCAGGCGAGGAGCTGCGGCTGCGCAGTGGGCGCGGCCTTTTCCCCCCTGCTGCCGAGCGCAGTCGTTGTGCGGAGCGGGCCCCGGCCTAGGCCTAGACCGGACAGTACCTGGCACGATGGTCAGTACCGGCACCCGCGGGACCCACTCGGCGGGGGGAGGCTCTGGCCGACGCTCCGCGGCCGCCGCGCTGCTCTGTCCGCCCGGATGGAGCCCGATTGGCGCGGGCCCGCGGCCGGCAGTGGCGGCTCCAGCGTGGCAATGGCTGCCATTAGCGCCGGGGCCACGCCGCTGGGTGGTTCGGGACGGCTCGGCGGTGGCCCCAGCGAGGCCCGACGTGGCCCCGCTGCTGTCGGTGCTGCCGCCCTGGGCCGTGGCCTGCCGGGCCCGGTGCGGCGGCGGGCTCGGCCGGGGCCGGGCCGCAGGCGCGTGGCGGCGGGAGCGCGTGTGAGACAGCCCCCCGTGCCCCGCGGCGGCTGGTGGGGCGGGGAGGGCGGGGGACTGACAGGCCGCCCGTCGTCCTGCGGCGGGTCTGCGCTTTGTGAAGGCTGGCGGGTGTCGGTGAGCGCCGGCGGCTGCGGGAGAGGTCGGCCCCGGGGCGGAACTCGCCGGAGAGATGACTGGCCGCGGGGGAGCAAGGGGACATGAGCACGGTCACTGCTGCGGTCCGTGCAAACAGGCGGTCAAAACAGACAAATAGAAGAAATAAAACTTCTGGTTTTCTCCTAAAACTGTGTAAAGTTCTGGAGAGAAGCGTGCATTAGTTCCTGTGGGAAGGATGGAGATGCTGGGGTCTGGGTGGGGTCTTGTTTTCCGTTTTATTTTTATGATGCGTTTTTTTAATATCTAAATGCATAAGTTTAAACCTGTTATTTTATTCCTGATTTTACCGCGGTTTTATTCATAGCAGGTGTAATATAGTTAGAATGGTCTTGGCTTACTTGGTTATGTGTTAATAACGCCTAGTTGTACTTCTTATTCAAGGGGTTTGTGAAAGTTGTCAAGAATAAGGCGTACTTCAAGAGATATCAAGTGAAATTCAGGAGAAGGAGAGGTACAGTTAAATTCCCTGAAACATACAATTAAACGTCATTGATGAACATTCCTACTTCTTTCCACGTGTTTTCCACACTATAACTGTTGTTTTTCAGAGGGAAAAACTGATTACTATGCTCGCAAGCGTCTGGTAATTCAAGATAAAAACAAGTACAACACCCCTAAATATAGGATGATTGTGCGTGTTACCAACAGAGACATCATTTGCCAGGTAAGGTCTGTGGTGTTTGCTACCTACTTCCCAGCCTTCGCAGAGTAAAACGAAGAGAAAGGGGGATAGTTGAAGCAGCTGGGCTTTTTTAGGCTTGATCTGAGCAGTTTTTATATTCTAAAATAGTTTCTTAGAGGAGAACAACCTTTAATGTTAACACAACTTCAGTAATAAACCGTATTCATGATAAAAAATAAGTTTTAGTAGTGTTAACGTTCTTCAGCAAGGTCCTTCATAAAATAAGATTGTACTGTTTTAATGATGGTGAGATAAATACAAGATTTTAGGGACGGGGAAGATTTCTTATACTTTCCTGCTGTATTTAAAATGCTTTGAAAAGAGGTCGTTTTTTGCTTGACAGAAGACAAGCAAGTTGACAGGTCACGTAGTCAACTTCGACTGTTGCACAGTATCTAAAGGTGCTTTTCTCTTTTGAGAGTTTTCTTTTCGATGATGTTAAGTGGATCATACGCAGCAGGTAGGCCTCATGATGGCTTTCCTGTGAGATTAAAGGAGACTGGCAAATAAGAACAGTAGACATTTTTTCATGCTTATTAAGTATGCAGTTGTGTGTTGCATTATATGCAGCTTCACTGTGGCTCACTTTCTTGTTTTGTTTTCTGAATGTTTTGACTAATTTTGAATTAAAAACTTAGGCATGTTTGTTCTATCATAAATACATGTTGTTAAGCTCAAAAAAAAGAAGCTAGAAAAGTTTAACTGTCATTTCTTCATAGAAAAATTATCTGGTGAGAGGAGTGGAGAGTGCTGTTTTTACAGTCAGTTCGTATGAAAACACATGACCTTGATAAGGTTATTTTATCTTTGAAACTCAAAACAAAAATCAGTGGTGGTGAGTGCTTACATCGGACTGATAGTGCCTCTCCAGCATGTAGGAATCCTGCAAAAAGGGGACAGCTTCTGGATGTAGAAAGGAGGATGTAGAAAGGGAGTCAAAAGGAGAAGGTTCTGTATGTGAAAGGAACAGTAGAAACATACCTGATGATAGTACTGCTGTCTCACAGGAGACCCCTGAGATTATGAAAATCTCAGACCCTCTAATAACATCGTTCCATAAGGTAACAATGTTATCACAAACTCTGTATCAGATCCTTTTACATTTTTCTGAGGTGTGTTATATGAGTACTACACGCAGAAAGTGGGACAGAATCCATCCACATCTATAATTGCTCTTTGAAAGGCTGCTTTTTTAGGTGGTTTCCTGGTGTCTTGATGTATGTGAAGAAGTAAATAAAAGTTGTCGCTGACATACGCTTTCTCTGGCCTAATACAGATTTTAATTCTGTGTCTGTATCTGAGGAGTTAATTATGCCTCTAAAAAAAAAGAAAAACGCAACCCATTGAGCTTGCCTGCAAAGGTTGGCAGTCGGCTGGACGCTTCTGTACAGAATTCCTATTGGCTTAAGTTGATGTCAAAGAAACAATAAATCAACCCCAGAATTATTGTGAGAACACTAACAGATGTTTTGTTTGTTGTCAGATTGCCTATGCTAGAATCGAAGGCGACATGATTGTCTGTGCTGCTTATGCCCATGAGCTGCCAAAGTACGGCGTGAAGGTTGGCCTGACCAATTACGCAGCAGCGTACTGTACAGGTCTGCTGTTGGCACGCAGGGTAGGTATCTGCCAGATTCTCTGGAAGCTGCTGCTCTGTTTTTTTCTGGTTTTCTTACAAAAGGAAAGGCCACTTTCTTAAGTGGCATGCTAGTATAGATGCCTAACTCCATGGGCTTCTATAAATATTAACTTTTGCTCTTTACCATATAGATTTGATGGCGTCTTGTGACTGTCAAATCACAGGGAGAAGTATGACAGCATGCAGTTTCAATTCCAGCAGCCTACTTTTAAGTCTCAGCACTTAAGTTTGATGGAGGGAGGGAGTCAGGATAAAAATGTAAGAAATGCACCTTCAAGCGTTTGAAAACATGTAAACAGCATCCATCCATTTTCCATATGAGCTCAGGAATAAGTCTTAAGTTCACTGGTGTACCTGTTGGAACAAAAAGTTGAAACTTCACAGACATGCTTACCATGGTGGTTGTTAAAAGCTTTGTTATCAGTATGGCGTGCATAATTTTAGTAAAGGAAGTTGTTAAAAACATGAAGATTTTACTGCAAATTTGTGTTTTAAAGTGGTGGTGATTCTTCATTTTGTCATTAAATGGAAAGAATTTCAGAAGTGTGCTTTTTTTTTCCCCCCCTTCTTCACAGCTTCTGAATAAATTTGGTCTTGATAAGATCTATGAAGGCCAGGTGGAAGTGACTGGTGATGAATACAATGTGGAAAGTGTGGATGGAAAGCCTGGTGCTTTCACATGCTACCTAGATGCAGGTCTTGCCAGAACTACCACTGGAAACAAAGTCTTCGGTGCTCTGAAGGGTGCAGTGGATGGTGGTCTGTCAATCCCTCATAGGTAAACTAATCTGTTTGGAATAATTCCTTTAGAATTAACCTGAGATGCTTCTGTGTGTGACAGTCTACTCATACTGTCACTTTTGAAATAATTTTGTTATGACCTGGTAATGATTATGTAGCCTCGGTTGTGGGGCGGAGGATTTTTTGGTTGGTTTGTTTGTTGTTTTTTAATCCATGAGTGCAATTCTGATAGGGCTGCTGGGAATTGTGCAACTATCAAGAGTTGCTATTAAATGTTTGGAAACTAAAGAGCCGTCTTGTTGCTTTTACTTGAAATCATCAATTGATTGAATACACTTCAGTATCATTTAGTATTCTGTTGTTTTACATCTTTAGCAAATTGTGTGTATGTATTAATTTAACTGTGAAAAGCTGTACCTACCAGGTACAAAACCGTTGACATTTGCTACAACTGTCAATACAATAGTAGGTCTGAGCAGTCCACCTGCACTTAAAATTTCCACATGGAAGTTTTGACAATTCCTGTCATAGGCTACAAATGGCTGAATCAAGATTTTTGCAGGGTTATCTAACACTGGTATTATGGTTCTCTGCTGCTTTTTGCTAGCAGCAGTGGGGGGAAAAAAATCTGAGATCTGTTCTGTATTTTCCTACCCTCTTCCATGCTGTCCGGGTCATTCTTGACTAATTGTCCAGTTTTTGTGACTTGGCTGCTACATGATGATACTCCCAGTGACTGAACACTCTGTAGTTGGTCCATGGTGTGTATATGATGTACTGCAGTGTTTCAAGACGGGACTGATGGCAGCTGAGATGAACTTAAAACTTCTATTTCTTAATGTTCTGTATCTCTTAATTTTTAATTAGAGGGTCCTATCCCTCAGTTATCTGAGAATGTGATGTATCAATCCCTTCTTTGTGGAACCTAACCTCCGAATTAGAGGATTTGGCAATATGCCTTAACCTGACTGTAACTGCTGTTTCACAGTACCAAACGTTTCCCTGGTTATGACTCGGAAAGTAAAGAATTCAATGCAGAGGTTCACCGCAAGCATATCATGGGCCAAAATGTTGCAGATTATATGCGTTACCTGATGGAGGAGGATGAAGATGCTTACAAAAAACAGTTCTCCCAGTACATAAAGAACAACGTAACACCTGATGGGGTAAGATTTATCTGGCTGGTTCGTCTCGTGTGCATTAATAGAGATGATAAGTTTTGCGTAGGGCCTTCTCTAGTAATGCAAATAAGCTTGATATGTAAAATAATGTGATTCATGGTTTATGTTACCCATGCAAAGAAAATATTTTTTTTCTTCATTAAGTGCTTTGTAGTGTATTGTAGATCTTCTGAGATAGAGATCTTTTTTTCCCCTTTTTAAATCTAAGCTTACAGGACTGCATTCTAAGATAGACTACCTCTTTTTTTTTTTCCTGATACAGAAATTAACTTTAAGTTTGTATACATGCTACTCACTCATTCCTAATCCTGCACCACAGCTTGTCACTTCTGCAGCTGTGGTGGTTGCAACTGTGAGAATGAGCTCTAGGTCAAATCTGCCTTATGATTTGTGTGACCCTATAGGTAGTTCTAGGTCCCAGGTGAATACAGAATAGCCCAAGCTAGCTTTGTTGCAGAAGGCAGCATCTCATGGAACTAGAAAGTGTGTAATACACCTTATTTTAGTACTACTTTAAATTTTAGAATATTTTGTACAAAACACTGGAAGATATGTAAGATTACCAAGATGCTTCTTTCAAGTGTTAAAACTCCTTTCAGATGGCTTTTCTTGCTGCCTGTAATATTCTTGCTTGGTTTCCCCAATTACTTGTCCTGAAGCTTGAAACAAACATTCCCATGTCCCTTTTTTTAGGTTATGGAAAACAACTTCATTCTTTATCCCTTTATTATTATGGGGTTTTGGGTTTTTTTGTAAACTTAACTGCTAATTTTTTGTAACTTAGTTTTTACTAAAAAATAAGTAATGTTGTATTGTAAATACCAACTTCATTTATTTTACTAAACAAAAATATTTATAGCTTGTATTGCAATGAAGTGGGTCCAGGACTTAAGTCAATAGCTAGATAGTTGTTCGCTCTACCTCTAGAAGACAGCTGGAGTCTATTGGTCTTAATTAACCACCAGCAAATGTATTCTTAAAACTGGTGCCATTATGGAGTCATAGTTGTCTTTGGGACAGAGATGCAGAGAGATGGGGATCTGGTACCTTCTGCTATTGATCTATGTAGCTGAACAGATCACTTCCATTTTCCTGTCTTGCATATTAAAAGAATAGTCACTCAAGTACAATGATGTGCTATATGAGCCATCAGAAATTGCTGTTTGGGTGTAGCCTCTGCTAATGTATTTCTGTTACTGCATCCTTAGGGATGATGCAGGGACTGTCAGGGTTCTTGCAAGACTTGTTAATCTGTAGCTGCTTTCACAGCAACTTCTCTCTCCCTCTTAATAAGCAGCTTTGTAATGTGTACTACAGTAGGGTCTGGAAAGTGGTAAGATTACATGTCTGATGACGCGTTTTTTGTGGAGTAATTTTGGTTTAATAAGTAAACATGAAGTATTTTATTCTAGGCAGAAGTAACTCTGGAAGATATGTAAGAATACCAAGATGCTTCTTTCAAGTGTTAAAACTCCTTTCAGATGGCTTTTCTTGCTGCCTGTAATATTCTTGCTTGAATAACTTTCTAGACTGTTTTTTAATTTAAATGTAGGGAAGCTATGGCACCGAAAGTCTTCAGAGGAAAAAATATTTCAACTGCAAGATGCTAGCCTGTATTTATGAAACTTGTAAATAGTCTGTAGTTACTCTATGTCCTTGGTTCCCTAACTGCAGAGTAAGGATAAAATTACTTCCTCCATTCTGTGTCTAAATTGTGGGTTTGGATATTTAAATTATATTGCAGTGATAGTAGGAATTTCAGTATGCTGCGGCAGTGATCTTCTGTATGGAGGAAGCGTTTTAAAGGCAACCACACAAAATTACAAGCTGTATTGTGACGAAACCTGTTTCTAGTGCATGTTTGGGTAAGGGTATCTTGGATTTTTTTATATGATCCTACAACTGGACCACTATGGAGAATTTAACTTTTTTTTTTTTAAGATGGAAGAAATGTACAAAAAAGCCCATGCCGCTATACGGGATAATCCAGTCCATGAAAAGAAACCCAAGAGAGAGGTCAAGAAAAAGAGGTAAAACTCTCATCCTCTTTAACATGAGTGTGACTTCTCTGTTGAAGATATTTTAGTTACATTAAAACAAGTAATGCAGTTCATGTTGCAGTTGTGTCAAAACTCACCTGTTCTAGATCAGATTAAGATGCAAGCATTTCTGCATAACTTTGTCAGGAGTTAAGATTAGCAGTAGAAACTTAAAATTTAAGAGCCCTCAACTATGTTAAAAATACTTAAAAGTGGAGCATACTTGTGGCCTGAGTAGCTGGAACTCTTAAAGTGTGTATGTTCAGGTCTTAGTGTTTTCAGTGTCAAAGCTGCTTCTCTTCAGGAGGGGGCAGGCTGACTAATTTGTCAGTACTAAACTATTTTGATTCTTCGGGGGTCTGGGAGAAAAGAAATAAAGGCACAGCTATTGCATTGGCCTTGATACTCTCTATGTTCTAATCATAAAAGAGTGCTGAGCTTACCTCTTGAGGAATTAAACTGCTGCAGTCTAACACTGCCTTTTTGTGGTGCCCTAACTACAGCCCTAAACCATTACAAGGAAATAAAGCGTGTTAGAGAAGTGAGAATAGGTTCTAGCATAGCACTCTTAATCATAGTTCTCATGCATTGCAGCTTTCTTAACGACCTTTTTGCTTATGTCTGCCTTTGTTACATCATATACTGTGCTTACATTGCAGATGGAACTGTCCCAAGATGTCCCTCGCCCAGAAGAAAGATCGTGTTGCTCAGAAGAAGGCTAGCTTTCTCAGGGCCCAGGAGCGTGCAGCTGATAGTTAAGACAACTTCCACGATTTTCTATGAAGCTTTGGAGAAAGTGGCAATAAATTTATTGAGTAAGCAACTGTGTAAGACTGGCTTATTAATATATCTTATAAAGATGCAAAAATTTTTTTTATGATTCAGATATTCTGTAGCCTTAAGGGTTTTTTCCCCCCTTCAAAGTACTGTATGAACTGAACCCCTTCACAGGGGAGAAGACTTCAAAACTAAGGCTGCTGCATTAGAATTATTCCTGCAAGAAGGGGAAATGAATTTGATTAATCTTTGGCATGGCTAATATCAAAGACTAGATATAAGAACTCGCTGCTTCTAACTACAGAAAGATTTTAATTTTTTAAAAAGGGCTTTACGTGTCCTTCACCATTTTTCTTCCAGCATACTTAATGTTATGGGGGAAGCTGTAGCTTAAAAAAAAAAAGCGGGAGTAGTCACACTAGGTTCTAAAGCCTCTGCCCAAAGGCAGCTTTAGGCTTTCAGGAACACAATGGCAACACTTTGGCTACTGTGACTTAACTGTAGCTGATACAGGAATACCTAATTGAAGTATTTAAGCTTTTTCCAGTCACTGAAGTAAGCACTTCCGCACACTCAGCTCCAGCTCTGGCTGCTACTGCAACAGGTACTGTCTTAAGCTAAATACTTCACATTATTTAGTGATTAGACAAAGTGCTTAGTTACACAGGCCTTGACTTGCCCCTAGCCTTTATTTTCTCCTACATCTCCGTTTCATAGGCATTTTGTGTTTAGACTTACTGAAGTTGCTTGCACAGTTAAAACATGAGTGAAGTAGTCCACAGAGACAAGCATTTTGCTTTAAGATACTGATAGATGATAAGTACTGCTATTGAAAGAGAGACCTGTGATTTATTGTAAACAAAAGCATTTTTTTTCCAATGAAAGCGCCAACTTGATGCAACAGCAGTGAAACTGAAGGTTCTGTACAACAAACTGCACTACTAAACATGTTTTCCAGTTGTTTAAAATACCCAACATCATTTTGGATTCAATAATCTGCCCAAAACCTAGTAGCAATTACAGTCAGATTTTTCCACCAAGAACATGACCACTTTACATTTGGGTGTAATAGCTTGTGGTTGGAGGACATTATCAACTTAGAGACAATAATTACCGTAGTAATTTTTAAACTAAAAAGCTGATGTTTACAAAACAGTACACTCTTAACCTAAACTACATACTATTACATATGGTAAGGAGAAATTACTTTCTTTGTCCTGTATTTCAGCTTAATCATTCAAGGAATGCATTTAATACGTCATACTTAAAGCAATTAACAACCTTTCAAATATTTAAATAAAGCTTGTCCTTTTTGCCTATGCTGAAAATGAATTAAGGGACTAGGACAACAGCAATGCAGATTAAAGGTGCTATAGTAGTCATGCCATGTGGAGTACCAGGATCAGATGGTGCTTATTTTAAAGATGTAATGATGATTCATAGATGCTACTAGAAGAAAATACTACTAACAGTACAGCTCACTTATGTTCTACTTCATTACTAGCTGTCACTATCTCAGTGGCTCTGATTTAAGCACTATTCCATGATCCTGAACAATCCAGCTTCTGTCCTATAGTTCTGGTCTAGCTCTGGCTGACATACTTCCTGCAATAGTTCAAGAGGATTTACGTACAAGGCTAAAGTGGGAGGGACAGTAAAGAGTTAAGACTTTATCCACAATTATTTGTTTCACGTGTCATACAGCAGATGCCTACACTATGCAAGGTTTTGTTTGTTTTTTTTTTTTTTTTTTTTACTGTTAGGACATTTCTGCTATCAGTATTCTTAAAAATTAACTTCAGTTCTCATAAAATGGCTTAGTCCACAACCTCCTTTTCAATATTTGCTACAGCTTAATTTGGGTTAAAGGTTTCAACTGAAGTACAATAATCTACAGTTTTTGAAACACATGTTGATATTGCTGCTAGGCTATATGCATGATTTTAAGAAGTAGCATATTCTAAAGTTCTTGGCTCCCAACATGGTTCACTGTATAAGGACTTCATTAAAAAATGGTGAACTACTTGAACATTCAAGATGTAAGCATGAGGTAACAAGGTGTAAACAGAATCTAAGTCTCATATAACAACCTGTCAGTTCTAGAATAAAATTCTAATTTTTCCACAGTTTAAAAATTATTAATGTGCAAATTCTGCCATGCCAAGGTATTAGTAAACTTCAACCTCACAGTTCAGTTTATTCACAACAGCAGCTTGGACTCAGACACATATTTGCAGTAGTGGTGGTTCGTCGTAAAACTACTTAGTTTATCCTAAAAGATTTTTATCAATCTTTTGCAGGTATTTCACAAGTGAGCAATGATTTTCACAGAATTGTAAGATGTTTCATCAGTTGATGTGGTGGCACAGTGAATACTTTCATCCTGTTCAAGATCTGACAAAGTGCACAGAACAGTCAAGCATGCAGGGTTTTTGTTTCCATAACACAGCACTGGAACATCAGAAGTGCTTCTGGCCTCTGCCTGATCATCCAGTGGCATGTTCATTCTTTGCAAAGCCCCGTCACTGAAGGGCAAGAGTTCTAAAGAGCCATTCATAAAATCTGAGTAAAGAAACGTCTTTAAAAAATGCTGCAGATCATTTTTATCAAATGTGGTAGGCCACCTCTAGTGGCAGGCATCAATATTATCTTCTGCTGGTGGAGAAGCTAAGAATCATTTGTATGGGAAATCTTCTTCCACAGTAAAGTTTTTAAGTTATTGAGTATTAAAGAATGCTCCATTTCCATCTGATTTGCTGTGACTTTAAGGGCAATACACAAGTACAGTTGTTTTTCTAGTTCTTCGTGGATATCAGAAGGAGCACCACGAAGCAGATAGTCTTTAAGTAGCTGACAGGCTTTTGCCAAGTTTGGCTGAATTACGTCTGTGGTACATCTCATTTTGCTTTGGTCACACAGAGTTCTACAGTCTGTACCATAAATACAGTCCGAATCTGATTCACATTGACGATCTTTAATTATTTCCTTCAAATTCATTTCTGGCACAATTTTTTTCATGTCCATCATTTTCAAATCGTATTTATCATTATATCCCAAGTTTTTGGCACTTGTATCACACATCAGAAAGTTTCCATAAGGTCCATGGAAAATATCTTCCACAAATTCTAAAAGCCCTATGGCTATTTTTGCCTTTCTTGGCCATGATGGAGTAAACCATTGCTCCATGCTCCTTCTGAAGCCAGAGGGAATGAAAAGTTCTATAATCCATGGAAGGCTTATTCCATAGAGGGAGGTATATTCAACTCTTTCGGTCACATAGAGATCCCCACAAAACCCCATCAACTTGGGAGTATGTTCTTTATCCTGCAAGATCACCATTAACAGAAACTCTTCTAGCTGCAGAAGTGCCCATGCAGATTTCGCCTCTGGCAAAGAAACTCTACCATCTTTATTTCCATCAGCAAAAGACAGGATGAGATTAACCAGTTCTGAAAGATTTCCTTGTTCACCCAATTTTGCCTAAAAACAACAAATGAAAAAGATTAAGTATGATTTCATTAACTACCACCAATCCACCTGTCATTCTACCTCCTATTATTCTCCTATGGATAGTATGGTTAGGGTATGTTATGTTCTAGCGTTCCTTGGTTATAGATGTTACAGGGCTTGCTACCAGATGACTGAAGAGCTTCCTTTTTATTCTGTTTTCAAAGGCACCAAGTATAAAATATTCTGAAAGTACTAGTATGTAGAATTCAAATGTTTAGATCAGGTTTAGTTTTCATCTGATTAAACCTTACAGGCGCAGAGAAACTACAGTATCAACTACATTTTGGGCAACTATAAAAAGTACCAAGACACTGAGTACAAATCTCATATGGTAACTGTACTGAAATACTTAATTGTGTTATTTTATACAACCACCTCCACTGTATCAATACAGGAAAAAAGCCATTGCTGGAATCAGAACTGTTGCATTTTCAACTACCACCAATACACACAGAAAGTCACATAAACTTTTCCCAAATTCTCCTAAAAGCTACTCTAAAACACCAGCTGCTCACCTATTCTTAGAGACAAAGCTATTGTAATGCATGACAACTGTCATCAGCTTTACATAATTGTTATATGTGTGCACATATGCTCACTCAGCTAGAACAGCATTGTTTCTATCACTAGAGACACAGGAGCTATGACAATATCAAGAAAATTTTAAGAAAGAAAACAAAAAATCAGTATTGACGCAGCATCAAAGTGATGACTATATTATGAAAACTCTGGGGGAGTATTAAAGCAATAGAAATAAGTATCACATTAATATAACACAGAAAGAACTGGGAGAAGTATGGCTGGTCATTCTAGTTAGAGAGATTCCTGCTGCTCAGTTAACATAGTAACTCTTCCCAAGCATGAACAGTTTCCAAATTGTGCTTCAGTCTTTGTACCTGGTTACAATAACCCCAAGAGCAGAAAAAAAAAAAAAAGTATTTAAAACTATTTGTTTTTCTAACATGTGCTTGAACAACGCCTATACAATAGGACATTCTCTCCAGCTGCAGGAAAATAAGCCTTTCTTTCAAAGTAGAATAAATCAGCATATACTTACTTTAAAAAGACCATATACCATTTCTTTGAATTTCTCAACAGTGGTTCCTCTTGTTGGTTTATCAAATAGGACTATTTCCTTTCTTGGTTCTGGGTCAGTACCAAAATCAGGTTGGGTGCCTTCTTCCATCTGGCATTTTATAATACCTTGCAGATTTCCCCAGATTCCTAAATACATCTATGCAGGAAAAGAGGGGAAAAATGTAAAAAACACTGTAGAAGTCCATCAGCTAAAGACCACCTGTACTCCAACCACTGCTTCAAGAGTCAAGTAACAATACAGATTAGAAAACAGTCCTGCGTACAGACAGTGCACAGAGCACATTCAAACAATGGCAACTTCAAATACAATACACTACTGCAGGTACTTAAGAGACACTACACTGTCAAAATACAAAGATATATTGGCACTACTACCATCTTCGCATAGGTTGTTAAGAGGCTGCTGCTTCTGTTTGGGAAGCAGGACAGCAGAGTAGTAGTATGCTGTACAAAAGTATAGGTATTCTGTCAAAATGTGGAAGGATCAGTATATTTTATATATATGTTTACAAAATATATGTATTATAAAATAGTAATGTACCCCTCTGCATAGAGGAATAATATATAATATTATCTACAGGTATATTATATATAGGTGCATATTGTATATAGTATACCTAGATATTCTCTCTATGTAGGTATATTATATACATATATAAACATGCTCTGCGTGTCACAGCAAATAATTGGAAATAATCCGTATCAAACAGATACAGCTTACTGACACTAAAGTCTACTTGATGTTCTAGAGAATGACATTTCAGTGGGAAATAATAAAACTAGGTTGGATGAGTAAAGCCTTACCTGGTTATTGGGCTTTGTTGACAAACATTTTCCAAAATACAATGTTTCTTGAGCACAAAGACTGCTACATGCTGACCCATCAATAACTCCAGTCTTGTATTTATCACACTGAAACCAACAGGGAGAAAAATATTTAATAAATTTCCCAAGAAAGGAGACAACACATATATCTCTCCCAACACCTGACCCTTGAAAGAAAAATGCAAGAAAACAATTTTAATAACTCTATACCAAAACAGTGTTTAGAAACATAAATGGTTTTGTCTGTAATTGAAGATGTAATCTTACTTCAACGTGATGGAATATCAGAATTTGATTAATTTACATGTGGCACTGACTGAACTGGCTGTGGAATTAGTCAGGACAAACACTTAAGCAAGCTATGCTAAATATACTTACTATTATTTTCCTACATTCATGTCCTCTGCATAGTTCTGTGTAGGTGGAGTACTGAACATACATAACCCAGCTGCCAATAAATACTACTAACCAAGAGATGAAGAGATACTTCATACGCATATATGAGAAACGTACCTAAAGGAAACAAAGAGAAAATATTCTCTGTAATTCATTCAGCAGGAGTCAGAATGATAGAAACAAACATGATTTATTATTTCACCTTTAAGAATTTGACTTCCACAGTGATAAAATAAGCAGACTGCATTACACGGAACATTTGCTTCCTTCAGTGACCAAAACTGACAGTGGAGGTCAGTTTGACTTATGTAGGTGGAAGGAAAGTAAAAATATAAATAAATAAAAAAAAACAAAACATGACAGACCCTCATAGGGCAAGCCAGATTGCAAGAACGTATTTGATCAAAATCATAAACTGTCAGATCTCAACTACTTCCATTTTTCTCTAAAAACAGTTACTTATGTTCCACTCCTGGTAAACCAAATCCAACAGACCAGGAATCTGGCCAAAAAATAATCTATGTTGATGTATAAATATGCAAGACAGATACACAATGAGCAGGGTGGGTATCAGGGACAGGTTCCATGTGCTGAAGTCTTCCACTCCTTCCTTGAAACGACACCATTTAATTATGTGAGTAAAATTCCTTTGTACTACCCTCAGTGATCTCTCTCATAACTGCATGCAAGGCTTTCCTGTTGATTCTGTGGCCTCACATTTACATTTTTCACTAGGGACAGAGGAATAAAGTATTTATAAATTAAGAATTGAGGGAGAGCTAAGTGCCTTGTAAGGGAGGAGGCACATTTTGATCTTTTTCTTTTTTCCCCCTCCTCTGAGTCTGGTGTGCTAACAGTTTGATTTTCATACTCACATCAGGATTAGAAAAGAATTAGAAAGTCAGAATCAGCCTTAGCAACAGGATAGAAGGAAAGTGCATAACAGCAGCTATATTGGCTCAGTATAAGATCCATTTCTGCTAGTATCCTGATCTTCAGCAATAGCTATAAATAGATGCCATCGAAGAGTGAGAACATATAATATATATCCCAAATGTGCTCCCATTTTCCTCTAGAAGAACCTGCTAAGCCAGATGTGATTTTCTATATTTAGTAAATCTCAAACCATTTATCCTTCATGAACTCACCCAGACTCCTTAAAATCCACATAAGCTTTTAGCATCCAGAACACTCTTCAGAAATTAATTCCACAGGTCTACTAACCACTGTAGTGGGGTCAGGGACTGGACTTTATTTTGCTTAAATCTGGTTCGTATTAGCTTTGTTTGAGATCCCCTCGTTCATGTATCGGAAGATCTGTCCACTCTCTCCACATCTGTCATGGTTTGGTGAGCCTCCCTCACATGCCTCCCTGCCATGTCACCTCTTTTCCAGATTAACAGGTCATAATTTAGCTGTTCCTCCTAGAGAAACCATTCCATATGTTTGGAAAAGGTTCCAAGAAAGACAGTAATGATGAGCAGTTTTGCCATCACGTATATATAGACATACCACGTTAACTAACCCATCTCACACATACTAGTTTCAGATGGCTCCGTCTGCATGGGAGAAAAAGCACTGAAATAATTCCAAATTACTACAATTTGATAGTAGTTATCTTAAATCACACTAAATCAAATAAGGC
This sequence comes from Alca torda, assembly GCA_008658365.1. Classification (NCBI taxonomy): domain Eukaryota; kingdom Metazoa; phylum Chordata; class Aves; order Charadriiformes; family Alcidae; genus Alca; species Alca torda. The sequence goes on along the minus strand of CM018087.1, from coordinate 16,296,630 downwards.
TTCATCTTTTAAGTATTTTATATTTTAGAAAAAAATAATGTTACTAAAGAAAATAATCTTCCACAAATATAGGAAGACCTTCAAAGATGCATTTCCCTTTCTAAATATGTAATTTATTTATTTTTCAGGAAAGTAAGAGTAAAGAAAAAGTTCTGATCAGTTCCATGGTAGCTTGGTTTAACACCTGTAACAAGAACTGACTTTTTCAGACCTCAACAAAAGAAGTGTAATCCCTAGGTATAGAAGTCCTACTCTCCATCTAGCGTGGTTCCGACCCTTCCACTATAACTCAACTTGTGCTTCAGGGTGTAGTTTCACACAGGCACTGACTTCATCCGAAGACTAAAGTGGAAGTGTAACTTGACCCCATATAGTTCTGTGAGCAACATCAAGTCTCAAAGAGAAGAAGGAATTCAAGAAACAACACAGAAAAATTGCTAGGAAAGATGATGCTATATGGCTCAGCCCTTAATTTTATATCCTATTATCATTCTGTTTTATAGTATAACAATTTTTTAAAAATGGGTAATTGTGAATCAAGGGGAAGGTACATGCAAAGTGTTTTAACACTTTCAAATGTAGAAGAGCAGTCCCAAATTCATGTGACTCTATGAGAAAGACTGAGAGCCTTTCAGCTACATTTTGAGAGAAGTGAGTAGACACCCCTTATGCCCAAATGACCATGAGATACAATGCTGCCAAAATCAAAGGTCTCAGTACAAGGAAATCTTAATCCCTGACCCCCTCACCCCCCTATACTCCCCAACCACCAAAAAGCCCAAACTGAATAATGCAAGAAGTTAACCCAACAGAAAAGCAGGAGCATGCTGGTATGGCCTTTAAACAGTTCTAGCATCAATATTTCTCATGATGCTTTATGTCCCCTCAAAACACATGGTACCATGAAATTCCGCATCAAAATAGTGTTTGTGGTTCCAAGATGTTCATAAATATGTATCCACAATCTCTGCAAGAATGAAAATTTAGATACAAAATGGGTGAACGCTTCTCCTGAGGACAAGCAGAAACAGATCAACCCACCCAAGGCCTCACAGGTGATGACTCACACCTAAATCTAGATCTCAAAAGTCACAGTCCACTGCTCTAACCACAATTTCATATTTCTCACCTTCTACAGTAGAACATAAAGAAAACATTAAAACATTTATGTGATCTACTGCAGCTTCTTCAAATCTGCACATCCTTCACTTTGCTCAGCACAAGAATTCAAGGCTTTAGTAAAAAATTAGCAGCATTACTAAAGTATATTTGGGAACAACCTTAAGCTTCAGACATCTTATTGAAGTAAATGAGAGTTGTAACATGCTTGTATGTAAGTCTAACACAGGAGGCCTGACTTGAAAGTGGATGTTTCCTTTCCATAGGATCATATACACACACTTGTCCACTTTATCATCTCAAAATTTCTTTCCTTGCTTCAAGACCAGTTCCTCTGCCTTTTAGTAAATACGTACTTAGAGTCCAGCATCTGAAGATTTAAGAAAGTTATTTCTATTTTCTTTAATACACTAAGCTATCATTTTCTGTATTTCAGCTGAAATATCACTAGATGATCTGGTCCTAACAGCCACAGGAACTTCACTGGTAAGTAAATAGTTACAGTCAAAAAAATCTTTAGTGTCATATTCTAAGTTTTTCTGCTTTTGAAAATAAGAACTGAAACGGAACAATCACACTTGTGGACTTGCTTAGACTGCAGTTTTATTATACAAATTGTTCAGTATGGTACAAATTGCTTTGCCCCTGCTTCTTCGCATCTCTACACTGAAGCCCATTTTTTTCATAATTATACCCAAAGAACTGTTTGTGAGTCTATACCAGAGATGAAATCAGGGAATTGATCTGATTCACAGTACAAGCCTGCAAATCGCTGTGTCAGCACAACTGCAGGATAGTGCACCTTGGCAAAACCACTAGAAATATTATGAAGTAATTTTACTAACAACATTTTAAACCTATTTGCCTCATTTTTAGGTTTTGTTCCTCCACTGCCAGTGCTGCAAGTGAAATCAGTTTAAAGAAGACCATGTACTGCAAGCATTTATTTTTTTTAAATCATTCATGTTTTAGATTGTGAAGAGAGCAAAGTCAATATTCCTTTCTGTAATACACATAACATATTCATGTACCAAAAAGTCACTTAAAAAACAAATCACTGTACCCACCCACAGTAAACCATGTTTATAGAATCTTTGGTCTTCTCTAAACATCCATAAGACTAAATACTAAGGTTTATCATTAAATAATGTAAAGGTTTTGTTTACACTGTTTAAGAAGTAGTATCAGAATTTTGAAAGGTTGATTGTGGCAGTGTAGATGTCTAATAGTTTAATGAAACTACACATCTTTGATATAAATATAGGTTAAGAGGAACATGGAATACAAATACGGAAACCCACACTTACTAAAATAAAAATTATTTTGAAAGATTTGGGCCACTTTAATAAATGAAGTGCTTGAGTACCCTCTTACCTATCTGTAGCGAGAGAAGGAAAGGTAGGAGAGAGCTGTACAGGAACACAGGATTATCATGCTAGACTACATCAATGTTCCACCAATAAAGATGCTTTGAAGAAAATGATAAAAAAGAAAAACCCATGAAGGAATTATCAATGCAAATCTAGAAACCAAATAATCAAATATTTCATCACAAGTTGTTGATTCAGATCATGTTTTCTTCAAAGTAAAAAATACTTTCATTATTTTACTGCTAGAAATCTCTGACAGACACACCTAAGAGAAGTGAACTTTCTGTAACCAGGAGCTTGAAATGCCTCATACCCTTGGTCCCCCCAAATCAGGGTTGAGGTTATCAAGGGGCCAGTGTTAAACAGATAAATAAATTTGTACCTGATCTACATTTAAGCAAAGGATTTCTGTTTCCAGCACAGCTAACTCCTCAACTGATTAAAAATTTCAAACTGTTTTTAAATTTTTATGAAACTAAGCAAATGTTTTATTTTGAAAAATCAAGAATTAATCTGATTAAAAAAAAGAAAAAAGAAAAACCTGATACTGCTTCAAAGTGAACTCTCAGCAATGAGCTAAAAGCTTGGAAAGCTTACAGAGGGGGACCTGGGGGGGCGTGGGAGGAAGCGGGTTCCAGAAGATGACAAGAGGATGAACAGTATTACCTGGCTTTAAAATGGAGGCAAAACACAGAACTGCAGCAGATATAAATAAGTCAAGTGTTCAGTGTTTTTTTTTAACCAGAAAGACTACAATAATTTATAAGTACTTATAAAAATATGATGAACAACCAGCATACATTATACCCTTTCCTCTTGGAAGAAATAATCCAAGAAAGGTCAGTTCTAAAAGGCCCAAAGGTGATTCCAATCCATACAGCTGTGGTCCTGCTGCATGCCTCAGCTGTGCGTCCCTACTCCTTCACTCCTTCACACACACTCAATTGACTTGATCTTAAAACTACATAATTAAAAGAAGAGATAGATATAACTAACCACTTTTATTCTGGTGATAAATCCTGACCAGATAGTTCCTTCAACAAGTTTTTCTTTTAAGATATTTTATAGGGAGCGTTGTAAGATGGGAATAATCTCTGCTATTTTCCTCAGAGCCACAAAGACTTTAGTTGGAGTAACATGTAATTTCCTCCAAAGCATGGTGTCCACAATATGGATACAAACTGGACAGAGTACAAAAGAAGACCAACAATAATGCTGTGTGGTTTACAGTACATTTAGAAAGAGCTTAGAAAAATGTATGAGGAAGCTGGGGATAGGACAGCACGGCCAAGAAAACAAAACTGACATCAAGGGGCTGGGGAGCATCAAAAAAAGAAATACCATGCATAAGCCTTTCCCATTGAAAGAACACTACTAAAATGAAGAATTGCAAGACTTTTAGTGCAATTTCCCAGCTTAAAAGAAAAGAAAAAAAAGACAAAATACCACACCTACATGCTTACAACATGAAGAATCACAAACTTTCTTGCAAACCCCGCTACTTGAACAGACTGATGAAAAGCAGTAGCAGTCATCCTACACATGAAGCAGCAATAACTGAGAACTGATACTTCACCAATGGGTTCAGAAATACTTCCCCCACCACCACCCCCTACAGAAGAGAAATGAAATCTTAGTTCAAGCTCAGGTGGACTCAACCTCATCTATTTGTTCTTCCAGACCATTTTCTGTATTTAGTCATTTACAGTTTTCACTTACTAGTTTTTTCTTTCCAGCGCCCATCTCAATCTGTTTGCTTAGCCAGTCATAGTGTTCCCCTTCTTGAACCACACATTATCTGCTATTTTTTCTTCCAGTTATTTCCAGCCTATTTCTATCTGATTCTGCAACACTGGCCTCAGTTCCAGTCTTTCATTCTCAAGTAAGTTTCCAGCACTACTCAGTGCCTCATACACTTTCAGTTTCTCCAGCACAACTTTTCTACTTCAGAATCCTTGTCCTGAACTACTACCCATGTGTATAATGCACTTATCCACAAGCATCCTCCTTTCACAGCTCTGGGAAGCCAGCAGAGGTGCTATGGCAAAGCACTAGGAGAGTGTCTCTCTCCCTGTTCTCACTTCCAGAACCAAAGGAAAGCTGTAAGCAGGGCAGATGGATTCTTTGCATAGTTTAGTTCTTACACCCACACTACACAAAATAAACCAAAACAAAACCAGAGAGATCTATTCTACCCCAGCAGATCTGTCCCAGGAAACCCAGGTTACCAGCCCTGAAGCAGCCCTCCAGCAGAGGTCTCTTGAAACACAGTTTTGAGCTGAGAGGTGAACCAAACCAGTAGATCAAAACCATTTAAGGTTCAGGGTTGAGGGATTGCCTGATCTGGATCAGTTGTAAGCATACAAACAGATTTTTCTCAGTCCGTCTAGAGAACACAACGTGCTTTTTCTTTGCTACCTTCATACTTTCTGCTCGTTAAAGGACAGATGATATATAATAGTTTTAGCACTTACAAATAAGAACGACTATAGTATAGTCATGCAGGTTCAATGTCTTCTGTAATAATATAGTTATTTTTATTTGTTCTTACACAACCTAAAAACTCAAGGTTTCATAACTTAGAATTTGGGGTTTTTTTTGCTGGTTTCAACATCATAATAATACCAATGAGTTCTCTGTAGTACAGTTCCTGAAATTATCTAACTAGGTGAGTCATTAATCTATTTTTACTTTGGCCTAACGTTTCTGTAACTAGATACAGTATCAAATAGAAAGAATTATCTTCTTTGCCTTTGCAAGTGCAATGAGATACAGCAGCATCACAAGAAGTACAAAAGCTATTTGTAATTAAAGCATGATATTTTGATAAAATTGTATCATTATCAATTATTGATAATTATGCAATGAAGGCATGTTCATTAGGTTTTTGTACTTATCTTTTTGTTGGGATTGACTTCTAGTCAACTGAGCAAACAGCTTCCCATTATTCCCACTTCCACTCCCTTGCCCAAATCCTCTGCCAAAGGTTACCACCACCATAGCAGAGTCTGTAGAAACAAACACACCTTTGTCTCATACTCTGAGAATCATCCTCTTCATAAAAAAAACATTTTCACTGGAAGTTTCCAGTAGTCAAACAAATAACTAGCTGGAGGAGCTATGGTATGGGCGCATGCTTACTCTGCCACTTTAATTGCATATATAGTAAATTAATGGAGCATGGGGTCAAAGAAGCATCTTGGACGACACTCCACACAGCTCAGAGGTTAGCCCCCTTACAGTTAAGATGTGCCAGACTGAAATTAGAATTGCTGCACTGGCAAAGGCTGACTCAAACCATCCTTAACTTCTTGCATACACACCATCACAGAGCTAACTTAAGAAATCTTATTTTCTATCTAAACATATACCACCAGTGTAGTGTTGTGAACCGAACTCAGACAAAGTTTCATCAGGTATTTCATAAAATAAAGTCCCAAATACAACCATCACACACAGAGAACTACAGCAACAAAACTCTTGAGCATCCAATCTGAAAAGGACTTATGTTTTTAAACAGCTTATGATGTTCCACCTAAATTTGCTGCCAGCAAAAAAAAAAAAAAAAGAAAAAGAAATCTTGTTTGTCATTTCAAGTAAGTCCTCTTCCTTCCCACCCGACCTCCCATGCTCCATACTCAGCCTAGAGCTCCTGAGAGACACTATATAGAGCAAGAAAGAATGGTAGTCTCCTGCTCTTCATCCAGCACTTGGCCTACAGCAGCTAGAAAAGCTGACAGGTGACATCCCTATACATAAAAGCTTCCTCCAGAAACATGGAGGTTCTTTGTGGTTTAGTTTCTTTCTTTTTTCTTTTTTTTTTTTTTTTTTTAAGTAAACAGCACTATAGTACAGTCATAACGTAAGAATTCAGTAGCGAAGCTGGGTGCTTTCTCTATCATCTCATGTACTTTAATTTCAAGTGTTGTTCATTTATGAAGTTTAATTATGTTTCTTCAAATTAACTTTTTTGAATCCTACCAGAAGTCACCTCACATCCTGACATAACCTCTGCACATTCTTGAAGGAAACACTTTCCCTGTAAGTCCCATTCTTCAGGTAAGTCTAGGTACTATTTCTTTCAGAAAGTAAATAAAAGCACCAGCTAAAAGCTAAAAAAAATGTTTCAAATACAAGCAGCATAATTAAATTAATTTAAAATATTTAAGTTCATGGCTTTCTCCTTTCAGCCACAAAAGGGCAGGCTGCAACACAAGGGCAGGTTCGACTGTGCAAATCAGAGGTGTGGGGGATGTCAGGTTAACACAGTGTGTATTCAGTTACACCATTTCCTACTCTTTTCCTCTTCAAAACTGCTATCTATAAACAAACTGCATCCAGAATATCTATTCTTACAATCTAAAAGAACCTAACATACATCTGAACAATGCTAAAATTCTGTTCCAAAGAAACACATGCATGAATGTCAACACTTAAAATCATGCTGATAAAGGTTCAATGTTAGACTTACTTAGCTTCTTTGGGAGAGAATATAGGGGGTCTATTCATATGGTTCAAGTCCCAGTTTACCCCATATTACATTCTACAAAGCATTCCAAGTATTTTCTTTAAGTTCTGTTATCCAAGTTGGAAGACAAGGAACATAAGAGGAAATATTTTTTTTGCTATGAAGTGGATATTGCCCCAAAATAATCAAATCAAGGCAGAAGCTATAGCAAGACACTTCCTTTCTTCTGATAAGCACCAAGCCTTCCGGGAACTTTAAGTGCTTTTCTTACATGGAATTTTTAGTTTTATTTCTCCAAAGAGAAGTATGGTTTGCCAGAAACTATCACAATTTGAAATACATTCCACATATTGATACCCAACACCATGCATAAAAACAATCCATGACAAAAACTGCATCAGTACAGAGTTTCTGGGTATGTTTACTTCAACACACGAGCATGTCTTACGGGGGTTTCTAGCTCACAAAAGCCAAATCTAGATCTCTAACTTCATCACACATGCTTTCAGAGATTCAAAGTAACATGAGAACTTCTTTTATTATGTGAAATTCTACCCATAAACAAGAAAGGATACCAAACATAATGGCAGGCAGTTTTCAGTGATTCAAGCAACATCTGTGTGAGACAAGACTTAAAACTTTAAAAAAAAAAAAAAAAAAAAAACAAACAGCAACATGGGTCGCAGATTATTATGAACAAGCAACCACAAGGAGGACACAAATGTCATATACTAAATGCAATATATGAAGGATTAGTGTTCCACAGCTGCAGTCAGTCTGGAAAATAAGTCTGCAGAGAACAGGATGCTTGGGGCAGAGTTTGAATAGGAAAGATAAAAAAAAATGTTTGCTTTTTTTCAATTTGATTCATGTTTTTAGAAGTGAACCTTTTATAACTATTTAATTACCCAGTCCTTTAATAAAATATTGCAGAACACCTACAGGGAGAACTAAAAATGATTTTATCACATCCTCATTTCTACAGACAATTCTGACAGTGGTCTTCCTAAAGCCCATCACAAGACTCTTCTCTACAAAATATCTTCTATTAATAAGATTACTGAAAATTCTAATAAATTAACTTTCTTCGGTATTTCCCCACACATACATAAGCAGAAGCTCCTATGAATCAGGAATTACAGCAAATAAGTGCTAATGATTATCTTTCATCTATTTGAAAGATAGGATATGGTGATTTCCTTTAGAGACAGGGGTTTTTGTTGTGTGTTTTGTTTTTTTTAACTATTTCTAATAACACTAATACTGTAGAACATAATCAATAAAGCACACAAAACTACTGGTAAAATCTGAGAAAGATCAACAGAAATAAATCTGACAATTTTAGGCAAAGCTGTTTCCATGTGTAAAAACTGCTTAGGAACCAAAGCTTCTGGGACAACAAACCCTCTTCATTCCTCAAAGTTTCTTGCTGACTCCTTCCATGAACCTTTATAATACTAAACTTTAAACCAAATTGTTATTTAATGCAATTTTGTATTAAATGCATACTGTTTAGTACAGTCTCAAAGACCAGCAGTGGTCTGCAGGCCTCGGGACCACTGCAGAGTATTGACCATATTCACAGTACAGGAAGGAATACTGTATATATGGCTTTATCCAAATTTGTCCTCCTTCTCAGGCAGAAAGAAAACGTGTTTGGGACAGAAAATCCTCCCCAGATGCCATCTGACTACATCATATACTTGGCAGGAAGTTCCAGAGAAGCTAGATTTATTTTGGTCTCAGCACTGTGCCAATGCAGTTGCGTAGCTTTTGACTTGCAAGAGACTTATGCCCTGCCAGTTCAGAGTATGGACAAGAGCATATATCTGCTTACAGAAGACCAACAGGTTCCACTCTCTTTGATTCAAAAGAAATTAAGGATCTCCTTACCACATTCAGCAAAAGGCCCGATCATTATTTGGTTTCTTGCCATACATACCCCCTATCAAATTTCCATTTCCTCCCCAGAATCAGTCTGCGAGTGTAGACACACTTAGTCCACTTCATCTCGGAAGTGTCAGGACTGATGTGCGTGTGCTGTACTAATGCAGCAGACACATGGACTTACTGAGCCCGGTTAGGTCACGTGCACTAATGCACCCTGAATACAGTGGACTTACTGCACGTATGCTATGCAGGTCATTTGAATACATTTCTGAGCAAGAAGTCCCATACAGAGATTAGGGGGCAATACATACAGAGATTAGGGAGCAATACATATAGACAGACTGCATTTGGAATCATGACAGACTGCTATGAAACATTTTTAATAACCACATATTCAGGGTGACAGAAGGACTGAGAGTTCCAAAATTATCAAAAAAGGAAGAGAGCGTTCAAAACCAGAAAACACAGTTTCTCCTTTCTGCTCCACTCTTCCATCAAGACTTTTAAATATGAGCCAGGGAATGCAAGAATGAAGGAAAGCACTTGTAATGCTTAAAAGGATATTACAGAGTCGACTTCTTCCATCACTTGTATATTCTACTAAGTCATGTGCATTGAATAATAATTAGACATTCATCCCCTGGAACAGAATTGGAAAACCACTTCTGGCAAAATTCAAGCTTGGATGCACTCCAAAGCATATGGAGAGTAGAGGATCAAAATGCAAGACAACTTGCCAGTTTTTTGATAAGTGTACTTTTTATTTAAAACATTTTTATGGTTAAAGAGTATGAAAGTGTTTCTTTGTTTAATAGTACAGAGAGCTTAATTCTGCAAAGTATTCCACATAACCATCGTGCACTAATCTTCTCCAAGTCTGAGTTGCTCGCTCCATTCATTTTATGTATCAGCAATAGGAAAGAACAGATTAAAAAAAAAAAAGTAGGCTGATCAAGTTAGAAATCCCATTTTGTTCTCTGTTCAAGTTGTTTTATGGAGCACTGGATGCATTTCAGGTAGGCTGACATGATGCCCGAGAATATTATCCCATGCTGTTTTGGATGCCGTGTACTGGACACATTCATATTTTTAAGAGCTGGCAGTACATGCTTAAGATGATGCTAGTGTTTTGAATTATTTGTATCCAGAGTAATCAAACTGAGTAAACAACATTGGAAATATCTTTTGAAATAAAATAATGACCAAGATAGAAAACTGGATGTTTCCCCTTAAAAGGTTAAGCAGAAAAAAATATATAATTTAAAATCTTAGAGGAAAGAGATGATATAGGAAGTTTCTGTTATGCAATACTTTAAAACTTTTCTATTCTTTTGCCCCTTAAAGACAGTCTCTTATACAGTACTGAAATTCATGGGATGTCTCTAAAGAGTCTGTAAACTTGGTCCAGAATCTCTAGGGACCAGAAGGCTTCCAAGCATGCAGGTGTTCTTTACGTGATTATTGTCACACACAATCCTGCTAGCTTGCCCTCAGCCTCATGATAAATTGCTAACTACAGCTATCAGGAAGAACTTCAGGAGAACGTCTCCCAGATCCGGGACACTAATCTCTCCTTGTAAAACATGTATCAAATCCTAACAGTGTTAATCACCCAACTGTAAAATCCTATAAATACAACTAGATTTTTTTTTGGTGGTATTTAGTAGTGTTTAAAAGTTTGTCAGGTTTGAGGGGTTTTTTTGGTTGTTTAATTTGGTTTACTAGCGCTACATGATTCGCAGTCTAAGCAAAGGGAAAATTTTGTATTTCAGAGTTACTGTTCTGTGAAAAAGCCGTAACATTGCCTCCGTGGGTCCGTAACTCCCTGGGTTTTGGGCTGAGGTAAGATATCTAGGAGTTCACCCTGCTCCTTTTACATGAGCTGATACTTAGCAGCACAGCCTTCTTACCCAGAAAGATATCAACTGATTACCTATGGATCTAGCATTCTGCATAAAAGCTAAAGAGCATGTAAAATAATAATAGAATATTTGCTGTACAGTGTCAGTTGCAAACCAACTCATAGCATCCTGCTCCTATTACAGCAGGAAAGTTAAAGCAGGTATTAAGCTCTGCCTTGCAGAACCTGATGTTCTATCAATTCACTTCACAACATAGTTTTCAGAAAGTCTGGGACACCAGCCAAAAAGATTTAGAAGTCACTTAGCAATACCTTCCATTGTACAACTATCTCCCCTGGTGTGCTACTTGAAATATTACGTAGCAATACTACACAAATCTTTCCGTCTTGCTCATAGCTACATCTCAGCAAGTTAAGGTCTAGCATTTACTTAGAGAGCACCGGCTTCTTTGAAGACAAATCTCAATAAAGCACTCCGGAATTATTAAACCATGACTACAGTTGTCACGTACCAACAGTAACATGCAGTAACAAGAAAAGTCAATATATCGATAGCTTGCTGCCATTCTATGGATGGATCAAATATCAACATACATTCACTGTCTAACACAGACAAATATGTTAATGTTCACAAAGCTACTATTAGATCTGCTAAAACAAATCTGTAGAATATTCAAATGCAGCTTTCAATATAAGAAAGTGCAGACAGAAATGTGTTTTGGGATTTTTTTTTAATCTGTTATAGAAACAAATATTTAACTTCTTTGGCTTTTCTAATAAATGATCTTGCTGTCTTACTGTTTCTCAGATTTTAAAACATCATATTTTGGTTGAAAGGCCTTAAAAGTAAATGTTGAGAAGAAGAATGAAGAAAAATGTTATCACGCATCATAATGATCAGAGAGAGACTTATCATCAAGGCGGATGAGGAAAACAATTTGGAGAATCCTAATTTGAAAGGTAGCATATAGATTATGAATTCATTTTCATTTGTATTAGAGGCTTTCTCTTATGGGAATCCAAATGCTATACAAGTGTCTACTTCAGTAGATTAAGAGCAATCTTTTCTGGTCTAAAAATCAAGTGATACCGACCCAGATTTGCAGATACGTACCATAAAACAAGTATTAAAGAGGGTAAGATTATACCCCTATCTGTACACTTCTCCTTAAATGTTACATCCTGTCTCAGGTAGTTCCAAAAAGAGAGTAAGGTCAAAAAAGCTCCAGACCAGGAGGAATTAAAACATTTGAGACTTTAAAATGCATCAAGATGAAGTTTACATTTTAAAATCCAATGATCACAAAGCATTTAATAAGGTATCAACAGATGATGAACAGAAGTAGAATATATAAGAAAAGGAAATATTATAGCTATCCCCTCCAACTCAACAGTTGCTCATTTTAGTTACAGTTTAATTAAAATATAATGCAACAAATAAAAAGGAAGCCCAGAGAATAACCCTCAATGTACCGCTAGGTCATAACTGACTAACATTTCACAGTAGAACTTCCTGCTACGTGACAGCTACAACGCTTTGAACCAACATATCCTTACACAGATAGCTTTAGTAATACTAACACATATATGTAAATAGCAAAGCATGTCTATGAACGCATACACAAGTCCATGGAGCAACCAGCTTCTGAACAGCAAAAGAAAAGTGCTCGACATTAACTCTTTTAGGACACGTGAAAAAATGAGCCTCCTCGTGCATGCCCTAGTCCATCCTCTGATGGGATGGATGCCCACAGCACCGGGGATAGGTGTAAAGGAAGAACATGTGGAGAAAAGCATGAGGGTTGCTCAGGGCCCTGGCAATGCCGCGGGTGCAGCTGCCCAACTCAAAGCCTCTTGTGAGCCGGCGGGGGCCAAGGAGCCGGCGGGCGGGCTGCCGCGTAACAGGTCCTGCCGGCGAGCAGCGCGGGCCGCTCGGGGAAGGCGCTCGGAGGCGGCAAGAGAGGCCCGATCCGACCGGCGGGAGAGGCGGCAACAGGCACCGCGGCCCCCCAGGCCGCCCGGCACCTGCTCCCCTGCCCCAAAGACCCGCCGTCGCGGGGCCCGCCGGCGGCGGCGAGCGCCTCAGCCCCGGCGCCGCGAGCTCCCGCCGGGCAGCATCCGCCGCCAGGCGCCGGCGGGAGGGAACGACGGCCGCACCCGCGCCGGGCCGGGAGAAGCGTCGAGCCCTGCGGGGGGCGCCCGCTCCTGAGGTAACTTTGCCGGGGAGGGGGAGAGAGCGGGGAGGGAAGGGTGCTGGCACCGGCCTGCCCGGCCCGACCCGCCCGCCGCGGGGGACGGCCCGCTGCCGGCCTACCTGCGCGTAGTGGGGTTTCGTGAGCCAGGCCCCCGGGAAGAGCCGCCTCGCCATGGCAATCACACATCCCCGCAAGCGGGCGGCGATGGCGAAGGCGGAGCAGCGAGGAGCGCTTCCCCGCCTGCCGCTACTGCAGCCGCGCCGCCGGCTGGGCACGGCAGGGCGAGGGAAGGAGGGAGCGCGGCGGCCGCCTTCCCTCAGCCACCGGCGGCCGCGCTCTCCTCACGCAACCGCCGAAGCGACAGCAGCTGTCAGCGGGCGGAGAAGGGCGGGCAGCGACCGACACCGGAGACACTCGCCCACCCCGCCACCCTCTGCTTAAACCGAGGGGATCGCTGTGAGGGAGCGGGGCGGGGCTGAGGGGGGGGTGGGCGGGACCAGGAGAAGCCCCGCCCCGCCGAGGGCCGCCTGGCCCCGCCCACTCCCCCCTCAGCCGTCGGGTGGGGCTGTCGCCGTCCCCGTCTGGGGACAATTATGAAGGAGGTAGTTAATAAATAACGTGTCTCATTGATTGCGAACAGGCTCCCGTCATTGAACTGGACACGGTATTAAAAACAGCTGTGGGCCTGTTACAGTCTTTTAAAAAAAAAAAGTGTATTTCCTCCAAAATAGGGAAGGAGTGCTTGGCTGGGCCCTTATTAACACAGATTAGGGACGTCGGTCTCATTAAGCGAGGAAAAAATTATCAATGGCTCCTTCACCAGAGGGTCTTCTCAAAGCTTCCCGCACTGTGAGAATTCCCATGCCATTTGAAATTCTAACTTCAAGTAAAATCGTCCTTTCTTACATAAAGTTTTATTTTCGTTCTTCCTTCTTATGTTTATGACTAGATCGTGACTTCAATTAATGCAATGTGTTTGAGTCAGAAGCTGGGAGACCTCCATTCAGATGCTTTTTTGGCTGTGAGGCTTTGGGCAAAAAGATTATGCCATGGTATGGGGATAAAAATAATGAGGTGATGAACGTAGCATGTTATGGCTTTTCATGTTCAGTACACTTACCAAAGAAGCCTTCTTTGATGAAAAGACGGGTCACAAAAATACTACTGTAAGAATAAGTTACGTATTTTTGGCAGGGCTTACTCTTAAGGAAAGATGTGTATCTGGAAACCAAATGTTAGGAGCTCACAAAGTACTAAAAGTTTGCAGAATTTAAAAAGACTTGTGCTTTAAGATTCAAGAACAGTCTGCGACCGCTTTTTGAATGATATAATCACTGCCAGAGCCACTCTGAAGTATAAATCTGAAAATTAATTAGTAAGATTTGGCACTCCCATAAAAGCAATCCTGGCTTTAATAACAGCCAGTGACTCTCACAGTAAGGGTGTTTTCTTCTCTTCCTATTCAGGCAGGCCCAGATGGCCGCGCTTTCTGCATCACCTCCCTCTACAGTTCAGTGGTTTGCACAAGTTTAGCTAGAGTATGGGCAAGCAACGGAAAGGCAACACAAGAGGAGACCGCAGAGCAAACATTTAAAGGTTTTGCTGAATAATCTCAAGCCATTACTTCATCCAGTGTTCTATGCCAAGCCTTGGAATGACAGGCTGGGAGTAATCGTGAAATGTGGGTCTCCCATATGGCAGGCAAAGATCTAAATGTTTCATTCCTGTTACGTCTGGATCCAAACAGTTCCTGGCATGTGTTCATTAGGGGGTATATTTTTCACTTAGTACACGAGATCTTAGTCATCTGTGAGAGCAGGTGCTTTATTCCAGCACCGACGTGTTTAGTTCAAGTACTCTTTGTGCCCAGGCTTTGAAAAATGCTAAAAAGTATGGCCATTTCAGCCTTTTTCAGCTACTTGTTAAACACAGAATTCCCACTTAAGCCTCAGTAGAGGAAACTCCCTTGAAAAGCTAGGCCAGGTAAGCCAAAACAGTAACAGAAAAGGTGTTACATGCACTGACTTGGCATTCAGTGGGTGTGCAAAACCAAAGCAATATTCTGAAGATGGGGGGCAGATGCAGAAAAGCAACTGAGATACAACATAAATCATACTGATGTGTTATTTAGGGTACAGCCTTTCCATTCACACATGCCTTTCCATTCTGCAGTTCACACATTATCCATTTTTGTATGCCAATGCCAAAACTTTGGTATATCTTAATGCCCAAGCAGTAAAAGTTATGCTGATTTATTGCTACCTGTTAATATTTCAGTTTCCTATCCAGCTAGATCAACACTGAGTGTTGTTGTTCTAGTGGTGCAGGTTTTGTGTGTAAGATGGAAATCAACTGCTGATTACACAAGTGCAGTGTTTGTTACTCATGGTGTCAAAAGGTAAATGTGGTTTTAAAATACCTTCTTACCTTCACCTTCAGTGCTATGACACCTAGGAGCTTATTACATAGTAAGAATAACTCAGAAAAAACTAAAAGTGGTTAAATGTGCTGAAGTGTCCAGGAATTCTGGGCATACAATGAATGAAAATATGAGACTAATGAAAAGGACTATGAGAAAAAAGGAATATGAGACTAATGAAAGGAAAACTACAGAGAAGAATCTGAATTCTTCAATATACTCAATATAATGTGCACCTTTATAAGTATAATAAAGAATTTCATCCAATTTCTTTTGAAGGAAAGTCTGTGTTACTTGAGTGAGTAATACAGGTTTTAACATTAAACAAAAACTAAACATTAGCTTATTGCAATGGTGCTGGACTTGCTTCTTCCACAGTTATTTGAAGCAGCTGCACCCACATAGTGATTTAACTTGGATGCTATCATAAGAGACTCCATGGGAAATCCTCAGGGTTCACACACTCTCCCCACCATCATATTATATGCAGGGAGCCTCTGGCTAATTTTAATAATCACAAGACTTCAAGTACTAATAATCACAAGACTTCTCTTCTTCACAGTGGCATTACTAATTTTCAGTCTGCCTAGCACGTCTTGCTGGATTAGTGCTCTTGTTCTTCGGATATGCCTAAGAAATATTCTGTGATCCCAGGCAGTACCACAGTTTTAAAATATTACAGCACCAGTAGGGATGGAATGCCTTAGTATTTGCCACTTACATTGGTTTGTAATTACTTTTAATAAAGGCATTTACACAATATACAGCATGACAATGATTTCAAATAAACCCACCTGCATTTCCTAAAATAAAATCTACAGAAATTTAGAGGTTTCTCTCTCTTCATATTACTCAGCTGTCAAGGTGTTTGCTCAGAGATCTGTCTGGGAGTCTGGTTTTATAGAGACCCTACTTCCTTAGGCTTGCCTTTGTGGAAGAGAATGAAGACCTGGGGACACATCCAACCTTTAGACCTAAACTTTCTCTTGTGTTCCCTTCAGAGTGAGATTCTATTTCCTTCCCCTCCTGCAAATTTCTGTGAACTCTGAGTTAATCAGTCTGTTAACTTTAATTTTGTCGCATTCAAATTCTTAAACATATTAATGCTTCTTGTGCATGAATAGGTGGAGCCATCTCTTACCCAGAAAGCAGACAAAGCCTGTGAAGGATTCCCTTGTGGCTTAATTTGTTATAAACAAGTCATTAATCTATTTGAGGAAACAGACTCTTCTGGCCAGCGGGTTTCATTTCTAAGGCTGTATTTATATGGTCACTTTAATGTTGCACAAATCCACCCTGCTGCAGAAGCTGATGGTGTTACCTTCTTCTCTTGCTCTTGCTGCTGGTGCCTACCTTCTACCTTGGGTTGGCACAACCATTTCTGTTGTTGTATAAAGAACTAGATCAATGATCCAAACTAAAAACTAATCTTAATTCTTTTTTCCTCTGAGTTAGGTTAGAGGCAGTCCAATTCCTTTCATCAGTAGCTTGGATTTATGCAGGAGTAAAGTGGTTGTTTGTAAGCACTGAAACTTTTATTATCTTATATAAACATTCCTATGTCAAAAATAATGTTTTAATACAGTCAGATAAATGACATAAATGTATGTGACTCATTTCTAGCTCTTGACTGAGATTAGATCCAGCTATTATTAAACAGTCAGAGATGCTGATTAATTTGGGGTACAAGTGTTTGCTTTGAGAGACAAAATGTCTACTGTTTTTTCTGGTATATTGTTTAAAATTCAAAATATACTAGAAAATATTGTAGTTAATAGGTCTTAATTTAGAGTAAATAGGTCTTTATCAATTCAGAATAGAAAGCTTTATATATTACAGTCCCTTATACATTAGAGGACTGAGGAAACTCCAAAAATAGTCTGTTCAGAAGAAAAGATTTGAAGATAGTTATTAGCTCATTAATGGTCAATTGTAAGCAAATGCTAAACAACAGGTCACATTTGTGTTCTCATCATTTCAAAGTCTACAAAGACAACACAGTTCAGATTCAATCAACCAATAAAATTAAGTTTCCTTTGTATGTACTTGTCCTTTCAAGCCTATTTCCTCTATTAATTGCTGGAGTTATGAGGTTCAAGAATTTTACTCAAGATTAATTGAGGTTATATGTTAAAATGCATGGTCAGAATACACTTGCTAGCATTAATCTATTTCTCATTTGGCAATCATTTTACCATTTTCAGACAACTTATTTTTGCCTAATGATTTTTAAAATGTACCCGGCTTTCAACATGGTCATTTTGCTTAATTATTCAGGCTGTTTCCTCCTTTGAATAAGTCACAAAATAAAGTTATAGTCCACTATGAACTTCTGTTCACACTACTTGAAGTAAAATACTTGTTTGTTCTGTTTATCTTACGCTCATGGTAGTCATCTGTTAAAAAAACCAAACATTTTTATAATTGGAATGTTAGAGTCTTATTTCCTATTTATAGACTTTCCCAAAAAGATAAACAGTCTAGCTGGCATTTTCTTAATGCTCTACTGCCATTTCGCAAAACTTTTTACCCTGAATTAGCACTTCCACTTTCTTCCTTCCTTTATAAGGCAGCTCAGAGAGCTAGGAAACATCCAAGTTCTGGCCCATACTCTTTCAAAAATCCTACTTAGGTTCCAAATACTGAATTCCAGTACTGAAGCTAGTAGATGCTGACATAAGAAGGTCAATGATGAGAAGGAGATGTCAGCAGAATTCAATTCAGAATGAATTTCATTTTTAAATCCTAAGGAAGTTTAGTATGGGAACAAACTACCTAGCAGGGTAGTACATTTTTCAATACATGGTGTACTTAATTGAGCTCTGACTTAAGTGCAATGAGGAAAACAGCTGCAGTGGTTTAATGCATTGCTACCCCCAGCTGTCCTGCCATCCCCTTTGCTGGCGGACATTTCCACAACAGAGCCGTTTCAGTTCACAGTCTAACATATTTACTTTAATTGCCTGTGAACGTCAGTTAACACTAAAATGCTAGACTGTGAACCTCAGCCAGTGAGGTACAGATATGCCCTGCCTCCTGCCAGCTACGGTACAGAGGAGAAAAATGGGCAGAAGAGCAGCTACAGACAACAGAGCTGCTATGTGAAGCCCTTTCCTTTCTTTTCCTCTACTACTTAGACCTACTGCCATCCTTTCTCTCTCTTCTGCCATGCAACTGTTGGTGTAGCTGAATGGGGAACTCTTCACTGAACCCAAATTAAAAATAACCCAGAAAAAAAGAAAAAAGCCACATCAGTTCTCCGGTTTGATTTTGCATGCCACTCAAAAGACTGACATATTCAGAAATGTGGGAATAGCTTGTCATTTGGAAGAAGTGGCAGAAACAGGAACTGCTTAAAACAGGGTAAGAAGAAAAGCTCTTCAAATCTGCCTTAAACCTGACGTGTCCTTAAAATATATACTCCAGCCCAGTGATTTGTTGGGCAGAGTGAATTAATTATTGTGTTATGTAGGAATTTGAACTGAATTAATCGTTCCTTCAGACCTTAAATCATACATAAGTAAATGTGCTTCAGTTCACAGGCTTTAATGAAGCTGAGAATCTGGCCCTGTATGCAAGAATTAATACAATGTATTGGCATGCCATGATATTGGCAAAAATTACTCTAAACATAACACTTTGTCTTACTTGTTTTGCTACATTCAAAATCTCTATATGTGAAATGCAGAAATTTTGTACTGAATTGTTAGAGGATTCTGACAGCACCCTGGAAAGCAGTAACAATTAGCAGAAATCTTTAGGAAAGAAATATTTCCTTTTAGGAAACCTCTAATTGTAAGGATTATAAATTTGTTAGGTCTAAATTATTTTTTTAATTCTTTTTGGTATTATCTTATTGAAGTTGGTAATTCTGAGGTAATTTGTAATACATGAACTTTCTTAAAAAACTTATCACCCCTTATGAAGGCAGCAGCAATGTACTGCTTAAATTCTAAGCTGTTAACTAACTATATGTACAGTTGATCTACTTAACTATTCACCATTGTTTTTTCTTGATAAAATTTTGCTTCCCTTTAAATAAACAACAAAACAAACAGGCAGACAGTCAAGTATATTCCTGGCACAGAGCAGATGCCTTTTTCAATCCCTAGAGTAGGCAGTCTATTGATTGTTGATATTAATTCCTGTAGCCTACTTTATAGAAAGTACTGTGGGATTGTTGATAGAAAATATCCCAGTAGGCATAAGGTATTAGTTGAATTATTTTAAATTTGTCAACATCTAAATTTCTACAGTACTTAGCAGCAATTCCCACTATAAACAAAATTACTTGAATAAAGTAAAACTATTTTATACTTAGAATGATTTTTTTAGAAGCAAAAATGCTGTTTTAAGCAAAGTATGGAACTCCATTCACACAGAAATGTTCTTAAATCTTTAAAAATAACCAAGCATAATAAATTCCATAGTCTAAAATATTCTTTGAGTTCTTCTCTATGTAACAGTACACATTTCTGAACAACAGATGGTTTTGATCCATCTATACAACATCATAAATGAATTAAAACACAATAACTACTAGGTGACTGCATTTCTAAAGGTGTTTTTTTCCCCTAATTGAATGACAAAAGACAATTTGGAACAGTAACAATTTAAAACTCTTTAAGTAAATGATCAAGCTTATGTTAATATAGTATATATTAATATATATTAATATAGTATATGCTTCATTTAACTTTGGGGAGGTAAGTATCACTGTAGGCATAGATTGACTACATCATATCAATTGACTCCATCATATCAATATACTATAAAAGTATCTTGTCAAATTAGGTTTGTGCCCGCTTCCTGCAAGGCTCTGCAGACCTGGCTCTGCGCAGCGCTGCAGCTCTCACTGCCTAGTTCTGCCACGTGCTTTTCAGCAATGCTGAAGTTCACAACAGAAGTTATTTTTCCCCTGCCCCCTCCCAGCTCATTTTATTTCTGCGTCACAGACATCCCTGCTCCTGCACACCCCCCCTCCAATCTGGATAAAACTGTTTTGAGACAGTTTTATAACCTAGTCCATCAATATTATTCAATTCTTTTTAATTAGAGGTTATTTTTAACCCAGTTTGTTTCTGTGATGAAATTCACAGCACAGCTGAACAAACAGTTTTTGTCCATGCTAAGGGTGTGTGGAGAGTGCCTGAGAAGGAGGTTGTGGTGGGAACTTCTTAATCTAGCCCGACTGCTAAAGAAAATGTATCAAATTACTAAAATTTGAAAATTACTAAAGTAATTTTCGTATTTGACAGTATGGTATCTGTAAGAACATAGGCCTCAAAGATGTATTTTAAGATTGCTCTGTATGAATCTATGTCAGAAATCATGCTATTTGATTCCTTGTCTTCCATTTAAAAGAAGCCAAGGCTACATTTTATATACAATTAAGTCTATTAAAAATAGCTATAATTTGCCTAAATGTATAAAGAATAAACTACTGCAGTCAATTAAAGCATTTGTTAGCTCAGAAGAAACACATTGAAAATATATCTGTTGTGATAAACTGAATATATTCAGTTCTATTATGGTGAACAGTGCAATTGGTGTGCATGCCCTGAGCTCTCATTGCACGTAGGCACAGAGTCCTCTTTCCAAACAGAGCATTCAACATCTGCTCAGAAGTTGTAGCAGATAAAGTATTTTCTTTTGACCAAGCGGGCAATCAGACCCTGTCTAGATCTTGTATTACAAAGTAGCTGCACAAAAGGAGATTTGATCCACAAACCCGCATTTCCAGCCCATAAAACCAATTTGAGTTTGGGATTTGGGAGTATACCTGCAAAAATATTAGTAGTGGGTGAGGTAAACTGAACAGTTCTTTGAAGACATAGAGAGTCTTTGTTAGACTTTTACACCTCTAATAAGGGTTAACAGGTAGTTGGTCAATGCAGTCGTATTTGACACAGGTAGTGCCATTTCTTTGAAAATATTTCAAATTACTATAGATATTTATTTTCTATTTTGTCTAGATGTGTACTAAATAACTTGTTATAGTTTAGGTCAACTTTGATGTGAGATTTGCAGAGTTTTAAATCAAATTAATTTGTGACTGCCTCTATATGCACAATCTTACTGTGTGCTGACATCCATGCTGACCTCCTTTTACCTATGTTTTATCCCAGCAACTGTTCACATCCTGCAACTGTCCACATAAAACCTTTCCGCACAGTATTGTTTGAACCTGGGCTTATTTACACTACTGAGGATATAGGTTTATGTCCAGTTTTACTTCAAATCAAACTCGAACCACAGCTATTGTTTCCCACATGTCAGAAATTGATGGTTACAATTTGTTTCAATTTAAAATCAGAACGAAGTGGAAACCACACAACTTTTCCATCTCTTTTTTCCCCCGTTCCTCTTTCCAGCCATCTTGTACAATTCAAAGTGGATTCTAAACAGAAGAAAATTACATATTCAACCAGTGAATAATTCATACTAAATTTGCTGTTTCTATTTTAAAATGTTTTTAAATAAGACCTGGATTTACAGGTCTAACAAGTAAGGATGCCCTTTTCACCACAGGCTATCCACTGGTAATTAAATCACACCAGTAATCTGATACAGCATTATATCTTTGCTAGTATGATAGCACTGTCACAGACGTTTTACATCCTAGAACCTGCAGTAAATTAAAAAGTCCTTGGAGGCCATCACTACTTGACCTCTTGGTCTGTTTGCTGAATTCCAGGCAGGGCAAAAGACAAACAGTTCTACTTTTAGCAACCACCTGCATGCTAGCACAGTGTCTTATTAATGCTTGCCTGCATTTCCCCCCTGTCCTTGGCTCTAGAGTCGTTCCTACCTGAGAAATCTGAGACAGTTGGTAAAGGTCTTGGGAGAGGCAAACTAACAACAGACAGCTGTAATTTGAATGAGAATTAAACTATAGCAAACTGACTTCTGAATCAGATAATCCTCACAGATACTTAGTATGCTTTCCCTTTTTTGCCTTGTCTTTGTAAGCCTAATTTGTCTTAGCTTTTTAGGGTGTTTTCATGTAGGCAAGCCCTTTGAATGTGGTTTTTCTCATCCTGAAGTTGTCTTCACATCTGTTTATGGTAGGTCTGGATATTCCGCTTTGCATTCCTCATGGGCAGGAGGATGAACTTGGATTTGCTGTAATGGAACACAGCAGAGCCATCAAGACCCCTGTATGGCCACCATTCCTGCCCAGGTTGGGAAGCCATGAGGTCCTCAGTCCCGGTTGGGCTGAGGCCATCACACGATGCTTTTTAGTATCAGTGAATTCACAGGGACAGCATGTCTACCTGGCCATCCTTGGCACACTTCTGCTTTCTTGACTCAAGAAGCAGCTCAGAATCAGAAATCAGCAGTCCCATAATCAGAAATATTTCAGCTGTCAATTCATGAGCTGGCTGTGAGCATGGAACATACATTTGACCATCTGAAAGAGAGATGGCAGTCCATGGGGTCAAACTGAAGGTCAGGATATGTTTCCCCGTTGGGTTGTTGTAGGTGTTTCATTCTATAACTTGAACGGAAGAAGAAATAAGCCTTTTCTCTTTGCATTTCCATTTTCTAAAATTAATATTTTTGTCATCTCTTCTGCTACCTTGGGTCTGTACTTCCTTCTCAGTGTATACATACTCTCAGCTCCTAGACTCATGAAGTTACTGCTAGCTGATCTGGCTAAAACAAACCCATTTTTATACATACATATAGGTGTTATGTATACATAGATGCATAAAAGTGACGTTTTTTCAGCTGGAGCAGTTCACTGACCTGCCATATCTGTGTGGCTCCTGGCACAGGGGACAGCCACCACAGTAGACAACATCAGCAGCCTCCTGAGCAGGAACGAGTCCAACTTTGGACGGCAGCAGCTGCTGGACAAGTTTGGCTGGGTCAGGAAACTGTACCCTCCACTACAACTGCAGAGAAGAGCCGGACTCACAGCCACTTGCCAGGGCTCACCTCCCCATCCCCTCCTTCAGCCTCTGCCTCCGAACCAGCAGAAAATTATTTACCCCTGTTGTGGGGTTAGTTTATACTACTCAGTGCTATGAAGCAGGTCACTGCAATGTCAGAGGAGCACCCAAGTGGGCTGAAGGGGAGCCCTGGCAGCATGCTGGGAGGGAAGCAGTGGGACTGCCAGCCCTTAGCTCAGTTCAGCTGCTTTGAAAAATTCACACTTCCACCAGGCTGCAAAAGCTGGGGCAGGGGGTCAGGGGACCACTTGGGTGGCTGCGCGCATATGCCGTGTTCCCCGCTTCTCCCAAACCCATCTTTAAGTTTAGCTATCTGGTAGCTACATCCATGCTGTGACGACTTCAGATTGTACTATTTTAAATATATTAATCTAGTAGAAATACAGCTCTTCTGTGTTCATAAGACCATCTTTTTCTACTATTTTACTGATACAGTGTAAGAATTTCACTAGTTTACTGAGGCACAATCTGGCTTACAGTATGCTTTTGCAGCCTGATGATGTTGCAAGTGCATATACTGTTGCTTTGGTTTTACATTGATATTTAACTACTGGTTTTAACTCATCACAAAAGCATATAGCATGAAAAAAAAAAAGAAAAAAATATTGTCTATCCTGGCAGCCCCAGATTTTAGCGATAGAGTCAGGACTGTATAGATGGGGATGTCAGTGTTGGTGTGAAGAATGTCAAAATAGAGAACGAATGACTGATGCAATAAGAATTTATTTTGATCCTGTTTCTGTATCATTTTTTTAGCTGAATGCAGATAAGCAATGCTGTGTTAGAACAGAACCTGGGCTTTCAGGCTGAGATAACATGGCATTCACATGGAAAGATCAAAATATATGTCGGACAATAGCTATTGCATTTGGATTAGCCAAAACAACGATACTTGGATTGCACCTTTTACTTAAATATATCAAAGTTAATAAATGTAACAAGCAGTTACATAAGCAGTGGAAAAATGAAGTATGGAATTAATGAATTGGGTAGTATGTTGGCCTGGGACCACTTACTATTCTTTTTGTGCAGCCCTCTTGGACTGGCAGCAGCTACAAAAAGGGCTACTGCCTTATCTTCAGCCCCTGCAGCCGAATTTACCAGACCGCAGACAGCTGTAAGTGTTAGCAGGATCCTGTCAGGCTGCACTGTTCAGAAGTATTGTGTTGCCATCTTCATCAGATAAAGAGATGCTATTAGGAAAAAGGAAAAAAAAGAAAGAAAATAAGAGAAGTGAGGGACTTTCCATTTGAGTGGGACTTGGCAGGTCTGCTGAAAGCTTGTGAGAAGGCCCATACTGCATTCCAGGTGGTGGGAGAGCAGAAGGAATGCTGTACTAATTCTCCCTCCGGCCAGACTGATGTCCAGAACAGATTTTTTACCACAGATGAAACGGCAATATTCTGCCATGTAACTGTGTCCTGAGGGGCTGCTAAACATTTTTTACTTCAGTTTAGAGTTAAGAAGTAAGTCTGGTCTGTACTGTTACAAAATTTAACCACACAAGAGCTGGAAATTCTGCTCTAGCAGGCATTTTTACAGTACACAAAGGAGCATAGATGCTGACAGACAAAAACCTTGCCATAAAACTGTATGATGCCACAGTCTTCAAGAAGTTATGATACAACCCATCACGATGTAAAATATTTGAGACTGCAATTAGTTTTGCAAATCCACAGAACAGAGCTAAAGTGAATGAATAAAATGCTTGCTTAGGCTTTCACTCTGAAATGCTGACCATGCATTTTAACTTTAGTCACTAGAGCTTCAGTAACTGCTTTCAGATCTGTGCTTAGAGTGTAGGGGAAGGAATGCATCACACTGGTGCACGACTGAATTCTCAGGGAGTTTGGGAAGCGGAACCTCTTTCTGATCCAGGCAATTAACCAAAATTTCAAGACTTGGCAGCTGTTTGTTTCCTGAAAGAAGGTGATTATATGACCACAGCAGCCAAATGATAGTGCAGAGAGAGTAGTAAACCTCTCTTGAATTCCAACTCTGAGTAATGAGCTCATATTTTTATGCACAAGAAAAAGACAGGAAGAAAGATTACTCAGGACTACTCCTGCATACCTTCACAAAATTCCCACTAGCTACAATACTAATAAGCTGCAGTTCTCTCACAGCTATTTTCTGGAGATAAAATAATGCTACATGTGCTCATAAGTCTTCAATACAGAAAAGACACTATTAGCAGTAATAACACAGTAACTCATACACAAGCACCCTCAGCAAGGCCAAACCTGTAATCAAGCACTTACTTTTTCTCCTTTGGACCTCACTCACTGTCTTCAGGTCCAAAAAAATTGTTGGTATAACTAAGATAGATACGAGACACATACACTCTCACAATAAGGGCCTTTCCCACACTTTACCAAGCATACTCAAAGATGTTGTAAATAATGTAGAAACACTGTGTCTCAAGCCCTTACAATTTCAGTCTTGGATATCTCAGTCTGTTACGAGTTACATTGATTGCTTCTTGTTCAGCCACTTCCAGCAAACAGAGAGGTTTCAGCCGTGGTGGGGTATGAACTGCAAATTAGGAATAACCAAGGTCTTATATTAGAATTATGTGAACATTTAATAGCTTCTAAGTGCTTCGAATTGTGAACTATAGAGCACCTGAAGAACTATCCACCCACCTACCAAAGACCACTCAGTGATACAAAATCCTGACTTATGTTTTACAAGTAATTTCAGAAAGGTTACACACCTGGAACAAAATTTTAAGTGAATCAAGTATTAAGGACTTTTTAATATTGTTTGATATTTTCTCAAGCATCTGAAATGTCTGTTATTAAATGCAGAACTAACACCCACAGTTTGTTTTTTTTTAAGAGTCTTTGGTGCTTTGAGTAATAGTGCCAGGGAAGGATTAAAAAAAAAAAGGAGTTAGATTGCTAAATGTTACTTTTTAAAGGGTAAACAACCTCCTAATGGTTTTCAGGTTTAAATGTGGCTCAGTTCAAAGGCTAATAAAGGTTGTGATACAAGCAGATCATATACTAACCCACACAGTAATTGCTGTTTAATGCAGGTGTTGCAGTAGCACTTTAGAGACTTACAGACAAAAATATGACTGCAATACTCTCATAATATTCTATCTTCAAAAGTTACAAGCAGTAGATTGTTAAATATTAAGGACATAAGAATGAAGAAATAATTGCTTAGGATTAGTGGGGCAAATATGTTGTTTTTCTGTACATTGAATTTAACAGAACAAATAGTATTTGACTGGCTAAATTGGGTCAACAATGACCACAATAGTGAACACATTTAAAAGGATATTTACAGTTTAAGATTTATCAAGCAAGATCACAACATGCATAAGAACATGATGGAGTACAGGACAGTATTTTTCAGGATTTTCTGATCTCTCAGAAGATAAAGATGGGAATGGAAAAGTGCTTGTACTAGAAAAAAAGTGTTTCTGTGTGAAGAACAATATCAGGGTACCTTATGGCCAGTAATATTAATTTATTTTCCTCTGCACTGTTGATATATGAGGATGAAAAATTATCAGTATTCTTGTCTATCTAGAAAAACATTTAAAGATGTCAATTTTTAAATATTTTCAGTGCTATTTTTATATTTTTAATATATAGAATAATTACTGTAATTTTATGATAAAAATTGTTAGCTAGTTGTAAGACAATTAATACAAAATTCTGTATATCTTACTACTTGCCTATTTTTTTAAATTTTGAAATTGAAGATTCTTTTGAGTTGAGCCATAATAAATGCAGCATATGTGCAGTCTCACTAATTAGTATGTTTATGTAAAAATAGATGTACCATATTTATCTTGATTTAAGACAGGAAGATCCCAGGTGAGCTTCCTTGCTGTTCCCCTGCTTAAACAATGCAGAGAAAATGGCCTGGGATCTAATATTCCCTCCTTACTGAATTGTGGTCATGACAACCATCTGTACAAGGATAAGCTTTGCAGTATTGTCTTGTTCAAGGGTATCACTTTGACATTATGTAGTGTGATACAATAAGGTAATGGAAAATAATACTGTGCAGCAGTTGGTGCTCTCATCCACGTATACTGCTGACTTATACTTCTGTTTTTCGTGTGTTTTGGTTTGCTTGTTTAATATTTATGTGGCCATTGTGGCAAGGGAAGTATATAAATATAACAACAGCCTTTAAAAATTATGTTAACATTCAAGAGAAGGGCCATCGGCTAAGGGAAATGCCACTGTTTCTGACTCTTCAAATTCATCCATCTCTGCTGGGTACTAGGGGATTTACATTTTGAATATGAAATTTAATTTTTCTCTGCTGTGCCAGTAAGGCAAAATAGAATTTTAAAAAGCCAAGACTTTGCTTTTGCATGTCTTTTTTTTTTTTTCCCTGAAACTTCTACACAAGAAAGCCCTTACTGACATTGGAGGGAATGTAATTTAATTTGCTTTGGTCACTCTGTGCCTCAAAGTACATACATAATATGTCTGGAATTGAAAACACAACAGGAGAGATTGCTTAAACTGTATGTTGAAATACTTTTGAGGTATTACTGGAAGGCAAAAAAGAAAGTAAGGCAGGAAAGTTCACTCTACAGTCATGACATAGAGTCTTGCCATATGTTAACAGAAGAAATAACTGGTTGTTTTACTACTAGCACTGAATAGAAAGCGGACAAAGATTCTAGCTTGCTCCAAATCAGATTAATCATACATGTCTCATAGTATAGTAATGGGAATTGTGTGTTTAAACTAGGTTTTTTACTATTGCTGTTGATTTATTTGTACTGCTTATGCTAGTGAGAACAAGGGATCCTCCTGCTGCTGCAAACACAGGTTTACTGATTTGAGCTTTTTAACTTGAAAACCATTTGTAAAGGATCATTTGCACATTTCCAGTAAGATCCCCAACCCTGTAATAATCTGGTCAGGTTGGGCAAAGGAACAATGCCAGTGACTCTTCCAGAGCAAATTTCTCCTCCAGTGCAAATTTCTCTTGTTGAACTTGTCACCTGTGTCTACGTATACCTCAGCCATTTGATTTACTTGGTCTAGCAGATGGATCGGATCGGTGGGAGTCACATAGTCACTGCTCTAGAAAGGGGTTTCCTGCCGGATGGAGATTCAGTGACCTGTTAAATTGATTTTAAAAAGGATGTTATAGTACAAGTTACGAAATTAAGGTGGTGGGGTGTGAGATGTGTATGTGGGAGATGTATGGCTTGGAATATTTCTAGCTATCAGTAATAGCTGGCCTTAAAGGATTTAGAGTTTAAAATGGTTTTATTTGGTGTTTGGCTATAAGCTTATATTGTACTTCTCAGATATTACAGGAGAAAGATATTATGTGGAATCTAGGTTGTGGGAAAATATTGATACTGTCTGCTGTTTGTAGTAATAAAGCTAATAGTAAGCTTTAGGAGGTATGTTCTGGCCTAACTAGTACAATCCCTGAAATAGCAAACTACTGAGTTTATCAAACTCTAATTATATAACGCAGGGATTCCCAGTTCCTTTTCAGGCTGCCCTCAGATGCTGCTATTCCAGCAGCAGCTCCTAGCTTTGTGACAAGTGGTGCTTTATGGATGGGATGGGGCCGTGCAGCTCTGCGGTGGGGTTATGCAGACTGCTTTTGGGAGCAATACTCTAAGGACAAGGAGGGCAGAGCCAGCATGCGCCTTTTTAGTCAGGAGCTTTTCTGTTGCGTTTCTGGGGTTTTTTTGGTGGTGGTGCTAGTGGCTAAGCAAACAATTTACTTTATAGGTGAGTGATTATACTTTGAGAAGTTCTGATTTATGTCATTTCAAAGATACAGTGGGATGAGACTGATTGAGACCCACCCTCCATGTAATAAAGTAAGTTGTGAGGGAGCCAATTATTGGTGTTTAATCCTGTTTATTCTGTTGCTGACCTGGAAGTTTGCTTTTTAACATGGCTAAACACTGGTTCTCACAGCACTGTTGTGATTTAAAAATAAAAACTTGCTGCTGTTTACAGTCCGTGAAAATCTGTGAAGAGCAACCAAGGACCTTTGTGTTGTTTAAGTCTGTTTTTAGCAGTAGACCATCACAGTTACTGAACAGTGTCTAGTTAGCGCATCCATTTAACTATCCTCTAAAACTTGTATTTATCCAGATTTATTTTCTGTGGCTTATCCTGGGAGAGAAGGCAGCTTTGAGAACTCGGGCAGCGTGACCCAGACAGACTCAGGAATCCGAAATCCACCCTCCAGTCCACGAAATTCAGCTGCTTCCTGAGCATCTGTTACACCAGTTGGCAAGATCTGATCCAGTAAATATTTGCATTTCAGTATTGCACAGAGGCCTGATCAGCACTGAGCAACTGCCCTTATGGGGTTAGGGCAAGCTTTATAACCATGTCACCACTGTATTGGGCAATTCCTGCTTTAATACAGACTGGTCTAATACCACAGCCAAAGAAAGTATGCACAAAACCAGGTTGTTCTCAGTGACAGAAAGTGAAAAGTCTGTTTCGCTAAGGTAATACAGCTGCTGCTACAAACAGAACTCTGAGGTTTAGATCGTCTCCTAAAATGGCAGCACCCCGCTGCCAGTCTCTGGAGAGGAGCACGCTGCCCAGCGCCCTTAACTAACCGGCCGCTGAAGCCTCCAGTACCGGGGCCGGGCCGGGCCGGGCCTGGCCTCGCCGGCCACCCGTGCGCGAAGCCGGGCTCGCGTCCTGCCCTCCCTTGGATCTTTCCAGCCGCCGGGGCCGACCCCCACCGATACGGGGAGCCGCGCCGCGGCCCCGAGCGCTGGTAGGGGACCCGCAGGGCCGGTGGGGGCGGCGGGGCGGGCGACGCTGCCCGGGCCCAGGCCGCCTCCCCACAGGTGCGGCGGGGAACAATAGGCAGCGGCCGGCGGGTGAGCGCGCTCCCCCCAGCACTACCGCAACGAGTCCCGGCCCACGGGCAGGGATCTCTCCCTCAGCCAGCACGCCTAAAGTAGTCCCTCTTTGTTCACCAGCGCAGGAGGTTCAGCTTCACCTGTGTCCTTCCGCCGCGGCGCTCTGCCTCCCCGCCCCCTAGCCCAGGAGCTGCCTGTCGGCGCAGGCGGGGCCCGCCGGGGCGGGGCTGAGGCCCTTTGTGCTCCCAGAATGCATCAGCCTCTCCTCCGCGGGAAACAAAAATGGCGAGAGGCTACGGTGGAGCCGGGCTGTCTGTGAAGCGGCTTTGACCCCTCCCCGCCGGCTTTTCTCCGCCGACGCCGCGGGTTCTGTGCTCGGGGGGGATCCCGCTGCGCACCGAGGGCCTTGGCTGCACCGGGGCGCCGGGGGCAGGCTCCCGAGCTCGCCGATTTCCCTGTATGAGGCGGTTGGCACCACTGGAGAGACCGAATGAGGTGAGAGGGGGGGCGGGCCGTGGCGGCGGGGCGGAGGGGGGGGGCGCGCGCGGAAGGAGGGGCGGCCGGGCCTCGCGCAGGCCGGGCGCGCCCCGTAGCTCGGGCCGCCGGTGCCGCATCCCCCCCCCCCACCTCCCGCCTCCTTTCCCCCGCGGCGGCCGCGCCACCCGCCGGGGAGGGGGTGCGAGGGGCCCCGCTCCGGCGCTGGGGGCCCCCCGGAGGCTCTTTGGGGGAGGGGGAGGAAGCTCCCTTCGAGGCGGAGGCTGGCAAGGCGAGCGAGGGGTCAGCGGTGCTCCGCGGTCACCAAAACAAAGGGAAGGGAGGCGGTGGGCCGTCCGCCGGGGTCCGCGGAGGTGCTGCTGCGGTGAGGTTGTGGCGAGGCTTGCGCTAGCTGTATTTTTTTTTTTTTTTTGTATCTTCGCGTTTAGGGATATTGTCCGAGTAGGCTGCGTTTGCTCGAGTGCGAGGAGGGCAGCACAAAAGAGGTAGCGGTGGTGGTCGCTGGTAACTTTGTTTTTGGTTTCAGGCTAGGCGATTTGAACGTGCTCGGAATCTTACGTTTTTAGTTCGCTAAAATATGTTAACTGTTGCTGGCTGAAAGGATGTGCAATAACGCGTTTTCTTTTCTTTTGGTGTTTGAGTTCTGTAGGAAGAATGCGTTGATACTCTTGTTAGTCGAAGAGAACAATATGGTACTGTGTTGGGTGCTTTGGACACTGATATTAGTGTTGAAATACTAGGGGTTATTATCCACCCATGGAGTATCTGGGTGCTATTTAAAGGAGGGGGCCTGTGTAATTAAATGAAAGGGCCCGCCAGGAAAGCGGCGTAACATTATGCTTGTTTCTTGAATTTCTGATAGTTAGGCCCTGCTCGTGACTTTAAAAGGCCAAACATAGTAATGGATAATCCCATGATTTTTTTTTTCCTGACAGTGTAAGGGAAAGTGATTAGTGCTTTGTACCTAAACTGTCAAAAGCGTGGGATAATAAGAAAGCAGCTTTCTGTTTTTTTGGGATCTGTAATCAGGTTGGTAAAAGTTAATAAGTCAATTTTTGTCCCTTTTTCAAGCGCTCAAATTGCAATAAATTTGAAAGCATTTGAATTTAAAAGAAGAAAAAAAGCTTTGTTCCTGTAGCATTAGAGTACAGCTTAGTAGGTTCATAGCTTTTTAGTGGAAGGAGAATAAGTGGAAACAAAGATAAATATGAAAGAAGGTGCATAATAAAGTAGTTAAAGTGAGAAGGGTCTTTGCAGGGAGCTACAAGCTGGTGAAATGGGGATCTAAACTGAGAGTATAATTTAGTAATGTTTTCCACAGTTAACTCTTATCTTATCAAATATAGATGTGTGGCTTCTCAATAACCTGTCTTTTCTTCTTTGGGAGGAATTTTAAATGAAATGTAGGTTGCTTGTCAAAAGCTGTCTTAATATGGCTAGTTACCAATTGTCGAGGTGTATATTTTTTTTTAAATAGGTGAAAGACATATGTACTGGTAGTTAGTATCAAGGCTGGCCTCAGATATGTTATATTTGTCCTTCCCTGCATTTGGAGATCAGGTAAAGTGTATGAGAAGAGCAGCTGTAACAAGTAAGTTGCAGTTCATTTCCTAGTAAAGAGTGGACTTCTGTGTTCCCTGGAGAGAGATGTGAATCGATATAGTACTAGAAGCACCTAAAATGGCTTTAAAGCATATTTTGTGCTCTTCATGCTAGCTGTGGAGGAGAAAGCTTGTTGGAGGGAAGAAAC
The DNA here is from genome assembly GCA_008658365.1 of Alca torda. Classification (NCBI taxonomy): domain Eukaryota; kingdom Metazoa; phylum Chordata; class Aves; order Charadriiformes; family Alcidae; genus Alca; species Alca torda. Next base: position 16,264,267 of record CM018087.1, on the reverse strand, counting down.
ACATGTGACTAGAAGCCAATATGAATCTTCTCTTAGTTTCTGAATTGACAGTACTTTTTGTGTGGTTGACCTCCGAGCTTGCTGCAGAGTTGCTTTCGCCTTCTTTACAGGCCTTCCTTGCAGGAAATGGAGGGGAAGTGTGTCTTCGAGTAAAACACACCAGGAGAAGAATTATAAAACCACAGGTATTGCTGGAGGGTCCTTGGGCAGGGAGGTACCTGCTACTGAAAGCACTGAAACTAGTTGAACTTACACTTTGAACTGTCTGGATTTCAAGCTGATGGCCTCTTCCTAGACGGTAGACTCTCTATGGAGGAGTGAAATCAAGAGGTTTAATTTTCTTTGAGAGGAAGAGAGCTTATGATGAGAGCATTCCTGATGAGTCTGAACATATTTAATTCACTAAATATCTTGGAGGATGATAATTATTGATGTTTGATTTATTTTTAATTTCTTTCTGTGGAGTGCTTACGAAGGGTGCTGTCCTTGTGAGTAGCCTTAAAGAAGGAAATTTCATGAAGCTCTGAAACCCTTTTTGCCCACCCCTCCCCGGCCCCGTGCAACTCACTATGTTGTCTGTTACCTCTTTCACTGCTTGGGTGCATGGCTCATCCTATACTCCCTTAGGTATGTTGCTGAGCATCCTGTATTTGGATACTGTAGAAACACAAAAGGAAGCGGCTGTGTTCAAGGAGGTGCTAAGTACACAATTAAGGGAAGATCTGCTCTGAAAAGGTGTGTTGCGACCTGATACCATTGTTCACTCCCTGGTACTACCTTCTGCCTCTTTGTGTACAAATACATGATCAGTCCCAAACAAATGGCTCTTACAGTACAGGAATGCCCTACCCTGTTTCCCTACATACTAAATATGTAGGGATATATGTCATTCTATAATGATCTTTTAAAGACTAATACTTTCACTTTGCATATCGAATAGAATTAAAACACTTGTAGTTATTTTTTATTTCTTGAGGAAGAATGTGAGCAAGTAAAACCAAAATCATAAATGATTGTAGTATTATGGACATGAGAATGCACTTATTGAGGACAGTCATACTTCACAGGATCAAGAGATGACTCGGGTTAGAAGGGACCTCAGGAGTTCTCTGGTCCTGCTCAGTGTAGCATCAGCCATAAGACCAGACTAGGTGGCTTTATCCAGTCAGCCCTTGAAAAGCCTCCAGTGATGGAGGCCACAGAGTGATGGGACCCTGTTGCACTGCTGAACTGTCCTCGTTGGGGGAAAGAGAGAGAGAAAAAAGAAACAACCTGAACAACCAACCCAAAAAACCCCATAAAAACATTTCCCCCCATCAGAAACTCTTATTTCAACATATGTGTTAACTCTTGCCCTCCTACCACGCACTACTGTGAAGAGGCTAATTCCATCTCATTCATGCTCTCATAGGAGCTGGAAGGCTGCTGCTGTTAGGCCTCACTGAATGAGCCTGGTTCTTTCAGCCTCGTCTCATAGGGCAAGTGCTCCCAGTGCGGACTGTCATGGTGGCCCTCCACCAAACTCATCTAGTTCGATGTCTTTCTTGCAGTGTGAGAACCAAAACACAGTATTCTAGATGCTGCCTAACGAGTTCTGTATAGAAAGAAATAATAACTTCCCCTCCATCTTCTGGCTAAACTTCTTTCTAATGTGTAACAGATTCATAGACCTAACTGCTAATCACCTGAATGGGCTGCAGGGACTCACTTGGTCCTTATTACCACTTTTTTTTTTTTTAGAAGCAAACCTTAATGCTTTTGTCAGGTAATGTGGTGGATGTAGTTTTGAAAGCATAGAGCTACTTGAAAAAACACACTAAGGAAAAGATGTTCTGTGATTACTAGGGAGTTCTTTGTCTAACCAGACAGAAGAATTCAGAGCAAAAATCATAGCCAAAATGTAAGGCTCTTTCAAGGGATTTAAAAAAACCCCAAACAACAATCACCTATTGGGGTAGTAATGTATTGCATGGAAGTCACATATGATCATGATGGGTGGTATCATGGTTGACTGGGTAGAGCTGAGAAGTAAACATAATACAATTTCTCATCTTGCTGACAAGGAGCAGCTTATATAGAGTGGTTGCCCCGAAATCATTGATAGAACAAAGTTTTTTCTGCCTTAAATAATACTTTAACTTTTATTCATGGTGGATTTGTTAAGCGTTGCTTGCTTGAGTGGCCTGTGAATTGTCTTGCTGCATGTATTTAAACAAACATGTGAACTTGACTCATGCAGAACAGATAGGCTGCTTTCATGAGCACCAAGATAACTGTGTGGTGTTCTTGTGGGGCTGTTCTTTACCATTGTAGGTTGTGGAGAACAGGGGGTATCTGTAATGGTTAGAGGATGGCAAATGTTACACCTGTCTTCAGAACTGGCCAAAAGTTCAACCCAGGGCACTACAGGCTGGTTAACTTTAGTCTCTAGGAAAGTCATGGAGTAAGTCTTCCTGGAAGACATTTCCGAAAGGAGGTTGTAGAGAGGTGGGGATCGGTCTCTTCCCCCAAGTAACAAGTGATAGCACAAGAGGAAATGGCCTCAAGTTATGCCAGGGGGGCTTTAGATTGGATATTAGGAAAAATTTCTTCATGGAAAGGATTGTCAAGCATTGGAACATGCTGCCGAGGGAACTAGTTGAGTTGCCATCCCTGGAGGTATTTAAAAGACCTGTAGATGTGGTGCTTAGGGACATGGTTTAGTGGTGAACATTGCAGTGCAAGGTTAACAGTTGGTCTTGATGGTCTTAAACGTTGTTTCCAACATAAATGATTCTCTGACACATGGAAAGGTGGTGACTGGGATCAGTCAGTGTATATTTACCAAGGATAAATCATAACCTGACCACCTTCTGTGTTAAAAACGTTAGGATTTGTGAGCAAGGGGAGAGAAGTGGATGTTGCTTACCTTAGCTTCAGCCAGGCTGAAGGAAGTGGCTGACAGGAACCTCATGAAATTCAACAGACAAAAGCAAAGACCTGCATCTGAAGAAAGAACTTGAGGCTAAGATTGGCTGGGGATCTGACAGACAGAAAGCAGAACACAAGCCAGCAGGGTGTCCTGTGAGCAAAGGCAAGTGGTATCCCAGGCTATATTAACAGGAACAGGACCAGAAAATTGAGGGGAAGTGACTATTTCCTTCTAAGCAGAACTTGTTAGATCTTCTGTGAAAGACATCAAACTAGACGAGTTTTGTGGGGAGCCACCGAGACAGTTGGAGACTGGACCACTTGCCTTATGAGAGGAGGCTGAGGGAACCAGGCTCATTCAGCCTGGAGAATAAAAGGCTTCAAGGAGGCCTAACAGCAGCCTTCCAGGTCCTATGAGAAGATGAATGAGATGGAGTTGGTCTCTTCACAGTAGTTGTGGTAGGAGGGCAAGAGTTAACACATATGTTGAAATAAGAGAGATTCTGATGAGTATGGGGTGGGGGATGTTTTGTGTTTGGTTTTGGTGGTTTGTTGTGTGTGGTTTTTGTGTTTGTTTTTTTTTTTTTTTGCATCCCCATGAGGACAGTTCACCAGTGGAAGAAAGCTCCAGGGTGGTTGTGTGGCCTTTGTCACTGGAGGCTTTCAAGGGCTGACTGGATTAAAACCACCTGGTCTGGCCTCATGGCTGATGCTGCACTGAGTAGGACTAGAGAACTCCTCAGATCCCTTCTAACCTGAATTACTCTATTATCCTAAACAACTGTAAAAATTGAAAATAATTTTGAGAATGTATTTCTTATTCCCCAACCATTACTCTTTGCTTTTCTAGACTGAGGGATGCCTAGGTTAGAGTCCCTTTATTCTTCTGATGTGGCTTAGGCTTTTGATTGCACCAGAATACAAAATAGCGTAAAGATAAGGAGCTCAAAGCATATCTTGTAGATGTGCTGTGTCATAGAACATTGGGAGCTCGATACTCATTTAGCTGCATGAAGTAGCATAAAAGGATAGACTATAATCTAGGTTTGTACTGGATACTCTGCTTGAAAGAAATTAATGGCAATTTACTAATATAATAGCCTGTTAATGTATAATTGGAACAGTGACTGTTGCAACAAAGTTGCCATTATGAAAAGCAAAGTGAACTTTTTGTTTTCTGAATCAGACTTAACCAAAGTTTGGGCCTGGGTTGGGGTGGAGGTAGTGTTCTGTTAATTCTGTCTGTCATCTTGGCCCAGCAGAATCTTTTTATTTGCGGGAGAAGAGGTATGATTGACACAGTGAATGGATAATGTTTGGCATGAGAGCTCCTAAATGTCAGAGGAGATGCAAGGAAGATGGGGTGAAACACATGGCTGGGATCCAGCATCTCTCCAGCTGCTAACAGAGGTACTGGATCCCAGTCACAGGTTAGCGGCTACGTTGGAAGCATGGCGTGGTCTTGGTTATGTGGTGCTGGGTAAACCAATTAAGATTGTGGCTCTCAGAAAAGATTCACTTCCCTTCTTTGTTGCCTTCTGGCTGTGAATGCTTGCTGCTTACCTGGCTTGTCTAGTTACCAGACTTTTTTGTGAGGTGGTTTAATTTGTTTAAAATATCAGAAAATTAATCCATATTAAGGGAAAAGAAAACTGAATAGAAAGCTTATGGAGAAGTCAGCTTGTCGCTCCAGAGCTGGTGGGAGGGGAGCAAGCTGCTGTATTGGATAAGCCATGTGTGAAACTGCCCTCAGTTTTGTGTGTCCTGAGCCCTTGCTAGACCTCCACCCTCCCCCATTCCCTGTGAGATGTTAACTGTCCTGTATTACAGAGAGCAGAACAGACTTCTGGTATTTTACAACTCTTCTTCTTAGTTCAGTTTTCTTTAAAGTTTAATAAAAGTGTAGTTTGTAACTTCAGACACAACAATTGTGAATAATCAACAGTAATGTCACACTTTCAGAACTTAAACAGATTATGTCTAGTTATAGTAAGTTCTTTCACTAGATCTTCTTCTCCTATGTGATACCACATTTTCCAGTTTTGAGAGAGATCCTAATCTATGTGAGCTGTCTTAGTAGGATGCTCTGTGTGTGATTTCTAGTCCTATTTCCCTTCTGCTAAATCTGCTGGGCTCTCTACACTCATCTTCCTTTCAGTGTGATTTGTATTTACTGGGAATAAATGAATTATCTGTGGGTCTCACTTCTATGAGTTGTCTCAGTGGACTGAAATGTGCTTTGGGTACTTAGTTGTTAAAATTTAGTATCTCTAATTTGGCTTCCAAAAACTCTGTACTCACAGGGTAGCTATCATCTGTTACTGTTGTAGTATTTGTGAATCACGCAGCCCTTCTGCAAGAAATATTCTGAAATTGCATGGATTGTCAGTGAAACTGTCTGTAGTTCAGTCATGCAGTCTGGTGGTGCCAGTTGAGGGAGTTTATGTCCCAAGTTGCTTGTTTGCATTTGTTCTGTTGTGCTGACAAACCATTCTGTGAAACAAATCAGTGAACTGTATGGCTGAAAAAATAACTGTCAAGGGAGTTTTTCTTAACAGTTGTTGTTTCACAGCAGTTGTTACAACTAAAGGAATACAGGAGTATGAACGACCTTGCCCTGGCAGTGCTACTGAGAGCAAAGACTTGGAATCAAGAGGGAGAGTGCACAGTCTTTAATTAACTCCAGCCCGTTCACATCTTTTTCCCCTAACTTTTCAGGTTCTTCTATAGGATTGCTGTGGAGATACAGGAGTCAGAGGCACCAAATGAACACTGACATTTTCTAACCTCTAATAAAGGTTAGAGAGAGTTATAAAGAAGTCAAAAGTAACAGAAATCTGATTTTGATAAGTACAATGCTATGCATAGTAAGCTGTCACAGTTTACAAATCAGACTGATTTAGGCAGCTTACCTTCAGAGGGAGTTTGCCATTCCTGTTGACAAAGAATGTCAGCTGTCACCTGCTGCTGCAGCATATTATAAACTAATTTGTGAAGTGGATGAATAGAAAGCCTTCTGCTTTTCTTGCTTGAGAATATCTGTGGTTATGGTCTAGACCCCGAGGTGAAAAAATCAATGAGCATTTTCAGTACTTTGTGAGATCAACTTATCAAGAAATGGTGAAAGTGCACTTCTATTTTGAAATGTATTTCTACATGCAGACACATTTTACTGGCTTCCCCCATTAACTAATGAAAGATTTTATGGGTGTGTAAGTACTTTCTTTGCATTGTAAGCGCTTGAGTAAGAATACAGCCACAATATACTTGGTATTGAGTAAAGGATGTAAAACCAAGGTAGGCTGGGCATGCTGTATGACATGCAGTGTAACTTAGTTGTGCAAGTTAAATGAGATGAAGTAGATTTTTATATCAAACAAGTTTTTTTGAAAAACTGAAGACTTCTTTTGGGTATTTTGCAATGAGAAGTTCTTGGAGAGAAGCTTTTAGGATGGTGTGGAAAGTGTTACTGAAAGATTACTAATTTTGTTGTTAACTGTAAATGATATGGTAGGAAGGTGCTATGGAACTAACTTTAGGGAAGACTTAAAAGCAAGTTTCTGGAAAATGTGTAAGCTTTAAATTAATTTCAGAATTACCAAGCAAGAAGTTATCCTCAGCTTGCATTTTCACTTAACTTTCAACAGAAATTTTATTCTAATGGTTGGTGTGGCTTTTTGGTACTCCACTATAGCAGAGAGTGCTGTGGCAAGACAGATGAGAAAAGTTATTAACATTTTAGGCATGTAGTGTTATGCTGGTCTGCAGTGAATTTCTTGTGATATCTTGTGTAGTGTTTCCAGAAGACACTTCAGAGACACTTTAAGTAACTTATGGCTTCCTAATTAAAGTCAATTTGTTAAAACAGTAGCTCTTGCCACTTAATCTCCGTCAAAAACACGGAGGGAACGTTTCCCTGAAGAGGAACTTCTTATCCATGTGGAAAGCAACTGTTAAGCTAGCTCCAAGTGTCAGCCTATTGTGATAACTAACCCTACTTTCAGTCTATGTGTTAGATAAACCATAAACTGCCACAGCAGGAGCTACTTCATGAGCTGTTTAGTCATCGCTTCAGCAGTGCTATCTCCCACAAAGAGAGCAATGTGGACAATGGAGAAGTGTCTGCTTTATTGGCTCAGACCTTTACTGTGTGTCAAGATCCTTCAGTGTCTGAAGTAGCTATTGTGAATTTAGGCTGTTGTATAAGTCAATGTATAGAGTCATTTAAGTGCTTTGTGCCAGAAAGTGATGCACAACACATTTTTGTTATAATTTGAAGGGAAGTTATGGGACAAACTTCTGTACTAGGGAGAATGTCATATGCTTTTGAAGACTTGCTTAATATAAAACTAATAAAAATCGTTGATTTTTTAAATGGAAATCTGTACTAGACTATGTATAATAAATGAATTGATTGAGTCTTCTTGCTTATTCTATACAAGATCTTTCACACCTTCTTTCAAGAACATGAGAAGAGGCAACATCCCGGCCTTTTAGCTGCTTTCCCTAGTCCCTTAAATCAAACCAGATAAAAAGCTGGAAAGACAGTCCTTGAACCTCTAGAAAAGAGTAGTTCTGTCAAAACACTTGTTAAAATGTTTCAAGGTGCACTAGTGAATTTGCTTTAGGTGCTTTGAACTACACATGGCAACTTACTCACCTGTTTAATATGCTAAATCAAGTTCATAAATGTAATTTGAAGTGTCCAAATACTTTAGTATTTGTTATGACGAGTCCTTTCCAAGAAAAGGCTTGTTGGCTGAGACTGGCTTATAGTTTCACAACTATTTCTAGTCTGTTTTGATCAAGGCTTGCCTAGCCTTTGAACATTGCTTGCTTTGTGCAAAGTTGGATGTGTGGGTAGTCAGAAAGGTTTGGGGAACCGATGAAGGTAAACCCTTTTTTTCCCCTCTCTTGACTGCCTGACTTCAGATGCATTTTTTCTGAGCCTGTTTGGTACTTGGATGTGTAAATAAGTCGTTGTACAGATAGAAAGGAGACAGCAGAATGTGGCTGCCAACAAGTGTTAAGGGCTGGGGCCCTGCTTCAGAGGCCCTTACAAAAATTTAAACTACTGTACAAGATAGGGGGCAAAATCTTGCAATGATGTAGAAAAGATGGTAAGTTTAAATGATGAAATGCTGTAAGGGTATGAGGTTATTCAGAATAATGTAGGAAGCGTAGAAGGACTTTAAGCTACTGACTGGATAATAAAGTCGCAAATGAAATCTGGTGCAAACTGAAGTAATACCCTGTGGGAAGAGAAACAATAGTCTGGGAGCAGTTAGAATGAGAATCTGCAGATTCTAACCATTCTTTGAAATTTTTAACTCAATGTCCCATTGCAGGGTGTGTGTGGGGGGGTAGGCTACAAATGTTATTAGTTGGAAAGGAGCAAAGGATAAAAAATGGCTTGGGCTGCCATGCTGTCACTGTTATTGTAAACTTACTTTGAATGCTGCATGTATCTTGTCCTATTTATCAGAGGTTAGAGAAGAGCTGGAGAAAAGCAGTGGTAACTTCAAACAGCTTTCACATGAGAAACAACAGAATTGGTAGGATTCTTTATCTGGGAAATATGGCTGGGTGGGTCTAAACATCATTACTGGGGCATGAAGGGAGAAGATGGAAAATGACAGTTTAGTTTTCTGATGCAGTGATGAAGGGTGTCAAATGAAGTGAAGAGCCAGCTGTGAAACAAGCCAAAAAAAAGTGCTGCTTTACAGGTTCAACAAAACACGTAGAAAAACTTGCAGAAGAAAATTCCATTGAGAACAAAAAAAAAATAAAGACATTACTGCTTGAGATCTTTGGACCCACAGCCTGTAAGAAACCTAGAGAATATTTGGGAGAGGAGTGCTGTTTTAAGTTTTGTCTGTTCCTCTGGTCTTCCCTAGTCACCTGTCTGAATATTTTTGTATTTGGGATCAGGCAGGACTTAAACTGGTAACCCAGTTGTGCATGAGGCTGCCAGAGTTACTGGGCTAGGTGGAACACTTGTCTGGCCTATCACTGAACACTGGTTGCTCGTACTGTCATGTGATTGTTTAGGCTTACACTGATTATAAGTATGCTTAATACAGCTGTCTAATTTTCTTGTATCTAACCTTCTTGGTTTAAACTGTTTAGTACAAAAAATAAAAATAATTGCTGATTGCTCTCTAGAATATTAGCTTTTGTCTTTTTACATATTTTTGATGTTTTAAGCCATTATAATTCCAGTTTTATTTTCATATTGAGTGTAAACTTTTTAGGGAGAAGGGATTCCCTTCTTGAAACTTTACAGTACCTTCTCTAACATCTGAACAGTAATTTTTGTCAAACTATATAGGACACTGATTCATTTACTGATTTTGTTGGTGCTTTGTGATTAATTCAAATATTTCTGTTGCTGATAGTGTGCCTAAGCTATCTTGAGCGAGGTGAAACTTTGCTCTTTCAATTAACTCTATCCTATTTAACTCCCTGAGCTATCCTTGTGTTTGCATTGTAGTTATACATACATTTAGTTTCTAAGGAGAAAATAGATTTGAATACAGGAATGGTAACTTTGTTTTACAGTCTCAAATTCTGCCTATTACTTACAAAGATTCTTCGTTGTGCATCATCTGGTCCTATTTTATAATCTTCTGTATTTTACTCCTTTACTTGGAGTGTAGTATTTGATAGCTAGTCTGACATAAAAGCATATTCACGTTTACATGTATATAAATAGGCTATATATTGTGGAATTGTATGAGGGGAAAAAATGATTTATTGATTCAAGTAATTAATAATCTTTAGTTTCATGTGTGAAGAAAGGTTGCAAGATCTTTTGTTTTTCCTTCCTTATTCTTTTCCTCTGTGATTCTAACAGAGGAAAACGTATTTTACATTAGAAATTTAACATTTAGAAATTCTTCCTATGCTGGAAATCTCTACAGCTATGCTTAGTAGCAAAGCATGATGCAGTGTTGGAGGTACCTGAGTTAGTATGGACATTGAGTTGGCATAGCGTGCAACCTGGTTTCTCCCCCCACCCCCCCCGCCTCGTTTTTGTTGTGTGTGTTTGGTTTTTTTTTTATTCTGGGTAACTGACTGCTGAGTACCATGTTAATTGTCAACTACTACTCTCCCTACCAAGGTAATGGAGTTAGATATGGCTTAGTACCTTTATAGCTTCCTTGGAATTCTAGAAAACTATCAGTGACTCAAGTGACTAGTGTTTTGCTTAAGTAATCCTGTATTGAATTTTGTTGATGCATTCTTTGGTGCTTTTGGTGACTTTTCGAAGAGTCTCTGAGCTGGAAAGTTTGTGTCTCCCTGTCTCTGTTTACATTAGTTGATTTCATAGAAGATATTTCTTTATATAAACTTGTCTTTTTCAAATTTTGTAGACTCTTATTGTAGGAGACCCACCACTACTAAAGGTGTGTAAAGTCTTAACACATGACCAGATTTTTAGCTACCTGAAGTTCTGGAGTTAGCTAAATGAGTTCTAGCTGTCAACCATATTAATATTTGAAATACATGCTTTCTTACCGAATTTCTTTTATCTTTTCTCTTGCTTTCCTTTTTTTCTTTTTTTAGAGACTCTACAGCGGTGGGTAATTCACTGGTCCATAAGCGGTCTCCTTTACGTCGAAGCCATAAGACCTCAGCATCTCTGACCAAGCTGTCGTTATGTGATGGACAGAAAGCCAAAAAGCCACTGTGTAAATTTGAAGAAGGTCAGGATGTCCTAGCTAGATGGTCAGATGGCTTGTTTTATCTTGGAACTATCAAAAAGGTAAACAAATTTTTAACTTTGCTGGAGTCTTACGGTATTGTATATTGGTTAAATATTACAGTATTATTGTCTCAGTATTAAATACATGCTTCTGTTTAGTCCTTTTACTCATGGCTTCCACTGTATTTTTGTTTTTCAGATAAACAAACTGAAACAGAACTGCTTCATTATATTTGAGGACAGTTCCAAATCCTGGGTTCTCTGGAAGGACATACAAACAGGCAAGAACTTCAGTGAAGTAGTCATTGTTTGGTATTTTGTTTGTATAGATTACTATATCTATTAAAATAAATTATGTTATATTCTTGTATCCTAAAGAGTGATATAATTTAATGTGACCCAGGATCATGAATTAGGCATTTCTTTTTTAAAAAAGTATTATTGTCAAACAACTCCTTACCATTGCAGTTACTTTTTTGGTTTGTTTTGTTTTTTTGTTTTAACATAACTATGTGCAGGGAGGGGAGAACAATTCTAAAAATAATCAGGTTTGAGTTTATTTGGATGGGGATAGAGTATAATACTCTGTCTTAACAGAAAACTCCAGGCCCTAATTTACACCAAGTTTATGTCCTCCTATTGTTTTCAGTTGAAACAACATGACGTGGAAAGAAACCAAAGACTGGAAAATCCTAGGTTTGAATGGAGTTTTCATATTTAAAAGTAACACCATAACTGTTGCACATAAGAAACCTTTACAGATTTTGGAGTATTCATATGGTATAAAGAAATGTACAGTTATCAAGTGAGACATCTATTGTATATTAGCTTTGATTTTTCAGATACTGGGGGAGTAGCTAGTATTTTGATAATCTACTGCTAGTGAAGCATGGATGACAACTTCAGCGACAATTTCTTCTGAAAATCAGATTCAGCTTCCTCATCATATAAAGGCAATGGAAATCTCATCTGGCTTTTGCTGATTCTGGATGTTTAAACTAAACACTTATCTGCTAATAGGAGAAATTTTGTATGCATAGTAGCAAAAATCCAACTGCCTTATTTCTGAGAAGCTTTTAAAATACTGCTTTTCTGCTTCAGTGTAGTGCTAGTTTATGATTTTTGATTCATTTATTGTAACTATCAAATTTGAGTGCATGAGTGTGGTAACATGTAGATTAATCTGTGTTTTAATCCAGATTTTTACATTGATAGATGGTATAATTGGAGCAAGATGTAATTTTGTTTCCAGTTTGCAAGCTAACATTTTTTTCTTACCTCTGCTGTTATTGTGTGCTTTTGTATGCTTGCAAATATGTATAAGTAGTAATAACATATCTCGTAAGACTGTTGGAGTTTAATATTAAAGGACCTTGGGCAGATCTGTCAAAAAGATATGCACCAAATTGTGCATATATTTACATGAAAAGAAGCACAAACTACTGTAAATACAAAACATGAGTTGTCCCGATAGGATTTTTTTTTATATATATTTTTAGCCTGCATTTACATTCTTTATTCAGTTATTTAATTTCTATTGTTGATATTAAGGAACCATGGACTGCATAGTAAATAGGCAGTATACAGTCCTATAAATATCCAATAGTCTATGATAAGTCATACAAATATTTGTAACATACAGTCTGTACAAAATGTCTGAATTTATCTTTGTTAGAAAGTTAGGCTTTGTAACAATATGTTTCTACAATACATGGATCTGTAACTGAAATTATGAAAAAAGCCATACGTGTGGTAACCATTCCAACTGCAGATGTAATCTGAAAAAAAAAAATAAATCACACTTTCATCTTTGTCTAGGAGCCACTGAAAGTGGGGAAATGGTCTGTACAATATGTCAGGAAGAGTATTCAGAAGCACCAAATGAAATGGTTATATGTGATAAATGTGGGCAAGGTAACTAGATTTTTTCTATTTGCTGCATTTTAAACGATGTTTTGATTTGTTCTACGCAGTGACTGACTGCTCAACTGATCTTAAATTTTGTAGCCCTTGGCAGCTATTAACAGCTTAGTGAATAATGATAATCCATGTTAAAGTGACTTACTGTTCTATAGGTAAGGTTTATCTTTTCCATTAAGAGAACTTTAAAAGACCCTTTTGAATGTGTTACTAATATTTTTGATCAGATTTTTGGTACTTAATGATGGATAATGCCTTATAGTTGCATTAAAATTATATATAGTTAATTCTGTATAAGCTTCTTTAGCCATTTTAATAACACTTTGGTTGATCATTTTTTATACAGGTTATCATCAGCTGTGTCACACACCAAATATTGATTCCAGTGTGATTGATTCGGATGATAAATGGCTCTGTCGACAGTGCGTTTTTGCAACAACAACAAAGGTCTGTTTCTAGAAAAACACTTTTAATACATCCTGTATTGCATGTGCACTTTGGTTTTTGAAGTCAAAACAAAAAAATAAAAGAAATAGTGCTTTTTTCAGTGATTTCTTTTTTTGTTAAATTTGATCTGAATGGAAGTTTTATATGTTGGGAGTTAATATTTATTTTAGAAATAGATGACACGGCTTACAATTTATTTAAAAAAATGCTATTATTAAAACATAAATACAGGTGAAAGTATTTTACTTTATTACAGACAAATTTTTGTAACTTTTAAACTAAATGATTTGAAAGTTTCAGAAATACAGTATTGGTTTTATAAACTGATGTATTTGTTTTTGACAGAGGGGTGGTGCACTTAAGAAAGGACCAAATGCCAAAGCACTGCAAGTCATGAAACAAACATTACCATATAATGCAACAGACCTTGAGTGGGATGCAGGTCATAAAACCAATGTCCAGCAGTGTTACTGCTATTGTGGAGGACCTGGAGAGTAAGTAAACAGATAATATAGAAGAACTTTTCTCCATAATGCAGCTGCAGACTTTGGCCCTATTCCTGTAGACTTTTACTTGTGAATCTGTTAATTTCTGTTTCTATTGTGTGTAGGTATTAAATTCGATGCTAAGTGGAATTTTGATTTTTTTTTTTAATGTCTTATAGGAAATACATTAGTAATGGATTTCCTTCTCCCATCAGATCTTCTGGGTAGTTTTAGTTTAGTCATGTGACCATCACATAATATCACAGTCCATCCTACAACAAGCAAGAATATTTTTTTTGTATTGCTACTGTTAATGTGTTGAGATTGGATGGAGCTACTTGAGCTTCTTGCAATTCTAGACAGTGCTTTTCTGATGTTAACTCAGCTCTGTCATTAGTCACAAATATATCTAGAGATTAGTTCATTAAACTTTCTGATTCTACCATAACATCATACCCTGGATTGCAATTGTTGGTGGGGGGAAGACTTTTTTACTGATATGGAATTGCAGAGTCCTCTGCTGGTTCTTTCTTACAAGAAAGGCAAGAAGAGCACTTCTTAAGCAGGTAGAGATAAATATTCTGGTGTCTGCATGGATGAGTGAATGAATAAAATAGCATTGAAGATTTGAAGTGAAGGCAAGTCAAGAGTCCCATAAAGAAGTGAAGCTTTTGAGTTTATACTCACAGGACAGAGCTGTGGTTTGAGAATTTTGCAGACATGGACAAACATTGCCTTCCATTTTTCATGGTTCCTTTTCTCAAGGGAGAAGCTGAAAAAGGAAAAGACAAAACCTTGGTAAATTGTGAGGTTCATTTGGGGGATTTGAGTTGTTGAATCCTCAGAACAAATGTTTGTGACTAAATGTGGTTGTGCCGTGCTTTGGAAAATAACAAGGAAGCTAATCCAGTATGTGAGAAGGAGCTTATATGGAGTTACTGAATTCTTATTATCAAGAATTAAAAGGTGGTTGTCAGACAAAATTAAACTTTTATTTTCTTAATTTAATAACTTAATCTATCTTTTTACTGGGCTATCTTTTATTATTCTTAGTCACTCTTTTCTAGTAATGATTCATTATGGAACTTGGTATTACTGAAACATCCTTACAGATGACTCTGTTTTATAAACTGTGACAATCAGTTTGGGTCAGAAGATCCCTTGCTATTTAATTTAAACGTAATGAAGAACAATTTTCATAAGTCTTTTAACACGTCTTGTTTTTCTTTCTGTTGGTGAAGCTGGTATCTAAAGATGTTGCAGTGCTGCAAATGTAAGCAGTGGTTTCATGAGGCTTGTGTGCAGTGCCTCCAGAAGCCAATGCTTTTTGGTGACAGGTAAGAAACTTAAGCCATACTTTATGGTTGTCTTTATTTACAATTGGAGGGAATTTAGCATATGAGCTTTAAGGCATCTGTAATACTACAACAGTATTTTCCAAAAACGGAGTGAGTTTTGTACAGGGGATTATACAAAATAAAGCATGTGTTCAGGTGCCAGGAAAATGCAGTTCTTCATCTCAGTTTAGTGAAGGAGGGTGGGGTGGTGGAGTGGCAACCACTGGATAGTTAAATTCAAATAGTTACTGACTTCATTCTTGTGTGAAAGCTCATTATACTGGCTGCTGGGAGACTGGAAGCTTTAAAGCACTTAATTTTAGTGGACCTTATAAGTTGGATAAGGGCTTTCAAGTTCACGTTGTGTAGGTGATTAATCTCTTACATGCAACAGGCACCATGCTTCAAGACAGGCTGTCAGCGTGTGTGTGCAGTAGCTGTTCCCTGTACTAGTAGTACAGTATGGAGAAGGGGAGAAAGCTGGAAGGATAGCTAGACCGAGGGGGAGCTCTGTGCATCCTCTGCTCATGTGTGATGAGTTGGGACAAAAGGAAATGAAAAAGAGCGCTGGTCTATGCTTTCATTTTAAGAGGAACTTGGAGCAGTTGAAGCAGATGAGAGAAAACTGGAGAAGGGAGTCAAGGATTATCTCATTCATTATCTATTATACTTTGTTTTAGCTGTTGGTTATGCTGGAAGGTTTGTATGAAGGAACTGAGTTAGGACCCAGGAATGCATGGGTCCTTTAAATGCATGCTTATATTGGGGCACAGCTTTCTGCATTTGAAAGAATGGAGTGGGGACATTACAGATCATCTTCACTGATACAGTGACAGGTTGAGGGACTTTCTTAGGGAGTATAAAACAGTGGTACCAGGATAAAATTGAGGAAATACCTTGTATCTGGCCTGCTAGGTACCAGCACAGATTGTGGAAGTTGATAAAGAAAGGTGGAGGATGAAGAGACTCTCAAATATCATATAGCTGGGTTTCTACCCTGCTTAACTTCAATTTTTTCATAATTAGGGTGTTAAAACATTGAGAGTGTGTGTATGTACAGACATCCACCACCCAGACACATGCATATATATATGTATATATTTTTAGGTTTTATACGTTCATTTGCTCAGTTTGCAGTTCTGGACCAGAATACCTCAAACGTTTACCCTTGAGATGGTAAGTATGAATTTTTTTTTTCTTAAAAAAAGGTGAGTTGAATACATGCTCTGCTTTTCTTTTTGGTATTTTGATTCTCCCTGCAAAAAAGGAAATACACTTGCTGTCTTGAGTTTTTTCCCAGAGTTGTTCTTACTGCTTGTATGAAGAGGGACAACTCTTTCCTTCAAAGCTTATCCTTAAATGTAAAGCTGTGTTGCAGTTGTATGCTCTGGGGATTTATCCCTGGGGTTGTTCAATAAAGTATCAAGCAACTACTCATCGTATATGTGAACATTGAAATATCTGAACAAAGTCTTTTTTGCGGGTTTAGGATCCTGCCATTATGATAAGCCAAATCTAGTGAGTCCTAGAGTACCCATCTCGACACATTTTATAATAGTTTCCTAGATGAAAGTTAATGGTTAGTTGTAGTTCGAAATCTTTGAACTAACCCATATTAAAATTGTATTCAATTTAGTGTGCATATGTGCTAACAAATATGTGGTGGAAATTACCTTTTTTTAAAAGTTCACCAAAATACTTGCATGAATTCAGAATTGATGCATTCAAGTATGAATTCAGATTTAAATATCCCATGGTTAGACCAGTTTTGGAGTTTAAGAGAGCATCATGACAATGAGATGAGGCAGAGATGAAAGTAAGATTCAAAGCAGAAAGAATCACTTGAAGAGAAATGACAGGAGACTTCGTAATGTTGTTCCCTGGATTGAGTGTTTTAAGTTGTGCTTTGTGTCCTTCTAACTATATTGTGCTAATAGATTTTCTACTAAATTATTGCAAAGAAAAGCAATTGGAAGAAAAAGACTTCTTTTCCCCCCGCCTCCCCCTCTGTTTTTTTTATTCAAATATTTCTGCATTCTAGGGTAGATATAGCACATCTATGCCTTTACAACCTAAGTGTTATTCATAAGAAGAAATACTTTGATTCGGAGCTTGAACTCATGGCCTACATTAATGAAAACTGGGATAGATTGCATCCTGGTGAGGTAAGTAATGGAAATACTCTCTTTTGTTTTTCCTCACAGTGCATACATATGTCCTGAAACTTAGTGACCTATGAACTGTTTTATTCTGGGTGTTAAATCCTTTATTACCTTAAAATCTGATAATCGTGAATGAGACCATCTTTAATTTCCTTGCAGAAATAGAATGCTTTTTAAGTGGTGTATGTTATTCTGAGCTGTAAAGCTTCTCAAGTGGTCCATGTAACTATTATTTTATTATCTGCATAGCAACTTTAATTATTTATACTCAGCTGTTTATTCTGTTGCATATATGTATTTTCCTTTCATTTTATAATTCTCATAGTTCTTTAATGTTTTCGTGTGCACAGACCAGAAAACCTAAATGTAGACCTGAATGCAGAGTATATTGCTTATGAAGACATCTTTAAAGTCTCTAAGGTGTAACACATAACAAATTATTGTACACAAATATTTCCTCTTTACTCCTTCTTCCAAACACGGGGGTGATCAGTTCATGTCCAAGTCTAAAGATTGTTTTGATCCTTTTCCAGTCTGATTCTGTTACTTGTCAAGGTGTCTTGGTTTTAGTTCACTACTATACTGGTTATTTTTCCAGCTACTTGATTTACTGGGCCATTACCTTAGCATTACAGGAAATCCATTTCCCCAAGCAGACTGAGTTCATATTTAACTAAGAGGAGCAGTGTAGATATTTGTTTCTGTATGTAAGATTGGATGCAAAATGTATGCCTAAATTCAAACTGACATGCTCCTAGTAGAGTTTGCACTCTTTTCGTGCATGAAACTTGTTTAGGGTTTTGAATTTTCTTAATCCAGGTGGCGTATAACTGGTTTGAAATTTTCTTAGCATGAGTACATGCTACTTCTAGAGTTCTTTTCAATAAATTCATACATCTGTAATCCACTTCTACTAGCAGACACAACTTGAGAATCAAATGTATATTCTTGGTTTAAATGAAATGAGTAACTACTTTTCATAAATAATGGGAAATAGCTTAAAATACATATGTTTAGACTTTTGAGTGTCAATAGTTTCACAAAGACAAGCAAACACTCAAGCGTTACTAAAAAATGACAATTAGTGTCATTATGAATAGATATCTGGTTTACTTCGAGATATATGGCATCTCTTAGCTAAGTCATATCAAGTCAATAATTCTGTCACACCACATCTCAAACCTTAATTAAAAAAAAGGCTGCACAAAATGCGGTAATTTCACACCATCTTTTCAATAGAATGAAATGTTCTGGCTGTCTTACTGCAGTTTAACAAATAAGTAAGCTGTGTTTAATTTTTACTTTCATTTGTCTTAGTATTGAGGGAAATGTAGAAGAAATTAATGTTTGTTTATTTCACACAATATAATTTTTTTTAGATCTAACATAATTTCATGTCAGAATGGCTGGCCAGAGCAGCCTTTGTGTGGATGAGGAGAGTGGAGCTATCTAGCAGCCATTGACTTAGAGAAGCTGAAAGGCTACAGTCCTCATTGTGCTGCTCTTTCCCCTTTGTACTTTAAATCCATCTGTGCTCAATCTATGTGAAAAACACATAACCAAGTGGTAGGAAGGAGAGGGGAGATCCAAAATAAGGAATACCTCTTTAAGTGGTACTTTCAGTTCCTTAATCAATATTTCTAAATCTAAGGAAGCCAATTCCTTTACGTCTGAAGACTGCACTTTTGATGGGATAGATTTTGTGTAAATGCATAAAAGCTGCATTGAGGAAATCTTCAAGTCTTTATTTTGAAAAGATTCTAAATGTCTCTCGCGAAGTTGGGGAAAATTGTGTCTTGAAAAATTTCAGGCAAATGTATTTTATTACTTTAGTTAATTTGGTTACCTTATTAAACAGAAATCAGTCACAAAGAATAACATCTACAAGGTAATGGGTTTAGGGGTTTTGTAATATTCTTAGCTTGCCACTTCTAGAAATGACACTTTGGTTTCTTTTTCTGTCTGCTTATAATTGAAAAAGAGGAAAAGTTCTTTAGCCATAGGTAAGGTAGGAATAAATAGTGTAATTATCAGACCTCCTAAGCCAGTAATTTTTAACACATTATTTAGGATGTAATAAATATAAGGCAGTTTTCTATAGTTAAGTGCTGCAGAGTTGCAAGACCTCTGGGACAGCAATTGTACTGAACGCGTATGGTAAATGTGTAAAAAAAAACAGTTTTTACTTTCTTTGGCTAAAATTGGTTGAATACCTCCCTTAACTTTAGTAGTCAGATTGACTGTGAATCTTGCCCCAAATCATATTAAAAGGTTGTTTTTTATGAGTGTATCTACTTATTTATTTAGCTGTTAGCTAAAGGTGGGTTTTTTGAGCTGCAAATGTTGTACAGTCTGCTCTGTAGTATCCATACTAATAGTGAAACTTATAAACTGTTTGTCAAATCTATAAAGATAAATTTGCTGCAGAGCCAATTGGATATAAATTCTGGAACATTTTGGTATGGCAACTGGAAATGTGGTAGCTTCACTGGAATTTAAAAATAGCTGTCTAATTATAAAAATAAATAATCTTATTAAATTCTGTTACATAAGTGTTGTGTCCACTTCTTTATAGTCACCACCGTACTCATTCAGCGTTATGTCTCTATAATTCATAAGCATGCAGTTTTTCAGAGATAAAATTCCATGTTTTGGTAGCCTGATAGGGACTAGCTACTTCAGGCTTTGGTGCAAGAAGGGAGGTTAGACTGGGTCTTAACAAAAGGGGCATGAAAATGGATTTACTTTTTTTAAACTCTAATAACTCTTCTGGGCCTCTTCCTTTTTTTTTTTTACCACGTTGAGTAATGTTGGCAAAAATGGGAATTGGGTCCTGTGGCAGAATTTTGGTTAAAATGCTCACCAATAAAATAACTTATGTTCTTGTGTCAATATAGTTATGTTCTGCTTGCAATCTCTATTAATTTGGGAGTACATAATGCCACAGAAGAATTCTTGTTAGCAGTCTTGGGGAGGCAAGCCAGTATTGTGTTCTTTGACTATACTAAAATTCTTTGAGATATTTTTCTGGCACTTCTTTACAAGTGAAACTCAAATTCTTTGGCCTGGGCTTGATCCTGTCATGAGTTCTGTGGATGTAAATCACAGAATATGTGGGATAATGATTAATATCCTTTGGGGTTAGGTAGCTTCCACAGCTAATACATCATAAATGTATTTCACATCCAAATCTGTAGTTACAGTAACTCAAAGTAACTGGAATCTTTCTATTACTAAAGAATTTGACAGGTTAAATGATTTCTTAATACTTCACAGCTGGCTGATACACCAAAATCTGAAAGATATGAGCATGTACTGGAGGCATTAAATGATTACAAGACCATGTAAGTTATCGGTACTTTTTGTTTTAAATGTTATTTGCCTATTTAATATGATGTAGATTAGAGTCTTCAGTCTCCTTTGCTCATTCTATCTGATAATCGCTTTGGCTGCAGATAACGTTTGAATACTGTTTCTATTTCAAACTATAACATTACATAAAATTTTGAGTGGAACCTAGATCATGAGGAAAAAAATTGTTTTAACTTCCATCCTCTTTCCACTTCACATCCTGTATTTGAGAGTGAGGATTGTGTTAGGGGAAAGAGGGTATAAAATAGCATTAGAATGAATATTCTGATTTGCATAGTTTTGTTTTGCATGTACACTGTTATTTTAAAAGTTGTTTTCCCTGGGATCAGAATTTTAACAATTAATTTAAAATCATCTAGGTTTATGTCTGGAAAAGAAATAAAGAAAAAGAAGCATTTGTTTGGCTTGAGAATTCGTGTTCCTCCTGTGCCACCAAATGCTGCTTTAAAGGCTGAAAAAGAACCAGAAGGAACTTCTCATGAGTTCAAAATTAAAGGCAGAAAATCATCTAAACCAATCCCTGATGTCAGGTAAAATAACCCAGTCATTTTAGCAGTGTTGGGGTAAACTGGGGTACTTAGGTATATTTTTGGTGTCTTCAACAAAGGCCCTTTCATTGTATAACATATTTTTTTTAAATAATGGTAAAGGTGGATGTCCTGCCTAAACTGTGACAGTGGACTATTTGTGAGAGCAGTGTCTTAAAACGAATTTAATTAGCTTTCTCTTAGGATCCTTCTTAAAAAAAAAAAAACCAAACCCCAAAAAAACCCAAACTAAAACAAAAATCCCCCACCAACCAACCAAAAAAAACCAACATGAAATTTAGCAGTAAGAAAAATAGAAAATATCCCAACTTTGCTGATATTTGGGAAACAATCTCTTGCCTTCCTGGAGCTCTTGTGCAATAATCTAACCAGAATTATGACCATAGAATCATAGAGTCTTCATGGTTGGAAAGGACCAACTTGTATTAGTAAATGTGCCATCATATGAATAAACAACTGATCATATGAATAAACAACTTTAACACTTGTTCATTCCCCTTCAACATTAGGGAGTCAGTAATGTCATTAGAAAGATCTTGTATCTATTTATGTTATTCTAGAGGCAAAAATATATACCTGAAATTTTTGATTTACCAGAATAACCTCATTTAGTGCAATGTCTTAGAAATAGATGTGTAATCGTGTTTTCATTGCCAAAGGAAAACATGTATTCAATAAAAACTGTCTTCAATAATACAGGACAAAATATTAATTTTCTTCTAGGGAATTAAGTAATGGTATAGAAAGAAAGGGGAAAAAAAAATCAGTAGGTCGTCCACCTGGTCCCTATACAAGAAAAATGACTCATAAAACTCCAGAGTCATCTCCTCTGGTAAGATTTTAGACATTTTATTCCCCCTTCCCCTCCCTCCCATGCCCCCACCAGATTATAATTTTTGAATCGTGATATTCCCCCATTCACCCTCAAACAAAATTGATACAGCAATTAAAACTTAATTTGAAGTACTTTTTTTTTTCTTTTCCTCCTCAGGATAATGAACCGGTTCCAGTAATAGAGAACCCAGCCTTGGAATTGCCCTGCACTGTTGGGTAAATTAAAAAGAAATTTAAAAAAAATCCCTGTAAAACACTATAATACCATGTCATTTATCTGTTTGCTCAGTTTTTAATATAAGATTATTTTCATTACATGGCAACCCTGTTATCTTGTATATCAGGAAATCTGATGGAACTGCACATTCATCCAATACCTCAGATGTGGAATCCACAGGTGCTGCCAGTATGAAAGAAACTACCTCATCTAGCATTTCCAGACATTATAGGTAATTATTTAATTACTCTATCTGCTATAGAGATTAATATTTGCAATGTATTCATTTTACTAAAACTTTCTGAAAGGGGGGACAGGAAACAATTGGTTCAGAAGTATTTCACCCTTAAAAAACAGAAGTTGCAGGCATCCTACAAGAGATACCTTGCTAAAGCATGACATGTAATGTTCCAAGTCTGGTTTCTTCAGACCTGAGGTTCTGTTGTACTTTCAGTCAGTTCTGAATCTTTTGACTAGCTTCCATGAAATCTGGGAATTCAGGTAGTTCTAAAGAAATTATAGTCTAACAAGATTCATGAAGATAGATGCTTGGATAAGAGACCCAAATCAGCAACCCACACTTACAGAAAGTCAGACAGTTTTCTGTGTCCTAGTCATTGCCAGTGCTGTTCTTTGGGTTTTTTTGTTTGCCTTTTTTAGTTGAAGCTTTGGCAAAACAAAGGTATAAGATGAGGTAGGAGCTTGACTTAAGTTGTGATGCAGCCATAGTAGATATGAAATGGAGGTAAGAGTATTGCAGAACTGGTGGGGCAATAAATAGAGAAGAACTGAGGATACTGCGAAGGGGTATAACATTGGGGATGTGGTGATTCACTGGGATTTGGAGTAACGAGCAACTGAGATTCAGAGTAGAGCTTTAAATTGCATGGGGAAATCTAAAGAAACAGGACAAAAGAAAACTAGTCTTTATTAGTTCTGCTTACAACACTCAGGGTGAGGGGTTTTTTTGTGCTCATTAACCACTGTTCTTTGTTGATGTAGAATATGTAGTTAAATTACATTTACTGAGAAGAATTAAACTCCATAAACACTTCCTAAGCTTAGTTTTCTAATAAAGGCCGCAAAAGAGCTGACGTGTACCTTGAAATAATTTTAGCAGCTTTCCGTTTTGTAGATTTGTATGTTCGTGTTCAAGAATAGTGAGCATGCTGTGATTTTTCTCCAGTCAATAGAGCATGAAAAATTTTTGGCATGGTCTTCATCCATAAATTATTAACTACAATCAACTTTTCTGCAAGTAAATTGTTACTTGAACTTTTCCCTCTCTCGAGTTTAGCAAACGTAAATTTCTCTTTTATTCAGGTACATGGTTCCTCAGTCTACTTATTTTGTCTCCTCTCTGGTTTGTGCTATCAAGTGCTTTCATGAGTCATTTTTGTGTGCATTACTGCTACAAATAATCTGTCTTCAAAAACTCATGTTTACTTTAGACTTCTGAAATTGTTACCTAAAGGCTTAAGTCACTGTTTTGTATTTCTGCCCTTTATTCCATTATTTTTTTTAATGTTAAAAATATGCCCTTTTTTCCTCAGAATGTTACATAAGTCTTGAACATCAAAGTTTGCATACCACTTAATTTAGGACTTTATCAAACATGTTCTAGTATGTGCAAATTATAGATGTAGGTTTTTACATAAGGATTTATATCTTGGACACTTGGTTTATTCTTCAGTAATGTCAGAAGATTCTTTTTTCATTACCAGATATAAATCTGTGTAAGTTTTGGATATACATATTTTTCTGGCCACTTATAATAAATCTTCACAAAGTCATGTGTAGTATAAAAAGTAGTCATGTAGAATAGATTTAATAATATCTTCTTTTGTATTTCAGAATTTTAATGTATTGAGATAAATGCAGCTTAAAACCATGCATAAATTAATTTTTTTTAAAAGCTGTATTTTTAATTTGTAAATTTAAGCACATTTGGTGCAGACTTCTCTCGACAGTTTTTTAAATTTGCTTAAGAATAGGGTTAAGCTGTATCAAAATAGTACTCTAACATAACAAAGCATAAGTTAATATCATTTAGGTAACTTCTCTGACATTTTGTTAAATTAGTGTAATTTTCCTTATGTAAATAATTCTTATTTTTCAAGTGTCATATTAATAGTCATCTATCTATAGGCAACAAGTATTTTTATCTGTGAAAAATAGAATGAAGAAGTTATGAGTTATATGCTTTATCATCAGTTATTTCCATACATTTTGAATAAGTTCCTTGGAGTTAATGCTGGTTTGTTGTTTGTTTTTTTTTAATTTTTCTTAATAGTTTATCTGACTCGAGAAAAAGGACTCGTACAGGAAGAACTTGGCCTGCTGCAATACCACATTTGAGAAGAAGAGGTCGCTTTCCACGAAAAGCACTCCAGACTCAAAATTCAGAAATTGTAAAAGATGATGAGAGCAAGGAAGATTACCAGTATGATGAACTCAATACAGAGATACTTAACAACTTAGCAGATCAGGAGTTGCAGCTCAATCATCTAAAGAACTCGATTACTAGTTATTTTGGAGCAGCAGGTAGAATAGCTTGTGGGGAAAAATACCGTGTTTTGGCTCGTCGGGTGACGCTTGATGGAAAGGTGCAGTATCTTGTGGAGTGGGAAGGAGCAACTGCATCCTGACTGTAGGACTGAACATTATGTTCACTGCACTGTCATCTGTAAGTACAGTTCATAATGCAGAGCCACGAGAGAAACGTATCTTTAAATGTGTTTCTAAAAACAAAACAAAACCAGTTTAGCCTTAACATGTAATTGTTATCATTACAGCTCTTGTGATAAAGACTTATCTTTTTAAAATCTGATCTGAAACTTAAATTTTTTAATCTGAACATTATTAGATTGTTTTAGGTTGGGATATTTTGGGTTACAATTGCTTAAAAATGTGCATGGTGTTTTTTAAAAAAAAAAGACATTTTCTAGAGAACATTCCATGGATACAGTTATTGTGATTTAGAGAAAATATTATGTAGATAGCACAAATCTTGGAAAAATTTTGGTTTGTTTTCTTACCCAAATGTTTGCAGAAATGTATTTCTATTTCAATACTTTCTAGATTTCATAAGTGCAGTGTATATAATGCCTACTGAAGACTGTAAAATACTGAAGTTTTCTTTCAAACAAAGTGTAAAAAAAAAAAAAAAAAAGAAAAATATATTGAGCCTGTAAATTGCTCTGTGACCAGACTTCATTGTCTTCTTAATATATTCTTTGTGTGTGTGCGTGTGCGTGTGTATATACATATGTATATATGCACACACATACTTGTGCGTGTATATATATGTGTGATTGTGACCTATGCAATACAAATTATGGGATTGGGCAGCTTCTGAGAATACATCCCATAATTCTTTTTTCAGGAATAGTTGCCAGTATTCACACAGCAGCATTTCTTCTCAGGCTTATTGGGTGCTGTTGCTTTCTGTGTACTAAGGAAAAGTGTCAAACCAGTGCAGCGTGTTCTGGCAATGGGTGCAGTCATTGATGTTCATATGCTGTAGGTAATATAATCCATTATTTTCCATGGGAATTAACTGTTAAAAAATAATTCAGGATCTGAACATTTTTAAATTAACTCTACTAGAAATAGCAATTTGAAAGCTATTGTGGCACACTGATTGTAAATTTTGTGTCCTGGTTACAAACTAAGTTGACAGGAGTCACTCACAAGATTCCTATATATCAGTAAAAACAGTCATATTTTGATAAATGTGTAGTATGAACAAAGTATATTATTGCACAGGGTCAACAAACAGTTTGTTGCCATTTGAAGTAACATTACTGACTTCTTTACAACATTACCTCTTTTGTTTCTATAAAATGTACCAAGATTTAAATTGATAAGTTTATTTTACTTTTTTTAAAAAAGAAAAAGTCAAAAAAGTATCTTGCCAGTATTAGAGGTTTTTTTTTCTTCGTCTGCTACTTTTGAGGGGGTTTTAGCCAAAGAGTAAACAGAAGAATATTTTTACTTTGGTGGATATTCACTGTATTGCATAAGGTTAGTTTACTTATGTGCTTACAGTTTACCACCAAAATAAAATTATGTAACATTTACAAATGACAGAGTGGTTTAAAGTGTACTGCCTGGGTTAGTACTTATTTATTCCATTACTTGATTATTTGACTTTTTCTGCTCATCTTGAACATCTTGAAAAGGTGACTTTTTTCTTTTTCTTTTTTTTTTTTTCCTGTCACCTTATAGCCAAAGGAAGCAGAGAAAGCTTTTTATCCTGTGCTTGCTTTATGGCTGGCTGGGCAATATTAGCTTTATAAAAATGCTAATTAAAAACTGCCACTTCTGTTTACCTTCACTAAAATGTGTGGTTTTTTCTCACACCCTCAGCTATTAATTTAATGTTGCCTTGCCTGTAGCTGCAATATTTTGATAACACAGCAACTTCATGTTAATTTTTGAATGTTTATATCTTGGGATAATGCAAAATGTAAAGCCTTTGTAACCTTACTCACACCATCTGTATCTGTCTTTATTGTTTCACTTTATCCAAGTCCTTTAATTCTAACTGAACACCAGCAGTATTTTTCGTAAAGTTTCATTTAAAGATAAATATTGGAATGTACTTGGGGTTTTTAGGGGGTGGGGGGAGAAAATATTTGTCAAACTTAAGCTGTCCATAGACTTAACTATTGTGAATGTCATTGTTTCATTTTATTATGGTGGTTGACTTGACTCTGATGTTCAGTTTGTATTTTTGGAGTTGCTTTTTTCTTAGAATTAAAAGACCAACATTAAATGTGTGTATTTTTTGAGAGAGAAGAATGAGTTTTGATTCTGTATTCTTGTGAAGTACATACGTGATGGCATCCTTCCATCCGTTGTTTCTCTATCTCGAGCTCTCCTGTTCCTGTTGTGGAGACACTTGCCCTGCACATAGGCACTAACTAATGTTCCAGCTATGCTTGAGGGATGCTTTGTTACAAGATGTCATGTACTGGGAAATGCTGCAATAGTGCTGCTGAAGATACAGCTAGAATAGTAATTAAAGCACACCTACAAATGCCTTTCTCTCATTTTATGTGAATTTCATTGTATGTAGTAATGGAGTGTCTAAAGGAAAAATACAAATGTTGCTGTATGTAACAATTTCATTTTGGTATGACTTGATCATTGTAAGTATGCATGTGTGTAAATATATGTAATTCAACTTTGTTGTGGTCACTGATTTAGAAACATTTTTATGTGTATCAGACTTAATATTTTTCCATTATATGTTATTTGCATTACAGTAGTAGTTAGGTACGTAAAGGCTCTTGAGGCTGTTCTAAAAATGTAGGCATCACATGAAAAAGACAGCAAAGAAACAATGGCACATTACTGGTCAGAACTGTAAAATAATCGTCATAACAAACTACTTGTCACATCATTGTTCTCAACAAAAACTTCAAGAGGAATTTTGAATAAAAATTATGCTTTTCTATGCATAACAGGTATTTTGAGTGAGATTACAAAGGAATTTTGAAACATCTCTGTGTGTTATGTGAAATGAAAGTCAATACTTTGATTTAACACGAAGACAGAAATAAACCAAAAAAGGCCTTGAAGGTGAAGACAAGCAGTTTGTCTAGAGAGTAGGGGGGAAGATAAGTAGATAAACAGAAAAGTGGTCATGTCTTTGGAACATCCTACTAAAGTGATCTTTAGTGTTATATTTTAAAAGGGAATCGGTGAATTGAGATGGAACATGCCAAAGCTGGAGATGGAGCAAGAGTCTGAACATGGTGATAAGGATGAACTGGACAGGAGCATCAGTTCTGTGTGCAGAGGGAAGAGAATGAAGCTTGCAAATGCTATGCAGGTAACATTTTCAGGCTGTAAACTGTGTCAGTTTTCTAGTTCCCATACATCTGCTTCAATGAAAAGTAACGCTGCAGTTAAGGGTATGGTATTTTCTAGAAATGCAGAAAAAGGTTTTGGATGGCAAGTTGTTTGGTTGATGCTGAACTTAAGCTGATGGCTAAACACCCAAATGGTGGTGTCAGATCTGTTGGCATCCCTGGTTTGGTTAGAAAAACATAGTGATGTGTGAGGAAAAAAAATTGGAATTGTCAACCCAAAGTTTCTAGAAAAATTCATTGCTTTTTTTGTTAATTGGATCATCTATAGATGAGGTATAAAGAAGAGAAAGATGGGGGAAAAGAGACTCCTTGGAGTCCCTGAAGAAAGTTGAAAGGGGAATGACCATCTTTTAGAAAAGATAGTGCAGGATGATAGAAAGACAAGCAAAAGATGAGTAGAAGCTGTGCAGAGTCTGAGAATGAGCTTGGAATTTGATGCTTTTGCTAGTCTTTCACTCCTATTGTTCAGCAGCAGTGAAACAGTACATTTTTGTATTGTCATGATGTTTTTGATCTGTTTTGCATTTCTTAATCCCTTAATGTTCCTCCTCTCAGCTAGTTTATCTCTGCTATTCCTTTAATCAGATTTTTTCATATTCTACCATTGAGACGCATATACCGTAACATCAACAGTTCTGATTTTCTTTGATGACAAAACATTTTGCCTTGCAAATACTAGTTTTTCAAATAGAGCTGTAGCTCATACAGTTCTCTTCATATCATCTTTCTCCTAATCTGTTTACTGATAATCTTTTCACCATTGTGTATTTCTTTTTTCACTTGTTCTGATTTGTTTCCAGCTTCTGAATTTGCTAATATTCTGTTCGCTTCCCATTATTAGCTATTTTGTGTTTGGCATTAATTGACTTGCATGTGGTTTGGTGTCCTCGTCTTCTGTTTACTTCATGTCCAGTGTGGTAGCATTAACTTGCAATCTTGACATCTGTGGTCTTACTCTAACAAGCTCATTTGCTTCAAAACCTTCTTTATAGCAAGAAGCTAATTAATAGTTCTATTTTGCTCTAAATAAAGTTTGTTCTTCTGTAAGCCCTGTTTCAAAGTACTTGTTTGTGCTCTGCCATTCCCTAATGAATACTCGCAAAACTGTTGCTGTTACTGCATTCACTCGTGATAGTTACTTATCTGCTGCATGTCTCATTCATGAGCATTACTAAGGTTGCCTCTTTTGTATTTTTCACCTGCTTGCTCTAACTTGATATTCATAACTTCACACATTAGTTGTATGATGGCAGCAACTGGAAAGCAGGAAGATAGTAAAATTCTAGAGATTATCAACGATGGTTGGAAATTCAGGGAAAGGGAAATAATGAATGAACAACTCAAAAGGTTTTCAGGCTGTAGGATGTTAAAATATATTTGTAGTGGTAGCAGGAGGAAAAGGTGAGACTGAAAAGGGGAAGAATATAAGGTAGAACTAAGAATTAAGATAACAATGCAGAGTTCCTTGGTTAGGCAAAGTGATGTTTTTTGTACAAAACCCACTCTCGGAACTGTCATTTCTGACAAACTCACTAGGGAGGCTAATATGTATATATAAATGTGTAATATATATACTTATGTGTAGAAATACACAAGTCTGAGTAATACAATGAGAAACGAATGTATTTAATTACAGAGGGAGTTTATTATTTTTAAGGAAGTTCTTAAGTGGGCTGTGAAATGCTTATTAAAAAGATAGCCTTTGATGGACTTTAAAAAAAAAAAAAATTGTTGATTCAATCATTGCCTTTTTTTCCTCCCATGCTTTTTCTTCTGTGCTTGTGGTAATGAGCCCAGGTATTGTAGGTGCTCACCTGCCTCACAGTCATTCAGAGGTAAGTGCTGAAGCTTTAGAATGGGAGCTCCTATTTGTTTTGCCACTTGGTGCCTGAGCCTGCTTCCTTCTTCCCAGCCTTGTGGTGTCATCTTGTGGAAGAGAAGTGACTGGGAAGAGTGATTTCAGGAGAGGAGCATAAGGGAATAATGGCTGAAGTGTGCTCAGGGCTTTGGAGAGGGTCTGGTTGTACCCTTTCCCTGTCCAGAGAATGTAACCAAGAGTCTTCTCTTGAACTGTTTGAAACTGGGATTGATTGAACTGTCAGAAGCTTTTTCTATGGACAGTTATGGGTATCTTCTGACTTGACTTTGACTTTACCACTCCCTGAAATCTTCCAGCATAATAGAAAAATAACCTTAATTAGATAGTTAATGTCAGGTCCTTTAACATAACATTGAAATAAAGATACAGACTATAGATACATGCCTTTAGAACTTTTCTCTTGGCAACTCTATGCCTTCCTTACACACCTGTATTCCAATTTGGCAGGTAGCTGATGGAAAGTGAAGAAGGATATCTTGTTTCCAGAAATTTGGTACACACTAAGGGAAGAAAGGGACTTTTGAGCTCTATGGGTTCCGAGTCTCATTAACTGCCCTCAGCTATACCAATTGATAGTATGAGAGAAGATGATGTAATTCAGGTGCTTCTGATGAGACTTCAGCAATGTAGGTATGCTTACTATTAATTTTTTAATGACTTTTACTATTAATTTATTTTTATTATTTTCATACTATTTTATTACCTTTACCTGTGATAAAAATCAATGGTTACCTTAAGTAAATTGTTAGTTTTGAAAACAAAACCATACGATAAGGCATATTTTGATCTGCTCTGCAATAATTTACAAATATGGTGCTCACCTCTGCACTAAGCATTCCTCTTATATGAATAGTGAGTTTCTGTGAACAGGGTACTACCAGAGCAGCGGGAAAGCATGGAAAAGAAGGACTTAACATAAGGCATTTCTCAGCAATAACTGAGTTGTCTCCTGTCTGCACTAAAAGTTGCTGTGTTTTAAAATGAAACAGCCTCAAAGAGAATTGTTCTTTGAAACTAGGGAATGCACAGGAACTGTTAAAGATATCAGATAGAGTTCAATCTACTTAGTTCCAGGCTGTCTCAATTAACTGCTGGGGATAATGAGTCTTTAGGACAGATAGCTGTGTAAATATTTGTTTTAAAAATACGCAGGAAAAAAAAAAAAACACAACAAAAAGTAATTGCTGTGGCTGATTGAACGAAGTTTTTAACAAGGTAGTCTTAGCACTGTATCGCACGGTCATGGACTCTGAGGCTAATGCTACAACCTGACAGCCGAGCTGAGCTGAAGGAAGAGCCGCACTCTGGAGTGCGTGAGATGCAACGGACGTGTGCCTGACTGAGGTACACAAGTGTTAGACGGTTAACACCAGAGATCCTTTAACATAACATTGAAATAAAGATACACACTATAGATCTATGCTTTTAGGAAGAAATTTAGGCAAAAAGGTGTCATTTCTCACAGTGTGCACTTTGAGAGACCAGTAAAGGGAACTGGTTTTGTCGAAAATGGCTTTTGATAGTTTTCACTGTGCATGTACCTTTTCAAGTCAAACTACTGTTCCTTCTACAATTAAATTGCCTAATATCACAACATAACATTGTACCACAGTATTTTATGGTATCTGCTTCATCAACTCAAAACACAGCACAAAAAGGAAGTTCCTGTTTCATTATTTGAACAATGTGGTTAGCAGGCTTCCGGACAGGCCTGGGTTTCTCAGGAGTCTTATGAAATGGTAAACAACCTCAGATTTGTCATCTGTATTACTTGTTTAAGCTGGAAAAAAAAAACCTCCAAAATTTTGAGCTTTTAGTCTCAGGATCTTGTGTATTCTCTCATGAATAATGTGAAATCATTACATACTAGTAACTAGTAGTAATTTATATTATGGATTTCTTAATTGCTACAGTTCAGTAATCTGTGATACTACTTTTCTGTTTTCCTTCTATTTTTTCCTAGGTGTTTATTTTTAATATGCTGACTATACCTAATCAGAAATGAAAATACTTATATTGTGAAATAAATTGTTTCTTTAGAGGGGGAAAATATAAGAATTAATGGAAACACTCAACAGGTCATCAGATGTTACTTGATATTTGCTGCTGGAAAATATACTTTTTTTTTTTAATTCTTTTCAGTTTCATGTGACTCACCTACAGCTGTTAATTGGAAACACACAAACGTGCACACGAGTTAAAACAGTATATCAAGACAAAGTACCTCCTGTAAAATCCTTTCTAAAAAGGGTTTGTGAGGACAAAGGTGGGCATTGGGTTAGAGCACTAGTGTTTTTTGAGTTCAAGTGTCAATTTGCTGCAGTCTTTCTGTGGTATCACAAGTTTATGAATTCCCATAATTTGTTCCTTGGGATATTTCCTCTCACTTTTTTTTCAGGTGAGAAACTTGGGGCTTGGTTTAGTTACTAGCAAGTAGTACTCAGCTAGACAAATAGTTTCCCACCTGGGTGCTGACTTAATATAAAGCTGTCTTGATTTAGGCTGGCCTGAGGGTCTTACTGTCTCTTGCTTTGAACGCAGAACTTTACTAGTCTCAGTAGTATTATTGACCTCTGCTGTAATTTTGCACAAGACAGTACCTGCTGTTCTTCCCAGGATTACTCCTAACTTTATTGCCTGCATAACTGAAGCTATGCCATTCTGTGTGTCTAATAAACTACAGGTGTTATACGAACATAAAAATTAAGTTGCAAATATGGGGGGGGGGCAGGGATTAAAGCTCATACCTCACATGCATCTGATAACTTCAAAACTAAATGTATTTTGTTACAAAGATCAGAAGTTGGTGTCATTCAGATCTGACATCGGTGTAAATCTTAAGTTTTTTGCATTGATAAAGTTGATCTTGGGTTACAGTAAATAAGAACACAATCTGAACACTGCAGGAGGAAGAAATGAAAAAGCTGCATTACTAAAAATAAAGTTCTTGTTAGCTTAGCATCCCTGATCTTTTGCAGCATTCCTAAGTAAAGCATTTTCATTATGAAATGAAGAACACAAACGCAGGTTTAAACTTCATTTATTGAAAATCTCAGAGTTTTGCATAATTTTATTCAACATCTGCAAGTCTTAAAACATTTTAATTCTGAATAAAAAGTCCATTAAGAAAAAAATTTAGATTTATATTCTCCTTTGTAAATTTTATACAATCAAAAGCCATCTACTAAATTTTATTTAGCTACACATTTAAATATCAAATCCTTCACCTATGAGAAACGTATTCCAGCTGCCAAAGTCAAAGTAGTTACCTTTATAGTTATTCCCTGTTTCATTTTCTATAATGAACCTTGAATGGGGAGAAAACACAGTCGGAGCTCTTAGTTGCAAAACTCTGCTGACAATTGTTGTGTTATTTTCCTTCTGCCAGAGACAGCTATTTGTAATTGGAGAAACTGCTGCAGTTCAGTCTTGTGTCTTTGATCAGAGAAGTCCATGTTCATTAGCAGCTTATGCTAAAACACCATACTATTTCGCCACTGGATGTATAACCACTGTCAGAGGGGCACAGCAGAGCAACTGGGGAACCTAATCCCTTGACGTGCCCTTGGAAAACTTGGCAGAGCTAATCTGTTGGAGGTCTAAGCTGAAATCTAGAATCTAGTAGCTTTGATATAAGAGGTAGGTGTCTTAGTCACAGCTTCACAGAGCTGGTCCGGCATTTTGCAGATGGTTTGTGGCTTCACACGGTGATGCAAGTGAAGATAGATCTCCTCTTCTAGCAAAAGAGGCAGAGCCCTAAGAATCTTATTTACCTGTCCTGAAGGGACCTGATCAAAACCTTGGTAGTTGACTTCAGTGAGCTTTGGCTTAAGCCCTGATGTACATATGTGGTATATTGGTACTGGGTGATGTACAGGGAAATGGCAGAAAAATATTTGCTACTCCAGCAGAAAGAATTAATTTTTCCTAGACTTTGTCCTGATCACAGAAAAAAGCTTTGTCACTCCAGGCAGTTTAGAATAGAAAGCATCATGTGGATAAAGAAGATATGCAGAACCCTAAAGGGAAACAATCTTACTTTGGACACAGCTTTGCAGAGCCTTTGGAGCCCTCTTTAAAAAGTTCTGTGACAAATAATACTTTTGCCTATAAAAACTATTGTTTGAAGTTGAAACTGAAGTGCTGTTTCTATGTACTGTAGCCCTTGCTAGCATCTGGGTTGGACTAGATGATCTCCAGAGGTCCCTTCCAACCCTATGATTTTATCTGCTTCCTTTGAACAAAGCGTTTCTTCATGCATCTATTGACCCTGATTTATCTCCATAAAATAATTTTAATCACAGAGTCTCAAAGTTGCAACTGTGCTGTTCATACCTAGATGACCCAACAACAGGCACAGTACTAATACATACGCTTTTTTTAAAACATTTTTTAAAAAGTGTTTTTTTTTAAGAAAGTGTTTTTTTTTAAAAAACACTTTTGTGATGAAATGTAGTTTAACACATTCATACATGAAGTTTCAGTGACTTGGCACGCTGTAAAAATTACAAACTGAACTGTTAAAAAACATTGTCACACACCAGGCATTTTGGCAAAAATTCTCCATACCCTCACTACACTGTTAAAAGCCACTTCATCCAGAAATTATAAATTACTGATTTGAGGATTGCTTTGCCTTAGTTAAGTGATATTACATCTTCAGCTAATCCTAAAATTTGAAGCCCATACTTCCTGGTCAGGTAATTCATGCCTTACTCATATAAATAGCTAGATATAGAAACACTGCTCAGATGAACTAAGTGTACTTACAAAGCTAAGACTTGTGAGGGTGAGCAAAAAGGGAAAGTTTAGGCGAACAGCTTTGGTTTTTCATGCCTGTGTAAGTTACCCTATTAACTGCTACATTAGCTATAGAGGTAATAGACAAAAACTAATAAAAAAATAACTTGGCAAGAGGGATTTTGAGACTACAAAAATTAATGTTCAGGTAACATCACATACTGTGATACACTCTCCTCCTTCCTCCCCCCTCTTATTAAAGGGAAAGAATAATATGA
Source organism: Alca torda (assembly GCA_008658365.1). NCBI lineage: Eukaryota > Metazoa > Chordata > Aves > Charadriiformes > Alcidae > Alca > Alca torda. The sequence continues at coordinate 16,229,548 of CM018087.1, read as the reverse complement.
GAAATGACTTCTTGAAAGTTACATAAGGTTACAGTAACTAAGAGTTCGCAAACCGTACTTCAAGGTGTGTGTACATTTCTATACCATGTAGTCACTTGTCTCTTAAATCTCATGTAACAGCCAAAAAGGAGAACAGGGTTGTACAACTACAGGACAGAAAAATTTATGAATAGAAATCGTACCTATTTTCTCTAATTCTCTTCAACAATGACTCAATTTCACATTGATGGTGCTTTTTTTAAAGTGCTGATGTTAGTCATCTGCATATAAAAAGAGTTCTCATTTTGTTCTTGCAATAATACCCAGTGTTTCTCCATGATTTCATACAACAAAGGCTGAGGATTTTTAAAAGCATGTAACTTTGAAGATAAATGACAGTAACTATGGACTACCCCTGTAGGCCCCAATCCTGTAAACACACTTAGGCACACATGTAAATTCACTCAATGTTTAACAGCACATAAACCAATGTCTAAGTTACCATTTAAAGTTTTATGTGAACATGAAAAAAAAGATAGTATTAACATTTCTTTGCATATGCACCAAGCATCCCATGTGCTATGCATAAGTTAGTCATTAACAATCATTAACAAATGCTACAAGTACAAAAAAACAGTTAGTAGTTCTTGCAAAAATGGAAGAGCTTGGGGCAAGGCATTCTGTCCATGTTAAAAACAAAAAAACAACAGGAACATAAAAACCAACAAAAAACCCACCAAAACAAACAAGTCCACCAGCAAAAAACAACCACGAAGCCCAACATGAATTGAAAACCTGATGTCTACTGCCTGTTCAAAAGAATCTGAAAGGTCATGGTGTTCCTTTTTTTTTTTTTCCTTCTCTTTACTGTAGTAGTTTATTGCTTCCCCTCTCCCCCCATACCTGTTATATTGTTATGATCACACTGGATATTAAGTTCTACTTTTCCTCTTATCTTCAAAGAGACTTTTCAACATGTAAACCTGAACAGCTGATACCACCACCATTACTCCCAAGTTGACCATGGACCAGAAATTCACTCTGTCAAAGTTGCTTTCTTGTATATTTCGGTCACGAGCCTCAAATGCTCTGAGCAGGGTCTGAATCTGGACGCTCTTGCTTAATCTGGCTTTGACACTGTTGATCGATTCCTGGCAAGTAACAAAAGAGTATTTTTAGAAGAGAAAAAAAAAAGAACACCTGAATTAAATGTATAGCTTGCAACACATACAAAATATTAATATTGTATTGCCACCTATAATTTAATTTCTTGCCAGGTAGTTAATTTCACTTTAAAATATATACCTCATCACAGAGTTTTCATTAATTTGTTTAGCCTGTTTATTTTACATCACCTAAAAAGCCTTAATTAACATAGCATTAAGGTTCTATAGTAATTTGCTTTTTCCCTTTTACAGGCTAGGGAGGTGAGAGAGAAATCAAACCTAAAATTGTTTTTTTTAATATTCTGTGTATCTTGGGCAACTATGATTCCAAGTATTCAGACAGTAAAAAGCAGTGATCTCTACAGAACTAGTCTCAAAACAAGTAATGTAGTAGTGGATAAGTGTAGGGTTTTTTTTCTGCTCGATAATCAAATTAAGGCACTTTTAAATGCAAACTACCATTAGAACTATAGCTGTAGCAAAAGAAAAGTAGTACAGTAATGTTGTATTCCCATCTTCTTTTTATGCTTTCACTGTAGTGGCTATAAACTGCTGCTTCAGCTTTGATACTAAAGCAGAATTTTGACAATAAATTGTGAATAGGACAAGTGGAGGTCCTACAAAGCACACGCAGTGTGTCTCAGGGAATCAGAGGAAGTACAGGAACGTTCTGGCCATAACAACAGCAGCTCAAGACCTACTCCTTATTCTGCATTTACAAAGTCAACACCTGGTCTTCTAACATGTTAAAGTTTCATCCACAACATAATAGATAGTCACAACCTAAAAGCTGATCTCATGAAGTGCTGATTTATGTTCTTGATATTATTATGGGACTCTGAAGTAACCTTAGTGAGAGAAGAGTAATGATGTGTGCAGTAACAGGAGGCTATAAATTAAAAAGCAAACAAACAAAATCCCAAAAAGGTGAAACCCAGCAGTAACATTTTCTCCATGGATGTTTTCTCTGTTGCATATTTAACTAATATTTCAGAAGAGCCATTTTGGAAGCCAAATAAATTTATAATTATGCTAAAGTTCATATGTTACACAATGAGGAACATCATCACCATAAAAGAACTTTAAAAAAATAAGACACAATTCCCCATTTTCCCCACCAAATGTGTTGTTATCTTGAAGTTAAACTACTAAGTGTTTATGTAAGTCATCACAGAACTTGCAAGTAAAGTAATAACTTAACATTAGTATTTGATGCCATTGTTTACTTAACTTTACAAAAAATCATAAGATTTGCAAGGCTCTCAAATAAAGACAAGTTCTACATGTCTTTTTCTTTTGGAAGAGATAGCAGTACGTACACAAGTAGCTATAAAATCCATTCAAGTATTGCTTGTGACTAGTGAGAGGGATTTTCTTCAAAATTTCCCCTATAAACTTTGTTTTTTCTAATTTTCTTGATTGCCAATTTTAAAGAAGATCTGGCCAGGTTTTCACATTCTGTATTTGGTTTTAACTATTTAGAAGTGTATTGTACACCTATAAAAGATCATAAGCATTACGTTTGTGTTGTTGTTTAAGAGTCTGCATTTTGATTATTGCAGTAGATAGAACACAAACAATGTCATTCCCTACACCAGTGTATTCAGTAAGCATTTGTGGATGTTGGTTTGGCTTGGTTTTCTGGGGGGTGGTTGTGTGGTTGGTGTTTTTTTTTTTTTTCCCTTTCTTAAGATACCTGTTGTCTGTAACTACGAGCAAACAATGGCTTACTGCATCCTACCCAGCACTAAGAACAGTGGTACAGGAACACCAAATGATCCTCTACTTCTACAGTAATGTCAACATTTAATGATCATGAAAGGAAACAGCAGCTTTGACTCAGCAGTAGTCTTCATCCGACATCAAATAAAGTTAGTATAAAGTTTAAGCAAACTTTACCATTCATAGAATGTCTGCAAAGGGGAACCTGCAGCGTAGTACAGATTAACTCCTGTCCTGCTTTTTTGGGGCAAAAACCTCATAAGGTAATGTATAAATTATTGAAGATAGAAATACTAATCCATCCGCTGGTTGGGGAACTTGTGCAAAGATGGGAAGAGGCTAACGCAGTACTTTATTTTTAAACATTGATAAAAATCTATGCATTGGTTCCAACTACATCATTAGGATTAAGTGATACTTTAATACTATAAATATTCATTTCATTGCTGCTAGGGAGAACTGTCCCATTTTAGCAGTAGGAAGGAAGGAAGCTGAACTGGAAACAGTAAGCAAGCTAGGCAGTGTCGTCTTGCTGATTCAGGGTCTACTCTGAAAATATTCTCAAGTTTCTGTGTGGAAGCAAGAGAGCCATAACGTTCATGCATCAGTAAAAGCAATCCATGGAACTGGAATAGTTTCCAGGATGATGCACCAGACCAAGGCAGAATGGCTGAATGACATTGAGTTTTTTTTCTGTATGTTCTTACATTGAAGAGAATTAAAGATCAAATACTAACCAGAATGTCTTCCAGTTTCATATCAAGGAGATCTGTGCCTGTAACGTACTTCTTCCAGTCTTCCTGATCTTGTCCGTCGTCTCCCATATTGTCCAAGATCAGTTCAAAGAAAATCACCTTTTCAGAAATGGTACTGAATGTGTTGTCAAAGCAGAACATGTAATCTCCATCTTCTGTTTCCACCCTGTGTATATGAGCAAAATGTCATTAACTACACTACACTTTTTGCGCTAGTTCTCAAAAAGTAAGTTTTTGTAAGCAAACTTTCCTCTTTCAGACTGACAGTCATGCACTTAAAGTAATTGGATATGCTTTTTATATAAAAAAGACACATTACAGATTGCACAGTCACAGCTAAACAATCCCACCGACTCTAAAGGCTTAAAATAATGAAGACAGTGGCTTGCTGTCTTCCTTTATTGGGATATTGGGATTTTGAATCAGTGTTAATCATTACAAAAAAGCTATCATATGAATGGAATTCTTACACTCTATAGCAAAATTAGAATAATTACTAGATATTTTGATAAAAGGACTGGAAAAATAGGGCACTTTTTAGCTTATTATTTATATGACTGAAAAGATCTTTTTTTCAACTCCACAGTAATTATTTTTGTTCACTGACCAATAACAGCTATCATGAAAACAAAAACATCCTTCACTTCATGGTAAGATCTGTGTAAAAAGCATTCTGTGCTTAGTATTTAGTAATTGGTATTCTCAAACCGTCCTCTTAGAAAGTCTTCTGTAATTCTAAGGAATAATAAGTACTCAACCTTTATTTTAGTTGTATTTGTTAAAGAAACCAGAAAAGTATTTTATGTAACATTTGTAAGTTTGAAGATTTTAAACTTACGTATGAACTCCATCTGATTTTCTTTCATCAAAAACGAGAGTTTCACCTTTTGGAGATAGTAGATGAAAATCAACATCTAATCCTGCTCCATCTAGAACCTGTGAAACAAACAAAAAACCACCTCCAACCAGTGGAATTCCTGTTTGCATTGCTGATGGCAACATTTTTAGGGAAGGCAAACACAAGGAAACTGACACAGAAACAATCTGAAAGCTGAATCTGCTTGTATGAGTTCACACCAAATTAATTGGAAACAGATTAAAAGCGTGTTCAACCCAAAAGTATTTTAGCCATTTCAAATCTTAAACTAAATAGGACCTAATCATTCTAGGCTGGGCTTATATTGAACCCTTCCCTAATTGTTTTTAAGAATGCATACAATTTTATCGATGGGCAGGTTAGACAACCTGTAAGACTACCAACAGATGGCTAAATCTAGCATTTCTATGGCAGACATCGATGGGTAAGTACCAGCGCTGGTTCAGTGGTAGAAATTTTGTAACAAAGATCTGTCACTTTTATGTATATACACATATATATAATTGTACAAGAACACAATCTACGCGGTGTCATCCCTAAGATCTTTTTGTTGGGTGAATAAACAGTGTAGAAGACAGGATTTAATGTTTTATGTCAATCAAAGCTGTACCACAGACCTTCTCACCTTTTAATGCAGACTTAAGGTCTGAATTCTCACAGGGCATTCTCATTTCCCAAAGGTAGAGGGAATTGAAGGCATTTAGCTTCCCAAGCTCCTAAGTGTATAAGGTATTACAAAGCTGTACTGCTTTAACTGTATCACCACATAGAATGGTAGAATGGTTCAGGTTGGAAGGGACCTTAAAGATCATCTAGTTCCCACCCCCCTGCCATGGGCAGGGACACCTCCCACTAGACCAGGCTGCTCAAAGCCTCATCCAGCCTGGCCTTGAACACTTCCAGGGATGGGGCATCCACAGCTTCTCTGGGCAACCTGTTCCAGTGTCTCACCACCCTCACGGTAAAGAATTTCTTCCTAATATCTGATGTAAATCTCCCCTCTTTCAGTTTAAAACCGTTACCCCTTGTCCTATCATTATCCCTGATAAAGAGTCCCTCCCCATCTTTCCTGTAGGCCCCCTTTAGGGACTGGATCTGTAGAAATTCTCTATGGGGAAGGTAGTAACTGTGTAAGGGGGCAGAGGGAGATCGTTCTTAGGACGTTACTTAGGTCCATACTAGGGGATTTTGTTTGCTTGTTTTCCAGTGAGCTATTTGCATATAGCAGTCTGCTCCTGCTGAAATTGAGGGCAAAGTTTACACCGACTTAAAGTGACGCTGGAGACTTACCAAAAAAAGAGAAAGGACAAGGAAAATAAGTAGCTAACAGCTGATCAAACTGAAAACCACACATAGTGATATACCTTTAGGGATATGACACTATCTAAGCACCCGGAACAAAACTGTATCAGCACAGTGTTTAACGCACGATGTCTTTGGAGAATGACCTGCATCTCTACATTAAATATTCCTATGCTTAAGACACTAACAATCCAGGATAATTAAGTACAAAATAGATTTATTTCCAATAACATACAGAGCTCCTTTTCTACATGTTCAAATAGAAAGATGAATCGTTGCTGTTAGCAATAGTGCTGAGAAATTTATGCCTGCGTAGAAATAAATTCACCGTTATACGTTTGTTCTCTCTAGAAGAAATATTTTATTTTTTTTATGATTAAAATAAAATCCTACATGGTTAGTGCAAAATAAACTCCTGCTTTGCTTATAGAGAGCTCTGAACAAAGCCTGAACACATCAACCTTTCCTTTTCAGTTCTGTATGTTATAATGATTAGAAAATAATCAGGATTTTGAGTTGGGAAACGGGGGGAGGGGAAGGGGGTGTGTGTGGAGAGAGAGAGAGTTCCCAGCCAATTCTGAGGCACGGCAGCAGGGTGGGAAAATACTCACTGTGGCTGTTCTGCTGAAAAAAAAAAAGTATTTTAAGGAAATAAAGAAAAAAAATAAAGGCGGCCGAGATCTTTTCCAGAGATACCTGGGGAACTCGACTCTTCCCAAAAAGGGCATCACGACCTTAATGTTAGTCCAGAGAAATAAGGCTGCTTTTGCAAAACTTTCACCGCGGAGGTAAAAAGGCGTTTTCCCGCAGGACGTGGGGGCAGCGGGGCGGCCTCCCGCAGCCGCCGCCGCTCGCCGGGGCCAGGCCGGCGGGGCCTCCGGGGCCACCTCTCGGGCAAGGGCAACCCGGGATGCCGCTGTTTGCCCGAGCCCTGCTCGCTAGCCGGGCCTTGGAGCCTCCGTTAAGGGGAACCGGCGGCCGAACCCACCTGGTACTCCAGCTCCAGCGAGGCCTCCTTGCGCATGGGCTGGTAGAAGCACTCTCTGCGGCCGGCGGGAAGCGTGAAGGTGAAGTCGCTGTCTAGGGAAGGGCTGAACTCGGCGGCGGCTGGCGGCGACAGGAGCAGCCCCAAACACCCGAGGAGCAGCCCGAGCCACGGTACCGGCACCATCGCGGCGGCGCGGAGAGAGGGGCGGGCGGGGCCGGTCCCGCCCACACCCCCGGGGGCCGGGATCGGCCCCCGGGGGCGTGGGCGGGACCGGCCCCGCCGCGCAAAGGGAAGTGGGGGGGGCTGCGCATGCGCGTTGAGAGGCCGGCGGAGAAGGCGGTTCTGGCCTCTTGGGGCCCGCGGTTTTTGAAGTGGGGTAAGGAGCGGGATCTCTGGATTCCTACGGAGAGGGAAGCAGGGTGCTAGGAGGGGGGAGGGCTGCGAGGCGCGGCCGCTGTTAGCGACGCGAATCTCCTCAGGGCCCCCTCTCTCCCTTCCCCTCGGGGGGCAGCGTTGGTTTCTCTGGCCGTTTCCCGTAAAAATACCTCAGGCCTCATTTGCAAAGTGTTATTTGCTGTGGTGAAGGCCTCCCCCCTCACCCCCCAGCTTAGTCGCTCTCCTGTGTGCTGTCAAGGCCTCACTGCTTCGATTTTTTAATTTTTTTTTTTTAAATTTCGCTGGTCAGCGAGGCACGTTTTGCGTATTGGTTGTGTATGTGCTGTTACCTCTCTAGGCACCCTGCCAGTTTCAGGGGACTTCTGAAGTAACTGAGGTGCGTTGTGCAAGAGGCTTTTGGCAACCGATGTGCAGCAGGTTTTTCCAGTTTTCTTAAAGTGTTGATTCATGCAGCTTCTCGTACGTGAACGCTTTTCCTCAAAAAAAGACAGTTTGCAATTTTGTAATTTTTATCCAGTGAATGTGGAAAGAGGTAGCGTGCAAAATGTATGTTTACGTTGGGAAATTCAGTATTTCCTTTTTAGTATTTTTCTCTTTTTTTCTCGTTTCCTTTTCAGTTTGCCTTATTTTGGTGTCTTTAAAAGTATCTTTGCAAGTAGCATTCACTTACCTTTAACAACGTTTTATTATTAAATATTATTTTAGTGGCATGTGTGGTACCAATGGAATATAGTACGTGGACTTGCTCTAGTAGTGCTGCTGATGAAGGCCTGCTTGTAAACTTACAGTCATTGCGGAATCAGCTGAGGAGAACTGAAAAAAATCTACAAACAGTAGAGGAAGAGCTTTCTAGGTATGAGTGCGTTTGGGAATGAGAACGGCCAGTGTCTTGTAGCGTAAATCTTACACAGCGTAATTGCTTTATTGCAAGTAGCTCCTTTTGTGCTTTTCTTTTGAATACTCTCTATGAGCAATTTAAAAAATAATAAAGAAAAAGTGGTGTAGCAACTTTTTTCTCTCCCTTGTAGCACTAGTACAAGTGAACATTATGGCCACTGCTTTGATGAAGCTGTAGATTTCACTCTGGAGGACCTTGTACAACCGACTTGCAACCATCAAGGCTTTTCCAACCATAAGAAGAATGCTGGTAAAACATCTTGCCAGGATTTTGAAAGAAAATCTGAAGTAAATATTGTACTTCATTACTTATTTTTATTACTTTGGTTTTCTATTCTTTGCTATGTTTAGAAATATTTTTTTGCTTTTAGGACTAGGAGTTGATACTCTCTAGTATTGGGCAATTATATCAGCAGAGCTCTTAAACATAGTATGATTTGAATACGTTTGGTTTGCAGTTTTCATTTATGTACATATTGCTTACATGTGCACATATATAAGTGTGTGTGTATATATATGTAAAAAACTTCTTTTCATGTCTAGGCTTACACAGTATCTACAACTTCTGATAAAACTGTGGAAGAAAATGAACATCTTAAGGAGAAGCTGGATGCCCTTCATGAGCAAAATGCATCTTTGGTTTCTCAGAACCACTACCTAAAGAACAGAGTGGAAACAATGAACTTTGAATTGATGCAGTTAAAAACAAGAGTATGTATCTTTAGTGTATTTGTCAAAAAGAAAAACAAACTGTGAACCCAAAAAACCACTCCAGTGACCGTGACTTTTGAGTCTCTAATTCCAAGCAGAACATATTATTTTTTTGTCTTAACTTCATCTAAATTTAGTATTTAAATTTTAAAGTTTAATATTCTATTTTTTCATAATATTCAGCATTAATCTTGGAACAGAATAGTTTGGAATCTATCTCTCAATGAGCAAAACGACTATATTAAGTATGAATTCTATCTGTTCATGTTCCAAAGTTTAATCTAAAGCTAGTAAGTCACAGAATGAATACATTATGTAAGAAAATAGTTCAAGAATGTATTTTGTACTTTTCACGTGTCTGAGCTACATTAAGATTAATGTGAGTAATAATAGCACAAGAGTCATCTGTCTAGGAAATGAAAAATGTTGATCTTTCAGGTTGAATTAATATTGCTATTTTGAAAAAGTGAAGGTGAGTTCGAAGGAAGTATTGGATCTAATAAATCATTACTGATTTAGTATATATTTGTATGTGCAGTTTGTTTCAGGACAACTATATTCTTGTATTTGGTTTATATGTAACATTAGTAAAACATAGCTATGCTTGATGTTTTTCATTTAAGAAATGTTATCTCCAAGACAGTACAAATAAGTAGATAAAATGTTTGACTGTCTGGCACGGAAAGAACAAATAGTGGAATTTAAACTTTTGAGGAAGAGCAAGAGACAAGATCAACATGTAAAGAAATCACTCTGCTAGACAGCATATCGCACTGGAGTGGTGCTGAGGAGCTGGAAGGATGTTAAATGAGCATAAAATTGGAGGTCAGTTTGTGTAAATGAACAAGCACCTTCTACAGTAAGGTTGAGAGCACTGTGTCATTCAGTAAGCAGATTGTTCTTGTGCATCTCACCTGAAGGTATACATACAAGTGTTAATGAAACCCCAAATATGTTTGTATTTCAGATTTTTTATCTTGAATCGACTTTAGATACACGTTTAGTCAGCATTCCAAAGTTGAAAGAACAGATTGTAAACTTGGAAGCAGAAGTTTCAGCTCAAGATAAAATTCTGAGGTAATAAATGTACTTTTAAATCAACATTTTATTGTGGTCTGCTTGCTAGTCCAATCTCTTTTTCGGAATAATGTAATTACTGGTACTGTGTGGGGTCATGTAATCTGAGGCTTGAAACTTTTATTTCAGAACCACTTATAGGAGGAGGAAGGTGTTTTATTTTGTACTGAATGTACGTCAAGAAATGGAGAAAAAATAATAAAGGCTGGTAAAAGAAACCAGTTTATGATGCAGGCTAAAGATGAATGTGTCCTTATAACTGACTAAAGTGATTGTATGCTACATGACTGCATATCTTCTGTAGTAAACAAGCACACATATTTTCAAACATGACTGTGTAGCATAAAGGCTTCTTTCTTCATGAATATATTCATGAAGGCAAATGGTCAAATAAAGCTAACATATACAGTGTGCAGAGGCTGTCAAGGAAGACGTACCTGGCTGTCAGTTTATCTTACAACCTCGTGCTATGTAATATTCAAGTAATATCTCAATAGTCTGTCTTCACAAAAGAGGTAAAAATACTTATATTTAACTGATATTTTAGTGTTGTTTCCCACGTGTATATCCAGACCAGTCATACCTATTGCCAGAAAAATGGTGATTTCTATATTCAGATCTCGTGATGCAAAGTCAGCCATCTGTGTTCTTGGCAATCATGACACCTGATGCCTATCGATGACGCTTGGACACCACTCCAGGCTGCAGACATACTCCTGGGGAGTTTGGAGACTATGGGTGTTTCAAACCTAGTTTTGAGAGTTGCAGTGTGTTTGACTAGCTCTTCTCAAACATCGTGTGCAGAAAAGAACAGCAGAAATCTAGTTTCTTTACAAAACAGTTCCTATTTTTTAATTATGCTTTGTTTATTTGTTAGAGATGCAGAAGATGAACTGGATCAAAGACGGAAAACAGGAATGGAAAGAGAAAACACATTGCAAAGATATAAAAAAGGCTATAAAAATCTGAAGATGGAGTTAATTGAACGAAGCAAACAAGGAAAGAGGTAGCAAAGTAATTTTTATGAACTGAATACAGAATAATAGTGCATAAGTGCTTATTTCCATTGGCAGATGTTTACTTTGTGGAATCAAATTATTTCTCTGCTTTAAGGATGTTATTTTTAAAAAAATGGGGAAATTCAGTGTGAAAATACTTATTTAAATAGGCACTTTTTAAATCTTGAAATTTGCTGGTAGTTGCAGGCTGATATCGTACACTAGTAACCAGTTTATCACCTGTTTTTTCCCTCCAGAATAACTGTATACTGTAATGGAGAGCTGAAATGTGTCCAGAACATGTTTTTCCTGAATTATTTTTGACTTTGTCTTGCAAGAACCTACAGCGTATGCTCAGTACTCAGTATTCGACAGTACTGAGTGCTGTATTTTTGTGTTTGGTGTGAGGAAAGTGATAGAAGCACAGGTATGCAGTCTGTTCAGGACACCCACCACAGGCCACAAAAATTACTGCTGTTCAACGACATTTGTTTCTCTTCCATTAAGGGAACTGTGGGGATAAGGCAAGTGCTTCATCTAAGTACGGCCTCCCCTCAGATAGGTGTTTCTCAGTTTGAGGACCGCTGCCTGTTTGGAGATGGCAAAAGTATTCAGAGAAGGGGATAAAGGGATTTCAGAATAACAAACAAAATAGTGTTAGTCCAAAGCACTTCAGTTTGCTTGGCTAAAGAATAGCAAGTGGTTGTAATTACTGACTAAAAGCAAACTGTAATAATTGTTAATAGTAACCATAACATCTTATGTTGCCTTTAACACCTGGCAGAAGCTCAGTTTTAGTAAAGGACAAAAACATTTACATTTGTATCTAGTAACTAAGTACAGCTAGTTCCAGCCCCACATGCTCTGAACGAACAGTGAACATAAATGAACACACTTCTTCACCAATAGTGCAAGTGCCACAGTATTTCTGTTTGTCTAGCTGTAGGAAGGTTAGAGGTAATTTCATGGGTAGATAGGCAAGCCAAGCAAGGGTTTTGCATTCAAAAGGCTCAAGAAATGCTGTTCCAAGTCATCAATTCAGTTAATTTTTGCCCCAGGTAATGCAGGTAAATGAATTGGGCAGGTAGGAATAATTTTATTTATTCCTCTCATTTCTTTAAAATTACATTTTGGAGGTAATAGGATTGCATATGGTAACTTCCAGCAGTTGAAGGAAATTACCTAACCCTCCCAGTAGCCACACAACCACTAGGCTAAAGGAGGCAATAGGACAGGGAAATGGGAATTGGAATGGAATTACAACACCCTTTTCAACAGTACCGTATAGGCAGGTAAGATTAAGGGTAACGTAAAAATGTTCTCTCAATTAAGTTGTGCTTCTATCACTTTCCCCCAGAACTTCTTCCCTAGTGAGTAATGATAGGGGAAAGTAAAAAAGGGACAGAGGCACAGAGTAATAAAGCAAAATAGCAGGCAGTCTGGGTTGCTGCTTTGAACAGTTGCTCACCTGATATCATCCCAGTCTCAGCTTCCTTTGCTATTGTTGATGCCACTTCTCCAGTACCCTCCAAATAATTTATCTTTTGATTAGTTCCTGTCAGTCTCACCATAATTCCATCACGAGAGCTCCTTCAGTATCAAAATCTTTTCTAGTTCCCCTTAAGCAGTTTGGATTTTAAGGAGCATTGCTATCTTCTGCTTCCTTATCATGCATGCTGTCCCAGTCCCTGAAACGGGCTTTTACTGGTAGGGACAGGAGGATGACTTGAATCAAAGTCTTCTTGAAGGGGAATCAAAAGTGTTTATTTTTACATTCTTAGTCTTACTGGAATTTTGTTTATGTTAATATGCAAAAATGATATTTAAGATTAATTTATGCCTCATGTGAAACTTTTTTTTATCCAGGCCTTGGAAAGCTGGAAAAGAAGCTACCCAGAGCAATTAATTTAGTAGTCGTTTTTAGTAACTGGAGGACATAGTTACATAACGACTGAAATTTGTGATTTTTAAAATTGGTATGCTTCTTTGCAGAGCAGAACAGCAAAGAAATGAAGCTTTGTTGAACACAGAGGAACTGACAAGAGCTTTCAAAAAGTACAAAGAGAAAATGACTGAAAAATTAGAAAAGGTAAGAGTTTTTTCTTCACTTGTTTTTGCCATGCTATTAGGATTTTGCTTCTTTCAGTAAGCTGGACAGCAAGCAGCAGTGGGTTCACCAGTGGGTCAATTTTTTCTGCTTGTTGGTGGCAAAGTCCTAAGAGAGGTGGGACAGGGTAAGCAACTGTTTATGGTGATAACTTCAGTTATCCAGTTTTAAACTGTCTTCACACAACCTGGACAGTCTGCATCTTTGAGGTATCCTAATACTGCTGCTGTTTCTTCTGTCTTTTGCTTGCCAGCTGGGAATTTTACATTTTAAGAGTATATATGATCCCTTTTAAAGAACTCTTTTGACTCGATCTGTGTAACCTGTTAAATGAAACATGAGCTAGAGAAGAGCTAAGATGAAAATGAAGTCATCTCTCAAAGTTCCAGCGGTCAGAATTGTTAATGCTTCCTGCCTTGTGGGAGGAGAAAATACATGCCTGAGACAGCTCTTACAGAGAATATTTATTTGATTAGACTTTTTTCCTTCTTTCCAACCGCAAATATGCCCTAAAATATTAAACCAAAATAATATTACTTTTTTCCCCAAATGGCAGAGAAAAAAAGAAAACTTTGCCCCTCTCCTTTTCACAACAGTGAGCAGTGACCTACAGGCTTATCAGAAAGAAAAAAAGAAACAGCACAGTGTTTATAGTATTCTTTAAAAAAAGCCTGTTGGCATGGAAGCTTAGATTATTGTTGTACAGTAATGAAAAAAATTGCCTTTTAAGGTTAAAGCTGAAGAAATAATCTTGCAAAAACGTTTAATTAATTGTGAAAAAGAAAACGAGAAGTTGAATGAAAAGTGTGTCAGCTACAGAAAGGATCTAGACATCCTAGAAGAGCAATTAAGGTAACGCAAAGGCTTTTAAAAATCTCTGTACACTTATTTGAGAATAAATTGCATGTTACAACTATCACTGTGAACACGCTGCTCAATTCACGTAGTTCAAACCAAATCAGGACCAGCATCAGTGAACACTTAATATCAATATCAGCAATACAACAGATAAACCATAATACTAAACAGGTAAAAAATATTAGCATACACTTACAAATTTCTAAATTCTGTTCTGTAACTAATCCTTAAAAGTTCTAATCCCACACGCTGCCACATATTCACAGTAACAAGCAACACCCCACCAAGCCTTCTGGGAGCATAGGTTCCCTTGCTCGCACGCTGCTTCTGTGGGAGATGTGGGAACTCTGGCTTTATGTATAGCTGTTCTGCTGCCTGCAGCCTGCCAATGTACCTGCCAGTGAGAAAGCACCGTGTGAGTTCATTTACACCACCAGGTATGAGTCCCTACTTGTTGCACACCATATTGTCAGTCCCTAGCTAGAATGAAGGATTCACTTGGCATCCAACGGGGAGGCTGCACTCAGGCCTGAACAGAGGTTGTGATGCTGGCTGGAACTTCTGGCAGTGTCAAACCAGGTCTTGACTGCTACTCTGTTTCAACTCCACGGTCCTTTCCCACTGTTAAAAAATTTCTGTACTCCTTGTATGTGTCTTTTTCAAGCTGAACCTCACTTTGTTTCAGAAGTCTTTTGGTAATTGCCTCATTAATGAGGGAAGACAACTATCAGCTGGTTGTCTTTAGCATTATTAGGTTCGGATGAACATCTTCTCGGACAGTTTTGGGTATCCCATTCACACGCATTTTGGGTATCCCATCCACACCCGCATTCCTGTATAAACAATTGTTCTTCAGGCCATTTTGGCAAAGGTGGGCAGCGTGTGAGCGCCCTTACCATAGCTTGAGCCTATTTAATGGCTCCCTCCTGCTGATGGGGATCTTGGCCCTAGTCTGCCCTCTTTTCTCTGCTAACTTCCACTGGGTTTGGCACTCATCAGGACCTTTGCCAAGCTAATTCAGTTTGCTAAATCAGCAGGTACTTTAAAAAGTGAATAATTTGTCATGGCCTAAAAATGTAATTGTCTCACTGTACAGTAAGATGTGACGGGAGAGAAGAAATAGGACCCCTCTCTCTCTTGTTAGTAGCAGAACGTTTGACTAGCTCAGTACTTATCTTCAACCATTGTCAATTTAGATATAGTTATGTAGTTTTTTTCTTCTGTTCTTAAACTATCTTAGCTTCAGCAAGCCACCTTGATCTCTTTCCTAGTAGTGACTCTGCTGGTAGTGCTTAAAACTTTATTAAGTTCCTTAAGAATGAGCAGTAGTTTATTCTTTCCTTTTGTTTGCTGATAGCCGTTTGCATCTTGGTCCTTAAGAACAGTGTAGGCTTAGTAAAGCAGTGAAAACTTTTCTATCCTTTGTAAAGAGCTAATCCTAGATTTCGACAGGTAAACTAGTGAAACAGTATAGTTATGGTGTGTTCTGCTAGTACTTTTAATAATGAAAATTCTGGTCTACTTCTCTATGTTAAGCTATACCTTTTAAATGGACATACTTTTTTTAGGCAATTAAAGGAAGAGAATCATAACACAAAAGAAGGAATTAAGACTCTAGGGGCAAAGAACGTTGAAATGGTGTCAATGCTGACTCGGTCTGATCAGAAGATCATTGAGCTTGAGAATGAACTTAGTGAAAAAAAAATAGTACTTAAAGAGAAGAATGCTCTAATAAGTGAAAATGCAGAGCTGAGAGCACTTACTGCACAGCAACATAACCACTTGAAATTATGCCATCAGGAAATTGAGGATTCAAGGGAAGAGCTCAACATACTAGAAACCATTATTTCCCAGTTGTGTCTAAGTACATCTGAAGAGGTACTGTAACTGATACATCCTTACAAATTGTATTATGTGTCTTAAACGATTCTAACCAACATTACATGGAAATCCTGTTCTTGAGAAATAATCTGAGTAAAATATCTTTGGTTTTCAAGATGCATGGGTGAAATGTTTTCTTAATTTAAATATTTTACTTTTGTCTTCTCATTCAAGAACAAGGAATAGGTGCTTTGAAATGGATTAACCAGCAAGCATTTAAAATTACACTTTCCATTTCTATGTTTTATGTATTAATTACTCAGACGTAGATATATTATCTAAAATGTGATGATGTCCTATTATATGATGCTGAGATGCTTCTCAGTAGAACAGTATGGCATTTCCCATATGGCAGACACCTTGTGTCACACAGCCAGAGTTGATGTGTCAACCTCATGGAGAAATTAGAGCAGGACAGATGTTTGTAGGAACATTTTATTGCTGGGAAAGAGAAAGGTACACCTTCCCTGACTGCAAATGAAATGTTTTATCAGGATGAACCCTGGCTTATGAGCCTGAAGCTTGTGCTGGTGAAGTTTATTGCTAAACTGAGTGATTGGAAGAGTCATGTAAAAAAACAAACAAACAAACAAAAAAACCAACCCCAAAAAACCTACCAAAAAAACCCACAGACCACCACTACCAACAAAAAAACCCCAAAAAACCTAAATTTGTGAACTGACTGGGGTTACTGGAGAAATCGTAGGAAGGGCTAGAGACACATATGAGGTCAGGAGTACGGATTGCATCACATATCTTATTTTTGAAGTATATGTGAGTAGCTGTAATGAAGACAAAATCGGAAGTATGCTTTCTGTGTGATTTTGGAATTGCGAAGGTGACCTCTGCTGAAGACAATACAGTAATTTTGTATAAAAATGATGTTTTGGCTTCTTGTGATCATACACATTTATTTGAAAGATTAATGGAATATTTAGAAGCCTTCTGTAATTTGAGGAGAAAATGGTATTAAATGCAGCCATCAAAATCTGAAAGGAAGCATGATGTGAGAAGTTCAAAATGCGCAATTACTGATAGTGTCTCCATTTAGTTAATTTTTCACAGCAAAAATTTTCGTGCTTCAGTACCTGTACAAAGATATCTAAAGGACTGGGCTCGTTGTCAGAGGGCCCTAATGCCTATCATTTCTACTAATGTGCTTCAGTACCTGTACAAAGATATCTAAAGGACTGGGCTCGTTGTCAGAGGGCCCTAATGCCTATCATTTCTACTAATGTGCTTCAGTACCTGTACAAAGGTATCTAAAGGACTGGGCTCGTTGTCAGAGGGCCCTAATGCCTATCATGTCTACTAATGTGAGACAAACCTGCAGCGTTCTGCAAGCAGTTCCTTGAGAATAATTTTAAAGATCAAGTTATCCAAACTTGTAGCATCCTGGCATGTGTGTCTTGAATTTTATATGCTAGTATAACACATGAATTAATCATGCTGTGAATCAATAAAAAGTCAGTTTTTTTGCATTGATCTTGGTTTTCCCTTAACTTTTAGTTTAAGTGGCACCACTTGAAACACCAGCTATCCAGTTCCTCAACAAAGGAAGCTCCATCTGAATCTTGTGAATCAAATAAACCTTTGATTGCAGATCTAAGGTATAACTTTCTGGTTACTGAATTGTGGCAAGAATAGGCAGGTAATAAGGTAGTATTGGAACTAGCATGTAGAAAGAATGTTAAATAATTGTCTCCTCCTTTATAATAGCATTAAACTGTCAATGAAAGAAGCAGAAGTTCAAAAGCCTTGTGCAAACTTAACTATCTGTAATGGAGCTGGGCAGCTTTCTAATGATAATGAAGGACAAGAAAATAGCAGGTTATGTGGCCTGGAAATGGAGCCGGTCAAATTGATCAGAAGTCAAGGAGGTAAGCCTACCAAAAAAGCTGTGCAGTTCTGTCTGATTAATACACAGAATAGGAGGTTTTTGGTGGGGTTTAAATAGTTTTTATAGCGTTTTTTGTAATATATCTCTATGAGTTAATAGTTATGGTTTGGTTGAATAGGGAGCATTTTGCCACCTTGGAATTCTGGAAATCGTCATGTTCTCAAGACACAATATTCTTCTTCCTTTTGCTAGTTAAGTTAGTTGTTCAGCAATATCCAAGCTACGAGTTATGTTGAAATAGAGCCATGTATTTTTTTTCTCTATACAGATTATGCTAAGGTGTACACATTTTCTTTGATTATTTTCTCCATGTCCTGCTGTTGTAGGATTTCTGCAATCACTTCTGTGATTACTGTTAGGACTGCTCCATGAAATTACTTCAGGGCACCTATATAATGATGCTGTCTTCAATTTTTTGTTTGACGGCGTTTTTTTGTTTGTTTGTTTGTTTGTCACAGCTTTCAGTTACATTACAGGGAAAAAATAAACAGTTTGTCTCTGAATACTGTATGTGTTAGTTCAATATGTTGTCATTAAATTATATTTCTTCTCTCTTTGGTTTGTATGATTATTTGCTTGAGTCTGGGTTTGTATGTTCTTTTATAAATTAATCTTTATTTTTTCTACTTTGAGAGAGGAGAAAATGTCAACAGTTGGAACTCGTCAGCAAACAATTTGAAAAGGAGAGGCAAAGATTCCGGAAAGAGATAGAAGCGTTACGCACTAAACTGACAAAAGCAGATGATGAGAATTCTTCTTTGAAGACCAGCATGGCTCAGAGAGCCAGTCAGTTTCAAGTCATACAGGAAGACCTATTGAAGAAGGCTTCAAAAACTAGTAGCTTAGAGAGAGAAGTAAGTTTTTAGCAGCACTGAAAAAATATCACTTTTTGTTTACTTCAGTAATCAAAGATAGTTCAGACAATAGTTATGGAAAAACTGCAATTGCCATATTAACTTTAAAATCTAGCTTATTTTAGAAAAATTGGAAATAAACTTTTGAGCAAGCAGAAGAGCTTAAAAGATAACAGCCTTAATTTTTTAGTTGTCAGAAATCTTGTTTTAAAGCTGATGTAGTTAGTGGACTTTACTACTACTATTTTGGTTTGTTATGTGGAAAATTATGCACAGTCTTTTTGCTGTGGTATGGTTGAATTAATGTGTAACCTTAAGAAATCAATGTTGAAGGAACAGTTGTATTTTTCCTCATTAAATGTTAGTACAGTTGCCAGAAATTAATATCATTACCAGAGTCATGACAGAAATTAAGCTTCAGGCCAACCACTCTTCCTTGGTTGAATAAGTTAAAGTGCTAATGTTTATATTCTGCTGCTAGTGTGTTTATGGAATTCCAGCGTAATAGGATTTGCAGCATTTCCTAATAATGGCCATAAATGTTATAGATCTGTAATAGCTAATTCACTCATATGGCACTGATAATTATCATGGATACATTTGAGGTAAATTGTCCTGAATTCTTCTCTGCAAGTAATAAAGTTTAATAGATCATACAAAAATAAACAAGCAAATAAATAAATAATTAAAAATACTAGGAAAAAGCAGTAGCTGAAATTATATTGGTGGTAAGAATGTATATACAAAGAATAGAATAAACCTGAAACAGTTGTCTTCGTGCTGGTTTGTGGCATATTTAATTTCAGATAACAAAGAAATCTTCTCAACTTTCTACACTTGAGAAGCAGTTGGAAGAGAAGACTACTGCTTATTCAGTTGCTGCAGCAAGAAATACTGAGCTGGAACAGGAACTCATGGTAAAATGCTCTGAGTGAGAAACTACATTTATGTAAAAAGACATAAATGGAGATTAAAGTTTAAGTTAAAACAGTATTATTCCATGTATTCAAAATGGATAGAGTTTCAGATCTGCTAAACAATCTGTGCAGTTTTTAGACAGTTTTTAAAAACTGAATCTTGTTTCAAATAAAACATCCCTTTTTTGCTGCTTTTGAACATGATAAGTTATTAATGGACATGTTACTTTTTCTTTTTGTGGTGATACGTGCAATGAAAATCTGGTCCTATTGAAATTGATTGTAGCATTGCCATTTATTTCAGTGAAATACATGTAGATATGTGAATAAAAAAGTCTTCTAAATGGTAGTAAGTGAAGAAGGTGACCTAACACTTGGAGCACTGTGAATTCTGGCCTGGGTATTGTTATATAAACTTTTATTGAGTTTTGAGAAGGGGTCTAAGGTTGCTAGAAAAAGAAACTCTTTATGTAGTCCCTTTCAAATAGAAACCTGCATTTTAAAGATTCCATCTATCCATGTGAACGTGGCATTCATTTTTGTCTTTGTCAGAACTTCCTTGCTCCAGTTGCTATAATCTGTGCCAGTAGTTCATCTTGGCAGACACCTTGTCTCTGTGTAGTGGCCGCATTTAGCAGCATTCTATACCTATGTTATAGTTGTGACATCCTTTGAGATGAAACATGCTGTGTATAACTTCAGTATTTTCTGTGTTGTTCTTTTATGAAATCTAGGAACTCTATCATCAAATAAAATGCTGCTTAATATCATAGCTAAATATTTTTATTAAGTCCTTTTTGTTGTTGCTGTTTCCTAGGGAAAAAACAGACGCATTCGTGAGTTGGAAACAACTATCAGCAAAGAACACGAGCAAATAATTTCTGCGTTTGAAAAAGCAAAGTTGGTTCACTTGGAGCAGCACAAAGAGATGGAGAAACAGATTGAACTAGTAAGACGTTCCTTGTGCGCTAGTATGTATGAGTGATACAAGTTACTTGGTAACTTTTTTACTATGTTAATGTCTTTGTCTTTTTAGTAATTTTGAGGCAGATGTCCAATTAAAAAGTTATATCTTCTCCCTGCATTTCTTGATTTAATTTTTTTAGTTAATTTGTCATTTAACACTACGCAATCTCATAATTTCCCTCTGAGATATTCACATCCTGTTTTCTGCTCAGCTGAAGAGAAATAGGGCCTACTGGGGTTAAACCATGACAGCTTCTAACAATATTCTCTCATTTGCTGAACGTCTGCCAGCCTGAACCTTATAAGCATCTGTGTTCAGGGAGAACTGGGGGTAAGCTTTTCAGTCTTTACAGAAGAATTCTGTTGCTTCATGTGATTAGAAATATAACCATGGCTATTTCTATCTGTTCAAGAAGCTTGTCATCTTTTACTAAAGAACGTATGCATGGCTTTCTGTCTTGGCTGATGACAGGCAATTACACTCTGCCTGCTCTCATTCTCTTGATTCTCCCGTTGCTTTAAAATATTAAGCATTGGGATTTCTTGATATTTTTAAGACTCTGCAATACTGCTGATGGCAGGATTGTATTTACTTTTCATTCTTAAAGTGATGAGTGAATAGAATTGAATGACATATTTAGATGCACAAATTCCCTGAAAAAGCTTATTAAAATAATAAATCATTAATTACTTATGGACAGCTTCAGGCACAGCTGGAGAAGAAACATCAACAATTTGCTGAACAAGAGAAAATAATATCTATTTTGCAACAAGATATTATACATAAACAGCATCACATCAAATCATTGGATGGGCTGCTGATAAAAAGCAGAGAGGTAAAGTTGGCTCTTGACTTTCTTTAACTGCAAATCAAACAAGTGACCGATAATGATGAAAAGCATATCCATAAACACATGGGAAAAATTGAAGAAAACTAAAGATATTTATGGTTTTGCTTCTTAATTCTTGTTTGAGTAATTGTCTGGATCTAGTGTAGTCCCCAGCTACTACTACTATATATTGTACAAACTTTAATGACCTTTCATTATTTTTTGTCTTAGCGTTCTGTTTATGCCTCTGGTTTGCCCCTTGGGCTTCTTGCTCTAATCAAAGGAAAGAGATCTGGATAAAGAACAATTGCATCTATTCTGCGCTAGGTGGAAAACCAAGAATGTTCTATTATGGCAATTCTTTTAATAATTCCTGCTGCTGCAGGATATGAAGGGACACCTATCAGGAACCAAACTCACTTCAGAGTATGATGTACACAAATAGAGTATACAAGCAATTGTGTTTTAAATACACTGATCTATTTTTTCCCGTATTCTTAGTATGAACTTTTATTAGTTAAATTACTGTTACTATATTTACATTTTGTTATCTTGAATAAAAATATATGTACAAACAGGAAATGGAAAATCAAAATGTCAAGAAAGATCAAGGACTGAAGGTGCTGAAAAATCAGTTAACAGAAGAAACAATCAAAGTTAGTAAGCTCTTTGTAATTTTCAATTAAGTGTTTTCAAGTTTGCAGTAATGGTGTATTTCCTTTTATCCTCTATAGAAAAACTATATTAAGGCTGCTTTATAGAAATTTGTCTCATATAAATATTTCAGAAGTCATTAGCCTGAATTCTTTGCATTTTTTCTTTTTTAATTAAAAGAGGTGTGGTGAAACCTGCAGTAAGAGATTATGCAATGCATAATGGCTTTATAAAATTACTGTAGTTACAAATCGGGCAGATTTGTGCTTGTACTCTTAAAGTAAAAACGTCTAAAAAAGATAATGTTCTGTAGGTTTTTGCTCTAGATATGACTTCTATTTTAGACATATGTGATATTATAGTATTGGTCATGTTTTTAGCCACCTGTACCTCTTCCTAGTGTTTGCCTGATAAGTATTTTCCATGCAGGACTTGCAATAGTATTTTAATAAATGATTGCCATGGGGTGATTTATCACAGTCAGGTTTCAAATGGTTTTAAATCTTCAGGATATCACTAGGAGAAGATATTGGGGACTTAGCTGGTAGCGTGCTCTTTCTGAACTTGTATTGGACCAGTTTTCTATCAAGTGCCTTTGTAGTATTTGGGGTGTTTTCCAGAGATTTAAAATTAGGACCTATTATTGCTTCTTTTCAAAAAGCTCTTGGTTTGGGTAGGGATAGAGTTGTACAATCCAATATGGTTTAGAAAACTGGTAGCATTGAAAGAAGACATTAGCCAATCTGCAGCTAAATTTGCCATAATTCTTGTTGTTGAGAAAAGTCTTAGCATTGAAACCAAACAGTTAAGTTTACTATGTCTTAGGATGTCTGGGGGTTTGTTCATTATAATTTTTATCTGTTCAAGATTATAAGAAATTTTTTAGAGATTACTCAAATTGAAATTAATAGTAAAAGGGTAAAATAAATTAACAGTGTCAACATTGCTAAAAGCTTTTCTTTTCCCTTTTGGTAGACCGCAGACTTTGTCTATCAGTGCAGAAAGGAAAAAAATGCTGTTTAGTAGTTTTCTGAGAGGAATTTTATTAAGATCTGAATGTTATTTTTGAAAAAGACTTGCCACAACTCACATGTGATGCTCATTCCAAATTTATTTGTACAATTCTATATGTAATAAAATGTGGTGGACTAATGATTTGGTATTGGGCATATGTTTGCTACTAGCTACTGACAAATACTAGAATATCTTCTCTTGACTGATAGTCTCATCTGATTTAAACACAGTCTAAAGTATTGTAATTTAATTTCACAAATAATTCTAATTTCTGAGTACTGTTACAGTTTTTAAGCTTATTATAACTTTCATGCCTGTTTTAATACTTTAGAAAAAAATGTAGCATTTCAGACATTTTACACAAAGATGTGTTTTAACACTTTTTTTAGACTAGTTAATAAAAACTATACCATGCAATTTTAAGTAATCTATTGCATTCAACTAGGTGAGACAACTTGAGTCAGCACTAGACGTATGTAAGGAAGAAATTGCGCTGTATTTGAGTCAGTCACAAGAAAATAAGGAGATGTTTGCAAACCAGCTCAAAAAAAAGTCTGAAGAGGTAACAGCTTGTTTTAAAAACTCTTCTGTACTGCAGAGAACACTTGTTATGATTTAATCATCAATGATTTAATCTAAAAGTTTGTCTGTGAAATAAGATACAAAACATTTGCAGCAGCAACTGTGACTAGAAGTAAGCTGGGAAAAGACTATCTATTTTGTGAGGGTAAAGGGGAAAATCATAACTAAGGAACACTGCATAAGCTCAGGGAAAATAAGTACCAAGACAAATGAATTGTTGAGAGAAGTAACAAAATCAGAATTAAGTGAAAGAAAGCATTATCTTGGAAAAAAAAATGGAGAGCACACTATTGCAATATAAACTTCAGTGCATGTAACTGATTTGTGTTTCAGGTACACCCTTCTTCCCCCCTTGATGGGGAAGAAATCCTGGGCATAAGAAAGTTTTTACTTCAAGCCCCTGAGTTTTACCATAATTTCCAGTACTACATGAAAGCAAGAAAGAATTAAGTTTAAATATTATTAGCATGAATTTTTATTTATGGGGTTGACTAATGACATGAACTAATTCTCATAGTAGGCTGTTGGTGTCAGTGCTGCCCTCCCTGCTGAGAGATAGGCTTTAGTCAACCAGAGATTACTAGACACTGTACAGGAGTAACTGGATGGAAATCTATAGCTTGTGTTAGGCATAAGCCTGTGATATTTACTGCTGCTTTCTAAGCCCTAAAATCTGTTGTTGTTATACTGCATATGAAGAGGCTGGATGCTGTGTGAAACTCAAGGGTAGCAAGTGAGGCTTTGTAATTGTGAGCAATGTTTTCATACATAAGTGACAGTCACTACTTCCACTTTGCGGTGAGCAGTTAGTGATTTTTTTTTTTTTTTTTAAAAAAACTTTCCTTTTTTCAGAAAAATCTTAGCATTCATCACTGAGAAATCAGGCCATTCAACATGCGACAAGTTAGGCACTCAGAATTCCTGGTTTTTATTGGCACAACTATTGTTACAGAGGCAGGAAGAAATAAAGGGGAGGACTGAGAACAAAATCTCAAGGGGAAAATGAGGACTTTGTGAGAAATAAAGTAAGAGGAGTGACAGAAAGAAAAGTAGTTCAGTAATTTAGAAGTGAAAAATCTTTGTTATATATGTTTTTAAAATATTGACTAGTTTAGGTATATTTAGAAAGCAAGAAGTCAAAAACTGGGGCTGGCAAGTTGTTCTTTCCTCACTTTATAAAGCATAATGAGATGTGTTGTGTACTGTTGAAACTATAATGCAACTAAATTCAGAGCCAGAAGTTTTATTGAATCATAGGTATAATTCTGTGCTCTTTAAGAATGAAGAGAATAGCTGATGCAAATACAAATAAACATGTTTTATTTTAATGGAAAACATGTATTTTCAGGTTCATTATTTACAGAAAGAAATAAAACTAAAAGATCAGAATATTCAGGATACAAGTGTACAAAATATTCTCCTACAACAAACTTTGCACCATCATCAGCAAATGTTACAGCAAGAAACTATTAGAAATGGGGAGCTAGAAGATAATCAAATTAAACTTGAAAAACAGGTACAGTATGCTGAGAAGTCTCTACATACAGACAGACAATTAAATGCTTTTATATATGTTTTTGTAATACCTTTAAAATCTGAATATTTCTTTGGTAATTGAGTTGATTGATAGTTATTATTTTATATATATCTAAAATATAGTTTAATGGTTTGTTTTGTCTTAAACCAGGTTCTGTGCTACTAGAAACTAGCTAGCATAAGAGTGGCCAAGTACTTGGAAAAACCTAGACTGCAATTAAGGAAAGGTGTATAGAAATTCAGAAAGTTAAATCTTGTATTTACTAGAAATATATGTATTTGTCTTTCAAATGCAACTGCAAAGGTCTATTATATATAGTCTAAAATTATATAAAATTTTAGACTATAAAGCAATCTGTTGTGTTAAAAACTTGCTATGTGAGTTGCAAGACAAGGATGTTTATTTCCTTAGTATGTAACTTAAGAGTACCAACACTTTTTAAATGCTGTTTTAAATAGGTATCCAATTTGGAACAAGAGCTTCAGAAGCAGAAAGCATATGCAGAAGATGAGTTGAGAAAGGTAGAGGAGAAACTTCGCCTAGCTGCTCAGGAAGCAGATAGAAACAGACAGAAGGCGGATGAACTTAACAGTACAATCAGGTAGGTTTAGAATAACAGAGATATATTCTGCGGACAGACATATCAATAAGAAGATTGTGGTCTGAAATGGTATTCAGCTATGTAGTCATACAATTCAGTCTCAATATGAGCATAGACTGGAAATTGGAAGGGAAGTTTCTAAGTAGCAGAGGCTTGAGTTTCTGGTACAAACTTCCAACAGAATTAATGCGTGTCCCAGCAACCTATTTAACCTTAATATGGCACTTCATAGTGCAATTCAATTCATAAATATATCAAGTTGCTTGTAATTCTAGATAGTAGATTCTAGGAGGGCTTGTTAGTCTTAAAGAATATGTGTTTTATTGTGAGAAAAGCCTACTTAACGTGACTTTTTTTAATTCCTATTTAATTCACAAATACTTGTCGCTTTTGTTATTACAAGGTTCATTTTGTTCTGGTTGCTTCTTCTCTTTAGACAAGTTAAATTGGAGAGGGATCAGTGCAAGAATGAACTTACTGGTATGGAAAAAGAAGTAGAGCAATTAAAACGAGATGGTGAAGAAAAAGCAATGCAGATAAATCAGTTGGATATTACTTTGGAAGAAGCACGATCAGAGCTCAACGAAAAGGCAAATGAGGGTAATTTCGCTATTTTGTTTCCCAGGCTTCCTTTTATCATGGTATTTCTCTATATGTATTGGATTAGACATTTTTGCTTTTTCCCTTGTTGTTTTATAATCAAGTACGCAAGAGTAAAAATATTATCATTTTGATGGAGGGGTTGTTATTTTTGTTTTGTTTTTTTTTTAAATGTGCTGGTAATTTCATATTTTTTAAAAGAAAGAAAAAAAAAACTACAAACAACTAAACCCACACCCACAAACTTTTTTTTTTTAACCTACCTTTGCAAATTCTCACTGTTGTGGGATGTACCTTTATCCCAAATGAAATGAATAAGTAGTTTTCCCTGTAAATTGGTAATGCAGATTCTTAATGTGGTAATCAAACAAGACACATAGATTTAATAAGGGCATATGATATTTACAAAAATTCAGCTCTTTAAAACAAACACAAACACAAGTGAGTCTATGGAAATATCAAATTTTCCATTCCCTGCTCCTCCATTTTATTTTACCATTATTTTAAACCAGAGGTTTACTAGCAATTCTCCTTGCGTGTTCCATAGCACTATATATTCAGTTACTATGTTGTCTCTGTACTTTCTCCTTGGCCAAATGTTTTTAGGTACATCCTCATATTTGAAGTCAATTATAGATTATGAGCTGAATAAAACCAGCAAATACTTAAGTGACATGAAAAGGTTGCGATATAACCTCAGAAATCACTGTTTTTCTAGATTTTGCTAAAAACAGTGATACTGAAAATTGGATATGACAAGTGCTAGCAGGCAGCGGTGTTGCATGAAGACCCTGACTTAACTGATGATTAAACATTTTGTGTTTTGTGTTGTGTGTGTGTAAAATAGTGAATCATTTAGAAGATAAGCTGCTTCAAAGTGAGACTTGCCACAGGGAAGCCTTACAGAAAATAGTAGAATTGGAATCTGCATTAGAGAATGCCCATGGAGAATTAAAAATCACTTTAACACAGCTTCAGGAATTGCAAGATGCATTACAGAAAGCACAATCTTCTCTGCAGGAGAAACATGTCGCTATCATGGATCTAACAACTGAGCTCAGGTAAGCTGGTATCTTTTCCATTATGAAAACTTAGTTTTAGTTTTTCCTTAGGAATGGTTTGGATGGTCTTTTTGCATCTTCTTAGCAACTCTCTATAATTTTTAGGTGGCTTGTGGCTGTAAGATAACTTAATACAGTAGCTCCTCAGCTCACTTTTAATTTCTAAAAGTGGTGCTCCATTCTTTATTGGGAATTCTGTTTTCAAATCCGCTAAAATTATTTTCTGAATCACAAAGTTGTGAAGTAACTGTAAGAGGAATTACTTTCTTTTATAGTGAAATTGTCCAGTTTCTTTTCTGACCATAAATTAATGATACTTTCTTCTATACTTTTCTTTTTTAAGAACATGTTGTTCTGATAACCAATTAAATAACTTGAATAATTAAGGTATTTGAAATTTCTGGAATATAGTCAACAGAATTATTCCATTTGAGTTTGATTTTTTTGCAATCAATTAGTTGATTCACTTTTTTTTAAGTAAGTAATAGATCTCATGATTTTCAAGCTGGTACTTGAAGCTAAGCAACTAAATGTGCATTACATAATTAAACATATGAGAATTGCAGGTATTGCAAGGGAGAAATTGAAGACAAAAACCAAGAACTCCTTGACATGGACCACGCATTGAAAGAAAGGAATTGGGAACTGAAACAAAGAGCAGCTCAGGTCAGATCACTTTAAGTATGTTACTGATAATTATCCGCTTATGTAGTAGATAACCTAGCAGACTTTTTATAAGTTTAATTGTCTGCACAGATCGTTCCAAACTGTACTGTTAATATAGCCACAGTGTCAATCTCAAAACCAGCTCTAGGTTACTGAAGCCTTATAGTACCAGGAAAATCAGGTTGTGCTCCCCTAAGGGACCACAGATTACTGTTTTGATAGAACAGAAGGTTCATGCAAACCTGTGCTATAATTCTTTCTTAGCGATAAAGTTATAGGACAACTGTTGTCGTCTTGATGCTTGATAACACGAAGGGAAGATCTGCACTGAAGTGTGCTTGGAGATGATAGATTCCTTTCCATGTTTGCACCGGAACATATTTGATTAGCTCTAAAGCAGCCTCTAAATATGAAACAGTATCTTTGTTGTGAATAAATTTCTGTAGTTCACTTGAAATATTTTCAGTCTTTTGGTCTGGCTTCAGGACTTGATACCCATCATGGAAAAACTATTATTCTGTCACTTATAATTAGCCTGCTAATAGATACTTCCTGCAGGAGTTACCAGCCTTTGTATCCGAGAATATTTGAGATGCAGAGAGAAGGAAGGGAGAGGATTAAAAAAAAAAAAAAAAAACAAAACCAAAAAAGAACCCACAAAAAACCAAAAAACCCACCACACACACACAAAAAAACCTCCAACAAAAAAAACAACCAGAAAAAAAAACCCACCCCAAAACCTGTTGAAGGAACTGGCACTGTAAGGAGGCCAGGCCTTCCAATACACTCTTGCCGCAATACCCTGTGAGCGGCTCCAGGAATTCATCAAAGCGATAAGATTTTTTTTTTTTGCTTTGGCAAAACTTGGTGCTTTCTAACAAGATGGATTAGTATGCTAAGCTACTCGTTACATTCCATTTAAATTGAGAACTAGGTTTGTATTCTGTGTATCTGAAGGCCAAACTCAGTTATGGACTTTTTCCCCTTTTTATGTTTGTCCCCAACTTTTTAAATGAGACAGCTAGAGTGCATTTTTATATTGACTGCTTGAGAGAATATTCTTCAGACTATGAAGGATTAGTTTCATTCCTTTTGCTGTCACATTTTGTAATGTTGCTTCTTAAAATCTGCATACTAGTTCAAAATAGAATAACTCATTTTCTTCCTTTTTTACCTCTAGATTACACAGTTGGATATGACAGTTCGTGAACATAGGGGAGAAATGGAACAACAAATAATTCAATTGGAGTGCAATTTAGAGAAGTCAGAATTAGAAATTAAGGAATGCAATAAACAGGTAATTCTTGCTTAAATTAAAAACCCAGTTTCCCTAACAGAGGGCAGCTAATTCTGTGAGAAAGTCTGGTCCTAGGGCACAATAGCTGGCCAGGTTTAATCTAGAAGAATAAAACTAGTTCTTTATTGTAGTGAGAGCAAAAATGCTTTGTTTGGCAATTAAAACAACAAAATTTGCAGGGAAATACCAGTATAAAAATAAAAATGTATTATTTTTTTTACTTGATATGATAATAGCTCCCAAACTGCTGTTTTAATAAAGGAAAATTTTGACAAAATAAAATAAGAAATGGCCAAGGGAATCCGAAGTCAGAGGAAATACTGGTGGTATTTGTGAGTTTTGTGTCCTGGTTCCGGCGGGGATAAGTTTAATTCTCCCCAGGCTCCGGCAGGGACACAGGTATTCCATGCCATGTGAGCCATGCCCACCCTGAGCTGCTTGGAGCGGGCTGGGGCGTCCGGGCTCTGGTTGGTGAGCGGCGGTTCCGTAGTTGTGTTTGTATATTCCTCTGTCCGTGTTACTGTTGTTGTTTTCTTGTTCCTTTTGCTGTTGTGTTAAATTGCCTTTGTCTCAGCCCAAGAGTTTTGCCTTTTTCTTCCAATCCTTTTGTGTATTGGGAAGGCCCAAGAGAGTGGCACGTGGTTCTTTGTTGCCGTCTGAGGCCAAACCATGACATTTTGTTTGGGGTGATTTTTGGTTTTTTGATTGTCCTGATTTCAGTAAAGTACCTGCTCTGATTTAATTGCATTTTCTGTTAAGATTGAGAGCTTAGAGCAGAAACTCCAGCATTCTAAAGATGAGCTTCGTGAAAAAGAGTTTGAATTGCTCCAGAGAGATCAAGAAATAAATCAGCTAAAGAAAACAATTGAACGAAAACAACAAAGCCTAGAAGCTCTTTGAAAAGGTAAAATGTTCCTTGGATACACAAAAAATTATCAATTTTTGATGCCATTACCAGAACTGTCTAGAAAGAACGATATGAGGTCTCTTTATTCTAAAGAATTCTCCCCAAGTAATTGTATTCTGTATCATGGTGTTTGCTGAATCTTAATCCCCTAAAGTTAATCCAGTTGAATGATTTAAAAATTACAAATTTAATGGCACACTTAATTGTCTGCTTTGTGGAGAAATTTGAATATTGATTATCTTTAGTAACCTGATGTTCTGGCTATGGACGTGGTCTTCTCAGAGGAGTCTTCTTTCTGTGTAGTCAGCAAAGGCATTTGATCTGTATTCTAGATCATGGGGGTTTGGCTTTGTCACAGCTGAATGTGAAGGTTCTTTCACTGCAAATTAAAGCAATGTCAGCTCTTCCATCTTGATTTCTGTTAAAGGTTATTTATGACAGCTGAGAAGAGGACAGTGTCTGCTGCTACCTTTAACACATCACTAACATATTTCCAACTTTTCCTAAGACTTTAGGAATGATTCTGAAGGGACTTCCTAGCTAGCCCCTGTACAACTGCTGATCAGACCCTTCCTTTCCAGACAAATTGCCTTGTTACTCATTTTGTGAAGTAATACTATGTAGGGGGAGGCCCAAGAATGTGATAAGAAAGGCTTTGAAAATAGGCCTACTCCAGTCATGTTCCTTTAGAGACTTGGGATGAAGGAAATAGAATTTCAAGTTTATTTGCATCGTAATTAAGTAGATATAACACTGGATTTCAGAAGCATTCTGCATAAAATATGAAATATATTGCAGAGGGGTTCTGGGTCCACTTAGAATGTGATATGGTCGCTTCTTTGTTTAAAAACTGTGTATATTAACATGATGTAAGAAAATACTTTCTCCATTAGTAACACATCCCAGACTGACTGACCAATATTCCACAGGAACTTGCTGTCCTAGTTCTAAAAACTTGATTACCTAATCTGTCTGGGGAAAAGGGTAGTCTGTGTGTGTGCCTGTGTGTGACTGTGTTTTGCCTGGGGGTGTAGTCTGTCTCATTCTTTTTCCCCTTAATACACTACCTTCCTTGCTTATTACAGGAAATATATTATTTCAGGGAAGGAATTCTTAGCTAGGGTTGATTTCTGTCCTGGTCCACTCTACCCTTCTGGGACTCATGAAAGTCCAGGTCACAGATTTTTCAGTTGAATCATTCCATATCTGTTTTAATCTGCAGTGAAGATCTGCTGACAATACAGCACTCTGCTACCCGTAGAAGTTGTAAGTATTCCAAATAAAGGAACTGAAAACATCTTACTGACCATTCAGAATGTCTTTTTCATTTCTCTGGGAAATTGAAATAATTTCCTTAATTTAGAAACAAACAAACCCAAACCCCAGGTTTGACTTATAGCAAATTAATCTTTTGTGGAGACAGTTCCTTACTGAAATGAGAAATAATATGATGATAAAAATGGTAAGTGAAGTAAGAAAAAATTAGTGCTTACAAAGATTGATTAAAAAAAGAGCAATTTTTATATTTTTGTAAAAGTATACAAAGTAAAAAAAAATTTAGAAGTTATTGTAATATTATTTAATTCATTAGCTGTAAGCTTATTATGTGCTACTTATAGATGTTTGTGTACGCTATTTATAGCATTCCTCATAAAGAATAAGCATCTAGCTAAACATGAATAGATACAGCATAATTACTTTTATATTTATAATTCACAGGAGCCATAGTGTAGTATGTGATGTTATGAAATATTAGTGGCTGATACGGTCTCTGTTGTGCCACAGTACTGGATAATGTAAACATAGCTGCTGTGGATCATATATTAGAGAGATCATTTTGTTAATCTCCTATATACTCCTTTTTGGCTTTTTCTGTAAATGAATTGTCAAATAAAAGGTCCAGCATGTAAGCCTGTTTTTTAAAAGGGGAGTTGGAGTGGTAAACCTCTAGAAATTAATAAAAAAGAAACCCCAATGCCAAACACTGTGTTTGATTGTGTTTATTTCTGTATACTGTAGAAAATCCAGAATACTTGCATTAATGTTGATAAGATTTTTCTCACTTTGTATTCATAGAAATCACAGACTTTTTTCCTCTTGATACTTGATACCTTGATACTGTTAAGCTTTTTACAAATTGCTAGAAACTTAAGTTGTTAGGAACTTAACACAATAATGCAGTTCTCATGAAACCTTAAGCCTTACACAGAAGAGTTATTTCAAAAGACAGTGCTCCTTTACACTGTACAAAATTTTTATAGGGATTTGTATATGAGGGTTTCTCAAAATATTCTGCATAATATGTTGAAAAACTAATAAATTATGCTCATTTTGAAAGCAAATGCACTTCAATTACAAGAACAGTGAAGAAAAAAGCATTAATAACTTCAGTCTAGGGGGGCAGAATTTGAGAAAGAAGCCATGGACCTGAGACCTGCAGCTAGTTTTCTTGAATTTGTAAGATAAATCTTAATAATGAAAAGTAACATCTTGATACAAATGGATTTAGATATGGTAAATTGAGTGCAGAAGTTTAAAGGAAGGTTCTGATCACAGATATTTTGTTTCAGGAGCCAGAATTGTGAAGGAAGGAATGTTGCCCGTTGGACAAGCAGCAACCCAGGAATGCTGTTGCTGCCATAATCGTGCATTCAAAAAGGAAATTTTAACATTGTATTTGTAAATAATGAATCTGGTTATTTGTACTGATGCAAATGACAACCTTTTTATTTTTCCAAGTGTTTTTGAGATTATTGCCTTGATATAATAACATCTTAATTTATTTTTGAGAAATAAATTTTATTTTTTAAGTATCTTGGGTTGCAGGAATTAATGTCAGCTGTCATTTTTTTCCAAGGATTTTAAACTGTACTTGCGTTTCACATCTAACTTCTAATTAGGAGCACAATGGTATTACCTTATTAACAATTTTTTTTTGTTTGGGAGTATTTTCCCCCCTTTTCTTTTGTTACACATACAATGTTGCAGACACAATATCTTATTAAAATTGACCTGCTTGTAAGATGTTTTAGGACACTAATTTGATCATAGACACTGGCAAAACCTGCTTGCTTTACTCCAAGCAGTATCTTTCAGATGCAAAGGGGTGTGGGACAGGGCCATAAAGCTTGAACTCTCCCCCTCCCCCCCGCCAGACCAAAATCCATACAAAAATTGCCATTGATTACATTGATTAGAATGCATAGTTATGGTGCCATTTTAAAACACATTTATTTCCAGTTTTCATAAAATACTACACAATTTAGCTAGTAAAAATAGCTAGTGGCCCCAGTTTCTAACACTTTTATATTTACGTGTCAGAAACTGCAAATAGGTTATACGAGGCCTAAATCTGAGACTGATTAATGCAAACATGATTTATGTGCATTACGACATGCGATTCATGTTTCAAGTTATTTGACATAAAGCAGAGGAACATAATTGAATGTATTGCAATTTAAAGATTACGCCTAAGTTTGTTTTGTGTATTAAAAGTCTATCTTGGCCAAAACCCCTATCTGTAGTATTTCAGCGACTCTGCAGGTGGAAGTGTGCTAAATTCCTTTCACTGTGTGTGCAAACATGTTCCACAAATGCAACTGTTCTACTTTAAGTGGTTGTACAAAACCAGGCACACATTTTGCTACTGTTGATGAGGTCAAGATATGCTCATCTGAAGTATTTCTGCAGTTTCAGATTATTTATTTTGCTATTATGATGTGGCAAAAAAAACCCTGTTGAAATAAATATATTATTTGTTTCTCTACATAATAGTAAATGAAAAACATTAGAATTAGGTTGATCAGTGTAATAATTGAAAAATATTAAACTACTTTTAATTTTTTTCCTCTCTTTAGGCAGATGCCTTCAGGCTAGAAATCTATGCATCAAATTTCAGGCAGATTTTTTTTAAAGCGAAGAAACATGTAAGCCCTTCAAACAAGGATTTCAAGTGGAAAATATAACCAATTTGTAATTAAAATTGCATCATAACAATAGTGGAATTCCGCTAATGTAGTGTTGCATAAAGCCTCGCTTGCTCCTCCCACATGCACTAAATATAAATGTGCACGAGCAGCAAAAGCTATTTGCCTAGTATCTGAATCAGCTAAATAGCATTTACACTAAAACTGAGTATTTGGATACTGTCTTCTCTGGTAAAACCATGAGTCAAACCTGATAAATAAGTAGAATCATAGTTACATTTTCTCATTGACTTAGATGCTGTCTTGCTATTTTGTTGGTTGTCTGAGGAGTTAATGATTCCATTTATACTGTTAAAGTGAATTTATTTGTTTTGAAAAGGAGGGATGTGGGTTTGTTTTTTTTTTTCTAACATCATAGTTTCAGTTAAATGTTTCTGTAGAGTCCTACTTTTCTTGAGTTCCTATGCAGTTTACACCTGTGCAAATCCTGGAACACTAAGTTCATTCTTCTGAACTGCACTGTGTTAGCATGGGGTTACTGAATCTCGGAAAATATTTTTCTGTGTATAATGGCATTGCAATTAGCTAAATGTTGTTCAGAAGGCTAATTGCTTATCAAGGTGATTCTTTTTGTGTCACTCAGGATGGGTTATAAATTTCACAAGAGACTGGTTTTCTTTCTGAATGTAGTATGACCATGGTTACTGTATGTTAATCACAAACTGCACCAAATTTCCAGTCCAAATGTCCCCCTGTTTAATTCAGAGTTTGTGTGCAAAGTTGGTGGAGTATTTTCTTCAAAACTAAAATGGAATCAGGTGTCATGATAGTTCTGATTTATTTTATTTTTTTTTTCCAACTTGTCAATTGGAGAATAGAAAACGTTCAAAGAGATTTCAGTGTCAGCAAGGATGTAGCAAAGCTGGTCTGTTCAGCATCTTCCTGGCTGCTCTCCCCTGCTGGTGTACTCGATTACTTTCTCTGTTCTTGGTTGGGAATGGTGCCAAAAAGAGATGTGAGGAATCTGTCCAACCAACCTGTCTCTTTCCAAATCCACATCCCATTTTTCAATTTACGTTTTCTGTAAATCTTATTAGGACTCTTTATAATGCAAGGCGCCGGGGAAGAAATCCATTTGTCATTCTGCTGCAAAAGAATGAGGAGGGTGCTGTGAGCATAGGAAGCCTGAACGCCTGTAGCAGTGGGGTCCCATTTTGGGTGCAGTTTACTTTCTGTAGACGTGAGTGGGGGCCTTGACACTGCAGACTGTTTGTAATTGTGGCAAGGCTTTTCTTGCCAGTAATATGCAAACTGATTATTCCACTGTTTAAAAAAAATCCGTGTAGCTTAACAAATGTCTCATTTTAAGAGTAATCAAATTTTGTATTAACTCTAGTCTGTGTTGATGGTGCAGATTATAAGCTCATGCAGGAGCATCTGTTTCTGTTTTTGTCAAATTGGAGATTATCCCTTAATCATGCAGGGTCCAGGTGTGCATTTTCAGATTTGTTGACTCAGGAAAGCTGGAGATAGCATTAAAGGCTAATGACATTATACTGTAGCTACATTTAGGCTGTTGCGCCTCTGAACAAGAACTCTTGCTTGAACCACCCAGTGAAAAGAATGGCGAGAAGAAACGTCCTCATTACAGGCTGCTCCTCAGGAATTGGACTGGCTTTAGCTGTAAAAATGGCAAAAGATGAACAGAAAAGGTTTAAAGGTAACAATGTATCTGTTAATTATCTTTTTAAAAAAGATACTCTTCAAGGCAGTACTTTTTTTTTCTCTGTGATTTAACAGGTGATTGTATTCAGTTTGGTGACTTGTTAGTTTGCCTGCTGCCGTGACAATAGAATACAGTGAAAATATACTACTTTCTGTAAGCAGATGGTATTTCTGTGCTTGTATTGAAGCTGAACAGCTACTTGAACTGAATAGTTTAAAATAATAAAAAAAAAGACAGTAGTATAAAAACAAACAGCTGAAAACGTGTAGTATGAAACCTTGGATATATGTTCAGAGTTGTAGTTAGCTTTGGTTCTGGCTACTAAAATCTTTGTTGGATGAAATGTACATGCCCATTTGAGGACCAAAGAAATGAATTTAGAAAACGGTTCTCATATGCGCAGTTTTTTCCCTAAAGTATGTTTCATTATTCCAACCCTGTGTAGGCACAAGAGGATGAACAAAGGGGCTGGAATTTGTCTTTCTGCTGCAAAATGGGGTATTTGCTATGATTGGAAATGGATGGCAAGGCAAATACAGTAATCTGTGGTAATTCAGTTTCTCAGATTTACTCGCAGTATTTTACTGCTAACTGACTGGATGACAATTCATAGTTTTCTGGGTAATTAGGCCACAACAATGATAACTAATTTGTATTTTGAGAAGTAGCTTTCAAAAATAGACATTTTTGCAAACCTAGTGAAGCATCTGTCTTCCACCTTTAATAAAATTATGGTTGTTCTGCTAAACATGTTGATGGCACTTAAAAAAAAAAAAGATATCCACAATCCAAAATTAGGTTTTAGGTACCTAAAAATGATTCAGTGGCATAACTTGATACCCATTATTTAAAGTTTTGGTGATAATATTATCTTCATATGCTGCATGTTCTTCATGTGCATGGGAGTTTAATTCTTCTTTTGAATTTCTTGAAGATTTCAGAGCCAGACTTTGGGAAATCAGTGGCAATATATGTTGAAAATAGGTTCTTTCTACTTTAAGTTTTATCTGATATTTAAAATACAGATATAAAAGCAATATTCTTTAATGCTTCTCAGTAAGACTGCCACAGATAAAATTTTATTTCTGATAAGTGTTGCTTCTGGTGTGTTGCAGTGTATGCCACAATGCGGAATCTGGCCAAGAAAGAGCCACTCGAGGAAGCTGCAGGTCACAGGCTGGGCAAAACCCTAGAAATTAAACAACTGGATGTCTGTGATGAACAGTCTATTAAAACTTGTGTGAATAGCATCCCTGACAGAAGGATTGATGTTCTAGGCAAGTACAGGATGTGTATACTATGAATGGATGCCAGTTTTCTATTTAACACCTTCTCAGATACCCTGGAGAAGTTTCATTAGTGTATTTTTAAATGATCAAAGTAATGATAATTAAGTAGTGTATTCTATTCAAGGTTCTTAAGGCTTCATGCAGACATGAGTGGATTAAATCTCACCGGGCTTCTATGAGGTAGGGAAG
The DNA here is from genome assembly GCA_008658365.1 of Alca torda. Taxonomy (NCBI): domain Eukaryota; kingdom Metazoa; phylum Chordata; class Aves; order Charadriiformes; family Alcidae; genus Alca; species Alca torda. The sequence goes on along the minus strand of CM018087.1, from coordinate 16,192,318 downwards.
CTTGTTTACCCTGTTTACAAAGGAGAGGCTTGATCGCAGAGAGGTGTCTTGGATAAGATGATACAGTTTTTAGTAAGTGTGAGAAAAGAACTTTCACCTTAATTGGCGTCTTCATGTACAAGATTTTCTGCCCTATCGATGAAGCACAGCCTTATTTACAATGAAGGCATCAGCTCTCTGTACTAAGAAAGCAACAGCATTTGGGAATTAGCAAGTAAAAGAACAAATGCAAAGAAAGTAAGGGTACTTTCATTTTGTATTCAGAATTGCAATTGTACTTTACAAGTCATTCAACAAGAAGTGTTTTAATATTTTTTTGCTAAAAATAAATATTAATATATTAGTAAGATGGAAATTGCTCACCATCAACTATTAAATCTTCTCTAATAGAAAATTATGGACCTGCCTTAATTTTGATTGATTATTAAAGCACTGCTTAACAAGCTGCTTCTCCAAAGTGTATTATAGTTTAATTTGACATACTAGTTGTAGTGCAGAATGACAGTTCTATCAGTCATTCCTCACTTACAAATATCTGCGAGGCAAATAAAAATCAATGGAAGTGTGTGTTTTGGTTTTGTTTTATTTTTTTCTTGAACATGTAAATGTTAAAAAATAAAACAAACAGCAGACCAAAATACGGCCTGGTCTGTCACCTCTTAGAATAAATTGAAGACTTCTATTCATTCCTATGGGTATTGACTGTAGCCTCTAATTCTTAATACTGAATTATGAACAAATATCGATCATTCTTGTCTCATTTATCTGTAATCCTTTTATAATTTAAAGAAAAAGGAGTAATCAGAAATAAATTAGTTAAAATGCTAAATACAAGATGATTTAAATTGGATTAAAAGCATAATTAAAAATTAAAAAAAAGGCTATTTCAAGTGTATTTGCAAAGCTTTAGTGACAGAATAACATCTGTTGATCCTTTCTTTAAGGATTATTTAAGGATCATTTAATCCTTAATCCTCATTTTACTTTCAAGTAATGATTACAAGTTAATGTTTATGGAGGTTATTGCTTATTGTTGTCTTCCCTTTTGTGCAGTTAGCAATGCTGGAATGGGGCTCATTGGACCTATTGAATGTCAGACCATAGATGAAATGAAAACTGTGATGGATACCAACTTCTTTGGACTGGTTCGACTCCTGAAAGAGATTTTGCCTGACATGAAGAGGAGAAAGAGCGGGCACATAGTTATAATAAGCAGTGTTATGGGAATACAAGGCAAAGTTGTTTTTTTGGGGTTTTGTTTGTTTGAACTAAGAGTTCAGTATTCAAAATCTAAAGCTTACCTCTTTTCATCTGAAAAAAAAAAAGTAGGAGCTAGCATGTTTAATTTGTGCTTTGTAATGCTGAAGTTCCAACTATAAGAAGCACAGCACTTAAACCTGACATTTTTTATGCATGTAGGTAGTATGTTACTACACAACCACTCTCAAGACATTTTAACAACAAAACCTGCAGAGTGAATTTTTTTTTTTAGAGTTTTAACTCAAATTGTAATAATTATTTCTTTTTAAAATTTTATTATTTTATTTTTGTTATCTGGAAAGCGGGGCTTTGTAGCATTACTTTTCTCTTTCCTGTTGGAAAAGATAATGGGGATGGACCAACATGCTTACTACGCTCTGCACAGTAATAATAGAATAAAATCCAATCATGTCGTAGACAACTGTACCACCTTTTTTGTAAAGTTTCTCCGCTCATAAAACTCCAGAGAGTCTAATTTTAGTGACAGAAAATGATGCTCCTACTCTTGTGTTCCATCTGGTCTAGCTGTATTTGTTTCAATTATTCCAACAGTGGCATTGATCTTACCTGGATTATTCTGGTAAGCAAGGGTCCTAAGTCAAGCTGCAAGAGTTGTTATTGTTTAATACGATACTTACCATCCCCCTAAACGGATCGATGTAGCACTTCTTCTAAATCACTTAGATGCAAGCTGGATCTCTTGCATAATCCTATTTCCTGCATTGCACTCAGCTTTTGTATTCATCTATAGCCTGTTAAAGCCTTGCTGATAAATAATGCAGATGGTATTGCATGTAGAGAGACTTTCATATCTTAGACTAAAAAATATTTAATGTCATCCGAAGAGATCACAGCATCAGCAAGGAGGAAAAGTATTAGTCAAGCATCCTTTCCTAGAATGACCAATTTTGAGAACATAAGCAAAAAAATCAGTATTTAGATTCAGCATATACAAGGATTTTTCTAATGTTTTCCCAGCAAGACTGTAGAAATTTTGGGAAAATATGGGAGTTTTAAAAACTAAACTATTATTATGTTGAATACAATCACATTCTCAGGATGTTTTGTTTGTACCATCAGGTATCTTATTTAATGATGTTTATGCTGCATCTAAGTTCGCTGTGGAAGGATTCTGCGAAAGCTTAGCTATACAAGCACTCAAGTTCAAACTGCAGTAAGTATCAATCCACTGGTGTAAATTGTATTTTAGATAGTTTTAAATATATTCAGAGCTAGCAAACAAATTTTTGAAGCTTGCTGCTATCTGGGAGAAACAGACTGAGGAACCTATGGAAATTGTGTATCACAAAAGGCATAGCAACATCCATGTTCTTCACATTACATAAGCAAATAAAAAGATCTAGATGCTAAAATAAACATGTTCTCTTGAACAGTTAAAGGTTGTTTAGCTTTGGATAGAATACAGTTTATGTAACACTTCTGAAAACAGATTCTTACATACAATATCATAGGAATAAAATTACAATAGCAACCTGTAATATTTTCCTTTGGAAAGGATAACAAACTTCTTAGTCAATTCACAGATAAAAATTTTCAAGGGCTCATTGAAGAGAGAGAGCAAGTGGAAATCCATCAGAATGGAACATAGGGCGAGACACCTATAATGACAGGAGGTTGTAGGAGAGTGAGAAGAATGTGGTGTACCATTTCTTAATGTTTAAGACAGTATTTAAGAGAATACTCCTGATCATTGTCTGTGGGACTTTGGGGTTTGATTTGTCACATGTATATTCACATTTGTGTAATTCTGCTACTATTCTTTGTATGAAGTTCAACAATTGTTAAATATTCATTGCATCTCTGTGTGCCTAAGTGTTTAGCCCTTGTGCTGTGGGAAAAGACACAGCTGCTGTCATGGGATTTCAGAGACAACGCGGTATCCAAACTGTGATTTTCCATACTGCTCTTAAAAGTTTGGAGTGATTTAAAATAAGTATATTGTAATGATACACAGGTTATACCAGAATTCAAAATAAGATTTTAAGACTATAAGATGCAGCAAAAAGGAGGTTAAAAAAGTAAAGCACAATGGGAAAAGTTCAAGGTCCAGTGTAAAGAGTGATGCAAGAGAAAAGGCTTTAATTCCAGCAGGAGCTGGAATTCTGCTGTCAGAGTCAATAGCTTGATTTAGTTCTAAAGAGGAGCCTGATCAGAACTGAAATCTAGGAAGAGGTCCTATCCCAAAGGGTGTTTTGATAAACATAGTGGCTGAGAGTAATTACTGCCTGAGAAAAGAAGTGAGAATCACTGTATTTCAGTGATTTGCTGTAATACACTACTGACCAAAATAAATTTTTCCAGATTTGGCAGCAGCCAAAATCTGTCCACCCACAGCAAAATTCTCAATATTGTATTTTATTATAATATTGTGGAAGGATCTGGAATTACGTAACACTGACAGCTTGACAAAGAAAATCCATGTTTGGGTAATTCCTCCCTCTTTTTCAGCTACCTCTAATATTATCATGAGAAAGCTATAACAGAAAAATCTATGTTGGATTTTGTCCAGAAAGTAATGAATTTTTATCATCTTTTAATTATTTTTCTTAATATTTGGCAAGTTCTTTTGGATAAATCATCCTTAGATTCCACAGCTGCGAGACAGCAGGGAACAACTGCACTTAATTCTGCCTTGAATTAAGTTACAGCACTTCCCTGAATTTTAGGCTATACAGATTTCTATTACTACATGTGGATGGGCAGGAGCATGAGAGTAGTAACGTGGTACGGATTCGCCTTATAGAATGTACTGTTTAGTATTGCTTGCCAACATGTACTCATAGCGCAACTCTTCAGTATTCTTTTTTGAGAAGGACAGAGAGGTGTATTTTCCGTGGGGGATAGTCAATAACCAGTATATCTTTGTTTTTTGAACAGGTTAAGTTTGATTGAACCAGGCCCAGTGATTACAGAGTTTGAAAGAAAAGTGTTTGAAGATGGAATGAAAATGGATCTTTCAGCTGCAGATAAGGAAACAGCTGAGATGTTTACTAATATTTACCTCAAAAATTACAAACAAATTTTCCAGAGCCTGGGACAAAGTGCCGAAGATGTTGCAGAGGTAACTCATCAACAATTTTCCATCTTCTTTTTTCTTGATTTTTTTTTTCTTTGTAATTTACAAATGCCCTGGTTCGTTGGTGGGGGTTTTTTTGGTAGAAGCATTAGATTTCATTAAATGTAATTCACACTATTTAAAATTACTTTTTAAAAACCCGTGAGAATCTCAAGTATTTTAAACAAAACCCTTTAGAATATTAAAAGAATGTTCATTTTGAAGTAGTGAAGACATCTGTGAACTGTAACTTAAATAACACTGAGGTATGAGATGCACTTAACTGGTGAAGTCTGGACGTTCTGCAGTGTTACCATACATCTACACAGGGTTCCCACCATTGTTTTACAGCAGCTCTCCTCTCCATCTCACTAGTAATACCACCGCTAATGTGAAGTTCACTCCTGCAGGAAGACAAGTTTAGGCAAACTGTGGAAGGGCACAATGATTTCAGGTGCTTGCTGCTAAGGAATAGCATCAGTGTCAACTCAAGGTTCCCAGATCTTGCTGCAAAGTGCACTGTTTGATCCTTTCCCAGTGGACTGTAAAAGAAAGGATCTACCTATTGTGGGCATATAGGCGTAATTTTGGAGGACTATTCAGGATACTTAGGTGTTATCACCATGGTACAGATAAACAGAAGTAGGACTAAGAATAAAGAAGTACTTTTTATGCCCTTAAAAATATTTTAAGAAAAAAATCTAATGAAATTCTAATAAAACGACGTAAAGGTTTTACATAATTCTAGCACTTCATTCTTCTACTTTTCCTCAACTGAAAATTAGGTTTTTACTTTATTGTTTTGGTAAAGGTTCTCTAACAATTCTGTTTCTCATTCTTGACAGCATACAGTAAAGATAATTCTTGCAGAAAATCCACCTTTTCGCCATCAGACCAACACCTTGTATACTCCGATGACAACCCTGAAATATGCAGATCCAAATGGAGATCTACCCATTGATATATTCTACAAAATGGTTTTTCATCATGACAAAATCTTCAGTGCAAGTCTTAACTTTATCAAATTGCTAAGGTGGAGAAGTAGAAAGAGTTTTGACCTGGGAAAACCCTCACAATAAGGATGAGATTATACAGTGCAAATTTGGAATTACTTGTTGTAGCTACTGATAATGCAGCATGCTGTTATTCAAATGCCTTTGCTCTCTAATTGTGAAAAGGCATTCAAGGTGTTTATTTGAGCTTAGCTAAGATAGTCAGCTCAATGTGTTTATGTTGAACTTTACAGTTTGCAGAACCTTGAAATTAAAATCCTCTAATTGTAGGTTTATTCTGTTTAGTGTTTGCTTTTTAGAGAGATCTGTTTTCATGGGAACACGAACATTGACTGATACTTGCATCTTCAGTATTAACCCCATCCCTTTCATGTGTTAGAATATAATACATACTGAGATGTGTAGTGTATGTAAATTATTTAGATTCTTAAAATATTTTATCTTTTTAGTTATTAGAATGTAACAGAATTAGTATAGTAATCCCTCAATCACAATAGTATTCTCATTTTCAGAAATCAGGTCTATTTACCAGTAACATAAGAGAAAGTCTCATCAATCTTAAAATGTCACAACTAGAGTATTTATTACTCATATATATATTATAATGTTCTGAGTCCTTCCTTTATATGCAATGGTTACTGGCATATTATACATATTGGACAATAAAATGTTTTTTAAAAGCATCTCAAAATAAAATACCTTCTTACTGTCTGGGTACTATTTTTTGCAAAAATAACAAATATTATCAGTAAGAAGTAATTTAATCCATTAAATGCCCTCAGTGCCTTGAGTGGCTGAAGCTGAGCCACAGGCTCTCCTTTTTCAGGCCATCCTAGTAAGTACTTATTAAACCAAAATTCTGGTACGAGGAGAAGGTCTTTTCCCTCTCTTTCTCTCACCCTAGTCCTACAAGTCGGCTGAGCCTAAGCTGGGGGCCTGGGTTTAAGTGCTGTTCCTGCATGGCATTCTTGCTCTCAGACCTCCAGCCTTGACTCAGTGCTGCCCCGGGCTGAGACAAAGGCCCAGTGTCCCTCGGGCCTCCAGGTTGCAGTTTCTCAGCAAGTTCCACCAACAGTCCTAGCTTCACTCAGAGAGCCTGGCTGGAGCTCACCGAGGATACAGGAACTGGCTTTCACTTTCCTTCGGTACTTTCTCACTAAGCCTAAATCTAACTCCGTGCTGGGACTTGCAATGGCCCTGCCCTGCCTCTGCCTACAGGCTAGCTCAGAGGAGCCAAGCAGCAGCCCCTGTGTGGGCAGCTCCTGTGGATATCACACACCTCAGATAACGCTGGGCTTGCTTTATATTGTGACCCTTTGGTGGGACTGTGTGGGAAAATAACAGAAGACGGGCAAGGATTGTAAACATGCTTGGGGGGCTGGGAAACATACATAGCACACTGATCGTTGTTTAGTCTTGTGTACTCCATAAGTAGAACGTCTTTACTTAGATAGTGTAAGCCTGTGGTGGATTCAAGAGGCACCTTATCGAATAAGCCTGAGGTTCCTGCCCTGCTGTTGGAGAAGATAAAAGCACAGTGGAAAACTATGCCTGCTTGAATCCCCGAAATATAGGCGAGAACAACAGGTTCAAACACTCTCTTGCATCAACAAGGACCCTCTCTAGCAAGGACCAAGCTCTATTGTGCCTGCGTTCCTGCTTGCGTGCCGCTGCCTGGGTACTGCTTCAGAGATCCCCTGTTCATAAGGTATTGAGATTAAATTTACTCTTTGTATTTCATCTGTGGTTTTGTGGTTGTTCCTGTATCCTGTGTTGGCTGACACAGACCTCACACTGTGGAGTGCTTGGAGGACAGCGCCCACAGCAGCCCCTGTGCACAGCTGGAGGCCTCATTTATATTCCACTTGTAACTCACATCTCCTTCTCCAAAGTACCAGGCTGGTGTCCACCCCAACAACAGTGCAGGGATGGGGCAGAGGTGGGAACAGCAACTGGGCTGCACAGGGGAAAGCAGGAATTAGGTGACAGCACAAAGCTGCCGGGGATGGGGGAAGTATGGCCACCTGCCCCTCTGCACCCCGAGGTGCACCCAGGGGGACCCGGTCACCGCCGGTTGAGGGTTCAGGCAAGGTTATGGCTTGGGCAGAGCCCTCCAGAGAAGATCAGGGCCCGTCAGCGGCGAGGGACGCCGCTAGAGCCTCCCCCTTCCTCTCAGTGGGGCTTAGGCCTGGCTGCCTCGGGCCCGCAGCCCAGGGCTGGGCTGCTCTACTGGGCGTTTCACCTCTGCGGCACAAAGAAGCCAGGAGGCCCGGCGCGGACAGACCGTAGCCCTCGAAGGAGATGCCGGGCCCAGCCACGCCCAGGCGGCGGGAGGACACCGGAGCTGCCGCCGCCCGCACGTGGCACCGCCTCACGGGCCGCACGCCGCCAGCGCTTCCGGCGCTCGCCGGGCGGGAGGGGCCAGGCGGCGGAAGCGTGTCCCGGCTTCCGGTGGAAGCGACGTCCCTCGCAGGTCGAGCCCATAGTCAGACCGTTTCCGCCTCGCGGCCGCCCTTACCGTCGGGCCAGACGCCGCCGCCAGGGTGTGAGGACGCTGAGCCGTGCTGCCGGCGGGTAATTTGGCGTCTCGTATTCCCTCAGGCTGCTCATAAGGCGGCGGTGCCGGCGCCCGAAGGATGTGGTGGAGGCGGCAGTGGCAGGCGCCGCGGCCGAGGGAGCCCTGAGCCCCGAGCAAGCGCTTCCCGGCCCCGCGCACCGGCGGCCCGGCCCGCTCGCCTAGCGGCCCCCTCGCCCACCACCCAACCCCGCGGCAGAGCCCCCCGCGGCAGAGCCTCACCCCTGGCCGGCTCCCCGCGCGCTGGAGCCCCGCGCCGTGGCTGAGGGGGAGCCCGTGAGCGCGGGAGCCGAGCGCCTCTCGGGGAGCCAGCGGCAGCCAGGATGGCCTCGTCGTCGGGCAACGACGACGACCTTACCATCCCCAGGGCTGCCATCAACAAGATGATCAAAGAAACGCTGCCCAACGTCCGCGTGGCAAATGATGCCCGGGAGCTGGTGGTCAACTGCTGCACTGAATTCATCCACCTCATCTCCTCCGAGGCCAACGAGATCTGCAACAAATCGGAGAAGAAAACCATCTCCCCAGAGCATGTCATACAAGGTAGGCTTCCGGACGGTGTGCTGCTGCCCGCTGCGATATGGGTCATCCAGGCTTTGGGCCACTCCTGTCCCCTTGCGGCTTTTTGCTCTGTCGTTCTTTGTAGCTACGTAAAAGACAAACGGCAGAGATCATTTTAAGGGTTCTGGAGCAAAAGTGTATGTTGTCTGGCTTGTCAGTCGCATGGCAAGGGAAGGTTGTCTTTGTGTGGTTAGAGTGACTGTTGAGTGTGCTCAGGATCAGCTCTCATTTTGCAGTTCTGAGAATTCTGTGATGTTTTGAGCAAAGTCACCAAATTCATTCATGTTTTTCGTACCTGTGAAATGAGGTCTGCCTTTTTTAAGAGTTATGCAGATTTCTTTTATAGCATGTTTTAAGATTCTGGACTTACTGAATGTCTTTCTAATTGGAGACTGACAAAAGATGCATGGCTGGGTACGTGGGGCCCAGGCTTTAATGCAGACTTGTCCTGTCTGGATCCTATGAAGAATAAAGTATTCCTCTAGGGCTATCCTTGGAGTCTGATTGTTTAAATATTTGTATCTGTTGTAGAAAGCATTTAAACGCGACGTATGTCCTGGCATCTTTTTCTGCTGTTGACTTCCAACCTTGCTTGAATAAAAGGAGTGTTTTCTCTCTGTCTTTCATTTGCTTTTCTTTAAATTCTGCTACAAACAGGGAGTTCCTTTACCTCATCCTTGAGTCTGCAACAGGTATCTTTTTTCAGGAATCATTCACTTTGCTGCTTAAGCAAAGGTTGTTGATACCAGTGTCTGCTGCAAACAAATTTATAGCATTAATAGTGACAGAGTATTTTACTCTGCTGCCTGGTAGAGATATTAACAGTAGCATTTGCAGTAGAGCTATTTTCAGGACTGCGATAGTATCGAGTTAGTTTAAAGAAATGTTATGGCTTTTTGGTAATGCTTCTCTATTTGAAACAAAAAAAAAGCAGATTCCTTTGGGTTATAACAACTTGCTAACCACAAGAGTTTCAGCTACTTGACTGGGTTATGAATAGCAAAAGAAAACATGTAGCATGTATGAGCTTTAATACTAAATAAAATACGTGTAAATCTCGAAGCTCAGCAAAGCAACTCCATCACAGAAGCTCAGGATGTAGAGAGTAAAACTTGTCCTTGCACGTGGAAGCATACTTAGGATATGATGCTTCTAAATTCATGAATAGCTTCTTCAAGTGACCACCAAAACATTTGAGCTCAATTTTTAACACAGGAATAGACATGAGGACATAAAGAATTCACGTATGAAAGTATTTTTTGCTGGTCCTTAGGAAAGATTTCATCTGTTGTTGCCCTAGAGTTAATCTGTGTGTTTTTGGAAAACAAATAGAAACCAAAATGTGTGTTTATATATGCACACAGGCATGTGCATATCATCGGCAGATGGTCCCAAACCAAGTATTTCGCTGGATTCTGTGTCTTCGTGTTACCAGATCTTAGAGTTAGGTCTAATTTGAAAATAAATTTTCCTGTAATTTTTAGTCAAATATTGCTAAGGAAAACTTTGGAGATATGTCCTTTTTTTGTAATGGTCTGGAGATGGAAGGAGCTTGCTCTTGGATTTTCTGCTATTCTTATCTTTAGGGAGGTATATGTGCTATTAGCTTCTTGCAGATGCTGGTCAGTTGGCAGATGGTCCCTCTGTGAGAGGTATGAGAGTTTAGATTGCTAAATTAGGAAACAGTGGTTACGTGTATGTAGGCATAGCATTTTCATCCATCTTCATACATTCTGGACACTTGCTGTGTTGACTGCCTTTTAACATCGGTCCATGACAATGACGCTGACAAATTAAATAATTGACATATGTTTGTTGTGGTCAGCCAGATACCTTGTTCCTTTGAAATGCCTAAACCAGTTCATTTAGAAGCAAAATGAGGCTAATGGCCATCTCATCACACCTGGTCTGGTCTAAACACGGTTCTGCCAAAAGGCGTCTTTTTATACCATCCCTAGAGCTGGATCTAGCAAGTGCTGATCCAGCTCACCCCGTGGCTTTTTGAGAGTCTGGGGGGGAGCACAGTTTTCTGTCAAGTGAGTTTGCTGATCTGACTGTTCCTGTAAACAAGAAGTTACTGGATTGGAAGCAAGGAGCAGGAAGGGTATTTAACTTGGAAGGGGGAAGGGGAAAGAGGCACTGCAGTTGGTGACACCCTGCCGTTGCATTGTATTAGAGGTAAAGTGAAACTGCATTTGTCCCTGTGCTTGTGTTTGGCAGCAGTGGTGTTTAAGACACCCCTCCTCTACTGCACTAGTAAAAATGATTGTGTGGCCATGTGCTAAGCTAGAACTCTTCTCTCCTGCCACTGGGTTATCCTTCAGATAGATGAAGTCCCTGCCATGTTTCATTGCATGGTAGCACAAATGCTTCACTGGCACAGTGCAGTCAACAACACGGGGGGAGGAAAGCAGAGGCTGCTTGCATCCCATGAGAGATCTGATTTGGTAGATGTACTCAGACTATGCCAAGCACTCACTGCTAGTGATAAAACACAAAACAGCTTCCCTGGAGAGTACCCAAAGGCATCAAGGCTATGTAGTAGTTGTAAGTGGAGATAGTCTCCGTGTTTATTGTTGAATCTCACCATCAGGAACCCGGTTATAAGTCTGAGGCTCTAATAAGCAAATTAATATCCTTCCACACTGGAACAGAAAATAACCTCATTTGGTAGTTATAAGAGTCATGAGGAAGCAGGCTTTTTAATATAAATTAAAGTTCCATTGGATTCTGAAAATGGTGAGACTTAAATTCACCATTTTTATGAAGTTGATTAATTACTTGGTCTGCATAGAACTGTTGTGCAGTAAGGTAGGCTGTAGGTAGATGGCAAATCCTGTAGCTTCTTTTCGTGGACTGTAAGGATACTGACAGTGTTTATGTTAGCATTTAATGTTAAAAAAAATCCAAACAACTGTTAATGTTTGGGATTTTGCTTTGCAAATTGTTTTTCTTTGAAAGGAGCATAAAAAGTTTAAAAAAGCTCAGATATGAATGACCTGATTGTATAAAAAACAAATGCATAAGTAATTATGCTTAACTGATTAATCGGAGATCTTCACCTTCATGCAGTTGTTAAGAGTGTGAGGAAACTGGGGAAAGGATAGTTGTGCTTTGGTGTTTGTAAATATGAGAAGTGCTCCCCCCACCCATCCACCCAACAAACTGTGTTAAATTTGGTGTGATCATTCTAACCTCAGTAAGATGCTTAATTTTCAGCAACCCGGGTAGATACATAGATTTCAGAGTCAAGAAATAGAAAGACTCTGAATTTTGGTGGAACAGTGGCTCTGCTAAAGAAGTGATTGCTTGTCCCACATCTTAGCACCGTGCTGGTATAAAGGGATTCATATTCCTTCCATGCACGTGTTCTGTAAAGCCTTGATGTTTTTCAACGAGATCGTCAATTTCTTAAGTCGTTTCACACCCAGCAGAGTTTCGATGTACTAGACCTATGGTGTGTATATGTGGTTCTTCATAGCTTTATGCTGTTGAACAATTATACAAATCTGTCTTGCTTATATCACACATTTTCTTTTGGATTTTTTTTTTTAGTGTGCTATATTAAATACAAAACTAAGTTCTTTCCATTAATTTGTTTTCTTTTAAGGGCCATTAGAAGTTTCTGTAAAAGCACATCTTGCTGTTGACTTCAGATTGGGCACTTCGTATTCTGATGCAGCAGATTGCCAGCCCTGATCACTGTGAATATTCTTTTGATGAGCACCTATGTATTTTCTATGATGGTTTTTCTCTGTGATGTTAGACTTGTAGAGATCTTAAAATTTTATACTTTGGTTTAAAAAAAAAAAGATGTTGGATAGTTTACTTTATATACTGTTTACATTTTAAAAATGAATGAGTTTGTAAATATTTAAAGACTGCTTAGCTAACCAGTTCTGGACAGGAGACATGGATTTGCATCCTCTCTGTTGAAGCTGGATTAAACAAGGTTCTGGAGGTTTTTGGTAATTCTTGTAGAAACTGGGCTGATTGAAAGAAGCGTTTCCAGTGCCTGTGTATAGGCTGAGGCTGAACTGACGTACTGTCTCTGAAGTAACTTGATTATCTCTGTATCAGTTTGTCTTTTAACTTTATTTTTCTTAAGAAATAGGTATTATGTGAATTCATTTGCCAAATGTTACCTGTTAAAGGAATGGTAGTCCTGTATGACTAGACAGCTGCACCATACTGCCCTATTGAAGACACTGTATTAGTTGTCTCCTTGAGTACAAGTTGGAAGCTGTAAACTTACAGAATGCCTTTGGGTTATTGTTTAGGTGTAGGGTACAATGGCATGTTGCTGTAATTATGGGTAGGAAAAGGTTGCTTACAAAATTAATGTTAGAATGTAGTTCTGAGTGTAACTAAGAGCTTGTTTATAACAAGTTGTTGATTGCTGTTGTGCAGTTTACTTTAGTGCTATTTCTTGAATAGCTTGTGACGTAAGGTTGAAATAATGTAAGATAAAGGTTAAAACAATTACCATTCTGTAAAGAAAACCCTGATTTGTGTCAATACTGGAAATGAACCAGGTGTTTTATTAAACTGAGACTTGTTGCTAGTATAATTGGTATTTACGTAATATTTCTAGCGTATTCTGTAATAGGTTCTACTTTGGGGTGTGTGTATGCGTGGAGGCATAACATAGTAAATGGTGAATCAGGGAACACAGTCTGCCTTTTGTCACTGTTTCACCTGGATTTTTATAATCCTCATTACTTTTACATTCTTTAAAAAAAAATAAAATTGTTGCAGGATATAACTGCATTTCAGATTTCTTTGGGCAGATAAAAGTACAAGGTTTTAGTTTCTGAATAAATTTTCATGTGGAGATAAAAAGATTTCTGTTAAGAAATAAAACAATAAAGAACTCATACATAATTTTATATAACTATATGTGTGAACAAAGCTTTTTTAGCTTCTTGGCACTTGAAACTAGGTATTAAAAGAAAAAGGTAAAATTCATAGATTTAAGGTAATACTAATTATTTCTGTCTTAATGAAAGATCTGTGATCATTTTACATGAGTCACTTTTTCTCTGTTATAGGTTGCTAATTTACCTTATACTGAAGACTTGCAACAAAACTGGAAAGATAGAATCCCTGATAGATTAAAGGTTAACAATCCAGACAGGAAGGACTTCTTAGTTGTATCAATTCCGCTTGATTCTGATATGTAGAAGATGGGAGACCTCTGTCTCTCGAAAAATAATGCCTACCTCTAGCAAAATGTATCTGAAAGCCCTGCATCCTCTGCAAGTGCAGACTTCTTTGATTATACTTGACTAAACTTATTTTTTCTAGCCTGAGAACATACACTCTTAAATGGCATAGGAGAAGAGACAGAGAAAATAGCTGTCTTCACAAGATCTTGTGAACACAGACTTTCCTCACCAGATGATAGAAAACTGATCAAACATTTCACTACTTTTATTTTTTAATCTTTTAAATAAACAAATTGGTATCTATTATCAAAAGCTTTGTAAAAGATGAACAATGCGCTTTCTTTCTTTCTTTCTAGCACTAGAAAGTTTGGGGTTTGGCTCCTATATCAGTGAAGTAAAAGAAGTCTTACAAGAATGCAAAACAGTAGCCCTAAAGAGAAGAAAGGCCAGTTCACGCTTGGAGAACCTCGGCATTCCGGAAGAAGAGCTTCTAAGGCAGCAACAGGAATTATTTGCAAAAGTAAGTGAAGCAATACTTAACACTGATGAGGTTGGAATAATTAATGCTGCAGATCTAGTGCCACAAAAACATGTGCACAGCTCAAGAAGTATCACCTTCCTTGTGAATTGCTGTGGCATCTAAGATGCTATTTACCTTGGCCTGTTTGAATTGGGGAAAGTAAAGTCAACAAATAAGATGCTGCTCCCTGTTACTCCTGTGATTTGATATATATACAAACACATTTTATACTTTAAGTTTAAAAAGCATGTTTTTTTGCTGCTACTTATGTATTGCCATTCTACTGTAGGGAATACATTAAGAATTACATGGCTGAGAAAATAAAAGAAAGACAGCTGGTGTTCTAGGAAATTACTACTTTTGATGCATTAAAAATGAAAATATCTTTTGTTTCTGGCCATCAGTACACAAATGTTATTTCTTAGGCCTTGAAAGAAACATTTAATCATTCAACGTTTCTAATTTGTCCTTTCTCATCTTCCTTTACTCTTGGCAAGGTTCTAATTGAGTGAATTTGTGCATAAATTTTTAAAGAGGCAATTCAGGCATACGAAAAGCATTTGCCTGCAAATACTGTGTGCGCGCGCACACACACATTCTCCTTCATCCCAGCTTTTTCACCTCCCAGCTTTCCCAGATAGTTTGTGAACATCTCCAAGTTTAAATGACTAAAAGCCAATTTTATTTATTTATCTTTCTACACCATCGTTCTCTCTACTGTTCTCTTAGTTTGACAAGAAAACCATTCTCTAAACTAACTGATGTGAAAATTATCTTGGATTTCTTTCCTCTTACCCAAGGCATGAGTCGTCTTTTCTCAATTTGCTTACTTTAATTTCCTCTGGTGAAAATGCTTATTCAGTTGTGTGTTAACATGCCTGATTACTGTGACCTTCTTTCCCCTTCACTATACTTGTATCTTGCTGAAACAATTAATAACTGTCGTTTTTCATATTACAACATGCCAACTATTTAAATCTTAATTGCATGATGGATTTTAAGGCATTTAAAATTTCAGCATAGCATGTAGCTATTGACAGCATGCCATGAACTAGTTATGATAAATTCAAGTGTGCCTAACTTTTGTTTGACTGTACTAACATTAGAAACACCAATGTGTCCCCTTCTGGTTTAAGGGTGAGATTTAGAAATAATAGCCAGTTTGATAGCTATTTTTTACTTAATTATTTTGTTCAAATAACTTAGCATGGTATACAAAATAAAAAAGCAGCAAAGATAAGGTGTGGTAAAGGAGTACTAGCTCCTGAGTAACATTTAAATAAAAAAAAATTAAAAAAAAAAAAAATGCTGAAACCATGGTCACCTTACGTAAGCTACGCTTTATCTAAGGAATGACTCCTTGAGGTATGTTCTGTTTAAATTCTATAATACTGGGACTAAATGTCTAAATTAAGGCAATGCATGCAAGTTTGACAAGGTTGTATGAATGATTTTTTAAAAATAGTCTGTGGTAACATGGAAAATCTTTGCTTAGATTCAAAGACAGCAGTCTCATTTTCAAAAATACTAGTTGTGATATGCTGTTGGAGGTACTGTTCTTATTCTTAAAAATAGTTAAACAAGTGCATGTTCCTTTATTTGTGCTAACTTTGTTAATATTCTAGAGCATGACACTAATGCTGACTTCCTGCTCTAATTTTAAAATACTTGCCTGTTAATATTATGAACTTTTTACACCTATAGCTTGGATGACTGTAAATATTTGAAGTCAGTGGAATGGCTTATCCCAATGTTCATACATATCTAAGTTTCTGTGCAAGATTTGGGGTTTGGGTTTTTTTCGAAGCTTCCTCACTGAAGTTTGTCTGTGCAATAAATGAGTTAAATTTACCAGATGCTTGTAAAGCTTCTTAGTCAATACAACTCAATAGAATTTTTTTTACGTCCATTTTTGAAATGGCTAAAGTTATATCATTATAAGTATGGCAGTGAGGGTAGGCACTGACAAAATGATCCATCCAGTATGAAGTGCTGAGCCTCTCATCCTGGTGCATGCATGTGTATCACCTCATTGAGCGTACAGTAAACTTAATTGTATCAGGGTCAGTAGGGAGCCCTATTGTTATCTTGTGTGTGATAAATATTTATGCCTCTTGTGTGTGTACAGATGCTGCTCTCTTCCTTTGTTTAAAACTTTACAATGTCTTAAATTGTTTTCCAACCCTTGTAACTTCACTGCCACTTGAAGTCTGAAGTACTGAGAAGTCGTCATTGAGAAGAGATATCTACCTCTGTAAAAGTAGTTTCTTTTAATGCTAGAACAGACTGAGGAACTGTGACACTTCTTAAAATAAGGGAAGAGTCACATTTTTTCACTTTGCTAAGTAGATAAACTGGTTCTGATCATTTTCCAAAGAATCATGTTTTGTCACCCTGAAGTTTGCAAAACTAAAATTTGCTGATGCTTTGTGGGGAAGAAGAAAAAAAAAAAAAAAAAGAAAAATTTAGTGAGTGCAATGGGATTAGAAAGGAAATGATTACGGTCTTAGTGATGACTTGTAAAAGCAGAAAAGTAAAGCAGACTGAAGATTTTTCATTTTAAAAACTTTTTCCTAATGTTCACTCAAAGTAGACAATTGAGTCAAAGTTTTAGCTTTGACTCAATTGACTAGTATATTGTTGAAATCAACAGTAGTTGCTGAAAACAAGTGGAAACCCTGGATAGAAAAAGGAGAGGTCACCAGTTTAAATACTTGAAATGTTTTGTTAGAATGTCTTGTACGTTCTAACGTCTTGTACATCCTTTCCATAAAGGACTGTACCTTTCTGTAGGAAAGCCATCCTCAATCTGCAACCTGAATTTGAGAAGACTTTGCATTGCGCTTTTTTCAAAGATTGCTTAGCAAAGTAAGATGATGGCTTTCTTCATGTTTTTGTAATAATGTGTGCCTTTGTGGTACAACTGGATGATTTCATAATTGCAAATTTTAGTATTTGTAATCAACAAAGTAGGCTGTTCTCATCTCTGAACTGTGCTTTAATGTTAAAATCCCTTGAAATTGAAGCCTAAAATTTCCCTTGCTTTGCCTCATTTAATTTTTCCATTAGGAAGTGGGCTCGGCACAATCCTTACAATGGAATTTAAATACACTACCTCCTGCCTCTTGTTTGTAACTGTAAATCCTCCAAATGGTGGCCTCTTCAGAGAAAGAGAGAATATAGCTAAACATCTTGATACAAATAATTAAGGTACTTCTAGATGTGGTTTTATATGTGCAATTAATAAAAATTACACAAAAGGAATCTGTAGATGCAGATAAAACTGCTTTTAAAGATAAGGTGCTCTAGAAATTCTTCACGAGCTATGTATGGCATTAACAATTAAATTCGTGTCTTTAGGCCAGACAACAGCAAGCAGAAACTGGCACAGCAGGAATGGCTACAGATGCAACAAGCAGCTCAACAGCACAGCTTGCTGCTGCCTCAGCCAGTGCATCCAATCAGGCAGGATCCTCTCAGGATGAAGATGATGAAGATGATATCTGAAATTCACCAGCTGAGTTGTCTTTACTAAGACATATTTTTCCTGCACAATGAAAACAGTGAAATGAATGCTTACCTGTAAGTTTGTATGCATCATGGACTGGCAGTTGGTATTCTAGGGGTGTCTGCTGTTGTGTGCTGTACATGTATAAACTGTCTTTTTTTGAACTCTTGAAGATTTAAGGTTCAGTATCATATCAACTTTGGATTTTTAATGGTGTATATGGAAATTTTAGATAGCAGTGCGTCATTTATTTGATCAATAAACAGTGTTACAATAAACAACGAGTTTATAAAATATAGTGAGATTTATACAAAAAGCTCTAAATCCACATTTGCATTTCTTCCCTTTTAACTAAACTATAAAATCTTACTTAGAATTTTTAATTGTTTTTTGGGGGAGTGGTACAGTAGGCATAATCTGTTAATGGGAAAAAAGCAGAGTTCAGTGTAGTAGAGTCTGAATTCTTAGTTCTTTTTAAAATGAGGATGCATATGGCAATAAATATTATATATGCTCAAATACCACACTTGTTTAAATTTGAAAATGATACATTTTCACCAAGCTAGGTAAAGGTATGTTTAATAGGAGTTGTACAAATTCAGTCATTTTTTTGTATAGGGGTGAAAAAAAAACAAACCATGGTTTTATTATGACATCCTTTGTCAGTCCTAACTGAATATTTCACTTCAAAGACTGCCTGGTTTGAAGAACTAACTCTGCTATGTTTCACTCCAGTTTAATGTTAACTGTTGTTGATGGTATTTCCTAGACCAGATCTATTCATATTGTTGAGATATAAAGCTGGAACTTGATGAAACAAAATTGTTTAGTTCCACTGACATAACTGGAACGATTAAGTATAGAAGCCTAAGAAGGCAAAGATGAAGCTAAGAGCATGCTTACCATAAAGGAGGGAATTTATTTAACCTTGATTAGTCATTGTTGTCAGCATAATGCTAACATTCTCCAGACTAGATTGCCACTGGATTACTAGGATACCTTGTTGAAAGATAACATTTTCTCCATTCAAATTGGTTCGTAGGTAAGTCCGGGTTTTGATAAACTATTCCCCAAGAGTGATCAGCAATACATGGAACAGAAATGATGTAGTAGTTGTTTTGATAGTTGATTTGAAAATTCTATTGATTAACAGATGAGCAGCTGTTCTTTGTGTTGAAATAAAGCACAGTAGTGTCCATTGCTGAGTTTTAATGTGTTACTTGAAGTAATACTGGCATATCTTCTGGTACACTAATCTGAGCAGACTAGAAAAGCCACTGCATGCTGCTGTAGGTGATCCCATAGCTCTTTAACATGTGGATTGTTTTTTATTAACTTGTGTCCTCAGCAAATTGCTCTAGTTCAAATTCTTGAGGAGGGCAGCAGCAGTCTGTTTACATAAGGATGCAAACAGAAAATGGTGTGCCCATTTTACATAAAGATCTGCAAGGTACAATTGGCACATATTCAGATCTCAGTCCCATAGTGACTTTTGATTTAAATTTTAGATACATCAAGTTGTATATTGAATAAATGTGAACATTATGCAGTGAAAACTCAGAAAAGTATTTGTTGAATGTTTGAGTTTAAAAAAGAAAAACAAAGAAAAAAACCTTTCATGGATACTATATGGATTATGTTAGGCAAGGTTTGACCGAGGAAGTGGTTTTCTGTAAAGGTTTAAGTACCAAAGGTAGAAAAATCTAGTCTAGTGATACAATGTTAATGTGCAGTGTTGGCTTTTCTAATTTGTACTGTAACACCTTCACACTTTCTATTTAAATGAATCTTTTCCTTTTAAATAATATTAGGTATATTTTCACACCTTTCTTTTCTGATGCAGAATTCAGGTTAACATTTTACTGCATCTGGTATGTATGGTATAATATGTTTGGATCCTTGTGACCTTTCTTTTGGACATTCTTGTGCTTTTCATATGCTGTATTCTTCAAGCAATAAAATTCTGATGTGTTTTTATAAAATTGCTTTTATATTTAATGAATAGTCTGTCTTCTTCATTGCATTTATAAAGAAAAAAGTTAAGACTGCTTAAACTCTGCTGTTATTTTGACCCACTGAACGCTTCTTGTGACCAAAGTCTTTACAACCTGAGTGCTGTTGGATGGCATTGCTGTTCACTGGGGTTGTTAATGCTTGCAAACAGTATTTCTGGGCTTGACCTGCTCTCTTTCCTCTTGGGAATCGCATTTTGTGTATATGCCTTTTTATAACCTGACCTTCTTAACTTGAAGTTGGACAAACCCCTGTAGATCAGGTATAGATTACTGAAATACTTCCAGATTAACAAAATAAAAGACCACAGGCAGAGGCTAGAGAAATAAGAATATATATTAGTCTCCTGTTGAATTAATTGCATGTAGATAGTCTTGTTTAGAGACTATTTATTCAGCCATTCCATCTCAAGTATGAAAGTAAATGCTGGCAGATGCAGGGGAGAATCTTCACTGATCTTTCAACAAACTAAGAATTTTGTATTACTTCCTGTTTGCTTCCATGTACTATCTGTTCAGTGAAGACAAGAGATTTCTGAATTTGTGGTACTAGTGATTTTTTGGTACACCAGATACATATAGTGTAAAGTTTGTTAGTGACTGTGTACTTTGTTCTCAGAAGAAACATGTATAAGGATGTGTCCATTTTTCCAATGTTGAGTTGATGAGATTATCTGTGGGTTTTCCATAATTATTCTGACAGTCTGTTTCAGAGTGCTTTCACTAAGTGATTTTATTGCAAAATCTTTCTTTTCTGTTACTTTAATAAAGTGTATGTCTGCATGACATTGTGGATAATGAATATAGTTGTATTTACTCCTCTGAGGTACTTTTAAAGGAAGTGTCTTGAGGATTGTAAACATCAAATACTTAAAATGGTATTTGAATTTCACTACTTAAATGTGGCTAGTTGAGTTTGGTATTGAAACACTGGAAAGGAATTTCTGCAAGAGTAGAAGAAGTCTCTGAAAGCCACAATTATAAATGGTGCTCTTCAGATTTTGTGAAAGTACCTCCATTAAGGAGGACTTGATGTAATAATGTCTGTGTTGCTGTTTTCATAATTTTGAAACAGTGCCAAGTCAGGGGCATAAAGTGACTTAATGATTGTTGTGGATCAGCAAAACCTTTACTCTGAAATGTATGTGTCATTTATATCTCCCAGTGTTGGATTGCAACTTTGTGTAAACCATGCACAAAACAATGCGGAAGGAGAAGTGTAATATGAAAGGTTAAGAATGCTGTGGCTAAATTTACTTTTGGTGTTACACTATTAATCTGTCTAAGATAGGAAAGTTTTACTTTACTTACACAGTGGGAGCATGTCAGGGATACTGGACAGTGTTGAGATGGATTTTGCTTACAGATAAATCAGACAGTCTAGCTCTTTGATCCCTTGGACTTATTAAAAGTCTACTCAATGAATGTGCCATCTGTGACTAGAGTGTGCGGTATAACTCAGTGGTGAAAAAGAGTATCAGTGAAGCTTAGCATAGGCCAGTTAAGGTTTGCTGGCAATCAGGAACAATAAGTTCCTTTGCAACAGATGTTTGTATTTAGTTTGAATAATTTTTTTCCTGATTGAAATTAGCGTTTTTGGTTCCATGCAAGCATAGCTACAGAAATCAGTAATTTTGAGAATTCAATAATGGAAGTAGTTATCCCAGTTCTTGGGTACGTGGGGCAACAAGTAGGCTACAGCTGTGCATTCCTGGAAAGAAACAGATCCAGTGAATGCTTGGATTGGAGGCTGTTCTTTTCTGTGGTACTGTGCTAGAATGCAACTGAGCCAATGCTTGGGGAGTGGAGGTTTCACAGTGAAGTAATTGGACAGTGAATCCAATTGGATACGCCAGATCCCATACATGAGTCATTCCTAAATGCCATAAGCATGGGTTTTGCTGTGTGGATGAGTCTAGCATAAACTTGAATAACCGAGGGTAGAAATATCTAGCAGATGATGCTCCTGTTTATGTTGGGAAAGGTGACGTTTGATTGTAATTCATGCTTGTGATTAATTGTCATGTCAGCTACAGGAATGCAACATGAAGACTTCTGTCCCACAGCCTGAACCAAACGTTCAAGTAAGGATTGACAGTACTTACTACAACCTGTTTCCTTTTTCCTGAGCTTTAAATGTGAAGAGCTACTATGCTTTACATATCTGGAGTGAAGATTTATAAGAGGCATATTAAATTATGTAAAGATTACATTTAATTTTAAGGCAGAATCTTCATGTGGTTAACTTTTTAATGCTTTAGAGATGTTTTGGTTTTTTTTTTCCTTGTTTCAAAGTCACTCATGGGTATTAAACTAGAGGCACTGAACTCTTATTATTGTGTCACAGGCAGAAGAATTTCACCATCGCAAGGCCTGGACTTCATTTCTCCTCTTCCCCCACAGCCCCCACCTAGAATAAGTAATGTTGTTGGAGTAGTAGTATTGCATGGTGTAACTTTGAACCATTTCCACACTAATTTCAGTAGGAATTAGTCCCATTTTGGTATTAGTTCCATACAGTTACTACTCAGTAACTTTTATATCTTCAAAGCATTGTACAAGCATTAATTAGGTATAGACAATGTTGCACTGCCCAGTGTAATAATGTCAGTATTTGAACAGTCCATGCTGTGCTTTGAAGTTAACACTTTCACATGCTAAAAAACTAAAAGGTGGTGCACTATGTAGAGGAAAAAGATGTTATCTTCATGTCAGACTACATGGAAGGGTGACTCATCTAGAGAGCAAGTAACTGGGAAAACATACAGACTTATTACAAAAGTCATTGTCAGAGATGAAAGCATTTATTTGTAATAGCACAGCGCTTGGGATTGCTGGTTATGGCCCAGGACTTGGTTTCACTAATGTTGTGTTCAAGTTTCATTCTGTCACCTACAGAGTAAAAAACCACAGTTGAATTAGAAATCAAATTAAATGTCCTTTTTGTTTCAGGTATGAATTTGTTTTCTCAGGCAGCAGTGTAACCCATGGGGGAAAACTAAATTTATCAGGGCAGTAGCAGTGTTAGTAATGCAAAAAAAATCTAAAAGTCTGCACCATCCCACCCTGCAGTAAAGTAGACCTCACTTCTAAAAATGTTAGAAAATGTGTATGATGAAGGAAGAATATGAGCAACAGAGATTTCCCCCCCCGCCCCCACTGTAATGCAAACAGCTAACTGGGACAACTTTTCATGCATAGATAATTTTTCAGGCAGGTCAAGTTCAAAACTTTTAAAGACAGTTGCTTCTTAAATATGCACTTACGTACATCTTCCATATTCTCTGATGGTGTTATGTATTCTCTACCTATGGTAATTTAATTGTCTGGGATTGCTGGGTAAGTTGTATACAACTAAACTCATTACCCTTAAATTATGAGGAACTTGTTCATGCTTTCAATATGTTCTAATGTTTTGAAATTCGAAACTGTTGGAAACCATAATGTTTTAATTTCTACAAAAATTTTACAGTTTTTGAGATGCTTATAAAATTGTTTTTAAAAATATAGTTCCAAATAAAATTTAAACAAAGCTAAGGTTTTATAAACAAATGAAATTATTTTAATATATTGTATCATTAAAATGGAAGGGGCAATTCATGACTGAATGTGAAAAAGATGTTTCTTCTCTCTGCAGGATGTGAAAACACAGGGCTAAACTGTCTGTCATTGCTGTTCGGGAGTTATCTTTCCAAAATGTGGAAAAATGTTATTTTACCTATTTTGAAAGTGTTAGTTGAAGTTTTGAGACAAAAATCACCTCTCTAACTTTTCTCTCAGGAAAATGCACTGGCTTCCCTTCTTAGATGAAAAGGATCTAGGGCATGAGTCACACAGTGCTGTGGGAAGAACTAGAGTAGCAGACAAGCCTGGGGGGAGAGGGCATTTCATTGATTGCTTTAACTGTGTTTTTGCTTTAATGATGTGGAAAAGGGATTGATAATTGGACGTTGCCCTGAAATGAAATGTCTGGTATTGACTGTGTTGTAATAGCGTACTTTAAAAGTTTCTCCTTTATGAAGGCAGAATAAAGCTTCTGAATGCTGAAATAGATTATTTTTTTTTATTTTTTTTCTTCACATGTATCTGTGTTCGGATATATTTTTGTAGCCTGCCTCAGTGGTGTATATTCTAACCCAGAGGGGCAGTTTAGTCCTCAAATTCAATCAAATTTTCTACCTGGTGCTGAAAATGGTGCCTTTTTGTAGTGTGAAGAAATAGTGACATGGTAACATCTTTTTGTGGACTAGCTATTAAAGACACAAAGGTAGTAGCAATACAACCGAACCCTTACGTTCTGTGTACTTCTTTTTCAAAAGTTCATCAGCTGAGGGGACCTGGACATAAGGAGAATACCCACGGAATACCCTGGCTACTAGAAGGTGTGTTAGGGAGGGAAAAGAACAGTTTTAAGAAATTGTATTATTCCCTTTGCATCTCACCATGTCTCAAAGGGACGAATATGTGAACACAAAGGTGTGTGTGGGGAAAGTCTCTTACTAGGATTCAGTTGGCTACCTGATAGATTTGATCTGCCTTTTAAGTCCAAAGAGCAAGCATTGGTCTTTTAGTTAAATAGAGCTCCAAAGATGTCATGTCACAAAAAATTCCTTCCTGAACAAGTGATTTGTGTGTGTGTGTGTGTGTGTGTGTGTGTTTGTTTTGTTTCTTTGTGATTACTTGAAAATTTCTGCAGTTAGTCTCTGATCAGAGTCTCACTTGGAACAAATACAAATGATAAATGGAGTTGTAGCCATCTTTATTAATGGGATAGGGAGACATGGAAAGATAATAGATTTGCTTAGTGGGATACCTATTCTATGCACAGCACACTGTGTTCTCACTCCCATTGTATTTACTGATTCCTGTTCTTTTAAGGTGATTAATAGTGGGAGGGAGAGTTTTCTTGGATATGTGAATTACCCTTGAGTTTCCTTCCAGACTGTGATCCTTTGACAGTTTTTCTTTCACCAATTATATGTGGTATTATGCAACATGGACATGAACTTTCTCATGAGAAAAGGAGGAACCACCACAGATATTTAAAATAAGAAGGGAGGGACACCTGAAATTAAACCACTGAAATGAAATCCTTTAAAAGAGAGGAGTCAAGACCTGCAGTGATATGGAAGGTAGGACAATCAAGGGATCGTTCACCTTCTCAGTTTCAAATTAATGTAACTCATACCTTATTCAATGAAATAGGGTCTGATTGATTACAGCAGAAACAGGTTGGTATTATGTTATATTGCTTGTTCTTTCGCTGGCCAGCAGGTGGCTGCCAAGTTCGAGAAATGGGTTAAAACTACTGACAAATGGTTAACTGAACCTTGTAGTCTATGGTGGTAATTCATGAACCAGTTTTAAATTAAAATTCCTTTAATAAGATTAACCAGTAACCCAGGATACTGATTATGTGCAAATGTTAAGGCAGACTTTGCACAACTGCATATGTATTTGTGCTCCTGATCATAATTCGAAGTCAGATGATGGTAAAATATTTTAGCAAGTCTGAAAATGGGCGGTGCTGATCCTTAGCTACACATTCATCTGCTATTCATTTTTCTACAGCTTGAATTAGTACCATGGCAGACTCTCCATCTTTCAATATTGATACAGTTATTCCACAGACTCTGCTTGAAAGCTGCTAGCTAATCGATGCAGGTAGCAGTTACTCTTCAAGACTAATAATCTTTAGCAAAACTAATAATCTTTATGCCTGTAGATAATGTGGTAATGAAAAATTTTGACTACCAGAATTCACCATAGCTATACCTAACTGCATGTTAGATGTGCTAATGTTCTTTTAATGTAAGGAAATGTGCATGGATGGGACAATAGAGAAGTCATGAGTTAGGTGAACTGGAGATATCAGAAATTAAGGTAGCAAAGCCCTGGTGCTTATGGTTATGTCTTGATATAATTTTGAAAGTGTGTGCAACAAAAACAAATGGATTTATAATACTCAAGCAGGTAACACAAACATTAAAGAATAGAAAATTATATTTTGAGATCGTGATTTATGGGTATTCCCTGATATTTTGTAATTTTCCAGCCTTCAGCTTGGGATAGAGTTTTATGTTATCAAAAGGAAATGATAAGTTATCATGTGATGGTCTTGCTTCACTGGAAAAAAGTGAATTCCTGTGAAATAGGAGGCTGTTCATACTTAGAATATTGGTAGTTGGTGCTGATTGACACCACATTTTCTCTGCTACATATGGCATGGAAAGATGTGCTCTTGGCTATAGTGCAGGCAAAGAGAGTGAACACAGGATATTTCACAAAAGCAGATGGAAGTTCTCATTTTCTTCCCATTTATAGCTGGTGTAAGTAGTGTCCTTTCAGTTCTGTTATCCCATCATTGGTGATGTCTTTCTGGTTTTTTTGCTGACATGAGAGAAAAAGAAGAAACATACCTTTATTCTGCTGTATAAAATGCATTTCAGTACAGACTGAAAAAAATGGGAAAAAGTAGGATTAGGTCACCCGAAGCAGTAGCTGAGGCTGCACTAATAAGTGCAGTTTTCCTTCTGCCTTGAAGCAGGGGTGGTGTGGTCTAACAAATATAGCTTCCTGCTAATTTTTTGCTCAAAAAAAAAAAAAAACCCAAACAAATTTGTACTCAAGAGTAAGACTGTTAAGTTTATTTTGCCTAACAGTTGAAAATAGGAACCCAGTGGAAATAAGCTTCGTGTCAGATGCACAGCTACAAACTGTTTGTGTACTGCTGGTTACAGTTAAATAACCAGCTTCTGGGAAACAGGGGAAGTTGCAGAGAACTTGTCACAAGCTGAAGTGTCAAAGACACCTATTCTTTTGTCTCAAAGTATTTCCTGAGCTGTAAAGTAATGATTACCCACTCACCACACGGAGGCGTTATCAACAGCAGTATTTTTAAAAATTAGAGCACTACGAGTGGTGGTGATGGGGGAGATGCATGTGTAAAGGGTGGGGGAAGCTTAATTCTTTTGGTTTTGAAGCAAAAAGAGATAATACTTAGGGGTTTTGCAACATTTCATTTTCTTTGTGGAGTAAAAATCCAATTTTAATATGACAAAGAGACTGCTGGCTAGCAGAGAAAAGGATTAATGGCACCTCACACTGAGAAAGAGATATTTGGAAGTAATTTGTTTGATCCTGCTGATTTTTGTGGCAATGGAAAGCTAAGCTGCTTCTGTCTTTGGGAAGTGTGCCCACAGGGAGTGCCAGACAGCTTTTCTGCCACTCCAAATTAATCATGCAAATTGTTGTTCTGCCAAGATAATATCCTTAGGTACACTTGTAAACTCAAGTAGATTCTGTTGAGAAGTGAACAGAATTAACAAAATACTATTGTAATAATTGGGATGATGTAGACTTGCACTAAAAATAAAATTGGGCCGTTTTCTTTTAAAGCCTGCATTAATCAGTCAATGATGGGGGAAAACAGCTAAACTAAATTTTCTAAGCTAAAAATAAGTTGTCACGATCTCCCAGAAAATAAATGCTAGTGGTTTACAAGGATACTAGAACAATGTAATTTATTACAAAGCCTCTGCTGTGTGTAAAAATTACTTAAATATGTCTTTAATGTATTCTTGAGTCCCTTTAGTAAGACTTTTTTATCTTTTTTTTTTTTCTCTCCAAGACTAAATTTTTAAGGATGTGACTAGAAGACTACAAATCTGTAGAGTAATATTTGTTTAATTACTTCTGGGCCTAGGCCAGTTGCAATCCCTGATAACGGAAACAGGGTCAAATTTTAAACGATTAATTATAACATTTCTGGCAATATCCTGTGGAGGTGCAGTAGGCTCCTTCCCTCATAGCTAGGTCATTTCATGTCCTGAAATGCTGAACTGGAGTAAGCATAGCTCTGGATATAGATGGGAATCTCCTAAAGCAAGAGTGTGCTCAAGCAGGAAAAGGGCCGAATGATGACCAATGCCAGACTTCTTGCTACACTGAAATGGTAAGTGTTATGCTGCTAAGTCTTGTTTTATTTTTAACAAGTTAAAATTTTAGTTGATCCCATGATCTGATATATTGCTTATGACCAGGATCTGTGATAACTTATCTAAGTGCTTTTTGTCTTTTAACTAACTTACAAACAATTACCTTTGTAATTTATTTTGTAATGAGCTTTGATCTTCTCTTTACTGATGAAGAGGTGGCTCCTAGTTTAAGTAAAGATGAAATGCACACCTCCGTAGACATACCTGATACTTAAATGTATTTCAGTTTTTGGAATAAGTACAGGTTGAAAGCAAACTAAAAATCAGAAACCAATCTTGAAAACAGTTGTGCCCATATTTCAATTAAAACACTAATAAACCCACTGAAATCTGTTGGCAAGAAATAGACTTTGCACTTGAGGTTTTTTTTTAATCTTGTAATATGAAAACCGTATAAAAGGTGTTATGAAGGTTTTTATCCTATATCACACAGACTTTCAAAGCTTACTTGTTTTTTTTTTTTAATGTTTTAAAATAATAATATGACCTGATTAGATTAAGAAATACTTACTTTCCAGGAATACTGGAAGGAATCATTCCTCTATTTTCATATAGTGTATATACATTGTCAGTTCTCCCCAGTCTGTTTCACTTACTGCTGATAGCCGTTGCTTCTTCAGGTAAAGTATCTCAGATAATTGTGACTGTACCCTTTGAGTCAGATCTTGTGCTAATTCTCTAGGGGTGTTTCTGCATTGCACAATGAAGGTCCAAGACCTGAGCTGGTTGTGAATGAGCTGATACAGCTAAATGTCTCATTGTGCTTCCATGCAGAGACACCAGGTTGTGTCCCAGAAACAATGTTAATGTGTACAGCTTCTGGCCTTATCAGCCTTACTTCCCAAGTCTAATTGTTAACCTCTGAACAAGAATAATTAGCCAGACTGCAGTAGTTATCTCATGCAAGGATACATTTTCGTATTCCGATGCTAGCTTACTCAAAGCCTGTCCAGGCTTTGACTTTTGACTGCTCCTCTTTATAGTGTACATATGCTCTTAAAAGGTAGCTATAGCCCAGAGGCTGCTGCGATTAACGCCCATCCTATTTTACACGCTATATCAGAGCAGCTTCTCAACCAGTTCTGAGGGTTGTGAAGTTATCCAGAATCTCTGTAACATCGTTCAGCTCCTGATACTTGCTTTACCCTAGGGCTAGTAAAGATGTTTTTTGAAGAGAGCTGCATGGAAAGTAGGAATCATGTTTGTCCTGGGAAAACCTCTCATTAGCTAAAATTAGGCTTTTAAAGCATTACTGAGAAGCTAAGTATTGTATTTATGTATGTATGATACAGGCTGCACTTTCCTTCTCCTAAAATGGCTAGAGATCACTGTAAAACATTAAATTTTCTTATATTGCTCTGAACTGAAAACAAATCCTGACATGTTGAGAATGTTGGCTGTGCACATTTTGCAGAAATAGGAGTAATTAGTTAATTCTTAAATTAGAGTTAAGTAAAAGAACCTGAGGGTGCAGCCATCAATCAACCAACCACAAATATTAATATATATATAATACATATTACACTTTGAAACTCTCTGGATGTATGTTGCATGCAATGAAAGGTCAGTATTTCAAATCTGAGTGCCAAGTAAGCGCTTGACTTTCAAAACTTCTGGATCCATAGATCCAAAATTCAGGATCCATTTTCCAGGAGATTAATTTTCAGTGCTCCATTGGGGCTTCTAAGATTGAAAATTTTAACTCAAAGGTTATTTTTTAGGGTTCATTTTATATAGCTAAGCTGAAACAATTGGAAAGATGAGTTTTCATTAAATGATCAGAAAGTGAAAAACCCTGACTCCTGAAGCCAGCAGCAAATTTCTAATTCACTTAAATAGTCAGGACTCTTACCCCCAGTGTTCAAAGGTTCAGTATACATTTGTTTCTTAAAATTATTTAAAATTTAAAAAAATTTGCCAAATCAGGCATCCAAAACCAAAGGTGCCCAGATTGTTGGGTGCACGTATAAATTTATTCGTTAGGAGACAGTAGAATGTGGATTCTACTTAATGCATGATTTTTGAAATCCCTCTTTATAAGATAATTACATATATAGCAAGTTATAGCATGGGTATTAATTTAAAAGATATTAAAAAGCATATAAAATGAGCACATTCTTTTAATTTGTACTTAATTATGTTTTGAACCAGGTTATCTCATTGTATCATCTGATTAAGTATTTTTTTAAGAATCGTATAAAGGTGTGTGGTGAACTGGTAGCTAAGCAAAAAGTTGACTGAAGTTTACAGTGTTTAATGGAAATTATTTTTTCCTAATCCTGAAAGGCTTGTAAATTGAGTGAATTCAAATATGTATTATTCATCATTTTTTAGAATTTGTTTATTTCTGCTTCATTACCCAAATTGTATACAGGTATTCTACTTGGTGAGTGTTTTCACTAATGCATGCAATCTATAAGTCGAGTTAATGTGTCGGAGTTCAATTGAAGTGTGCCCAAGTGTGGAATTTAATCTTCAGAGTCTAAAATTTGGGGGTTATGTGACTGCCAGCTTGCTAAAGCATACATCTAGGCCACCACAGCATGCGGCGCGCACTTCCTCATTTTGTGGATCCCCACAGACCAAATGCATTTCTCATGTAATGTGAGTAAATATCTCACTCCAGAAATTACATTGTAGATCTGTGGCATCATCTGCTTATTTTGAAATTCTGATCCTAGTAATACTCTAATTTTATATTGATCTAGAAGAACTTGCGTTTTCCTTTCGTATGGAAAATAGGACTGAACCTACATTAAGCGTGATGCAAAGGAACATTCCCTGAAAGGTGACTTGGAAACGAAAAAATAATTAAAGCAATTTTTGTTTCATGACATAGAGACTTAAGACAGCATTATTTTCACTGATTTTTTTATTGCAGCCTCCAGAAATGATTTTAAGTAAAAATGCGAGTAAAATCTAGAAATTGATGCCTTGAGAGGGGCATTTAATTCAGGTGGCTTTCAAAGCCGTTGCTTTCTAACAGACACTTCGGAAAAAAAAAAACTTTTGACGAGGGTAAATCCCCTACTTTTCTAGTTGCTGAGGAAACCCCCTGTTATAATTGTTCAATGATGTAATTAATCCAAGTACTCTATTAAAAATAGCTTTTTTTCCCCCTCAGATGTCAGCCTCGCCTTCCCGAACTCAATTTATGATTAGCTCACACACCTGTGGGGTTAAAAAAAAAAAAAAAAAAAAAAAAAATCCTTCACTGTTTATTTCTCTTCCTCGCCATCGCGCCAGGTGAGGAGCCAGGCCTCCCGCCTCTCTTCTGGGCGTGAGTCAGCGCTTTTGGGGGAGGGGCGGGGGAGAAGAGGAGGCCTCGAAGCCGCCCGGGATACAAAGACCCGAGGCCTTGTCGCCTCCTCCCGCCAGCCCCCCCTCCTCCTTCTCCTCCCCCGGCTTTTGGGGCTCCAGGCTGCGAGTGACGCCGCGGGAGGGAGGCCGGTCGCCGACATCGGCGGCGATGCCGGCGACCGGCCTCCCTCCCGCGGCGCGGCGGCCTCACCCTGTCCCGTCCCCCGCCGCCTCACCCGGGCCCGCCCCTCTCCCAGTCTCCTCCGCGGCTCCCCCGCCTTCCCCGAGCCAGGCGGAGCTGGAGCTGGGAGCGACCGTCGTTCTTGCCGCCGCCGTTTCTCGCCTTTCCCCAGTGACCGAAGGCACCGGCGCCGCACGGCGGGATCATCTCCCCCGCCTCCTTTCGCCGTCTAATCTCTGCCGGAGCCGGCGCTGCCCCGCGGAGCAGCCATGAGCTGGGGCACGGAGCTGTGGGTGAGTCCCGGCTCGCCTCTCATTGTGTCTGGGATTCGCCGCCCTTCCCTTGTCTGCTGAGGCGGCTTCCTCGGGGGGAGGCGCGGAGCCGGCCGGCCGCCGAGGCGCTTTGTTCGGCGTTGGGGGCGGCGGGCACCGGGCGGGGGGAGGCTGAGGGTGGAAGGGGAGCGCGGAGTGGGGAGCGACGAGGCGCTGGGGAAGGGGGAGCTGGGGGGGGCGGGCGGCGGGTCGGGGAGCGCCTCGTCCGGGGTGCGGGAGCGCGGGCGCCGCCTGGCGCGGCCATGGCGCTCACCGGGGCGGAGGAGTGGGGTGGGGGACGCGCCGCCTCGCCCGCCGCCGTTCTCCCGGTAACGGTCGCAGCAGGTCGGGCTTCTTTGTGTGCGCCCCGCTCCCCCCCCCCCCCCCCTTCCTCTGAGGCGAAGGGAGGGGAGGGCTCTCGGTGCGAGGCGGCTCGGGCCGGGGGGTGGCGTGGGGCGGGTCCCGGCGCGGCTCGGGCAGGGGCTGCGTCCGCGGCCCGCAGCGGGCACCCTCCGGGCGGCGGTGGCGGGGCCGCCCATCTCCCGAAAACCGCCGGACTGCTCTGACGAGTAAAGCGTTTTGAGCTGTCGCCCCTAATTGGAAGCAGCTATTACACAGCTTTGTCTCTACAAGCACCCCAGCACGCTGGCTAATGCTGGCTTGTATTTTATTTTTTAAATACGAAGAATTGGCAGCAAGAAGACAGACAGACAGTGTCTGTGCGCCTGTGTCTGCGTTAGCGCTTTTCTTAAATCTCGGCTCCTCCTCCGAAGGATTTTGGCTGTGCCGAGGGCAGTAAAGAAGGGGCTTCTCCCGCGGGAATCTGCCGGAGCGAAGCGCAGCGGTGTCTGCGCGCAGGCAGTTGTGGGATGTTTATTTTCTCTATCAGATTTCCTACTGCTGCTGCTGGAGCTGACGCTGATCGTGGGAAAGCTTAAGCAAAAAAAAATTGTTCCAGGGAGGGTTTAACGTCCCCGTTTTAAACGCAGCCTGCCCTTCGTTTATTTGCTTTTAAAGACTGTGAAGCACAGATGCTTGGCCGTCAGAAAAAATTAATTACAGAAAACTAAACACTGCAGCTTGAAGTCTATTCATGAACTCTTACCTTGGACCTAGTGTTATACTTTTTTTTTTTTTTTTGAAGTTGAATTTAATTCCTTTATCAGTAGTTTCTAGTACAGGGCTATCGGTCTCTGGAGGAGCAAAGATCTGCTTCGCACGGAGACAGCTCGTTGCAGGAGTGAGCTGGGGAGTCAAAGGCACTGCGGTCAGTGTGCGGGTGGGCTACAGGAGCTGGGCCGGTGAAGCACCTGAAGCCACCTGAGTTAAGTTGTGTCTGGCTATGCAAAATGAAGATGTAAAAGCATTGCATCAAGCGTGCTTCGTGGAGAAGCCTGGTTTAAAGATATTCAGGGTTGCTTTAGTGTTTCGTACAGTACCTTGTACTTAACTAGGATTTATAGGCATGTGAGAATTTAGATAAAATACACTTGTGAAGTACTGACAGCAGTGCTGTGACAAAACTGAAATATCAAACTGTTGTAATATTAACAGTAAGTAGAAGCCATGGTTTATATTGACAGCACAAGTGTGTCTTTGTAGCTCATACTTCAGATGAGAGGTTGTAGGTCAGTGTTTTGGAAGAGTGGGGGTTTGCATTTTAGGAGAGCACTGAATTTTCTTCTGTAAGCACTTAAATATGTACTGCTTTAGAAAACGGAGTTTTGGCTTATTCATCTCTGTTCATTTTGGCAGCCTCTTAATTTTATTTTCTTTGTTTAGCTTGTAAATGACAGTTAAGGTTTTGTAGTTTATCTTGTATTCAGTTTTGTAAGAAAGTGTTTATCTTCCTTGTGTGCTTAAGAAGTATATAAAAAGGTGGATTTTGACCTCAGGCTTCCTTTTAATGACAGGCATTTCATTCACAGTGTCATGAAACTGGCTATTTATTTAGACCTACTATACGTTGTTTCCTAAGTCATTAATTCTTAGGTGCTAGTTTGAAGAGATAAGGCCAGGTTTTTAAGCTAAAAGTTTTACTGCAACACTTTTGTTTCAGCAAAATTCAATATACTTTTTGCTTGATATTGGGAGATGGCTGCAACTCTGCACTAATGAGGTAACTAGGCATAAAATGGTCTGTTTGTAACTATACAACTAGATCCTCACAATACAAGTTTTACATTAAACCGTGCCTTTTAAGTGGGTTATTTTTTTATGTTGAATCTAGTCATCCTTTAAAAAAAATATCTTAGAGTTATAAAGCAAACTCTTTTCTTAGTTGGAAAAATATTTAGTGCTAATCATAGAATCATAGGGTTGGAAGGGACCTCTGGAGATCATCTGGTCCAACCCCCCTGCCAGAGCAGGGTCACCTAGAGCAGGTTGCACAGGAACACGTCCAGGCGGGTTTTGAATGTCTCCAGAGACGGAGACTCCACCACCTCTCTGGGCAGCCTGTTCCAGTGGTCTGGAAAGCCTCAAAGTAAAGAAGTTCCTCCTCACGTTTAGGTGGAACTTCCTGTGTTCAAGTTTGTGCCCATTACCCCTTGTCCTGTTGCTGGGCACCACTGAAAAGAGCCCGGCCCCATCCTCCTGACACCCATCCTTTAAGTATTTATAAGTGTTGATAAGGTCACCCCTCAGATGTCTTTTTTCCAGGCTGAAGAGACCCAAATCCCTCAGCCTTTCCTCATAAGAGAGGTGTTCCAGTCCCCTAATCATCTTGTAGCCCTCTGCTGCACCCTTTCCAGCAGTTCCCTGTCCCTCTTGAACCTGGGAGCCCAGAACTGGACACAGTACTCCAGGTGTGGCCTCACCAAGGCAGAGTAGAGGGGGAGGATGACCTCCCTTGACCTGCTGATTAGGATGAGTATGTTTAATTGTTTCAATAACTTACGTTGGGTAAATGAAGATTTTAATTTTTTTTTAAATCTGGCACAAGATTAAATTAATCAAAATTAACTTAAATCTAGGTTAAAAACACAAGGAAAAAGAGTATTTGTGGAGCTTCAAAGGCAGGGTTCTGAACAAGGAGTCAGTAAACTCTTAGATGTGTTTGTGTTCTCCTGTAGCTTTTCCTTCATCATTCCCTGTTGCTAGCATCCCTGCAGCTTCAGAAGGCAGCCCCGGCCATACTGGGTTTGCTCCTGGCAGCAGGGCACAAGCAACTCAGGGTTTTAAGAGTCTCCAGCTGCAGAGGGCTGTTCTGCACAGGTTTTCTGGAGACCTCGTTGAGCCTAAAGCTCTCCCTCATTAGCACTTGCACCTGTGGTCATAAAGTGGAATTTTTCAGGATTAAGACTGGTATCTAGATGGCAGGTTTTCAGAACATTTGCAAATATGTATGTAGGCTTTGTTGATTCCCTGAGGCAAATCTGATGATTTTGTATCAGTTGTTTTAATATCTCCTTAACTCTGCCTTCTCGAATTGTATCTCTTCATGCTGATTATTGGTCTGTGATGTGGTTTCATGGCTCTGATATTTTTATTTTTTTCTGGAGTCTTAATGCTATTTCTGATAAAGTAAAAAGTCTGCATGTATGAATTTAGAGACAAATAAGCTGCTAGAAGAAAAATTAGGGAATTAGGAAGACAACTCATGCCTGGTATTTGTGTGGTACTTATTTAATGTGGCCGTTCTGGTATTGAAAGGATGTATAGCTACTCTTATTTCTTAAATGGTTGTATCAGGGACCTGACAAGGGAAAGATTTTCTTTGATGGACCAATACTTTCTAATTCTTTAAATTCTGTAGCTGCTATTTCTGTTTATGGATTATGTGGCTTTTTGTTTTTCAAGTGACCATTTTTATAAGTACGCTACCATTCTCTGAAGTGAGTGTGTATTGGTCAAAACATGTATGTCTTGGGAAGGCTGAAGTAATTAGAAGCACTTTATGCTTTTCAGTATGTCTGTGGTCCCTGTTGCGTTACTGCTTCCAATTATGAATGTAGTTCCTTTGATAGCATTGTATGAATAATGTGAACTAATAGTAAAATAAATATTGATTCATTTAAGCCACCCTGTCATTAGAACTGTTCCGTTCTATGTTTTCTACACTGTGTGAAATGTGTTCCCCTTTTACGCTTTTTTGTCACGACAAAAATTTTGGTCGATTTTGAAAGTATTCCACAAATAGTTTTTTCTCATTAGTGCATTTATCTTTGTGGTCATTTTGCAGCATATTCCTTATGGTACGTCCACAAAAACTAAGATACTTCAGTGAAGTGCCTTGTGTGATGATGCTCTCTATTAAGAGAGAGTTAGAACAGACTAGTGAGAACTGGGAAGTCTAGTCTTCTGTAATCCAGTTGAAATTATATTTCTGTGCTAAATTTTCCCATCTGTAATATTTAACATTTTCCTAGGTAATATTTGTAAAGCAATAATCATCTGATGAAAGGGGGCACATAATCACAAAGTAGCATTGCTGCACTTCATTAGTAATAGAAAATTGCTGCTGTTTATTTAGATACACTTTTCAGAGTTTTAACTTTTTTTAACATGCTTTTTTTTCAAATGCAGCATGCTTATGTTCACCTCATGAGCAGTAAGAAGGTTTACATGTTGAAGTCCTGGGCAGACTTGCATACTTTGTTGAATAAGGTGCCCCTGTCTGACTTCTGTCAAACTGTACTGCAATATCCAAGGCAAGAATAGATGAATGAAACCAAAATCAGGTATTTTTAGTAACTTGAAGTATTTGGAAATAAAATGATGGATTCTGATATGTTAAAGAATCTACTCACCGTGAGCATCTGTTCAGTGTGTATGTTTCTGTATATCTGGAGTTCTTTTTGCGATGGGTGTAAAGTGTACAAATAACATTAGCATAACAAAATATATCTGGTTATTGTTGTCTTGGGTTTTTGTTCAGTTAAATTGAATATGTAGTGCATTTGCTTTGACGATAAAGGCTTGCTGAGCTTTGGAGACTGGAGTTGGTTGATAATGAAGTTCTTGGCTTAATGAGTGGAGGCAAGTGAAACTCTCTGTGATTGGCACTCTGAAGTGGCTTCCTTGGAAATTAATTAAAGAGTTTGTGCTGTCTCTTTAAAAAATCAGGAAGGATATTTTTCAACTTCTGATGCACGTTCTGTCTTTCGAACCTCTGTGAACCCCCTAATAGCAGTTGGCAGAAAAAGATTTGAATACCATGTCAGAACATTTTCAGTCTGTAAAACCAGTCTAGCCATCTGTTTCTCACCTCTTGATAAATATTTAAAGCAGAAGTTTTGCTGAGGGCTTTTGAACTAAGATTTTATGATTAAAAAAAAAAAAGGCTATAGAAGATTTAATGATACTATTGTTGAGAGCTCCTTGGGGCCAGAAGCACACCATCTTTTATAATTAAGAAACCACTGGCACTGTAGAATACTGTTTTAGAAATGAGTTACGTTTGACCAAAGAAAGATCAAAGTACATTTGGTGATGTGCTCTTTTTAATCTTTCCTTAAACAAAATTCATTCCATGCCTAAACCCAAGTTTTATTTACAATAATTTTCAGTTGCGTCAGTGGTTTTTTGAAAGCTGTTATAAATGTTCTTAGGCTTTCGATGCCTGTTTCAGACATTGCTTCCTTCTTGTTTTAAAATCATATATTCTCTTTTTGTAGAAGATAAATTATGTGGTGATGTTGTCTAATCTTAAAAGTTGCAAAATTTAATTATATGGAAAACATTCACATGATGTAAATATGTAAGAGTTGACTTGGAAAAGTAGCTAGTTTATAATGGCTTTGTTCACTAGATTAGTGAAAATTTGAATTTGAAAAAAAATTTTTAGCTAAATAAAAGACATTTTGAAAACATTTTGAAACTGAGAAACCTTTCTCTACAATTGGTATGACTGTGTTTATGTAGTCACTAGCATTGTTAATGCTAGTAAATTGTTTTTTAAACAGTTTAAAAAACATTGAAAGTTATCCTAAATATCAAACCATATCCCATGTAGAAATTCTTCTGTGCTTTTGAATCTTAATCTTTCATAAACTTCTTTTCCAGTGTGCTAACATATACTGTGTTAAAGGCAATATTCTATTTAATACCTAGATGTTTGTGAGATGAAACATGGATTTTTTTTCCCCCAATTTCTCCTTTAACTTAACCCAAAGATTGCGAGCAGTACTCTGTATGGATTCTCTTTTCATTCAGTGTTCTTGCTGTTCTGGTCTGCAAATGTGTGCAAGGAATGTGTCTTGTGGCTGAAGTATGAAATTACAGAGTTTTCCAGATGCATGGGATGGCCATACATTTCCTCTGTCCTAGGTAAGATGCTGGATAAAATGTTTAACCTCTGGGAGGTTGTAGTCTTTCACAACGAGTATTGTGCAGCTTATCTCATTCTTGTGAAGACCTCTGAGATTTCCAAATAGAAAGTTTTGTAAGGATCAAGTACTTGATTATTGAATGTGTAGTTACTTCAGGCTTCGGAATGAAAACAATTGTATCGAGTTTTAGTTAGAAATAATGTTTGTCCGTATCTTTCCACCAATTGTCTGGTTCATAAACATCTGACCTTTTTACTGATTTTTCCAGGAAGGGGTGAGTCATTGTCTTGAGACTTTATCGGTTGGGTTTTGATCTTGAACTTAATTTAATTTAAGAATGCGTATGTGTTTGTGCCCTTGAGTATCTGTTTAGAAATTATTTTTTCAGTTTTGAAAACTCTTTATCACCCGAGATCTATTAAAATGGTATCTGTTTTTATTTATGGCCCCACTTGTGTATGTAGTTTGAAATGTATATGCTCTTCAAGAAAGTTTGTACCAACATACACAGGACTTTACTAATCTGGAAATGCTGAACGCAGGAAAAATATTTCTGTGTTTTAAAAAATGTATGTAGTATGCTTATTTATGCTACAAAATCTGAGAGTTGCCTATACTAAGAATCTAAATGCTGCAGCTTGCAGTTTGATTTCCTGAGTGAGAATAGCAGGAGGTTGGTTGAGATTGCAAGATCTTTTATCCCAACCAAGCAGAGGATTTCTTTCAGGAGTGTGTATCTCTCAAAATAATGATCCTTTGGAATGGTAAACCCATCAGAATTTGGGATGGAGAAGAGCAAGAGTAGAGAGAAGTCTGTTGTCAATGTGTTCAGGTTTCTGTTCTTGGTGAGGGGTGTCCAAGTAGGTATGATTTGTGCTTTCAACAGTTTGCAAGTAAATACTGGAAGACAGGTGGTTTGTGTTAATGCTTGTGTAGCGTTCTCACTGATGCTATAGACATACTGAACTAAGTCTAAAATGTCTAAAAGTTCATATGTGTATTTAAATTAGTTCTTATACTGGATTGATTGGGTGAGGTCCTCTATTATTAATACAGTAGTTAAATACTTTAGTCGTTATATTTGCAGAGCAGTTTTTTTAGCATTCTTGGTAAAGCCAGTAATTGAGTCATGCAGGGAGTTTTGGGGTTTTTTTGATTGTTTGTTTGCTTTTTTTTTAATGGAGGGGAAGTTCTTTAACACATTTCAGATTAAATTTTCATTGTTCATAGCACACGTGCATACTTTTTCAGCAACTTGAATTCTTTTTGGTAGAAAAAGAATTCCCCAAAGTCCAGATACGTTCAGCTTTTTCCTTGTGTTGGTGAACAAATTGTTCAGTGAAAGCTGAAATTCCAATCAGCTTGTTTCATTTTGCCCCTAGTGAGTTTACGTACCTCAGTCCCAGTGCTCTCTTGGCAGAAAGTTTAGAGGTTCATCTTCGAATGCATGTCAGTGCTTCAGCTGGATGGGAGGAGAAGGGAAAAAAAAAGTATTACACTAATGAAAACCTTCTGGTTTTCATTAAAATGCTGACCCTCTACACTGACTTTGTTTATGGAATTATCTGCAATAAATTTGTAAGTCTAGGTTGCTGTTTTTTCTCCACTACAAGTTCTGTTCTAAGAGGAGAGTGGCAGCAGTATTATATTTCTTGCTAGGTGACAAGAACAAGAAAGGGCTTAATTTCAGGTGTACTTATTTTTCTGTTAATTTCAGTAGTATTGAAATTTGAAATCATTACACGTGAGAGTCATTAATACCTTTTCCTTGACTTTTTTTCTTCAGTCAGAACTCTGCTTCTGCTATGTCATTTACAATAAAAAGGGCATTAGACTGCTAAAACTGCTTCGTGGCATTGTGGTTTGTACATAGTTTTGTTACTTTTTACATCTTTCAAAGGAAAAG
This sequence comes from Alca torda, assembly GCA_008658365.1. Taxonomy (NCBI): domain Eukaryota; kingdom Metazoa; phylum Chordata; class Aves; order Charadriiformes; family Alcidae; genus Alca; species Alca torda. The sequence continues at coordinate 16,152,658 of CM018087.1, read as the reverse complement.
TGCAGTCTTACAGTGAGCTAAAAGGCACTTATTGCAAGACCTGAATTTTTCTTGGGCTTTACTGTGGAACTCTTTTGTGGTCTTGGGCTAGTAAACTTATTTTTCTCTCTCTTAGTTGGGTTGTAAAATTGGAATAAAGTTTTTTGGTTTTTTTTTTTTTTTAATCAAATTAATATTGCAACAATACCTGCACCTGTACAATATTTCAATATTCTTTAATGTGCAAGTGCAAAGCAATATAGTGTTTTAAAATGCTAGGAGCAAAACACAAAAGCAGTGAATTCTAATAACTTGTCCTGATTCTCTTTGATCAGACTGTTTGCTTGAAGTAACTGTTTAAAAATCTTCACTTGAATGGGTAAAATCTCCTGTGTACTAGCAAGAAACTTCACCATTTTATCATAGTATCTATTCATGTAATGCTTAATGCTCAGCAAGCATTTCTTTAGAAGGCAGGTACCGTGTAAATCACTTCTCATCAGCTGGTACCTAAGAAATAGTACAGCATGCTTTTGTGTAGTTCCATATTAAGTAAACAATATTTTTCCAGCACTGTGCAATGAAATGACATCCAATTGATTTGAGATTGGAGTGTTATTTAAGTACTGAAGAACTTCTGAAATATGACAGCAATTGCACTGGAGAGTTGAGAGTCAGTCTTGCTTTCGGCATACTTGGGGGAAGCAGATATGAGTGAAGTTGGGTGTGCCTTTTGGATCTTTATCTGCTTTGTAAATCCTTTGGAAAGGCAGCATTTGATTGCTGGATTCTTTCTCATTCGTGATGGGTGCCCAGCTCGAGTGGATGTGTAAACCTCACTTTGTAAATTCTGGTTGGCAGAGTAAATGAAGGCATTTTGTTGAATGTGGGGTATGCTTCTTGTACACATTTTTTTTCCCCCAGATACTTAATTTATTTCAAAGAAGGTAAATAGCATTTTACTTTTCTAATAATATTTTCAAATAAGCGTTTGCCTAGGTGACATAGGGTCACCTGTGAGTAGGAAATACTTTCTGCTGGAGTGGGAAAATGATGGATATGTATGAACCCAAGACAATATCTCTGCTACAGTACAGTTGGCTTTTTCTGCAGTAGAGGAATATTTTGGTCGAGGAAATTGTAATGTTTCTAATGCCCAACACTACTATCTCCCCCCCAATAACTGGGTAAATTGTTCCTGTTTTAGCTATCTGTTATGATGTCTAATTTTCCTGCAGTTTTTTTCCCACTTTATATGAAGTCAGTCACAATTAGGGGAATATTTAGGGGATTTGACATCTGTAATCAATAGTTGGAATGTATTTTATGTTTGTATTTATTTAGTGCCTAGAACCATTAGTCACATAGTGAGCTTGTGTTGTATTGTGTTCTGCAGAAACACTGGGGATAAAGACCATCCCCAGTTCAGCTAACTTTCAATTCCAGCAGAAGACGGGTCCTTTACTGATCATGCCAAATGACAGAGTTGTGCAAAACCAAATATTGTTCAGCATGACGTGCAGTGATCTCAACTGCAGCATCTTAACTGTTTCTTTTGGTAAGCCTTGCAAGCAAAGGGTGGCAATGGGGTGGACCTTTGTCGTGTTTGCAGGGGCTTAGCACATAGCAGCAGCCTAAGAAAATGCAGGAAATACTTGTTGAAATGTACAAGGGAATGTTGGAGTCTCATGAAAAGCCAAACAGTAATCCTTGTAAATGAGGTAATGAGCTGGAATCGGTCAGCAATGCCCTTGAAAGTGAGGTTAAGAAGCTAATGTTTGATGGATGCAAAGAGACAAGGAGAGATAACACTCAAGAAACACGTGGGTGAAACAATAATCTCAATACCAGAGAAAATGATGTTGCTGTAATTGAGACATGAGATGGATAGAGAATGGAATGAGTGGAGCTATTGGAATGGTTATAAAGAACCTGATTTAAAAAAAAAAATGTAGAAATTGTTAACAAGTCTTTGGATAGAACTTGTCAGGAAAGAAGTCAAATGCTCAGGTGAAAGAAAAGTTAAAGATTAAGACCGTAGTTTATAACAGGGACAAAGCAGTAGAGTGCAGTGATTGATAAGACATGATGCACATCATCTGCATTTTAATGAAACATGTTTTATCTTAGTTTTTTTCTGAAAATAAGTTCAAATTCATGATTAGTAAATGGAAAACCATATGAAGGTCCATTAATGAGCACTGATAAACAGTTTTGTTCTGAAGATTCCAGTATGGGTTCATAACCCTTAGATCTACTTTTATTTAGATCCTAATAGTGCAGATACTCGTCTTATGTTTGATTTTACCAATATTTGTTCATTTTATGAGCAACGGTCTGGCAGCATCAGTGAAACTCATTAACGTGCTTGAGAGTAAGTATTGTATACCAGGAACTTCTCAGAATAGATTTTTTAAGAGAGGGAGGCAATTGGAAAGCTGATTAAGTCTGTAGGTACTCAAGTCATACTGCCGTACTAATGCCTTCTTCAAGGTAATCTTACAGGACAGTCTTCTACTTTTCGCCTGGCCTGGCCCGTCCAGTCTGTTTCTGTGCTAAAACGTGTGGTATATCCTGAGTTACCACTTTGCATCTAAGCTTCCTGGCTCTAACTGTAGATTGTAGTTGCTGTGCTGCATTATTTAAATCACCAAAAATTACTTAAGTTGTGTTATTTTCTTTAATTATTTAATTTAACGGGATCTCTTTCGGGCTTATGAGCTCTGGCTGATGTAAACTGGGATTTAGTAGATCAAGGATATAGGTTAGTACTTGGATTATGAATGGTGAAAATTTTACTTTCAAGTGATTTAGAATTAATCTTAATAATTAAAAGTTTTATCTTAATAACCATGTTTTTTATTACCTGGGAAATTTGCTAAGCAGTGGGTGAAGAAGGTTTTACAAATTTGTTTGGAGAAGGGAAGAAAAGGATGAGCTTGTGTTGAAAGGTTCTTCAGCATGGTGTAATAAAATGGAGAAAAAGAGACTGGAATATCTGGTTAGGTTTCATATCTAAGAAAATGGCATGTTTAAAAGAGGAAAAATTAGTTTCTTGAAAATAAATAGTAACTTACCAGGAAAATCCAAATGCCTGGGATTTTTCTACTTCATAAGTAATGCGGGGGGAATGTAGACTGTACAGTTTCATGAAACTTAGATAGAAATGTCCCCATGTGAGGCAAGCCAAGCAATTTTGTGAAGTATCCTGACTCTTTGGCATGATACTCAAATATTTACTCCGTAGCAAGAGGTGTGGTAGGCTGATTAAGTCTTTAGGTTGAGAATAAGGAAATAGGGGTTGTGGGTTAGTTGTTTGGTTTAGCGTGATTGCTGCTTTGTTTTGTAAAAGCTGTGAGGCCTTTTGTGTTCCTTGTGGTGTTCTCATTCCTGCTGAAGTATTGCATACATGTAATCTAGATTCCTTACCTATCTCCCTGAGTTTGAGGCTCTGTTAATAACAAGTAGTGTTTTCCTGACTGATGTTTCTCTAATAGCAAGGACAACTTCTTTCTAAAATGGCTTTTTAAGAAACATTTTTACTGCAGTACTGAGCTAGGGAGTGTAATGATTATCTCTTTCCAGGAACAATGTTGCAGGTCTTTGGGCACTAGCATAGTACTTGAGAGATACAAGCGTGATTTCCCGAGTTTCAGCTTTATCTTCTGCATTCCTGAGGGAAATAGCAAGGTAGGAGTAGTTGTTTTTACGAGAAGAAACATTCAATCAGTGGATTGAAATTGGAGTCTTGTAAAATGAGGAACTGGCTCTATTTGTTAAAACTTTAGTAGGTGCACACAAAAGCAATGGCAGGCTGTGAGTGTGTGCCAGCTCCTCTTTGTGCGTGGGTGGCTTAGCACCCAGTGACTTTCAATTACTTCGATTTAGAGGGGATGTCATTTAGTTTCACTGAAACTTCAATAGTTGAGCTGAAGTAATTTTAAAATAAAGCCTTAAAGATGAGATGCCAGTGGTATTTATGCTTAGTGATTCTTAGATAAAACATTTTTCCATGTTCCGTCTGGTTTATACTGCAAGGATGTAATTGTGGACTGTGTAATGAATACATCTCGACATCATTGGTATAAAATACCTTGCCATTTTTGGGAAACTGTGTAATCAACTGAAGGTGTAGTACTGAATAACCAACACTCATGCTTTTTTTGATAGTGAGATACAATGGAATATCAGTGCTTCAAACACACGTTTCAACCTTGAGTTTTAATTCTGAAAGGAGAGCTGCTGTTTCATCTTTATACAGACCTTAGGTGGGAGTACTGCTATTAGTTTATCTGCTGGATACTGAGAAACTGAGAAGAGTGAATTTCTAAGAAAGACCTTATAAGTAGATGTTTCTTATGTTCTTGATGGACTATTTGTAGTACTTTGTATTTAGCATTTCAAACTTCTATCATGCAGACATAATCAGATTGTAAGTCAAACCTGAAGCTTGTGGCTTTCATGACTGGTTTTTTTTTTTTCATTAGGTCATTGGAAAAGCGACTTAATTTTCTGCTGACATCTGTTCACTTGTGGGAAGAGAATCATGCTCCTATATCTCCAAGTTACTTTGACAGTTGTATGTTGCCTGTGATGCTTTTAGGACTGGTACCAGTTACTCTGTTAGGAAGGCAGCATAGCTTTTCATAATGTCGTTTCTTCCTGTCCTTTCTTAGGTTTTTAATTCCTGTTCGCAATACAGTGTACCTTTGAACTTGTTAATAATTTCAGTGGATTTATAGGTGACTTTCGGTAATTCACCATATGTCTGTTGTGGAATACTTTCTCTTCAGTTCTGGTTATGTATTTTGTTCATTAAACATTGAGGAGTGATGCATACTGTAAATTTTTGTCTTGTTACTGGTTGTGATAATGAAATAGAAAGGAAAGACAGAACACTCGCAGGCTTCACCCGTCCTAAAAGAATGTGTTTCATATGATGTAAAGGGGTTTTTGTTCTTGAAGTAAGGTGGTGAGTTTTAAAGCATTTCTTCCAGAGCACTTTGCAAATTTTTAATGTATTTCAGTTGATTTCAATTATCTCAGTTGTACAGTATGCAGATTAACCTCATTGCAAGAAATCTTTTTTTTTTTGAGGTGTTAACTGTATTTTGTAGAGGGCTGATGAAGGCACTTGAAAGATCTAAATAAAAATCCGTATATTCCTGTCATAAGTAAAGGGTTTGAGGCTTTGCTTGAATTTGGATCCCTTATTTTTCAATATCCTCTGCCACTAAACAAGCTAATGCAATAGGAAGTTTATACCAGGAAATGGCACCATAACATATTAAGCCATTTTTTTCAGTGGGATTCTGCTTTTTTTTCCTGAAAACAATTTCTTTTTATCTTCATTTGCTAGAACTTCCTAATGATTTACTTGCTCCATTTTTAGTTTGTTTAGACTATCTTCTTATGTTATTTTTATTCATAATTTTATCTCTTTAGAGTTAGAATTAATTCAGTTGCTTCAAAAGCATTAGTTTCTGTCGTCTTCTTAGTATTAACTTCTATTTTATGAGGACAGTAGAAGAATAAAGAGTTAGCATGGCAAGTTATTTGTAAGAAGGTCTTCTTTTGGGGTACACCATTCTTTCTGATGTGTGCAGTTTTCTTCTGGGCTTTGTAAGAGCTGCGGTTTATCTCTCTTACATGGTATAAAACATCTGCAACATCTTGAAGAGGTATTATGGAGGGCTTTCACGTTAATACTTCAGCAGTCTTTCATAATAAGTATTGCCATATGAAGAACACTTTTCAGTAGCCATCATTGCTTTAACTTTTTGAGTGGAAACAATAACAGATATGTTTTATATAGTGCTGTTTATGAGTTTATCTTTTGGCTTTAAACCTCAAGGTCTATATATGAAAAGACATTGAAAGCCAACCGTATCCTGGGCTGCATCAGTAAATGTGTGGCCAGCAGGTCGAGGGAAGTGATTCTCCCTCCCCTCTGGTGAGACCCCACCTGGAGTACTGCATCCAGCTCTGGAGCCCTCAGCACCAGAGAGACATGGACCTGTTGGAGCAAGTCCAGCGGAGGGCCACAAAGATGATGGGAGGGCTGGAGCACCTCTGCTGTGAGGACAGGCTGAGAGAGCTGGGGTTGTTCAGCCTGGAGAAGAGAAGGCTCCGGGGAGATCTTATTATAGCAGCCTTCCAGTACCTAAAGGGAGTCTACAGGAAAGATGGGGAGCGACTCTTTATCGGGGAGTGGAACGACAGGACAAGGGATGATGGTTTTAAACTGAAAAAGGGGAGATTTACATCAGATATTAGGAAGAAATTCTTTACTGTGAGGGTTGCCCAGAGAAGTTGTGGATGCCCCATCCCTGGATGGGGCTTTGAGCAACCTGGTCTAGTGGGAGGTGTCCCTGCCCATGGCGGAGGAGTTGGAACTAGATGATCTTTAAGGTCTTTTCCAACCTGAACCATTCTGTGATTCTATGATTCTGTGATGATTTCCAGTAAAGCTGTATTTGACACAGAAGGCAGTACAGTTCATCCAATTACATTAATCTGGCTGGAAACGGCTTACTGTTTCCGCTGCAAGTAGTTTATTTGAATTACATTTGGTATGCTGTTACCCTACGTTAATACTAGGAATCCTAAGTTAAATCTGGAGAAAAACACCTTTATTTTGTATTTTCTCCATGATTTTACATGCCTGATTTCACCTCAGTACTTACATACTGGTTGTGCGTTTATTGATGTTGTTTCCTAGTTTTATTGCTGTTCGTGTTCTGCTGTAATTACTGGCAATCTACTTGTTTCCTTTGAGTTCTTTACCTATTACATGGTTTTATTGAAGAAAAAAAAGATGTTATTAGTTTACACATTACAGGTGTAAAAATGAATAGAGTTGTTTCTTAGGTGTGCAGATTCAGAAATAAGGATGACTATGCAGATGTGGTAATGTGTGTTGTGTAATCTCTCCAGTTGTTTGTTGAAATGGGGAAAACTATTTGGCAGCATGGTGAAAACTTTTTGATCAACATTTTAGTTTATTCTTGAGTTTGTAATCCTTAATGTGAGATGTTTACAATATTCACGAGCAACAAAGTTCCATATCAATCAAAATGCTCCATATAGGCTTAGTTAAAAGTATGATTATTAAGATATTAGTATACTGTATCTCACATGATTTTAAAATGCGAGTAGAACAAATGAACTAAAGGTAGTGACAACCATAAAGATGCAATGCTGAGAACCAGAGCAGATTAGAGTGTTAAATTGTTTAATTGCTCTCTTGTTACTAGTGATTGCCTCTATGAACTGGATGATACATTTGATTGTTGTGTGAATGAGCGTTTTGTGGAATGCTAGAGATTCAAGTATTTATTATGGGTTTATGCTACTATGTATTGAGAGGCATAAAAATTTGGATAGTTTGTATGTAACAAAAAAAAAAAAAACAAACCAAACCCAAAACTTTAATTTTACTGTCAGGAGTGCATTTTTAATTGTAACAAGTTGATATCAAATGAGTATTTCCAGCCTAATGGACTAATGCGAAATGTGTATTAATCTGGGCACAGCTCACGTGAGCTGGGCCCTGCATATATAGAACCAAATTTGAAAACTGAATTTTAACAATTACAATAAAATCAAGTCAAATTTAACTTTCAGAGCTGAAAATAAATTTATTACAGTATAGGCTTTCTTTTGAAATTTAAGAAATGCCAAGAATTAACCCGTGTTTCATGTCGTTATCATCAGGGTCACATTAATTTAAATGACTTGGGCTAAAATCTAGTTCTTGGATGACTCCTTCAGATAGGAAGATCAAGTTGTAAGCAATATTCTTTCTCTTCTGTTTTTCTCTCCCGATCTAAATCTTCCTAGACTGTACGAGGTTATTTTGAATTTGCAGAGGAGTAGAGTTGCCTGAGAGTAAAGAAATAGAAGTAGTCTAGCATTTTGAAGTGAAGAGATGTTTCAGGATACTGCTGACCTGTTAAGATAAAAATACATTCTTGACTGTTACTTGATTCGGTTTTGCTACCTTTGTTTCAAGTTATTAATTTACTTTGAAGGTGGAGAGTGGAGATACTTAGTCTTGGTACAAAATACTATTTAATGTATCTCAATTTATCAGTTAAGTATTTTGCCTATGCTTTTTATGATATGAAGACAAGTTTTGCTGTCACAATAAAACTTGTGATTTTTTTAATGTGAATTGCTCATTCTGCTCTTGTAAAAGTGTAATATTTTGCTTATTATCAAGCATTTTAAAGCATCTGGGAAATAATCCTTTGTGTCTGTTTTGTGATACGTGATACAGAAGAATTTAGTCAAATATATTTGATAAATGATCTTTTGAATATTTAAATATTTAGTATTTATCTGAGACTCATGGGGACAATAGTTACAAATAAAAAAATATTTATGACAGTTTTCTCCTCCTTTGTGGGAATGATATGTAGTTGTCTCTGAACTCTTTTACTGAGATTTTCTTGCTTCCTTCCCGAATCATTCTGTTCAGAAAAAATGAGCGGCTGGGGAGTGTCTATAATTTCCCATTATATGCTAAAGATGCATCGAATTCAGGTACTGTCACAGATAAGAAAATGACTAATTAAATTTTATTTTGTTTTTGTTTATTTCTTTCTAAAAGACAGGCATGGTTTTACACATTATATGTAATGAATTATGAAATAAAAAAGATATTTAGGGAAAAGGCACTTGTATTTTTTTTTTCTACCACAAAATGCTGATGTGTTTTTGATTACAAATTGGCATTCTTTAATCACTGATTTGAAAATGTTTTGCTACGATATAAAGTGTTAAGGCTTCCAGGGGGGGTTGTTTTTTTTTGTTGATTTTGAAACATTGATTTTTTCAGTGTGTTTTTAATCAAACTCATAATGTTAAAAACAAAGTTGGAACTCCCATATGCAATTAGATGGTTTCAGTTTTATAGTCAATGTAATAGAAAAACACATAACAGTTCTATTCAGTGTGAAAGAAACGTTTTTGTGGTTTTGTCATATTTCATGTTTTATTCAGGATTTGAGGCTGTTTCTCAGAATTTATTTAGCATTTTGTGTCAGTTCCTAGCATTGATTATTTACCGAGATTTATCACTTACTGTTTAATATTTTGCTAAGGACTTAGTGAAATGAATACTTAATAAAGACATGAGTAGCAGTTCATGTTGAAGAATGAAATTACAAATATGTGGATTTTCCATATAGGACATAAAGTGTGTGATGTGGCAATGATGTAATGTACAGGAGAGGTTCCACGTCTTTAGGTGAGAAAAAGACTGTGCCGCTTTCTTCTACTTACAAGTTGGTGTGTAGTAAGGGTGTTAGTTTTGTAGGGTTCTTCAGTTAGAACTGGATTTTGAAAGGGAGTTACTATGATTCGTTTCAAGCTACTCTGCTGATCTGCAGTTGAATCTTAACTACATATACAGTATTTATTGAGCTCTTTTACTGTTTTGGTCTTTATTATTCTGATTTGGTAATACTGAAAAGTCTTTAGGAAGGAAACCTACTAATATTTACTAGGCTATCATCAGTGGAACAAGCTGCTTTCCATGGAGTATAGAATTAACGTAGTTCTTAAAATGTTTCCCAAAGTGTTTCTTGATTAGGGCAGAGAGAAGGTACTCAGTATCTGCCTGTTGCGTAAACAGTGATGTTATCTCAATAGGGTAAATTGTGCAAAAGAGGCTTAAAGAAGGAATTAAAGGGAAGTAGTAGATGGTCAGGAAATGAAATTAGATGATGATTAAAACTGATTCTGAGAAATTATGAGAGGGAAAAAGTGTCTAAGACGCTTCTGTTTCCGTCACAGATAAGTACCTAGATGTGATGCTTGTTTATCTATACCTTTCTGATCGCCACTGTATTTCAGTGTGAATACCCTTGTATTTTTATTAGTTTAGTCAGGAAGGAAATAACTGTAGAAGGTAGGCTCCTGCTGAAGTACCTTTTAATTTCTACCTTGGCTGCTTGATTCGCTCTCAAAAAGAAATTGGCTCTTTAGAAAGAAATGGATGCAGTTGGGTGTCAGGATTGCCAGATGTGACCCTGTCCTTCCATGTTTACTTCTGTCCTGAACTTGAGTACTATTTGTCTTGCTTCAGAAATATTCGCGCTGATTATACTACAGATTTGCTTGCTTTCAGTATTGAGCTCCTACAGTGGTGTGGAATATATTTATGAAGCCTGTTGTCTTTTTTAATACTGATGTAATTGCTGTGCTGGATTACAGAAACAGTATGAAACTGAGCTGTTTTGAGTTTGGGCTTTGTATATGTTTTGGAAAGAATGAGAAAACTGTGGGATTTTTTTCAGTACACTGAAGTTTGTACTCAGCTTTTGTATATGGAACTTCAATGTCCAAATATGCTGTAATAGGGTTTTTTTACCATTTTGAAAATGTAACTTTTCTAATGGAAGTGCATATGTTTATGGTTAAATTACATCACTCTAGTTGTTCCCCAAAATTTAAGGTATTTGGGAAGGAAAAACACCTTGTTAACCTGGAAGGGGAACACTATGTGTTTGTATTATTTGATCTTTCAGAGATTCTACTAGAAAAACAAGTTTTATGAATAATTTTAATGTTTATGATTCTGAAGTCTATAGTGAAATATAAGAGGACTTTAACTGTCTTTTTCTAGGCTATTTTAAAAACTCTGAGATAAACTGATACACAGCAGAATTGTGTTACATATTAATGTTTCTGAATCACAAAACCTTGAAAAATTCCATTGTTTGAAGATGCCAGTAGAACATCTGGTTTTAGTTTAAATTCTTTATTCAGTTATGTTAATGTTACTATGAATTTTGCTTTAAAACAATGAGTGCAGTAGATTCCATTGTGAATACAGGATGATTTTTGTGGGTTTGGGGTTTTTGTTGGTTTTTTGGGTTTTTTTGGGGGAGTGGTGGTGTTGGTGGTTGTTTGGTGGTGGTGTTCTGTTTTGTTTTGTTTTTGGTGGTGTGTGTTTGTTTTTCTCCCTGGGTGCTATCTTATCTGAAATTATGTTCCAAAGAAGATAGGAAGCCTCTAATTTACTGCTATGTTAATTTCCTGTTAAGTGTATGGATCTGGTTTTATAATCAAGTTTGAAAAGTATTTACTGTTGTTTGCAAGGTATTCATGAAGGGGAAAAGATGTGGCTTGTGTATTCTTTCTCTTGTACACTAAAGTATTGACAGGTGATACTGAAAAGGGAAGTTCACCTTAGAGTAGGACTTTTTACAGGAAAGCCCCCATGTCCATTGAGTTGACAGAAACAAACAGCGTATGGTGAATCAGTTAACAGACGAGCCTTCGAGTTCCGTACTGTTTACCTAACCGTCCCCCAATCTCTCATCTCTGAAGTGTTGAACAGTGTCTGCTCCCGTTTAGTGGGAAACGAGTGTGCTCAGCACAGAGTCTGTGGTGATTAATGCTGCTGATATTTGCGGCCTTTCCAAAGCAACAAAAGGCTAATGATTCAGTTCAATAAAATTGAAGAGCTGATCAGAATACCTGTGTATGGGTATCTTACTCTGAGTGATTTAGAAGAGCAAATATTTGTTGACAGTCTGTATAGTACAGTTGTATCTTTTGAATGCTAATAGCAACAAATGTAAGGCGTATGCCTTCATCTTAAATCTGTCTGATGGGAGATGATAATAGCACTAGGAAATACTTATTCTTATATTCCAGTTGCATTCACTGAATGTTCCTACATTAGGAATAGAGGAGTAGTTGAAACAACTTATGAGAGCTGTGCTAAATAAGGAGATTCTGTCTGGATCTCTGTGTCTGTATTTAAAGGTAAAAGATTCACATTTACCAGAAGATCCAATTATATATTTCAGTACCAAGTTTTTGTAGGTTTACTAGGTATTCTAATTACACCTATTGTGAGAAGTGATCTAAAAGTTGACACCAGGATACGTTTTTTTTTTTCCTGACCTATAAGTTTTATTTTATGAGTTTATTGTTTACTCCAACTACTGTTTAGAAATAGTGCTATGAAAGTTACTTTATTTAAGGAACTGTGGACTTCAGTTTAATATTCTAAATAAAATGCACCTTTATGAAATACATATGAGGAAATATAAGGGATATACCTCACTCTCTGTGTATTGAAACAGTGAAGTTCTGGTGCTGATACTCAGTGCTTTGATTCTGTATAGATATTTTATAATGTATTTTTTTAATTGTCAGAATGATAAACAGTAGGATTCAACCCATACCAAACTGTTGGGTTCTGTTTTGTTTTTCCTTTTTATTTATTTCACTGAGATAAGGCTTAAATGTGCACCTTTAAATGGGAAACACACCAAATTGACTTGTCTGCATGGGATTTGTGCACCCTACTTGTTAAACACTTCGTGGTTTTCAAGTCAGTTAAAACGGTATCCTCAGAACCGTCTACTTAATAGCTGAGCAGATAAATACAAGGAAGTGATATTGGATGACGGGGAAGTTGGTATTCTTCCCTTCTTTCGCTTCGCCCAGCTGGCAGAAAGTACTTCCTTGTTTTAAATTTGTATCACTTGCTATCACAGTCATCTTGGCTTTTTTGGTGATACAGAGCTATGACTGTTTCAGTTCTGAACTGTAGTATAGAATCTAAGTTATGTGCAAACTAATAGTTATTTAATAACCTCCTATTCTCAGGGAAACATTTCTCTCTGTAACACTGATACCACTCCCTTCTTTTCTTGAGCACACTGTTCTAAGTTCACTACCGTAGTGTATGAAGAGACAAAAAGCAGTACATGCTCTGCTTGTTACGGTGCTGTGCCAGACTGGCCGGAGCAGGAACTTAACCCTTCTGAAGAATTTGGCAGTAGGTAAGATCTCTTTCCTGTTTCTACAAGTGTTTAGGAAACATGCCCTTTATTTAGAATGCAAAAATAGATTAAGTCACATATGCAAGAACTGGAGAGTGTCAGGGCTGCTTGCTCATTTGGTCTCCTGTGGATGCATTTTTAATAATATTGTGGAAGTATTATAATTTGTAGAGAGGCATTTAAAAGTTTTTAAAGTTTTCAATAATTTCACCAATGGATTGTTTAGTCATACACTGAAATATTCACTGTATGCATTGAATGTGAAACCACCTAATAATCTTTTCTAACTGAAGAAGAAATGATTCTTTACACAATTTTTCAAAAATAAAAATCTTGCAGCATTGTTTTCTAAGCTAGATACTTTGTTCTTGCTGATTTTTTGCAGGCTAATGTTAGTCATGCAGTAAATGTGCTGGTTTTCCTTCACATGAAGTTTCTCATGCCTATTGGTCATGCAGCAAATTCGGTATTCTGCTTTATTGAAGTAGCCCCACTGCTTTATGCTCTGTGTTATTCAAGTGTTGCTGTAAAATGGGATTTTCTCCAGGTATTTCTTATAATGAGCAACAGCATCTCTAAGCATTGTACAAACAGTAACATTTTTTTACTGTGATGCATCATATCACACTTCATCATTTTGGTTAAACTTAAAGTCCTCTGGCTCCTTTGACAAGTGACATAACTAGGACTAAAATCTACTTTTGCTTCTGTCTGTTTATTAACAGCATTCAAACAATGCCAGAAGACTTGGGAAGTGCCTGCTTTCTGGCTTAGCTATGGTGAAAATAAGATTTCTCGGTGTTTAGGGAATGGACGTAATTATGTCCTTTGTATTACAAGGCAAGTGTAGTGCTGTCACTGTGTTAAAGTGGCAACTATTTTCATCCAGTGATGCTTGAAAACATTTATGTGATTTGTGATCTGCTGTTGTCTTGGACAGAGTTGCTTGAAAATGGCCTGATGTGTATTAAAGTGGGAATTAAGCTTAAAGTAGAACTAAGTGGAGAGTTACTGTTTCGGAATTAAACTTTGGTTCAAATGCAAATAAGACTCAAGTATTTTAAAGTTGTCTATAAAAAGCATATGTGAAAAAAATCTTTTTTAAAGAAATTTCCTCCCAATTAAAAGTTTAATGATATTAAGGAGCCATTTGAAATCTAAGTGAGTGGATTCTGATCCAGTTTTCAGAGTAGGATTTCCTGGTATATATTTTATGTTTGCTTATATTCTACAAGCAAGGGTGTATGGTTAGTGATACCTGCTTCATGTGTGTGTGTTTATATTTTTCTCAGATGGTGGTAAGGAATTACATTCCGTTTGCTTGGGACTATTTAACCTCCTTACTAACTTGTAGGTAAAGATGTTAAATTTAAGCGGATACATACCCACAATGAACAACCATGTTTGTTGTCAAGCACAATGTGAAGAGGCTGTGATGGGTAGCAGAGAGGAAGGATTCCTGTAACCACGTTCTGGCTACGATGCACTGTGTTGATAGAACCTCCTGAGGAGGAGGAGACAGTGCATTTAGGAAGCCACACTCCCTGCAGAGGGGCAGACGATGACTGCCATGGGAAGACAGAGCAGGAGTACCCTGAGAGAAACAGAAAACGGACCCTTAGGTAAACTTGCGAAGAATCAAATTTTTTTAGTTGAGTTTGCATCCTGATAAATACAGTGTTTTAGTTCATAGGAAGGTGTGCATCCATTGACTGAAGAATTCAGGAGGTGACTCACAACCTGGACAAATAGGAGTGGTTGTGAGATGCCCTCTGTGGCAGCACATTCATTTCCCTTGTTGTCTTAACATTGGTGTTCAGCATCCCAGCTGTGAACTGTTTAGGTCAATTTTCTCTGCTGGTAGAAAAAACGCTGTTAAAATTGTTGGTCTGACTGATAGATTCAGTGGCATGGGTGAAGATGAGCACGCAGCTTTCATCTCTAATGCCAGTCTCTAATGTCATTCAACTCATCTGCTGATCTCCAGATGCAGAACTTGATTTTGTTGTGGTTTTGGCTGCTCATTCCAAAAGCAGTCCTTTATGTTTCTGCTCCAGTTCTGTCTGTGGTAGATTCCTGCCCTTTCCTAGAAAATCAATGTGTCTGTCACACCTGTGAAGTTGTTAGCTGCCGAGCGAGACGTCGTTGCCTGCCAGACCTGACTTTCCATCACAAGTTTCCAAAGCAGTTCCTTTGCCTCTGGTCTGAGGAGATCTTTAAAGAGAAAAGCACAGACTGTGTATTTCTCTTCCTGAATTGTGGCTCTCTGTTTTTAGCTTTGCTTTAGAAACCTGGCTGGCTGTATACGTCATGTTACAGCATGGCTAGATCTCTAGCGGTTCAGTACCACTTTTGAGTTGTTTGCTCGCTTTGTCATGCAAACATTTCTCTAGTCATAGAAATTGTCTTTAACATCAAAGTTGACAGCAGTATTGCTTTTTAAGAATATATACAAAAGTTTAACAGGCAAATGGATTTTCATACTGCATTCATGCTATGAATTTATTAATTCTTTATTGATTAGAGCAAATTAGTCTTTCATCCAACTAGAAGTAATTTTTAAATTCCCATTGTTTTCCTTTTGCATATTAAGCACTTCAAGTCTGTATTTCTAGCAGAGTTTCTCACTTAAATATTTTCAAGCTGTGACATACAGTTTACTGTTAATACCAGTGTCTTAATTTTTGCAAGTAAAATAGCTCCATGTCCTGAACGTCAGGTGACAAATTGTTTGCAGAAGTTCCTTTTAGGAATTATTTTTCCTTTTCATGTCTCCAAAAGACAACTAGATTTTCTTTGTACTATCCTGCCTATACAGTCTATACTGAGCTTTTGTTTTAATATGAAATGAAAATGTGAAGTACTGTTTAGTGTATGTATAAGCACCTCTTTTCTTTCATCTTAATCTCTGAGTGCCTCTGTTTTATTTCCAGGGTAGCTATGGCTTTTGATGTTGCTGCTCTGAACCTTCTCATTGATACTAATCTTCTAGTCTATAAAATGCTTGGTCTTTGAGTTTGCTCACAGTCACGTTTTTTCCACTCTCTTAACTTTAATACATAGATTGTTTTCAGAGAGGAATGAGGTACAATTTGCAGGTTAGTCTGGAAGCTACAATCCAGAACTTGTAGAAGGCAGAAAAGCAAGACACTTTCTGTTTTGTTTTTGATATAGAAACAGCTCTTTGATAGTTTTTAGATGTAAAACTAACAGGATGTTTAATAAAAAATAAACTGCTGTTTAGCTGGAAGCAGTTCTTGTCTGACTGTTAGGAAGAAGCCCATTGCAGTTTCAAGGGAAAAAGGAAGACCAGATTGATAATTATAAAGACAAGCAGGCAGGAAGAGAGAGGAGTGATAATCGGTTCAGACAGTAAAATAGAAGAGCTATTATCCTAGGATAGAAAAGGAAGCAGGAATGCATAAAGATAGAGACAACAGTAGAAAACAAAAACAATTAGGCACTGAAGAGGTTTCAGAGATTAGAAAAACTGAAATGTATTTTCAGAAGTAGATTAGTGTAACATACTCTAATTAAAATACAATTTTAGAATTCATTTGTCCTGAAGACAAATAAGGAAAGGTATGCTATACTGGTAACTTCTCATTAATACATTTATGTCCGATTACAGTTCCCGTAATTTTTAGTGTAGCACATCAAGTAGTTCTTTGCACAGACACTGCAAGTTTGGTTTTTCAAATAAATGAATTTACCTGGAGTAATCTCATACATGTAAAATGCTGAATCATTTGAACTTAATTCAGGACCTTGATCTTTACTTAAAGGAAAAAAAAGCAAGCTGCATAATGTTTCATAGGAACACCAGATATGTCCGAAGAGTGATAAAATCTTAATATGTGAAGTAGTTGCTTTATAATGTTTCGTAACTTAAATATTTAACTTCTTGAATAGTTGGATCTTTTTGTCTTCTGCAGTACTGCTGATGCAGGAAGGACGGACATTATGCAGAATTTAACCTATTATTTAAGTTTATCCATAATTCAGGTTCATTTGAGAAGCCCTCATGGGTTTTAATTGAGTAAACAAGAACTGCTGTGATCAATGTTAAGTTAGATAATCAGCCACATTTTCTCAGTTGGATTACTGTGGACTTGCAGTTGTGTGGTTAAGTAATTCGTTGCTTTTCCTAAAGTGCTAATGAAATACATTTCTATCCACAAATGCACTGGGGCTTTTTTGATGCCAAATGTTCGGGGGTTTTTACCTGATTTCTGCTTTTCTGTGCCCTGAGCATTTTCTTCATGGAATCTCGTTAGGGCATGGTATAGATTTCCTGATACTGGACTGCGTAAGTGTTATTTAGAGAGCAAAATATGGGATTGAGTTTTTAATCTCCCACTCACTGAATTGGAAGTTTAGACTGGTGAAGCTATGCAGCCTGGAGAACAAAGAATTGGGAAAAAAACTAATCTTGTGCCAGTGCTTCAAAACTGCAAATAAGATCACTTGGGTAACTGCAGATGAAAATTGTGGTCAGATAAAAGTATGGAAATAATGGTGTACAACTGAGTCAAAACAGAATAAAATGATTGTAGCATAACTAATACGGCATGTCATGATTTCAAATAAAATGTTTTAATTATATTTTAAATATTGCAGATTTAATTAATTATAGTAATTAATTGAGACACGTTGCTTAAACTTGTAAGTTTGATGTAGTTCTCTAATACGATTCTTAAGGCTTTCAACTGTTGTCTGGAGATCATCAAAATGGTGGTCAGTGAAATGGGGACTAATCATAATTCGACTATTGGAGTTTATTGTAAAAGAATCATTTAGTAAAAGAGGGGTTTGTTTGGGTTTTTTACAGAATTTTATACCACAATCCTAGCTTTTAATGCAAGTAGAAGCAGTTTCCAAAGTTCATGAGATCTGTGAACATTAACCCTTTAAAAATCTCAGTCTGGTTTAATGCCTTTTATTTGAAACTCCCATATAAAATAGTGTCTGAACTAACTGCTGAGAGCTTTAGGAAGACTAAATGTTTGGTATTTATGCTGTAGCATTCCTTCCAGTCCTTATCCCTTTGAAGAGATCCTCCATGTTTTTATTGGTTCTCGAGGATTGTTTGGGGGGAAAAAAATGGTGTATGTAAGAGGGGAAGGGTAAATCTTGAGTTTTACCCAGGAAAGGCTGTTTTGTCCTTGGTGCACATTTGATTCAGCTTGGCTCTTTGCTTGGTGCTTCAGCTGCTGTTATTGTGAAGCTTCCTGGTATCTGCAAAAACCTGATAAGTTTAGAACTGCATACCTGAAGTATTCATAACATTGATCTGTGGTTCCAGTAAATAATCTGGAAGTAGAATTTAGGGAGGTAACATTTTTTTGGAATAGTCTATATTGACCTACTACAAAGTTTTTGTGAAGTGTCAGATTTGTTTGTTTATAATGCAGAGACTTTGGACTACATTCCAGCTTTTGAGTGGGCAGTTTCTACTTAGGGCCACCATCCATTAGTTAACATTAATCAGTTTAATAACAGTCAGCTGCAGTTTTAATAAAGGGTTTTAGAAAAAAATTGCCTGCTCAGCTGCTAAAAGGTGTGGGGAGTTACTAGACAAACAGCAATATGTATTTACCTTGGAATATTGTTGAGGACATACTTTGCTATCAAGGTAGTAGATAGATACCGTAGAATGTTTTGTTGTGTTGTTTTTTTTTTTAATTGCCTTTTGCTGATCTTTAGTTAGTGCAGTTTTTCACATTACTTATAAAGGAGCCAATGAAATTAATACGCTGATATATTTATTTTAAAGTTTCCAGGCTTAAATTTTATTGTAACTATTTTGTCCATTTTCTCCTCTGTATAGTATTGCCCATTTTTTGCGCCTTTTTTTTTTCCATTCAAAATATCACTTGGTTTGGCTTGTATCTTAGTGCATTAATTTGATTTCCTTTGTAGTAGTGTGGGAGATTTTCTGCTTGTGTTCCTGGATGAAAAGAAAACTTTTTGCTTAATTGAGGCCCAGAGCTCAAACATGGATGCTTCTGGAGAACAGTTGAAAGGACCACGAATAAATTTGTGACTCGCCTTTAGAAGCCTCTCTGAAAAGGCTGTTACTTTTTGCTTGTTAATTGATGTTGCCTTTATCTTTTGCTCATTTACCTCAGTGTCATTATTGAGCAATGTAAGGTGATTTTTGTGACTGTGGACTTTAATTCACTGGTTTATTGTTTATAGAGAATTTGAAAAATTGTGAAGCTGATGTGTTTATTTAATATATTTTCTTTATCTGTTAATTCAGAGCTCTGTTCTACAGTACATATGTGACTTCTAGAGAACTTAAGAGATATCGTCAATATGTCCAATTTAATCCAAGGAATCTGTGTATGTGAGAATTTTGAAGATAAATCTATAAATCATCTGTAGATTTTAGTTGTATTTGGGGGGGGAGGTGCGCTTCCAACTTTTGTCATTCATAAATCAGTTTTCAAAAAATGCTTTGGTACTTCTTGAAAGTTTTGGTGGTTTTTTTTTGTCCTTCATACTTTATGCTTCATTCTAAGATAGTGCATAATGTAATTGCTGGCCAAAAAATGGCAGTGAACAAACTGATGTTGTGAAGCTGTCTCACTCTTCAAAAGCATGGGAACGTATTACCACTCTTTTTTTTTTTTTTTTTTAATTCCAGTAAATGGAATGGTGGCTTACTAAATTAGGGTTTCCATTGCTTTTCTAGGAGATCACTAATGAATCCATGCATAGTTTCATAGATGTCAATAATGGTGGAGGAGCTGGACTAACGTAAAAGTCCACAGAGTGTTGAGAACAGCTAAGGGGTTTTAGTTGTTTTCTTACATGGGATTTACTCTATTCAGGTTGTTCTGTGTATGTTCTATGCATGTTCCTCATATAGGGAAGGAACAAATTCTTTCTTCCCTTGAGGGACTATGGCACAATCCTACAAAGCTGTCTTTGCACAGAGCATACTGTTTCTAGAGTCAGGCGAAGAAGAGGAACTGAGGACAGGAAGAGTTTTTGGCACTCAGTCAGTGATTAAATGCTTCTCATAAAGCATGAGGGGAGAATAGCATGTCAAATGTACTCACTTTTTTCCATTCCAGTTTCATATTAGTAGCAGAGAATTAATTTTGACCGGTAGAAGTCCTTTTTTGTTTGTATAAAATATTTGGAAAGCCATCCTTTCTGGTTACATGTTTGGAAACATAAGTAATGAGGTGTCTGTAATGCTAATGAAACCTTAGCAGCAAATGAGAGCTTTGTGGACTAAAGAGCCTAAGTAGGACAGCAAAGGCTTTGTTCTGCTGGGCACTGGAGGAAGTCACTTCTTAATGGTGTTGGATGTTGGCTGCGTGCCAAAAGCACCTTTTGGAAACTTCTTTTGGATGCCAGTTTAAATGTTGTCAGAGTAATTGCGAAAATGAGTGGAATGTAAAGAAGAAAGGCTTCTTGAGATTGATGATGTATTTTTATGCACATATGCAACAGTAGTTTGACACTAATGCATGGTAACCATCTCCCTCTTCTCACACACAAACAAGGTACATGTAACTTATCTAAAAATAACAGCAGGAATCTCACTTTATTTGACAAAAGATATTTAATGTGGGAATGTCCAGTTGGTGTAAAGTGGACGCATCAGAACAATATGAGATACAGGCCATGGTTTCCCAAACGTATTAAAATCTTGTCTTTAGTCCCTGTCCTGTCTCTTGGCTGTTTGTATGGTTCTCTGGTGAAATGGATCAGGGAAAGTGGTTGTGTTTTTGGTGGAGAAAGTGATGCAGAGGCAGGAGCACATGGCCGGTGGTGGAACAGGATGAGTGCTTTTGGTTGGTATTTGCATGCCATTGGATTGACGTGTTGGAGGCGCTAACGGACATGGTTGTTAGGCCATGGTGTTAGGATACTGACAGCCACAGGGCAAGATTTGAGAGCAACCTTAATCCTCTTATGGTCTTTTTTATTGTTGTTGGTTGTATGTAGTTGTGTTGTCTTGGTTTCACTGTTAGTGAAGACATTTTCCTTGAGTCTTAAGCCCTGTGGCATTTTATGGCATTTTTTGATTTAACTACAGATCATCCTAGTGCATATTGAAATTGAACTTAAATTGCTAATACTAAATGTCAACATAATTTGTTAGGTTCAGGCAAGTTACTGAAACTCCTCTCACTGTTTTGTGTTAAGTTAAATAAACTTTGCCTTTAAATGCTTTCTTCAGCTTTTTTTCTTTTTCTACTCTTTATTTTCTTAATTTACTGTGAAATGTATTTGGATTCAGCATACACAAACTTGGATGTTGGGGTTGCTTGTCTTTTTGGATTACTAAATCCTAAACTGAAAATACTCAATTTTTTCACTGTGGCAAATTTTTAGCATAAAATACAAATATGTGCTAGACTAAAAATATGTGCTAGGCTATATTTTATACCTTTGTTCATTCCTGCCCAATTCCTAACCCCCATATTTCCACTTGTTTTTTTGAATTTTCAACTTGTCCTGATTAGTGTATCCCCACCTGTTTTTAAGTACAGAACACAGTGAAAGACTGGTTTTGGAAATGATTTAATGTATTAAAAATCCCCCAACTTTTTTGGAAGCGTGGTTTATTTTTGACTGTTTCTCTTTGTTCTTTGCCTTTGCTTTGCTGTAACTTTCTTAATGGCTAAGGACAGGTTTGCTTTCTTTGGAATTTCTTGCTAGAGCTGATCATGAACTGTGTATATAGACTCATTTTAATAAATGTTTTTTGTATGCAGACTACACCCAACTTTGTCATGCAGCTATAATTTGTATTATTTTTCTTTTAGTGGGTAATCATAGGAGTGGAAGTAATTCTTTTTTATCAAATGAAGCGACAACTTCTTGAGTTTTAAAACTGCCCAACACATCTCTCTTGTTGAAGAATCTTTATTTATCTAATAGTGATCTTTGGTTATGTCTTCGATATCTTGGTGGAAAAGATGCACTTTTGAATGAAAGGGTACAAGACACATGTGCATTGTGAGAGTAATCAAAGACTGCATACAACTTAAAATGCAAGTATTTAGAGCTGTTTTTACAGAAAGAGGTAGATCTGTGCTGGCACATACAACTTAGTGTTCTGGTATATGGCTGATATGTATACATATAATACACACACGTGTATTATACGTGTGTGTATATACGTGCATGTGTATATATATATACACACACACACGACTGATTTATAACTTCAATCTAACTTCTGTCCAAGTAGTAAGAATTCCCTCACAGCACAACTCATAAATACATTATGTTGTTTCTGGTGCTGCTGTGATTCTTGACTAATTCTGGGTATTTTTGTTTCCTCTTGTTTTTAAAGGATCAGTTTGATAACTTGGACAAGCATACACAGTGGGGCATTGACTTCTTGGAGAAATATGCAAAATTTGTAAAAGAAAGGATAGAAATTGAGCAAAACTATGCAAAACAACTGAGGTAAGGATTTTTTTCTTTTTAAAAGAATCTTAACAGTTATTTAAAATCACTGTATTAGATGGTGGGCAAGCATGTAATGTCGTGATTAATGACTATTTTTCGTTTACAGGGTGAATTAATTCACTAGTTCTTTTCATGACAGAAGAGTTTTTCTTTACCAGTCCAAACCAGAAAACTATCTTCGGGTGTGCGCTTGCTTGCTTGTTTTTGCCTTTTTTCCTCCCCCTCTTCCCACACACCCTTCAAATCTTTTAACTAAAAAGGTTTAAGACTTAAATTTTAAGATTCCAAATAAAACAACCGTAGCAATATTTTTCCACTGACTATTAGCATGTTTGTTGCAAAGTATGTTATCTGTGTCTATGTTTTTGTGTGTGTTTTCAACCAACTTCAAGCCTCTGCTACTAATTAATTTCTCATGTTGAATTGGGAAGAGCTCCGCTACATTGTGTTAAGAAATCCGTTTTAAATCATTGAGTAGAACTTGAGAAAGCAGCAGATCTTCCCATCCTTAAAGCATGCCCTTTCCATAGCTGGTCTTGTCCCTTTGGGTGAGACTGTAACCCAACCACCCTTTGTTTACCTCTCTGGTTTGCTTTCTATTGGTGCCAAGTGAAACATCTTTTAGATCCAGTAGGAATTTCCCCTCTGGATCATACAAGAAGAGTAGCAGCAATGAAATGGCAGAGAAGCACATTCTTCAGAATAAAGTAAGATTGATTTTTACGAAAAGGTGCGCGCAGTACTTGAAGAACAAGATTTAAAATAAGACACTCCTGCAAACTTGGCCTTCACTGTAATCTTTGCTGTCTTGAAATCCTTTGGGGATTCAGCTGAAGCTGCTGCCTAGCCCTTGTCAGACTGAAACTGATAGCAGCTTCTCTCCTGTGGTGCCTTCCATCGTCTCATCATTGGCAAACTAGATTGTCACCAGAGCTGAGGAATCCTTCTTCATAAATGCAGTAATGAGGCTCACAGCTGAGGGTATGGATGTTCTCTGTCTAGGCTGCTCGTTTCCCTTTTGATTTCTGTATCAGTTTCTTTTGATCCAGTTGTGTATATTCACTTAACATAATACCCCATTACTTTCCTGAAGGAATTTTTTTTCTTAAAAGGAAGGAAATAAATACTACTTTTCCAAAGCTGGCATAGAAGAACTTCAGGAGGTAAAAGGAAAGTTGAAGCATGCACAGCACCATTTCACAGCCCAGTTTTTCTTTGTTTTCAGTTGTCTGTTTAAAAATGGAAGTGTGTTTTGTTTGCACGGATCTTTCCAGACCTTTTCCTTGAATAGTATGAACAAATGCTGTTTTGCTTAATTTTATTTAAATGTTCATTCAACAGCTAGCAAGACAAGATGCCACGTTATTACTTCAGGATTTGACTAAAAGTAGGAAATCTTCTCTGTTCAGCATTTTACTCTTTTGGGTAAAACTTTTTCTCAAAGTGTCTTTGAAAAATGAAAGAGTTGTGTCGAGTATGCCTTCTGTCAGATGACTGGACTGACTGTCCCTGTGCAGTAAGTATGACAGTTCTGAGAAGCACAGGTCTTGCTGCACAGTTGTGTCATACAGTGCATGCGTGCACTTAACTGCCTGCTGCCAACGAGGGTCTGGACAGCACACACATGAGAGGGTGACTGATTTTTCTGCCAGTAGACCAGTTCATTAAGCTTCTCTTCATATTCTTTGCCTGTGTATTCCTTGGGGGAGAATTGATTGTTAGTTGTGAATTGTCTTGTGATAACAACTTGACTTCAGCCATCATTGCTCTTGAGGACACTCACTGTTTTTAAACAATGTGGAACAGTTATGAGGCCCTATGGAGATTGAGATCAAGCAGAATTTTCACCTCCAGAAGAGTTAGCCGTCCTGCAGCTTGCTTCTGAGAAGTTTTGAGAGATAAGATCTTGGGGATGCACTATGGTTCTGGTGAATTTTAATGCTGGCAGCATATGGTCTGTGAGATAGATATTAATATCTCTGATAGAGATTTCTAGTTTTATCATTGATTTTTCCTATTGTAATGAAACACAATCTGAAAAACAGGGGTGTTGAGAATCTCTTCATACTAAACTTTATAGCTGAGATATATTATGCCCTTTTTTAGTAGATGTATAAACAGTACAGTGAGTGGTCACCTGTTGGTAGTTCTACGACTCTCTTAGTACTTGGATGGGAGACCAAGAAAAACAAATTTAATGAGGGAGATAATGCTAGGGATGTATGGTAATAGTTTTTCTGTCTTGGTTTCAGTGTGGGCTGTGAACATTCTGTTGAGGTTGATGGATAGACTTAAACCCAAGATGAAACTTGAGTGAATTTTTCATAACAGTTTTCACAAATCAGAGTCCGTGTCCTGGCAGAAATTCATACTCACTTTGTGTCTACCCTTGTATTTGATGAATTTTTTTTTTTGTATACTATCACAACTTCGTGATGAGACTTGCCCAGGTGCAACAGCTGTTTTTGACTCTTCTAGAAGATGACAAATGATGCATATACAACATATGAGGAACGGTTTGAGTGAACTCACTATATTCTTACTGTGTGCAGTTATTGCAGTTGTGAGAATCCTGTCCAAATATTGGTCTTAGGTTGCAAGTCATTCCTTGCTATTCTTCTTTGGTAGGCTGTTCTCAATACTGAGAAAGTCTAGAGAAAATTGAAACCATTGAGGAATCCTCAAATGTCTACAGAGGAAAAAACTGTCTAGAGAGCTTGTCTAGTCTTTGTTTGCAGTATGCTTTGTTCTGAAAAAAAGCACTATAATTTAATTTTTTGAGCTAACTTAAAGGAAAAATCTTAAGTTTTGTGTAGCTTAGGTCTCAGCTGAAGTATTGTGGTGCCCCAAGGATTGTGAAGGTTATTACAGGCTGTTACTGAGTTACAAGAATATGAATCATGACAAACATATTGCAGTATACATGGTAGATTAACAGATTTCATTTTAATTATATGCCTGTTTAATTTGTTCTTATTTTATAATTGGAAAAAAACAGAATTATTATGTGCCAAATTACTGGGCTGTTGGCTGAATTTTGTAATTGAATTCTCAGATGCTGTTTTTGATCAGCATTGTTGCTTTAAAGGGGTGGGGTGAAAGTTTGCTTTGTTTTCTTCCACATCATCACACACAAAACAATTCTGGAGTTTCACTCCCTTTTTATTCTGTCGGAAGCATTTTGGCACTTAAGAAGACAGAGGAGTTCCACTCCCTGTGATGTTAGGCAGTAATACAAGTTCTACCTGCAGTTACAGACAAAACTACCATGCAGAATAAGATTTCTGAATTTGGTCAGTTTCTCTATTATCAGTTTAAATAAAATAGTCATGATTGTTCTTGAACTATTTGAGTGTTTCCCTTTAAAACTGTACGTTATGATCTCTGGAGTTGTATAGTTAATCTGATCAAATGTGTTTTTCGTGTTCATTCTGCATGCTATTGTGTATAAGTGTTTTTTTTTTTCTAAATACAATATTAATATATGCATATATCAAGTCAAATCGAGACATAGTTACCACGTTTTTGTATACAGAATCTTGGAAACATTATTTAAAATGGATGTAAGCTCAAATGTGAAGTTGGGGACACAAATTATCACCATATGTTTTCATTTCTCGAATCTCTCTTCCTTTGATTGGAGCTGAGAATTTACGCTATTGATTGTTATCCAAATATGGATGTTGCAGGTTTTTTATAGTGATGTTTCTGCGAGCCAAACATATGAATTCTTAATTGTTCCAAGGATAGTCCTGCTTTATAAACTTAAATTCCATGTTACAATTTTTAAGATTCATCTCTTCATTTTACTGATGACGTTACTAAATGCAGTCCATTGTCATTGTTTTCACCCAGTCCATAATATTGATATGCGACCACTGAAGCCATCAGAACCCTATTGAAAGTATTACTTTACGTATAAATATGAAATGCTTTTAGGGTACTTACGACATTTTTTTTTTTTTAGTAACTTATGAAAGCAGACTGCAAAAATTGTTCTCAGGCTCATTTGTAATGTGATGTAGAGGTTTAGTATAAGCAGATACCAAGAGTACTCAAGCTGCTGCCTTAACCACAAATTTGCCATAATGTTGCTGCTGCTCCCGTTCTTTACCTTCTATATTAATTGGCTGAGAAAAACTTGAGTTGATAAACACAATTTTTATACAAATTTCTGGTAAAATTTTATGTAGATACTTTATGTACATAGCTAGAAATAATTTTAATTTATTACTAGAATGCTTTTTGAAAACTTCTGGCTATATGACAGAGGTACTTTCTTCTCTTAAAGATCAGTACTACAGTCCAGGCTGGTATCTCACTGGTGTTGACCTGAGACCAATTTATACTGAGAAGAGAGGTCAATAAATTGCAGGAGCAGCATGTGGCTAGTCCTGTAGGAAATCTGCTTCTGGATGGGTGTAAGACAGAGTGTGGTAGAAGAAGTCTAAATTGTACTCCCAGAGAGGATTAAAGTGTCGTCAATCTACGCTTTTCTAAGGAAATATAGAGCAATTTATCCTGTAGATTTGATTCAGTTCTAATGGTCTGCAATTAATTCTGCAGTCTTGTTCTAAACTAGTCCAGGTTCAGTTTTGGATCTTGAGGATTAGACACATTTAGATAAAATGTTAAAGAACTTTATGCCCCCATAAAGTGTCCACTGGCTCCTCTTTGAAATAATGCTTCACGCTTCAGATCCACACTCATACTAAGCTGCTTGTCAACCTCATTTTTTCAAAGGTTTAAATCTAATTTATCTGGTTTTTTCTAAGTGTTGGTGTTCACTTCTTGGAAAAGTCATTTATGCTTCATTGTTCATAGGAACACTGCTTCTTTCTTTGAACTTCCTTGTCATTTCATTATTGACTTTGATTGTTGTACCTTGTGCAGTTATTAAATCTTAAATCCCGATCACATAGTGGCTCACAACTGTATGTTCCTGTGATCCTAAAATAGACAAGATTGACAAATGAAACTGACTTTTATTAGGAGAAAGGATTATATAATTATAAAGGACTTGACTATCTTATCATGGTTGTTCTTTCTGGTTGTAGTCTCTGAGGGTATGGAGAGAGACAAAGGGTCCAAGCTTGCTATTTGCACACTGACTCCCTGCTCATATTTTGGTATATAGTTCATGACTGAACATAGCCTCATTAATTGTACCTTATACTGTAGAGATAATACAACTTCCAAATAAATTGATTTTAAAAATTGCACAAGATTATTTAGATGAAAGCAGGGTTAGCACCCTAGTTTTAACGATGAGGTAGTTCATAGTTGGTAACAACTGAAGTTACGCACGGACAATGGTAATGAGATACAAAACATGCATGCAAGATTTTGTTTCATAGAATTTTGTCTTATTCCTCCTCTCCTTTTTTCTGTTGGGGGTGTAGAATTGTGTTATGTAGTCCACTACTTTGCTGTTTTGGGGGAAACTGTTTTGGGCTATATTAATAATTAATCTAAGAAGTCAATGGCCAATGGTCCTCAGTTACTACTGAACAGACAGATGGAAGAATTATATCCAGCAGCCAATTAAAAGACAACTGTTAAAGCAGCTCTTTTAGGTTTGCATTGCTTTGAACTTAATTTTGTCTTTGGGTGGATGTGTACAATAGTTTCATTACAAAATGTCATCCCTTTACGCAATACAGAGGTTGAATGAAGTCTACTTCATACCAGTTAAAAGCAGAGGTTTCTTTGCATAGCCCAGGGTCCATCTCAAGAACGCACTTCAAGAAGTCTTCCCTGACAAGCTCAAGGCAAACACTCTGTCTCTTGAACAAAATGATTGGGTTGTGTGCGCTTGTTTTGTTGTTTGAGGGTTTTTTTTCTTAAATGGAAGGTATGATTACTTAGAGATGTACGAGGGGAAAAAAAATTGCTAGCATTGTATTGCTTCTATTTGTGGGTTGCAAAGCAAATATTTGACTTGCATTATTTTCTGCTGCAATGTTAATTCACACTTCAAAATATTACTTAGGTAGTTTAAATGAGAGATACTGTAACAGGCAATCTCGTCCACAGTTTAAACATTACTAGAAAGATTTCGATGAAGTGTTTGGAAATATGAGAATTTTTGTGAGGGTGGGCATTGGTATTTAAATACTGATCTATTTAATTTGAGTAGTGGATCTCTCTTTAACTGTTTGCTGATTTTAAAGCACAGAACCTGAGATGTTTTGCTTCTTTGACCTCAAAAAGCACAAAGGTTGAGGGTAAGCAATTTGAGAAAAATCCTGTGTCTTACCTGTTTTTTTTTACATACAAAAAAGGATTCTTTATTTGTTGTAAAGTGACAAACTCTCCCAGGGAAAGGAACTGTAGTAGTCTTTCTGTTTTATGGAAAAACCTGACAATTTTGAAAATTGGTGGAATAAAAAAATGCAATCAGTTGAAGGTATGAACATCCAGCTACTAAAAAGGAGAAGGAAATTATGGTTATTTTTTTTTTCAAGACTGACAACAGGTATCCTTTTGAATTTCAAGAATTGCTGTCAGAAAAACAATATTGTAAGTCAAGGCAAAATGTTGTGCTGGAAAAAATGTGTACTCAGAAGTTTAAAGCAAAGGTTGACATACAGGAAGATAAGAATTTGGAAAATCACTGGACTTTCTCTCATATTATCCCTCCTGTCTGTAAAATTTTGTGGCTTCACTTTAGGTTCGTCACAGATTTGGGATGTTTGTAGCAATATCTGTAACAGCAAATATTTTGCAGTTGTTTGTGTAAGCGGTGTATGCCTGTGTTACTTATGCTCCAGGGTAGAGTAGGCGATGTGGTTTGTATATTTCTTAAGATGCTGTTTCTGCATTGTATGATAAGCAAATGAGTTTATATAGGTGTTCTCGGAAATTGGACTGTGATACTGTGTAAAGTGCTGGTCTCATGGATGGTCTTTTAGAGATTTTCTTGATTTCTGAAAACCTGATATTTGTAACACTGGTGGTAGGGCAAAATGTAACATCTTTTCTGAAAAGAGATGTTGCCTCTTCTGTTCTGGAAGTATCTGTATTGAAGATAATGGAGATGCTGTGGTTAAAACCTTCGACCTGAATGTACACTCAAAGCTTAAATCAGTCATGGAGTTCTATGCTCATGTGTATAGCATACAGTGTGCACTATCTATATGTTACACTGTGATCATACGTTTGCTTTTTTCTTGTCTGATAGCCTTCTTTTGCACGTGTGAAAAGGAAGTTAAATAAAGAACTCATTATTTTATGTCTAGTCACTGTGCAATAGAGGTTTTAAAATACATTGTTCTAGGTCAAAGTGACTTAAAACTTTGAAGAAGCCATAGATTTCCGCCTTGTGTTATCTAAAGGACCCTTATAAGATGATAGAGGGAATAGACTTGTTCCTGGAAGTAATTGAAAAGAAATAATTCGTTCATGCAGTTTTCAATGTGTATGTCTTCTCAAAAGAGACTCTAAAATAGCATCTTTTTTTCATTCTTCCTTAATAGAAATCTGGTTAAGAAGTACTGTCCTAAACGTTCATCCAAAGATGAGGAACCCAGGTAAAAATGTGCATTTCAAGTTCTTTGTATAAGAAACAAGGACTACAGTATATTCTGTCCTTTCAGATTTTTTTTTTCCTTTTTTTAAGATGAAGCAACAAAAGAATTCTGCTTGGCTTCTTATAGTTCTGCTGTAATTCTTAAGAAACGAAACCTGAGTTTATTTCTATTAGTATTGTAAAGTAGTAAGCATGGCAGTTGTACTTGCTCTGTTCCAAATTAATCCTCAGCTAGTTGGAAGTTTGAAGGCATAAGTTTAGTATCCTATGTTCAGTCTAGTATTATTTTTTTATAGAAAAGCAATTATGTCTCCTTAGGCTGTGCTTTTTTGCTTAGTTCAGCGGCGTTTTCCAGTACATTTGTACAGCAATACAAATGTAGCTATACATTTGTATACTGAGACTTGAGTGTACACAAAATTGTCATGTTTTTGGCAAGAAGAGCTCTTAAAACTGCTGCCTTGCTTTCACTCCGGTGACAAAATAAGTGAATGTCTAACTGTGGAGGAGCGATTTGTGCTAAAAAACTTTATTTGTCAAAGAGGTGTTTGTTTTGCTGTCCATGTTCATAGCCATTTTTTTATTTATTTAGAAAAAACACAATACTTTTTTTCTTTAGGGGTAATTTCTACAAAGGAAAGAAAGTGGGCAAGTTTCAGGTTGCAGCCAGAGCACACGCTGTGCACAGAGTGCCCGAGAACTCACACTAGGATTTCCTCTAGCTCTTTCCACTATTTAAAGATCCTGGATCACAGGGAATGGGATTTCTAGTGCTAGGGTGGCATTTGAATTCCCCAGAGCCAAGCCTATGGAGATGGCAGTATTCCACAGTTCAAAGAGGGAAAGATGTCTATTTTAATGTGGTGCCTGTTTTTTTTTTTCCTTTCTTCCCTTCCACACACACTTTCTACCCTTTGCCCCTCCTCTTCCCCCCTTTTTAGTGCCAGCCATAGTGGCACCTTACTTCCAGCCAAGAGGTGGGCAGGCAAACAGGCAGCTGTCTCCAGAGCTGATAGCAAACTTGTTCTGTAGATCATCCATCGGGATGCATATGAGTGGTATGATTGGCATGTTCCACCCTCAAGACTACCAAGCACATCATCTCTGCAGCAAGTTCAGCCTCCGAGCCTAGGGACGTATGTATACGTTCCCAAGCTCAGGCCTCTCAGTTGGCAGCTTAGGAGATGCCACTGTACTACAGGGCTTTCCAGGTAGTGTTCTTCTTCTTTCTTTTCCATCCACAAAAATCCATATTCTTATAAAATGTATTTGAAGAGACGTTGCAACATATAGTAGTACATCTTAGGCTTAATGTAGGCTTTCCCAACTTGCATTTCTACTATAATTCAATTAGCATTAAGATAAGGTTTATTGTAAAATATGTATGATTGGTGGTGTTTTTTTTTTTAATCAGGAGTACAGACTATTCTAAAAGAAGTCTATTTAAAAAAACTGTCTCACTTTTTGTCTATGTGTGTTTGTGCGTGTGTGCTTTCTGTCAGGTTTACTTCGTGTATTGCCTTTTTTAACATCCTTAATGAGTTGAATGACTATGCAGGACAACGAGAAGTAGTTGCAGAAGAAATGGGACACAGAGTGTATGGAGAACTGATGAGATATTCTCATGATCTAAAAACTGAGAGAAAAATGGTAATTTCTATATTTTTACTTGATAATAAGATATCAAAATGGGTATGTCTTTTAACGAATTGATCTATTTGTTTACTCAGTTTAATGAACTTGGCAATAAGCAGGTTTTGTAATGCATTTGTCAAACACACATTTAAAGTTATTTTGTATTTTGATGTACTGGTTTGCTACAGTTATTAAACCTAGAAATTAAGATCTTGGGAGACTGCTTACTAGTAACTTTTTGCAAGTGTAATTTTCATCCGCGGTTCTGTTCTTACATGATTAGTAACCACAGAGTACTGGTAACTGGTGGGAGATACTGCATGTCACAGTGTGTCAACTGAAGGAGGGATTAACTAATGGTAAGAGTACTAAAAAGATAAGTAAATTAAGCTTATTTGTGGTGTTTTTAGCATCTTCAGGAAGGGCGAAAGGCTCAACAGTATCTGGACATGTGCTGGAAACAGATGGATAATGTGAGCTTGTTTTTTTTCTTCCCTAACTTAATAATATACACTCTGTAAATGGAACTGTTGTCATCTTGCTTGCTTAGACTTTAATGTTCAGCTATATTACTGAATGTCCAAAACGGACTTAGTAACATCCAAAATACACTTCAGTGTGTTTGTAGTTCCCTGTTTAAAAAAAAAAAAAAAAATAATCTGTAAACAGCTTCTGTGTGTATGTTTGAGTGAGCTTTGGCTTTTATCCAGCGTAAAGGAATTTGTTTTTAACATGGGTACAGAGTTCTTTGGTTGCTTCTCCGTGGGCTGTTTTTTCTTTAAAGAGTAATAATGACAATTTATTTATATGAAGACGAAATCTTAAGTCACTGCATTTGACTTGAGTTTGAGGGCTTACATAAGGCCTATTCTGGGATACCACTATAGACTATTACACTTTCAGGAGGTAGAATTACTGTCTAACAGAGAAATGCAGGAAGTGAATTTCTGTAGAATAGATTATAAGCTACTTTTTCTTGAGACACACGCATTTAAGGATGAGAAAACATAAGATTCAACCAAGTGTGTTCAAGATGTGTTCTGATATTCTCCTGGTTTTGTGTCTTAGAAATTTATTATATCTTTGATCCAGATTACTGTGAAGCAGTACCAGAGAGCTGAATTTCTGTTTGTTGTTGTGGACCCAGATAAGCGATGTCTTGCTTCAGTGTCATGTCAAAGAGTTTAATTCATGGTCATAGGACCAGAGTAGGAGCAGATGTGGTAGTTTTAGATGCTTCACCAAGGTAATTCCCAGAGTTCACCTCAAACAATCAGTTGTGTTGCCTGCACTGTGTTTGCTTGAGTGCAAAGTCAGTCTTTTAAATGCATACAGCCTTTAAGGGACACATTAACCTCAATTGCCTGACTTTGCACGGAAGCAGGAGAGCAGTGCTCACACATTCTGTTGCCAGTTTGTCACTAGAGATACCGACTTCTTGAGCTGCGACAGTTTTTCCTACAGCAGTTGTCTTGACAACAGCCGGGTACCTCGTACATCAATTGAATACTGTTGTCTGTGCTGCTTACAGCTACGCCAGTTGATAGGAATACTGATGATAATGGATGGGTATACTAAGATCTCATCATGTAGATAGATCCTTCAGACTACCTTTTAAAATAATTTAGTTGAATTTATTCAATTAAAATTGATCACCAAAGAAGGGAACTTGAAAATTTTACTCATACAAGTCCAGGTTTAATTTTTTTGCCCCCTAACTTTTATTTAGGTTATTGAAGTCAGGCTAGAAAGTGGACTTGACTGGTTATAATTAACTGCAGATCTTTGTAATAGGTTATTTTGTATTTTGATTATCTGATATTTTATAGCATAATTACAGTTGTTTCCTTCTTGATACTTCAAGGAAATAAGTTTTAAATAGAAAAGTTGAAAATTTTTGAGACTTGATTGCTGCGAGAACAATGTATTTATTTAAAGGTACTTAGTGAATTGAAGATACTTAAACAGAAGCTTTGATATTTAGAATTCAAAATTACTGTACGAAACCAAAAGGGGATAGTGGCTGTTGGAGCATTAAGTTTGTGGCTTTTGTAGAGCAAAAAGAAATTTGAGAGAGAATGCAGAGAGGCAGAGAAGGCACAGCAAAGCTACGAAAGACTGGACAACGACACTAATGCAACAAAGGCTGATGTTGAGAAGGTAAGAGCTGTGCCATTTCTTTCTTTACTCTCTCTTTATTATAATAAACATTTTATTTGTATGTTACCATTCTTTGAGTGTATAAAATTGTGTATAAAATATGCTTGCTTATTATGTGCAAAATCAAAGTTAAGACAGCACAGAGAGGGAGGACGCTTCATTAGTCTCGAGATGATGCTGTTGATGACTGTCTTCCTTAAACAGGCAGGTTTACTGGTATTTGGTATCTTGCAGTATATATGTTCAATCACTTCTATGGTTTTTAGGATATGAATTTAAGCGATGTGGCTAAGGGACCTAAAATGATCATTGCGCTCTCTGTATATAACAAATTAGGTCTGCAGACTGTCAGTATATATGAAGTCTCACATTCTGTTTATTTCGGTTATAAGGATATCAGTTTTGATGACTTGTGATTAGTGGTTTTGCATAGTTGATAAAATAAATCAAAATTATGCTGTATGTCATTGAAAAGCACAAGACATGTTTGAACTGATAACGCTTTCCTACTAGGCTAAGCAACAGTTAAACCTGCGCACGCATATGGCTGATGAAAACAAAAATGAATATGCTGCACAACTACAGAATTTTAATGGAGAGCAGCACAAACACTACTACATTGTCATTCCTCAGATTTATAAGGTAAAATAATTAACAGAGAAAGTATGTTGTATCTTCTTTTAAGGGAGAACTAGATTTTAAAATTTAAAATATTATTTTTGGGATTGTACTGAATAATTTTATCAAGAAATTAGCATAATCTTGATACAACCTGTGTTTTATCATGAGGCTTACTCCTTACAGTAATTATGTTTAGACTTGTAATGAAAATATTCTGTTGCATCTTCTGTGAAGATGTTATATTTTATAGACTCCTTGTTTAAATATTGCTGAAGAAGTGTGGTAAAATAAACATTTGAGACATCTGGGTGACAGCAAACGTGTAAAACAATCATTCTAATAAGGTTTGATCACTAGTTCTCTTGATGTTTGGGTGTGTGAATGCTTTGACTCTTGCAGAGATGAAGGAAAGTATATAGCTAATGGTGACTATGTGGTTTAATGTATCTCACGTACAGGTATCAAATGGGTGGATTGGAGGCAGAAGTACTTCCCGCCACCCCAGTTGGGCATTGCTTCATCGATACTGCCATCTAAAATGGCACTAAACTAAAAAAAGTTAAAGGTCAAATTAGATTAATACTTTGCATTTAAAAATGGGATTTCTCAAGGTGCTTCATGTAACTATTTAAGTGGGGTCTTTTTAAGATTCTTTCAAAAATAGAGAGACTTTGCAAAACTAGTTTGAAGTAAAGTAGTTGGGGGTCAGAAGTGTATTGCCATGTACGTTCAGCCATTTGGGAGACTACAGGGACTGTAGAAACTGATGCCAAAACATAGAGTGAGGAAATGGAAAGTAAAAATACTGACTTTATTTGAAGGTGTACCAGCTTAAGAATGCTTGATATTTTCCAGAAGCACAAAGGAGTTAATGTTTTTTAAAAACATTTATTAGAAGGTCTAGGATTCCCAGGGAAAAAAAAAATGCTTTTCTAATATTTCAGCTGTTAAGCAGCACTACAGTAGATCTGACATTGCACACTGATGGAGGAATTGTGGTCAACTCCCAAGAGAAACAGTTCGATCATTTTTGTTTGT
This sequence comes from Alca torda, assembly GCA_008658365.1. Taxonomy (NCBI): domain Eukaryota; kingdom Metazoa; phylum Chordata; class Aves; order Charadriiformes; family Alcidae; genus Alca; species Alca torda. Next base: position 16,117,441 of record CM018087.1, on the reverse strand, counting down.
AGCTTGGACCAGAGTTTTGGTTTATTGCTTTTATTTCTCTAGGGTTAAAATCCATTATCATTGTAAGATATTACTTATGTTTTTTGAGATCTCCAGTAAGAGCAGAAAGGCCTAGTCCTACTTTCTCTTGGGACTGCATTTTTATTATTTCCTTGCAAGTATTTGGTAACATTCTATGGGAAAACCTTCAGAGAGGGATTTAGCATGACTAGGTTGTCGCTTTGTTTCAGGGAGAGGAAATTGGATGCTGTTTGAGCCATCTGACTTTGTTAGAGCAGATACAGGAAAGATCCGGCTTCTTAGTCTGTTTTTGATAAGCTGTTGATGTATGTACTATTGCATTTTGTTTTGGGGCTTTTTTCCTGCCTTCAGTTAGGTGAAAGGTCCAGGGCTATTATCTTAATACTATTTCTCTTTAATTTGTTCTTTTTGTTGTGTTCCAGTAGACTTGTATTACAAATCTTATGTAATGGTATTCTTTTCTTTATTTTCTTGCGCACTTCTAAAGGAAATGGTTTGTATTTCAAATCAGAGAGCATGTCTAAAAAGCATATAAATGTTTCTAATTTTTCTTATTTTTTTCATCATTGGTATTTATTGGAAAACATAAAAATAAAAGCAAGATAGAGATATTTATCACCAGAAAGAAATTATTTGGAACTAGGAGAGAGTGAGGAGATATAGAAATCAGTAGAATTTTTTTACTGTAGCTTTCATTTTTGCATGAAACAAATATTTTAAATTAAATAGGTGGCTGTGAACACTGTACACGTGCTTTAAAAAAGAATAAGGAAAGGAAAGTCCAGTCATTTACATCATTTTTAAAAATCAAATGTCCTGGGCATCATAAGTCTATGTCTGAAAGGACTTGATTTTTTAACTTTATTAAGTTTTGTTTTCTTAAGCAAATAAAAATACTGGGAAAGCACAGAAATTCTACTACGCTGGTGACCCACAATAGCTGCATACATCAGGATCGGGGGAAAAAAAATCTGCAAAGAAAAGCTTTATTTTATCGTCCTTTGTGCTTGCAGCAACTTCAAGAAATGGATGAAAGAAGGACTATCAAACTTAGTGAATGTTACAAAGGCTTTGCTGACTCTGAGCGCAAGGTTATTCCGATTATCTCTAAATGTCTAGAAGGGATGATCCTTGCAGCAAAATCAGTTGATGAACATAGAGTAAGTAGAATTGAGTAACTTTTTAAATGCGTGTGAGCAATTTAACTGGTATGGAAACTGTGGAGAGGGGAAAGATGGACTTAACCTGTACATTTGTATTTCTGTTATCAAGTATTTGTCTGCTTGAAAAGTGTTGTGACTTCAGTTTTAACCTAAACGGTCACTTTCACTTTTGGTGTTTGTTCTTTTCCTGTTTTATTGCTTTCTTGTGATCTGAAGATCTTTTGTTGCTTTCTCACTCTATGTGATTTTGGACACATTGGTTTGGTTATCCTGAAACATCCTAGAACACCAGCATTGTTGGTATTTTCTCTAGAATGTAGCATTAAATTATAGAAAGGGTGTTCAGTTAAAAAAGTGTCATTCTGTATCCTGTTTGATTGCAGCTACTGGCACTTCTTTCTTACTCCTTTTAATACGGGCTTTTCCCTATGCTATCTTACTACACTATTTTCTTAGCGTTACCTTCATTTCAGTACTAATGTGGAAGGATGAGAAGGTGGGGTAGTGGTTGGGCCCTAAAGCATGTCCTGTTTTACATTTATGATAAGCCTTGGGGAGTATTTGGTGGATTCCGAAGAGCAGGGTATGCTTTGATTCACACCCATAGTAACACTGCTGAGAAAAAAGAACATAAGTTATCTTAACTTGATCTATCCAAAAGCGTGCCTTTTGAGCGCTCTCTCACTTTCCTATTTGTGCATCTCTACAATTAAAGGAAAAATTTAAGTCTCTGCATTTTTCTCTCTCCAGTTCTTGATGGGTTTGCTTGTTTTGCTTTTTAAACTCCTGAATGTCTTATGTTTAGGACTCTCAACTAGTGATAGACTGCTTCAAATCTGGTTTTGAACCGCCTGGAGATTTTCCATTTGAAGATTACAGTCAGAATATTTACAGAACCATCTCTGATGGAACCATCAGTACACCAAAGCAGGAAGGAATGAGAATTGATTCAAAAACTACAGTGGGCAAGGCTAAAGGAAAGCTGTGGCTGTTTGGAAAGAAGCCAAAGGTAACAATTAAGAAATTACTATTTGGAAAATCCAAATGCGAAGATCTAGAGTGTATGGAAGCAGCAGTTTGTTTATTTTAAAATAACCTTCCCCTTGCATGGCACTGTCATTTAAAATATGTGTAAGGAGATATGAAGGTTTGAGCAGGGCTGCATACCGACGTTAAGAATCACGTTCTCACTGGGGGAAGTCTTCCAGTTTTTCTTCTAGTGATTTGTGTCTGGGAATGTTTTTAATAGTTATTTGATAACAGTAGCTTCCCATTTCTGTAACGTTTCTAAGTTTCTGTAGAGACTTTCTACAATTGCATAGAAAAGGTGCTAATTGTAAATGTAAAAATAAGGGGAGGGCGGAGTATGTTTTGGAATCAGGCAGACTTCAGATCTCTCTTTTATACTACAAAAAGCAACCCCCTTCTAAATGTCCTTTCTTGTATTATTATATTAGTTTCAGTTAGCACTTTCTGTGCAAGATGCCTTCATGGATCAAGATTATCAATATGTGCGTTAGCTATGTAAATGAATAATGAAGCATATACATATTTAAATTTTATGCTAGGTCTTTATTTAGTATTGGAGCATATCAGTGACTCATTTTAATGGTTCCCACAAATTTCGCTAAGGTTATTTTAATGCTCCAAGTCAGTTTCTGCCATTTATTATATGAAACTATTCTCAGAGCTTGTTAGTGGTGGGATTTATTTTCCACTTGATAGTATTCCAAGACAGCAGATGTTTACAGAAAGCAAGGATATAGCTGATTCTTTATTCCCTCTTCAGTGTATTATGTAACTGCAGCAGTGTGTGAAAATGAAACTGGATTGTTTACTTTTTATGTAGTATAATTAAATAAGTATAATTAATGCTTGATAATAGTTTAAAGGTATTAATGCATTAGCACATTTATTGCATTTGGCTGCAGAGGTGTTCTGAAATTAGATCTCAATTACCAGTTTGACAAGCCAAGGCATCTTTCTGAGAATTTTGGAGAGGGAAGCTATGAAAATCCGCATTGGCTTTCAGTCTGGACCTTGGCATTTACTGGAGTTATAAGACATTCCTTATGATAACTAAAGAAAGCTGACTGGACTTTCCCTACTCTTTCTTCGCCCCAGTTCGTTCACTTTGTATGTAGCATTCAGAGTGTCAGCCTTAGTGTTTCCTGTATGGAATCAGAGATATCCATACGTGTATATATACTACATGCATCTCTTCCCTGAGGTCCTAAAGGAAATGGAAGATTATGTCCCTTTTTTCCACCTGTTTTTGGGGAGGATGGAGGGGCACTCTACAAAACAGCAGCTGGGAGCAAAATACTTAATCAGGAGATACATATTTAATTCTAAATAACTATTTACAGGTTTTAAAAGATATTCTTAAATTAGTTAATACAAAAATATGCTGATTTATTGTAGCTGGCGTATTCATGGTAGCCTTTGGGCCTTCATTTAGCTGAAACTATGGCTGGTCTTGACTTTGAGATATGCATTTACCTATTTTTGATGTTGTCAAAGACCTAAAAGTCTTTTGGAAAGGTAATGAGTTGTGCAGCAGAGGAAATAGTACAGAAAAATCAAACTGGGAAAAAGAGCAGAGATACGAGAGACAAAAAACGAGAGAAGCAATTTGAAAAAAGGGGAGGAAGAAAGTGGAGGAAGTTCTCGTGGTGATACTGATTAAGAACTCCAGGTAGCCATTGTGTCAGTCCAGCTTGACTACAGACATTGAGTATGCTTTTTGTTTTAGTCGTTCTCTGTAGGCGCACCTTGTATTCCTATTTTAGCTTACCTGGTGGGGTACATCAAAACGTAGGAAGAAACAGTGAGCAGGAATGCACAAACTTCCAGAATGGCTGTAACTGAAGTTGGGAAAAGCAGAACCTCCTGTTTTATGAAAAGAGACAGGCAGCTTCGGGATCTTGTTAGGATCTTGTGGAAGTGTTGAATCTAAGGTTTTTTTGAATATTCCTTCATTTTCTGCACCAACCTGTAACTCTGAAGATTAATTCATGACAGAAACCTTTTAAAACCAATACAATTATAGTGTAAATATGTCTGGAACGTTACAAGCTGTTTCTGTTTTGGATGGAGATTTTATTTTTGTAAGACAAAATTTTCATTTTAAAATCACTTTGAACATTTGGCTTATTTATTGCTTTCTTTATTTCCACATTAGCCACAATCCCCACCCCTAACCCCTACTAGTTTATACACATCCAGTACTCCTAATGGGTCCCAGTATCCCATATTCTCCATTGAACCAGTGCATTATTGCATGAGTGACATAAAAACAGGGAAGCCCAGAATTCCTTCTTTCAGAAGCCTCAAAAGAGGGGTAAGTTTGATAACAAGTTGAAATGCATGATGGGCTATGAACAGTGTGTTTGTGATGTGGCTTGTCTAATGCTCTTCACCCTCATTATAAGGCTTACTTTGTAAAAAGTAACACTTCAGCTGTAAGGTCACTGTTAGGGTACTTTGTTTCATATTATACGGAAGTTAGCAACAGGTTAAAAATAAAATAAAATAGAAATACTCTTTTATCGCATTCCAAGTACTTGTGCCTAAAAGAAAGGTGTTATAAAGAGGGTGCTCAGCGTGTGTTTGATCCCTTTCTTCATTCTTGTTCACATTCACAAATGTTTTCCTACCATCATGTAACATATTTTTGCAGTAATTTATCATTGGGTTTATAGTCACCACGAAAAACATCTGACAGATCAGATGTCTTCTTTGCTGACTTTTAATTGAAATAATAGCAGTTGATTACAAGACGCTGAACTAAGAAGGGAGAAATTCCATTTCTTTTGTACATCAGATGCTATAGCATATGGTGCTTGCAGATTTGGAAACATTGATTTTTTTGAAACGTTACAATTTTAATGCATTTTATGATTAATCAATTGTTCTTGTTTGTCCAGGGTTCTTTTGGGTAAAATTTTTGAAAAATTACTACCAAATGCCACCTTCTGAGATTTATCAGTTCATTTACTAATATTCTGCAAATAGAATTTGTTTGGAAGACAATATAAGGGAATGTTAAGTGGTTTCCCAGCAACATTTATGATACTGGTGATAAATATACTGGCATTTTCCTGTTACATCAGTGAAGTATAGGCTGCCCAGTTTATGTACGTTTTACGATATTTTTTGATCCAAATAATGAGATAATTGGATGCATTTGATTATATATAATTCTGATATTTGAAAACAATAATTGACTTGCTGTCTCATATGCATCACGAATGGCTGACTACTGTTGACATCATGTGGAGATCAAAGTACAACAGTGTTATATTGCAGTAAAGTTATGATTTAGAGGCTCCCTTGCTGTCATTCTGAAATATAATTAGTTATGCTTAAAACTTACTTTCTTTAAGTCATGTTGTGGCATCTTATTTCAGGCCCCCAGATATCTTGGAAATACCTTTTCTACCACCTCTGTCTTTTAGAAAATTCTTGTGGTCCTCTAAGTATTTATGGAGGACAGTTTCTCCTTCCCCTTCTGAGTCACTTCTATGATAATTTGTTCTGGTTGTGAAGATAATGTTCCTTCTTTAATACTCAGTGACGAACTAACTGGATTAGATAGTTGTTGAAATGGCACAGGTCTCGATTACACCCCCTCTTTGTTGATCACTAAATGTATTGACTCCTGGCTCATAAATCAACACCTTGTAATATCAGTAGTTCTAGAACCTCGTACTGAAGCAAAAGATCATCTCCTAACAACTACAGAATGCTAATGGAAAAGTAAACCTTTTTTTTTAAAAAAAATTCTTACAATTCATTGTTCATCTAAAAGTGAATGAATTTAATATAGAGTAGTATTCCGTAGAATTAGCAAGGATCACTTGTATCCTACAAATCTGGATGAACTCAAATATCCCACAATATCAAACAGTTAATCTCTGTAAATCTTCAGGATGAACATTTAATATTTATATATTTTTAAATTCCTTGCAAGCATTTTAACAGACATCACATAATCACATATTGAGTGCCATTTCAACTTAAATGTATACTGTAATTTTAATAGTTTTTTTTTTTTTTAATCTCATTGATCAGTCTTATCTTTGTAATATATATTGATTCAATCCTTAATAGCTGCTAGTACCTGATGCTGTTTTCCACAGTTTTGTCCCTGGAAAATGATGTCCAAGTGGTATTACCATGCAGAACAACCAAATGGTATTTAATTTGCTTCTGCTTCTACCGAGATTTATCCATGAGCTGGCACAGACCAGACAGTAAGCATACTGGCTATTTTGTTCAACGTGGCCTGTGCAAGATTTCATGCAAGGCACCAGCGATCTCAAAACCAGGCTGCCTCATTCTGTGCTGCATGCATTGTATTTCCCTATCGTCACGTGTAGTGAAAGCACCAAACAGTTCTAGAACAGGTTATTGAAAAAAGCCTTTAAGTTTAAGCAAGTGTAACTTGCTTTATTAGTACTGCTATTACATGCTGCTTGTTATCTATCCTTTGAAATCTTAACGTTTCCAGATAGTGGTAGTGCTTAGGAGACATCTTTGCTCAATGCCACTTGATACATAAATAGATGCACCGTCAAGTGATACGTAAACCTTACTTGTGTTTTCTTGGAAGACCCTTTTTAAAGGGGAAAAAGTTTATTCTGTAGCCATTTCACATCTTGGGACTTTATTGAAGTTTCTACCAAAGTATCATTTGTGAAGGTGCTTTACTTTCTTCATTGCTAGAAATTCTTATTTTGTGTGTGTGTGCCCCAATCAACAGCCTTAACAATTGCTGAGGGTCATAAATGATGTCGGAGATACATATATATCTTCTAAGTTGCTTGGCCTTTCTCTGGAAAGGGTTATCCAAAGTCATTGAAAGCATGGTAGATCTTCAAAATGCTGTGAACGTTAAACCCAAGGTAACACCACCTGGCATCCCATGTTTCATTTACTTCCTCTAAGGATAAAGTCTTTAAATGTCTTTTTTTTTATCTGGACTAAAGTGTTTCTAGGATAGCACCAATGACTCAAATGCTGTTTTCAGAAAGTAGAATAACTAACGTCTAAACTTGAAAAAGATCTTTGTTTATTGTAGTTTTACTGTGATAATAAGTAAATATGTTGTAAAAATTATATTTGTAAAAGAGTGATGGTAGTGGATTGTTAGCTATAATTAACAAATTATTTGCATATGGCTGACCCGTCCTTCATCATCATCAAATTCTGCTATTTTGTGCAATGTTGGCTGTGTGTTTGTTTCTTCTCCTACAATAGAAGTTCTTCAGCATATTATTCAAAACACTAAAATTCAGAAGTAGTTTAATGAAGTTGTGTATCAGAATTTCGTAAGTTAAACTACCCATTATCACCTAGTAATTCTTAAAATCAGTAATTCTTAAAGCAGGAGTGCAATTCTGATTATTGTGTTATGCTTTTCTTGTGCTTGTAGTAAAATGTAATTTTTTTATAAATTAAAAATTTAATCCTTAAGTGATACTTTAAAGATACATTTTTAGGCATTAATCATTTTCGTAACTGGTCATTGCATGTGAATAATTTCCCGTTTCTTTCTGTTTTCAAATGAACTGTGCAGTGGTCGGTGAAGATGGTAAGCCCGTGTGCTGATCTGTCTGCTGTACTTCTGCTAAGATAGCATGAAAGTAATCTTTCGAAAGTGTTTCCATATCATAACTGCTTTAAGTCAGGTGCTGATACATCTTCAGATTTTCCACTCATATATGCAGTCTTCTTAATCATCCATGCTTAATGTTAAGATAATTAGACTCGTGATCTGGCCGCAACTAAATCCGTGATTTTGGAATTTTAGGGTTGACCAGTGTTCATGAGTTGGTCATGATGGGAAATACTTGGGGATTTCTCTTTGTCAGGAAAATTGTTAAAGCAGCATAAAATAGGTATATGAAAAGATTACAGAACTTGTGTAAGGGGGAAATACTGAATACTGCAGAATTCACTGCTTTGAGTTTAACCAAAAAATTGCAGGGGAGATGGTGCTTCATGCTTACGAATATTAGAAAGCTGTCACAGTAAATGAAAACCACACCGTAATCAATATTGTTGTTTTACAGAGTAAAACCAGTAAAAATTCACAGAAAGACCTCTGTTGTTGTTGTGATTGCTGTAGGATACTCTGGTTTTAACTGACCTGTAAGGAAGAATGATACAGAGGATGTGATTGTCTTTTTGTTTCTTTGTAGTGTGTAAAAGCACCCGAAAGGATTTTAATTATTTTTTTTTCCTCCAGAAAGAAACACTTCTGCCTTATTTTTGAAACCTCATATCTGGAATTCCCTCCTTTTATGGTGTCTTGTATTCCCTTCTTAAAAAGCAGTGATTATGATTTTACAAGTGCAAGAGAACCAAGGAGTTGAGGGCCAAGAAGATCTTAAGGGGGGCTATTAGAAACTGGGCACATGAGCCTGAGGCTACTCGAGTCAAAATCGTGACAGTCAAGTTTGTGCCAGGTTTCTTCTTGACAAGAAAAATGCTGTCCAGTTCGGTTTGTCTCCAGGGAGGGTTACTGTAATGGCAAGTAACGGCAAGTGGGTTTCTTGTGCTAAAACCAGCTTTCTTAGGCAACTAGGACACAAATAATATAACTTAGCTTTCTGTTACTAAACGTGTACCACATTTCCTTCTTAACACTGTTGGTCCCTGTCACCCTGAGGGGAATTTTTACAACAAACTTAGAAGATGCATAAAAACCTCTTCCCATGCTTTTCACGCTCAAGTCCTTCCATCCTGTTTATAATCTTGGCACAAGTTTGCAATCAAACCTTTGCGGGTTTAGGCTCGTAACAATAGGTGGCTTTAAGTTTGTTTTTTAAAAAACAATAATAAAAAAAAGTTGTGAAAATAGGAGCTTTTTCCCCTCCCTGAAACATTATTTTTTATAATGAAAAAGGTGACTTGGAATATTTGAGAAAGTTTTGATCCAGTTTAACAAATTTAAGTCAAAATTTTGATGTTATAAAGGTTTTTTCTGTGTTCTAGGAACTAGTTTTACTTGAGGTAAAATGCATCATAGAATCATGGAACAAACTTCCTAAGTTTTAATATGTTTTTTAGCAAGATTGCTGGACTTCCAGAAGAGAACTATAATAATACTTGGGAATTAAGATCCAAAATATAGTATTTTTCTTTTGATAGCATCCGAATTGCCACAGAACACACACTCCAGAGAAAGAATCAGTTATATACATATTATTATTATATACACATCTTAGATTTTTGTTTTGACTGAAATTACTCTGTAGTAATTAATTCTGTCCTTTCTAAATCTGCTTTAAGTGCAGTGGATGTAATAGGAGGTAGACGGCTCAGCTTTTCAGAAACATAATTAAGTCTCCAAAGTTTGAGTTACATCTGTGAGCCAGCTGTTACAGAAGGCAGAAAGAACCTTGACTGAATGACTACGATCTTGGCAGCAAGAACGTGCATTTATTCTGTTGTGGTCTTTTATAGAGCTGTGTGTCAAGTAGAGTTTTTTAAAGGTCCATCCTGCTTCCAGTGACCACTGTCCGTGTGTGGGTATGTCACTTCAGCTGGCCAGGTGCCTGCGTGGTACTTGTTTCATAGTATTTCTGCTTGCAGGGCCCTGCACTAGAAGACTTCAGCCATCTCCCTCCAGAACAAAGACGCAAGAAACTGCAACAGAGAATCGATGAACTCAACAGAGAACTACAGAAGGAAACAGACCAAAAGTGAGTGCATTTTTTGGAGGTTTGTCATGGTTCTCTCTCTGTCTGTTTCTTTTTAAGTTCTCTACCTAAGCCAGCAGTTCTCAGAAGCTAGGAGAGTATATACTAGTCCTGGGTATTACAAAGCATTTTTTAGTTTGTGGTTTATTGTCTGTACGTTCTGTTAGCATTGCTGCCTTCTGCTTTACTATAATACACATTTTGATCCTAACATTGCATAGGAAACATTGGATCTAAAAACATGCAATAAAAAAAATCAATGCATAGGTCTGTTGAGCAAGAGAGCTACAACTTAGTGCATTAAGAAAATAACATTATTAATATTTAGGAAATTGTGTATAACAAACAATATGGGAAATGGTATTGAGACCGGAGAGAGAAGAGTCAACAGCTGGAGTCCTTGTGAGCGTGTGCACGGCACAGAAAGGAAGGCAAAGTGCTAAGATGACAGAATGGGAAAAGGATTTAGGCATGGGGTGGGGAGCGGCAGTTCCTCATGTCTGTGCTTAATATCTCATTGTGGGTCAGGATCTCATACACATAAACACTATTTTAGCTTTAATGAATCAGTACTGATGTAAGTAATGTTTTATAATTATTGTCGGGTTTTGTATGTTTTTAGAGATGCCCTCATCAAGATGAAGGATGTTTATGAAAAAAATCCCCAGATGGGTGATCCAGGCAGTTTGCAACCAAAATTAACTGAGACTATGAGCAACATGGACCGTCTTCGGATGGAAATACACAAGAATGAGGTTAGACTCTAAAACAATTCCTTGCAAAATGTAAACGAGTGGTAAAATTGTAGTTTGCATTATGGACTGTAAATATAGCACCCAGAAAAACTACTTGATTTAAGAAAAGCGCTCTTGATACTGGAAAATATGGCACCTCACAAAAAATTGTATGTTTATTAAAGATGTAATCTGTTTAGAAGAATTTCTTATTAGTCTACCAACTTTTTTTCCTTACGACTAGTATGGAGTATAGGCTAAGTATGAGGGATAGGTTCATGCTTCATGTGAAGCAACGATGAGACTTCACACGTGCATGCAGTCTCTGTGTGGCTGTCTACTGACAGGTAAACTGTTTGCAGTTAAGTGCATTTGTTAAATGGTATTTGCTGGTTTAGAATCAAGTTTTCTTTGACACCAGTGTTTGTCTTTTTTCCCCAAGGCCTGGCTCTCTGAAGTTGAAGGTAAAGTAGCAGCCAGAAGCGACAGGCGGCACAGCAGTGATATCAACCACCTCGTAACACAGGGCAGAGAGAGGTGACTATTCTATCTCTACTGGTTTTATATCTTATGCTAGAATCGGTACATCTCTTGATAGTTAACAGTAGGGGGTGGTGGTTACTTATTCTCTCAAAGTTTATGTCCTTCTAAAGGAAAATCTTGGTGGCTCTGAATTCTAGAGGTCACTTCATGCCATTAGGGTAACATAAAAAAATTGTGAGTCTAATTGAAACACCCACTTATTAAATAGCAGTGCCTTTTAAAGCGATCTTATTCCATCGCATAAGGTTCACGAGGGTTCCATGTTCTGTAGAGACAGGTATGTCAAATTTATGTTTGCTTTTGTAGCAGAACTCAGTCCAAGGCTTTGTCAGATCAGTATCTTCAGAAAATCACCTCCATCAGTAAATATAAAAACTGCTACCAGCATTCCCAGAGCGATAGCCGTGGTCTGCCCTTTCAGTGATGCACGTACGTTCTGAGTTGTAGAGGTAAGAACTCTTCAAAGTCCTCACGCTCCAATCATTGCGTTATAGCCCTGAAGGGAGCTACACGGATGATGCAAATCAGGAAGTTCGAGGCCCACCACAGCAACATGCACATCCAAACGAGTTTGATGATGAGTTTGAAGATGATGATCCGTTACCAGCTATAGGACATTGCAAGGCAATATATCCGTTTGATGGTAAGGTTAACAACATGCACAACTTGGCTATAAGACATGGAGTATTTGTTGTAGAAGATAGGTAAAATTATTTGAAGTAAATTAACTGTATGAGCAACTATTTGCTTATAAGATCAGTGGAAATATTTCACAAATCACTTTAATTCATGAGCAGTACTTTTGTGCTGTTTTAAGATAAATATTAGTACAGCTATTGGCATATATTCAGCTTTACAAATTGGACTAGGTTTTGTCTGTAAGCCTGTTTGACCATATGTTCTCTTGCACAGATTTTTGGTTCTTCCTGTTTATATATAATCTGGAAACTATGCCCTGGGAAAAAGATGACTTGAAATTCTGTCTGAACACTGAGACTTCTTTGCCTCTTTTTTCCCCAGGTCATAATGAAGGCACTCTAGCAATGAAAGAAGGGGAAATTTTGTACATTATTGAGGAGGACAAAGGAGATGGGTGGACAAGAGCTCGAAGACATAATGGAGAGGAAGGCTATGTGCCAACATCATATATAGATGTAACGCTAGAGAAAAACAGCAAAGGTGCAGTAACCTATATCTAACAGTAAACTGGCAGCTTTCAATTGTACGTTCCCCAGGGAAAATAGTGGAAAAATAGTAAGTTACACAGGTTCATGGAAAGCATTAGAATATCAGAAGTCAGCAATGGTCTGTTGTTTGCAATGTGAGTTTGCTATAGCTTTTTTCAGAGATGACCACATTAAATTACGCATTTTACACTGGTCTGTAATTTTGACCAATTTCTTCTGCTTTAACTGATGTAGAGTTCCTGCTTTACAAAGCACTAAATACAATTCAGCTGAACTGAAACAGCAGTTAAACTGAAAAAGACCAGGATTCCTGCTTGTTCTGTAGAATACTTTGGTTTTATAGAGAATGGAAAAATAACTTAGTTTTAAAGATCTCTAAGATGTACTGTTCCTACTTTTATGACTTAAAACTATATGCTTAAAACAGAGGGTTTTTCCTCTAATAACTAACTAACTGAACTCAGTTACTGAAAATTATTAATTTCCTTCCTTAGCAAATACTTGGCAGCTTTCACTTCTTAAACAGGAAAATGTTTTCTGATTCTGAAAGCTCAACAAAAATACTCAGGAAAAAACATTATGATTAAGAAGGACAGAAAGTCCACTGACCTGCCTCTCTCCTTCCTTTTCAGTACTTGTAATGTAGAATGTTGTGTATTTGACACAACTTCATTGCTTTAACTCTAGATACCTTGAACAAACAAAAAAGAGACCACATGTACTGCTTGGTGACTTGCTCAAACCTCTCTCTGCTCCTGAAAAGGGAATGATTTTATATTCCTAATCTGTGCCTGGAAGCTAAGTCTTGGAATTGCATCATGTTTAGTTTGAAATCGAGGTCTTAAATGTACAGTAATTCCCCTCACTGTTAAATCACTGAGGATTGGAAACTGCATTGCACTACTTGATTACTAGGGAAGAAAAACAAAAAGCTAATCTAAAAGTTGTGGCTTGTATTTCTAATGAGAGTTTGTGGAATTGAGTACAAGGCTGACGTATAGCCACTGAGAAAGGCCTGTTAGAACTGAGCACGCTTCTCTGTCTTCTAAAGGCCTTCGGTAACTTTGTTCTTTTCTTTTTCCTCTTGGACTGCAGGTTCCTGAAGCGGGTTTCTGAGAAAATGGGCGAGATCTTGAAGGAGGTTACATGCAGCTGCTGGGGGGGCGGGTGGGGGTGGGTACTAGACTGGGAGGCCCAAGGGGAAAAGCTAGTTGCATGAATGCATGCAGACATACATTTAGTCACTAACATCTTAGCATCTCCATACATAGGTAAGGATGTATTACAAATTCTTCAATTTGTGCAGGAAAATAGAGTTCCTTTACCAGAGTAAAAAGGCTACTGCTCCTAAAATTGCTTTATTTTCATTGTCCTAGGTTGTCCCAGATGCACAAACTATATTTGAGCTTGTGCTATGTTTTGGTTATCTCAATTATGCTCTCTTCCAACTCCTTTTAATTGGCAGTCATTTAGAACCATGTCAGTTATCAGTCTGCCTGTGCCACCTCCATGCTCGCCCTTAACCTCCTCCTGCATGCCTAGGACAGTCAGGCATGTCCGCATAACACTTTGACATCATTGCTTGTCTTATTTTATAACAAATCATTTTGTTTAAATATCTTCAGCACTAGAGTTTCATCCCAGTATCCATGTATGCTGCTATAACTATACCACTGCAACCATCATTACATTCCAGTTTTTGGCATAACTGATAAGAGACCATAATGTATTTGTGTTGATTTGGGGAAATAATACATCTCAGCTCTAGCCTACAATGCAATCAAGAGAAACTCCTAGAACTGTGGTCCATCGTCAACACTTCAGTAACCTGTTGTGAGCACTGAAAACCTGGAACACCACCAGAGAGATTCACCACTGCAAGCTAATGACTGTTCTCAGAAGTCAACCACTTGCCATTCAAATGCTGCCTTAAACTCGAGTGCCTAAATCTGTTGTTTGCCAACACTACCACGTACAGTATCCCACAAAGGGCTTTGTGTCTCAGCTCTTCTCACAGTGCTGCAGCTGCTGAGGTAGCCACGGTAGGTGTTTTCTAGAGCTCTACTTTACTGGATACATGGTGCATCATGAATTTTATACATTGAAACGTGTATCTTTTCATTTGACTTACTTTAATATTTTTTAAAATATTTTTATGGAAACTGTCTTTTAATTTTTGACTATGAAGTTCCAATTTTAATTACTGCAGTGCTAGTCCATTTCCAGGTGATGCTTCATTGTATGGACCAGTTGAAATTTGAGTGATACTTCGTAATGATCTATGTGCACTTTTACTTGTAAACAATTGAAATTTGGATATGTTTATACGTGTAAATATAGTTGTCTGCAGTGCCCCTATTGCTTATGTTGTCTTGCCTCCCATTTGTGGTTCTATTAATAAATACATCATATCTGATTTATTAGGGTGATAAGAATTAGACTAGAGATGTTGGGGGGAGGGATACTTGTATCAAAGCAAGCTTGTCAACCCAGCCACCTGCTGTTTGGGGAAATGAAATAATAATCAAAACATCCTGTTTTTCTGGGGTCTGAAGCAATAGTTGGATGCAGCAGTGCTGGATTCCTTTTAATTTCAGTGTTATTAGGAACTGTACTACCAGTAAAAATGAATTTGAGTGACTTGTGTAGAGGTTTATTCCTTTTGTTATGTATACCACTATTACACAGCTTGACCTAGTGTACTATGGGGGCTATTAAACTCTAAAGTTTAGATTTTTGGAGCTTGTATACAGGGTTATTTATATAATAATGTGACATTACTCAATACTGACAAAACTACTTAGGTAGTTTTTTGGGTTTGGGGTTTTTGGGGGGGTTTGTTGGTTTTGGGTTTTTTTTTGTTTTGTTTTGTTTTTTTTTTAATCTAGTGCTTTTTTATTTTAAAGTTAGAAAAGTGGAGGAAATGTGATCTGTGTATTTTCTGCTAAAGGACCTGTGGTTTGCCTGGCTGACAGCCTTGCAGGTCAGTAATAACACTTCCTGGTAAAGGACTAAATGTTCTTTTCACACTACTGTTTGTTTTTCTAAAACCAGGATTTGCTTCCTTTGGAGGCAGGTTGCTTTCATGAGGGATAGTGCAACTTGTATGAGGGTTATTAAACATAGGAAAAAAAACATTTGTACTTGCACAGCTAGTTATAAATCACTTCTTATTCTAAAATTCTGAACGTGAGTTGTCTTAAGGAATCTTACATTTTCCAGTAATTTTTAATCCATTTTTGTGCACATGTTGATTTCCTAAATGTTAAATGCTTTGTTTAAAAATAGCGTTCTCTGTTGAGAATATTTTCATGGAATAAAAAAATCTTTTCATGGTCTAAGTAATTAGCTTCCCTCTTTGTCTTCTGTTAAGACTGACAGGGAGACTTTCAGCATGAGGTCTGTAACCTCTTGTTATGGCGGTAGAACCTGTGCTACCATTGCAGATGGGGGGAACAGGTAATACCGTTTTGGTATTGGTTTTATTGTTAGCCAAATACTTTCAAATGCTGGAAGTAACATCTCACTCCAGAAACAGGCTTACTGTCAACGAGCACGTGCAGCTCTAAGCACAGTTCTTGCTTAAATGTTTATATAACTTCTGAGGATAATGCTTATACACCAGCTCTGTATGTGACAAAGTGGAATTCACTGCTAAGGCGCTCTTTATATAAACACCATGCACCCTGATTTCCTATGAAAAGTGCCAACAGCTTTTGCTTTGCCTTCACCCAACAAAAAAACCCCAACTGCTTACCAAAGTGATTCACCTCAGTAAATGAAGCAAGTTTAATATATCCATACACCCACATTTACTCATATCTGAAAGCATTTTAATTATCTGGATTGTTTGCTCTTGCCATTTCATCATTCATTCCTGGCAGCGTAGTGCAGGCTCCAGCAAAAGCCAAAGTACTACAGATGCTGTCTTAGGAAAAAACGTAAGTTGTCCCAACACATACACGAGTAATTTTCTACTTTCATAAATGTAGTTTGAGCCTTCTGCAACCTGCAATTTAATCATTTCTGCAACCTGCAGTATTTCTGTGATCTGCAAATATGCAAATTATTTTGCATAAAGACACACTTTAATTCACGATTCTATGTACAGTGTTTTATATTCATTAAAGGAATATTATACAACATTTTCTGCAATGTCACATACTTAATCTATCATTTTATTTATTTACACTATTTATTTGCTTCATTTTAATATTAAGATGCCAATGCCCTTGCTTTTAGGCATTATCAAAACTTTGCAACTCTGGCAAAATACAGACAGTTGTAAGACTATCTTGTAGGGACAACCTAACTGTTTAAAGGGATCATTAAATGACTTGGTGACACAGTAAATAAATAATTTGTTAAGAAATCAGTAGTTTAAAAACAAGTGTGCATTGTGCAGTTAAAAGTTCTAAATATTTTGTGAAATGCAGGAAGTCTGTGCAGTATCAAATTGCCAAAAGAAAGCTAAGGTTATTTCAAGTATATAATTTAAATGTGTTTACAGAGTCTTATATACTTAATTGTTCCACCTGCTTCACTGGAGGAGGTTCCAGTTTTCGGGAAAGTGCAGTTAAAATCTGGCTGAATTTCTCGTATCTTTCATTTTGGTTAACTTGTGCTCCTTTGCTGCCCCAGAGCAATCTCATTTGAAATTCTGTCTTGAAGATTTCACTCATCTCTTCATCTGGCTGGAAACCTAGTAAGTAAAAAGAATCCCACAGTATCACCATCAGGCAAGTTTTGTATTCAGAAGAAGTGGCTTTAAAACTGTATTCCCTCCAAATAAGATAAGCTTTAGTGTGCTGGGTTCCTTTTGCGCAATGATCTTAACAAGTTAGTAAAACAGTGAAAATCCTTTCCATGTGACACTCTAGAAGCTCACAAATGGCTCTACAGACACTAGGACAGGCTATCCTTTGCTCAGTTCTAATTGTCATTATAGCCTGACCTTAAAAATAATTACAGATCGATATATGCTGCCTGCAGAAATACTTATATTTCTCTCCCCTCCCTTAATTTTTTCACTGCAAGTTTAAAATACAGAGTCTCATTATTAACACGCTGCTGCTTTCTGGCTGCAAAGTGGTCAAGATCTCAGTGTTGCATCTTACTCAAGATTAAAGAGAGTCTTATTTTGGTGGGTGGTGTTTTATTTGCAAAAATCAGAGTAGGAATTTTAAATCGTACAGAAGACAGAAAGTTATCAGTCCTTCCTGTACATTCTATTCACTTGCTAGAAGATTCAGCATGTTAAGTCACGAGAACTTTTCAGTATGTTCAGCAGAAACATATGCTATATTGCTTACTGGAGAACTACAGTGATGAATAATTTACTGTCCGTTTTTAAAAAAATTGGTGTTGTCCTCAGACTGAGTTTCCTGCAGGACATTTGCTACTATCTCATCTCCCATGAAAGAGGAGAAGAATTTCTTGCACTGACTTTCAGCAGCAATTAGAGGGGACCTTATTCTTCAGACATAACCCAGCCATTCTGTTAACGTGCAGCAGTTTCTCCTGCTGGTGCTCCCTACCTTCCAGCATCCGCTCTGCAGTCAGGCTGTACGTTTCTGCATTCTGTGCTATCCGACGAGCTGTGGCCAAGTGCTTGAGCATGATTTCGCAGCTTTGGTCACTGCTTTCCCACAGGTCCATGCCTTCAAAAGTGACGGCTTGTCGCTCCATCAGGGTAACGAGAGGCATCAGCAGCGGCACTGTTACGTTGCTCTGTGGAGCACTGCTGGTCTCTGGGATATAGAGAGTAACAAATGAATCATGAGACAGTATAAAACCTGCTAATTGAACAAGGTATTGTAACTGCAGTATTTTCAAAGTTGGAAACTACCATTTGTCTTTCATCTTCCAAATTAGCACCTTACCTCAGGCACACCTGTCCTACCAGTTTCCAGTGAACTAGTTGGGGGAGAAGGCCAAGACAAATTAGTGTTGGAAAACTGTGCAGGAGAAGGCTCTGCTGAATTATCAGACAGTGGCACAGAAATTTTAAACACATTTAAAATCTGGGTCATGCCAATAAATCCTGTGAGGCTAAAAGGTTTTCCTTCTTGACCCCCCTCCCTTTCTTTTAGAGAAATGTTCAGAAAAATGTTATTTGCCCCTTCCACCCCTTTGGAGACCAGAGCTGCAAAGACTGATGCAGAAGCACCTGATGCGACCAGAGGAATTACCTGACCAACCCATTCTTTGTATTTGAGGATTCATCCTCTGATCCAATAGGCAAAGCAAATAAAAAGCAAAATCTGCCAGAGGTAACTGTCCTCCGAGGGAGATTTTTTTCCTGTCTTTGAGGCAAGATGATGCAGCGTTTCAGCTTCTGCTCCACATGGGTTTGGGCAGAATGTCATAGTCTGCAAGGGTACATGCACATGCTGATGTTTGGCTGGCAGACTCTCTTCCTTCTCTTTCATTGTCTTATACTGCATTATACAAGTTCATGTAGTCATTTTAACATAGGATGCACAGCTATCAAAACAGCAGCTGCCTCATCTCAGGAAATCAGTAGTGGGAGAATTAAAAGGCTAAATAGAAACTGGTGTCGCTCATACTCACTATTCCACTCATCTTGTCCTTCATGCAAAGCTTTGCTAAATGGCTTCAGCTGTTTTTCATACGTAATTGCAGTCTGGGTATAGTGATGTCTTAGAGAGGTCCAGGTTTGTTCTAACCTAGTGACCTGTTCAAACAAAACAGAGAATACCCATTATTGACTCTGTAGCAATTCACAGGAAAAGTACACTGCTAGTGACAAAGTTTCTGGTCTGATGATCTCTCTAGTCTTTAAGAAATTACATAAATTAAATTAAATAAACCATCAAACAACTCCGTGTTTTGGAACATAAAGAGAAACAGGTTTTTACCTGTGGCATTTCCAGTGCTTTCATAATAGCAGAAAATGCATACAAATCCCCCAGCGAGTCCTTCAGCTCCACTGCGACTTGGATGATCCTGTTCAATGTTGCTGCTCTGTCTTCCACATTTCCTGTGCAACCCAAGATATCCACAGCTATTCCTATTGCCATGGTATTGTGCCTGTAAGTAAGTGAAACATTTTATACTACAGGTTACAAATTATTAATGATACATTATGCTGTAAATGTGTTCAGAGAAGATCAGTTCCAAGGTACACTTCAGTATCTTCGTGTGCCCAGCAAACTTACTAACATGTTTGTATCAAGAACAGTAATACCATTATATGGAATATATATACATTGGCTTGAATTTGTGTTCTAATAAATTTAATAACTTTTCTTAAGATACTAAATTTCAGCAACCAAACTACTGAAATCTGAATCAGAAAAGCTAGCTCAGGGATGGTGGACCCTAACTGTTCCCCCTAAACTTGTGCAGAGGTTTTACAGAAAGCTTTGCTGATCTTCTTTTACTTTGCTGTATCCTCTTGCCTCTTCCCCAGTTGCAGAAGGCTACTACTACCTTCAGGCTCTTCCACAGACCCTTATGTGCTCAGCTAGAGTCTAAGTCCCCTGAACTTCAGTTCACCCAAGCTCTTAAAGGAGAGGGTGTTCAGCAGCAATAAGGACCCTGCTTTCAAACGCAATTCCCCTTTCCCTCTATTACATGCATGGAGATCCCCCTTACGGAATTTTTCCTATGCAAAAAGAAGTTACATGCTATCTGGCTAAGTTATCTTCTGTACACATGAATTCAGAAAACGTGCAGGAGAGCATTCTTTGAGGGAATGTAGAGTACAATGTAGCAATAATCTGATCTTCTGGCCATCTGCCCTGGAAATGAGTAACAGGAACATTTACCTTTCAATTAGGTCAAGGCGCAGTTGATGTCCGTAAGGCAAGGTAATCAGTTCAAGACCAGAGTTCACTCCCATAATCCTCCTCATCTCTTCAGAAACTTCTAGTATCCTTGCCACCTGTCAAGTGCAAAAATTTGTGCATGAGTTTTGAAATGAACATATTTGAAAAAAAAACACAACCCAGCCACATAAGAAGTCCTCCACGTTAGTGCAGCGCATATAGAGCTAAGTGCACAGCGTGCAGCATTAGAATGCAGTCAACCAAAAAAAACCCCAATTTTAATTAACTTACGCACATTCTGGGCCTTACATAAAAAGACCAATAATTTTTTTTTTTTGCATGATTCAGCCATTAGAAAACATATAAAAGGTGTGACCAAAATCCTTTATCAAACATCTGTCTTAACACTTCCAGAAGATTCATATGCAAGCTTCAGGAAACGTGGTGCTCTTTTGGCCTGATCCTTGTCAGGGTGGCACTGCTCTTTGGCCTTAAAGATGTACATATTTGCTTCACCTTCTTCAGTTCTTAAAAGATGACTGCTCAGAATGTTTTTGGATTACACCGTATCTTCATGAGGATTAATTAACAAAAGGACTTTAAGGAGGACACTGAATGTTGAGTGCCTAATAAAGTCAGTATGTGAAAGCTGACACCCCCACCAATTTGTCTTTGCTTTTTAAAATTACAGTATTAGCTACTGGTTATATCACTAACAATTATATATGCTAATTACAAGCAAAATCACATTAATATGACCATGTGATATTATCTGCTGGTTTAAGGCCTGTATGTTGACACATTTACAAACCAATCTGCCGGCTAGGTCTGAGACACCCATCATCAGGCTTTCTTGGCTATGACAAGATGAAAGCAATCTATCTGAGCCACACAACAAGCCTCACTGGTACAAAATCTAGCACTGTAGAGAAACCTGTTTCACTTCTAGAGGCACTGGAGTGATATGAAGCCCCTGGAGACACACTGATTGCTACTCCTGTGTCACAAAAATCCCTCTCAGGCATGCACGCAGCAGTCACTCCACACAGCATACGGGTGCTTCTTTCATTATTAGAAATGTCATCATCTAAAAGGCAAACTGAGCTACCGATGCCAGGAGAAGACCTATGAACTTCAGCCTTATCGCACATCTCAGTACAAAGCATTTATTCTGGCCCGTTCACATGCCAATCCCATTGTCTCATGCAGTTCTTATCAGTGCCAGCGTATGTAAGAAGTTACCAATGAATGACAGTCACCGGCTCTCAGCACTGCGAGATGAAGGTAAAATAGACTTCTCTACGTGTCTCAGCTAGTTACTGCTCCTGCTTCAAAATGCAAAAATCTGTTTCTGTAAAACACTCCAGTGACTCTTAATTAATTGTACAGGCTCCCACACTTCCAGCAAGACAGCTTCCTTGGCCCCATTCCAAAGTTTATAGGATTTAAAATAAGGAGATTAATAATGAGCTGACTATTTTTTGTGTGTGTATATATATATGTATATATATATATATATATATATAAACCTTTACTACTTCTTTAAGGCATGCATATCCTATGCCTTCAAGCAACATACTCTTTACCAATATATTAAAAGACATTGTTTTAATAATAATGCAAACATTATTGTTATTAGGTTGAAGGAAGCAAAGGTGAATTTTGGAACTAAGACGTCAGAGAATGCTGTTACTACTCAGTAAAAAAGCCACAATCTATCACTTCTGAAAAGATCAAGCAATTGTGGAGTTGAGTTTTTGTGAGTCGCCATGTCTGCGTGAAGCCTCACTTAGCAGCAGCCAACACGGCTGCTGAGGGGAGAGGCTGTGTTTGCTGTTGGCAGGAGCCCAGCAGCTGGCAGCCACTCACACACGCATCCCGCTGCTGCTCCCGACAGCTGCCCCCTGCCCGGACCCATGGTGTGAACCACTGCAACAGCTCCAGGAGAGCACTACAGACACATTTCTTCTGGAGCACCACCATTCCCACTTCCTTTCTTGTCTGCTATGGAGTTGCCCAGTAAGTAGCCATGTGTGTGGCTTCTCAAGCTGCTCTTAGAAAAACAACCAACCAAAAACCAACAAAGCCCATGACACTTGCTTCCTGTAGCTGCTCTGTGGCAGGTAACGGCACTCAGTCGTCCCAGCAAAATGGTGCAGATTCAATTGCAGCTGCATTTCTTTTATTACACTAAGTCATTATCTCATAAAGAGGTGACTTCTGTCTTTCCGTATTTCTGATCCAATAGCTGATCTCCAAGCCCTGTCAGATGAATAAAGTCTACGTTGTAAAAAATAGTTCTTCCTGGTTTTACACCTTTCTAAACAATTCCACTAGCAATACAGTTCTCTCATAGGAGAGAAAAGCAGAACTCCTGATAGCTATTTTCCCACACCACCTATCCAGCTGTAAGAGACTCAGACAAACATTAGAAGGGCAGCTAATTTTAGCATTTTAAATACATTTAGTTCCACTGAACATCTATTATAGCCAGCAGTACGGCAACCAGGTAATGTCTGTCTATTGTTTGCCCTTGCAAGATAACGAGCTGTTTCCTGTCATGAGTAGTTCTTTCCACAATGGTTTACAGCACAGATAGGCTCTTCCTCCAGTGGAGAAGAAAGGCCGAATCACAGATATACAGCAACTGATAGGAGACTTAAAAGATGTATGGAACACTGAGAATTTAAGTCTAAAGTCAAGGATGGTGGGAGGCCTTTAGTCCAAAGGCTTTGTTAACATTCTTGTTCTTCAAATGGAAAAAAAACCCACAACCCACCCTAAAAATTCCTGCAAGCAAGTTAATACATTTATTACATTAGCTATAAATCTACACATTAATCTTTTCAAATCAGTTCTTTAAAAAGTCTAAACTTGCATATGGTAAAATAAAATGCAAGATTTTTTTTTTTTTTTTTTACCTTGCAGTCCATTCTAAGAATATGCTGTGCAATAATCTTTGGGTTGTTGTTGGTGAAAAGCTCCTTAACTCTTCTTAACATTGATGTTTCCAGTGGCTTGTTTTCAGGAGGAAGTAGTCTGGATTCAAAATCATTCGGTTTAAAACTAGACACTGTCTCAAAAACAGGTGCAGAAAAGATGCTGTCTTCTTCAGTCATCTCAGTTGAAGCTTCTAAAGGATCTGTAGAGTTCATGGTAGGGTCATCTTCCAGGATGAAATAGTTTGTTTCAGAGTTCCTGAATGAGTGTGTTCCTTTCTCCTTCCGTGTCAGATGTTCCACATAGCTGTTTTTCTGACATAAATGTTTCATTGCTGCAGGATCTCCGGCAGGGCTTAGTTCACAATAGTGTCCTTCTGAACTGTGGGAGGCCAAAGGAGAATCTGGGGGCTTCATCAGGGGTGCTTTGCTCGGTTTAGGTGGAGGCTTTGGACAGAGCTGACTGTCTGAGCCTCGAAGAGCTTCCCCTACTTGTGACTCAGAGGTGACTTTCTGAACAACTGTGGGGCTTAGAGAAGGTTCACTGCCTGTTCTAAATGCAGGAGAGCTTGGACAGGAGTCTGCATCTGCTTCAGGTAATCGAGATGGATGTCTTGAACCTGCAGGGAAAAATGGTAATTTAGAAGGCCAAAACATACAATTCCTGATGCCTCTTCCAGGGTTCATCTCAGTGCTGTTTCCTGAGGAAAACATTGTCAGTTCATGTCAATTGTTCACTAACAAAAATGTATATAAAATTATATTTTGAGGAATGAGCTAGCCAGCAAATTCCATTCACTTGCTGATCCTCCCAAAATCCCAAATACACACAACAGCTGCACCATAATATTATTCTGTGGTAATGCCGACAATAATTCCAGTCCCTGCTGCATACATAGGCTATACTGTCAGAGCTGGATGGTCTCCACGGCTTGGAATAGGAGGTTTCTTTGTAACCTGATCTAGGCTATAAAAACAGAAACTTCCAGCCACACCGCATAAAAGATGAGTCATTTCTGTGAATGACAAGTTTGAGATGAAAGAAAAGCTTCCCAAAGTCAAGCCTGAACCTGCAATAAGGTATGGAAGGAATGAATTTCAGGGATGCTAATCTTTTTGATAAACGGTAGGTGATTTGAAGAGCTGAAGAAACATCCATGGACTTCTATGTATTTATGCCTCATCCTGTACTCATTGCATATGCAAACCTCGTCATCCAATACAGGACTGAACCCTTATCAGACGTTCCCTATCTGCAGCTCTCAGTGCGTTTCCTGGTACCTACAGCAAAGTGGCCACTTGCATCATGTGGGCTTTACTGCTTGTTTCCAGCTGGCTCTCAACCTATGCAGACGACAACATCTGCAAATCACAGCCTTTCACCACTCATAAACAGTACGATACAAGACCCTGCTCGGAGGACCCCATGACAAAATGCACAGCAGAACTCTTCAGGTTAACTGTTAAGGTACCAAAAGAAAAGTATTTGCAGACATGGAGTACGATAATCAATTCAATTACAGGCGGGCAGAAGCTCATTTTATGAATGTCTGCCCGTCCCACTTAAAACACAGGAGCACACCCTTTCTAGCAAAATACAGTCTCACTATAGAAATACTTAATACTGTCTGTGTCTCTAGAAGTCTTTCCATAATAGGCACTGTAAATTTTTAACAGCTACTGTATTCAAAATTACTAGCAGCCTTGGAACTCAAACACTAAAATTTGTCCACATGGGAACAGATGCATCATTGCAAGCCTCCTTACAACAGTGTGCTAGTATGGAAACAATTGCTTAAACCTCTGAAGAATCTGAGAAAGAAAAAGGCACAATCAACAACTGATCAGACCTTGGTAGACCTTGCATCACTGGAGGAAGACAGCGACGGTGGCCATGGAACCAGACAGCAGCAAAGATGTTGAAAGGAATGAAAAGCAAAAGGGATGGCGAGAAGAGAGAGACTGAGAGAGACAGAAGGACAGAACTGAGTACAAGCACTATGGCAGTGCTTTTCGCCTAGAGAGGAACACTACCACATCTGCACGCTTCACTCTGAGAAAAAGCAGTTACCAGGATTTCCATGAAACATTGCTTCTACTTAATAGACTTCTGTCAGAATGTCATGAGTGAAACAAGTCAGTTCTTGCAAAGCACAAGTAAGGAAACACAGTACTGTCAAAAAGGATATTAAAGCCAAATGTAGCTGTCATTTTTTTGGTGTGGAAGGCTGCTAAGTTGTGTGCTAAGGTACTCAACTAGCTGGTGTGTTGCAAATTAAAAAAAAAAGTTCCAGTGACTTAAAAGAGCAAGCAGTATCCTAACACAGCTTACACTGGCCATTAACTATAACCGTACATACAGTACTCGGAACACTCAACCGCATCACTTTGGTCTGAAGTGTAACAGACCACCCGGGCACACACAGATTCTAAGGTAATTAAAAAACATACCTATTAGCAGATAGCTCTCTGACTGGTGAGCCTTTAGAGGGAATCTTTTCTCTGGAACATGATCCAAACTAGCTGGCTGGCTACCACTTTTTTCTTTGTTTCTAGGGTAAATAAAAATGCAAACAAAAACATATAAATATGTCCAACACTCTTAACATACACACCTAATTGCCAGAATATACCATAACCAGTGCAAGGATCATTAGCTTTCCACTTGGGCAGCTTATAAGAAGAAAAGGTACTTCATGCTGTTGTGGTAGCAATGAAATGGGCTATAACATGCGTGGCCCTGCAGCATTCGTGAGGGTGTTTCTTTGAATATTGAGGCTTTTTTATAGAACATTCTATTTGGACACTGAAATTAGGATCCATTATTCCACACTTTATATTTTTATTGCAGAAGTCAAATATGAAAAGACTGCTCTGGAGCAGCAGTAAGATTTTATTTTAATCCTTTGTCTCACACTAGTCAAGATTTGCCAAATCACCGACGAAGAAGCTGCACCGCTGTTGTGCTTCCAGAGTCTGCATTTGCTCTCACTCTGCGGATTTGCTGATTTTTAGCACAGGATTTTTAGGGCCTAAAAAATCCTTTGCTAAAAATCAGCCAAACCCTCATGCCTAGTCTCCCATCTAAAATCAGAGTGAAAATTCACATCACCTACAGCAGGAGCTGACAGAGTTACCTCATTTCCCTCCATAGGGACAGCAAAATTAAAGTACCTCAAAAGATTTCCTCTGGGTGTGCTCTGCTCCGGGGACTGCATGCTGGATATGCCAAGACTCAGCCTTTTTGCAGTCTCTGTTTTTCCTTCAGGGATGCTTGGCTCTTTTTGTCGGACTGGACTTACACCATACCTTTCTTCTAGACACCGGAGAGGCACATTCCTGTTGATAGGCTGAAAAATAATTGCTCCACTCTGCTTTGATATTGGTGTGCGATTCCCAACATAGTATCTAACTAAGCCGGGGATACTGTCAAAACTTTCAAGTTCAAACTGGTACTGAACTCGGCAGTAGGCTTCATTGAGTCTTAGAACCGTTCTGTTGATTTTAAAATGCTGAGAGGTATTTTTCCACTGACAGGTAAGAACAAAGTTCCCAGGACTGGAGAGAGAATCCCTAATCAGAAAATCTCCATCTCTCTGAATTAGGCCTTCTGCCACCTTGGAGGAAAAAGAATTATACAAAAAAATACTTTCAGAATCAGAAAGCAAGTAGTCAAAGAACACATCGTAACAAAATATTCGTAAACATAGGACTTAATTTGGCTGCTCTGGGAGGAGACAAAGCCAGAAACACAAAGCAAAGCATGAAGTGTGGTAGAAGAACGATGTCTCCAATTCTAAAATTAAAAGCTCATCCCACAGCAGAAATCTGGAGGGGCTTCTTGGAAAATGCCCAGCAGCCAGAAGCATGATCCACTTCTGCATATGTATTTCTTCTAGTTTGCTAATAGAAAATAAGGCATGAAGGGAAAGCAATGACTCAGAATTTTAGAGTTTAAAGCATCTGAACAGTGAGTCACACGGTTTAGAAGCCACTACTACCGGGCCCCAGAAGTTGTCCTTTCATTATTACCTTAAGTGACAGAAGCTTTCATTTTTTTTTATTCTTTGTGAATACTGCATAGTAGTAGGAAGAGCCAGAAAAATCCTGTTTTTTTGTTTTGAACTAGTCCTTTCGTGTGATAAACTATGCATCGAAGAGGTTAAGCGCAGTGTGTGGCTGCTGCGCGGCTGCCCTCCCCACTGTGCCAAGGGCAGCTCCCGCCAGCTCCACGCAGGGGGAGCTCCAGGTATTCCGGGAACCTACGTTCCAGCCCAGCAACGGCTTTAATGTACATTTAACTACGTTTCCAAGAATTAAAAATTAAGTTATGGCACAGATTTTCTTGTGCTTTTGGTTTTTTTTCCCCTTCCCCCCGAATTTCAAGTGCAAGAAAGAAAACAAACAAGATCACTCTAACTTTGATTAAGAATACTGAACCAAATTAATGTCAGGGTGTCTGAAAAATATATGGGGACAGTATAAAGCTTAAATTCCACTTCCACCCTTATCCAGTGCACACAAATCCTGAAACATCTGTATTTTCTGCCCCGAATCCTTCCTCAGCCTCATTTTATGCCCAAGCTGTGATAAATACCATAGCTTTCACACTAATAAGCATTATGGTTCTACTAAATTAATGCAGATATCAGAGCTGTGTACAGTACTTTAGTGCAATTCTGCTTGTCTATAAAAGCTCAAAACACTGCTGGCAATGCAAACACCACGTACCTGCCGAGGAATACGTCCATGGTACCAGGCATGGCTACGCAAATCTTCACTACTTAGCTGCAGTTCTTCCTCTAACTCCTTCTTCAGTTTTTCTGGGCTGTTATCCATAACTTGCCTCTCCCTAGAAAACTGCAATAAAAGATTAAAAGCTTCGACCGTGCCAAGTTTAGTGATTAACATTTTACCTGGGTTATAACTTCCATCACATGATCTGCACTAGCCACTGGAACGCAGGTGCTGCTTGCAGCAGGCTGGCTTGGCTCTCTACATTGTATTTGCAAAATCCAGCATTCAGTGAGATAACGTGTGATTGTTATACACTGCACGGAAGAGAGCAAAGTGTTCTGTTTGTACAGCAAGCTAATAATGACACACCTACAAAGTCACTTCTCTTATTACTTTCTCTTTCCCATAAGAATTCTAACTATGCCCAAAAAAAATGGAGCTAGACCCAAATGCTCTGCTCCAATATTCTTCATGCTGTGTAAATTCCCCTTTTAAATTCAGCTTCTTTCCCCCTCCCCCCGCCCTTGAACCCATCCAATTAAGAACATTCCAAATGCATCAAGACAGGCTAACCTGCAGGACATACATTTTCTTTGCTGCACTAAAAAAGTGCCAAAGTAGATTTTCAACCTTGAAGGGCTTACTTCCAATGGTCATTAAATCTGCGTGTCCAAGATGTTCCCTTCTTAAGGGAAAAAAGCTCTTGTTGCCCTTAGCACAAAAAGCATGAGATCTGCTTGGACATATCTCCATCACCACTACACAACTACAAGATTTTCTGGAAAATTTCAATCTTCATCTCTTCTTGGAGGACAGCTTCCATGCTGGACCACTCTGGCTCATTAGTCCTTCTTGTGGATGCAAGCGTTGCTAACAGAGTGAGGTGCAGTATCTTCCCTAGAGAGTTGTCATCTACTCTTTCATAAGCACTCAGTGGAGGGAAGTTCTTTGGACTTCCTTACATTCTCCAAGGGCTGGGGACTCCAGCCCATCTTTACTGCTGCTGAAGAGTTTCAAAAGCCAAAGATATCCAAGCAAAACAACTTAATTGCAGGGAACATGTTCTACACTGATCAAAGAATCAGAGTATACCCTCTCTTAAAAGAAAGTACATTTAAAAAAAAAAAAGATAGAGGGGGGGCGAGAGAGAGAGGCCTCCAGCTGGAGAGCAGACTAAAATGCAACATTTTTCCCCAGTGAATTACAGATTTTTTTCTTAGCTCTGGATATGAGCCAAAGCTCACAGGTTCCCTTCACTGACACACTGATGTAAATATGCAACACATGCATTATTTAAAAGAAGAACTGGGAATGCTCGCCCACCAATCCTATTCTTTCCGTGAACACTGCTCTCTATAGCATTTTCTTCTTCATATTGACTACTCACAGCACCTAACCGTGGGAGCAGGTGGCACACATTTAGCACTTCTTTCACCAATCCTCCCTGCAATTTCAGCAGACTGAATTACAACAGATTACTAGACAGCAGATTTTTGATGGAATAATGCCAGAAGAGGCATCCTGCTGCCAAGACTATTTAAACATGCTGGGAGCCCAGAGAAATTCTGAGATGAGTTCTCCTCTTCTCTCTGCTTTTCTCAGAGAAAACTAAGACTTCTCTTACACAAACACAAATGAGCATAGTAGCTTATACGGGAAGGCAACAGATAAAAACAACCTGGTAAAGAATCACTTTTCACCTCAGTTTGGCTTCTGTGAACAGGGTGGTATTTATCCATACAAATGTGGTTCAAAATGGACAATCATTTTCAACAAGGAGTACATCCTTTGTGCTTTTGTACAGTCAAGGCCTTTCATCAACTCCTTCCAAGCTTTACAAGAAGAAAAGTCTGTGCAGGAACAAACCATGCCACAAAAAAAGACCTTCACTGCAAGGGCTCTTTCATAAAACCACGTACAACATGAAGCGATTAAATTACTGGGTGTGGAAAGAGTCATAGAAGAGGCTTGGTGTGGATTCAAGTCCAAAAGCATATCAGAGTTCAAAACATAGTCAAGTAAGGCCAAAAATCTCCCCTTCGCTCCGAACCTCTGTGACCTACCAGACTAACACAGCTAAAGGCCTAGTGGCACATGCCTGCCACCTTTACTTCCCAACTCAAATGGCTGGGTACCCATGTAAAGCTGGCAGGCACTGATTCCAGAATTAACAGTTAACCATTTCACTGCTACGTCTTACAGCATTTACATAAGCTGAGGGCAGAGCGAAGAGCACACAAATTGAGACTAGACTTTTCAAGAGCACTTTTCCCCTGACTGCACAAGGAAGCAGCTGGAGAACTTTTAAAGTACCCCCTCCAGTCTAAACAACAGCATTCAGTTGTAACAGTATACAAACCTTTTACATTCATAGCCGTGTATTTTGCTGACCTTCTGAAAGGAACTATTACTTTTGCATGAACTGTATTTAAGTTTTTGAAAGATGCTTTTGACTGAATATAAATCTTACAAACCCCAAAACTACTGTACAAATTGTTACCATCATTCCAAAAGCATCTCACTGTATCTCAGTGGTAGGCAAAGCTACGGTAAATGCAACAGACTATAGCAGACAAATGCAGTAACTGAATTTGCTTAGCAGAGCTAGATTCTTAGCCAACAAAGAGAGTATAGGTCTTTGTGAACAGACTAATTTCATCCATTGTACTGACACAAATTACCTTAAAAAACAGGCTGATCAAGTTACAGATACAGAGAAACCCAGAATTTCTTCTGGTGGTTAAATGGATTTTTCACTACTTGAACGAACATAATGAGACACATATTGCACTTGAATAACATCTAGCAACACAACAGGAAAAACATTTAAGGAATCCAAACCAAGTGAATTGTTAACATTCATGATTATTGGTTTGTTAAAAATCCTCTCCACCATGGTCTACCACACTGAGCATGCTCTGATTGCCAGAGGTCAGACATCTCCTGAGATGAAGCAAACGTGCTTAAATAACCCTTATGCAACTCTGAACTTAGTGGAAAAACTCCTGTGGCTAGCACAAATCCCAAAATACACGGGGGGAAACTGCCTAGGTAAGCAAGTTTAGTAATAGCATGTCTTCCTGGACAGTTTTTTGTCAGCTGAGTCTGATTTCTTATACAACCTACAACCATTAAAGGAGAAGTGTGACCAATGAACTACCTGTAATCACTCCAGCCTATACCTTTCTATTCTCAATGCTATACCCAAGGTCCTGCAAGAATTTCTGCATACACTGAACCTCCCATCAGGCAAGTAAGGGCTCAAAAATCACTCCAGGCAGAGCCTACACAAGTATGTTAGTCTGTAAATAAGGAAGAGCGTAAGCTTAGAACAGTGTACTTCGCTATGTCAAAGCACTTTCTTATAAAAGGTGACCTATTCCACGCAATGTGACGCAGATACTTCAGCCTCATTTCCCAATAACACCCAAAAGTTAATGGATAGTAATGGCATGCTGTAAATTCGCACTAACTTCATAGTGTCAAACAACCCTTCATTTAGTAGCATGTCTTCGGTTTATGCCTTTGTCTAAGACACTTTGTTGACTCCTACCTGATGACAGAAAGAAACTTGAATTTACATTTACAGTTAGATAGTGAAGTGGATGGTAAAAAGAAATTAAAAAAAAAGGTCGAGGACAAAAATTAATGACTTGAATATATTCTGCCATAAAACATGGTTGAAGCAACACAGGGAAGCTTCCAGTTTAAATCCTTTAAGATTTCCAAATAGTAACAACCCTGTCAGAGATCCCTGGAATATAAAAGCAAATCAAGTCAGCAGAACGCTTTTCAGATACAGATCCTTTTCCTCACCTACAAAGAACTCTCCCTAAGTATGTGCTTTCCAGAACTGTTTGTTCACATTTCAGTCACATTGTTTCCAGTCCTGGTGCTATTTTAAGATATTCCTACCATGCTGACTTTTTGTGAACAGGTCTTCAAAGCAAAATATGTAACTATTTAGCAATACAATACTATCAACCTCCAGCAAAAGCCCTCAATCCTACTTACATACCCAATGGAAAACCTAAAGAGCCAAGAGCTTAGGAGGAGGAAAAAATTTCCAATCAGCACATTTATTTCAGTGTTTTTAATAAATGCCACGCAAGTTCATTACATTTCACAAAGGATTTCTGCTTGAGGGCCATTAAAATAAAAGCAGACTGTGCTTACAGATGTAACAAGCTACCCTTGATATTACATATTCTTTTACATTTTTTTCAGGCAAATATTAATCTAGTGTACCAAAAACTGGAATCAAAGATTAAGGAAGTAAAACATCAAAATACGATCTTATTCAGGGTAAATTTAATCAGGAGTTAACCTACCACAATATGCTGTACCTACGAAATTTGTGAACACATTTTAATGGAAATTTCTCACAATAACCTGTTGTTTGTGCATCTAAGGGGTTACTTTCATTTGAGTGTTTGCCAGTCTCCAAAGGAAACTCACTATTATCAAGCGCTCGTGTCAACCATCCTAGCTGAATTTATCACATTAGATGGGAAAAATTTTTAATTGTGCTGAATAATCTACTGTATGAGTTTGGCTGTAAACAAAACCGAAGTCCCACAGTTATTTCTGTTGCCTACTGGCAGTAGATTCTTTTTCCAGTTCCTATCTGCAACAACTCCAGTTCAGTGCATGTACCAATGGAGTATCAAAATAGCTGAGAGAACAATCTCACAGGTTTCTACGTATACACCCAAAGTTGCATCTTAATGTGTCCTTTTGTGGCTTACCTCAATTGCTGTTAATTAATTCCTCTCTACAGTAATCAAGTGAGGGTTTTTTGTTTGCTTGTTTGTTTGTTTTTTAAATAGCTTGAATTACGAGGGAAAGACTTTTACTTTTCAGATACAGTTTGGAAGAGGTCCAAAATCTGTCATGCTAGATCATCTCCTTCAGTTCTGATAATGTGGAATTTCCTATCACCTCTCTTCGTATCCTTCTGGCAAAGTATTATTTACTTAAAGCACAGCCAAGGACTGTTACAGGTACATGACTAAAGGTGGCCACATTTCCATCCAATCTCAATTATTTCCTGGTGCTTTGCACAGCTCTGCCAGCTGATATTTAAATTAGCCCAACAGGCAGCCTTGGAACCACCCGATTTCCTCTTGCCTCAAAGGTTTCAAGAAAAAAAAGAAAAAGAAAAGACATAATTATTAGGGATAAATGAGAACCACTCTGTGAAAACTGAAGTGTGATCTGATCGAGGAAATAAGTCAAGCCAGTAGCTTTCCTGAACTTTTAATAAATGTAATCTATCTAAATCAAATCTATTACAGCTTTCTCACAAACCCATCTTTTTTCCAACACTGGAGGCCTGCTACATTTGCCTAAGTGCACCATGAACTCAACTACGACTTGCTGACCTTGTAAAATCACCAGGTCCTACAAAATCTCCAAATAAACGAGGAAAGATGGGACATATTTTCTGATTCAGCAGAAACTTATATTTTGTGAGATTTACATAGCTTTTAGCCAAGTGGATAATTTAACAGAAAGATCAATCAACAGAAAATGTGGTGGGGATGCTGGGGCAGGAAATACCAAGAAGGAAGACAAAGATGTGAAACGAGAAAGAAGGGAGGGGACACACAGCCACAGGACACTAAAAACATCTGGAAAAGTGAAAAATTAATGAAATTCTTCTATTTCCAAACCACTAGAGAGAAATCAACTTGTTCATACAGAAAATGAACATTTTATTGTCAAAGTTCCAATTCTAGATGAAAATATACTTCACTGGCTGCAGGGATGCCTTAGGTCTCTTAGCCTGTGCTCTTGCGATCCTGGTCAGACTGCCTGTCTGGCACTATGAGTACAAGGCATTTTAAAATATACAGTTACATCAATTTATAGTATGTTTTAATTTTATTTATAATGACTACAATGTATTTCATTTCACTTATAACTCTACTAATCAGACACCAAAACCAACAGACTTGCACTAGGCATTTAAAAGAATACCCATACGGAACCAGACTTTCCATCTTTGTTTGAAAACATTCTTGTCAATCCTTATTTTCCCCTGCGCAAAAAAAGTAGTATCATTGGCCAAGAACTTACAAAGTGACAAGAACACACAGACAGAGTTATTTCTGAAATAGTTATTTTGAGAAAGAACTAATGGGGAAAAGGGAGTTTCTAAATTCAGGGAACCATTTTCTGATTAACTTGGACATTTTGAACTACAGCTGTGGCAATGTTCATCATGGGGGCACTTTTATCTTCCAGAGTGTACAAAGTTCACGCAGGACTACAAGAAGTGCTATGTTAAATAACGGGAGGTACAAAATGGATGATGAAAGTCTCTTTGCATAGATGGCTGCCAGGATTTTTTTTTTTATTATTTTCTAGTGGCTTAATTGGTTGGTTGAAACACAGATCAAATTATATATAAGCTTTTGCCATGCCCCAGATACAGGAGGGACGTCTTGAACTAATCAGAGAGATGAATTAATACAGAAGAATGCAATTTTGAAGCTGCAAGATTTCTGTGTGCTTGTTTAGGTAACAGGTGACAACTTTTGAGGTTACTGATGAAAAGACAACAAATCATTATGAAAACTTCCATCATGACTGCAATGGCTCTTTAAAATCAAACTCCATCATGTGCATGTTCTCAGTCTGCCACTATGAACGACACCACCTGCCTGACATTCACAGAAAAGCAGCCATTTTTAATTAACTAGTAAGTGCGATATTTGTTCGGGAGGAGAAAAATAAAAAAAGGCTGTTAGTACCAACTTCATCTAATGTTAACTGAAGATAAGGGAAAGAGTTAGTTCTAGTGGACTCGGCATTCACCTTCCACTACAAAACTACACTGATGACAGTTCCTTAATTTTGTAGGGGACCACATTCAGAGCTAGGAGGACAGCCTCATTTCTGGAATATGGACCCTGAGAAATCCTGAGTTTCGAGTTAGTCAAATCTCTTCACTCAGTGACCCTGAGGGATTTTGACTACCAAATCTAAAGGATTTTAGGTGCTGGGTAATTTTTTGTTTTAATCTGAGAAATACTTAAATGAAAGGTATTACCAAGAAGTTAAATGCATAAGTATCTACTGGAGATTGTTCCCATTCCCATTGACCAGGAATCACTTACAGAGCACCAGTGGTCCCTCTGCTATCTATATATTTATGACAGATGGTACACTGCAGTGAAAATTTGATAAAATGTATAAAATTACCAGAGGAAATTGAAAAAAGTTACATAGTGTAAGACCTATCAAAACTCAAACTCAGCAGCAAGACAATGGGAAATCAAAGTTCAGGGAGCTACACAAAATTTCACATCATTTTGATTAGTCAGTCTTTTCCCATCTGGTCCCGTCCAACATCAACACATCTAACATCAAAAAGGCAGACCCATAATGCTGGGTGGTGATGACTTGTAAACTCATGTTACCAAATCCAACTGCCCCCACATACATGCTGAAACTGGATACATGAAGCCCGAGGATGCCAGTGAAACAGATTTAGATCATCACATACTGAAGAAATATTAATTAAGATCTACTATCTATAAAAAGTGTTTGCAATTCATCCAAGATAAGAGATGGCACTTGCAATAAGTAGCTGCTTATAAAAGGCTTCTTACGCATCCACATTCATAGCATTAGTACATTACCCAGTAATGTGCTAGATCAATGTGCTGGATGTTTTAAAACTTGGCAGTCCTGTTAATTTGAGTGGCTTTCCCCTGTTGCACAGCTTCAGCTGAGGGTGAATCATAGCAGAGAATTAAGAAAGAAGATACTTGAACTTCAAGGTCTTTCCCTCCAATCATGACAACCATACTAGCTAAATCTAAAAAAACCTGTCTTGTGGCAAAGATAACTTTATTAATTTAGACCTCTTCATTTCTTAAGTCACTGTTTATCACTGGGTTAGTCTTAACTTAATTCTTAACTTCCAAAAAATGCAAAAATTAAACAACGATATTTTGGCTTGGAAGTGGTGCATGTCACAATTTAGAATTCTCTCTTCACTTTCTTTTTTTTAACCACAAACAGGAACACCTTGCCTTGAAATTTCGCTTCATTTTCCTCAAATGAAGAAGCTGACCTTAACTGTAAACAGCTATTAAAACCAACTGGGATTGTAAAAGGTACATCATGGTACATCACGACTGAAGGATGAGTTGATCCACATTCAGATCTTCTGCACTGATCATTATATGTTCTATTAATGTATAGGAAAACAAACCAAACATCTGCTATTGAGATCCTAATTTCACATGCTAAAATTAAGTTCAGCAAAACGTGAATGCTTAAGTGCTGTACTGTTTCCTGTGCTTTGATGGGACACAACAAGGCACCTCTGAGCTTGGCCGCATACTGTTTTCAATTAAATCAGACAACATAATTAAAATTAATTTCTCTCAGTGCAGCAAAAAAACTGACTCTCTCAGACTTAGCTGTGGACTTCAACATGCTTATTTATGGATCAATTTGGTATTTCATTACCATTGTAATTACTATTAAAACTAAGAATTAATCCCATCTAACTATGCACACTGATTTTGCTTGAAGTGGGATGTTTTCACAGATTAAGTAAGAAGGCATCTTAGGCTCAGTTGTTCATACCATCCTAGGCACTTTGGCATTTCACGGCACGTACATCATTTGGCCCTAAGGTGCAGACCTTACTTTGACCACCAGCCATTTCTATACCTACAGACACCTTATCTTCAGCAAATGCACCCCCATTTTCTATCATCAGAACTTCTTAAAATAGCATTTCATCAGATTCAACTAATGCTAAATCTGCATGCTGGAACACATGCATTCAAATCTATTTTAAATACTGCAAATCTCTTTAAATAGAACCTTATTTTTGAAAGGGCCCAGCTGTAATTTGTTTCTACATAAATGGTTTTATTTTTTACCCTCCATACAGCAAACACTATTAATGTTTCAGTTTCTCTAGAGACAATATGGATTAGATGAAATGGAAAGTTGCCATGACAACACCACCGTTATTTTAGGTATTAGAAATTCATGCCAAGTTAAACAAAGGGCATGCATGGTCAAGAACAACAGTTTTATAACAGTTCTGACAGCCAAGAATAAAACCCAATGTAATTTTTAAAGTTTTAGAACAGAAGAGTTAAGCTTTATGCTTAAAAATTGGAATGAAAATTAAAATTAATTACAGTAACAGGAAAGCATCTTTATCTCTCTACTCTGATAATAATTTCTGAGATTTTTTCCCAGTGAGAAAGAAAAGAGAGTATGAACAGAGTCACTTTTTCAGCGTGTCCAAAAGACTGAGTCCCACAGCCCACTTTCAGAAGCGGACAGTTAAAAGGCTAAATCACTGGAAGAGAGAGAAGGTGGGCAGCTGTTCCCAACTTTTAAGTGCCTCCATCAAAGTCTGAAAGCCAACAGGCCAGAAGATAGCAACGTTCACATCCCTCCTCACTGCAAGTGCTCCAGAAAGTCTATGTGCATTACAGTGACTTACAGAGCTGACACTTCGTTACTCAAAGAACAAT
Source organism: Alca torda (assembly GCA_008658365.1). Classification (NCBI taxonomy): domain Eukaryota; kingdom Metazoa; phylum Chordata; class Aves; order Charadriiformes; family Alcidae; genus Alca; species Alca torda. The sequence continues at coordinate 16,080,095 of CM018087.1, read as the reverse complement.
TTTAGAAGCTGAAGTGTAGCTCACAGATCCTCAAAGGTAGTTAGATACCCCACCTGATTAAAATTCAATTCCCAAGTCACTTAGACACTTCCCTAAGTGCATGTCTAAATGTTTATAAAGGCTTTTTCTTTGCATACAGTGCATATAGTGCATTTTTGCATGAAGTGAAAGATGTCCCTGCCCATGGCACAAGTGTTGGACTAAATGATCTTTAAAGGTTCCTTCCAACCCAAAGCAGTATATGATTTTGTGCATTTTTTCATTTAAAAAGTTCTAAAATATAAGGACAAGTCCAAAATTCTCTGAGGTGTTTGAGAAAACTGAGCTCCTGAGCACAATTGCCTAAGTCTTCAGCAAGTAGGTGAAAAAGTTAGGGAACCAAGTGGTCTGATCCGTTAAATTCTGAAAGCTTGCAACTTTGCTAAAGTTCTCTTCATCAGGTCCCAAACCAGGGCATTTTTAACCTAGTGCCTAAACATAAAGACAGTTAGCTTCAGGCTCATAAAACTGAAAGTTGTTTAATCTTCTCTCTGAGACAATGATAAATGCTAAAGATGTTCTTTAGAACAGAAACAGACTGTACTCCACCATCGCATAAAAACAAACACTTCTGAACAAAAACTAAAAGCATTCCTGACTAGCACACTGTGTATTTACTGTTATTGAAAAAGGGCACCTACCTTGACTCCGATAATAGACTTACGATGATAAAAGCAGCAAAATGCCGCAATCAGCATTTGAAAAACATTATAATCCTTCGGCATTTTCAGTCCTGCTGTTTGTGGTTCCCCGAGACTGAAGATAAACAGTCACTATTAGCAGTTTTCAGAAGTTTAGCAAGCTCTTTAGTATCACCACTGCCTGCTAGAGCTGCTACACCCCCTACTCATGTATCAGCCCGAGATACTTTCCACAGCTGAAGCTGATACTACCAATTCAGTGGCCGCTGGCATGCTTGCTTCCAGCATGCCATATAGAGAGTGCCAGAATCCTCATGTGATCCGTTTCACTCACCAGTGAAATCCTAGCTCCTTGGTGTCCCCTGGATCAGAGCCGTATTGAAGCCACCAGCTCAAGGCAAACTTATCTTCTTGATGAGGTACAATACCTGACTAACTCCCTGTGCTGAAAAAGGCTTAATCAGTTGCTCCAGCTCAATCATGCAACATCTCTATCTGCATCATCAATAATATACACATAAAACACGTAACAAAGGGAGAGGAAAAGCAGTTGATTACTGTTTGACGACTGTTACTCTTCATACTCAAATAAGAATTACATCCTTAGAGCTTAGGTAACCAAGGAAAATGATAAATCTGTTTATTTTTAATTAGGGAGCTTCTGGCAAGCGGTCCTTGGAAAAAATAGAAAGAAACCAACACTGTCAGCATTAGTGGTGCAATCAGGGTACCTTTAGTATTTAAAACTATCAGTGGACAGCTTTAGCTTGGTAATAGTCCCATGGGACTGTGCAAACTGCCAGAGAAAGAAAGGACTGAATTCAAGAACACCTCTGATCTGGCAAAGTAAAAATAAACACTAAAACAAAATAAAAAGCAGCAGTTTTATTCATGCTGGTGATTCTCTTCTCTTTGACAGCATAGTCCATAGCTCACTGACCAGTAAACCACTGATCAGCAAAGAATCTGTCCTACTTTTCTCAAGGCCCTCTCGAGAACAAAGGCAAAAAAGGCAAATAACTTGGCTAATTGTAACAGCTTTTAGAGACAAGACCTCACCACCATAGCATCACAATTAACAGATTTGGCAAAAGGAAACAAAATGCACTAGACTGAGGACTGAGAGGTACAAGAAAGCCTGTAACACTTCAAAAGAGAAACTTTGAAGAAATCAGTCATTTATAACTTGGTTGGTACAAGAGTCCAGAAATCACAGATGTTTCAGACCTCAAATTAGGAATAAGTTAGTCCCAAGGAGAGGTTAAAAGGAAGAGTTACTTGTCTTTTTCTTCAGCAACAAATATAGTCTATAATTAGCAGTGCACATACATTAAATGCTTATTGATGGCCTCAGATATTACTTGCAAGGCAATAATTCTCACCTAATAATAGAGTACTTCCTTCCCACATTGACTGAACAATGTGAAGTGCCCTCAGTGCCTGCATCAAGCAATGGGACTTGGCACATAAACCAGGCAGCAGCACCGAGCAAAGACAAGATATAAAATGTGCACTGTCTTTCAAGGCAAGTGGGATGGAGAGCCTGTCCAAAAAGAAAACAAAACCTCAGTCTTGATAACAAAGAAAAGGAAGCGTGATGTGTAAAGTTCGCTTACCTGTTTGACCACCTAAGGTTTGCAGGTATCCAGCAGCAAGCTAAGCACTAAAACCAGACTGTTCATAAAGCTAGTCATACTAGTTGGCCACGTGAAGATGTTATGCCTGTGACTCTTTTAAGGAAAGGAAAACTCTGTAGGAATAAAAGATCAGAGCATTAAATGGACTGAAAAGTGATTACCCTGGCAAGAAAAAGGATGAAAGATTGGCTCAGAAAAGAAGCTGAAAATAATTACTTTGAAGATGAAGTCCTCCTATAGCTTGGGAGAGGAAATGCCTCTCCAAGTAGTTTATGACAAACTCAGCCAATGAATGAGTAGATAAAATACTAAGAATGTCGAAGTATCCTCCTTTCCCCTCTACCCTATGCTGCAGCACATTTTTCATTTACTTAAATTTACTATTAATTTACTTTTTATTTTAACTTAAATTCTTTTTCCACTTTGAGGAAATCCACAGGATTGCTTTAGCAGGTAGCCAGAGAAGAGAAGATGAAAAGATAGCCTGCAGAACTCCAAACTTACTGCCTTAACTGTGACTTCTTGTCTGAAGTTTTTTAGCACTGCAGGAGGACATCTCATCAAGGACTGTATTTTTGAAGAACCTTCATCAAGAAGTTCTTATAATAACATCCTAATCCAATTTACAGAAGGGGGGAGAGGGGGCAGGAAATGACAAAAAGGGAAACTAAATTGAAGGATGAATCAGTCGAAGCATTTCAGCTTTATAATGGTGACAAGCAAATATTGGCATCACTGCACAATACACTAAAGTTTCATTTGGAACAGAAACTATCAAGACAAGTAACTCAAAACTACAGCAGGTGAGAAGAATGGCTATTAAGACAACAGATCTATTTTGGCAGCAGAAACCAAGTGGTTTAGCAATGCAAAATAAGATGGGCTGCTTTTGCTCTGAAAAGAGTTAGAAGTAAGTTCCAAAAAGAAGAGGAGTTCTTATGGGGTTAAAAAAAAAAAAAAAAGTATTATGATCTAGCAATGAGTAAACCTATACTGGAATTTAGACAAAGGTTCTCAATCATCACCAAGAAAAAAAACCCTCAACTTTCCAAAATATTGGTTGGAGTGGCAGTTCTGATAGAGTTCAACACAAAGCACTTTATAAAAAGAAAAAAACAACACCCAAGTCCCCACAGAAGCACGATATGGTACTTGTGACAATCGAGAGAATGCAGTATCCTTAATGTACTCGTGTTTTTCCTACTTTGTCAACTTCTAGATGGCAAATCCAACCATTATTGTGGTTCACTAGCTAACGTATGCATATTTCCCCAGGCCTCGATAACTTTACATGTACATTCATGTCTTACAGAAAGACCTATTAGTTTTGCAATTTCTTGTATGACTCTACCCAGGGATACTTACTGGTATAGTACTATTGGTCTAGTTTGAATGATATAATTCTCAATATGGTTCCTTCCCTGAAAAGAAGTAGTAAAAACACAGGGGAGGCAAATAATAAAGTTTTTGCACATGAATCATCTTCCCAGACCTTTTCAACAGGGCCTAGATTCCCCCTCTAGTCTTTTCCCTTCTGAGAGCAAAGGGACATAATGGGTGCATCTTCAACAAATTCCCTGGATTCTAGGCACAATCTCACCCCTTCAATGGGAATAGCACAGCTCAATCTGGAAAGTAAATTTGGCCTAATACATATTCAATGTGGGAGTGTCTATTTTTCATGTGAAAGGCTTGTTACTAAGCAGCAGTGAAAAAAGTTTAAGTGTTACATCCACAGCCCAACATGAACAGCAGGGCATAAATTACAAATGGTAATTGCCAGTTCCTCATTTCTTGTCTGTAATGGAGTAAGTAAAGAATCAAAAATTATGTATGCTGTGAGAAAGCCAGAAATAATGAACCTTAACAACTAATACTGTACAATAACATACAGCAGCTGCTGACATTTTTATCAACAGTATAACTGGCAGGAAAGAGGGTGCTTTATTTAGATAGTGAACCTAATTTTTTTAAAAACAAAACTAATGGGATTTTTGTTTTTATTAAAGGTTAACAGGACTTCTGCACATATAGTTCAATGAATGGATGACACGTTCTTAAGAGTCAGAACCAGAACCTTTGCAAGACACTATGACACAACAGTAAAAAAAAAATAATTAAGACTACAAGAAGTATAGTATGATAGTTCCTGCACTGCTGGCTATCATGAAGCTGTTTTCAGCCAGCATGATTGAGAACAGCCTTCAGGCTGCTCCAAATTATACTTCATAGGCAGATAAGATTTACACTTGTAAATATTGACTCAGAGAAACAAAGGATGGTTTAGCCACATTTTCATTCTCCTGTCCTGCAACTTTTTGCTGGTCCTTTGACTCTGCACATGAGAAATAAACCATCTGTTTCTTGTACGTTAGAAACATCAAATACAATCTTTCTGCTAAGTCAATCTATTGATGTATTTCTAATGCTCTCCAGCATCAACAGACCAACACCAGCTTCATTTCTGTGTTTTCAAAGATCCTTGCCAAGAATCTTAAAATATGTGATAATCCCTTCATCTGTTTCTAAGGATGGCTGGCTAGAGTGGTTTTGATAACTAAGTTTGTTAAGAAAGGATTTCTAAATTCATAGAATTCAAGGCCACATGAGTCTAAGGACACTTGATCATATATTCTGTGTTGAGTTCCTAATAGTCCATCAGGAAGAGAAACCAAGGTGTCTCTGCTGACCCCATCTGTGTTATTACAAAGCACCTAAAGTTATTTAGGCTGTTTTCAAGGTCTGGTTTAAATTACACTTACCCAGCACTGCATATTGGGACTATCCCCCTGACACACCTAAACTGTGTCCAGCTTCACTCACAGCGCATTGCATATGCAGGAGCTTGAAGCCTTCACACTGGATAGTGTAAACCTGCTCTGGAGGAATTCTTTTAGGCTGCTTTAATTGTACAGGCTAACCAAGATAGAATGTAGGGATAATTTCTCTATGAGGGTTTGGTTTCTTTTTCTCTCATCTAAAATAAAAATAAAAAACTTTGGGTTCCAAGTTGTAAGTGGCTCAAGTAAAGCAAACAAACTCCATAAAAATATAAACACATAGAAATTCACAAGCAGTCTGAAGTTATCAAAGCAGTCTGCAAATCTACAAGAAGCTATGTTGAACCAAATATCACTCACGTTCATGGAAGTGCTTATAGGCACTTATAGGCACACAGGATTTGTGATTTCATATTACAGAGAAATAATTTCAGACTAAACTAGATGTGGGAACTGGTGGCTTGCCACTGTTACTTAGTACTACATCAACAAGTCACTTAAGCATTCAAATCTGCCTGACAATACTCAGTGAAATACATGCAATGCTTTAGATTTCTCTCCATTAAATGAAAGTAAACAATCCAGGCAGAAAGACAGCTGTAAATGAAAGCAGGCATGGTGTACCGTACAAGAGTCAACAACATAAATCTGATTTGATACAGCACGCAGCCAATCCAGAGCATGCTGCTCACTGTCGCTGGACTAATGACGACATATGGAATACAGATATGTCCTGATTACACAGTGCATATGCACAATCTAACTACAGTTACCTATGGCTAAAAAATGGCTCCTGTAAGGTTGTAATAAAGTACAATATGAATAAAATTTGCAAGAAAAAAGAACAAAAAAATCAAAGCATTTAAATCTTCAAGTTGAAGATATGAAGATTCATTTAATACAGAAGACTTTTCTCTATAACTACTTATTTGTTGTTTTTAACGTGAGAAAAAGTCAGGAAACAGGAGACAACAACTCATAAGTCATTTGTCCATGCAAACAACATCTTCACAATACCCATTACCATTCATTCTTAGCACTTAGTCCTTCAGATATGGCCCATTGCCTCTAACAAAGTTTTGTGAGGGATGCCTCCAAATACAGGTAGTGCCAAACTGTTTACAGCTGAACACTTTTTAAGGTGTAGAATAAGCGGAAGAAAGCAGATGACAACACTGTCAGAAAATGTTGCTTACTTCTATCTGTTCCTAACTCAACAAGTGCATAAAGTGCACCAAGCTCATATCCTACCAGTCCTGTGTCAATTCTTAATAGAACTGACTCTTTCATCTTCTCTTTTACAACCTTACGTCCTGCAGTCTGTTGTTGCTGCAGCTTCTGATCATAAAGCAATAGATACAGCTACAACTGTAATTACGCTTGTTTGCATTGCAGGGGTGTGGTATGGAAGAGGTCAGTATAAATTCTTCCTCCTCTCTATTGCAGTTCCGTGAGGCAAAGTCAGAAACACGCTGCAGTTGTATAGGAATAGTGAGAAAACAGAATTTGCATCTATTTAGTTTTCAGTACTGCTTGAATAAATCTCTTTGAAAATCTGACTCATATAAAAAAAAACCAGATTGGCAGCTACAAGAAATAGGCACCCAACCTGCTTATGAGTTTCCTACTAGGTCCTAATTTGCACTTTAAGACATCCAAATACCTTTGAAAAATCTCATCTTTTATACTTAAAACACACAGACTTTGCAGGCATCTGGCAATAGGCCTGGGTTTCCTACTAGCCATCTTCCTATTAAGAAGCCACCAGCAGGTTTTATTGACACTACCAAAAAATAGCATACATATTCTGGAGCTCCACCTACTGTCTGCCAACCTATGTACAAAAAATGAAGGAATTTTATAATGCCTCACCCACCTTTCCTTCAATTTATTCCTTGGACTTCGGGGGGGGGGGGGGGGGGGGGGGGGGGAAGGAAAGAAAATATGAAAAGGCATGAATTTCCTTTTGTTCATAATTAGTTCACAATTTATGGCTCGTATTTTCTTCTCTTTCCTGCTGACTTAGCTGGATTAGCATTTCTGGAAACCATATAAGAGTGCTTTCGCATATAAAAAGAAGCCATTAACACAATCGTTAGCTTCAGACTTCTGTTTTTGAAAGCCTCCCCAGTCCTGTCAAAGTAAAGTGTTTGCCTGAGATTTACACCAATTCCAAATATAACTCAAAGATGAAAAAATTCTGTTACTTCACCAGGGTAAGCAGAGGCATTTAAAAATCATTTATATAAAACTTCTGAATACCCTAGAATACTTCCCTTTTATACAAAGGGAGATTTTGGATGTGTGGCACTCAAAAATAAATCTCTCAAGCGACCTGGGCTCTATCAGAGCTCAGTTTTTCAAAAGTCTTTACCAGCATGTATGAGTTTGAAGAGACCTGTCTCCCTGCCACATTTTTGCACAATACACTTCGGTGAAGCAAAAGCAGCAGGCTCACCTCAGCTCATATACTGCCCTTTCGACATTCTACTTAACAGAAAAATTTGAGGGCCGGAAGGCAAATGACCTCTGGATATTCTATAGCCAAATTAACATTATACTCCCTCATTTGTGCAGGTGCTTGGTTCCTAATAGTATCCAACATACAAAAATCTCAGACAAACCTGCTCCTTTGACAGCACACATCAGTGGATGGCATCTCAACTGAAATGTACTGATGCTGCCTTCTCCACAGACCAAACTGTATCTTATCAGTATGTTTCCAAAGAGGCAAGATGTACAGGCATGCACAATGTATCAGTCTTACTCTAATTATTATCTATAAACACAGCTCCAAGAGATTAGGAGCTTCACCTCCATAGGCTTTATCAGTAAGAGTACCCAAAATGCTTATTAATAAGCTGCCTTCCACAAGCTATATACTCACTCCCCCTTGTGGCTCATATGCTTATTCACATTTAAAAATCAACTTCAGCAAGGCATTGCTATGAAGGAGTTAAATATAAATATTTTCAAGTCCCAGTCAGCTTTTGCTATAAGTCTATCTTCAAAATTATGAAAAGGATCCACCAACATCAGTAACTATCACCTTCAAGGATTGTTCTTGTGGAACAATACCGAAAGCCCAAAATGAATAGAAAAATAAGTATTCCGCAAAGAGAGGCAGCTCAGAAACAGTTAAGAAAATATCAATACACAAGATGGTAGACTGCAGTCAGATCTCTACTGTTATTAACAGTTTAAATATCTCATATAAAAAGGAGTAAAATTCTGTGTGGCACTCATACCTTTTATATATATACACACCTATTCATAAAGGTATATAAAAGTCTGCTGTAAGAATTCCAGCAGATGTCATCATACAGACAGAAAGATCAATTGACACAAGTATTTGCACAGAAATTGAGAACAGAAAGAAAATCGTTCTCACTTCATATGAAGATAAAGTTTTATGCACTTTACTGCTTAGTCTCTACTCAAATCTTCAGATCCTTTTCATTATGCATGGGGTTGCTCTTACCAAGATAGACCAAATGTTCGCTACAGATGAGGTAGAAAAAATTAGGCATGGCAATATTATAATTCAGCACCTTTCTTTCTTCCCCATAGATACCACTTTTGTGGGAAATAGCATGTTCTTTTCCGGCAAATAAGGCAATACAGCTCCTACTGCAGTGCAATGGACTGGGTCCAGGATTACACCTTGGCTTAATTCAGTACAGGAAAGCAGTTTTCATGATTTTGAAGATGGACTAATAGCAAAAGCTGACTGGGACTTGAAAATATTGTCAGAAATGACCAGTCACTTCAACAATCACTGTGTCTGATAGAAGATACAATAACTTCGTTTGCAACAAAAAAGAATCAGAAATCAGAATCAGAAATGTGAACCAGATAATGTCTTAAAAGTAAAAACCACCCTTTTTTCCCTTCTTTCTTTGAAAAGTTAATGCACATCACCATTTCCTAGTATTTCCTTTCACTGACACTGTCATTTTAACTTGGGGATATTATCAATAGCCACGAATAACTGTCAGCATTTGAGAGCCAGAGGCATTAATATTTTGGAGAAAAGGGGTAATTCATTTAAATCTAGAGCTTCGCAAGATCACCAGAGACAAAATAAGAATAATATTTCTTTGTATCTCTAAACTTTTATCCTGTGGTTCAGATTTAGACCTTTCCAGCTTACATTTCTCATCTATGAATAAGGCTTGGTAGTAGTTAGTGATCATCTAACAAAGATATTGAAGACATCTACTAAGTGTCTACTGCAACTAGTATTACTACTGGTGCCAAGGAAATTTTATAGACAGTTTTCAACTGAAAGCTCAGTGCAATCTCAGGGCATCTAGCAGCCTTTGATGACTCCAGATCTGACATAATTTAAGAGTTAATGAGGAATAATACAGTAAGTACAATAGAGACATTAACAAGGTCAAATTCAGGATAGGATAGATGTAAGATTAACCCTTAGCGTGCAAATACAGAGAACGTATGCTGCTCTAAGAATTATCAACATTTCAGATTTACCAAAGCATACTCAGCATTACAAAAGATGCTCCATAAGCAAAATTCTCTAAATTCCATTTCAGCATCAAGAGAAGGGAATGCAAGGGCCACTGCTAAAAGACTTCACAGTAAAAGCCAGAATAATTAGAAAGCCACTATCTATTCAGCTGAGTGAATTAATATAAGGATTATCATTCACAATGAAAAAAACCAACCTTCCTCACAGTATGCTAAAAAACAAAACCCCCAGAAACAACCCACAAACCCCCCAGATCTTTGAGCTAATCAGGTCATTCAGGAATCAGGGGCTGGGAAACAACAAAAAGCCCCAAACAGTAATAGACAAACTTGGGAATCTCTCTACTAGGAAAACGTGAACTAGGACGGTAGACTGAAAAGTGCATTGTCTCACAGAGCTGCAGAATCATACTTCCTGCATATTTAGTGCAAACACCAGTTTAGATTTTATTCATCACTTTGCACCCAAAAAGATTACAGAACTGCTGACTCAACCATCTTTTCAGAGACTAGCCTGTTGGTTAAACAAAACACTACATGAGAAAATACTGAAACTTGGGTGTAAGATAACTTCTCTAATTATGAATACCTGCATTTTCTCAAATAAAACAAGTTTTCATTAACTCAAAACTAATGGGGCAAGTTTCTAATAATGGTTTTAGGGGAATTAACTACTTGAGAGCTGCTGAATTTCAGCTAGATATGTAACTCCTTAAGTCTTTTTTGAAATTTTCCTGGGTTGCTGCAAGATTTAGGAATAACCATCACACATACTTAAAGAAATAGTTGCCCCTTCTAAGTAGAGAAAGGGCACATGTTGTAAAAAACAAGTCTGGTATAAAGCTGAGGAAAAAATTCTACTACCTGAAACTGGACTACCACCAGAACAGGATTAAAAGTACAAGACAAGATGATTTGTCCAATTTATTGCAACACACAAAACTTATTCCAATAGAAAATTAAATCAAAGTAACAAAAAGAAGACAGATGGACAAAAAAAAAAGATTATTTACACCACATTTTATGAAAAACTTTCCCACAATAACAATGAAAAGACTGTTAGACTAATCTAGTTTGGGAGGTAGAACAGATTATCTTGGGAGGCTACAGAATCTCTTGGTGGATGTTTTGAACCAATCAGAACATCTATTCAATAATCTCAGTGATATCCTGATAAAGAAATTTCTCAAGTTCCCTCTAGGACCTACTTCTGTAACTTAATGGCAAGAAGGGGGGGAATCTCTTTCCCCCCCTAGCTGTGCCTCTGGAGAAGAAAGCAACCAACTTCCAACAGTCAGGCTACAGACTTTCTATTACTAGGAAAGTTACACTGAAATTATTATGAAAAATGCGATCTTAATAGCCATGACTTCATTAAAAAAATATCCACTTAGAGTGTTTTTTCTCCAGCAGAGGGCAGTGTATAACTAGCAACTACCCCTCAAGCATCAAACCTGAAAGTTTTCATTGTGAAACAGATAAATATACGTATTTACATTTAGATTACCTCTAACAGGATCTTATCTTTCTGAACTATACAGCTTGTATACAAGAGGCAACTGCTGTGGAGTTATGTCTGTGAAGCTTCACATCCTACTAAGTAGAGAAACATGGGAAAAAAGGTAAATATCTCTGACTGAAATATCACTGACACCAATGATGACCTTTGAGTTGGATGACAAATCCATAATGACAAAAAGACACGTGTAAAGTCAAAGTCAGGTATTCGGGCATACTCCTTTTCTGACTGAAATATCATTGACACCAATAATGACCATTGAGTTGGATGACAAATCCATGATGACAACAAGACGTGTAAAGTCAAAGTCAGCTATACAGGCATACTCCTTTTCACCTCAACAAAATACATTCCATCTGATAATTCCACTTTCTGTGATGCTGTTGCCCTTGCTGCTGTTGCAAAAAGGAAAAAAAAATGAATAGAGCTACAGATTCATAAAGAACCTCCTGATCATTTGGTGCCTTATTGTCAGGCATTCCTCCAAGCTCAGATACTTCATGTATAACGCTGTCAGACAATGCAGAAACCCAACACACTTTCTGCTCACAAGTCACAACTCGCATCTCAACAGGCAGGTCTCCACAGGAGAGCAACACGCAGCAGCTCACGAACAGGTATACGCTGTAGTTGGCAACTTTTCCAGTGAGGTGGAGATGTCTCTAATATACTTCCATGTCTAAAAAAGGCTCCTTGCAATGAATTTTCAACGTCATCAGGAATAATTGACACAGATTTTTTTCTAAACTTTCCCAAACATGCATACACATATACAAACTTCGCTTTTGATACTATTCTTACCATATTATCTTCTTGGCACAGCCATTAGAATGACGAGAGTCAAACACCCACACGTATATTTGATTGGCATCCACAATATTATGAATTTGTGCAATTAACTATACAAACTGTGCATCAACAAACCTCATCACCTCATCAAAGTTCCCTGATGTTGAATTAAACACACAAAATATTGCCCTATCTTGCAAAGCTACAGATAACGACCAACACATCCGAATGTCATAAAAATTTTATTTTCAGTTGCACTCACGAAAGCTGCCATAACTGGCAATAATTTCTACGACAGTTTGCTTTCTGACAAAATCAAAGAGTAAAAAGAAGGAAAAAATTAACACTATCGGGTTGAGACAAGCAAAAATCGTTCAGCAGAACTTCACAAGAGAATAATGTTCTTTTGCAGCTGTAACTTCCTTAGACCAGTGACAGTTTTTTCAAGTTTGAATCTAAATATAAACTTCCCTCATGACCACGCTGAGCAGACAATCAGTCATAAATTTTGTAACTTTTCCGCTACTGGATTAAAATACAACTCCAAAACCTCAGGCCATAATACTACTCATCAACTCATCACTAATAAGTATTTCTGTAATTATTAGCACTATTTCCACAGGAAATGCTCAAAAGGTTTCCATGAAAGGAGGAAAGGAATCTGTTTTTCTTTCCACTCTGATAAAGCCTTAATGATTATAGCACAGACTTCTATTAAAAGATCCCAAAGTATTTATAGTGAATAGGAATGGGACAGAAAGCTATCTTTAGTTCACATGAATTTGATCAAAACGACTCACAAGAAGTTCTCTGACACACTCAAAGCTGCCAGCACTTGATCCTTTCTCCCCTGCGGGAGTCTGTTCTATGGATGTGCAGACTCAGGGTGTGGGAAGAACCTGCTGAGACTACCAATGGATCTATTATTTGGCTCATAAAACTTGTAAAAATCTCACAGAATGTACAACGTGCTATTGTGTCCGTAAATCCCTTTCATGACTTGGTTAGCAGCCTGACTCAAAGCAGTCTGGCCTGTTTTCACTTCTACCATAAAAGGGTTTTTTGAAAGAGCCATTTAACTGTGACCATGGTTTCAGCAACGCTGTGAAGACAAAGGAAGGGTTGAAGCCATATGGACACTTCAGTACTCAGACTCCAGCAAATCAGTACGTCTTTGGGTTTTTTTCCCTTAGAACTTGCTTTTGCGTAATTAGCTCTCTTTATATACTGAATTAACTAATACATCAATATTCAAGATGCAGGAAACTGCCATTTGTGAGCTGCAATTTAAATTCAAGTATTAGAAACTATAGTGCATCTATAGAGAGCATTCTCTAAAAATAATCACCTTCAGAGGATTAATTTTATAATCAGTGCTTTCTGTCTTGTATCTCAAACAGAATAAAACAGGAGGAAAAGCAATTTATTTTGCCTTTCCTCTGTCTGGAGTATTTCTAAATACAAGGAATTATTTGTATTACTTTTAGTCACCAGACTAGCAAGGAAAGGTTTATATAAAAGCAAATGGATACACTCAGCTTCTAAGTTTACAGTCAGTTTCTCTGCCCTATACAGCAACACCTGCTTGTAGTCGCTACTGTCACAGTAAACATTATGATATTCTTTTCACCATGAAAGTGAGCACACTGCATCAAAAAAATAACCATGTTACTTTTTCTCAAACCTGACTTAATTCTCCACATTCTGTTTACAGTAGAGTCCAGTTCTGAAGAGATGCTGATCACTCCTCAGCAGGAGCACATTCTGAGCAAGCATTAATTATCTTCGTCATGGGACTCACAAGAAACTCAACCAGCATGCTTGCATCACTGCAGAAACAGTGCTAATTCGCAACTGTGAAGCTGCAGGATCAGTTGTGCACCCAGCCTCCCCTTTTAAAATTACTTTTTTAAATCTAGCTAGTTTAAAACTGGCTGCTTGTCTTGAAGGAGACTAGGTATGCCTGTACAGCCTGATGAAGTGGATCAGTTATGAGGATGGCACATATTTGATCATGTCGGGTATTTCAAAACAGCCGGCTACAATTAGCACGTCAGGGAGCAGCAAGAGTGGGGCTGCTGCCTAAGGGAAGGCGATCCAGGAGCACAGGGTGGGCAACACGCTGCTCAGCAAGGTGCAGTCCCACAGCACTGAGATGCAAGCCAACTGAGCAGGGTGATGACACCAACAGCAGCCAGCAGGTCGAGGAAGGCGATTCTCCCCCTCTACTCTGCTCTGGTGAGACCTGTGTCCAGCTCTGGGGCCCCCAACATAAGAAGGACATGGACCTATTGGAGCAAGTCCAGAGGAGGGCCACAAAGATGATGAGAGGGCTGGAGCACCTCTCCTATGAGGACAGGCTGAGAGAATTGGGATTGTTCAGCCTGGAGAAGAGAAGGCTCCGGGGAGACTTTATGGCAGCCTCCTGGAACCTAAAGGGGGCCTACAGGGAAGATGGGGAGGGACTCCCCATCAGGCAGTGGAGCGATAGGACGAGGGGTAGTGGTTTCAAACTGAAAAAGGGGAGATTTACATCAGATATTAGGAAGAAATTATTTACTGTCAGGGTGGTAAGACCCTCGAACAGGTTGCCCAGAGAAGCTGTGGATGCCCCATCCCTGGAAGTGTTCCAGGCCAGGCTGGATGGGTCTTTGAGTAACCTGGTCTTGTGGTTGGTGTCCCTGCCCATGGCAGAGGGGTTGGAACCAGATGATCTTTAAGGTCCCTTCCAACCCAAATCGTTCTGTGATTCTATACCAGTCCAGGGAGCCTCAGGGAAGACAGAGTAACAGGCTAGGTCCATGGTCCATCCAGGGCTCCCCACACAGCACTTTAGGAACAGTGCCAGGGGCAGGCACACCTAAGACACAGTTCAGACAGGGCCTGAAGGGCCCGGCTTAAATGGAGCCCTTGCTCAGTGGGTGTGAGTGGAGGTCCTAAGCGAGGCTAGTCATGACACTTAAGGCAAATTAGTGCCTTCAGAGCCCTGACATAGCACACTTTGCTTAGGACTGTAACTCTGGTATAGAATCACCAGCAGCTAGACTACCCTAATACAACTTAAAATGTGTGACACACAGTACTTTCAAGATAATGCAATTTTTTACAAGGAAAATTCATCCAGTCTCTCTCCTCTTTACATACAGTTTGAACAGCAAGATGAGAGAAACAAGAATCAGTATCAAGACTTCGTGTACAATTAGCTTGTTCTAGAGTTAGTTTTGATGTATGCTTGATGCATCATATGTGGTTAATACTCAAGTTTATATGAGTTTTCAGTCAGTTAATCAACACTTCTCTGCCTAGAGACAATACTGACTATATTTTCCTGTGCATCAGAAATATGAATCTGTCTCTCAGAACTTTGGTATGCTGAATCAGCAAAATAGGATTCCCAAAAGTGCTCTTGTTTTCTCCCTCTTCTCTTACTACCTCTTCTTCGTTTAAAGGTATTATACCCACCACTTAATCAGCATCTGTCAAAGCCTATCCAACTGGCACCAACCCTCCTTGCTCAAACTAAATATGCACACGCTATATATCAAATAGACTTGTGCAAATGGCAATGTTGGTACAAGCACAGTGAGATGCTACAGAAATCTATTCTTTCAGCTTTGCAACTTAAGTAGTTAGTTTTTTGCAGTTTATACCTGACTCAACATTGCCATCATAATTTGTTCAAAGAGATGGAAAATTTATAAACATTAATATAATAGTTACCATAAGGTAAGTTATAAAAGACAATGAACACATACATGCTGAAACTTAAGCTAACATAGCGGGTTCCAAGATCCTGTTGTTACGAATTCAGGCACATGTTTTACAGTCATAGATAACAAAATTCTGATGGGCCTCCTCCTTTATTTGACATTAATGATCATTCTTTGTGTTAATGATACATTCCTGGAATCAGCTTTTTTGGGGTGGGGGCTATATTTATTAGAAAGCAATTTCTGCATATTTTTCAAAGCTGTAGTTTAAGATTTCTTGTCTAGAATTCCTGTTATAATACCATTGAACTGGGGACCAAACTCACACTTCACTGAAGGTAGGGATATAGACAGAAAAAAATGAAAGAGGAAGGAGAAAAGAAGGGGATGGTAACCCTTGTATTCTCCCTCATAAGTCTCTTTTCCTCAGGCTTTCCTCCCCAACATCAAAGTTTTAATAACTAAGCTTAGCACCACTGCTATTGACAAGAGTCCAAGACAAGCTTCTACTAGAAAAGTTGAAAAGATCAGAAACCACATTAATAATACAGAACTTGCTGCAACAAGACAAGACACACATATTGATGAATTGGCACCTGAAACCTCTGCCTTCTACTTGGCCATATTATTAAAACTGTAACAACACACTCTGTACAGGATAGTGCAAGATACATAGTAAATTAAATAGAGCAATTAACATGTCCACCACTTCGTTGCCTTTGGCATCCCCTCTTCTATAGTACTCTTCAGAAGGCTCTTGGCCTTCTCTGTCTCTGCTACTTTATCATATCCCAACTTTAGGCTGGGATTGAGGCCAGGGACTTTGCAACATCGAGCTAACTGTTCAGAGAGGAATTCCAGCAGCAGTCCTCAGAGCCTCTTTTCCACAGATCTTCACATTCTGCTCTTCCCCTTCTCTTCTCCCTAATTCCTACCTCCACCGCAAGCCTAGGCAGAAAGTCCAGCAGAGGACCCCTCCATACCTTCAGGCACATTAATTCTCGGCACTTTCCTTTCTCAACACTGCATTATGTTCTCCTAGCTTACTTTTTCAATCAACCTGAACCCTAATCTGGGCACCTCTCCATTTCCCTCAACTATGAACACCCACCAAGGGAATTCTAGCAGCAGAACCCAGTTGACTGACTCTCCTCAGTCTCTTCCTCACCCGAACTCAAACCTGAAGCAGAAATTCAGGTTTCTGAGAAACTCAAGCTGTCCACATGAATAGCTACAGAACTATCCTACATTCAAAGATAACCTGTGCTTATCAGACACTTTTCAGAAGATTATAGTCTTCTAAAAGACAGAGAACAAAGCCCAACAATTAAAGAAGCCCATTGTTGAGAGACATGACATAGAAGCCAGATTCTTTCAAGGTTCTGAGAAATAATATTAACTTAAATGAAACATGTTGAAAGGTACTAATTCAGTGGAAATTACAGCACTGCAAGACACTCTCAGTACAGAATCACATCCCTAAGGTTTCTTCCAAAATTTCTATACTGCCAATCCAGGACTGATTTTTGAATAAAATTTATGAATGCTCCAGAGTATTTTTTATTTACTCTAACAAAATACACATTTATATATTCTTTCAGCACTCTGATCTTGTACAAAAGGAATACAGAACTTACAATTTTGCCAGGATTCCAGTTACTTTTGGGACCAGAATTTAATTTTTAACTGTAATGTTCGTAACTATATTACTAAAACCATAAACCTAAATCTGACATTTTTATGATCTTTTCAGATGTGTTCCTTTACTTCTCCAGAAATCCATAAGCAAGAAATATGGATTCTTTTAATCAGTTAACAAAGGCAAGATCATAGGTAGTCACCATGTAACTGAAAAGAGGCCCTGATATAAAAATGCAACCTACTCCCAAAGCGCAATGCCCACAAGTATTTCACTGAAGCACGCAGAAAATAGTCTGACATATAATTAGTTTTTCTGTAGCAAAAGATAGACAGAAGCACTATTTAACTGCAAATGACTGGAAATGCTCTGGCAGTGCTGGTTATATACTGAATAAAATATTTTGAGGGTAAGAAATGGTACCTTACCTTAACATATTCCAAAGTAGCATCCAGAATATTCTGATCTCTGTAAGAAAACAGGGCAAGGAGGGAGGAAGGACGGACACAAAAACAAACAAACAAAAAAACAAATGGTGAGTCCAAATATAATCTCATACTGAAGGGATGCATTCACGTGAGCAATAGGCTACTAGGATATGTTAAAATCCTCGGTAAAAACTGTGTGCTATAGCTAGATGGCCTATGGAATCCAACTTTTAACACATATATAAATCACTGATTTCTTCTAGGTCAGGTAATAGAGCCACTAGTATTAATTTGGGAAATAAAATTAATTATACAGTTTTAAGCAAAGCAAAAACAATCTTGACATTTCAACAGATGGCTGAAAATACTTACATACCACCTAAAACATTTGAAATAAATTTAAAAGAGACCTCTCCCAATGGCTTCTAAGTTTATTTCTTTGCCTGTATGTTTTCCCATTGAAGCTACTGCTACTGATAGCATTAAGAGGGCATTGCTAACACAAGAAAACAGGAAGTAGAACATTCACTTTTTATAGAAACAAAGCAAAGAATTCATAGATTTGCAATAGTAAAATGTTTTATTTTACATTTGGAAAAAAATAAGTATGGTTCTTGCACTCTTGTAAAAGTTCTCAAAATTACCATAATTTCAACACCACAATTATTTGAAAGACAGATATCAAGACATTGCCCTATTTTAAAAAGAAAAGATCTCTTTGCAGGTTTTCTATACATACAGATAACAAAGGGCACAGAAGGCTAAGTGAGGAGCCCTGAGATCAATTATAACTCTTTCCATAAATAGAAATAAACACATATTTTCACAGGGTTTTGTATATTTGCTTTTGTTTGAGAACTAGCAGGTTAACAGAGTTTGCAGTACATGATTGGATGCTTTCTACAGAACCTGACAGGACATACATGGTGCTGCCTTAAGCACAAACATGTAACAGGCACACCGATAACCTTGCAAACTCACAGAGGGATCAGGAGCTTGTTATAGCAATCAAGTTTGCCACACAGACAACATATAGCCCATAAATTTAGAAACAGAATCCTGTTTAGTGCAGGTTGTCATGATGATATAACACTGGAAAACTAATAAGCAGCTTCATATATGTAGAAATTGGGCTACGCTGGAATCAACCAACCCAGAATACAGTTTAAATACCCTGTGCTGTTTTGAATGTAATTCTGTATCAGCTGAAACTAAGTTATTTTATATTGTTATTTTATACCCAGTTTTAGTCTTGTTCCCTAACAGCTTTTGATCCAGAACACCTATACAGGGCAAAACCAGAGCTCTCCCACTTCTGAGCCCTGCCCATAAATGACGATGCTGAATGATGGTTCTAGGCTGTATCATGTGTTACTGTTTCACATTATCCCAATATTTACCAAGGGTCAAGTTCCATTCCCAGCTTGGTTTAAAAAAATAACAACAACAAATTGAAGGGAAATTAAAGGGAAATAGAATTTGGACCACTGGAAACTTTTTTCCTAGCCAACAGAGAAAAAGGGACAGCTTGGTAACAGTACACACATAAAATATGTACAAGCATACCAGCGATTACAGGGGTGAAGCACAGAGGAAAAAGGAAGTTTCTAAACAGAAAAAAGTTTCTTTCTCAACACTTTGCAATTTGAGTGGGGAAAAAAAAAAATCCCATTCTTAATCAGTTCAGTCATTAAGCATGATTGAACTCTTCTCACATTCAAATGATCTGCAGGCAGTTGTGCCAGTGCCAAATGCTTCTGAAAAACTTTGCAATTTAGTTCTTCGCTTGCCTGTGGAAACTTTCAGGACAAAGAGTCTACCAGCACTGCATATGCAACACACTCCAAAAACAAGAACCTGAGCAATAAGGCTAACAACTCGCTTACTTGCTTACTTCGGCTTACATAAGCATGTTTTCTTATGGTCTGCATTTACAAACTCCACTCCTGCAGACTAGCCTTGCTACGGACTCCACCGTTCCCACCGTCAGGTACAAGACAAAACCTCTTTAGGACAGATCAAGCCAAAGCAAAATGAAAAAGGTAGAAAAACTTTAAGACAAAACAGTCTAATTACTGCTATATAAAGCAGGCAAACCAGAAGACAGAGGGGAAAAAAGGGACCTACATTTCCTTCACCATCCACATGACAAAAGTGCTTTGAAATTTTGGGTTTTAGGAAACGGATGGTGTAACAAATCTCTTCGCAAGTACTATAATATTTAATCTGGTAGGCTCTTACACAACAAAATGTAGGAAACCCTGCAATTCATCACAAGCACAGGTTATACATAAAGATGTTTATGTTGTAGCCCTATTCATCTCAGACACCTTTCTCCTGCCAGATTGACCCCTCTCTCTCCCCATCTTCCCTTGCTGTCTAAGTCTTAATCTTTGTGCCAATTTGTTATTTTCGAGGAATGGTAACTTTCACTGATGTGCAGTAACTAGTACTAAAGATTAACTACTGCATTTTTCTGTCATTCAATTCCACCATAACACTGCCACATTATATGCAGAAAAACAGATTAAGCAGTTAGCCCAAATAACTAGGAACTAACTAAATAACTAGATCACAAAACTAACTGCTGAATCTCAGCTCTCTGTTAGCAATGATGATGTGCTCCTTTATGCCGTATGCTCCCAGCAAAGGAAATCTGTAATGTCAGGAACCTAAGAAAAATATAAAGCACTTCTTTTTCCTTCCATTTTCCCTCTCAAGGAATCTTAATCAAAATGGTGAACCCACAATCTCACTTCTTGTATTAAATGATCTGCAGAAAAAAATTAATACTTTCAGATAACTACCAGATCAGATGAAAGGTACTTGCAGGTTCTGCAGTCTCTAAAATCAATTCAGTTTGTTTCAATAATACTAAGTTCATCTTTTATCAGATTTTATTACATTTTAAGTAATGCTAATTTTTATCTCCATAATATGCTTGACTTTACATCTGTATTAATTTGCATCTGTTTACCTACGACACTTATGTATTACAGTCTGCACATAAGTCAACCAATACTGTGTAAACTGTGGGTTCACAAATTGGGTTTTATTACACATTTTGGCTTCCTAATAATCACATAAGCCCTACATCCATTCAGATAGAAAGCACATTTAACGCAGAAAGATGTCACCTGGAATAGAGAAGTTTTCAGAACACCTCAAGCTAAGGTGTTGGCTAAGTGCTGGCAGTAGGACACACAGTATTTAATTCATGCTCTTTACACGCTTGTTCTGTCACAGACAGGAATTTAAGAAAGGGATGCAAACATACTCCCACATCCACTGCAGGTATTCACATTGCTGCCAGACTCTATCACCTCATTTCATGACAAAACAAAATCCCTTTCCAACAGCTTTTTTTTTGCTCATAGGGGAAAAAAACCCCAAAACCTGCCTGACTTGATACATGTAATTAAGCCATTCTCATAAGCCCTCTGTTGACCCTCCTCCACATCCACAAGGTCTATGTGGAAACTGTAGTAGCATAAACACTCCTCCAGTAATAATTCATCACTAAAAGAAATCAGTTAGTCATCACAGTCTTAACCTTCACCATTCTAAGGCTGTCCTAGCCAGAAACACATTATTTCTAGAGCATCCCTACTGACATCTGACAACACCTTTCTCTGCTGGCTGATCTTGCAGACATACAACACTTTAATCTCTCCCTAGCAGTCCTTGGAAACTATCTCAATTTCTTTTCAGTCAAGGTACAACATTCTTATGAGAATGGTGGGGGTTTTTGCATGTGTGGGTTTCTTACTGATATTGTCAAAAAAATACACTCAGGCATGGAGCTCAGGCAACCCTACAAAAAGATGAAGACAAGACAACAGAAAATGTGGAGCTTCTCCTTTGCCCTTCTTCCCCCAAAATGCTGTTGCAATGATGCTTGGTGTCATACTGGTTTGGAATCGACTGTCTGTGAGGAAGTACTGATACCTTTGAACACTGAGAACCAACATAACTTCTCAGAAACAGGGATTATCGTTCTACGTAGATTCCTTCAAGATACAGCTAAAGATGACTGAAATGAGAAAAGGGAATGGAATTCAGATGTTATTGGATGCTATTCTTCCACTTCCCAGCACCTCTAAATGACAGCCAAATGTGTGGGAAGAATTAAAAAAAAAAAAAAAAAAAAAAGCTTTTTGAAGCTGTCAGCAGCCATCAGCTAAAAGGAAGAAAAAAAAGAAAAAAAATCCCTATAAAGTAACCTGAATTGTACTTCTGGTATGACAAACTAATTACTGCCATACCACCAACTTCAAATCCTGCATTGATTTCAAGACAACGAGCAACCAAACATGAAAATTTAGTAAAGAAAACACTGAAGTCTGAATAACTAGTCACTCTTTCAAAAATATTTGATAAAATTGTTAGGTACTTATAATCAATGCTACAACTTAAAAGCTGAATCCTGAAGTTCAACCCCAATGGAAATTATTTGGTCCAGTGGGTGCAGGGCAATAGCCAGAATCTCAGTAACTCAGATACAGTCTTTTTTTTCAGACTCTGAGGTTTGTCCAATAGTTCTCTATAGAACTGCTTCAATGAAGAAATTTTTACTAGATATCCTGTAATCTTTAGCTTTTGAACCTACGAAAACCTCCACCTTTCTACTAACAATTGTACGTTATCCCCTCTCATCATTGTTGTTGTAAAGAATCCTGCAGCGTACAGACCTTGACAGACTAAGCCATATTAAGCGTCTGCCTTCTCCAGGCCTTTGGCATCATCACAGACATATCACAATTACAAATTAGCTGTGATAACTTTAACAAAATTTAAGCATAGATGCAACAGCATCAGAGATGCCCAAATCTTTCACCATCATTCAGCTATCATGTAGATGCTCTTACAGTGATAGAAACTGCCGAATGGCCCTGAAGCAGCTTTGTGCTACTCCACACTTTTATAAATGTACTTGTGGGAAAAATATTAGGACACGTTGCCAGCACTTGATGTATGAAAGTATGTCTGTTTGTTTATTTTAAAGTGACCTTTGCTGGGGACATTTTCAAAGGCATCTCCTTGCTTCTACATTGAAATAGTGATCCTGAGAAGAACAATCTTCTCAATAGTGCCAACGCCAACAGTGTCGATGCCAAATCCGAGTGAAGACAACACAGGCTCAAAGGGAGCCTGTACTGAAAATGTACCAAGCTGTTGCATGGCTGCTTACACAGACAGAACTGCTATAAAGAGACCAGATGGATCAAATACCTTCTTCACTTTGTGTCTTTGAAATCTCTCCATCTATGTAGATTTAAGAAATACACTACTACTTAAGTATGAAGGTGCAAGTTTGAGCATGCTAGACATACTCTGTTTAAGTATACGTACTGCAGACTGATGTTATTTGTACTGTAAACTAGAGTAAAAGATCCAGTGATTTTATCCTCCAGCAGCCCCTGCTTCACACACACTCCTACTACATTCCTAAGGCCATTCCACCCTTCCATCTACAGCTGCACACCACCATGGACGTGACTCATTCAAACACCAGTGGAAACAAGAGCAAACTGCTATGACTAATTGCATAATGACCTGCAGTTCACACAAGAACAGTAGGGACTCTTCAGTAACTAAAACTCAAGAAAAGAGACAATGTACTTTTCTCTGAATTAAATGAAATCTCGCTAGTATTTGTTCAGAGTGCCCCTGCAAAGATAATGTTACAGCCATTTAGTTTTACCACTTCAATCTTCTGCATCCCCCCAACTTGCTCCATTTTACCTATCACAGCAGAAAAATCTACCCTGTTTTTTCTACCTTTCCAAATAAATTTCTACTTCTGCACCACATACAGTACTGGTCTCTACAATCTCTTCAAAAGCTCAGACTAGGCGCTCCCATTCTTTTTCCTTTATTTTCCTTAAGATTTAGGAATCCCAGAGCCAAACCCCTGTTCTTCAAAGCCCTTCTTAAATCTTCTATTCCCAAGACTGTTACAATGTTGTGAAAGTAGTGGTTGGGCAGCAAGACTATTGCTTATCCAAAACAATCACTATTTCTACAGACTTCTCTCTCTATATATATGCTGTCGTCTGTCAACTTATACCTTCAGCTGGCAACTCTTTACAGTCAGTGCTTTAGTTGCTGTAGTTATTCAGAATCCAGCTCTGCAAATTTTTAAGTGTTCAAAAATAATTTAACCTTGCAAAATAAATATACACACTCCCAAAAGACTGACAAATGCTCAACAGAATCACAGACTCCATCAATTCACCTGAAATTCACCTAAATCTAGGTACAGTTTATTCACAAAGCATGGCTGTCACCTGGCTGATATGTCTTTCAGGAACATGTATTTGGAGTGAAGCACAGGAAAGTTAATCCTATGCTTTATTACTGCATAAGATGACGGCGGGAGGAAGAACTGTCCTCCCTTACCCCAATTTAAGAAGCTCATTACATCAAATGCCTCTCTACATTGGATATTGTGAGTGAGCATTAGGAATATATTTCCCTATGTGACATTTAACTACACTAGGGATATTCTACTCAATTTCACTGATTTCCTCCTAACTAACAGAAATTCATAATCCTGTATTACAATTGATCACTCATCTTGCCTCCCCACCTCCCATCATCAAAATAGATTGTATTTTGACAAGTTTGCACCAGTGAGTTGGAACAAGCTCAGAACACAACTCCATGAACATGCAACCTCAGCACATAAAAGTGGTCACAAAAGTACTGTTCCTTTATTGGACCTCGTTAGTGAGTGTTAGGGATACTTGATTTTAATTTCATGTGTCTGTATGTTTCTGTGCTAAATGAACTGGTTTTTGCAGTAGCAGCTGGAATTCTTTAAATGCAGAAGTGTCAAGTTATCCTATTACCAGAACAGACAAAAAAATCCACTGGCTCTACACTTTTTTTCAGCTGCCGAACGGGAAGATTGAAAATACCTTTAAGACGAACAAACTGTGATGTGTAACAAAGTGGTTCTAAGGCATTAGGAAGGATAGCAAGGCTATGGAGAAAGAAGAGTTTCGAAGAACTGACTGTAGCTTCTGTAATACTTTCAGAGGCCAGCAGGTATCTCACAACCTATCATAAAAATATGTATCAGACCGTAGCATAGGAGAAATTGCAATGCAGGGCATCTTTTGCTAACACTTCTTGCTGAAAGGAAGAAGTACAGCTACAAATGGTAGTTTCACCCAGAAGGTGACAGATTAACAGGTGGCTTGCAGCATATGTACAGTTGGTAAAACTTTTGATATAGAAATGGTCTATCATAATCTAAAAATACAAGGGCACTCACCTTAGTACAATATTGTCACGATCTCTTCTGATTTATTGTGTTTCTAAAAAGATGACCTCTAAAATGATTGCTGCCCTGATTAAGAAGTGTTTAGTAAAAGTAAGCACCTAAGCACAGGTGAGAAAAAAGGGATTTTAAAATAGTAGTTGCCTTTTTGCTACGCACTTTCTACTTGTCTTCATTCAGGGACTGGAAAGAAAATAGTCACTTTCACATTTGTCTGCAGGATTGCCAGCTGTTAGCTGTAGACACCAACATACTGTTGTTACGCCCTGCAGCAGTCATGGAAAGTGGATCTTGACTTAAAGCATAAAAGGGGTGGAAAGAAAAATAAGTGGTCACATGTGGACAGGAGGCAACCTGAGGAAGCAATACAGTACTTGGTACAAGTGAATAGGGCTCTCTAGAATCTCTGCAAGAGAGACCGGGAAATAGCAGAGCTAGGACAGAAACGTTGGGTGTGATGGAAGGAGTAATTCAAGAAATTTTCTACTACATACAGTGTCCTCTGCCCAAAGAGGAATCAGCCCATACAGACAATTTTTCAGGAAGTTTTTGAAAAATTGCATATACTCATTCTGGTTGGGACTTTGACAAATTTGGGTCCTGATCCCACAATTAATTTCAAACAATGATACAACTGTGCCCATCTCATATGGCACTTCAGTTCCTCTGCTCAGGAGCTGAAGGACTGGGGTTTAATTAATCTCCAGTACTGGAGAGATGGTCCCACTTTTTGAGACATTTTGTCCAGTTCCCCTTATCTCTCTCCCCCAAGATCCCACAGGGGCAGGCTTTTGATAATTGTCTCCCGTAGCTAGGTTTCCAAAATGCCCATAAAAAGCAAGAAATGAAGTTTTAGTTCTGCAGGTCTATGTCAAGCAAGCAAAGACAGCAGACGTACGCATCAAATGGAAACAAAGGGGTGAAGTGTTGAGTGGAACTTGAGTAGAACTAAACAACAGAAGAATCTGACATCAACAATGGACAGAGGGGCTGGAAAGGAAAGGCAGACAAGCCAAACCAGAAACAGTCCCCAAAAGTTAAGGGATAAGAGGATTTGGCACTGAATGTAAGCAGAGAACATTAGCTATTCTCTGCTTATACAACAGAGCATTCCTTCTACCACAAACATCAGCGAGCTTTAGTGGGTAGCTCTGCTCCACCTCTGAGACAGCCAAGGTCAGATTTGCAGGTGCATATGCGAACAGGACAGATGAAGAGAAAGAATGGGAAATTCTGGGACAAAAAGCATGAAGTTTTGGCAACATCTAAGGAATGCATCCTCTTTTGAAGAACCCGTCTCTGTGTGCATGGAAGAAGTAGCCCTAAATTAACCATACTTGTCTTACTCTTACTAAAAAATCAGAACCACAAACTCAGTCTGGTTCAGGTTTTTTGGAAAACAAAACTCATACTAAGAGGAAGTTTCAGGCATTACACCAAAACTATAACTATTTTTACTTTAAAAATTCTGTGGCTTTATAACAATTTCCTCCCCACCTTACCCTAAAATTTAAAGGGAACCAAATATATTGATCTTCTTCCTGTTAATCTTACAAATATTTTCATACCTGAAGAACTACACTGCATTCTATAAACCCAACAAACAGTATTATTTACTTTTCTCCACACAGGAAACATGTAAAATACTTATTTTACTTGACATATTCAGATCTTAACTTGATAAAACTTTATTTTTATTTTAATTTTCAAAACACACCTAGCCATATGCTCTAAGTGCACACATAGCATTCATATAAAAAGTAACAAAAATTAAAAATTATCCAACATACAATGTTTTCAAAATCACTAGTTAGAACAAAATAAACCCTGTCTAAATACCTGGCCCACCATATCCTCAGAACTCAAAGGAAAACAGAATTTGCAGCATCTGGAGAAGCAAAACAGGCTGCAAATTCTGACAAGAAAGAAGCAAATCCCTGAATAGTGTGCTCCTCACGAACTACTGCCTTGCCTGGTCTTTTCCCTTATAAATCAACTGTCAATTCAAGAACTTCAGCAGGCATCATCTACTGTGGTAATACAAAAGAAGAAAGGAAAAGTTTCAGGAACACAGAATTCAGTCATGAATGGTTTTATACCTCAAGACTAACACCTTGCTAACAGCTTCCAAATGTACTGCCCTCCAAGGACAAGGTCCTGCAGGGGACTGTGAGCCTGCTTAACTTTATGCTGATCAAGTTACCCTATTAATGTCAGTGGTACCAGTCAAGTTTAAAATTGAACTTTTTTTCCCCTCCCCGTAGAGTTATATAAGATGAGACAAGTATGCAAGTACGCAGCTAAACATGCAGAGCCTTGAAGATCAGAAATTTTGAAGGGTACAGAACATTCCAAGTGACCAGATAAACTAATCTACTCTAGAATAACTCTGCTGCAGCAATAAAAAGTCCAATGCCAAATGATAGCACTTTATCTGAAATAATGGGGGGAAAAAAGCTGACACAGAAAAAGAAGGGGCGGGTGGGGGGGAGGGAAGTCTAGCTAGATACACAGCTAGATACACTATCATACCTTCAGAACTACAGAAACTAAGTGTACTCTTAGTGTCTGTATGTAGATACTTAAGGCTAGTCTATAAAATACATTTTGGTTTACAGGTTATTTGCCACATTTTGATCTTTTGCAACAGTGTTGAGTGAGCACTGGAAGACATTAGAGCCACTGGTTTGCCCATTTCCTCAGTGAAAGAACTGAGCTAAACACAACCTGCCCTCTCACCCCCGCATTCAATTTTTCTTTTTTAAAATGCCTGAACCACGTTAAAAAAATGTTCGATATGAACAGTTCATGTTTGAGATTTTGGTAGAGTAAAAAGAAGCTGTTATGCTCTATTTACCTACAAAAAGGAATAGCTTGTAGCCACACATCAATAAAAACAGCAGTAGTGTTGTAGCTACAATCTCATTCAGGACTTTCAGCATAGCCAGGAATTTACAGGGCTTGAATACACAAAATCAAGACAGGAGAAAAGCTTAAAATTATAGCTCTCTAGTTACAACTTTATGCTTCTAAATATATAAACAGTTAAAAGTAGCTTTAAAAACGGGGAGGAGGGGGGGGAGGGCGGGAATCTAGTTCTGACCAGCTGGTATGTCAGAACCTCTCATGAACAGTGATAAAACAAAGCATCCAAGGCATTACACGTAATTTAGAGAAATGCACAAAGTATTCTGATTCCAAGCCAGTTCCAACAGTCCAGCCCTATTGTTTATCAGTGACTCCATTTCTGAAACATCAGTATTGACGAAGAATGGAATTTGAACAAAGAATTGTCTTTGCAAGTGTGAACATATGAAATGGTTACTGGAAAGACAGCTAGTAAACAGGAATTAAACCAGCATATATTCACAAACATCCTCTGTAACAGAAAACAGCCGGTGTCAATTAATGTCAACTTTGTTTGAAGGCTTTAATTAGCATGAAAACTTAGAGTGATCATTTCTGGCAGATGCTATGCTTCAACGCTTCCGAGGGGAAGGCTGAGCAGAGGGAAGATAGTAATTTAATGCAAATGTGTGACCACACAGTTTCTACTAAAATATCCAAAGCTCTACTCTTCAGAGAGTCCCATACTACACATACAGGGCAAGGACATTAACTCATCTTTCTTTCCACCAAATGCTAAATTTCTCATACACATACTTTTATCAGTCAAGTATTTTTTCTAAAAAGTCCAAGTTGGACACACGTGAAACACAAGGGCTTTAAATAGGTATGTTACTTTACAAACTGCATAAAAAAAATTAATAACCCTATTCATAAGAAACTGTGTCTAGCTTTGATTTTACTACTGTGCTAGATTATCCATCCTGAAATTTTTATTAAATTCCTTCAAAGCATCATGAAGAGAAAAAATAAAACCAACAATACCAACTTTGTGCAAATTTGCATCCTATTTCTGGCCTCTTGACAGTTTATAATTTCACACCAGAGCTGTTATTAAACTGAATTTCAATTTTGTTGCAAAGCCTGTGTGTTTCAACAGGAATACAGGCTGGGGTTTTTTTTTTTCCTATTACTTTGCAGGCAATAGAGGAATTACCAGTATTGAGAAAGGAGTATCTTTTTTCTTTTCCTCACCATGCTTTAAACTGATTGTGAAGATCACATCTTTATTAGCCTGATTCTCTAAGAACACAACTTGTATTATTTCTCTCCTCACAAAACAACTTCGGAACTAATGACCTGTTTGACAGTCGGGTATCAAAAAATATTTTTCTTTCTCACAATTTCAAAAATTAAGTGGCTAGAGGCAGTGCAGGAAATTACTTCCTCCATGACAACTTGCTAAGAAAAAGACTTTGTCACGAGGTTCAAAATTTATTAGTCAGAGAATCCACATAAGAATAAACACTATGAATATCCTAACCACGGAAAAAGTCTTTGTTGATGTTTATTCTATAGTAAGTACTGAAGAATACATGCAGCAGCACCCGTGACTATGGAATGGATTTTTGTGTGTCTTGTAAAAGCACTAATTTCAAATCAAATCCCCAACTGGAGTAAAAACTTTCAGAATATGTTTTATGCTCTTCTTTCTTCTTCTTTCCCTGGTATAGGGATTGGCTTACCAATAATGGATAGTATATATGCAGCGCTATTGAAATTAAAACAAAACATAAGCCTTGTGTGAGAAATATGTCTCTTGGAATCAGACTCCATTAGTTTTTATGAAACCATTTGTTAAATTTTTCATTAGGAGGTTTAGGAATACAGACTAGTACAGCTGTCAGCTGTGAGACAATCCAAGAAGCAATTACTTGTTCTGCTACCTCTTGCAACCACACTGCCTCATGAAATGAAGAACATAGGATCAGTACTGGAATCTACTTTTGCTTTGGAGTACTTGCAAAAATCCTTGCGCCATTCCATCTTCTTAACAACCCTCAGAAATTCCTTGCATCTCTACATGAGGAAACATTTATGTATGTTTGTATCAGAGGCAGTACAGAGACAACTACTACCTTAACCCAAGACTACATGGGTACTGTTGACATCGAACTGAAATGGTGCAGAATGTTGAAATTGGTCTTTGACAACTGCCTTCATCACTACATTCAAACGTGCTGTGACAGGACTGGTTCTGCATTGCTTTCAGGTCTTGTTTATCTGAGGGCTATTTGGCTGCATTAATGAAAAAGCATGAAAATTCCACAGGTCTGTTAAACTGGAACATCAGTCAGGGAGAACCATAATCATCCAAGTGCAGGGGTAGATCCAAATGACACCATTTCTTCTGTTAATCCAATGTAAATTCAAGTTTTTGATTTTAAGAACATGAGGCTACGGCTCATCATCTCTCATTTTTGCCCAACTGTAGGTAGGACAAATCTTGCTAATAAGGAGTGCAGACTTGTGATGTGCTTGGTCACAGAAAAACTGAAGTGAGTTTGACATTTCCAATATTCATTTGTTTGAAATTGAATATGCCTTGTAAGATCTATAGAGAGTCTAAAATTATGCAAATAATTGAGCTAGCATTGCCTGTGAAAACTAGGAAAGTATTGGGGCGGGGGAAGAACCACTTATCCTTCCCAAAACACTAGAATAGAGAAACAAGAATTATTCTATTTCTCTGGAACAGACACTAGTCAAGATAGCTGCGCAAGACCATGGGTATCGGCACAGTGAAATGAAGTATTTGATATAGCAAATACAGCCAGTACTCTGCCTCAGTAAGAAGAGCAAGAAAGATGCCTGGGCTGAGCCCCTTTTCTTCATCCACCTGAGTGTGAAACTTTAATAATGAAAAAGAACTTGGAAAATTCTGGACTTCCTGATAGCGGCCACAAGACAAAAAAAAAAAAGACTACAGGTTCTAACAACAGATATGCATTTGAACAATTTTTCTTTTAAATAAAGGTATCATAATATAAGGCAAATCTAATTAAACAAAGATAACTCATGGACCAGCTGTCAAAGGAAAATTCCAATTGTGCTTTATTCAGGTTTAGTTGCTCTTTATTATCTGATGTTGACAGTACACACAAGCAGCTTTACAGTTTTACAGGCTAAAGTTTCTTAAGAAAGTTCTTAACTTTCAAGACAGAATTCTTATTTTAGACAGTAAAACTAACTTTCAAGGGCTCAGCTGCTTCTAACTTTGGCTATTTAATTATTTCCAAGAGACTAAAAATCAGACATAGGCTTTCTCAAGAAAGAAATTTTTTTTTTCCCTTTAAACTAACTAGCACAGGTGTACATTCCCAAACCAACCATAAGAGAACACAACCTTACTCTATTGAAAGTTGACAAAATAATTTCTCCAAGTTTTCAGAAGTGACTCTCAGGTTTGAAAAGACTTCATATCTCTCGTATGTTTTGTTTGTTTTTTTCCCTCTGAAACTGCATGGATTAATTACTGCAACATTAGAAGAGTGCTTTTGTATGTCAAAATCTTATTTTTCCATGTTAATCCAGAAGATACTAGAAATTCCATAAAGACATACTATTTATGGTCATATAGGTGTAAAAATCCTGACAGAATATAATCCTATGAATAAGTTACAATACATAGACTTCATCTGGGCTGCAGAGTAATGTAATTAGGTAGATGCAATATAAGATGGGAGAAAAGCTTCTGTAAATCACAAGAGTTCCGTTAGAAAATGACACAATTAATTATCTTTTTCCTATTCTCCTCACTTTGGCTTATTTTTTTGTTCCACAAAGTTATGTATTATGTATTTATACATTAAAGCTTATATTACTCATTTTGAATTATTGAAAACCTTATCATAGTTACGTTTCTTTAAATTAGAATTAATCAAACTTAAACTATGACATGCCTGAGTGACAGTTTAGTATAATCAGATCCATGTGCACATAAACACTGTAATCCTAATGACTATTAGTTCCAGTACACCGACATCAAAAACAGCACTTTGGCTGAACAATGCGTCATGAAAAAGTTTCATTAAAATGTGTGTTCACACTTTTACTTTTTGTGAACAGCATTATAGCAATGAAAGACTGATTTACTCCTGAATGAGAATATCCATGTAATGTTATACTATTTCACGAGTTCCTACACTGAAACAGAAATCTTACAGGGCTTTTTTTCCCAAAACTCTGATAAAGCAATGTGGACTTCCCTATACTATTAGTCCCAAATAATTTCAACATGAGTGTAAGCAACAGAATATATACCTAGCATATATGGTAGAATGCTTATCACAGGAAAAATCAAACTTGCTCTCAATTTTCTTTTAAGTATACTAATAAAAGGTGCTGAGTCATCCCAAGAAGGCTCAAGAAGTGATATATTTGCTGACTGTCAAGTTGGTTGTGTCTTCTGCTCTAATACAACTGGGCTGTCAGGTTACGCAGCAGAATGCATGAAGATCCATTGTAAAAGTTACAGAAAGCAAAAGTTAGAAGTTGTTACTATAGCATTCCATGTGTATTTTAGCAAAGCAATTGGAAGATCAAACACAGGAACAGCATTTGCTAGTATGACTCAAAAGACACAAATTCTATTAACAGGCTGCACTAACAACATCCTTTGAATCTCTTACTATTTCAAAAGCATCACATTTTAATTCTGATCAGGCAGAACTTCTTGACATTTTCCTCTGAAGCATTCTGTTATTGGTTATGCAAAAGTATTCTTCACAGGACAAGGAAAGTTATCTGTTACAATTATAAATATATTTAAAATGGAGGCTTTGGTCTCTGAAGAAAACATCTCTTGCAAATCACGTTCAGTAACTGCTCTTGAGAAGAAAGACATTACGTAAAACTTCAGTGTATACCACCATATTCTTTTTATGGCAGCAGTCCTAGCTGCTTGCATTCTCTAAAAGTATGCAAATCAAAGAAGCTAATTATGTTAAAAAGCCAGTTCATGTAAGCAGGTACATCTCAGAGATCAGTGACAGAGGAATACTAAACACACTGAGGTCCTTTCTTCTTTCAAAGTGAATGGGGTATAGAGAAGAAAGACTTATTTTCAAGTGAGAAGAAAGCTCAAGCCTGTATGCCGCAAGCAAAAAGCATACAAAAACCACTCTACACACACAACCCCACATAATTAGAACCGTCCTTCCCTCACAGGATTTAAAAACAAGAAATCTTATAGTGATGGACACAGCAAAACTATAAATCCTAATTCAGAAGCTGTCATTTGATTATCTTTTCTCAACCTTTAACTCTGTCACCCATGCAACCTAACCCATTCTCACCTTTGTGGCTTTAACTGATCTACTGCATTACACTGCATTTTTCTTGCATTAGGTGGAATTTTTTCCCACTTCATAGACCTCAAAATCAGAACCAAAAAAAGAACGTTTACAAAATTATTTACTTTTTTGTAAGCAATGAAATATCAGTGATGATAACAGATTCCCCAAAGCAATGCTATGACAGTATAATTCTTTCTCAAGAGTTATGGATATTATAACCAGGAAGTGACGCAAAAATAACAGGCAATGATCATTTGCCATTAGCCCAGTGTATGCTGGGTTCCACTGAGTCTTCAAGAGAAACATATATGTAGCTCTAGGTTGGAGGTAACTGGAACACCACTCCTCTTTTCTTCTGTACTACACCCATATAAACACAGGATCTGAATTAAACCAAGTTTGAACAATTTGACTTCTCGGTTAAAACTGCTCTGTTAGAACGATGCAAAAGGTAATTTCAAAGCAATTCAGTGACTTTTAAAAGTTTCCTCCATGGGAACAGTACATGCAATGCTATCCCTTTTGAACATTCAGAGGTGAGACCTAGTCCTTAAAAATTATTTTTAAAAACTACACAGATGTCAAAAGAAAGACTAAAAATCCAAATCACTAGATCCCACTTAAAGAGTGGTACAGAAGGACATTTTTAACAGGCATGAATATTTAACAGCTCATATACTGGCTGATCTTATTGCAAAAGGCAAATTATTTTGAAGCCTGAGCTATTCAGTAAGTCAAAAAAAAAAGAAGAAATTCTCAGAATTCCTGAAATCTATGCATCAGATTCACTCCTCCCCCTCCCCATCCTGCATGTTTCACACTGGTTTTTGTTTTGCTTCTTCCATCAAAAACCTAAACTGAGTACTAGGAAGAAAAATCAACCTCTGTTAGAATGCAGAGTTATAATAAACAGCTGCATCTATAACTGGACATTTGGAGGTCTAGAAAAACCTATGCAACAAACATATCTAAATTAAGGTTTTACAAGGTACCTGTCATGAAGCTTGCTGCTCTTCCCATTTTGTGGAGGGTACTCTTCTATAACATCCTGTACAAAAGGTGGCTGCTGCCGGTGTGTTCTGGTATATGGCAATGTTCCCATGTGGCTAAACATATCACAAGACCTGATGGGAATTGTCCCCTTCTTCTTCCTAGGAAGAGTGCCATGGATAGAAATGTCTTGAAAGGAGTCTGAGCGATGCTCAGCTGGCGAAGGTTTAGTGGTCAAAAGGTCCATGGAAGAAGCTAATGAGAACTGGTGGTTCACTGGGCCATTTCTGGGAAGACTTGAAAATTTTCCTGCAGCTATCATTTTTGGTTCTGGAAAAACAAAAACAAGATTTATCATAGCGCATCAACCCACAAAGCCCCCACTTTAATAGAAGTTAAATAGCATGACTAACAAAGGCATCTCGAACTGAACTTCTGCTTTGTTTTGAGGCAGTCAGATACCTCAAGATGTAGCCTATATTATAATCCAGTCACGTTGCTCCCAACTGCATGTCAAGCACACATGTATATTAACTCTTACAAATGCAAAAAGTCACAACAAAACCCAACACATCTGGACACACATGCAAGAGCAAGCCCTGAGCAATTCTCCATTTTTATCCACAAAGTTCCTCTTTTTTGCTCTTTCACATCCTCTGAAGACTCAGACATCAACTTAGAAACATTAACAAAAAGAAAAGTTTTAAAAACATTTTGACAAAAAATAAAGGACACTCTACAGCTTGGTTTGGAAAAGTATGTTTCTAAACCCAGTAACTGGCACACTGTGAGGAAAAAACTGTTTCTGAAGAGTCTTGCTCAAGTGATAAATCTAGCAGAGAACTGGTCACATATTTCTAACAGGCTGTAAACTAAAGCGCTCTACCCAAAAGATAAGGGCAGGAGCAGATTACTGGAATTCTCTTCTTCAGCATGCACAGACTGCTGGCTCAAATCGTTGTTGACATTAGGGATTTGCATAGCTGTCAGTCTCTTGTACAATCAATTACAGCCTGCCATACAGTACAGGTTTTTCTGTTATCATGAGCAAAAAACTTCGTGAGACAAACACTTCAGGCACATTAACAGACTGCTGTTCTGTTCCTCAAAAAATGCTGCCTTGTGCTCACTTTATAGCATTACATTACAGAAGACAGGCTACCTTATCCTATCGAGTTATATTAGCCTGCAAAAGCCACCCCGTGAACATACACACAGACTTAAAGGTCAACCAGTCCTACATTATTTAACCTAGGTGGTAGTCAACCAGGTGCCTCCTATGAAAATTGGAAAAGCAACAGAGGCAGCAGAGAGTTATGGACAGCGAGAATCTTTTCTGACCTCGGACAAGTTTCATGCTTAAAAACAAGAGTAGCACCCTGAAGGCCCAGCAGCCTGTAAGTCAGCTGCTTACAGCTGCCCAAGAATTCCTCTGGTTTGTGGGAATGCACAGGTGTTACAGAGAACACAGAGCTGCCTCTATAGCACTCCTGCTCCCTTCTCCAGCCTCAGCAACACAGGTACTATCAAAGCGTTACTGCACTGAAGCTACTGTTTCTTCTACTCAGAGGTTATCATAACAGGCTTAGTTTTACGGTAACACTAAAGCTGATCTCCAATTTATGAAAGAATTCTGCTATTTCCTCTCAGCTGCATTGCAGGGATTCATAGGCTGTATAAGGTTTCCAGACTTCAACAACAAATCCCTTCCCACTTCTCCCTTGTTGAAGGTCCTACAATAAATATTCATTAATTAAAGATGATAAACAGTATTCAGATATTTTTTTAAAGCTTCAATTTTCCAAGGCCCTGATCCTACAGCTATACTATAGTAGAAAAACTTCTGGAAATAGCATCTCTGCCAAAGAGAATCTGTTTGGCTTTGGTCAGGTTTCTTGTTGAAAAAGAGTAGAAAAGAGTTGAGAAGTTAATAAGAACTGACACTTTTAGTTACACAGATCCAAATACAATTCGAAATCCTAACGAAACCAAACTACACTCTCAGAACTAATCTGCCATAAATTATCATATGGGCCCTTGATGTGAAACACTAAATCACCTCTCCATTTATCATGTGGTTTGAGGACACAGTTTCTCCTGGCTAGTATTAAAAATACCACCTAATTATTTTCAAAATAATAATTAAAAAAAGGGCTGTAAAGTTAGTTTTGCATTACAATTGTTCTAAGCAAAACAACTGGTCCACAGATAGGAAGCTCTAAAATGCAAATGCTTAGCACAAACCTACAACCTCCTATAGCTAAAGCAAACTGACAGAGCTTGTTTCCAGTAAATTTAGCTTTATTATTATTTATTATTAGAGAGGAATGATAAAAATTACCTCAAACAACTCGGGGGGAGGGGGGAGCTTCTTAGAATTCACACAACCATTTGAAAACTCAGCGTTATGTGTTTACTGGAGTAAGGTAACAAACACCACTTATAAAGAGCCTGAAAAATCAGAGGCTAGCTTGCTCATATAGCATAAACATGTTGTTAATCTGCTTTTGGGGACTGCTAGGATTCTGTACTGAATATTCATACTTTCTTATTGGTTTATAAAAAACACCTCCAGACCTCTAAATTCTGACTATCGAAGTGCAGGATATCCAGTCAGAGAGATTTTCCTCAAGTTTTCCTGCAAGATTTCCACAACTATGCTGAAATGCAACACATGACATTTCATGCAAATGGCTATCCAGACCAAGATGGTACAAACATAAACAAAGAAACCTTCAGTTTAACAGTTGATACCAGATGAGTTCACAATAGGCTTACAATGACAGCAAACTGTCAAGCACTTCATTTTTGAGGATCCAAAAACAAAGCTGAGAATTCCCTCTCCTAAACAAATCAGAGGATAATTATTATAGCAATCTAATACATTTTCAATCCAACAGTCTGAGAATTTTCAACAAATACACAATGACCCTCTGAAGCACAGCATTTTCCATTTAACCTCACCTCCTAAGAAGCCCTTCCTAAGAAAATCAAACTCCTTCAGTTATGTCCTAATCATCGCACCTTTTAAGTCACTCTTAATAATATCCCATGATTTATAAATTCAATACCCAATGCTCAAATTCATGCCTGAGTTTTGTTTTGAGGAATCAAGTTAGAGTTCCAAAGTTAGCACGAAATACTTCCATTCAAGAACTTGCAAGACACTTAGCCACAACTATGTGTACAGAAGCTTTGATAATATTTTGAGCAATCCTCCATTCAAAACCCCTCAAAAAAAAAAAAAACCCAAACAAAAAAAACCCAACCCCCCAATACAACAGGTCTGCTAACTTCTACCCATAAATTTATCTGCTTGCGTATGTGCTGCTGTACTATGTATTCTTCATAAATGTAAACCAAGAATTACAATTAGCTCAGTAACAAAAGTCTTGCCAAACTATCCATACATTTTTCTCATATTGAATGTAAACACTGCAAGGAGGGCTCCTCTTCAGCTGAAGACTCTGGAATGTCTCAAATACTTTAGCATATGATTCAAAGAATGTTTGACTTTACTAGATATAGAAACCCTGAAAATTTTACTCCCTAAGAGACAGTGTGCTTTGAACATCTGCCATCATGCAATCAACAATGGAAATAGTAGAAACTATAGCAGAATGTTAGCCCAAAAGGAACCGAAATTCAATTGTACACATTCCTGTTTGTCAAAACGTAGCATCTAAAAAAACAGAGCACTTCAGAAGTCATACAAGTTTCCCCTAATTAGATGCAAACAAGACTGAGTTATGCCAATATAACATTAAAAATGCTAAGTGAATTTGTATTTATAGAGAGTGGCATTTCTCTTCCTTCAGTCTGTAATTTGGGAAAGTATATGGGAATAGAATTGGCAGGAGTCAGATTGTGAATTCAGAGAACTGGAGAGCATGAAAGGTTTCCAGGTAACTTCTGACATGTTCTAGTTTTTTGTTATGAATGAGGGTGAGGGAATACAAATGAAGAAGTCTTTAAAATCAACATGGCATTTAGGAAAACAGTATGAGACTGGACATAGAATAAAATACATATCTTGTGGGCAAGACCAAACATGCACCAAGCTCTAATCCAATGGTGTGTGCATCTCTTCACATCATCGCTCAAAATAAAAAAGAACCATACGAACGATGAAACAAATAATTTTTGCTTCCCCAAAACAACATATAAAATATCCTTCTACTCATGCCCTCTTGGCTTTGGGATGAAAACACAAACTTTCTGGCTCAGCTTGTCTTCATGAAAACTTTCTGATGTTCACACCGACTGAGGAAGCATTCTGATGGGTCAGTCAACCTGATACGGGTACAAGAATAAGGGCCCCTTCCATACCACAACATAACACAACTAGTGGCAATGGCTGCTACTTTGTTGTTTCAATAAATTGAGGAGGGGAAGTGAGGGAAAGGAAAGTCTCCAGTTTGGCCTCAGGGATTGAGGACAAACAGTCCAAGGCTGTATATGCTCATGCTAATGGAAACCTCATAAAAGGAAACAGAAAAGCAATTCTGGAGTTCTGAATCAAGCTATCTCAAAACTCTGAGTTACACCTAAACCAGTTTTGGACATTAAAAGATTACACTTCTCTCAAAGTCTTACTGATCTGCAGCCTGGGTGATCCTCCCTGTTAGATCAAAGCCTCTGAAGTCTATACCTGGTATTACCATACCACCAGTGGTACAATACTTTACGCAAAGTCTTACCATGTCTTTACCATCATATATGCTATGAAGTTAAGAGAGCTTGAACATGGTATAATACATCCAACTGAAGAACAACTGCCTTATGTTCTCAGGTCTTTACAAGATGGAGTCAACTTTTGTGAAAACCCTGCTTACTTTTGACACAGCAAATTTCCTCACAACCTCCCCCGCACACCTGCCCTGCCTCCCTCAAAACCAGCAGCAATAAATTAGGATGAGTGGGAGATATATTGCTCTTTTCTCCCTGCTAAGTTACTTGGCACGTTTGCATGCACTATGCAGATGCACACGGGAAATAATGAAAGTGAGTAACCTTAATGGTGAGGAAAATCAACTTCAGGACAAAAACCAGATCAATTTCCTTAGATTTATTTTTTGTGTAATAAGAGAGTAAGTTAGGGAAACAGAAAAAGCATTACTGAAAAGCCACTAAAGTTAACGTATCGTAGGAATAAATACAGTTAAAACTATAGCCACTATAAATTCAAGGTAGATTTCATGTTAACTGTCTCCCTAAGAAGCAATGTAATCTTCTTCATTAGCATAACAAAAAGGACAGGATTCCTGCTCCCAAAATGGCTTAGAACCAGCTTTCTACAACCTGTATCTTCTGTTTTTAAAAAAAAAATAAGATGAACTGATGCAGTAGCTGCTATAGCAAACTATAGGTCATAGGACTTCGAGAAGAATACTAAGGTTCAAGGACCTCCAGCCTGTTATGATAAGGAAAAATAGATTAAGAAAGCATATGCAATAGTTCAAAGGCTTTAAGCTATTATCAGAAAAAACATGAGTCTGTCAAACATCAAAAACTCCCCACGAGATTACAGCCAGGTCAGTGCTTCCAAAGGGTCTTGAAGTGCTACCAAAACGTTCATGCTCTTTCTCTCCCCTTATATATGTCATACCATTTCCACCCCCCATACATCCTTGCACTACAATCTGACAATCGATTTTATTTTTTTTTAACTATTGTTCTCAACAGAAAGCACACAGGCCAGGATAAGTTATCTTTTGAAATTTTTGTTTTGAGATGAGAGAAACAGATAAAGCCCACACTTCTCTTCATAAGTTTCCTCATGTAGAATACCTTGATATCTACGAAAAATATAATGAAAAAGCAATCGTTGAAGAGGATTCAATAACTAGAGACTTCCTCATTTGGCCTATACTACAGAATTATCTCAGAAACTTAAGTGCCAAACCAGTTAGTTGAGTAATCCTGAACGGTATGAAGCCTTGACTTGAAACAAACATTCTCTCCCCGTTTTGCTGGCAGAAATAGAGGACTTCACCAAGGTTAGTCAAATCGCAGCATTTTTCAGTTAATGCTTCAAAATATAAGCTTTTGTTCCTCCTCTACTATAGGAAGTCATTTGCCTGCTCCTCTGTTTCCCACGATGTTACTGAAAAAAAAACCCACAAAACAACCCACTCTAACTGAAAATGAAGTATTTAAAAAAACCTTTTTAGCAGTAAGTATGCACTTAATTATTTTGAACTAACAACCGACTTCTAGAAATTACCAATTTGGACAGAAAGAAGCGCTTCTATGTATGCTCCTCTTTAAATGACAAAAAAAAGGAAAAAAATAAAAAAGAAAAAAAAAGACACAGCATTTCCTTTCTCTCTACTTAGTGAAGTATCTTGGCATCTCGAGGACACCAGTGTTTTATCCTTAAAGAATATTTAATAGATTTCCATGGGATCAATTCCTGTAAAACCTAAGCATTGAATCAAACGCCTCAGAAGTCACTGCCACTACATTTCTGGTAGTCCGCAAGTCACCGCCGCCAGGGTCAGGGCTCGCCCTGCTCCTCCGTTCCCTGCCCCGATAGATGTGGAGGGACAACGGGACACTCACACACACACAACCAGTTTTTCACTCTATGCCCGAGAGCACAACGCTGTCCCCACCGTTACCAGTCCGATCACTGCTGCTTCTTTCCAGGCTTTCTGAGGATTAGCCGGAGGCTTTGTCCCGATCCAAGCGACCTCCTGGCAGCGAGTCCCGTCCAGGTGCCTCGGGGGCTGCGGAGCCCCGCGGGCGGCGGCGGGGGGAGCGGTCCGCCGGAGGCCGGACCCGCAACGACCAGCGGTCCGGAACGCTTCCAGTAAGCAGGACGTTCTCAGGAGAGCCCGAGGTATGGCCGTGATCAGCCGTACCGCAGTCGGCGCCGACGCGCACCTTCGCACCAGCCTGCCCTAAAGAAGAGCAGTTCGCAATTAACTGAACTAAGGGTGACTCAACCGGAGCCCTCTAAGCGCGCCTTATCGCTCGCTCGCCCGGGCCGCGAAAGTACGGACCTGGTTCTGTTTTCACCCTGGCAAACGAGACCGACCGCCTCCCGGGCGCCGCTCACCTGGCAAGCGCGGCCCCGGCGGGCGCGGGGCGGGGAGGGTGGCGGTGGCGCCGGGCCGGCCCCCGCAGCCCCCCGCCGTGCCCCGCCGCCGCTCCGGCAGGCAGCGCGGCGGCCGCAGGCACTCTCGGCGGCCCGCCGGCCCCAGCCGTGATTTACGGCGCTCCGACCCCACCCCTCCGCGGGCTCGTCAGGCCAGGTCTCGCCGAACCCCGGCGCACCAGCCGTTCACAGGCGGTGACCTCTCCTTGCCCTTTTCCACGGATTTAAGAACTCGATTTCCCTAATTTCGTCTCCCAAATTAGCACTGCAGCAAAAATTAAGAGGTTCCCAAAATCCACCCTGTTCAGGGACAATTCAGGGTCTTTACACACACAACTGACTTACACGAGCAGACTTCCTGCTCATCCCACCATGTTACGTGAAGTCATCTGTGCAACAGGTTGGTGGTATAAAATGCATTTTCTAAAACAAACTGTCAAATAGCTGTAAAGGATCGAGAGCTATCGACAGAACAGACGGCTAGTTAACCTTCTTTTGTAAAGTATACCCTTTAAAACAATCAGTAACTATAGACAGACAACATTTTAGATAGAGCACATTTCCTCAGGCACCTTCAGCAGTACCACTGATTCAAAGGGCTTTTGCTTAAATAGGAATCAAGAAGCACTCAGTTGACTTTTAAAGCACTGTCTAGATCAAATTTTTCTCTTTAACGCTGTGTTTGTCTCTTTCCTGTTGGCTCAGCCTTTCAGGCTGCCTGGCCAACATTTCTCTAGTTTTGCTGCAGTTATTCCAAGTTGTCCAAAACAATTTTGATAACACTGTTCTTTCCCTCTTGTCAGCATTCATAAGCCAACATTCTGCAACCCTCTTCACAACTGTCCTATCGGCATTAGCTTCCCAGAGGCAAATATTTCTCTGCCTAACTAAACATTGAATTGAATTTGACATAAAATATTTGATCCCTACTAGTTGCGTGGTTCTTCTGTTTTGGGAGATCGTCTTCATGCGCTATTTTCATTTCACTCTAATGTTCAATCCTTTCACTCTCTTTCTCCATTTTTACCAGGACTAGCTTTCATAACCTTCTGCTGCTGTATCTACTTCAGAGCCAGACGACATGATGTTGCTGAAGTTGTGGTCCTAAACTATCTAAATAATAAATGTCATTAAGGAGCAGATTATTCATCTTCCAGGACCTCTGTTGTATTATCAAACCAATCATCAAAGAGAAATGAAATGCCAGTATTCTCTCTCAAACAGGCTACACCTAGTGACAACAGTGGGATTAAAATTCCACGTGGTGACTCACCATAGTAACATTT
Organism: Alca torda; assembly: GCA_008658365.1. Lineage (NCBI taxonomy): Eukaryota > Metazoa > Chordata > Aves > Charadriiformes > Alcidae > Alca > Alca torda. The sequence goes on along the minus strand of CM018087.1, from coordinate 16,037,552 downwards.
CTGGGTACTGGGTAGAACTAGGACATCTGCCTCTTTGTAGTTTGGGCTTTTATGCATTGTCCAGAACACTGAATTTTGCAATCTGAGCTAAATTGCCTCACAGCAAAATGAATTTTTAAAAAAATTAAGCAATTCAAGACAGAAAGCACTGGACCTTCCTTTCAAGTGTAGCTACATCTTAAGAAACATGTAGTTCATCAAGACAAGATTCTTTAGCCATCATGTATGTTGCAGAAATAGGAGAGGAAAGTTCTTGGGAAAGTCTAGGAATTCTCCTAAATATGAGTAGAAACTTTGCATATGAAAGCTCATGTAAGATGAAGTTTAGTATAAAATAAGAGAGAAAAAAATTAAAGGCAGAAAGCGCTCAAATATGCAGTAAGGGAAGAAGAGGAGTCAGAAGATTAGAAAATGAAGATTATCTAATATACCAAGGTAAAGGAAGCTCACAGTGGCATTTCTGACTGCTGCTCCCCTTCCCATAGCAACCCCACTTTGGTTCCTTAGGGCAGTCATGAGCAGGAGCATTATCACTGTCGGTATTGCCACACACCTTTTACAGTAACAACTTCCAAAACAGGAAAGTTGAGGTAAATGCAAAAGACAACAGTTTCCCAAAGGATTCATTCACTGGTGCTAGGACGTACATTGCCACTTGTGGCATGCTGATGGACGCAGACTTCTACACATACGTAACTTTCTCCCCTGAAATTATAGGAAATTATAACATCATACTGAAACTGAACAGAACCTTGAAGTTAAGAACAAAATTCAAACCAATTTCCTATAAAATCAGGCCTAAACACACAACAAAAAGTCACTCAAATCTTTTTTTAATTAAGTTTTTCCCCAAATGCAATGACATTTGAGCTACTGATGAACTAGGAAAGCTAGCAGGTCTTGAATAGGCTCACGGCACTCTGCTTTTGTCATTGCCAGTTGTGCAAAACCAGGTATTCAGGACAGAGAGGTACTAGAAATGCTTCAGGCACAGTGACAGATTCCAGGATTTCACTGCCACAAGTAACAATCTATAGCGAATTCCCGTGGGATATTTCAGGCATGGTCTTTCTTCAAAATATACCTGGAGGAGGAAGAGGAGGACAAAGAGAAAGGAACAAAAAAACAAGAGACTGTTATTCCATCTTGGGCACCAAAATGTCCCACTAATATGTCCTGTGCAAGAAAAATGGAATTATGGTGAGAATAAAGAAAGAGGCGTTGAGATACCTGGATTACATTTTCAGTTCTAGTCTTCTGAGCCACTTACTTCCTCTATGACCTATACTTATATTTTTGTAACATACATCGGAGTGGTAGACATTTTTACTGGGAAAGCCTGTACAGTACGTTATCAGCTTATTAAGTGGAAGATGCTACAGGAAGTGCACGCTTATTTTCCTCATTGCATAAAGGAAAACGTCTTGCTTCTCTATCTAAATCACATATTCCATGGTTCAGGTAAAAACATCTACAAGTATGCCAAAAACTCAGAGCAGTTAGCACGTAAGATGGTCTCCATTGGCTGATTCTAAAAACTCAGGAAATTTTCAGGCACTGTAATTACATAGGAAGTAATGTCATGCTTCATTGTCATGTTTTATGAATAAGAACTAGAAAAGGAGAAGTAATTTCCTTAGTTACATGACTGGGTGCTAAGTAATGGAACTGGTAGCTGGGCAGCCCTGCATGAACTGTGATTACTTTTGCATGAGTCATTACATCCTTTCCTTAGGAGTTTTTTGTGTGTCTTCAGACAAAACTGAAAATTGGTCTTTGTCTTCACGTATGACAATTTACACAATCCATCCTTGTACATACTTGATGCAAAGCTGTTAAAGAGAATTTGCATGCAACCTGTAAAAGTGAAGAATATGCAGGACTGCCTACACTACCTACTTTAAATTAAGTGAGATTAGATTCCTTGTTGCAAAATTTTTGTTGCTTTCATACTTTATATCTGCTTTGTAAATGGGTTTACTGAGACATGGGATTAAGTCTGGAAGCACCAATGTGCTGAAACAAGCACAGCACTTCTGTCAAGCCCTCCCCATCAGTATTCCATGGTGACCTGCCATACCCCTTAACCATCTGTTTCTCTATATGGCATCATGCTGTCTGTGTATCACCTTGCCACAGAAATGTTAGCGGTGAAGCACTGTCCTTTGCAACAGCAGCCTAGGGGAGGCTGAGAAACCAGCCCAGTGCTGGCCACACATCACACGCTGCTGTGACCTTCTAAGGTCACCCTTGACTTCTGCTTTCTGAAGGCAGGGAGTATGTACAGGTGCATCTTTCCATGTAGTGCAAAGACACCTATACAAGCAGCTATCTGAACAGATGAGTGAGGAGGAACAGTAACTGGGACATAGGTCCCAAGACCTGTGATGCTGTAGCTTGCATACCTTAATTGTGCCAAGAGTTGGGTACTTGCCAGCTCTTGAGAGACCCCATTTTCAAAATGTGCCTGCCTTGTGCTAACAAAAGAGATGATGGCACAAACCAAGATGATTCATTGGAACTTTTCAGTTTGACCTTAAACATCACAATTCCAGTCTTCCTAAAATAACAGGGAGAAAATACATCTACTCTAAAAGCACTGCTGTGTGGCTGCAATGATAAAATGCAGAAGTAACTACACAAGATGAGGACATGGTATGCATGGATTGCTCACACAGCAGTTCTTGTAGATTTCCTGATAAACAAAAGTCAAAGCAAGTTTCTACTGTAGACTTGTCTTAGAAGAGAAAGGACCCAAACAAATAAAATGCTGCATTCCCTTAACTCCCACAGATGCCACATAGAAAAAATAATGATCAGCATAACTGTTAGCTAGGAAATCAAGTTTATTTGCTGGTAATTTTCAAATTAATCAAAGACATATCCAGCCAAATTAGAATGACAATACAAAGTGAAGAATGCTCCAGTACTTGAAATCTGACAATATTTTGTTTGAAAACTATAAGTTACAGCAACTGTGGTTTCTAAGGTGTCCCCAGGCTGCCAACTAAAACAGACAAGTTTAAGTCAGCAGCTATCCAGCCCTCAATAATAAAGCTACCAGTCTTGCTATTTGGTCTGTCTTAGATCTGGAGACACGAGGTCTTACAGAAACTCCCAAAGAGCTATCTGTTATGACTCAGAGTCAAGAAACCTTGGGATCCCTAGCCTCAAGAGAAGTTTGCAAGCAAGAATGTCCCATAGCTGATGATCCTGGAGGGGAGTTTGAGGAGTTATATAAATCTTAGCTCATTCAGTGACAAGCTGGAGCATGGACATGCTCTGGCTTGCTGGAGCTTCTGACTACAGCACATTTAATTTTTGCAAACCTAGAAGAGTACAAATACATATAACACCAGATGTCTGATCTTCATTTACTACTGGCTAAAAACTTTGCTTGTGAGAAATCAGTATTTTTCCATAGGAATTGGTTTAGTGTTAAACTCCTCTAATCTGCAGCTCACTATTACAAGTCTTAAGTCAAAAAGAAACCAAAACTTTTGGAAGGATTTGGAAAAAAAATTTTCACTGTAGCTATCACAAGTTCTCAGCGCTACAGAATTCCATGTATTTTGAGTCAGCTAGTATCAGCCACTGCTAGAACCAAAAAACCTAAGTACAGCCCTTGTCAAATAGAATACAAGAAAACTGAGTATCATCTTTAACAAAAAACAATTAGTAGTTAAAAAAATCAGTAAAAATAAATTATTGCACATATTCTGTGACAATAACATGTTGTGTTCCTCTCACTCCGCCTTCAATTTGGTATTGAAAATCATGTCAAACAGCTTGTGCTGGCATAGATTAGACAGACCTATTTCACAAGTTTGAAATACGTGGGTAAAACTGCACTAAACCCAGTTTCCTTTTATTGACTAATTTTGGTAAATTACATATTAAACTGGAAGACAATACCAGAAAGAAGCTGGATAAGGTTTTATGGGTTCCTCTTTACCCTTTTTACCCCTCCTACTCTTTATTTTCCTCTCTTTGCTTCTAGCAGTGGAAGAACTGTTACTATGGAGCTAAGATTTCCTTGTAAACTTCTGTTTTTCCATGTTTCTGTAAAAAGTCTCAAATACAAGAGAATTAACAGCCTCTCTGTGCATGTGACAGATGCTAAGGACTTTTTCATTTAGAACGTAACTGATGTGGAGAGAAGGATAAACAGAAAGCCAGAAAGCAGCAATAAACAAATTTGGAACTTTTAACAGATGAAATGGTATAGTCAGAGGTGTATGTTACTTTGTAACAGCATCTACAATTCTGGCATCCTCAAACAGAAATGCCAAAAACCTTCAAATCCATGTGTCTGTCAGTGAGAGCAAAACAGACCACATGGGTAGCAATACCACCTCTAACTCTTACGCAGATGAAAGGGTTCAATGCAGCCTCCTCTCCATCTACAGGCAAAGCTACCAGAATACTTTAGCACTGGTCTGGAATCTGCCAGGTTGACACTACATACCACTGCTCCAAAGCACTCTGGTTGTGTTTGTAACATTTCAAAGAGAAGCAACAAAACTGGAGTGAGTAAAAGGGCTTTATCTGAGAGTGTCAAAGGCAAGATATCTGGGTTTGACAAGGCAAAACCAGTTCTTGCTTTTTGTTAATTATTTTGGCCATCTAATAAAAATACACAAGGGAGTGCCTCAGTTATTTTTCACCTTCTTTGAAGATGGACTTTGTCTCTATTTATATTGTCACAAGCAAGGATGCGTACTGCTTGCTCATCTTCCTTCTTAATAGCACACATCTTATGTCTTCTATATAATGAATGACAAGCAGAAGACCCACATGTCAAGAAAGCACTTCATACTTAACTTTAAACTACTACAGCAGGGCAAGAAATACAACATATGCAGAAACAGTTATTTAAGAATTTAAATGCAAAATCTCCTTTCCCAACCAAAAGCTGGCAGTCATGGAATATTAATTACATTTAATCTAATTCAGGTTTTGCATATTATTTTATATTCACTCACAATAAATTACATCAATGCATATATTTTATTTAAATCCATTAAGGCTGGCCTTCTCTGTAGGACAAATAAAATTTTAAGAGATCCAAATATATATCCTATTAAAACTGTAATCTCTCTGTACAAGAAAATCCATACAAGACAAAAAGGAAAGATCCTTTATACCTTTAGCGTCTCAAAGCAAAATAATATATTAACGAAATCACATTAAGCCATAAAATGCTATTAATCAGAATTCAGCTCAGTAAAAGAAAATACTAGAAAAACAAAGTTCTAGCTCTTAGAACACCTCAGAAAAACCCTTCTTGTCACTTAGCTTTCTATGTATCTTTCCACTCATAACTCAATGAATGATGTACAGAAAAGTACATAACAAATACTTATAAGTGTACACAAACATTTTAATAGTCAAACGATACAAAGCTTTCCAAAATAATTCTGTATTTAAATTCATGATTATAAAGGAACCAAGAAATGTCTTCCATATCTGGCAATATCCAAGGTATTTTTTTATTATATAAAAATTGACATTTGTATTTATATATTTACATCACCCTCTCTATAGGTTAACATTTCTACTGCACTGAAGGAGCCAGGCACATCATGATGGGATTCCTCAACACATCTGAAACATGATTTATTCTTTTACTATAGGTCATAAGAAATAGTAATAAATCCACACTCCTAAAAACTGCAGCACGATATGGTAACACGATTAAATATCACTCTGTCCCAGTCCCACATAGCATCAAACCTTACTTTAGTTGTATTAGAGAACACTGAAAACCACAGTTCCTTCCTGGAGCACTACTCCATAAGTACTGGGCTATAGCTTTCAGGATGTCTGTGTTGAACTGCTGATTGTTACAGGACAGAGTGCTATGCCTCATGTACTGGGAAGAAAGACCTTTTTGTGTAATACAAGAATCAGATTACACCTAATTTGTCATCAGTTTCTCTCAAACCAGAAGAAGTTACTTCTAGAAGAGGGTATGTTATTTCCTGGCTTCTTTGCAATGCCAAACAAACATGTCCAAGACTACAAAAAGGTGCTAGAGAGCTGCTGAGAACATTCCTATAAGTACAGACAGAAGCACAGCCCATATTTTGCTTTACTTAGGAGTGGTTTAGTACCCAAATCTTGAATGCATCTTGATTCCATACTGGGACAAGCCCAGGCAAGCTGCAGGCCCCACCCTCTGACTCTACAATTTCCCTGGAACAGAAAACCAAAGGAGAAAACCAAACATCTCAAAGGAGTCACAGCATGCTATAAATACATGAATGGATACTTGTCTAGATGGCAGGACACCAAGATCCAGAACGTGCTGCAGTGCGCATCAAAAGGCAAGATACTGGCAAACGCATTGTAGAAAGAGTATTTATGGCTCTTCACATTCATACCTTTTCAAAACTTCATTTTTGTTAGATTAAACATTTAGAGGCTGAGAAAGTATTCTGGGAAGGCATCACTATGGGTTGAGGTGCTCTGTCATGCTTCACTTGACATCTGCTTTGTCACTATCTGATACAAGATTCTGGACTTGAGCAACTATCAGTGTGACTCAGTACACAGCCATGTGGTCTTCTGTTCATGGAACACTGGTAGCAAGTATGTTCAGAACTAGTAACAGTTTTGCACTTAGGAAGAAAGTTTGCATAAATTGGAAATATTTTTCCACATGTGTACTTTGATTGGCAAGGAAGTGAAATATAGTGATAAGCCCTAAGCAAATATTTGAGATCATCAGGATTTAGAGAAAAGGAAACAAACGCTTTCTTGAAATTTTGAAGGCTGCACTCAGAAGGCCAACTGCAGTTGTAGCTTTTAGGCCTAATTTCATTCAACCAGCTGTCAGCACTTGCCAAGTAACCTGCCAGGATCCCAGCCATCCTGGGATATCTCTGCAATCAACAAAAAAATATAGACACCTACATAAGGTAATTCAGATTGAAAGTGCATTGAATTATCAGCTCAATTCATCTGTCTCTTTCTAATACCCAGAGGGAGAATAGGGTGGCTTGCCTCCCAATAGAACATCTTCAGCTGTGGCTTCCCTTCAGGCAGCAGGGCCTCACTTCTGCTGTCTCTTCCTTGGCCATTCATACTCTACAAGTGTTTGCCCAGCTGAACAGTGAACTGGCATGGGGACTTCGCCTGGGTGAATATGAGGGGGGAAAAAAGTTGTTTTTCAGCCAGATGAATTTCCCAATGGGTTCACCACGCAGCTGCAGGATAGTTCTACTGACAACAAAAGGAACAAGAGAGAGATGGGAAAAAGCAGCTAAAGGAAAGCTGAAGAGGGCACAGACTGCTTAGGCTGGCATTTTAGAACCCCAGCTTCAATTAAGGTCAAGAGTCAGCAGCACAGCAGCCTTTCAGTTTTCTAATACAGACCAAAAATATCAGAGCCCCATTATTCAAAGCACTGATCCACTATAGAATTCATTCTGCTGGACTGAAGTGGTTTAACAATTTTGAATAGTTATTTTTCTACTGATTAGCTAATGCTACTCATGTCAAACCAGGTATTCTAATCACTTCCCTACCATTGGCTGGCATAAAGACAGTGTAAAAGCATAAAGGTAGTGAACTTTGTATTGTGTACTCTGCCTAATTCAACAGATATGTGATCATGTGCACATATTTGATCCAGGTCAAATGTGTTGCTGGGCTTTATGTCAATGAACAGATCTTGGGCTGTGTTTCTGCAGTAATTAATAATAGTTAGAGTCAGATGGGATGAATCCCAATCTTAATGTACCGAGACACTTTCTGTTCAAAGTAGTTTAAGAACCAGTTAACATTTAAGAAAATTGAAAATATTTTGACAAAATTTTCCAAAACTTAACTTCACTGTACAAAGAAATGCTTAGTCCTATAAAATTAACCTTGTGAAAATGCTTACACATTGAAGTGACTTATCACATCAAGCACTGTCTGGAAACTGTTGAACCAGCAACAAATACAATGCTGCTGTTTAAAGCTCAAAATAACAGCAAACAGCATTATATAGCCTTTGCTTTGTACTGGTAAGTACATTAGTAGGACATTAGTATTTATTTAATAGAATGGAAGATTTAAAAAAAAAAAAAAGGTTTTTTCTCATGTCTGACTTCAATACAGTTCAGTGCTGGAAAACAAGCATTTCAGTGTAACTGATTAGGTGCTTTGCCCCTAGACACAGCACTCTGTCAAAGACAGACACAAAACAAAACCATGTCATAATAGGCTGGAGACTAGATAACAACCATTAGTCCCGACCGTGAAAACAAAACAGTCTGCACTCATGTATGACTGACTGAACTGATCTGTTTTGCAGACTTCCCAGAATTTTTAATACAATGTATTATCCAGGATGTAAATATCCTGGTGTAAACAGAACAACTCAGAGATCAATTTGGCTCTATTTCTTCAAGCACATAATTCAATTATACACTTAATCGTTTTCATTAGCCAAAACCAGACAGTGAACAAAAACATTGCTCACCAAGATAAATGCCCATAAAAATATGAACCACCACTACTTTTACAAGAACTTAACTTAAAGAATTCTAGCACTTAACTACCAAAAAAAAGAGAAACAAATGGCATCATGCTGTCACCTTGGAAGACATATGCCTGGAGGTCAGGCATACACTCCAGTTTGAAGATTAAATGTTTGACTCAAATTCAAATTCACTGCAATCACCAGCAGTATGGCAAAATTAGATTTAGCTCAACTTATCTGAAGCTGATCACAAGTTGTTGCTACATTAATAGAATTTGGAACATGCCAGTGAGTTGATTGAAGTGTTACATAACTATCTGTAAATCAATTCACCATGTGAATGACAGTTTGAACAGTCCTTTCCTCTGAAAAAAATGCTACACTGTAGCAACTGTAATATATTCCTTACTCCAGTACCTGAAAAGGTTACAAAATGCAGTCCCAAAGCCACATGAAAATAGATTCTAATTGAAATACATCTAGTTTCACCGCAGTAATCAACTTGAGTAATTTCCTTATCTGTTCACAGTAGCAGTTACAAAAATGTCTTATTTATATTAATATTTTAAGAAAGTTAAACCAATGAACTGTAGAAGTTATGTAACTGTTAAACCAATTTTGAACTCCTCAGAAAACACCGAGAAAATATACTGATCTACTTGTACACAACCAGTTCTAGTTTCTTCTGAAAAGTTGAAGTAGCTAAACACATTTTATGAATATTCAATTTCTATACATGCTCCAAAAGCCTTTTTATTTTGATCAAGAGAGGGTAAAGCAGGAATGTTAGACAAGTAAATCATTGCTTCACATTAAATTTGTAAAAGCATTAGGCAGTGATCTTTAGAATTATTGGGCGGACTGCATAAATCTTGTTATCTTCTTGACTATTTTCAAAATATCCTGTACAGTAAGTCATAGTTGAATAACATCTCACTATATCCTTCCACTCAGAATAGAATGTCTTACAGGGCTTGTTCCAGCTCTCATGAACTTGAGTTGAATTTTGATACTGAACTGATAAAAGCAACAAAAGATGTAGCGATCAAGTCTTAATTCATAGCAGAGTCTCAAATGGAAAATGAGAGTCAGGACTGCCTGTGTAAGCACTCTTCCTCTCTCCTCACTAGGGATGAGGTGGCATGTACACAAAATAGCTTGGTTTAGACCTTTTGATACGATCTTTCAAAGTGAGGAAGACATTTGTGACACAGCCTTCCGTCAATTATGGTCTGTTAACATTACTGTATCTTGTTAAGCAGAAGACTGCGAAAGCACTAGAAAGTGAAATGAAAGTAGAGCCTTTTCTAAATGACAACTTTGAAAAAAAAAATACAGGTTACATTATTTTTTAAAACCCTGCCAAAAGATTAATGTTTAGCTATTCTTCTTATTGTCTGTGTAAAGTACCCCTGTGTCTGTATTCAGAGCAGTATCCTAGGCTGAATCAGGTATTAGTTTATCACCTCTTTGTGACAGGAAAGCTCAGGTTGCCTTAACTCATTCTCTTAGTCTTCAGGAGACAACATGAAAACCTTACCTCTCTTTTTTTCTACCTCCTGAAACAGCAGGATGTTGGAAATGATGTGTGTTCGGTGGACTTGATTTTCAATTCCCATTTTTGTAAGATCAACTTCTGTAAGATGGAGTAAGTCCTGTAGCAAATGCCAGAGTAAGGAACATACTATACCTATTAGTCCAGGAGACTTCAAATTTCTTTCAGATAGGTTTGCTGTTTCTGATACCACAAGCTATGTAACAGCAAAAGTAAGTATATTTATGTGTTATATGAAGCCCCTTTGTCATTATAAGGTATAACATTGAAGGGATGAAGAATTTTTCTTTTAAAATGAATTCATTGTCTCTAAATTTTTTCTCAAAACAACTGGTCAGGATATCTGGAGAGTTTCTAAAAGCTATGACTCCTTTCAATAAAAAAAAAAAAAACCCAAGAAACAAACCCAAAAGTTCCAATATGCCAATTGTCCTTAAGCTAACGAAGGAAGATAAATCTCAGAGTGAACTGAGGGGCATAATAATATTGGAAAGGAGGGTTTTGGATGATCAAGAGGATATTTACTGTAATTAGTAGATAACGCGGGTTGTGACACTGTTAATTAAACCTGAACCTTTCTCTCCACAAAATTGTTACTTTTTTTTTTTTTCAAAATAAGCTGCTGAATAAATCAAGGCATTATTTATAAGTCAGTACAAAATTTCAGTTTTATGTTGATTTATAAGTATGTACAAAATTTCATTTGATGATGACATCTTTCAGAGCAAAAAGAAAACACATCCAAAGCAGAAAATTTATGATCAAATGTATTTCTTTTCATTTTTACTGTTCTGTATTTTCACTGTAAACAAGATAAAGAGAAATCCGTAGGATGCTCCCCGTTTTGTTAATGGAGATTTGACAAGTCAGGCCTAGGATGCTAAAATAGAAAAATCACGTTGTTTCCCTGGGTAAATAAGAAAATTGACAGAAAATTTCTACTCTAAGTGAGCTACCGTTTTTGAAGTTATTTCAAAATCTTTCTTTCAAACTAAAACCACTGCAAAAGCATGACATTCTTTGATTTACACTGAGTAGTCCTCTAATTGAGGAAAGCCTCATTTTTTTTATGTCACTAGCTATAACTGTTTCAAAAGCTGTTTGGGAAATTTAGCCATGCCTGAAAGTGCCTCTCAAATGATACCTCATATGTATCTAATGACATGAGAGAAGGGTGTTGAATAAATTATTACTCTTTATTCTAGGTTTACCTAAATGCAAAAATTAGTACTAATGATGAATTCAGATTTCAGCAGAAAGGATTTTTCAGCTTTGGCGATACGGACAGAGGCTCCCTCTGCTTCTCTCAAAAAACCCCAACACGCTCCCCCTCAAACGCCAAAATCATCCTCCAAGAAAAAACACATACAAAGAAGTACAAATGCACTAATAAATGCTCTTCAAACTTTAGCAAATAACTTGTAAGGAGGAACACAAAAAGGGTTCGTGTTAACTCCAGTACTGAACAGCATATGCTCAGGGTAACAAAGTGGGAGCTTTTATAGACACATTATTTTTTTTTTTAAAGTTGCTTTAAAGAATTTGTTGCATTTTGCAGCTGACAACACTAATATGTGGAAATTTTATTTGTCAGGGGGAACAGTCTCCTGCCTTGAAGTTTTCTTTCTTCATTCAAGATCATAAGTGCTTTCTGGTCTGGCTTAAGAACTGGCTAGAGCAGTTGACTGAAACCCAAGAACTCTGTCTTCTACTGCCATGAATTTACTACTTAGCTAAGAACAATTTAACTCGAGAAACTGCACCACTGTCCTCCTCAGCAAAATGGATATAATCATACCTTCTACTGCAGAGATAAAAAACCCAGTGTAAATAGTTATTAGTAATTATTAGTAATTTAAAAGTAGAAGACATCAAAGGCAATTACTTAGACTTTCAAGAACTTAGAAGCTTGGTTCAAGAAGGTTCTTAAGCATATGCCTAGTATTAAGCAGGTTAGCAAGTACGTGAAGTCAGGAAAGTCAGGCATTTTCTCAAATTAAAGTTTTGTTTCAGGAAAATATCCAGTTTGGCTGAGGAACTAAGACATCATATAATGCTTGTAATCTACAGATATTGCAGAACTGAAATTCTGACTCACGGCCCTGAACTTAAAAAAAGTCCATTGTAACCAGAATGATGTACTAAGCCTATTTTAAAGTTTTGCACTTCAGCAAAACCTTTTTACAGGCAGCTTTCAGGCTTGGTAAGCTGTAAATTCTCTTTGTTGAAGGTTTTTTTGTTTGTTTGTTTGTTTGTTGACTGTCAAAACAGCTCTCCCATGGTTCTATAGTCTGTCTTCTGTGTCACAATGGTAGCGTGAATCACATTTTTCAACGTGCTTTTAAGTCTCACTGTGTCCATTTGGGAAAGTAAAAAATACTGTTCTTTTCCCACTTGCAACAAATTCTACTTATATTTAAAATCCTTTTATTTTTATTTTACTTAGTTTATGAGATTACCATGACACTCACTGAGAACTCTGGTATACAAGCAGCACAGACGTGACACATAAGAAAATTTTAAATAAACTTTGGTGCCACTTCATGAAACTTTGATGAGTGCCAAGAAAAAGAAGAAAGTACAAAAATTGTTTAAAAGTCAATCCAAGGATATTTTGAGTTGATGAGAATATTCAGTTCTATTTTTTACATTTATTTCCTGAGTTAGGAATACAGGGAGACAGAATTAAAACACATCAAAGAAGCATTTAATTAATGATATAATATGTTAAGAGTCTGTAAGTTCGTACATGGATGATAAGAACTGAAAATGCAAACTGGACAATAAAAAGGAAATTTTGATCAAGTAAGACCTGTGGGAAAGGACTTCCTAAAAATTTCTAAATACATTTCTAGGGATTTTCAAGATGACTGACAAAGGGTCCTTCTGTAACGTGATATTTGCACAATAAAGAGATTATTCTTAAGCCACATAGTATCCACTTACCTATAAACAACTTCATATAACAATTGGCACATAAGCTTATATTTTATCTAATTCTAAATTTTACGAAATACACTTATTTGTTAACTTTTGCAGAAGAAAAATTATCTATGTGTTCTTGCTCTGATGGACATGCCCATCTGTTACAGTCTGAGACAGTCAAGAGTAATGTAGGAGAAGCAGCATTAGAAACAGCAAAACGTTCATTTTATCTAGCTCACCAGTAAATGACTCTATTTCTCTGTGAGTTTTAGTACACAGTTAAAAAACACAGTGGTTTTATTTTCCCATTTCCTAAGACAAAAGCAAACCACCAGCTTTTGGGTTTTTTGCTCCAACATCATTATCATGGAACATTAATCACTTGCATTATCACCTTGCTTGACATTTTCTCAAGAATTTTATTGAAAAAGCCAAATTCTTACCTCCATGCCATTATATTGTTCAAAGAGTGTGCAATATTCTGCAAGACCAAGCTGAGTCAGCCAGTTAGAAATGGGTAGATACTTCATTATCTATTCCCTCAACTCACAATGCCTTTGACTCTGAAAAACAGAACCAAAACCCAATTACAAATGCTATTGCTTAGGAACATTAAACAACTGAACAACTCCAAAAGCACTTAATAGCATGGAAGTTCTACTATCATGGCCAAAGAGATTAATACTTTCTTGGCCACTTGGTAATAGGTATTTAGCTATGCTTTAGAATTATTACATTTAATTCATTGTAATCCTTGTAACAGACAGGTAAAGTTGAAGACTATATTTTGTTTAGTTCTCACAGCTGAATTAATCTTTTAGAAGATGAATCAACAGTCTTTCAATACTGTAGTATCAATTAAAAAATACTCAGCCTTTGTATTCAAAGAGAATGTTCCTCAATATGCTCATTCAGTGACAATGACATTCTTCTTACATGTGTAACACTTACGACAAAATGTACAAAATGAAGAGGAATAGCAAAAGGAACAGTGTTATTTGTAGGAATATGAAGGAAGTGAATGAAACTGCATGTTCTGTAAGACAGTCAAAATGAAAAAGGTTCTGTGGGTGGATGTTTGTTCAAGATGTGAACGCAGCTAAAGTCAACCTGTTACAGAGTATTTCTATGACAAAAGCAACTGGGAGATTGTTACAGTTTGGTCTCCATCATGATGTCATCTGAATTCAAGTTATCTGTAAATAAAAATACTTTTTGTTACTTTTTTTCCAGTTGCTAAAATAAAATAAAAGATAGACAGTAAGATGGACACATGATAGTCACAGGAAGACAAAAGACAGACACATAAGATATTCTCCCAACATCACTGCTCTAAGCAAGCAGTTATGCAAGATCTACATAAACAAATACTTAAGCTTCCAAAGAATTGCTGAGTTTGTGAAGAGGTTTCTATTTGCAAGTCAGAGCATATACTAAATAAATTCAAGGATCCCCAATTCTAAACTTGTGACCTGAATGCTTCGTATCAGAGCACTGACTCCAGAAGCAGGAAACGCTCATGTTCAGACATGTAGTGTCTTTAATCATAGATTTTTGATCCCTTTTTTTTTTTTTAATTTGAAGATTTGCCTCTCATCTATACTTCAGGAAAAGTACTTGCTCATTAGCTCTGTATAAACCAACTGGAATTATGATTTTCCGGCCACAAACCACTTGTTCCAACACATCTGTCTACTCTGAACATGTGACAAGAAGCTGCCCAAAGGCTGACATGTTACGGTCAGCAAAGAGCCAATGCTGCTTTCTGTCAGACAGAGAAACCTGTTCAGCATTTTTATGATTCTTGGAGCACTAGAAGAGTATTGAAGTTTTTATTTTTCTTTTTTTCTTTTTTTAAATACAATACATTCCTGGAAATATTCTTAAAGCATTTAAATCAGAACAAGTACCATTAGTAAGACACACAGTGTTTTGCAAGCCAGTATGAATATTGCCTCCACGGTCAACCTTGGAAAAAAGTCAAAATGGTTACACTTCAGAGACACATACACCATTACACTGTGGATGCTGCAATCTTTGAATTTGTCACTTCACGATCTATTAAAGAACAAACCTGCTAATTTGTAAAACACATTGTGAAATCCCTCTATCCTCTGTCAGAATAGTCCACTATATTACTTGCCTTATGACAGGTTTTGTATTATTGTGAAAACATTGCAGGCTATGGATGACAAGCATACGTCTGAAGAATGGTGGTATTACAGTAACTAAAAGCACCTTGTGGAGTAACAACAATCAGAACATTTCAACACTTAGTGGACACACCACAAAAGAATTTCTTTGAGGAATGTCAAAGCCACAGAGAACATTCTTACGTGAGGCGAGGACAAGCTCAGCCACTGAAATATTTAATTTATTGGCTTGCCTTAAACAGGTACTTTCAGATTGCAAGATGGTCAGCACGAAAGGCATAAGATTTTCAGAGAGATAAAAGGAAAACACAACTAGTTGGTTAGGACATTAGTAAAACTGTGGACAAATAGCTCTTTTCTGGTTCATACACTTTAATTCAGTCACAGACTTTAATTTTGTTGTCAAAAAGGAATTTGTTTTCAAAATTGTTTAACAACTTCACTAGGAATATATTTTTTAAGACTAAAAATTTTATATTTCATTTTGAATATTTATCTTCCATGCTAGTACGTCACAATTAAAAAGTACCTACAACATTTGGTGGAGAGTCACCACACATCATGCCAGAACAAAGAAATTCTGTGCTAAGCATGAAAGGAATCCCAGAATTTCCACAGAGCAACATTCTCTTTAAGCAATATAGTGACAAACAGTGGCTATCTAATCTTGCTTGGCATTTGCTCTGTTATTAATTTATACCAAATGAAAAAAAACAACCAAACAAAAAAAACCCACTAATAATCCCCCCGCCTCCAAATCCCCATACCAAAGGAAATTCAAGTGCAAGCAGAAAATTATGTTAATCTTATATGACAAGATACTAAAAGATACAAGATGTATTGTTTTCAAATGTACTGCACTTACACCTTTGAATGTGATTATTTTATAGCATATGTTGATGTGCTATTAAGTCTGTTGACACCTGTGTAGATTTTTCCCTACTGTTTTAATGAAAAATTTATTCCTACAGCTGAAAGGGGGAAGAAAAAAATCCCCTCTCTCCCACAAGATAAACAATTGCCTTTCTAATCTTTCTGCTAATGGTAGTGTTGGTGAAGAAAGGTAACAGAAACATTAACTCAAACATCTCTTGTTTAACCAATATTACACTGCTAATTGAATGCAGGGTACAACCTAGTGGTCAGGACACAAGATATATTCAGAGCCTAATCAAGGTTAAGAGTAAAATGGAATTACAAAATAAATTAGAAAATACCCTAAAATATATCATTATGAAAACTGGTTTTAGGCAGAGGGAGTTTCCTACTATTCTTCTACTTTCACACTATTTATGTTTATTTCTGAAAATAGGCTTAACTCTTGCGTAGGGCAGGTAATGCTAACGTTTTTGTTAACATCCAAAATACAATCATAAACACACCAGCAAGGTGTGTGGCAGATGTTGGGCATATATTCTTTTACCCCCCACTGAGAAAAATGAAAATCCTTCCTTTCCAGAGGAAAGAAGTAAACAAAAATATAAGATGACAGCATGCATCAGAGGGCGTCACAAGATCTAGGTTCTATTTACCCATTCTAAACACTGTCACTTCCTGTACATCTCAGGTTTCCTGCAATAAAGAGATTGTCATAGGCTTAGTCAGGTCACCAGATTTTTATGGGATGCTGCATGACTTGCTTCTATTTAATCAGCAAGACTTTTTCTTCTGTTATTACTTAATAAGCTCACAAGTGAAGTTACAGTATTTTGAAATCCTTATGTAAAAGGTCTTGCAGTATTACACACATATTTTGTACAATTTCAGGGTTTTTTACATCAAAATAAACAATTGAAATCCAACCTAGATTTGTACTATTCTGTTTCTGAACACCAGCTGTTCAGAGGCTTTGATGAAATGAAGTTGCTGCCAAAAAGTTATCAAATGGGTAATAATGGAAGGTTCCTACAGTGGCACTCTGATCTACTGAACTGGACATAGCTTTTACTTTTGGAGTGCTTTTCTGTATTATCTTAAAAACACACTTACAGTTGCAATCATACATATTGGGGCATATTTGAAGCAAAAGCACAGAGAAAGGTGTTTTATATGTAGCTTTTAAATCCAACTGGTCATACTGCAATGCTTTAATTTACTGATAATTCATTAGTTCTCTTCTTTCCTCTATCACAAGATCCCAAAACTATGGAAAGATGCTGCTGCTAATGTTGGCTTATTATACTCCAGACACAAAGTAAGTCACATGTAATACCAGGTTCTTAATTCAGCTATGGTTTCATCAAACTAGCTTCACTGTAACTTTTTAAAAGTGGTATGTGTGTATTACCAAAACACCAATGTTGAGTTACTCCAAATCACTGTGTGGATATAGTAAGTATTTGCGGAACTTACTGATGCTCCTCTTTCAGTCTCCCTTGGGCGTTCAGGCTGTGATATGACAAGAAGCAAGCCACGTATCATGGTGTTATCCTGTCCCCACCAAAGTTACTCAGGTGAGCCAGCAGAGACAGCAATTTCATTTCATCTGGAAAGTCATTTCTCTTATTGTGCCTTTCTACTTCAGCAAAATTGACTTGTATTGTACTTCCAAATTAAGACTAGCCTCCTGCTGTGACACAATCATTTATTAGCAAAAACCGACTAATTGGACACCGGAATGAGTAAGAGTTTTCTTAAGGATTTTAATCACTTGTACTTGGCATGCCTTCCTAACTAGCTCCCTCGAATCAAGGGCCCACCAGTTTTGTTTTCAGATGTACTCAGATGTACTTTCATTTTCAGATGCATCTTTATTTTCCTCTGGCATCAGTGAATCAACAAACTCTCTAAATTACAGCTTCAATACAGCTGATCTTCCCATACCACATTCTGTACACCTCAGGCCCTGTACTGTGACACTAAGTAATAACACTGACCAAAGGTCTGCTCTCTCTGCTGATCACATCTTAACTATTCATGGTTAACTGAGTGATTTAGACAGGTATTTCTTGAATGCTCCATTGTAATGCATGTTTGAATGGCAGAAAGTTTCTGCCATTGGAGCGCCAGGTTCTGCACACAGTAGAATGAAAAACTAGAAAAGCTGGAAGTGGTCATCATGCTTGTGATGCCA
This sequence comes from Alca torda, assembly GCA_008658365.1. Lineage (NCBI taxonomy): Eukaryota > Metazoa > Chordata > Aves > Charadriiformes > Alcidae > Alca > Alca torda. Next base: position 16,019,373 of record CM018087.1, on the reverse strand, counting down.
ACTCTCAAAGGTTTTACCATCTTAATACAAAAGAGCTACCTTTTCTTTTGCAGCCCAGGTCATGTTTCTACTTCTCCTCTCCCTTCTTTAAACAATTTTCCAAGTGTAAAGCATGTTGTCAGTAGTACAGTTTAAGACAGTAAATCTGTGTATTTTGGGAGAATCTCAGAAGCTGACTGTTCTGTAAAAGGAATACTAAATGCAGAGTGTGAAATCAGAAGATACCAGTCAATGACCCAAAGCTTGTTTCATCTCTATGGCAGTGATAATATCTTAGTGAGAAAAGCAACCTTCTCCAGGGCTTGTTAATACAGTAAACTGCCATAATTTCTGTGAGATTTTTCTAGCCTACTGGCTTAAACAAAAAATGGAAATTTTCTAGTTAAGAATTGAGCATGGCTCTCCTAATCTCATAAGGCTATAGGCTGGTAATGCACTGGTCAAAACCAGCGTACTATAAAGCCATCTCCATCTTTTCTGCTAGCAAAAGGGAAGGGCATCTGCAAGAGAGGGCAAGAGACAGAAGTTGGAAAAATACCTGAAAAGCAATCCATCAGCAGATCCAAAGAGTCAGACACCGAGCAAACAAATACTAGCACTGTGCAGTAGACAGTCCAGAGAAAGCACTTCTTGGGCCAAAGACTGTGGCAAACTATGACTAAAAAAAAAACAAAAACAAAAACAAACTGTTTCCCCTATCATGTCAATCTTCTTATACTCACAGAAGCAGAGCTTGGTACATTGCGTATAAACTGGATGACATCAAAGATAAGCTACCACTGCTGTTTTGTTTTTTTTCTTGAAAAAAACTTAAAGTTTTGTTTAAGGAATAATAAAGTTTAAGGAATAATAAAGTTTTATTTAAGGAATAATAGGCAACAACTACTCATCATGTAATAATTACTACAAGCAGATTCCATCTCTAGACTTCCATCAAAAACCACCTTACAAGAAAAGAATTACCTACATAAGAAAATGTCACAGAGGGGTATGTGACCTACGTACAAACCACACATGGAGGGCATCAAGCATGGAGAAGGAAAAAGAAAGCATAAGAACATAATGTAAAAAAAAGGCTAACGTTCTTACAATGATGATGGTTTAACAAAATAAAACAAAGATATAAAAGCGATCATAGTACCTCTGATAAATCCCTGTTATAACATGCAAAAAACACACAAGAAGAGGAAAATCATGGAAAGAAATGTGGCCGATTCAATTATTTCACTTAAGACAACATAAAGATATGCAAATTAAGTTCAGAAAATCTGTGGCCTAGTAAAGTAAAATACATATTCAATTCTCTGGAAACTAATTACATCCATATAGTCTGGACCTGAACTATTAATGCCTTTGCACTTTATGAATCAGCTGTTGACATAAAACTATTCTCAGTATCATGTAAGCATGCAGAGTCAAACAGCAGTAAAAGACCCAAGGTGCTATCATAGTACTGGAGAAGGAGAAAATATGAGGTCAAGCTATTTCCATAAGGCAGCTTGCAAAGGAACTGGAATGGGCAACTGAATAGATGTCAGAAAAAATCTGGAAGTATACATGAGGGAGTGGGAAGGGAGCATGAGCAGGTACTCAGTAAGCCTGGTCACAAAAAGAACATAAGGAATCTACTGAGTTGACTCCTTTCTGGCGTTGTTCATACTACGTAACAGAAAACAGATGCAGTCTTACAATTAAAACATCTATAAAATGAAGGTGGTTGTCAAAAAAAGCATAAGCAATAGTAATTAGCAGTTTCTAAAATAGCTGTCAAACCACGTATCTAATGTACTTAACTTTCTTCATTTTAATAATCTCATATTGTCCTGGGAGAGATTAACTGAAGAAAGAAAACTAAAAGGACAAATTAGTGAACATGAAAATGTTCAGCGCAAATGTTATCTGCTAGAGCTAGCAGGTGTTAGTACAGTTAGCTTTTCATAAATCGTATCACACAGCTGAATTTTTGCCATCATTACATTTCTACTTTTTCCAGTGTATTATTTCAATTGGTGGTAATTTTTACTGAAACACAGAAGAAAGTATTGAGAATTTCTCTTTTAGATATTCAATTTAAAATAGATTCAAAGACTGACATTCCTGTGTAATGAGTCACATCGGCTATTCAAAATAAATATATTTGTACATATTGAGAATGCAAACAAATACTTACTGGGGTTTTAAGTAATTTGGGGTAAGCTGGTTGAAGCAACCAGCATCCTAAATATTACCAGTCTAAGCAAATAAATTAGACCACTCCAAAGGCACTATGCATTTGCACAGAGCATGCCATGCTGCTGGCAGTATACAGTAATGGCTGACACAAACCGTGCTAAGCTGTTAGGTTGTATATCACATTCTCAAAAAATTTAGAAATATATTTGCATTTTCAATGTTGACTTCTTCAGTGCTGAAGAGGCAAATAATTTTTTTTACTTTGGCAGATAAATCAAAAAACTTGAATAATAAAATTTGGTTTGGATCAAACAAACAAACAAAAACTCCAAAGTCTTTGGCTAACTGATATACATTTTTTAGAGTTTAATCTTATTTCCCGCCCCCCTCCCCCCCCCTTTCTTTTTCTTCTACAAGACCTCCTTAAAATTAATTCAACTGAGACTCTGGAATATAACAAAAACTCATAAGCTAACATAAACTGATATTTACTTGTACTGGCCACATAAAATGTGAAGATTTATTGTCCATAAATGTGGAAAAGTCTTGTCTATACCACATGTGCACTTAATATATTGTAAAAGAACGATTTTCTTACGGTTCTATCAAGCATTTAGCTATTGTGCTTTCAAGAGCTGTGAATAAAAGCTGTAAAAATGAATAGAGAAGAAATGTATTTGTATTACAATAGACTGTATAAACACTGCTTTGCTTTTCTCTGTCGAATTCATTTGACTACAACCATTAGTCTTCAGTGGCTTTCAGCCATGGTTACGTGTCTGGTGGCAGCACTGCTGAAGCCGGTTTATGTAGTTACCATCTATTCCTAGTCTCCAACTCAAGGTGCTTGTTCCTCCCTTGCACTGATTCCTTTGCTGTGCCAGCACCAGCACTTGCTTGACCATGCAGGGAAGTGGATCAGAGACTTGATCCGGCACAGAAAATGACCCAGAGGAAGGTGTTGTTATTTCAAGCCAAATCAGGTCTCTTATTTCCTTCGCTGTACAGCCACAGGAAAGATTGTGCTGGCCCAAAGCAAGCAATGATGAGGAAGTGGTCAAACAGCAAAAGTGAGAATCTGAGACATTAAGTCTCCTGTCAAATTCTGCTGCAAGTTATGGACTCCTCTGGCATCCAGACCACAGTCTGCATGTAAACATACACACTTTTAATCCATCTTGGACTGCAAAATAAAGCAAGTGAGGCACGGACTTTCTTATTTCTGCCAACTGTGTTGTGGAAACAACTACAGCAAAGGGATGGGGAAGACAGCTGGGAGTGGCAGCACTGTAAGTCACTGTAGTTGTTTGATTCAGCGCAAAAATCAAGGCCCTTAGACAAGAGAAACAGTAAAGCTGCATGGAAAACTTCAGTGCTGGTTTGTGATACCCAAGAGGTTTAAACATCTGTTTTCTTTTGCTCTAGAACAATCTGAAAGTCTTTTAAACATACCAAGTTGATATACGTCTTAAGCAGTCCCCTTCTCTTAATGAAAGGACAGGTTTGATTAAGGTCTCTGTCTCTTTATCCCACAGGAGTCTATGCAGAAGCTGTATTGCTGAAAAACTACCAAAACATACATTTTACTAGAATCATACTTCATGATTTGATGAAAAGAGATGAGTACTGGAAAAGAGTACGAGAAACCAAGCAAAACTGCGTGCCACAAAGTGTACCACTGTCTTGCAACACTTGAATGGCAAACACATCAAAGGAAGCACTTAAATCCAAGCAGTAACCATATTACATTGAATCTAAAATACAAATGAAAATATGTCCCATACTTCTAAAGCACCGTATTTTTCAGTCATAATCAGTACTTGCAACTAAGTGTTAAACAAGAAACAACTAAACAAAAAATATCTTCAGACTATGCGCATACGAGATGTAACTTTTTCCCCTCTTGCCTCTTTCTTGGGCTTTCTAGACACCCTGTCATTTCATTTCAAGCTTTTCCCTTAACTGTGACTATTAGAATTTAAAACTCTGAAAATCTCAAGTTATCACAATATTCCATGGAAAACATGAAATTAAAAAGAAATTGTGATCTCTAGGAAATGCACTCAATTTTTGCCCTAAACGCAAATGACAAATTTGCTTCTAAGATACCACAAGCTGTAAGCTTCCTTTCATATTTATATTGATACCAATTAGCAGGAAGTAAAGCAAGCCAGTCAGATATAACTGAACTTTATAGATATTTTACATTGCGACTGTAAGTTACATTTGTGTTTTCCATCAAATGAGTTAAAGAATTAAAGCACAAGTTTGATACTCTTACAGTGTAAGTACATGATGACAGCTCCTAGTGGAAGCACATCTGACACAGCAAAATCCAGAAAAATAAAGATTTCTTAGACATAAAACCAGGCTTTTGCTGGTACCGGCTAGCTCTGCATTTTTTCTACCCTGTTTACTGATTTAAACTGGACTCGTCCAACTTTTCAGTACTATAGAAAAACAGCCATGGGCTTTTAAGATGAAAATCACTTCACTTTAAAGTTTGCTGCTATAATGGCATAACATGGTTTATTTATACACATAAGTGAGAATCAGGTTTCAAATTAATTTAAAGTAATGTTTTACTGTAGGACTATGTCTCACCACTACCTCTTAAAACTTTGGGTGAGACTGATGTGATGTAAAGTAATTTACGTGTATCGTGAACAATGAAGCTCTGCTGATTTATGGTGCTGGGGCGAAGCTCTCTATGGCTCCTTTTTGTTTTCTCTTTCACTCACACTTTGTATCAACTGTGCCAGGAAAGATTTCCATGTGAATGCATCCCCTGCATTTATCTGAATAGACTACTCTGTTCAACCAATTCCATCTCCAAGGGCTCAAACTGTCACAGACATTACACATGCTGTTCAGCCTGAACCTAGAGGAGTGGTTTTTACAATAATAGATCAGAGCAGACAGAGCCAGTAGTAATGTGCAATATCACACAGTGTACTGAGCAGACTACCAATGCTCTCACTCATTTATTTTAATCCCTGATTTGCTTCATGTTTCCTTGTTCAAATCATTGTTTTACAGCTATCATAATCAAAATGGTTTTGGTAAAATTTTGACAAATTGTTGTGAAAGACTTAAGGATACTGAATTCTTTGAAAAGAAACCATTAGCATAAATATTGTTGACAGCCTAGGCACTGAAATGACACATCTAACCTGGATTTTTAGTTCAGTCTGACATTTGCAAATCTATTAAAGACTGCAGAGAAACAAACACAAAACATTACTCAACTTGCATGAGCTGATCCGGCCAATGCTTATGTAAAGATAAAAGTGTCTACAAAATACCAATCTGGATTTAAATTCATGCTGACTCAGCAACCACACAGCAGATTGTCATTCACAGCTAATTAAAGTGTGTGCCTTAACATCTACTCAGACTATTGTGTCTGAATAATTCAGTGATATGGAATATATCTATTCGTTTTTCTCCTGTGATACAGCTCTGTTTTCCAGACATTTAACAAATAATACCACAAACACTGAGTTACTTTATCCTTACATGAGACTTCAAACCAGGTATTTTCAGTTGGTAGGCAGCCAATACCTACAACCAGCAGCTTACAAGAAACAACTAAGACAGTGGTTCACCATTCTTCATGTACTGCTTATGGAAGGTCTAGACTAATGACCCCTCATTTACCTTCCTTACATAACAGAAGTGCAACTTTCTCTACTTCATATCATCAACATATTTTAATTATTAAGCAGCAGCTCTAAAACAGAAGAAGCCATTTTTCACAGTCTTGTTCAATGGGGAACATTCCGTCACAGATGTTCTGGCTAGCAAAAGTATCAATGAGCTTAAAAGACAGTATGTGAAGAGAAAACAAAACAACAAAATCAAAAACTATTTAAAACAAAGACACAGAGACAATAAAAATCTGTAAAAATCCAATGAACTACCAACAGCTGTGGTGATATCCTGGGGTATTAAGTATCTCTGTATTCTTATGTTCTTACAACACTTTTATAAGCATAAGCTTGTCCTGTGAAGTGACCAATACACTTTTGGTCTGATTCCATGCAGATGTTCTTGCATTTCATTTGGAGCGCCGATCTGGCACAAACCTGCTCCATTAGTGCAAATTAGTTCAAAGAATTTTGAAAGTGTCACTTCGCTCTTGCAGATTTTAACAATACTTGATCTAGCACATTGACAATTCTCTCACTCTATGCCCAGGCTAGTTATTGTCCATCCTTCTGCAACTGGCCTAAAGTTAACATGAATAGTGTGCTGTGTATGCTTATTGATTGACAGAAATGGTAAATGTTCATGCTTGATACAGGTCAGATTTGCCCTGGCAGGTGAACTGATGGCAATCAGGTGATCAAGTATTAATGAACCTAGCATCTCACCAGAAAAGACTAGTACAAGTCTCCAAATTCATTCAGCACATGCAACTTAGCAGGTATTTTGAAGACTAGGGCTAACTGTAACAGTACTTATGTGATGCAGACTCTAGTTAAATAAACAAATAGAACTAAAATCATCAAGCACTTCAACAAAAGATGCTGATCATGACAATCTAGTAAGTCTTTTCTCTTTCTGTATGTCTATGTGGTCTTTTGTAGCTAGGTGGGAATTCATTCTACCTGCACCTGAAGCTAATCACAAGCAGCCTAAGTGTTCGTGCAATGCTGAACTGGAGCCAATATGTACTGTTGAAAAGGCTCCACAGCTGCTTCTCAGCTTGAACAGCCAGAGCCTATAATGCACCCAACAGTAACAGACTGTAAGTGCATATGCCATATAATCAGAAATCTGGTTAAAGCCAGCATGTTAGCTAAGCTCTCTGTGGGGAGAGGGGATCAAGAGAAAATGAAATTATACATGTGATTCCAAGCTAAAATTTCACTGTAGACTAATCCAATTTAAAACATTCTTGTCCTGCTCCTTTCAATACTGCAATAGGCTTCTGAAATGTTTTTGTCATAGAATAGATTCCTCTTCACCTCTTCTGCCCTTCAGAATGGCAAGGAAATATTTTTTTTAATAAGGCTGATCATACACACAGAACTCCTGAATCAGGCCCCACAATTTTTTGTTTAATAACAATATGCTTTTTATTTGCCCTCTGGTACTTGAACTTTTATGGTAAATTTAGGTCTTTCAAGTTGTTCTACAAATAATGTAACTTTTTAAAAAAGGCTGAGATATTCATATGACCAATTAACCATAGGAATTGAATGCTATCTAATCTACCAAATTAGACTGGTGATAAGAATCAAACTGGCAGCAGTAATAACAACAAAATAGAGCACAGGTGTGTGTTTGCTAAACTATGACCAATGGACAAACACACACTCTCTTTTCAAGTTGTGCTTCGTTATGCCCCTGTATTCCAGTTTATTGCAGTGTAACAAAGAAAGAACTGTTGGCAGTCCTCACATACCCAGTGCTAAATTAATTTTTTTAGCTTAAGGCACTGATAAAGGTGGTTTGAGCAAACCCAGCTGATGTTGCATTGAAATAGATAAGAACAAAAGCCTTGGTTTATCTGAGCTCAGTTTCTCCTTTTCTGCAACAGATTAGTAGTCTTGGGCCTCTCTACTCCGCAACCTGCCTTTGCTCTCATGCACATGTATTCTTACTGCTTGGCTGCTCTAACCTTCTGAACTGTGTACTTAACAATAACAATTGTCTCTTCCTTCCTTCTCTCTGCCTCTCAGTCCCCCCATTAGCCTGGTACCCCAAGCTGCAAAGCCATACCTGGTTCATTTCCCTAGCCATCTATGGACTCAGATTTGTTGACTTTTATTTTCCAATTTCAAGCACAACGCCTAATGTAAACTACTTCTATTATATAAATAATGAATTAAAAGGAAACAGAACATTTCATATTGATGAAACATTTCATATTGATTACTTAAATTGTAACTGTTCCAGATATGTACTGAATCTCACAAAGCCAACAAACCAAATCCTAATGACAAAATACACTTAACAATGAAATCTAAGAGAACAGGAAAAAAACACTCCTGCTAAGCCATGGTGCTTTCATTTAACATAAAAGGCTGCTTCTTTATCCTTTTACAGTAAATTAAATTACTTTGAAATAAAAATATTTCTTCCTTATAAAACATAACAAACTGATATAGCAAACCATATTCTGTTGGAAAACTTCCCAGTATTATTTCTAAAGCAAGTGAATGGCAAAACCATATACTGCCTCAGATTAAGGTAGGTAACCTGCCTGGTTACCTAGCAAAGATAATGAAATGTTAAGAACTGTTTAGGGGTTTAGAGCAGAACACAACATACTACCTGCTACCTCCAGATATACTTCATAAAGCTGCATAATAAGCAATAACAGAAATAATTAACTTTGTCTGAAATGAAAAATAATTTAGTTATAAATTCAACCCTCTGGGAAAGTAAAATCACTCCCTGATTTGTTTCTTTTTAATCAACTTCTTAACACAGAAAAAGAATGCATTTCCTGAAGATGATCAATAATCATAAAATCAGTTAGGTTCGAAAAAGACCTTTAAGATCAGAGTCAAATAAACTATTGTATTCAGTGAGAATGATCTATAAAGCTGGAACAAATGTAGTTTTAACCTAAATTCTATTTTAATTTTAGATTTATGTTCTATCCCTCTTCTAAAACGAATATGCTTGCATACATGACATTTAGGGTTATAACTCACAAGACTAGGTAGCTTCCATTGAGACAGCTAATAACAAAAAAAAATTCTGAGTATCATTAAAACTTGGGCTAAAGAATACAACAGGTTCAGAAGCTGCTTTATGGGGAGCTCAGTCATAAAGGGCAGTATGGGTCATAATTTCATGAACCTTCTTAGTAAGTCAATCTGCCTGTAAGAGTCAGATACTTTACTTACTAAATTCTGGCATCTGATCGTATTTGCAAAAAGAAATAGCTTATTTTTCCACTACACCTTTGAACGCAAAGAGCTAGCTAGCTGAAATATTAAGATACTTGGGTTCTAGTTAGAGAAAACATTGTTGGTGAGTCAGGAATTTCTTTGAATAAACTGAGTTTACTTGCAAAAATGCTACCAGTCTTATTTTCGTGAAAACAGGGCAAGTCTGATAAACAAAGAACTACTTCCTTTCCCTTTGAAGATAGGGTAAAGGCAGTGCCAGGATTCCTAGAACCGGATTAAAACCAACACAGGTAGATAACACAAAATGCTGAGCCAGTCTAAACTTGTGATGCCAATTCAAATTTGTTCAAAGTATTTTTGATTAATTTTGTGGTAGCAAACTTCATGCTTTACCAAGTCTGTCTACACAACAATTTTATTGGTCTTTCTGCAGATAGCCCAAAGGATTTATTTCCAGTCCCTTCCTGTTTCCCTCCCACTCCTTGATGCAGCATTACTGCATTCAAGCCACGAACCACCTTTAAATAAAAGGCTAGATTCTGTTGATTTCTCAAGTCATCACCATTGAGCTTTCCTTACCTGCTGACTTGGGTACTGCGGCATTCCTTATAACAAGCTTCCAGTGACAGTACCCTGTGCACTGATCCTCTTCATCAGAAGACTCTCCAGCCTTGCCTCACCATATTATGTAGCAATCTGCTGCAATAACATAGCACCAGTGCAGAGACAGGATGATCCATACTGCTGCAGTATGGGACACCATCAAGTAGAACTTTTGTTCTCAAGTGTAACTTAAAGGAACACAGCTGTGATTCAGAGCAAAGCTTATTGCTTCAGCCAGCCCCTGAATTTGCACCAATAGCTGAACACCTGTTGAGTGACACAAGTGCATCTTAGATTGCATTAAAATCCCAACACATTGCAGGTGAAGCACTGGGCTTCTAACTGCAGTACTACTTTGCCTTTGATTGTGTTACGTCTGTAATCTTGCAATTACTAGATAAACTCCTCATCACAAATTTTATGCTGCATCAACTATAACCTGAAAGGAGTGCTTCAGTGCTTTTAAGCACTGAAGTTTAACTCATTAAACTTTTCCTCTGGCATCTGTGTGAAGCTTTAGGTATTCTCATTAGAAGAGCAACAGCTCATTTACAACTCTGTGCAGTAGTAACAGCAGCTCTCCTTTGATATATTTTCCCTCATTTATACTCCACTTATTTCAAAGACGTTCTAAGTGTTTACAATACAATAGTAAATCTGCATGCAAAAGTAACACAGACTTGTACATCAGCAGTAGTACTCCACAAAATGAAACTAAACCAGAGCCTAGCTCATCTCCTGTCCTGTAGGGCTTTTTAAAAAGACAGACTTTCAGAGTCAGCCTGGATGAGGCTCACTGTGGGGGAGGGTCTGTTCGCTGTTGGAACAAGAGGGTAAGCAAGTTTCAAGACTGACAACACTGCACTGTAAAACCTGAAGTTTATTAGCACAAGTATCTCAATAGTCACGCTAACATTAACGGACACTTACAGAAGTCTGATGGAAGAAGTACACCTGTCTGCAGCACAGTAGTCATTGTACTACGTGTGTAGTTGTGAGAGGACACACTAAAGTCCCCCAAGTACATTAAGCTACAATATAAAGAAATGCTTCCATGAGATACTTAACATTGTAAGGAAATTTTCTGCTCTCGGTTGTAATGGCTGGGCATGGGTGTACAAAAAGACCTTTTACACAGAAAGACAGTGGAACACCAGCCAAGAACATCGCACTTGAGGATTTCTGCCTCCTATCTGTATCAAAAAAAAAAATCACTCTGAGAGCTCTTCTTTCCTTCACTGAAATGTTAAGAGATTATTGATGGTTCCCAAACTTCATGGACAGAGTAATGTGATGAGTTTCCTAAACTGTTTTTGCTAATTCTGATCTTTTTTAAATTTTATTGCTTTTTTTCTGAAGTCATTCTGGTTTTAGGTATAACTGAACAACTCTGTTTTATCCCCTTTCTCAAACCACCTTGTCCTTTTGCTTTTCCCTTTCCCTCTTACAGGTTCACAGACTCCTCCATTTCTAGAAAAGTCTTTCTAAAAGTATTTTCAAAAAGTAGGAAATAAACTCCATATTAATAAGAAAGGCAGAAACAGAGACGTGGGATGCAGTAAAGAGGAAGAAAAACAGAAGCTAAAACCAGCCAGATGAAAAGACATCAAGAAAATTTTAAGCTGCCGATAATAAACAGGGTAAAGAGAATAGAGAACAGGAATCTAGCACAGACCAAAACAAAAATCTGAAAGCTTGCAGTAAAGCAGTTAGAGAAAAAACTGACACACAGGAATTTTCCTTGGTTCCCCCCCCCATTACATGAGCAATAGTGCAGTTTTACCAGTGGAAGAGTATGTAAACATGTTAATTGCTCTAGAAGTAGATCAACACTTGGCTAGATAATAGGTTTCAAATTAAAAAAATTTCTCCCCATTGTTAAAAAACCTCCATATTTGAATTCTATCAGTTGGTATGTCATTTTTTTTGACTGAATCTCTGTAAAGTGATGCCTTCTTCAAGGCAGTTTTTTGATTAGCTTTATTTTGTTAGGTCTTAAGGAAGTTAACAGCAGAGGTGTGGGATTTTTTAAAAATTGTTAATATTCTGAACAGTTGTGATGTAGGGTAAGAAAAAGACAGAAAAGTATACTGCTGAAATACAGCTGAGGTTCAAACAAGCAAACGGACCATAGATTTAAAAATAACAGATCAGTCTAAAATATATCAATCCACTACTTTACAGTGAAAATTAGGATTAAAAATATCCCAATTTTTAATCTTTCAACTGTGTAATGAAACATCAACGTTCCTACCACTTTTTCCAAGTTATATTATGTTCATTGTGTCACAAAGCTTCCAATGGATTTTCACCACTTAGCATTTTCCAGAATGATGAGCTATGACATTTTACAATTGCTTTAGGTAACTGGTTTAAGGTCCTTTGCTGATGCAATAAAGAAGCAGCAAGTTCAGAAAAAGCTGAAGCCGTAACTGGATTTTAAGTTTTGTTAGTTGTTTATAGATAAAACAATCAGACTTGATTTCTAAAGAAGAAATCACAAATATATCAGTCCTCAAAGATATGGGTACATAACACCTCTGTCATCAGAGATGCCAGTGAAAATTAGGGCATCTGGAGCAGGGATCGATATTCCTAAAAATAATTTTGGTATTTAGTATCTAAATATTTATTATTCAAAAATTCAAAATCCTAGATGTCTCTCATTCTGGAGAAAGTAGAGACTGTTACAGAGATCAGCATAGATCTCTGATAGAATGGAATATTCAGTTATCGTTTTAGAGAGCTATTCCATGACCAATGTTACAGTCTGTTAATAACAACAGCCCTCCCTACAGATGAATGTCAGGCTTTCCACACATTCTTCTTGGCCAACTTCGTTGATGTTCCTTAACTCTCCTTTCCAGATTGAGACAAACTCAGCTATTGGTCAGTGATGTAAGGTCCAGAGACGCCCCAGACAGCTCATACATTCAGTAGAATCATAGTGATATTTTGGGGAACCTCAATGAAAAAAAAATCCTAAACTTCATGGTAAGTAATAATAGGTTTTCTATAAAGTTACTAATAACCATTTGTTCTAAAAAAATCAATTAATAAGGCTACAAACTACACAGGTTATAGCCTTACCATTTCTTGGATAATTGAAGAAAATTTGTAAAATTATTTATTCTGTTCTCCCAAAAACTATGTCTAACAAGTGCATTCTGTCAAAACAGGGTTATATTATTTTCTCAGCAAGCTATCGAGACCTAACAGGAGGTTAATAAACAGCAGGCAATTCTGTGACATAATCCAGTTAAAGATAATTGCACAAAAGATCATTCTTTACTACAAAAAATGCCTCATGCATTCCCACTAAAGAATGTTTGAGATGGAGTTTGTTCCTTACCCCGTTAACAAAATGTGCACAAGATTAGATGTTTACCCATCCTTCTGGATCTGCAAAATGAACCTCACATACAAATCAGTGTATTTATACTGTAAATATACAATTTAAACCAGAAGCTATGTGCAGTTTCAATGGTCAGACTGAAATTACCCCCTAAATTTTTAAAGGGGAGCCTTTTAATAATTATGTATAAACTCTTATATGTAGTGAACTAAAAAAAACATGATCTATTCCACAGAAATTCCTATTTCCTTGATTTGGAAATCAAGAGAGTTATACTTGGTAAGTATTTTTCTTCTTAAACGGTATCTGCCTGCATACAAAGTGAGTCCTTTTTTAAAAAAAAAAAACACCCAGCCTACAAATACTCCACACCACCCCCCCAAAAAAAAAACCCCAAAACACCCAACAACCCTTTTCAGTCTAGTATACTTTTTATATCAGTATTATGATGATATATCAGATAACCTTCATTTCAACTGAGACAAGGAAAATACAAAAAGACACCAACCAAACTGAAAAAAGAAAGACAGTGTATGAAGTAAAACAAAATTATTAAAAATACAGATCTTTTTTCTCATTCTAAGGTACAAAATGTTTATGACAATGGAGAGCTTCAAAAGCACAACCATGCAATATTCAGTAAATGTTAGCTATTGTTCAAAACCACTCAACTTTTACTGACTCTTCCAAACTACCACTACGTTCTGTAGTTGAAAAAATATTCATGCAACAGGGAACTGCTATAGCAAGCCTAATGAAGAAATGAGGGGATTAGAATGGAAAGCGAGTGAGACTTTCTTTTCTGGCAACATAGTTCAAATCCCAAGTGAGACAGTAGGATAAATGAGCCAGAGGGCCTTCATTCATTCTCCAGCAATCAACACACCACAAAAGATCCATACATTATGCCAGGAAAACACTCAGCAAGAATGAGAAGCCTTGGAAACAGAAATTCTTGACTCACAGTCTAGCTGAAGGTCACTGCTCTAATACTGCAAAGTTCACTTGATTTGCATTTGATATATTGATATGTAAAGGAATTTCTGAGTTATTTATGATCTTTTATTTCCTGCAAATGATCCAAAGATGGAGGCAAATATTAATCTTTTTGATTTCATAGCTTGGTGGAAGGGAACTAAAAGAAACACTTCACATTATTTAAGGAGCTACTGAAAATATATAGACAAACCTTTTTGTAATAATTTTCTGCTGAATTAAAAAAGAAAGTGTCTGTATAAAAGAAAACAGAGTCAGATTTAAAGTTTCCAGTTTCCACATGAGAATTTCCCTATAACTTAATAAGCCTACATCCAATTTGCTCGTTCAGATCCTGCTTAATAGGTTCAGAAAATCCCTGTTAGCTAATTAAACATGATGAACTTATGTTTACTGATTTGCTAACCCTCACCCTTTATTTCAAAACAAACCCATGCTACATTGATTTTTTTTTTATTCCATGATGCTTGAATCAAATGAGATTAGACACAGTTAAGAAAGCAGCACTAATCTGATGACACCACTCCAACAAATAAAGTGACAGGCCTTTTATTAAAAAAATACAGAAAAGACTCCAACAGTGACTAGATTATTTTCCTTCTTTTCAGAAACCCTTTTATATGACAAAAAGAGTTCTTAGCCTGGCATCTAATTATAATTCCACTCATATAATCCACTGCAAAGGATTATGCAATCCTTGCACAATTTGGAAGTGTAATTTACTGCAGGAACCAAAAATCTACTTAGATATGTACCTTCATTGCTACAAATCAGGTAGGTAAGGGTCCGGACATTGGCACTGGTGATTTAAATCAGCTACTGTGGCAGAAAAAAAAATAATTATGGGCATTAAATTAATGGTCGCTTCCAAGAATTTTAGACTAGGCAGTGTATTATTTGAACTCAGTTTATTACTGAGGGTGACCGAAGAGGAAGACACAAAGAAGCAGTTGCTTCTTTAGGAGCACTTGATCAAATGCACGAGCACGTAGAGGACATTCACTAATCCAGTCCACCATTATAATGATTGTAAGCTGCTGAACAATTTTCCTTGACTCAAGTCTGACAAATACTGTCAGAGAGTATTCTTTAGCTAGAAACATGTATCTTCCCCTAGTTGGTTCATGAATTAAAACCAACTTTAGAAATACAATGCAGTTCTTCAGCAGTAGGGACTATAAGGTATGGTATTTTTGATCTTTTGAAAGTAAAACCAGCCTAAGAATATATGTCATTCAGTCAGTGTATCTTATAATTTTTGCCACCCAAGGAAGAAAGGCACAACATCTCATTTCTTAAAGTTAAATTTCTAAGATCATAAAATGCAAGTGCCTCTATCAATAGCACTTGCATTTTGGTTCCCCTTGTGTTGAAGCACACTAGCTGCAAGAGTTTGAAGAGATGAGCTTGAACAGAGGATCACGGGTGGATCCTTCAGCCCAGGTAAAAGCTTCAGCCTGGACAAAAACATGCCATAAATAAAGGAATTATAAAATTAATTGCACCATGAGGTCTTGCCTAACGATGATTAATGCATTTCAAAGTTCTTACGAACTTCTTCCTTTGCTGACAGCATGGCATATAGAAATAGAAACCACAGTCTCTGAGCCCTGCACGTAGAACTAAAGCCAGGACAAGCAAGACAAGGACATGACATAAATTACTGCTGTAGCTAAGTAAAGTTTATCTGCATACTTGAAAATCTTTCTTTGACAGTGCCAGCCGCTGGTGAGAGGAATGTGTTGCTATCATTATAAGGAAACCTAGAACCAGGGGCATTCCTGTATTACAGCATCATGGTGGTGAACATGCAAACAAGAAAAGGCTGAGAGAGATCAAACCAGCAATGTTTAGACAAGGAATATTATGTATATAATGCTATCTTACTAGGAATTGGTGAATATTGTATTACACTTCGGCACCCTCTGGTGTTGACTGGTTCTGAGAGTTAAAATTTGGAGAAAAAAATCCACTCCCTAACATTACTAACTGTGGAGACGCTGCTGATATACGTAAAGAAGAGGATTCTATTATTCTAAAGCACAAAGTTGGTGCTCCAAAAATAAACGTGCAGAAGCACTAGAACCCAATCCATGTAACTTAATAGCAAGAAACCTTTGTCTGAATATCTAGGAAAATCTTTGTATTTTTGATACAGTTTGGTGAAAGTTACATCTTAAATATCTCTTTGCTTAAAATGAGTTATTTATCATTAAAAGGTTCTTTGTTTGTTTTCAGTTATATATTTGCTAAAAATAAGATCATTACTACCGCAAAACTACCACATTAAAATGAAAACGTCCTTTTTGTATGGCTCACTGTATCATCCCTCACAAAGAAGTTGATGCTTGTGGCATGACTACAACATTTTTCCAAGAGCAGAAGCAAGTACAGTCATGTGCAATGAGCTCTAAGCACTACTGCTGTACAAGTGGGAAAGCAGACATTACACCGACGGAGTATTACAGCTGCTGTTTTCCTAAGCCTTTTCTACCATGCTCCAACAGTATTAGATCACAGACATTTACAGGCAAACCAGTCCACGTAGCATGTTTCAAATCTTTTCAATCCCTCTGTGTCTCTTCTCAAAGCAATCATTGCATCTTTTTGTTTGATAGTAAAGTTGACATAAAACTATCAATTACAAAACAAAAACTTATTCAACATATTCCTGTATTTTTCCTCAAGATTCTCCCTTATTTTTTTCAAAGGCAGCTCAAAAGATACGTTCAAATAAGATTAACTTTATCTTCCAAATAATTTAGATTGATAAATTGACAAAAAAAACCCCAAACTAATTCAGATGTCTGAAAGAAACAGAATTGCCCTGAACATAATACAACACAAGAGGAAAGATTCCCTGTATTACTTAACTTGCAAATAGTTAACACATATAATTTTTATGAAAAGCGCAGACCATGTAAAATCTTATTATAAACATTTCTCTCTCAAAATATTACATTATTACAAAGAAGATTTTTATCTTATTCTCTGAGGATTTGAGAATACCCCTTACTATTATATAATCCCATTTCTTTTCATTACTAATTTTTAAAAACAGTACTAGCATACTGAGGAATAACTGCCACAATTAAGATCCAAGATTAAGATTTTTCCAAATTTTAGACCCACAAAAAGTTGATTTGGAAACATCTGCTAGCACACCTAATTACTTGTTATTAACCAGTGAGCACTGTTCATAATGATAAGACAGTACTGATGAATAAATATACATACAACAGTTCTTACCATGGAAGGAGATTATCATGGTCTATTATATACTCTTAAAATGCAAAAGCTTCTTGGCAAAAGACACACCTTGAGAAGTCCTATGCCCAATCAGCAGCCGGACCTGCCTAGGAGACAGTAGCTGATGAATCACAGTGACGGTAGCTGGGCAGCGAGTTTCTTTTTTTTTTTCCCTCCCCCTAAATCAAGGAGAAGATGTATACTGAGTGAACTTTTTCCACACCTTACTTTTAATTATTATTACTACTTTTCTACTAGGTGAAAAGTGTGCCAACTATTTGCCGATGAGCTGTTATGAAATATAGAAGTTCCTACTTTCAGATGCGTGTTTTGCAGGCTATTTCTTAAAAAGTATTTCTTACAAAGAATTTCTTCAAAGAAAGTTTACTTATAAACTAGAAGAAAAACTTTAAAAAAAAAGCACAAAACCACAAAAACCCCCAAACAACAACAACAAAATTGACGTGTTAACATCAATGTGAAACTATGCACAAGCTCAAAGCAACCTCCACCACTCCAGAGCTCAATAGATTAATAGGGAGAAGTAAACTTACCTACTCCAGGCATCACGTTATATTTTATCATGTATTATTATTATTTGATTACAGAAGCCTCTTAGGAGTTTTAGTTTGGATCATTCCCCATTCACCTAGGCTGTATATCTGCCCTGAAAACATTTATGCTCTCAAAACCTAGATGTATAATTGCATCACTTTGCAATTATTTATCCAAGTGATTTTTTCTTCAGTCACGGGTGCACTGATAGTAACCAGAAGACCCCTGTATTGAGGAGTTAGTGATCTGCGTAACAGGGGCAGGCCAGTGCTGTGCTGCACGTACAGCCCAGCTGTCAGACCTGTGCTCTGCAGCACATTTCCCTTGGCTGCAAGATAAAGGTAGCCAGGTAGCCAGCTCTAGCAGAGAGGCCTGCAGGCAGCTCCCACTCGCTACCGGCAGCGACATCCCCTGTGCGTCCTTGTTGTTATCTAAAAGTGCAGCAAGCAGTTCTCAAGTGAACTGGCTTTCTGTTTAACAGTAGAAATGAGAACTAGAATTGTTTTAAGAAAATTCTGTAAGAGCTCCAAAGACCAAAACGTCAGCTGACCTTTCTATGAACAGGATCTGCCTGGCGTACTGGGCTCTGATTTTATATCTGTTCGATACCACACAACGCAGAGTCTGGAAGGACATAAAATTATCTCCACTATCCTTTTTCTTTACAGCATTAGGTCCCATGAATGTTATTTTAAGCAATACTTTACATTCTGAGTGTTTTCCTTACTGGGACTGTAAAGAACCAGTGTCTTCTGGTACAAAATAACAGGTCACTAGATTGCTTTTAGGTATAATCCCAAGGAAGAGAGATATGACGTCAGGAATGTTAAAATCTGTGAGTTGAAAACTAATGATTTTATCATTTATGTACGTATATTAAAGTTAAGCTACATATGCCTTGCAGGTATAAATTTCCACGCTGGATGTATGTCACACAAGCTCTGCCAGCACAGAGATTGTGAAAACGTCTAAATTTCTGATTTTACGAAGAAGCAAACTAGTACAGGCCGTTGGGGACCGATTTCATCATGTTCTACTAGGGATTAGCTGCACACTCAACCCAACCCCATTCTGCACTGCAGGAGCGAAGACCCTGAAAGAACTATCTCAAACCAAAGCCAACCTCCTAACAAAGTCTTATTAGCACCATCAATATTACGCTCTTTCACCATAGCCCAGGTCTTTATGTTTCTTCTCTGCCCCTTCTTTTTTTCACCTGGCCCTTCCACTGTACTCTCACATCTTCCAAGGATTCCAGAAAAACTCCTCTGCCAGGTTCTGCTATCCCATTTTACCTCCGTGTGAATGTTACTTGTCCAGCCTGCCCGGAGGATACCACTTCTCACACTTTCACCAAATGCTGTTTCACTCTTTTCTCATTCTGATTAGCAACATAAAACATACAACTACCTCTAGTAGATAACTGTATTGCTGAAAAAGAAGATGCAAAACTTTCAGTCAAAAAATGGAAGGTCTCTATTTAACTAATAACAATTACATAGCAATTAATACCAAATACAGAAAGTGCCCATTTCCCTTCCAAACTAACCTTGAATAGGATTAGTGCTTGAAGGTAAATTAAGAAGCCATATTCGCGCTTTTACACAAACAACAGATTACCTTGTCATCACAACACTAACAAAAGCAAATGATAATTTTGTAGCAAGCTTATTGAATAAAGGTCGCTTGTATAAAAGTCTGATTGAAATGTCCCTGAGCCTCTATCTGCGTGTAAATGTCTACCCAAATCTCTCTGTAATTTTGGATGGGGGCTGTGATGGTATTTCTTTCAGCTTTTTCAGACTATTTTTCTGGATTTCACACCCTAGTGGTTGCAAACTTGAATATTAAAAAAAATTAATGTATTGCAATAATAATAATGATATTTACATTCTTTCCACGGAGGGTGATGGTAAAAAAATGAGATCTTGTTATCAGTGATTCCTATGATTTCCAGCTATCACTGACTCTGGAAGCTGCTTGTTTCACTTTGCTGCAGGAATGACTGGTACCTATTACTAATTTGCATAAAGCAAGAGAAACTTTTATAAATGTGTATCACAATTCTGAACACAGGAAATGAACTTTTTGAGCTGTTAAGTCAATGCTTACTGCCTGTCAGCATTTTGGAAATAAAAGTAAAGTCCCCTAAAAGAACAAAGGGCATTATTTTACTCCAATGCTAGAATTGAGGAAAATTCACCGCTGATTTAGAGTGGCAGAGCTAACTCTGCACATTCATCACAAAGAAGCCTTTGTGTTTGCACAGAAGAGCCTTTGATGTGCAGCTTTTTTGTTTCTTCATACTGTAACTTCTGCAGGGTGATAAGTTGCATTAACTTCAATGACTAGTTTTATGAGACAAAAATTGGAAGGAAGAATATGGAAGAACAATTAAGCAAGGATTAGCTGTAAAAATCACTTCCTAGTTCCATGTTCTTCCACTATGGCTGTTAGAAAAGTTTTAGTGATAGATTAGGGAAGTGCAGAATCTGAATTTGGTGTTCTGCTTTTACACTAACTATAAAATTGCAACGTGACAATCACTTTCACAGTATTTAGATGACTTCCAAAACAAATTTACTGTGTTTATAGACACAAAGCATATTTTTTTTCCATTTGTCAGTCTTGAAGCACTGATCAAACTACAGTATTCTATACTATAATATACCAGTATACAATGCAGCTGCCTATTTAGGTAGTCATTCCAATGAAGATTCTTGAGAGCAAATTTTAATGTAATTGGTGTATGGGAGACTTTGCTGTTTTCTGTTAGATACATCTATTATCTTCAATACATGGTAAATTAAATCTTCCAACTGTAATACAAGTTAGCCAGATTTCAAGTTGGACAGCACAAGATGGTAAATCTGCCTTAAATAATGAGCATAATCTATTGTAATCAGCAATAAACTTGGCAGATCTACAGTTCTGAAAATATTAGTCAAACTACATTATATAATCACCTTCATTATACAATTTTCTGAATGGAAAAATAAGAAAAAGAAGGATAGAGTAGAACTCCAGACAGGTAACTCGGAGCTGACCTGGCTCTGCTAGTGACTGGCAGATATATTTGACCAAGTCACTTAACCGTGAGTCAGTCTACCTAAAAGTGGAATTCTGCAATGTATTTTGTTTTACAAAGCCATTTGATATCATTAAATTGAATTTTAAAGGGCTAGAAATTACTAAGAAAGTCACAAACAAAGTATACATTCCAGGTAACTGCTATGCTATTTCTGATGTTCATAATCCCAATGACATCTTAGTTTTCCAACTGTGCACAAACTTCCAGTTCCTTCTGTTTGCTTCCCATACTGCAAGCATTTACGTACGGGCACTGAAGATAGGGCCCCTGCTGTGCTGCTTCCACAGAGGAAGAACAAGATCCTCACTCCTCATAGGGACGCCTCTTCACTGATCCTGTGTCATCACTTCTTTTTAGATTATGACAACCCTTCACTCGGGACGTTATTCTCTCCTATCCAAGACTCTTCTGCTCACAGAAAGGACTGTAGAGACATCTGGGCCCCTCTAACCTTCACCCTTAGCCCCAGAGCTTCACAGCCCCTCCTGATATGTCCTTGGTGCCTATGCAGACGTGCAGCAAGGGGCAAAAGTGTAAGGACCAGACAATTCTTGACAGTCTCTCTGCAAATACTTATCAGCTGTCTTTTACACTTCTTGCTGATGTTTGGTTCAGGCTCAGCTGGCTCTGACATCTCCCCCAGTGGTCCTTGTTCATCCTCACCTTGTCCCAGGGCACTGCACTCATTCTGCAATTGCAGCTCTGCAGGCAGAGAAGGACCCTTCTCTTACGTTGCCAGAAATAACAAGGCTCCAGACCTCTCCATCTTGGGACTGATTTCCTGTTGATCTCTTCTTTCTTCACTGATGGTACAAAGCCTGTTCACTTCCTGTCACAGCTCCTTTTCCTCAATCAGCTCCTTAGCCAGAGCCCACCTCCCACAAGGTGGCCACCTCACCCCCATGCCCAGGGAGAAGCACTAGACACTCCCTAAATAGTCCCTCTGAGTAACACCATCAATTTTGGTATAGCGCTTAATAGGAATTATTTTACGTGAGAAAATAAATTCCTGCCATATGGTCACTCAATGTCGTATCCGTTTATGCTAAACCTCAAAAGGCTGATGTCCTATGATATGTGTCATGTACAGGGTCAAGGTATCAGGTAAAACAATTTTCAAATTCCAAATATCAATGAACACAACTACCTTGTTTATAATAATGCCATTGGGAATAGAAGTTTCCAATTTTCCCAGCAAAACCAGATCCATTCTATCAGTATTCACTATCATGCAATGACTTTTTTTTTTTTAATACTTCTCACAAAGACCTAAAGAGGATAGCCAAGGATTTAGGGGCAGAACTCTGTTTGGATTTCACTCTTGTTTGGGGATTTTTACATTTAATATACATACTCTTCAGTATGATAGAACTTACTGTCACAGAATGTTTGATCGCTGCGCACCTCTAGGCTCTACAAACTGGAGATGTGATAGAAAATTGACAAGATATGTTATTTACACATAAAAATATATATTTACATAACACAATTTCATAATAAATTATTTTGGAAATAAAGGAAAAAAGACAGACATCCCCTTTTCACATGAAGAGCTGCTTGAGTTCTTTATATTCAGGTCACGGCAACAACTAGAACTAAGCATTTGGCTGGCAGCCTTTAATTTAATTCTGTTAAAGTGAATTTCCTCACATTTTAATCAGAGAAGAATTTACAGCAGATTGCAACCCAAACAGAATCAAAATCACAGCTTCCCCATCTGCCTATCGTTACCAATAACCAAATAGCAAATAATCTCCAGTTATCTTTCAAAAAAAAGGACATTAAAAATATTATTTTTGAAAAACACCTATAATATAGTATTTCAACCAATACATGAAAATTTTTCCTAATCCATGGAGAAAACACCTAGCTGTAATACAATTGTAAATTCTAAACATGAATTTTTGACTGTGTTGTGAATAATAATACATAAAATTTGAAAATTATTTTTCACAGTTAAACCACTTGTGAATCTGAAACTCCTTTGTTCCCATTTACTCTACTTATAAAATATCAAAAAGGTACACCATTCCTTTTTGTAGAAGTGTCACCCCACCCACTTCTGCTTCATACCACTCATCACATCCAGATCTACCCCATGGATAACCCCCAGGGTCTCCGTTTGCTCCTTTGACACCAGATTCAATCTACTCCTGTGCATCTCTGATCTACACCCTAGTATCAGAAAAAAAATCTGAAGTCCTCTCTGACTGCTTACTAAAAAAATAATTTCAGATTTCTACCTGTATAAAAGAGAATGCTCATTTTCACAAGAAGTAAATCTGAAGTTTCTGTAACTCCTGCAAAATGAGATGAGCTTTGCTTCCCACTTGGCAGACAGCATGCAGGGATGCAAGAGGCCTAAGACAGTAGGGATGTCCCGTTAGCCACATCTTTTGATTCAAAGGAGCTGGAGTATCCACAGATAACTCCTTTGTAGTACAGGTGCCCCATCATCTTCCCTGTCCACCGTGTGTGTGAACCATGAGCTGCCGAGCATCTTCTCTGCACAGTTGTGCCTGTGCAGGGTCAGGTGCCCAGTCACACTACCTTCACACTTCCCAAGTGGGAGTAAAAGAGTGAGAAAGATGAAGAATGTCAGCACAGGGCTAGAAGGCTATGGGTACTGACTGAAGAGTTAGTCAATGCCATAGAAATATTATGGAGCTAAAATTCTGCAGAACACCGAGTTGGACATGACCCTCACTTTACCTACAAGAAAATGTGAATGGCTTGCCAAGCCATGCTGCAAGGCCAAGACAAATACAGGGTTAGAATTTGGGAATTCCCGGCACATAGTCCATTACCTCATATTGCATGCTGACCTTAGCTACAAAAAAATCAAATTCAAAAATTGCGATACAGTTCCATTAAGTGAATATTGAAGTACATAAAACAAATTTACAAATAAACCTTTAAAATACAGTCCACATTTGCTGGTTCTAAAAATCCACAGAGGGATAATTTTGCTGAAAATTTCCAGTACAGTAAAATCAACGTACATTTGAAACAGATCTAGTAAAAACTTGTTGGGGGAGGGAGGAGATGAGCGTATATATAATTCTGGGCTAGACTCCCAGCCTGTGTAATATTTGCAATTAAAAGACTGGCAAAAGGACACAATGTTTAAATAGTATTGTTTCTACAATTAGATCAGAGTCAGTAATCACATGGTATGCTGAGTCAGTCACTCAGATTCATAACTGAGTGAAAAGCAAAATTTAATCAAGAATAAAAGCTTTTCATCTCTTTAGAACATGCTTGGTAAGCTCTTTCCAGACATGGCACTGACTACACACAACCAACCTTAGGGACACACTTAAAGTGTGATCCAAACAGTTGATAGGACACTCTGACCCCACAGTAACTTTTAGCTGTCAAGAAAAATAGTCCACACAGTACTAGTGCCACACTCTGGGAAATTTAAAAAGACCAATAAATGCCATAATATTAAAGTATCCCTCATCAAAGAGACAAAAGTCTGCAGCCATTTCTCTTCCTATTCAGAGGAGGTCCCAATCAATGAAGATTAAAAGCTTTTTCCCATGAAAGGAAGGTAAAGACGACACTTAAAGCCTGGATTTATTAACCAGGGACATCTTCAAAAGAAAGGCTGGCAAAAATCACCTGCATTTTCTCTGTTAAAGTGAGCATCGTGCCAACTCTGTCCATCACAAAAAGTGAGGCAGCCCAGGCCAAATTATACTCTTACTAACAATGATATAGCCTTGAAGTAACTCCACTGGCTTGGTTTTGTTAGTTCAGATTCAGAATGATTCAAATGAAAGCAGAAGTTAACTCAGTGTTTTTACTCACAAAATGTTCCTGTTATCTGCACTGAACCAGATGACTGCACTGCACCAGTGCTTCAACGCTGCACATCGTTCCCAGAGCACGTGGGTGAGGAGAGAAAGCAAATACCGCATTTAAACAGTGCAGAAGGTGGTAAGGATTTTTTTTTTTTAGATTGTTTCTCGTTCATGATCCTTTAATTGTATATCCAAATTCTTGCTTTTAATCCACATACGTGACGATGAGCAAAATTTATATATTAATAATCTCAACATACTACACTTTAGCACATATGCTAGAGAAACATGTCCTGCTCCTCTCGATTATTTCGGAAGTCTTGAGGCCAAATCTGTATACTTGCTGTTGGTTTTCTAGTATTTTTCTAAGTAAATTCTGGCAGAGGCAGCATAAGCTTTATCAGTGTCTCAAGTTTATCTGGACAATACAACTGCTTCATTCTTACAAAATGAAGAACCAAGTAATTGAGCTGAGGAAGCAACTGAATAAACAGGCAACAGGAGAACTCTGTCACCCAGTAGCATTTAGTAAACCCATACAAAGGAGAAGGGAACCTTGTTGAAAAGCAGCTAAGCCACATGGGTAGATTCTATTAGATACCTTTTGCCATTCAGGTTTGCTATAGGGAAAGTGACAAACAAAATAAGGTACGTAATAAAGCATTTCCAGAGGAAGCTTTATCTCAAAATTTCAGTTACCTTGTAGATGACTAACTTGCAGAACAACACGTGGAATAAGAAAGCATCTACTGTCTATACTTTACAGAAGGGAAAATGGAGCAGACCGCCTACAGTCACACAGCATGGTAGCTGCATGGCTGGAATAAGAATCCAGAAGTTCAGGATTAAATCACTAGACCACAGATACATACTTTTTTTTTTTTTTATGAACTGCATAGGAGCAGCTGAGCAGCATCATCTGAAAAGTTTTAAAGGAACAACTTGACTCGTTGACTTGATGTTAATTTAAAAAAATAAAAGCCCAGATGGTTACACCTAGATTTCAAAATGTAAGACAAGAACAAAACTTTGCACTGTCAACTTTGTCTTTGATAACTATTAACTTAAGGATGTAGTCTTTAAGACTGCTTTGGCACTAAAGGTAAGCAGGATTAATTTGAGACAAAAATAGGTGTTGGTTATCACTTTCTTTGCTCTGAAAATTACAAATAACATAAAAAAAAGATTAGATATAATTTCATAATACCAAAGAGACAACCTTAAGAAGAACAAATGTTTACAGAAAAATGATGTGAATGAAATCATGTGTCTAGGATTTCACACACGCACACACACATAAAGTGGAACTAAGGTAAACAGAAATGAAGAGCTGCGACACAAACAGAAATCCCAGCACAGGGAAGCCAAAGATGAAGGGTAGTTGTAGTTAAGAAAATTCTTCCAAAATGCATCCCAGATAAGTACTTTGTACAGAATACCACCTGAAAAAAGTAGACAAAAGGGCACTGAAAAGAGCTGCATGACTAAAACAGTTTGAGAAATGAGAATCTTGGGCATATTACCAAACCTGGGATGTTAATAAAAAGCAAAAGAACATCTTTTCAGAATAACACAGACAGGCTCTCCCTTTGGCAACAGAAATGCATTAAAAGTTATGCCTCTGAAACACAGTGAAATACAAGAATACATGCAGAACTATATAGCATCACTGAAAAGATGCTAGTAGCTAATTCTCACTGTCTTTAGCTATGGGAAATTTCAAAATAAAATTTCAAAGGAGAAAACGCCCACCAACCAAGCAAGAAATAATTCTGCAAAGTAAATTCCCACTGGAAACCAAGCACAAAATTCTGAAAAAATACTCATAAAATGTGATTTTAAGAATAACCAAAAAAAGGGTGCTTTTTAAGAATAGCTCTATATAGTGAAAGGAAGGCATCACTTTGGATATTTTTGAAGGATGTCTGACACAAATCTTATGCATTTCTGAAAGAAAATTTGATACCCCTTGATGAAAAAACACATTCAGTTAACAACAGAAAACGTTGAAATTGTCTTGAAACAGACTCCCATCTCTCTGGAAGTCAGATGCACTCCACTTTAGGTGAGGGGCACTAGCTGGGACTTCTCCAAATGTCCTGTTGCAGTGCTCAGACAGATTCCACATGACTGCATGGGTTTCACACTAATAGGGAGCACTCTTAAAGTAAATGTCAAGTATTTGCCACTTCAATCCTCCAGGAAAAAAAAAAAAAAAAATCTGTATGTGTGATTACTGTAATTGCTTTCTGGAAGTGCTGAGTATCTCCTACAAGGTGCTAATGCTCCACTTGTTTTCAGTGAAAACAGTCAATAGCAGTATCACAAAGGATATGGGAATTAAGGATAAAAGGCACCTTGTAGTCATGATTTTCATCCTTTTGTGGTATGAAGAAAGCACTCTTGACCCTGACTGCAATAATCTGCATTTATTAAAAACGTTCCTTTGGTTATCAGTCTGTACCACTGCAGTCAGTGGCCTCCAAATGTACATATTCAGGAAGCAGGAAAAGCATAGGGAAGAACCCTCACAAAAACGAAGTCACTGTAAACACCTGGGTTTATGTACTTTGCTTTCTGAAGAAAATATAACAACAAATATAGAAATAAAATAATATATAAAGAATAAATCAGTAAGAAATTAATAATAAATGCGTGGTAGATAAATACATTACATAATAAAACTGTAAATATGAATGATGAAAATATAAATATCATTTCGCTTTTATTCCAAAAGAAGATATTAGAAGGAATTTGAGCAAATAAGAATGAACTGCAAGTGACACCATTCAAGCAGTTCCTAGGCTCTTCACCAATTGCATCATCACAGTAAAAAATGACTAAGTTCCATGGAGTGTACACCAGGTATTTAAAAATTACTATTGAAAAATTACTTATGCAACATGAGGAAAGGGATTCAAACTTTTCCATCAAAAGATTGTATTCATCTCATGGGCAGCTCTGCAGCAGCTGCTCTGTTAATAGAGTCATGCAGAATTAACATTGTCTGTAGAATTAACACTGTACTCCCTTGTAGGACTGATTCGGCTCATGTCTCCCCAACTCCTGAAGACACTGCCCTTGGGAATTACTCCTACCTACCCAAACATACGTGAGAGGACAGAATATGTATTAGTCCAACAACAGCCATAAATAAGATTAATTGGAAGAAGTTCTTAACAGCAGTCATCCTGCCGGCAGCCTGACAAAGAGGGGTGATTCTCCAATGCCCTGATAGTCACAGAGAGATTACAGCCCCCACTGAGGAAAAGGAAGAGATGCAAAAGCATCTATAACACAAAGCATTTATCTTCATGTTAAGAAACTAACTAAATAATAAAATTGTAAACTATAGAAAGAAACCCTCCCTGAAAGCGTTCTTTTCAGTATCCTCAGGCCCTGTGCATCCCAGCATTTTTCACACCAGTTCGAAGAGTGCTTTCCCTTGCTGTACCACACTGATGAATCATTATAGCAGTAGCGTTGTAACAATCCCCACTTCAACTATGACCTCTTGCTCTCAATAAGTATATTTACTATAAAGGTGCTCAGAGAAAGATGATGCCACTCACAACAAACATCTGTGGAAGCTCTGTAAATTTGGAAACTGCCTTGAAGCTCAAACCTTGCTAAAATTAATTGGATTTACAGTACATAGCACTTTCTTCTTCATAGTGACAGAAGTTAATGCTGAAATCCAAGTTGTAAAATGTCGAAGAACACTTCATTTTCATAATTTCTAGATTATTTTTTTTCCAATCAATGGAAGAGTGCTATAAAACAGTGCTATTTTTGGCCTGCCATTGATACACTCGCTGTCTTGTGTCATGGTATTCCTACCTCAGTTTATCCTCCTATTTAAAATTAGCAAAATGGCACCTAGCTGAGTTCAGCGAAAATTTTCTATGTGCCAGTAACTAAAACCAGCACAACTGTACTCCAAGAAACTTTTACTCCCTGAAACAGAGCATAAAGTTGAAGAGGAGCAAAGATGAAAGCCAGTGTGCAACAGAAGTGGACTTCAGCCGCTCCCAGTAGAAGGAAAGTCCAAAGGACAGATCCAGGTCCAGGTGCCAGCAAAGGTTAATGTCATCTGTTGTTTTTGCCTAACATACCACATTTCATTAGTTCATGAACAGAGAGCTGTCCTGTTCCTCATGCAGCAGCTCCATCTGCTGTCCAAAAGGAAAGATGGACTTTGCATTGAGACTACATTTACAAAATAAAAAAGAAATCTGACTTGACTCTATAATTCTGTGATTCTGTGAATAACTTGAAATATCTCTGGAAAATTTCCAAACACTTCCCCAGTCAGTCCTCCTGTATGAACGGAACGCACAACCAACCTTTACCTACCGGTGTAAACCAACTAACCAAAACAAATATGTAAGAGGAAATAATCATATGAGCATCAGGATTCTTTACCTGTACACCTTCAGAACTAGTCTTCTCACAGCAAACTCCTGTTCTTCACTACCTGCAGCTGTTTAGTGCTGTGCTATCCAAAGGTACCATGTTACCAAATCACATCGGTGAGATACCGACACTCACTTCACCGCACAATAAATGTGCCCAGGTATTCAAACACTACAAGATGTTTATGGAGATTTGTTAGTTACAAGTGGTTTACGTGAGTTGCACAACATAAATTTAAGCTTATTGTTCTGAAGATCAACTCAGTTTTTAAAAACAAAAGTTTTGTTTCTTTTATGCGGCTCAGGGCCTTAAGGACTCAAATTAAACATTCCACTCTTTACATTCCTTTACCAGGAGGTCTACTAAGAGCTCTCTCCCTAACAGAACAGTTTTGGCAAGACCGTATGGACCCAGAGATTGTAAATTCAATCAATCAGACCTGCTCTGAATCTTGTTAACTTGGCAATTCTTGGTCTGTGTTTACAACTGCTGTGGCTCCACAAGAGTTTGTTAGCTTGGGGGGTGTACCTCCAATATGGTACTTGCTGTAACTACTGAACCCTTCCAGTAACCCCCCAGTTTCTGGGCAGCCCTGCAGGAGCTATTTAATAATCAGCCAGCTCATGAGCTTTGGCTTGCTGCTGGCCACAGGCACACTAGCTGACTTCATGGGAATCACAGGCTGTACTAACAGTGTGCCTTCATTACCCGAGTCACCTTGGTTATTCATTACACTCGGTATCTCAGCCCTTGATGCAATGCTAGTAGATTGTGTACCCTAATGAGCTTATTTTACATTGATTTGATTAGCCTCCTGGTTCCTCACATTTTAGGGTGCACTTATTTCCACGTTTTTCTCCACTCTTACGGATACTGATACTTTAAAATTATTATCAAGTGAAACACAAGATTCTCACAAAAATGTTTTACTGCATACCCTAGGCCACGGCACTACAGAGCAGATCTTCCAGCCCTGCCCGCTCCAGCCCCAGCTCACTCCCCTGAACCCCGCAGCGTGACTCGGTGCCTGGTAGCCCCATGCCCCCTCTCCGAGCCCAGCCAGGGTGGCAATGGGAGAGCCAAGCTGGGGAGTTATCCCAGTAGCAGAAAGCCATAGGCTTCACCTGGGCTTAGAATTCAGTTTTTGGGAGGGTTAAAGAAGGAATAACCTCATAGTCGTGGCTTTTGGGGTTTCTAATGTGCCTACTCTTGATTTAAAAAAATAACATCAAAGACTTGTTTCAGACCACAGTTACAGCTTTTTAAGGGATAAATCTTGTTTTACTAAATCCACTGAGGGTTTTACGGTGTTTTTAGAACAGATACAGTTCAGTCGTTACTCCCTTTAATGGATTTAGTAATAGACATTCACAGTATTTGGAACAATGATCCAAGTCCACTGTAATGTTTTCATCCACATTGAAAATACTGTCACACAATAGAATAGTATTTCCCTAACTTATTTTCTTATTTGTTCTTTCAATTTACAAGGGTCTTTTTAATGTCTCCAAAATATTATCAGTCACTAATTTCCAGGTGTGATTCCCACATCCTATTTCTCTACCTGTTGACTCACAATAAGCCTAGCAGAGATTGTATGGACATGTTTTTATTGGTCACCTATGTCTTGTCTTTCAGATTCTCACACAGTATTTTTGTTGTCTCATGTGGCACTAGAAAGCCATCAAAATGCTGCGGTCCATGGGATGCCCAGTAAACATAACCACAGTTTTCTAGGTTCCTTTAATTCAGATGCTATTGTTTAAAACCCAAACCAAACCCCCTGTGTTTAAACTGTCCCTAAAACCCTACAATGCTGGAAATCAACAATGTTAAAATAACCTGGTTCCAAATAACTTTGGAACTGACCCAGTGTAGTTTCCATATCCCTGAAAGATCATCAAGCCCTTGATCATCTAGTTCCAACCCCCCTGCCATGGGCAGGGACACCTCCCACTAGATCCTGTAAAGACTTACGTAAATTTATGGCTGTTTAGAGGAACAGTTCCCCAACATAAGGCAATTGTGGAATATAATTATATTCCCCCAAACATAAGGATTAACTCGGAAAACGCCCAAGTGGGATGACAACAAATATTTTATATTGATTACTAACCAACTTTTTAAAAGTCGCTCTTTCACAAGAAATAATGACGTAGTCCTACGGCGAGCGCTTCAAGCCAAGCTGTGGGCCCCACCCGGGAGCCGGCCGGGGGCAGCGCTCAAGCGGCACGTAGAGGCGGCCCCAGACTCGTTTAAACAGCGGTTTGTAAATCCGACCCTGTTCATGCTGGTGAACAAGAAGAAAGAGGACGAAGAACCCACCGCCCCAGCTCATGGCGGAGCCCGCCCGCCACCCCCCGAGGGGAGTCTCGCGCGCAGGCTCTCTGGGCGGTGCGCAAAAACTCCAACAGGTGGCTCCGTGGCGCAATGGATAGCGCATTGGACTTCTAGAGGGTGAAGGGATTCAAAGGTTCCGGGTTCGAGTCCCGGCGGAGTCGTGTTTCTTCTTTTTTTTCTCCCCCCGCCCCCCTTCATTCTTTCTTTCCCCCTCCCTCCCCTTTTGGCTCAAGTGTTTTACCCTGCTCTCCCGTCCCTTACCTCATCGCCGGAAAAATCCGCTCCACCGACCTGGCGCTTCCCGGCCGCCGGCTCCCGTCAGCGAGGCGCTCTGGGCCCGCCTCCCGGCGCGCCTGAAGGAGAGCGGGGATGGCTGGGAGCGGGCGGAGACAACGGCAGCGGCTTCCATCGAGCGGGGCGGCTAAGCAGCCGCCTCCACCCCAATCTCCGCTGGGCCCCGGGGACGCTGAGGTGTTTCACCGCCGGAGACAAAGGCGGAGGGCCGAGGGCGG
The DNA here is from genome assembly GCA_008658365.1 of Alca torda. Lineage (NCBI taxonomy): Eukaryota > Metazoa > Chordata > Aves > Charadriiformes > Alcidae > Alca > Alca torda. Next base: position 15,987,403 of record CM018087.1, on the reverse strand, counting down.
CCGCCGTCTGCTAGCAGGAGAAGGGCTGCCCTCCGCCCCGCCCCGCCCCGTCCCTCAGGCCCGGAGCCCGCGGCGGGAAGGCGGCGGCTCGCGCACGCAGCCCGTTTTTAAAAATCCACACAAAAGCAAAGCCACGGAACAAACCCCTGCAACAGCTACGGCTCCAGGAGACTCGTCAGTACCTACAAACCCGCCGCCTCATGCTGGGAGACTTCCAGGACAGTCTTCGGAAAGTAATTTTACTGGAAAATAATACACTGGTTTTCACTTCAGCCCACCACACATTCCTGGTTAAAGGTATTTTCAAGCAACAGAACACGCCCACAAAATGCAGTAGACAAAACTGAAGCATTTCACACTTGAATTAATACCATCTTCTCTTCCTAACTCACACATACCTATAGACAGAGGATAAAGACATTTTAGTAGCAGCAATCAAATATCGAATAAAAAACCCCAAGTAAATAAAAGCAGCAGCAGCACTAAACAAACCTTGATTTTGCTCAGGATTTAATTAAATTATAAATTCATCTGATTCATTATTTTATTCAATTTGTGGGTTTTTTGATAAATTATTTATAATCCTGCATGTGTGATCGGCTTCTTTTCCAAACTGTAATATTTAAAAGCGATAAAGGAAAAATCCACCCAATTGAAATGGAACACACCATCAGGAACATTAACGATCCCTGTTCTGCAGCACAGTAACCTGCTCAAGAATGCCATCTAACTATAAAATACATATAACCCTTTACAGAAACATCAAACTTTCTCAGAATTTGCAGAAAAACATCTCTACATTAACTTCATAAAATGCAACTAAATGAAATGACAGAAAACAAAATGTTCCTCCTTGGTCTGTCACTTCCAGCAACGTGTTTCAGTCCAAATACTATTTCCCTTTCTACTTTTTCTATTTAAGGACAGCTTCGTAAAAGTTGCTTAGTTCCAAGTCAAAAAAAATCTGAGGGCAGAGGCTTTTACATACACAAGTTTGCATGTTGCGAGCAATATTTACAGAATCAATACTCTAAAAATGCAGAAGTTAGCTAAGGGCTACAGTCCAAAAGCAGAAGAGAGCAGGGCATTTCCTAGAGGTTAAGCACGGGGACTCTCCGTATGGTATAGCCCTCCTGCCACACTGGCCCTGTAATGCATTCTAACGTGAACCCGAGTGGAAAAATACAGGGACACAACTCCAAAAAATACTTGTATGAAGAGGGTTTTGAGGAGAACGTTGCACAGAATGCATGAGGAGAATCAGGAAAAAAAAATCAAGAATTCTAGCAAGCAAAGTGAATCGGACAGATGCTGCTTGCTACAAATTTATGGAGTAGCATTTATGTCCTCAAACCAGGACATGGAGTAATTAAAAAAAAGCAATGTAAATGCAAAGAGGCAGTCTAATAATCCTTCTATCTGACTGGATACGAAGAACCTCTTTGCTGTGAGGACAGTCGAGCAGCGGAGCTCTGGGAGACGCACAGTCTCGATCCTTGCAGGATTTCAAGACTCCGTAAAGCCCTGAGCAACCTGGTCTGACCCTGCTCCAAGCAGGAGGCTGGGCAGGACAAGCTCTCACTGTCCCTTCCACCCTGCGTTACAGGAGGATTCCAAGTCTCAGCAAGACTTACCTAGGTAGGCTCCCGTGGTAAAGACAGGACCTCTTAAAAATTAAGAGATCAAAAATAGTTTTATCACATGGAAAATAGCAGTAAGAAAATTACATTTTCCTTAGGTTTTAAGGAGACTAAGTTGATTGCAAAGATTAAAGACCTCAAAAGATGGAAAAAGGAAGAAATGTGAACAATGACAGCATGACAGAGAAAAGCGAGAGGTATTTTTCTTCTGTTCCCAAACTAACCATGCCTACTAGTGGCACCACACCAGCAACACCTCAGCCACTGTCAGCCCAGGCCCTTTTCATAAGAGCCTTCAGACGGTGACATCTCGGAGACAGACTGTGAACTCACTGGGCTGTACAACCACTGGGTAGTCCCCACCTCAAGGGCGAGAAGCAAAAGGAATACTGGCAAAACCAAGGGGAGCATAAAGAAACAGAAGAAAGGAATTACTACTGCCCGCACAAAACATTCCAGTGACATCCGGAACAGCACGAAGTGCATATATAAAAAGCCCCAACACGGTACCTACTGCCCTTCAATCTCAAGAGGAATTTCTTGTTAATAATGGTTTCTGTCAATAAAGGCAAAATTACAAATTAACACAAATATTTTGGACAACCATTAAAAGAAACATTTATAAGCAAAGTTTTTCAAACGATGCTAGTGTTTCACAAATAATTTTTTTAATGTATTTGAGTATTTTGAGGGAACTCTGATAATTTATGTAATCCCATGGTACATTTGGTTTCTACTCTCTCCCCAGCAACCTAAACCTTATTGTCAATTTCAGTCAAATTTAATTGAAAGGTAGAGGAGTCCAAAATACTACCTGCCTATGCTTTTATGAAAATCCGTGGTTGAGAAAAGGTACACTACCTAGTGCCTTAGCTAAAAGCGGCTGAAGCACAAGCTCAGGCAATAGCTGAGCGGCAAACGCAGCCCGCAAGTACTACCCTGCGAACACTCCGGTACATCTCACCTCTGGTTCACAGAGAGGAACACGGACACTTGCTGGGCACAGTGTGTAGCAAAACGAAAGACATTAGGAAAATCAAAGGAAGAGTAAGGATATAGAGCATAAAACAAATCCCTCGCCAGCTATGTTGTACATGCAGTAATTTCTTTAACTAGCTATTGAGCAGCCTGAGCAACAGACACCAAGCTGTTGCTTGCTGTGTAACACTAAAGCTTGTGTTTCTCTTTGAAGGTCTTTCAGAGTTGTAAGTTGCTTTTCCAAACTTGCACTTGAACATCCCAGGATGCAACAGAATGGCAATTACTGTGGTGCCTTGTTTTCTTTCCTCAGTGTTCAGTATTACTTTTTTTTTTTGTGCTTCCACGTCTCATCCAGAGAACAAGACACCATAGTTGTTTTTATTGGCTTTTTTATCATTTACAGAGAATTGAGATATTAGTATACATATAATTCATGTGGATTATTAATAATAATAATATATAATTAATATGTTCTAATACATATAATTGTATTAGAATAGAATCTGAGACCTGGGGACAGGTGGTTCTACTTGTATGTTTGATACTTCCCAATGAATTCACTTTTCTTTGCACACCTTCCATCTCCAGGCAGTCAAGACTTTTTAAGGAATCTAAATTCCCGCCTGCCTCTGGTAGCAAAACATTATGGTCAACTTCAGAAGAATATAAAAAACTCCAAAGGATCAGGGGAAAATTTCCTTCAAGCTTCAGTTGGTGATCAATATATACCACGATGTTAATTTCATTTTAGCTATCCAGTGCAAATAGCTAATTGTTAAAAAAACCAACTAGTTCGCATTCTCAGTAGTAGAAAATTTCATGGTTTAACATTGGTCAAGAGCATACTTCTTGTTTAAGATCTGCAACCTTTAAAATTCAGTGTTCATATGATAAGGATAAAATCAACACTCTGGTCCTCTGATAATCACTTCTGAATCTTTCTCACCCAATCCACCTAAGACAACGTAGTGACAGTTTTACTTCTTCTATTATCCATCTTTTCTGCTACCTAAGTAAGTAACCAAGTTACAGCAATTGTAACAGCAATAAAATAACCAAGTCATTAAAAACCAACCAACCACCACAACAGTTCTGACAATCACAAAAGGTTATGAACCGTCACTAAAGCGGAACTGTGCCGATGCCATCTCTGGTTCCATAACGGTATCAGAGGCCTTCCAAACTCACTCTATTCGTTTACTGAAGAACTATTCCAAGTCAGCTACAAGACCACAGCCTGCACACTACACCCTAGATAATGGATCCCACTGCCAAGTCATTTTCAGAAAGATCGTTAGACAATTATCAAATGGTAAAAAATAATAAAAGCAACATATGACTGAATGCTACAATTTTATATATAAATAATACATATTTTCATTGTTTTATCCATTAAACAATATGAATTTTATATACTCTTTACTATTTGTTTATATTTATTTATAAATTATATATATTATTTATATTTTAATATAAATATATATGTATGTATATACGCTGAATTCCAGGATATTCTCAATCCTGTTACGGTCAATGTTGAAATAAACCCTTCATAACCAAACTATTTCTCAATACCTTCTATTACAGAATTGGCCAGCAGCACCTCTGTCAAGACATGGGAGAATTTGTTCTGGCACATAATGGGTGCCAAGGTGAATTACACACATAACTTTAAACTGAATTCACTAATTCGTTGATGTAAAGACTGAAGCCTGAAAAGACCACAATCCATGAACTTGGATTTTGTGCTCAGATTTAACAATATGCTTTCATATCATTATCTTTCTACATAAACATTAATTTAAATAAAAATTCAATTTTTAAATATAAATTAATTTAAATTTAGATACTTGATAATTTGATAAAGCTCCCTACCAAATTCCCACTGCAAGGAATTCCCTAAACTTTAATTTGCACACGACCTGCAATCTTAAAAAAGAAAAAAACACCACAACCAAAGCATTCTGTAAAAAGTTTTATAACAAATAAGTTGTTCCAGCTTGTTACTTTTCTTCAAGTCTTAATTGCGAAATTTCTTCTTCTTCCGATTCCTCTTCCCTGCTGCAAAAGCTGCTCTTTCACTCATGATCTCCTGATACTTCTTTTTATTATATCTGAACAAAATAGATAATTTACTTTTAAGCATCATAAATCAAAGTTCAGGAAAAGATAACATGGAAATTACTCTACATATGTAATTTGCCGAACTGAGTTCTCTCATGTTTTCCGAGTGAGATTTCTTTAATTTCATACATTTATGCATAGGTAAAGGGAAATCAACACTTGGATTAATGATAAATGCAAGTAAATTTGTTTTGAAGTAAATTTGATTGAAGAATCATTAATTCTGGCATAACCAGGGGATTCTTCAATGCATATGCAATCACATTCTGGACCGTTTACTAAAACACTGCTACTGCTCATAGTGTGAAGACTCATCCATTTCGACAATACTATGGACAAATTATACCCATTTTTATACTGCCCTCTCAGCAAACTCAAGATAATCAACCTTACTCTACTCAAGATTGAAAACCGAGATAAGATTAATGCTGAACAATGAACAGGATATACTTAGTGAATACAAGTTGCTAGCTCCTCTAATACAGATTCTTATGTACCTGTACCGATTACCACAACGGATTACTGCACGCTAAGCAGTACTGAGGCTTTTAATTGCGATGCTGAAACCTGACAAATACCTGCACTAATGCTGAAGTATCTGGCTAAAGCCCTCAATTAGCCACAACATAAATTAACTGATGAAATTTCAAAGACATTAATTTTTAAAAATAGCTTCTAATAAATACTTTATAAACCAGGTCAAGCCAGAAAACAAGAAATAGCTATACTAACTCGCCTTCCCAACATTAATAATTAATTTACAAGCTTGACAACATTAACCTTATAATCCCAAATCACGTGCTTCCAAGAAAACATGTCATTATGTGAAAAAAGAGGTGCAGATTAACATCATGTCATAACCGATATCAAAATGAATCAACTAAGCGATCTACTCCAGAAATTGTAGGTTAGGCAGACATTAATTAATCCAGACTTTTAGAGCAATTTTGATTCCTATGACAGGTGACAGACTGACATGCTTATAAAATGAAATCATATCAACTTTAATAGAATTACAGTCAGCACTTTTATACCAATTATGACAAGAAAAAATATTCAGTCTTTAAACAACAAAAAAAGAGTGCATGCATTGGCATAAATCACTCATTCAGAGCCCTTAGTTTTTGGTGTAAGCCTGTGCAGACACTTGTTTTAGAAGTGAACTAGAATAGGGCTGATACGTTACCTCTTCAACACCGACATTATTTTAAAGAGTGGCTGCCAATAGCGATGACCTGAGTTGGATAAAACCCTTTTATGAATGTAAAAAATATGCTGTCTCAGTCTAATTATTCCATTGCTTAGATCTTCTCCATGGCAGTGCTGCTGGAGTGCTAAAACAGACTAAAAGGTTTTCTTTGAAGTATAAAAAAATAAATAAATACATGCTGAATAAAAACCACAAAAAAGTTACTTAATTAAAAATACTCCTCTCTTACATAGGATATTAGAATTACAAAACTGTTTTTAAATACCTCCTAAACTCAGAATCCGCAAGCAGCTCTTCAACAATTGTTCTCTTCCTTTGTTTCTTAGGGATTCGACTATGGTAAAAATCTATGGGTGAATCAACCACAGTTCCAACCTAGAAAACAGAAATGAAAACATTCTTACTGTAGTGCAAGATGTTCATTATTTTGGGGTTTTTTTTTAATCCTCAGCGACAAGTGTAAAGACACCTACAGAGAAGATCAGAATGGAATCTTAAGAAAGTGCAAAATATCAAAAGAATTAAGCAATGTTTTGCATGCAGAGTCACTGTCTCATTTTTTAGTGCACAGAAGAGGGCCTGAGCTTTAAGACTGTTGAGTTCAACACTGAACTGCTGCATCAACACATCTTAATTCTTTCCCCTCTGTCATTGTGGTGGTTTTGCTGATGGCTACACAGCAGTTAATCCAGCTCTAATACAAGGGCTTCATCCTGGAATGCATCACATTTATTTGCAACCAGCATGTCAGCCAGTTCTGATGATTTGGGTTAGCAGTGGAGATACAGGGAGTGAAAACAGACCTGCCAGAAACATAAAGCAAGACCCACCCTTGAGAGTAAAGTGGTAATATTTTGAGAAATTAAAACAATTTCCTCAAGAATGCTAACTATTCAAACAAGCATAAGTAGATGGAAGCCTATTTCTACAGTTTCTGCACTAATTATTTTCTTTATGCAAACCACTACAAAGCTGAGAGCTACAGCAGCAGAAATTCTGGCTGATCACAAAGCTAGCTGTCTCCTTCCAAATTGTATCAGCTAGTAAACAAATAAATGCAGTTGTTAAAAAAGGCTGTTACTTAGTCCACTGAGGGTTCTGAATATGGATGAAGACAGATGTCTGTTCAGTACTATGAAATCAGCTGAAATTAAAACACCTAGCATATACACATACATAATACAAAGTTAAGCAGTTGTAAACTGCAGCCAAGTAATCAAAATACTTTAATAATTAAGCTATGAAATGGAATCAACATAGCAGCTACCTACAAAACAGGCAGGGAATAAGAATAGCTGTTCAAAACTTCAGCAGTACAATGCCATCTTCTGCTGCTTCCTTACCTGGAAGTACTTGGGTAGACCATCTCTATCATTCTTCTTATAAAAATGCTTAGGGTCCAACGAAGCTCTCATCTTCAAAACTTTAAGGTCATTTTTCAGTTCACTTGTGATTTCTGGGGCTTTCATACCAAACCAACCGTCACCCGTTGTTTTTGCTCGCTCCGCCTAGGATGCAATACCAAGAATAATAAATTCGCATTCAGCAATTAGGACAGGATAGAGCAGGGAACTCTCCCCTCCAAAAGCGGATAAAGCATTTAGAACATAGCTCTGTACCTTTAAAAAGCATATTTTACGACCCTTATAATAAGAAGGTCATCAGCACTGTATTAATGACAGATTTGTACCATCTCAGCACATTATCTTTCACTTCCCTGTCCTGGTGGCTCACAGGATGCCTCAAGGAAGACACTGAACTGCAGTTCATTACTCCACTTCCAGTGAGGCCCGTTATATGCACACAGTTCCAGCATGGGCCTTTCTACCAAAGCTTGTTGTGTTATTTCAGGCATTATCAGCTCTTCACTTACCCTGCGCTGTTTCTTTAGCTGGTGGAGTGATTCCCTGAAGGGTGGGACACATTCCTTTTTTTCAAAATCTGGAGTTATTATACTCTTCTGCAAGAGCTGTAAGAATTTTTTTTAATGTTAGACAGTCATCTCACGGATATAGATTTTACTGCTTTACTGTATTTACAGAACCTGCTAAAGGAATCATGCAGAATCTAAACAAGCATTATAATACAATACTTGAGCTTCTCTGATCTACAAAAAAAAGTCGCAGGGATCTTCAAAACAGAACCCCGGCCAACAACAGAAAGCAGTCGGCTAGCTCTGGAAGAAGTGAGATAGCAAATGCTCTATAATAGAGAGTGCTATCACGGATGAGCCTAAGAAAACAGTCTCAACAAAAACACCACATTTCCTTTTCAAATAAAACTGCCAATTCTGTATTGGGGGGAATACGGAATTTATTTACTGAAATTCATTCTTGCTATGGACTAAATATCTTGTTAGCAGACCTTCAGCTCGTGTACCATCAGGCAAAACTGCAGGCGTAATCAACTTTATTTTACAAGATAATGCTGGTATTTGCACTGCTTTTCAGTTTCTGAAGTGTCACATATATTTAAATTGTTACCATTAAAACCAAATGTAAAGCTACACTTCGGCCAAAAAGAATGGAAGTTCTCAGCAAACCGCAAAACAGGATACTTCTTTAAAAACAAGTAAGCCAACCTTATTAAATTAACATATTTGTGTTACTATACTCACAGATAAGTACATAATTGTAAACACATTACCTGGTCCTTCTTTTTCTCCTTCAGTTGTTCAATTACACTTGATCTAGGCTTCTGTTTTTTTGCATCAAAACTAATATATAAACCTCCAAGCTTCTTGACATTCAAACCAGGGTCTATGCTGCTGGAAAGATGTAAGCTACAAGAGAAACAGTTAGTGATCAGAATATCGTAACGAGCATGCATCTAAACCACCTGCTGTCCTCTGAGACAGATAAACAGAAAAAAAAACCCTTCTTATTCTTCCCACTTAGGTTCAGTTCTGCAATGATTTTAAGTCTCGGTATCTAGAAGTAGTACGTAATTTAGAGGTGAAAGATGGGCGGGGGGCGGAAATCATGCCATTATACGAAGTGAGCGTTTGTTAAAGAACAGTACCTGTGGAATCACTTCCACAAATCTTTCATATTAACTCTAATGCTGTATTCTTATCTTAGCTATTACTATCTTCTATAAAATTGAATTCTGAATTCATTTAACCTTGCCAAAAGAACTCATGACAAGCACCCTTCTTCTATACATTGAGAAGCCTGCTAGCTAAAGAGAAAAAAACCCCAACAAATACAAAAGCACAAACGTAGGGGTGGTAAAAATATTGTCAATTCTTAGTGAAAAGTATGAAGAAAACAGAATTCATCCTCGGAATGTTTAAGTCCTTGTCCGTGTAACAGTACTAGGAATAATGTTATTAAACATTTCAAAGCTAGTATTTTTTCATTACTTCATTCAGGCAGCCAAAGGAAAGTATCCACCAACAATAAATGACGGCTGACTCAAAAGGAGGTTTTTGATGACAAGAATGCTTAAAAGCTATATAGTATTACGGAGAAATACAGTAATATCAAAAAAAGTGCAACAGATATTTATTGTAGCTTGAATGTTTATTAATACAATCCCTTTACAACTTTCTATTAAACCGTGACTAATCTTTTATAATACCTTTACACTGAATGCTTGGCTAAGTTTTTGCAAGACCTCTGGCCTTCCTGAAGATTTTCAGAAGACTAAAACTTATTTATCCAACCTAAACAGAGCATTATGCTTTAAACATATGAAGCATATGAAGATTTTAGCACGAGTTGGACTACAAGAGATCAAGAAATCCCATCCCGTACCTAAATTATTCTATGATTCTGTGCTGGGCTGATCTCACTTGAAGTGCCACCGTCCCACAGCACAACAAGAACTGAAAACATAAAAGTATATGCAATCTAATTAGGCAATGTGTAAGGAATTTAACTGGACATTTTGTTCTTTATATCCAAACTAAAAAAATAAACTATTAAGAAAACTGTGACCCGTTTAAGCCAATATCACATTTTATTTTTTAAGCCAAAAACATACAAGGCCGCCAGACGCCAGTTCTCTTCTGCTATATACAAAATTGAAAAAAACCCAAACCCTGAATTTATGGACTGTATTTATATTTTATGACCTGTGCAACCCCACTTTCCATGTCAGCATGACTTATGTGATGAGACTGCTCCCTTATTTATTCAGCATCACTTAGCACTTAATGTACATATCCTATGCACATGCTTGAATGAAATGCAGATTCTTTGTTCCCAAAACGATACTTACACATCAATCTGATTTTTCAACAAATCATCATCTTCATCTTTCTCATCTTCATCTATCAGTTCCTCTTCAGCCTCTTCCAGATCTGAGGATTCTTCACCTTTTTCACTCCCTTCGTGCTTACTTTCAGCATCACTAGCTTGGTCTACCTGATCTAGATAATACTTTTGGTTGGAACTCATGCCAGGCTCAGTATCGATTACAAAAAGCCCTTCGGCATGCAGTGAACTGTTTTTCAAAGATTTCTTCGGGGAAGGAGTCCTCTTATCTGCCTCTTTATAACGCAGATTCTCTTCAACTGTATCTATGTCTGCCACATCACTATTTTCAGATTCATCACTTTCATCTTTGCTCAGAAACAATGCAACAGAATCATTTCCATTGCTTGATCTTTGACTGCTGTGGGATACAGATTCAGCATATTCTCCTGCTTGGTCTTCACCACTGTCCGCATCGATTTCAAACACCCTACATCTACCAACACTATCAGTTCTTTGTGCAACAGCTACATTCTGTTGCGGGCTGCTCACTGCACTAGCTTGCTCACCCTTTCTTAATTTATCAGCATGGGTGAAAGACTGCTGTGCACCTGCCTCAGCATCTGCTCTTTTGCATTCTGGAATCTTTTTACTTTCATTTGGTGTTATTTCCTCTTGGGATTCTAAAAATTGTTTGGGACTCATGCAATCAGTCAAAGAAAGATTCATATGCTCTAATTTCCCCTCCCTGATAAGTATTTTACTGTGTTCTTCTTGTGTTTGTCCACACGCTCCCTCTGAATCATCTACCCCAACAGATTGTCTAATTTTTTCTGCTTTTTTTCCAGGCGATTCAGTGTCACTTAGTTTCATTTTTGTAAGACTGCTGGGTATTACAGCATTCAAAACCCCTTCTTCCACGTCACTACAGGTTGTTTTGGTAGGTTTGGAAGAACATTTGCTTTTAGGTGAACTGGGTTCTTTGTTATCCTCAATGACAGAGGAAGCATCTTCTGTGTCAGAGACAAGTTCTGCAGCAGGTCTAGAATCAGAAATTTTTACTGGCTCAGATTTAACGGTGTCTTCTATTAAGTTCTCATCTTCTGAAACAATTCTGTTTCCTTTCTCAGTCTGCTTAGTAATTTCTGCTTGTGATTTCCTTTGCATGCTCCTTGTAACTCGTTTGGTAGTGATGGACGGTTCCATATGAGAACTCAAGCAGCATGACTCTGCATCAGAAATATCTTCGCTCTGGGCTTCATGAACTGTATCTGGCTGCAATTTCTTTTTGCTTTGCCTGCTTCTTGTAGTTCTGGTAACATTAGGCATCCAGACACCAGAAACAGCAGAGGAACAAGACTCAGCTTCAGAGGTATCATCTTCATCCAGAATTCTGCTTAACTTACTTGGAAAAGCTGTCTTGTCATGTCTTTTTTTGTCAGGAGAATCCGGTTGACAAGGAACTACAATTTGCCGTCTTCTTGTTACTCTTACAAACAAAGGCGTTTGAAGACCAGACACAGCAGAACAGTTTGATTCCGTTTCTGACACATCCCCATCAGCTTGTGGTTCAGCAACTGATTGTACTGAATAAACAGTTGTGTTCTCATTTCTAGTAATTTGCTTCTCTGAGCTATCACTGACATCTGACTTTGTTTCTGCATGTTCCACCTCTTCAAACTGAGATTCCTGAATTACCTCTCGCTTATGAATTGATTTACTACTACTTCTAGTCCTCATAGGCACAGGAGTACTAATTTCAGCAGATGCCACCTAGAAAAGGAGTAAAAAAAAAAAAAATCTGTGCCATTGACAAATAAAATAACCCCATAAAAAGGATGCTGTGCAAATCACTAACAGATCTTCTTAAACAAACCTACTCAAGCTGACAAGATATTACATTTCTTCTGCATAACACTATTTATGTGGAAAAAGTGTTAACAAACCAACCCTTGCTTATCTGTTTGTCTACCACCTTTTGGTCTAAGATAATAAACACACACATCAATTAAGAAATATAAACAAATATCTTCTAATTCTAAAAAGTTCTGGCAAGCTGTCACGATGAAGCTGTCACAATCCAGAAGCGATGTTCAGAAACATTCAAAGATTTGCTCAACTATAAAGCACTGAAGCCTAGCAACTGGCAGAACATGCCCCCAAATGGTTTTCATAACCAATTTTAGCATTTTTAGGAACAGACTGGCCTCACAGCAACTGCAGCACCAGGTATAATCGGGGGCATCTTCTTTAACGACGCTTTTAAGTCACCTGGAAGGCAATTCAAAATTTGGGAAAGAAAAAACACTGCAACATCAGGATTTTCCCAAAACACAGAACGATGTTGGAACGACATGAACCACGCTATATAAACGATCCGCATTTACGGGAGTGGAAAAGCCCTAGAGAAATACTAAGGTAACTGTAGTACAAAGGAAAAAAAAACAAACACCAAGAAACACGCAACACCCTAACCTGTAACTCGCAACGTTAAGTGTTTAGCGACCCACAGAGGCTGCCAGCCCTGACGAGGGAAGGCGGCGGCAGGGCCGGCTGCGGCAGGCCGCCGCTGCGGCACCGGCGGGGCAGCCCGGCCGCTGCTCTGCCCCTGCCCCGCCGCCAGCCCGGGCTACGCCGCCGCCACCACCGAGCCCCACAGAGCCGTTGGGCTCCACCGCCCAGCCGCCGCAGACACCCGGGGAGACACGCGGTGGGGAGGCCGCGTGTGCGTGAAGATGGCTGCCGCCGCCACGCCGCGCCGCCTCGCAGGGCAGGTGGCGACCGGCTGCCCCGGCTGCCCGCGCCGCCCGCTCCCGGCCCCCCCTCACCTCCGTCGCGCCAGCGGGCCCGGAGGGCCTGCGGCTGCCTCCCCCGGCCCGCGCCGCCGCCGCCGCCGCCGCCTCCTCCTCCCGGCGCCGCGCCGCCGCCCGCCTGGTGGCCACCATCTTGTCAGCCACGGCCAGCCCTGCCCGCCCCTTCCGGCGGCGCGGGAGGGGCGAGCCCCGGCTTCCGAAGGGCAGGTCATAGGAACGGATGAAAAGGGGACAGTGACGGAAAACGGGTTTGTGCGGAAAAGCCCTGCGGGAAGCGCAGAGCGGCACGCCCCGCTGAGGGAAGAGAGTGGCATGTACCAGTAGAGAACGCGGGATGCTTAACACGCTTTTATGACAAAGTGTAAAATATCATTATGGAGACGATGAGAATCCATACAAAGCACAGATTAAAAGCCTACAAGAATTTCAAATTTTAATTCAAACTTTCAAGTTTCTCATGGAAGGACATCCCATCCCTCCCACTTCGATGCAAGACAAATTATTGAGACAGCCTCATAAAATGTTATATCAGTGACTCTAGAAAAATAAGATTATCATGTCTTAAAGTCGTCATGTCTTAAAGGGTATTTTTCTACAGCAAGCAAGTTGTTAACAGTTTACAGAAAGGAAATAAATAATTATCCCATGAGAGCAGCCTCTACATGGTTTTAGCTCAATTCTTGTTTTGTAGCATTTCAATTTATAAAACTGAGCACACATGCCAGTAATACAATACAGAATGTCAACAGCCAAACACAGAGAATTTACAGATAGTCACCAGCAGCACACAACTGGTAGGGAAGTTTAAAGTGAAACTCACATAATTTTGAGACACCAATACACACTGACTCAACACTAAAAAAAGATTAAATTTTGATTAGGTGAAAAAACCCCAAGCTTTTATTGATGCGTTACTAGTTCCAGTTCCTCCCCTCTCTTTTACCAAAAGAACTGAAGCAGTCCAGGAGAATTTCTCAGTATTTGCCACCTACAGATAAGATGTTTGAGGACTCAAAACGTATCTTGAAAAAAATTCATCTTTTAACTTAGTGGAATGGATTACAGGAAGCTGACACTCTAGACTACCTACAGGCATTCTAATCCCACTAGCTGCCTATGTGACAGAATTTGAAAAATGTTGGTGAAAATTCATTCCTTTACAGTCCAAAGCTCAAAATACATACAACTAAGTTAATGAGTACTACCAGTATGAAGTCCTGCTCCTACCTGAAATCAAAAGGCAAATGAGTATTTCAGACACTCAGCATCAAGTTCCTGCTGAACTACAAGTTGAGCATTTGCTATCTGTTCTGATTTAAAGGCCATGAAAATGAAAAGGCCTTTTAGACGGAAAGACTACATTAAACCAGAAGCCTTGCCTTAGCTGGAGCAATTTCTCTAGGATTCAAAAGCCAGCATGCTAAGCTACTGCCAAACACAAATAGACCTAACTTGAAGCTAACCCTTGCTTGCATCCTTTCTGATGAGCACTCAAGCAAGAAAGTTTCCTAGGCAACCCCAAAAGAAGCCATCCATTTTACACAGTCCTGTAGAGAACAGCTTCAACACTTACTATCTGTTCTGACTTGGCTGATTCTGATTGTGTAGTTCACAAGTATCAAAAAAACAAGCCACAGTAGAGAAGACAACAAGCACAATTCAACTTTTCATTAACAGATTTGTTCATCACTTGTTTTCAATTCTTAAACATTCACACAATAATACATTTTCTATTTCAAACAGTCAAGATGCCATCGCACTTGTGCAAACACTAAACAAAGCATATTGAGGCACAAAGAAGCCAAAAGGAATTCAAGTAACAGTCAGAAAGTAATTTGGAAGATGCATTTTTTTCTAAATCATAGAGGTCTTTTACACTATATTAAAAATAAACCCATTCTCCAATCCACACAAATTAAACAGCTGACTTGCCTATATATACATACCAAGTAATGATACATCAGTTTAATTTTTTGGGGTAATTTTTCATAAAAATACTACAATTTTCTAGAAAAACTAGTCCTCGAATGCTTGAAATCCATGTACCTACCACATAAGTAACTATTATTTAAGAGAAATTAATTTTTTTTAAAAATAAAAATATATAAGTTTCTCTATACTACCTACTGGCAGCTAAAATATAATGATAATTTTACAGTGAACTGGTCATACAAAGAAAAATATTTTAAACTGTTTCTCTAGAGATAGTTTCATTTGAAAACAAACCCAAAATATTTCATATTTTAAATGAACTGGTCAATAGGTTAAGAAAGAAAAATACTGTTAGAACACCACAGACTCCTGCTGACATCTCACTGAATAATTACAACATTTGGTCTTTGTTACAAATGCTGTAAAAGTGTCTCTATGAAAAAAAAGCGATGTTCCCCCCATCCCCAAGAAATTAAAACAGTAAGCCATTTAAAAAAAAAAAAAGTGTTTTAAGAGGCATTTCTTTTAGCTTGCATGATATAGCCTTTGGACTTGATAATTCCTCTGCTTTTAACAATGACCGAGTACCGGAGAAGCCATAAAGGAATCCATTCATGTGCTTTCATGTTCTGGATGCTTTCCTGAAGAACTTCTTGGAAACTTGCTTCACAAAGTAATTCTGAAGTTAAAAAGGGATATTCAGGCTTTAAATAATGTCATGTAAACAGCTGCAAAAAGCAACACTTAGTAAGAGAAGCCTTTTCCTACAGTCAAAAATCTTAAGCAGTGCCAGATATTCCACAGATCCGCTCCTCTGGAATGCGTGTAGGGTGAAAGCAGCTGTATATTACAAAAGAAATTTTCAGGATACTATTTTTGCAACACTGAGTATTTCCCACAAAACTAACTAACTGAGATTTCTACAATATCAAATGGAGTTGATGAGCAGAGCCATTAGCAGGAAGAAATGAACATTAAATTTGAGGAGCTAGCTAGAGAAACCAGTGGTAAAACATAAGCCTGAAATCAGCAAAGTACTGAGCATTCTCAGTTACCTCTGCAGTCACTGGAAGCTCAGTATTTATAGCATCTCACATAACCAGGCTCATAATAAGCACAAGCCCAGAAAGCATTAAGAAAAAACAGGCTTAAAAGCCACAAAGCAGAAAAGGAAAGCAAGTACAAATCCTCCTAGTTTCCTCTGGAAAGTCAGTCAAGGGAACAATCTCTTTGATGAGGAGTGTTCCCAAAAGATAGTCTCAATAGTCTTCAGCTGACCATTAGAGAAAAGTTAAGCTTAGCAAATAATGCGTAAGTGAACCGCTGCTTGATTTGTTTTCTATCCAAATAATCTTCTCCTTCATTTCATAACTCTCAATAGACAGTATTTATTAAATTGCAAGTTACACTTTGGACTTCACAGGACACGGAAATTGTCTGATAGAACAGCAATTCATCTTGTATGCTGCCAGAGCAGTGCTGATACAAGCACTGATGAAATTCATTAGTTATAACAGTGGTACTATAAAGCATGCACTTCATACATAGCATTTCATGTACTTTTTTTTTCCTTTGGGGGGGAATGGGAAGAAAGGAGAAGGAAGGAAAAGTATGATCATCATAAATAGTTGGTCATAAGGAAGAATGTAGGGAAGGAATAAGCTAAATATTGTTTAAGACTTCTCACAATTCCAGGAAGATATTTAGGGGATCATTATAGTGAAGAAGATCAGAGGATGTTTGAGAGAAACTAATATAATAACCCAGAGTACTCTGGGGAGCTGGTAACTCAGAGTTCTAGAGTATAAAGGAAAGCCTCCAAGTCCTTCAATCATTTAGTAAATGAATCACTGCAGAAAACAAGTACAGAATTTACACCAACTCTTTTTGTAATAATTTTATTTTAAGAAGTCACTACTGTGAAAGAATCCTGCTTAAAGTGTAATAATTTTACATGTTGTCCTGGTTTCAGCTGGGATAGAGTTAATTTTCTTCCTAGTAGCTGCTGTGGTTTGGATTTAGTATGAGAGTAATGTTGGTAACACATATTACTTTAGCTGTTGTGCTAAGTAATGCTCATATTAAGTCAAGGACTTTTTCATCATCCCCTAGAAACTGAGAGGGAGCACAGACAGGACAAGCTGGCCAAAGAAATATTCCATAGCATAGATCATGCTCAGTATATAAATGGGGGTTGGACGGGGCAGGAATCCACAGTCGCTGCTCAGGATGGGCTCATCATGTGGTGAGCAATTGTATTGCATCAGTCATTTTATATATTCTTTTATCATTATGGTTATTATCTTCTCTTCCATTACTATTCTACTCAGCATTTCTATGCAAGCTATCTCACAGACAAGTTCTGAGCCAGTGGATTTTCATTTGTCATTTACTGGCCTTCAGCAATACAGCTTTCATTTCATTCTATGTTTTGTAGAAATAAGCTATTTTTTGAACATATGCAATATAAATTTCTCAGTAGTTAATTCTATTTACTTCATTTTCTCTGATTAAAACAATTTCAAGAAACTGTCCAAGGCCAGAAGATTGCCTCCCCCCCCCCTCCTTTCTTGAAGCAAAAGCAAGAATTTAATAGAAATACTTTATAGAGGAGAAACTTTTAGAATCCTTTGTTCTGGATTCAAATGTAATGAACTCTGAACTTCGGAGAAAGATTACTCCCAATTCTGTACTAAATAAATGCATATAGAAGTCTTCTGTTAACTTATCTGGCAAAGCCTTACCTTTTGGGTCATTGTGAGTTAACAGCTGTACATCAAACTGTTTTGCAAATGCTGTGAGATCAGGTGGCATCACACAGCAGGAAGCTAGGTTCACCTGATTACTACTTGGTTTCACCTGAAAGTAACAGAATACTTTTATAAGAAAATAATATTTATGTACTTATTTTAGTTGTTTCCCCCATGCCCTTTATTGCAACAGAAATTTTGCTTTGAACAATTTGCCTTTGACCATTGTTTTGAGGTCTGAACAAGGCTAATTCTGCATGATGCTGAACAGGCAACTCCTGCATCAGCACAAAGCCAAAAACAAGAATAGGATCTAACTGCAGGTGCTGCCACAGCAAAACGAGTTACTAACCCATTCTGGCTTCCTGTCTGCTGTGCTCCCTAAACAGCAGCAGGGCTTTGGGTTTGTTGGGTTTTTTTTTTTTCCTTCTCTTATAGGGACATTACTTTGAAAATTACTTCAAATAAAAAAATCCAGATAAATTTTTATTAAGGATATATAATTTGCAGTCTTCTCTGCCTTCAGTAAGTGCCTAAATCAGATTAAGTTAAAAGGGACACTCTTCCACTGACCCTCTCTGCTCATCACAAACTGCATTCATGATCACCATGCAGGTGGTCATTAATCCCCTCAATTATCCTTCTCTCAGTATACACAAAACAGCAAGGAGCACAAATCAGGACTCTCAGCAGGACCTCATATACACATGTAGTATGTCTATGTACCACAAAAGAAACGTCGTAAGAGGAGTATTCAAAGAACTAATAAGGAAACAGCAAATCCCCAAGCTTACATGAGCATGGGCACATACTAGTACAGACCTCCATCACTCAAATGTTAAGAGGCAATTAGTCACACTGGACCACAAAGTATTGTGCCACTTCATTGATAGCCTGCCTTCCTCTTTACGTTTAAGCTTAGCATTCAGACAGCATTTTTCCAAGGGGAAATCCCTCCATTCATAACACAGTTTAAAGTGAAAACAGCTATGTTTTCAGATTCACTGAAATAAATCTGAAGGTTTAAGAAAAAGTACTGTTTACACTCCTTCCTAAATATAAAAGCATTCCAAACTCAAACCTTCCGTGCTTCAAAGAACCTGCCACTGAACAGACCTGTGATTTCCAGCCTTTGCTGGTCTGTACATAAGAACACTGAACAAGTGACAGTCACACTTTGAGCCTCCTCCACCTTAAACAACATTGTGACCATACATAAGATGCTGAAAATAACACGGCTAATTAATATTTTGTATATAAACCTGTTTAGAGCAATGTGGCAGCCAACAAAACAACAGTTTCTCTGCCCTAGAAATGCTACAAGTAGAAGTTTGTTCTCACCTGTGCCCACAGATACAGCTGCTCTAACAGTGTTTTATCTAGGTCAGAGGTACCTATGGCAACGATCTTTTTGTTTTGAACTAGATGTTCAAGTTCTTGCCAATAAGGTTGCAAATACTCCAAGGAGAGGCCAGTTCCATCTTCAATGGGAGGCGGAGCAATAATGACTGAGTCTAACTGGGCAACTCCGAGGGCAGAACATGCTGAGGAAAAAAGACAGAGACACTGCAAAACCTTTTATGAGATACAAACATAAGCAGCATGACTCCTCAAATTCAGGAAAAAAAAAAACCCACACCTCCTGCTTCACTCTGCTAGCTTCCCATTCACCACTTGGAACTCTGAGCATATCAGCAGTCAAGGACAGTGACACAATGTTTTTAGCAAAGAATCAAATATACAGCTGAACACCAAGTTTCAATTGTAGGTCTTGTGGAAAAAAAACCAAACAACAAATCATCACTCCCACCCCCCACACAAAGCATGGAGCTTTTTTCTCCTTTTTCAATGTCAAAACTATATTTTTTCTCTGAAGACAGTGGTGACATACAATTCTTGATTCCTTTACTCCCAATTTCTTCCAAAATTTGTAACTCTCACTCTGAAGTATAACTCAAGTACAGAGTGTGGACTAGGAGATCCCATCCCTGGAAGCGTTCGAGGCTAGGCTGGATGGGGCTTTGAGCAGCCTGGTCTAGTGGGAGGTGTCCCTGCCCATGGCAGGGGGGTTGGAATGAGATGATCTTTAAGGTCCCTTCCAAACCGAACCATTCTATGATTTGGTATGTGTGAGGAATTAGACTAAAAGCACACTGAATATGGAGATTTTAATTGCCAGATAGCACTGGCAAGTCTTGGAGTATCACTGAGCTTTAGGAAAGATGCAAGTCATGAGGCCACTTCTGCACAGCAAAAAGAATAAAGTAGCTAAGTAAATTATTTTCTTCTGGAGGAGGTATTTTTATGTTTTTTTAACAATGGATTTTTAACAAATGGTACTACAACATACAATAAAGAGGCTATTAACTGGGGTATCAATAGAAAAGAATGATGTCTGATCCTTTGTTACCCTTTACGCCCAACAATCTTCTGAAATGGTAAAGTTTAGTGCCACTCACAATTACTGCTACGTTAGGCTAACAAAACTTTATGTATCAGTACAGCCATAGTATTGTATTTTCAATAAAACTTCACTATTACATCAGCTGCTTGCAGCATTGTTTTATTTCCTAAATAATCTCTGAAATACTGCACAGTTAGTAGCACAGCTCATCATGTTAAAAACAACTGGCAATTAACAAGAACTGGTAAGAACAATTGTATCACAGTTACTAAAACATCACATGCTATTCACTTTTTAACAAGTTGTGTGTGAAAGAATAAAAACTTGCTTCTGCTTGGAGCAAGGAATCAGATTTAAGTTTGTGGACCCAAGGTTACAGCAATACACATTTAATAAGTTTACTGACTTAACTAATGTGTAAATAGACTTGATTACCTAAATCTCTCTTAACAGGAAAACAGGATATACTTGTGACAGTCACTAAATACACCACTTAGATGGAAAAGGTTCTAATTTTATTTCTAAATACTAAAGTAAAAAAGAAACCCTACCAGAAGTTTAAGTTTCACACTTACCCAGGTCAACTGCACCTCTGATTGATGAATAGTTCGATCCAACGATGAAAAGTTTTGCTATTTTCAAAGAAAACGGAATCAATAACTAGACAAGCCAGCTATTATTAAGTATACCACTGTTTACTTTTGCTATATATACTATTTATGAGTTCTTGGGTAAAGGATTCTTAGAATATACACCAATCACTTGAAAAATTGGGAAAAGCCACAACTTTCTGAAAGGTGACTGCCCAGTAAAGATGCTGTTCTCTTAAATTCCAAAGTTGTTGTGCAGTCTCAGAAAAAGAAATCATCCAGTTAGATGATCTAATAAGCTGAAAAGCTAGGACTTAAGCATCAAGAAACTAAGCAAGAACCGTAACGACCTGCATAAAAACCCCAAACGTAATAGTACAACCAGACCTCTTCACAACTTACTGAGACTCAAAATGTACTAGTGTTAGTTTGGACTGCCTCCTTCAAGTTCATCATATTCAACCTGGAAAAATTATGCAAATAAATGTGCTTCCAATGCTATTTCTTAATTGCATTATCATCTGTAATATTTTATTTCAGAAAAGTCAAAGATTCACAAAATACACTTAAAATGTCTTGAGGGGATATAAGTTAAACTAGAAAAATGGCAAGCTGCTTTAAAGCCTGGAATATGAATTCAAGTCTTTCTTAGCCAACTTCTAGATTACCCAAAGTACGACAGCGTGCACCAATGTCATTTGACTTTGCAATTACAAAACACAGTGGAAAAATATACATATACGAACATCCTATTAATGACTGCACATGAAACCTTTTTATGCCACTGGATTTTTGACTATGTTCTTACCTGAAACTTTCAACTCATCCCTTTCTTCAGGATTTATTTTTTCCATAGCTTGAGCTACAGTACATTCCAGAACCTCCAGTATTTCCTGCAGTAAGTACATGAGACTTAGGAACAACTCTTCAAGAGGAGACAGTAAGTTCCTGAAGAATGTTTTTAAGCAATTTAAGGGGAAAAAAAAAATAAGTCTTACAGCAGTTCAAAACAAAAACTGTATGCAAATGCAATGACAGAAAGAAAGTAACCCAATACTTCTTGATCTCTGAGGGGAGGTCAGGAAAACGAAGCTATATGAAAGGCCCTATATGTATATGCCCCTAATATTAAAAAAAATTATGGCTAAGAATTTTTGGAATAAGATTTAGTAGTGTTTTGATTTTCAGATGTGAACAGATCGCTGTGTCAATTCAAACTGCCTTGCTTTAAAAAGAGCCTCATGACCAGCTAAAAAAAAAAAAGCAGAATTAGGGGGTCTACGCGTTGGGAGGGAACATCTTTGCATAAAAGTATTCTGCAATTTCAGTGAAGCCTATGAAAAGGCTACAGTGAAAATGCTGTAAAATATAGATTTAAAGAAATATTTTTGAAACTGAAAATTAACAAAGTTTCAGAGATTTCACCCTCTGACCTCATTTAAGACTAGGCTGATATCTCACAAGGTGACTTATTTTAAGTCTTTACCCACATGAGATTGTGTTATACACACACAGCCCCCCCCCCTCCCCCCCCCAACCCAGAACTCTCTGGTAATTTTTGCTGCCCTACCAAAAAATCCTTCAGTGAGTCTTTGAGTTATTCCACACAGTCAGCATTTTAAACAAAAGTTAACCTTTTTCATTTACTGGAAACCATTCCAATTCATGAAAGAATTTGGAATTATGCAGTTAACATGTTCTGAGTTTAAAACCTTGCTTACAATAAATAATTAACTTTAAATGGATCAGTACATCTTAGAAACCAATGTTGGTAGTCTTTTTGAGCAATCACTGGATGTTCCACAGATCATTCAGAAATAACTGCCTCACCACACTCCAGTGTGGAATGCAGCAATGTGCAGTCAATGCCACCATTACACAAGAACTGGTAACAAAACCCAAAGAAACAGTCAGAAAAGTTATTTAGGGTTTTTGTTTGTTTCTTTTAAATGAAACATACTAACATTTCACAAAGCAAATACTGCTCTTAGTGGAAACCAATTACTGCTTTGCTGAATTTCAGAAGCAGTAGCAAAAGAGAAGCAGGCAAGATCTTGACATCAGATGCCCATGACTGTGGTTTTAAGAATTATGTGGAAGTCTTTAGCCCTTAAGGGAAAAATTGCCACTTCTGCATCTTCAGAAATATTTCTAAGACAACCAAGGCTACACTTCAGAGCTCCCCTCCAAACAGGATGATCTTCAGCTATCTAGTTCATCATCTCCATAGTTTAGACAACTCTCCATTGAGTTTTTACAACCACACTAGCAAACTTTGAAGGTACACAGATTGTTTTTTTGTGATTGCCCCAACAACTAATTTGAAATCTTACAGACCAGGACTTTTATTTTGCTAAGAACTACCTTATTTGCCATTAACAGGATTCTTTACTTTGGTATTTCACAACTTCTCAAAATTTACTAAATACTAGAAAAAAAAAAAAAGGCGTGCGACAGAAGTACTCTTTTAAGATATCTGGAGCTGCAGATAATTTTACAGGAATTTAATAGACTCATTTATATTTTAAAAGATGCAACCAACTACATATTTCTCTGTTTTCCCATGTAACATGGATACCATGCATAACACCTCTCCTACCTGATTTACGTCTTGTCCAATCTTTGAGCTCCATTCAGTCAGCGTTTTCTGAATGCAGTCCCGCACCTACAAAATATTTTTTTTCATATTGAAGTGTAGGTATGTTATAGCTGCGCAGAAATACAGTGATTCGTGGGCGTATAGGACAGACTGAGCAGGTGAACTCATGACACCATTCCTTCAACCACAGCAGAGTCTTCCTTCATAGCTTCCATCTGAAACTTGTTCGAACTAGTTTACTTAAATACTTTCCTCTCCTCTTTCACAAAGAGTTTTAGCAGCAATACAAGTACTGTACTTCAATTATTTCTCAGACCAATGCCATCTTTAAAGGCAAGAACAATGCTAAGCAACAAGAACTAGGGTGTGGGGTGCTGCGGTTTTTTTTGCTTGGAGATTCTAAAGTTACAATGCAGTCAGATAATAGCATACATGCCGTGACATTGTTAGAAATGAGATGTTACAATCAATCACTAAATACTCATTATATTAATTACTTCTCTTTCCAAGATGCATCTGACCCTTTTCATTTACTGCCTACCTATTCCACTGTGCCAAACCACTAATGCTTTTAAGTCCTTCATTACTGAAGGGGGAACCTTCAGATCCTACCCCACACTTGCATTTTTCCTGCATCCACCCATGCAAAATAAACTTAACTAGGATTCTGATCATGGATTTTCTTGAACTTAGTAAGGCATAACTACTAAGTCTAAGTCAGCTAATTAACTGCAGATTGCACCAGTGCTTTAGCTGTACCAACGCTCTACCTTCCCTCTGGTAGCCTACAGGGTAACAACCCCCAAGATGTAAGTAAATGCACTGCCAAGACTGCTGCTATCTGCCACAGGTATGGAGCACTTCCACGAGCTGCTGCTTTACTCCACTTTTAGCAATGTATTTTATAACTATGTGGATACCTACTTTTTGTACCATTAAATAGCAGTTTCCTGCGACACCTAACATTAAGAGAGCTCATAATACTATGGACAAACTAGAAGCCACCCCCACAATAAAACTGGGTATCACAAGGTTTAAGACATAATACAGTAGTAATACTTTGTGAGCACAAGTTCTATACATTCTTTCCCAGTCATTTAAAATGGTATGAAAAAAATAACTGAGTTAAAAAGATAAGAATTGACTCCTGCCCACTAAATAGTTACCCACAACGCTGGAACTCTTTAGTCTAATTTGATGCAACTTATGTTATCTTTTCCTTTCTGAGGAAAAGCGAGACAGTGCTAAATACATATATTCTATATATTGCTACTTTGCAGCTGTCACACTTTATATTTCTACTGAAGTTAGTATGCACAAGCCTCTGCCTCCAAAGTGCACCATTCCCCTGCACTCAACACATGTGAAAAGTGCGGTGTATTTGACTGCTTTGACCAGCTTTTCCAAATATAGCTGGTCATTCCCTAACATCCCCTGCATTCCCTAACTCCTAACATTAGGGTTCATAGTTTGCAAAATTTTAGCTTACATTCTGCCACTGAGAACTATACAAACGCTAACTACGCCAAATAGAAAAGTCAATTTATTTCTGATAAATAATGCCAACTATTTGCTTTTGGAATTCTAGCAACTCTGGAAAGCGGGCAGCCTTATGTTTAAATACAGATCTCCCTGTAAACAAATGAATTTAAATACCTTAGATGATTAGTTATGCACACTAGCCACTCTTTATTTAACAACCCTCCAGAAACTATTCACACAAGGGGGCCCATGACCATATAGCTATCTCTTTGCTGCAGAATCTAGCCCTATTTTACACAGATCACAGAATGTTGTAATAAGCAACCAGGCCAAGTAAAAAAAGTTATTACCACATGACAACTAAATAAAAGTATGATGAATTCTTCCTTCTCATTACATCATCCTCCCAGTCACCTTTCTTACTATTTGTGCATGGTTAATATGCAATCAACCAACTTCTAGATTACCAACAGTGCTACTACATAGCAATAACCAGCCAAATCCATAGTTCTTATGATGATTAAATGGCCGTTTTCAGATTACTGGGTCATGACGAGACAGCAAATACAGTAAGGTTCTGAAGCTCATGGCCACAGGATCTCCACCCATTTTATCAGTTATTATAAGTGTTGACACATACTGCTAGAGGTAATAGTTTTGAAGTGGTGATTAAACAGTTCTTTCAATTTTTTTAATAAAGAATGACAGCTGTACTTAAATAAAACAGCAATGACTAATTTTCCTGAGACCTGTCACCACCAAAAAATTATTAAAATTAATTTCAGGTTAGAAAAGAGAGCGTTCACTGTTTGCAACGCAAGCTCACACCTTTTCACACGTTCCTCTTGCTAAGGCAGTACCAAGGGCCTCCTTTGCCACCACAGACAGCACTTGAACTGGCAAGCGTTTTAATTCCTAATTCCCCGACAGCAGAAACACGGTCTGGTTTCTTCAGAGAAACTCAGAGATAGCAAAGTGCTTCCGGGGGCACGGCAGTGGTGACGGGGGCGGGGGGGGGAAACTGTTGCTACTGAGGCTTGTCCTGGCTGGCCCCTGGACCCCTCGGGCTCGCCACGCCGCCAGCCCGCTGCCCTTCCGCCGCGCTCCCTCAGGCGCTCCCGCGGCCCGGCCGGCCCCAGGCCGTTAAGGCAATTCATTAAGCCCTCTTCCCCTGGATAAGGGACACCAGGCCGCGCTGCCCAGTGCCACAAAACCGAGCCCTACTCCGGATAACGCCTCGGTCGCTCAGACGCCCCGCACCGGCCGGGATGGCCACCCGCCGCTCCCCCCGCCGCCGCACCGGCCGCGGCCGGCCCGCCCCCCTCCGCCGCGGCGCCCTGAGGGGGAGCCCCGGGTCCCGCCCCACTCACCTCCTCGCCGGGGGTGGCCGGGCACTTCTTGCGCAGGCAGCCCCAGTTGAGGAGGTTGCCGGTTTGCAGAGTGAGGTTGCCCGCCCGCTCCAGCAGGGCGCGGGCGCCGTCCGTCCCCATGGGGAAGGGCTGGTGCTACGGCGGCGGCCGCCGGGCTCCCCGCAGCACCGGGCAGTGCCGTGACTCAGCACAAACAACGGCAGCAGCGGTGAGAGGGGCGGGGGGAACGGTTCGTAACCGTCCCCGGTCACATGGAGCGAGGACAATGGGCGGCGGGGCGGGCAGAAGCCGCTCGGCCGCGCCTGCGCGCCGCCCCTCAGCGGGCGGGGGCGCTCAGCGGGGCGGGGCCTGGCGCCGGTGCCGCCGCGTCCAGGGCGGGCTGTGGCGGCCGCCGAGGGGGTGTCTGCGCGTCCGCCCGGTGCCCGGCGGGGGCGGCTCGCCGCTCGGTAACACACCCCGCCTCCACGGGCCCCCGAGCGCCCGCTGGGCCGTGGGTGACTGCGGTGGGCCCGGTGTCACCGCCTCGCAAACAGCAGCTGTGGAGCTGCTCGAAAAATCGGTGGAACCACCCGAATTTTCGTCACGGCGCTTTCAAGTGACAGATAGCCGTTGATAGACACTGAGATAACAGGCCCCAGAACGGAAACCAAATGCTTTTCGAGTTTGGTTATGTTTACATTTTGATGAAACTTAACAGTTTACCGTCAGGGTGTAACTCCGGTTTTACACTGGCTGGTTTCAGTGAAGATACACCGGGGGAAGCGAAGGATTTTTTTAAGAGCAGGTGGCTTCTGGAAAGCTGCACTCTGAACGTGAAAGTCCTTCTGTACTGGAGATTCAAGGGGGGGTGTATTTGTGTTTTGTTTTGTTTTTTTTTTTCTCATAACTACAGTTAAAGGGAACAGTAAGCCACAAATTGTAGCTTGGCTGTCAGCATGGGAATTTGAATTGTGTTTCTAACAGATTTTCCTTCCCCAGGCTGCATGTTGTGCTAATACAGACAACCAATTTGCATAACTTCTGTCAGTCTTGAAGCACTGCCTGATCGCTTTCTGGTACAGAAGGTTAGTTTAAATGTTCTTTATATTTGTGTTCTGATTACTTTTCCGTATTGGATTACTTTCATGTATTTGAAAGGTTTTCCTCATTGCATGAATACAGAGCATCTGGAAGTGAAATATACCGAAAGAAATGTCAGCCTATTTAGAAAAGCAGTAGGTTTGTTTTTTTTTTTTTCTTTAACGTAAAAATCTGGAATGTCTAGCCTGGCCCAAAGGTTGACCATCCAGACTCGTAATGGGCTCAAGAAGGAGTGTACACCTCCACACGCCTTCACAGGTTTGCCCATATTTACACTAGTAGTGAATTCTGTCCTGTTAGGTCTTTCTGATTGTCCTGGCTTTCCAGTAGAGGCCTTTTCTTTTGGTGAAATTTATTCTTTGATATTTCATTTAAGTAGCTTTGATGGTTATAATTCTATGGAAGCAGGTTAAATTTGGGGATTGCAGAAGGTTTTCAAACAGTGCATTGCATAAATCTTTCTGTCTAATGGAAATTTATGGCAGTGAAAAAGCAATGTTCCTTTACAGCATTGTAGAATTTTCTGATATTTAATTACCTTAGCTCTAGAAAAAGGATATCACGTAATGTAGACTGGTTGGAGGAAAAATAGTATCAGCCTCTGTACTGCTTTATGCCATGCATTTAATTCTCTGCAGCAGCAGGAAACACATCACAGGAGAAGACGGGATCTCGGCAGAGTTCTGTTGTCAGTCCAGTCACCCCTGAAACCTGAGGTAAACTATCAGAGGGAGGAAGGAGGATGCTTTCTAGCTCACGGTCAGTTGTATTTTTGCAGGTTATCTCATTAAGCTGCTTCGGATCTGCAAAAAAAATATGAAAAGGGATTGATTTCCTGCAGTACTTCTGTGATATTCGAAGAAAAATAAATCACCCTTTCGAATGAAATGCCACTGGCTCGTCACGCCGGGCGGTGGGTGAACATTACTCTCCTCTCCCGGTTTTTGAACACCGGGAGCTGCAGAACTTGGCTGCCGGAGGCACCGGCGGCCCCGCACTGCTGCAGGCTGCCGGCGGCACCGCTGTCGCCTGGACGCGGCATTGTGCCCCCGCCGCGCACCGCCGGACACCGGCTCCGGCCCCGGGCGGGGCGGGGGGGTCCGAGCGCCGCCCCCACCCCGGCCCGGCGCTGCCCCGGGAGCTCCCCCCTCCCCGGGGCCGGGCGCCGCCGGATTGGCCGCAGGGCGAGGGGCCGGGGAAGGTGCCGCGGCGGCGGGAGGCGGCGCGGCGGCAGCCCGCAGGATGAGCGGCAGAGCCGGCTTCTTCGAGGTGGGTGCGGGCGGCGCCGGGGGTCGGACGGGGAGAGCCCGGGCCGGGCCCGGCAGCATCGCGCCGCCGGCGGACGGGGCTGCCCGGGATCCCGGCAGACTCCTCTCTCTTTCCCCTCCATCTGCATTGGGGAGCTGGAGCCTTCCGCTCCCGGGTCTGCCAAGGCAAGTCACCGGGGGAGGGAAAGCCGGAGGGGAGAAAGCCGGGGGGGGGGAGGCGGGGGACGCCGCTCGCCGGGGTTTCCTCGGAGCGAAGAGGCAAGTAGCGGCTCCCGTCCGCCCCGTCCTTCGCTTCCCCGGGCACGTTCCCCTCGCCGCTGCTCTTCCCCGCGTCCCCGGGGGTCCTCGGACGCGGCCTCGGTGCAGGGAGGGGACGGTCCCAGGGCACCAGGCGGGCTGTCGGCGGTTCGCGGAGACGCCGGATCGATGGCTCTGGGCTTTCCGCGGACCGCCACCCCCTCCTCCCTCCCCCCCCGCGAGGGCAGAGTCGTGGTCAGGCTGCCGGGGTGCGTCTGGCAGCGCATCCCAGCCCTTAAGGAAAGAGCGAGAGCGAGGAATGTTCTCGGCACCTTCTGTCCCCAACTTCTTGGAACACCCTGTCGCCAGCCGCTGTGCACTTCGCCGAGAGCCGTCTCGCTGAGCCGGGCGGACCCCGAGCGGCAGCGACGCCGGGGCGGCTCGGCTCGGCGGCAGGGAGCCGGCGAGGGAGGGAGTTGGTGCCCTGGCCGAGAGGACGGCTCCCGGTCCGGCTCCCGGTCGGCTGCACCGGGCGCCGTCCGGCGGGGAGGAGCGACGGCGAGCGGTGGCCCGCGGCCCCCGCCCCGGGCTGGCTCCACCGGCCCCCTGCTTAGCACGGGGTGTTCCGGTCTTGCGTGGGAAATGAGAAATAGCCGGGGGAGCGCAGTACAGTCAGCTCCCTCTGTGCGCAGAAGTGCAGAGTAACGTGCACCTGGGGGTGTGAAGGGTAGTGTGTCTCATCAACTTTTTTATACACAGCCACTCCGGCGCTTTGCTGGAATTAGTTAGGCTGGCTAATACAAAAATCCTTAAGAGTGGCTTGTATTACAAAAACACGTCGGTACTGGCTAAATGTCAGCAATCCTGAATGTGTTTCTGCAGGCTTACACTTCAGTTTTTCCAGTATGACTTGCCTAAAAATGAACACAATTCCTCCCCCCATGCAAAATAGAAACCAATTGTTATAATACCATTAACAGAATCCAAAATAATCTGAAAAGCAGCTGCTCCTCTAGTTACTAACCATGACCTAGAAGTTCAGATTTTGCTTTTCACAGCTATAAAAGTGTTCTGGACATCATGAACAATTCAGCAAAATAAGCTGTTTCTGGCTCTTGTGGGTGTGAGGTAGACACCTGCACCGTGTCTTTTCCTCTGCAGTGTCAACTTTCCTGTTTTTTTAGGAAAAACAACCAAGCTTTTCACTGCCTCCTGCATTTCTACTAGTGTTCCAGACTCTTGAGAGATCCAAATGCAGGAGCAGTCACATGTGTATTACCCTCCTGAAAGTCTTCAGTCATCATCCGGGCTGCAGGTTTGCTCTTCTGCCTTAGCCGTACTGAACTTCTGAATAGCACTTTTTACTAGAAGACTTCAAAAGCACGGACATGGTTATTGTTACCTGATACTGCAGATGGGGAAACACATGGAAGTGGAATGACCTGCTCCATCTTGCTAGGCAGAACAATAGCAGCAGATACAGGTCTTTTGAGCCCTAAATCAAGATCTTCTGTCTAAGCAACACTAATCCAAACTCCGAATGCCTCATGAATTTACATGTAGGCCTTGTATGTCTTAGTCCTTTTCTCTGTATGGCAGCTAATGGGTGGAAACAGATCTGCCTAGCTCATCCCGTGTGCGTCTGAGCTGACTCAGGGTGTAGGATGCGGACAAAGACAGCCGAGGTAGCTCTGAGCAGTGCTGTTGCATATCACTTTCTGTGCTGTTCTCCCCACGGATTTGCTTTCTGTTATAAATTCATTGAATTTGAATTCTGAATTGCATTTCCCCACCACGCATTCAAAACTGAGGTACCAAAAGAGAGAAGGTAAGTGTCCAACCTCTCCCAGTGCTTCCTGGGGGCAGGAATCTCTCTTGGTGTTAGAAACATTAGCATTCCCTGTTTGAGGTACTGTATAGTTCTGTACTTTTCCCTGTACATCTCCAAACTGTTTACCCTTTATTGGTCTTCTCTGGTGCTTCCTTGTAAGAATCATGAAGCGCTTTACAGTGACCAAACTGTTGCTGCCTGAATTTTTAAAAAAATGGCTGTTACAGGTTTAGCAGACGTTTATTGGTGTGGAATATTTCTTCCTCTTTTGTTGAGTTTGTGCATTTGATCATGCTTTTAGTACACAATCAATTTCATAGGTTCCTGAGGATGTAGGAAGGTCCTCTCCCTTTTATGCATGAACATAATTACTCTTTGGTGAATGGACCTGCAACAAGATGGGCAAGAACATCAGACTGAGTGCCGAGACACTGGCTGTTAATTCCCTTCCTTTTCTTTATCTTTTGTCTTTCTCAGGCAGCTAAAGACAGAAACACTCAAAAAATAGGCAACATTGTATTAAAGTGACTATTAAGAAGCCAGTGAAAGGCAGATTCAGCTTTGGAAGTACCTTTAACTCCTTATTTAGAATTGGCTATGTTCAATCTTAGTACCAAGAATTATCTGCAACCGCCAAATTAAGCCAAAGTATGCTAGACCTAATGGATGGACACCAAAAACCCCAGAGTGGCTGAGTGATTTCCCTCCACTTATGAGATGTCTGTATTAGAACTGGTACGCGCAGTCAGGTCCCTGTACTCCTAGACCTGTGTCTCCGTGTCTGCCTCTATGTTTCTTATTCTGTAATAATGCTAAAATAGGTCTTGTTGTGCTTCAGGTATTGGTATGTTTCTAATTTCACCTCAGCTTTTTTGTGACTAATAGCTCAGGAGAAGCTTAGCAAGAGCAACTACAGTTTAAAGAAATATGTGCATACCTGAAAGTACTGCACCTGATAATCTGAGGATATTCCCCTCTGAAAATTTAGAGATTTATGACACAGACTTGTATCTAGATGATTAATATTCTCTAGGAGTGCTTATTTCTCCAAATTGATTAGAAAACAACTCTTCTGCCCTATTTTAGATATATTTCAGAGCTTATGATACAGTTTATCCTAAAAGTGCCTGCTATTCTCCTTTCCATACAAAGGATGTCTACGTGATGTGCTCAGATGTAAATGTCTGTAGTAGAGAGCTCTGAAGTTAGACTAATTAATTCTACACTTTCTTTCTACTTGACAGGTTTAGGTCTTCAAAAGCACTTCACATAAAGCAAATAGTATGGCGCTCTGACCTCCTAGAGGAGAGATACTTGAACTAATACACTCATACTGCAGAAAATTACTGTCATAAAAGCCGCAGTTCTACTTTTGCTTCTTTAACTGGTTTGGATGGGAAGTGCCTTCTGTGAGCAGCGATAACCAAAAATGTTTTGGAGTCTTCACTCCCTGCAGATAGGTTGAACTGACGTATGCACTACAGTCTAAAAGCAATAATGTACTGCCCCCCCCTTGCTGGCATTTAAAGCTTCTCCCCCTCCTGACTGTGATGAAAACCCTCTGAAGGTGCGCGGGGGGGTGGGGGGTGGTGACTGCCCAGCTAGCACTGCTGAGATGTCACAGCTCCTGTTACAAAGGTTTCTCCCACTCAGAGCTATGCTGTCTAAAAGCTCATCAAGTAAGAGCACCAAGAGCAAGTGCCAAAAGCAGGACTGCAGAGGATTTTAAGATTCTGTATCCTCCAAGAGCTGCCCGAGCAAGACAAGGCCACATAAGAGATATTTGAATGGTCATTTAAAGGGACACTGCTGAAGATTGCCCTGCTATTTGAAGACATCTGCTGTTTTCACAAGTAACACATAAGATTATTATCACAGAAAGGGATAATAAGATAATAAGATATAGAGAAAATATTTCTTTGAAGTGTATTTTTAAAAAATAATACAAATCTTGTGAGTTCACCTGTCAGTATAAAGGCTCCAAATTTCCTAGGGCTTCCTGCCCTGTCAAAAGACAGCAGACCCATCCTTGATATCTCTAGGTTAAAAAAGGGGAAAAAATCTCTCTCTCTTCAGTCTCTTCAATTCCATGCCAAAAGCAAACACTGGATGTACGTTTTGACATCCATATACCAAATGATCCATGAATAGTAGTAACGGAACTATAGATATTGTAGTTCAATATTGCAAATCACAGCACTGGTACAAAGAAACGGTTGTGATTTCACAAACAGTTTATAAACCTCTTCTACCTGAATGTTGTCATTGTAGAAAACAGTCGCCATAAACTAAAGCCCCGAGGCAATGAATGTTTTCTGCTGTGCATGGAAAAGGCTATGCAGTGGTGTTGAAAAACCTGGATGTCTACTTGGTGTTGAGTCAAAGCTGACGTAGGTTCTCAGATGGAGGCCCTCCAGCCTGCTTCACAGTGACAGCGATACTCAGTGAATGATGCGACTCCTCAGTATGCCTGGGAAATTGGCAATGTGCAGCTCTGTGTTAGCCAGTGTAAGTGAATACCCACTGAGTCAGTATTCACTGGTGCAGGTTCCTTTCCCATCTTGTGTATCCTCCTGCAAGACGTCATGCTAATGAAAGCTGGAAAGCTTTCATAGGCTTTCGAGACCCAGAAAGCACAGATCTCTAACAGGTCTTCCATTTTGGGAAAAATAAACCAGTCTCCCACTCCAAAGAAAATACACCTTCCTTTTCCTTCTTGACCATTATTACATAGACCTATTTTATCCTCTGTCAATTATATAAATGGATTTGTCTTTCTGAAAGATGGTCATTTGTAGCTCTACAACTGTAACCATCCTCAGGCCCAGGTCCACAAAGTGACTTGGGGTTTGCCATGCCTTCAAGTTAGGCACCCATCTCCAAAACTGGATATGACAATTTGGTTAAGGTATCCCAGTTTACTTCAACTCTACCCTTTCACTGTGTGGTATCCCAAAAGGGAAATGCTGAACAGAATGACAATGGAAGGGAGCAGTGCTTGAAGTAGCCCGGAGAGACAAGAATTCAGGATTTCTCTCTGGTAAGGAGACTGCCCTTTTCACTGGAATACACTTCTGTCCACTCCTGCCTGTACTTTTTGGTCTCTCTTGAATCCTTTATTCCTTGCTTGGTGGCCCAAGTGTTCTATGGGAGGAGTGGTGAATGGCAGAAGACAGCCTAAAGCAATTTTCCCACTTCCTGGCAGTATAGCTAACCATTACATATAAAGCATGAAGAACTAGATCGTCTCCTTTGCTGACAGTTTAGTTTCACTCAGAAATAATGCCCAGAGAGGTGGTAGATGCCCCATCCCCGGAAACATTCAAGATCGGCTTGGACGGGGCTCTGAGCAAGCTGATCTGGTTGAAGATGTCCCTGCTCATCGCAGAGGGGTTGGACTCGATGACCTTTAAAGGTCCCTTCCAACCCAAACTATCCTATGATTCTGTAATCTAAATGCTGTGCATTGTGCTGACTTTGGGATGGGTGACTTTTGGGATGCTTAGTGGATCAAGGTCCTTGAGGATTTAGATGCAAGCATGCCTAACTAACAAATCTGAAACAGGTGGAAGAAATACAAGTGTACGGTGAGTTTCAGCACAGTTCAGACAGTGGTGCTCATCGGCTTGCATAGGAACAGAACTTAGGAAGCTGAGGAGTAAGTACCTAATATGTATCTTGTGAACCTGTAAATCTTAGACATCTAAATTCTTCAAAAGTGAAATTTACTTGTATAAACCCCTTTGAGTATGGGTGTCACTGTTATCTCCTCTCTTTATACACAGTGAAATAATGTAATAAGATTCCAGTCTCATGAAATATGAGCCAGTTGCTTCAGAAAAGTAAGGCTTTACTTAGTTGGACTACTTGCAGAATAAGGTCCACAGGTAAGATGATGAAATTGCACTTTGTGGCTAAACATTTGCCTTGGTTCAGCTTTGGGAAATCCTCACACAGCATGTGGCTAAGCTGTGGAACTCCCCGCCTCAGGACACAGTGCATGCAAAACGTTTATACGGGTTTAAAAGGCAAGTGGATAAACTAATTGAGGAAAAATCCATGAAAAGCTATTTAATACAAAGGCAGCACTTCTGGTGCAGGAAAATAGCAGTGTCTGTGTCTGCCTCCTCCCTTACCCCCACTCTCTATATTCTTGCCTTGTTTAATTACTTTTTCTGAGCCACCTGCTGCTGGCTGCATCTGAAAGAAAGCTACCGTTCTTGATGGATCCTTGGACTCATCCTCTGCAACAGTTTGCATATTCCTGTGCAAGGGAAATTTCAGACTGAAAGTAATTTGTAGCAGCAGAAGCAGCACAAACACAGTTTAAGTGTAAGCACACTTGCAGCAATTTCCCTTTACCTTAACTCTATTGACTTCAATAAAGTTATTCTTGATATGCCCTAGTGTGAGATCACACTAAGACATGCTTACTTCCTTCATGAACACAGTATACCAGAAAACTCTAAAGAAAATTACTAATTCCGTAGGAAAAATAAAATATTTAGAAAGATTTAATTAGGACTGTGACAACCACTGGATTTTTTTTAGTGTAAATTCAAGGAACCTGGCCTTTGTAAGCACTCTAATAGTTCAGGGAGAAGTCATTCTGCATTACTCGTTCTTGGGCTGGTTGGTTCCTAGACTGTAAAATAAGCAAATTTTTTTACCGAGTAATTTCAAAAGAAATCAATACAATATATGCTTACATTAGTGCTCACAAAATCTCACTCAGCTACAGTTTACTGTATCTGCTGAGTACAAATGGCTGCAAATAAAACTTCCAGGATGCACAGACATGATAAGTGTATCAATATTTCCATAATATTTGAAGATCTGTTGATCCTTAAGCATTTGATATGCCTTTAGACTGCATGAATTTGATTGACTACATTTTTGTAATCCTGTTGCAGGAGCACTGCATCTTAAAAATCTTTCTAAAATGCTGTTTGCTCAACTGTTTTTCCCCTATGAATAAACTTTCCCCCCTTTTATTTTCCCCTTTTATTTTCTGAATAAAGGTTTAACAGTTGATTGTACTTTTCTCTGCTTATATCATATATTGATTATTCTTTGCCCTCAACCTGTTCTGAACAATAATAATCAAGAATTTTTCTGTTTTCAAAGACACTATTAAGCTTTAATTCTTATGCACTAGAACAAATTTGTTATCTAAACATTGAAGATATGTATTTGTAGTCACTTATAAACATAGCTATCTTGCACAAATCTGCCTATTGATTAAGTTCTACTCAAAGTTTTAGAGAAGCTGTAATTTAAAATGCCGTTAAAAATTTACCAAATACGCGGACTGTAAGTCATACTGCATTAGTGCGTGCCAACAGTCAGTGTCCTATTGTGGTAAATGCTTTGAAAACACATAGGAATTAAAGTTCTCTGAGCCAAACAATTTATGTTTGAAAGGCATGGTACCCATCAGTAAGTGTTCCAAGAACAGATTGCTGGGTATCTATCAGCTGTTGCCAACCAATACATTAACTGACTTGGTGCTGTGCCTGAAGACAGGCCACACTGTGTTCAGTGCTACGTGGTCTTACCTGATTGGCCATTATGTTCAGAAAAGATAACGTTTCTTGCCTTGCATCAGGCTTTTCTGTCCCTTATGCAGGGAACATCTAAACACTGGGGGATGTTCTGATACAGCTAAGAGGCATGACAATTAGAGGAAACAGTCACCTTGTTTTCACTCTGTTGTCGCACAACTTTATGCGGACTGGAGTGGAATCTAAAGCTGTGTTCCTGCGTCCATCTCTCTGAAAAGGGAAAGAATGTTTGATATCTGCTTAGATCTTGAAAGTAACTGAAATGTTTCTGGTTCAGGAATGGGTGTCCAAAAAAATAAAGTAGAAACATTGAATAATTTAGGTTGCAAGGGACTTCTGGATGTCATGCAGTCCAACTCCTGCTCAAAGCAGATACAACTAGATCAAATGTCACTGGTTCTTGTCCAGTCCATTGTTAAATACCTCCAAGGACGGAGATCCACATCATCTCTAGGCAACTTCTTCCAATGTTTGGCCAAGTTCATAATGAAAAAAATTTCCTTGTATCTGATTGGATTTTCTCATATTGCAATTGCTGTCCATCGCCTCTCACCATTATCACTGTGCACCTTCAAGAAGAGTCTGAATCCATCATCTCTATAGGCTCCCTTTAGGTATTTGAAGAAATGGGCCAGTACAGGCAGGTATGTCAGTTTGGTGCTTCAAAGAGACATACTGGAATAGAACCAAATAACAGTGTAGAAGATCTTGGATGGTTTGTTTGTTTGTCTTCCACACTGATTCCAAAGGTTCACAGAAATACCTTAATTTCTGTACAGCCACTCACACGAAAACCACAGAGCAAAAGAAAATGCTCTATAATTTTCAGCCTGGCCTTGTGTATAATGAGAATAACCCAATTAAAAGAGCGTAGGTGGCAGAAAGATACCCAAACCACTGTGTAATTGGCTTGGAGAAGACTCCTCTAATACAGCCACTTGAAGGCCATAGACTAAAACTGCCCCTGGGGGACTCTGATCCCAAATGTATATGCTGGGAATGGGTATGGAACGGGAAGGAGACTGCTAAAACTGTGGGTGCTGTTGCAGTCTCTAGGGCAACCCAATGGTATTCATTGACAGAAGAGCTTTGAGATACACCAAAGTTTTCAATAATCCTTGTAGCAACTTGGCATCGGAAGGAACAAAACATGGTTTACAGCCCTCACAGTACTTATGGGCTGCAAGAGTCAGAATGCTGTATTTCAAAAATAACTCTCTGGGAATGGAATCCACTTCATTTTCTTTCCCATGGACATGTCCCACAAACAGAGACTTTAAAACTTGAAATCTGTGTTTTCTCAAATATAAAAAAATGAAGGGAAAACATAATATCCCAATAATCGGTCACACATTTGTTAGCATCAGAAAGGAGGAAAAGTGCTTACGTCCTTTATGTCCACTTAAGAGCTTACAATGCAGAGGTAGAAAATATCACTGCGTTAGTATCCCCTGTGGAGATCACATATGATACTTCTGGCTGGAGCTGAAGTGCTCCATTGCTGCATCAATAGAGAAAGAACAATTTGGGACAAGTAAAACAAGGAAATAAGATACTCTAACCAAGTGGTCTCTTCAAAGCAACCCAATTAGAAAGATACTGGACTGTGACTCCTATTTTTAGTATGGAATCATATTTAAAGTCTAATGTTAATCTATCCTCTTGGCCAGTTAATACCAAACATTATTAATGATAGATGTTTATTTTAAAAAGAATAATCAACAAATGCTTTTGGTACTAAGTAATGATAGTCCCAGTCATGTAGTTGGACTTTCACTCTTATACCACAAAGTTCCATTACAGCATTTGATGAGAATAAATGAAATGAAAACACCATCACTGTATTTCAGGTCTTGCTGGCCTGCTGCAACTGGGCTTTGAAATGTCTGGGGACTTTTCTGCTTAGCTGTTGATTAAAATAGTAACCTTTTGCCAAAGTGCCATATGATCATGGAAATAAACTCCTCTTTCCTTTCCAGAGCTGCAGCTAAACCGTTGCTTGGAATATAAAAGGCTAATATGTAGTTACTAATACAGGTGATCTGACAGGCAAGAGTAACTCTGAGTATTCCTATAACAACCTCCTAAGGATTTGTGAAGTCCAGATCTTTAGCTGCATTTATTCATTATGTTTTCCACTCTCTTCACAATTAAAATATTCCATTCACTTTACAATTAAAATATAAAATTAAAAAAATATTCTGGGAACAATGCACATTAATCTTCAAGCTCTATGTACTCAGAATATTTGCTTACATGCATATACGTGCATATTTATTTTTTTCCTAAAACTGTCTTTCTAGCTTTACAAATCATAAAAATTCTGTTCCTCAGTGATTGCTGTGAAACTACTCTATCCCTTACTTATTCCTTTTGCTCTAGCATAAGAAATCAATGTGTTTTGATCAATAAGTTAGCTACTTCTGCTTCTGAATATATCCAGGAAGACAATTTATTTGGCAAGAATATTATTATTTTTTTTGCAAGTTGAGCACTTTGAGAACCTGGTTATGATTAAAGCTGTCTCTTGAGCACATCAGAAGTGTTTTTAACACAGTCTACAGATCAGAGAAAAATGCTATCTCACTCTGAACAATGATTGTGAATTTGGGAATCAACTAAATGTTTAGATATTTTTTAACCAATAATTAATAGTTATCATTTTGTGTCCCATCAGGTGGAAATCCTTGATTGGAAGACAAAGAAGCAGCTCTGCTTCCTAGATAAGGTAAAACAAAAATCTGTTTAAAATGCTAGGTGACTATTTAAAAATTACTAACTTTTCTTCAGTAAACTTAGTGTTTATGAAGGGTATTTCATGGCCTGAGAGCCTTTCTTTGGCCACTGAAGAGGCAACGATTATGCACACTTCATAGTGACTACAGAGCACTTCAACCCTTTTCCAGAAGGAGCTTTTGGGCAAAGGGCAGAACTTCATCTGCTTTACTAAGATGGTGCCAGTTGTGTCTTACTCACTCGTAAGCGAGCTGTAGTAACTCCTGATCACTGCTGGAGAAGCTGCCTCTAAAACAAATGTCACAAATTGTCCTCCTGTTTTCCTGTAAGAAGTACTTTGCATCACTCATACCAATCCTAGCCATCTGTAAGAAAGTTATACTGTTGCATTGTTTCAGTCACATTTCTTCTTGAATATTCTTACACCTAGTAGTTGTCTTTCACAATATGCATCTTACATATGCAATATTTTTTGTTGCCTAGGTGGAACCCAATGCCACAATTAGGGAGATCAGATTGATGTTCCATAAATTATGTGAGTATAACTTTTGCAGCAGTTCATATCACATCAGAATATCCACTATACAAACAGGAGAAAATTACATAATTTGAAACATGTGATGTACACACATAATGCTAAGTAACCTGCACACCGATGCGATCACAGTGAGATTTCAGTATAATTTTTATATGATCCTGATAAACCTTTGTATTTTTTCTGCTGCACAATTTCTCACAGATATTCATGTCGAATAAATATTCTCAAAAATCTTTAACTAAATCTCATCCTGTTGTGTTGCATTCATTATAATAGTGGATGATCTAAACCAAACATTGCATATCACACAATTCTGTATGGTCTTACAGATCCTCGGTGGTACCCAGCAAGGCAGTCGATAAAACTTGATCCAAGTAAGTACTGGTGAGGGCTAGAGTAACAAAGCTCTGAGCAGGGGCCTGGCATAAAAATGTGTACTTTGCATGGGCATTAGCTCTTAAGAATGAGTTTCCAGCTATGTTAATTAGCGCTAGGAAGGCTGAAGGGAATCCAGAAAAAATTTACCTCTTTGAAAGTTACTGAGCAGAGTTCCACCCATATGCCTTGTGCTTGGTAATTAACTTGGGAGTCTGCACATTGTTCCAAAGCACATTCTAACTATGGAGCACTTTCACTTTCAAGACAGGCAGCACAGGATCTAGATATTAATTCTCTTAGTTGCAGTGAAATGATCTCCACAGTGATGCTCAGCTGGGAGTACTAAAAGGGGCTATGAGTTAGAGCTATCAATTCACATAATCCTCTGCTCTCAGGCAGGAATTACAGTTCTTTTGAGGTAAGTTAACGCAAAACACATTGCCATGGATGTAGGATTTGCTGACAAAGCTGATGTCAGCTGGCTGACTTCATTAATGCTGTTGTAGGTAGTGGTACTAGAAGCCTTTTAGTATGTGGGTGCAGAGAAGAAAGTCTAATTGCCAAACTGTTAATTCATCTTAGCATTCAGTATAAAACGTAGCACTTTCTTCTTTTGCTTCCATTAAGCATAATTTTGTTTAAACAGCCCCTTAAAAGTATGCTGGTGAAGATTAGTTCATTGTGTAGAATCTATCCATGGAAAACAGGCCTATGAGTATCTTATTTCCTTCTTCAAAGATCTGCCTTGTCAGATTCCTCCACGGACTTACATTGTGAGATTCACCATGAGAAAATGCTGGCCTTCTAGAGATTCCCCCAGATCTAGGCATTACAAGCCTGAGTACCAGCTCAAGTCCTGTGGAATCAGCTCCTAGCTGGTTGGTT
Source organism: Alca torda (assembly GCA_008658365.1). NCBI lineage: Eukaryota > Metazoa > Chordata > Aves > Charadriiformes > Alcidae > Alca > Alca torda. The sequence continues at coordinate 15,946,792 of CM018087.1, read as the reverse complement.
GGGAAAAAAGAAGGCAATGAAAACCTCTGTAGGAGAGCCTTCCAATCTCAGCTTATCCTAGCTTCTGTTTGTCTGACAATGAGCAATGAGAAGAGAGGAAGAGAGAGGAGAAAGTTGGAGGTGCAGCTGACTAGGAGGTTAGTGAACTATGTTGAAGGGCAGTGACCTACCAGCAAATTCTGCTGTAGCAGTGATGAAGCAAGTCTACTAGACTAGGGAGGCACATAGGATTGAGAATTCTCCTAACTGTCTTAGTGTCAATAGAGGATCCAGGTTTATATGTGATTACAAGAATAAATCAAAATTAAGTATAAACATTCTTGATTTGTTTATTGAGACTCCAATAAACCCACATCACGTCAAAGAATCTCCCAGATTGGTTAGAGCACAATATAAAGGTAGTATGCTACCAAAGTTGACTTGAATTTCACTGAGATGTAATTACTTCTTTCCTTCTCAGAAGGAAAGTCCCTGAGGGATGAGGAAATCCTGCAGCACCTCCCTGTTGGCACAACTGCTACCTTATACTTTAAAGATTTAGGGCCACAGATAGGATGGACTACGGTGAGCTATGCTTCAAGTCTGAGCCATTTTAATGGCAATTTTTCCATAATTAATCCTTACGTCACTTTTTGTCTCTCTCCAATATTTCTGCATGATGCCTGCTCTGATAGTGGATGCAGGCAATGAATCCTCATTGCTTCAGTTCATTTAATCAGGGAAAGCAGTAACAGCATATTCTGAATGCCTAGTTTCCCAGGAGAGCAGCAGTGGAAAACTTGCTGCTGGGTAGGTTGGCTCTACTGAACTGAGGTGCAGGTTCTCAAATGGATTTAGATGTCTACTACAAAATCACTAGGAACTAGGTGTCTAAATGCCTTTGGGGATCTGCTTCACAGGGCCTGTGTAACTCCCCTGACAAAATCAGGATTACACTCCTACAAGTTTGTCCTGCAAAGAGGCATGTGGGCAGCTTCACATATCACTAATTGAAATGACTTCAGCAGTAAAATGCACAAAACTAAGATCAGTTAGCTGTCTGCATGTGGCTGAGTCCCAGGATGCTAGTGGCAGGCTAATGACAGCTGATAATCTCTGCAATATTCATTGCCATCCACAAAGACCTCGCCTATTTACTGTCTTAGCTCAAATGCAAATTCTGTCACAACTCAGCCGGCAACACCGCACTGCTTTTTATGCAGTGAGGTGATCAATGACCCTTCCAGTTCTTCAGAAGGTCCATGATGCACATACCACTCTAGTTCCAATGAAACAGCACAGCACAAAGAGAAAAGTACCCTGTAATTTAAAGGCACATTTACCATTTCTTAGCTATGAGACATTAATAAAATCTTGTGTTAAGGACAAATAGCAAAGACAACATACATAGAAGGTAAAATAAAAAAAGTCAAATGTTCTGCAAGACTGAACCTTCACACCATTACTTTGGATGCAATGCTGATAAATCAAGTAACTATTACACAATCCAAAAAACAGTAAGAGAGGCAGAAACTTCTAATGGCAATGTAGACTCCAAGACACACATGCATTAATATATACCAATATATCACAGTGCAGAGTAACACCAGACTTCTGCCCATCCATAATCTTTCCTTCACATTCTGCTCTCCCTGCCCTTCAAGCTACTTCATTCAAATGTAAGCTAAGATATCCTTCAGTTTTATCAAATAAAAAGACAAACTTCTCATCTACAGTCAAATCTGATCTTCACCAGAGAAAATGCTGGTTGTTACAGAAGTTGATAACACAACTTTTCTGAGTATCAAAATAACCCTAAACACATTAGAAAACAGTGGATGGTTGTTGGTTTGGTTTGGTTGGTTTGGTTTTTTTTTTTTTTTTTTTTTTTTTTTTACAGAAGTACAACCAATTTCCCTTCTTTCTCCATAAATGATGTATGGGCCTACCTTCCTCCTTTATAGAAGTGTGAAAACTTCAACTGTTAATGTTTGGTTCAAAGTTAACTTCAATTTACAGCAGTGTTCCTAAGAAATGCACACCTATCTGAAATGAAATCAAGTTAGATAATAGCTTATTTAGTTTCAACTTTTTTTTTTCTTTTTTTTCTCATTTGTGTTCAAATTAAATATTGTTTGAACAAACAATGAATTGTTTCCTGAGACATCTGCTGTGCTAACTGTTCATACAGATGGGGTCATCTGTGAACACTTCCAAGTTGTTTTTCCAGTTTAAACAAAATTCTTTCATTAGAAACAAAGCTCCTCTTTTTCAAGATAAATTCTTCACCAAATTTCTTTTTTACCCAAAATTAAGCAACAGTTTTTGAGGGCAAGAGGAGGGTGAGAGCTGCCTAAATGTAACATGCATGCATATTTACCATGATCTCTGGGCTGCCATTCTTACCTTTTCATGCCCATACTGTATCAGCTGCACTGGCAATGGCTGTTTGTATGCAACTGAAGCAAATGCATTGCAAAACATTTATGTGCATGTCTACCAGATTCACAGCCCAAGCCCAAACCTGCTGTTCCCTCCCTGACTCTCTAAATGCCATCCTGGGTCAGTAGAGTTGTTTATCCCACTGCACTAGTTATCCCAAAGAAACCAAAGCAAAACCATCATCTAATTCAGCTGTCTAATTATTTTCTCTCTTTTTGCAGGTATTTTTGATAGAATACACAGGTCCATTGTTCATCTATTTTCTGTTTTATTTCCGCATGCCTTTTGTCTATGGACTGGATGAGAGGTTTACATCAAGCCCGCATCCAGTAGTTAAGTAAGTCCGTTTGCAGGCTTGAGCAGTATTTCTTGTTAGCATTGTAGTCTTATTCCAAATGTCTTGCCACACTTGTTTTTCTTAAGCACTCTTAAATGCTTTTGTCTTGCTGTTTCTAGCTTGGCATGTATCTGCCATTCTTTCCACTACATCAAAAGGTTGATTGAAACAGTATTTGTTCATCGGTTCTCCCATGGGACTATGCCACTGAGGAATATTGTGAAGGTAAATTGTGTCAGAATCTATCCATAGCCCCCCCCTTACAAATCCAACCTAGCCGACCTATGCTCTGCCTCTGCAGCACAGATTTTTTGATGTGGCTTTCGTAGTAACGCACAGCAAATCTCACCCATAAAGCTGTAGTTCTTTCAAAAGATTTCTTAATGTTGCTATTGTATAACCCACATGTTGCCATACTGTTATTCATATTATAGTAGTCTCATTGCTCTTTTAGAATTTTAAACCTTCAGCATACCCTTCCTTTTCACTGAGGGCCTTGGCTGTGAAGGTTTTAGTAAGTGTTAACTTTTAAGGTAGCACAGGCAGGCACAATGTTGGGAGGGTTGCTTTTTTTTTTTAAAAAAATGTACCTTTTGTAACAGTCATTTTACATCATCTTTGCCCCTAATGCTCTCCTTGCTTTTAAGCAACTTTAATTTACCTGTGCTCTAGCGCAAAGCAGCTTGGTTGTCCTGCATTTTCTTCTCCCGCAGGAGCAGTCCCTAATGTCACTGGCGCTGCTGTGGCATGGGGCAGCTGCTGAGACGCAGACCCCTTGTTTCCTAGATGGCTGCGGAGCAGTACAGTGGCCTGCATGGTTATGCATGGGCTGTAGTTATTTTACAAACGGTTCCAACAGAGTACACACTAGTATTCAAAAATATGCTTTATACTCAGGAAGACAGGAAACTGGAAAAGCGGATAGTATAGTGTCAGCATTTGGGTATTTAACGTTTGGTATTTAGAGAGTCCCCTGGAATTTGCATTATGGCAGCGATGCTCCCAGCAGCTGAAGCTCTCCCTTGTGGCTAACTCCTTACAGCTGTGCAGCCACTCAGGTAGTTCTGGCGATAGCTTCATGCTTTCTAAATGGAAAGAGAGTCTGTAGTTGAGCAGCAGCTCTCAGAAAGAATCCTCCCTAGCAATTTACTGTGTTTTCTGCAGCAGAAGAGTGCAGGAGTTGTTAAAAGGCTAGCAGATCTCCTAAAGACTTGCTCTTGACAGAATAGTAGCTAATGCATGGTAAACAGCAAATAAATGAGCAACTTTACCTTGAAAAAGAATCTGTGCAGTGTGATAAATCTTCATTTTCTCACTGCCATCTCTGACAACTACTCGTTCCTTTCAGACCAGACAAACTGTTGCTAAAGTTGGCATTTGTACCAGTCATTGTTATCACTTCTGCTTTTCCACCTCTCAGGTTGGTGGTACTTGCTTTCATCTGTAAAGTTGCTCACAGTTCTTCTTCTGCCTGCTTAGCAGTGCTTGGGTTTGATTTGCTTTTATGAAATGACTTTGGTGGTGTTACTCCAAAATTGTGCCAGTGAGAAAAATACCACACCCTCTTCCCTTTTTTCTCTCACATACAGATGGTAGACAAAGCTTCTTACTTTAAGTGTTTCATCACATACACAGCAGATATAGATAGCTTATTTCCTAAGAGCAATGGAAAGCTATCTTTAACAAGAGACACTTCAGTCTCAATAAGCAGAGGTCTGAGACAGGAACTGGTGAGATTTGTGATTTTCACCCTTTGTTTACCAAATGGAAGTAGGAATAAATGATGCCATAAAATGCAGCAGGGGTTCACCAAAAGCAGCTCATGCTATATGCTAACATAGTATAATTCTTTTTACGATATGTGATTTTTCTAGGCAATGGAAAGATAGAATACCTGGTTTATCTGGACTTATTAAACAACTGGCTCAGGGTGAATAAGATAAAACTAATACAATAATTGTGTGATGAAAAAGGAACTAACTAAAGGAAAGTTGATCATGATTGTGCCAGAAAAAGATCTGTCAGACCTTTAATAATAGGGAAGTACCAGTCGATTCCTCAAAGATTAGTCTTATAACTGGTCTAACTGAACATTTTCATGGGTAAAAAGCAGGGATATTGTCACTTTCTGAAGGAAAGAAAACACTAGACCTAAAGAAATACCCTTTAAACCATAAGACAATATAATGAGACAAACAGAAGGGTACATGCCGGTCATGAATAAACACAGGCAGGGCATTAAGAAATAGTTTTGATAATCATAGGGATCATCAATTGAAGCAGCGAAGACAAAAATCCTAACCATACCTTTTTAAACTTAATAATTTATGGGATCCCTGCAATTCCTGAACTTGATCCACAAAATCTCTTTATAAGAGATTGTTGTAAAGCTTTGTCATTCACCTGGAATAGGAAAGATTCACAGAAACAATTTCTTTCTTTCAAGTGAGTTTATGAAGCCCACATATAGTCTGCTGTTCCTGTCTGAACCTCACTGGGGGCTTTCGTATGAGCAATAAGGCTTCTGGTGGCAGCTGGACATCTGCATTGTCACTGCTAAGGACTTTAAAATTCCACTCATCTTAAAGTTCCTTTTCTTATAACTGAGCAATACTCTTGCAGTAAATCATGTTCTTTGGATGAATAGTACTTGTTCAGTTTAATTACAGCATGTATCGTTGGGAGCTAAGCCATGAACACTTTTTTTTAATTTTACTTTACTGAAATTCATTGCTATATGATCCATCCTGTGCCAAGCTCCAAATGTAGGGAAAGGTTTTTCATAAGATGCCATGCCAAGATAACAAGGAACTGTTTCCACCTAAGTTTGTACAGCAGTTAGTAAATTGTAGGTGTTGGTGGAAGAAGCTAGTGTTAGGGAGGAAGCAGTAGTTTATGGATAGGACACTAACTAGATTGTTCCTCACTGGAGTCATTCTTCTGTCTCTGCTCCTTTTCCTGGGGGAAAAGGAAGTTGTGACAGGGAAGTTACTTAATCTCTCTCCTCTTTTGTCCCACCTGATCTGTAATTATTGGTTAATAATTTGCTCTTTCTCATCAGTTATCTATTAATATATAATCTCAGAGCAAAGACATAGTATGTGCTTGTATTACAGCATACCCAAACAGGTGTCCATTTTTTCTGAGGTCTTTGGGCACTTCAGTGGTTCAATTAACTCTGAAAAGAAAGTGGAAATGCAACGCAATGTTTGATACAACTGTTTGCAGCAGATGGGGGGGGGGTTTATTGCTCACCAGCATTTTCAGAAAAACACATCATCAGACGCTGCAGTCAGCTAGTGTGGGTTGCAGACGCTGAGGTAATCACTTTTTGAGGTATTATTGCTAGAAATGCAGTTCTGGTATATACAGGGGGGAAAAGCTGCAAAACTCAAAGCCAGAAAAAAATAGTTAAACCAGTGAGGACAGAAAAGAATGCAGCCTTCAATAAGAATTTTGTCTGCGTGAGCAGGAAAGGAAAGCTGTGAAGGAGACAGCAGAAAGACCTAGAAATGTCTAAAGTACATGAACCTATTGGAAGGCCAAGAAAAAAGCATCACCAGAAAGAGTAAGAGGATCAGCGTTTTACTCAAGAGTGAAAATAATAAGGAAGACAAGGGGAAGGAAAAGAACAGTAGAAGTGGTGAAAGGAAGATAAAGAACTCAGTTTTGGTCTTGCTGAATTCCAGGTGGTAACTAAACATGCCCTAAAACATTACAAACTGAAGCACTAGGTTTGATAAAGGAAGAAATCTTAATTGATGAGAGGCAAATTTATGAGTTGTTGGCAAGGGTTAAAGTCTGTCTGCAAGAGAGTGGCACCTAGAGGCGACAGCATAAAGGAAGAGGAGGAATGGGCCAGGGGCATCCCTCATACCTACAGGTATATAAGGAGGGAGAAGATAACCTGTCACCAAGATACTGAAGCAGCAATGAGTGGCAGAAGAAAAACCACGTGAGGCAGGGCCAGGAAAACCAAACAAGAGGTATAGACTGTCATTGTAAGTAGGTTTTTTTTCCATGGATGAAGCTTATGAACAAGCTCTGAGATTGGTCAGGAATGAGTCAATACAGCCACTAGTAACAGCTATGTTATCAGAGTTTATAGAATGGAAGCTGGATCACAGAAAATCAAGGACAGCAGCAGAAGGGACAAACAAAAGATATTGCAGTGAAAGGGCAGAGGAAAGCGTCAGGCATCATAACTTTAGGGAGGAAAAGTTAAAGCATGGGAAAGAAAGAAAACTGGTGGGGTGAAGGAGAAAAGGAAAGGCAAGAGGTTGGGCAATAGAAAGTAATAAGCAGGGAAGAGAGCACAGTGCCTAAATCTGATTTTACAAAGTCTCAGAAGTTAGCAAAACAAGTCTCTCTTTAACATACAGTCTGTATGGCGCTTCATCTTTGGTCAAATATCTTGCCAGACAAGATAATAGTATGATCCTACTTACTAAAACTGTTTATAAACTTAAGAGCTCCAAGATACTTGAGACAAAATATTACTCTATGAGCTCCACTTCCTTGCTGTTATTTCCTGTTGTCTGCTCCCACCTTACCACACTTAGCATTGTCATTTTTTATTGTACTGTCAGCAACTTGAAGGATCAGCCCAATTCATTGTTATCAGCAGTCCTTGCAGTGAATACTGGCCTAGAGGACTGTACTAAAACAAAGAAAAAAATCCCTGTTTTTCAGAACTGCTTGTATTACTGGGGATTTGCAGCTTGGCTTGCTTATTACATCAATCATCCTCTTTACACTCCTCCTTGTAAGTAGCAAAACAACCCTCAATATGATTTAAGTACTTATGTGTTTGTCTATTAGTACTAATCACATGTAAACTCTTTTTTTCTTAATAGCTTATGGGAAAAAACAGATATATTTTGCTGTGATCATGTTTCTGGTAGGTTTGTTGCTCTTTTTATAAAATGCTAAAACTTGTTACTTTATTTCTTATGTTGTATAAGGGGAGGAATGAGTAGGATAAGCAGATACTTAGAACTTGAACACTTGGGACATACTACTAAAGCTGACCACTTGCGTGCAGAACAGAGAAAACATTCAGTTCTTAATGAGGTCTCGTACACAAGGGAAGATTTTGATTCAGTGCCCATTCTGAGACTGGGATATTTATCTGCTGGGATGATCTCTCATAATCTTTAAAAGAATTCTGGAACTACCACTGTTTAAAAGCCAATGAGTTTGTTTTATGATCTGTTTACTGAGTGTTAAGAATCACAATAGATCATAAAAGCTCAGAGAACTGGCCAACTAAGAAAGTATACTGCTGATAGTTTCCAGGAGCAGAGGTTCATTTTGCTGGGCTTCAGAAAGTTTTTACAGCTTTCCTTTTGAAGCAAAATTCTTAAATCACTCTGTGTTCATTCTCACAGTTCCTAGGAACGTTTCATACATCCAGAAGCAACGTTAGTGTAGCCAACAAAGATGTACCCATTTTTCCTATGTATGCGTAACTTGTTTAGAACATCAGCTGTTCACTTGCTTTGAGAAACTAATTGTCAGTGACTGCAGGATCTCAAAGTAGCTTCCCAGTATGAAAATTCTGGGAGTTCATAATCTACTCCCATTTTATAGAGACCAAATTACTGAAAGCACAGAGCTGGTAATAAAACTCAGGAGCTCTGACCACCAGTCGTTTGCTTTAGTAGCTAAGATTTGCAGACACTGGAGACTGTCCATAATCATATAAATGGGTCATTTCAATACACTTTCTGCATAATTGATTGGGGAAGCTTTATTTAAACCAAGTGGAGGAAGCTGGGTCAATTATATTTCATGATTCATATCAATTATACTCTAGAGAAGAAAACTTAGAGTCCAACCCATATCTTCCTTGAGATTTTAATAACTTTTGAGAAACCAAAACTATCCAAACCAATTTTTTGTGTGTTTTTAAAGACATAAGAATAACCAAAACATAAAGCAAGTATCTCCTGGGTTTGCTTTTATCCCCTTTGGTTTATTGCCTTTAGATCTCATGGGGATTATATAAGTAGTAAATCTGATCTTTTGGACACTGAGCCCATATTTGCTGGCAAGTATAATAAATATGTAACAGAGTATAATATGGACTCATGTTTGAGCAAAGACATTCCATCTTCCTGTCAGACAGCAATCTTGGTTAAGGATATTTATTAAGTTTATAATAGATTCTTCTCCCTCACCCCCTCCTTTTTTTTTTTTGTTTTTAAAGCACCCCAGGAGATAACAAAAGGAAGAAGTGTAAATAGGAGGGAAGCACATTTTTAACTCTGTCATGCTTTTTCTTGCAGCTGTGTGAAGCTGGAAATTTTTCCATTCATGTTGCACTCAGTGACCTCCGGAGAAATGGTAAAAACTGCATTATCGTTTTTCACTTTTATGCAGCCATTCAGTACTTCTGCAGTTACTCTACCTCATGAAAGACCTGATGCTGGAGGGCGTCGATACCCACCAGCTGGCTGCTGTGGGAGCAGAAGTTGCTCAGCACTGTAAAGATTGGATTCTAAGGGAGATCAGACAGTGCAAGGAATCCAACGCCAGACTGTGACTGTTAAATGGCGCTTCTTATCTTACTGTAATTTTTATCAGTTATAGGCTGTGTTGGGGGGAGCAGTTATATTAGTTACGTCGGTAGTGCAAAAGGAAAGGGTGCTAGTATAAGCTGTGCTTTGGTGAGCAAGGGAAAATAATTTCACTGGCTTCTACAGGGGGCACAGGGTCCCTGTGCAGGCCAAGCTTCCTTCGGCATGAGCCAGACATCTCACAGCTATCAACTATGATGGCTAAAATCCCATTCTGTGACAGTCTGAGAAAACCTTTAACTTTTAAATGTAAAACTTGAGGTACCTCATCTTACAGGAGTGACTGTGATCAAAGGCACATGTAGATGACTTTCTAGTGCCCAGAACATTTCCTCAGTTATCCTGTTCCTTCTTGTGGGTCCAAAGGACATCCTGTTTTCCCACATCCTGCTCTTCCCTCTAACAATGATGAGACACAGGAGTAGGGAGAGTTGGGTTGTCTTGTCTTTATAGAAAACAATATATTTAGGAGTGTGAATATTTTGTGATTTGTTTTCTAATCTATAGGATCCAAAACCCGTAAGATCCCATATCCAACAAAGAATCCTTTCACATGGCTGTTTTTCTTTGTATCTTGCCCTAACTATACATATGAGGTATGTATTTTCAAACACAATGTTCAGATTTTAGTTATGCTGAATGTATTTTCATTTCTTTTGGAATGTTAAACATAGAAGAAACCTCTGAAAGAGTTCAGCTCAATACATTTCCCCTCCTCCCCTAAACCCCATGAAATCAGATTGCGGACAGGAACTTGTCTGTTCTTCCTCTCCTCCCTTGAGGCAGTACCTATGGGGCTAGTCTTAAACAGACAGCCCGAACCCTGGGCCTATGCTTCAGTGTGGCTGCTAGACAAGACCGATACAACACTTTAAAGCAGTGCAGATTTTACAGACAGGAAGAGGGAGGTTGCCACCAAGTGTGTGTTGCAATGAGGGGATGGGGGCATCTGGTGGATTTATAATATAAGAGAGCCTATGAACATCACAGTATGCAGGAAGATAGTGGGCAGATGAATAGAAGATATTGTGGTAGAGAAAAGGGGGAAACAGATGAACAGAAGATATTGTGGTATAGGAAATAGGCCCAGATCTTCTTCCCCATTTTCTTAAGTTATACAGTCGCTTGGGCTGGTGGTGACTGCTTTAGAAGCTTGAATCAGTTTATCCCTTCACATTCCTTAATCAGGAGCCAAATCCTTGACTCAGCTCAAAAGCAGTTAAAACCATTGTGACCCAGTGTAAAATTCACTCTTACACAGAAGGACAGCATCAGGTTTTAACTTCAATGCAGATTAACAGAAGTTCATGAGAACAGCGTTTGGCCTCAGACTATAAAAATTTACCATTCCTAGCACTGATGGAGGCATGACAAATGAAAATTAGTCAGAGAAATGGAAAGGACACTATGTTGTAATGCTTAAAATTTTCTCATTATAATAGCTATGGAAGCAAACATGAAGGTTTTGTTTGTGGTAATAAGACACTGTTCACATGTTTGGTTAAAGGTTATTAACACTAGAAATTGATCTGGCTGACCTTGGCTTTTTTATTTACCTATACTAGGACAAGGTTGTTTTTGATCAATAGAGACATAAATGCAAATGCTGTCACCAGAAATATTTTAAATTTCCTTGGCCAAAACAGGTGGGGACCTGGATCAGTTTCACTATCATGACTCAGTGTGTTCCAGGTGAGTAATGTTTTGGTACTTCATCCTGAAGTGATGTCAGCAACAAGAGTGTGTTTTTAACCTGATAATGAAATGTATCTTTTTCTCCCTTCCTTCCAGTGGGGCTGTTCACCTTGCTTTGCTTCATTCAGATGACAATCTGGGCAAAGGATAAACACTACACGTACCTACGAGAATTCAAGGATTATCCAAGTCTTCGAATGCCAATTATTCCCTTTTTGTTGTAAGAAAAAGGTTTTATTTGAATATTGCACAGAACTTCAGGAAGAAAAAGCTCGTGAACGTCCTGCCAAATAAGTGAATTAATTTAAAGGATTTTGGTGCATGTTGAATCTCCACTGCTGAGGGAAATTGTATGCACTTGAAAGCTACACTTCCTTACATTCAAGAATTCTCAGCTCAGAAGCACCTTCAAAAAATAAGGCTTCATTGCACAGCTGGTAGTCAAAAGCCCCTTCAGTTCACTGTAACCTGATTGACTTAGATTTTCCTGTACTAGTCTATTTAGATTGATGGATCAGAGATACTGAGAAGTCTGTGCTGAAAAGCAGCTCCAAATTTAGCAGTGGCATTCTGCAAGACATAAGTACATTGGAACGAGGACATATCAGCTAACTACTAGAGAGCTCAGCTCAGTCAGCACGGCCAGCTGGCCCGAAGACAGTTGCATGATCTGCTGCCTTTGACTTGAAAAAGAGAGTGTGCTGCCAGGAGGCAGGTGCTTTGTAACAAATAACATTACCAAAGAATATGAACGGTTCCTGGAATAAAGAAATAGGCAATATCTCAAATCCCTGATTTGGGTCTAACCCCTAATTTGCCAAATGAATCCAAAGTAAGAAGTATTTGTAGTATTTGTGGATGTAACATCCTGCGTTGTTGAGGTTTTTTTGTTTGTTTTTAGTCTTCATTAGTAAATTGCATACTAGTAAATAAGGTTCAGAAGATCTGATCTATGCTATATCTGTGCTATATGTGGCCTGTTTTCATATAACAAGTCTTTATGATACTAAAGGACCTTTTACATAGCATTTTACGTCAGTGTTCTCTGAATAGTTTTTGATACACTTTGTAAATACATGAAGTGTCTGCTAGTCCTCAGAATGCTAGCTCCCTTCCTGTTTTCAGAGCCAGGGAGAAAAATCAGCTACATTTTGGACCTCCTGTGTTTTCTTTTTCACAAGATGTTCAGTGGGACTTAGTTGGGTTTTGTGCAAATCTAGTAAAAAAAGACTGTTGCAATCTATCTGAATGACATTTTAAAGAAGCAGTTATAGAATATGAAGAGAATGTGTAGATACTGTTTGTTTTCACGATTAATTTATTTATCTATAATGGATGTATGGAAAGATTTTTGCAACTATTTGTAAGGGTGAAATATGCAATAAATTCTAGACTATATTTTGAAATCAGTTGAAATAATTATGGCAAAAGAAGAATACTACAGCTGGTTGCTGAAGTTTCATAATATTTTGTACAGAAAAAAGCAAGAATGTCCTTATATATATTAAAAAAAAAAATCTACATCAGCTGAAGAAAAAACCTAACAAAGCAAAAATACATGACCCAGATATTATTTCTGTGTAACATATCTTAGAGAAAATTTCTTAAAAATGGTTAGACCTGGTAGATAACTGAAGCAACAGATCATTATTAATTTGTTTTCAGTATTGTTGCTTTCCACTAGTTTAACTGTGATCCGCAGAAAAGAGCTGAAAGTCAATTGATTTCCCACTGAGTTCAGTGCGGAGTACAAGCAGGTTGAAATTTTGCTTCTGAGCACAGAGAAAGCACATACCCTATTCACACTTTACACCCACTTAAGGTCCAGTCACAGGAAAGAAGAAAAATCCTGTTTAGTAACAAAGATAACTTTCCAGGCCTCTATGAGAAGGAAAAACTTTTGGCAGATTTGGACATCCTCTCTTTCCTTTTAATCTCCATTTTGACATTCTGCTTCCATTTAAGAAACTTGAAGATGATTATGAGATCATTTTCATTAAGATTTTTTTTTAAAGCAAATTTCTTGCCTGGGTCTGAGGATCTGAATTAATTCTTCCCATTCTTGCTGAGACAACTGTGTTTTCACTGGCAGGCTGGTGAGTCAGTGAAGCAGCCTCCCAGCACTAGCTCCATCAGCCAGCACTGGTGTTCTGACCTTGGTAGTCCTGTGCACTCAGGATGGCAGGAATCCACTTCTAAGCTGGGCAATGCTCTCTGCCCTGAGAACTGTCTGCTGACTGGTAGCAGTTAACTTAAGAGTTAAACAAGAAAAACGTGCCAGCCTGAAAGGTCCACACAGAAAAATTTTCTTTAATGCTCTTTACACGTCAATAAGGAGGAATGAGACTTCTCTTCTTCTATCTTATAATGACCTTTATGTTAGAGGAAGATTTTGTTGTATAGCAAGGACCTGCCTTTCCTTTGACACTTTCAGCATGTAGTGTTTCTAGCAGAGCAGTAGAAGTTGACTGTTGCTGTTGTGAGCACAGTGCTCAGAAAGGTGCAAAAAAAAAAAAAAAATCAGTATAATACTGAGTGTGGGAACCTTTGTTTTACCCTTGTACTGCTCTGGTATGGCACATCTTTGCACTGTGCACACTCTAAGCGCTAGTGACTGTAGTAACAGTCTATGCAACTGCCTGCTGATGCAAAGAGGGGGACACCTTTGCTTCTCGGCTGGCTCCAGCTGCACGGGGATGCAAAGGAATTTCCTCATCCTCCATCTGCTGTTTAGCAAAGTTCACAAAAACCTGTGTGAGGAAAGCAGAAAATGTCACCATCTCATCAACTGAGATGAGCTAGTGGAATGTCTCTGTACATTTGCATCCTCTTGGCCTCTCTGCAGGGAAGAGACAGAAAGGGGAATCCATAGACATGAACTGAACTGAGACACTGTGTATCAGCAGGGATTGTTAATTCTGTCTTTATTTTATAAACTTCCTTGCAACTTCCTTCCTTTGGACTCACTTACTTGCAACTAAAATCCTATTTTTTCTCAAGCAGGAGATGGGTTCAGATGGATTGCATGGCTAGCACAATGTAAGTGAGTTTGGTTGTGATGGGAAAGAATATTTTAGTAGGAAGCTGTAAGGCAGCCAGGAATGTCTCTCTAGGATTCCCAGCCAAGACAGCTTTGCATATGTGGACCCTCAGCTACTTAGGAAAGCAGGCAGATGGGGCTAATATCCTCTAGCAAGGGGGTATTGCCAACAGTCCCAGTGGACTTTCCAGGTTTTGTGTGTCTAATTGCTCCTGTATAAAAATGTATGGCAGAGACATATGAACATTTAACTAAATATCACAGTATCTTTGACACAAGACAGTCCAAATCTCCAATTTAAAATGACGCGTTATTTGCAGCTCAGCAAGCCTTATTCTCAGTAGCTGACCTTGCTCAGACTGCTGCTCCTGAAGGAATGGGTTGTGTGAATTCTGGCATCTGGGAAACACTGTCTTAGCAGATTTCAAATGGCACCTATTTAAACAGGGGATTAGTTACAGATTTCATATCTGATCCACCCTCCTTGATGAGGGGTCTGGGAATTTTGCCTAAGAAAGAGGTGCGAGATAATTCTCTACTCTGAACAATTTAGTCCTTCGGTTGTTTGGATACATCCCCATTGCATTGCCTAATTATTGCCAGACAGGCTTTCTCATGGATGCTTTATTTTCTACTCACCTGATCTAAAGTTGTTTGAGACACAGAATATTCTTCAATGTGCAAGTTTTCCTTATTGGAGATTATTAACCGAAAAATCTTAGCCAGAGAAGAGGAGCAAATCTGATACTGCAGCATGTTGTAGTGTTTCTCTCTCTGTAAACTCCCTGGGAAGTTCATGCGTATGAATTGCTCAGCAGGAGTAGGATCTGGAGGCAGCCCAGACTTTGGAGCTTTGATTTTCAGTGTGACAATGTAGCCATCTCCAAACCTGGGAAGCACATGTGGATTTGGGAATTGGATGAAGAGATGGTTTCATTATTCAGGAAGGAAATTAATTTTCATCATCTATGAAAACATTAACAGTATCTGAAAGATAATGTATAAGATCTAGCTTTGTAAGAAGCTCTGTATTTGCCCTGCAGAGATGGTGTGTGGTGTAACAGAGTTGAAATGAGGTCTGCTCAAATTGTCTAGGATACCATGGAGCTGCACCCAGATTCAGATTGGATCGCTGTATTAAGAACAGTACATGTCACATACGCTATTTTTTCGCATTAAAAAACACCATAAAAATATTCTACTTACTTGTATTTTAGCTGCTGAATTGTGCCCAGGCATTTGAAGGTACCTTTTACCATGATGGCTAAACGAGTACAGAGGGCTTCACATTCTTCCATACTTTCAAAACAAAGAACAGATATATGAGATAAAAGCCAGCAGATGAAGTTCAACTACTCCAGGATTCCGAATTCTAACTCTTTTTACCTGTGTGAGGTTAAAACCACAGCTCGCCCATCTCTGAGCACGCTGACAATAGAGTCCCACAGGAGGCGCTGGGACTGAGGGTCCATTCCAGTAGTTGGTTCATCCTGTGAGGGAAACATTAAATCAATCACAGTCAGAGAAGTGGATAAGAAAAAGGAGATCTATGTAGAATCAAGTCATTGTGTGTTTGGGCCTTAGCATATAGCTGATTCCCTACTGAAATCTGTGCCTTGGGAAAGCATATGCACCTTGAGAAGCATATGAGTGAATGGGTAGAAATGTACTTCTTGGCACAAAGCAGTAAGGAAACAAGTAGAAGAAATTGCAGGTAAGAGTATAATGTTGCCTCTGTCTGGCACAGCTACAAGGAAGAGAACACAGTGACCATTACGACAAAGGCAGTCCCCAGTCTAAGGTCTCAGATATCAAAAAATATAAGCATTTGTGATACTGCATTATAAAAACATTTAGGACACAAAATAAAAATAAATTGAAAGAGGCTCATGCAGTAGCAGTTACATCAAATTGCGTCAAGTTTGGCTCCCATGTTTTGATGGACATTAGAGATGTTGGTCAATATACTGGAGAAACAAAGAAAAGAATCTTGTATCTATAATACTAGCTTTAAGACAAAGATGGACATTTTGAATGAAATCTTCCTTTTCTGGGGCAACAACTCTTGTAAGAGGAGAGTGAGTTCTCCCCAGGTAACTTACTTTCTTACATAAACATATAGGACACATTTCTCAACCCAAGAAGCTAGTGAAGTCACCCTGATTTACACCAGCTAAGGATCTGGTCCTACATAAGTCAGTTAATCAGTTAATAACAAAAAAATTTAAAAAATCTTGGAGAAAAAAAATTCAAATTCAGATTTGTTTGGATTATAGATTTTATCTCAAACCATTCTTTGTTGAAGATCTTTCATTCACGATTGCTTGGGGTCTATTGAAAACATAGTTATGCATCCCAGTGTATCCCTGAAATTAAAGAACTTAAAATTACATTGAAGTAGATGTAAGTTAAGGGCAGAAGGGAGCTTGCAAGGACTGTCATAAATGTTCTTGTACCTCTTCGGCATGTAGTTTTACAAGATGTTGTATTGAACTATCACCATGACACTTACTAGCAAGATGAGTGGTGGGCAGCCTATCAGTGCAATGGCAGTGGAGAGCTTGCGCTTGTTGCCACCACTGTAGGTACCAGCCAGGTTGTCTGCATACATTGGAAGTCCCAGCTTCTGGATGCCCCATTCAGCAACCTATAAGAAAGACCATCTTTTTAACACAGCAGCTAATGCGTAACAGACGGGGTTGCTGGTACATCCCTCTTCTGCCAGAGACATGGCAATCCCCTGGGTTTTAGAACACTCATTTTAGAACTGGAGCAGAGGAGTACAAAAAAATTTATGATGTTGAAGGGAATTCTAACTACTTGATAGAAAGCCGTAAGCCAGCCCCAGCTGTAGACTTCCTATCTGTGCAAGAATTTAAGTTATCTTCTTTTGGAATCTTTGTGTTTTATTTCTTGTACATAAACAACTTTAAAGACAAGAACAAAACAGCAACCAGTGCAGTTCCCAGTCATAGCAACTGCAGATTTAGCCTTCCACAGTTGGTGCGACATTTTTGCAAGTAGCATTAATGCCATTTGATAGTGCAGTCTTGTACTTAACTGTCCAAATGACAGGAACGACTCCCAGGACTTCAACATACAGAATGGCAAGACCACTTTGGAAATTCAGGCCCTTGGCATGTCATGAACCCAGTTAATCACCACAAATACTCACTGTAACTATGTATAAGTCAAAAGCAAGAATGCTTTACCCTCTTGATTTCTCCTGCTGGAACCCCCCGCAGGCGTGCATATAAGTAGAGATGTTCTCGTCCCGTGAGCAGGTCATCAATGGCATCAAACTGAGGGCAGTATCCCATGTTTTGATGGACATTAGAAATGTGGGTCAATATACTGGAGAAACAAAGAAAAGAATCTTATAACTATAATACTAGCTTTAAGACAGAGATGGACCCTTCACATAAAATCTTTCTTTTCTGGGACAACAACTCTTGTAAGAGGAGAATGAATTCTTCCTGATACAACATCCTACTAAAATATCTGCCTGTACAAAATAGCAAGGAATATATTCTCATCTAAGTCAGCTCAGTCCTGGTTCAGAGTTTAAGCCCATTTCCCCTCACCTATTTTCATGTTTAAGTATAGGCTAACTTAATGAGAAGTTCTTTGAACAGACACTCAGATAATTTTTTTTTTGCAGATGGTGTTTATTTCTAGAAGGAAGAAAATCAGTCAATTTAATCTCAGAGTGTGGGAACAGACAGGCAAGACACAAGGATAACACTTTGCTGGTAGTAACAGTAGGAACAGTACAGAATCACAGAATGGTTGAAGTTGGAAGGGGTCTCTGGAGGTTGTCTTGTCCACCCACCCTGCTCAAGCAGGGTCACCTACAGCAGGTTGCCCAGGACCATGTCCTTGCAACAAAATAGCTGTTATTCAAATCACATCAATGGACAAAGAACCCAATCCCAACTATACCCAACAAACGAAGACACATACCTTGGAAAAAAACTAACATAAGTGAATACCAGGTCATGCTGTATTAACTCACAATATTATGCCAGCACTGTATAAACAAAGATGCTAGAAACAGCCAGAGAAAATTCCCAAAGCTCAGATCAAAGTACCCTGTTGGACTGTTTATCTTATGGCTGCGAGCTCTTGCCTTGTCCCACTGTTAGCATTACTATAATTTAGCCACAGATTTTACAACAGAGTGTTAAAAGTATGAAGTGCCAGTGTGTGTTAGCTGTGGTCTCTGTCAGTGCCATAAAACTGGAAAAGAGCTGCTGGGTCATTGAGAATATGATCTGGGCAGTTCTGCCCTGATAAATGGACTGTCATAGGTTGTTTTTTTTAAGGTACTTACCTACTGCCAGCTATTACAGCATCTCCAGATGTCACATCAGTATCTCCAGTCAGCATTTTGAATGTTGTTGTTTTGCCAGCACCATTCACTCCCAAAAGACCAAAGCACTAAATTACAAAATGTATCACATTTGTTAGTATTTCCAACTTGCAAATCAGCAGGGGCATGAAATCCAAACTGATCCATGGAATGTAATCTAGTGTTATTGAACAACCTACCTCTCCAGGATGGATGCCAACACAGAGTCTGTCCACTGCAGGCTTGTGCCTACCTGCATAAATCTAAATTGACAGAAAAAAAAAAAAAAGAAAAATCCAATTTCAAGACATATAAAGCAAAGAAAATATTCTGAATTTTTTAGTTCAATGCTAATGGGATGAGGCAACTTTAGAACCAAGACAGGAGTAAATGGAAAATTAAAAAGAAAGAGTAAGCATTCTACAAAGTCAGACATTTAGTTACGTTATATAAATTTGTAATGACCCCTAAAAATAATTTTTCTGCATGCAGCCTTTTACTTCGTATCTTTAACACTAGGAGACCGACCAGATGGGATGAATTATCTTTGACATATCAAATCTAAGTGAAACAATACAGCAAGATAGTCTGAAGAATGATATTCCAGTTCTCCAGATTCATGAGATCTCAGCAATGTGTGTAATCGTTGTATTTCTGTAGCTCAAGCTTGCATGCATTCTGATAGCATAACTCAGATGCTTTCAATGTCTGGAAAGAAGATAAATTTGCAATAACTATAGCCCTTGATGTTAAAGCAACCCAATGGTTAACTTGAGATTGAAACTCACCTATGGAAAAAACAGCATTGTAGAAGAAAAGACTAGCAGTAGAAATGGACACTCAATATATAACAGTCATGTCGGATGATGTGAGGTAAAAATAAACCAAATAAACCAAACAGGGAGGATTGCACTGTCCTTGCTGGACTTCCCTGTGTTTGATTTCTAAACAAAGGAAATAGCCAAATAACGTGTCAAGCCTTGACTTCTAAAATGGTTATTATTTTCTAAGGCACAAGGTTGGTTTTGAAAACAATACCATCTGAATCCACAGCTGAAATACATTCCAAAAGAATAAATTTACACTAGACTCATTTGTTTAATTCATCTCACAATACTACCTTGGTCAGTTCTTGTAATTCTAAGATATGTGTTTTGTTCCCTCCATTCATAATTCTTTTTCTTTCTTCTGCAACGTCCTCATCTTCATCAATAATAGGTGACAAGGCAGTCTCAGCAAACCTGCAAAAACCCATGAGATTGACTGCAGAAACAATGAGATGCCCTGGTTGTAGTTAGAATAACAGTGTGAAACAATGGCTAATCAATTACCAAAAATGTGACTGGTGGAAGCAGTGGGACAGAAACTTCACAATGTGACATTGGCTGGAGCATTCCTGCTGTTGTCAGAATCCCTGACCTTTGAAAGTTAATCTCTAAATACTAAAAAGGGAGGAAATGGCTTGCTCAAAAGAGCATGCCTCGTCAGTCATTGATGTGACATAACCTGCCCCTCAGCCACAGCATTTGCTATTTGGCTGCTCCTCAGTAGCTAATGATAGTCCTTCTACAGATCTTTTGAGTACATCTCCCTGTAAGACAGTATTTTCATAATTGTACTAATTAGTACTCTTGTTGGCAATATTGAACAGGAGTGAATGACCCACTCACACCTGGAAGGTAACTGCTTTCACTGAGATAGAGGCACATTTGTGAAGCGGAGAGGGGAAGCTTGGACAGTGTCCAGGCTGCAACTGTCCTGTGCAATGGACTAGAATTCCTGTCTTGGGATGTCAAGCTGGTACCTCATGCCAGTACTTATGACACTACAAACTTTCCAAGTCATTTTGTAATCTCACTATTACAGTGTTTCAATCTAAAAAAAAAATTACATTAAATTCTCAATTCAAAAAACCTCATTTCTTTCATAATATATTCTTAAATCCTATTAAGATAATGCGCATTTGTAAATGCTTTCTTGAACCAGGATATCAACAAATTAAGAAGAAAACATGTAAGTAAACAGAAAAAAAAAGCTTAAAAATTCAAAGAAAAAGAAAAAAGAGGAACATGGACTATAACAAAGACACCCACCCTGCTAATAAAGGAACGTTAATACAAACTTTCAGACATACCATCTTGTGGAGAACAAACGGTGTTGCATAAGGAGATTCAGAATGAAGAATGCAACCCCTTGAACAGCCATGGCAACCAGGTTCTTTCCAACAAAGTCCCACTGAAAAGGATTGGAAACATGCTCCTCGCCTTTGGGGAAAGAGCACCAGAAAGAAAGCTGAAATACTGCTGAAACAAAATACTGCTCCTCAGAACAAAAGGCATAATGATAATGGTTTAGGATGAAAATCTGTACTTTATTTGATCAGGATCAGGAAATGTCTCCATTTTCCCGTGCCTTATAAAGATTCTTAAGAAAATACACTCCAAGCTCAGCTGCAGCATGGGAGCAAAAATGAATACACGCTCTTTGAATATGCACTAATTTGTGCATCATAACATGGAATTTGCATGGATTATGTGAAAGACACACATTTTCTGCATAAAAACAGATGAGTTCTGCTATATGATTATTCTTTCAATAAGAAGTTGTCTGATATCAAAGATACCGTATCCCAAGAGGATGCATTTGACGAATAGCAGCCACTTTAAGCATTAACATGAAGGCCACTGAAGTATTCAAATAAAATGAAACAATATATGCTACTGTAATGATCTAAGGACTTCAGAAGAAATGATAAAAAGACACCAGAATCTGACACTGAACAAATGGGTTCATTTCCAACACAGACTACTGGTTGGGCTGTAGTTTTCTGGCAGCTTATCAGTAGCTATAATTCCTTCAGAAAGGTTGAACTTTTATACTCCTCATCCACCTGATGATGTAAAAGGGGAGAATTCCAGAAAGAGACACTAATTTTCGAAGACAATACTTCCAATCACCTCATCCAAGGTCAGGACATGTGACACTGATATAACTTGTTGCATATTGGCTCTTACTTACCAAACCTGGCATATACTTCAGTCACAGCTTGGTTCATGGCCAAGTCAATGAGTCCACGGCCCAGGCAAAAATGTGGGAAGACAATCAGCACATTTTTCAATATTTTATTAAACTTCAGCAAAGACTGTAAGAAACAGAATCAACATAATAGGCAGCTGAAACCAGACTTCTTTAAGAAAACATAACAACATGAGCAAAAAGTTGTCATGTCAGAGAAACTGGATGTTCTGTGTTCTTACAACAGAGAAAACAGTATTTATCAAGTTACATCCAAAGCATCTGCAACCTGGAACACAGCACGGCAGAATGCTGGCATACACTGCACCAGGCAAGGTGCATGTGAAAAACTGTCAATGGGGAGAGAAATTAATCTTTGTAATGAAGTATTTCTCTGTGTAGCAGAGGTAACATGTAATTCTGGTGTCAGCTATTATAAACAGCAACTGTGAGCAATAAGAAAGAGTGGTATTTTTTTGTAGTAACCTCTTTATTTATAGCTGGAACATTTCCATAATCAGGACTGCCATAATATTTAAAAGTGTCTGGGCATAACTACACAGTAGACTTTGGTGCAATGTGGAGACACATAAGTGGCAGTAGCAGTCAGCTGCACCAACATTGAATCCAGAGAAGGGCAGTTTTCCCTCTGGAGACACTGTCTACAACAGAAACATATTCTCAAAGATAATAATACTGGCCTGCTAGCCCACAGACTGAATAGCAGTGGATCGAACCCTGCGCTGTCAAGCAGCACGGATGAGAATGCAGGAAATGCCAGGGACAGAAAGTATTGTAAAGTTGGCCCTTAAAACCATGAGCTGAACCAAGATCTGCTCTTCCTTCCCAGCAAACAGCAATGCTTGATCAGCACACGGTGTTTGAAAATGCACTATCAGTAATGCTAATTGGATTGCTGTCAGATGTAGAAAGGGTGTCAGTCTCAGTGGCCAGAGTATCAGCAGCTGTAGAGGTGGTAGTAGTAGTGCATACAAGGTAACAGTGTTTTATAAACTGATCTCTTAGCCTTTCTAAGAACTAATTTTGGCACTCACTGTCTATTCTTCTACTTTTTGTCATCTTCCTCGTGCTCTTAAAACATTTTTTGGAAATTCCCAAAATGCTGTTATAAGCAGAACACCTCCTCTAACACGACTAGCAGGAGTAAGTGTCTTTCCTTACTTAGTGGTGATTCCATGATTTTCTATCATCTACCTCTTCCTGTACAACCCAAGCTGCAGAGGCAAAACCACAGTGTTTGTCCCCTCCTCCTCAACTTGTGAAGTGTACAGGAGTTTGCTTATAGGGATGAAAAACACTCAGTGTCATTCCTTGTGTGTGTAATCCAATATATCAATTGCCTTGAGTCACTTCTCTGGCTTATTCTGCTCACCTGTCCCTGCAGTTACTCAGCAAGTTCCCCATTCATTTACTGTCAGAAAAAAATGGCAAGGTAGAGAAAAACAGTTACTGTTAGAGAAGGTTATGCTTGGGCACCCTTTGCACAACTCTTTAAAACCAGGTGTCAACAAAAACATTACTTACCGGGTTATTTTCAAATAACTCCAGGATGAATGTAATGGCGCTGCTGTTGATCCCCACAAAGAGATTAATACAAGACAATGCAACATAAGCAGTGCTAGGGACACTGAAGAAAGAAGAAGCAGGGTACATCATGGGAATTATTGCCCACCTGCATGCAAAAGATAGAAAAACTATGATAACAGGTTCTCAGTATTCTTATGTCAGTTGGCTCAATAAAAACAAAGTTGAACTTCCTTCTCATCCCAAGTGTAATGAAATGGTGTTATGTTCACCAGAGGTGCCACTACAGTATTCTTTCCATGGTTACTAGATAAAAAGCATTTTCTGCTTAGTTGTTTTTGTGTTTTTGCTTTGTTTTGGTTTTTTTTTTTTTTTCCTGTTAAAATGCAGGGCCATAGAAACTGCTACAATTGAGAAAACTTAAAGATAGCAAGGTTATTATCACTCCAGGTATCCTTGCACTTCTCACTGAATTGTACATCAGGAGGGAGAAACAAAGAAATGTTAGATAAAGCAAATAGGACATACTGCTTTGCTAGATACTTCTCAGCCTTTGGAACAGTCTGAAGAAATCAGAAACTAAATTATGATATTGTTTTCTGACTCCTCCACCATTTTATTTTTTTTTTACTCCTGATTTGGAGCTTCCTGTGCCATGATTTCTGGGACATAGTTAATGCACGTGGAACAGCACAAAAGGAGTATTCCTCTGGAATAAACTTACAATGCTTAGCAACAATCAGTCTGGACAGGAAGAATTCAGTAACAACCACCTCAATTGCTTAACAGGACAATACACATGTGGTCAGAAAGAATCATCCTAAATTTTCCACTGTGACCGCAGCTGCATGCAAGGGCTAATATACGACTCTATGAATTCACCTTCCTTTCTGTTTGTTTGAGTAGCAAATTATGAAATTATTATTGAAGTGACTGCCATTATATTTTTTCTGTAATTATATTTTTTCTGAAAATTTCATCTTGGTAGATGCTTTAAAATTTTAAATGTCCATCTACCCAACCAAGAATTACTGTATTTAAAAAAGATACGTAGAGCCACAGACAAATTATTAAAGATACCACTATCACAATTTAAAAAGATATAATGAAAAATTAAAGCAAATGAACATTCTGATAGCATTTTTTAACATTGGGTATTTTACAGTCATTAAATGATGATAATGCTTTGCATTTTCTCAGGATTTTCATTCAAAGAACACGAAAGATTAATTTCTTCCTTTAACTGTAGAAATAGATCTGATCAATCATTTTGCCTAGACTATATTAGCTGCACGGGTATCAGGAATATGATTTTATAGATAAAAGTATATGATCACCAATTAAATGAGAGAAAGTGAATTTCAGTCAGCCTTATAAAATGCTATTTTGCCAACACAAATGCTCATTTGAAGTTAAAAAAAGTGTTGAAGACTTAGTACTCCGGGTTTTTAGTATTGGCTGTCAATGAGGCAAATGAACAACCACTAAATTCCTGCGCAAGGTACATATCAGAAAGCAGCAAACCAAACAAATATATTTTCCTGTAAGGATCACATTTAATGCTCAAAAATATAAGGCAGTGACAAAAAGTTCTCCTTTACAGCATGTGGCCAGACAGAGTGTATAAATATCCTGGAGCAGGGACAGAATCTGTTTCTAACCTGTACTGTACCCACCCAGTTTTATTCTTTAAAGCTGGATTTCAGTAAGTACCAAGCTCAGTAACATGAAACCATTTCCATGTGAAACACAGAGCGCCACATACAGGAACCACCTTGAACACTCACCCATACAGAAGCAGCAAGGCAACAAGCACAGGGAGGTTGGTCGGAGAAGTGTATGCTTTCTTGTTGAATCCAACGAATATAAACACAACCATTCCGGCACTCAGTGCATAATTCACCTGCCACATCACAGGGTGAAAATCAGCGTGTAAGACCTGAGAAGGTCTGCAAATATATCCAGGTCCTACGCGTTATTCCAAAAGGATTTTGTATTAAGGAATACCAGAATTTATAAGCTATATTAGTCACACTCAAGATTTTGGATCAGTGGGTCCCTGGCAGCACTTGGTATTTTTCTGAGACACATTTTATCAGACTGTTAATCAAAAACACAACATATATTATTGATTCTTAGATTATGGTTTGGGAGCCAATTATTTCACGGTCCTGCTGGCAGGCTGCCCACAGAAAGAGGCTCTGGGTATGCAAGGGAAGTGCAGTTTCTGGTGATGTAAAGGCTGTGTAGGAGGGAGATAGCTAGTTACTTGAGCCACATTCCTGGGAGGTGCTAAAGCGCATATGCTTGACCCACTGCTCTTCTCAATTTTTCTGCTTAGTATTACTAGTGCTAATCTACTGCAAGGCACAGAGCTCCCATGCAGAATGGAAGGTGGTGTTTCACAAAACTGCTAACACCAATTAATACCTTTGCATCATGCTGTCAAGGGCCACGGCCAAGAAGAATTCCTGTCAAGGAAGCTGCTGGGAGGCTGCTGTGACCAGCAGGAAACAGGAACTCAGAAACCTGCCTCTTTTCCCTGATTTACTAAATTAATGGTTTGCTTTACCTTCTCCTGAAAGAGCACCTTCTGAAGCTCAGAGTTTTGGGCTTTTCAATGATTTCAATTTTTTTTTTCTTTTTAATTTTTTCTATTCCATGTTCATGCTTTTCTTATTGCAAAAGCCCTCGGCCACCCTTTGTTGAGCAGATGTGGCGAGAAAATAAACCCCTTGCTGTGCTTCAACCAAGCAAAGAATTTGCTCGTTTGTGACAAAGTAGCCTGAGGGGTGAAGAGAGGGTAGCTGAGCCCTGTCTAAGCAAGCCTGGGCCTGTGGTCTAAATCATTTTGGAATAACACAGCAAATCTGATTCAGTGATCTAAACAAATATATCTATGTCATTTTAGACACCCTGGAGTATTTTGGCTGGCCTCCAGCTACTGTTCCTGCAGCCTGTGAATCTCCCACTCAGATTTCTTGAATATCTTGAAACACGTTATGGTTCTTCTAGAGAGCAGGAGTGACTAGAATTAGGTGACTGGGCTTTCCCCTGCTATGGTAAGTTGTACTTTATTACAAATTCAGTTGTAAGGGCTGGAAACCCTAAGACTACAACAATTTCAGCTTCATTAGTTGAATAATGAGATGTGCACGTGACAATTTCTGTATCTATGATTAGTTAGGAGGTCAGATCCCTAGCATGCTCTCTGAGAAACACTTAAATAAATGAATGCTTTTAGTCCCCAGTTCATGCAAACCCAGGAATAATTGCAGGCTATGAAATCAGATCAGCAGTTACTCACTATGTCCCACATGAAGTTAGTCAGCCAGTAGACCACAGGGCTCACACCGCTGACAAACTGTAGATGCTTTGCTTTTGTTACACGTTCTTGAATAAGGTATAAAACAAAACTAGCTGGTATAAAGGACATGGCAAAAATCACACAGATGGCAACAACAGCATCCACTGAAGTGGTCAACCTAAAACAGAGCACAAGGGACTGTGAGCAAGGGAATGGACAACACAACACTATATTAGCATTTGGGGAATCAGAAGGGAATTTTAAGATCTAGAAGCAGCAAGGTTATTTTTCAAGCAGAAGGCTTTTCCGATTTCAAAATGTGCTCGTTTATTTTCCCAAGTTGTGTTGTGGACTGTGGCTAACAAATACGGATGTTCGTGGCACCATTCCCTGATTTTTACTTGCTCTCATTCTCTGGAAGAGTTAAACTCCCATATATATCACAGTTAGACAGCCTTTCCTGTATGGTGTGTCTCAAACTAGACGTTAAGGCACAACAGTCAAAGTGCTCTGGGAGCTGGGAATAAAAAGACTCAAGAGGCAAGTTGCAGAAAGCAAGATGAAGCGCAGATCTTGCCTGTGTGCTAAGGCAGAAATTTTCAGGTTCACTAACTTCTAAACTTAATAGGAGACATGAGTGGGAAGTCACATCTTCTTAGGGGTGTCTTTTTCAAGAAATTATGGCTTTTAGATTCTGGAATCCATCAGAAAGGGAAAGGCCTCAATGTTCTGTCAATTGAAATATTTCTCCTCAGAGTGTAAGTACACTGGAGGTGGTACTCTGCCAGGAGAGGGAGGGGTAAAAGGCAGCAGCAGAGCACAGGCAGACTTACACAGTGACTTCAGAGAGTTGCTCCTTAGTGAGGTTCAGAGGGTGGTTTACAGCAGTGATCCCATATTCCTCAGGGGCTTGGCCAGTCCGCAGGTTAGCCCTAAGGATTGCGTTATTGGCTACATTAAGGAAAATAACCATAGCATGCCAGCCTTTATTGTTAAACCACACCTAAAAGAGTCAGAAAACAGACATCCATTTAAGAAGACTTCACCAATAACCCTCAGTTGCAGGAGAAAAGTTGGCTGCCTTTTATCTCCTTTGGTGGGCATTGACAGCAGGGATTCATAGCTCCTTGGCACAGTCCAGCAGGTGGAGCTCACATACTATGCTTTTAAAAGAGTTGGACAACCACTGCCAAGGGATTTTATAGAAGCACATTTTAAAATTTAGCAGAATGTGTCCTACTCGGAAGTATTCAGGACAGCAAGAAGTACTAAGAACATGGCTAAAAATATCTCACATTAGAAATTCCTATGCATTAACACTGTATCCTGTATTACTTACAATAAGTATAGTATTTCAGCTCTTCTTAATCTGAAAATGGCACTAGAAATATTCTCACAATTTGAAGTCTATGTCAAGAAAGACTGTGAGTTAGCAGACTACTTCCAGCAAATACCTTAATATTATCTTCAGTTTCCATGTATTTAAGAAAATTAGAAATTTCTTTAGCGGCAGCCAGTGAAGCTTGTCCCTAAAATAAAAAAGAAAAGGCTAAAGATCAGCTGTCTGGGTGAAATCTGATGCTGCAGGTTTTCAGCTTTGTAACAATTCTTTAGGAAAGGGACAAAAAAACCATGACAATCTTGCTTACTCCTGTAACATTCATCATTCGGCCAAGATGACTTAAAAAATTGACAACTTCATCTCCAGAAACATGAAGGACAGGGAGTCTTCCTCCTATAGAAATTCCTCCATATCTAACAAAGAGAACAGTATCATCAGTCACTTGTACCACAGACCCAAAACTCCATACATTGATGGAAATACTAAAAATCCACTTAATGTGAGTTTGATTTCTATACATCGTATAATTAATGTATAACAATCTCCATTCTTTTCTAACAAGTTGTATTAGGTCTTCATAGGGCTTACAAATAACAGCAGTTCTATCAGTTTCTGAGGGCTTCATGGCAGAATTCTGATAAAATGATTATTTAGATAGGAGATTTGGAGAAAAGAGTTATTTTTACAGTGCAAAATCTTCAAATCAAGACAATTGAAATACAATGTTTGGACAGCATGGAGGACTGAGGACAGCCTGGACCTCAGTTAAAATTTCAGTTGCCCTGAGCAGAGCAGGTATTCACCAATGCTGCTGCCAGCCAGTACTCCATTAGGATAAATAATATTGCATGGGATGAACCAAATTCTAATCCCATAAAAGTAATGTTTGCACATGAACAAGCAGATACTCCATGAAGGAAGCCAGCCATCCAGCTGCTACCTTTGAAGTAAATTCCTACTGCTGATGAGAAACTAAGTATGTTCTTCTGGCCAATCAGTCATCTTTCTAAGCTTAGTATTGGCAGTGTAGACATCACACTGGGGTTAGCTGCCTCTATGTAAGTGTGGAGCACTATTGGAATCTGTTTTTTAACTACTGCACATGTTCAGAGCAGGGATGAGGAGTTGTGGTTGTTACTTCTGCATGTGATAGGCTGGTGTCTAGGTTTCTATTTTTTGGAGGGTTCATATTTTTCTGTTGCATTTTGAAAGAGCTGTGTAAGAGCACTATCTGCAATGTAGTCCAGTATTGTATTGTAACTTTCCATCACTCAGATCCCATTAGTTTGACTCTTCTTGGTAATAAAACTGTGATTGATCCATTGTGTGCCTCTGCCCTCCACCCTTGTGGGGGTAGTCCAAACAAATATAACCCCTTGTTATTATAAAACCCTTGCTGACCCCCAACCTATTTCCCACTGAAGCCACCTTTGTTCTATACTATCATCTGCTGCAATTCCCGTTGTCTATTCAGAGAAACATTGGGAGGCTCCACAGTTAAACAGAAATTCTTTGTTCCTTTATTTACCACCATAATCTGTGAATTGGTTTCTTACCTTTGCTCATTGACCCAGTATTTGCTCTTCAAGCTGAAACAGACAAAGAGAATCCTGTCTCTTAATGCACTGGACCAAAGTCAATGGTATTGTCAGGCTTAAATGGAAATTAAAGGTGAACTCCTGTGCTTTGCAGATCTCCAGTTTCCCCTAGAAACCTTTTTTTGTTTGTTTGGTTTTGGGTGGGTCGTTGGGTTGTTTGTTTGTTTTATTCGCTTTCTTTTTTAATTGCTGCTGATTACTTTGAGTTGTGGTGTTGTCAGGACTTTTGGTGTTCCCTGCAGTGGGTTCTTGCTTTTTGGTTTGGGGGTTTTTTTTTGTTTGTTTTCTGGCATGATTCATCTCCAGCTCATACAGAGACAAGCAATGTTTCTGAAGTGACACATACTGGCTCTATCCTAAATCCATAATGAGTTTATTTTAAAAGATGTATCTAAAGCAATTATGACGTGCTAAGAGGAATCAGTCAAAGGCAGCCAGCACATAGCTAATATAACGGAAATGTCAAGAACTCTGCTGGGAATTGAAAAGATAGCAAGGCCTGAATCAAAAATAACAGGCAATGGACACTGCACAGGTATTTCCATCCACGACACTCATGCAAGCTGAGTAGCTACCAGTAGGACAGATGTATCTATGTAACATTGTCCTTTGGCTCTTTAGGACTTCTGGGAAGCAAGTGATAACTAACTCTGGCAGATGGTCATGCTGGTGTGGCTTCAGTCCAAGGACACAAACTGGTATCTCTGCAAGGCAGTTCACCATGGTGTGCAGAGTCACCAGTTTTCTCACCATTAACACAGTTACTATTAACATGGCATTCCATCAACATTGAAACTTAGCTCTGCTTATAAAGGAGTACCTAATTATACAAATAGGTATAATTAAAACAAGTTAACTCCCCTAAAATGAGCATCTCCTATTCTTACATCGGGCATATGGACATGATGCTCAAGTCTACACAATACTGTAGCACATCAGGTGCTATGTTATTATTAAATGAGAATTTAATGGCCAGGTATAAAATACCGCATGTGAAAAACAGAGAGATTCATCCCTACCTCCCTTTTATCAGAGTGGGATATGTTTTCACCAGAAAATCTGAAATATTTCTGTGGGTCAGATCTTGAAGAATTTCTGTGCTGTGCTGCACTCTCTGAAAAAAAAAAACCAACCTAATCAATTACAGTAAACTTTACAATCTTTAAAGCTATTATATAAGTGTTTGTCAGGAAAACAGCAAAAGTAGCTTTGATTCAGAGGTTCATAGTATCACTGAGAGTGGCTCATTCATTTTCTAGCCCAAACACCCTTACTTTACTAAGATTTCAGAAGAAATAATGAAATCACAAAAATTTATGATGCCTGACACAAAATAGTTGCGCTTCACTCTGAAATTTGAACCGAGTTATTTGCAACAAAGGTCAGAGTTACCCAAGGCTTTTTTGTCACTGTGAAAGGAGGAAGCTTTTCAAGTAAATTGAGGTCCCAGTGAAGATAAGGTATTTTTCTATGATTTCGCAAGTTGAAACAAAAAATTAATAGGAAAACTTCACCTTCGCTAGCATGTTAAATACTTTGAATGAAAATTACTGGTTTTTTGTAATGAAAATGGTGCCACATGATGCCTTTGTGAATCTTTTGCAAATACAGGGTCGCTGTGAAACGCAAGACCTCAAGCTTGCCGAGTTTATCCCAAGGTAGAATATACTTAAGAAGGTTCCTGGGCAGTTTGAGAGGGCAAAACTTGCAACCTGAAACGACCTAGTAACGACCTAGAAAGTAAGTCTAATGAACTTTCCAGACGTTCTTACATTTGTCCACAGAGAGGCAGCACTGGATGACACAGAAGATACGTTATGGATGTCTAGATGATTCTAGACACTACACAGGTAGCATCCTCATAGTGCCTTCATTAATGAGCTTCATTAATGAGCTCAGACATACTTCGCGATTATTTACATACTGTTGCTTCCCTGGGGACTCAAACGTGAATTGTTTCTTCCTGACAAGTTATACAAAATTATCATATCCTGCAAAATTATCAGGATAATATTAAAATAAATGCATTTCCCTTAGAGGACTGGAATCATCACAAACAAACAAACAAAAATTTTGCATCCTACTTGGATTTGCAGTTTTAGACTAAATTTTCATCTCAAATACACTAGCATGCAATTAGCAAAATTCAACTTTGGCTGTCCATTGGACAGGGATTTCTTGGAAATAAGAAATAACTTGTGATGCTGTGAATCAGGTCAGAATATAACCTCTTCATTAATTTATTTTTTTGCTTCATAGACAGGAATTCTACAGATATTTAAAACAAATTTGCTTTGTTGTTTTGTGAATAGTGACAGAGAAAGCAAAGCAAGATGAATTGGTATTTTTAGGAGATCGTGTCATGGACTTGGATTCAGATTAAGCTTGTGACATAGTTAAAACTAGAACTATTTCAGTCATTTGGCTAATGTGTGCAGCCTGGCAAACAGCAATATTGAAGTTGAATGGTGTGCGTAGTGAGACATTAAATTAGTGAGCTATTACTCTGAGAGTGGCAGTAGTTCTGTTTTCTTTAACTTGCTAGGAAAACATTTAGAAAATGTAAACACTAACAAGGTATAATTTTCCTTTATTTTTTGAAAGAGCAAGCACATTTTATAAAGGGCACTACTAAGGTTATTCATTGATAGGAACAGGTGGGAATGTAGGGCTCATCTCTTCTCCATACAGCATCAGTGGTTATTAAATTACCCATCTTCATGTACATGCATACAAACATTCATTTTGCTAGCTTACAACTTTCTTTCTAGAAATGGAACTAAAAGACATGCAAAAAAGTAATTATTTGAGGTTGACTCAATATTATTTTTTCCAGTTTTCATGAGATGACCCCACTCCATGACTTTCAAAATCATGACATTTTTTTCTTTCCTTCCTTCCTTCTTTCCTTCCTTCCTTTCTTCTTTCTCCTTCCTCCTCTTCCCATCTCTAAAGAAAGGCAATGTTCTAAATAGAATTGTTCTTTGAGGCAGGGGAAAAAAATAAATTATTTGATAAACTGATGATTTTTTTTTCTGATTTTTCTATATGAAATTTTGAAATTTGGATGAAAATAGTAATCAAACTTCATTTAAGTGTACAAGCTTTTCCAATACCTCTGAAACTGATTTCCAAATTCCAGCAATTCTTGCTCCCTTAAAAAAACGTACTCAATTCCTTCAACGTATACTGGCATGGCGAAGTACTTACACACTAATAGCTTTTCCAGCACTTGCCATGAAACTTTTCTACAAATATTTGTGTCACAGGGACACTACCTGGGGTGGTGGGAGACCTCCTGCACCTGCAGGGCATTCTGGCAGCATAGTGAGTTTCTTTTGAGTACTGCACTTGCAGGAAGGTGAAGGATTGTCAGGGCTCCACTTTTGGCTCAGCCAGAGGCGGCTTAGGTTAGGATGAACATCAGGTGTGATCCAGGCAGTTGGCATATTATAGCACGGGTAGTTCCTGTGTAGAGGAACAGATGCTTTAAGCTGTGCAGAGATACAGTTCATGAGAGCTCACAAATCCACAAAATCACGATCATCTCAGCAGACATTCTCCTCTCAGCCCTTATCCTGTGAGTTATGAATACTAAGAACGTGTTAGAGTACTTGGTAAACATGAATAAATATAATCTCCCTCCACATCTCTGCCAAGCCTACTGTCTTAAACTTGGAGATAGGACACTGAAGGAACAAGGGGAATTTGTTTGGCCCATTAGTACATATGAAATCTGCAGCA
Organism: Alca torda; assembly: GCA_008658365.1. Lineage (NCBI taxonomy): Eukaryota > Metazoa > Chordata > Aves > Charadriiformes > Alcidae > Alca > Alca torda. Next base: position 15,913,816 of record CM018087.1, on the reverse strand, counting down.
GACATATCTTTTGTTAAGAAACTATTCATTTCCTTGCTCATGCAGTATCTTTTCTCTCTTTACTTTTTGAAGATTCCTCTTTGTTCCTGCTATACCAGGCAGAGGAGAGGAATGGGAAGAGAGAGGAAAGGACAGACAGAACAATCAAGTTCCTGGATAACCTCACTGGGAGAGAGGCAGGAGAAAAGGAACAAACTGCAAAGCATAACATGCCAGTGACAAATGCCTTCAAAGGAGGACTCACAGGCAGGGTAAGTGGGTAGGAAAGCAAGTATTAAAGAGCTCTACTAATGTTGTCCTCCAGAGTGAGAATAACTTCAAATCATAGAGACTGATACTTCACAATCTCAGCAATTGCTGAAGCTATTGCTTCCAAACACACCAGTGGGAACAGGAGGAATCTGAGGGGACTCACATGTGGAAAGTGCCAGGGAGGCTGTGAAGATTTGGGTCTGAGCCCACTGGCCTACTGACATACATTACAAGGTTGCTTAATTCTCAATACAGGGCTACATGAGCTGGCTTCCAGCTAGTCACATTGAGCACTGTGAATCATTCTTAATCGAGTGGCATCGTTGCCTTGCTGTTTGTTACTTTTGACCCGATATTAGATATTATCGCCAACAATATATGTGAAGCATTGGCTTTAGTGAAAAGTCAAGCCAATTCATTCTCGTTTCACTACTCAAGTTCCACTAGTAATAGCATGCTAGAATCTCGTTCAAGACAGATTAGCTAGCAACTTACAGAAGAGGCTGATTCTTCATGCAGCGATTTCCAAATCCTGGTTTATTCAAGAAAGCATCAGTCAGGGAGACCATCTGCTCACTGCCAGGACGCTCATTGCTAAGGGAATAAAATAGGACCTTCTCTATGAAAATTTTTTTCAAAACATTGTACTGGAATACACATAGCAGCTGGTGAAGGACAGTCATATGGCAGAACAAACTGTCCCCCTCCAAATGCTGATAATTCAATTATTTTATTCATTAATGCAAAACCCCAGAACTTTCCAAGACAGTTAATATGCTAAAGCAATGGTTCTTTTCTCCTAATATTAAAGCATGGCTTCTGACATAGTTCTATAGCAATATTCTACAAAAAGGCTCAAATTCACATTTCTACCCTCTCAGCCCTGTCACACTCAGTAATAATCAGAAGATGAAAAACACATTCTGCATTTTCATTTGCTGAGGCCAAAGGGACAGTGCTGCTAAAGTGAAGTGTCTGCAACTAACAACCTAATAACATTAGATTACAGAATATTGCTAGTGCCAAGCGTTATACAAGTATGATTATCAAACTCTGCTCCATACACTACTGTGTGTAAATTAAAGTTTCATATAAATTTTTAGTATGAAACTCAAGGAAAATGCTTCAAAATTATTGCCCTCAGTTTTGCCGCTTTCTGCTAGTTGCGATCTAGTCTAGACTTAAGCATTGTTTATACATTTCCTCTGTATTGCACGTGTTTTGATTTGGTCAAAGTTCAGCTTTGGAATACGTGGAAGTGAAGGTGAAGCAAGTGTTCAGGACAGACAGATGAACTGTGCAGTGACCTGGAGAGAACAGGACTGAAGCTTCTATGAAGAATGAAAGAAGACAAAGTGCTAGTAGACAAAAAAAAAAAGAAAAAAAAAAGGCCCAGCCAAAGGATACTGTGTGTGGGGAGAAACTGCTAAGCAGCAGCATTAATAAAACCTAAGAGTTTCTGCTTTCATCTTCTTTCCCTAACTTTGCCCAAATACGGCACTAACTATAAATCAGTCTACCACAGGTCAGCAGACAGGCTTGAATCTCACTGTTCTCCAAGATTATGAATATAGGAATAGTTCAATGGCATATCAGAAACAGCCAGATTTCTTACTGTCCTGGATCTCCTGTTAGGCAGGACATGTGACTTTGTAAGTGTTGAGGTCATGAGTTCAGGTAGGAAGAGGGAAGTACCAAAGATAGCAAGATATTTGAAGGATTATTGGTTAAACATACTAGCAGCTGTATTCTCTCCACTTGCACCATTTCATGCTATTTTAAATCTGCTGATTCCAGTGGAGTTAATCCTTTTTTCATACCACACAGTGTGAGAAAAGCCCAGTAAGACAGAGCCCCATGATCCTAAATGCTAGGGAGAAAAAGGTGTATATATGACAAATGTATTTTTATTCAGAGATTCCTCTTACCTGAAGAAAGTAAACTGTTGTCCATAGATCCAAGGGTGTAAGGTTAAGGCGGGATATTCTCCAAATGGAGGAATGATGACTGTAAGCATTAAAGACAGCAACACAAAACTAGCAGGGAGAACGATCTGCAGGGAACATAAAAGCATCACACTAGGTTATTAGATATATGTTGTAGAGCGACATTGTACACACCTCATAACATATACATAAACAAAAGAGGGTCAGCAGGAGCACAAAGATCAGATCTGGTTTAGCTCCTGAACACCAACAATTTAATTTCCAATGCTTTCAGTTAAGATTCTGGTTGCCACAGAACTTTATGTTAAAAATAAAATGCTGGGCTAGTACTGATAGAATCGTGAACTTGATGTGGGTGATAAACTCTAGGCAGAAAGAAAAAGAATACGAGGCATAAGAGTTGAAATCATAATTAGAACAGTTAGGGACATTGTTGTCCATTTGCAGCACCTGTGTTGCTTTGCATAGAGACATTGCTGGGAAAGACAGCGTTGAGAATGTTGTGGGAAAGAGTCAAGAACAGCAAAAGTAAGTCAATACCTGGGCTAGAAAGTCCTTGTGGCTGCGAGAGGCATGGTGAAACCGTTTGATGAGCAGTGCTTTGATCTGCTGATGTACAAGCTGAAAACCTTTGTACTGTCGGGACCCTTTGCCTTCATTTTCATCTCCTGCTATGCTTACTGGCATTCGAGAAGTGTCATTAGTTTTCAGTGCGGTTTGTTCAGCTGGTTTGTTCTCAGTAGAAGTTTTGCCAAGAGTAGAACAATTTTCTTGAGTGTCTCCTAGTTCAAGATGAAAAGAGGCAGAGAAGACACTTTATTCTGCATACCTGAAGGTAGCACAAGCATTTTAATGAGCTCCAGATTTTACGAACTGTATATATCACATCACCAGATTGCTTTAATTATGACTGTTGCGCTGTGGCTGTATCTAGTGACATCATATAGGTTAACACTCCTCTTACTCAGTAGGATTAACAAGTTAATCATGTATGTAGTTTATGGAATAATGGGTCAGCAAAGTACTTTTTATAAAACTACTAAAACCATTGACATCTGGGGGCTTGACACTCCACTTTTATTTACATAGTTAAGAATCTCATCCAACCTAAATAAAAGTCTTTCTGCTGACTTCATCTTGTTTCTCAGATATCATGTCAGGCCCTAAAAACAGATATTTGCCGACCAAATTTATTTTGGCAAGAACACCATACAAAGACTGAAAAGTTCTGAGGCTCTTCTTTACTTGGTGTTCAGAATTAAGAACAGTCCCAAGAAAAGTTTATCAATCAAATACTGATTCATGGATCTATACCTGCTTGTTGCATTCCAGGGTCAGCTTCTGCTGTGGCCTTTAGGAAAACCTGCCAGAGACAAATACATCTCCTGGTTAGGAATAGAACAGGTATGATAACCGGACCTCTGGAATGTGATACATCATCCTTTAATGTAACAGAAAAAAACGTAGATACCTTTTCAGTACTCCTGCTTATTACACGATCAGAGATCTCTTATGAAATATCTCAAAAAATAAAGGAATAAAGATACAAAGATTTCAGGCTAACGGGTCATGCTCCACAATACTAACATGAACTAAGGCTTGGATCCTTTCTTTACACCCATCCCAAAGACTTTCTGAGTGTGCCACTGTGTATGTGACTAGATTTTGAAGGGGATATTAGGAATTAGTAAGATTACATGTTTAAGAACAGGAACTGTTTCAGAAAACATTCTGGGGACTAATGGTTAGATCAGCAGATATTTTAATCTGTCTGTTACCTCTTCAAGTGGTGTGTCTGAAACTCCAAAACTGCTGAGTCCCAGGTCATCCAATGTTTCCTCCAGTTCTCTGAAGAGACTGGCATAAGATCGCTGTTTAAAGTGTTTGTTGGGCAAAAGGTAAATGAGTTCCTGACCAATGCTTTCAATTAATTTTGCTTCTGGGATATGATGATGAATTACTTCTGCTAGCTCATTCAGATCTCCTGTGAAAAGTCAAAACAGTATTCAAAGAATGAATATTTAACCATGCTAAGCATGATTTCAAAAGCTGTTGTTTGCACTACACAAAAGGGGACTGCTCTATTGCATAACCCACAGATATTTCAGTTAATTCTGTACTAGACTGGGCTATGTTGCTAATTATGCCCTGGAACTAGGTAGCAGGAAACTATTTCAGGTCTGTTAATAAAGCACAGCAAAATCTTTAGGAATATCTACTTAAGTTTTCTTATGTAGAAAAGCCAAAATGACTTTTTCTGAGAAAGCCGGTTTTCTTTGCTCTAGATATGCTTCAGTTCTCATTAAGAAATTACACATTTTGGTGCAGAGTAGTTCAAAACTCAGTCTATACTACTAAAGCACCCAAACTTCCAGTTCATCATCTCTACTTGAGACCACATATACATCAAAAAGGGGCAATGGTAAGCAAAACCAGCAAATTCATGTTACAATACAATACAGTTGTTAGACACAAGTACTGAAGAAGTTGGCCTCAGCAGCATTGATCTGTAAAATGAAACTGCAGCATAACAGGAGACATAGCTATATGCTGGAATGCAGAACCGTCCCACCTCTTACCATCCAGTTCCTGCTCTGGAGCTCCTTCTTTGTCCCTCTGTGCACAGCTGGAGCAGGAGCAGGAGCACTGAGATCCACAGCTACAAAGTGACTAGCATTGACAAGCAACAGATACAAAGATGAAAGTGCTTCAGATACATGTAAAACAGGATGTAAGGGTTGTCAGCCTTTGAACAGCTTGAGTCAGTGAAAAATATGTCATATCTGGAGCATCTTGAACATATTATACTGAAAGTCATATAAGGACTGGATTTAGCAATGCAGAAAACATAAATCCGCCTGCACAAAGCATATCTGTCAGTTCTAAATTGCATGCAAAATACCTAGGAAAACGCGGTTAGCAGTGGCCATGAGCATACCGATCATGTTGCCACTAAGACTGGAAGCACTACTAACAGCAGAAAGAATCCAGATCCCTGCTTCTCAAGTTGTGCGAGGCTGGTTTAGCTATGGATAAATGTAGACTCTTCTGGTGTCTGAGCTAGTTACTAGACTACACCATGTTTACAACCAGTGTACTGCAAACGCAAGCATCAGAAAGACCTGTATTTGGACAAAGGCAACTTGATTGGTAAAAGTTTAGACATACTTAACTGATAAGAGTGAGCTATAGACCACCGAGGACTTCATATCCACCTATCATTTTCACCTGTCTGACTGAATATATATTTATAAAACCAGAGAAGATTTTTTACAGAGAGTCTCATGTATCCATAGCATTTCATAAGGTATCATCACATTTTCTTATTGCTTTCTTCATTTTGAAGTCAGTTTCGAACACAGCCTCAAGCAGCACTCAACTGCTTTCTAACTTAGTGCGGTGCATGAATACGTGTGAGTATTCTTCAGATTACATGTGCAGGGAGGGAGCTACATACTTACTGTAGCCCTTCTAATTCTGGTGTTTTTCATCTTGCGAACAAGAGTGAGATAGAAGCCAGATCCAAAGCAATTCTTCAGGAAAACAGGAGAGCCAGAGCAGAAGAGTTTCCCTTGAGATATGATGGCTACTCTGTCTCCAAGGATGTCTGCCTCATCCATGTGATGGGTTGAGAGGATGATGGTTCTGCCTAAAGGAACATGGAGGGATGTTTAAGGCATGGACTCTCTCTGGAACTAAAAACTATGCTTAGTTTTTTGGCAATTAATGCAGGGTTTTCTCTGCACCAGAGCTAGGTCCCAGGTTTGACACATCCATAGGTATCTGTTCAAAGAATCTTGTTTGCTTGTATTCATATCACTACTCATGACAGTTTACACAGCAGGCATATGCTGCATCTATGACAGGGTTTTTAAAACAAATCTAAAACTATTTCCACTCTCAAACCTGTTACCTGAGCGGTACTTCAGCAGAAGATCCCAGATAGATCGCCTGGAATATGGATCAACTCCAGAAGTGGGCTCATCCAAGACTACCACTTTTGCTTCACCCACAAAAGCAATGGCAACAGACAGTTTCCTTTGCATTCCACCTACCAGAGGACAGACACATCCAGGAGTCTGAGTTACGTAAGTGGCAGGGATGTAACTAAAACTACTTTTCAGTGTGGGGACAAACTGCTAGAAGTAAAACAAAACCCATCCTCAGACAAATATTTCTTCAAAGTTAAATCAATAGTGACATTTTTCTTCTGAAGTTCAGAACAGCTTGTTTGAAATTTTATTTTTTTTTCTTAATATATTTTTCATCAATGCATGGCATTTTCTGCTTCTTGCCAGAAGCAAAAGCAGAAAGATATGAGATTTTCATGTTCTCATGTGAAACTAGCCAACTTCTATAGTTGCAGTCAGGACAAAGTAGCATAAGACCACCTGGTTGTTTATTCAAATCAACTTTTTGTATCTGAACATGAAATGTGTTCAAATACACTATGTGCATTTGTACCTTTAGAATGAAAGAAATTACTCCTACCAAATAATACAGTATTATAGGTTATTGATCCAAACAGTGGAGCAGCACAATAGTATAATATTTAATTTGCCTTGAAATAAGAGGACAGTGCATTTTAGTTTTGTTCTTACATCAACAGATTTTTTTTTATATACTCATTTAGAAATAAGAGCTTTATGAGCTCTATTTGTACAGTCCCATTTACTCTTTGAGAGTAAAGACCTTCCCAGTGCACAGTGATGTGTCAAAATATGGCCTCAAACAGGTAATTCAAACAATAATTGCCCAAAGACAAAGAAAACAAAACAATCCCATGGGCACCTGACAAATTCTGAGCCTCTTCATCCCTTTTATGGGCAAGGCCCATGTCTTCTAGCATTGTTTCCAACTCTTGCTCAGCTTCATCCCTGGATCTCCCTTTCAGTTGAGAATAAAACAAGATGTGCTCTGCTACAGTAAGGCTGTGAAATCAGACAGAAAGGCACCAAGGCAACTTAAATGAACAAGCATATTTTTTTCCCAAGAAGCAATAAATTCACTCTAGCTTTATCTTGCTAAAGGAAGAAGGGCTGCTTTACCCTAAATCTGGATCACAGATCTTTGGGATCAACACACTTCACTCAGATGTCATAGGATCTTTCTCTGCCTTTTCAAAGAAGAACCTGCTACTAAAGGAACACGTATAGCATGCATCAAGCTATACATTTATGGGAATAAAGTGGGAGCTAACTAGAGTAACTGTATTAAGGAAGAGTCTGCTGTTGAGATGAACACAAACTGATGGCAGCAAAGCTGGAAATCACCTGAGAAGTTAGTAAACGGTTGATGGTAGTGCAAAAAGGGTATAAAAAATATCCTACTACTGCACTGTCGGCTCAGACTTTTTTGCTTTAGGCGGCCTAAATTATAGTGCATGAATCCCCAGGCTGAACTCCTGCTAACCCACACTGCAACAGAAAAAACACCAACACCAAGAACACTGTCATTTTCCTTGGAAACATCTTTGTTCCCAGCTAAGTAACACAGGAGATTTCTACTGGAGAAGGACATAACCTACCCTATGCAAGTGTTAAGAGCTGGAGAAGTGGCTCTGAGATATATCTATTGCCAGCACAGACAAACAACACAGCCTTTGGTGTTGTATCACACATGAAGACTGGGACCCTTATTCTTAAAGCTAGCATAGAATGATACTTACTGATTGAATAAGATGTTGTACTGAGGGCACATGCCTAATCTGTGCCGAATGGAGTCCATGTGAGTCTGAATATCCAGGCCGCCAATCAGCACAGTTCCAGAAGTGGGTGGGAAGAGGCCTGTCAGTATCGACCTGGGAAAATAAAATGAGGAAATTCCCAGTCTCCTATCCTTCTGTGCCAGATTAAGAAAATGCATTGCATGATTCCACTAGATGGAGCATGAGGACTTCTTACTATGGGCCTTGATGAAACAACTGCAGTAAAAAGCATACATATACATACTCTTGCTCTGCTACAGTAAGAATCTTGTGGATCTGCTAACGTAATTTTTGATAAACCTGCCTAAACGTTCCTAAAGTCCAGCTTCCTGAGACGCTAGGGTTCTAGGACTAGAGAAACATTTTAATCTGGACATGGATCTTGCATGTATGTAACCATTTTGTCTGAAGAGGGCCTATATTTTATACCCCTTTGCACACAGACCAAAAAATGTGACTGACTTAAGGCCAGTTAGAGAAACCAAGAACACGTGGAGTGTGGTGGCTTTCAAATCTTCAGCTCTTTCAGCTAGAAGATCCTTCTCCCTCTTCACTTACTGGGAGTTTGGTCATGGGAAATGAATTCCGGGGGAGAGAATTGCTTCCTTCTCTCTAGACGTTCACTTGTTTTTGTCATGCTTCCTCCCAGGGCTTTAGCTAATCCAGGATATCTTCTCTTTGCCTAGGGGAAGCATTTCCATGTCTGGAAAAAGCTTGATGTTGTGTGTGAAGCTAGCTGCTAGGGTGGCAGAGGGACAAGGGAAGGGTGAAAACAGAAGACTGCTCCTTGGGACAGAACAATAAGGCACTGCCCTGGATTTGCTGCTTCTAAAATACACACTTACATGGTGGTTGTCTTTCCTGCTCCATTGTGGCCAAGGAAGGCTGTGATCTGGCCCTCATAAAAAGTAATGTTCATCCCATCTACTGCTGGCTTGGGCCTATTCGCAAAAATCTTCACCAGGTTCTGAATGCATACTCCTGGAATCAGTCCTGTTGGCTCAGGCTCAAAGAATGTATTTACTTGAAAGGCAAGAATTCAAGAATGAAAAAGGAATAAAAGCACATGTTTTAGTCCCAGTTCTGATGACGACACATCAGTAAGTGCAGAAGCAACAGCACATATCCAGTAAAATACAGCATCATGGGCCAGGGCTGTGTTCTCCGGTCACACCAGTACCAAACTGATGCAAGATTTCTAACTGAGTGCAATTTATTTAGATTGACCCATGTATCAATGACAGAAGCGGAGACCACAATTGCAGTGGTCTGTGGAGAGGTAACTCACTGTATCAGGTGAAGCTGAACATGTTTTCTGTTTTCATTGTGTAGCAGGAAGATTATTTGGGATTGTTGTCTGTAGATACTTAGGCTGAGAGATTACATTAAACAAGCAGCAGGTAGCCTTTCTAGCCAGGATGAAATCTGCCATTCAAATCATCTGCCCAGCTGTGCATTCTTTTACCATGATGCTTTAAAAAAAAACAACATTTGCCTGTAATCTTAGTAGGTGAAATTTACCCCCTTGCTGAGGCCAGCTCAAGATTTAGGCAGTACCTAACATGAGCACTACATCGGACGGCTTTCTCGCAGGATTAAAAATGCATTATTGTAAATAGCACCATTAGGATGTTTTATTGCATCAGCTTCTAGACAAAACAAACTTCCTTTGAAGTAAATTAAGCCCTTGGGCAATGTGAATTATGGGAGTTGAGAAATTTAAACTAAAGACCCTGTCCACTTTTGTTTACACAGAATGCTTAAGGCTTTGTAAGGAGGCTTGTTTTGCAATTGCAGTTTACTTGAATTGTTCAGTACCCAGCAGGCCTGTGTGGAGAGCAGCCAATGCCATCTGGGTGAAACCAGCCCCACCTCCATCAGTGGCTTGTATGACTGTCATTATAAACAATACTCAGGAAAAAGTCCCAAATATCTTGTACATTAGAGCTGTGTATACTATGAAGCAGCTGAAATAATTCATCTAGAATGCATAGCTTTATTTTAAATAAAATTATGTTTATGCCAAACTTTTCTTTTGCTTTGTGAAGATTTCCTTTTACCTTAACTGGGCCAAGTACAAACATCCCTGTATTTACAAAAGTTCACATGGAGTCTGGCTAGACAGTTCTGCATATACTGGCAACTGAGGTACAATCCGCAGTTTATATGTATCATGAGATCAATTCATATTTGCCTGCAAGACTCACTGACAAGTTCTGAGGCAAATTCCCTGATGATCTCCGCCAGTGTCTGCTTTGCATCACCTGAAGTAGACTGGTGGAGGGTTGAGATCCCTTTTTTTTTTTGTGATTCACATTTCTCCATTCTGATCCTGAATAGAACAGAATAGATCCCTCAGTACAATTTTGTGCCATTTAGGTCTTTCTTCAGAGGTGGCAGCATTTGTGGGGGATGTGGATGGGACTTTGGTGAGAGCCCTGCTTAAAGCGTATCAAACAATTCGGAGAGATTCAAAGAGTGTCTGCCCTGCTTTGCTAACCCATGCTAGTATTGGAATGCATAGAGTCAAGCCATTAGAACTACTCTCCATTTCCCATGCCGTTACTCTTACATGAAGCGCTAGCTCTTACATGAAGCCATTTTAGAAACTGTCCTTGAACATACCACGTCTGCTCTGGGCTTCTCCATGTCTCCCACTTCCTGTGTGCCTGGCTGAAAGGGAAGGCAGGCTTTTCTGTGCAGTGACAGGCAAAGCCCTCCCTCTGTGGCCATGGAGCAGCTGGAACCTAGGAGCTGACAAGTACAGCACCACAAAGATAAGGCAGTACTAGGAGAAGATTGGCTGAAATAACCTTTGCCCTCTGCTTGTCTTTTTTCTTTTGAAGTCCTGTCCTGTTTCCATTCACCCTGAATGCATGTTTTCAGTGCCTACGTGAGGAGCTCGGATGACCCCACTTTTATCTCTAGCTTTTCAAGAGAGTCAGAGTGCGCCCAGAGCTGTCTGTAGCAGTTACTTTTGCTACAGAATCCACATGCATTCCTCTGAGCATCACATACAGAAAACTCCTTTCGATCCCCACAAAAGAAGACTTTGGGACTTGAAAACAAGGCAGGTCATTCAGGAATTCTTAGGTGGTGGCTAATGTCAGCATCATAAAAGGCTGCGGACAGACAGAGTACTTCAGATAAATCCCTTTGAAACCAGCCTTTCCCTAAGGATGCGAGACTCACTACAGACAGGCAAAAAAACCCACAAAACCCAACAGGGGGCTGGGGGGGGGGGGGGGGCGAGTTCTAGGAGGGAAGAACATTTCTCTCAGCATAAGTATTTTTATTGAAGTCACGGCTCTATTTAATTCTAAGATATGAATGTATGTGTCTGTGAGGCTTCCCTCAGCATGAACACTAACTTTCTATAGAAACAGCCTGCATTTGCACGATAAAAAACAAGTTGCAGAGTTCTTCTGGAAGGCAGCTCTCTTATGCATGGTGGCCAAAATATTCTAAGGGATTGTGAATGTAGAGAAATCAGTAAGAGGGCAGTTGGGAGAGTCAGTGCTTCTCCTGAGCTTAGCTCTGGAAGTTGCATGCTATCCTCTGTAGCCTACTGGGCTGTTGTAGTTTGACTCCAATCATTCCTATGTCTAGTTTGTTATGAAGTACAGTAAGTATAGTATCTCAGAAGTACTTAGGCTGCTTGCTTTCCTTACTATTAATTTCATCTTTGTCCTGGACATCTGTCTTAGACTTCCCCTCCTCGCCGTGTTCTTTCTCTCGTTTGTGTTTACATCGTTTGCTTTTACCATCCTTCTCCCCCTGGTTGTCACTCTTTTCTTCTGGCTTTTCAGGTTCTTCAGATGCCTTTGTTCCACCTTCATTTTTTTCCCCTTCCATGGCCTTGTGATCCACACAGCCTTCTGACTCTGGACTTTTTTCTATACAAACCAAAAGTAACCAGCATTTAATTGACCAAAAATTTAATTTCCTCTTATCTCTAGAGGTGATTTGAGGAAAAGGAGGTAGTCCTAAGCATTGAGCTCTCCAAGAGCATTAATCATCAGTGCTTTATTCAGGTTAGGAACACAGTATTCAAAGCCATCTAGCTTAAAATGTGCTTCACAGTGTCAGGAACAGATATTGAAGGAAGATGACTGATGATTTTGCAATTATAGACTCAGAGTAGAAGATCCTGACTAGTATTAGGTACATGCTTTATATTTTGTCCATGCAGCTCTAGACCAAATTCTTTGTCACATGAAGAGAAAGGCCATACAAACATTTCCCAGACTTACAGGGAGTGTGAGTCAAAGAAAAGCAAAATGAAAAGGTTAAATGTGAAGCAAACTGCTAAACTGTTACTTAGATTAAGAGAGTAACTCCAGGCAGGAGTGAGTTGATCTTAACTTTTGTACAAGAGCTTCTGGCTTTCCAATTTGATCTTAGACGGTGCCACAAAGGAAAACAGTCACATAAAATCAGTGATGGGGACAGGCTTGAAGCAGGAAGAACAGTGATATAAAAAGAGGGAGCCCCTGAAGGAACTGTTTACACAACACAAATTCAAGCTGGCAGTTTACAGTGCAACTAGCACAATTGTAATTTATCAGATGGCCTAGGACTTAATTTTGTTGTGAGATTTCACAACTTTCTTCTATAAGAAATTTTTGCCCATAACCTGTATAAAAGTACATGGTGCAGAAATAGCAACATAAACAATTTAATTGCATCCTAAAAACCTAAAATGGCAATGCGAGGGATACAAAAGTGCACTGATAGAATATCAGTGTAAATTTTAAGAAGTAAATTTTAAAAGTACCAAGATAATTTACCAGTTTAGCTTCGTTTTCAGCTGTGCATGTACATTGTCTGACATTTTCTTACCCAGTTTTCTTCCTAACACATTAAGCACTTATGATGAATTAAGAAAATGCTTAGTATTACCCTTGAAGGAAAGATATGATTTGAGAAAAGTTCTACAGTTGTTCATGTAAACTGAGGCACTGGAGAATCTTAGTCCTTCAAATACGTAAGAATCACATGCCTTCAACAAAGGAATTAATCAGAGATGACCTTTGCAACTATCCCTCCTTGTAAAAACCCAAGGGAATGTTTTGTAGAAGAGAGAATGAAATCAGTATCAGCACACTCAGGCTAGCTGAGATAATAATGGAATAATTTAGATCAGAAGAGGCTTCCAGAGATCTCCAGTTCAATCTTCAAAAAATCGGGCCAATTCAGATCACAGTGACTATCTCAAAAAATGGAGATTTCACAACCTTTCTGAGCAACCTTCACAATAAAGATTTTTTTTCTTATATTGAATCAGAATTCCTGTTTTCCATTGCCTCTCATACTTCCGCTAGGCACAGCTCTATCTTAGCTTTCTCACTGTGGCTGAGGTCAGCAGCATCTCCTCGTATGTTATATGCTCCAGTTCCTAATCAACTTGGTGGCTCTTTACTGAGCTCTCTCCAGTAACTCTGCCTTCCTTTCAATGAGGATCCCCAAACTGGACATGACAGTACTCCAGATGCAGTCTCACAAGTGCTGACTAGAAGGGAAGAATCACTTCCCTTGAACTAATGGCTATACTCTTGCTAATAATGTTCAGGATGCATCACGTCTACTTGGCTACACAGGCACACTTGATGGCTCATGTTCAACATGTCGTCAACAAGACCTTTTCTACAAAGCTGCCTGCCAGCCAGGTGGTGGCCAGTCTGTATCGTCCTGTGGAGTTATTCCATCCCAGACACAGTGTTATGTATTTACTTCTCTTGAACTCCATGAGGTTCCTAAAAAGCCATTTCTCCAGCCTGTTGAAGTCCCTCTGAAGAGCTGCCCTGCACCTCACTGTTCCCTCCAATTTGGTATCTTCCACAAACTTGCTCATGGTACCCTCTAACCCATTACGCAGGCTGTTAATGAAGTCTTTAAACAGTATTAAATCCAGTGTCAGTTCCTGAGTTTGGCTCTTTGCTCCTCCTTCCTACCCAGTCAAATTCTAATCTGGGGGACAGCATTTGCAAAGCTGAAGCAGATAACAGACTCCATAATACCTAGACAAGCCTCTACCACTTTGAATACCCTCCACAGCAAGTCTAAAGGAAAACCTGTTCATTCCCTCAGAACACATCAGAAGGCAAAGCCTCTTCAAAAAAACCAATGTCATAACCTCCTCTTTTATGAACAAAATATGTGGCCATGTTATCAGCACATTCACAAAAAGGGATTAACTCCCTTCCAGTTTACAGGCATTCCCCTGAGACAAGACTGCCTTGTCAGCAGTCTGAGTCAACGAGGAGTAAGGATGGTAATGAGAAGACTGAAGATGTCATTTTGATTGCTTTCACTGCTACTTTGTAAATTTACAACATATTTCAAACCATCACCTTCAGCAAGCCTCTATTCCAGACATTAATCACCATTCTGCATTAATTCCTCTTTAAAGACAATCACCCACATGTTGTTTTTATCTACTCCAGTATCAATGCACAGAAAAAAAGATCTGCAAAAGCAGGACTTTTGCACTCATTCAAGTTGGTCCAAGGGTGGCATCAACTTTGATCTTGCTTACAAACCCAAAGTAAACAGACTTAAATTAGTGTCAAACTAGATAGAAAAGAATCAGGTTTAGAAAGATGGGGGAGCCTCAGTGTAAATAAGATCAACATTGCATTTCATTTTGACTCATTTCACAAATGCTGTGTTAGGCAATAAGAACTCCTTGAATGTCTCAAAAGGTGCTGGTTAGAAAGTGGGGGTTTGATGTTGCTTGTTAACCCATGCCTTAGCAGGCCACTCCAAGTTCAAAGGCACCTGCTGAGATTCCCATTGTATAGCTGTGTCTAATCTTTGCAGCAGCTCAGGTAATGGAAATGTTACACAGTCACCTCTAAGCGGATCAGTGGTTTTGAAGTTATTTCTAAACACCAAAGTTTTAAAAGAACTCACCATCAACAGTTGCTGTTTTCTCAGCTTTTGGGTTTCTAGAGCCAAGCCAGTAAGATTCCTGCACAGGAAAATACCAAGGCTGTGGTAGTCCATAGTCCCCTAAAACAAAAATAAGTAGGTAAAGTGCACTTCATAAACACATTCCTCAGTGGGCACAAATTCATCTAGGCAAAGTCTAAGCTATAATTGTAAACACTTGCAGTCCTAGTGTTGCATATCAGAAGGTCAAACCATCCACCAAGTACCTGACAGAACAGATTTTGTTTGCAGGTGTTTTATTTTCTTTTGGACAGGAGTAAAATATTCACAAAATGTGTGATCTGATTTGTCTAACCTTTTCTTAAGTAGAAGGTGGTTCAATTACAGAATGAAGCTGTTCCCTACATAGGGACGATTTGAATCCTCAGCAACCAGGCAGCAGCTGCCAAGGAACCCCCTGACTGCTTAAGATGGGATCCCAGTCTTGCTCAGGGATTTTCTTTTAAGGCCCACTTAACACTTGAGGGTTGACGTAAGTGAAAAGCTTATTATATTGTATAATTATATATAATTAATATAATATAATATGATATATTATATTACTTATTGCCCTAGGCCTGAATTCACAACTGGCAATGAGAAAAGATACTCTGGCTGTTATTTCAGCACACGGCCTAGCAGGAAAAGTGACAGAGTAATAGTTTTATTAAGCAGAAATGGGCTTTTTTGGTCACAGGTTAGTTCTGTTTTGAAAAGAGAAAGTACTATAACATTATCAGTTCTTGTCAGGCCAAAACAGAGCTAATGCAAGTCAACACTGCTTTCCTGGATCATATTGATTTATAGAATGCAGGGATTTGAGCTGCTATGTTTAAAACTGGCATCCTTGTGAATCCAGGTGCTATTGGCCTTGTGCTACTTATTCAAAATTAGCAAAGGAAATTAGTGATGCTCACTGAAAGGTGGATGATTTTTCTATGTTGAAAACCACCGTTTATGAAAGTGTCTGCTTATTTCTGACTTACCAAAAATATCCTTTAGGTCAGGCAACCACTTGTAGTCCCATTAATGCACAGAAATGCTCTGTCTGCATCCATAAACAGTTTGCCTTGCACTCGTTATAGACTGGATTATACCCCTTTGAAACTGGTGGCGAAAACAACTGCTTCTCATTCGGGATGAATGCAAAACCCAAGTGAACTCCATTATGGAGCAGACTGCTCCATATGCCAATGGATGGCTGGCTGCAGAAAAACTCAAGCAGGAGCTGAACCATATGGTTCAAAGGACTATCCAAGTAACTCATATCGTAAGTTCAAATACTATAGCATTGATTTGGTAGGTCTGCATGTGTGTGACAGAGAAATGCTATGAGAAATTCCACAGAAACAGAGAAGCAGAAAGCCAAGGAGACACTCTGAGAAAATACTGAGTGGAACTGAAGCTAATGAATAGAAGCCCTGAGAGGCGTTACTTTTGTGTAAATTGCTGGCTGAAAAAAAACCAACTTGGATCTATCAGCAAAGAAACGCCTGTTGTTTGATTCCTGCTGTGGTCATGAAAATAGTACATTGTCCATCCTTTTTTAAACAAACAGAACTGCAACACAGGCTTCTCCAAAGAGGAACTTTTAGGAAAGTTACTGCGAATCAGCTTTGAAAGTAAGTATGTTAAATTGCATTAAACTTCTTTGTGAGGACACATTTCTTAAAACGGAACAGGCATTAATTTGTTGTAGCATAGCTCACTTTGGTAGGGACACAAAGCAAGCAGACTTAGGGTCATATTATAATTTTGGAGCAAAATATCCTCAGACACATCTAAAACCATTTAACAAATCCTTATCTTTTCTCGATTTGGGTTAACAATCGTAAGTGATGTGTGCAGACAAGCACCATCTTACCTTATCCATCATTAATTTTCCTTCATAGCTAGAAAATCTGCAAAATCTCAAATTCTGAGTAACCATTCAAGCAAAAAACAAAAAAAAGCCATCTGCCAAGAAACACATTCTGCAGTTCACATGTGGGAGTAATAAATTAATGAAAAGAAAGCTCACTTGCTTCTTGTACAGGGTAAGAGTCTGCATTTATTATGTTGTAGCAATATTCAGTAAAAAGCAAGATAACCATTTAAGCTACAAGGACAAACCATTTTCTCACAAAGAAAGTTCCCAAACTTTGTAATTGATCGCTAAAGGATTTTCTTTGTTAACTTGCACTAGAACCAGAATTCCCATTTAGAAATAAAATAAATCCACACAGGAACCTTCACAGCTGCCTAGGACACAGTATATGTCTCAGGAAACAGTACCATCCTTTACAAAACAGTCGGCCTAACGTGGCCATAGTATATATGTGAACTAGAACTGTTATTTCTATAATTTCAAAAATTTAAAAAATTCTTACTAGAGTGGTTGAAACTTCTCAAAAGAAAAATATGTATACAAATTGGCTTTTAACAGATGATATTTTTGTAGATTTATTTTCTATTTAAATTTTAAAACAGGATTTGAAATTGCATTCTCCTCCTTACTCTTTCCTCCTTTTCCATTCTTTTCAGAACTGAAAAAGGAGAAAAGAAAAAGAAAGAGAAAAATGGAAGCCCTTAATAAACCAGTGCTGCTCTATTGGATAAGGCTCATGGTTTACAATGTCAAATACCCGTCTTCTAACAAAAATACTCAGAGAGTGATTAGACTAGCACAGTTTAGGACAACTACCACTACTTTGTATGAATAAGAAACTGACATACCTGGAAAAACATTGTCAAGATACCAAGAAAGTATTCCATAGAGAAAAGCGTCAAAAAGCATCATTTTAATGGAAAAAAGAAAACTATATTCATCTCCTTCCAAGGGACTGGTTCTGATGTTCCCCCACTGTAGTCCAAGACCTTGCTCTTCATAGCGTGACAAGTATTCTGTACCGAAACCAAAAGCTACTTGAGAAAGCAAACTCTGGAATAAAGGAAAAACAACATTCAACTCAGAGGGACATTTTGTAAAACAACCATAAGAAAAAAAATAGACTGTTAGGGACTGGACTTCAAAACTTGATAATGCCTAACAATTGATCAGGGAAAAGTGATTTCACTTTTATATTGGACTGGGATGTTTAATCCTCTGAATGGCAGCAATTCTAAGCAGTATTTAGCCATAATAGACTGAATTTGACCTTGGCTGTACTTTCTTTAGCTACTAGGCAACATTCACAACTTGTTTTTTTCCATTAATGTCTCTGTTCAGAAAATACTATAAATGCATCTAGATGTTTGCAGTGTACACCTTTGTCTACCCTGGAGAAACAAAATATTTCCTGAGTGTATGGGGCAGGGCCATTATGCATAACAAGACAGAAAGTATACCAGATGCTCAGGATAAGGAAAACCACAACCATCTCCTCCCTTGGTTTGTCTGCTACCTAGTCCTCACACAACAAACTAATAAACTGGTACAGTATCCAAACATCCTCTTCAGTGTTGCACTGCAAAAAAAGAGCAAGAAGTGATAATAGTGCTGCTTCACAGGATATGTAGTTCAGCCAGGAATGCCAGACCTTAGGAAAATGAGGGGACAAGATGGATCCCAACAGCAACTCCCAGTGAGGCGTTATCATAGCATGCTAAGTAAAAAACGTTTGGTTTTCACCCATGCATTCATTGTTCAATGACTTGTCCTTAAAAACTTTTATTTTTTCTTCAAGCCCCCTACACATGCACACCCCCACTTATCATTCCTTGTAACTAGCTTTTCTTTGGAGACTAACCTTTGAATAATAAATATAAAACTAAATGTATCAGGAACAGAGGAAAATATTCATGGGTTCTGGCCAGCAAATATCCTTTCTTACACAAATGCCTCCTCCTTCACTTTAGAGTGAGAAGATAGTTGTCTTTATGCTTAGACCATGTCCTATTCTCAAGATTTCTTCCCAAATCAGAACCTGTCATAGGCCAATTCTATTAATTTCCTGACTTAATGACAAGATCAAGTTTTGTCCTTCATTGTTTTAATTGGTAGAACTAAAAATGGTATATACTACATCTGTATAGTACATCAGTTAGGAAAGCTGATTCATAGCCATATTTACACTTAGTTACAGCTTTTAAAGAGTTTTGTTTTCATAATCCTTTTTCATTAGATTTCCTAGTGCAAGAGAAGACACTAATTCTCTTTTATCTAGGTTGTTAGAATCCTCAGCAAAGAGGGGGAGGCTGGATTAAAATACCCACTCCTCTTCCTGATTCACTGGGCAACAGAAAATCAGTCTGAATAATTTTGTAAGTTCACAGTTCCATTTCAAAAAACAGCAAGCAGTTTTCAGCTCCACGGAATTGTTAAGTATCTTACCTATTATGGAAGAGAACCAACACGGAAGCACTGCATGGAAAATGTCTACAACTTCTTAGATGAAAGATATTTCTCACAGCTTTGGCAGGTGGGTTCAAATCCTAACTCTATGTTCAGCTAAAGAAGGAATGTGAACCTGAGGTCTTCTCATCCTTAGATATCACCCTGTTAACTAGGTTATAGCACATGAGCAAGATAACTGTCCCCGTTTTGTGAATTGCCTTTGCATTTATTAAACATACCAGAAGCTGAATTTTCTTTGACTTACAAGGAAGTGTTCAAAACGTTTTTAACATTATGCTAATCTTCTAGCATTCAAGAAGTAAAATAAATTTTATGGAATTTTCTAAAAGCCATGAAAATATCTCTCGGTCACTAGGCCTGCTAAAGGTTTATTCACTTGCAATCCCTAATTATTTGAGAGAGATTCAGTAGTGTCCCTCTCTGAATCAAAAAAGCAGAAAGGAAGAGGTGTGCAATGCTTTGTTATTCACGTATGCATAGCGGGAAGGGCAGCTAAAATTTGAACCCAAAGATACCATGTAATCATTGAAAGGCTTACCGCTAGGATCTTCAGATTAACAGTCATGCGGTCTTGCCAGACAAAACAGACAATGTGGGGCAGGTACAAGGTGAAGTAGATGACTCCACTGCAGGCAGCTGCCAGATTTGCTTTGGAGAAGAAGGTGCTGAACAGGAAACACTGCATTATGGTGGCTGTGGTGAATGTCAGTAGGAATAGAAAGAAGAGAACTGGACTACTGTAATGTAGTACTTGTCCACACTGTGTGAAAAAGGGAAACGGAAAATTTTAGAAGTATTGCCACTGTCTGAACTAGCAGAAAAGATCAAAATTGCCATGGACATGTAACCTGTAATGAGTATTAAGCCAATCTTTCTTATGTAATATGACTTCTAACTCTCCCAGGCAGTAATGTTTCAACACCTGAAGCCATTACAATAACAAATCCTTCATCTAACTTTATCACTGCTCCTGGATTGTGACTTAAGAGTAGTACAACAGGCTGTGGAGCTCATATTCATATTTGATGGCTGAATGAAGATCATAACTGATTGAAAATGGACATTCTGCCTCTGTCTTAGTAAGCAAATGATTCCAAGCAAGATGTGCCTGCTTAGAAATTCATACATTTTAAATAAAACCATTTCAACTATCATAATAAATTTTCGTTGATCTCTTCTCATTTTCTCCTCAGTCCACTTGCTCTATGTGCAGGAAAGATAATGTAAGGAAGACTGACAAACTGCATCTAAAAAAAAAAATAATTGGAAAATTATAGAGCTCCTGCACCTAAATGAAGTTCAAACTCCAGAAGTGTATTATAGCTGAGGAATCCAAGTGCAGTTTCTCAGAGATCCTTGTGTACTAACTAACCCACTCGGTGAACTTTTATTAACCTTTCTTCCTTAGAGCTTTTTTAGATTAAACGCTCCTTCTCAAGAAGTGCATGAACTGCTGCTGATTATCTATTTGCGCCTAAAAAACAATGTTGAGACCTATTTATTAGGCTCAACTTTGTTTTGAGCCTTATATAAAGCTCAAACCTTATATAAAGGTCTATAAGGCTACAAATAGGTCTCAACATTTTTGCAACACCCCACTAGGCCTCTGAGAATGATTTCTTTATCAACAGTGATACAATCTCTCATAAGAATGTATTTACAAAGGTGCCTCACACTGGCATAGTGAAATCCAGAAAAGGAAGTGAATTACAGGTATAAGCACATTCCTCTCTGGTATTAACTACCTCTTGATTTTTAATTAAACCAGTGTAGCAAATAAAGTAAGCTTTCCCTATCTACCCAAGCTCTAATGGAACTGCAAGGAACTAGCAAAACTCATCAGGACAGGTTGATAAGATAGAGCGGATTGAACCCCAACTATGCATTTATACCATACCGGTTCCCCACATAAGAAAATATGCAAGGGCATTCTTCCTTATCAAAATGCTACAGATTTATACAACTAAATATAGCAGCTACAAGGAGCTTGGTTCTCAGGTAACAGAGATAAGAGGTAGTCCTTAGAGACAACATCCAAATTGTCCTGAAAAGTTACAAAAATTACAGCAATTTTGAGACACAGAAGCAAAAGGTTCTTTTTTCCAGGCTATTGTGAAAGTTCTGTTCTTGCAGTCTCCTTTTCATTGAAATAGTGGCATAATTTCTAAGTGGGCAAGCACTGAATATTATAAACAAATCCCATATAGTAAATTACAAGATTAAAATTCTTGATATTATGATCCCTTCTATTTAAAGCAACAGTTATTATTCATTGGGAGATCTGCCTATGTCTACAGGAAATAAAATATACAGAGTAATCACGCTGATGTATTGTTCTGTGGGGGATTTCACAATAAATCTTACTAGTGAATTTATCTTTCTGTCCCTGCCAAGTGCTGATGCTGTCATGAGGTCTGCTTAGAATGTGCCTGTTACGTGCTGCGATCAGAACAGGCCACCAGCCATTCCCATCTCCCTGTGAATAGCTACTATTCTTTCTCAACAGCTGCTATCAGCAGTGCAAACACAACAGTGAGTTTGAGAGTGGCAACCCTTACCATAATCAGTGCTGTGAGGAGGAATGTGCTCACAGCCATCATGGCGAAGCTGTCTAGGAACCAAGTGCACCAAATCACTCCATTAGTTATACCCCTGTTCTTCATAGCTTCTTTCAGACGCATTTCCTTCTCCAGCACTATACTCTTCACAGTCATGGAAACTGAGTATATCCAAGCTAGTACCATGAAGATGGGAAAGGCGCGGTTTAAAGTGATCATGAAGCTACCAAAGTAAGAAGGGATAAATGAATTAGATTTAGATAAAACAGAGACATTTTGAGATGAAAAGCAAGAACAAATAGGAAAAGGAGTGGAGAAGAATGCCAGGGCTACCAAGATGATTAGGGGACTGGAACACCTCTCTTATGAAGAAAGGCTGAGGGACTTGGGTCTCTTCAGTCTGGAAAAAAGACGACTGAGGGGGGATCTTATCAGTGCTTATAAACACTTAAAGGGTGGGTGTCAGGAGGATGGGGCCGGGCTCTTTTCAGTGGTGCTCAGCAACAGGACAAGGGGTAATGGGCACAAACTTGAACACAGGAAGTTCCACCTAAACGTGAGGAGGAACTTCTTTACTTTGAGGCTTTCCAGACCACTGGAACAGGCTGCCCAGAGAGGTGGTGGAGTCTCCGTCTCTGGAGACATTCAAAACCCGCCTGGACACGTTCCTGTGCAACCTGCTCTAGGTGACCCTGCTCTGGCAGGGGGGTTGGACCAGATGATCTCCAGAGGTCCCTTCCAACCCCTACCATTCTCTGATTCTGTGATCTATGAAACATGGGACTGGAAATTCTCAGTCTAAACACCAATAACACGTTACTAGTGAACTTCACAAGCAACTTTAATGTTAATGAACTAATAGTTGCTGCACTTCCATGAGACAGATGAATGTTATTTCTATTTTACAAAGAGGTTCTAAGGGTTACTGAGGGCTACAAAACATATGGTAGCTCATGAAAATACATCTGTCTCCACAGTGAATTGTCATAATGTTTTTACTATGATGCACAAAGAATATTTTAAGACAGATGTTAATGTTAACAGTTTGGGAATGTCACTGTCTTTTTATGCTCCCAAGATTGGTTGGCAGAAGAATTAAACAAATGCAGCATTAAAAGCATCAGATGCTGCCAGCAAGGCTGCTGAAATTCATAAAAATCATGACTCAGGGAATGTGTTGGGACTGTCCCACATAGTACTGCTTCCAAAACAACAGTGCTGGGACAGGCTGCTGTGGGTGGCCCTTCACATACTGCGATGAAGGCACTCTCCCTTTCTCTATCCGCTCCCCCCCCTGAGCAGACTCAATGGCTACTCGGCCCTGGCAGATGACCCTTGGTGAAGCACTGCCCCAAGTGTACTGTCAGGGTGAGAGATTCCGGGGTGTAAAGCCAAAAATATTTTCTATGAATTTGGGATTGCAATTTTTCAGTTAAATTACCCTGAAAACCAAATGGATTTGATTCTTTAAAGGTTAAAAGCTTAGAGCTGCTAAAACCAAAATGGAGCAAAAAACCTTCAGTTTCCTAAATCTGCGCCCTACAGAACTACATTTTTGCCATATGCTATCATAGCTACTCCATTGTCAAAACCAAAGGAAAAATCTTCATTTTTATCACCAAAAATTCCTGAAGAGCAATTTGGCCTGCTGAAACAAAGCCATGCTTTTGTGGAACCGCCTGGGGTACACTGGGTTTTGCCTGTTGGTGGACACATGTAACTGAGCACTAGGCCATACATACATATGCTAGGCTCAACATACATGTTTACCATGAGGATGCGCTTGCTTCACTTGGGCAGGCTCTCTGCAGAGGCCCATCACTGGGTTTGGATATCAGCCCTGAACTGTGTGTGGCTGCTGCAGGCTTCAGAGAACTTTTGCACAGATGGGGCTTCTGCCTCTGCAGTATTCTCAGTGGGGAGGAAATAAACAGCAGGCTTGCCAGGGCAACATTTTATCGAGTTAACAGGTAATGACTGATGGGAATGATAGGTCAAATTATGTATACCTGCAATCTGCCATTATCCAAAGTGCTCTATGAAATGATTTCTACCGAGACTGACTTTTTTTTTTCTTCTTTAAGGTGAATGTATACCAAGACAGTTGCAGTAGCACAGATTGCAGCATTGGAACAGGCACACTGTGATCAGGGAAGAGGCACCACTTCATAAAACGTAGAGCACGTGCTGGTTCAGGCAGTGCTAATGGGGGTCCACAGCCCCACTGCCTCCACGATGTAGCCATGAAATCTTCACACCCAGGAGCACAGTCTCTTTCTTTTTTTCATTACAGAGCAACAAACCACCTCTTTCTCCTTTAGCTTCTTTATTCTGCTCTTCACCAGGGAAAGAAACTCCTGGTGCCCGCAATAATGAACTGCAGGCACAGTCCTGGAATCCTTTGCTAGATTCATATGAGATTTAAGACAAAAAGCAGTCAACCTTCATAAAAACCATGGACAGGAATTAGGGAGAAGAAGGTTAGAGAATATCAGGTTATTGTTGAAAACTGTAGCATACACAAGTGAAGGAAAAGGGCTGATGTTAACGGAAACAAATGCCGCATATGCAGTTTGATTGCAGATACTAATCATGTAGTTATAAATGGAATCCTGTTTAAGCACGTGTTAGGATTTTGGAAAGAAAGAGTTTCAAGAGCCTAAATTATCTTGAGATTCTGCAAGGCCTGCATGTGTCTACAAGGACCAAAACCTACAGCTTTGGGTATTGGTATATCTAGATATTATTAAGCCTAGTGTTAGAGTTCGGTAATACATTTGAAGAGACTGGTTTGTTTGATCCTTCAAGACTTACAGAGATAGCAAGAGAGGTACCAATTCCATTGGGACAAGCATTTTTTGTTCAATTTTTCTTTATGAAATGATTCTTTGGATATAAAGAAAGCTGGGTTTTAGAGATGTAATTAAGGAAAAGAAGCTTACTACACTTCAGTGGATTCTGCAGGGTTAACTGAAGTTTGTTCTAACATGGATTAGTGCTTTTTGATCCGTTTTGCTACAGGCACTGGTTATATGCTATAGTATGAAGCTTAGTTTTAGTTAGATAAAAACTTCTTAAAAGATCACATTTTTGCTGGGTCCTGTGTAATCACAGGAGTAGTTCCAGGGCTGACAGTGTTAGGGATCAAAGTGCTATAGTTGGGGTGCCCTGCTGACAACAGATTCTCAACTGCAATCAATGTGAAGGTGTAGTTTAGGTTATTATTATTGCCTGGAAAAGTAGAATAGTAGAACCATAGAATAGTTTGGGTTGGAAGGAACCTTTAAAGGTCATCTAGTCCAACGCCCCTGCAATGAGCAGGAACATTTTCAACCAGATCAGGTTGCTCCAAGCCCTGTCCAACCTGACCTTGAATGTTTCCACGGATGGGGCATCTACCAGCTCTCTGGGCAACCTGTTCCACTGTTTCACCACCCTCATTGTAAAAAATCTTTTCCTTATATCTAGTAAGTAAGGACAAAAACCTCCAGATTATTTTTTTTTATTTTGTGTGATATGCAAAACTTGGAAGAAAACCTGCTGCTTTTAAGGGACCGGTGTTTTGTGTTCATTTTAGGTCTGGACATTGTTTGCCTGGATGCAACAAAGGCCAGGATTGGGATTAGGGATAGAACCTTGGCAAAGGCGGTTTCTGGAGTCTGGGTTATAGCAGGATAAGGAAAAAACCAAATTTATTCAGTTATGTCTCAGTTATTGCTCTTGCACGTATACCTTGGGACTAGGGTTAGAATTGGTGCTTGAGAGTCTTAAAGCACCCAGCAATCCAAGTATTCATCAGAATTAAGATAAACTGCTTTTACTCACACATCATCCACAAAACATGGATATGGCATTTGCTGAAGATAAATCCCTAATGGCACTTCAGTGTTGGTCTGGGTCTTTATAATTCCATGCTCAATCATGTCTTGGAGATATGCAAAGCCTCCCCAGATATAACGTAAATCATCCACAGGATCCGCTCTTGGACCAGGATCCCAGTACCTCAAAAGAAAGTTCACATGGAAATCATTTGGGTAAACAGTGGCTTCATGGGAGGGGCAGGAGGGAAATAAATAAATAATTTATAAAAATTAGGTACTGAAATTGTAGGGGCACTGCCTGGAATTGTCTTTTCTAGATTTTGGTCTGTCAGACCACGTTGCTTGAGAAAGTATATGACCTGGAAGTTTCTTTTGTTTCCTTTAATTTTCTCTACACTGACACAGAATAGCAATTTTGGCCAAAAATGTACAAAAATTAATTACGTAGCAGAGTAACTGTTCTAGAACAGATATAACTGTATTTGGAATACAGTATCCTTGGAGGCTAAATTGGAACAGCTGTATTGCAACTACCAGACCATTATATTCCTTTGTGTAGACAATCCTGAGAAATTACTTGAGTGAATGCATTTAAGGGGCACTTGAGGAGGAACAGTAGAGAAGTTCTGCTGTCCAGGTGGAGGACAGCTGGGTCACAACCCACGTAGGACTTCCTTGTCTGCTTCTCCCAGTGATGGAGCCAATTAAAAACTTAAGGATGTTACTGAATAGATACTGAGTGGAGTCATTCCCTTTGCCATGTACCCATGCACCTACCCACTGCCTGGGCTAACTGTCACAAGACTGATACCACTTGCGTCAGTACCTGGTAACTGGAGATGGATTCTACACCGCATTACATACTAACTATTGGTGAATACAGTTGGATTTCATGCATGTATCCACTGCAGGTTCTAATGTCCTTATGTCTCTTATATTCATGTTATGGCAGGCAAGAACTGAGAAAGAACCATCACTTACCTGTCTTTGATTTTGTTTGTTTTCTCCACGGCATCTATGTCCATCCGAATCTTGTATCTTACAAGTGGTGGAAGAGTGCTGGCTGTAGGCTCTATATCTGGAAAAACCACACCAGCCCAGAATTTGTTTTCCTCCAGCAGATGAAGGGCTTGATGAGTCAGTTTAGTTTCATCAAGATAACCTTCAAATTTATCCAAGGTCAAGCACTACAAGTAATCACAAAGAGAAAAGTTGCATGGGAATAAACTAGTAAAAGGTATGCATTAAAGCAAAACATCAGTGGTTGGAAACCAAAGAGATGTAGGTTCATCTGAAGTAGTTGCTATTTTCAGCTTTAAAAGCTTATGCTGAAACTATTAAAAGTTGACTCTCTCCTCCTTCCTGAAAGCTTCCCCATTTTTAGTTCTTATGACAAATTCAAAACACACAGCTTTACCAATACAAGTTCAGAAACATCAGTCCCCAAAAAGAACTGTAAACCTCAGGTTTAGCATTGCTGTAGTCAATGTCGGTGGACAGAATAATTCTGAAAGCAGTTTACTCCTGATGTTTAAAGATTGCCTCCTCCAGGCTCAAGAAATGCCCATCCTGACAAGTAAGAAATCAAGCAAGGGTGGCCACTAAAATGCTGTTGCACTTTAAGTATGACAGGGCAAATTTAGATGTACCTGTACAAAACATATAGCCAGTACTATGTTCAGCCAAAGTGTATGGTGCCACATTTACTAATTAGATAGAATGAAATATTTTTTAAAAATATATTTAAGCCACTGTAATCATCCAGACATGTAAACATGAACTCTACCACTTGGCCTCTCCCTGGAAGGTTCCCTCAAAAAGGCAGATATCTGAATTGGAAGGGCTAAAGCTGCAGCACAGATGAGGTCCCAATATCAGGAACTGTCTCCGCAGTTTGCATCCAGGAGATAAAACTAACTCCGTTA
Source organism: Alca torda (assembly GCA_008658365.1). Lineage (NCBI taxonomy): Eukaryota > Metazoa > Chordata > Aves > Charadriiformes > Alcidae > Alca > Alca torda. The sequence continues at coordinate 15,886,338 of CM018087.1, read as the reverse complement.
TAAACTAAATCTGGCCATGAAAGCTTTTTAGCAGTCCAGTTGAATCAAAACACTACTCTCTTTCACGTTTTGGGACTTTTTTTCAGCCTAGAAAGTGCTTGAGTGAGCACCAGGGAGCTAAAGGATGACTGATCCATAAAAAAAGCACATTAGCCATGGATATCAGCTGAAAAGCACCTTGTCAAGTGAAGCGCTAGCAGAGTTAGAGCATAAATCCGAATCTTAAAGTCTCTTAGGTATTTAGGCATTTATTCCTATTTAATGCCAGTCAACTAGTCAATTGATCTTACTGATAATATTGTGTCCCTACTGAATTCTGACATGATTAATCTGCCACCTTAAGTTAACATGCTTTGGCTATCTCAATAATAAATGTACTTTACCCTTCACAGCAAACTGCCTTCTTCCTTAGTCTCTGTCATTATCGTGAAAAGTATTATCACACCATATACCAGACACCAAATCATCAAAATCCAAGCCCTTCATGTCCCCCATTTAACTGCTACTTAACACGCATTGTAAGACAAAAAGATTGTGAACGCTACAAACTCTACCATTAGTTATCTGTAAAATTACAGATTTATGTTTATACATTTAGCTTCCACCATTCAGAACTGGCAAGACTTCACCAGAGAGTAGAAGTATTTAACCCCCTGATAGACTGGGAAGGTACTTATTACCTTTCTTCATAAAATTCCAGGAGGCTAACTTGTTTGATCTTATCTTCTTGATCACTACTTGCAGGTCAATAACCAAAAATTACACCACATCAAAGTGCTCATACATGCAACTTGTTATTTAATAGGCAGACATCTTAAAAGACTCCTTTATTTAACCTTTCCCTGTGATAAATCATGCTCCATTTCCTTTAAAACTTGAAGTATCACAGTTTAATGGGATCTATATGGAAATATATTTTTAACTGGCAGCAAAATGAAGCAGTGCTTAAATTGACACCTTTATTATTTTGTAGCTTTACTCTGCCTAGTGTTTTGCAAATGTTCATTCTCCTATTTTGGTTTACAAAATTAAACAACATAGAATTTCACATAAGAAAGCAAAATAAGTCAGAAAAACTTTCTGGTTTGTATGTCAGAAGAGAAATCAAATTAGACTGATGGCTCAGGTTGTGTTAACTTTTCGGGATATGTTTATCCCACATAGTTAACTGAGTTCTGGAACTCAGTTTAGTTCTTGCCAAAGTGTCAGTGTTCCCACAGCAAAGTCTCGCTGGGTAATTGTGTCTCTGCAGTGTCTGGAGGACTATTTGCTGTTTCTTTGTTATGAGGAATTATTTTCAAGGTACTTGTTGCAGCTGCAGAAGAACTCATGTAGTTTTTCAGGGGTTTCTGTGGGTATGGCACTGACAAAGTACTGACAGACAACTCATCTTGTCTAGATTTTCACTGCAGAACAGACAGTGTCTGGACTAGGCTGAGGAGCAGCAGAGGCTCTTATCCAGGGGTCCAGTCAAGGAAGCAGCAAGTGTTCAAAACAGAAACACAAGTGCTTATAGATCTTCTGAGTGAGCAGAATGAAACCAAAGCTTGTATAAGAACATAGGCTAAGACACCAGTGTTGCAATAATTCACACTATTTGAAAGTGAAGAGATTTTATAGTGTAATCTACTAGCCAAAAGCTAGAATTTCTTTCTCTTAACATTAATTGCATCCAAAACAAAGGCTGTATGGTGTACTTAGACTTTTTTCAGTGAATTGCAACATGGCTTGTGCCTTCACAAACCTCACTGTATCAAAATTCATTCATCAACCACTTGGGAAATTTATTTCAGATCTTCTCCCAGTAATTATTTAACAATTTCAAATGGTCCAATGAAGATGGTAAAACCAAAACTAAAATACTAAGAACAGGTTTGGAAGATAAAACCAGAAAATAATAAGCATAAAGTGGTGACTAGGTAGCGTTCTCAAACAGTTTAGCTGTTCTGTGGCCTAAGGTAATCAAAGAAAAGAACAGAAAATTATTGGGGTGGTGAGGATGAGCAGCCACCGCATAATTTGTGGGATTCTCAGCTGCACCACAGCTCGCAGCAGAGATCTGGAGTCTCCAAAGACAGCTGCTGGCAGCACACCTCTCCTCATCGCATACTATGGTAGGGAGTAGAGTGTCCCTGCAAAGGAGCTATTTGTTCTCATTGTGCTCAGCACAGTGTGAAAACATTCTCAAATGCTAACAACTCCGTGTAAACAGCAGACTTAAAAGAATAAGCTCATTACAAAGAACTTTTAGGACACAAAGATCTATTACCAGGTACAGTAACTGCCCTAATATTGTGGATGTTCCAGCACTGGCCTGCTGCAAGCAATATATTTCACTCAGCTTAAGTAGAAATAATTCTGCTAACATGATGCAAAAAGATCATCAGAAGAATCAGCAGAGCTTTGTGCAAAAGCTTTATTTTTCCCTCCTATAACAGTTATAGGAAGGCAGATAAACTCGCAGTTCCTGCCTTCTTGCAGGGGATGAACGGTCTTTTAGATTGAACTAGATTGGAATTAGGAGAGCTAGGCTTGGTCCTGTTGCCTACACCTAGTATCAATTTTCTCTGTGAGCTTGAGGCTCATCTTATTTAACCATTAAATAATAACTAAATATTTACTTTTCTTTCAGAGATGCTTGTAAGATGTAATTCATCTCTATAAAGACCCTGACCATAAAGATGGTAGACGCTAACTGTAGAGTTCCCAAGTATTACTATTACTGCCAACAGTAATAGTTTTATTAAACTCTTGGAGTTAACCTGCAACATTGTAGTGTCCACCAGTTTTGCCTGGGCTCATAAATTGGCATTTCATTTATCTAACTTAGAAAGAATCTACCCCATCTCAGGTTCAGTTCCAAACACATCTTTACCTGCAGTCAGAAATATGGTGGATTAAAAAAAAAAACAAAGAACTCCTGGTGTCACTTACCTAGCTCTGTGAAGGAATGGATGCAGCAGTTTGCTTAGCCTTCAAAAAAAAAAGTATAATTTTTTGCACTGGACTTAGTCTGAGTCTGATGAACTCATCAGTAAGTTAGATTGCCCATACCAGGGTAACCTCTTACTAAAAGTATCTTCCAAAGTATTTTTATAATGTCTTGATATTTTCATCTATGTTTTTAGCATTTTTTATTTACATAATGAAACTTCACCTCAATTCCTGTGCTGTGGCTTCTCAAAAAGCCTCAGAGAGCCCCACTAAAAACTCAGCACCCTAGAGAAGGGGGTAACAGATTCCAGGAAAGAGACACAGACACCTTGTCAGAAGAGGCTACAGAAAAAAGTGGAAACTCCCATTGGTTTCATTGGAATTTTGATCAGGTGCTTAAAAACCTGAAGGGGGATTTACCAAAGAATTATTAACGTCTCTGGTCTTGGCCTTGCTGAAGTTAGTGGCCCGGCAGTTATTAGTATTTACAAAAAAACTGTTTCCTTGAGGCTTTGCATTCACTTTCTGCCTCTCAGCATCAATGTCTGTTCAGACATTCAACCAACATTTTGAATATAGCATTTGGGGATCATCAAATTGAAGGGTTTTAATAATAACAACAACAACAATAATAATTCATGTTCTTGTACTGTTGCATTATTTTAAAAACATGTTTTTAATATCAAGATTAAATTTGAAACAAATGAAGATGTCTTATGATTTTAACCTTCCTGTCTGTTGCCACAGACCCCAGTTACTGCCCACCCTGCTTTAGCATATTCTCTACAAGTATTCCCAGAAGTGGGAGGGTTGACCTTACCTCCAGATACTGACTGAGCAAACGTAGAGCTTGGTCTGCAGCACTGAAGATATTCCGCCAGTCAAAGTCTGCCATTCCTTTCTCCCTGCTCCCTGGAGACCCATTGTGGAGAAAGTTGATTATGTGTTCAGCGGTTAAGCCTTCAGCACCCAACTGGCTGTTCAAGAAGTCCCTCACTGTAGGGTGCTTCAGGGAGTCCTGAGGGAAGACATCAGGACAGCTTCACTACGACCCTCTTCACATGCCCTGTTTAGCAAGAAATGTTTCCATTTCCATAGCTCTTTCTGTGCTATGAAGAGCTACAAAAGGGTATACTAAGCAATTAATTGTATAAATGGCCAATTGCACAACTGAACTGGAGGTGAGACTTGAAGAACAGATGAAAAGAAATTTATCCTTGACTATTTATTGTATTTTTTCCTTAAAAGCAAGAGAATAAGTGTACTAAATGTCTGATCTAACAGAGAGGAGTGTGGAAAAACAAATGTTTTCTCTAGCATGAACTGCTTTATAAACTTTAACTACGGATATTACTTGCAACTGATCAAAGTCGGATCTAAGAGATGTGGAAATAAAGTTTCCTAAGGGAGTAAATTGCTGGACCAGCAAAAATATGGTCCCACTGCCTCCTTTGCCTATGCAGAAACCAAGAAAATCAAGTTGTCTGTTCTTGAAGGACATTTTGGAGATTCAGGGGAGCAGTGATTGCTGCCTTTATTAAGTCATTAGCCAGATTCTAGAGAGTGTCCAGATCTGAGGCTTTGTCACAGAAACACTGTAATGCTTCTAAGATTAAGATCAAACTAGTCCAACAGCCTTAAACATCATAGATTCCTTGCTGCAAAGGCTGTGCTTCCAGCCAAACCTTCCAAATTAATTTTCTTCTCCCTTAGTAAAAATAAAGGATGGTGAAAGGCTGCTCTTACTGAGGATCCCTGCTAAGTTATAACATACACGGATCATATTCATTTGCAGGCTGCTTTGAAAGAAGTACCACAGTTGAGGTCCTACTTCTTCCCAAGCTTTGGTCAACAATCTGAGGCGCTCAAGTTCCTCAAAAGTGGAGTTTGCCTGAGGAACAAAACAGCAGAAGTGTTAGAAAGCTAAGGAGATAGAACCCCAGAATTTCTGATCCAGCCATTCAATGACAGTGAAACTTGTAACTTACACATATTGTAGCTTTTAACCTTCAATAATAAACATATTAAAATAGCAGAAATATTAATAATCCTCAGAAAAAGAATTTGTAAAATTCTGTTATAAATTTCTGTTGTATACGTAATGGAAAAAACAAATGCACATTAGTCCCAGTTAACTTCAATTCCTTTAAATAATCAGGGTTTAGATGGAATGATTTCTTCCTCTCTTTTTCCCCTTGACTATTTCTCTCCATTAAGAACTAAAAAGAAATATGATGGTGTGGGCAGATGAAAAAATGGGAAGCCGTTAGACAAGACAGATACTCTCATAGTTAAGACATCAGTTAAGGTTTGAAGTGTTGGGCTGCTCTAAGTCTGATGTTTTCCTGTGGGAACTATGAGCAGCAGTTCTTCTGTGCCTTCTATAGATGTTGAGAGTAAGTGAATTGCTGGTTATGAGGTGGCCAAAACCTAGGTCATATGTGACCTTGATTTAACTGCCCAGATTCATTTCACCCAACTTCAGGCATTTAGCTGAAGAGTCCAGGCTCCATCCTATTTTCATGAAGTGAAAATTATTTATAGTTTCAACATATGTAATACTAAACCATGATGTTGCTATTGGTTTGTAATCTCGCAGTGTTAGGTCTCAATAAGCCTATCCAAGACTCATAGTTGTCCCATTTAAATATTTACTGGCACAGAGCTGCTGATCTTCTTACATCTGTAAAATATGTATAAACATTACTATTTTCACTAGTGTAAATGTGGAATCATGTCAACAAAAGGCTACTTGATCTGGAAAAAGCATGTAGTGTGGACCAAGATAGGATGAATCAGTGAAGATCTGTATCCTGTTTTTTAAACAAACAGTAACTGTCCCTCCTCTGATGATCATCAGAACAAATGGAGTTATGAGAAGAAAGCGTGATGATGTTGAAGTAGCTAGGTTTTTCAAAAGATGTTTCTTAGAATGCAATTTTTTAGAAATAGATGTTTTTGTATTTCAGAACTTCTTACATTTTTTAGGATTTGCCGTACAGAAGGTGAATCGGGAGCAAAGAGAATTTTTCCCATCAGCAGGGGCTTCACAGCACTCCAGGCTATTTTGGTTAAAGGGTTTGATTCCAAGTTCTGGATCAATTCATTACAAAAGGGTGCTAAAGACAGAAAGAAAGACAGTCTTTATGAAACCCTACATTCCGCAAACCCTACATTCCCTACAGTACAGCAATGTGGACAGTTTAGAGCATTTTGAATCTGAATGGGTTAAGCACATTCTGCAATGTAGAAGTACAACATCTGAATAAATGGAAAAGAGTAGGTATTGGAGTTGTGAAGTAGACACCGTGGATGTTGGAAGAGCAAACATAAATAAATTTAAGCATTTGAAAGTTGCTGTTATTTATAAGGTATTTCAAATGGAAGGAAACCAGACAGCTCAGATCTCACTGAAGAATTTTGAGCTATAATTGCTTTTCTCCTAATGACTTAGGTCCTTTGTATTGTAGTTGATACTGATACGAAGTTTTTTTTTCTCTGATTAGTGGTTAATTCTTACACAGTATAAACTACTGGACTGGAGATCCATCAGGCTTGGATGTTGAACTCCGGAACAGTTCAGAACTGTATCCTACAATAATTTACTACTAAAAATCTTAATGTAAATATTTCTATCTTACTCCTGCACTATGAATTAATTCATTTACTTGGATAGCATTCAACTATTCTATTCCCTGGCTGAAGAAATGGAGGACTGGGCCTTTTACACGTCTTTTGAAGGTTCAAACATAAGTAGAGCCAAGTATCAACAGGGAACAGTGAAAATTAGGAGTCTCTCTACAAGCAAAGTGCTCACCTGTACTTTGTAGCCATACAACTGTATCTATCATAGCAGAAGGAACACAGAAATGTACTAGCAGCTCTAATATGGCTGTTAGTACAGAAAAAAATTCTGGTGGTCTCAATGTAGAGGAAAAACTAAATAGCAAACGGAAGAGGACATAATAAAAAGATAAAATTATGAATGGTAGAAAAGATAAAATTGGTTCCTCTTTGCATTCTCTCCTATTACAATATCAAAAAGATAAGTGAGGAAAATCAAAGCAACAAAACCTAGTGAATTGAAATGCTTTCTATGTAAGACTTAGTTATGCTGTAGCGCATTACTGCTATAAAATTTATGTACTTTTATGCAGGAAGAAAACGGCTGCCATGTATCAAGCTGAGTATTATTTAAAAGGAGAGATTTTTAAATTCCTGTGCTCCAGGCCATCAATCAAGATGAGAGACTTAAAAAAAAAAAATCTTGGAGAACAGTAATTCCAGAATGCGTGCGTCACTGTATTTTCCTGAACCTTCTTCAGAAGCATCTAATTCTTCCTGATATCAGTAGCATATATTGGAAGACAGAGGGACTGTCTTAATTATGATGATGATGGTGTTTAAGCCTTCATATTGAAAGCAAATGCTTATTTCTGTCAGTTCTCAATTCCTGAGCTTCTCTGCTTCCAGCTATGAAGTAAAACCATTTCACTTGTCTCCAGTTTCATCAATAAACTGCTTAAAAACATTATTTTATAAAAGCAACAGTGGTATTCTAACATAAGTGCACCTGTCCACAGTCTCTGTAATGGTCTGATGGAAAAACTTACTGGTTGTATTATCATAAAGATAAGTGGATTTCTTTGTTGAGTCAATCCCAAGGAAAGCTTTGTAGTTATTGTCTTCATACCAGTTGAAGGAAAGTACTCTGGATCCACCTCCTTCTGGGTAGCCACAGAAAAGGTCAGACAGGGAGCTCACCAAGTGGCCTAAGGATTCTGGCCTTCTGTCTTGTAGAAATGGCTGCAGAACCACCAAAAGGTCCTGAATGCTTGGCTTCCTGGCTAGCTGCATAAGACAAGACTTTGTTAATTGCAGCCCTCAAAGGAGGTAAGTAATTGCTGAGGTCTCAGTTGAGCCCAAACTGGTAAACTCTGGATGCACTCAGAACCTCATCCTTTTATCACTTCTGTCCTGGTCACAGGTACCATTTTCAGTTCTTGTTCTCTCACGTCTTTTCTGAAGAAACGAACATGCTTCATAATTGCCAATGCTTATGTCTACATTTATTTTGTCATGAGAGAAGAATTAATTTCTAAGGAATCAGCTCTTCCCAAACAAGTCTGTTTTCTTTCTGGTAAAGCAGGTAACTGAAACATAAATAGAACAAAGGAAAAGGAGGACTATGTGCTACCCAGAAAAGTGATGCCATCTATTATTAGACCACTTACCTTTTGCACTGCCTGGGAGACATTAGACAGCACCCTCCCCCAGGCCTTCAGGTCAGCACCTGGTGAGTTTCTGTCCAACACAGTGGGAAGCTGTGAATACATCAGAAATACAGAGCTTTTGTATAGTTTCTACATGACAAGACCTATTCCAGTGAGAGAAGAAAATCCAAGTGGCATCTCTTTAGCTCAAATAGTTCAAGCTATTTGGAACAAAGAGTCTTGTAAGCATGGCCACAGATCCAGTACCCATGTGCAGGCTCACACAGCAGCCTGTGTAAGTGTTTGTACTAATATGAGGCTCGAACAGTCACAGGCCACTGAAAATGTAGCTTGGGATTTGTTCTGCTTACCTAAGCTCACCATGCCAAAAGGTGCAAGAATGGAGGAGGAATGCAGGAACTGGAATTTCTGAGAAGCTGCTTCTCACAGAGGCTATTCTTCTAGTGACTTGTACAAAGTCTTGGTAACTTCTGAGTTTCACAACAGTTGTGATACAGAAGCCACGATTTGCCATGGAGGTAAATAGCTGGTAGTACTTTACTCTTGAAAGATTTCCTGATTTTGGAGACAGTCTAGTCCTCACTGTCTGTCAGATCTGACAGAACCCACTATCTCTCCAGGCTCCTGCAGACTGGCCAAATGGCCTTTCCAGCAGAAGTTAACACTCTAGTTATCACTGGCTTCTTAAGAAACAGGTGACACCATGACATGCCATCACATACCACTTTGCTTGCAGCACTGTGTCCTTCTTAGTCAGCTGTCTAAAGAACCACATGTGCGCTTGGAGTTAGCACTCTTAAGGCTTTCTTAGGCATCTATTTCTTCTGGTATTACTATAAAATACAAACCTGGATTTTTAGATAGCTAGACTGTAATATTTATGAAATAAGCCCCTAAAAAGACTTCCCCAAAACTGTGTAGCTATACACCCTGCAGATTCCCTGCCATTCCTTCCAGTCAGTAGGTAGTTAAGAAAGCAGAAGGCAGCTACACTATGTGTTTCCCTGCCAGGTACCTACAAAGGCAAGACTTTTTATGGAAAGCTTATGTTAGCATGTTCTGATCTGTCGCTTGCAGTTCAGGCAGGAAGTACACACACACTGCTTCAAAATACACTTTTCTTTTGTCCCCTAAGGGGAATCTGTCTCTGCAAATATTATACAGGATTCTTGGAGCACTTGCCATAACCTGGCCTTTTCGGAGCTGTGAGCAACAGATATTATAAACAATCTGAAGCAAGGCAGAGAAAAGCCTAGGATAAATATGGAATTAAGAACCTCTTTCTTGTATCTAGAGGAAAAGAAAAGAGAAATAGGGGCAAAAATACAAGTGTTTGCCCTAAAATATTATTTCTTGCAGGAAGCATTCAGTATGAGTCGGGTCTTAGTAGAAATGTTCTGAAATGACTGAATTTGTACTCAGCTAGTTCATGTTCTCTAGAAGCACACATAAGATAGGATCAGCAGACATTATACAAACTACACTCTCATCTGACCTAAATATCAGAGCATACAGTTGGGAATGCTTATTGACCCTAAGCACAGAGGAGGACAAAAGCTTTTCCCAAAATATTTATCCAACTATTTTCATATTCACTGGAAGTGAATATGGTGTCATGAAAAAAAGGAAGAGCATAAACATTGGAGAGTTTCTTTCCAACAGTAGAAGGGCCCAGTTCTGGAATTCACAGTCAGCTGCCCATACTAAAATAAGTCCTACTCAAACAAGGAGCTCTGCAAAAAACATTCCACTATGTGATTGGTTATACTGTACACCTGTAGCCTGAAAATCATGAAGTAGAGAGAGATTGACAGTATAAGAGTGCAGAAAATAACCTGGGTCTTGAACACACAGGTATTTCTAATGTAGAAGTTTTAAAACTAATGTAGAATTTTAAAAAGTCCAATGAAGATTCATTCTGTGTACGTAACTGAGTGTAGATTTACAATCAGTTTGATTACATATCAAGTGCATGTGGTGATACTGATCAAAGCAGCTGTTTCAGCAACATGTGTCTATGCTTAGTGGAGACTGCTTCTCTCCACCCAAAATTGCAATAAGGTATTAAAGAATTTTATTTTAATTTATTTATAAGGTTTAAAGAATTTCAAACAAAGCTTATACAGGCAGGTGCAAGAACAGCAGTGCTGCAGAAAGAGGCTGAGCCAGCTAGACAGTAAAGGAAGCATCTTGTTTTTCCGTCTCTGCTTTGCTGTCAAAAAAGTGAGTTGCTTTAATTTCTGGCAAAACCCCCTAGAGGGTATACATGAGCACATGGAGGATTTGAGTGTATGTTTATGCACATACATACCTAAATACGTTGACCACAAATTCAACAAGAAACATTAATTTCAAAGTGATGTAGAAGCACATGGTAAAAATACCTGTGGCAAGGAGGGCTTATGCACAGTCTACCTTTTAGTTTAACAGGAGTAACTGAGATGGATTTTTATTGAAAAGGGGGACTCTTCTGCCTTGGAAAAAACCACAAATATATTAAAATTATTATTTAGTAACTGTAATGATGGGAGCATGAGAAAGCTTCTACCAACTTGAGGTCTCACTGTGTTAGGCATCATGAAAAGATAATCCCTCTTTTCCACTGCTGGATGCACATTGAAATCCACCGGGAATCAGGCTATGGATACCCTTCCAACACACAGACTTCCAATACTCAGGGGAAGTCTTGGCAGACAGATCATGTAGTAACAGATCAGACCGCAAGCCTGCATTTGAACACCCAGTCTTTCACAACTCCAGATTTTGGTTTCAGGTTTATGTTCCTGAACATAATGTTTGTTTAAACACAGACAACTGCTTCATCAAATCTCAGTCTTTCCATTTTATTTGATATGGCAGCCAAATCATGATATGGTAGCAGCTTAATTTTAAAGCTGGGCAGTGCAGCTTATTCACATGAAATCCTCACGTGCTGAAAACATATCTTAGAAGTACTGTAGTGTTAATTCTCTGCTAATTCCAGCAAGCATCAGATATATGAAAACATCAGAGTATATTTTTAGAAATGGAAAATAGCAGCTTTCAAAAGTTAACCACAGATTCTTATCAGGATTGGCAAAATCACATGCGCACAATGAATGAATGTCAATGCTACAATAATCAAACTGTAATTAGGCTGGTGTGTCAATTAAAGCTTCTTGCATCCTTTGTTCCCCGTTCTGAGCAAATCAAAGATGAATAAAATCCATGTTAAATTAATCATGACGTTACTCTGCTGTGGCAGAAAAGTCCGATCAATACTTTCTATGTAACTATAGCAGCAGCTCATATATCCTGCCTGCTGTATACAGCAAAATAAGGGTCTCATGACATCAAGTTACAAAGTGAAAACCAGCAAATTAAATTCATTGTTGAAAAATACAAAGCCACAATCATGGGGAAAACAAACACAAAAGACTTAGGCACAGTGATGGGATTGCTATCATAAGGAAAGAGATCTTGGAGTCGTTACGAAAATTTCTCTGAAAGCATCAGCTCAGTGTGCAGAATACAAATAGAGTATCAGAAAAATATTAGGAAAAGAACAGAGAGCAAAAGCAAAAACGCCCAAACCAGTATGCCATTTAATATATATAATTAAATATATATTAATATTGTTATTTTAAAATATATAATAAAATATAAATAATAACAATTAAATATGTATATATATTAATGGCATATTATCTCCATTTGGAACCAAGGTTGCAGTTGTGGTTAATTTAGGGCAAGAAGGTCACAGTAGAAACAGGAACAGCACAAAGAAGAGCAATGAAAATGAACAGGTAAGGAAAACCTTTCTATAGAAAGTGTGATGAAAGCCAGTAAAACTTGTTTGTTTATTTTGTGGGGGGTTTTTTTGTTGTTTTGGTTTTTTTTTGTTTTGGGTTTTTTTTGTTGTTTTTGTTTCTTCTTTTTTTTTTTTTTTTTTAAATAAGGCTTATATGGCTATCCCAACTCAAGCTGCATCACAGCTTTGACTTCAGGGTAAAATTTTGTCATGCTGGATGGAGCAAAGTCAGGATGGATTGTATGGGGTATGTTCAGAACCCTCAGCAGGGTCCTTGTAGGTCCCTGTAGGCACACGCTATTTTGCTACACAGACTGGAAAGACCAGATAATAGTTCCACACACACTCTGATTTTAAAATTGCAATTGAATCTTTTAGTTCTGTTATCCTGTGAATTTCATCTGTTTCATCCCAAAGCATTCTCAGAACTGTCTAGTGTTCTGCTGATGGCAGGTTAATGATGACATATCCATAACCTTACATTTGCAAGGGTAAATAAACAAAGACCACTTGGAACATTGGTGAGGTATTACAAAGAAAATTCTTGAAGGGCAATGAAATATCAGCCAAAAAAATGACAACATAAAGCAGGATGATTGTGTGTTAATACTTACCAGCTGAAATAGCTTAAAGAAATCAACATTTGCATACAAGGCATCTTCTACTCTCTGTAGGCTTTCCTGGGACAAGGCACACATGGCCTTGTGCACAGCAGGGAGACCTCTTCGGCTGCTGAAGATAATAAAGCGGTCCAGGAGCATCTGACTGCAAGCAATGTCCTTCAGAGTCAAGTTAGGGACACCGTAGGCAAACTGCAACCAAAACCAATGTTTCATTTACTGTTATGGAACCTTCATACTACTCAGGAACAATTAAAGCTTTATCAAAAGAGGACACCTTGGTATCAGCCCCTGCTAATAATTTCATGAATGGCAGAAGCATGTGGTCAGCTGAAGCATCAACTCTTGATCCACCTTCACTTGGTGTTATGCCAGATCACTTTGCCTTTAGTCACGTTTTTCCTGTTCTCATTAGTGAGTCTTCCTTTCATTGCAAAAGTTCTTGTGAATCTTCTTCCCTTTCCCTCTGTCCTTTAAGCACACCTGATGCCATGCTACCCATCCCTGTGGTTAAGGACAGATAACTATGGCTTGCTTGAAGATACTTCCCCAGGACCAATTGATTGTGCCACATCACTCTACCTTTCATGTTTAGGCTAGTTACATTTTTGCTGTTAGTTGCTCTAAGAGAAAAAGGCTAGTTCCACTGGTTCTCAAGCTTCATTTCCCTCAGAATTTTGTTTCAGTTATGACTATTCCAGCCACTATTCATTGTCACCGCTCACAGGCATACAGCCAGGCTTTACAAAGCCATTTTACATTAAACCATGCCTATCTATTGATTACCACTTCTAATATAAACATGGAAGAGAAAAAAAAATTGTTGTATTTAGTGTTCAACCACTGGGAACAGACTAGTTTATAGTTAAACCAATGTAAATGCAGAATAACTCTATAGAAATCAACAGATTTATCTGGGATTTACATTGTTGTAATGGAATACTCTTGCTAGTCTACGATTCAGTTCTACTTTATAATGGGCAGAATCTGAACAGAATATAACTTTCTTTAGAAAAATAATCCGCTGAGCATTCCAGTCTTTAAGACATTTGGATCAAAAGAAACACACCACACCTATACCAGGTCAGACATATAAAAGCATTTTTAACACATGTTGGACAGTGTGGAGAGAGGCAGAATGTAAAAGAGGAAATGCAACTGACAAATACAGTTTGGCTTGCAAATAGCCTCCAAAAGCCAAACACTCTTGCCCTCCCTCACACTGGAACATTTGAATTGGATTTAACTGACATGATGTCAGAGAAAGAATTTGCTTATTTGCTCAGTCACTTATGTCCTGGGGATGTGTGTGAAAAGAACAGCGTTTTTTAACCATATATGCCTGATCTGGCATGGTACTCATCATAGAATACCAGGCTGAAAGGGACCTCAAGGATCATCTGGTCCAACCTTTCTTGGCAAAAGCACGGTCTAGACAAGATGGCCCAGCACCCTGTCATCATCCAGTGTGAACTGCAATGAAACTGAGCTGCACAGGGAGGCAACCTGGGAACCTTGTTTTGACTTGTGAAAGGAGGAAACTGTGACATTAACATCACTGAGAAGATTAAACAGAAAAAAAAAAGAGGGGTTATTTACAAACTGTAACTGCATTTCAAGAATGTTCATGAACAGATGGGATTAGAAAAACATCAAACCTACGCCCTTCCAATTTTTCCGGTAGGGTGGGCTGTTGCCAATCTTTCCTGAACTTCTTATTGTGTTTTAACATCAGTCTCTTATCCTTATCTTAGAATGACTCAAAAAAGCAGGCCCTCAGAGGAAAACTTCAATACTTTTTCTTTTTTTTTAATCAATGTGTCACTGTTTGGTCAAAGCTGGCAAGATGAAGTCCAAATTATTTTTTCAGCTAGTTGGCTGTTTGATCAGGTTTAGCTTACAGCTCTGTGTGTCATTTCCTGCACTCCCAGGCAGCTCAGACCTAGATCTGCAGCCAGCTGTTGGCAACAGTCAGGCTCTTGTAAACAAGTTGCTTTCAGGCTGATCATCCCTGTGCCATCAGAGCCAGGGGGAGAGGGTACAGTGACATGCAAGCAAACAGAGGGTAGAGCAGCATGAAGAACTAAAGATGAACTATCATGGTTAAAGATTCAGATGACCAGAGATCCGGGTTCTAGTCGTGGCTCTGCAACTTGTACCTCAACCAACCATAAGTCCAGCCCAAGTAACTTGCTTATCAAGGTCTATAGGAATCAAGCAATTTATCTCCCATAGGGGATCAAGTATTCAATTCCTATTGAAAATAATTCTCTTGTGGTCTTTTGAAAATTATGAGATTTTTTTTTTCTACATCAGTTGCTCTTGGAGGAAGTATTCACAGCACTTTCTTTCCTCATAGCTGTAAAATCAGCTCTCATGAGATGATCTTATATCCCTGTGATTACTGCTAACAAGAAAACTTTATAGAGGACAACAAAAGTGGTATTTAACACCAGATCTCCTCTAGCTTCTTCTCTAACTGATCAGATTTCTTTATTTTCCAGCATAAAGAGAACTACATCTCCTTCTACATCAGCACAAAAAAACACAGCAGAAAGCCAGTGTGTTGCAGCAGGTTTCAATCATACTTTCAGTGATAGTATTGAAAACTTCAGTCCTGCATACACTGGAGGGCAGAGTTTTTAACAGTAGATGAATGAATGCTACTGAGGAGCTAATAGAGACTAACACAGCAGTGCACAGTTCTGGAGCACTGGATCTCTGACAAAGTGAAGTTAGGGATGAAAAGAGAAAGAGAAGCCCAGCAGGATATCTGTATATATTCTTCTTGTCATGAGCAGCAAGGAAGCAAATTTTCACCATCTCAGCTGATTACAGAGGTGTGAAAATAAGTAGGATGTATCAATTGATGCTGGCTTTGGTATGGTTTAGTGACCTTGCTTCATGACAAAGTGAGGACAGGGGAGGGCTTCCCCTGGTACTAATCAAGAATACAGCAGATAAGTAATCTGGCTACTCATCACACCAGCTGGAACCTGTGGTGCACAAAAGGAACTGCATGCAAGTTCATTAATGCCCTCCTTCTTTCTGGCCACACACAGTTCCAGCACTTACGTTTTATGTGGCAGTGAAAAAAAGGAACTGTGTCTTTCAGCCTCAATTATTCACTTGCTTCCACCCACACACTAAGGCACTGTAGAAATTGTTCCAGAGTTCTGATTCAGCAACATTCATTCATTAATACAGCATTCCTCCCGTAGGTCCCAGCCACGTCCAGAACATGCAAAGGCAGCCTGGACTTGGTCAAACACAGTCCTCTGCTTAGCTGCTTCAGGAGGGATTTGACCTGCAGTTTTCACTCTGAATTTTCTAAGCAGATCTATTATTCAACCAGAATCTAAGAAAGTAGGTCTGCTTCTCCACTCCTACCTATTCATGTGAGATAGTGCCGTAAAGCCACCATATTACTCTGCTGACATGGGGGCAGAGAATTTAAACGTTAAATTAAGAACCTCAGATAGTTCTTTGCTGCTATTCACCAGGACTGCTGTCTCAAAAGGATGCACAGCTGCCTTATGCTTTTGAGCGAAGTCTTTCATCATGGGGATGGATGCATTGGTTGGCAGTATCGTTTCTTGATGCTCATTATTTGGAAGCAACAACAGCATCGAACCAAATATCTATATTTAATGCATTTTCAAAATGTTTTTTTAAAGACAAACCAAACACCTCTTCCTCTAGATTCACAAAAAACAAAAGGAGATGTTATACAAACCACCTATAAGGCAGCAGGTATTCTGGGCACAAGGCCCTCACTGAGGCTACTTTGTATATACAGCTCAAGAGATTGCATTCCACACAGACAACAGTTTGGTAGCTGTTACACTCTACCCACCTGTTCAGGGCGCACTTGAGCATTAATAAGCTGGAAAACAACAATATCTGGGAGGCCAGCATCTTCTAGCAAGAAGGAAGTGAGGGTCTGCCCATCTTTCAAAATGTCTAGAATTCGTATTCCTCTTCCTGGATGAAGAAAGGAGTGCAGAGATCAGTAAGACACCAAAGAAGTTAAAGAAAAACTCATACCCTGGCTTAAACCTGCAAAAAGTATGTGCTTCGGCCCATATATTTAGTAGTAACTAATGGGGTCCAAAAATATTTTTAAACTTCAAAATAATTTTAATCCTTTTTTGGGGAATGATCATCATAAAATGCTGAGTCTTCTGACTCTGCAGATCTGATGTCTCAAAGGTGTTTCAGACTAGAACATCAGCAATGGAAGTACTGAAAGCATCCCTGACTGCATTTGAAAGCCTTTGCCTTTTTTTCTGAGGTAATGCTTTATTTTAAATGTTCAGATTCAAGTGTGCTACTGTTGTTAGCATCCTTTCTTCTGACCTTGCGTAAATAAGTTTAGCCAACTTTTTACATTTACGCTAATTTAGCACTTGCTGTCAACTAATCTTAGCTAGTTAATCTTATTCTATAGAATTGAAAAAATGACCTCTTAAAAATCTTACACAACAAAAAAACCCGAACTTATTTTCCTTGGACAAGCACAAATTGTTTGTAGTTTAATAGTCATATTAAACTAGATTACCAACTATTAAACTAAAAACTGGCAAGTCTTCAGGCAAACCGATGAGGCTACCCACTGTTAAATTAAACACACATAAGAGGCCACCAAATTTCCCTAATCCCACCTATAACAATATTTGAAATACCGTTGCTATTAAAGTCAAACAGTACCAATCTTTAACTTGGCTCTGTTTTAAAATCAGTATCAGTGTGAATTCTGCCTCAGTATGGTCCAAGTGAAAGCTTGAAGAGTGAATGATGCTCATGTCCATTGAATACTACAGCCTTTATTAAAGGTAGTTCACATAGCATCAGACTTCTGTAAAGAACGCTTGAAAAAGCACTAGTTCTCACAGTCTTTAGGACAGGCAATTGAAACTGCCAGGAGCAGCATGTATCATACTGACATAGGGAATGTAGCTTTAGATATCTCCACGTAAATGCACAAATTTGCTGCTGAGTGCCTCCATTCTGTGAGTTAAGTAGAGTCTTATCGGAGTTTGACAATTAACTTCCACAATTCCATCTGCAATATGCATATTCTGTCCTAGGGCTGCAGGGCCTGAGCAAAACTTCTTCAGTTGCTCCTCCACGTATTTATTCAGCAGTAAACACTGAAAACAATAGTAGGGGCCTGTCCCCAGTTCTCACTGCTGTCTTTCCTGGCACCCACACCTTGTGGAGGAAAAAGCACGCTACAGGAACACATCTCATCAAATGTGCCAGTGCAAGAGGGGAACGGGACAAGGAAGGAGGAATCAAGAGGTAGATCTGGTTTAAGGAATCAAGAAAAAGAGCAGTCTCGATTCTGTCATTTGTTAATTTTTCATTGCTAAACTTTGCAGCTATAACAAGAGAACTTAAATAATCGATTCTGCAACAGCTTTTTCTGTATGGAAAAAGGTGGCAATTCACATAGTATTAGTTTAGCTCCAGAACTGACTTTGTTTTATGAAACAGGAGATTCCAATTTTTATTTATTTTTTTATTTTTTTTAAAGTAACACATGTTAAAAACCCCCACAGATTCTGAAAGACCATTAAGACTATATTTCACAGGATTGGGGAGAAAACTACTCTATTTTCCAGCTGCCGAGTAAAGTTGATATGGGAGGCAAAGGCAACTTCCCAAACCATGGGACATCATCCCTTAGCAATATGTTGCAAACCCACAGCACATCATGCTTTTCCTCACCTCTAAATAGGCAGGTTTGGTTTCTGTAACTGGGTACAAACCCCAGCTCAGATTATATTCAAGTTCTTGTTTGCATTCTGGGGCATTTTGATTGTCTCACTGTTATTTACAATGAGATAGTCCCTTTTTTACTTCCAGTTAGAAACCTCTGGTAAGATAGCGGGGCATGTGTATCAGATGGTTTATACACATCTTATTAAAAATATATGGAGTGACTATTTGATTTTAATAAGAATATTGTTCCTGTAGCAAAGGACTTGAGAATGGGACAGATCAATTCTCAAAGCCAGTCCATTTTTGTGCCTTTAGTTTTAGGAGTATCTTTTGAAATTCTGTACTTAAAGCCCAAATATTAAATTAAAATGTTATTATTAGTCCATTTCCTATTTTTCCCCAGGATTGTGTTTTAAGTTTGGCAGGTTGTTTTGAGTAAAAATTAATGGAGTCATATAATTTGCAGTCCTGTTTATAAGAAGTGTGCAACACCTTCTCTCTAAAGCTATCTTCAAAACAAGAAGAAATTGTTTCCTTCTTCACTATTCCAAATCTATTTTAGTTAACACTTGGAACAAAGTATCTCTAAGCTCTTCTCTAGGTTATGCTCCTAGTTCATATATAGCTTGCCATTTCTCTGCATATTCCAGTGATGTTTTCTTACTGCTTCTGCCTCTACGGTAATAATAATGAAATCTCTTAATCCACGCATTTTACTTTGGGTGGTGAGATATCCATGTTTCTGTGTTTTGAGTTTTGCCTACTGTTATTTAAGGAAGATGGTTATAGAATGGAGATGATTGCCTCTCTCCTTTCTCTCAAATAAAAGGTGTGTGTTAGAATACTGGACGAGTTTTAACTTACCCTATCTAACAGTACACAGAGTAACAGCCACATGTGAAATACGTTATTATAATAATATTGTCAGTCTGCAGAGTAGCTACTAGTCAGCTCTCAGAAGGAAAAAATCAATAATCTGAAGGATTTAGACAAAACAATTACCTGCAATTCTTTCAGGATTAGTTCTCATTGTTTCCATAAACTGAGTCATAACGATCAGTTCTTCCCAGATTCTGCCAAGGTCATGGATTTCAGGGGCTTCCAGTAAGAGCTCCTGAGCATCTTTATATACCTTTGCAAGGCTGAAAGAAGAAATAGTGAACCAACAATAATTTAAGACTGGTGACTCCTGAGAACATTTCACATAAAAAAAAAGCAAAATTGACTTTCTCTCTATTAGGGATGAGGAAAAAATAAATTTTGTCCTCGGTCTTGAAACGCAAATCTCAGTTTCGTAGTGACAACAGAGTAGTTTCAGGTGGTGCGGGATTCAGATTTGGAAGTCTATAGAAGGTTTAAGAGGGCTACTGGTGTTGCAGAAGGCTGGCCTCATACACTTTCTTAATTAGCCATGCTGATCTTGCTGGGGAGACAGGACCTTCCCCAGAGAGCATTCACCTCACAGCTATGGTGCGAATCTTCTCTGGTTCTGGCCCAGGTTCAGCTCCAGCAGTCAGATGGGGCCCTCTGGGCACATGCAGGCCTCCTCAGCCAGGTCAGGGACACGAAATCACTCAGACACAGAATCTTCCTCCCCCTTCCAGCTCAGTCCCCTCCAACATAAAGGTGACATTTAGGTCCCTTCAAAACATTTCTTCTAGGAGAGGCAGGAAAGCAAGTGTGACAAACTGTCACAGGCAGCTCTTCACCTACTGGTTCTGCATTAGAACATGCAGTTCAAGCAAGGATGCAATCAGGTCCTGCGTTTATAAACAAGCATGAAAAAATTCTTATTAGCAGCAGGAGAGGCCATTACATTTCTTTAATGGTGTTATGTTTTTCCATACATGGAATGGTATATCTCAATCCTCATGACTTATTTTAGCTTACAGGAAACAGCAAACAGGAAGGACTAAATTCTTTCAGAAAACACAATGTATTTGCTTCCTCTGTGATGCACTGAATTTACTTTGACTCACAAAGGGACAGTTTGCTCTGTAATAAGCAACCTAGAAAAGCCAGTACGTGTAGAAAACAGAACCCTTTAGCTTCACTGTGTGATTAACTGTACCCACCAGAAAAAGTCCAGCTGACTATTTTAAATCCTGTTCACTAGGAACAAAAGGTCAAATGCTAACTCCAAGCTACGGACTAGAGCTTTAATGGCCTTGACCATTGTTAGCTCATGGATTTTAATCATCGGATGCTCAAAAGTGGACTATTGGCAAAGGGAGTTTTGGAGCATTTTTTATAGCCATTCTAGCAGTTTTTACTCTGAGGATCTTTGTCCACTCTGTTGTCTTCCATGACTCAGCTACACCAAACAATGCAATCAAGCACTCCCACAGCTCTTTCTCACTAACAGTCCGGAAATCTCCCATCCTCCTGTTTCGTTAAATAAGCTTAGTATCTGAAGGTTACTATGCTGACTAAAGTCTCACAAGTATGTAGCCAAAACAGGTGCTACATAGGAAGTGGCAGTGCAGATTTTCTTTTGTGGCTACTTCATCAGAGCTCGCATTCAGAAGGGACAACTCAAATGATGAGAAAAAAAGAGCTTAGGGGTTTCATATTCTTATATCAAAAACATTTGTCCTGAGACATTCACCAAGCAGTAGGCAACAGAAAGCATTGATTTTAAGTGAACTCATGTTCCCTAGAGACTAGTACAACTGAACTCTTTGAGAAAGGCCCAAACCTACCATCACAAGCTCTGCTTCAATTTTGCTGACCACTGTTGAAATGAAACAGATGTGCTAGAACTGAAAATTTTTGTCTTCCAGTATTTGCATCCCAGTGTCATCTTAAATGCTCACCTTTCTCTTTTCATTCACATCACAGAACTATTCTTTAAAATATCCCTCAGTGCACTGTAGGGCCTTTCTAAGCAGGCTGAGGATACTCCATCCTTTCTCCCTGCATCATTCATGCCCATGAATGCTCAACATGTGCCAAGAGCAGGCTATCAATAGTTGCCCAGCAGGCCTGTATTACTGCAACCCAGTCCCACGCACGTAGCTCTGCTTACATGGAGTTGTTGTAGTTGGACACAACACCTGGACCCTCTCCATGAGTCGGGCTGCGGAAACAGGGGTTGTTCATGTTACAGAAGATGCCATGTAACCACGGCAGTGTTCCTGCAGATGGCATTGCCTTGTTTGGGAAGTGACCTAGAGTACAGAAATACAAAATATAAATGATTATGTGTCTTTTCTAATGCAGCGTGTCTGAATCTACATAGCAGGATGGATTGCCTCACTACAGCAGGAATGTGATGAACATCATATAGTTTTCTCTTTTACTAAGCAAAAAAAAAAAGTCACTGATATAAACAATATGGCTATTTTTAACTGAAATAAATTCTGAGCTAACTTTAAAAAAAAAAAAGTAGTGAGGTAGTACTTTCTCAGTAACAGAAATGCAGAAACCTACAACTTCACAGAATCTTGAGACCTCATGTAAGTTTGAGCACAAAGCATCTCACAGGAAAACTAAAGCTTTTGTTTGGTTGGTTTTTTTTTTTTTCCTCTCCTCACTGGTAATTGTTACAGTGTATGGCTATAAATAACCAAACTACTGAAGAAGTCTGTTCTTTTGCCACTGGAGAATAATACTCATAACAGGTCCCAGTATCTCTGTCTGAGAACTTCTAGCCATTACCTAGCACAAGCAAGAGAGCTAAAAAAAATCTTAAATGTTCTTACATTCATGTTGGCGATACAGTGGATTAGCTTTCCTCAGCCAGACAAGGGCAAGAAATAGTGAGAGAGGCCATACAAGCTCCACCAGAAAACGAAGCTGAAAAAAAAAAATCAATTAAAAATAAATTTTACAGATGAACCATGTATAGAGTCACTAAGTGACTAGAGGACTGAGGCCCCCTCTCACAGCAGCAATGCTCAGTGCAGTGCCCATGGTTATCCCTTCCCTGTTTCACCACTTGGGAATGGACACCCAGAAATAGCAAGGATTTCATCAGAGGCTCATGAAGCATCACCATCAACTCAGAGCCTTCTCCACCTCTTCCAAAGAAATGTTTAAGCATCCTGACTGAGGTAAAAAGAGGAGAGAGGTAGCACTAAACTATCAGACCAGATGTAAGTCTAAACAGTTTTTATACAAAGTGGATGAGACTATAACAACACAGGAAAAAGGATTAGATGCAAGAGAGAAAAAGTGTGGGGTTCTTTTAATCCATGCTTTTGCAATGCTGGGCTCATTAGTAGGATTGTCAGTGCACTGTGCTTACCCAAATGTAAAAGACTTTAGCATAAACTTACATTCTTTGATCTTTACTTTTGCTTCTTTTTGTCATCATTCATTTCAGCATTATTAATTTTCTAATACAGGTAGAAATGTATGCATTAAGATCAAACACCTTATTCAATAACATGGAACACTCCATCAAAGGCCACTTTATTGCCCAAATCTTTCAGTGCACTTAGAACAGTCACCAGCTCCCAGCCACGACAGAAAATCAAGGGCACTGCTTTACCACGGAGCAACATCCTGCCTGGTTTTCAGTCTATTCCTCCACTCCTGTGTTTCAGTTTGCTTTACTGCCTCTGTGTATTTTGGCAGTGGTTTGAAACTACAACCCTTTGATCCTGTGACACAGGCTTTTGGGCTCTGAGGACCAGCTATGAGATTTTTGCATCCAGCCACGTGGCGCTTTTTTCCTCCTCACTACAAGAGCCAGGACAAACTCTCTCCAGAACCGGGGTTGTAGCGCATGCACAGGAAAGCCCTCCCTGCCCCTTTCCTTTGCTCCCACCTCCCTGACCAGGCACCAAATATGTAACAATAATGCGTACAGCAGCAGAGCCAGAGACAAGATGTGTGAATGTTTGTTGGTTTTTCTTTTGGTTTTTTTTTTTTTTTTGCAAACTGAGCCATGCAGGGCAAAAGATATTCCACAGCATAATTAAGAACCGGTTTTTGGAACTGCCTTGTCTTTTCCACTATAACTTTGTTTAATAGCTTTAGTTAAACACAGCTTATGCTTACAGCAAAAGAGTAGAAGCTTTTCACCAGGCAACCATTTCCTATTTCATGCTTTTTCTCTTAGGCTTTCTTTTTTAAAATAGAACAACAACAGCCCCCCCCGTCCCCTCCCCACAAGTTATGCATGCCTGACATTTTTAAAGCCAGAGAAAATCTTACCAGTAGCAAAGTGCAGATGACACAATTGTTAGAGAAGGGAACCTGCCACTGTACAGCTCTTCTTGACAGCTGTTGTGCACAGCTCACAATACAGCATTACAGACCCTTCACAGCAGGGGGCCACAAGGTCTGACTAACACCATCGCCATCCATTTGATGTGATGTTTGGGACAAGCATTACACACCCATAAACTCAGAGGGGTAAGAACTGGGGAGACTCCTTGGTTGTCACCTTTGCTGTGGAGTTAATCTGGGTTATTGCTCAGATGTTCATTCCCAGAAACAGAAAATCCTCAGAGTTGAATTCAGTAATTCTGTTCTGTCTGAGCTAACTCCTTTGGAAGGGATTAAAGGCTAAAGCATAAGGGAAGCTTGCTTTCAACCTGGTACACAATATGTCATGTGATAAGGACGGACCAAATACTGTTAGCCCTCTGACTCTTTCCTGTGATCCTGTTCCTGAGGATACACAGGTGTCTCAAAACCCACTAGGAAGGATCAGAGAGCAAACCTTAAGCATGCAGAACCACAAGACAAACAGCCAGAAATCCCAGCAACACGCACAGAGAAATGTAATATCCAGATGGAGCTGTAACAGACCAAGCACAGTGATACGACCGTATAAATCTGACAAGTTTAAATTGACTGTGAATCAATTGTTACTTCTGTAATGAAGTCTTCCCTCTTGTGAATTAGATTAGACCAAATGATGGACTTGAGTAGAAGATTGGACATGCCTCCATTTATGGCACTGCATGATGGTTGACAAAAACCAGGATGATTTTCCTAAAACACATTTTACAGCTACTTTTGACATTATGGATTTTTGTTCTGGCTACCTTGTTTCTCTGTGTGGACAAATAAGCAGGCAGGTTTATATACTTAGAAAAGGAAATGATTTTTTTACTGACTCAGTTATAAAATGTTTCACTCTGAAGAGTGGAGAAAGTATTTATCTGTTGCAGATTAAATCACTGTGCTTACAAGCTAGAATGGGGTCTCTGTCAATGCCAGGAAACAGCAAGTTAGCATTTTTGAAAATTCTACAGGAAAAAATAAACAAGAAAAAATAAACAAGAATTCCTGAAACCCAACCAGGCACTTAGGGTCACATACCTGAGCAGATTTGCCCAAATAAAACAGTATTTCATAGACTGAAAATACTGAAGAATCCCATAAAGATCCATTTGCTAAAAATTAAAAACCAGTGGTTTCCAATTCTCTCAGTATGCACACTTGAAGATCAGAAAGATGTAGATTTTCTGTTTTGTTTTTGTTTTCTTTTTCTTTTTTTTCTGAACTTGAGAACCAAACTACTACAGCTCCTTGACAATCAGTAACCAAAGTCCAGCTTCAAAAAGGGGTCCTTATATCTGGTGTAATTTAGCTCAAGTACGGATCGGTGACTTTCATACTGTATTAAATCATGAGCTGGCAATGTTGTATGCATCAGCTCTTGATAGCAATGTAGACTGTGGGAGAAATTCTGCTGGGAAGCTATGAAGGAAGAGACATTCAATTTGTCTATGAAGAAAATCAGAAAATCCTTTGATCCTGAAAATTTCAGCATGTGAGTCATTCCTAATGACTAAAATCAGGTCAGCATAGGCAAGCATTTAAACTCTTTCCATGGATAAGTTTGACCCTATTGATTTCTTATTATGGCAAAATTGTTTACATGACCATTACAGCCTCACAGATGCCCTAATGTACTTTTTAATTATTTTTAGTTTTAAACAGATAGTCTATAGGACCTTCAAAGGGACTCCCTTGGCCTGGAAACCAGGCAAAGGGACTTCCTTTGCTGGACAGAAGTAGTTGCAGTACATCAGGTTATCAAGACCCTAGTTTGAGGTTTGGTTTGACTCTAAGAAAATCTGGCTTTAAGTAGAATAAAAAACAACCAATAACAAAAAAGCTGGAAAGTAATACATAAATTTGCTCTAAGACAAAGCATCATAAGACCCAAGAGGATTTGAAAGGATTTAAAATACTCCTCTGATTTTCACTTTACTTATGGTATTCAGCCATATTAAAAAAGATAAAATCTGTGTGAACTTTAGGGCCATAACTGGATTCACATCTAAGAGCAGCTGGGTGTGAGGAGCAAATCTAAAATTAGGAATCAAACCTCCCTGAGCTGAATTGTGCCCATGATGCTTTCTAATATGGGATCTTTTTATGTGAAAATACAAAAATATTACTATTCAAAACTCTTCTCCTGGTACACAATACTATTTGTCAAAGAAAACCCCAATACAAGTATTCTGTGTTTAGTCTGTAAAGAGTAGCTGTGCAAACTGCACCAGACAAAATCCCAGACAGCAGGCCTATACACAGATCACATTTGGTTCTTTGAGGAATTTGTGATTTTTACATGCTAATAAGTGTACCGCTCACTTCATCCAGCGGAGTGCACGGTCAAAAGCTGAAATCCAAAGACTAGTACTTTACCTTTTGTCTTTTCCGGAGGATCCAGTTCTTCCAGAGTAGAAGTCTGACTTGCCTAGAGAAGCTCATTCTTCTGCATCAACACTTCTGGTTAACCTGTGGCAAAAGATGCATTGCCATTTCTCAGCTGACAGCTGAAACAGACCTCAAAGCAAAAGAACAGCTTTCTGTTCTTATTTTAAGATTATGTTATCATAGGGATCTGTTCCTTTCATTGTCTGCACCATTTAATTTTGCACTTGATGCACTATCATACATGAAAAATCGTAGTTTTCCTTTGTTTGGAGGCTGTTTCCTGTGACACATTTATCAGTGCCAAAATGCAATAGAGAGGAAAAGCATCTCTTTTGAATGAAGAAAAAAGTCATTAACATGGAATCCAGCTATTAACTTGGACTTGCAAGTAATGAAAGCAGTTAATTGTTGCATCATTTATCAGATTAAATCTGTACTTTCAAAATTTTTTTTCCAAGAAAAGATACAACTGGACATTAGTTTATATAAAACTGTTTTCCATTCAGACACTATAAATGTATATTGATTAACACAGCCTGGAATGGATTTTGTAAAGTCAAATCAATTTTTTTTTTCCATTTTATTAAAAAAATACAGGATCTAATATTTTTATGCTTTTAAATTCAGCAACTCCCACTACATTTTAGTAGGGGTACAAAGGAATTTAAACCATTGTATGCTCTGTTTTCTAGGTTCATGACTCATGGTAATCACCATGAATTTTTACCTTCAAAAGGAAAAAGAGAATTTGACATATAAATCTAAATACCAGATACAGGGACGGACCTGTTAAAAAATAAGCAAATAATTTGATTTTGCTACCTGTATCAACTTCTTACTTTATAGCTACCTTATGGGACTTAAATGATTGAAGAGTAGTTTCTTCGTGGATGGTTAGTAACTGGGAGAGTGTGGAAAAGGAAATGGAAGTTAGATATTGGAGAGCACTTTCTAATGATAAGAATAGTGAAGTAGTAGAACTGATTGCATGGGAGGGCTGTGGGGCCTCCATTGCTCGAGATTACTCAAACCTCTATCAAGACTTACACAGGTAAAACTGCTCATGGATTAGATGATTTGTTGAGTCTCTGTTGCCACTATTCTAGAATTTTGTTTCTGGAAAAATCTATTAAGTGGAGGAGATTTTGTCTGATTTTTAAGAGATAAGGTTTGTAAAACGTCAGAATATTTTGGCCTAACTGTCAACAAAGCATTAGATAAAAATCAGTAATAATTATTTCACTATTTCAGAAAATCATCTCAGGTGCACATTTAATGAACTGAAAAGGAATTTAAACCTCAACCAGGCAGGAGGTGGACAGAGATCTAGCTTCACACTGATGGGATCTGAAGCCTATTTCAACCCATTACAGGAGGGAACATTACTGAAGTCTTGACATTGAGACCAAAGAACTGAATACATTCTATATCAAATTGGCTAAATGCTAGTCTTTCCACAGTTTGTCACTCTATTTGTGCAAAAAGGTAGCCAACCATGTAGTAATAGAGGCCAATTTTGCAAGTATAAGTGTCAGAACACTGACATTTCTTTTTCACAGAGCTGATGCTAGGAAACCAATCTAGATTGATTATTTGATTACTAAGTGTACTCAGGAGACAGAAAAGGTTAAATTTAGACACTAATATTAAAAAAAAATTTCTCCTTCACTAATTGAAAATAAGAACATCTAGTTCTCATTCAGACATTAACCCAATGCAGGGCACTTTGAGCAATTAGCTGTTGAAAGCATTTAGAATCCAGGAATAAAATTGGCTGAGCATCATCAAGAAAAGACAATACTTTTGCAGTTCCACTAGTGGCAGCAGGTTCTGCATGTAAACAGGCTGATGCCTCATAGGAACATTCTTATGTGGAAAGCTGTCCTGTATTTGGTTGCAGGCAGCTCCCAGCAGTCACCAACTTGCAGCTGCCATTCATGTGGCATGCCTGCTGCTCCTCAGGAGGTTCCAGCAAGGTTTTTTTCCACAGAGTTGCCAACTACGGCAGTCAGACAGCTTTCTGACACTCCTGCATAACCTAGGGCTCTCCAGCCTACTGCCATACTGAAGAATGAATCCTGCAGCTGAACAAATGAGGAAGAGCCAGTTTTGTTCCAGCTCCTCTTGCCTTCCTCTAAAACCCCAGATGGACACTGCAATCTTTCTGCAACAGCTGTGAAAGGAAATTCAAGCCTTCATGTCAAGGCCATAAAATCTGTAGTCTGCCAATGGCCTGGCCTCTCCTCTTCTTCCTGGCTCTTTACTGACCCATCCATCATTAAGAGTTTCTATCTCAATGAGAGATTCCCTAACAGTATACAGAGTCTTAACTCATGTATCTACGTCTCTCACTACGTATAATATACCTGCACCACCCTGTAACTTTCACTACTATTAGCAAGAAAAATTGTAGTGCAAGGCTATAAATGGGATTAGGATTGCCAAATAAAACGGCTGTTAGCATTTGCTCTAGAAAATCTATCTATTTTTCTGAGACTAAAACTATAAGTAGTAAAGAAGCCAGAACAAATAAGCTTGGGGAAAAAAAGGGCAGTAAGTAAGGTTATACAGGTTGTGCTTGCTATTTAACCTTTAAGGTTTTTCCATTAAACCTTGATAGTGACATTTGTTGATAGTGATGGGGAGAGATATTCCTTATAAGAGGAGTAACTCAATGACAGACAACGTAATTAGTATGCACAAAGTACCAAAAGAATTGCTCTTTAAGAATGCGACTACTAGATTGATTTCTAAGATTAAGATTCTGGTCAATGAGTTAGAATTTAGAAGTACTTTTCCTTTTGGCCTAAACCAAACTATTTAAGTTATGGCATTAATACACGAAGTGCAATCAACACATAAAACTTCAAGAAAGATTCTCTGTTGCTCATCAGACACACTTTAGAATCACCTCTAATTTTAGGATGAACAAGAATATTTCCCCAGACTACTTCACTGAGAGCTAAACCTTCACTAAGAGCTAAAAGGAAAGAATGGTGCTTTCCTAAATGGAAAAGCTTCACAGATGTGAGCGTTAAAACTGTATTAACCTTATACTGCTTAGAAATCTGAATTAGGTGAAGATGAGACAAAAGCGTAGGAAAAAAAACCCTTAAATAATTCAATCAGAAGTCACTGGACAGATAAGCCTCAGATTCTGCAGCAGCAAAGAATAAATAAAGAATAATCAGTTTTCAATCCCGAAATATCCTTTCTTATCTGGGCATTACTCAGACAGACCAACATAGAATTGTGTGGTTAAGATTCAAGCTCTACTAATTTAACTAGACCAAAACACTATAACAAAATAATGGAGTAGGACCGTGATAAAAGCAGTACCTAGCAATAATGTGTTGAGAACTCCACTTCAGCTCAGGAAGTACATGAACTTCTGGAGTCATTAGCCATCATGGAGATCTATCTTCATTCTTTACAAGCAGCACCGTGCTCACAAAATCAGTGGTGGCTTGAGACAGCTGCATTAGAAAAAGCACAGGCAGTAGAAGTTGTTCACTTTCCAAAAGAGTAAAGTTTATTAACATAGATATTAACCCCCTCCTAAAACCAGAAAAAGCTTATAAATTGTTCATTCAGTTTTTCATTAAGGAGGTAATGCAAATTATGACTGCTACTATTTAGAATGGCATGTGCTTGCTGCCTGAAGACGACATGCTCAAGGAATGTGACTTACTTCAATGGCATATGAAAACCTGTGTTTTGTTAATTTTCCTTTTGCAGGAACTGACTCCCTTTCCAGGGGGCTTATTGTAAGGACCAACAAAAAATAACTTGGTTCTATCACCAGCATACTATTGAAGTGTGGGAAGACTCTTACAAAGCCTCAACTCAAGAAAATAAAAAATAGCACTTATTACTTTTTTCTTTTTTTTTTCCTAGCAGTTAAAACTCTAACATGGAATAATGACTTGCTGCATACATTCAGAAAGAGAACTCATATATATATATTGTTGACAGAAGACAAGAACGTGAAATAATTAATTGTTTACATCAGTCATTACCACTAGTTTTAATACACTGTTTAATAAATCTAACAGCAGTTAGCAAAGGGTCCTCTTACCCTGCTTATTCTATATCAGTTACACCTTAATATCAGAAGTTATAGAGAATTCCTCTCACCTGAGTGTTTTTTTAAGCCATTGTCTTCTGAATTTAATTGTTACCTACAGTATGTTCCTGCTTTTTCTGAGGAGCCTCAGGTCCAGTGGTACTGACGTATCACAGCCTTCCTCATTACCATCAGGTTAAGAACAGTGCAACGTGATAATTAATTCTCAAATTCTTTAATATTATCATGACAAGCAAGTGTCACCCTCGGTAATTTTATCAGCAGGTTCTTTCAACTGTATGTCTGCTGATACGGCCTTAGGGAAGACAGAAGTCTTTCCCACTACTTCAAAACTTAGTTCATGGGATTTTCAATACTTTATCTCTGCTCCACTTGTTTCATGAAGGTGGCACAAGTTTTTTTATTCTATTAGAGAGAGTTTTAGAGACCAGGAATTTCTTCTGGGCTTTCTAGACAAATCAGAACTGCAGTAACTAGAGAAGAGGATTCTTTTCACCCTATTTATTTTCACAAATGATTTTGACAAAATTCATGTCCTTGCTGTTGCTATGCTTCCCTCAAGAGAGGCCTTGGAAGTTTGTTCTTTTAACATCTGCGTGTGCAGAAATGTAAGTAGTTCAGTACATTTCTTCATGGACCATTGCTCTCCAAGAGCAGAGACAGCGAAACACAAAAGTAACTTTCACAACACCACTACAGAAGAAAAAAAAATAATTCATTCTTCTCATCTGATCTTTGATTTTATTTTTTCCTAGAAATTCTAAAATGCCAGCAAGCTCACATAGAAATACATTAAGCTAAATACAACATGACCTTATATGTGTTCAGACTCAGACCTCCAGAGATACATTCAGAGACCTTTCCAACAAGCTCTGTCCTACTTCAAATAATATTTACTAAATCGAGTTACTTATTAGTATTAAATGGCTCATTTCACACTTCCAACATAAATTGCCCCCAAGTAGCATGGTCAGATCCAGAAGCAAAAAAGCAGTGAGTAAACATTGAATTCTTTATAGATTTTCACCTGTAAGGGATGAAAGAGACAGCAAAGCAGCAAAACCTCCCACCAGTGCTCATGTCAGGCAACGGCTCTGTCTAAGCATTATCATAGCTTCCCTCACTGCCTTGCTGTGACTGTTCTTCCAAGTAGAAGTTGAGCCCCCTCCAGCCTTCATTATTTAAAAAAAAAAAAAAAAAAAGGATGTGGCAGTATTTGCCTGTTTCTTTCTCCTTCAAAGGGTTTTGGAGACATCTTTGAGAATCCTCCACAAAACTTCATTTCAGTTAGGTTTATACCAGACCACACTGCAGCTCTGACAGCAGAGCACTGCCCTCGGCACACCGCTTCCTTCCCCGTGCCACCTCAGGACCTTCAGCCTCTGCACAGATTTGCCACCTAAACTGCTGACTTTAACCTGGCTTCCTTCACAAAGGATGACATGGCAACCTCCTCTTTTACAAGTGGCTTTGATCTAATTTCTGTTGGACGTATGTTCATATCACAGCTGACACTCTGCTGCAATCTCAACAGAGAAACAAAAGGCTTTATAAAGCCACAGAGGGAAATCCGCTCTGATTAATGGCAGTGCAGAGAAACAGAGAAAACTAGCGCTGCTGCTGCTTGGATGTAGACGGCATTTAGGCACTACAACTACGTCCGAGGCAATCAGTGAATTTAATAGTTTTATTCAGCAAACAAACATTTTAACCCTGAGATTCTAAGTCAAGTTAAGAAAATGGATCCTTTTTTTGCTGCCCAGATGTACAGCTCTAACAGATTAAACTAATCTCTCCTAATTAGATTTTTTACATCACAATTGGATGATGGTTGGATATATTTGTTTTCCATGTTCAACTACATCAGCTGTGCCTGTGACCCATTTTTGCTTTGTAAAGAGTGGAATCTTTGAAAGTAAATAGAGAAAGCTTATGTGGAGCCTATCAGTTCACATGGGAGGGGAAAATACAGCTCAGTTTATGGAGTGAACTGCAAAATCTCTCCAGTAGCTCTACCCACAGTTGTCGCTATCACTTAGGGACTTCCTAATGATTTGTAGTTTATTGCCAACAGCAGCAAAAAATGAGGCATTCCATTTATGTATCAAAACACAATGAAACCAATGAGTAGAAATAGAGATTTGATGATAGTTCTTGCATTATGCCTACAATAGATATGTGATAACATAAAAGTTCCTTGTGATGTACTTCATGAACACCTACATGCAATACATAGGGGGGTCATACAGTATGTGTGTTCTGTTATCCCCTCACCTACATATGCCATAGTTTTAACAGCTGTTTTAGATACCAGCATTTTATTTGTTTTCTGATTTCCAGGCTTATTCTTATTCTGACTACAAAGTTAAATCTGGTTAAATGCTGTTGGTCTGGCAAATTATAAAAACATCCCTACTTAACTCTCCAGCAACACAAGCAAAGATTTCTCTAAAATTAATAGAATTTAAAAATTACCTGAAAAGATAGCTTTGAAAATATGCACACTTGTGTGTACTGGGTGTGCTCATGGGACAATACTTCTAATTTTCAGGAATAATGCTTTCCAACATCCAGACAATTTCTTAACTGGTGAGATGTTCTTTCTTACACCTGTAGAAGAGCACGTCCCTAGACACAGCCTCACTAGAAAGCTAACACAATTAATGATAACACAATTTCGCCCAGCCAGACTGTAGGAGTGTGCGTTTGTATCTTATATAGATAAACAGATACACCTATGTGTTTGTGTAGAGAAAATTACACATACACATATGGGGTTTTCTGAGTTAATGTAAGTTTTGCACCCAGCTATCTTAAACAGCTGGGAAAACCCAAGCTGAAGGCTTTTAACGCTTCTCCTAATGTGTTCCAGAGGCCTCCTTCCATGAAACAGATATGGAGGGACCTCAAAGACAAGAATGGTAAGTTCTGGCAAGCTGAGGTCAAATGCTATTTCTTGGATATGGCTGCTAGTAAAAAAATAAAAGGAGACTGAAAGTGAGGAAACTAGTTGCACTACTTGAATAGATGGCAAAGAACAAGCTGCAAAGAAATGAGTGCACAGAAACTGGTAGAAGCTGTATTATTCACAAATGTTGCTGATATAATGGTTCAAGGGGAGTGCTGATAAATCAGAGAGAATAAGACAAGGTCCAGTGAAATTCTGTTTGAAAGGTGTACTTACAGAATCAAAGAAAATCAGAATCAGACTCCTCCACGCATCAAACACAGGGAAATGGGGCATCTTAAACAGATCCTGTGCAAACCTAGCAGTGTGCTTATCACCCCAATCTGTGGTTAAATAAGTACAGAACACACGAAGTGCAAACTCAGATGGCTTGACTACTTCTGGCATGATCCAGTTTACTTCACACAGACACTCTCTTCTGTCATCCAGCAGTGGAAGGGCTGAGGAGTGAGGATTTTCCTAGTGTCCACCTTCCTCAAACATTTTACATTTTGGAAGATTTAGGATAGCTTTTTCTTCTACCTGTGAGTTAAAACACTTTTCAAGGATCCCACACATCTCTGAATTAGAAACAGAACTCCCCTCCCTCTACAAAGATAAATGGGCATGCAGATAGAACATTTCATTCAGTAAGGCTTGTCTCCAAAGCATCCTCCTGTGAAACTTGTTTCCATGTTGAGATGTTTATATAAAATAGCATTGTTTGTAAATATCAGATATCCCCCCCCTCCAAAGTTTGCTAGGGGAAAGTTGAAACTGCTTGTCCCATTCTCCCAACATATTATGTCCGTATGTACATTGACATTGTGTGTACTGGGCCATTGGGATGGCCCAGTAAGAGCAGATTCATAGTCAGCAAGCGCTGAGGACACAGCACCCACACATTACCTGTCTGGGGGTTACTTCGGATGAGCTCCAGTCTGGCCCCACGGACTGAACGTGCATTAGCAGCTGCAGCACATCAGGTACACTGCTGAAGCACATGTTCCAGTTTAGTCTCATCCAAAGATAACTAAGTTTGTGTGCTCTGGGACCACTCTGTACTGTGAAACACAGTGGTACGTAGAGGAGTCACTTAAGTATAAACACGCTCTGAACTAAGTTACCAATGTTAGCAGATGCAAACTGCCTTTGCAGAGCATTTCAAGTCAGCTTTCAGATGAACTCAATTAAGGCCTCTGCTACACTACAGAAGCTAAAGAATTAATGGATTTGCAAGCAAAACAAGGACTTCTTGAATAGAAGCAATAAAAAGCTGGAAAACTTACCACAAAAGCTTACCTCATGTGTGAGTACTGCTGTGCTATGGGAAAGAGAAAGGTTTCTGAAGGAATGTTCAGCTTGGCTGCAAAGGAACACATATCTTAGATGCAGTTAGCGCTTGCAGAATAACACTGCTCAGTTGTAAGGAGATTGTTTTAATCCCCTGCTTGACACAGAACAGCTCCATCTGCAAGTTTAAGGGCTCCTGAATAAAAATCCTTCCAAATATCCAACATGACCAGCACAAGCACAATAAAGTCTGTACTAGAAGGCTGATTTTTGAAGGTATTTCGTCAGATCTGAACAAACCCTGTATTTGAAAAGATGGTCTCAGAAAGGTAGTTCTGGTAGCATTAGGGGCCCTGCTAAACAAACAGCTGTCATGACTAATTAGGTCAGGGACTTAAGGCAGTCGGTACTCTGCCAAAGCTTTAAGAGGGATGAGGCAGTGCCTTAGGACTTCACAAAACACAGTTACCAAGCAAACGTGACAGAAAGGTTTCCTCCCCAGAGGGCAAGCTGCAGGGCACTGGCACTTGGTGTGACCCACAGCCCTGTCACCTGGGGCAGGTGGGTGGGATTACTGCCATTCCGTTGGGCTGAAGCAATTTCAAACACAAGACCTGAGGAAATCTGCATCAGAACCTAAAGAAACAATAGGGGCCATTAGTAACATTTCCAGTCAAAAAGAAAGTCAAAGTCTTTTTCCTCAGGCCTAAGGCCGGGCTGCCGCAGCGGTCACGTCCCTGCCACTCCCCGGGGCCTGCTGAGGTGCTTCCTCACAGGGAAGGGAAGGCCTCACCGTACTGCTCTGAACAAAACACAGCCTCGGCATCAAAGAGCAAACATTTACAAGAATTTACAAATTAAAAAGTCACACGGTGGCCCTTAAGCCACTGCCTCCCAGGTCCCCGCAGGCTGCCCCGCCCTCTAATCTGTCGGGACAGTTGTGGAAGAACCCTCCAGCCCCCTCACCGCCGCCCCTCCTGGGGTGTCACCACACAGGGTAGTAGCTGGGTCACAACTCGTTTTAAATAAACTCCAAAGGTTTTCATTTCAAAAGAAGTGCACTCGGTCCTTCAACTTGTATTGCACAAAGAGTCAAAGACGTTATAGAGCTGGGACATGCATAACTAATCTTTTCGAAGTGATGATTTTTTCATGAAATAACGTGGTTTTAGAAGACACCTACTCATCCATACACGGAGGCATGCAGGTTATCAGAAACATCAAACAGACCTGAAGCACATTTAAAACAGCAGAAACCTCTCACACTAGCAAAACATGGAAGCAGATGGTACATAAAAAGCGATATGGTAACAACCAGTAGTAACTGGCATTACTTGGTTAAGAAACGCTCGTCAGATCTCACAGATTAGGAGTATAGGCTACCACAATTCTCC
The DNA here is from genome assembly GCA_008658365.1 of Alca torda. NCBI lineage: Eukaryota > Metazoa > Chordata > Aves > Charadriiformes > Alcidae > Alca > Alca torda. The sequence goes on along the minus strand of CM018087.1, from coordinate 15,850,683 downwards.
ATCTCAGCAGCCTGCACTGGGGACCCTCCATCCAACTAGACAGTTTATATTACAATTTCTTAAGCCATTAGCATATTCAGTGCTAGACCTATACTAAAACATTTAAAAATATAGTGAGACAATAGATTTAATGGTAGTTCACAAACTAATTTGCCATCTTGTGGCCCTAATCTATACTGACCAGCACCATCCTTTCACAGCTGTGCTACAAGGTTCTGCTACAATGCCTGTAATGTTTCACTAATGCTATTTCTGCTCATTAACCAGTTGCGTGGGGTTCTGCCCTCCCTGCCTCCATTCTCAAAGTGGAACAAACTCCCATCTTTGTCAAGAAGCCTTTATCCCTCCTTTTATTTTATTATGCAAGTCACAACACCAGTCTGGGCAGATAACAGCATCTGCCATCTTCAGCTCTTCTGCAGTATGAGGCAGCTCCCCAAAGAAATGGCTCCTGGCACGGCCAGAACCACACAGGAGTAGCATGGCCTTTGCCAAGAGTGCAATCCACGCTCCTGTGGAAGTGTGACAAGAAATCATAAGTTCAGCATTGTGAGTTTGTTCTGGAAACTAAAGTCAGATTACGTCCACTGAATGCAGTATGGGATTTTATTTGGGATAGTTTGGGAAGAAGGGCAAAGGGAATAGAGTAGGAAAGCCCAGTATATTTTATGCTGCAAAACCAGAAAAGTGATTCTTTGCTTTTCGTGTCCTCTGAGAGTCCTGTTGGTTCTTACATCAGTAGAAAGTACCATACTAAAATAGCTGCACTCTATAGTATGTGAGAAAGGGTCAAGCTAATTGTAATCTCATTAAGCTAAGCGTGCCACCCCCCTGCCCTCGGAGGACAGATGCAGCAGAGTACTATACTATTGCAAAGGCCAAATGTTTGTATTTTAATAAGTTAGAAGAAATCCAGATATAGAAGCCATAGAGTCACTGAAATGTTAACAAGTTAATATATTTTAAAGCAAATATAACAGTGTACACATAAAAACCATTTAATACAATGTGAAAACCATTAGATGCACCTACTAATGCAGTTTTTTGGTTATTTTCAGGTCTTTCACTGAAACTTGGAAACAATGCTCTTCATTTCAGTTACACCAGGTTAAATGGTGAAACTGATCTATAGCAAGCAAATCACTGCCTTCTCATTCACCTGGGAAAGACAGCACCACTGCAACTGACAGTCTCTCCAGAAGGGCATCCAAACCAAACAGGCCGTGCACATTTGCCTCACTTGTTAAGCTATACAAGAAACCAGATGTGGATTGATTGCTGCTACTGAATAGTAAAGCTCAGTAAGTGCATCCTTGCTGTACAAAAAAAACCCCTTAAAGTGACAACATAGAAAACTGGCAACAGATAACCGTGTCTGCCTAAAATATACACATATGATACATAATTATGGACCATGCTGGACAGTATGTAAGTCTGTTCAGGAGCAAAGCTTTAATTGCACAGATTAGAAAACTGAACAAATGCTTTTACAGAGCAAAGCACAAGCTTTGGTTTACGCTTAGACAGTGAACATTAAACCTCCCATTTTTATTATAACACCTATTATGAAAAATGGCTCCTTTCACACTGCTACATACAATGGTTGTTTCTCTATGAATAAGCACTCCATTCCATTCAATGAAATGAAGCTCAGTGTCTTATTCAATGGACCCATTAGCTGTATCTAGACTGGGAATGCATTAAATCTTTATGAAAAGCTACTGAATTACAAAAAGTTTGATTTACTTCCTTCACAATTCCCCAGCCCTCCCCCATTTTTAAAATGCTGCATATATAAAAATAACTCCAATATGGCACAAAAGTGGGTTTCTCAAGGGAAGGCAAAGGATAAAGGGGAAAAGGGAAGCCTCCACTGGCAACATCAACAAATTGCATACAGTCCAAGAGGAATTTGCGCCCTATACAAAATGAGCTTCCCTGTGTTCCAGTTCTTGGATCCTTTTTGGTCTCAGTCTCTGGTAAGTAGGCTTCAGATCTGTAGGGTGAATATCCTCTGAGCTAGTTTTTTGTTCATTTGTGTTTTGTTCAGGATCACCTGATGGAAGTGCAGAGCTCCTAGCCAGTTTCACAGTATTATCCTGGTGAAGCACAGAGCTAGCACTGGCTGGTGCAGAAGCTTTAGCAAAAGAACCGTCTTCATTTTGTTTTGATTTGTTAGAGGGTGGTTTATAAAATGTCCCTGGGGGTGGCTGCAATGTTCTTGGTGCCCTAAAGGCAGCAAGAGGATTGGCATCAGGACCATTCCCTTCTGTTGCTGTCCTTCCTGACCTGACAGAAACAGAATATGGCTTACTAGGAAGAATGGCATTAACTGAATTGTTACCAGTGCTGCATGATGAAGATAAGGCACCTGCAGTTCCACTCTCAAGTGCTCGGTTCTCCTGTGGCACATTAGTCACGATCATTGCTGTCCTTGCTGTGATATCATACTGTTTATATTGCTTGTCCCAAGTTTTTCGCAGCATCTGGGTGTCATAACAAGGAAGTCTGCAGCAGGTATTAACAGCAGGGAGTGCCTTCACCTCTGAAACTTCTTCAATAGTAGGGCTCCTGCCAAGCTTCTCTGGACTTACTGCTCCTGCATTTCTTGAATTTCTTTCATTCAAAACACATGGAGGAAGTATTCGGTCTACAGGTAAGCTCACGGGGCGAGTAGCTGGTTTTGTCCTTGGAACCCGCAATGGAACTTTGGTAATCTGACGGTTAGGTTTTGCAGGAAACAAGTTAATTCTACATCTGTCTTCACCTAGACAAACAAATGAATCATTGTCTCTCTCTGAAGTTGGACTCACAGCATCACCTAGAAACACACAAATAGATATGACTGGATCTTTGCGCCAAATATTAAGAGAAGTCAGCAAGACCTTTGCCAACAGAATATGAACTTTATTAATGACCCTGTGACAGTTGTCATTTTAATGGGATAACAGTTTTTAGGTATATCTTGTATACATACTAGGATTATCCTACTCTAACCAAATGTTAGCATTTCAATAGAAGTAAAACACATATTGTACAGATCTAACCAAGGAAGACACTAAGGAGAAAACAGGTAAAGAGACACTGCACTTTTTTTTTTGTCTGAAGCTCTCCCATCCCTGAATATTTTAAGTTTTAATAGGTTTCAGAATGTTCCACTGTTAATGTACAGGACATGGCTGAACTGGTAACACCAGCTGAAAATCAGTATAGTTAAAAGGGGTCATGTATAATTCCTCCTAAATAAAGTAGAAGAAATCATACCTACATTAAAACAAACCACTGTAGTAGCACAGGCAAACAGGGAAAAAAAAACCTTACAGAAGATTTATAATTAGGTTAGCAAACCTGGCTCTTTCGGAGCAGATGTATTAATATCCAAAATGCTGGCAGCTGATGATTCTGTCAGAGAATTACTCTTTCCACAGCTTTCTGGTTTAGTTCCAGTGAGGGGTAATGATACACATTCTGGGGAAAAACAATGGTCAAAAGATGTTAATTGTTGGATATTGGTTTGCAGCATCACAGTGGATTTCAGAAATCCACAGTCACAGCATAATTATCTTTTTTCTTTGGTTTTGGAGAAACCAAAACACTGTTGTATTCCCTTACCAAATACTTTAAGCTGTTTCCATAAACAGAGGTTGCTGAAAGCCTTTAGAAAGATTTAATTTTCTGTTCCTCTTACAAAGCTAAATAGTATATCAAGCACCGATAAGCAGGTTTTAATCACTTGCTTCTGTCTAAATTGAAGAGCTGCATGCACTGTAACCTAATGCATCCACGACTGCTTATTCACCCACCCCAAGACTTGATAAAAGCCCACTAACCAGTTGCAGATGTATCTACTCGTTCTTTTGTATTCTTGCTATTGTTTGATTCCAAAAACAATGCAGCTGTTTCTGAAACTCTGCTTTCACTTGGAGCTATTGGAATACCCTGTTAACGAAAGTCAGAGCAAAAGTAAATAAGAAGTCAAGAGCTCCTTAACAGAAAAATAAAAAACACCACAGAAATATAATAGAAACATGCTCTGTTACGTTGCAGCATTTGACACAGAAGTTAAGATGGCACAGGTAACATTGCGGCAGAACAAGAAAAGTCACTCACTTCCTTTACAGCAACAAATGACTTCCTCTGCTGCTGTGGCTCCCTCTCTTCTGCTGATAAAGCAACTCTGACAGTTTCTTCAGACTGAGATGTGCTCAGAAGTGGTTTCAATGAAACATCAAATATCTTTTCATAGTATGTTATGAGCAGCTCCACCACTCGGGCCTGATAAGGGTAATCCACAAGCGATGACAAAGAAACTGTAGCATCTGTTTGACGTGGCCTGATCAGAGTTGGACCAAATATAATGCCCAGGTTGCTGGCTGACATTTTATTTTCATCTGACTGTTCTGTGACCCTGCATAAAGAGGGGAAAAAAAACCCAAATCACAAGAGTTAAGAGGGTTTTACTACAGAAGTATTTTAGATATTGCAATACTGTCTTATGTCTAAAGCAGTTAAGAGACAATAAAAAACTGAAGGTGAGTTTGGTAGGCAGACAGAATCTTCAGTGCAGAACCGCATTTACCAGTGGCTTGGACTAAGCACCTTCCACACAGGGTGTTTTTATGTCCTGTTTGGTTAACGTTATTTGTGGCTATGTGGTATTTCTGGGGTTAAGGAAAAGAATGTGTCTCATTCTAAATAACAGTATAGCTGTGGCACAATATTACCCATTTTTATTGGGAGTTATAATGTCAATAACGCATATTGTTTTAGTTGTTGATAAGTAATGCTTATTTTAAGTCAAGGACTTTTTCAGCTTCCCATAGACAGGACAAGCTGCCCAAAGGAATATTCCACACCACAGACATCATGCTCAGTATATAAATGGGGGCTGGACAGGGGGCAGGAATATGTGATTGCTGCTTGGGCCACGCTGGGTAATTGATCACTGGGTGGTGAGCAACTGTATTGCATCACTCCTTATGTATATTTTAATACTATTATTTTCTCTTCTGTTACTGTTCTAGTAAACCGCCTTTATCTCAACCCATGAGGGTTTTTTGTTTTGTTGGGTTTTTTTTTTTCTTTTCTTTCCTCTCTTCCTCCCTCTTCTCCCTATCCTACTGGAGGCGGAGGGAGGGTGAGTGAATGATTGCGTGGTGCTAGTTACCGGCTAGAGTTAAATCATGACATTCCTTACAGTTGTCAAAAGGGTACAAGAGTCTCCTCATACACAGCGTGTAGCAGTTTAAATGCAAACTGATATTGAAAAATAAAGTCTTTTCTCACCTGTGAAGGTGTCCAATAAGGTACTGGAGAGTGTTATAGTTTGGTACAGGCAGTTGTTTCAGAAGATCTTTAATTTTAATGATGATCCTGTTCAGTTCAATACAGATTGACTGTCTTTTCTTTGATTTGGGGCTAGCTTGTTTAGCATCCAATTCCTCATTAGCACTCTGACTTTCTTTTGCAAGTCCAATGAACTCATTGTAAAGCCGAAACAAAATCAAGGGTTCTGGAAGCTGAAGAAATAAGAACATTTCAGAAACATACTCAGGCCTCAATTTTAACTTCGTTTCCTTCTTGTTATTCTTCAACTTTGCCTGGTCTAGCCTCTTTTTCTTAGATGATGACATTGCTTAATCCTTGTTCATTAGCTCAAACCACAATTTGTCAAATCCAATCCCATGTAACAAAACCACTTGCCCCTACACCTTTCCCTGGAAATCTTTTGCTAACCCTTTCCTGTGATAGCTTCAAGACTGAGTATTTATCAATACAAGTACAGATTTCAAGAAAGTGATTGCTCTGAGGGAGGGTGTTACACTGCACATACACAAATACCATGACAGTAGACCAGTTTTTGGGTTTTTTTCTTTTTTTTTTTCCTCCAGTCTTTGACAGTATATTACATGTGGTATCAAGTTTGGTCCATATTCCATTTTTTAAAATTGGGATTTTAGGCCAATTTTAGGTAATATTTGTTTTTAATTGTCATCTAAGTATTCTCTCAGTATGAAAATGAATGTTAATAATAAAAAAAATAAATACAAAAGACAAACCCCTCCAACCTGACCTGACTATTTGCATTGCCCCAGCTTAGATAAAATCAAAAAGTAGAAAGACTAGATAAACCTCAAAATAATTAGTTAATAATTAGTCTCAAAGAGGGTTTAACTCAGGATTCTGTCTAAAAATGTCTTAACTGCATGTTTCTAGCACTGTTCCTGCATTTAAAATGAGCAGGTTTACCTAAAAACCACACCAACAGATCAGCTATAAAGGAAGTAATAAGACCAGAAGAAAACATGTTATTTTACTTTTATTTTTAATTATGATCCCTATTCAGAATACAGCATAGTGCCTCAAACTGGTACCCTAGTTTGATGTATTTAATATGCTACCTTTTTACTTGACTACATAGGCAGAGTACATCTTAATAGTTTTTAAAAAGCACTTAATGGTAATGATCATAGGACTGAAATGCTCATCTCTGACAACCAGTGTAAGGAAGAGGACAGGACCATGCAGCTAAAGATTATCCCTTTCAGGGCTAACAAGTTTTTAGAGTGACTCAGTAATTTCACTGAGCAATATCCCAGCCTCATTTTTGAGATAAATACTGAAACTGTTTTGGAAAACTCAATCGTGAAGCTCAAAAGCTCCATGTTGAATGAAAAAGATAGATAATCCTTCCATAATGAGCACATCATATTCATTATTTCATTAAATTTATGTTAGCATGTATTAACAGCAATACATTAGCAACTGTCTGCATGAGGACGCAAGAATATGGGAATGTTTTAAATTTCACATAAGACAGGCAAATTCAGTAACTGGAAAGGTTTTAGAAATTAAAGCTTTGCTACAAGTGGATAAACAAAAGCTTGTTCTGCGTATAGTACTAATGTTTAAAGAGACATTATGCCCATGTGGAATACAGATTGTAGTACCAGCAGTCAGTAATCTCACAGCTTTCCCTGCCCCTGTCACAGGCCCCATGTGAAAACTAAAAAACCTTACTGCAAATATACAAGGCATTTACTTAATCTTCAGCTGCACCACTGCTGAAAAGGATTTTTTTTCCCCTAGAATATAGTATCCTTCTATGGCTGTCCATCTGATCTCTCAAGTACATACCTGGCGGAGATACAGCTTGAGAACATTGCTGATATCATGTGCATAGAGTTCTGAGAGCTCAACCAAATCTTTTCCATTTTCAAAAGCTTGACAAAGCTTTTCAACTCTTGATTTGGCTCCATTCACACGATAGATGCCCTGAAATTAAGAGACCGGCATAACTCAACTCTAATTTGAAAGGCAAGTGTAAAACACAGATGATACCAATAGTACAGCATTAACATCTTAAGAGATTATTTTTAAGATTGTTCATACTTAAATTTTATAAACAAACTTGAGCGTACCTTGACATTCAGCGCTCTGCTTTCAATTTCTGACGTGCACTTTTTGATGATGAAAGGAATGCCATCAGGAACATTTTTAGCAGCTTGGGCAAATTCCACTCCAAACAAGTGAAGCCTTCCATGAAGTTTTTTGTGCCCACATTGAATAGCTAAAGTCTCTAAACATTTTTTATGGCATGCAAGTGAACACTACAGGGGAGGGGAAAAAAGCACATGGTTTGATACAATATGACACCATAAGAAATATCTCTGCTGGTTGTCACCCCATATGTGTGCAAAACAATGATTTATTCGTCTGTTGTGCTTTTGCATTGAGTTCATGATGTTTCTATGAGCCACAAAGCCTGTACTTTTTACGCAGAAAAATAATGCAAGTTTCCAGAACTCCCGACTTCACTTAAATCCCAAGCAGCAACTTAAACTACTTTTCAACTTACCTCCTCACATTCAGCTCCATGAAATACCACTAAGCTGTCACATTCTCTGCATTTAGATGGAGCTCTCAACTTCCGTAGTTTGTGTGTTTGTGCTGCTTTGGACATATTAGCGTTTCTAAAAGGTCCTGGAGAATTTGCAGTTTCAGATGTCAGATCGTTTAAACCTGGAGAGAATTTCTCTGTTACAGTCATTCTAATATCTAGTATTGGGATAGGGTATTTATTCTGATTTTTAGAACTGTGCTGCAGACCACAGAATTCTAAGTAAATTGCAACTAAAGGAATAAAAAACATTTCAATCACAAGGAAGCAAAACAATGTTACAGTTTACATAACAGACACATTAACTATCAAATAATCTTACTTAAAAGTGGAATCAAACAATCAGTTTTGCATTTTTAAGTATTTCAGTTTTCTCCTGTATTAATGGCATGTGAAAATACTGGGATATTTAATTCCAACTGTTTGGGCAACTTTTCATGAAAGTCTCATTCTGTGTATTTCAAAAGCCCGTACTAGAGGATGAAAGATGACATTATGGTTTGGCCTGTAGTGTTTCTGAAATACTTAAAAAAGGCATACTTTGCAGCAGGAATGAATTAACACACTTGCAGCAGAACCCATATAAAATGAAAAAAGAATCACCGGTTCCCAGTCTCCTATGATAACGTAAAAATATTTTCTAGAGGATTCTAAAAACAGAATGGCAACTAGTGCTTTTTGTGACCATTTTTTTCCAAGCAATTTACTTAGAATGCTATCAACAACTCTGTGAAGCAAAATCCTTTGTTTTACAGATAAACTTAAAATTAACACATACAGTTAATTGCCTAGAAAGCTTCTTAAAAGCTCAAGTATTGATTAAACAAACCACTCCAAGTGAAAGTCTGCATTCATTAACATGTTGCCATGCTTAAATCTGGATCTATATTAGCATTGTTAACCAAAGGCTCATTCCTAGAAGTCAAAGTATACATTTAGGAAATAAGGACTAACTGAAGAATTTCCTAAAGGCTTTCCTGAGCAAGTGCCACAAATATTTCAGAACTAGTTTGTAAGTACTGCAGTCATCCCACAGAACTATTTCTGATAATCCAGTTATTCAGGTTTCAGTACCTGTGGCAACATTGTCTTTATACAGTAAAAATTCATTTGAAAATTAGAAATGGTCTGGTCAAATCTGGGACACATGTTACCAAACTTGCTTTATCTAAGTTGAAAAGGATAAAATATCAATTATTACCCTAAACATTTGGATTCACTCTTTACCAATTTGCCAATGACCAACCCTCCGTATCTGTACATTTCACTTCAAAGTTCAGAAGTGATCTTAAGTACCTTAGTGCCATGCTGCTAATTTTAAATGCAAATGTCTGGAGGGAATGGTTAGTGGATCATTTATGTTTACCTCAGGACAGTGAAGACACTAGAAATGTTCAAAGGCTGCCCATACAGTGAATCTAAATGTATGAAGACAATTCTGCACCGTTCCATTAAAATGACCTGAACTTTATTCTTCAGCTCTTGACCTCAAGTGGATACACACTGTATTGAAATACAACGCTGCTGGTAATCACAGCTTTGTTAGTGTACTTCGTAAGCACGTTAAAAAGAAAAGCCACGCTCTACAGCAGGGGACTTCAGGTATGGAAACAACATTACCACAGTCTGAAGGAGATGGTGGCTCTCTTTCATCAAGATCATCTGCAGATGACATAGTACCAGTGGAAGGTGTTCGGGGAAGTCGTCTTTTAAAATCCCCTAGCAGATGAGAAAAATTTTCAGGAAGCTGTAAGTATCAGTTCCACCCAACTGCTCATTTTCATTATAGGCTCTGTCCAACACTTGCTAAACTAACATCATCATCTTCATTAATGTAAAACAGTCCAAAGAAAAGACCTCAAAGGAGTATAGCAGTGAGTGCAGCTGTACCTGGGCTAGCAGATGGAGAATCCATGGACCGTGACTCGCTGCTTCCCCCGGCACTTTCAGAATCACTGCACATTCCTCCACTCTGGTTGCCAACTGACCATGACCTGAACGGTGGTGGCCCTCGCATTGCTTTGGAAAAGAAAATCCGCAAATTCCAAATGTCAAGGACAAAATTACATTATTTTCTTTTTATTTAAAAGACTGACTATGATTGTATTCAAAATAGGAAAATATTGCAAAAGTTACACGAACATGCAATATAGTGAAAAAAACATAGCATATATTCCTGTAAAAGCTTCGGGATGTAAGGACATGAATTTCAGAAACTCGACGCTTGTGCTTTTGCAAAAGACTGGAAATCAATGTAGTATTTACAAAACCAATGTATTTTAAATTGCTAAAGTTAATTGAAATAGTTTAGTACACTGTGCTTGACAGTACTTGCTGTTTGAATTGCATCTCACCTTTCTTGTCAAAGAATCTAGGTATACATACAGCCAGTTTTCCATTAGTCCTTCTGCTCAAGTATATAGCTGTTCTTATAGGCTTTGAACTTCAAAACACATTTTTTTAACCCCTTCAAGGCTATATTTCTGACAGTGAGACATCAAGCACCTGTTTTTTTTCTGGTGTTTTTATTTAGGGACTGAACTTGTGATAAAATACAGAAGAACTACCTTGGATATCTGTGCTGATGGAAGATCTCTTCTCTCCAATCTTTTGTGAATGATGATAAATTGGGCTTCCCACATCATCTAAGGTCTGAGCAGGAAAATCTCCTGAACACTGAGATAAGTTACCATGTGATGTATGGACACTGCTGGCTGATTGCTTATTAAAAACCCTTCAGAAAGAAGAAAGTAATTTGAAGAGTAAACAAGACAGAACTGAATGAAAAGCAAAGCAATTTTTTTTTTATCCCTGGGCACTAAAAATGCTTAATTTAATTTTCATGAACATACATATTTGACATGTAATTATTAAAGCCCAAGCAAAATAAAAAAAGGGTGACAATTTATTTTTAATTAAATATGTGCAATTTCCCAATGTTTCCTCCCCTCCCCCATATATCAGCTTTTCCACATCTCTGCAAGGTATTATGACCATTCTTTTACAGACTGAAAAAACAGCAAATCTGTTCGTTTAAAGACAAGAATAATTCAGAGGATATTGCATCCTACTTTTATGGTTTTTTTTTTTCCTCCAAAAGATTTTCTGCCCAGCCATCATGACCATTCACCTATAAACATAGAGGTATTAAAGTGCTATGCTTTTTTAAGAGCAAAGAAAATATGTTAAAGCTACCACAGAGCTTAGAGCCAGTCCATTGTGAAAATCTGCTCTCAAGATAAGGACAGAAAACGACTAACAGCAATTAATGTAAAATGCTGTGCTCCCTGTGGACAAAATGGTCTGCTAGCCAAGTTCAACAGTCAGGAAGCTGTTCCTTCATCAGTTCTAGCCTATCAAGCTGAAGGAAATAAAGACCTGAAAACACTAAAACTTGCGTTTGCCCAAGCTACTGTCCCTTAAATAGATGCAGACCTAAACAATAAAAACGATCGCTTCAAGTACATGGAGAATCACAAGCCCATGTCAAAGAAAACTAAAGGTGGGGAGAAAGAAGAAGAAAAAACACACTCCTATAAATATTAAGCAGTAAATAGCTGGGAGAGCACACAAAGAGTTTTAAATTTCATGCTTATCAGTTTCTCAGGGAGCTGCACAGTTAAATCCCCCTAAGTCAAAGTTTATGAGTATAGCCTAAATCAGCCTTAAAAGGCAGGAAATTTACAGACAAGAACTAAGAATCTCAGATTTAACTTTGAATTTCCTGGCTTTTGTTGGTAGAAGTCTGACTCAAGCGTTAGGTTTTTTGTGTTTAGTTTCCTTTTGAAAGACGATGACGACACTTTCCTGTAGAACTGTGAAACACAGAGATTGGAATGGATATTCTGGTGCTTTAGTGCCAAGATGACTGTTTTATAACAAACTAAAAGGTGGAAAAGCATTTGGCATACTGACATGAGGAGTTCTCTTTTTTGTTTTGTAGTTTTTACTTCCACATTAGCTGTATCTTTAATAGATTAACAGTAAAAACTGCCATTTCACACAGGTTGGAAAAAAAAAATATAACACAGGGACATGTGGACTCTAAGCTTTTTTTAGTTACATAGCATGAGACAGAAATCAAGCAACACTTCCTGACAAAATAAGTTGCTAAATGTAAACAATATGAAAGAAGGTTCTGTAGCAGCAAGGCCTGCAGAAGAGGAAAACCACCTCCTCAGACTTTCTGAACTGATTATCAAATATGGATTATCAAATACTGCTACACCACACTACAGAGTTAAAAATTTACATTTTTTATATTAACCAGTATCTACATTAAAATAGTAACAAGTCAATTCTTGCACAACAATTGTCAATATTTTAGCAAGCCTTATTACACAAAATGACATTCTGCTTCGGAATTTAAGTCAGGTTTTAATGTCAATAGTATATATAATCCACCAAAAGATGAGTCAGAGAAATAGAGAATGGTAAAGCATGGCAAACCACCAGGATTCATTTTATTCCTCCAAAAATGTTGTTTTACTATTAAACACGTGTGCCTAGCATTTAATTCTAAACCAAGCAAAAGCCACCTGTAGTGTGGGACTTACCCATCAACCTGGGAACTCCGGGTTTCAAAAGAACCTGATTCAATAGGAACACCTTCCTTTGGCAAACTTTTCACAAACTCTGAATACTGCTGACCAGGGTCATAGAGTTTGGCACTCTCGCAGAGGGACTGGCAGTTAACTGGAAGAGATACAACCTGAGCATGCTGCAGCTGGAACAGGTTAACTGTTGCCTGTTAGGAGAAAAAAAAAAATAATTTCAGTACTTGTAGATAATTTACTAGATATTTCACTTGTACTTTGCTCAACCAAATTAATATTCCAAAAGAAAGTTAATTTAACAATAAACCTAGAAAAATTCTAGAAGATAGTAACATTTGTAGGGATGGACTTTGTGCAAGATTCCTGAAAATCAACGGCAAAAACTTCATGTGTAGTATAGACACTAGTATTCCTCTTTCCTCTGGGTTACTGAATCCTCCAGGTAGCAAAGGCAATTCCAATGGCTTCCCATTGGGTTGATCAACAAAAACAAGGTTTGTTGCTACTGAAAAGACAGTTTTCATGCTCTGGAAGGATTGTTAGTCACCACTACAGTGATGAAGTAGCTGGAGTTCCAAACCCAGATGAGCTCCGTACCACCTTGAGACAAGAAATGGACAAAACTCCTTATCCCAACTGAACAGATTAACTGAACGCTTTCTTTGATAAATCACATAAAACTTGTAAAATATTTTATCACGAGGCAGAGACCAGAGAAGGGGACACTGCATGGTGGCTTCTTCAGTTTTTGGGTTGCCAAGTAGTTTGCCATTTAGATATATTTGAAATAAGTTTGTCTAAGCTTTCTACTGGTCTTAAGGGTTGGTTTTTGGGTTGCTGTGTGTGTGTGTGGGCTGTTTGTTTTTTTATTTTCCCTCCCCGCCCCAGAATTAAATTGCTTTTGTCTCATCTAAAAAAAGCACACATCTATTGGTACGATGCGTTCTTAGAGCTTTTTTTAAATAAAACAACAACCCACACCTGTGTATATAGATACACAATCCTTTGCTTATTTACATGCATTAAATTAATACATTAAATTAGTTGCAATGGATCCTGTAGTAATTGAGACTGTCATCAAGATTAGCAGGCTCCATGCTGCAGCATGCTAACATCTATTCTGTGCTTGAGCCAAACATCTTTGCTAACGCACTAATGAAAGTAATGGGAATGGGAGCTGTACTTTTAAGCAAAAGAGTAAGACTACTGCCATCAATATTCTTAGAGAGGTTTTACAAGAACTGTGTAGTCAGGGTTCTTGCAAGGCAACAACTCATAAAAAAAAAACCACCCCAAAATTCCAGATATGTATAACACCCTCCTCTTTTCTTTTTTAAACTCCTAACAGAAAGAGAACACCAAAATACATATTAAAAGTTTTTCTTCTTTTTCTATTGGCTTGACCTCTGTCCTTTGAAAACTTTGTATTTTAAGCAGTTAACACTATAGATGAGGTTTTCTTTTAGTCTTACCAATCTTTATGTATCTGTGCCAAACCTATTTTAAAAAGCATGCTTACAGCTTTAAGAGTAAGATCACACTGGTATATAAGCTCCCGAAGCTGTGTTAAGACATCACTTTTAAAGCTTTCCAAATCATTTCTTTTTTCTTCAACCTCTGCCATGCTTGCTTTATAGTGTTCATTGGCCTCTTCAGCCTAGAGAAAACACAAGTGTAAAGGGTTGAGGGACTACAGGCCTTGATACTAGAAGCAAGGAAAAAAACACCACCCAAGACACTTGCAATTGTAGATTCCCATTTAGGATAAAAGCCCAAAACAGCACAGCATGATTAAAATTAAGAATTATGAACAGAACACTTGCTCAAATGCTCCCATTGGGAAACCATGAGTAAAACCAGTGTGGGCTTATCTTTAAAAAAGCTCTTACTTTTTGAAGAGCTTCCTCTTCTAGCCTTCTTTTTTTTTCCAGTTGCTTGCTGACATCTTTCACAAAGCTTCCACTTGAGCTAAGATGTTCCTCCTCAGCACGAGCAGTGCAGGATTTTGCCTTCTCATACTCATCTTGACGCTGTGTATATAGCAACTTCGCTTTTCTCAGAGCAGCTTCCAGCTCTTGCTGCAGAATGCAACAAAAGGAAAAAGCAAAAGAATTAATGATTTTAATTTTCCAGTTATTTAATGTGATGTTTAAAGAGGCTGTTATGCACAGGTCTGTACGCTGCAGTTCAAAGTACGCAGTCATAGAAAGATAACCCCTTACAAGTATGTCCGGACATTGACAGTTAGATACTACACCAAATAAGTCCTATAGATTCTACATGGGAATTTAAGTGCATAACAGCCTGGTTTGAAAGTTTCATTCTTCTGAAGAATTTTAGATTGAACACTATTAGATATGAAAGAAATACCAACCATTTTTTTTCTGTTCTCGCTGCCAAAGCTCCTTGATATCTTTCCTTTGTCTATCCAACTCATTTTTCCTTCCGAGAAGAGGCTAGATAGGAAACATTAATAGAGTACATGAAAGGCTATAGCTGCAAGTTTGTTCTTTTGAATAATCTGTAGTGTTACAAAACTTGTAAAAAAACCTGAACGATATCTTGGTCTTTTGCTTTAAGCTTACCTGCACAAATTTGTTAGACTGGAGAGCAGCAGCTGTTTGTTGCCAAAGTTGATTGTTCTCAATATCATTTTGAAAAGCATTAATGAATATTGACTGGAATGGCATATAATCCTAAAATTACAAACAACAAAACATTAATGTTCCAGCTAAGGTAGAGGTACGATATCATTCTAAACAGCTGTATAATTGAACTATATTTTCAATTACATTTAGTAAGGTATTTATATGCATGTGGAAGTCAGAGTTAGGTATGAATGTAGAAAATGACTAATTTGTCAGCTATGTTTCATTTTACTAGGAAAACACTCTGAAAGAGAAGTCTACAAACCCAATTCACAAAGCCTACAAGATATTAGACAGAAAAAAGCACATTGGGAAAACTATAAAGGCTACTCTGCATTTTCAACAAAAATAAATTTATATATCAAAATTTCCATAGGAGATGGGAAGACATAAAATACAGTAGATTTTTAAACCTGTGATTTACAGTATAAATCAATTCTTTATCAACTTAAAAATCCACTCCTCCACATCCCCAAAGTTTCCCTTTTGGGCAAGGCATCCAATACATATTTAAGACTTTAAAATAAAGCTTCTAAGATGCACTCACCTGGTGTCCAACAACAGCTTTAGCAGTTTCAGCCATTTTTGCTAAGTTTTTAGCACACTCCACTTCTGTTAAAAAAATTCAGAGTTACTGTTTACACTAGCAGTTATCACACATGCTAAATGCTTTTTACACTCTTCCTCTAACAGACAGGCTACAAAGGGGACCACCTTCACTTTGTTACAGGCCTTATAATTATAGGAAATGCGTGATAGTTCTGTCCACTTCAGTGGAACAGCTACTAATTTAGAAATCACATTATTGACAGTCTGCAGCACAGAGGCCTGACAGCAGATTTAATTTCACCATGACAAAGCTGATTAAATGCCAGAAAGACCCACTCACCCAAGCTAAGCTTTCTTTCTACCCATGCGACTACATCCTTAGTATATTTTGACCATGCTTTAGCATAGGACAGAGCCGATTCAATTCCGCTGTCGTTTCTTAGGAGCATGCTATCAACCTCCTCTGCTCGAAGATGTCCTGAAAATAAAGTGTCAAACACAAAGAACTGAATTTTAGACATGACCACACACTGAGAGCAAAGCCAGTATTAGCCAACTGTGAATGCTTAAGCAGCTCTGATCTTGAGTTGGTCTCTAATGCTAGTTGACTCTAAACAGGACTGACAGAGGTTTTAGAACAAATTAAAGGGTCATAGTATTTTACCTGAGTCGTCATATGGTCAGCATAACTTTCTTAAAGAAAGTAACCCAACAAAACACCAATCATATGATGACATACAGAAGTGCTTCAGGCCTTCGTTTTTTTTTCCCCCCGAAAAGCAACCCAGGCTGATTATTCACAAAAGCATAAAACCTCTGCAATAACACATTTTTTTTTACAGTGAAGTTTTAATGGCAGCGTAAGTGTAAAAAAGTGACCAAGCAACTTACAACATTTTAAAAGATGAAGACACAGATACAGAATGGTGTTTATTAACATTAAATTAATGACCTACCTTGAATATCATCCCTTTCATGCAGTGAACCCCCAGACTCCACAGAGAGATTCTCAAAAGACTGGTATATAAGAAACAAAACATTATGTTAGCAAAGAAAAGCTCTCACTGGAACTGACTGGCTAACAAAATAAATGGCATCATCTGCCCCTTTCTTTTTTTGCAGATAAAGCAACAGCCTGTGCCGTAACTCCCTGTCATGTAAGGCACAATACCTTCTAAGCTCCCATAGCTGTCAACTGAGAAGAAATAGCAATGAATTATTATATACCTTCAAATCAACAATCTTGAAAAGCTGTGATGACAGAGTTAATCATTTATTGAAGTAGGTTCATATTTGAGTGATCTCCAGCTTTTCTTAGATCCCTGCCTATCTTTTAAGAATCATTTCATACAGACCTAATGTCATCTACATATAACAGACACCATTCTATAAGCCATTAGAATACCATATTTCTTCCTCAAGGGAATAAAGTTATTGTTTCTCCTAAACTACTTGCAGGTGTGTACTGCAGGTACAACAGCTGACCAGTAACACTTGCTAATGAAGCCCTGACAATCAGTACAACCTGACAGAATTTAATCCAATAATAAAAGGAACTTAGCACAAGATTTCATCCCTACCTTTGTCCTCATGCTGGATTTTGCTACCCCTTTAATTGTGCAAGTTGAACTACTTGTAGGACAACCAGGCCACTGAACAAATTTAAATGAATAAAAATTGTACCTAGTAACCACTCCTTTTAAAGTAAATAAAACAAAAAACTAAAACACAACCCCATATAATTTTAAATGAATAAACTACTCTTGAAAACTTGGAATCAGAGAGCAAGCAGGCAAAGGCTGAGAAATAGCTGCAGAGTAGCCTTAAGCTTTACAAGAACAGCTTGTTTCCATTTTAGACTTTGGTGCTGTTTTATTTTCAGACTTAAAGCTAAAATGGAGCACAGCAACAATGATGCACGTAGTTCTTTTTTATTTGTGGGTTGCTTTTTTTGACGTAAGTGGAAACTGATCATAAATCACACAAAAATCCTTCAATTGTCATTGTTTACTTCACAGCAAAAGCAACTTTTCGTATACCAAAACATGTAAGGTATTAATCACCAATTACATTGAACAGAATCAGTGTAAAGCACAGCTCCATTCCTAAGAAAGTGAAATACTGGTACAATTGCTGTTTAATAAAAGAGAGTTTCAGTAAAATGGAAGGGCTTTTTCAGAACAGGTGGGAAATCCATCCAAAGCTGTCTATCAACCAAAGGGTAATATAAAACAAGTCTGAATTTAGAGATGGATCAATATTTGGTTGCACAGAAAGCAACTTCTGATTTGGGTATAAAGTATTACTGTCTTCAAGTAGATTTTAGTGGCATACAGTTAGGGAAGAACAAATAAGATGTGGAAAAAACCTCATGCATATATTATTATATAATATCTATATTATCAGGAGGCACTTACAAGTTCTAGTCCTAAAAATTATTTCCCATTCTATCGACCTAAATCACTGCAGTCTTGAGAATTGTTCACTCTTTTCCAGTAATGCAGGCACACACTCTGGATTAAGGCAGCTAATCAATGCTCATTCATCCATCCACATTCACCCCACTGCAAATACGTATACCACGTTTTAAAAGCAAGCACATGGACAACTACTTTTACTTATGTCCTACAAATTATTACCAGAACTGGACCCATACAGCTTGCCCCCTCAAGCATCCAATGACTCATCCCAGTGAGCCTAGCAGGAAAACAAAGCCTGACTTCTAGATAGACTTAACTTCTCAACTTTAACCAGTCTCATCTGCCTTTTTTTCCTACTACCCAAGAACCCTTGCCTTGACAGAGGCAGATCTCTGCACACCTTTCGAAAATTTTATCCTTCTCCTTTATTATTCTCTCAGATCTACACAGCATTGAATAGCATTCAAACAGCTTGTTGAGTAATGAAAGGTCAGACATGCCTGTCTCGTCTCTTCCAATGTATTCTAAAGCTCTTCTGTTTTTAATTAAGAAATATCTTTGCTTCTACCTTGTACTTCTGGTTGTACTACAAGGGCTAAAATGAGAACAATTACATTTGCTAAGAGGGGGTATACATATCATTTAACTTAAGCTTCCAAGTGGAATGCCTGAACTGAAGAATGTAGACTCCCCTGCAGCCAAGAGAAGCAAGATCAGCCCCCCCCCCCCCCCCCACCTTAGAGCAATCCCCAACAGTTTAGTTGGGGAGGTCCCTAACTTAACAGGCAATTAAAATCTCTCCCCTTAATTAACCCTCAAAGCATTTACATGTTAAATTCTACCAAAACATTACGCTCTAATCTTTTTAAGGCACAGCTAGCTGCTATGTTCAACTACCGAATGTACACATCTGCAGGAATGAAAAGTTAATACAGCTACCAAAATATTTTGCATTTAGCTCCTCCAAACACGCAACTCCTAGCTGGCTTCCAAGCTGCTCTCTGAATTGCAAATCAAAGTGAAATGTTTCATCTGTTACATGTGTATTTATTTGTCTGAATGAAGATGCACTTGAATTTAAGACAAATGTCCAAGAAATTGAACCGTATCATCCTACCTGCTCCAAAATTTATAATTGTTCCCTTCCACATTAGGAAAAGCAAATGACACTACAAAAAAGAGCTTTTAATTATAAACTGGTGACTTCTGGAGCATCTAGAATAGAATTCCTTCTTCATTTTGTTATATTCTAATTTCCCCTTGGTCTTCCCCCACACCCATGTTCAGATGAGTGACCTTTTAGCCAAGCATTCACCTCACATTACAATATATGGGATCATCTCATTCCACAGGAATACATTTTTACATTGCAAAACCATTACAAGATTAAAATGTTGGCAAATTCAGCACCTTTCTTCTGCTGGTGAACCGATTAGCTGAAATAGTACTTGTTCAAATAATCTCATTTAAGTTACATGAGATGCTGGCTTCTCTGCTTTTTTATTTCTGATTCTAAGTCTCATGGAACCAGTTTTCTGAGTAGCCTCCTTCCCCTCCATGTTGTTTGGAAAGTTGAGTTTTGTAGCAGCTACAGAAGTAGGACTTCAGTGATCGTCCATCTTTCTCACATGCGTGTTATAAAACATCAGGAAAATTAAAGACTGCTTCTCAGATGTAGCTGGACAGCATTGCTATGATCAAGCCTGTGTGAAGAAATGCTAAGCCTTAAGTATGTTTCAACGAAGCCTTTAAAGAACCCCACAATCTAAAATTTTTAACCTTGCTACATCTCAGCCTGTCATACACATCAACTGCATTTTCCTTGCTTGTAACTTTTAATTTGACTTGATTTACTTGAAAGTCTGTTTCTAGATACACAAAAATTCAGAACAGAATTTGGTACTGAGCATTTTTTGATCTCACCTTCGAAGTGTTTAAAGGGGAGTTTAAAACGCTAATGTTTTTCTTTGACTACCTATAAGTTGACAGTGCTATTTCAGTTCTCTTAGTGAATTGTTGTTGAAACAGCTACAGCACAAACTGGGCTCTGGAAGAAGAAAAGGTTATTTCTTAATGAATTAGTCAAAGCCAAAAGCCAAAAAGAGTTCATTAGGCCTTTAGCTTCCAGGTCTAACAGGTCTATTCTAACTACTCCAGCATGCAAATCATTCAAGTATTTTACTTTTAAGTATTTAGTTCTTTTCACTTAACCAATTTAAAAAACTCGAGTACAGTTACAGCAGGTTATCATTTACATATTTGAGCACTAGCCCTGTTGAGTCATCACTGGCATTTAGCGCTGAGAATACATTCAAGTATCTGAAATCTTGAATGCATTTTTTTTCATGGGTTTAAATCTTTTTTTAACACTCAGAAGATTCCAAGTGTCCCAGCCCCATGATACAGAGTTTCAGTGGAAAAGAAAGTCTCCTTTAAAAGATACTCCACACTGAAAGAGAACATGTTTAGCCTACCCGACTTCTCCGAGATACAGGAAGTCCCAATGACGAGCCATTGTCTACATCTCCCATAAGGAAGTCTGAAACACTGCCAGAAAAACAAAGAATTGTGTTACTTCATTACTTTACCTCACCAAGCAATTTCATATCACTGAGAACAAAAATTCAGATAGTGTTTCTAATATCCTTTAAAAGTTCCACAAACGATTTTTAGAAGTAGTCTTATATTCCCTGAAATTTCTATGCCATCAGTGTTTCCCTTGTTAAGAAAAAAAACCCCAAACACCCAAACAAAGCCGTAAAACTGCTCTGGATGTCGTTAATTTAAATTAGTTTGTCAGCTAATATATGTCCAAAAGAAAACTAAAGTTTTTGTTGCTGTTGTTTAGTCTTAATTTGATTCAGCTTCACCAAGCTCTTTAAAAACTCCTTCTGAATTCCAACTTACACGTTTCCAAAGGTGAATGCCAATGTTTCAATGGAAGAAAATATTTCACTGAAGAGCTCTCTCTTGTTTTCTTCATTAACTTCTTTGAAGTTCACCGCTTAGGAATAAAATGAAAACCAAAGGGTGAGAGGTGGGGTCAATCAAGCAAGTTTAGTAGGCCTAAAGACAAATTTTATATGCAAAGTCTCCTATAGAACATGCAACATTATACTTTCCTGAACAATTGATAAAACATAGTTTTAAAAAAGATTATTAAGAAAGTAAACACTAAAGGAAAGCAATTATCACAATCCAGATGCTTCCCACAATGAAATCAGATTACTCTTTCACTTCCTATATCTTCCCACTTACACAGCAGCTTTGCGTGGGAACTTGATGGTAATGTGAGGGGAAGATAAAAACAGTCATTTACCAGCAAGAGTCAAATCACGCCACAAAGCAGCTCACAAATACAGTTATATATTTGAAAAACTATTTCTTCTCCGGATAGAAATTTCAGAATTC
Organism: Alca torda; assembly: GCA_008658365.1. NCBI lineage: Eukaryota > Metazoa > Chordata > Aves > Charadriiformes > Alcidae > Alca > Alca torda. The sequence goes on along the minus strand of CM018087.1, from coordinate 15,829,199 downwards.
AGACCAGGAACAGTAGTTTATGGGTGTGCGCTACCCCCCGACCCCCTCCATGATCCTGTGAGTGTATCCAGAACACAGGGTTTCTGGCTTGCATACACACAGCTATCAAAAGGTGGTGTCCATTGCAAAACCCTTTAATTATTAGCTCCACAGCCTGGCAAAATCCCCTCAGTTTTGCCTGTTAAAAGTGGGGAAGAAACTCAGCATAACTATTGCTGTTCCTGGACAAACTAGATGGTTTAAACTGGTGATCAAGACAAGTATTTAGCTACTCAGCACTGAGCCTTTAACACAATTCCATGACAAACTGTAATAATGAGACAAGAACAACAGTTCATCCAGAGCTTCTATTAACAACTACTGGACAAGGGGGAGGAGGGAGAAAGGAGAGGACAAAAATCACCATCATTTTTCTGTTTCCAACTCAATTCCTTAATCATTGGTGACTGGGAAATTTTTTCTAGAGAAGTCATGTACACTGCTTTAAGCTGTAGCCGAGCCCTCTGGACGGAAGTCTTCCCAATTTTACGTTGTGAGAAGTGACAATTTCACATTAGTATTTATTTTTAAAAAGTTTAATTTTTTTTAAGCAATGCAATAGTCTTAATTAGCTCGATGCTTAAGTTACACTTACACTCATCTGTTTCAGAGATACCACAATGACACACATCCAGCTATTCACCCCTAGTTATCCCTTTTTGCAAGACCTGTGACAATGTTAATTTATGGATCCTCCTTACATTTCAAGTATAAATATGGAAATAATGGACTGCAATGACTTCTAGAAGTAGCAAAAATTAAATCACGTTAAAACGTTGCCCATTCTATACACATTTTCTTAGCAAATTAAAGTAACAGACTTTAATCTTAAGAGGTATTCAAACTTCCTGCCAGGTGCCTAAACACTAATGGGTAACAAACAAAGAAAGTACAGTAATCTGCTCCCCCATTAGACTTCCTTTGTGAAAGGAAAAGTTTTTAACCAGTAAGTTAACACAGTTGAATCCATTCCTTTTTACACATCATGCCAACAGGCCTGATCAACATTTTTATAACAACTATTTCTATACAAAGCTATTACAGAAACGAAGTGTTCCTCTCATGGGCTATTTTCACAATTACTTGCAGATCTGGAAGAATGTACTGTAATAAGCCTACAGCAAAATAAAAATTGCCACGTATTACAAAAATATGAACAGTCTCTGTTGCATCAGTTCACTGCTACATTAAGGCTTCTCCTACCTCTTCATTCTTCTACACTCCGTAATTACATAAAAAATGCCTCTGGGACCTTTGTTTGAAATGAGACTCAATAAAGGTCTGCAGATGATAATTTTTTTAACAACTTCATAAATACCAGTGGAATTCTTTATTTTTTTAAATTCAGCTTAGATGGAAATGTTAAGCTTTCCAGAGGTAACACTGTTTATAAATCTCAGCTTTGCATTCCAAATCATTAAGCACCAACAGTTACTATGAGATCTATTGATTACCAGCCACTAATGACTGGAAAAATCATTTGAGTGCCGGCATGAAACGCCAACTGTTTCAAAATTAAAAGGAACCAATAAAAACTGTCTATACATTCAAAGCACTTACCACTTAAACATTCGTATATCCATTAGCTGCAGTGTCTTCAGAGAAAGAGCACTTCTTTCACTTTGCTAACAAGACATTAATATAGTCTTTCCCTAAAGAAATGCTGTCTATTTCGCTCTGCCTTCCTGTTCCAGGAAGACTTTTGTTAAGCTTTACATTTTATATACCAGAGAAATCCTCTCTTTTCAGGATCCATCACAAATGGAATAACCAATCTCAAATTTTTCAGAATTACCACTTCTCCTCAAAAAATGTTAGTCCAAGCTCTTAGTAATACAGTGGAATACAAGCAGCTTTCTTCTAGCTTACTACCACTGGAATGCTGATGTACTTAACATCAACTTTAAACCATGCACGCTCTTTCCCCAGGACATCCTGACTGCACACAATAGCTACTGACAACAATGAACTATAGTAATCTTTCCATGTCTGGAAATGACAGCTATCTATCTATAGTTCCACAGATTTCAAAGCAAGTATACAACTTAACAAGGCTTTTAAGTAAGACTTCAGATGGCACGTAATGAACTTTAAAAAAAAAAATATGACAGCAATACATTAAAATCCAGAATCTAGCACCTGAAATGCAAGCCTAGCTTGCATTGAAGTGGATCTATATTTGCAAAGCTGTCTTCAATCTGAGGTGGGTTCGGCAACCTCATGAAAATGCTGCAAGACACTGCAAAGTTTCAACTCTTGGGACACACCATCAAAAGCTTTCTGAATCAAGCACAGAACAGGCTGGGGAACCAGCAACAGCCATGGAAGTTTGGGAAGCCAGAATCCCAGAAGCTGAAGCAACGCCTGAAGACATTTGAGCAATGCTTCTGAAACTATGAAGAAGAGGCTGTCAGCTGTCAAGAACAAAGTGCAAGCAGGGCCTTTAAAAGACGATGCTTAGACAGCTCACAGAGACCACAGCACACAAGCTTCTGCAATGCTCTCTTGTCCCCTTCCAGTCAAATCAAGGCAGCCCAGCCCAGGAAACCCAGGGGGGACAGCCACACAGGAGTCTGCAGGAGTTTGCTTGCTTCCTCCTTCCCAGTCCTCATAGACACATGCAGGACAGGCAGCAGCAAAGCTACCTTGCCAGCTCTCTGCAGAGCTCAGACAAGTCTAACCTACACCAGCTTGCAGAATTTACTCTTTGCAGGTCAATTTTCTCATACCTAAGACAGATACAGTAACACCACCACTTGTTTCCTTAGACAGGAATACATCTTCAATCCACACTTTACTATCTGACTTTTAAGCAGGAAGCAACTGGCTGACTTGCTGGAACTGAATACCTTTGTAACCAATTATTCTGTCTTTGAACTCCCAACAATGTTTTCAAGAACATTTCAGAACTATTTCAAAAACAAAAACCCCACCCAAGCAAACAAGCAAACAAACAAAAAAACCCATAGACCAAAAAACACTCCCTACCCCAAAACAAAGACTTGTAATACTTTTTGTTATTACCGCTCATCTTTAAAAACATGTTTAAAAAAATGAAGGGAGGAACCTGAGTAAAGAGCAGTGGTATGCAGACTGGAAAGAAGCAGGAGGAGGGTATTCTCAGGATCTCACAGCTAGAGAGGATCAGCAAGCTGTCCAGGCCCCACTGCTCCACTTTTAGTTCTCTGTGCCATATAATTTCACCAGCCTGTACTTACTATCAAGCTTGGCAGCCTCCCCAACTTCAGCTGGATGCCAACAAGACAAGTTTGAGGAACTGTTTCCTACTCCCTCCATAATGAATTTATATCACATATATACCAACAAAATTGAAATTTTGTGAATTGAAAAGGTGAAATTACTTCACTTCGCTAGAGGTATTTAACTTTGATGCAGAATTATTAGGAAAAAAAACATACCTAAGAAGGGAATTTCTACAAGACAAGTGCAATTTTCAGCTTTATCAGGAATTTGCATTCATTCTAGTGAGTCAGTTAAGTCAAAAGGTGCGATTTAGAGCAAAAGAACAGTACAGACTTGAATTTAGCATGGGATCAGGAGAATCATGTACTCTGGGGCCATCAGCTATTTAAAGACACCAAGTGGGAATATAACCACCACGAGTGCGCGAGACTGGGAAGTGACTTCCCAGAAACAGGATTCTAAACAGGTTCCAGGCAAGATGCTTCAGTAAGTCTCAATTCTTCCGTATCAAGTGAGGTGTCATTTAAAAGACATTCTTCTGCAAGCACTCAAGCAAGAATGTGTAAGCAGTGGAGTCCAAGCAAAGAGGCCCAAGTGAACCATGTCATGTCCAAGATATAACCAGAGAAATCAAGGTTTTTGTCCTACATTTTCCGGCAATCTTAGTCTAAAATGGTAAGAATCTGACATCTGTTCTTCCACATCATTCTCTGTAGCAAGACTATGATAACATGCTATAGCTAGTTTTTCCTCCAATCTATTCAAGAGGAAAAAACTTAGACATCCAAAGCAGAACTACAAGCACATTCATATCATTCCCACTGAAGGACCTGAGAAATGGCTGAGAGGCTTGGAAGAGGGGCACAATCACTCTAATTTTTGCACACATTCAAACCATTCCCACTTGCAGTACTTTAAAGGTGGTGGTCTGTCTGCACTGGACATTACATTTAAGTCACAGTGCAACTTGTCATACTTACATGAGAATACTTCACAAGCCAGAGTCACTGACAGTCACTGGTTCCAAAGTTTTGTAACTGATTTCATTACGAGTGAAGGCAGTCATTTGTTAAAATAACCATTTGCCCCTATATAAAGTTCCCAATACAAACTAGATTTGAAACCATGGCATTATGCAAAAATTCTAAAAGGTCTTTTGAGAACATAAGCCAGTTATGCTTCTATTTCTGAAGGTGGAAAAAAAATCACATGTAAATCCCAGCTTGTTTCTATTTCATCCTATCCTAAATAAACATCAGAAATTTTCCATCCCAGGTTAATCTTCTTCCTAGTCATAAATCTGACTACAGATACAGAGTGCTTCCACATCTTTTTATAGTTCTGTCCTCCAATGACAAGAAACACATGAGTCAGATGAACTTCTTTCACAATGTCACATTAACACAGCCTGGGAAGACAGAGGAAAAAGGATACTGGTTCTGTCCTACCAGCTCCTCACATTCTTGTAGCTTCCTGTTTATTCAAAAGTTACATTACTTCTAGTGAACCACAGCTGAAAACCTGCGAATGCATGTGTTACTGACAGGCCACTGTAAGCAAACTTGAGGTCTGATATGCTTACAATTCACCACAGCATGCTGTATTTTTACTTCAGCTTCCTCAGTTCCAGCAGTCATACACTTCAGTTTGAATACAAACACGGAAGTAGTATAATTTCACACAAAAACCAGCTGTAAAAATCAAACAGGTGCTAAAGACAAACTGCCTTCTCATTTACCACAGGTTATGCTGGGGGGAGGTAGGCTGCTTTCATACAGCAAAAGTTTTGCTGTTCTCAGAGAAGCAGGACCAAAGTACCAGCCTGAAAGAGCTAAAGCCCTGTAACTCCCCGTTTCCATCTCCAGACACATGAGGAACACAATACATGACTGAGCAAACAGTGATAGGTGCTACGCTAAAGTCTCCATATGAAAGTGCTTGTTTGTATCAAAGGCTATAAATACTGAGGCAGGACTGATTGAGACCACCTTCTTTAGTGTGATCTGGAGTTCCCTTTCCTTGCAATTAACTTGGGAACTCCGTGAGGCCAGCTAACACAGCGTTGGATCGCAGGAATGACAATTCACCAGTTTGCTGTAGCCAAAGAACTACCAGATGCTTTACACCAGTCTCTCTGTTCTAGGTCCAGAATGTATGCTGCTTATAAATAACTTATGAGAGATTAGTGAGAATGCCATGAACAGCAATTGCATGCCATTATCTTTTATTGCATCAGAAAACACTTTTTATCCACTAGCTCAAGCTGGAAGAACACACCTGTATCAAATCAGCACTGTGCACTGTACCATCCCTGCACTTTGGATCCTGTTGCAGGAGTCCTAAAGCTAGATTTTCAGTACTGTCAAACCATTGCCAATGAGAAAATTATTCACAGAGTAATGTAACCAAGAGGGAGAAAAAAGTCAAAGCTCAGTTCCAGCTCAAGGACAAAGACCGTTACCATAACAAAATCAACTCCTTTTGCACCTTTTTTTTCTTTGAGAGGTTTCTCATCATACAAGGTCATACTTAAGATAGTTCAGGTGAGCTATGGCTGAACCCAGACTTTTCAGAGGTACCTGAAGTATGGTCTTACAACTTGACCCACTTGAACACATTTGACGGAAGACTGGAAGACATGACTGTACTGCTTTTGCGTCAAGTGGCATTCTTACAACAACAGAGAGTGGAGTTACTTTCAAAATTCTGTAATTATACAATATACACAGTGCTTTCTTAACAGTACTTTTCGTTTCCACATAGACCCTCCATGACTGTAACTCCTCATAAATTCAATATATTAACAGTGAGTGAACTCTACAATGCAAGCAAAATGTTAGTAGTTACTGCAAACATTTTAATTATATGAACTAAAATCTGTTCGGGGAAAAAAAGCTAAAAAGCATTTGTGAATAACTGTACTGGTAAAAAAAGGCTTAGTACTAAAGTTATTTCTTCTGCTCACTACCAAGAGAAATTAACAAATCCTAAAATAACTATCAAACCAGGCAGAAACAGATGCATGTAAGAAAATGTATAAAACACCAATGCATCTACCCAGGGCTCAGCGCTATTGAAAGTGTATGATGGAACAATGTGCACCAAGAAGAGAAAAAAAATACATATGGCATCAAATTCAGAAGGCTGCAAGTACTCTGGAGGAATGGATTATGTAATTCAACACAGTGCTTAATTCTCCGCTTCAGAAGTAGAACGGCAGGAAGGACAATACATAAATCTAGATCTGGAAAACTGGTTCAGCCCTAAAACTACACAAAGTGACCTTGAACTTACCATGGGCTTTAAATCGACCACAAAAATTGACAAAAAGGCCAACATAATTATGGAATCAATCAACAATGTTGCCATGTGAGACAAAGAAGGTAGTTCTACTGCTTTACTCTGCAATGGTAAACTTGGACAGTACAGACAGTGATCAATTTGGGGCACTGCGTATCAAAAACAACCTTGATAAAGTATGTAGCCTAGAGAGGGTAAGTATTATCGCAATAATTTTTGGAAACATGATTTAGCAAAGGTTGACGTACTTTACTTGCATACTTTAAGTCAGTTCTCCTCAACATATCCTAAAGAAAGAACAGCTCAACATTGTCCTGTGTCCACTGAAATTAGGGGGGGGAGTGGAAGACACACTTAAGACACCTTACTATAGCACTTAAGCATGGAAACAGCTTGTCTAAGGTAGATTTGAATTACGTTCACTCAACATTTAACCTGTTCTCATGGGCAAGTATGTTATTACCGTTGTACATGTGTCCTTAACTCTTCCTGACATTAACAAGACAAACAGCAACCTCAGGGATATCCTCTGCATTTCTACTGTTACGTACAAATCTCTAAAGCAAGTTCAGAAGTTGCAGAGTGATAATCCTGTGATTTTTCAAATACCAAGGACAGATCTATAGGAAACCCTACATGCAGCAGGAAGAAAATGCCAAGTGGGCTGCTAGTACATGCCAAACTAACTGCCAAAACTATATATCAATAGGAAGAATCCATAAGAAGCTTGGAAGAATCCAAGATATAAGAACCAGGCAATGAAACACGTTAGCATTTTAACTGATAGTCCTACTTTATTGAGTCAGTAGTCTATGTTCAGGCATACTAAGATAATTAGAAAACAAAGGGAAACTCTTGAACAAGGAGAAAAATTATATTATGTATCTCTGAAGGAAGATGTTCCACATGATTTAACACAGGCAAGAGGTGGAGATTTAACCCTACTCAAAGCATTCTCCATGCCACATGGAAGAAACTACTGGTTCCACAGTAATACACTGGACTTACTCGAGAGCTGCAGTCAAAGGCTACACAGAGAAGAAACAGATGTGGCTTATGGGGCTGGAGTAATTGTGTGCTGCACCATTTGCATTTGTCTGGCATGCAGAGAACTGCTTAGCAAAGGTCAGCAATAGAAAGTATTAACATAAATGTTTTCAAAGCTTTTCTGTTGCTGTTGACACCTTTACTATGCCTATGATCTGTTTGTGGAATTTATAAATAAGTGTTAGGCCATTCAGACTTGGATTGCTCATTTAGATATTTCTTCACTTGATATAAATATAACATCCCTACAAATCTGTAGTATTAAAAGATTTTTGGCAAATGTTTAAGTGGATAAATGCAAGGTTTATCATTCTATGATATTATTCTGTGACACATAGGTAAAGAAAAGCTCAAGATCAATGGCTTATGCTTTTGGAATTCAGCGTAGGTTTGCAGCAAGTTTCCTATAAGCAGAATTTTATTACATCAACAGGAGAACAAGCTATTTAATATTGCTTTTCACTTAGAGAAGGTATTTTTAAACAAGTGTTACGGTATTCCTATTAAAAAAAGCACCCTGTTTCTTCTGTATACATAGAATCCTATATATAACTCCAAGCCAGAGTCAATCAAGTCACTAATTACAATTTTCCAAGAATGTGAAAGGTAGTAATACCTTACCTTTTACTTTTGCAATAACTGTTCCTGCAGCACTGAGAATATCAACTGAGTTTAGAGTCTGATGTTTGTTTATCACTCCTTTTAAAACACGTAGCAACTCTCCCAGGCGTTCATGTACTACCTGATGCAGGCCGTCTTGATTTTCTGAAAAAAGTAAAGGAGAAACTATATTAAAACAGTAGGAGAAACTATATTAAAACAGTGAATTAATTCCCAATCACATTACAAACCACTTTGATGGTATTCAGCTGCACTAAAGCCTAGGCCATATGGAAACTGGGCCTGCTTAGAACAAAGAAATTTTTTAAAAAAGTATTACACTAGCATTTGCCAACAGTTTACTTGCAATGTTGCATGCCATTTACATATAAACTAATTTCCTCCCCAAAATCAAGCAAGTATACTTTTTTTTTAAAGGGGACTCTACACCAATACCCTAAGGTTTCTGAATTAAAGCATCCTCCTTTTCTTGTCATTTCATCTGCCACCATTCTGATAATTTGATAATTCAAATTGATAATATGAAATTACTCTTTTCAAAAAAGAGTATAAACAAAAGCAGATTTGGATTGCTCATTAGATATTTTGTCACCTGATACAAATTCAACACCATTTCTGTACATACATAAAATTAAACAAAGATTTTTTGGCAAACGTTGGCTAGCTTTCAACTTCAATGTCAGTCAAATCTTAAGCACCTTTAGTACATAAGGCTAGATCTATAAAGGTCTAAGCACAGTCTTGATAAAGAAGTTGAACGCCTAAATTATTTTGTGGAATTAGGCCTAATCAGAAAAATTCTCAATCAAGCATACATATAGGGCAATGATTTTTACAGCATATGCCTCTTGCTATGCAACCTTAAATCCCCACACTCCCCCCCCCCGCCCCACCGTATTTGAAAAAAAAAAAAAAAAAAAAATAGTTCTTGTTGCATACATGGCACAGGTTCAACCACAAACTCTTCCGTTCTGTTACAGAAGAGGTGCTGGTGCACAGAATTAAAGTTTCACATGCACTGAAGTGCTGCGTTGCAAGTTGTGGTAAAAAGCTTTCAAATTCAGGAAAGTCTAGCTTATGAAAAAGAAAAAGGGGATCTAATACAAGCTGACTCACTTCCCCACCGAGCAAAAAGGAACGGCAATTCTGTGTTGTCTATGGCCATGAAAACAAACAGGTCAGTACAGACAATTACAGTACGGTGCAAATTGATCCAGAGTTACTCAGAGGACAGTTTCAAATCTCATCCATTTTGTTCCGGCTACAAAACTTCATATTTAGGCTAGAGGCATCTAAATTTTTCCGGGGAATCAACAAAGTACAACATGACACATCAGTACAATATATCACTACTGTCAGGTGGGGGGACTACATACAAATTACATGTGATTGGATCAAGTGGAAAAGCAAGCTTTCTACGGACCACTATGCTTCAGGCTTTATCTCCCTAAATGACAAACATCAGGAGATTTCTTTCAAACTCAGACTAGCTTATACATGGTCAAAGGAAAAACCTTGACTCAGGAAGCGCACTAAGGCAAAAGCTTTATCTACCATTCACCGGCACTTTGCATGTTTTTTCCTGCTGGAGGGGAGTAGGAAGCTCTGTATCCTTAACAGGACACACAGAAGTCTAGGAAAATGCATCTACACAGCAGTAAATTAAGATAGCTCTATGTAATTTATTAAAGAAACATAGTTGTGGCTTTATCTTCATTTATATGTACACATAATTGGTTTTAACTGAGGACTCAAAGACAGCACAGGCAAAAAAATGTCAAGAGGCTGGTTTTATATGGCTTTTATATATGGCTGGTTTTATATAATCACACACATTAGTAGCAGAGGTAGTTTATGACAAACACACATTGACCTGAAGGCATACTATAGCTCAGAGTTTGGAACTTAATGGGCAAAGCAATCCAGTCTTGAAGCAGTTCCCATGCAAGCAACAATCGTGGAATCCAGGACCTTGGATAAGAGATGATTTATAGGGGAATATGAAAAAATACTAGAAAATCATGAAAGGCGTGAAAGTAGTAGGTAGAATCAATCACTTATCAATGTCTTTCAGTTAAATATAACACACTTCAGATGATTAAACAGGCCAAGCAGGAGCCAGATTCAAAACAGAAAAGGGCAATTCTTCACGTAAGAGACGTGTGGAATTTCTTGCCAAAACACAGCATTGACACATGAAGTTTACATGGAAACAAGGAGAGACTGGACAAGCTCTTCCAAGTTTCCCTGAGGGTTACTAATGAGACAATACATGCCTTCCTGGGTCAGGCCATGCATGGGTCCAGCTAGCCTGTGCCAGACACAGCAGTGGGTGATGCTGCTTAGGAGACCAGAGAGGCCTGGCCGCTTTCTGCGGTCCAGTCCCCCAGCACCCACAACTGCTGCACCACAGTTGTTCCTATGCACTTCAGTAACCGCTTACAGACCTGTTGTCTTTGAATTCATTTAATTCCTTTTGAACCTGCCTCCACAACTTCTTTCAACTCAACTACTCCACTCTCTAGTTTCCTGAACTACTAAAAATCATACTAAAACAAACCATCTAACCTGCCATAGCTCAAGAACTCCCCTAAGCAGAAAGAGTTCAGAGGATATGTCCAACTTATTATTTTTACTTTTCTCTAGCTATTCACTTTTGGCAGTTATTTGAGCTCAGACACTGGGTTAGACACAGCTTTAGACTGAGCCAGCATGGCCATTGCCACCTTCTAACACTTGGAGAAATTCTATAGCTGTCAAAATGAAACCCGATAATTTTAACGGTCCCTTCGGGCTTTAATCCATCAAAGCCTCAATTGTGCTCCATCAATACAAGAATAAATGCTGTTGGGAGTACCAGGCAGCTCCAGGCAACAGCAATGGGGAAAACGAACGACAGCAGAGCTGTGCTGATGCCCACAAACCCAAAGTGGATCAGACAACAGAGAAAGTATATCTGAAAATTATAGCAACATGTTATTTTCAGGAAATGTGATATCAGATAGTTAAAGGTAATTCCAATTAGTTCACTAAGAAACGTGTCTACTGTGTAGACTTCAGTTTTGAAATACTTAAGGGAGAGGCAGTCTATGGAGGTAGCATCTCATCTCTTCTTACAAACCTCCAGAGGCAGACAAATATTCCAAAATCCTTCATTGGGACTAATGATTTATATTGGCAGGACTGGGACAGATAGGGTTTTATGGAGGCACTTGAAGGCTACATGCCACAAACCTTCCCCATCAGCTGTCTGTCTAGCCAGAACATACCCAGTCCTCACATGAAGGGCATGAATATTGTGGTCAACTGACTAGAGATGTTCTGCACAAATGCACCATTTGACCAGAACTGTACCTCTTGCCTGGCCATGATGAAGGTGTTCCTGTGTTCCGATGCACAGATGTAGTTTCTTAATATTAAGGTTTGATAATATCTTACTAGACCAACAGAGCTGGGGAAAAAAGCAAAATAAGTGGGAGGGGGAAAAGACAGAGAGAGAGAAAAAACTTAAGGGACAGAAACCTCTTCACGTCTGAAGCAGAAGCATTAAGGTTCAAAGGGAAATGCAAGTTGAAAACAACTGCTGAGTTGAATTACATGTTTATCATACCATCCAGGAGAACACTATCACTAAAATAATGCATTCAAGCATGAGGTTAGTTATTTGTAGTCTCAAAAGCAAAGGTCTGGCTACACCCAACAGAGATTTCTTTGTATTCCATCACCATATTATTTGTTTACAAAATATCTGAAACATTGTTTCTGTGCCTCCAGAAGACAAAAGGCCTGTGACACAAGCGGTGCTTGGGGAGGGGTGGGGGCAGAAGCCATCAGGAACCACAGCTACACTGCATTCAGCCACTGATACTCACCAAACAGACACTAGAACAGAGATTTCCTGTTCAGGACAGATTTATAAACCTCAGGTACTAAACCAATCTAAATATGCCAGATTAATAGAAACAGTTTTAATACTAAGGAGTCCGAAAATGGCTAAGAGACCAAAACAATGGTAGAGAAATGAATACTGTTTACAGTGAAAAGAATGCATGAAGAAATGTGTCTCCAACAAGTTCCTGGAACAATTCAATCTGACTTAAGCTGTCACAAAAATTATATTTACTTTCAGTTTTTATTCTGTCCCTTGTCTCACTGTACACATTCATTTATCTACATGAAGCGAAGCAGGAAATTCCTCCACCAATGAATGCTATATCAGGTTTAAAGTCTTTCTCGAGCTTAACAACAGAAATTGCAAAACCGTAGAAAACTAGTTAGTTCTCGGGACCAGGGGACTGCAACTGCTGGTGACCCTGCAGCACAGAGGACCAATCTGGGCATGTGAATCCAGCTGTTTGCTTAGGTGACTACAGTCTCCTGGCATCTCCTGGAAAACATCAGTCAGCTCTCTACCCCCAAAAGAAAAAGAAAGCTTTTAAAAATGGAAAAAAAAAAAAACCACCAACACTTGGAGAGCTTAGTAGCCTATTTGCGAATTTTCTTTCATTATCTGAAAACGAGCTCTTCCAAAATGTAAAGGCAACCACACGAAAGCACAGGAGAAGTGGAGAGAGAAGAATAGGGTGAGAAAGCATGTATTCAAAAGCTGACGAACCTAATGCCCAAGAATGATGTAACAAAGCGGCTGGAAGCCTGTCCGTGTTAGCCCAGCCACTTCAGTAGCACACTGTTGTCATTAGCATCCCACTCCTCAATGGTTTTAGTCACCACATTTTATAACCACTCATCCACCTTTAATGTAAAACCAGCATAAGCTACCTATTTTCTAATTTTAGTTATTTCTCAATAGGAAGCCTTTGTTTAGTAAATATTAGCAAGCAATAATGGCCTTACAGCTATGGATTCTGTTCATGCAAAACAAAATAACATTTGCTCATCAAGCTTGTCAGCGCCAGTCACCCTCCCTGCCAAGTCAGGGCTGGCCACAATACACCAGTCGGGAAAGGCACTGCTGTGTCAGTTGGCTGGTATTCTTTTGTCTGACCTGATTTATTGTTGGCCCAAACAGTTCTGAAGCTGTTTATTTCAACAAACGTTTGCCGGGACAAGTTTAAATGCAGACTAACATACAGTTTTCCCCTCCATGGCCATCGCATATCCTACGTTGCTGTTCAGACCCATACAGAAGACGTACGTGCCATTCTGCTGACCGCTTCTTCACCTAGAACATTAACGCTTTCTAACAGCAGCAGACTCTCCCTCTACTACCTAATTTCCACCACTCACAACAGAAGGGGAACTACTAATACAACTATTTGGCTAAAAGTTTGTTTAGAACTGAAGTTGGTCACACTGATGAAAAGGAAAGATAGGGTATCAATCTAGGCAAACCAAGTGAAAAGTAACACAATAGATTACATAGGAGACTTTCAGCACCGCAAATATTCTAGTTCACACCATCTAATAAGGTTCTGCTTTTCATGAGAAGCTTTTTGCAAGTGGAAAGATGTGATTATTTACTTCATGCATTCAGTAGCTTTCAAGAACATTACATACAGTGAAAGATATTATCAGTGTCGAGCAACCAGCCATGCAGAGTCTCTACAGCCACAAGTTTATACATATAGACCAGTCTTTTGACTATGGGGGTGGGGGAAAATACATATAAACTCATCTCGCTTGTTGTGAAAATCTTGCTATAAACAAGGTAACTTGTAGTTCTGCACAAATCTTCATCTACCCTCACGAAAATTATTAAATGCCTTGTCTTTGGTAAGTGTCTACCATGAACTAACTCAGTCACTCTATGGATGTTACCACTAGTTTAAGAAGATGAACAAATGCAACTGGATGAGAACACTTAGATGCCAGTTGTGTAAAAAAACACTGGGCCATAGCCCATGGCAGAAACTAACCATCACCCTCGCTAGGTCTAGTCCCCATTTTTTGAGAACTCCCTTTGTAAATTGCTGCTTTCCTGGAATCAGCTGAGGAGTGTGTACTTCAGCTCCACTTCCACTGAAACACAGGAGCCTCAATTCTGGTTTTAAGTACCACTTCACATCATCTGCATAAATCCCAATCTCCTTCAGGAGAACGGGAGAGGCCAGACAGTGGCAAGAACAAGCACACCAACTGGGAAGCAGTTTCCCCAATATCTAAATATCTGGATCCAGAACTTTTTATTGAAGTTTCACCTTACGCAATATTAACAGTCACCTCCTCATCGCTTTCAATCTTGGAAGGATTCATAAGAAATAAAGTCTGAGTAACCAACATTTCAATCTAGAAGACCAACATCTTGGCTAAAAGACTATCCCCTCTTATTTACTAATAACCTCATTTTTGGCATTAAGGTAAATTACATCCTGTTTCAATAACGTTACACAGAAGGATCACATGGTATCAGTAGTTATGCCACCTAGCTCAGGGAAAAAAAAAAGTCAGCATCAGAATGAAGCTGATCCAAAGTAAAACAACTTTAAAATCACATTACTATCATCTTCATCAGTGTCTGTATCATGTATTAAGATGCTGTCAGCACTCAGTTCTGAACCTAATCCAGACTATGAGACTTCCCAGTGAGCATCACAGAGTAGGCAAAACAATCATACAACAATGAACTGTGTGGAAATCACCCAATTCCTATATCTGCAGTTTGGGAAACAGTCCCAGATTAACCCATTATTTTATTTTTGTCCTCCTCCATCTATCAGCTCCATTCGAACATGATTAACAGCCTGCCCTATTCGTTTGATTTGATAGAGGTCACTATCACACTCAAAATACAAGAACTAATCAAACACAATGAAAGCATGTTTCATACCTTGGTTGGACTACAGTAAAGTTGACCCAGGTCACTGCTGTCTAGTCTAGTCTCAAGGAAGCTTTTGTAAGGCAAGAAGCATATGGGCCAGACATGATTTTGTACAGATATAAAATGAACAATTTTTTTTCCTTTAGTGGTGGTGTAGATATTTCATTTGCTGGTGGTCACAACTGAGGAGTGATGAGAAAAGAACAGTCTTAGCTATCATATTTCTTCCTTTATTTGGCTGAATAAACATGCTGCAGACATAAGCAATGAAACATTTTAATTCACTGAAAAACAAAAGCTCAAAGAATTTCTGGAAGAATTTGTCCTTGTGAAATTTGTAACAAGGCTGGAGGCTGCCAAAGGCACTAGTGAAGTCATCACATTTCAACCCTGTCTTATGATGCAGAACTAGAAGCTACCTACCCATCCCTATGTCAAGGAACATCGTAGTTGAAACTTTCAAAATTGCAAGCTAGCCAGTCCTAGCTTTTTTGTTAATCAGTACCATGGCAACCCTTGTTGTCATGGCATCCTTAAAAGACACTACACCAAATTCATACAGTCTTTGGCAACGTGCACCAGAATCCACTGCAACCAACGTGTTAATCACATTATGTTGCAGCAAAAGTGGCAATTTATGGAAAATAAATGGTTAAGCAATTATTTCAATGAAAAAGAATTTAAGAACATGTGAAGTTTAACTAGGAATGAGGAAAAGAAAGGCATAAAAATAGTCATGCAAACCTCTACATTTGACATAAAAGCATGAAAGTTTGGGAAGTTTTATCAAGAATATACAAATCCAATACAGCAAGAATGCACGGAAATTTCCTACAAAAAGCTTATTGAATACAGTATATTGAAAGTAGCAATGTCTGATTTTATTTATTATATTCAAATAATGTTTTTATAATAAAAGAAAGGATTTAGCATTTGGCAAGTCAGTTGCCTATTTACTGCTAAACTGCTAAATTTGGTTTTTAAATTAGAACGTACAAATTCAGGTTAAAATTAAAAAGCAACTGGTATTTACAGGTTTTTTTATATTTTAAGAGTGGAATTTCTCTCTTGACTTTTTGAAATAAAAGATAAAAGTGCAGTCTTGCAATTTTTGCAGAAAAATTGTTCTTGGATAAGATGCAAAATTATCGCCCCTTAGTGCGGCCTTCCAGGTAAGATTTTTAGTATGATTAGCTTTTGCAGTGTACCACAAATACCCAACCAGCCCTTTCAGATTTGTCATCTGCTATCAGGGTCCGGCCAAAATACGTCAGTCTTTGCATTTAGATTCGACCATTAACCATGTCAACTGGCCTCTGTGATGTTACCTTAAGCTGTGATGGGTTTTGTTTGTTTGTTTTTAAACTGGGCTAACATTCCTACCCCATTTTAATTATGGGCCAATTCTGTACTTCTGAAAAGTCAAAGCTTATGTAAGAAGTTCTTCTTGCCTATGTAAATAGGACAAACCAAGTATAGATTCATTTTCAGAAGTTACAGACAAGTTATAAAAATCAAGATGTCTTAAAAAAAATCTTTTCAGAAAGTCAAGAAAATAGATACTGTACATGCAAAATACATCAGAATAATAAAAATCTTATAGTTCTGCCTACACTGAAAGCAGTTAAATATTTTCATTGTGTTGGTTTCCTAACTGACATCAGCAGAACAGTTGTTATTTCACATTTAAATTCATAGATGAACTCCTCATTTGTGTATGTGGGGAAGTCTTCTGGAAAAAAACCTACCACAATGCAGCTTTTCATTAATCTATTTTAATATGCCGTACGCCACATTCCTTCAACTTTTGTATTCTAGTAGCCTTGAGATTCCAGTCAACTAACCTAGATGTGTTCAGCCATGCAGTTTAATCTTTAGAATACATTAATCTTTTATTAACCCAAAATTTAAAGACCAGAAACCAGTAATGAACATTGCTGGAGTTTCCTTATTCACCTGTTTCTTACAAATGAGAGTGAACACACTACATGGCCATTTTAGCCACCATCCATATCATTTCCCTGAGTCTTCCAGGAGTTTAAGAATAAAACTAGGTGAGGATAATGCTTCAGCACTTCCAGAACACATTTTAAGTTAGAATTTTAAATAGACAAGTGGATGCAAGACAACATTCTTTATGATGAATACATATGCAATAAGCCAGATCAGTCAGTCACATTTCACCAGAAAGTCATATCCATCAGGATTGGCGACTATACTTTTAGTAGTATGCTACTTATTTCATATTCAATGGCATTTCACTAAAACTTAGTAAAGTAGTCCCTGAACTGAACAGTAGCCAATTGAAGACACTGTTAGAACGAGAAAACTTTTATGCTTTAAGGAACTATGTTCCTTCCGTATTGGTTCAAGTTCTGAAAACATAAGTAATACTCAACTTTCACAGCACAAATTTCTGAAAACAGAACAAGTTGGAATAGGAAAGACTATCCCCAGAAAGTTGATCTTACCGTATCAAACTGGCACACAGAAGCAGCAGTGTGAATGTTTTGCTTTATTTATTGAAAAGAAAATAAATTTAACCTTTGCTAACCCACATCAACAGATCATCAAAAAAAATACTTAACCTTTAACTCTTTTTACTTTTAGTCTAAAAATACTATTTTGTTCTACATGGTTGCTCCTTCCACTTTTAGCCTAAGTCACTGATTGAGCGAAGAAGCTATTTCATTTCTGCCAGCCCACCTACTTTTCAAAAGACCACACAAAGCCAGGATTATGAGATTATATGGTGTTAAACAAGAGGTGCATTACTTTGTGTATTTCATTTGAAGGATCTTTTAAACACCATTACGGACTGCTATAGGATGTGATAGTATTCCATTTCTGGTTTGTTGATTAAAAGAAAAAAAACTTACGCAAAATCAACTTAGATTTTAAGTGGGATTTAAGTCACTACAGTAGCAGCCAGTACCATTAGCCATCTAGAAAATTGGTGAACATAAAGGATTAATTATTTGAAGTTCCATCATTGAAGTCCTGCTGAAACAACTATCCAAGAGAGTAAAGCCTGACTATATAACTCGCACAGGTGACACAACAGAGTGATGTGCCATTTGAACGCTCAAGAGGAAATACTTTCAAAATCTTCACACTTCCTAGATTGAGGAACAGTCAATCTCCTCTGCAACATAACATTTTGGTATCAGGTATTTCACACCAAAACATCTTTGACAATTTCGTATGAAGAGAAAACGCTACAACAGTGTTATCATAGCAGTAACTGACATCACACTGGCACTTACATGCCCAAAAAGACAACAGTAATCCACTGCACAGCTCACTGTGCATTTTTAATTGAGTAGTATTTCTTCACAAATACCCTGCATTAGAAAGGCGAAAAAGACAAACCACAGAATCTGTTTGCTTTACACTTCCGGATTTACAAGCTGTTTCCCCCTTGTACCACTGAAGTTGTCATTCCAGCTAGTCAATGCTGAACTAAAAAAAACAACTGAAGGATGTGCAGGAAAGTAAAAGCTACAGAATGTGAAAATTATAATAGAAACAGGCATAACTTTGTCAACTATGCATTTCACTAGTAGACCCATGAATTTAATTTATCATACAATGGTATGCAGCATTTGATTCAGTATAACAACCTTCTCTCATTACTAGGAATCCAATTTATTTATATGTTCCGGACCTATTGCTTTCTTTTCAAATTCTCAGCCACCTTCTCTAAAAATCTCATGTCTAGTCATCAGCCAAAGCCAGCTACGGCTAGAAACGGCTCTCCATCCTTGCTGAATTTATTTGCTTGTTCTTAACACAAGGGCTTAAACACGAATGCTAGAGAGCATTTTATTTGACCACTCTGCAATCTTAATCCTACTATTAGTTGCCCCTTCTTCACCACTGGCATAAGCCAGTGGTCACTTTTTTTTTTTTTATCAGGGTCACTTTCTCAAGGCCCTTCACAAACTGTCTTCACTCAACTGTCACAATTCACGTATACTACTAAGCTTTCAGATAAACAATTTGCACCTTATCAAGTGAAGCACAAAACATACAGGAGCATCCCTCCAAAAAGCTGCCTCCTTCAACTGCTCTTCTGCTGGCAGTGGTTAACCTCCTTGTGCGCAGAGACCACAGCCCATTTTGTTGACCAGTACAGTTCGGTTTCTCTGCACCTCCACTTTAGTGATTCCAGCAAGAATTTTTTTCCACTTGTCAGCATTGAAGACCTTCTGGACAGATTTTTTAGTTACATAGTTGTGGTAGCATCTACAACAAAGTACGCTAAATACAATCAATGAATGAAGAAAAACACCCCAGAAAAACAACTGAACAAAAAAAAAAAAAATAACTTCAGCATCCTACTAAAGAATCCATTCATATCACTATCAGTGCTAAAACAGCAGTAGGAATTTGTGAACATTGAGCAGTCTTTAAGCTAATGCTGCAGAAATTCCCTACCCATAACTATTGCAGCAACATCTGATGTTAACATGTAAAGCTAAGAAAATGCTGTAGTCCAAAAGTAGAACAATCAAGATGTTAAATTTGTTCACAACACAGAGCCCTGGAAGAATTTGCATACAATGCTCAGAGAAGAGCACCCTTTGGAAATTATGTGCTACAAAACTGAAAATTTGCCCCAAAATTCTAAAGATGCTGAAACCTCTTGTTGAAAAGGCATGGGGTGATAGAGAAGACACACTTGTGCTTTACCATGGTCTTTCTATGTCTCATAGATAAGTAGTACTAACAGAACTTCTAATGATATAATGAACTGCTGCAGCACCCACCTGTGGGCCCTGAACCCAAGTCAAACACAGCACAGAGAATCAACACATTTGAAAGAGGGAACATGCTGTATTATTACAATAGCTTTTTGGAACTACTAAGTCATCAGACTTTGAACCTTCCCATACATTCTCTAATACACATTCACATCAGAAAATAAAAAACTCTGTATGTTATTTCACATACAGACATGCAAGAAGTCCTAGCATTCATTTGCTGATCATCATTCTAGACCAAAGCAACCAGAGCCATTTTAAATGCTGCTTCACAAGAAAAAGTATATGAGTGCCCTAATCCCACAAATACGAGTACTGTAATTTCCTTCAAAAGCTTTTAACAGCTCCTTGCCTTAAATATATTTTTATTGCCTTTTGAAATTTAAACAATAATGAGGCTTTCATTGCCACTTCAGATTTAAGCAGTAACTGGACTTGCTCAAATATGTGAAGCAGTTTAGTCGTAACACAGAACACAACTCTGAAGAGGTAAATTTGATAAACCAGCCTTCATCTTGTTTACAGAGTCTGCAAAATAAAGATAACCAAAACTGGCAAATAAGAATTCCTACATATTTTTAAGTTAGCCCAAGAAAGTACCTTCAAACAGTAAGCAAGGAAAAAATGGTAAAAAGGAAAAATCCTTTGTTCAGCTAAATCACAGTCTCTACAAAAAAAATTCCTTGAGTCCTATGTTTTTCAGTTACACTGTAATGGACGTCATTAAGATGAAAGTTGAACCCAAACGTAACTGTTTCCTACAGCCTTACATGAGTCATTTCAGTCTTCTATAAAAAGAGGCATGCTAGAGAGACAAAGGAATGAAAGAGTAAAATCCCTACTTTCCTTAAAAAAAGGGCAACAGCTACTTACGAAGATCAAGGTCCAGGCTCTGCATCAAATCTCCTACCCTGCCATGCAGTTCTAACTCCAACCCATTAATGAGACATCAGATCTAATGTAACCAAACCACTGCAATTGCCAGATTAGATGAACGCTTGCTTGGAATTAAGAAACAAGTTAGCTTCAGTTTTGTGACTTAGCTACATAAATAGAACAAAAACTCCCAAACTGGTGGAAAACGAATTATTTAGTCCATGAAATCTGCATAAAGTCAAGATCATTAAAGTGACAGGCAATCCCAGCTCATAACTCTATGCTGTTAGGCATACAAAAGTTACATGTATTGATGTTCTTGTTTTATGTTGCAATTTTGATAAATTGATGCATCAGAGGAAAGAGAAAATGGAATATTTTTGTGGATACACTGTAATGTATTTTGCCAAGAGTAGCAAGTTAATTCAGGGCAAGGGGGGTGTTTTGGTTTTAAACACAAGAGCTCCTACCTGTACACAGGATTTGCTGTTAAGAACACAAGACCTCACACTGGATATGGATCAAATCTTATCTTTCAGGTGTTGGGGCTGAGTTCTTTAAGAGACACAAGTTTTTGTGTCGCAAGTGTTCCCCTGTTTCTTAAGCTGCAAACTATATTAGAATAATTTTTGTTGTTGAAAGGCTTAACTTTACATCTACATTCAAAAAGGAAAATCTGACTAGTCATCCTCTTCCTCACTACTCACCTTTCATCTTTCTAATCTTGTAATTTCGGTTTCATTAGTCTAGTTGCTGTGATGGAAAGGGAAGGTAATTCTAATTAACAAAACAGCTAAGTGTTTTGAGATTCTTTTGTACATCAGAAATGCAAAAAGGAGGATGAATGGAGTTTTGCTTTGTAGTACTTTTTTTTGTACTTCAAGAGCAGCATAAAAACAGAAAATGCCTGTGCTCTCTTATAAATAGTTCAGAGTTTTCCTAAAGACAGATATGCTAATTATTTAAGTCAACAAAAATATCCGGACTGCACATAAAGGTTGATTTTACATTTTAAACACTGACAGGCCTTCAGGACACACACACGCCCCTCCTGACTGCTGATCTTAGACACTATAGCAACAAGTGAACATTTGTTCTGAAGGAATGCGGAGTATGCAACTGGGGGAGGGGTAGTACTATCAGCCACAAACTTATCTGCTGGTCCACTAAGTTATTATTTAACTTCAGTCTTCCCTGAAACTGAAGAAACAGCATTTACCATCCAATGTTAGCAACCTGCATTTAACTGGCAGCTTACACTTTGACTACAAATAACACAGCTTTGCTTAACTGAGCTTCAAAAGGAGGTTGGGTTTTTTCCTCTGCTTGTTCAGAGTACTGGAAACAGCAGAATTGTTCTGTAACTGCAGATTAATTAAGCAGTGCTCTAATATTGCAAAACTGCAAAGCAAAAGAAAATGCAACAGAAATACCCAGCTCCTCTGGTTCTGGTCACAGCGTCTGAAAGTCCAAGACTCCCTAACAAAAGCCTGCAAGATGGCAGACTCCTAGAAAACAGCTGGGGCAAAACAGGTTGTGGAATGATCTGGAGTGAAATGGCAAGAAAGGTGGAAAGTTCTCTCCCCCTGCTTAAGTGTAACATTCCTGGAAAAAAGCAGGGTCCATAGGTATACATGTCTCCCACGAACTCTGACTGTAAACTACTTTTTGTTGGATTGTTGTAGGCTTGCCTTCATTCAAGTGTCACTAGTTCTTTCATGGACAGAGTTCTCTGGGGTGCTTCATACTTCTACTTTCTTTGCAGAACTTCTCAGGTTTGAGGAATCTAGCAGTGGACAGAAGCAGGGCTCACAACCAGGGATCTCATTGCTTTCTGTTCATGAGAGAGACCAGGAAGAAAGAACAGAGTGAAAGCAAGGGAATCATGGGGAAACGACCAGGAGGTCTCTGGCTTGCTGTGGTCCTACGGCTCTACTAAGAGAAGCACTTTACAGGCCTGCTTATTTTTTTTTTCCTCTGAGTTTTGCCATAAAAAGCATCAGAAGCTGTTAAAAAAAAATCACTACTATTGGCTTTGGGTTCTTAGCAATAATTTTACTTGTTAAAAAAAATTTAAGGAAGTATTTACTTTGTTCTTATCCTTGTCTACATCCTCTACATCTCTTAGCTTGAAACAGTATTTTATATTTGTCAGAGAACAGTTTAAATTTCAGATTGACAGAACTAATATTTAGAAGTGACTACTATTTGGAGATATGTGGAAGGGTGTACTACGGAATTTCCAGGTCAGAAAGACTGGAAGCACATATGTCTTTGCACATAAGAAGCAGGTTTTAGGAAGGCAAGTTTAAAAGACAACTGTCAAATTCAAATACGCCAAAATCTCAGAGCTAAGAAGGCATCACAAGGGGCATTTTCTGCTTGCAGTTCTCCTTCCCCAGCTTTCATATATCCCTGTCAAAATTAGCATTCAACAGAGGAGATGAAAGAGCTGGTACAGGGTTTAGCAGCGTATGCTGTAATGCCAGAGCAGAGTTCCTCACCAACTCTGCCTAAACCCTCACAGTCTTGTTCATTTTAACCTCTGACCACTGGTTCCTTTGCCAGCCGCCTTCTCCCTCTTTTGCTAGTACTCAGTACAACCTTACAGTCAGTCAGTTCATAGAACTGATCTGGCTGAAAAGTAGTTCTTTTCTTCCTAGGACTAGTTTTCAGGCTGATCTGCCCCCAGAACTAGCTTGCTATGCAGTCACCAGAGACTTACTGTCAGTGCCAGAAAGAAGCGGTGAGATCACAGGAGCTCACACTTAAGTTTCTTCTCTTAGCTGCTGTAGAAATACACTATTAGCATGGGTTGAAACAGAACCCTAAACATAACAATAACATTCTTTATAGTAAGACAACAATTTTAGACACACCTTGTAGATTTTCAGCAGTTACAGAACTATACCATCAATTCAGCTGTTGACGGGGAAGCAAAACCTGTAATTTCTGCAGAAGCACCCTCAGAAGTTACTCTTTCCATCTGTCTCACACCTGCTCTGGTCTGAATAATCCTGGCTTCCCAGCTACTGTGGCTCACAAGGTCAATTCTGGCAACTCTGCTATGGGAACAATAAAATCCAAAGCAGCAAATTGTCAGAATTCACCTCTTAACACCTTATTTGGTTCAGCAGGAGGATGAACAATGTTATTACAGGATAATACATTTAAAACGTACAGTTAGTTCCGTGTGGACCAAGTTTAAGTAGAGCTACAAAGTACAAAAAAGGTTGTATTTTAATAATAAGTTACAGAATTATTCTTCAGATATTACAAGTATGTAACCCTTCAGTGGATCCTAGAAGTGGTTAACATTAAAATTCCACTTCAGACTATTTGTCAACATCCTCAAATGTTGTGATTTCTGTAATAGGATTTATTATCTAGTAGACAGTTTGTTTTCTCCCCTTTTTTTTTGCGCTGCATGGAATAAGAAAAACAATGTACTACACTTTGCATGAATTCCTCTGCCTTTTCCCAAGGATTCTTGAAGGTCATTTAATCAATTCACAAGCAGATTGTTTACGCATTTGATAATCACTATGTTCTCACGGTCCCCGGAAGTTAGCTGCCCTGACAGCATTTCACTTTCCCTTCTCCCATAAAGGTTTTATTTAGGACATAAAATCCTATAAAGCAGAAAACCAGCACCATATTCCATAAAAATTTTAAAGAAATCAGTCCAACTTCCCTCAGAACAAAAAAAGACCCCAAACATTACTTCCAGAGACTGCTGCAAACAAAGGTAAACACTTTATCAGATCCTTGTTTAGAGAAGTTTGCCCACCTACCAAGCATTCATACTATGAGGTGTCATTAGGTAAATACATCCAGTTTAAGGTGTATCAAAGACAGCACCTTTCACTGAGAAACATCAAAATTAGAATAAAGAACAAACAGCAAAATTACACCTGGTATTATAAGTTATCATAATTTCAATCTGTAATCTTCACTGCAATAGCTAATGAACTTCAGATTTCCCTAGCAAAACAGGACAAACTGACTTTCAAAAATAGTGCCTCAGAAAAAGGAGACTAATGGTTTATGCTCTAAGAAAATAAAGAAATAAAAATCAAATGCTAAAAATACCACAGTGCCTTAATTATAATAAAAATACGAACAGTACTAAAAAAGTACACATTATCAAGCCTGGAAGGGCTGAAGAGAAATCATTCATTTTTGACCCTCGGGCACTATATTCAGTAGACAGTTTCTGGCTTTTAGTGCAGCATGCAATTAATAGCAATCTCTGTGGTGCTAAAACAAGGTTTTGAAGTCACTCAAGATTACAAGTTCCTTACTTTGAGCAAACTATTTAACTTGACACACCTTTAAAACTGTCCCACTGGGCTGAATATCTTATCCTTCAAAAATAAGGACCTGATAGGTTTCAAGTTAGGTAGCATTCCTGATCCTTTTGAAAGTATTGGTGCTACCATAAAGAGGATGCAGACATTCCTGACTAGGCCATCCAGCTTCACCAGTATTTTTACCTCTGCTTCAGTTCAAAAATAAATAAATAAATAAAATCTTATCATACACTAAGAAACCAGACAGCAAAATCTGATCCTCAAAGAGAAGTCTGTGATGAAAGCAAGAGCTTTATCTTGCTATTCTGTTTTCTAAGATATCTGGGAAAAAAGGTATATTAGCATTTTAGAATAAACTACAATTTACATTAGTTGAAGACAGGATGAACTTGAGGAAGAAAGTTTTTGCTCACGAAAAGGATACAGAAGTGCCCACATGAAGCACACAATATCACACTTTGAAGATGACTTCAAAGTTTGTGATAAAGCAAGCATTAACTCCAAAATATTTTCTGAAGTACAGTCAAGATTATATATTAAAGTATAATTACTCCTGCACTTTTAAACCACATGCAAATTTTACCCCTACAGCTATTCATAATGAAACAGTATTTCCCACAGTCCCAAGGGCAGACCTTACAGTATGAAGCATGCATTACACTAAAAAAAAAAAATAAATAGCAGATGTCACAAAACTAGTAGCTAACTATCTTCAGACTAGGGAAACAGGAATGTTTCCCCCATCTCTGATGTGATACATGTAAAAGCTACTATTTACTGTTTAAAAGTGAAACACTTATTAAGATATCTTCTAATTAGGAATGCAGACTGTCCTAAATATTCTTTTGTGTGTGGTCCTTTTAAACCTGAGGAAAAGAATCTTACTTGAGTAAAGACCACACAGTGGCATTATTTGCTTAAAGCAACAGTGGAATTCATTATATACAGTAGCAGCACAGACTGTAGCATCACCAATCTCATACATAAATACCTATTCTTAAATAGATTCTCAACTTTGCATATCTATGCAATAAGCAATAATATTTTTGAACCAATAAATTCTCTAATATAAGTTTGTAAGAGGTAGGTCCTGCATGTTTTGTCCCAAAAAGTGGCTTACATGCTTTCTATATAATTTCTATGAGCTATAGGCATCCTTACATTTTGAAAAGATTGGACAGTACATAGCAATTACCCCACATCTCCTATTCTCCAAAATAACATATTATGCATGTAGAAGTCACCCAGCCTCAAAATTCAACAGCGCTTACTTGCTGACACATTAAACTCATGCTTTGGGACAAGAAGTAACCTCTTCAAGTTACAGGATTTACCTTAAGTACACCTCACATGTTTCAAATTCTTAAGCATTTTCAATACTGTGGTCAGGCTGTTAAGACCTCAGCAGGTCTCTGTGGGAGGCAAACAACTTCTCAGTTCCTAAACCACTCTCTACCATGGAAGCTTACTTCTCTTCTGGAGTGCCACTACTTCTGAAGATCACAGACAGCTCCAGCCTTTAGATTGTACTTCACTGTATGTCCTGCCTTTTCAAAGACAGGTGCAAGCTGAAGGCAACAATTACTTCTCACACTCCCAACCAATAGCTGAAAAGTTACTATCGGAACTCAAAACACAAAGAGAAAACTCACCAGCTTTCAAGCCATTATGTCTTAACAGTTTGTACTTGGGATGTACATTAAAACTGAAAGAACTACTGAACCAGGGGTACCTCAAGAACATAGAATGCCATCAATAAAATGAAAATAAACATTCTTACAAGTAGCACAGATTGCAGGTAATGATCTGAGTCTTCTAGGTATTAATTCAACATATACTTTCAACTTTGGCCTTCCAGGCAGGGAATTCTGAGGAACTGTTTTCATTTTCTTCTTATCAGAAAGAAGACTGACTTACTTTGAGCCTCCTCAATATATTTCGATTATCTCTGACCTCATAAAGTACGAATGCTACAAATGAAGACATTTCAGTTCAAACACAAAGACATGATGACAACATAACTATCCTTACTAATATCAGCCATATGACACAATCTCCCTCATCTGGAAATTTAACTGAAGACTTGACCAACAGACTGATGCACTGTTTGAGCAGTTCAATCGCCACAGGTTCAGCCTGTCATCAAGTAGAATCAAATAAATTTCTTGTGAAACAGCACTGGATTCATTGACCTAGGTTCAAAAAATGCCCAGACATCATCTTTAACGAAGACATTCGTGAACTATCTTAATCCTTTGCCTCAAGTGGGATCGCTAATAACAGATTGTTACATCCAGCAAGTACAATGCCTAGATTCAAAAGGGAATTTAAAAAAAGACAGCAAGAACTGAAGTGTATGGAACACATGGTATTTCACTCAATACAAGAGGCAACTGCGGCTCCCTCACGTCCAAACAGCTGACAATCTTTTCAACTCTACAGTTGAAAGAGCTATATATTCAGAGGGGGTTTTGTCTGTGGGTTTGGGATGGGGGATTTTTTTGGGGGGGATGGGGTGGAGGTGTTTTGGGTTTTATGTGAAGTATCATTAAGAAACAAGTTTCCTGCATGGTGCCAGCAAGGAGATTCCAAGTTTTTTAGATTTCAGTTTATACAACAAACATTGCTGGGTCAGAGTCTGAAAATAATCAAAGTAAGTTACAATGCTGGGTTTACCTTTGTTGAAAAGTAATATCCAAAATTTATTCAGCATTATGACAATGAGACTACTGTAAGAAATTACATTATATTAGTATAAGTAATGCCAAGAGAAATACCCTTGAAATCTACAGAAAATTTGAGGTATATAACACCCTCCCCTTAAAAGAGATCTCAATTTATTCTTCATGTTATATATCAACTTGTACTGGTACTGTACAAAACACATTACAAGTCTGTAATCCAAAGGCACTTATGATCTAGTTCAGACACGAATACATGTTATAATCCAAAATAGCTTAGATTTTTCATCCAAGATAGTATCACTACATCAGGAGAATGTTAAGTGAACCATGGGTGAATAACTGCTAGGCTCTTCCAAGGCAGCTGAGATAACACAAGCAGGGAATAAAACCATCAGTCAGTATGAAACTTCAAGGCATGCACCCACTGAAATCAGTGATGTCTACTGATGCAGACCCCAGCAGTGGAACGGCCAGCACTGACGAACAGGGCGACGCATGGCCAAGAGTGAAGTTACTGGGCATAGAAAGGAGTTTTTAGACAAATCTGCCAAAGTGGCAATACTACAACAAACAGCAGATGTAGAAGCTACCTCAGGGAATAGTGGTTAGAGGCTGAAAGACCTACAGCAGACTCTAGGAATGCTTACCAGGCAAATACAAGTGCCCATTGATGGAACCCTATTGCACCACTTACATATGCCACTTCTGAACTCCTTGAAGATGCATCCAGCATATACACATCTTTTTCCATAGCTAGCAGCAAAACTTATTTTTAGTTCTTATTTCATAAACTTTAGAGTAAAGTTTTACTATTCAACAAAATCTACATCAAGTCAGTAGGTTAATGCTGTCCAAAAAGGAAGAAATTAATTTTCTGTCCCTGCAACTGATTCCACCTTGGAATAATTCATGTAATTCATTTCAGGATGGTGGTAAGCTGCAAGCATCATGAGCCAGAATTTTATGTGTAAGAAGTCTGTTCAATCACCTTAGTAAGTTTTTGTTAATTTTTGGACAGACAACTGTAAACATTTCCAAAGATAAATAAGATGCAGAAATGCAATCCAAATTATGTAGCTTCCAGTAGGTTGTCTCCAGCCAGCAGTAAGCAAACCCAGTATCACAGAACTCACTATATTATGAGATTTTGGGGACAGAGGTCAAAAAGAACACTCCTAACCATGGAAAAGAAACATCTCTCCTTTATAAATTAACAATCCTTTAAATGGACAACACTGTTTCACAAATTAATTCCACAAAGTAATATAAAACAAGAAGACAACTCCTGTCTTCCATGTTAGTTTTTTGAATCTTCTGAATCCATAATTTTAAACTGAATGCTAATTAACAACTGCTGCGTGGCAACTGGAACACTTCAGTATTTTGGTTGCCCTTTCCTACAGGATGCCCATTTCAGTGTCAGTAGGCACCAGACACCCCACCTCACAAATAACTACGCTTATTCTGTGTGCTCAGCAAAAACACTGTTGACATGAAATGATCACTAGTCTCAAATTATTTTTCTGTTAAGATTTGTTCACACCTTTTGGCAGAGCTACTTCAGCCATGTGCAGACTCACTTGAAACAGAGGCAACTGCAAATTCTCAACACTCAGGACATCTTATACAAAACTGCTCTGCATGTCATTTTAGCTATTAACATGATAACATTTCTGTAGAAGTTAGATAAAAGCTTTCCTGCTGATGACCAAAAACGGACTAATACCATTTCCCTAAAGGAATAGGAACGCACAATAATTCTCATTCCTCGTAAGTAAGAAACTTTGCAGTTTCCACCTGCTGGCAGAAGATGGTAAATACTTATCCTATAGAGGAAGAAAGTGCAAAGAGTTACATTCTACCTTAAAACTCAAGCTACTAGCGTATAAGACTCAAAAACCAAACAAGCCTAGAAAACTGAATCATCACCAAAATATTAACAGAATTATCTGGAATTACAAAAAACATTCAGGTGGTTAAAAAACTAATCAGTTGATGGTCTTGCTAACTTTTAGCATCAGCTTAGACAGCCTGCTAAAAGCCTCTTTTCCCTTGTTATGATTATGAAACAGATTGCACAGTGTTCTGATGAGGAAATACAGAACCCAAACTAACAACCACCATTTCCCGTAATCATCATCCTGGGGGAAGGGAGAAGGGAGGATAAAGGGGGAAGGTAAATGGCAAGGGGGAATAACGACAGTAAAGACCAGTTAAAAACATACGAATAGAGTTGTGAGAGTTTCAGAAAAATCTAACAATCAAGAATAAAGAACAACTGACACACCTTCTGAGAGAATGGCTTCCTTCAAATACAGTAGCACATCCGCAAACTTTCTGACATCATTCACCAGTTGCATGATATATTCTGGATCCACAACAGGATTATCATAGCAATCAGAGTTGGAGCTAATGCTGCTCAAAGAGCTGCTCTTGGTGCTGCGCCCCATTCCCCAGTTTCCTGAATTAGAGATGGTGAAGAAGTTGGAGGTAGACAGTCGGGCTAATCCCAAACCACGCTTGTTACTTCCACCGTTCTGTCGCAACATCCCAGCAGCCGCTGTGCTTATAGAGCTCTTGCAGTTAACACTCAGTGTCGCTTAATGTCCATTTGACAAGCCAAAGATGAAACCCTTAAAAATTGGGGGGGAGGGGGGGAAGAAGGTGAAGGAGAAGGAAAAATGCTGATTAGTATAGAAATACATGTGAAGTAATACTTTCGTACTGACAAGATCCAAAAGTTCTTTCAAGATGATACTGCTTTACATGACAATGCTTAACTGAAGTATTATAAAGGGTTTTGACTGTCTGAAGTTATTTTCATTTGAACAGATATACAGTGTTGCATAAAAACCAATGGTATGCAGTAATTATTTCAAAAGCTACTTATGATGCATGATTATTTCATGAGAAAAGTTTCTTCCCTACATATTTGTTCTGGAAATCTTAAGAATCAACCCTAAGACCTGGCTCTACCATAAAATGTTACTGCAACTAAATAAAATTGCAAAAGCACTTGAGTTGATATAGACCGTAAGCAACA
Organism: Alca torda; assembly: GCA_008658365.1. Classification (NCBI taxonomy): domain Eukaryota; kingdom Metazoa; phylum Chordata; class Aves; order Charadriiformes; family Alcidae; genus Alca; species Alca torda. The sequence goes on along the minus strand of CM018087.1, from coordinate 15,798,528 downwards.
TCCCCGGTTGCATCAACCACCAAGCTGCCTTCAGCATCCTGTCTTTTAAGGTAATAGACAGCCTTGATCTGATAGGCACAGTCTTTATGTAGACTGTGCCGAGCAAGAAACCGTGGCCTATCACAGTTTGTCTCAGAAAGGAAAACATCCTGAAAGAAGTTATGTAGCTTTTCAGCCTGCTGTCTTTTAATATGAAAGGCAATCAAAGGAAAGACATAGAAAAGCGAAGAGGTTTAAAAACGTTTTACTATCAAAATTTATCTGCAAGTCTCAGTGCACTCATCTTGAAAGGTGCTGCTCTGCTTTATTACGTTAAAAGTTCCACCAGAAAAATGCACAAATTATATTGGTCTAACTAAGGAACTACCTGCATTCCTCTCATTTAGGTAAAACAGAATGCTACTGCAGATTTCCCCATGTCAGGTTAAGCGACTCATTTCAAAGCAGCAAACTCCAGGTGGCAGAGTCAGGTATGGTTCCAGCAGTTCGCACAATGCCTGCTATTATTCCCTCAACACCAGGAGAAATTCTCAATGTTTACACTATATGGTAAACACTACAGAAAAAAACCTCACAAATTTGAACATGACAGCTAAAAAGTTAACGTGGATTGCAGACATATCTGTAGCAAAGCCTCAAATTCAATAATTTTTAGCTAAAATTAAGTTATTATGATCTAAAAATGCAGGTTGAAACAGGTTATCCTACATATGTTTGTATTTGGTTAGACCAACTAAAGAAGTAGCACCTTTAACATTTTGAACACTCCCACTATGTATTTCAACAGGTGTTATTCTAATGCCCTTCAATTATTTTTCCATTACTTCTACTTTATTTCTCTGCAATTTAAAAATATCAGAGGAAACGTGGTCAAAGCAGTTGTTTTTGTAATTAATCTGGCAGGCCTTCCAGGGAGTGTGCACTGGTGGGGGAGGGGGGAGAAAACTTCAAAATTTAACACAAATTAACTGCTCTAATTTCTGTTTACTGTTTAAAGTCAGTACCTATAAGAGTACACATAAGACCATACAAATAATGCAGATAGTTAAGCAATTCCAAACACCTCAGGTAGATTGAAGTAAGGTTTACATTAAACATTAAGCATAATGTTTAAGCAAGTTTCTTCTGTTCCCACAAATAATTCTCATGGCTACAAAGCTGCTTTGCAATTCCGCCTTGCAATTACAGAAAAAAAGCCACATAACCTTCTCTGCTTTTAACGTGTGATATCTATTTATATCGAGACAGAGATTTTCATATTATTTAAAAGACATGCTGCTTTTAAGTCTTGCCAGCTTCAGGATCAACTTTTAGAGTAGCATGATGTGTTAGACCTGTTCCTGTAGCAAGTCCATGCTTTTAAAGCTGTGTTATTTTAGAGATATGTTGCATTTTTTTTTTTATTCAAACAAGCAACAAGTAGTATAATGATGCCACCACTTTGAAAGTTACAGAAGTGATGACAAGGCGTTTCTGAACGGGAAAAACTTCAAGAAACTTTTGCTGTAAAGTAGCAGCAGAACCAAAACTGAACAGTTTAGTCCAACAGCCACCTTCTCCTCGTAAATATTAGCCCTTACGTCTGCTCCTCCTGCGTTACAAGGCAGATGGGGAAAAGTTTCCCTCACAGAACACATGCCTTTCATTACTGAGAAGTGTTTCATATTTCTTCACGAGGCTCTGGCTTTGAAAATGAAAAGCGTCCACCAGCTTTTTTCTATAAACACCTCCAGACTCCTCTGGTTAAGAGCGAGCCATTGCCAGTCCCGATGGAAAAAAAGAGAAAAAAAAATAAAGCGCCAGATATTTCAGAAATTTGCTCTCCCAGCACAATTTCCCCGGTAGGGAGGAGGAAAAAAAAAAAAAAAAAGAGGGGGGGTGAGAAGACACTCCCGAAGGGGCCCCGCGGCTGGGCCGCCGCCAGCCCCCCGGCCGAGGCAGGGCTGCTCCCCGCGCGGGGGTCGGCGCTCCGCCCTGCCCCCGCCGCGCATTCCTGCGGCCCGCCCGCCGCCAGACCGCACGTCCTCCGCGGCCAGGGCTTTCCCTGCTGCCGCCCGGCCGCCGGGGGAGCGGCGGCGCGGCAGGTAGCGGGCAGAGGCCGCGGGGGTGCTGCCGGGAGACGGCGTGAGGTGCGGGGCAGGGCGGAGGTGGGCCCTCGGCCCCCGCCCGATATCGCTCCAGGGCACCGCTGGGCGGGGAGGTGGGCTCCCAAGGGCGACACCCGCCCTGGGGACCCGACGGGAGCGGAAAAGAGGCGCCGGGCCCCTCCAGCCGGCCCCGTTCCCCCCTGGCCGCTCGCCACCGCGCTCACCCGCGGCTCCTCCCGCCGGCGACAGGCGACGCCTCCCACCCTCCCGCCGCGGACGCGTCCCACCTTCCCCCCCAGCGGCCCTTACCGGAGAGCGGCGGCCGAGCGCTGGCAGCAGCCGGGCCGCCGCGGGCCTTGCGCACTCCCGCCCCGCTGCCCATGGAGCGCCCTCCCCACAGCGCGGCCCGCGCCGCCGCCGCCGCCCCCGACGTCGCCGCCGCCGCCGCTCCCGGCACCGCCCCCCTCACGCCCCGCCGCCCGCCGTTGGCCCGGCCGCGCGGGGCGGGGCGGGGCTCCGCGCGCGCCCCTCCCGGGGGCGGTGCCCGGAGCCCCCGCCCCTCTCGCCCGGCGAGCACAGGGGAGCGGCGTGAGCCCGGGCGGGGAGCGCTCGCCCGGTGCGTGGGCCGGGGCGGCTGGGGGGCGGAGAGGCGAGATGGGGTCGATAAGGCGAACAATGGCCGGTGGGAGACGGGAAGGGAGGATTCGCTCTGCCGCTCCCCCCAGACGGTCAGGAGAGCCGCACCGGCAGTACCTCCCCCCCACCTCAGGACGCCCGCTCAGCCGCGGTGCTGCCGAGCCGGAGCAAGGCACAGCCGGTGCCTCCTCCTGCTGGAGCTGCGGGCGTTTGGGATGCGTGTACCCCGGGAGAGGGGTGAGCGAGGCGGCATGCGGCACGGAAATAACCCCTTTGTGCCAAAACAGGCTTCGGAAGGGTCCGCATCGGGCTCCGTGGTGTTTAGCGAACAGGAATTACCCGACAAGAAAGAAAAACACTGCGGCAAAGGGGAGAGCACGCTTCTCGTACTCGGCCTCCCATGCTTGCTGCTCCCGAACCGAGCCGTCAGTCGCTGCACAGCCGGCAGTGGCGGTACGGGCCGGGAGGATCGGGAGGATGTGCCTGTGTGCACACACACACACGCTTTCCGTTCTGCTATACTCGGCTCGCGTTTATTTCTGGACGAGCTGTGTTGGCTACTTAAGGGAAATAAAAGCAAAATCAAAATGTAACAGTGCCAGACTATACCCCCAGAATGGGAGTGGATTCAGCTGCCCAGACAGCCCAAAGTTTGGCATAATTTATCTTCTGAATTTAGTTGTGTGTGCATGTATGTGCACATCTTTTCTGGTTAAGAAGAAAAAGGAGGTGCAAATTTCTGTTTTTCCAGCATCATACAGAAACTCAAATAGTTCCCAGCAGCATCAGGACCTTTAGACCTCTGCACAGACTTTTGTTAGGTCAGCTCGCAGTGACTGATGGCAGCAGTAGTTTTTCCGTCTTCTAGAGGCAAGGACTACAAACCCACACTTCATTCCTCACTAATAAAAGACCATTTAAATTCAGTAATGTTAGATCTGATGCCCAAGCTCTTCAATGGGACATACTGTTTATAACATATCAAAGCCCTCAGCATCTCATTCCTAGCCCAGTCCCTCAAGCCTAGCAGTTTCAGGCTTTACATCTTGAAATTCCCCATCCTTGCTCCAGTCTCCTTCCCCAGCCACTGCAGCACAACACCTGTCCAGGATTTTGTGTCAGAGCACCAACCTTCTCCTTGGTCCACTCTTCCTCTCCATATATACCACAATTTCTTCTATTGGAAGAATTTTATTCCATTTCTTTTGGAATTTATAAAGCCTAAAACTAAGCAACCAAACCAAAACAAGTTGTGACATTACTTACTAATAGTGTCAATGTTAAGCGCTGCTCAATAGCTTTTCTTTACCCTAAAAAAATCCTAAATAAAATGTGATGTAAATTTCGAATTTCAGTCGTCTTCAAATCTTCTAAGTATGGAGAAAAGTAAACAAAGAAAACAATGCCCTGAGCTTCAAAAAGATTTTGATCATTCAGGTAATTGATTCAGCAGATGTCAAAATCAGGCCGGAGTAAACAGTTGTAAACTAATTTAACGTGAAAGCAAGGAACTATGGTAGGGAATGCGAGTTAAGTAGGACAATCAACAATCACATCATCACAAAAAGTATTAAAGGTTTATTGTGGGAAAAGTCATTGAAACCATTAGATAAGTGTCCAATAGCAATAAAAAAGATAAACAAATTCCACCTATACTTATCAATAGCTAGAATACAAAGCCATGGATACGATTTGGTCTGCCAAACCTTTGTTAGAAAGAAAAGCATATAGCTACTGCCGACTCTCTCTTCCTCACAGGCGCTCTTTTTGCAAACAGAAGTGGCTTTATCTTGCCACGATTACACCATTCCCAGGCACATTTTAGGAAATGCAAGTAAGAATAAAAGCTGTTTCGAGTACGTACCCAGCTCTTGTCCTTTCACTGTTTCTGACGTAGAAATAAGTTTTGTCATGCTTCAGCCCCTCCATGCATTAGTCTTCTGTCTCCTCTCTCATCTTGGCTCCCACATAGGTTAACCTGCATCTATAGAAGAATTCAGCACATTCTTTTGGTGACTCATTTATTTGAAAAAAAAATCCAGAGGACAAAAACTGAAAGTGACAAAAAGTAGAAATACTAGGATTACATGTTTTCATGCTTCTGAAATATTTTTTCAGGCACTTCTGATTTAAAACATAAAAGTGTTCTACATTGTGGGAGGCCTAGCTTCAAACATCTTTTGAAAAAAAGGATTTGAGCCCACATCTGCCACATTATGTGAATGTTAAGTGAAGTTTTGGGTTTTCCTCAAAGTAAAACAACAAACAATTGTCCTTTTTCATTTCAGTTGTTCAGAGCTTTTTTTCCTCCCCATTTTCAGTTTGGCTGCCAAATTGAATACAGTCCTCTGCGTTCCCCCTGAATCAAGACTAGCACAAAACAGCTGCAACCATGTCCCAGACTGTACAGTGTTGATTACCTCCTAAATTGCCTTGGAAAATGTTACATGAAAGAGAAATGGAACTAACAGATCTACCTTCAAGAAAATATGGCTTGTATAACAGGCCAGGTCAACATCACTGCATGCAACTTTTCCTGCAGTGGGTAAACTGGAAGGAGGATTAAGGGTCTGACAGCCGCTGTATTTTGGTGACCCTTAGCTTCTCTACAGGGCTAATGCCCCTTTTTAGCCAAGTATGACCTACAGCATCACTAACACAGGCTTCAGGGAAGAAACAGAAGTTGAGCAGGTGAAAGGTTGTTTAAAGTCACCTTTGTTTTTTGCACTTCATCCAACTATCAGAGTTTGCTTGGAACAAATGATCGGTTCATTCAACGAACAATCGCTTATTAGGCAAATGGTGAAGACTGGGGCAGTAAAAATCGTACCGTTTCTCAATAATGCATTCTCCAAGAAGAAACACCAAAATCAAATTTGTTTTCATTAAAAATGCTGAATTTTCCTGTGAGCAGCCACTGAAATCTCTAACTCATTAAAAGCCACTTGTGTGATTCTTTTAACAGTTTGGGGGTTTTTTTTTGTTTGGTTTTTTTTGGTGGGTTTTTTTTCTCTCCCCCCCCCCTCCCCCGTTAGAGCATGTGTACACAGTGAAATAAAAGCTATAGCACATGTCTTTTACAACAAAAAAATCAACCCAAAAATCTATGGAGTAAACTCCAAGTACCTGCTCAGTGTTGAACAGTACTTTACTCACACAAAAGTCCCTTTGAAATCCAAGGAAAAGCCTGCCTGATGAAAGCTGCTCTACACTGCAGCTTTCAATCGCTATTTAGCAAAGCCACATTTCCAGGTAGCAGCATTAATGTAACTAGAACTAGGAAAGTGACACTTGTTAAGAAATCAGTTTCTAAATACTGTCTCTGCAGAAATGCCAAATATTCCAGACTAGTCTGAAGATATAAATCATGAGTCCATAGCTTACTGCGAGCAATAGGAGTTCAATACAGAGCCGAGTATTTGTTACTGTTGTTAACTGCTGTGTCAGCAAGGGAAGCAGCAGCTGAGAAGGAAACTCAATTCTAGCCACACACTGAGCATCACTCTAAACAGAATTAAACAAATTACTTAGAGAGGTCACTTGGTAGAAGTTTCCACCTTCTGCTTACATTCCAGTGAGCAGAGTTTTGCTCTCCAGAAGCATTTCCATAAACCATTTCTTTCTGAGACTCTTACATACAAGCTCCGGCAAAAGGCCAACATCATTTGTATATCAGAAAACAGTTCAAGACTCAGCTCCTGTTCAAGGAAATAATGTGACACTTTTGGTTAAACAAAACCTTGCCCACAGCTACATTTTAAGTTTTAATGAACAGACAATGAAGAACAGCTGGAACTCAAACCTGAAAATTATTTGTATAAAGTCTGAGAAAACTGAGAAAATTGTTCCCCCAGCCCCATTGCATCTACTGCCGGTTTATAAAAGAATTTATTTTTTTCTCTTGTGAGATCTCCATTTTGGCTGTAATAAAAATGCCACCCACCTGCCTGAGAACCCATCAAGATACCCAGATTCATACGCACTTCCTAGAACATCCTCCATCTCAGCCAGTGCACCCAGTGCCCTTAGGGGAGCTACGTGGGTGAAACTGCCGCAGCCGCTGTGCACTGGGATGAACCCGCAGAGCGGCCGATGGAGAACACAAACATCCCATCTCCTGCAGACGCGCTTCTCGCCCAGGGCCCAGCCACCTCTCTCTTCTCCATCCCCATCTTCAAGGCAGACCACAAAACACTCCAGAGGATGAGCAAGGGAAATGAAATTCATAGCTTTAGCAGGAATTAAAAACTGTGTTTTTTGTTTAATGGCTCATTACAATTCACCCTCAAGATAATACCTCCATGCCTTTTAAGGTGATGAATGAGGCGTCTCTCTTTTCTGTAGGAGAAAACCACTTAATCACCTCTCCCCCTGCTAGTGGTCCTCTTCTCCACCAATCTCTCCTCTGTTTCACTATTATTGACTGCTTTTTCTCTCAGAAGATCTAGCTGATATTTAACCTAATGCACAGCAGTTATTCTCAAGCTCCATGCCCCAAAACTTGTTGGCTATTTCTTTTTGGTTATATCAACCAATCTAATTTAAAACTCTTTCCCTGGTTTCTCTCCTTTTATACCAAGTCCTGCCCTGCTCAGGATGAGCTACATACCATTATAAAGTATTCCTCAAAAATTATGCAAGGCTGGAAGCATGATGTGAGGAGTGCAACTGGACACAGAACAACTCCATTTGCTAATCCTCCAGGGAAAAGGATTGCCACTGGCACAGGCAGCACCCCATTTCCTAACTTTTAACAAGCAGTTTCTTAAAAAACTTCCACCTTAACTAGCAATTGCCAAGGAGGACAGTGGGTGGTAAGGAATGAAAGGAAAGACTGCATGAAAGAAGCAACTTCCAGAACCTTCACAGCTTGCCAAACGCATTATTAACCAACAGTAATTACGGCAGAGGGACCTGCTGCTTTGGGAGCCGGGAGGCCCGAAGCTAACCACCCTGGCTCAGTTAGCCCCACCTGCTGTACCGGTACCAGCTGGATTTAAGGGAGAGAAAGCCCAACAATTAAGGGTTAGCAGAGAAACAGGCTGTTTCTGCAGGGAACAGGAGGTTTGGCTGGGAACTGCTTGTAGGTGGTATGTTGCCAAGGGCTGTCAGGCGGGCTGGTGGTTTGATGTGCTCCGGGTCCTGCCTGCCAGCCCAGGGAGGGCTGGGGAACGACGCTGTTGGGGCTGGGTCTGCCTTGCAGGAGAAGGGGGCTGCGGTGTAGGTCTTGTTGGCTTTGTGTTTTGAATTAAGGGTTGGAAGTAGATTATAAGATACAGAGACAGCGTTACCCGGTTTCTGAGAGTTCTCAGGATGCCAGGCCCGCAGGGTGCTGCGGGGTCTCCTGCTGGCGCTGGGTTTTTTCCTCCCTGCTCTGGAGCATGCTAAAATCCTGCTGAAAGCACTGACCATTGCTGCTCTCGGCTGTAAAGCGAAAATTCCTTTATATATATTCTTGACAGTTTTTAGTAGCTTAAGTGTTTGATAAGTCCGATGAAAACAACAACAAAAAAGCATGGCCAGAAACTTTTCCTTCCCCTCCATTTGTATTATTACTAACACAACAGTAAGTCAGTTCAAGTGTACCAAATAAAACCCCTAATCCTCCATAGTTTCATAACCATTGTTAGAGAAAAATGGAGTGTAAATTAAAAATATTTCTTTGCCAGAGAGAAGAGCGTATTCCAGGTTGGAAGAGCAGGTAAGGTCCTTAAGTAGCAATCCAATGCACTATATTAAGTGATTTTTTAAGTAGTTTCCTCTTCCACATCTATGCTTTTGCCTCTTCCTTCCTTCTCCTGCCTCTGATGTTGTGGCATGATTGTCCAAATCCAGTCTTGACAAAATGATCCAGGTTGGAAGAACCCCTGTGGTTAAAGGTCTTGCAGTTCACCGGGATTATTTTGCCGAGAGTGAGTACAGCTTGCCTTGCTGCTGGCAAACCTGAGTGTAATAGTTTGTGATGGGGTGGGGACCTGCAACTTCACAACCTGCTTTAGGTGAAGCCGGAATAATTTTTCTCATTGTGGCTTAAGATTTTCTGTGCTAGTCTCACAGACTCTATTTGGCTTCCATATGCAGTTTTGTTGCCAGGGATCATATTTTTATGTTGGAGCCTAGACAAATAAAAGAGAGATTTAGCTAAAGATCAGTACCGTTGATACCTCAGCTGTTGTACAGCTTGTGCAGGAAGAAACTGTTTCATATTCAGTTTTTATGCCAATATATCTGTTTCAGACACAATGATATATGCTTTCTGGTTTTTGGGGTTTTTTTCCCACCTCAGGAGGAAAAAAGAAAAAAAGTTAAACCAAAACTATTCCTATCTGTTTGCAATTATATAGGCAAAAAGCCTGCCTTATACTGCATTCCTAGCAAGATGTTATTCTCAGTATAGATACCCTCGTAAGAGTGTAAGTGAACCTTGTTTAATGGGTGTAGTCAAAGAAAGAAGGTGGCTGATACCAGCTAGTAAGGACAATTGAGTAAGGGCAATTAGTAAGGACAATTGCTAATCGTGGTGAATTTGAATCACAGTGACTTATGTGCGCTGTTACAACAGCATATCTGTACTGCGGCTAGGGGACTGCTCAGATACAGAGTGAGGAAAGGTGATGAACTGCCTTCTCCTGTGTATGAGTAATGGCCAATATTTGGTACTTCAGGACCAAAGGACAGGAAAATACAGGTTATTCTCATCATTACAGAGCAAGGTATAGTTTGCTCTTACTATAGCTCATTGATAATTAACATCTATGCTGAAGTAGATCTGATTATTCTGCTTTCTAACTACAGAGGCAGCATCTGGCCACAATATTACCAAGACTAGGAAAATATAATCCAAATAAAATGTACGGCTGAGCTGAAGTTTTACTGAATTTCGTATGCTGGTCACATCACTTGAGGAAGTATTTTTTGTACAAGGAGCTCATTCAGCAGTTTTCATCCAGGACTTTATAACTTGAATATCTCAGTCAAGTTCTTTCTAACTTCTTCTTACCAAATGTAGTATTACAGTCTGCTTTGTAATACAGTAGACTTAATCATCTGTATTAATTTAGGTCTTTAAAATGACATCCCAGTTTACTGAACACTGATGAGTATATATGCTAGAGAATATAATATTAATGAAGTTACTAAAGTGATTACAATGTTTCATAGGCTTTGAAAGTATGGTGCTGTTTCGTGTCTCTTTTGGTGTTACTGAATTCAGATCAATAACTTGAGGCAATATTGTCATGACGGTTCTGTAGCATATAACTAGATTAGCAACAACGCTGAGCCTCGGGAGAGAGCCCTACTCCTAGCCCTGCATAACAGTTCACACGATTTGTCAGTGGTGTTTGTCATCTAAAAAACCATGCTCACTTCTGTCAGTGATAATTATGAATGCCTGAATGCCTCTTGATCATGAATATGAGCTTCAGAGAAAGCTTCTGGGAGAGGACTCACTACTCTAACATTCTTATTTTACGTGATCAACACTCCACAGTGGGCCAGGGACTGAGCCTTTCCACCCATTGGTATTTCCTTTCTTTCAAAGTATTGGATCTTCACTCAAGTGATATAATTACAAGCAGAGGAAAGAAACATCTTTCATGCAGTTGTGAGACTTGTCCATGTGAACAGATCCAGTATAAATAAATGCAAGTAGAAAGATACAGGTATATGGGCCCTTCAAGGGTGAGAAAGTTACTGAACGCTTCTTAAATATCTTTGAGTATGCTAAACCCTGAACTACTGTAAAAAAAAATAGTGAACTTTATCCAGTTTCTGATGAAACTGCTGAAGATGCCTGATCCCATTGGGACAATTCCTGAGCTGATCTCAGCTGTGAACCTTCCTGCAGCTGAAGTGCAGCACCTAAATTCCTGAAGGGGGTTCCCCGCAGACCTTAATGGCTCTTTCCTCAGGCCACGCACAGGTTGTTCAGCTGTCCTATAACGAGGCTCCTAAATCTTCCTATTCACAATACAGGGACTGCAGGTGCCTAATGCAGGATTCCCTGCAGGCCATGGGCTGGGACACCAAGTGTTGTAGCCCATCAGCCTCTCACTGGACTTGGCCCAAAAGTTGCTAATCCAACATCAACAGTGGTTTGTCGGTTTTGTTTTGTTTCCTGTTTTTGCTTTAAATAGTAATGATGCATCTGATTAGCTACAAGACAGCAGATGCTATTGTAATATAAGATTTGAATAACAGATGTGAGAACAGACTCTGGCCTTGGTTTAAATGACATATGTTATTTATTATTATTTATAATTTTCTTGTGTGATGGAAGCCAGGTTTTCTGCTCTTTGAGAAACTTACTGAATAATATGTACAAAATCAGGACTATTATTATTTCATGCATATATATAAATCTGAGAAAAGAAAATTGCTGTATCTAAAAGAGCAGTATGTATTTTGAAATACGGTACCGATCACAGAAGGATTAATTGATAAGCTAACAGAATTGATCTATTTCCGTCATCTCACCTAAGCAGAATAATCCAACATGATACTTATGGTTAAAGGTCAACAAAATAAATGTGTCAAGCTCTGTTACTTTTGGTTATACATGTGACATAAAAATACAGAGTACAACTCACTTCTTTTAAAACCACAGTATTTTAGCAATTTTATTCTGACAAAATCCATGTGGCTAGCACTTACTGATAGCTATTAAAAAGGAGTTTAGTTCCAGCAGATATTATTTTATAAATCTGTAGCTCTAGTGAGATATCCGAATTATATATAAATAGAAAACTGCAGGGTTAAATAAAAATAAATAACCCAAGCCCTGCTTGTTTATGTCCAAGTTATGCCTGGTTCATTGGCACCTTCGCAGGATGGAACCGTGTTTGTTAACAGCATGAATGAGAAATCCAAGTTGACAGGTTTGCAAATCCAGTGAATGGAAAGGCCGCTGATGCCGCCTGCGCTATGGCAGAACGCGCTCTGCCTGGAGACACTCCTCGCCTGTCTCCTGTGAATTAACCATGATTCTGAAAGACAGTGGTCCCCACATAGGATGGGACGCCTCTGTGAGGAGACTTAGATCACGTGTCGGGTCAAGGCGACTGCAGATGGAGCCCTTTTGCTTTGGCAGACGCTGCTGGTAGCTGCTCTGGGAAGAGGAGTTCGAGTAGGTACGAGCCTATGGACGGGCGAATACCATTCTCCTAGAACCAGAGGTCTTTACTGAGGGCAGGCCACAAACCTGGGCTGGTTCCTTCCTTGCTGCCCTGATACTGTTTTGTGGAGTGTCTTTGGAGACTGTCCTCTTCAGACAGCCAGTCTCCAATTCCAGATTTAGCCATGAAGCAGCATATAATCAAGAAAGCAACACTGGCAATCTTCTTTAGCGTAGGAATGTGACTCCAGTGCTGATGGAGAATTTGCCATCTAATTTCAGTAACTTCTTCTAACCAATAGAAAAAAAATCTCTGAGACAGGCTTGGCTGCCAAACACTACAGGCTTTGAAGTCTGCTGGCAGGTAAGAGCTGCGTGTCAGTGACCTACAAAAACATCAAAAGGTATGTCAGGGACTGCTGTTGCAAGGGCTGGAAGCTGGATATCTAAGAGAAAATCCTCAAAGATGATACTAAAGGACTTCAAAGGTAGGAGGTATGTAGAAAATGAACAACACTGGTCAAAATCAGACAGATAAACCAAAATTTTCTCTGACTTGAGAAGAAGTTGCAAAGGAAGTAAAAGGGTGAAATATGTACTGTTTTTTATGGTCACGTGTGTACATGTACTGTGTAAGCAACAGCTATCTTGTCTTCAGGGTGTGTATATCAGTACACAGAATATAAATGTGTATGTACAGTTAATGCCTTAAAAGGAGATTAGTAATTGATATCCGTATTTTTCTTTTTACTTGCATATCTAAAGGGGCTGTACAATATGATTTTTAAAAAAAAAAAAAAACAAAACATAGTTTCTCACAGTGTAGTGAGTATATAATAGTGGAATACCATCATTAAAGATCAGGTCCTTCTCATAACCTGCCAGAATCCAAATGTGGGACCTAAAAGACTCCAAGTGAAGGCATTAATGTAGGAAACTTACTCAGTTGTGGATTAATCTCAATAGTATAAGGCTTTTTATAATCTCTGGTACTTTTTCTCTTAAGTAAGAATTTTTCAGCAAGGGAAACCTAACATGAGAATATAAAATTTATGTAGAAGGAACTCTGGAACTAGAAATAGGTAATGCTTCAAAATAAGAATGACCAGGCCGGGTAAGACCAAGAATCCAGTAAGACCAGTATTCTGGTTCTCATAATAGCCATGAATGGATGCTTAAGGAAGATATGGAACACCGGACAGGAATTTATAACACTCTTCCTGAGCTCCCAGCTGTTTGCAGCTGAGAAATTCCCTGAGCCAAACATGATTTCTGTATATCTAGTAATTCTTGGTGAATTCCTCTCCCATGAACTTGTGTAGTCCTCTCCTCAAACTAAACGTTTAGCAAACACAACATCCTGTAGCAGGGAGTTCCCAGCTTTACAGACACTGTGAAGAATTATTCTTCCCTTCCCTCCGAGATTTGACATCTGAGAGCCGCAGCTACTGTCCCGAGGTTCAGGCTGGTCTTCTGAATCTGGCTCCTGCCACAAAACCTGTTCTGTGAAGACAGGCTCTATCGGAACAAGTTGCAGGAACGGTTCCTCCACCAATGCCATTGTGCAATGACCGAAACAAATTGGAAAGGAAAACAAAATAGCAGCAGTGTATGACCTCGAACATCAAAATGACCATGTTAGGATGTTTTCAAAATGCATTATAGCATATATGTGTATGCTCTGTGTAGTTTACCATGGTGCCAGAGTGCACAGGGCTGTAGTTAGAATTCCATTCATTTCCCCCCCGCTCTTTTTTGGTGAAGTTCTATTTTCAATTTTTAGTGTGTAGCAGGGTTACTAAATATGGGAGAACCTGCTACTGCTCTGGACTTGTATCAGTGCCTGTGCACTAGGGACGCATAACAGAAACAGTTGGTGTTGTTTTGTTGTGGTTTTGGTTTTTTTTGTTTTTGTTTTTTTTTTGTTTGTTTTTTTTTTTTTTTTTAAATTCCAGTAGTAAGCACTGGTTCCCTGCAGCCTCCAGTGTGGACAGAGAAGCTTACAGGCAGGTGGTACAGTAGATCAGAATTTTCCTGCTTTGCATTGATACCATTAAAAAAAAAAAAGCTGTGAAAAGCAATGCTGCTGAATATATCAGATTCAGTAAGAAGGGTTAAGCTGTTCAGATCACCTGCTTCAGATGCAACATAAAACTTTCTTGTTTTGTTTTTTTTTTCCTCCTCTCCAGGAGGAAAACAAACAGTTCCCTTGTCCCTAGGGTGGTAGCAAGCCCTAACAAGGAAAAGCAGGACACATTCCTTCCTTCCTTCCTTTATAACTAGTCACTGAATTGCTCCCAAGACATTCCAGATCTGGCAGGATAGCTTAATTGCCTTCACCTGGAGGCCACTGCCTGGATTCCTGTCAGTTAATATAACACTTACGGAGTGAGGCACCACGATTTCTTTCTGATGAAAGTGGGTTATGCACCCAGTCCCATGGTCAGCAGCAGTTTCATAGGTTCATTTGTATGTGAAGACATACAAGTTTCCTGGGTGTAACTGTGCCTATAAAAGTTTGAGTCTCTAAGTATCATCAAACGTAATTCCTCCCTAAAGACTTAGAACAGATATATGAAAGATTAAGAACTGCTTATTGTAGTAAGTTGTGGTCATGAGTGAAATTTTTAATTGCTTCCTTTACAATGAAAGGTCTGTATGGAGAAGGGAATGCTGCTGGTTTGCTTTCACTGGTGGTGAAATAGGGAAATTTCCGTAACAATTCATGATCAGGTGTGCAGTGTTATTCCATAAGTCAGCTGAAATTTTGCAAAGCTGTTTGGACAATAATAATTTTTGCCACAGAATGTTATCTACTAGTGCTCTGGGTCATAATTCCCCATTTCTGTAATTACAGATACCATTCACACAGAATGTCAAGAGGAGTCCCAGCATTCAAATCCTAAATCAGTAGTAAACCAGCAAGTTTATAGCTTTTTCCAAACAAATTGCTAGACAATTAGACTAGAAAAATAAAAATATTTAAGCGTACGGACTCAAAGAAAGTAATTTCTCATTGTTGTGTACTTGTTCTATTCCTGCCATCATTTATGAATTATCTTGTAATAAGCTTTGAAACCTCACTTGTGTTGCCTGATTCTGTTCCAAGCGAAGCAAAATGTTATTGTTACAGATAAAGACTCTGGAATAACACTGAAAACAGTTGCTTCCTGGAAAACATTTTAACAGTTTGGTGAGGCATCAGGGAGCTCCACTAGACAGCAGCTTATCGCAGTATTGCATAGAGCCAGAATACGTTTCAATGGAGACCAGTGATGGCTCTTTATTTGTATGTCCACTGCAAAAGTGGAAATACGGCAACTGAGACCACAATGTCTCTAAGGCTTGAAAGTCACAGTAAACATGACTCTAAAAGAAGTAAAAATCTGCAAGACCACAACAAGGATGATAAGCAATGGAGTCAGAACATTAACAATTCTATTTTTAGCCATTTTACTGATTTATAAATTTTATTGAGTGGAATAATGATTTAACATATGACTTCTGACAACAAAATGAGATAATTACACAAGTGGGAGACAAGTACAGAGGGGAATGACAAAAAAAACCTTCTGAATAAAGAAAGGCATCTGTTTTACCAATGCTATCCTGATATGCCCCTAAATGTTAATCTAATCTAAACTAGACTGAAAGCTTATATAAACCAGAGCTTTGAATTCCCATGGATAAAGAAACAAATATTGCTTTTTGAAAATTGCATATGCTTATCATATGTTGTATATATCCTGTATCAGTAAGTTCATATTTTGGGTTGTGTTCAGAGATACTGGAAGCTATAGCTTCCAGTCCTGTAGCTGCTTGTGATTAATTTCGAAACAAATCTGAGAGACAGAGGGGTCTTAAACATGTACAGGGCTCCTACTAGATTGAAATTAATGGTATCATTTTCTTCTTAAACTCAAAAGATTAAGTTCTGAGGCAAACAACAAAAAACATCTGACAATGTTAGTCACTTTTATTTTACAGATCACTCTCTGGATACTCACGACAACTATTTCAGTTACTGTTCAGGAACTTCTTTTTTTTCTTTATGTGAAGAACATTAAGATACCACAGGAAAGGAATGGAATACCTGTTTCTCAGGTGTCTTGTACAAATATGTTTCTTCATTATTCCCATAACTACTGCAACATTACCCAAAGTAGACCAACACTGACTTAGACTGGTTTAACTTCTATGACCGCGGAAGGAATATATGCTCATTAAATACATTGTTGGTAAAGTAAATGAAAAATTAAGAGATCTGTAGTTTATTAGCTCCACAGTTGCCCTACTAATACTATTTTTGCAAAATGTGTTTTACAGATATTCTATAAAATCAGAGTTATGAAGGCAAAGAGGGCAGTGTTGTTTCACTGGTGATATGGCCCTACTGTACAGATGTTCACGTCGGCTGCAGTTAGTCCAGAGTCACCTCTAATACATACATGATATTTGGGAATGAAGATGAAACGAATACACATCAAGAAAATAGCAAACCTAACTAGGATTTAAGTTATATCAAGATTACAGCAAATATGCTTAATGGTGGGCAATATCTGTATAATATTTGCGTGGCTTATTTCCTGTAGCATTTGCTTTTTTAATAACAGTGTAAGCGGCTGCTGAGTGATTTACAAATCTGACCGTATGGCACCATCCTCTGGCGTATTTGATAACTGCACGACTTTCAGCTGCTCTTCCATCTGCTCCTACCTGGCTGTGACTTTTCCATGGTGAGTGGCCAGGCACTGGCAGTGGTGGAGCAGAGGGTAGTTCAGAGCTTTAGTTTCATGCCTCTTTCTGTGGCTGAGTGTCGCATTGGCTACTCTAGCAAAGTTCTAGCTTATCCGTGGGAAATTCGTTTGAAGGGAAGGGAGTTTTCCCTGCTATCCTAAAATTGATTCAAATATACTCCCCAACCCATGGCTAGCACGATTAATACAAATAAAATATAGATGTGGGAGATAGGTGTTTGAACAAGAAAAACTCAGATTGGATGGGCTGAAAATCTTCATCCCAAAATCCTGAAACAAACTAGAATAAGACAACCATGGGATCGGTTTGGTGGGAAAGAGCTCAAATAAATATATAAAATCAGGGTCATATATGATTGGAGAACAGGCAATACAGTATCTGTAAAAAGGAAGCAGAGGACAGAACAGATTCATGTCTGAAAAGTCTCTGAATTTGACCTGAATTGTCTGCAATAGTTTAAAGCAAATAGTGAAACAGTCAATAATCAGATGTAAAAGTAGACACCAGTGTATTGGGCGCAGCTGGGTTTTGGGGTTTTTTTTTTCCCCCAAATAACTTATCTTCTAGGCAAAGACAATGTAACACACTTTATTCAAGTGAATATTAATAAAACACAGTAATTTTTGTAAGAATTATAATACGGGCAAGGAAGTGGCTAAAAGTGGTAAGGTGCTGAATGATTTTTGAATAGCGAATCCAGCTAGAAGCAAGCTATTAAATTTTAATAGAGCCATTAGTGGCCTGATATAAATGTTACCAGTGCATTGTTGACCAAAAAAATTAGAAGGTATCATTAATATTATGCAGAAAAAAATGGTTGATTCCAACAAATGTACGCATGAAACAGAATGAAATTCTACAATACAAATTATAACATCACACTTTTGAAGAATAATAACAAAGAATGTGCTGTGAGGAGAACACAGTATTTGGAAATAGCAGAACAGGTTGATCTAGTTTATACGGGATGATGACAAGTGTGATAGTCGTAACAACACCAGGATTTACTCACCAGCTGAGGTATTTACTGCAGAAGTAGGAGTGATACTGATAAGACTTTAAAATGGAATAATCAAGTAAATCAGCATGCAGGAAAGACCACCGAAGTGACCAAGGGAAGGTGACAAAGGCTGAGTGAGATTAGATGTGATTGTTTCATATAAATATGTTAACCAGGTAAACACTGAGGAGGGAGATCTGCTAAAGTGAAAGGGCAATGGTGATGAAGAATAAACTGTCAATTTATAAATTAAAATTAGAATTTAGGAGAAAGATCCTAACCTAGAGGAGTGAGTTTCTAGAACAGATTTCCAATTGGAACATGGGAACAAAATCTTCAACAGTGAATCTAAACAACAGAAACGAGGTGAAACAGTGAACTGGACTTGATCCACATCTCTTTCAGGTTTATATTCTTCTTATACTGTTATTCTGAAGATTAATTAATTGTGTCTTTTTGCAAATATGACCCTACGATGTGAATTTATTAGCTTTACGCTATTTGTGTTTTAGCCCCCAATTGACTAGAAAGCTTCTGGGGAGAAACCTAGACCTATATGGCATATCATGCATAGCACCGCTCTCTCCAGTGTGAAATCTTGAACAAACTCTCCTCCAGGAAATGTTGTTGAGTCTTCCATAAGCTGTCAGCCCAGCCTTACCTGTGGTGGATCAGATATTTCCCAGATGATCCTATCAACTAGAGACTGGTTGGATGTGTCAATTTATTCGAGCTAGTTAGGATGAAGGTGAATGTTACCTTCAAAAAGTAAGAATGTAGGTAAATAAGATACCTATACTGGAATGGCTGTACAGCGAATGGCCACAAGTATAGCGACGTTTATGGGTTTATGGCATAGGTTGATTGAGAGTTTGTTCTACTACTAGGCTCTTGTTTGCATTAATATTGCCTTGGAAAAGCAAACAAACCCACAAAACCCACAACCAAACTGAATATGTAAAGACCTAGCTTGGCTTCCCAACCCAAGAATTCACGACCATGTATATAGTCATTTTGAGTTATTTTTCATAACACTGTTTTTATTAAATACTATCTGTGAGGAAAACTAGAACTAGTGTGTTCTGTTGGAGGAGACTATGTAGCTTTAAGGCAAACCTTAGAGCACTTTAATCCTTACGCTCACATTTGCTCCACTTTTCTATTAGTCTCTTGCAATTTATTGCTGTTTTATTTTAGCTCAGTGATGGAATTCTGAAAATAGCAAATTCCAAGAGCACAAGTGAAAATATCCTCAAAATGTTAGTACTATGTTCAGCGTGGGATTGCATTTTGCATTCAAAAGGAAGATGATGTATCTTGGAGAAGAACCTTAAAGTTAGTTTGGACCATTATCCAAAAATTTGGAAGATGAGTTAAATTTTATTGAACCAGTGAGGTACTGTTTATGTGATCACAACTGAACTGAATAAACTTGGGAGTCTTAAGATTTGCTACTGTGAGTGGGAGGTCCCATTATCCCTCTTTTCTCTTTTCTCCTTCCCTAGACTTTTCTTGCTTGTTTTAAATTTTTCTTCTGAGATTCCAATTACTCCTTTGCTTCGCTCCTTCATCCAAGGTATGAATCAGTGCTCTGCTTTTGCTAAGATCCTACATTTTTCAGTCATGTAATCTTTTCCTCACAGATATTATCTTCTCAGCAGCACAGAGAGCACATGCTAGGGTTGTGCTACATAGCTACACAAGCCTTATTTCCGTTTTGAACAAGCTTCATATTTTCCTTACTGAGAAGATCTTGGAAAAAGTAGAGACGTATGTTTCTTAGGACATGAAGGTCCCTCTGTAATTGGAACAATCGCTTTAAGTTGTGGGACGGCACAGAAGATGAGCCTGTTGAACATCCACCTGAGAAACAGCAATTTCAGTGGTGCCTGAAAGAAACTCTGCAAAAGGTGCCTGCAAGAACTACTCAGTACTTGTGTGTCTTCATCTGTTGCCTGCTTTTAGCAATTTTATTCATCCTCCTCTTCTGCAGGATTTCAGGGCTTCTTGGACTGAAAGGTATTTCAACAACACAATCTGGACAACATAACCGCTCTGCTCATTTACCCTGCTAGTCATATGAGTCAAGCCCTGTGATTTATAATTTCAGATTAAAAAAAGAAATCTATAATAAACTTAAAGATTAGGGCATAGGTGTTTCTGAACGTCAAATGTATGGCATAACTAAGTTTAGGAAAAGAACTGGGAAGGTTTGGTCCACACTTACTATTTGGTTACTTCTGCTTGTTTATGCTATTCCCATCAAGGTAGTGTGAGATAAACGAGCGTGTGAGCATTCAGTGCATTAACTAAGCTGTGATAATAGCATGGAAACATGTCTTTACTTGTGGTAAAAAAACTCACTCTCATCTTATTTCAGATAACAGGGCGATTGGCAGTTGACATTTGACTTGGAATGATGTAATTTGGACGATTATTTACTTAATAGTTGCACTGTGTATCTCTATATATTCTGCATTAAGATGGACTGTGTGGGTTCAGTCTTGCTGAGCTGGAGCGAAGAATCCTGCCCTACCTTATAAACTGTGCCTTAGCTGGCAGGCAGAAAGGATGAGCTTTCAGCTGTGGCTTAGGGTGTAGCTCTATGTAAGAAGGAACAGAGAATTTTCTCACGTTGGTTAGAGACACACAACTTTATGCCTTAAGGCTGAAGAGTAATATGATTTCTTTTTTTCATTCTGCTAGAATGGGATAAAACTTTGCTATTTATTTTTTCCTATGAAAGAGATTAGTTTCTTTTCTGTACTAAAAAAGGAAAAAGTGTGCATATTTATCTATTTATTTATACGTACACATGCACACATATGTATATTTACATACCTACAGAAACTTTCAACTTTTTTTTCTAAAACATGTAAAACACTGGCCTATATAGCATGAGGGCAACTGTCCTGATGGGTATCACTTTTGGACAATTATGTACATTATATTCCCTAATGAATTCGGTTTCAAATTTTAATTTCCAGTGGACAGTGAACAAAGCCCTGTAAGCAGTATCTTTGCATGCTGAACAAGTTAAAAGATGTTTAACTGCAAGTGCTGTCTTGGGTACTAGCAATCTAAATAACCTCTCCTAGTAATCTGGCTTTAAATGTACTATTTATCACAAACTATCTCTCGTAGCAAGATGTAACGCTAGTAAACTAATAGCAGATATTAGTAGCAATATGTAATATTAGTAAGTAGCAGTAACAGTAATAACATGTAGTAGTAACATCCTTTCTTCAAAAAACAGGAAGTAGAACACCAGCTGTCTCTTTCTATGTATATTCACGAAGAGGAGCTTCATAGTTCGTTAAAACTTTACTACTTTCTTCACATTCTTCAGGGGTCTACTTCCTGTCTCCTCCTCTGCTGTTATTGATCCTACATCTATTTAACAAAAGCCTACTTGTTCCACGTTTCTGAATTTTACTCGTTAAATTACACATTTTGTTCCCTATTTTACAATATGTTAGGAACGTATCTCTTCTTGCCTGTTCCATGTAACTAAGAGGTTTACTGTGTTTCCCTGGCCTTTTTGATTCCTCTCATTCTACACCATCTTTGATGAAGACCATCTGGATAATCCTGAAGGTACCCTCCAGCTCTGGTTTTTTTTATGACTCCATGATCTATGTACCTTCTTGAAAGATTTTTGAATCCAAAGATTATAGATCTAAACAAACATCTAAATTATGACAACTACTGGAAGCCAGGGCATGCACTAGTAAAACACCTTTTTGTGGAGAAAGTTGCGGCTGGCTTCTGCATGTGTACCTTCTGGAATAGTCCCAAATAAGTCTGTCACAAAAGTGGTCTAAAACTGCCCAAGAAACTTGAATTAACGCTGTATCAGGATGTAACCTTTAATTATATGGCTTTGTATGTTTTTACCACAGTATTGTGGCCTCATTCAGTGAGTAGACAGTTATTTAGCATTCATTTGTAATGTTAAATTCACTTGTAATCAGTATCTAGCACTAAACTTCAATGAACATCATCAAAATACAATGCAAAATTTTAAAATGTTATTAAATGCTAAATATTTTAAAAATTACTATGTTTAAAGAAAGCTCCCCCTAACTGCAACCACTTAGTAGCTCAGAACACTTCTGCAAATACCTATCTGATATATCTCATGATGAATATTCTGAAAATGGGGAAAAATGCAATTATAGGCCAATTTTGAATGTGTTAGATAACTTACCCTGGGGCAGCATTCTACAGTGATTCTGTAGCAGAGTTAAAGTGGTAGTTCAGATCATCTTATCAGCATTTATCTTCCTTAGCCATAGAAATGTCATTTTTCTTCCCATCATCACCTGTCTCATATGCTGTGTCTCAAAATTTTTGTAATACATAACAGTGCAGGCCTGTAGGCAACAGCCCACTTACATATACAATCCTAATCCAGTACAGGTTCATGCAAGAACTGCACCTGAACTCCCTGTCAAATGGTCCTACTACCACGTTTCCCTCATCTCCTCCACCATAAACTGCTAAATCAGGTACCACAGGCTCCTGGTCCAGCCAGTTCCACCTCACACCTGCTCATTAGATTTAAGTTGCCTTCTTTCAACCTTTTTCTTCTCCAGACAATTAGCTCTAAACTTCTCCTTTCTGTTTTGCTCAGTAGCTCTGAATGTCACCCTCCTGTTTTGCAACACGCATCCAGTCTGCTTTTCTTGCCTAATCATTTAATTCCCTCCGAACACCAGAATTATTGTTCAGCCCATCTAATCTCCTTGCTCAACTGGTCTCTAGGTCCTCCTTCCACTGGCTTCCTGACCCAAGGTGGCTCAGACTCCTTTCCTAAATACTGTCTTGCTACGCCATTCCACTTTCTGCAGCCCGTCTTCACTGATTTCTTGTCAAGCCATTTATTTCTCTTCCACTCTCAATCTTGCCTCATCCTAATGCATTTCTTTCACCCCTTATCTGGTTTTATCCCCCTGCACCCAGATCGTTCTTAAAGCTGAAAACTGTTACTTAAGCTCCATCACCACGTCTAGCTGCATTTTGGCATAAACCAGCCATTACAGAAAAAGCCTTTGAGCTTGCATAGTACTTGATGAACAGCTGACTGCTCAGTCTGTACGGAGGAAGGTTGCAGAGACTTGGCTAATATGGTCTGTAAGGAAACTGATGGTGCATGGTTGCTTTACAGGGTGATGCAGTTTGCTCAGCAACAGGAGCTGTGAGGGACCTGAGCATACTGAATGGTGGAAACTCCAGCCCTCTTGGGAGCCCAAAGCCAAGAATTGTTACAGAAGGCATACAAATCTATTTCTCAAAGGTCAGTAATTTGGCTTCACATTAAAGTGTGAAGGAACAAGTGAAAAACCTATTCAATAATGCTACGTGGATATCATATATGACCTGTTATCAATGTGTAAGAGCAGACCATTAGGCTCCTAGAATATTCAGTGTCTCCGACATGGTTAATCAGAAGGGTTGCTATAATTACCAACTTGTGAAACAATGGGTGGAGATACAACTTCAATTTTGGAAACCCACTTCAAGTTACCACATGGCTCCTCCACCTTCTATCTTTCTTCAGCTGGTGAGTGTGTAGCAAAATGGTAACTGAGTCTGAGCGTTAATAAATGCAAAGTATTGCATACAGAGGAGAAATTCTAATTCTACTTTAATCTCTGAGAAAAGATCTGAACTATAGTGACTCAAAGCATTGATTAAGAAACACTGTACTTGACAAGGATAGAAATTTAATGTTTAAAAAGTACCAAATTGTTTGGAAGTCCCCATAGTGAGAGCAAGTAGGAGATAGTAATTTCCAGGGATATGCCAACAGGAAGAAGAGTTCTGCAGAGTCTAAAACTTGGACCCTCACTAGTGATCTGTCACGGTGATTTAACTAAGCAAATACATCTGCACACAGAACGTATTAAAATTGTTGTTCTGTTATATTAGCATCCTTTCTACAAAAACCAATTATACTTTCTTTAAAGAAGACATCATCATAATATGTATTTGTGGCCATAGCTCCTGGAAAACGGGAAGATGGGTCTGATGAAGTTGTTATGGTTTAAACCTAATGTTTGATACCTCTTGGCCAAGTATGAGAGAGGGATATGATTCCATTTTGAGCGGTTATAACAATTCAAGCTTCATCACCTGGAATAAGAAGGAACCATAGAATAAACAGTGATGATGACACAGTTTTTTCAAAAGTTATGTCACTTGTATAAGCTACTGTCTGCCAAATTCAAGTCTGCACTGCGAAGCATGGTGATAAAGCACAACGACATAAAAGCCTGTGACGTTTTCTTAATATATTGAAAGTAATTTATTTTTCCATTGCTTCATTCTCAGAAATAATTTGACCATGCTGGCATGACATCTTTTATTGAAGAAATTAATATCCAAGCTGAGGCAGAAAATTTCTGCCAACTTTCAGTTTGCATCATTATATATCAGGAAAAATATAAATCAGCAAAGATATAAACAGCTGAAAAGCACTACTTATAAGGGAATTGTGAGGCAAACTCAATAAAAGAATTACAGCTTTACCTAGGAAACAGGAACTAGTTGTAAACCTATTTTAAATTCCTTTATTTAAATTACTGAATTCAGATATCAAACTTGACACTTTGACTTTGCAAAGATCCATTACACTCTTCATGAATGCCTTTTCAGTAAAATGTTCCTTAAATCTTCCTTCAGTTTTCTCACTTTTTGATGAAAAAGGGAACAGTTTTTTAACCTAGCATTATTCTGATAGGAAGATAGAAAGTTAATATCAATGACTTCTTGTCTTCTATTTTATGTATCTAATAAAACAATACAATCATAGAATTGTAGAATAGTTACAGTTGGAAGGGACCCTAAAGATCATCTAGTTCCAACTCCTCTGCCCTGGGCAAGGACACCTGGCCTTGAACACCTCCAGGGATGGGTCATCCACAACTTCTCTGGGCAACCTGTTCCAGTGCCTCACCACCCTCACAGTAAAAAATTTCTTCCTCGTATCGAATCTAAATCTTCCCTCTTTCAGTTTAAAACCACTACGCTCCGCTCCCCGATAAAGAGTCGCTCCCCGTCTTCCCTCTAGGGCCCCCTTTAGGTACTGGAAGGCTGCTATAAGGTCTCCCCGGAGCCTTCTCTTCTCCAGGCTGAACAACCCCAACTCCCTCAGCCTGTCCTCATAGCAGAGATGCTCCAGCCCTCTCATCATCTTCGTGGCCCTCCTCTGGACTCACTCCAACAGGTCCATGTCCTTCTTATGTTGAGGGCCCCAAAGCTGGACACAGTACTCCAGGTGGGGTCTCACCAGAGCAGAGCAGAGGGGCAGAATCAACTCAATTGACCTGCTGGTCATGCTTCTTTTGACACAGCCCACGCTTCTTTTGATGCAGGCCAGGATGCAGTTGGCTTTCTGGGCTGCAAGCGCACATTGTCGGCTCATGTCCAGCTTCTCATCAACCAACACCCCCAAGTTTTTCTCCTCAGGGCTGCTCTCAATCCATTCTCCACCCAGCCTTTATTTGTGCTTGGGATTGCCCTGACCCACATACAGGACCTTGCTCTTGCCCTTGTTCAACTTCATGAGGGTCGCACCGGCCCACCTCTCAAGCCTGCCAAAGTCCCCAGTATTTGAGATAAGTGAGAAATAAATGCTGAGCAGTGAAATACCTTGGCTTTCAGATCACCAAAAGGTGCCAAGATCAAACTGAGCTGTGATTCACTTCAGGAAAAAACTGAACAAGCCTGTTTAGCTTGTTCATTTAGTTTCAGTTACCATTTTTCTACCCACTCACCTAGTCCAAACAAGGTAGGCAAATGAAGCACAAAACGCTAACTGACACTGACTGTCAAGAAATGCAGAGTACTGCGTTTTGGAGGAAAAATCTAATTCTGTATTTATTTCACACAGATTGTCCAACGATATTGACTCACAAAAGGAGTATCAGCAACTGAGCATCAATATGGACAGGTCAGTGAAGACATCTTTCTGTAGAACAGTCAAAACCAGAAAACAACTAACAGGAAAAGCAAGTGAAAACAGTAAGTAAAGTAAAATGTAATGTTTTCTACAAATCAGTGGTTTGCTCTCATTTGAAATATTAGGTTCATTTTCTGGACCAGCAGAATATGAGTAATTATATACTTAATGACAGCAAAAATTAGAAGGTGTCAAACACTATACTTTAGAACTAAGTCAGTGCATAAATGTTTGAAATAAATAGACTAAGATCCACTATGAAAGCAGATGTGTGGAGTCTGTATTGTCTTTTAGAGTATTTGATAGTATCCATGTACAGGCAGGAGACGAGATAATTTCTGAGTCTGTTCTAGTAACGGTAATTCCTATGTACTTCCACATTTTCACCTGGACTTTTATATTTATGAGCTGTGCTTATAAAAAATGATCTGTCATGTTTTGCAAAGACATGAAGTATTAAGTAGAGGTACGAGTTGCTTTTATAGAGGACAGATCACAGTCGCTTTAAAAAAAATCCAGGCATAAAGAGCAAAAAACGTCAGAAATCAAGACAATGGAGAAAGTAGACTTATGTGTAGCAATTAAGCTCTTGTGGGTTATGGTGTCAATTAATAAAGATTACGACAAGTGCTCCTATCCCCATACAGTGGGAAAATAAGGCAGCAGTGGCACAGAAAGTCTGCAAGCATCAATATACTTAAAAGCCAATGCTCTGTACGTCCTAAGCTCTCTAAGCGCTTTTTTTCTATACGCTCCTTATAATCTTCTCCCCACATTATTCCCAAATTTTACTTTCTGCTCAGAAGGAGTACCTTCATACATCTTAAGTTCCTGTAACATCCCAATCATCTGAGGGGCATGCAGGAGCTGCATAAGAAAAGGGCAAGAAGAAGAAGAGAAAACAGGAGGTACAAAGAAATGTAAGCGTGTCTTCTCTCTGTGTTCTGCAGATCAAAGAAAGTCTATGTCCATCTCAATTTCACCCTGTACGCCCCACTCTGGAGATCAAACCTGTGTTATCAGTGTATGTTTCATGGACGTGGAAGCTTATGGGGTTTGAGTGGCTGATACCATATCCACATTACTTCACCCACACTGGAGTTTCAAGTTGTATGAAGTGACTAAACATATAGTGATTCCATTTGGTTGATATTAGCTGCATTGATGAGGCTCTCACTGGGAACAGTCTGTATCATTATTCATATACGAATATGAACTGATACATAATTACATGTAGCTCAACTTCAGATGTTTAATTTCCTTCTGTTAAAAATCAAGCAACAAACTAATACTCTGGTATAGCACTTCAGTAGAATGACAGAATCTTATCTCTTAATGTTGATGACTGCATTAATAGAGCAGTTCATTAATTTCCCGGCAAACCATGCCAAATTCTACAACTAAGAGAGATGCCTAAGAGATAACACAGATTTCACAAAACAGACCACATCAGTCCCTGGAATTGTCCTTCTTGCTCCACTAGTTATTAAGTTTTCAAATATCATAGTACTTAACATTAAACAAGTGAACAATCTTAGTAAATTTTTATGGACTTAAAAATTAAGCAAGTGCAAGTCTACAGAATGAAGACCAGCACTATACAAATTGCCTTCAAACAACTCACATACATGGTACAGTTTGCATCTTACAGCTTATCTCAACTTACATACATTAATTTAATTCTTCTGCCACCTTTCACAACATTTGTAAATTGCTCTCCCTGATATGAATATATGTTGCATTGGACCTACAATAAACAACATGATTTTTCATTTAATTATTAGATGATATGCTGTTCTCAGAATATAGTTGGGTGTTTTATGCCAAGTGCCAACAGCAAATAATACAGGTTCTTCCTGTTCTGAGAGAAACCAAATAAGAGCATCTTCTTATTTGTTAACCTAGACTCCATTTAAAAAAACAACGTATTTACGTAATGATTAGTGGGACAAAATATTCACTCCATAACAATTTCTTATAGTCCTGACTTTCAGTCACTCCTTAAAACTCAACTGGCTAAAACCAAGATTGACTGAGGACATGACTTGAAAATCTGAACTGGTTAGCAATTTTATTACTGCTTTTTATTAAGCAGACTTTTTTTTTTTTAATTGTGAAATTAAAGAACGGCTTAGGCAAATACTGCTGCTTAACACTTCAGACACAGGACCACAGCCTAACACTTTTTGTTATAGGTTTTTAAGGCTTTAATAATAAATATGCATTTTTCTTCCTACAGGCTTCAGTCTTCCAGAGTGCACTTTCCAGTTTAAATAGCTTGCTTTCTATGAATGTTCTTACATAGCTAGTAAAAAGTTTGAACCATACCATGGACCATATTAAAAGCACAGCTGTCAATTTGATCTTGCTACTTCAGAGAAGCTACACACACACGCCATTCCAGAGGGACCTGGACAAGCTCAGAAGAGGGCCTGTGTGAACAAGGCTCAGTGCAGGGTACTGCACCTGGGCTGGGACAACCCTTGGTATCAATACAGGCTGGGGGATGAAGGGATTGAGAGTAGCTGTGCTGAGAAGGACTTGGGGCTACAGGTAGATGAAAAGCTGGACACGAGCTTTTGTCACAAAAGCATTTGATCAGCATGAGTGATTTCATCAAGGATATGCTTAGCCATGACTGCTGTTGGAAAATGATGAAATAAAGGATCAATAAAAACCTCATGTTTTGAACTAAGTGCCCATTTATCAATCATGCTAACAAAGTTATTCTGAAAAAAAGCAACATTCAAGAGTGGAGGCAGTAGAGAAACAGTGGAGGACTGGATGTGTGAGACAAATTTTTTAGAAGATGATAGGTGTATGTGAAACTATTTAAGGACAACTTAGAAGATAAATAAAATATGTAATAGGACACGGTATTGGCTAGCCTCAAAAAGTGGGATAAGGACACTGCAGAAGACAAACACAGCAGAACACAAGTCACACAGTCATGCAAACAACAAAGGTCAGCATGGCCCAAATGGATGGACATTGTATGTAAACAAAGTTAGGCTATATTAGACAGCTAGTTCTGTGTAAGGGTACAACCAACCTAAGCTTTCGAGGGAGGAGGACTTTTAAAGTAATGTGTAGCAATATCACAGCGTTCTTGATCTCTGCACAGATATTGAGATTAAAAGTAGCAGCAAAACTGTAGTTCAAAGGTTCAGTAAACCCAAAAACTTGTAGACATTTTCATTATTGTAATGATTTGAATATAAGAAGTTTACTTTGATGAAGAAACTACCTCTTTTTAGGTTCTCATATTTACCTACTGCTAAAGTATCTAAGATTTAAAAAACAAGGTATTTTTACAAAATTCATCTTATAAAACCAAGATGAAATTATTAACGCTGCATGGTTCTGCTGGTTCTGCTGCGTATTTTCCTGAGAATCAGGAGCACTTTAGTTAATGATTCTTTTTTTCCCCAAAACACTGATGTACAGCAGATATTTTAAAGCAGGGAGTTTACTGTTTTGTCCAAGGTCACAGAACAAGTTTCAGAGAACTAGATTCAGTAGTCCTAACTCTACTGCTCTAGGAAATGTGAACAATTTGATGTTTTGAGATTTCAGCTTTTACATCAAAACATAAGCTTGCCCCAAAATGCCTAATGATACCAAGGATGGGGAGAGGGAGCGAGAAAGAAAAGTATATGTGGTGATTCACAATGAAGAAACAGAGATTACTTCTCATCAAACTGCAGCTTCAGCCCTTCTACTCCAGGCAGACATATTTGAAGGAAATGGACTCAATAAATGGACTGACTTATGTGCACACTCTTATACTACAATAGCAAATGCACAACGTTAAAAGGTATTCAAATGTTTTTAAAAGCCTGTATGATAACCCCTTTTAGATTAAAAATAAATACATTCATTCCAACTGCATTTTGATCTGCATTTGAGTTTGACCAGAGAAATTGTTTTGTCATTAGTGTTAACCATTGCACCAATACAGACTTTAAATATATAACTGGCCAGTCCCTGTAGAAAGTACAGCCACTTTGTATACTATATCAGGTGTCAGATTCTGAGGGATACGACCACTGGATCCAATGTAAATACAGTTATGCTGGCATGGGTGTTTTTGCTGGTATAGCTCGAGTTGGAGAACTGTTATTAACTCTGCTGGAAAAAGTACCTGTGCAAGTATAACTGGTTTAGTAGGAGAAGGCTGGCTGGCATCTCCCGCTGTACCTGGTGCGGCTCTGCCTGCGATAGGGATTGTTTTCCTGGATTTAACACAGGTGACAATTCATTCCACTCTGTCTGAAAGGCAATCTTGGCAGCTCCTCTCAAGGCCCTAAAAAAAGAAAAAGGCAGCATGTCTTAAAGTCTCTCTCAAAGGTTTATTTCGCACTGTCTCCGCGTTTATATGGCATCCGTAATTCACACTCAGAAATCCCACTGTACACCTGCACAAAGACACACACACCCCCTCCCCCCCCCGCCCCCGGGGAAGGGATGCCTGGAGCCCCACACGGCAGGAGGTGCCAAGCCGAGGGTGACAGAGGCCGAGGCGCCGCGGGGGCAGGCCGGGCCGCGGGGCTGCTCAGCCCGACCTGCAGGCGAGGACAGCCGGCGGCAGGCCCGGCCCCGCTGGCGCGGGAGGAGACACCCCTTCCCTCTCACCCGCTCCCCGCCGGCGTGGGAGATGCGGAAGGAGCGTTAATTACCGCTGCCGGCCTTGCACAACCCGCCCGCCGCGTCGCGGCCCAGGCTCAGCCCTACGCGGGGCAGTCCCGGCCAGCGGAGGAGTGGCCGGGCGGGCCCCGCCTCCCTCCCTTCCTCCCCTCCCGGCATTCTCCGCGCCCGCTCGGTTGGCCTCGGCTCCGCTCGGCTCGGCTGGGCTCCGGGGCTGCACTCGCACCATGGCTGCTTACAGCAAGTATCTCACCGTGCGCCACTCCGCCATCGCTGGGGCTACCACCGCTGCCGCCTGCGCCCTCCTCTGCCTGCTCAACAAGCGGCGGGCGGCGGCCCAGCACGGGTGAGGCGGGGCGGGCTGGGGGAAGCGAGCGGGGGGGCCCGGCCTGGGTCGGGAGGGGCGCCGGGGGCGAGCCGTAGAGCGAGGGCTGGGAGCCCGCGGCAAGCGGGAGCTGCCGTGGTCACCCTCGCCGGCTCCCGGCCTGGCGGGGGGACAGCCTGCGTCCCTGCTGACACCCGCCGGCCGGGGAGGCGGCTCCTGTGGAGAGGGGTCAGGCTGCTGCCCCCGCCCGCCCGCTCGCCCGCCCTGCGGCGCCGTCGGTGCCGCTCGTGCCAGTGTCCAGCCGCCGCCCCCGCCTTGCTCAAATTGTGCTCGTTTTCTTCATTTTCCTGACGGTGAACTGTTCGCTTCTAGGGCTGTCCCTATCTGCACAGGCAGGTGATGGACCCCGGCTGCGGTTGTAGTGCTGCCGTGTGGCCATCAGGCACACGGGTAGCGATCTCGGAGAGGTAGCGCCTGGTTATGTTGCCTGTGAGGGTGCCGTACTGGCATACATGTGCCAGGGCCTGTATTTGTTAGTCTCCTATGAAGCACTTGGGTACCATAAAGTGTGGCAGATGAAGAATATACCTCAGACTCTCTCCTTTCCTGATTTTAGCGTACTTGTGGCTGTAGATTATTGACCATATGCTGAAGACCCGGTGTGTTGCAGTAGTACAGTTAGCTATTGTGTAGTCACTAGAAGCTTATCCTGGTGCTAGATTTTGACGGTGAAATGGACTTACTCAATAGACTTAAGTAATAACATACCTGTGATTAAGCAACAATCCAGTTTTATTTTACCCAACTCCTTTCATACACATGGTATCTTTAAGGGCTTCATGAAGTTAGGTAACTTTGTCATCTAACATGCCAGAAACTGATATGGTGCTGACAACTCGTGCATTTTCTAGCTTATGTTGTTTGCATGAGAGTAAAACCAACAAGATCCCAAAGTATTGCTGAGAGTTACTCTTCTATCAAACTTACAGGGAGGGTGATATTTTTCAGGTATCTCTGCTTAATTTAGTGAAATACCATTGTAAAAAAGGAGAAGAGCTATATAGAAGGACATAAAAATGATGAGCTGGGAGAGTTGCTGACACTGTAGTGCAAGATTTTCACATTTAATACGTTATAGTGGTGTCTGTAAGAAAGACTAGGCCGTGCAGATGTTCTGGGAGCATCTACGTTTTAATTCAGATCAAGCGTATTCTTTTAAAGTGAATCTGCCACTTGGCCATGCTTATGCTCTGCCTTTATTGAGGAGTGATCTTGGAGCACACAAACTAGATTACACTCAGATTGGAGCACATATTCAAATGTAGATGCAAGTCCAGTACAGTTTTGAAATGCATTTGGTATATTCCCACTACTAGTAGCCTTCAGTTGATAGAAGCAGGCTAGACCTTGCCCAGAATAATTTCCCTATCCCTTGAAATAAATATAACGTGGGTCCTGGGTTGTCCCCATAAACTATTTTGCTTGCAGATCTTCTGATGTTGATCTGCAGGACTTGACAATGGCAATGCATCTGTTAGCTTGAGAGTTAATATACCGGAAGGGAGTGTTAGCCTTAATGATGAAGTCTATATTTGGAATGTGTCCTTCCTGTATGAATCTTTGATTTTGCTAGGTACAGTGAGGCATTCGTATGTATCAGGTGGACCAATTGCTATTACAAGATTAGTGAGAATTGGAAAGTGGAGATAATTTATGAATTATGTTCCAGCTAATTCAGCAGTTGAATGGAGTTGTTAGAGCCTGACCTGATCTGTCCATTTTCCTCTCTCTGTACTGTAGTCTTTCTGATACTTCATCCTTGACTTATTTAATCTTTGTCTTTCAAGCCATTTTGCATTCTCAACTCTATTAGAAATGCAGTTGCTAAAATAAGTACCGTACCTGCAAACTTGATTGTTCCACTTGCGTGTATGTGTTGCTTTTCACTTTTGAGTCCCTCCACAGCTAAGGTGTTACTACTGGTACTGTATTGTCGCCATAGATTCCAAACTCTAACATCCCACATTCAGTTGTTTAAATAATAGTTGTACTGCTGCTTGAATGCTGTTTTTGAGGATGGTTTTTGGCCACTGGTCTTCATTCTTTTCTCCGTGTTTCCCTGTGAGGCAAACCTTGCCAGGAGCCTTACAGAATGCTGCCTATCAAGACTAGGCAGTAGGTAAGCTACATTGCCTATGCCACCAGCTTAGACAAAAGCATCCAGTTATTACCATTGCCTCATCCTGCTTTAGTCTCGTTAGTTCATGTATCATTCATTTCTTAATGCTTTGTTGCTATTGTAAATTATAGTGTGCTTTTGGAAGGGATTGTCATTGTGCCAAATCTTTGCATATTCCAGCATACTTGTGCTGGTATATGATGCTGACATATAATAACAAGTGGTAAACCTTTGTGCAGTAATGATAAAAATCTCCAGGGCCTAGTGTACCCTCTAATTTCTATGTTGCATTTCTCTCTGCCTCTCTGGGAAGAGGGAGAAGTCTAAATTTGTTTACTTATTCCTATGGAGAAGAATTTCACTTAGCAATCTAGGTAAGTCTGGAAGACGACTGGTAGTGTATCTGCTGCTTGTGGTTAACTGAGTAAAGTGTGTGAGGAATAGTGGTGATTTAGTTTTGTATGTGGGAATTCCTTTGTTAACTTTGGTATAGAATGCCTGAAAATGTCATGTTGTGTTAGTGTGAGTTGAATTCCAGCTTCTTGAATTCTGGAAGGTGAAATTCTAGCTTTAAGCTTCCTAAGGGCAAAGGTCAATGTTGCAGACTGGAATAAAACCAGCAAAACACTGGCCTTAACAATTAAGTGAACCGTGGAAGTGTTGTAGTGCAACTGTAAACTTTACCTGCAAAACTACTTCCTCCCTCACACAGTTTATTTAAGAATAGACACTTAAGTATTTATGCTTATACATATTTTATGTTGAGAATAAGGTATGCTGTTACATCAAGTTTTCTTGGAATAGCTGTTTTCTGATTTACTTTTTGTGTTTTTTAAGGTTGAAAAGTAAAATAACATACAAATTAAAAAAAAATAAAAATCTTTTAGCAAATCAACTTTTTTGTTACACATTCAAAAACATTTATCTTACACAGACTTTTCATACTGTGTGTGTTAATTTTGGTATAGAATAATCAGTTACAGAAGTTATAGTAGGAAGGAAAGGAGGCAACTTTCACCTACTTTTCTGCTGTCAGACAATAGGGGCAAGGTCCAGTACAACTCATATCAAGTAGTAATGTATGAATAATTAAGCTATATATGTTATGCTAACCTACCTTTGTAGGTCAAAGATCACTTAATTAGTGCTAGCTGGATTAGTCACAGATGCTCCTCTGTAAGAGCTATTACATCGCTCATCAGTTTTGCAGAACTGAGAGGTGGTATCACTTGCAGCTTAGAATATATTTTAACCACTACTTTCTAAAATCTTGCAAAATAGAATGACTAGAACTGTTTGCTTATAGTAATTTGTTAGTATTCTACATTATTTCCTTGGAGTAAATTCTCTGAGTTGCTGTCCCTAAAAAGTCTGTTTCCTTGCAAAAGCTTCATTTGCTCTTGGGAGGAGGGAAGTTGTTACGTGTAAATGCAATTGTGACTTCAGTTGTAGCATTTGGGTTTTCTAGAATCATAAGAAGTTGTCTTGTTTCAGAGACTACATTATCCTATGTATATGATACAGGAAAAACCAATCATGACTTTAATCTGTGATGAGCTGTTTCTGCAAACAGAAGTGACTCCAGCACTGATGATCAGTGTCTTGACAGTTGAAAGTGTTGCTTCCATTTAGGGAAATGACTTATAAAATCTGTTCTAAAGACCAGTCATTCTATTTTTTCCACTACTGAGTATTGGAGACAGATTTATAGAGTGGAAGAATGAAGGAAGACTGGCAGAAGTCAGATTGCTATTCTTTGGACTTTGTCCTCTGTTGGTTAAAAAATCAAGAAAAATGTTTAATGCCCAAGACTTTGTCACTGAGCGAGGTCTGAAAAGATTGATGTTTGGAATGGATCTTTTTTCTTTCTTTGCCAAGTCATAAAAAGTATTGAAATAAATATTTGAACTAATCTTTACTGTTTTCCTAAATGATGTTTTGTGCTGTAATAGAAGTACTGCCTGGTTGTGTGCAAACACAAACAATAAATGTTTCTCTTTTAACAGCTACTGTTACTAGGGGATAGCAGTTTGTTGCTATGAATTACTATTTTAATTAAACACAAATGGTCTTAACCTTACTGACAGCTCATGAGTGGGGATTGTAGTTCATATTTGTACCATATTAAAAAAAAATGGCTAAAACCATTGAAATGCTGAGCCCCTCTTTACCCGCTTGCTCCCCAACCTTTACACTTTTGCTTCTCCAATTTGGTTCACCTAAATGTTGTACTACTTTAAACAAAGACACTAAACCCATATTAAATATAAATACTCAAAAAGATAGTAAATGCTGAAATAGAGTTATACAGGCTGTACATTATGGGCTTTTTTTCCCTTTTACTACATACAGAAAATAAAATGAAGTTACATGTTACCTTCCATCCATGAAAATCTAATCCCATGTCTGTTTTATGAGCTTTGTCTTGAATATTAGACGTTACTGCCTCAAACAAGAAGCAGCAGAGTGTTTGCTTAAGATTTGATTGCTTCAGAAGTAAAACCTTAGGTGGTGTTACATAAAGGAACTGGATATTGTCCATGGAGAATCAATTTGGATTACTTTCAAAAAGAAGGTATTTAACTTGTACATCTTTCTGCTGGAAGAAGGGACTGAAAGGAGTAATAGAAGGTAATTAGGGCAAAGAGTTTGGAACTGCAAGATCAGGGAAAGGGAAGAAACAGAGTGGAGTTAATAGGAAGGAATTTGTAATATATGGAAAGGTGACAAAATAAAAGATTTTAGAGTCTGCTGCTAGACATCACCCAGCTGTGTCCATTAGCATCCAAGAGCTTTGGGCTAGGGTTTGGGCATTTAATTTTGTATAAATTGAACTTCTGAAACCCAAATATTTGGAATACGTTCTGTGGAGTTAAAAATGCACAAGGAAAGAAAAACGTATGCTTGAGGCTTTAAAGGTTAGGCATGGCTAAAGCAAGGGGAAAGGCTCATTTGAGTTGAGAGAGGTCAACAGAGTTGTTGACACAGCCTGTATCAAATAGGGTTTTACACAGTTCACCTTAGGTGACACACGACCTATGGACTTGCCTGTCATTGGATTTCTCAGCCTTTTTCTTCTGACGTAGTGGAAGTAGGTATTCTGCTTTTGTCATCGGCTGGACTGGCCATGAACCTACAGCCTGGCAGTGACTGATACAAGTACAATCAGAAGTGATAGATACATGTTCAAACATTTGGAGAAGCTTCCAAATATAACGCTAAAGTTTAAACATAACAAGTGGCAGTTGTAACTTAAAGCAAGTCATGCATTTTTATTCTGTTTTTTTTTTGTATATTTAGATATTATTCCCTTTTGTTAGTTTGCCTGATTTCTTTAGGTTCTGAAGATGTTTAGGTAAGCCTTGCTAGTGTACTTTGCATGAAGGGACCTTTCTAGTCTAGTCCCCCCTGACTGTTTGACAAGAAGGGTGAAATTACATTGCTGCAGACTAATAAGCTGTGACCATGTATGTAGAAACTTTAAAGGGAACCGGTGCTGCTTTTTGTGTCCAAAAAAAAAAAAATTCTACATAACTCCATTGAAGTAGATTTATCCAGAATGTGAATGTAACTGTTCAGTCCACTACTTGCTGTATGTGCACTAGCATTTAAATTAACAAAAAAAAAAAAGGTGAAAATATGCTGATAGGATTAGTAGAAAATGCATCTAAAATCAATTTGGTAGAAGAACCTGCCTGGGGCTCACAAAACCTGTCTTCAGCTGGAGGGCATGGAGACAGGAGAAACCAGATGACTCAGCCGTACTCCTAGCATTCAGACCGCCTTTGTTTTGAACCTGGGTAGTTAATTAGTGGTTTCTCTCTGATTAAGTTGCATAAAATGATTGCTGTCTAAGCCAGGATCTAGTGTAAGTGTGTGTAACATTGTGAAACTTTTATTTTTCACTTTGCAGGGAGCTAGAAGTCTTTTTGCACTGTTAGCTGGGAGGGAGAGCTACAGCCACAGCTCAGGCCAGAGCACAAGGTTATGGAAAAACTAATAGCTCTAAGGTTTTTCTCTACATGTTACTTTGTTATCAAGATGCAGACTTCTACTGAATCGTAGAATTTCCTCTAGGACAGTGGTATTTCATTGCCTTTGTCTCAAATGTTTGCAGAAACTTTTTGAGCTTTAGCAAATGCAGAGCAATTACGAGGGCCTGCTTGCAGTGACACAGCTGCCAGTGACCTTCTCAGAGTCCCCTTCTTGGTTGCCTCGATGCATTCTCCTCGCATTATTTTTGGTTATGCTGCAACTAGCCACCAGCCTAGAGCCAAGAAAATTGTGCTCTTGGTTTCTGTGTGTGCTCAGGGTGTACTGCGTAAATGGGCATGCTTTTGGACCGTGCCCAGGCGTCTGAGTAAGGTTGCTGCCCTTGACCTGAAATAACTGTACTGTTGCTCTCTGTTCCTCTGTGTGGGGTATGCAGTATGAAGTGATGTCTACCAACGAGTGTGCTGTGACCGACGCTATACTTTTCTTATTGTAGCTGTTATTTCTTCACACTGTAACAGGGTATGCTGCTGCGTTCCATCTTTAGTCATTTGAATTGTATTCTGTCTTTATAATATTACAGTATTATCTTGACTGCAAAACTGGCCTGAGAATTGCACAAATAACTGTGAACTATTACACAATTGTTCATTTTGAGTGTTTTTTTTTAAAGCTATGAAAATTGCCCAGTGCCATTCTAGAATGTAAGGTCTGCAAAATACAAATACAAAGGTTGCTTAGAGGTCTCATTGAAAAGCTCCACTTACCCCTCAAACAGATACTCTTTCTTTACATTGTGTTGGGCAAAAGCTAGCCATCATACTCTACAGGAGGAAGGTAGCATGACCTGAAATTCCTAGCTTTTCTTGCACTTAAGCACAACATAACACTTTCAAACCCTTATTTCCTCTTCACCTGTCATTAAACTGGAAGTCTTGCTTATCTCCCTTTTCATCTGCAATTCCCTGTTGTTAAGATTAGCTCAGTGTACATTGCTTCCACTGAACTTTGTTCTGGAAGGAGACAGGTATTTCTAGATACAGTAATCCTTTAACTTTTTTCTGTTCGCTAATAAATACCACAGAACTAGTATTCCTGAGACCTTTCAGTAATACTCAACAGCCTCTTGAAGGCTTTTCCCAGTTTCTCAAATCACTTTCTTCCTCAGTGGTGTTGAGAATTATGCTTTTCGAGTAACCACCATTGTCACCTGTTTCTTTAGAGAGAACAGCTTCACTGGTATGGAAATAGAGTTAAACCCAAAGACTGAGTGCTGTGACCAACACTTACTTGGGGGCTGAAATTGTGTGGTATTATCAAGTTTTCTGCCTCCGCCCTGTGCTATGCTGATGCCCTTGAAGTGGGATCAGCTGCCAGTAGAGAGTCCTGAAACTGTTAGTTTCTTTAGAACATCTTGCTAGTTTTGGCTGATCATGTTTCTCAGTTGTTCGGGGAAGGTGTTTTGTTGTATTTCCTACTGTCTGTTGGATAAGTACTTGCCTATTTACTTATCTTTAGTGAGTTGCTATTTAGTTACCATGCATGTATGAATGAAAAGTTTGGTGCAGTTGTGTCACCCCAATACTGCTCATACTTTGCTGTTGCCTGTATTTTTGCTGTAAAAGCTCTGTGCAGCTAAGTAATGGGTAGCAGGCTACATCTGAGATGTTGCTTTTCCTGAAACTTCTTCAGGTGATACATTTCCCATTCTCTCTCTAACCTCTTTAGGGTTTGTGTGTGTGGTTTGTGTGTGTTTGTTTTTTTAAAGTAAAATCATAGAATGATTTAGGATAGAAGGCACCTCAAGAGGTCACTTAATCCAAATGTCTGCTCAGAGCAGGATCCACATTGAATTCAGACTGGGTTGTTCAGGGCTTTGTGCAGTCACATCTTGAAAACATCCAGTGACAGATTCCACAATCTTTGCAACTTGTTACAATGCTCTGTTAATGTAATAATGACACTTTTATTATTATTTTTCTTTTTTCCTTATATCCAGTTAGAACTTCCCCAGTTCAGTTCATGTCTGTGGTCTCTCTTCTTCTACGTGCCCATGCAAAGAGTCTGGCTCTGTCTCCTCAGTGGCCTCTCAGGTAAAGGAAAGCTGCTATTTATTAGATTCACCCAATGCAGCCTTTTCTCCAGGATGATCAAGCCCTCTTCCCTCAGCTTCTTCTTATAGGGCTAGTGCTCCACCATCCTGACCATTGTGATGGCTCTCTGCTGAACCTGCTCAAGTTTATAATTTTTTTTTTGTACTGGAGGTCCAAAACTGATCATAATACTCCCTATCATAAGTGGTGACCTTGATAAGGAGTGTCTAAGACATTGCTGTAGTTAAAAGTGACTTTATTATGTACACCTGTTGTAATCACTGAAATGTTAGTTTGATTTGAGTCTGACTTTAAACACCATAAGCATAGAGGATTATTTTGAAAGAATGCTTTGTTTTGTTTAGCATGAAGGTAGCAGTCAGAGGAAACACCATGAAAACTTATGTAGATTACGCTCATGGTGATCTTTATCTTTTGTTACCATAGATGGTCATCTGAAGCAGATGAAAGGTTTTTTTTAAAAATTATTATTATTTTAATAGAATTAAGTCTTTATAGAAGCTCCTTCTCTTCCCATCTCCAGTATAGAAGAAGATTTTTACAGAATTACTTAGTCTAGATATTCTGTAAGTTTATTCCACAGATAGATCATCTGAATTAAGAGTACTTTGTATCTCCTTCTACATGATTTGTTCTTGGCTTTCTGGTCTGCGTTGCTGCAGAGAAGTTGCTGCATCAACTATGGTGATCTGTGGATGAAGTTCTGCCTTTGAAAGTAGTATTTGACGTATTGATTGCTTTAAAATTTAAGCCTGAGACTGTGGAAGTTTGCAGAAAGACTTGACTAGGGCAGTAGTAATACCTGCTGAATACAGGCAGAGACATGTATATAATTAAGATTTTTCACACTTCCATAGAAAATTGTAAAGAAACTATGCAGAAACAGTCTTCAAGTGTTGTTTCATCTTGGAATAATCTGTGTTCCTATTCTTGTCTGAAACTATGCCTATCCAAATCAATGGATTTGTCTCAGCGTGAGAAATATTTTAGTACCATCATTTATCTTATGTCTTTTTCTAAATATTGTCTGGGTAACCCTTCCCAACAACCCCACCATCACCACCCCTCCTTGTCTGCGAGGGCATGAAGGAAGCTCAGAAGTCAGAGTCCACCCATCATCTACTTGCTACTTAATGAAGTCTGTTATTTCATTACTGTATTGGCAACTGTTTTTTCATAACTACCTGGCAGTAAACTTAGTTTGTCAAGCATCTTCCCTGTGGAAAAACTGAAAAGCAAGCAGATGTTGGAGATGAGTTATAGTAAGTTAAGTAATTCTGCTCCAGAACTCTGCATTCTATTGATACAGTAAGAGCTTGGAAGAAAGATAGCTTTTATATTCCTATACGTTTTATTTCAGAGAAATTAGAGCAGTTCAATATACAAGTTTTTGTGTAGTTTTGAGTAAATGCTACTGTATTAATTTGTGCTTCACTCATGCTTTCAAAATACTCTTTCCATATGTAAACTGTCATAGTCCAGTTTAAAATCCCATTATTATTTTTAAGCTGCAAAGTTAGGTATTCATAAGTTCAAAAATGTAATAATTTACTTTCCTGGATGAGATTGCTTTATGGTGTATGCCATACTTTTTTTTTTCTTGCTATAAAGTCATCTTTTGAATATTTGTTCTTGTAGTCTTATTTTGTCACTATACCTCTTTGTTACCTAAAGCAAGTTCTTATATTTTCTTAGTATCTGTAATGTAACTATTGAATTCTTTTTGATAAAATCTAATGTCTTGGGGGAACTGGTGGCTGGAAGTAAAAAAGCAATCCAAATCCAGGGAACAGCAGGAGAAAAATTTCTGGACTTTGTGATGTAGAAGGAAAAGGGGAGAAATGAATGGTGAATGGCCACTGCACAGTTCTGACTTTGAGGTAGAGAGGAACAGAAATGTGTTCCCTATGGGGCACGTTTCACATCACTGCTGAATCCAATGCTACTCCCATTCAGACTGTCTGGAAGTTGGTTTTGCTTTGGGATCTTTCATTGTCCCAGCCAGTCCAGCATCAGCCTCAATACATACGCTCAGGGGAGGGTTTCGTTGTGAGTGCCTTGTGATGAAGTGAGAGTAACCACACTAAAGATCAAAAGTAGAGCTCTTCTGCAGTCTGATGGTAGCTGCCTGAATTTAGTAATATTGATAGAATAGGCACGTGATGAATTTTACTAACATGAGCTGTATCGTAGCTGTTACTTGACTTGGTGATGTGGTAGGGTATCAGTAGCACTTGAGCTTCGAGGCACTCTTATGATAATAAAAAGCACAGTTTTTAACTCAAACTAGAGAGTGATATGTGTTGATAGAATAATCACTAAAGTTAACATCACAGTAAAAGGCAGCCTTATGTTTCTATTCCAAGTGGTCCTTACACTGTGCTACTCAACGGTGGCCTCTATACCAGAGGAGTTATTTGCAGGAGAGAGTTTGGACAGCATGTAGCACTTACCTTCTTTCACCAATAAGGCTTGTGATGCTCCAGCATTAAGTAAATGAGACATCAGGAATAATAGAGAGCTTGAATCTATTCCAAGTGTTAGAGCGTTCTGCTGTAACCAGATAGTCTTGTATTCTTGCTGACTAATTGAGGGTGTTATTTAGTCTTTAAATGCAATGAGAATGTTACCACAATTCTCACAAAAAAGTTCTACAGTCTGGAGTAGTGCCAGTAGGTATCAGAGTGAAAAAATGAGACTCTTGAGAAGGAAAAGTTCTGTAGTAATTGGCCTGTGTAAGTTTTATTCCAGGCAGAACTTTGGCACCGTCTTTTGTTGCAAGTAAAATGATTTTACTTGTTAAAATAACAATGGCTTAATTTATTTTTTTTTAATAGCAAGAGCAATGTTTTTGGAGCTATGTAGCTGTAGCCACATTTATTTTTCTGCTTCTAGATAATCCATACTTCATATAGAAGATTATTTCCTTTCTTAGTGACATATTAGTCTTATTTTGAGCTTGCATGAATTTTTTCAGAAAAAGAGAACAAAACACTGTTAAAGCTCTCTTTTCATTAGGTTCTCAATTTAGAAATACTTGATTTTTATCTTAAACTTTATAAGTATAAATTCTAATTAAATGTGAGTTCACAATTAAATATAACATCACTGTCTCTGAACAGCAGTCCTTTAATGGATAATCAGTTTCAGTTTAGTAGTTTCAGCTGCTGAATTTCTCTCAACAACTACTGTAGGAAAAAATGTATGAATAAATACATCAAAGGTATTCAACTGCCAGAATAATTCTGGGCCTCATCGTCTTAATATATTACTATTTTAATGTATTCACTTCTGATCCTTTTAAAGCTGAAATAGTTGTGTATTATGGGTGTTGTGACTTCAAACATCGGCAGGCCTTGAAGCAACAAAGCTAGGAATTATTATAGTATATCTGGAAGAGCAGCATACTTTCCTTTTGCATTACAGCAAGTCATGAATCATCTAGGAAAATACCCACAGACTTTGATAACAACTTATTCACACCTAAGAATACTACTTTTCTCCTAGTCCCAAACCAGATGTGATTGGACTGATCCATACTCAAGGACACTCTTTGAGAAAAAAATAGGTCAATCTTTTGTACCATGAAAAACTACAACATGTATTAAGAAGTTTCTTGTACCAACAATACATTGCTCCTATGTCACCAGGATGTAGCCTTGAACTAGATTGTTTTTTAGGCTTTGCACACTGTTTTACTGTTTCCGTGGATGTGCTTCCATCATGGCCTGATAAGGTCTCTCTGAACTTTCATTAAGTAATTTCTCCCCCTGTCTGACCGCTGTTGCCTTTCATGTTCTTTGTTTAGTCTTTTGCACAAGTAGTCTTACAAGATTTTTATCTTTTCTCAGGCTTCCACCTCACCATTACCTTTAATTATGTGTTTGTTAAACTGGCGTCTCTCCCCTCTCGCTTTAATGGTCTCCTCCTTCCCTTCTTTTCTCATATTCTTCTGCTACCTTGCTTCTTCCTTCCATAATTAAGTTATTTCTCTTCAGTGGTCAGTGACATTCATAGGCATGGTTTCATCCTAGATATTTTCTTTGCAGAGCTTTAAAGTGTGAAGTAATGCTGTTGATGAAGTTGTGGGATAACTGGTTGTGTGGCAGTCTGCAGTTGTTTTGATGTTACAGGCAGAAGGAGGAGTGCCTTTCATAGTTTGCTTCCGTGTAATTTCTTAGGTGCTGTCTTAAAAGTGTATGAAAGTTGTAGTTTTAGGGCAGCCTGCTCTCGATGTTTTACTATGATGCTTGAGAAATGGTAGGTTAGAATTTAATATGGTTATCTGTCACTTTTAAACTACGTAAATGCATAAACTCTCCCAACAGCTTCATGTGGTTATCTGATGCTTGAATGTTCAGAAAGGAAGAAAAACAATTTATAACTGTCTTATATGTCAGCTCGCCTTTCTTAAAAGGAGAGGAAGAAGAATAGCATTGTACTTTTGAATGTTCTTTTAGCACTAGTTGATAAATATTTTTCCTTTATGTGTTCTGTTCTGTATCTATCTGTTCTGTAAAATGCAGGGGAAGGAAAAGACACAATAAAAACTAGGTCCCCTTCCAATGCACACCTTTGCAGGAACTTGGTTTCACAGGATCTGACTTCTTCCCCCGCAGCACATGTTTATGAACAAATAATCTTTATATGTAGTAAAATGTGTTATTTGAAAGTCAAATATAATGCAAAACAAATCTGTTTGGCTTATGTAGATAATGCGAAACATCAAAGTTGGCTTG
This sequence comes from Alca torda, assembly GCA_008658365.1. Taxonomy (NCBI): domain Eukaryota; kingdom Metazoa; phylum Chordata; class Aves; order Charadriiformes; family Alcidae; genus Alca; species Alca torda. The sequence goes on along the minus strand of CM018087.1, from coordinate 15,754,969 downwards.
CTTGGATTGCTGAACCGACATTCATGTAGTTTTCATTTGTGGTGGGTGGAACCACGTGGCTGTGCTTGCCCAGTGTATGTGAGAAACATAGAAACACTAGGAGTTCAGGATACAGAAGCCAACATAAAACAAAACTTGGCTATGAAAGAAGGAGACTTAGTTTCTCTATGTGAAACTGAATGCTTTTCATTGTTTCATTGAGTAAGGTTTCATTGAAATTGTATAAAACCAACAAAAGGTAGCCCTGCTGTGAAGGCACTGTACTGCTTTGAAAGAAATAGATAGGGATGTAATCCCAAGCTTTCCCTTTTGTCTTTTCTGTGTAGAGATCAAGACAAAGAAATGTGTGTTAATAACAAGTAAAATACTTTATTTTTTCCTCTACAGAAAAAGAAGTGGAAAACAAGCATTGCCGAACAATGAGGTAATTGTTTCTTCACGTAATATATTTTTAACAGTGTTAAATAATACTGTTTTTTTTTTTAAACTTTAAGTCCCATGATTATGGGTTTATTTTGGATGGAATGATGGCTATGGTGTAAATGTGGTTTGAATGATACTTTCAGACTTGCATTGGTGAAACAAATGGAATAATCAGGCTAATTTCATGTCGCTGAAGTTTGCATACAATATGTGCTTGATGTGTATCATGTGCTTTTTCATCTCTGTGCCTCATGAATGTTTAAGGACTAGTGTAAGTTTGGCTGTATGCATAGCAACAAACAGCTGCCTGTAGTTTTGGTATGACTTGTATTTGCTTTTTTAAAAGAAGAAAGTATGGAAAAAGATGTAGAGGCTAACAATTTCTAAAAAGTACTTCAACCTTCTGGCAGGAGGTTTGGCATTTCCCTGGTCTTTTTTGTGTCAATTCATTTATTTGAAAAGTATGTATTATATCCCTTTAAGTCAAGTTTTTTGTTTCATGTTCAAATAAAATATGACAATTAGCCCAAAGGGCAGAGCCCATGATTAGAAATAATGGGTCATATGGTAGTATGAATAGATAACCATTGCACGTACCTTCCATCTTTGCTGAAAACTTAAGAAAAGGCTTGCACTGGATAAAGATGTATTCAAGCATCATGTTAGCTTCTAACCAGACCTGGACTGTGCTACCTGCCATAAACACTTGTATTGTACATAGCTATATCTATTTGTAGAAATCTTAACTAGCTTTCTCTTATTCCTGCCCATCTTGAACAAAATTATACTGAATGAGGAATTAACAGTCTAAGGAAAAAAAACTCTGGGAAAGAAGGTATTGGTGCAAAAAGCGCAACACAGAAGTAGAAATGGGGAAGAGATGAATAGAGGGGAAGAATAGGTTTAGCTCAAACATTGATTATGTTTAGTCAGATACTGCTAGAAACTTGGCACATCAGGCATTGTGTTTGTCATTTCTATTACAGAAAAGCAAAAACATGTCATGCTTCGTTAGGCCTGGACAGTAGTCTTTAGCTGTTGCGATTGCTTGGATTTTTGTGTAAATAATTTTTAATGAAAATATTTTTATCATCTGCCATATTGCATCCTATCTGGCTAGAATTTTTATCCATAGTTTGCATTCACATATTTTTTTGCAAAGGACTATAGTTGATTTCATCCCATGGAAAACAGGTGTGGGCTTATTCACAGAGCATTCAGAGAAAATCTGTGTTTGCTGGGGCTCAGAGCTTGCACTTTTTGCCCACCATGTTGCATACGTAAATAGCAAGTGAAGAGATTAACTTGGGCTCTTTGTGCAAGTTTCTGTGGTTTAATCATCTTTGGAAATTAAAAATAGTGTTCTTGATAGGATTGTCTGAGTTGATCAGTGGTTAATCACAGGCTGCTTTTTGCTTTCCCTATTCTGTCTCCCTAGTTTTTTCTTTCAGGTTTCCCGTCTGAGTATGTTGTACTATTACTATAGGTATTGATAACTTATGCTTCAGGTGAGTCTTAGGTAGTAAAGATAGCAGGATTAGGTTGATTAGACAGGACTTGTTTTAAGTACATGCATATGGCCTTTTAGTCTGTTTTTAGGGCTGAATCCTGATGTCACAACTGTGAAAACCTGGACTATTAGCTCGTTAAGAAGTACTTGGGTTAGTCAGGACAGAAGATAAGGTTATACAGAATAAAGAAATGCAACTGACTCAAATAGAAGGTGTTTCGGTATAAGAGGGTTTTTAAATCTGGTAGATTTAGCTCACAAGGAGTGTGTTGCACTGGTTTTTAGAAGTAAAGGAATAACAAACTCTGGTTTCACTTGAAGCAAGTTTGGGCTCTACAGTCAAGGAGTTTAAACCACTGATGGTCTAGAGAAACGATGGAAGAAATGTTTAAAAATACTGGCCAATGGTGTTCTAGAGACAAGCAATGTTAAGAGATGGCAGACTGTATTGTAAGTTGTAGTTGTATGTTTTAATGCAGTGGTCTGCATTGTTTGTGTATCACTTTTAACATAGATTTGAAATAAATACTGTTTTATGTCATGGCAGCTACTTCCTGTTGCAATTTTTTGGGAAAGCTTGGTTCTCTTACTTAAGATTTCTGTTAGCTGTGAGGGCATATGCTCCCGATTCTTACATTTCATTTAACTTGCGTGAGCAAGTCTTAAATTGGAGGGAAAAACTGCAAATGTTGCAGAAGGAAAGAAGGAAGGTAGCTGGAAATAACTTGGATAGGGAAAATATCAGATCAACATTTAAATAATACATTACCAAAAAAATCTCACTTTTCTTGTGTCACTTGTTCTATGTGCAGCAGAAAGAGGGAAAGAAGGAGCGAGCAATGGTGGACAGAGTGTTTCTTGCAAGAATATGTCGAATCCTGAAAATAATGGTCCCTAGAACGTTTTGTAAAGAGGTAAGTATTGCCTGCAGTAACAAAAATGAGCATTTTTGGGGTCAAGTTTTCTTTCGTAATTGTATCACAGTGTAAAGAAAAGCATATACTTTACCTGAATAGGACTAAATTGTACTACGTGTTTTAAAATAGCAACATACTAGTTTAAAAATCTACACGTATGTTCAGTTGTTAAATCACTAAAAAGTTGCATTCTGGTTTCAATTACAAGATAAGCCATTTACTGTCAGCTAATAATTACTGTCTGTAGTATGTCTTTTAAAAGGACATCTTGAGTTTTGCTTGATTAGATGTAGTACATTTCTCTGTGCAAATGTGTCCTATCTTTAAATAGCATGCTATTCATCCATAGTTTTGCTTTTGTAACTTAGATCTAGGCAACCCTTATTGGAAAGTGAATTTGTCAAAAAGTCTGTTACCATCATTTCAGGAAAACTATGCAGACTAGAATTTAGCAAGATAAAATTGTTTGGCTCGGCATCTTTGTCATGCTTTCCAGAATACTTACATTTTTTTAAGAGAGCATTAGTTGAGCTCAGAAGTTAAGTGATGAACTGTAATATATTAGAACTTTAATATACATCAGGCACAAGAGCAATGAATTGCGCTTGTACAACGTACAGAATGTAGGGGAAGCATGGCAGCCCGCTAGCCCAGATGAACAGGGACCTTCAACAGCTTGTTCACAAAAAGGAAGTACGCTGAAGGTAGAAGCATGGGTAGGAATGCCTCTGAGAGTGCTGACAGAGCTGGCCTCCATCAATTTCAAAAGGTCACAGCCATCAGAAGAGGTTACTGATAATACCAAAAAAATCCAAACACCATTCCTGTCTTCAAAAACTGGAAGCTACAGGCTGATCAGCCTTACCATATTCCTAGTAAGGCTGTGAGCAAATCCTCCTGGAAGCTAACTCTGGCCACGTGAAGGACAAAAAGGTGATTGCAAACAGCCAGCCTGGATTTACGAATGTCAGATCGTGCCTTACTAACCTGATTGCTTTCGGAGATGAGATGACTGCCTCTGTGGGTAAGGGAAGAACAGAGGATGTCGAATACTTTGGTTTTAGTAAGGCCTTGAGACTAAGGTCTCCCCTAGTACCCTGGTAGCCAAACGGAATTGTCCGGATGAGCGGACAATGAGGTGGATGGGAAACTGGCTGGACTGTTGGGCTTGAAGATTTTTGATCAATGGTACAAGGTCTGACTCGTTACTAGTGGCCCTGTTTTGCTGGGGCGGGGGGGGAAGTTGTTGGAGTAGGTGACTTTCAGAAGACCCTTATACCTATATGACCTTATGCTTATGGCAGAAAGGTGTCTCAGAATAGCAATAATGTCTTTATCCCTGCAATCCTCCATCTCATAGGCATGCCTAGTATATGTATCAACCAAATACAACTTTTTAAAAGACAAACTTTATCCATAAAAATGTAATTAATATTTTATTAAAAATATTGTATGCTAATGTGTTTCCTGCAAATTAAGCAAATATTACATTAGCTTGGGGCAGCAGGGTGCTACTGTCTTCTAGTAAGTGCTCCAACCATATCTAGCAGAAAAGTGGTGTATTTTATCCATTGTTTAACTGTTACACTTCTATTTTTGTACTAGACAGGTTATTTGCTGCTTATTGCTGTGATGCTGGTAGTCCGCACTTATTGTGATATTTGGATGATTCAAAATGGAACAGTTATTGAAAGGTATCTATAAACTTGTTATTTTTAAACATTCTTTCTTGTGTTTAACAGGGAAAGTAGTCTGTCAGAACACATAGCTTGCTTATGTATATAAACCAGTTGGGAAAACCGATGTAGTTGTAGTTCTTGGAGGGGAACCCTATATTGTTTTTAAAGAAAAAAATTAATTTTTAATCAACTGTTTTTCTGCTGTTGGACACAACTTAATTTTTTTAACCAACATTTACTTATTAAATGATTTTCAGTTCTTTTAGTCACATTTTGTACACTAAGACTAAATCTTACGTTGATCTGAATGTCCAAGGGGCCACTTCAGAGTCATAGGGGCTGCAGTCATAGACTCAGACTTGTTGCTTGGATATTAGGACTGTTACTTCTTCCTACTGAGTTGTTTGCTCTTTAGAGTGATAAATACAATGCTTTCAGTCTTATTGCTTTAGAAAGTGTTTTCTAGACCTCTGATTAATCTTATTGCTCTTGTTGCTAATTGAAGCAAGTCAGAATTTGTCTTAAAGCATGAATTCAAAATGATACTGTATTTCAGGAGATACTTTCAGTGTTTTGTAGAATGGAAGGACTGGTTTCCTTCTTGTGACAAACTATGAAAGCAAAGAAGGAAAAGAACTGATATTCTTTGACCATGAATTTCTGAGCCCCTAATGTGGGTAGTTATTGCAGGAGAAGAAAGAAGATAATTACTTAGTCTGTCACTTACCACTTAACTTAGAGGAGTCTGTCATACTTGATCCTACAGCTAATATTACAGATTTCCACCATGATTTTTTTTCTCTATGTGGTCCACTGAGAATTTATCCACTTAAGACATGCTAGCTTATACTTTCTTGTTTCTCTTGTAACTAACTCTTAGCTGATGATTGTTTCCAGTGCTATCATTGGCCGCAGCAGAAAAGATTTCAAGAAATATTTGTTCAACTTCATCGCCGCAATGCCTGCTGTAAGTGCTTTTCTTGTGCTGGCCTTTTAGTAGAACATGTTTTAAATGTAAATTAAGAATTTGAGGAAGAGATATCAAATGAGTGTCTTAAAACCCATGGAAATGACTTGTTTTACATGCAGGTCTGCATTTAGACACATTTCATTTTCTGTCTCCAGTTTGTGGGACACTTTATCAACATGTTTCCTTACTGATTGCAACTATTTTTCCGACAGATATGTTGAGGTTTTCAGGTTGGTTTTGTTGATAGCAATTTTGACTGATAGCTTAACGTTCCATCTGCGGTACTGCGTAATAACATCTTATGGGTTGGATGATGTTTCAACATTGTGGACTTGGGATTCTTTTGATGCTATTGAAGATAAAAATTGAAGACTAAAAAGAAATCTTCATATTTCTTACAACTTCTTCTGAGATTTGTTATGGGGTTTTTTTTTCCACCCTTTAACTTTCCTTCAGCTTGTCAGCATCTCTGACCTGCACCAGATAGAAATAATTGTTATTACCTAATAGATAATGTTACCTGGTTTACAGTATATTTAAAAGTGAATCAATCAGTTTAAGGTAATGGTTGTCAAATGGTGGTTCTTCTCTAAAGCTTATCAGAAGAGCTGAAGATATGCTATATGAACATAATTTTATATTAAATCTTTTGATGTGGTGAGATCACTGGGAACTGGAGTCTTCAAAAATGTAGACAGGAACGTAATTAGCGGTCCTGCAGATGCTCTATGGTTGGTCTTAGGTGTGTTAGTAGTATTATTGACTTCAAGGGGAGAATTCACCTGTTCTAAAGTGTTTGCACAATTTATGCTGCAAACTGATCTAAGCATGTTAAATCTTGTTAGCTAAATATTGAAATACTGTCTCTTATTTTAGATCTCTTTAGTGAATAACTTCCTGAAGTATGGTCTAAATGAATTGAAACTTTGCTTCCGAGTAAGACTTACCAGATACCTCTATGAGGAATATCTTAAGTAAGTAATACCTTGTTAATGTCTAAAGGTTTTAAAAAGTAAATTGATTTAAATGAAACCAAATCATTTCAAGTACATGGTAAGAAGGTAGCAAGATGCTTAATAGGCTAGGTATACTGTTTAGAAAAAGCTTTTGGTTGCAGTTAATGTGCAGTTAAAGATGAATGGCATATCTGGGTTGTATGTGACACATACAAAGACAGCAAAGTTGGCTCAACTGGGGGAAAAAAATGAAAAAATGCACAGTACTGCTTCCATTACTGGGTCAGCTTCTGAAGTACTTCAGTTGCTTTCATATAGTGCTAATAATCCTGCAGACTGTATTGGATGCATGAACTTGAGTAGCGCTTGTGTCCTTCTGCAATGAATTTTGCTTGTCAGGTGTGCTGATGCAGAGTTTTTGTGAGGGTTTTCTACCTCTTAAGTGCAGCAGCAGTGCATAGAGCAGCATGGGTCTGAGCTTCAGGTAAGACATCCCAAAGCCTAAACAGTTCTGCAGGATTTAATGTGGATCTGGCCAGGCAGAAGCACAAGCTATGTTGACTCCATACAGTCAATTAATGTTTGAACTACTTTCCATCTCAGTTGTATGAAGCAGGGGGCTTCCAATTATTTGAGATCCCAGGTAATTAATTTTTTTCTGCCACTTACCTATTGTTTTGTTTCAGAGCTTACACATACTACAAAATGGGAAATCTGGACAACAGAATAGCTAATCCAGATCAACTCCTTACACAAGATGTGGAAAAATTCTGCAACAGTGTAGTGGACCTGTACTCAAATCTTAGCAAGGTAAGTCTTTTCAAAGAGAACTTAATAGCTGTGGGCATTTAGGATGTGATGTCAGAGCTCAAAACGATTGCTTGCATTTATATGTGTATTGTTTGGAGTATGGTGCTAAAAAAAGTTGTTTATGGTATTACATCATTTCATACTCTGTGCTTTCCATGACCTCTGCTAAAGCACTGTTGTGGATTGTTATAATTTGTATTAGATTTTCTTTTGCAGTTGAACAGTGATGAATAAGCTTTCTCAGCAAGTGAGGTTTCAGAAGAAAATCCATGGCTAGCTTTTAGTAACATACAAATGTTATTTTGGGTACGGAGGTTTGGTGGAATAGGCATTTCCCTCTGTTCCTGTTGTAAATTTTAGGGGGTTTAGGTAATGAAGTAGAATACCATCGAAATTTTTAGACTAAACTTTTTTTTGAAGCTGTTGTTCATAAAAGCAGAAGTATAAAGCTAAATACAAGTTGATGTGTTCAAAAACTTTGTGCTACAAAACCTGTAGTTTGGCTGCCCTGGCTTTGAGAGACAAGAGTGTATGGAACAGGATGCTGGCAAATAGGAATATTGTTTCTGTCAGGTACATAGCCAGCTATATGGCATTATCCTTCTGCTCAGTGTTTGTCACAATTACTTCATTTAGGTAATCACAGGGTCTAGTCAGCTTCTCTCAGTGGGCAGAGTGTTATTACAGACCTAATATAGTAAAGTCCTTTTTTGTATGGTATGTACTTTATCTGAATATCATGATGCTTTTACATTCTATTTTTGTGTGAATGTTTTCAGGATAACGTCATGTGGCTGAGATTCCTTTTGTTTTAGCATTTAGTTTGTATAATGTGTTAACCAGTATTGTGCTTTTAATACGGAGCTGTAACTGTTCTTGGGGTGGTTGGTGGTTTCTGGACCATTCTGTATTTGTTTTATGTTGGTGTTCTAATGCTTTTTTTTTCCCCTCTATGCTTCTCTTACAGCCCTTCTTAGATATAGTTTTGTACATCTTCAAGCTAACAAGTGCAATAGGAGCTCAGGTAAATCCAGTGGATTTTTTTTTTTTAGCATAATAAGCAAACTTTCCCTTCTTTCGTTATAGCCTTGCACCTGTTTGGAGTCTGAGGAAAACTCTAGACGATATTTATAGATTCATCCATTACTTGAAGGGATATACTGAAAATATGTTTTTACACTTAGTGTTTTGTATTCTTCAGTGCTCTCTATCTTGAGGCAAGCAAAACAAAAATCAGAATTTGCAGGCATTCAGTCAACAATTTGAAGAAACAATAAAGGTCTTTGTTTTCTTCTAGCCGTTACTTTGGAATCCCATTTAGTAGTACCCTTCTGGCTACTTATGTCTTGCATGAATTCCATTTAAGGGAGAAAATAAGTTTTCTGGTTTTTTGCAGCCTCTATTAAGGGTAGCCATTCCTTGCATTGAGTTGTATGACCATTATATTCCCCCAATAAGCTGAATCACTTCAGAAATAGTTCTTCAGCTTAATAAAATGATGCATTATCAAAAATCTTCAAGATTTGACAAGAAGTACCTTTGGGACCCAGGACATAGGTTTTTCTAGAAACAGACTGCAATAAGGCTTATCTGAACCTAGGTAGCTTTTCCACTTTCAGATGTCTTTGCACTGCTCTCTGTAATACTTAGTTAATACAAGCAGTTTATGCCAAATTCCGTTTATACCTGTCGTTTTATGCTGTGCCACACTTCAGTAATATTTAAGCATGCAGTTTGGGAGCCCTGGTCTGTTGAAGCTCAGGATCCAGAAGAATAGGAGATCCCTACCGGGAGTGCTTGAGAGAGGCAGGAAATGTGTTGGAGATGTATGGATCAAAGAAGGGAATGGGACTGAAATATTCACTGCTATGACAATGCAGCAAATATAGAGAAAAAGAAGTAGGTAGAAATGAAGGAGAGGAAATGAGGAAGGGAACGAGAACAAATGAGGAAATTATTTATGAAATAAGCTATTAAAAACTTGAGTAGGAGGCTGGGATGGGAAGGGCATCTGGGGACAGAGAATTAGTAAAATTAGTAAAAATACGTACAGCACAAAAGGAAGGGAATGAAAAGAGTAATTGAATTGGTCACATAGACAAATAGGTGGTGAGAATTAAAGGATTCATGCTTTCTGGGTGTTTTGAATACAGATATAGATGGTAAGCCTTTATTCTTTTTTGATATTCACAGGGTCCAGCTAGCATGATGGCGTACTTGATTATTTCAGGGTTTTTCCTTACACGTTTAAGGAGACCAATTGGCAAGATGACTATTATAGAACAAAAATATGAAGGGGAGTACAGATACGTCAACTCACGGCTTATTACAAACAGGTATAGATTTACTTGGATGGCAAGATATAAGTGACACAGTAATACTGTGGTGTAAATGGAAGCTGAGTTAAAATATATTTGGAAAGTCTGATGCTATCAGTTCTGAGCTATATGTTTGCATCTTTATGGGGATTATTATTAAGTAATTTGTATGTGCATTTTATTCCTAATTCAAAAGACAAACTATAGCTGGGGTGTAATAAGCTTATGTTCCACTACTGTGAAAAAGTACAAACTCTTATTTCATAAGGTACCTGAAAGAGCTATGTTGCTGTGTTTCATGGCTGACTTTTTTAAAGACTGTCTTCAACAAAATGAAGTTGCATTCTTTATGGGTTTGTTTTTGCATTGTTTTTTCTTTTTTTTAGTGAAGAAATTGCTTTTTATAATGGAAACTTGAGAGAAAAACAGACTATTCACAAAACCTTCCGCAAACTGGTAGGACTTCTTTTATTTTTTAAAACATCTTAAGTAAAACTTCAATTAATGTTATCATGGTGATTCTTGACATGTATTAAGTTGAATTATAGTGGCCTGGTGTTTATGCTGCTATAGTCATTCGATTTAAAAATTAATTAGTAGGCTATAAGCAGAACACAAGTTTCTGATAGAATGGTCTTTCTCTTGCTACTTACCTCCTCTGCATCCACCACAGTAACTAGTCTCTCACTGCTTATTGTCAAGAGTAGGTTGTTTGGATCTAGAGTGCAAGTCTCTGCCAGCAGGGACACTTGTGTAGTGCTTGTCACAGTTACAGGCATGTTGAGGTATCTGTGACTTGCTGAAAAATAACTATGGAATCAAATATCTATAAAATAATAAAAGATAGTACAATAGGTACTGATAAAGTTTGACCGTTTTTCTTCTGTAACTTACCAGGTGGAACACTTGCATAATTTCATCCTGTTCCGGTTCTCTATGGGTTTCATTGATACTATCATTGCCAAATGTAAGTGTTTGTCCAGTGCTAATAGATTGCTATAAATAACAAAACACTAAACTTTTTACTTGAGAATTCTCTTTTGTTATTGCTTCAATTAATGTGTGGCTTAATATTTACTCTTAAACTGCAGACCTTGCCACTGTGGTTGGTTACCTGGTTGTTAGTCGTCCATTTTTGAACCTGGATGATCCTCGTCATCAGAATAGTACTCATGCAGAACTTTTGGAGGTAAATAGAACAGAATTAAAACAATTTTCTGAATTTAAATTTTGTTAGTCCACATAAAGAAACTTTCTTCTACTCTAGGATTACTACCAAAGTGGAAGAATGTTACTGAGAATGTCTCAAGCTTTGGGCAGAATAGTCCTAGCAGGCCGTGAAATGACAAGATTGGCTGGGTAAGCTTAATAGTAGTTGTGTAAGATAATCTTTCTTAAAGTTATGTTGTTGCTTTTTATCAGCTCATTTTAAGAAACTGACTGTAGAATTAAAATGAGCTTATGTCCTGCTTTGTTCATTGCAGCACCATAAAAATCTAGATATTAAAAACATCTTATGCTGAAAACCTTTCTGAAGACGTGCTAATTATGACCACTAGTAATTTCATATCTGAATAGTCATAGCATACATTTTGAATGTTTAATTGAAAAGACATTGTCAAACTGTCATCAATCAATTATGTATTGTATTGATTATTTACCAAACTTTTTTTTTACATCTTAAGAAGAAAAGTTATCAAATATTTGGCTATTACAGGAAAAGGTTTTTGTAAATATTGGACAACCTCAGTGCAACTCTTAAATTATAAATATTCTGTTTCTATGCTGGGTTGAATGACTTTGTCATTTTGCTGGTTTAACAGAGTACTCATTAGAGCTTCTATGGATTTCTGAAACTTCTAAAAATGAATTACTTACAGGGTTTTTTGATTTTTTTTTTTTTTTTTTAGTTTCACAGCTCGAATTACAGAATTAATGCAGGTTCTGAAGGACTTGAATAGTGGCAAATATCAGCGTACTATGGTATCGCAAGAAAAAGGTAGATGTGACGTAATAGGCAGTATGTGTAGCTCCATGTAGTCTTCCAGTCTCTAATACTTTTTTCTTAATTTAAGATGCAGATAAAAAGCAAGTTTTGCCTTTGATACCTGGATCTGGAGAAATCATCAACACTGATAACCTTATCAAGTATGTTTACAAAGCTTCCACAACTTCAGTATTTGTGACGTAGCCTGACTTTTAAGTCTTTCCCTCTACCACTATTAATAGAGCTTCTAATACGTATTATTACAGTCCGCAATTTCTGTTGTACTCTAGTTTATTTGCAAATAATTCCACCACGCTCCCACTCAGCATTTCTATTCTGTAAGTCAATCCTTGTCCTCTCACACTGTCTGGACTTAGTCTTTTTGGTAACATTTCCTGCTGTCCTTTGCAATATGACTTCCCAGACCATTTTGTTAACACTTTATCAAGTTTCTTCTTAGAAATACATCGGTTATAGATTTAATTCCATGGTATAATTTGGCTGTAAAAATCCGGAGCAAGTCTGTATTCAGTTTCAAAATATTTGCTTGTAATTCTGTATGCTTCGACAGTTTGTTGATGTACTCAAGTAGTGATCAGTTCCTCGGTTCTTTGCAGACTGAGGAACGTAGTATTGACATAATAGTGCTACTTAAAGATATAAAGTAAAGCCAGTTAAGAGATTAAATAGCCTCAGTCTGGTCAACGTGGAAAGCACATAGTGGAGCGGAGGGGAAAAGGGGGAGGAAGAAGAAAAGGAGATGATAGAGCTATTATTTTAGTTTAAAAAAAAAAAAACAAAACCAAAACAAAAACCCACACAAAACCAAACCAAAAAAACCCAAACAACAAAAACCCAAACAAAAAAAAACCCCACAGACAAGGGGGAGGTGAGCACTCATTTTTGTATCCTAGAACTGTTTGTTTTAGTGGCCATCTGAGCCTAAACCATGACAGATTACACTTCCACTGGCAGATTTAAAAGGAAATGCATCCTTAAATGTAGTTTTGTATCCACAAGATGTTTTGGAGACCAAAGGCTTAGAAGGATTCAGAAAACAAATAGATGAAGGAAAAAAATAATCTGTAGATCTTTGTTAAAGACCAAGGTATCACTTTTGGTTCAAGAACTTCTTTAGCTGTTATTAGTTGGAAACTGGAACTGAAAAAAGTACTGCTGAAGACTTGCCTCATTCCTTAAATCTCTGAGTAACAGTAACAGCTGCTTTTAGGCAACTGCTCTTTTGTTTTGTTTTAATGTTGCAATACAAATAGGTTTGATCATGTTCCGTTGGTGACACCTAATGGAGATGTTTTGATTCAAGACCTTAACTTTGAGGTAAGTTTTTTTTATACTATCATAGAAAACTATATTCATATAAAATTTTAAAGTGAAGATGATAATTTCAGAGGTAATCTGATTTATAAAAAAATGTGGAAACCAAAATGGAGAGGTGCTTATATGGTATGCTTAAATTTGAACAAAATTGTCATGTTAGTTTAAAAAAAAAAAAGTCGTCAATAAGCTATTTCGAAAAAAATGTTTTTATTGTTATGAGTGTTTTCTTCCAGCTGCAGTTGATGCTAACCTACTTGGAAAAAAAATTAATTTTTGGTTGAAATTACTCATTGTAATGTCAGAAAGTACTGTGTACAAGCCCACAAGGATACCAGCTTGTCTTAATGTTTGTAGAAACTTTCAGAAATTCTTTCTCACTACCCTTTTAATGTGTTTGCTTTGCATTTTTAGGTTCGCTCTGGTGCAAATGTTCTGATTTGTGGGCCAAATGGGTGTGGGAAGAGCTCACTTTTTCGTGTTCTTGGTGAAGTAAGGGAACTTTTTTAAATAGGGGAGAATCCAAAGCACTGTTATTATTGGACTTTTTTGGTCAAGTTTAAACCTTTTTCTTGTTGCAGCTGTGGCCTTTGTTTGGTGGGCGTTTAACAAAACCTGTGAGAGGAAAGTTGTTCTATGTTCCTCAGGTGAGGCCAAGTACTTCAGTTGACAATAGTGTTTTCTTTGTTCTTACTTTGACTATGTTTAGAAATATTTGACAAACCTTTTATTTTGGAACTGTATCTCAGAGACCATATATGACACTTGGAACGCTCAGAGATCAAGTTATATATCCAGATACTGCAGAAGATCAGAGAAAGAAAGGGATTTCTGACCAGGTAATGATAATTAGTTCATTAACCCTTTGTTAGGATGTGCAATGCTTTATCTTTAGGAATACTGAAATTGTTATTAAAAACACTGCATGTAGCTTGTTTTTTAATATTTGAGGGTTGATAGCGCACCAGTATAATAGTATAACCTTTTATAACATTTTTCAGTCATTTCTTCATTAAGTTCACTGAAGCTCTTTTTGTCATTCCTGTTTTAATAAAAGGTGCTGAAAGAGTACTTGGATAACGTCCAGCTGGGTCAAATCTTGGAACGTGAAGGAGGCTGGGACAGTGTTCAGGACTGGATGGATGTACTCAGCGGGGGAGAAAAACAGAGAATGGCAGTATGTCTCAAAAGCATAAATACTTAACAAATACTAGACATAGGTTGAAAACGTAACCTGAATTGTAAGCAATTTTTGTTTACTAAGTATTAATATTTTACTTAAAGAAGAAACCCCCGAAATGTGAAATACCTGAATACTGTGAAAACAACCTAAAATAGAGCCAATTGTACCCAAATTTAATAGGAAATGTTGACCTTTTACCATGCCATACATGTTAACTATATAAACACAAGTTCTAAAATAACTTTTTTAAAAAAAGTAAAGATAATATATAGCGCTCAGATTTTGAGGCTTCAGTGGGTGCCAACTTAAAAGAAATTCCCTTGCCACAGTAAATTTTTTGATACATTTTAACTTCTAACACTGCATTATTTGTTATAGTTCTGTATCCACAGTAGCTTTTTGGTTTGCATTCCAGATGGCAAGATTATTTTATCATAAGCCTCAGTTTGCAATTCTGGATGAATGCACCAGTGCTGTTAGTGTTGATGTAGAAGGCTACATCTACAGCCACTGCCGAAAGGTAAGCTCTTTGTTTTCTAGAATTATAACTCTGTTAACAGGAAAGTTAATGACACAAGGTGCGCTCTTCCGCACTCTTCCTTATGCCTCATGTAGATTTTAAAAAAAAAAAAAAAAAAAAAATGCTTAGAAGGGCATGCAGGGACTCTTTAAGGACGCAGGATGCTAGAATTCAATAATTGTTTTGTAGTCTTAAGATAATTTAGATGTGCATGTGGCCTCTTTACATCAGAGAATTCTTACTAACTGGTAAGTAACCTTACTTTTCCAGATGAACTCTTAGAATGTCAAGTGAAGATTAAATAATCTAAAATTTTATGCTTTTTTGTTGTTCGAGAGGTTTCTTTTGGCCAGGGCAACAGAAGTGAAAGGTGGGAAATGAAGATTTCCACCTTTCTTGAGATATGAAAAGCCAAGCACTCTGGGAAAACATGATGATATTAAATGTGGTTTTCTATTTTCTTTCCCACTTATACTCACCTTTTCAGATTCTATGTAGTGCCATGTGAAATATTAATAAGATTCAATTTCACACCCCTAGCTTGGGAAAGAATGGGCTTGAAATAACATTAATTATTGAGTAGCAGTATTCTCGGAATGGTAACGGGGCAAATCTGCACATCCACTGAAATACGTGCTTGAAACTTGAGGTGACAACTTAAGGAGCCTTTCGTAGTAGTAAACTGACACTGGATGAGGAGTCTGCAGAAGAATGGACATTGTTTATTGAAATAATTTTACCACATGAATATCAATGCCCTGACAATTTTCTAAGTCTGTTTTGCGTATACTTGTTATTCTGTTAACTTGAATGTTCATTTGTACTTTTGTTTTAGAGTTACTGTTGCCAAGTGGCTAATGCATGTTACTGAAAAAATAGAATTCCTGGTTAAGCTGTCCATGCAGAAAGAAAAAATTGTCACCCTGTTAAATCATCATTTTGTCCTTTAATTGGCCCTACTGTTAGGGATGCATAACTAACTGAGTTGCAAGGAAACAAAGGAACATAATTCACCTTTAAATTGTCACTTTAAGTTTTTGATTCGTTAGTAGCTTTTGTGGTTTTGGGTTTTTGCTGTTAAGGTAGACTTGTTTTAATCACCGGGTTTGTTGTTTGACCTGCCTCCTGCCTTACCTCCTTTGCCCAGTTCATTCTAGCTTTTGCCAAATCATTAGGAGCAAAAGAATGGTGAAATCAATTATAAAAGATAAATCCCTCCTGCTTTTTTTTTTTTTACACTGCAAAACATTGTATTAAGGCTACACTTATCTACTGTTAATAATAGAGTCCGGAAGTTTGTGTTTATGAATTTAAGCTCTTCAGCTGAGATCATGCTGAAAAATAACACCTAGCCCATAAGAAAAATTAACTGCTTTATTGTGTATGTTTTCTTCATGTAGGTTGGCATCACTCTCTTCACTGTCTCCCACAGAAAGTCACTCTGGAAACATCATGATGTATGTAGCCTTTGCTTTTGCTAAGGATATCTGTAGGTGGTAGGGGTAGTTTTGTTTGACTTTCTATTAAATTGACTTTACAATTCAAGGTGTTCTCATTTTCACATCCTAATAGGTCATGTTCTGTTTCTTTTTTTAAAAAAACTTTACTTTCATAATTCAGTTTTACTATTTGAAATATTCTTATATTTCTAGTTATGAAGGGAAAAGTAACCAAAAAATCCTTAAATGTATCTGTAAAATTAGCCTCACAAATACGAAAGGCTCATTAGATACTTAAGTCTTCTTTCTTAGTCTCAAAGAAATACTTGAACTAGAATCCAGTAAACAGCATGGAGTTTCTGCTCTCAAGATACCTAATATATCTACAAATTAAAAAAAAAGTTCATCTCTAATACATGGACTTTTTTTTTCCAAATTAAGATTTTACTATTGTTATTACTACTTATGCAGACAGACTGTATATGTGGGGAAAAATATTGAATTAATAAACAGAAATGAACATGTACCTTAAGTGTACTGTCACAAACACCAAGATAGCAGTGTTAAGTCTACATGTGACCATTAACAGACTGAGGGGATGATATGAACAAAAACAGTTTAAATTTTTTTCCAGGGACAATTGAATTTAATGAAACATGAGGTGGGAGAAGCTTACCCTCTGGCTAGCGGAGTTTAAGATTTTGCACAAAAACTACTTCAAAATATAATTTATTTAGGCATTTATAGTCCTGGTAACTATTTGGTGGTTGATAACATATGCTCTTTTATTGCAGTTTTACTTGCATATGGATGGCAGAGGAAACTACGAGTTTAAGAAAATAACCGAAGACACAGTTGAATTTGGATCTTAAAGTCATGAACTGGACTGCTACAGAGACTGGTGATTACAGGAAGCGTGAAGAATGACAGACATTGTACAATAAAACTACTCAGCTTGTTTTTTTTTAACAAATTAACTAGGATAACCGAAAGCAAGCTGTTAAGCGTTTACTATTATGTAGGATATTGCTAATTGTGTATATGTTGGTTTAATTATTGATATGTACTAAGAATGTCCTTATTCTTGTGGTTTAAAAACCTGCCTAAATTAAATTGGGCTTAAATCAGTGTAACCTGATTCATCCTGGGATGCAAACCATTTGAAATCAGCTGATTTGACTTTTGTAGACCTTCTTTCCCTTCAGTGAAAAGCCCTGTTAAAATTAGGGTTGCTACCTCTGTTGTTCCTGCAAAGCAGTCTTGGATTTTTGCTCTGTTCTATGCATATTTCTAAGTTATCTCACATGGTGCAGGACATTCTCCCATCTTCAGATCTGTGCCCTGTTCAATGAAAGAGCTTTTTCCTTGACCAAGCCTTGATATGTAGCTGATAATGCCCTTGCTGATAAAGGATGGACTGAACCTAAAAGACAAAACTAATTCCTTCTGCTAAAAAAATTAAGTTTGTTCTTTGCTGGGTTTTGGATTCTCTTTAACATCTGTCTGTCCGTGCAGTTCTCTCTACTGCTCAGCAATCCCATTCTCTCCCAATTTAGCAAGAGCTTCATCCATCCTACACCCCAGCTGCCCTTTTTCTGTCAGATAAATACTATGGTAATGAAGAGTTGAGAGGAGGTTGAGGGAGGAAAGGACTGACTTAAAAAAAAAAAAAAAGGGGGGAGGGGGAAGTGGTGTTCCTTGTATCAAACAATCTTGTGTGTGTTTTCAGCTCTGAAGAAATGAATGGCTCCCACAAGCAGAATCAGAGAAAATCATGTGGGCCCAGTCATTCTTCTCTTGAAACCAGTAGGGGCTAGAATGGACTCAAAAGTGTTAGTCTGTGAAATAGCAGACACTTGTCTGTCCTATGTATGTTCAGTCCTGTAATGCAGCAGTTGCTTTTTCTAAGTTCCTCCTTTTCTCCCTCTTCAGAAAATCAGATCTCCTCATGGTTTTAGCTGCGCTTCAGGTCTTGAGTTTGAAAGTAAATGATAATGGCACTTCCCTCTTGGCCTTCTAGGCTGTGAAGGCTAAAATGATGCTTTCATACTTCACATTTACTATCTTATTTGTCATGAGGTTTCTTGATTTCTGATACAAATTATTCACCAGTGATTCTCGCTGTTGTCTAAGGTTCTCTAGTCTCTGCTGGTTTTCTTGTTCCAGCTGCCAAATCCCCTCGAAGAAACCAAACTCTTTAAATGGTTTACTGTTACCACTTTTTCCATACAAATGGTTACTGTGGTTGCCATGTGACTTTGACAAACATAAATGCAGCAAGGTGATTTTTTCTGATCATGGAATAGGAAGGTATAGCTCAAACTGAATTGCTGTTTAGGCTTTAAAACAAAAATTTACGATGCCTGTTGTACAGTGAAGGTCTAGTATTTTTTTAGTGTTCCATATAAGATAAAATATAGGAATGCACTACATGAAGGCATGCATGAAATATGCAATAAATCTATTCTCTGTTCATCTTTTATCAAGGGTTTAGATTAAAAACAAAAACAATTTTTTATAAAGTGGATATGTACTTGGATGCACTCCTGTTTGTTAATTTTTACCCAATTTGATTAGTCATCATCTTTCACATTGAAATTGCTACCTGTTAATATTTTTTCTTCTATCATAGTTCTTGCCCATACCTGTCACTACTACTGTTCTTTCATAGTACTCCAATGCAAACAGCTATCTTGGTGTAAGAATCGAGTGACCACAGTAGATTCATAGTATAATGCATTAATGAAAATCAAAAAAAGCCTTTCTGAAGTGTAGTGTATTCAAGAAAATAAGGTACCAGAATAAATTTTTGTGCTTGGTCCACAAGAAGGCAAATAGATATCTTATTTTACTAATTTTTTTTCCCTTTTCATTCAGATTCTCACATCAGCCGTAAGTAGCAGGTAGCAGCATGCTGTATGTGAGGTGGTAGTCTTTTTTTTTTTTTTTTAATTGTAACCGTGAAAATATGGATGCCACATAGCTTTTTTTTTTTTTTTGGTGAAAGTTCTCAGCACAAATGCAACTTCTTCCCTTGCAAGGGATGTTTTATTAGCCTTTTAGAGAGACAAAGAAAAAAAAAAAATCTCTAAAATGAGAAAGTTGCTATTATCCTTGTGACTAGGGCAGACTTTGCAGTGGAGTAGTGTACTTGGGATACTTTAATGTATTTTTAACACTGACAAGCAAAACCACACACAGCACACTTATATAGCACCCCAGCAGCCAATCCCAAGGTACTTTACAATTCAATCAGTTAATAACAGAATTTTGTGTAATCTCGGATTTATTTTAAAAACTAAAAACAAAAAAAAAAATTAAGAAAATCCAACTCCATAACCAAGGAGGAAGGAATAGGTTTGCCTTTAGATGCCATGAAGTTCATTGAAACTGAGGATGCTAGTCTGTCCTTAGGGCCAGGACTTAGTGTTTCTAAATATACTGGAAGGAAAGAAAAATATTCTGCACTTGATTGTAAGAGAGGCTTATAAAGAAAGTATTAAAAAAATGATGATTTAGAATGATAATTCTTAAAAGGCCTTACATTAAAGTATTTTGAGATAGACTTGGTCTAATGAAAGATTGTAAAAGAAATTTTAAAAATCTGATAAAATGACCCAAGTCTCAGTTCTGTTGCAGAATTGCACTGTGATACTGTATTTTAGCTGTTAGGTCTTTTTAATAGCACAAGCTGGAACTTTGTAAATTGTAATTCTGAACTATCATAGTAAGACAGAGTACGGATGAATATTTTCAGTCTCAAACTGTTGGTGCTTTGCAGATGGTACTGGTAATAGTCAGATGGCTGCATTTCAACAGTGGTGGGAAACATTCCTGTATGTAAATACTGTAAAGTGCTTTGGAGGGGGAAATGGCGCTATATAAATGTAAGACATTAAGTGCCTCTGAAATAATAATAAATCTAAAGATAAAATATATTGAGGCTTTTTCTGTTTCTTGATGATTGGGAATTTTGTAACCAAACAGTGAATGCATACTCAACAAACCTCAGGTTACTTAGCGGGGTGATTGACTTGTGTTCAATTTATAAAGTCTGTAGTACTGTCTGAAATTCACCCTGGAATCGGCCAGAGGATGTCATCCAGTTGTAGGCTTTACAAAAACCGTGACCTCAGTACTTGAAGGTATGTACTTAAAGCAGTTGGATTATAGATGCATTAATCTGTTTTAAGTCTGTGCTGGTTCTGACCTCCACTATACAGGAACATGTGTGTTGTGTAGCATTCTTAAAGGGTGGTGCTCCCTTTGGTTTGTATGCCTCGACGCTCGAATTCTTCCTTATATAGAGGCAAAACATCAGTTCCTGGGACAGTAGAACTGAAACCATGGAGCAACAAATTCAAACTCCTTTTCAAGGATCAATCCACCATCTTTGGAAGATGTTCAGTAACCTTGGTCCAATATTTCTGAATGTTTACTAAAGCTGTCCCATCTCAGGAAAAAAAGCTTTCTTGACGAAGACTTTTTTTGGGAGGTGATGGTGCTTTCTACAGGACTAGCATGAGACTGGAATAAGCTGCGAGGTGAGCAGAACATCACTGTGAACCCTGTAATCTTCCATCCCAAGTGCAAAGTGTGCTTCACTGTGTAATGTATATATTTTTCTTACCAAAAAACCCCAGCAGGGAACACACACAAAAATCCAACCTACCTTTGACCCTTGTAGTCCTTCTGGGAAAAGTTGGCAGTGTAAGCTACATCCTAGCCAGTGGGCATGTTGCAGGGATGTTTCTTGCCCAGCTGTGGCACTGATAGAGTGGCTGGACAGCCCAAATACAAGATTACTCTAGCACCATTTGAAAGTGACCTGTACTATAAGAAAATTCTGGATGTATTGCCACTTCATTAGCTCTGTACTGTGTACTAGAGAAGGTGACTACTGAAAAACGAAGGAGCATGGAGTGCTACCATGACACTTACTTGACAGACTTTTTAATTAATTTGAATTTAGTATTGACAACTTCAATGAGTTGTTATGCTTCTGCAGAATAGGGAATTCAATCTTCATGTTTCTTAAATCTATAAAGAAGAAATGTCCTGTGGCTTAGGGCTGGAGAGAAAGAACTAATTTAGTGATTCTTACATAGGATGCAGCTCTCTGCACGCTCAGCAGGTACCAGTGCATTCTGAAGTGCTCTAGAAATGTGAAAAAACGTTAAGATGGCCTGTCATCAGATAGGAGTTGAAAGTCCATTCTTAAAATGTATATATAATTGTCATAGATACTATGAGATGTCCATAGAAACATCCATGGTAATGATCACCTGAAATCCAACTGTGAAAAATAGTAGGGGGAAAAGGTTACCTTGGTTTTATAGAAAAAAATAAACCACAATTTTTATCTGTCAAGAAGAAAATTAACAGTGTGCAAGTTCAAATTCCTGCTTATAAAGCTTCTGTTCAAAACACTTATTTCTCTGTGTAATATTGTTGCCTCTTTATTAAGTGTAGATATCAGTTGGTTTGTGCCAGTCCCTTTCATGAGCATGCAAAGAGGTTTCTTGGTTTTACGAATTGGTGATGTGCAGCTGTTCTGGGAGGAGGTTGGTTGCTTTTCCTGTCACATGATGCGGTTCCAGGCTCTTGCTAGTGGTCTGGATACAGTCAGCTTTTTAATAATGACGCCTTAAACTTTGCCTGGAAGCTTAGAATGGCTGTGCACATTACAGGTTCCTATAATAACGTTTGTTTAAATGTTCTGATGAAACCCATCCTGTTGTGTGCATTCAAACATAAGATGAAACTGGTTTCATCTTGAAACGGCAATATAGCTGAGCTAGGTTACTATGAAAGCAATTTGTCTTTTACGTCAAAACCTTAGAAAAATGTTATCTTCCAAGCTGCTCAGCCATCTTTGAACTGCTCCATCATTTTCTTTCCTTGTATGCAAAAGCAGAGCCAGGTGCCAAGCAGCCTGGAACTTCACAGGCAGAAGCTGTCTTAAGGCAGTAATTTGAAAAATATGACAGATTCAGGGTTTAAATAGAAATAATATGCCTAAACATCTGGTGAATTTCCGTGGGGATTGACTTTAGAAACTAAAGACGTTTTGCCAGTAAATCCTGCAAGGAATGCAACAGTGCAAGAATAATCGCCTGACTGGCATTTTAGAATAGGAGAGAAGGGGAACTTGGACATTCCATTTCTGTGGAACGTGTCTTTCACAAACCAGGCTTAGCAATCACAATTTCTCTCGCGCTGGTTAGAAACCTCACCTTTGGCAAGTCTGGACCATAAAGATTCAATACCAATGGCTTTTACTGGCAAAAGGCGCTCTTGTGCCATATTGCCCAGCCCCATTCTCCACTCTGCTTCTCCACAAACCAACATCCTTATTCCCCACCCATCCCTCGTTCTGGGAAACAAGTGGCTTCCGCAGATGATGCCGCACCAAAATAGAACAGAACTGGAAAAATGCAGTCAACGCCGTCTGGACAAAACTAAGACTGCTGAGATTGGTTTACTGGGTAGACATAGGGAACTCCACCTACATGACTGAGCAAGTTTTCTGCATTAAAATAACTTCAGAGTTTGGCACAAATCACAACTAATTTTTTAAGCTTGATTATAGAAAGTTTGGGGAATACTGCTCTGGAAAAGACACTCTGTGTATGCAGTTGAAGAGACAATCTTCTGTGGAACCAAATATACCCTTCCTTTCCTTAGACTCAATGGTTTAGTGTGAGCAGGTACAAAAAAACATTTGACTAATTTTAATCATGAATCATCACAAGGTAAGTAGTGTCAAGATCTCCCTAAAATAAACTAGCCTTTATTTATTTCTTTATTGGAGTATTCTACTGTGGGGATGTATTGGCACAAAAGCAACTGTGTCAGAAGCTACTGGTGTGACAGAGTTGGTAAAACACTGAAAGAACCAAGTTTCTATAGTGGGGCTGATAAGCTGATGTATTTGGGAAAATAATGGTTAAAAAGAAAGGTGCGTGTGCTGGAGGCTTCTTAAAATTCAGATGCAATCTTATATATTGCAACAGAACTTCTGGAAAGCCAGGAACCATTAGCAAATTTTTTTGGAGCTTAGTAGAGAATTAAGGGCCAAGGTCAAATCTACGTGTTGACGTTCTTTTCTTTTTTAACCCACAAATGCTAACTAGATAACTAAAAAATTTGAAGTAGATTTTTTTTTTTCTTAGAATAGTTGTATTTATCATAGTCTTAAGTAGAGAATTTTGGAAAGGCGGCTTGAGGTTAGTGCTTCGATGTTCGCAAATATCTCTTCGTGTTTAGGGTGTTACCTCCTCTGAGGCACTGGGGTGCATCGTGCTGGTGGGACAGAAGGTACCCAAGTAGGCGCGTCTGAAAGACAGTAGTAGTTCCTGTGTATCACCATGTGTTTGATTGTCCCCAAGGTTGTTATATATTGTGGTTGAGCTGCTTGAGAGTCAGTACAGAAGAGCAGCCCCTCACCTGGGACCCGTTTCCACTTCTTGTGCTTGTCATTGCCTCTTAGAGTGGAAGGTCGTTCCTGCCAAAGACTTTTTTGGGGGTGCTTTTTTGAGACAAGCTCAGCAGAACTCAAAGCACGTAAAGCCCAAAATAGCCCCAGTTACAAACATGGCTGCATTCCAGCTATTCCTACCCAGGCCTTTCTTTTCCGTGCCGCTAGACAGACAGCGTGTTATCACGGTTCCAAACAGAGTTTGTACCACGTAACTTACATGGCTTTTACAGCTCAATTTATGCCACATGCAGTAATAACACATTTTCCAGTGCTCCTAGAAGACTTCAGTCTCTTCTCTGAGGTTCTCAGTCCATTCCTCTAAGAGTTAAAAGGGCAGCAAAAGGAATCTGTTTTCTGTTTGAAGCATACCAAGGAAAGAAAGTCTGATAAGAAGCTTAACATTCAGTGTGAAAATCTCCTAATTCTGAGGTACTCCTGAGGTTTTTGAGACTAAAGAAGAATTTTATCAGAAGGGAGTATGGTTTTGTGCGGTCTTTAACCCCATCGTGCAAACAGCGGGCAAATAAGTTCTTGTTGCTACCTGCTGGATTGTTTTCAGCAGTGGTTGAAAACTGGACAAGGTATGTTGTAACCCAGGGACCCTGGAGGACCTGGCGGAGGGAAACGTGGCCTGAATGGAAGAGGGGGGGTGTTCAGGGGGAGAGAGCTGCTCCTGGCCTTCCTATCAGATCTCATTGAGCTGTTCAAACTATCTGCTCCTCTTCATTATTAGGAAAGAAGACTTAACAAATTTCAGGCGCCCTTTTCCTCCAAATTTTGATGAAACCCGGATTCAAACTGGGTATCATTGTACTAGCCATTTAGGAGAATTTGGATTGTTAACATACTGATTATGCCTTTTTTTGCCACTTGGGGTCACTTTTTCTAGGCAGATGAGACGGGATACCAGCCCCGCAGTTGCTGAATTAATATTGTAGGGATGGCGCAGAGAGTGTGAGCTGTATGTGGAGGCTCCTGTTCTGATACAGCAGCGTGAAGGGCAGAGAAGGAACAGATCTGTGGTGCTCGTGGTTCCACTACTACAGAGACGGCTGCAGCGGTGGCAAACAATGGTACGGTTGCTCCCTTGATGCTTTATGGAAGCAAATGAGTATCTTATGAATAAAGGGGAATGTCTGAGTACTTTGCTATTTAAATATTTATTGAAGTAATAAGGTAGAAAATTTGAAAATAAATACAGAAGAAAATGCACCAGCGAGGATAACTGAGATCTGGAACTGTGAATATTTGTTGAGTTCAGATTAATAACCTCATTGCTAGTTAAACAAGACGCAAAAAGTGTTAATATTTAAAGGCAATGAGGTGCCCGGAGAAAGGCACTCAGAGCAGTGCTAGTGAATGTTCTGGAAGTTACTGATCCAATTAGAGTGACCAAGGGAAGCTGGGGAGGGTGAAAAAATGCTGCCATGCTATTAATACATTCTTGATTGTTGATTAAGTGCTATGTATTTATTCAGGTGCTATATTTTCAGTTAGATGAGATCCTAACCCTCTGTTTGCAGAAAGGAGACAGAAATGAGATGGGAACAGGGGAGAGGAATGGAAACATCGACAAAGGAGCCAGGGGAAGTATGGAGCAGAAAGGTTGTGAGGCTCTTACATGAGCAAATCCCTGAAGTATGTCACTAATAGGGCACAAATTTTGACAAGATGAGAAACAGGCGCAGTCCCTGCAATTGGAAATACAAGAGAGGAGCTGGCTGTAAAAGCCCTGGAGGCAGTCCACGTAGCTGTGTCCTTATTCCCGGGTACTGGCAGATTTTACTGAAGAAATCACCCCTCAGGCAATTCTTCCTCTGAACTTGCCTAATTCAGCTACCGTTAGAGGCTGAGGAATAACAGGGAAAGATGTTCCTTCTGGGTCCTTTTGGGGGATACGGAAATGGGCTACGTGGGCTGAACGAGAGCCTGTGCCAGAAGCAGCAGCAGGGTCTCACTGGTGGGAAGATTTCTCATCGTACGGTGGAAGGAAGAGGAGAGTTGCAGCATGTCTGTCCTGGTCATTACACCCCGAGCTTTTGCGTGTGTCCCGCTGGCGAGCACTGGAGGGCACACACCTGCAAATAAGGGAAGGGCGGCTTTCGGGGCCAGTTTCTCTTTGTTAAGGGAATGGGCGTGCTGTGGGAGAGCGTTTGCCGAGGTGAGTAACACCACACCTAATGGCTGTGGAAGGCTTTTCAGCTGGCCAGTTCCTGCTTCTGGCCTTTCTAGAAGGTTGTTCTATTTTGTTTTTTCTGTCTTTCTCAAACACGAATACCAGGTCTTCTCCCTCCCTCAGTGACAAGCACAGGCTACAGAAAGCGTGGTTATTTGTATGCGGATAAACACTGTGTAATTAGAAGACTACTCAATTGACGCTGGGGTCTGGTACTGCCAAAAGCCCACTCATTCCCGAGTACTGTAAGGTTCTGAGACTGTAGCCATCACTACTAACCTGCAAAACAATCAGTATTACAGCACCGAGCCAAGAAGGTAATCTATCACAGCTGTCTATTCTCACTTACTTAATGCAGAAACCCTTTGTCCTGAGTTGCCACATAACTAGTGATCCAAGTTAAGCTTATAATCACATTCTTATCATTACAGGCCTCTCAGCAGCAGCCTTGTCACAGTGGAAAGCTGAGTCTGCTAGAAATAGATTAGCTGAGCTGTTTGCTGCCATATCCATCATACATACATTTATGAGGTCCTGCACAGTTGTTCATTTTAAGCAATGGCAGTAATTTTATTGTCTGTAATGCTCTTAGGGCTGGCAGAAAAGTAGCATAACGCTATCAGCCTTTTTTCACTTGCGTGAAGAAAAACAGTATGTTTCTAAAGCAGTGGTATAAAATGGAAGTGGCTCATTACAGTATGCAATGTCACACGTTCATTTGTAGAAGGAGGGAACACAGGTGCTGTATCAGGAAACCGTGCAAATGTGGTTCTGCACTTGAAATAGTTGGGTACATTTTACAGATGACAAGGAGCAAAGCAGAAAAGGGGAATCAGGACCACCACTGGGAATGTGCTTACAGAAACCTGCTTAGAAGATACACCAGGGAACTTGGGTGCGTAGGAAAAACCTTCCCGCTCTCACATGGAGCCCCTGGGTGGCTGGCTCCATCTTAGATGGGTTCAGTGCTGAAGTGGCCACGTGTGGGTTGTAGATAGGATCTAGTCTTTCTGCCTAGCGACAACACCTTTATTCAGCAACTCCTTTTGCTCGCCTCGATACTCTGAGAAAGTTAAATCTCTGCATAAAACACTTGGCGTGGGCTCGGTACGCTGGCGCAAGGGATGATTCCCGAAGTTTGCAATAAAACGCCCCTTTCTCAAGCGTCTCCACAAACAGCAAAAAACCCCCTTTGAAACAGGATCCGAGAGCCCCGTGACTCTGGTTGCTCAGCATTGTTAGATGATAACATAATGCAGCCAGGGAACGGAAGCGCTTCAGGTTTCCAGAACTTGTGCAGTAGGGGGTCACTCTTAGACCACTTAAGGCACTTGTTTGCAGTTCTGTGGGTGTTCCTTCTGTCTTCCTTTTAATAAAAACAACCTTCCTATTCAGAACAAATGAAAAATCTCTGAAGTAACGAAGCGTGATTTATAACATCATGCTGTGTGGCTTATGACAATGAACTGTGTGGTCTGGTTTAAAAAATGGTATGCCGTATCCCACGGGTTTTCCCTTTCCTGCGAGCTCTTCCCTTTTCTGGTCTTCGCACTGAATGAAGCCGAAGAAGCAGAACAGCACAGAAAAGGGAAGTAATGATGACAACTTTGGAATGTTTTTCAAGTTACTCCCACAAGTGCTCTCATATTTTTGATTGCTGTTGTAAGAGTCCTCCTCCATACAAGGCTTTTGCATCAGCAGAAAATGGATTAAGCATTTATTGCACAATATTAAGTGAACAGGGTTTTTTTGGGGTGGTGGTGGTGTTTATTTTCTTCCCTCTGTAAAAGAGGGAATTAAAGAACAAAGAAAATCCCCATAAACCACACTCACACGTTCACAGGAGTCTTAGCCATGCAAAGACAGTATCTATAATACAGTAGGGATGAAAAACATTCTGTAAAAATTGGTAGAATGTGATATTAATTTTATATGATGCTATTCCTTCTCATAAATGCAATGGATCTCTTTGTTTAAGGCATGTATGAAGCTTTGAGATATACAGCTAATTAGCGCCAACCACAAGATGTGTTTTTTCCCCCCCTTCTCTTGGTATTTTTTTTTGATGCCTGTCGCCGTCGTTAGCAGCAGCAAGAGATACCAAATTAGCTGCAGCAGTTCTCATCTCTGGGCCAGGCCCCATCATGCCTTGAATGAATGTCAGTACCACAAGCGGAACAGACACCATGCTGGGAAACCCTACGTGATATATCCAAAGAGACATCCAGTGCACTTTCCATTAGAATGAGAAGCTGTGAATGCAAACAATGAATAATCGCTCACATAAGCAGACGGCTGAAAAGCAACTCGGGACTCTTCAAAACTTTTAATCCGTTTGCCAACTGTGGCTTCTCATATTTTTATCCCTACAAATAGTAGGTGTCCTGGTAGTCTGTTTTGCAGAGTCCTGGTTAGACTTCTGGCAACTTGCCTGTGCTGCTTTTGAAAGGTAAGTTTCCTAAATCTGTTTTTAATTTAGTTCTGGAATTAATACTGTGCTTCATTTAAAAAAAGACAAGAAAGTCTTATTTTCCCAGTCACCTTTATTTCACTAGAAAAGTATAAATTACCATCATAAATACAGATATCACCAGTATAAAAATTAGATTCTCATTTATAAAATAAATATTAAAATAGTAAAAGCAACAGGTACCTCCAAATCCCATCACCAAGATGATTTGAATCTGTACCCCATAAACTACTCATTCACCGTTTAATTAAAAATAATGTTGAAAATGCAGTAAATACTGCTACCTACTCAGTGCTTGCATAAAGTGAGTTACTACTGACTCAGAAACTGCAAAAGTATTTGTTCTAACACTTACTTGGAACCATCAGGCTACCCTGTCTGTATAACTCTAGGTGTAGTGTAATCCAGATGTGCTCTCCAGATGTATAGTAGGTACCTGCTTCAAGAGCTTTCCTTACAAGTCGCCAGGTACAGTAGTTCCAGTTTGTTTACCTTTGATTGTATATATCCAAAGATAAATAGACCAAGTCAATTTTATCCAAGAAGTGCAGAAATAACAGTAGCGTCTTTGTCACATCTGAACTAACAGATCATTTCACCAGTTAATAATGTTAAAAGAAAGTCAGATAAACAGAGGTTTTGTTTCATAGAAACAGAAAGATGTTCCTTTTAGTTAGGTAAAGGACACATATTTTTCAATGGTAGTGTTTTTTTCCCCTCACAAGTACCGTAGATCTTCTGGCTCAGTAAGGCCATACTTTCAGAATGGCTGTGCCTGGTCAAGTCAAAGGTCCGTCTAGTTCAGAATCCTGTTTCAGACAGGATGATGGAAGGAGCTTGGGAAGAGCACGTGAGCAGGGTTACGATACCATAACAGACCGCTAGAATGCTCTTCCAGCCTCTGGCCACTAAGTGACACAGGGCTTCCTGACATATGGATTTTTCATCTGTGACCGTCTAACGGATTTTTGACTCCACATCGAGTTTGGGCTTCAAAATTCCTGTATCAGAGAGGCTAAAAGGCTCCACCCAATTACACAATTTATGTTTTTTGGGTTTGGTTTTTTTTTTTTGGCTTTGGAATTGCTACTAGCATCCACAATAGTTTTTCCTTAGACACCATTAAGCGGTTCCTTTTCTCTTGCAGCTTTTGCTTTCTTGCGTTTACACAGGATCACCGATAGGACAATGGCAAGAGTGATGACCGCAATTGCTAGCACTGCTATGATGATGAAGACTTCAGCTCCATAATCTGTAGGGGAGGAAAAAAATTCCAAGATTCAGTTATCAGAAGCCATAATGTCACAGTACTACAAACGCTTGGAACCCAGTCAGTCCACTGAACTAAAAAATGCTGTGTTTTACAGTATCCCAGAGGTGGAATGACCAGTGTGAACTGAATTAATTTTAACGTGAATTTGTTGGACTGAGGCAAAGCTTTATTTCACCTGGTTCACACAAGGTTTTAATCTAGTTTAATTAGTGCACTAAAATGCTGTACTACCACCACAAGATTTTCAAGTCAAACCACTCCCCCTACCCCTGCAGGATTTCTGTGAAACTAAATCCAAGTGGAAATTTATTCTAGGTTAGAAGCTAGAAAACACCAACAGAAGAGATTTCTATTCAAGCTGTAATTTACTAGAATTCAACTATTGTGATAAACAAATATATATATATATAGATAAGAATGTTAATTTGAGACAGTTGATTTGCCAGTTTTAGAAAGACTTTTCTACTTAAGAGTGCAACTATTCTTATCTGGTGAAGAAGAAAGATACAGTACAGCAATGTGATATTATTTAATAAATATTGATGACTTCATATTGAATAAAGTGTTATACATATTGTTTGTCTGGAATTAGACTGGCTGATTCACCAACCTCTCACTAACTTATTTACTGGCGAAAAAGTTAATCTGCCAACCTCTGACCTTGTAACGTAACAGTAAAGACTTAGTCTCATCCTCTGCTTTTGAGATAATAACTGAAGTTCAGTTCAAACTACAAGTAAATGGAAATGCCTGTTCTGTAGGTTTCCACCAGTCCTCCTATGCTTAAGAGCTAATCCTTCAAGCACTTACTGTGGGACCTGTTATGGGAAGGATCTGAGGAAAACTATCAGAAAACAAAAAAACGAAGCTGAAGGCTAGTGACGAGATCTGAAACCTCAGTGAACAGTCATCAACTTGGACAATTTAAAACTAGCCAAAACCGTTCAGTAAAACCCTAAACCCAGCCCCAACTAGCTAAAGATGGTGGACTCTCACTTAACCTGAGTTCTTCCCATGAGTTTCCATGTTCAGTCTGTGTCCTCTCACTTATACAGCAAATAACTTATTTTATAACTTAGGCATCACAGTTTAAAGAGGTATAAAAATATACTCCGAATCCAAGTGTCTTTTTGTTAGAATGCTAAAGAGTGTATGACAAACTTCACCAGACACCTACCATCTAAGATATTTCTTCCTACACTGGTACAAAGCACCATACTTTCTTGACCATGACGGTTTTCTCTGCGGGAGGGAATGATTCCCTGTATGTAGAAGCAATAGTTCTTTGTGCTGTCAACGCTCACTTCAAATGTATGGCTTTTTGTTACTGTATCTTTCTGTAAAGGAAAAAAACAACAACTCTTCAAGAAAGTGTTCTTTGCAAAAATCAAGCCCTTAAGGTAGCACAGAAATTGTGTAGCTATAATATAGATACAGAACACATAAAAAGCAGAGTTAGACCTTACCTTTCCAGAACTTTGATCTTTCCAGTAATAGAGTTTGTATTGCAGGTCGTGTTGGAAAATATCTCGAATACTTTGAAAGCTTCCATTAGGAAATGTATACGGTGTAAGTGGATCTTGGAACACAACAGTCAGTTTTGAATCTTTTTGTGTGTAATTCTGTATCTCCGGTTTTCCGAGAACAGCTAAACAAACATTTTTAGAATTAAAAAATTGGCACCATCTTTTCTACACAACATGCTCTTTTTTTCTTCCTCCCTCTGCTCCCTTCCCTCCTCGAATCTATTCTAAGTTTACAGAGCTAAAGAAATAAAGTGAAATTCTGGATTATTCATAAATACCTCCATCTACAACACAATGTTAATAAAATGGTCTACCCACTGCAGTGAGAAACAAATAGCAGCTAAAGTCTTACACACTCCCCTACTACAGGGAAAGCTTTGTGCCTGACTGTTGCCTTCTCAGGTATCAGTATAGCTACTCGAAGAATCCACAGGAAAAACCTTTAGGCCCAATCTAAACCTTGCTTAAGTCAACAGAAGTAATCTTGAAAGGAAGTTTATTATAAGATTTAATTGGCAATCCTACTTACTCTGACTGTAAGGTGTAAATTTTTCAGAGACAGCAAAAGGTGGTTCTTCAAAGTTATCCATCCCTGAGGACATTACAGACAGTATGTGCGCTGTATAGGTCTCTTTTACGTTCCTGAGCACGTCAGTAACATCACACTCTGTTTCTGTTGTCAGTATGCATTTTTTTTTTGTGTCAGATGTCTGCCTGCAAGAGCAAGAAAGAAGCGTCAGCACCTTCTGGGCAGACTTTTACATATTAAGATATGTTAAAAAACATTTTTTCCCCTCAAACTGTATAGATTTCCCTCATCCCGTGGAACAGTCTTGCAAGTGTACTAGGAACAGTCTTATGAGGGTGTACTAGGCTGAGAAGAAAAAACCTCAAAACCCACTATCCTGTACAGCTATATTTCACAATTCAAGGTAGAATCAAGTAAATAAAATATGAGCCATATTAATTACAGAAATGTTATTGGATATGTACATGAATAAAAAGTCAACCTTTTATGCGAATTGAATAGAAACCATGATGCATCTGAAAACTATTGCCTTAAGAACCATCAGTTGTCCTAGGAAGCTCCGTGAACAACAATATTAATTGTTTAAGGTGACAACAATGTTCCCTCATATATGTCACTTGTGTTTGCATCTATGCAGGTGCAAATGTCACTATGAGCCAGACGGTAGCAGCAATTTTCATTGCAGAATTATAATTAAAAAAATATTGACAAAAAACGTGACCCATGCACTTCTCTTGATTTTTAAATGATAGAAAGCAGATTGAGAAATAATAAACCAGAAAAAAAGTGTTAATTCCCCATTTTACTTCCTAAAAAGAAGGAACGGAAAAACCGATTAGATATTACTCCTTCAATTATTTTCCCTGGTTTTGACGGTGAACTAAGGAAAAGAAAATTTGTGTGATCTCAGCCGAAAGAGCAAGTGTGCCGACTGTTCAGAATTAGCAAATGAGTTTTCCTCCAAATAGGTCAAATTTTATTTAAGTGACACCTGAACTCCCTTCTCACGTCACCAGATTTCTTATGATGTCACAGATCAGTTAGTGATGGTGTTCTAGAGATGCCTTGAAAAGCGACAAAGGAGATACGACATTTGTGACCAAACAAATGTACTCTGTAAATGTACATAGATGAGAAAGCAAACATTTAAGCACACTTCATCCATAAGAGACACTTGTCTAAAAAAGTGCTTCCATATCAGAACTACACCTGATTCTATACTGAAACTTGGACAAACAGACTTCAATTTTTTTTGCAAGCACAAATGGCTGGAAAGAAACTCCAGATTGATAAATTTCATCAAATTCATTCTGCTAGGTGTGTACTTCTAAGTCTATTAATTTAATCACTCCCTTAAAGAATAGAAGAGCACATTAGGCCATTGCATTGGCATTTCATCCATTAGTCACGAGCGAGCTCTGTTTCCTATGCCACTTTTACAGACAGAGGAGACTACAGTACCATATTTTCATTAATATGTAGGAGAGTTGATGATGCAGTTTCCCTTTAGGGCATGTTTAATAATGGTCTATGCATTAATATAGGAGCTAAGAACAGCACAGATTTATTACTGAACTTCATGGAAGTTTTTGTGCAGTATTGACACGTCACATAATCTGACTACTTTTTATGTGCACAATATTTGATAGCTTACATAAAACATGACAACAGAGGAAGTCTTGACAGTGGTAGATGAACAAAGGTAATTTTTAGTAAGACAAAGGTAAATCTTAGCAAGACAAATTATTCATTTACTGTGATTCATGGTTTAGAATAAACCGCAGACTCATCAGACACCTCCCAAAACTAAAGGCAAAAGACTCAACCCAGACACCTTGAAAGACATAAAAAGGTGAAGCTCTACCTAATACATGGTATGTCAGTTTGAGTGTCCAAGAGTCCTGGCCTAGACCTCCAGTGCAGCTGGCCTGCACCAAACCCCGGTACTGAATTACTGATCTACAGCTCAACTCTCCATTTCTGAAGTGGGCAAAACCAGAAGCCTGAATCAGACATTCTTACAGTTGGATACAAAGAGGTATTAACAGCTAGGTTGGCAATTATCCCAAATCCTCATGTTTGGGGAGGATTATGTATACACTCAGTCTCAGAAATATTGAAACACACTCTATTTCCCTTCTGTTCAATTGCCATTAATGGACACACCTTGGTGTTATCTACTTACCCGTGTATTTCTACTGTATAGAAGTAACCTGATGGTTTTGGTTGCCACTGTAGTATAGTTTTAAAATTGATTGAAGACCAAGTTATATTAACTGCTGTTGGTAGTTCTGGATTGCCTTTAAATACAGAAAGCAGAAGAGTGCCATCAGTCATATTATATGTAATTCCTGGTTCCCTGCAGTCACGTTTAATTAACAGCAGTTGCTGTTAATTGCTGCTTGGAAATGTTCTTTTGGGGGGAAAAGTCTCACTCCTGCCCTCCGGGCTTATGCTTGTCTTACTAGAGGAATGTGTCCTGGCAGAAGTGAGAAATATGAGAAGAAAATTGTTTTCCCTCTTTTCCCAACTCCTAGGTTGCTGAGGTAACTTATTTGGAGTTCTGTCTAATGCTTCCTTTGGATCCTTGGATTTAATGATCCAAGACCTCTGAAGAAGCTACGAAAGCGTGAAGACACTCATGAGAATGTCCAAGCACCAAACAAACGCAGTGTCGTTCAAAATCACCCCTGGCTCGATCTGCTGCAGAAGGCATTAGCTCCTAGTTTCCCCATTTATTTATTTTGGGAAGGTAAAGTCTCTAAAAACCAGCGGTTGTCCCGGAAGCTCGCATCCGAGAGGGGCCACCCCCGGAGGGACCCGTGGCCCACGCTCCGGCGGAAGGGTGGCCGCGGTGACCCACGGGCCCACAGCGGCTTCGGGGAACTGCCTGGGAGGAAGCTGGAGCGGGAAACCCCGCACGACCTCCGTAACCTCTGGAAATCAAGCGTTTCACTGAGCGATATTCTAATTATTTCGTAAAAGCCACCTCCTCTGCCTCTCCGACGAGCTTGGAACCGGGGACGAGGGAAAGAGATCTTGCCGATCACGCGCTGTCACCGCAGGTCAGCAGCTGCGGCCCACCGGCCGACCCCCGGGGGTGCCCCCTGCTCCCCGGCACCGACCCGGCTGGGGCCGTGACGGATCCCCCCCAGGAAAAACCGGCGCTTGGCGACCCCGCCGCCCCGCCGTCGGGCTGCTGCAGCGGAGCCGGGTGGGAGCCGGGGCCCGCCACAGCCCGCCGGCGAGCGCCCCCGTCCCCTCACAGCCCCCCGCGGGGCTGTGGCCGTCCCCGCCACACTCTCCGCCGTGGGGTCCGGCCTCTCTCGGTCGGAGGGACCGAGCCCCGCCGTCTGTTCCCGTCCGCCCGATCCGGCGTCCCCCCCCGCCGTTACCCACCGGCGGCGGCCAGTCGCCACAGCAGGGCGCTCAGCAGCAGAGCCCGGCCACCGTCCTCCCGCAGCATCCTCGGTGTCCGGGGGAAGCGACCAGGCGACGTCCAAGCACGGCTGAAGGCGGTGAGCTGCCGACGGGGCGGGAGGCGCCGTCTTATATCGGCGGGCGGAGAGGCGGGGACTGCGGGCGGGTCGCCCGCGGGGGAGCCCGGCCGGGGCGGCGGCGGGAGCGGCGGCGGCCGGCCCGGGGGGGCCGGGGGGAAGGGGAGCGGGGCTGGCGGAAGCGCTCAGGCACCGCCGGGTTGAGCAAGCGGAGGGGGGGCCGGGGGGATCTTCGAGGAAAGCGGCGTTACTGTAAGGAGGAGGGGACCGAGGGAAGGGGCGGAATGTCCCCCGGGCGGCTCCGGGCCCCGGCACCGGGTCCCCCGGGGGGAGGCCCACCTGGATGTACAAGCACACACCTGGACATGCCCGCAGGCCATGTCTCCCCGGCTTCCCGGTGTCCCCATACGCTTGTACCACCCCTCCCTTTCCCTCTGTTGGCCGTAGGAGGGAATGTTGGTGAAACTGGGCAACACTTGACAACCAGCTTCAACCACTGCCAACCTTTGGTGGGCTGTCAAGGGGTGCCAAAACCACCCCGGCTCGGAAGTGACTGCTCTGGAGGGCGGCCGATCCTGCGGAAGTGGGGTTGGGTTAATTTCTTAGATACTGTAAATTCTGAAGGGATAAATATGCCAGTTCTTGCCTCACCACTCAAGACGTTTGACACAGCTGCCCAGATAGCTCACATCCTCCCTTCTCTCACTCCGCGCACTGGCATATGTGAAGCCTGTCAAGGCTCGCCTGCCACACCAGACAGCAAACAAGGGTCAGGAGTCTGTACCTCACCTCTCCCGTAAACCAGGGACCTGTCCACCCTTTTCCTACAAGCTTCCATTGGAAAGGTGTGCCATTTTCACAGGTAACAGAGAATCTGTCTCTGACAGGAGGTGTTCTCAGTCTCGGCCTGCAGCCTTTGCCACAGGCTCCCTGGCCTCTCTGGTATATATATTGCTCTTTCTCACGGTACTGCCTTTCTAAGCACATAAACCAAGCTTTTGGAGCCAGGGGTTTGAGTGCTGTGTTTTCTTCTAATACTCAAGCTCTAGAGGGAGCTGTATTCGCACTTAGCTCATGATTTTTTGCATGGATGGTGGTAAAGAGACTATATAATAGAACCTGTTCTGTAATTAAGGGGGATAGATGCATTTTACAGTGTTAAACTGTAAAATGCTTTTTATTTTTATGCTGATTTGTACAATGTTTTATACCTGGAAAATATAGGTAGGAGGAGAGGACTAACAGGGAAGTTTCAGATTTAGTTGCCTTTAATTTTCATGATTGACACATACTTAGATGCAAGCAATCAGTTTTGTCTCATAATGCAGAATAAATCTATATCTATATGGACCAAATTACAATGTTGATTTCAACCAGAATCTGCATCAGAATTCATATAGTGTGTTCTGACGTGCACTTAAACCCTGTATTTTTAAATTATCAGCATACCTTCATTAAAACCCAGCCATATGCCTTCTAATTTTCCTGCCTCGTTTTTGATCAAATTTCAGCGCTGTCTGTATGCAGCTATATGCCAGCATTACATCAGCCAAAAACCTTGCATGCTTTTAACTTTGTGTAGAATACAGATCTTGTGTGACCAGATTTTCAAGATTGTGACCTTATAAGATCACAGTTGATTTCCAGAGGACTTTACAAAGAAAAACAATGCTCACTTGTTTAAAGGAAAGAGGTGCTTATATAAAACTTTAAATCACCTTTAGGCTCTAAGTCCAGTTAATTTCCTTGTAGTTCAGTCACAAAAGATGGAAAGCGGGTCAGCAGTGGTTTCCACCTTCTGTGGAGATGATCTGTGTCTCCTTCTCCTGCCCATCCTTCTCACTCCCGTCTCTTCTGTCATGACATCCCATAAGTTGGGACAGGTGGGGAACCCTCCAGACCCTGTCCAGACTGACCAGCTTGACCATGTTACCTTATTGCAATTTCCATCAAGATATTCCAGTGTTCACTAATGCTAGGCTTTTAGATGTCCTGCTCCACACTGCAGCGTGAGAGGAGGCCACCAGTTTACCAGAGCGGTGGGAAGCAGAGCCTGAGCAAAAGGATGTGCATGGATCCAGCAGTTAAGCAGGGCTTGGGGGACTTTGTGTGGTTAGAGGAAACAGGGTAACTTTACTAAACTAGCCATTCTGGGGAAAGACAGAATGCCAAGGGGGCAGCGTATCTAGATCAGGTTGGCAGGGGAAGGGCAAGACAGCAAGAGGGAAGCACTGAGGTGAGGAATTGCTGCTGCTGCCCTCTGTGCTCTTCTTTCTCCTCTTTCACCAAGTCTCGGTGCAGATTTGACCAAAGAATGAAAACTGCTCAGCACCGCCTGCCTCCAGGCGCCGACCAACCAATGTGGGAGAGAGGAGAGGAGCTGATGCCTCTGAGCTGGAAGTCTCCTCAGCAGCCAGTGACTTAACTGTGACATTCTGGTCACATTTCCTGCCCACTTCAGTGGTATTTCGACACCTCATTAAAGAAAGAATTTTTTCCCCCTATTTCAAATATATATTGCGACGTGCAGCCAAGCATTATGCTGACTTAGAGCTTCGGCAATTAGTCTGGAAGTTTAGAATTTGGCTCCCATAGTGGCATGTCAAAATGTAAGCATCAACTCTGTACATGTCTCTAAGTGATTTAGTCATCTTCTGCTCATTTTACAGTCAGCAGATAAAAATTTCATTCCTAAGGTGAAATCCAGTTTTTCCCAGTATAAGCATCAAAGGCAAGTCAGATTAATCTATTTAAATTTTTAAATAAATGGGACATTTATACTGATGGAGGCCAGGATCTGACTGTGACTTTTTAGAAGATGTGGGAGATGTGCGAGACCACAAGCCTGGTTGCATGCTTTCGGTTAGGAGATGACATCTTCCGCTCTGTGACTTCTTCGCGCTGGTGAACTTAGTGGAATCAAGGTTAGTCACCATTGGGAAGGTTTGCCAGTTTATGAGCAGATTCTACAGATTTTCATTCCTTGATATGTGCACCGTGGAACCAACCCACAGACTGATTATGGGAAAAGTGAGGAGAAAAGTGAAACCAAATTTGTGAAACTCCATTTTTTTTGAAAGAGATGCATGTATTTTTATCGTACAATCTGCCAGATCTCTGAACTGGTTAGCTTAGAGAGAGCTACAAAATAATTTCTTGCTTAGCAAAGCAATTTCAACATCGTGTTTTCTGTACTATCATATATAATTGTTGACATGGAAGTGGAATGGCGCGGGTGACATCAGTAACAGATCAGTTTTCTTATGCTGACAGTTATGCAAGATTGTAGGTAAAATTTTGTAATACTTATTAATGTTTTGAAATTTTGTAGTGCTATAAAACATTCATCATTCCGTGCTAACATAAAAGTCAGCAATATTGTCATGCCCAATAGCATAAAACTTACTTGTGTTGAGTAAGTTTTGAAATCCCTGGGAGCTTTTTCCAAAATGAAATTGCTCCTGGTATTTCTCCTTTCACTTGGCTTTTCAGATCTTTCTTTAATTTCTCTCAGTGACCCGTATGATTGGGTAATTAATTTACTTATACAATTAATTATATTTAATTAGATAAAAGAGAAGTTTAGGGAGCAATGTCTGACTTCGCACCTGCTTCTATCAATATCTTAGCATTTATCTTGCAGAGCTGCTATTATAAATGCATACACAGACTCACAAATACCACTGCCTTTTAGGTATTGTGTTTTAGCAGTGCTGTAATTAATATATTTGGTAAGTGCAACAGTTTTGTTAGGTATCATATATCTGTATGTAGTGCTAGTAAATAGGCTGTGGAATATAATGACATATGCTGTGTGTACCTGGCGTAGGCCTTTGTTCTTTCAACCTTTTTCAGTTCCAGCCAACTTTCTAAAAGGAAAAGGCCCTTCAAAAGTCTTGAAATGAGAGCAAGTTTACATTAACACTTTCTTCCTGTGCATGTAAATGCCTTAAAATCATCAATTAGTTTAGATTGTATACATCCTTTGGGTTGTATTGCACCCATTCTGTACATAGGGAGGAAATTGTATTCACAGAGCACTTCTATGGGTAGAGCAAAAGTCTATGACAAAGTCAGGAATGTACAATGTGTTGATTTTATACTAATTTCGTTCTTGTGTCGTAATCACAGGATTATGCTTGCTTTATTTTTAAGCAAAGAAAAATTTCCATGCATGGAAAGTCTCTAGTGAAATAACGGAAAAATATAGAAAAATAAATTCAGTCGGTAGATACTTCACAAATCTTTAAAAGCTGAGTAACTCATTTGCACTAATGTTCTGACCAAGGTATGGAGGATGGATGTAAGAACTAGTGTGAGAGTCCATTAGATACACGCACTGGTCCAAAGTGACTCTGGTCACCGAGCAGTTCTGCAGTGCGCTCTGATTATTGCTGGCCTGTTTTCGTAGCTGCTGAACAGCTGCATCTTCCCTACTTGCAATGTGAATTGTAAGTGGTGATTACACCAATGAACATCAAGTCAGAAAAAGTAAAGAGGCCACAAACAAAGCTTACATAAAAATGGCTATATTGACAAAATTTGTATAACGGTATTTGTAATTAAGAGGATTTGTAAATGTTGTAAAATTGGTTACCAAGTCCCCTTTTTGATAGGGAAACAGAAACTGAAAACAGAAACAGAATTAGTGTAATTTGACTGACCCCCATGGTAAGCAATGTTATTAAACTAGTGCAATGGAGTGAAGAATCAACTTTTATATTGAAAAGCAGTTGTATTTATTTCTGAAGTCTCCACACCAATGGAAGTCCCGGTGTGGTATAAAATCACATATAGCCGAACTGAGAATAACAAAGTTGCACTGCGATAGAACCAGTTTAAAATTGAAATCCAGGTCTGACATTAATGGGACTTCCTTTCACTTGTTGAAAAAAATAGTGAATACACAAAATTGATATAAAAGTTGTAATCGGCAAAAGATATTTCTTACAAGCGAATCACATGTACAATGTGAATGTCTCTTTGGTATTAGATATCCTGAAGCAAATCTTCATAAGTTTTTCTGATACTCTGCTTTCAAAATTTGTTTTGTTACCCCGTTAGTCACACACACATCCCCTCACTTATCATACGGATACTTTAAAAGCAGACACTCGCAAAAGAAGAAATCTGGTGGGAGTTTTGGGGTCTGGACTGGCTCTGGGATACGGTGTGGAAACGATGCCTTGCTTGTCAGCCAGGGGAGGCGTCCCAGGGAGGGAGGCTTTGAGCCGTTCCCACACTGAAAGTTCTTGTCGACGTTGCTCTGGTGTTAACTCCAAATTACTGGCTGCTTTCCTATTTTGCACTCACGGAATGATGTGTGATGCATTTATTACCCTTTCCGAAATATTGTTTTGCAGCGTTGTTTCTTAAAAAGAAATTTGACCTACAGGTTTGTGTACATTTGATTTCTGTTATCTTCAGGGATGCCTTGGGGTAAATAAGACTGTGTAAATGAACATTTAAACTACTCTCTGCTTAGTTTGACGCACAAAAGGCTTTTCAGAACATGAGTGGCTGTAGCCACACCACAGATGTGTTGTCAGGAGTGGTAAGGTACTGCTGTATTGCTGTACACAGCTGTGTTTATTCACTAGTGACGCCCTCTGGCTAGAGCAGAAGTAAGTCTGAGAAGTAATAAATGTCATTGAATTGCAACAGAAAGTATGGAGATGGAGACACTAAATTATATTGTCTCCTTCTGTGCCTAGATACTTTTGGCTAGCCAGCTCAAAGTGCTATGAGGTTGAGTCTTTTGTTGGACGCTGTGATGCTGCCTGTCTTCCCTTTCTTCTGGGTGTCACAGGGTACAACTGTGAAGTAGCCTCTTAGAGTAATTCCTTTACCCCAGAATATCTTAACTACATAAATTAATCTTGCATTGCCTATGCGTTTCTCTCATAAAATTTATTTTTCCCAAATGATGCTAGGCACACGTGCAACTACCAGACCTTATTTACTCATGTTTTCTTCCCGTGCCTGAGTTTGAGAGGAAGTGGCCAAACTGGAAAAAAAAAAAAAAGGCAAAAAAGCAACATAAGTATTAAGTGACAACAAAACCTGTTTAAAAGGAGGCATGTACATTAATGGTAGCATCTTTTTTCGTATTGAATACAGTCTTGGCTCATGACTTTTTAATTAACTGAAATAAATTAATTTTACTAGGCAGTTATTTATAACTGTTAGTAAAAATTATTTCACTTCCTCACCAATCGTTACAAATGCTGACTTTTTAATGTTAGTTGTGGCATATATAACTTCTCGGTGAAGGCAGTGGTAGCCAAATTCAGTGTTCTTGAAAATATTTGGTGTGAGCATGCCTTGAAGGTTAGGCAATTAGGTGGGTAAAATAAACAAAACTGCAGTTTGAACAAATGTAGTCCCTAGGCTGTCATTAAACCCATTCTTAGGAACTGTGACAGAGGAAAAGGTAAACTGTACTCTGTTTGACTTGGCTATTACAATGTTTAATCCTCTTGTAATACAGCTCTTCTTTTCAGTCATTTGATACAGCAGAAAGACATTCTGTACTAAAGCTGACCAGCAAAACTAAACTGAGAGTTTCTTTAATATCCTGCATCTCTGTTCTTTGACATTACATTACTTTGCTGATGCTGCCTTTATTGCAGACTTGGGGGCGAGTAGATTAAAGACAACTGGAAAATGGATCAGTTTAGCTATAGGAGAATAATTCTGGATTTGGTAACCGGGCAGAATTAGCCTGCCATGCCAGTGTAGCTCGTCTGTTGTACAGCCCAGGAGAATTTATTCTGAAATTATTTCCCCACTTCCCAAATTTGCTTATGTGTATCACACCCAAGGAGAGTCAATGAGCATATCAAACATAGGTTTGACTTTTTATAAAGGTATCAAAAGTTCCCCTCCAGCTCTGGAGTATATAGAGAACGTTTTCACTGTCATGTACTTTGAGTTACAGTCTGTGCACCAATAATGACATTAGGTAGAAATGGCTTTGCTTCTCCAGCTTCAGAGGGTAGATTTTTGTGTCCTTTCAGTCACCTTTCTATTTCATCACAGTGCTGCATTTTTCTCTTTCCTAAAGAACATTAGTTAAGTATTGTTGCACGCTGCAGTTTGTATGTTATTATAGCTTACTGCAAGACTCAGCATTGATTGCCTCCTTGACTGGAGGCAGCCTTTAAAATTCTGAAAGTTTTCTGTACAATGGGAAATGGCGGATTTGTTAATGATTATCATATATTAGTCACAGTACAGTCTTTATCTTGAGCTTTCTAAGTTTGTATTGCAAATTATTTAGTGAGCACATATATAATTGTAATCACTGGGATTTATTATCCTTGTGTTTCTCTTTTCCTCAGAAAATGAAGCATGCCAATCATAGCTGGGATTGTACTTTATCACATATTAATTACTCTATGTCATTAAAGAAAGGTTTTTGTTTAGGGATTTTGTAAATAAATAGTGGTAGATTGTTCAGAAAAACACAACTAAAGTCGTATCTTATTCTCTAATAAAATTGCAATGGAAAGAACACTATATGTATTATTTATTTAACTTGACGTAACAGCTCACAGTTTACTAAATAATTAAATATCACTATAAAGGGACATTATTTTTTTAAAAAGATACAATAACGTAAATCAGACATAATATTTACTGAAATTAGTGCATTTGTGCCCCCAGTGTCAGACTTAAAATTTTATTTTAAAGGAACAAAGACAATACTAAAAGACTTAAATGGCTAATGCAGCACCATTGATTTGAGCTCAGACTTCATCATCATGACAGGAAAGAGAGAATTTTACCTTCCAGATACCATGAGTGAAAGAAGGATTTGATCCTTGCTGTTCTCTGATGTCAGTTAATAGTGACAAAATACTGGCAGAGACCATATCACTTATTAGATGTTCTCTTATTAGATGTTCTCTGCTGCTTCAGGTTATCTGTCAACTCAAATCATAGAGGTCAGTGTAAAGATCTTAAAATTTTAGCCCTGACAAAAATACTGCTCAAAGGGAGGGACATCGCTGATGCTAATCAGCTTCTTAGCTGTCCAGTATAAAGGGGAAGAAACATCTTGGATCTGATCTAAGGAGAAGGTCTGAAGTGGCTTTCTTGAATATCTATACACTGCTCTTTACAGACGTACTCATTCTCTGTATTTGAACAACATCATAAACAATTTTAACTCAGCCATTTTAAGGGCAAGATGATTACAGCAGAAACCGGTACGAACTAAGGCATGACATTCCTGTGCGTGGAGCAATCCTCCTGTTGTGGCCAGCGCCCAAATGCATTCTTTCAGCATATCAGAGGGCTAACGCAG
This sequence comes from Alca torda, assembly GCA_008658365.1. Taxonomy (NCBI): domain Eukaryota; kingdom Metazoa; phylum Chordata; class Aves; order Charadriiformes; family Alcidae; genus Alca; species Alca torda. The sequence continues at coordinate 15,711,657 of CM018087.1, read as the reverse complement.
TGCACTTCTACTGACCTGTGGGAATTGATTTAGGAGTTAGTAAAGAAGGGGTGAGGGGAAATTCCCAGTAACCAGTACTTAGGTGGAAAAGCTGTGTGGTTTCTAGCTAAGTGCTGAATGTTGAAAGCTGAAAGTCCCAAGGATTTTAAAACAACTGTGTCATTATATTTTGTATTTTAATGCGTTAGGAGTCAAGTTAGGGTCTCTTATAAAGCCTAAATGCTGGCATTCCAAACTGCTAACTTTGACAGGTAGCTGTTTGATTAGCTGTGTTTGGAGCTTTGTGAGTGTATTTGAATGGAATGTGAAGTACATAGAGGACATATGTTCTTAGGTTGAATGTTTTCCTTAGAAAAAGAAAAACTAAAAATGAATAACAGTGATCAGTCTGAATTTCAAGTGCTTTTGATCATAAAGAATGTGTACTTTCAAAGTATTCTAATAACAGCTAGAGATAGCCTACATTTTTAAGTTTGAAAAGCTGATTTTATTTGAGTCCAGTAATGATTGTTCTTCCCCAGAATATTTAACTTCAAAATAACACCAGATCAGCTTTTGTTTCCTGGTGTCAGTCTCCATCATCCAAACCACACTGGGCCATACTGACTCCTGCTGATACCAGCAGGAACATCTTGGAATATGTATTTCTTCCCCTTCCTCCTAATTTGGTTCCTTTTGACTTAAACAGTGTGGTTGGTGTCTGATCGGTATGGCGGTTGTTAGTATAGGAGGAAAAGTACCTTTCATATAAAAAGAAAATACCCCTTAGCTATTGAAGACAGCTAGACAGTCAAAACCACCCCCCTGTAACCTTCCAATTACAACCTTAGGCTCCTCAGTGCTTTGGTGAACTAGTAGTAAGTAGTGCATCTGCTGGTGGGAGGTCCTCAGGTTAGTGGAAATTTTGAAGTACTACCACCCAGGTCTTTTCCAAATGCTGCATATTTTAGCACTTTAAAAGGTTTTGTTACATTTAGACAAAACCCAGAACTATGCAGTCTTTGAATTGGATAATGTAGAATAAGACAGAAGAGAAACGAAAGTGCATGTTAAATTAAAGTTGGCTACTCATTCTTTCCTGCAAACACAGTCCTGTCCTCTAGGTTCGCACTTTTCCCCACAATCTTTCCTGGGTTGCAATAAACTCAACAGAGTCCCTTTAGGTGCCTAGAAAAAGCTTTTTTTTTTTTAACTCAGTTTGGAAAGTTGGCTGTATGTTTGCTCCCTGATCTTCTTAGCAGTCTCCCATTCTCTGCCTTTACTGCAGGCTCCTCCTTGCTGTGCCTCTCATTGTTTTTCTCCCTTTCTTTTTGGCAGAGCATAACATACAGGACACAATAAACTGTGAACAAACAAATGAGGTGGCCTCTATTGCACCATTAAAACAGATTGCAATTCTGCAATAAAGATTCCTTTGTAAGAAGAATTCTAAAATTATCTCAAGTGGTACAGGCCCTGAATTTTGTGGCTAATCATTAGTTTGTACACATTTGCTTATCTTTCCCTGTGGGCCATTTCAGCCAAAGACTTGTCAGTTCTTAAACAGGTAAGTACCACAAGCAAATGATGTGAATTTTTGGCTAATAACTCCCAAAGACTTGGCAAAGACTTTCAGTCTTTTCCAAGTTTATAAAGCAGGGTTTTAGGACTTATTCTAACACTGGCACAAATGCATCTAAAATTCCTATTAAGATGTTAGTGACAAAGTTGTGAAGGAAAACTATTTTTCATTTACAGAATGTGATAACCTCAAGGGAGTGTTATCTGTAGAATCCTTGTAAGCAGTTGTCCATCTTGGATGCTGGTGAATGATAGAAGACACTAGTGAAATCAGCTGAGGTGTAGGTAATGCTCACCACTCTTATTTGACATTCAGTGTACACCAGTCAGCTTCACCTACTTCGATAACAAATACTGTGATGTGGAATAAGAGCATGCAGAAGATGAAAAGCACAGATTTTCCATGTGCTCCCTGTGAAGAAACAGCCCTTAACCATTTTCTACATCTGGGATTCATGTCCGAGAAGAATTAGAATGTTACCTATAGGTACACAGTTGGACAAAATGTTCACTGGGAACCAGATTCTCCTGAACAGGATGCACAGAAGACAAGAAAGGTCCTTCCCTTCAAAAGAAAGGTCTAATCATCGCCACAACCCAGAAGTTCTAGTGAGTAGGACAAACTGTAGTATTCAACTAAGGCCTCTAAGTTACAATTGATGTTACTATGTAGTACTTCTTCTAAATCACTATATAGAAAGTTATTTGCTAGATCTGCTTAAAAAAAATTAAAAACAAAAAAATTAAAACAAACCCAGCATTTTCTGTCATCACATTTGACTTGAATGGCATTTGACGTGCTTTTCATGTAACAAAAGTGCAGTTGAATTCAAAATGCATGACAGAGACGTAAGAATTTCAGAAACATGATGCTTATCAACTTGAGAAGTGAGTTTATGAATTTGTAAGTAATGGAGTGGTGTTTGTGAAAATAAAATGGGATTGCATACTTACGTAATGAAGTCCAGTTCATCAAAAAAAACAGCAGCACTGCAGCAGATCCAGGGCGCACTGTTTGAGAAGAGGGTTGAAAACAGGACTGCTTGACTTGTAAGTCTACTCTTCTAACTTCTCGGGTACCCAATAAGCCTAATGTTCAACGAACATGCAAAGCAGCTATAGTCTTCCCCTGCTATTCAGTGAATTGGTACTTGTTTTTCACTTTGGCTATTGGGGAGAGGACGTAAGAAGAGGGAACAAGGTTGTGTCTGATAATGATGCAGAAGCATACTTACATTCATGCAGGTATATAGATACAGCACAGTATACCTCATGCTGAATCACATACATATATGCCCAGCAGTTAATCTTGATGGAAGTAGTTCCCATTTTCTAGTGAAAGTACTATATACAGGTAAAAACCTGACTGTAAGACTTGCATAGTTTCTGCACAGATGCCTTTGTGCTGATAAAGGTCAGGCTATACACTGAGTATCAACTCAGTAATAACTCCCGGCACTAGCAGCACATTAGTTTTTGATAGATATGGAAAGATTTGGAAAAATTTAGCTAGATATTTGTATCTTTGCCTTTCCTTGTGAACAATCTGTAGCATCTATGCTGATCTTTTCCTTTATCAAATACAATATTGAGCAATAGTGCAAGATATCGAAGTCAAAGAGTGTGCTGATCAATGAGCAGTCCCAAGAAAAGTAAAATAGACTGTGGACCTGCTGTTGCAGTCCTTCATAGCGTTTCCATTCCATACGTTGATTTTTTTTCTCATGATCAGCCCTGATAAATTTTCCTGAAATGCTTTAGAAAAAAGAAGCACATATTTCTAGATCACCTGATTCCAAACTTAAATATTACTTTATTTTATTATTAACTTGGTTGGACTTTAAAGAGCTTCAAAGTCTTGCAATTAAAACATAAAGTCTGGCTAGGCAAACGAAATCTTGAACTGCATTTTTCAAATGTTTCACAGGATCCTTTCCTCCCCCTCTCCTCTTATTCTGAGAGGCATGCTGGGCATAGGCACCTCTTGACATACAGCAGAGGCTTGAGCCGAGATTGTATCACCTTGGAATTTTAAAATCTCAGGAGGAATTTGAACCCGAGGTGTTACCTTTTCAAACACATAGTACTGCCAGGCAGACACAGTCATTCAAGGGGGAGGTGGAATTCCAGTAAGAGAGGTCAGAATTGGCTGGATTTCAACTTCCAACTCCTTTGATATAGTCTTTGAACTCTTACTGCACAATTCTGCTTATATCCAGACTTGCTATCTTGTGTCAAGTCCAAAACTGTCCCCAGAACCTGAAAGATTGCCTCCGATCCTTCTGTTCTTCTGTCTTAAATATTTCTGAATACTTTGTAGATTCTTGTCCAAAAACCAAACTCATTCAAAGTTCAGTGTTTATTCTTTGTTACTTTGTTTGAAAAGACTGACCGAATTAATTGGGAAGTCATGTGTAGTGGTGTGCAAAATACACAAATAACAGTTTTGATTCTGTAACGAGGTTTTTGGATTAAGCATGCACTGAGAATTTCCTCTGTCATTGCTTGTGCTAATTCCTAAACCATCATATGATAAAGATTATAATACTTCCATTTTCTAGGAAAGAAAGGAGGTAGCACTAGGAACTGGAACACAGACACTTTCTGAATATAAATATGGTCTGCTTTGCTCATGAATTGGCTAATGCATTGCTCAATGATTCATTTGAACCAGGAATCTGACAAACAAAAAATACTAGACTCACAAAAGCTTTTATGTGCTACTTGAAAGAAAGGATGGAGTCAGACACTCTCTTGGTCTTAGACTCAATGGCATAGAAGAAATTAGAAATCTAAAGAAACTAACTGAAGTACCCACGGAAACACATTTTCTTGCTGCCAGGAAAAGAAACAGGCAATTTTTGTTCTGCCTCTTTAGTTATTTTGCCAGTGATCAGCGGTAGATTCCCATTTGAGAAAGGCAGGCAGGGGACCAGCTTTTATTAGTCTCTTCTGCCATCTCTCCTTTCTTTGCCACCACATTCATAACTGGCCCTAATTTAATTCTGAAAAAAAAGTCTCATTTAAAAAGGAATGTTGCAGATAAAAATGCTGTTAAGTTAAACTGACACACTAGTTAGTGTCTGTAACAGCTCTACATTTTGCCTTGATCAGTTGGCAAATATGGCTTGTGTTCCACACCTTTCCATATTTGTTGCTCAGCAACTAATTCCCCTATTAGTTGTGTTTTTAATTGCCTTCACCCAGCTGGCTTCTCCAGCTCCTTTCAGGTCTGTTCCACCAGTTCTCCTAGTTCTCTCTGTCAGTGTAGAAGTGGAAGTAACAGATACTCTTAAGTACAATGCAGATAGAATTAACATTAGATTATTTTTGTATCTTTGCCTTTATTTACCCTTCAGAACAGTAGTTCCAGGTTAAATTTTTTTACAATAATTTGTACAATAATTTGCTTTCAGACACAGGGATAATTAATATAAGAAAAAATATACCAAATATGTATTAATTACATCTGGTCTTAACTTACTTTTCCCTGTATAGTTGGGCCTACACACAGTGTAGTGTGCCTACACACAGTACACAAGTGAACTGACTTGTAAGAGCGAGGCTGGAATATGCAGACAACTGTACAGAAAGCCTTTGGCCAGGAAAGTTACACAGGTCTAACTAAATTCAGCTTCACAGTCAAAATATTTATCTGTGCAGAGACTTCATTTTCTCTTCATGATATTTTTTAATTGCAAAAAATACATTTGAGTTGGATACACTCAGAGACTCAACTCCAGCTATGTAAGTATTTTTGTCATTGCTCTTGGAATTACTACAAAAAGTATAATGTCTTTTTTGGTTTTGTCTTCTTTCAAGTGTCTTTGATTTGAAGATGAGTGACCCTATCCTTTCCTAATTTCACTTCAACAGTGCTTTCAGAAGAAAAAAAAAAAACAAATAAAAGCCAATTGCTTCTGTCCTACTTCAGGTTCAGAGATTTTCCTTCTACACTGCTAGCTGAATGCTAACGTGTGCACTACTGAGGCAGATCAAAAGTTACCTTCCATTCCTAAAGAAGCATAAATTCTCTCTAGATCTAAGAGAGGTTGTTGGAAGATTTTTTTCAATTGCAGCCTATATTTCAATTGCATACCTAATTTGAAGGTATGTGGTTCATAACAAGTTTGAACCTGGGGAACTTGTGATTGAGTTTTAAATCACCTACTTCTAATTGATTTGCATTTATTCGTAATCTTTATGTAGTTGTGCAACTCTATTAAAAGGACACATCTGCTAATCTTGCTTACAGTGGCTATATGACAGCTTAAGCTTTATGGAATTAATTTGATGATGGAAAGGAGAAGAAAATCAGGTTCAAGGCATATGAGATTTAGACACGCATGTGAGACCTGCATCTGTCAGCAACAGCATTTGACTCATTAGCAGGCTTAAAACAGAAATACATGGATTTTGTTTTCTTCTTAAGACCAGTACCTCTCTGCAAAGGAATCATCGGCTAATGATATCTTCTGACAGCCAGCTCAGTGGATATCCCAGCAATTCAGGTTTAAAATTGCAAACAAAACTTTCCTACTTATATCAACAGTTAAATTCTTAGAGCGTGATGGTTTCCAGGTATGAAATAGCTACAGTCCCAACTGTTAGCCATTGTGGGGTGACAGGGTATGACCATACGGCACAGACTGTGTGTTGCAGACTTTCTAAGCCTCACGTTGTCTCGCGTGTCTCTGTGATGTGATAAAAATGCACACATCCACCTTTGCACTTTCACTGCTGCCACCACCAGTAAGGATGCAGTGCTACTAGTAAAGAGGAAGGAATCTTTAGGTCTCATTTGAGTCTGCATTTACTTTGTGGCAGAATCTGACCCAAGGACCAGCTCTTTTCCGTTTCGCAAGTGGGTACCTCTATTAACACAGGTAGCAAGGAGATACTGCTAAATGCCATTTGCAGCTTGACAGATGAGCTTTGTGCAAAACATCCCTTTCAAATGGTCTGATATTGACACTCTGAAATTCTACAGCACATATTTTAATGTATTCGAAGGACCAAATGATCTTGCTTTATCGTTCCCAGACTCTGGCCAACACTAGTAATTAGAACCAAAACTGCATCCTAGGTTTTTGTTTTGAAACTCTGATGCTTTTGCTTTCCATTTCATCTCTTTATTTGAGACCAACCGAACTTTTCCTTTTTGTGATTTTTTTGGAGCAGAAATGTCGCTTGATATGTTTCCTCATGTGCAGCAGCAGATGAAAAGTCTGTGAGAGAGACAGATACAGGATTTCTGAAGAAGCAGAGGATATGACATCAGAAAGAGGGAAGTTTGGAGATTGTAGCTTTTCAGCATGTTAGGACACTGTTTGTCATGTCCTAATGCAATGCTGGATCCTAATTTAAACTGATTTATGTTAAATGCCTGTTACCATTCCCTCTTGTAATCAACATGCTCTCAGAAACCCTAGTGCTTATGCAAACTGTCTATTACTAAGTTTTGAATACAAAATTTACAATTTTGTTTCTGTAGTGTCATACGCCCACTTTTTAATGTGTAGATAGCTATACAAGATGTGAGGTATAGAAGAATGGGCCTGGTTTTCTTAGTACCTGTGTAAACCAGTAAAAAAGTAAATCTAGCTAATTCAGTTTGGACTATTTTAATTTTTGCTCTTGTCTGAGGAGGAACAGAAGCAGGCCACGAAGTCATTGTAATTTTATTATATTTATTGTATTTGTGACAGTTGCTTATTTGCTGCATGATTTTATTCCTTCCTTATTTTTACTTCTCTTTACAACTAGTCACATCCTCATTCTCTTTTCTTAAAAAGGCAGTTTTTAAAAGACAAAAAAGGACAACTCCCAATGAATTACATCATGATTTATTTGGGTATTTCAAGACACAAAAATAAAATGAAATAGTTTGAAGCCACAAACTCCCAGGAGTATCTCCAACAGTGACATAATCCATATGTGAAATCAATATTATTTAGCTGAAGATTGTCAAGAGTGAACTAGTCATTTTCCTTTTTGCAGCACTGTGCATTAAACTAAGAGCTTCCCCCCCACCCCACCCCCGGCCCCCGCCATTGCTTGACTTCTGATTTAATGAAAACAAACTCAGAAAATGCTTTTAGAGATATGGTTCATCTCAGTGTATTTATCTCACTGCTTTTGGTCTTTCACTGTTCTCCACACTCCCACTCTATTAACAGTGTCATTAGCACAGTGCCTTCAAAACCTGGAAGCTCAGCTCATAACTGTACCGTTCTGTACCTACAATACAAGGGACACAGGGAAAACAGACATATTTCAGAAAGTTCTTTTGCTAGGAATTCCCGTTTTTTTGAGAAAAATTTTGTTTTTACATCACTGGGCCGAGTCTATTAATTTTTAAGGGCTTGAAAATATTTATGTGATACAACTTGCAAAACTCAAGCAATTAATTCTGCTGTTACTCTAGCATATGTTTTTGGAGAACAAACCATCTTAATCTACAGAAGAGAACACAGCTAATACCATCACCGGGAATTTCCACTAAGGAATTAGCCCCTCTCCATCCCTTTCTCTTATAAAAATAAAACATTAAACTGAGAAACATGCAAGTAATTTAAGAGTATAAACAACTCAAATAATTCTTATATGTTTTTGATATTAACTAACTTTAATAACATGATATGACTACAGCAGGAACACTGTTTTCCATTATAGCAAGCCCATGCAAGAAGGGAGACTCCTGTTAAAATGAATATGTTTTCCCTTGCTGTTGAGCATTTGGCCTCCTAGATTTTCTAGGAATCTTTTTTAAGGAATAGCATTCAAACTGAACACCCAGTTAAGGGAGCGTCATGTTTGCAAATGGAGTGGTAGATCTGACCCAGAGGTTGGTGACTTTTTTAAATTTAAGAACTGTGATTTCCTGAAGTCTCTATCTACAATCTTACATTTATTTATAATACAAACTAGAAGAAAGCATCCCACATGCAGGCACAAAAAGGAGGCAAGTCGGAAAAGAGGTCAGGGCTGAGTGCACCGAGCTCAGTCAGCTGTCCACCATCAGGAGGAGAGCAGGCACAGGGGCTGCTCTAGCCCAGGAGGAGGTCTGCGCTTCTCTGCAGCCTGGTGAAAAAGTTTGTCTCAGCTTTAAATCCACAGATTCCTCCGGTTAGCAGCCTGCTTACCTCAACATTGCTTAGGGCTTATACCAATTTTTCTACTGCATTACTTTAACCCACATGATGTTGTACACTCACATTGAAAACATAATAATGCCTGTAGCATTCTCCTTTTTTTCCTTTCTCAGTCTATATTTTCTATGACATTTCAGTCTGCTTTTGCTTCAGACAGCTTGTATTTTCCTCCAGATGCACTTCTTGACTCCCAATCTTTCTTTAAAGTACTCATTGGAGTAAGCTTTCAAAATTTCTCTGAATCTTGGTTTATAAAAGCCTATGTATGTTTACGAAACTCTATTAATGATCGTCAGCCACTGATGGGAAAAACCTGACACGTATCACTCTGAGGCTCTAATTGCCAAATGAGATTTTATGTAACAGAAATCAAGACCACTTGGAACAGCAGTAAATCTCATTTCCTTTGCCAATTACTACCTTAAGAATGAGAACGAGCATGGTTCCCTTCCATAGTTCAGCAGTAGTTCATAAAGGTAGGGAGGACACAAAGGGGCAAAGAAGACATCTTTCTTTCCAAAAGGCTTAGGTATCAGCCAGACATTTGCATTCTTTTCTTGTCCTACACGTCTCCTCTGTCCTGAAGCGACTAGATTGAAGGTTTGTAGCAATTTACTCTGCATGCGCTTAGATTTTGGGGGATATTACTAACTGGAATTTTGTAGCTACTTGGGACCTGTCTGTATGTGGTTTCCATCATGCTTCATGCCTGAATATTTACATTTGGTATTTAGAATACATTATTTTGTTTACTTTGTTTTGATATTTTGAAGTTTCTAGTAGTAGGCAAGTAGTTAGGGGGAGTTTTCTGAACTTAAATCAGGTATTGAGAAATGTTTTTGTATGAAAAAGCTATAAAGAAGACGTTATTAATTACAAATTTAAACACTATTTCCACATTCTAGTTTTGTGACATACCTCCTTACTCTTTTTTCCCCGCTATATTTACTAACTTCATATATTGAAAGGTAGCATAATCTAACACTTAAATCTGGGGAGGAAGAATCTGGGATGACAATTTTATGTATCTTTAGGGAAATAATCAAAAATAATTCACTGCCAAAAGAAACTAGGGCTGATATCTATAGAAAATCCAGTGGGGATTCTTTTAAATAACATATAACTATTTACAGCTGTATTTTTATAGGTTTGAATTAAAAGTACAACTATTAATAACTATAATCTAAGATACGAGAGGTAGCCAAGATGTGAATTGGGAGGAAAAAAGTTGTTGGTGCAGTTGCGCACGCACCTCAGTGGTGTAAGTGCTTGGTGTGATTGGTCAGGATGGAAAGCAATACTAGAGAAAATTATTGATGCAAATTGAGGTTCTACTACAGATAAACTTGTCTGATTGTGCTGTAGAAATATATACTTTGGTGTCATCCATAAATTGACTCCTGAAGGGGACTTACTATTTACGTGAACTATGATGAAAATGTTGTTCAGGCATTTGATTTGAATATTTTCTCCTTGTTAGCAATTAAGTTTTAAAATTACGCTTGTGTCAGTAATCACAAATCTACTTCTCTTTGAAATGAGTTCATTTAGGTGTTACAATCCAGGTCTTACAATAATTCTCTATTTTTGTTAGAACAGGTACCTGTAAACCACTCTTCTCTTTTATTTTTCTTTTTTTTATCTAGTCTAACTGACAACTGTAATTCTGTTTTGCGTATTTTAATGCGTGTATTTCTGCTATTTCTTTATTATTTGTGATAGCCAGAGGATAAAACTTGATTTCTTGGTCCTTTAACTTTGCTCCCTGCTGATATTTTATTAATTACTTTCTCTGATTCATACCAGAATAACAAATGGTATTTTCAATTTGAAGATGTTTAGCAATGCAAATATCTTTCTGCAGGAAGATTGTAGTGAGGATTATTTCATCATACGTGTGAACAGACACAGAAAGATGTTGAAGGCCTTAGAACTGTGGTTTCATTTGGGGAAGGAGGTGGCAAATGAGAACCTAGTGAAATAAGTGGAGTTATAACTGCAGCCACCTTAGATTTATAAGTGGCTTTATCTAATCCGTACATAACTTAAAAAATTACAATTACACCAATAGTTATATTTTTTTTAATAGCCCACTGTAAGGACAGAAAAGTAGAGCAATAGGCCTGCAAAAGACAAAAATATAAACTTGAGATAGATAACTATTTTTATTGACAGAATAAAGAAGACAGGTAAGGGCACTGATTAAAATTTAAATTTTTTAATCAGATGAATTTTACTTAGCACTATCATTCATCAAATAACTTTTAGTGCAAAGATTGAGATTTTTTTTCTCTACAAAACTATTTTAATAGCATTTACAATACTCTTTATGTTTATCTGTACCATACAAAAAATCTGTATTGCCAAGATAACCTACAACATGAGAATAAAGGCATAGCCCCTAACTCTTATTTAGCTTTCTGTCATTGCAGGATGTGTAAAATGACTGTACAGCATTCTTGGCTGCATCCTAAAAAATCCCAGGACATCTAGGATTACTGTAAATATGTTCAGATTAGTGTAACACAGTTGGACCAGGATGAATTGATCTTCTGCCAAGAAAGCTATCCAGAGTATGAAAGGATTTTAAGAAGTCTTAATTCATCTTTTTCTAGGAACATTAAAAATTTGTTAATGGGACTTCCCAGGGACAAGGAACAAGAGATGCTTACAGCCAAAGGTCGCTCTTCCCAACAAAACATTTCCTCCAGGATCAGCTTTTACACTAAGGTTCACTGTTGTTGTTTTAAAGGATCAGCTTTGTACAGAAGTTTCAGTTATTCACTAACTGAAAGGATATGACTGGTTGGTATGCCAGTAGAAGATATGTTGTATGTTTGCAATTCTAGGATATAGACTTAGATTTATCCTGCTTATTCCAGTTTTCTGCTGTAGAGTGAGGTCCATGTGTAATATGATCACTTAAATGGAATTATATTATTTACCTAAAGCAGGAGTTCTTGACAGATGTGTAATGGGAACTTCAGAGTGTAGTGATTTATTTATTTATTTTTAAAATAGCTTAAAGTATTACTTTCTCTGTATTAACATATACTAGGTTACAGTCAGCACCAGTATTTCCTGTGGCAAATAATGCATTATTTGTTATATACTAGATAGATTACTTCTTTAAGAAGTATTAAGTTTGACAAATATATTAATTAATATAGCTTTGGCAGAGACTGCAATGTCACCAGATAGACAAGGCTCTGAAGCAATATTGTCTTTAATACACAGATTCACAAGGTTTTGAGCTAATCAATCTACAGGCTCTGGCATGGATTAGCAAATCACACTCTGGCCAAACAGAGGAGGAAGAAATTCTTTCAAATTGGAGGAAAACTAATAGCATCATAGGACAAGAACCTTCCATGTCGGCTGGTTAGGTCAGCTGCTGCCCCAGGAGTTGGTAAGATCAGCTGTTGGTGCTAATGCTTCGTAGAAAAGCTTGATAAATTCAGTTATTGTAACAGAAGATAAATGAGTGTCAGCAGGTTTCAATTAAAGACAATATCCTAGGCGTATCAGTAGTTCACTTGGGAAAATGGTTGTCCTGTGAGTCAGATAAAACATGGTAAGGGGTGAGTAGGAAGTAGGACTGTTCAGGTCTTTTTCGCTTATTTGGAAGAAAGGCAGACAGAAGTTGTTCTCATTGCCTGTCCCAAACAGGCTTCTAAGAGAAGAATCATTCCATGTTTTGTAAGAGCTTGGCTGAGAATACTTCAAAAAAAACTCAGAAGGAAGCAGTGCATTTAAAAGGGACCTTAGCAGCTCAGACTTTATAATTAATGGCAAACCAGGTCAGTCAGTAGGACTCTGTGATCAGTTGTACTGTTAGCTTTCTGCTTATTTTGGAAAGGGGCAGGAAGAATTTTGATCTCTGCTGAAACTGAAATGTGTTTTGCTTAAGAAATAATAGGAGTTGTATCTGATGGCTAATTTATGGAAGCACGGGATGTGCTGAAGCATGAGACATAGAAATGTACTAGATGTCTGAATGACAAACCACTTTAATCTGTCCTACAGTTGTAATGCCACAGAAAAATATTAGCTTTGACACAGGCTAAAATCCCTGCGCTTGTATAGTAATCTTTTATTTGTGCTTACCGTTATGCTGATTTTGTAAAACACTCTTTCTCAGTACAGGTCTGCTATAACACAATAATATGAAGATTTTGGTCACAAACAACTAGGATTTTTCCCCCCCCTCTTTGTGTCAGAACCATGTGAAACAGAAAGGAAAAGGTGCTGATTTGTTACTTGAAAGTTTTATTTTCAGCTATCTACAAAATCCTTTCGCAGTTCTCCCCACCAATAGGCAATATTCTGGCCTGTTAGTAGGCCAGAATATTTCTTCCTGTGCTTGTCCTACAATAACTATATGAAGTCATAGATTTTTTTTTTTCTCTAGCTTTTATGTCTTTCAGGTAATGTAGTCCATGCCTCTATAAAAATATAATTGCTCCTGGCTATAGGATTTCCTTAGGCTTCTACTTTATATTAAAAGATCTTACAGTATTTACCCAGTAATGATTTTCTTCAATTTCTCTCTTTTATTTCTGCTAGTACTTTCTTAGACATCTCCAAGTAATCCCACTATTATTTTAGGGATTTATTATTTTTAAGTGTCTTTATTACTTTGTTTTTCTCTAGTCATCATATAGCCAGTGCTAAATTCTAACTCTGATGTCAGTCGTAATTCTCCTTTAGGACATCTGTTGTAGTTCCTTAAAGCCCTTTATTTGACAAATGCAGTGTTCTGGGGGCATTTGTGACTAAGCTGTAGAGCGAGGAACTGAGCCATGCCGTTCCCAGGTAGCATGGTCTGTCAGCTGAGCGTTCCTACCGCTATGGTAGTACTGCATAGCCCTGGTAAACCTTCTTAGCTCCAAATCTGCACTGCTCTTCACTTTTCTCTTTTCTCTGTACAGAATGCCTATCCTATATTCTTCCTTTAGATGTCCACTAGCGCTCTCCCCACCTTCAATTTACAGTTAAAAGATTAGAGCTCAGTCGTGTTGGCACAAGTTTTCTTGCTTCACTGAGTAAAATGTCACAAACTTAATTTAAGTGGTAACTTCAAACATTTCATCGTAATAGGAAATAGCTTCAACCGATACCGCATTTATAGGGCTTTTGATGACTTCGGATAAAACTAAATGTTATCTAGGCTGACTTGCATCCTGAGTAACACTTGAAGTTCTAATCTTGGCATGTTGATAAAATTGAAAACACAAATTATGTATTTGTAGTCGGTAAATTGCAGCATGTTGACCCCAGTGGCATCAAAGTAGGCCAAAGAATTCCTGATCACCTGAAATAAAATACTAAAGGAATATGACAAAAGAATGAGCTTGTACTTCACTGCTGTAATGAGACATATAGACTAATAGGAAATGTTCCACCTTAGTAAGATAAGAGACATTTTATTTACTTAATGCAATGCTGATTGGGATTCATAACCTCAGTGAGACGCTTCTGGGTGTGTACTGGTATAATAAATACACACATTCCACTTCAGAGATTAAAAGCTCTTGGCACTAATTAAGAAAATGATCAAGACAGTATTTATTGCTTAATGACACTTGTTTCCGTGTGCTGCACCTGCTCATAGATACTACCTTGCCTTCGGTGAAAATTGCAACAGACCATTTCAGAGATAAGTATGGGCTGGGTGCACATAGAGAGTTTCTCTCCAGACTTGTTTCATGACTCACACAAGGACCTGTTGCAAAGTGTGGTATGGGGACCCAAGAACACCCTTTTTTTTGGGTGTGTGTGGTTTTTTTTTTTTCCTTCCAGTGAGCCAGTAGTAAGGTTTTCTAGACAGACAAGGGTTTGTCAGATCCGTGTGCCCCAGCCCCCCTCATCTTGGGGGACAGGGTGAGAAATAAGGACTAGTTTCACAGCAGCAAAAAGACTACACAACTATAATAGATGGCGTAGTGACAACTGCTTGATAAAATGCAGCTGAGTCACACCCTCAACACAGACCTCTATGTAAATTGTATAGTCTAGCCCAAAATGTCTTGCTGCAGTTTCCTGACTTAGATTCACCCTAAGTTTTATTCCCTGGTGATTGGTTTGTTGTGCAGTTCTCTTTCCCTCTCTCTCCTCAGTTATGTGTGTTGTTGCTTGTTCTGGCAGTGATCTCCATAGTTAGTGGTATGATTTACTCTGTGTTTGTTTTTTCTCTGGAGTATAGCAATTCCTATAGCTGGTCATGTGTGTGCCCTTCCTCAGCATGATTTTTCCACAGAGGGGAAGATTAAGGGCGTACTGTGACTTAAGAAAACCAAACAGAAGATAGGCTTCTAATACATCTTCTACTGTATTGGTAATTCAGATTAACCACAGTAGCTACTATTTAGCTAGTTTCATAGTGGTATATAAATATAAGCACTCATACCTGCTTATGTACCAAATAATCACAGGGATTTCGTGGTCCTCAGCCTTTTATAGTCATGGGAGATTGTATAAGATTTTTTTTTAATATAACTTTCAGATTAGTCATGCAGCAAGTAAAAAAAAAAAAAAAAGAGTATCTAAGTGTCTCACCTCTCCTCAAGGTACTTGAGAGAGCCTGTTGATGTGGTAGATAGAGACAAAACCAATGAATTGTATGACTGCTGAATCATTGCGATTACAACAAAGGGTGGTCAAAAGGGGTAAGCAGAACTTGTCCTGAACTAGACTTCCGTGGCAGCAATCCAAAACTTAACCAGGCTACTTGTAACAAAAAAGGACTTAATGTAATCCTGCTGTTGATTTAATTCCTAATTTACACTGTCACCTTTGTCTGTAGCACCTAGTGAATTACCTTTTGTGTTCAAGTATCTTCCTGTCACAAGATTATTCAGTGTTGCATAACTATGATCACAGCTGCCAAGGTTTGCTGATGGTAATACTTCAAAGATGCATATTGGAAGAACTTTAACAGATAAGATTTTGTTATTGTACCACTCTTACCTTGATTTTGAATTTCATTTTAATCCTATATATATTTTCCCTAAAAGCTTTGACAAAAATGCAGCAGTAAGTATACTTGCTATGACTGTAAGCGAGCGATTAATATGCTGTTATACTGGGACATATATCAAAAAAAGATGGAGCATAGAGCTGTGGGGATTTTGACACTATTGCAGATGTCGAATCATGTAGTCTTTCATAAAATACTTAACTTCATGACGAAAATGTTTGGTTTCTTTTTTTCTCCTACTATAGGACTGTTCTAAAGTGTGATTAATCTAATAGCTACCCAATTCCGTTGAGAATTGGCCTAAAAGTACTGATGGTCACCTTGCACTCATTTTTCTTGGACTCAAGTTTGGTTTTATCCTGAATAGTTTCCTCATTTTTGTTTTTCCTCTGTGCACTTATGTACAGAGATCATAGCTTGGGAATCTTTGGGTGTTACTTTAAACAAGCTAAGCTCTCTGATGTTTTTCTGTCAGATGGGATCTCTGTTCCCCTGCTAGCTCCTTTTTGCACTTGTGGAACCTTCGATTGTCATCTCGTTAACATGGGTGACCAGGATTTTTCCAATAACCCAGATAAAGACTTGCACAAAGCCACCAATAGGTCTCAGCTGGAAACAACTCCTCTGATACCACACATGGTCGTGTATGTTTCATTCAGACTGGCAACAGCGTGATAGCCATAGTGTCTGATTGCCATTCTGTGAGTAGTTACTGTCCTGGGACCTTTTCATTCTACAGTTTGTTTCCAATAAGGCCCTATTTTAGGATAGAAGATTCTGGGGGTTTGATGGTGTAGGGTTAATTAAACCTCTGGGGTTTTTGTGTTCTGTGGGTTTTTTTGTTTGTTCTGCTCCTCTGCCCGCGCCCCCACCCCTCCACCCCCACCCCCCGACTCTAAAACCTTACAAAATATTAAGGTAGGACTTGATGGCCAGTACTTGTCAGTTTACCGTTTTATGTAGACATAGTGAGACTGTTGATGCCATAGATTTGCCAACACTGTTTTAAAAAAAAAAAAGTGTGAGAGATATATTAGATCACTTTGTCATAATATTTTTTTTAAACTTGCTTGCCATGCATCCCCTAAACTCAGATCAACAGTTCTGGAGTTAAAAGCCAGTGTTTCTGATAAGGTGATTATAACATAAAGAAGATAAAACTTAGTGACCATTTATAATCTGATTTGGGTATCTTTAATAGCTGTTGAAATATGGTGGCTACTTTGAGTGAAAAATGAAGAATGAACGTGTGGATATTCACATGGCTTGTCTTTATACTTTTAACTTCAAATACTGAGGTTAGGAGTTTCAGTTTCAGTCACCCCCTTTTTCAATCAGTGGAGACAGAACAGGTCTTGCTCTGAATGGCCCTCCAGACTAGCACAACTTAAAATTAATGTTTTTATGGGGACATAAAAGAGAGTAGCCTCATAATTTAGGCTAAAGTTGAATGCTAATTAAGCTAAATACACACACGTTTGTTCAATCCACTTGTTTGTACTGCAATATTGACTTTATTTGTAATGTTAGGCAGGGCAGACAAGGGAGTGAGGTATGATTTATATTTTTTGCGTGCAGTTCCACAAACTCAGCTAGACTTGTGACGCGTATAGGAAAAAAGTGTGATAAGAATTCAGAAGTTTGGTCTGAAGCTTTCGATGTCAAAATTCAAATACACGTGTCCTTTGTGAAATAGCTGAATCGTATCTACATATGAGAAGTAACATATTCAGGTAAAGGGTAAAAAGGTTCTATCACTACATGGCAATCTTCATAAATTCCTGAAACTTTCTCGGAGTTACAGGTGTTCTAGAGAAGTTTCTATCCTTATCTTCTGCTAGAATGTCCATAGGAATTACCTGGCAAGCAGACAAAATGTAACTTGAAAACATCTGACACTAAAATGGATTGGTTCTTCAATTTTAGAATTTGCAGTTTGCAATCTGCCATCAGTGTGAAAATTACATCACTTCAGAAACGAGGGGGAGAGAACAACTGCAAGAGGTTTCAGGAAGCTTGCAGGATGGAGAGAAAACAGCTCTTGCTTTGCCTGTGATGACGTGACGCTGAGCTTAGTCCTTTTGCGGAGGAATTTGTTTAACTCTGGAGTCTTCTTCATTCAGGCAGTGAGGAATACGTGCTAGAAGATGATTTCTTTACTAATGCTGTCAACTGGCTTTAGTTACTACTATGAAAAGCACTGTGGACGTACTATTGAAATTATTTTGCAAGCCGTGTAGGTAGACTATTGCTGCAAGATGCAGTCTGCTACAAGGGCACTTGTTATATACAGAAGATTATACTGTGACCAGTACGCTTCATTGCCTGATGACGAGGAGAGAAGATGCAGAGAAGACATAACATTTCACAGACTCCTCGGTCTTGGAATATAGTAAGAAATGGGAGAGAATGGTAAAAAGTGAAGTAGAAATGGGGCTGTGGACGTGGCTACGCCTGTTAAGTGGTATTTCTAATACTGAATGGGGTTAAGCGTGGAAGGTCACAGGCAGCCAGTGTCTAATGAGCACAGTGGGCACAGGGTAGAGCAAATAAAACTGGAGGACTTGGCAACTACACAAAACACTACTCGGCTTCTGAACCTGTGACCCCACAGCTCATCTTGGACAATCTTATTTTAGTGACCAAATACGACAGAGAACTGTTCAAATATTTAAATTGCAAATATCAAGATTTTTTTTTTAAACTCTCCACTGATATTGGAAGGGGGAAGACTCATGCAGAGAGGCTAGTATGCCTGTAATACTCGTCAAATTTTCCTCTATTTAAAAAATCTGGAGTCTTAGAAATTCTTTTCTAAATTGTTTTTAAGAATATGTAAGCAAATACGTATAGCGCCTTCATGATCTTCCAAATGAAAATAATAATATTAAGTGATATGCTAATCCTCAGATTGCTTTATTTGTAATTAGAAAATAAATTCTTACACCTAGTGTAAATGGTGCAACTGTGTGCATAAATACTAAGGCAATAATGATATTGCCTGTGAGCACTGAGAACTCTTCCTCTGTGGTTAGCTTTCCAAGGCCAAACTGAAAATTTACTCTCCTGGAGCGGTGATTCCAGAAAATGGTGTCATGGGGATGGTCAGGTCAGTGGAGTCACATCTCTGAACAGAACTGTCAGTCTGACGCACGGCTTTCTAAATGGGGACATTTGCACAATTTCCTCAGGAACGTGCAAACATGTTTTCCTTTAAATATCATTCTTCTACTATCAGTACTCTGTCATATAAAAGCAATGCATGCAAAAATATTTTGAAATTGGGGAAAGTCTTACAGTTTCAGAACATCACCAAATTCAAAAAGCCAACATAAAATATAAAGTCATAGATGGTTATTTTCTCATATAATTGTCATCTTGATCCTCAGATGAACTACGTTCATGTTAATTCATTATCTTCAGCAGTTACACAACTTCACATGAGCTGAAAATTTAATCTGTTAAACTTAAAAGGGCTCTAAAATTTTAAAATCGCTCTGTAGTTGTGCAGTCCTTTGAAGTTCTTGTTATTAAACTATTCACTTTTTGGCCATTCTTTCTCTTTAGCCCTTTCCAGACTCAACTGTTTCAAAGACTTGTAATTAGTGATGGTAAAATATAAGGTAAGAGTATAATGGGAAATACTAAAAAGTGTTTAAATCCAAAAGCACTAAGCATTTTAGTAAAAGAAATAAGTCTATTTCTGCGAGTGAAGAGGTGGATATTAAATGGAGCAACTGAAAACTATGTTCCACTACATAGATCTGTTCCATAAATATTTCAGGGTAAGGCACATATGACGTACAAGTGCTGTGCAGCTAGTATTTTGTTTAGTGGGTAGTTTAGATTGAAGCCCAGGCTGACATGATACACAAACGCTCTGCAGAAAGTTTCTATGGTATTTCCTTGAGTGGATACTTCAGGCAGAAACACAAACTGGGTCATTAAAAAGCCAATGCCAGGCAAGCCTGTTTTTGTTTTCCCCCCCATTTTTCTGTGTTTTCTGATGAGGCTACCATCTCTATACAAAGCTTGGAAAGGCTCTTTTGGGCTGCAAGAATTCCCCTGGCTCCAGCACCTGTAGCTTTTATGAACTAGAACAGAATGCTGTAAACACAACCACACCAAAAACAATTGTCACTGTTCTGTTTTCTGTCCCTAGGTCTTTCAAGGGGCTAAGCATGTGGCACAGGCCTCTGAAAGCACGCAGGAGAGCCTCATGAGGGGTTTTGAGGAAGCATGCTCAAGGGGAACCCCAGAGGAACCTTCTATTCTCCAACTGACATTGTGTGACCCCTTTCTGAATAGGTTGCGCTGTACACTGTGTAGACCTGCCTGAGCAAGTGTTAAATAGACACTTTGAATAAAGTCACAAGCTTTAGTGCTGCTGGAAGAGACCCTTGCTTTGCCTCATGTCTTGCCTGTTGGTGGTGGTGGCAGGAGCCAGAGGAGGAAACGCGCAACACAGTT
Organism: Alca torda; assembly: GCA_008658365.1. Taxonomy (NCBI): domain Eukaryota; kingdom Metazoa; phylum Chordata; class Aves; order Charadriiformes; family Alcidae; genus Alca; species Alca torda. The sequence goes on along the minus strand of CM018087.1, from coordinate 15,691,494 downwards.
ACACAGCTCGTTGTGGGTCTAGGACAATACCTCTACCTCCAGCCTTGTGAAGCTCTGTTAGCCTGTGTCACTCCCATGACAACTCCTAGTGTGCCCCAAAGACCCAATTTACTGCACGAAGGCTGTTCAAACTTGACTAGTCCCTCACTGATTCATTCTTGGGATCTTCTTTGCTGCCACTGCAAAGTTGGATGTTGCCTTTTTATCCTAAAGGACATAAATGTCATTTTGGCCTAGGTTTCATCTGAAGTTTTGAATTTTCCTAATATGCTCATGTTTTTTTAAGTTTCTATCCCATCACTGCTATGAGTACACCAAGAAGCTAGGTTAGAGTTAGCTCTCACATCTCCAGCTGTTTGCTGGCTTTATGTCTTGCTGGAAAGAGCCTGGAAGTTTGAGCACAAATCATTGTCAGCTGCAAGGGCATTCGTGTTGCACAGAGTAAATAGACTACAAAGAGATGCCTTTATTTGCAGATGTTAGAACTAGCTCAATGCTAATCCTACAGTGAAGGTGCAGCTCCAGAACGACTTCAGCCAATGTAACTTAGTTCTGCTGCAGCCCCATTTCCTCACATGTTTTGGCATAGGCATTTGTCTGATCCTTCAGGGGAGCAGTTTTGATGGCTAAACTGCCAGGAAACTGATCACACAAAATAATAGTTTTCTACTAGCTTAGCTCCCAGATCTGGCTTGCCATAGATCAGACTGTGGTAGCACCAACTTACATTTAAGGTGTTGTGGTATTGCACTAGAGGCACAATTAGTGCTAGTGATTATAAGCGAAATAATTGTAGTCTGTCCTTACAGGAGCAAAGGGAGTAAGAACAAAACAATATGTTTTGTAATGCCTTCAGTCTCTTTCCTGGCTAGACGCATTAACAGAATTGACTCATCAGATCAGAAAAATGATGATCTTTTCCAATTGTTTCACTTTCTCTAATTACTCGACTATCCCATTTGTTTTTAGTTACTATCCAGTGTCACTTTTAGAAACAATATGCAATAAATGGAGAGTTTAACTGTTTCTTCATAGTGTAGTAACAGGATGATTTTAGAATAGAAAAACGTACTTTCCTTAGTTCAATAATAAATTAATTCAACCTGTTTACTTGCTGATACATAGACAAAGAAACAAGTCCTGCTAGCCTAAAAGAAACTGCCTGCAGAAGAGGTGGCTCTTTTAAGTCTGTCTACAGAGGCACTCATAATTCCAGTTAGTGGTTGGAAATTGAAGCTAGACAACCTTAAGATCAGTAATAAGATGCAAATTTTCAACATTCACTGCAAAGCAGAACATTATATGTAAATATTATGATAGGTTTTATAACGCTTGAGATTATTCACAAAGACAAAACGTCTTTATGAGGCAGACGCTATTGCTCAGATACTTCTTTAAGCTGCAAGTTTAAAACCTCTAGGACTGGTTTGGGCTGTTTCCTCTGCAGAACAGTAATGAGTAAAATGGGTGGAATTTGGACCTACACCTTAGCCTAGTGTTAGTGACACCTCTTAAGATAATCTCAAATGAAAAAACTTTCTGGCCATGCACCTTTGCATCCTATCTATGCATCTAATGAAGCCTGTGTCATTCAGGCAAAGTTGCTACATGCAAATAACAAGGCCTCACAATTTGTGTACAAATCAGTCAAAATGTTGTGGAAGGGCAGACTGTAAAATCAACTTGTGCTGTTGAAAGCTTCATGATAAATACTGAAATCCTGGAAATGTATTTTAGCAGTAGTCTATTTTACTCAGGAAGACTAAGAATGAAAGGCTTAGTCCTGAGTGAATAAGGCTCAACAAATTAGTGCATTGGAGCTGTAATGCCCTACAGCATTCCAGCTGTCTCCTGTTGAAAATGTCGTGTTGGTTTAGGCTTTATTAACACCTCCTCTTCCTCGTAGTTTACTGTTGCTCTTCTCTAAATGGCAGTGATTTGTTCAGTCTTGGGCAGCCTGCACCCCACCAACCAAAGCGGAAGGAGAAGCTATTAGGAATCTTTTGTTTCCTGCAGCACCCAAAGAGAGATCTTAAGGCCTGGTTGTGCTTTGCCGCCTTCCCTCTGCTCACTTTTCCCCTATGCTTTGAAAAATGGCTTAGACAGGCAGGAAAATGTCTGTGCCTACTCATAGATGGGTAAAGTTTGTTCCTTTTGCATAACTGCTGCTGCTGAACACTCATCGACCTCTAATGGGTTTAGTTTAGCCACACAGATGAGCTCATACCAGTTTATTTTTCAAGGGATTTTACAGTCCGGTTACGTTTGAAGTTGTTTGCTATATCAGGTTCCTACACTGATGACTGATGCATGTATTGACACAGTAAATGCCTTTCTTCTTGACATGGTCAAGTTTCAATCAGATTAATTCTTTGCGTAGCTCTGCTTTTGAAAATCTCTAGTGTGAATGTATTGTAACACGTCCTGTTCACAATGAACTCTTTCAATGGCTTAATTTCTGCTGAAATGACTTATTCTGGTTTTAACTGTTATTGGTGCTAGTATATCTCTGCTAAGATGAAGTGTGCTTCATTAGACTAAGCAGAAACAGATCTAATTAATTTCTTCTTCTTGTGCCGTAGTGCAATGAAAAAGTGTGTGTATGTGGGAGACAACAAAAAAACCCACAAAAATCCAACTTATCAATATATTATCAGGAAGCTTTTTCCATATCTGTTGAGATTATTAAACAAAATTCATGCCAAAATATGCAGTTTACTGTGCAGTTAAACCCCGAGGGACTTGATCATTTGAAACTCATTTTTTGGTACCTAGCTAATATCTAACCTAATGTAAGCCCAGCCCAACAACACAATCTTTGCTGAAAGGAAATGGCAAAAGAGTCAAAAGTATCTGACTGTTATATTGCCTAAATTATTTAAGTGCCTAAGAAATCTAGTTTTACCTAAAATGCCTTGCTGTGGATGAATGTACTTGCTATCTTGCATTCTTAAGAAATGTCAGGTGACATCTGGTAGTGTACAGGTACCAGACAGAATGATGCTTCTGCAACGTTTAGAAGAACAGTTAGCTTCAAATTCTCCTAGTGCCTCTTGGTATATTCCCATGTCGCTTTTTCCACGTTAATGACACGCTGCTGTTCGTTATTAGAGACCTTGTGAGAGGTTTGGAGCGCTGTTTTGAATAGACCTACAAAAAGATAAAACTTGTCATGATTGTATACCTAGAAACATACAGGTGGACTGCAGTGTTGCTTGGGAAAACTGTAGAGTTTGAAGTTTGGGTCATTCCTAAAATCTGACATAGCAGGAGGAGGGAGCTGCTACCTAAATGGGATGTCTAAGACTGGTTTATGCAAATGCAAGGTGATTAGGAATCTTGTCTCCTCAGAATCCACCTTTTGTATTTCTGTGATCAAATTGGCTGCGCAAGGGCAACAAGACTCAAGTGCTGATCCAATGTTAACAGGAGACCAAAATTTGGGTGTAAGCACTCCAGTTGTAAGCAAACTAATTTTTTTTTTTTATTTATTTATATGGGGACTTAGAGGATATTGGAATTTGTTTTAGAATTGGAGAGTGAAGTAATCTCTCTATAGCCATAGGCAGGATTGGTTTTGGAGAACTGGAAGACATCAGCACCTCTCAGATCTTGAGCAGAATTGATGATGTTTTTAAAAATCTGTGGGTTTCTGGGTGTATCTGTTACTGATGACAAAATCTTTTAACCTGCAATACAGTTTGCTTCTCTTCTTCAAAAATGATTAAAATTTAAAAGAAAGTTGTAGTAAAGCAGCCAAACTTGCTTCACTGTAAAAATGGAATCAGATAAACACATACCGATGTAATATTTTTTTTATAACACGCAGTTGCATTCTTCTAATTAAACAAATCAGTTTATATCTTGTACTATTAAAAGAACATAAGCTGAAAACTCTCTTAACCTCAGATATGAATCCACAGAGCAGATTTATGACACTGCTTTCCTGCAACAGACCTCTTCAATGATCAGGAAGTAAAGATGCTTCCCCCTCGTTCTGCTCTGAGCTTGCCTTTCAGTGCTAGAATTTCCATTTCTCATTTCCTCCTGGTATCATCACCTCACAGAATGAATGGTGAGAAGCTAACTGCACAAAAAAGGTCAGGAATCTATTATTAATACCGAAAACACTTTCTTCATGTTTCTGAGTTTAGTAATGCAGTGGAATAGATCTTGAATGTAGTTAGATATGCAGCAGCTCAGAATCACTGGGGTACTGATTCGTTAAGGGAAGGACAAGATGACTAGTCTCCAGGTGACTGATAAATCCACTTACTTTGCCTGTTACAGACTGTAGTGTCATCTTTTCAGTAAACCGTGGCACAGCCTCAGGGTTACAGAAATAGCAAGACCCGATACTAAGCTGCGCCAGCCAGAGCTCTGAGGAGGAACTGGAGCCCTTCCCTCCCACATATGCCTTTTCCTTAAAGATGGGTTGTATATGATTAGAATTGTATATCATTAGAATAGACAAATAATAAACCAGAAAAATGTAATTCTGTAATAATAGAAAGCACTGCTCTGCTGGGCATAGGGGACTACAAAGACTTGTAAACAAAGCTATCGCTTACTGTATCGCTGCAGGAGCGATGGCTAACCTTTTTTGATTTCTCTTTTCAAACTATTTCCCAACAGTTCTCTCTAGATTCTTGGGAAAATCTTTGGGTGCATCTACTTTAGAATATTTTTTAAATTATTTTTATCAAGAATGTGCTTTTGACACGAATCTCCAGTGTTCCTATTTTTTTATACTTTGGTTCATATTGCCTAGCAATCTCGGAGCATGCAAACTGGATTCCTTTCAGATGGAACTAAAGTGCGAGGTTTGCCCTTGGACACCTCCCTGTCTTCCAACTACTGTTGGGCTTTCTGATCGCAGGACTTGGCTGGAACTTGTCTGCAGTAAAACCACTGAATCACACGGTAGATATTCGGTCTGCAGGACCAACTGTACAGATCTGCTCCTACCTCACTTGTTATTGCAGTCAAAGCCTTCTTCTATCCATCATCTGTCATACTGGCACCAGAGCTGCTCCCTGCAGCAGTTGAATCCCCTTCTCACAGGAGTCTCCAGTCTATACAGTTCCTCACTTACTGTCTCCCTCCTGCCTCCCCAGGCAGTGCCCTAGGAGCTTCTCCAGTCTGAGCATGTTCAGCTGCTCTCAGGATGAAGTGCTCTCCTTTCCCAGGCAAACAGGCGGCCTTTCTTTTATCCAGCTGTGGGACTTGTTTAACAGAATGTACAATATGCCTCTCTTAGTCAATACATAGAAATTTACAATGTACGCTGATGTTGTTCAGGGATGCTGGGCATCACACTTAAGAACTAGACAACTGAAAAAATGAGATGTCTATGGATGATGTCATTTCTGAGAAACTTAAAATCTTAGAAAGAAAACATTTCTACTGCTGGTTACAGGCGTGGTTTCCTGTCAGGTGAAAGGTGAACTCACCGTGTTCAGGTGTTACTGCCCTGGGAGCACGGGTAGCTTTCTGGCAGTGGGTGTAGTTCATGAGCATGGTCAGTAGATGTTCCTGTGTCAGGGGATGAAATTGACTTTGCATCTACCTGTTTCCAGGCATGGCTGGAATGGGAATAATGGAGCTTTCTTTGCAAAAACATCATGGGATGGAGAGGGTTTTTGGGTCTATAAGTCAGTCTTCCAAAACCTGGCAGTTTTGGAACTCCAGTAATGTAAACTAGCTAGGGAATGCCCCCGAGCAGAACAGAGGGAAGCAATGACTAACACCTCAGCCTATAAAAAAAGGGACTGGAAATCAGTCAGCCTGAAAGGTTAGAAGCCACCAGCTTTGCTTATACAAACTTCCATAAAATAACATTATATCAGAGGAACCTAGGACAACCTAGGTATTTCACCGCACCTGAGGAAATGAGCGAGCAGTTGAGAACAAAAGCACGTCTGAAAAAACAGAGGAACCCACAGTTGGACCCTCTAACACAAGGGGCCAGTTATATGCCTCTGTTGTAAAGTTCAGCTCTGATGCTGGTGTGAAGTCACTGATCAAAAGTGGAACTGGTATAGGGGCTTTTAGTTTGTCTGGGTCACTGGCAAGGAGATAAAGTCTGGAGGTGTTAAGTGTCCCCTCTGGGTCCTTTGGGCTCACTTGCGTCCTCATCCTCAGTGACTTTCAGTCTCGGATGCTGTAATAACAATGTCATTATCTTGTTTCCTCAAAGAAATGGAATCATAGAAATGAAAACTGTATCTTCATCAAATTTAGGATTTAAAATTTCAGAATTAAAATGCTCTAAAGCCAATAGTAGAGGACAGGAATTGTCATGGCACTATAAAACCATGCTGACAATAGCAAAGTGATGAAATGTTAAAATAGTCACCGATATTTTTTTTTTTTCCACATTAAAGTGCTGTCACATGAAGTGTAATTTCCTGCTTTTCAAATTCCCGATTAGGGATCGTCTCTAGCATGTAGAGATCGTGTCTACTAGCATGTAGAGATTTAACAGCTTTATCTCTGTAAATGATAGTCATGTGCAACTACATTCAAAACTGACCCTGAAAACCATATGGTCGACAGACATTTCATTTTTCCCATTGCCTGGCTGCCAGTATCCCTGAAGAACAACAGTGAAGATTACAGGAACTGTAGCAAGTTCTGTTGGCAATGGAACTAGGGTAGAAAAATTTATTGGGGTTTTTCTTAAATATACAGTATAAAATATAATAAACGCTTCCCACTGAATTTATACATAACCAAATACTTTGATAGAAGTTGTCTAGGCATGTTCTTAACCGCCAATGTTGTGGGTAACTGAAAAATAGGCACGAGGTATTTGGACTGCTGTATTCAATTTGAAAGTATTTGAAGTACCAGCCTTTCTAGCAGTTAGACTTAGTCCCACTATAATCACATCGTTCTAGAAGCTGCTTTGTGAACAAAGCATTCCTATTAGGAGAGAAACTGAGCAGGTTAAAAAAACACACCATAAATGAAACAAAAAAACTGTGGGAGAAATCAAAGACTGTGTCATGCCTGCACTTATTCAACAGTAGTTGTATTTTGTCTCTTCGAGTAACTATTTGTATGTGTATTTGTAGAATAGTTAATATAGGGATCTTATTGTTCTATAGCTAGTATACAAACTGGAAAAAAAACGGTATCTGCTCAGAAGAATTTACTGTCTGAGCAGGCAAGCTGGAGAGAGCTTGGGCAGGGGGGACGAGTAAAGCCTACAGGAGAGGGAACAGCGAGGCAGCTCGTGAGTGCTTAGGAGCAGGGATGAAATTCTACTAGGAGGGGAATCTAACCAAAAGGGGAGATGGTAAGGGAGAAGAAACACTGAATGGGAGAAGAGAGATTGGAGGGGGGCGGGAATGATCCTAGAACATGGAAATGAGAGGGGACAAGATGAATGGGAATTCAACTGAACAGCCCTAATCAGCAAAAGGGCAAGAGTATTCAGAGTATAAACTGTGAAAAGTGATTAAGCATTGAAGGGGATTTGTGGACTCTGGCATATTTCTGTACCCCACATAAACTATACCCAAGTCCAAAAACTGAGGCCACCATATTTTTTGCGTTCCATTTTCCCACATACTGCTGTGGGAATAGCATGTCCTTTCTCCACACTGTCTCATCTATTGAGCTCTTTGCCACTGAGACATCTTCTTACTACTAGTGTGAAGGGACAGTGCTGAGGTCTTAGTGTTCACTGGGATACCTAGGCATTATGGTAAAGCAAATAATAACATAGAAATTATACCTAGAGGGACAGAGTAGGAACAGATGAACCTATGTATGTAGGCAGTATAGATAAAGACATTTTTAGCTATCCAGCAGTTATTTCCAATGAAACGTTACCATGATCTTTCAATGTATTTCACACCTTAAACCTGGATGAAGCAGCACTTCAGAAAGAACTGAAAAACATATAGGAGTATAACAAAACAATCCTAAAGCAATACGATTGGTATCGAGTATGTTCGCAGGTACAGGCTCTGTAAAAGTAGTTATTTTACCTTCTGTATTGCATCCATAGTTACAAATACACGCAGATAAAATCTATAAGCTCTGTATCTGTGCTTCTTTTAATAGGGGTTGTTCCCACCATTTGAAGGCCATCTTTACGCACAGCATGCAGTTTTACTCTTTGACTAGAATATGAAGAGGGAAGCAGAATGAAGCATTATCTTTCTTGGGAACCTGTGACTGAGTTCTGACTCTGTTTATTCTCAGAAATCTTTATTGTTTTAATTAACTGAAAAGGGAAAGACTCAAGAATCTCTCGCAATGAAGCAGAATAAGCCATGTCACTAGAGACTACTGTTACCTATTATGGTGTAGTACATCCGTTTAAACCCCCAAGTTTAAGTTTAAAACTTAATCCCTGCAAGGCTTTTCGTCATTGTACATCTGCAGGTTTTGCATTACTTAACTTTTTGTTTCTTAGAAATCACGCCAAAAAATCACAGAATAATATGCTGAAGGCCAAACCAGGGCAATACCTTATAAGGCATTTCATACTAGTTCTGACACGTGTCACAGAAAACATCTGTGAGTACGCGGAGTGCTTTCCACTGATCATCACAGTGTGTGAGTCAAGTCTGCGATGCCTGGGGAGAGGAGTTACTTCTCGAAATGCGTAGGAAATTAAAATGGAATTGAGAGAAACTATCTTCTGAAAACAGAATTATTTCTCTGTCGCTGAAGATCATTTAGCTGGTGTCTCATATTATTTCATTTATAGCAAAAAAAAAAATTCAAAACACAAAAAATTCAAATTGATGTTTAAACATTAGCAAAATATATTCAGATTTTTTGTTATGTTACCTGCTCAGGAAAATATTTTTTTTTTCTTTTTTAAAAAAGAAGGAAAGAAGAGATGTCTGAATTTGCCTAAAACTGAGGGCTTAGTTTAATGAAATTGAAACCCAATATTGTTTAGTTTTATAATGAAAACTTTTGCTTTAGGCAACCCAAACTGCTAATTGACTGACTTGGATTTTCTACTTTTAATTGAAGGCAGACCATTGCTTAAACTTTATAGTTCACAGGTTAACTCTCTCCCCGCCCCCAGTTGGTGCATGGAGGGGAAGGCAATTACATACATGGAAATCAAATAAGTTAGTTTTTAAAAAAGGTACAAACACCCTGTGCCCATTAGGGGCTTGTAACTGAGAGCTTGATTCAGCCATTAGTGTGGGGTCAGCTGCTCAATTCAGACCTCAGTGAGCACTTCCTCAAAATATGTGGAGAATTTGGGACTGGCATTTAGGTTTGGGTCCCTTTCAAATTCACAGTTCTTCAGAAAAGAGAGGAAGGAGTCATGTGCTTCAGGGTGAAAAGACCCTTTTGGAATTGAAATCTTCTGAAGTTAACATTAGCCTTTTCCCCGATGATTTCCTCAATGAGTTTTAGACCAGGCCAGTTTATAGTCTTTTGAGTTTCTTTATGGCTTTCTGGTAAAAGCACAATATAACAGAAGCATGATATCATCAGTGACGTGCTGAGAATAATGAAGCAAGCGCAGGGTTAAAAGAGGCTCCTTTCTGCTGTTTTCAGAGCCATTCCCAGCAGAAACCTTGGGAAGCTGACATCATGAGCAGGGTGCTCTCTGCAGAACTGAGTCATCATTGCTAACAGATTTTTGCAATAAAAAGCACATGTGGCAGAAGAAGACAGACTACGCAAAGGGCTAAACTTTGCCTAGTAATTGCTACCAGCTCCTTCCTACCATCTCTTCCCACACCAACCACTAAAAGCTAAACTTCTTTATGGGAGCTCAGGGCAGCAATTCCAAGATTTTTTTTTTTTATTTATTTTTTTAGGAAACATATACTTACATTTTTGTAAATTTTAACAGCTACAACTTCAACCAGCCATGTGTTCAAGCTGTTGCTATTCCCTTGAGAGAGATTTTCCTGTGAAAGGGGCTGTTGGTTAAAAAGAAAAAAAAGTAGGAATTAGACTATTTATAGCTCTAGTGACTAAGCATATAGACTGCAATACTCATACATGAGAGGAACCTCATGATGTGAGACCATCTGGTACTCTAGGAAGGAGACCAAAGGCAGTTTCCAGTGCGCATCTGTAGGCCATCAAATCATGCATATCCTCTCCATAAAGAAGAGCTGCTTTTACAATAACTGCATGCTGCTGCTTTTCAGCAATGAAGTTATGTTATTAGAATGCTATCCACGTAGGATGTTTTGTCTATCCGGCAGCACAGAGTTTAAGGATGGGACTTAATACTTCGGGGGGAAAAAAAAGAAAGTCTAGAACTGAGAGGATTTGAATATGGTCTTAAAATAGAGCACAAACCAACGTTAGAGATTTATTCCTTGCAAAATTTCTTTAAAGTCAATAGATGTTTCAGGTCTCAATGTGTGTCTGTTAAAGATGACCTACTAAAGATTAACAGAGTCTAAAAAATGGATGATTTTGGTTTCATGACATTGGAGGAGGACATGGAATGTGAGATTCCCATTCTTTTCCCTTCATCTGACTAGGTTTTTATTGTTTTAGCTTTCTAGTTTTAGTTGGATCTGCTAGATCTTATTTTAAATAGCCCAGTGGAACAAATTATGTGAGAAATAAATTGTTTCTCCCATTTGTGAATGGGGGTCTTATAAAAAGGTAATAAGTAAGAATGGTTGCTAATTTTCTATTAAGTGGGTTTTCACTAGAAAACTGTGATTTCTTTAAACAAATAATTGGCAAAGAATATATATATTTTAAAAGGCTTCTGATACCATGCAGTAGCTTGTTACAGAGACTTGTCTGCTTCCTTCCTAACTCATTTGGCTTGCGGCTATGGAGCCCTGGCTTTCAGGGCTTCGTTTCTGGGGAACATCTGCAACACAATCTGTTTCAGGGCTGGAGATTGCTGAGCTGCCAAGAAAGGTCTTAATGGTTTTAGTTCAGTTTAGAAGTGTGAACTTCCTCCTTCAGGTGTGGTTCTAAGGATGTCCTGGTCCCTGGGACTCAAAACTTCTCAGATTGTCACACTTTCACAGGAGTGAAAGACCACAGCCAACACTGCGCTGTAGTTTGCTCCATCATAAAAGCAGGGTGCACTCCCAGTACTTTGTCTGGATATTCTGTCTGTCTTTCGTTCTTCTAGTGGCAGAAATGTCCCTCAAGCCGCAGTGCTCAGGCCTCTCAAAATTAGGAGGGAAAGACTGTTATCTTTGCATTTCATTTCTTTTTCTAATTTTTGATTTCTAGGTAGTGTAGATGGAGTTCAAATCCTACTTGTAGTCTGACAAAAACGTATCATACAAGTAATACTTGTGGGCAAAAGATAGTGTGCTTTTATTCTACTCCTTTTAAATAGTTCCATTTAAACAGTTACACAGTCTATGGTGAGTATGTATGTATTTATGTGTACACATTAATCGTATCTGGGCATTTTTCCTGTATCTTGACTCTAAATTAGTTGGAGATGAGAATTCTGTTATTCTGAAGGATTAAGAACTTTAAAGAGGGCAAAACACAAAAATTATTTCCTAAAGATATAACATTCCATACTTCTTTTCTTCTTTGCTTTTGGTATGAGAAACATACCACACAGACACACACAAATCATTACTGGTAATCACAATGTCACTATTAAGTGAAAATTCACTGTTAAGTTATTCTAGGCTTTCATTTGATTAAATAAACATGTTGAATTCCTCAGGGTTATATGTGATAGCTCAAAATGGATCAAAGTTGTCTGAGTTTCTAAAAAATAAATAAAATATTTTCTAAAAATTAAAATAAATAAATTCTTGCTCTATTCAGTTTAGTGTAGTTGTTGCTTTCTATGTTTTCCTAGTTTTTAATATTTTTTTTTCCAATTAGTTGTCTTAGTTACTTGAAATTGGGTTTATTTTTACTAGGGCTGTGTTTCCCTGTTTTCAATGCTTTTCTTTATTTACTCTGGTTAACATGTCATGCCAGATATGACTGTGCTTTTCCAAGCAGCTACATGTTAATCTGGAGTGTGTCTTCTCTGTTCTGGTTTTTAGAACTGCAGTGAGAGAAATTCACAGATATCTCAATGACATACTAAAACTCCTTTTTTTTTTTCTCTTGTAAAAAAAAAAAAAAAAAAAAAAAAGAATAATACAAGGTGTGTTTTCTCCAAGTACTGATCTCGGCCAATACCACATATAGCCTAGAGGTTAGACCCCCAATGACAGGATGATTATTGCGTGAACCTAGCTGAATTACAAGTAACAGACCTTCAGTCTTTTGACAACATCTTATCCTTGTGCTAATTTTGCATTTAATTTATTTTGAGCTGATACTAAATTGTTGCCTAAAACTGACAAAACAGAACAGTTCCTTCAGATGTTAGTTTTAGTCAGCTTCAGTGAGGAGTGATGGGGCTTTTGAATGGTTTTGAAAATCAGAACTATAGCAATATCCAGAGATGCAGCATCAGCCGGGACACTCTACCTTCTGGTATTCAAGCGCTATTAGAATCCTATGTTCAATAAAAGCTCAGTGTTTGTTTCATTTATTTCCAGGATTCACATCACTGGATTTACTTTCATAAGTATTTATACACTGAACAAACTGCCGAAACGACAGCATCTTCATTTGAAATAGTGAGCTGATTGCTGGCAGGGTTTTGTACTGTATCATACCAGTTAATATCAATCCAATTCTAGTTAAGTCTTTACTTGACTTTTTTGCCTAATCCTGGTTCTCTTTGATCCATCTGTATGATTCTTTTCCCTGTATTTATGCAAGGCTGTTAGAAGTTAGTAAAACACCAAGAGAAAATAATTGAATAGAGCACGGAGAGTATTTAACAGAACTGCTGTAATAGAGAAAGATCAGTATAAAAAACAGGTGTAAAAAAGGTAGGGAAATTGATGATTGTCTCCCGTAAAACTTCTTTCTTATGCAAACTCAGCCTATTTCAGGAAAAACTCCTCTTGTAAGAAGAGTTGGACTTGCTGTGGAGTTGTGCTAGTAGTGCTTTTCAACAAATATTTGGGATACTCGCCTCCTGCAGTAAAATAGCTTAATGACTGTTGGACTTAAAAGATTTAGTAGTGAGTTTCTGTTTTGAATTTTTAACTCTTCATTCCAAACATAATAATAACACAGAGAGAGAGGAGCTAATGAAGGATTGTTTTGCCTCATGATAGAGCTGCTGTTGATATGAATCCATAGCCACAAACGTGGGGACTGTACTTGATTTCAAAATATCTTTTTCCAAGCTCTGCTTTTTTCCCATGCCATCATGCGTTACATGATGAGTGGCTCTGAGCACATATGGGAATTCCTGAAACTGCCACACATCAAACAGATAAGCCACACTCAAAGTGCGTGCAAAATTCCTTGTCTAAACAGAAGAAAAAAAAAAAAACCCAAAAGATGCAGAAGAACTTCAGTTGCTTGGGAAATAGTTGGGCAATCTGGAGTTATCTACAGACTACCAGCATATAGCTAATAAGTTATTACTAACACTTTCAGTTTATTATCTGCAAAAGTAAGCTCTCTGTTCAGGACCGACTCATTGTTTAAGACTAGTCACGCTGCTAAGCAAAGACTATTAAAAAGCTAACGTCTTCCCCCTCCTTTATCAACACTTCTGTAGCTATGTCTGTATTAATAATTAAAGTTCAGTTACATGGTGTATTACTAAAAGAGCCACTATTTGGATGTTATATAGCGAGATGTAGGCAGGTGTCATAGTAAAATTCCTAAATTTTTGTATAGTGAAACAGATCAGAACAACAGGATGGAGTTTGTATTTTAACCTGGGTATAATTCTGTGTCTCGAAGGCAGAGGCAGAAAAGGGCAGAAATGAGAGAGTTTGCTTTCTGCTTCTTCCTTTGAAGGGTTGAAAAGGGCTTCCACTTTATGTAATCCAGTTTGCAATGGAAAGGCCACAATCTTTCCTAAGCCCTCTGGAATCTTTAAGCAGCTCTATTAGATAGACAACAATCTTAAATGGAGTTAAAATCATCTGTATGTCGACTTCTGGAACACAGATATGTTATACAAACCTGTATTGCTTTCCTCCTTACCACGTGAAATGGTGGACAAGTTTTTATGACTCTAATCATCATCATCATCATCATCTAGCAGTTTGCAAGCAATATACTGACCAGAAGTGCACAACCCTAAGCAAAAGTGTGCCAACGTTTCATACTGATGATGTTTCTGGCCTGTGAGCACTATTCCAAGCAAAATACAATCGGAGAACCCAGTTCTGTTATGTGTTCATTGGAATAAGGAATAAGCTCACAGTGTAGCACTGAACTCCATGGCCTGTTCAACAACTTTAATAAATTGAAAAGCAATAGAAAATTGCTAAGAAAAAGCAAGAAATCAAGTAACTTTTACCTATAGCAAAGAAATTACATGTATCTCTTGAAAGAGCTATGTACAATTTTTTTTATCAGATAGTTTATACTGACCGCATTACACACACATAGTTAAGTAGTAATTATGAATTAAGCCACTGAGTAGCAACCAAAATCCCACAGGAATAATAACACGATCCAGAAGCACCTATAGAATGGTTTGGATTGGAAGGCACATTAAAGATCATCTAGTTCCCACCCCCCTGCCCTGGGCAGGGACACCTCCCACTAGATCAGGCTGCTCAAAGCCCCATCCAGCCTGGCCTTGAACACTTCCAGGGATGGGGCAGCCACAGATTCTCTGGGCAACCTGTTCCAGTGCCATCTGCAGAGTAAAATCTAGGATGCTATATATTTGGCTTTGTATCTTGCCAAGTGCATCTATACAGGTCTCCTCTACACTGTACTGTACTCTCTACTTTCCTGTTCCTAGAAAATCAGCTAATGGTATTGTGATCGTTGAAACCATCCCATAAATGTCCTCTCTTCCTTAATAAAACAGGGGATTTCAGTGAAAAACTTACTTTACTTAAAGGGGGATTATCTTAATAGTTGATGAACGGCAATTTAACTCTTCAGGCTTTACCTCGTGTTTTGTCTATTCATGCCTGACTTGACGTTTAGCCCATTGATGCGGAGACTCCTGGGCAGTTTGCATGTTGTGCAAGAGCTCTGCCCAGGAAGTAGTTGGCAGAGATCACCAAGGTGTATCACCTGCCTGGAAATTGGAGCAGCTTCTGAAATATTGTTGGGACTGCGTGTAGCGTAAACAGGAGACTCTGAACCTGTCAGGACCCAGAACATGCAGCAAGGCGCCCTGAGTTCTGGGACCCACCCTCTTTGCTGGTGTCATATCAGGTGTGGTTAAAGAACATCATGCCTTCCTGGAGGCTTCTAATGTTTCATTAATCTAAGACATTGAATAAACATCAGATTTGGATGCTGCATTTACTACCAAAGACAAAAGAACAAATAGATTGTGTTCCCAGAAGAACTCCAGTATTTTAGTGGGCTGCTTTCCACACAGTCATTCAGATGCTGAAAAGCACAAAGGACATATTGTCTCTTTTCGGGTGCTTTTAATCCCCTGTCCTGCCACTGTGTTGGGGATTATCATCCCCAGGAAACCTCAGAATAAAGGAAGCTGATCAACCATCTGCTGAACAGAGCGTACAAAACACAAGGTTCTCTGACCTTGGACAAAATCTGCCTTGATACTGGGGAATGTTGCAGAGGGTTTGTGAGAGCAGTCTACTTCCCAAGATATTTCCCCAGAGCTTCTGTACTACACTGCACTCCAAGGTTTTGGGGTTTTTTGGATTTTTTTTTTTTTTTTTTTTTTTTAACACAAGTTCCTTTGGGCTACAGACATCTGCCTGCTGTCTCAGCGCTGTTTTCAGCAGGATACTGGCTAATGATCAACAAGTGAGGGTCAGAAGAAGGGCAATATTTTTCCACTAAATATTCCAAGACTGTTTTCAGGAGCCAGGTCCATGCATCCCAGCCTTAGGCCTATATTACTAGGTACCACAGTTGCTTAGTAACTGTTAAAAATCTTACTTGTCTTCCTATGCATAGTCTAGAAATGTACATTGTCACAGAGACAGCCCACATATGTGCGTTGACATGGCAAACAGCGTTATCTGGTGGATATTCCCTAGTATCCGAAGTACAGAATGAGACGCCACACAAAGGGGCGGCCTCTGCTTTTGTCATCTCCTGATCACAAACAAGAAAAGACCTCTTCTTCTTCATCCGTGTGCCTCTTGCAACTGCTAAGTCTTCATGTTGCTTGACAACACATAGGATAACCAAAGCCCAACTGTGCCAAAAAGGGCTCGACACTTGGTTTGCCCCTTATAAGACGTATCCCTCTCCCAACTCTCAGCTGGTACTCCAGTTCTATTTTCAAGTAATTTTTCATCAGATATATTGCCTTTTGTAGCTGAAATACTAACTGCTACTGGGACCAAGGTCTGTCTCAAAGATACAACAAACTTGTTTTAGTTTGCCTTGCTCTGTATCACCTTTGCAATATGCCTCGGTTTTCAGTCTCTACATACATACAAATATCTGAACTATCAGATTGGATTTCTGGGGTGGTTTTTGCCAAATTCACCACCGCTAATCTTTCTTACCTGGGCCCATGTTATCTAGATTGGCTGCATGGTAGTGCGTCTGTAGTGCCTCACTGCCCTGCACCTCGCACTCGCTGTGTGGCACTTCCCAGTGAGACGGTAATCGATCTGTGTGGCTCTTTCATCCCTTTGTAAATTATCGATCTCAAAAGTTTTACAGTAGCTTCTGAGTTAACTGTACTCCTTTAAAGAGGACTTCCATATTTCCTGTAGCGTCTCCGAGGGCCACAGCAGGGACTTTGGCTCTCATGGGTTCACAGACAGAGCAGAGATTCCTGTTAGTTCTCTCTCAAGAACTGCAATGTTTTGCAAGGCGTTGCTATAATTGCTAACAGGACTGGTTTTCCTGTAATTTCTGTTGGACTTGCTGTTAGTTATTAGTGGGTTTTAATAATTATTCATAGGATTTGTTATTAGTGGTTGTTTGCAGTTGTTGCTTCACCAGAATCTGCTAGAGTTGTTTTTGCTGCTTCTTCACCTTCGCCGCATCTTCTGGATCCCTGTTTTCCCGTGGCTGTATTGTTCATGTTTGCCATTACATGCAGGTAACCCAGCCCAAGCAATGTTTGTCATGGCTCCAACAGAAAACCTTGCTGTCTTTATTGCTAGTCAAATCAAAAAGAATGGAATTGTTTAGCCCACTGCATGGAAAAAAAAAAGAAAATAAATATTTTCAGGCATCTATGTCCTTTAGCCAATCTGGGGCCTAATAAGGGGGGAACAAATCTCAGTGCCTGCCCCTATATCCAGCTCCTACTACAGGTGAAGATGGCCGTCCCCGAGGGCTGGGACCTCAGCCAGCGCTTGGCAGTGTCTGTGTGCTGCTCCTGTCCCATCAGACCTCTCCGCTTTACTGCATTTGGAGAGGTCCCGTCTGCCCCGCTGCAGTCCTCACAGTTACGGTGCCCCAATTACTTAATTTTTCATGTGGGAAGGAAGTATTTTGCAATCTCAGTTGTTGATATATTTTGTAGAGGACGTCGCCGTATAAACTTCTGCTTGTTAAAAACTGACCTTCCATATATACAATAAAGGCAAATAAGCAATAAAGATCAGCTATCTAGTAAAAAGGAAAAGACGATAGCTGACTCAATGGTCACACGGATAGCAGTTCCAAAAAATCAAAAAGAGGTTTCTTCTTTTCAAAAACAGAGTTGGCTTTGAGTACAAACTTTTAATTAAACAACCATGACTGCATCACTTCTGAGTATAAACATGGATTTTTAGTCAAAAGAAAACTTCTGATTTATTTACATAATGATCAGTCTTATTAATATTTACAGATGGCCACATAATTTTAATATAGGCTATCCAAACTATTCTTTCAGACACTGTAAGCTTGCAGTTATTTTAATTGGTTTCATTAATTCAGTTGTTACTTGTGTCAATTTCTGTCACGTTAATTTTAAACTTGTGTAGCTGAGTTGCACGTTTGGAGTGATACACCAAATACACAGATTCACATAGACCTACTGAACACAGTTGGCATTCCTTGTTTCCAACAGCTAGCTTTCAGTTTTCCCAGGACATTCTACCTCCTCCTTGCAGGGTGGTTTGGCTACGATTTCTAATTGCATGAGTCAATTTTTCCACAGCCTCCCACTTTTAAATCAATCTTTTCCAGATTCATGGAGCAGAGAAATATAAAGTAGTTGAGAATGAGCGATGTGATGGAAGATACTAAACTTAAAAACTAATAATATTTTAAGCTATGAAAACAAACTGGCTACTCTGTGAATTGAAAGTGTACAACAACCAAAAAGCAAAAAACATATATTTTTTGATACCAAGGGATTTTCTTTCTGTAGAATACGACTTTCAATTTTAGAAACTTTCCAGTCATCTTCTTGGCATAGATTTTAAGCCACAGATGAGACATTTAATTAATTTCTTCTATTCCCTAGCACACAAAATTCCAGTCTTAAAAAAAAAATTAAAAAAAAAATTACTCTAATGACTCCCTTGCATCAAATAGACTGACTTGAGGGACCAGCAGTGAAGCCAGCCCAATATAAGTTTCTTTTCCCACACTGGTAAAATGAAAAACTTAATGACAGACAAATTACTATGGTGGAATGTATTTCCACTAATATGTGCAGTAAGCGTCTTATTAAAAGAGAATGAACAAAGCAATCTGATTCCTTCTCCTACTAGCTATAGGGCCAACGCTTCAGCTTGTTATTTCTTAGAAACCCACCTTCACTGAGTTTTCTTAACCACTGTTAGCTCACCCACAATTGTTAGTAGGGAGACCCAGTCAGTTCTGGGAACGTGCTGATTTATTGCAGCTTTATTGCAAACAGAAACCAGATAAGTAACAAGGAGATAGTGCACTAGTAGAAATATTTTGAAAAATGAGGGTTTTGACATGTAGTGAAATTTTTTTCAACTTCTTAAGATATGCCATCCAAATACAGACTTGGAAATAGGTACGTGGACTGATAAACTCCACTGCAGAAACAAATGGGCTGGCTTCTGACCTGTTATGCTCGTGGCTGTCCTGATGAGCCTTGGTTGACTTTTACCAACATTTTTCCATGAGTATAGCCTACAACAAGTTTTTTTCTTAGCATCTGAGTTTTGCATCAGCACAATTTCTTTCTTTCTCCTGTCCTGTCTACTTCTGACCTACCACTGCTGAGAAAAAACAACCAAACATTGGTTTCTCAGAGTGTGTTGAAAACACCATACTGTAATGAGAATACAGGAAGACAGGTAGTCTTGTATAATGGATGAAGAAGTCTGCATGGTTGCTGATGAGTCTTGATATTTCTTTATTTTTGTTACTTGATTTGTTACTACTTTGGTTCCCCCCTCCCCCCCCCCTCCCACTTTCGGAAAAACACCGAAGGATTTACGCATGTAAATTAAATGAATGAAAATTTAATCAGACTGCAATTTCATGGCTGCAGCATAGTGGGGTTTTATGATCACGTGCAGAAGTAGGGTAAAAAATAGCATTTGTATGGTGGTGGAGGAACTCCTAAAATTCTTCATTCAGAAACTGAAAAAGCAATAGCTAGCCAAGCCCCAACAAGCTAATGACAGTCATCTGTCTCAAAATACATAAATATGCTGGAAATGAACAGAAACAGATGTTTTTATAAAGTCAAATTGTATGGCTGAAATCTTTCCAAACTGAAAGGAACTTTGCTCTCAATGTCTCATTCCTGTGTACCCAGAACTCTGCCAGAGGCCTCCCACTCCAGCAGTCTGTTCCAAGACCCTACAGGAAGACATTAAATACTGAATTTCTGGTTCTTCCAGAAAATTTGAAAGCAAAATCTATTGAAAATGTTGCAAAGTTCTTACACAGAAAGATCTCTTCTTTCTATTTATTTGTTTGGAAGCATATATGAACACGCGAACACTCTTTTTGTATGTGGTCTACCTTGATGCTGCTAAGCGAAATATGAGTCCCAAGACCGAGCAAGCGAAGAGCCTGATGTGTTCTAGACACCTGCATTGCTTAAGATAGGCTTGGTAACCTGTATTTCTGATGAGGCACTCCTATGTGAAACATTAAGTCATGGAACAGTATAGCAACCTGGCTGTCATCTGATAGAGCTGCAAGCTATTATGGGATGTACAGTGGCAGACTTGGGCTGAGCAGGCACAGCTATGTCTGTGTTCAGCTTACCCATGCTACTGATAGGGCTGCGGGACAGGGTGGAAGGCGCACAAGTGGTCTCTTCCCAGTGCTAGCAAATTCACCCAGAGCCCATGTCTGAGCACAGACTCGTGTGCTGAGAGTCTGGATACACAGTTTAGTTATAAACACATGCTTATGTTTTAAACACTATATAAGCAGAGCTATCAAAGCTCTGAACATGCGAGTAGATGTTTATACCTAACAGATGCCACTTCAGGAGAAGTAAATATAATTCCCACCAACAAAACCTATGCAAAAAGCCCATGAAAACAGGTTTATGCCTTCAAAGTCAACAAGAGGAAGCTTTCTCAGGACAAATCTCGGACTTGAGAGTTCTCTGAAACTTTAACATTTGTGTTAGCAAAAATGCACTGGATGATTCCAAGTGTCACAATGCTGCGTAAAGACAGATGTCCTATAAGCAGTCAGGCTCCAGAACAGCTAGCATGTAGATAGCCTCAAACACTACCTGAAATAATGGTCAGAAATGAACAAAAAGAATAGATGCCGGGCATTCTTTATGGTTTGCATCATCAGGCAAACAGACACACATCTTATCACTAGTAAATCACATAGCTTAAAAATTATTTAGTAGCTCAGAAGAAGAGTACATGAAAAATTACAGTCTCAATATTAAGAGGCCATGACTGTGCAAAATGTCTGTCTGTATTTCTAGT
Organism: Alca torda; assembly: GCA_008658365.1. NCBI lineage: Eukaryota > Metazoa > Chordata > Aves > Charadriiformes > Alcidae > Alca > Alca torda. The sequence goes on along the minus strand of CM018087.1, from coordinate 15,670,675 downwards.
GTTGTTGGCCAAACTGAGTGCGTGGTAGTTGTGCTCTCATTTACTATTCTCTGTCTTATTCTTTGCATATTCTGGGCACTGAATAGTTATGCATCATATTATTTGCTAATCACAAATATTCTTCCCGTGTTAAACTTAAAACTACTTGTGCATGTGATCCAAGCCAGATTTTAATCAAGTTCCCATAGGTGAAAAGCTTGCTCAACACAAGTACCATCTCATACCAAGTTTGCATATGCTACAAAAAGGGATTAAACAGCCTCCTAAATCAGATTTATGACTTCTGACCAGCATCAAACCCAAAAACATTTAAATTCCTTGAGAAATACTGTGCTTATGTTATTTCCATTGCAAGTACAAGCAACTATGATGCTAAGAAATGCTTTGGGGAGGATAATCACTTTTCATGAAGTCACCATAAAAATTTTGAAATCTTGGTAGGTTCAGAGAGTTCAAAGATACGGTTAAATGCCTATTGTGCATTTAAAAGCAAGCCCAAATTTTAAGTTCTTGAGCTTTCCCTGCCTCTGAGCCCAAACTAATTATCTTCAAGTAGTTCAGCACTGTAATGATAACTGATCGTATTCCATAAAGTACTTCTTCATCGTGGTAGTGTATAGTAGGAAACTGTGAGACATAAGGGTATTTAGTATTCTTTCCTTACTACCAGACTCACTAACAAGAAACACGTGTTTATGTTTGCTCTTATATTTCAAGGTATTTTGGAGACAGCAAACCAAAGTAATTATACTAACAACAGTATCTTCTTTTCTTATGAGAAACACTATAAAAGGAAGGCAGAGGTCTAGGTGATAGTGTCTTTTATTCTCAGATTAGGAAACTGGGTCACAGAGAGTTAAGTGCCTTGCCCAAAGCCACCTGCAAAATTTATCTGTCAGTTCTGCTGACTGCTATGGTGCATTTGTCTATAAACATATATATCTTCATATTTGCTGTAAGGATAGGGCGTACCTTTTGCATATTTGCTCTGCTCAAATGTAGTTGTGAGAGCCATGATCTCTTCTCACAGTTTTGTAAAATGAATGTCCCATGAAATAATAATAGTATTTGATTAACTTTAGCGACACATCAAAGGAAGTGGCGTAAAGTAATGTGCATAATAAGCAAAACTTCTGGGTCAGTGGAGAAAAGCCTTTAGCAAAGGGATTGAAATCAAACAATATAGGTTGATGTAGAGATTAAACAAAGTTTCTCTCAAATATGTTCCACCTGTGTAAGAAATAGTGGCTAAACAGTGGCTTATATGACTTCAAAAGGTACTCTATTAAAATAGAAAAGTGTATTCTCTTATTGTCAAGCTGAACATGTCCCAGCTTTAGCTGCTGTTTAATATTCTAGCAATGCAGGTTTCACTGCAGTTTCTGATAAATGTTAGAGAATTAATTTCATATTTTTCTATATCCACCTCCAGGGTGATTAGAGGTTATGTAGTCAATAGCATACTATCACAGCTTCCACATCTCACTGTGTTTTTCTGGACACCCTTAATCACAGGAACGTCTAACTAGCAAAAGAAAGAAAACCTAGAAGATTACCTGAGTGTATAAATTCTTATTGTTACACTAAGATCCATTTCTGAGGTAAATAAATTTTTATATCTCCATTCTAATGTCCTAAAGATAACTGTTGCAGTCATGTCAATATTCATTCACAAACCTGTCTGAATAGATATCTAAAACTTTCACTTTATTGTTCTTTATCAACTTTAATAGGAATTTAGGGTTCCCAAGGAATGCAGAATTAAGACATGGTAAGTTTTTAGTAAGGTAGATAGAAAGCGGTTCCTTCCTTTTGATTTCACTCTTATGTTTTTGTATTGGGGTGGGGTTTTTTCTATGACACAAAATTAGATATTTTGGTATTTATTTCTGTCTTGTTACCAGTAGGCATTAAACTCTAAAATGTGTCTGTAATGCAGGTTGGCTGTACAATCTTTTATGTTTAAGGTATAATATCTAGATTATAGGACATATGAACAGTAACATTCAGAAATACAGTATTCTCTGTCATGTATATAGTAGTATGTATATGTATTGCTATATACATATGTATACGTATGCATGTCATACATACGCATGTACAAATAGATATGGACATGTATAGTTAGCACCACACAAGGAAAAAAAAAACTTAATTTCAAATTATACCTCTTCATTCTAAAGAAAGAGTACTGCTCAGTGCTAAGGAATGTAAGAGTGTTCTATTCATAGAAATTTCTGACACAGCGTTTAGTATAACCATACAGAGACATAACAAGCAAAAGAACTGGAAAATATTTGTATACTTTATTAAGTGCCAATAAAGCTGATAAAAAGCATGACTGCCACAGACATTATGCAACATGAAGTAGTAAGATCTTCTGTTTCTAGAGGATGTGGTCTGAGAGAACAGCAAATAATTTGCAAGAGTTAGAGCAGAGTTTTTTATAAGGGGTAGCATTACTCAGCAAGTTTCATACATAGGAGTCAACTCTTTTTCATCTCTTTGGGGATTTTAGTTGTTCGGTTTTAGCTGGCTACAGGGATTATGTTGTTCATGTTTCTGCTTTTAAACTGGGGAAAGGACACATTTCGGAGAAAAAAGCAAAATAACCACAACAATAATGATACCATGAACTATTTCACTTCTGAAGTTTAAAATGATTTAGAAATGCCATTTGTCCCACGGCAGAGCAGATATTAAAGGTTACCTTTCTGCTAAGTAGCTGGAGAAAGGGAAAAGGAGAGAACGGCAAACTGTTCGATCAACTTTGCCATGAAGAAAAATATAGCATCATGTGACAGGCTCTTTCCTTGTTCAATGGCGCACTCAAGACAGTGTTTGTCCCCTCAGAAATGTTGTTGCCACTGGACACAAATCACTTAAGACAGCAACCCATTTTTTTGCCAAGTGTTTTCAGGGAGGATCATGGGACAGAGCGTGTTGCCACTTGCTCTGTGCGATTTCTTTCTTTCTCCTTCCTCTAGCACTGTGTGGGCACAGAGCCAAGGTCTGGGCATGTCGACATTTCATGGCCTCTTGGCTGTGCTGTTCCTTATTCTCGTGGCACCCTTGTTGCCACACCTGTGCCTGTCCTGGCCCAGCTCATCAGCATCTGCTGGGCTGGAAAACCTCCCCCGCAACCCCGAGCCTCAGCATGGGCCCGTGCTTCAGAAGCGCTGCCGGGGACTGTCTTCTCTGTAGCTGTGCCAGGGACTTGCTATATTTCTGGCCCATCTTGGTGGCCCTCCTCAGCCCCAAGCCCCACACCTCTGTGCCTGTCCCACATCTGAAGTGGTGCCATGAGCTACACCTCCTCATTATGCTCAAGGTTCATTCTCATGGTCCTCCCTTGCCTCAGGTCTCCCTCCTTAATGCCTGCCTTGTCCCTGGAACCCTGCCCTGCTATCTGCCTTCTCACCACACCTGCTTCCCACCATCCTCCCAGCCCCTGAGCTTTACTCCACCATGTCTGCTCTGCCTCCAAAACAGCGCTGGGGCCACAGCTCCTCAGTGCTGCCCTGCCTGTCCTACCACCTCTCTCAGCCCAGGGCCCTGAAGCTCTGTGCTGCACCCCCGCTGACACCACACCTCATCCCAGTACTCCAGACTCGATGTCTCCTGTCTTCTCCTTCTCCACAAACTTTGCGTTCAGTCCCACTGTCCTATGTCATGACTTCTTGGTAGCATATATAAAATTGAACACGACACTGCCCACATCTCACTGATTTGTGGTTTATTCTCCTCAGGTGAACACTGAGTTTATGCTTTACTAGTTGAAGTAATCTAAATGTTGGTCTGCCAGATAGGCATGGAACGAACTACAGGACAAGGTATGAAGTATCATGACTCTTGGATGGTTCCCAGCATGGCAGGTCTCTGCACTGACCTGTTGTGGCTCACTCTTTAGCTTCTGTAACTGACTTGTGGAATACTACAGCAGTGGCAGGGCATGCTGCCGCTGACCTGGGAGAAGCATTGCTTCCACAGCGCTGAGAGCCCGGTGAATAAGCCCTTTACAGCCTTAAGGGAGGGTTGCAGTGTGTTCAGGTGGGCAGGAACTACAAATACCTGCACTTTCCCACTTAAGATGTGTTGGCACCTTTGGCTTAGGCCAAATCTGGCACAGGGTTACACTGCCAGGGTCACAGTTACATCCCACAGCCAAGAGGAAAGGTAACTGTCTGGCAAAAGTATGGGAGCAGGAAAAGGACAACAGGAACGTGTGAGAAGGATGTGAAGAAGAGGAGGGCCATGAACTGTCACAGCTGTTAGACTTGTCAAAGAGGGCTGCAAAAAGTAATGGAGACAAATAGCCAGGAAAGAGCAGTGGAAAATAGAGCTGAAGGTATGAAGAAGGGCTTTTGCTTTCCTGACACACTACTAACACCTAAACCCAAGTGAGTATTACAAAAGCACATGATTAAGTATTTTCTATATTGCACTTTATGGCCTGACCTTTTTAGCCCTAGCCTGAGTCCACTGATAACTGCGGTTATCAGTATTCCTAAACTACAAGTACTCTTAAACTACAAGACATTTGTCTCTCTGAATTTCTTGTTGTCATTATGGCATTAAGTAAATTTTACATATTTCTACCTTACTTTCTTTTTTTTTTCTGTCTGCTTAAGTAAATGAAAGTGTGGAGTCCTTTCTAGTTTCAGATTTGACATCTTAACCAAGATAGTTCTCAGATACTATCTAAGCACATACATTTTTGGATCATCAAAAGAAAAAAAAAAACATCTTTACTTCTGGCAATAGGATCCCTGACCTTGACATATACCAGAAAAACAAATGCTCCGTCTTCTCATCTTGTTGTGACATGTCCTTGTGTTACTTTAAATCACTGTTGAGGATTGTCAAATCAATTGTTAGGCTCTGAAATGTGGTTCCAGTGGTGTCTGGATCCTTCCTAATAGATAGCTACAGTTAGTCTTAAATCTCAAATGCAAATCCACGGTTCCTTCAGACTCTGAGGCTTATTTGGCAGAGAGGAGTTTTAGAGTAAATAATATAATTTTATTGTACAGAAACGTGTCTGGAGCGAAAATTTCAATTTTACTTACAGTATTTTGTTAGTGCATTGAGAACATTTTGTATTAACAGAAGTATTTATGAATGTTTAACTCTTAAAATACTTTGGCTGCAGTCTTGTTAAAACAAAGTAGATCCATGTCAACTCACTCCATAACACAAAAATCAGAATGGGGAATGCCCTCATTAAATCATATATTATATTTTCATCACAAAAGAAATATTGACATTTTCACAGAGGTTAGAAAAAAATAAGTGCCAGAATTACAAAATACCATATTTTGTCATCTTCAGTCAGAAAAAACCACATTGAAATATCCATGAATCAAAACATTTAATATCTATTTGCTTACATTTCAAGTCGATTCACAATGAAAGAGTATTCCTTTCAATGTCTTCAGGGAGATGCAGTTTGAGCAGTTTCATGTCTGGTAAAACTGTATGTATTAAAATGCATCACACAAGTATGTCTAAGGGCATCATCCTTTGCAAGTTTCATCAGTTGCATCCTGCAGATAATGATGGCACTGGCTCCAATGCCGGGGGTGAATTTGGGGTTGCGTCTTCTGCAGTGCCTGCAGCGATCCAAGTGCCATAGGGTTTGACTTACAAATATGTCTTGTTAGTTCGGAAAGGTGATTTTGTTCTTGCTGGAGAAATACAAGCTTTCAGGAGCCAGCATTACTTACACATGGTTCTTCAAGCCTCAGTTCTCGTAGTGTGTTCAGATAACAATGTCCTGCTAATGGCACAGCAGATGGCGACTGTGATCATCCTCAGTGCTTGTCTGAAAAGAGGCCACATCTTATGTTTGTTATTCTATCTTTCCCACTGCACCACCTCCTCCATCTGAGATATCTTCTATGTCTGATTAAGTTAGTCAAGGCAATGACTCCATTTTGTTATGACTTTTTAAGGGCTACATACGGAACATAATATAAACATTTTGTATTTACTGCTAATCATCATTCATCAAGTTGTTATTTTTGGCAGTCATGATTTTTCCAGAGGGATAAACTCTTGCATTAAATTGAACAAGGCTGGATTATGTATAGTATAAATGAAGGAGAGTTAATGGCATCTCCTGTTTCCAGTTTTATGGTTTTACTTTGTTTTGTTTTAATTTTAAGCTGTGAACAGGGAATACTGTTGAGGGCAGCTGTTTCCTAAAGAAAATACTTTAGAGATGATTGTTAAGTAAATGTTTTTTGTGTGTTTAAAAGCATAGCTTCTTGCTGCATTGTTTACAGTCTTTCAGCCCAGTTCACTTTAGACATTTTTACAGTTTCCTAAATCAGTCAACAGCTAACTGACGGAGTAAGGTGATTACTGACATCTCTGGGAATGGAATAGCATCATAGCAGTGAATAGTAGAATGGGAAAGAAAAAGATTACTAGGGTAATTCTAGGGACGAGGAATAATCTGCAGGATAATAATAGAACAATATTTTGGCTATCAAACAGATACCCTGGGAAAGTGCTGAAAACCCGACCAGATCACCTCAGTCAAAACTGGTCCAGACTCAACTTTGGAGAAAGTGCTGGCTTTCTGGTGAATTAAATTTTTTGCTTCTGTGATTTCTGTGACATCATTGATACCAGGTGTGGACCGTATTATATGTCTTCAGGATGCAAGTTTGCTCCCGCCTGTTCATTTTGGCATCTTTTTGCAGTCCTTTGGCCTATTACCTTCTGAAGTCTTGCAGTGTCTCTGGGTAACAGGCTGATTCCTGCCAGCCTAGAGTTCAACTTGAAGTACAGGCATACACACAAGGTTTATTTTTATTAGACTTTATTGAGTATATCTGTCCGCTTCATCTCTTATTACAGATGGTTTCAGTCAATTGTAGCTCTTGTAAAAATTCTAGACTGGCAGTTCCAGAGACGTTTTCTGTCCATCCAACAGGCTGTAACTACAGGGCTACCTCAATTTAGACCCCCTGAATCATGCAAGCCCCATCTGATGGGGCTGTGAATAGGTGTGAGACAGTCTCTATCACCCATTTTTCCTTTATCCAATTTTCATTTGTTTTCTCTTTCCCAAATTTGGTGGGCTAACAAAGGCTAACAAAGATGAAGTAAAATAAAAAATGAGGATATTGGAAGAAAAAAAAAGTGTGTTGTATATTCTATTTCCTGTCCTCCTTATATCACTTCCTTTCAGAAGAATGAAACAGAGCAATGAATCTGCCCACCTCTCATTGTGCCTGGCCCACTCATTTCTATGAATCAAAGCATAGATGGGTAGTTTTGCATTGTCTGCTCATCTGTCCATTGTCTGCTCATATATCCACCCCTGGTCACTGCTGTTTCAGCTGTTCGTATTCATACTGAAGGTTCACACCATTATGACCTAACAATTTACTTTTCAGTTTGGAGAATAATGCAAGGGGAACATGGCCATGTAGTGTGTACTTGTGGCTACCAACTGGTTTGCTATGTTGGGTTGCAGGAATGCCCTTTAAGTGTCTGGTCACTTGTATCCTCGCAGTACCATTACTTTCAGGTTAAATGTATGGTCACAGCACACCTGTAAACAGGCATATATATCCCTGGAAAAGATGCTGGCGAGTGGATAGGCCTGAGTCAAAATAAGTTAGGCATCAATGATTACTTTTAATATAGTTTTTGCTATTGGTTATTTAACTATATTTTTAAACTATTAATATAGTTTTATTTAACAGGCTCTGATATTCTTTTGTCATCACTGTTTAACCACAGACAGTTCAGGCAACTACCTCCTCAGTGTTACTAACTATATGCAGTATATTGACAATTACATATTAAGTTGTGCTGTTACCCATATACCAATCAGATTTTAAAAAGCACAGGGTAAATAATGCATATGCATTTTATTATCAGCAAGGTGAGTATATAAATTAATCGATTTACCTTGTTCATGTTTGCATCCATTTGACATGCAAGAACACTTGAGCATTTCAATTTACCAGTGCGGAATGTGTATTATGAAACCATCTGTTCAGTATTTGTTCCATAAGTTTTCAGGCTCTTATAATCAGAAAAGAACAGTAACACATACTTTTGTTCAGCCAGACACAGTTAAACAGACAACATGGGTTTAGAACTGGTCGTCAACAAAGTAAAAAAAAGAAAAAAAGAAGTATTGGTTGAATAAGTCAATATTAAAGAAAACTGTCACTGGCATTTCATAAACAGAAGAAAAAGCTGAATCAGTCAAATCATTATTCAATTATTTCAGGAGGAAAAGTTATACACAGTAACTACTGTTACAAATGGTGCGTATCTCAGAAGGTATTATATGCTCTGTACTCTGAGACCATCAAAGACTGGAAGGCATTGGTAAATAACAGTATGCCTAACTCAAAGTCCCTCAATCAACGTGTACAAACCCCAGAAAACTGGGACAGTCAGACAAAGGTGTCTCCCTCCCTGGAGAGGTTCAGGTATTAGACTTGACAGCTACAGAAATAATTTTTTGAGACATTGGGAAGGACAGCAAATATTAGCAACCAGCGTTATCTTCTTCCACACCTTCCATTCCCCTTTACCACAATGAGCCATGGCAGATGAGAATCATATTGAATGCCCGGTTTTGGTTTTGTGCCCAAAGCTTACTGTTCTTTTGTTTAATGTGTTACAATCTTTCTGGATAGGCAGAGAGGATTTTGTCTGTTTCTATATTTTCCCATTGAAATAATGACAGGAAGTGAGACTCATGAGATTTCTGAATTCATTCTGTCCGTATTGCAAGTAAGAACAAAGAAAAAATAGCAAGAGTTTGTCTGAGAAAGTTTGCTGTCCACACTGAGAATGCCTGTTTCCTCTCTGATGACCCAAGTGCTTAAGATCATTGTCCTGAGGCACATCTTTCCTCTCCTTTTCCCTCTCCTTAACATTTCTGTCGCAGAAGCTTTTGCTTCTGCTCTCGGAGCTTTTGAGACATCCGTTGTTTTGTTTTCTATATCCCACCAAATCTTCTGTATTACACCTAGCACTGTTTGCCACATGATTTATATTAATTGAATCTAAAGAAGAATGGACAACTGCATGAAAAATAAAAACTTTTCAGCCAATATTAAAAAGCTACTTCCATGATCCCTAGGGGGAAGGAAGTGAGATTTGCACATGAGGATTTCTAAATTATAAAAAATTGCAACAAACATGAGTATGAGAAATAAGGAACTTCCTTCCAGTTACCAAAATTACGGATACTTCCAGAAATCTGAAGTGTTCTAAAATACTGAAGCACCAGCATTGTGTTCTCATTGAAAAGCCTGAAAAGCAAGCTGCAACATGAAAGACATGACTAGTGGTTTGATTTACAAACATATTCACAGAAGAGCTTTAAAAATAAGGTACAAGGAAACATGCTGCCCTGTCTCCCTTGGCAGCTTACCATGTTTGTAAAATAAGTATCTTCATGCTTTTAATTTTAAACAAAGTCTTTATGGCACTCCACAGTAACAAGAATTGAAACATGGAGTACGGCTTGTTAATATGCATAAAAAAGCTTGCAGCTACTCCCCGCAGATCTGATCCAATGCCTTTTAACACGTTACATCCATGACATACGTTGTTAAAAAATGTCTGAAACACTATTTACTTTGGACCCCAGCCTCTGTTTCATAACCCTCTTAGAAGAGTGTCCTTTTCAAAGCATGAGGTGCACATACAATATTTACTTCTATGGGACTGTGTCTTAGTGAGGACGGAAACTGCATTGTTCTGTGGAAAGACGGCACACAAAACTATTGGTTTTATTAATGATTTTTAAAAAAATTCAAGGCCATTTGGCTCCGGCTGTAACTCCCAGTGATGCACATGTTGAAGTTTCTTTGCAGATAGCTAATTCCTGGGGGAATCATATCGCAGTTGATGGTTTTCATTCAGATTACATTATCTAAAATAAATGTATTTGGGTTTGATGCCTATTTTCCTAGTACAGAATAAAATATTTGATTTTTTTTTTTTAATAAATCAGCTGGAAATAGGAAAACCAATGCACGCTGGCCACCATTTTTAGAACTTCAACAGTCTTGTTACATGAGTAGTATCACAGTTCTGACTTATATGCAATATACATATTTTTCTCCTTACACTGAAGTTGGTCCATAGCAGACCACAATCAGATTAATATAATGAGCAAAGCTGTTTGTGGCAAAGATAGCTTGCTTTTTATGTATAAATCTGAGAGCGCTTAATGAGGGTAAATGTACACGGCTGCTCCCAGTTTACCAAGCAAGAGGCAGGACCAAGGCACAGAGGGATGAAGATACTTGCTTGACAGCAGCGAGTGAGGCACAGAAGAAGGGAGAAACTATCTACAGGCCAGATCCCTACATATAACCCCAATCACATGCAAAATTCTCCTGCAAGAATGAGCAAGCAAATAACCACAAACAAATAATCGTATGGGGGCACACTGTGAGTGCAAGTTGCTGGTGTGTCCTGGTGCGTGTGCTTCAAAATACGCCGCTTCCAGCAGCAGCAGCAGCTAGACAGACCTCTGCCTGACCCATGGGTTTCAGTGGGCTCAAAGAAAAGCCAGAAACAGAGCAGAATCACCTTTTGCCTCCAAGTCTCCTAGAAGAGCTACATACACAAAGCAGAACCGAATTTAAAATCGTTTTTGCTATGGCACGCTATTTATTTTCTGAGCCAAGTGTTGACAGAAAGCTGGATTACTACTAGCTACATAATTGACTATTTAAATACGGAAATATGAAGGGTAAAGTTCACAGGTCAACAGGGTGAAGAGTGGTAAACTGTATGAATAAGAGTTTGCATGATTAGCCCATAGATGTTGATTTTGTCTTATTCCTACATCTACCCTTTACTGGTAGACAGGAAGGACCATGGGAATTCCCAGACACATGCACATCCTTAGGGTGTTATACGCTTTACTAGCTAGAGTTATCAGCAACGTTATGTTGTGCAAACCTGTTACGTGAACAGGAAATTATTATACTGCCATTGCTCAGACTACTTCAAATTTTAGTCACTAAAAAGAGGGCCAACATCCTCTTTTCGAAATATCTTTCCATTATTAAACATGCAGCGATTGCTGCAAAATATTGTTTCCTCAAATAGCTGCTCAAAGCAGATATTTTTAACTTCCATCAACTGTTTTTGTATCACACATTACCTAATAGTTTACTCCACTGTAATGATACATGGTTACGAGGAAAAATGTATCTCTTGTAGGAACAGCTAATAGAATGGTAACTCTTTTTTATTGCATGAATATTATCGAAGTACAGTAACTATCCCATAAATTTGCCCATAATGTGGTGGACTAGGAATACTGTTGTTCTGTTGTTTAATCACAACAGATGAGTAACACTCCTTGGTGGATGTGCAAAGATCAAAATAAATCAATGCTGCAACAATATCTAGACATTTATGTAAATTTTTCTTTACATAGGCCTCAATGCCTGCTACAAAAGTAATACTGTATCTCATTTTAACTAACACCACAAAAACATTTTACAAAATAACATTGCTTATAAGCTGCATTAGGATTCCCTATAAGCATTATGACCAAATTGATGAGTTGTTATTGCAGAAGCAGTGTTATTACTTGGAAAGAAGTCTCAGAAGAATGCAGTTCTTAAATCTAATCTTAGAAATGGAACAAAATTAACTTTAGTGACAATATTACAAAATTAGTGAATATTGACTGTACTGCTATTATAGGAAAACTGTTTCTTCTTTCACTTTAAATGATCAATGGAAACATCAAGGCAAAGGGATTAAAAATTGTATGAAACTATATATTGATACCTGAAGTGCCAGGAGGCAAATGGATGGACCCTTGAAGCAGAGTAGGGGTGGCCAACGACATGGAGATGTGAGGCTTCTAGTTTAGACCCCAGCTGCTCTGACCAGCTGAACGTCATGCGTATGTGCAGGATACGGTCCTACGAGAGAGTCTGATATAATATATAACAATATTCTACATTTCTTTGGATAATGGGGAAAATTAAAATGCCATGGAAAAGACTTTAGATTTCAGAGTTCCTCTCTTTGAAAGACTAGTAAATAATGTTGGATCCCAGGAATTCTTAATAGAGTTGGAATTATTTCTCTAGATACTCAATATTTAATTAGGGTTTGCAGAACTGCATCACTGTTCTTAGCAAATATTTCAGCTGTTAGGCTCTTATCCTGTAAATAGTTGTGCCTATAAGGATGACTACAAAAGTGCTATGAGTTAGAGCTACTCATCTGAGAGTATTTCTCATATGCAGCCTCGGTGCTGATTCAGTGTAACTTTAATTAAGATGAATAAACTGTTTACGTAAATCATGCCATCGCATATTCTGTAACTCTGTCACTGGCTGCTGGTTCCACAGCTGCATTCCACTCACTGTTGATTTCCTTCTCATGAGTAATTCAGGTGAAACTTTAATTGAGCAGGTAATTTATGAGAAGTCTCTGTAAAAACATGGAGGTAAACCAAAGGCAGTACAAAGAATAAGTCAGATAAATAGTAGACATCTTGTGGGCCGTCATCTGACTCAACATGACCAGCCGCATACAGATTTTTTAAGCTTGCTGTTCAAACATCGGTGTTTATAGAGCAGACTGTCGATTCTTTGGCCGAGGAGACTATTGGCACTAAGCAAATGGGTAGTCACCTTTCCTCCCGCTATTAACAGGCTGACCAAAGCAGGATGTTCAGTATTCTCTTTTCAAGCAATGAAGATGCCATGTCTTTGAGACTTTTTTAATGTGCATTGCAGTGGAACTTTGAATCTTATCCGTTTTTATAAAAATTATGGAGAAACACATTATTACACGTGAAGAACCTTATCCTGGAACTCCTGACTAAAGTGATGATTATTCTTATGACGAGTGATTGAAGTAATAGGCCACACTGTGCAGTGAATACAATGAAGTCCACAAATAGCCTAATAACTTGAACAGATTCTCTGCTGGCTGCCTGTGGTGTGGTTGGGAGCATTAGGGTTGAATAGATTAGATGGTCTAATGAGTCTATATAAAACCTGTGTTATTTGAAAGAAAAAAACCAACCAAACAAGAAAATATATGCTGATGTCTAAGCCTCGCTATACAATAACAGGTTTTGTTTTAAACAGACAACCATAAAATTCCCAACCTGTCTTTGGAGAAGCATCTTAAATGTTGGCATTAACAAAGCATTTAGTTTACTGCCTCCAGATCAAATGAATGCTTTAAACTGAAGGAGGGTAGATTTAGATTAGATATTAGGAAGAAATTCTTTACTGTGAGGGTGGTGAGACACTGGAGCAGGTTGCCCAGGGAAGTTGTGGATGCCCCATCCCTGGAGGTGTTCAAGGCCAGGCTGGATGGGGCTTTGAGCAACCTGGTCTAGCGGGAGGTGTCCCTGCCCAGGGCAGGAGGTGGGAACTGGATGGTCTTTAATGTCCTTTCCAACCCAAACCATTCTATGAGTCTGTAAAATACAGACAGAATTGTTTGTGCTTTTAAACCTCCATACAATAAATGTCTAGCAAATCCACGGAATTAGTCTTAAGTAGTCACTTAAGGAACCAGTGAGAGGCAGTGCCCAGAAAGTCCAAAACTAAAAGCAACAACAGAATCGCACTTAAGGCATTTAGAAGGCAGTGTAAACCCAGCGATGCTCTAAGGGCTTACCGCCTGGAGCTCGGAGCCCTCCTGCTGCCGGCAGCGAGCAGGGCTGGCAGCGCTGCCCGAGGGCGACATCGTCTGGGGGAACGCAGCACTTCCCAGAGGGACTCGTCTCAAACCTGCAGCCCAAGCTCTCTGTCTGGGTTCGACATGATTATTTACCGTTGGCAAACATTCGGTAGCTGAATCCATTAATACAAATTGCCCTTAAAAGAACTAGACTATCAATGGAGGATCTTGTGCTGGCACAAAAGACTTCAGTCTAGTCCTCGTAATGAATCTGCTGCTTATCTCAGAGTTGATAAAAACCACACTTCCGTGATTTCCACCCAGTTAATGAAAACCTCTCACCCTTTTCATTCAGAACTAGACCTGACTGTGTAGGTCACAGGTATTTCTGCAGACTCCATGTGATCCAGCTTGATGCCTGTTTGATTTAGGTTTATCCCAGGTTATTCCATTTTCTTTGCTGCTCTCGAGAATGCTTTCCATTTCCATAATTTACAGAACAAACCTCCCTTCTCCAACCTTACAAATCCACATCTTTCAACTTTTCAATTTCTCTGAAACTCAAGCGCTTAATTCCTTCCCTGGGTATTTTTTTGGGGTGTTGTGAAGAGCAATACAATCACTTCTCTGTTCTCTGTATTGATGCACTCAGACGTACTGGCATGTCTACTCATTGGACTGGAGGGGGACATTGACAGTCCTGAACAATAGAAGTGGTTCCAGGTCAAGCTCTTCCACCCTATGGCCATTTACCAGTCAGAACACCGAGTAAGAACGTTGTAATTCTGCCACCCCACAAAGCTACAGCTCTAGGTACTGTTTCTTGTCTGGGTTGGTTTATAAAGCACCATCTAATCCTGAAACACTGATCCTCTTGCTCTGTTCTAAAACCTTGAAATGAGTCAGCTCTAAAGTTTAGTATCAGATTCAGCTCAGCAAATACACTCAAAACGCTTTCTGAGGGTCAGACTGTACTTTAGCTTGTATATTGGCAGGGATGAAAGGGCTCTTTGTGCAGATCTCTGCTCGCTGGTGTGGAAAGTGGAACAAACTAATTTTGCGGCATTATACTCCTTTGATTCATACGGTTGGTAAATCACAGGAGGGGTGGTCATTAGCAGTAGTAAGCTGAAGCTATATAGCTGGGCTATAGGGTGTGCACACTCTATTCTTCTAGATCCTTGGATAATCTACTCAATAATCAATATTCTGAAATAAAAATAGAGCTCCTCAATGCATTGGAGATATCCGGAAGAAGGTGGGATTAATGTTCACTGGAAGCTGGAAGTAAGTGGCTTGTTAGCTGGTTATTAACTTCCTGAATTCAAGTGACTTTTAAGGCTGAGAAGTGGAGCATATCAAAAATCATCAAATTACTAGAAAAAAATATTGTTTAATTTATCTTTTGTGTATTTTCATTATTATACGGATAACAGAGTAGTTAACTTTCCAGCTGTAAACATATTATTAGGTGGAATTTTCCAGATGAGCAAACCAAAAGGATAACATGGAATATCATAAAGACACTAACTCAAGTCATCAAAAGGATTGGATTCCCTGGATCCACAGGCCAGACCTCTGCCCGCGGATCCAGCGGAGTAACTGTACAGCACTAGCAGGTTGATCAGAAAGCCGGCAGGGTGATGTGTTAGTCAGGCCGGAGTGTGAGAGGACGCTCTCAAGTCAGTGTTGTGGACATTTGCTGGCAGCAGAGCAAAGGCAATACTCCAGCTATGAAAGGGAGCGGCAGCAGATCTGGATTCCTTTGCTCATTCCCCTCAGTCTTAAGCATTTATGTACCTTCAGGACTTGTGCAATTGCCTGTTTAATCCCCAGATACCCTCCCCTCCAATCCGGCATGCTATCCCTCACCAGCCAGTCCTCTGTCCACCTCCTCTCTCTGCCTGTCCCCTACTGCCATAGCCTTCCGTTTTCCTTTAAGACTTCTGTTTCTAGTGTCTTTGCTCAGTCAGTCGCAGTTACTGAGGTTCAACAGAGGGATAATGGCCCGCGGTGTACAGCATTAAGTTAAATGCTTTAATGATCCTTCCTGATACCGGCCTTTATGAATCCTCTGATCCTTCTCAGAGAGCTCCTAGGCCCTGCTTTCCTTCTTAACTAAGGTATTCCTTATCAACTCCAATGGATGAAGTTTCTCAGACATGAGAAAAAGCAGAAAGCACTTCTTTCTCCTTGTCCATTAAAAATCTCTGATCCAAATCACGTATAAGAATTCCTTTAGTACTACCCAGGATGGAGACACCATAATGGCTGCTTCTCTAATTTCATTCTTAGAAATGACTGAATAATTTGTGCTGAAGTTGCCCAAAAATCTTCAGCACCTGCCGTGAGAAATTTCAGACTGATGGGTTCAAGTGAGGCAAAGTCATAAACACCAGCTCTTAGAGCGGAAATAATTGTCAGAAAACCTGACCAGCAGCTTGAACGTAATGGGTGGCATTATATTCAGTCTCTGGATGTTTCAGTTCAGGATAATCCAAGTAACATAGCTCCATATGGACAATAGTGCCTACTTGCTAAGCTGCTGTACATAAGCAAGATCATTTGAGAGTAATGGAAATTGTGCTCAGCTGCACCTTCTCTAACTAGGCAGAAAATGTTGGCTTTTAGGTTGACTTTCTCAGTTGCAGCGTCCTGCTATTAAAGTAATTGGTCTCTGTTCCTTGCCTGACCCAGAGGGGGGTACAGATGAGGGCAGCCATCTCACTTAACCAGTCTAGCAAGGAACTGTCATGCTTCCATTTAGACCTTCCTCTCCCAACCCAAATTCCTGCCCCAGTTTTAACCAGGTAAGAAAGTTTCTTGGTGAGAAAGTGGAGCCTTAAGTGCAGGCAGCACCAAGATTCATTCTCTGAATTAACAACACACTCGTAAGAAATAATAAGAACCTTGTGATTAAAGCAGAGGCTTGGAGTCGGGAAATGAGTTTATGTCTGGTTTTCTTGTATATATTCTGGGTGACTGTGAAAAACAAAGAATCGAAACTAGAGAAAAATGCCCATGAGTTTTCCCAGCTGCAATATTTCTGTTGCCAATGTTGATAAACATGTCTGAAGATGAGTAACGTGAAGAACTACAAGTAGTCTTGACCATGCAAATGTTTATCATCTCCCTTCCTGTAGTTGCCACACCACAACACACCAGGCGAGTTGAATGGTTACTGTCTTAATTCACAATTAAATCACTGTGAGTGCCTGGGTACTCCAGGATTTTAAATATTTTTTGCCTTTGCAAGGAACGTTACATACTTGAGAGAGCAGTGAAGATTCATACGTGAATGTGGACCCTCATGATAGTGATCTCCCGCGAATGTGGCTGTAGCTGGATACAAGACTTGGATGAAGCATAAGGTCAGCATCTTGTGTGTGTAGACCAGGGGATCGAGACCAGAGGCTCCACGCTGGGCTTCTCACCAGAGAGAGAGCACAAGCCTGTGTACACCTCTCCGGCCAAGGCATTAGTGCTCTCATAAAAGGAAATCTTGGCAATTTGGGCACTTGCAGGACTGGACAAATAACAAACAAGAGTTTTGGTATTACATTTTGGATGTGGATGTTTAAATCCCTTATCTGATCTGAGCCGTGCTTCCTGGTATTCTCCTCAACTGTAGCATGAAAATCCTCATTTCTGCACAGCGGCTAACCACAGCACACACCAACCACAAACTCTGTCCTGTAACTCGAAACAAGGGGCAGAGCAGCACCTAGTGACACACCGTAAAATTACTCATCTGTTACTACGTGGAATATTTTATTTGATCATGTTTAAAATTCAGGAAAAAGCCCTACTACAATTAAAATATTTAATTTACAGTTTAAAAAAAAATCCTATTCTAATCCTGAGTTACTTTCTGTCAAGTATAATATAACTTTTCCTAGGCTGGTAGAAGGAATACAAGACTTATGATTGATATTTCTTGGTAAAAGCGGGTCTTACTCCTGGTTACAGTGTTTTTCCATGAGCTTCAGTTGCTTGGAATCTGGATTTTATTAAAAATATTCGTTCCACTTGCTCTTTTCCTTTATTCACAGTAAGAATGCAACACAAAGCTTAAGGAGAATCATTCAAAAAGGGCCAGATCAATAATGAAAGTTAATATTAGCATGTGATGACAGCAAGCCATCAAATTCTAATGTCAGCCTTCATCATTGGCATTGTTCTTTTAGAATGATTTTTCTTAATCAGATAATGAGGTTACTCTTTCTGTCTAGGTTAAAAGTTATTAATAATTTTGGATATGTTTTAAATATAATTAAAATACTAAACTTCTCTTACAGAACAAGTTAAGTTTCACATGAAAATACACATTTATATTTTAAGGGAAAATTACATTTTTCATGTATTTTTAAAATTCAATAGCACAAAGTGAATTTTATTCTAAATTACACACAAATTATGAAAATTCTCAACAAATTGATGAATAATGAGCATTAAAAGGTAAAATGCTGATAAAGGCAAGAACTGTGAGTTGGTTGGAAACTAATGCTTTAATACCTCCTTTGTAAGACACAGAGTTTTTAGAAATCTTTCCTGTCCTGTTTTCTCAGAACCCCTTCTTGCGGAGGGGGGGCAGTAAATTTAAATCAACATTGTACAGAGCTCTGTTAAACCCGTTAAAAAGTCAGTTTCAGAAACATTGCAATAGTTAACTTCTTTTGAAAAATGTGGTTATTTCCAGGTAGCTTAGAAGGACTATGGTGTGCTCTGGGGCAGAGATTCATTCTTTTTTTTTTTAAATTCCAGTTTCTGATATTACCAATTTACTTACACGTATGTTAGTTTGTAACCAAAGTTGCATTCTGCATTTTCACTTGAGAACTGGAATAAGTTCTTTTTTCTAAGCCAAACCAACCTAATGCTCTGTCTCCTGTACAAGGTGGACCAATTCTTAAACAGCTTTCCAAAACGGCTTCCATTTAATTCCATTTTATTGCAGTTGAAGGTGTTGTATTACTTCTTCAAGAGGACATTTTTCCCATTGACTGTCAGGAAGGGAATAAAAATGTCCTTTTATTATCTTTTCAATTTGTAATATTAATTTCCTCTAGACAATTGAGCTGAACTTAGGGAACATACACATAAAAAGGCAACAGGGACAGCACTGAGAAAACAGGTTATTAAAAGTGGCTAATGATTTCTGCATGGTTGTTCAGCCTGGAGAAGAGAAGGCTCCGGGGAAACCTCACTGCGGTCTTCCAGTACTTAAAGGTGCCTACAGGGAAGATGGGGAGGGACTCTTTATCAGGGAGTGGAGTGATAGGACGAGCGGTAACGGTTTTAAACTGAAGGAGAGCAGATTTAGATTAGGTATCAGGAAGAAATTGTTCACTATGAGGGTGGTGAGGCACCGGAACAGGTTGCCCAGGGAAGCTGTGGATACCCCATCCCTGGAAGTGTTCCAGGCCAGGCTGGATGGGGCTTTGAGCAGCCTGGTCTAGTGGAAGATGTCCCTGCCCAGGGCAGGGGCGTTGGAACTAGATGGTCTTTAAGGTCCCTTCCAACCATTCTGTGATTCTCTGATTTGTTGGTCATTCAGGTCACGCACACTAAATTTATCTGGGCATCCATGAGAGGTAATTACGGTCTGACATAAGATGTCAGCGTCACGGCAGTCCCCGAGCGCTTCTTGCCCCGGCCAAAGCCACCCATCCAACTACTCAGGGAAATTAATTGGGCGAACGTAGGGCTGCCAGGCTCCGCCCGCCCTGCCGCCCCCGGCCCGCCGCCGTTTCGGGGACAGAAATGCCGTTTCCCCCGGCAAAGGCGGCTGCCCGGCGGCTGCCGGGGGGGCGGCGGGGACGGGGTTGGCAGTGCCCGGCGGCGGCGGCAGGAGGAGCTGCCACCGCCCGCCCCCCGCCCAGCCCGGCACCGCCCGCCGCCCCCCCGCAGCCCGGGGGCCCGGCCCGCCGCGGGGGAGCATGGAGCGGCGCGGGGGGCGGCAGCAGGTGGGCGGCGGGGCTGGGCCGGTGCGGAGCGGAGCGGTGCGGTGCGGAGCGGTGCGGTGGGAGCGCAGCGCGCCGCGGAGGCGCCGCGCAGCCGGTTGCGGGCAGAGGGAGCGCGGGTGCGTGGGTTGTACGGGCAAGGTTGTGTGCTTTCAGAAATCGCAGTCGTTCGAAAGTCGATTTGAATTTCACAGGAGGTTTGTTGTTTTCTTCTCCCTTTTCTTCCTTTGTTCCATTTCAGGATTCCGGAGGCAGTGTTTCTGAACTGCGGGAATGGAGACCAGTGGTTTACAGGAAGTGCACGGACACACTCTGGTTGCTCCTCTTCTTTCTTTTCTGGGCTGGTTTGGTAAGCATGCTTTTTTTTTTTTTTATTTTCTGAAAGAAAAGTTAGATCCAAAGTTAGTGGGGTTCTGCACAGTGGTACACTACAGCTAAACCGAAATTATCACAAGCACAGGCTTGCACTGGGACAGAACTGACCTTTGCAGTGGTGCACTGCTTTATTGCAGCGTTACACAGATGTTGAAGTCCTGACCATATGCTTTAGAGGCCATGCACGCCCAGCGCTGGCTCATTTGGAATTTCCATTTTTCGGTAATTAGTCCAGGCTCTGACTGAGCTCTTATTTCTACTTTTTCAGTGTAGTCCTGTTATCTTGCAACATGTCTGTCTCAAGTTAGATCAAGCCACTGTCTGTCCTGTGTTCAGAACAGCATGCAACAGGCTTTGTCTTTCCTGAGTACGAATGTCTTTTTCATGATCTATCTGAGGCTACTCAGGATTCTAGTGAATACACCATTAATCTGTTTTCAATTCAATTCCTAATAACTCTTTTAATGGAAGCTAATGCAGAGGAATACATATGCATTTTGAACACTGTGTAAGCTGAACCTGAAGTTTGTGAACAGGATAGGCTCTTTTACATGCTGTCTTATGCTTAGTGCTTTGATCAGTGGAGGGAATGCGAAAAATTAAACCTATACAATGATGAGGATTTAGGATTTTTCTTTGTTTTCTGTCACTTTTTATTGCTCAGTTTCTGTGAAATAGCTTATTGCACACATGTATTTGTTTTCTTTGATCTTATTTTTAGAAGATGAAAAAATTTTTGATGACGCTGATTTGTTCACATAGTGAAAAAAAATGAAACTGCGTTAGTAACTCAGTGAATGCATATCGCTGGCATTTATAGACACACCCCTTCAGCAGTCACACAGCTGTCTATTACCTAACAATATTTATGGCTTTTATCCAGCATTCTGCACTTAAAAAAAATAATTCACATGTATGCAGTGTTTGCCATACTGATGGCAATGGACCTGAAACATCCATCTTTATAAGGAATTGTTCCGAAAGCATATTTCAAGTCAAATTAGAATGCTAGCTCATTTCTCCGTTTTCTTCTGAGAACAATTTAATTATTAACAAATATCTGCCATGTAAATAAACTGGATCTGAAAACATTTTGTTATCGTAACAGATTGTCACAAGTAGTACGTCAACTTTAATTGTGGAGTCTCTACAAAGATCTCCATATTGAGACAGCATTAACGTGCAGTCATAATTTCTAAAAAGATATTATTTAACTATTTACACTGCAAACATGTAAGTGAAAATGAGGCTACATTGGGGACTAAGGAAGCACATACTTAGATGTTGTTTATGAGACTCGGTTTTTGCCCAGATTTTAATCACAAGTGTTAAACGTAGAATAACAAATAAAGGCTCTAAACCCTTTAAGAAAGCAGTTGTGCTGGATCTGATATGTGCAATCTGTCTCCAGCACAGCTGATCTTCAGCAAAGTCGTAGTGGTTAATGTGGGACTGAGGAGACGTGCTGCTGCCAGCAGTTGGCAAGTAGCCACAGAGCTTAGTGGATTGTCCTTGGTGTGTGTAAAACGTGGTTTACACCCCATGGGACAGAGGAGACGATTGAATCACTGAGTTCTTCAATAGCTGGAGTGCTGTAAATAAGCCTTTGGATAAAGTCATGCCTAGGACTTCACGAACTTCCCAGAAGAATTACTGCTGCTTGGCATGTGGAAAAGTTCTTTTCAAGGCCTATTTTTGGCCCTCATGGGGTACAGGAGCAGGGTTTAAGTTGTATTCCTAGGCAAGGTGTCTTCTGTTGACTGAGGGTTGCTGCTCCTTGGCCAACAGAGATGCTTAGCTGCCCCTGGAGTTTACAGGGAGCTGATCTGCTGGGGCTTTGATCCGGCAGCAGAGCATCTAAAGAGCAGTGCAGTGTCACCGAGTCCACAGTGGGGCGCTCTCCAGGTTCTTCACATGTGTTAAAGAACGCATCTTCCTGAAATTTCAGTTAACCTGCATTTTAATTATGCTTCATGTGCTTAAAATATACCTCTGATTAAATTCAGTAGCAGCTGCAAGGGCTCAGCATTTCAGCCGATAGATCGCGCAGGTGTGTCTTGGAGGGCACCCTGGAAAAACGAGCAGTAGGCATGTGAAAAACTACCCTTTGAGTGACCTTGCCTAGTGACACACACGAACTTGGGTACAGGCAGTGGTGAGCACCTTACTACTGCTTTCCTATCATTTTAATCAGGACCCCTGTCTTTCTTCACCTGTGATACTCTGCTTAATTTATATACTTTCAGCAACAGGTGAGGGAAAGCTCGGAGGAGGCAATAGGGCTAAACTTGTCCATATGACTTGCTCTGGCCTTGTGCAGAGGGGTGAATTTTAGATTTAACTGTTCGCATCCACAAGGAAAAAATGCATGTATCAAAAGGAATATTTATTGAATGGGAAGGAAAATCTATTGTAGCATGATTTCACATTACAAAATATTTTAACAGATGTTTATAACTGGCTATGCTGTGATGGCCGGTGCCGCAGAAAGGCTTGTGCTTGGATATGACAGCTTCGGGAACATCTGTGGTAGGAAGAACACTCCTGTAAAAGGGGCACCCCTTTCTGGACAGGACATGACTAATAAAAAGTAAGTACGTCAGATGATGTCTAAGTAAATCAAATGTTTGAGAACTTAATAGGATACACATCTTCTAGTTGTCGATCATATACATATGTGTATATATACATGCTTATATTGAAAGGCAAAAAATAGGTGTGAGAATGATGCAAAACGCTGAGTGAAACTAAAAAGTTAAGATGATAGAATTTGAAAATGTGCTACATTGTTATGCTTTATGCTGCCGCCTTCTAAAATAAGATCTTAAATAGGACTTTGGCCAAACCAGGAGTCATTCTATATGGCAAACCTTTGTACTTAAGGAAATTGCAAGTTGAAGTTCCCAGTCATTCCATCAACTCCCGTGAACAAGTCCTTGTAGAACGGCACCTGCCTTGGCAGCTTCTGATCCCATTTAAGAACATAAAATGAAGTGTAAAAATGTAGCATATTCTCAAATTGCTTCTTAACTTCTGACTTCAAACTCCCATTTTTTTCCATTATATGTGGAAAAAGAGTTTCATTTGCTTTGTAGAGCTTTAAAAAGATGGAAAGAAGGCTCAGAATTTAAACCTATAAAGACCAGAAATCTTGTTTTTTGAAAAGAGGATCTTTTTTTCTTTCTAGGTATGTGTTCTTTCTGAATTCATGCAGCCTGGAAATGCAAAGCCTCAAAATCAGTTCAGTTTCCTTGTGCGTGTCTAGTTGTCCACAAGAGCAACTCAACTCTTTGGAAGACCTCCAGAGTTTTGCAAGGAATAATGGTGTGCAACAGGGAATATAAATATCTTAGCGTATCCGTAGAACAGCTGAGCAACTTGCACTTTGTTATTCTTATGTTTTCTACGCTAGGGAGTCATTTCTTACCATTAATTTCCTGAGCAGGCCATGGCAACAGAAAATAAAATGTCTTGTTTCTGCTTTAGTTCAAAGCCATAGTTTCTACCAATGTTACAGCTCTCGTATGCAAATTCAGAAGTTGTTGATTAATTCCTGCACAATGCTGAGATTATCCAGTGGAAAACTTGCTGCTGAGAATGAAGCAGTGTAGTTTGGTGGGGGTGCCAGTAGGTGAACAGAGCTCGTGTGCTATTTGAGAAACTTGTCCAACTGGTTCTTTTAAATTTAATTAAAACTGTGGTGGAATTATTAATTCCAGAGACACACTAGTGTTTTTATCCCTTTAGACATCAGATCCCAAAGTTTGCTTTTCAACCTATCAATGTTTTTGTTTTATTCTGGTGTTCAAGATGGAGGTGATGTCAGAAGTAGCTGTTGTGCAAAAGGGGCAGCTCCAGTTCATTCCTGTCCAACACGTAAATAAAATAACCTGTAGCCTAACCCTTATTCCACAGCGTATGCATATACTGCAGACCATATGAATATTAGTGGCTAATTTTATTGGAGGTCAGAATTACGTTTTTTTTTGTTTGTGTTTTATTTGGCAAGGATAGCTACTAAAATTGACAACAGTTGTTCTAGCTTCATTTTGGGGTATTTTACCATCACTTGATATGTAGAGAAAGCTATAAACATCTGTGATACCATATGAGTATTTTCAGTGTAACTGAATATAATTGCATGAAATTCTATCTACACGCCACAAGTGCTTGCGTGTTTATCTCGAGGGAGAGGGCAGTGTTGCGTTTTGAATGGCTTGAGTGTGTCCAGCCTTTCTTTCCCAGAAGCATTATAAAATGGAGCAGGGTATTATTAGCAGGTAATATTTAGCCTATAGCCCAGAAAATGTTACGTTTCTGGATAAATACATAGCCTGTTCTAAATTGTGAGGGGCCTGGTTCTATTGTAGCTTCTGTCATTTTAGGCTTTTCTGTTATCTTAGTTTAGAACTGAAGTATCGCACCGTGGAGCAAACAGTGTGCCTGCTCTCCAGGAAGATCAGTAAATGGTAATTACAGCTAAGTCTAGAAGGCAAAAGATTCCACAGAGGTTGCTTTAGATTTACCCAATTAACTCATTTGTTATTTACATTCCCACTGGAATGTCAGGGATGAATATGGCCTGCTAAGGGATCAAAGCAGAAGTGTAAACAAAACTTAATTGATAATGTGTTTTTCTCCAAAACTTTAACTAATATTAAGTTAGCTTTTTCTTCTTTTCTTTTTTCCTTTTTTTCCTTCTTAGGTTCTTGTCTTTGCGTTTACAACCTGAATGTTTCCAGTTACACACTAAATCCAAAGGCAGCGGAGCTGTGTCCCACGCTGCCGGTTCCACCAAGGTAAGAGTTACGGGGCTCTTTACAACACCCTTGAGTCCAAACAGCTTCTTGAGGGATTGTTACTTCCTCACGCTTTGTATTTGACTTGGTGCTTTACAGTCAGAATGGGTTTGCTCTGTTTATTTATTTTTGTGCGTGTATCCTTCTGAGGATGGCCGTGTCCCACAGAATGAGCAAGGGCTGCATTCCCTCCATTCCTCTACCCTTTAGCGGTTTTTTTTCCTCTCCAAATCTGGGGAAAAGCACTCCGTATGAGGAGCAATTGAACTCCTGCACAGACTTTTGCTCTCTACCTCAATGCCAAGGGAGAGGAGCTGTGGTCTCCGGCCTTGCTTATTATCCTGAACCCAGAAGTTTCCATCAGGATCATTTCGTTGCCAGCTGGCTTGAAGCACGGGTCTGTGGATAGCGCTGTCTTCAACGTTTGGCATTGTGAGTCAAAATGCTTAAACCCATGATTTTAAATTCCACTGTGTCATGAAAATACAGCAAAGAACTGGAACCTCCATGTTTGCAGAGCTAAGTCAGCTGCTCTGAACAAGAGAAAAAGAGGAAAAAAGCAAACAGAAGAGAGCAGGAGACATAAAAATGTTACATACCCTGGATCAAAGGAGAGCATGTAAATTGATGAAAAAATATGGCATATTTTACTTATTTATTCAACTTTTTAGGCTTTTTTCTCTTTGGCAAGGAACTCAGCAAAGTTATTTGTCTTGCACAGTAATATTTCATAGTAGAAGCAAAGCTAGTCAGAGTTTTTAACTACTGATGACCAGACCTCTCCTTTTTGGGTATAACTTTGGCTGTTGTAGTGCAGCACTGCCGAAGTGGGACAACAAATATATTTGAGAAATTTGTCTGGGAGTGCCAAATAATTTCAGATGTAAATATTTGGTGGTGTTAGTTGTGCCTTACAAACATTGTTTTGATGTGGCTTTTAGAATGTTTAAATGTCATAAAAGCAGTGCAAAGTGTTTGTGGTCTAGAATTATCTGCAACAACGTAGCTTACGGCTGGGTTAGCACTGGTTTAGGTTTTACATGGGATCAAAGGAGGTGAAGCCAGACTGGAATGGGAATAGGAGCTGCGTGCTGATGGTGATTGAGAGAGCAGTTCGGTTTTTTTCTCCCAGGCTGATCTTGAATGGATGTTCTGGCACAGTGATACAGGCGTGAATCTGTTGGGAGTTTATTTTGCAGATGAAACATAAAACTACCATTTGTAACAGACCGTTCCCATGCCCAGGGCCCTCCTGTGTCAGACCCCGCGTGCAAGGTCCCCTCCTGGGCGGGGGGATTCCGGCCAGGTCACAGACCAGACTGGCCAGCTGGGGCCGCAGAACTGTCTTGAGGATGCCAGTAGGGAACCGCAGAGGGCTTGAAAGAGAATGGCGGAGTGGGGCTCTCTGGATTTGAAACTGTTTGTCCAGTAATTAATATTTTTTACCGTCTTTGTTTTTAACCTTCCAGTAAATCTTTTCCATTATTTAATCGGTGTGTCCCACAAAATCCTGAGTGCTATTCCAAGTATGCATCTGTCTTAATAAGTATGGTGAATGAAATGGATGTTTTTCACCGAATTCTGAGTGGAATATTGGCAGGAAGAGATACTGTGATAGGAATGAGTTTCCTTGCACTAGGTAAGGCTATAAATGAAAAGTGAATAATGATATTCAGATAAAATGTGAGGTTTCAAATGTTTCTGTTGACTTTATATTTTTAATATAAAAGTGATCTTTTTCATATATTCTGTGCAGAGTTGTTTTTAAGAAAGGGACCGTGTTTTATCAGGAGGCATTTAATAGACTGATGAGATACAGCTGTATGAAACTGCAGATTCTGTGTTTCTTAATATGATCATGTGCCTTGTTTCAAGGATCTGTAAGAAATCGTTGATTAAAAAAAAAAGACATCAGCATGAACATTTTAACTTAAATCTTATACATAATATTATTGAAAACCTAATAATTCCCAAGGTGAAATATTTCAGTTACAAGCTCATTATTAGTAAGTTATAGGTGTGGTTTTAAATGTTAAATGTTAAAACTGTGTGGTTTTAAATGTTAAAAAGTTTGCCAGAATTACCAAATGCTGTTGCTTTTGAGACCACTGTTTAAAAATTAAAAGCCAAAATCCTGTAAGAACCTTAAATTTATCTTAAAAGTAAATACAAGTTAAGTTAAATGGGTTGTAACACTCATAATAAACTTATTTTGTATATTTTTCAGCCTTCTCTTTTATGCTGGTTTTAGCCTTCAGATTCATTCGGACCCTTCTGGTCCATACTTTGATTGCGCTGGTTGTGTTCGGGCTGTTGTGTAAGTATATTTACCTTTTAGCCTGCGCTTAGTGAAATGGAGCATCTCGCTGAACTGAAGGAGAGGCAGCTGAGCAAACAGCTGTCCTTCTCCACGGCCGTCCTCAGTAACCTTAGGCTTACCACAGCCATTTCCAAGCCGAGCCCTGCTTGCCGTTGGGTGCCAAGGGCTGGCTGTGCTGTTCCAGCTGCTGGGTGTTGGCATGATGATGATGATTTTTATTTTTGTATAGATGCCTGGAAACAAGAGTTCTTTTGGCAGATGAATGCAGTTAGGAAAATGCTACTGTTTCAAAGAAAGTTTAGTGAAGTCTTACATTGCCTACTTTAGAAAGGGAGAACAATAGGAACGTGTCCAGCTGAAGCTTGTCATTCCATAGAAGTTAACTTTGTGTCTCCTTGATGAAATTACATGCCTGAGCTTTAGCGTAACTGCAAGAAAACCAAACGTTCTGCTGCAGTTTTTCCTCAGGCTAACAGACCATGCCATGAATTGTTCCCGGTGGTCGTTGATGCCGTGCCCCTCTTGCTAGGCGACAGGATTCCTGAGCGGAGGCTGGGCTGGGTGGCGGGCGAGCGGCTGGGGGGCAGCCGGGCTGACACCAGCAGCAGTGGGGCTGCAGCCCGGGCAGCGCCGCCCGCCTTCACGCTGCTCTTCTTTGCTCAGTTGTCTCAGGTGTTCTCTGGTGGCTCTATTATGACTACAGGAATGATCCCAGCACTGAACTGGAAACAGAAAAGGAAAATGTAAAATTTCTACTTGGATATGCTGTCTTCTCGACAATAGTTACCGTAAGTAGCGCTTTACCCTCAGCAACGGCAGAGGCTGTAACTTGAAAACTTGAGCTACGGTGGTTCTGCAACAGGAAAAGTAACTCCTCGTTCCTTTCAAATTTGAAAATGAGAATCAATTACAAGATCTGCTTACGCTCATTTACATAGTTTTATATCTTCTGTGAAATTTGTCAGCAAAGGGCTCTGCCGCACTTCAACCCTGTACAAAAGGTGTTGGCATTGGTGCTGTAGAAATGCAAGAGTTGTGCTCCATCCCCATTCTCTGCATCAGCTAACCAGAGAATCCTGTAGAATGAACAGAGGGGCACTGGCTCGATATGAACGTGAGATCTGTGGATTCAGCCTACCCCATCAGTAGGAGAAAGGGGTGGCAGCTCTACAAGGAAAGGGGCAGTGA
The DNA here is from genome assembly GCA_008658365.1 of Alca torda. NCBI lineage: Eukaryota > Metazoa > Chordata > Aves > Charadriiformes > Alcidae > Alca > Alca torda. Next base: position 15,642,365 of record CM018087.1, on the reverse strand, counting down.
AGCACAGGCAGCGGTGTCTACACCTTGAGTTATGGGGTTAAATTCTGCTTTTTTCTCATCAACGTTGTTTCCCAACAGAAAATCTGAGTGTGGCTTGCAACTTTTAAAGTAATTTTTTCACTGTGATGTTGCAATGTTAAAGGAGTCATTGCTCAATATGAGTGTGCAGACAATTTGTACTTCATGGCACATTTGTCAAAGTGATTGTTCTGTTTTCTTAAAGCAGAGCAGGATCCACAGACTGGAATTCACCAGATGTGAACAGTCTGACAGTTTGCAGTGACAAATATAAATGTGTCACAGATCAGATTTTTTTTTTTATATTCTCTGTAAATTACGTCCTTTTTACTTCTGTTGATACTAAAGGGGTAAGAAAAGGTTCCTTTGTATCCAAGTGTGTTCCAGTACAACTGACTGGAACATCCACTGCTGCAGGTCACGTTTCTCTTCAGAGCTGGCGGCTTCTTTCTAGAGCAGGCAAGAAAACTAGTGAAGCGGCTGCCACTGGTTGCATTTATTATTTTGTGGATTCCAACTTCTCTTTTAATTGCTGCTCATAGTTCCTTGTCCTATACAAAGAACAGGGGACACTGCAGGGATTTTGGCTCAGGTTTTGTTGCTGTTGGGTTTTTTTTACTTTGGGAAAAAATATTTACTTAAATGAGGATTCATTTTACATCTGCTTTGCTTTCATACATACACAGCTCTCAAATTAGTTTGGTTGTGCTGCTGTCCTTTCCGCAGAACAGGAGCGATCCTCCTGCCGTTGTGAGCGGTGCCAAGCTGACCTGAGTAGGAAGAAAGTTTAAATGTTCATGACATACGGGGTATATGAAAGCAATGCGTAGCATATAAAGTACATTTGTGTTTGCTGTAAAGCAAAGCAGACTCTGTCTGTTGGGTGAGTGAGAGTTTTATGAATCCTCTTGTGTTTTAAAGAAACAGCAGTAATGATTTCAGAAAATCAGATTTTAATCCACAGGCTCTTTGACAATATAGGCTATGTCTCAGAAAGCTTTTCTAGTGCACAATAAATTTGTGTAAAATGCCTTGTTGTCATGTCTTTGTGAAATCTGTGCCATATTTGACAACTCTGATACTTCTCTTAAGGAAAAAAACCCAACTATTTTTCTTTTTATTTCCTGTAACAGGTTGTTCTGCTTTCCCTTATGTTTGTACTAAGAAAGAGGCTTCAGTTCACTGTACAGCTCTTTCGGATTGTTGGTAAAATCATTGGCAGAATTCCTTTCCTCCTGTTCCAACCACTCTGGACCTTTCTGATTCTCATTGTATTCTGGCTGTTTTGGGTTGCTGTACTACTTAGTTTAGGAACTGCAGGTAAGTATATGCTTTCCATGTTTTTGGATGAATGCTGTTTGTTTCCTAAGTTCACTTCTTAAATATGGGACCTCCTGGTGTTAGTGTACAAAATGTGGGCTAGCATTGTTCCAGAGCTGTGTTACTCTTTCCTTTTTTAATTTTTGTTACTCTTTTCTTTGTTTGTTTGTTTTTCCCCTCTTGTTGGAGTCTTCGACATTGCTATGACTCACAGAACTATAGCACTACAGAAGAGAAATTTTTTGCTCCTATAGGTGGACTTTAGTTGTTTTTTCTTTCTCAGTTACTTAATGTATGATTAGATTGTGGTAGATACAGTATATGTTTGATGTATTTAAATGAAAAAAGTAACAGGAGGGAGGAGACAGCTTTTGGTGCAGTTGTTATGAAATGAGAATGTTAATCTCCTCTGACTATAAACAATGTCCAATTGTCGTGGAGGCAGAATGTTGTTTCTGAGCAGTAGTTTGGTGACAACTGCTATCATTATTTAGACTGGTACAACGGTATTTGGATTAATCCAGAGGTTCTTACAGTTGTAGGGGATGTGCTCTGTAGAAATAACCTCTATGATGGATCTGCAAGAACAGATTTAAAGTATGGCAGTGGTATTACTGGGGGATGTACCACTGTAAGATCTGTCACTGATTGAACCAGGGTGATTTGGATGCTGTCCCTTGGCCCAACATCATGCCGTCCAAGGGCGAGGGAGGTTGTTCTTCTGTGCAACTTCACCCAAAGCAGGGAAGCTAAACTGCATAGCTCTGGGGATAAGTCCTCATGCAGACACCAGCCTTTGGACATAGGAAGCATTATGATTTGGAGGTTGGGTTTTTTCATTTTAAATTTCTGGGGCCAGGGTTAGTGTTGTCTTTGGGGTTGGAGCTGATGCAGAATTCATGTGGAGAGAGACAGTTGTTTGTCATTCCCGTATTTATTCATAGTTTTTCTATTTTCTGAATCTTGGCAGTGGTTTCTGTGTGGAAAAACCAAATGCATTGGAGCTCTTCAAATGCTTATGTGTTACCATTCTATCTTTGTGTTTCCACCACCCCTTGAGATGGTGGCTGCAGTAACTCTGTAGAGACTTACAGGTCCCTGCTAGGCCAGAAAAGCCTCCAGCTTTTCTGTAGCTGAGCCCATTTGGCAAAACTGGCAGTATTCCCCACCTCCATGGGTCAGGTACCTCACTCTTCTTCCATCACAACTGCTTCCATCTCAGTCTCTCTCTGTTAATTCTGGCTCTGAAGACCCACTTCACTTGTAACGTGAGAGCCGTCTGTCCGAGTCCCCGCTGGCATTGCGAATCACTCACCTGTTGCTTAGGCTAGAGTAGGATCTGTTTCCCTCCAGCCTTCCCTGCAGAGCCATTCAGGTTTGCAAGGGTCACTCTGTTTCTGCTGCCTTTCCCCCGGTAGCTCATGTCTGTCAGAAATGGCTGCTTGAAGCCACTTGTCTGGCTGGTACCCTGCTTCTCCTGCAAAATGGTCAGACCTAGCAAGGCGCAATATCCAACCTGCAGTCTCTTTGTGAGTTGTTCCTGGCTGACGAAATAGTCAAGCAGATTCACTTCGCTTTCAGTGTCATGGATATTCCTTCTCCACACTCCTCTGAGGTGGATTTTCCCTTTATGGAGGCAGCAGTACGTGCTAGACACAGCTTTGTGTGTTGTTAGCTTTTCTGCAAAAATCTTCCTCCCATTTATGCACCTATCAGCCAGGCAGCAGTAATTTTCAAACTGGCCTTGTGGGGTACCTTATCACTGGTTCAGAACAGCCCTTCATAGGAAGGAGCATCGCCTGAGCTGTCAACCAACTGTTCCTTTCATGCGCCTGCTTGGATCAGATGCAATTTAAGGTAAACATGAAATATAGTAAATCTAGTAGCAGATGAATAAAGTGAATGAGAACACGCAGATTTGCTAAATATATAATTAACAAGAACTATTAAAGGAAATATTACATCCTTGATGTTAAGCTGATCTGGCCCATTACCCACAGGAGTGTATTCACTGGTGCTCTTAATATGCACACGTAAGGATGTGGAGCTTGCCCTTGTTAAGTCTAAATTTAGAAAATGCCAGCTGAGTCTGTTGTATTCGAAAGCTTTTGGAAATGCAGCAATCATTAGAAGAGCAGAAATATTTTAGCTCATATGACAGAAACAGCTTGACGATAAGTGCAGGATCGGGAATCCGTCAGGTATTTCCTGGATGCTTTTACAGGCTTTGCAGGAAAGTAGTGACTCGTGCATTATATCCGAAAGCAAATTCCACATGTATTCACAGGGAAATAGAACCCACTGAAAACTGCCTTTGAGAGGCTTTTTAATGCTTTTTCCATGTTGTGCCATTTTCTTTCATAGGTTATATTCTCTGTTTCCTGCTAGATGTTTCCATTCAACCTTTTTTTTATTTTATTTTTTTTTCTGCCTGCTTGGAGAGTAGGATTCAAACAGTTTATGACCTGCTGTTACATTCGTAGTGCAGCTCACGTCTTCTGGCTCAAAGCTATTTGATTTTTTGTCTTCTCCCTAGTGTAATAGGAATGCTGATGTTTCCAGCGCGTGGTACAAACGGTACAGTACAGAAGGCAGCATAACCTTGCTGCACAGACGTTAAAGTTTCTAGGGTGTGCTCAGTTTTGAAAGAATTGACTTTTGGCAGATTTAGCATGAGAAGGGAAGGTCGTTTCCAGGCACTTAACTGTCAATATATTGCTCCTATGAGGAATCCAGTAAAACATATGTTTTGACTGAGGTCTTCTGCCAGGATATTTTTAGTGGAGATGTCAATCCTTGTAAGATTTTTCTGTTAACGGTTAGTGTGTTAATATTTAGAAGAGAATGTGCATTTGATTGATAGATAAAATCCAAACCAATTCTAAGTTACAGCCTAAGTGTGAATGCAGATAGCAAAATGCCACTCTACATATTCGATTATTTTTCTGGTTAAAACTCGATTCTATTGATTTTATCACTTGTATTTGTAATTGTTCGTTTTGTTAAGCTTTCTACGTTAAAAGGTGGCTGTTGTCACCCAACAGGTGTGCGCAGAGTTCTTAACCAAGTCCAGGGGCTGAGGGGTTTATGTAAATAACATGTAAATGACCTGCAGCAGCGTCAGCGCCCGCTAGGTGCCGATAAAGTAGTGGGAGAAAGTTTCTCTGAAGCTGCCCGGTTGTTTACAGCTGCTCTGATTACAAAATAACTCCTCCCGAGAGGAGTTCGAAGACAGCAAAGGCAGTTTTAGCCTTTTAATGATGTGGGGAGGTAGTGAGGGGCTGTTTTATCCTGCTCTCAGGAGGAGATTGTCGGGGTGCCACGGGAGATCGGAGTCAGCAAGGGGTATGATAGTTGTTTGGATTTCCAGACCCATCCTCTGCCTCATATTTGTTTTGTAGTTCAAAACTTGGGACAAATGAACAGTAGACTAGGTTGAGTAATGACAGTATTCATTTAGATTTTATTTCCGATTTTCAACCCAAATACAAGTCCTCTGAAATGCTGCCGGTTAAAGCAGCTCAGAGTACGGGAGCTCATTGGGGGTTGTTTTGCTGTTCTAGGATGACTAGTACTTACAGCCTGTTAAAATAAATAAATGTAGTACCATATGGTTAATAATGCATTGGTGGAACAGCTTTGTATTTTCTACTAGTTTTCTACAATCTCCCTGTAAATGGAAGACGTTTCTCTTGATTTTGAGTTTTGGGGACTTTTTGCAGCAGCCAAGAGTACTTCTCTGGAGATCTCCCAAGATGTGCTCACTTTGAGCAATTTGTTTTTCTCCAATGACAAGGTTAGTTACGTATCCAGGATTCAGTTTGTAAAATACAGGTGGTAGTCTTCTTGGTATTGACACTTTGGCTTTTTATTTTCACAAATATATTTTTCTGGGGCTACGCAGACTGTATTTTAAATGCAAATATACCAAGAAAGCTGAGTAAATGAAAAGTTTGCAAAGACAGTAGTCTTTTTGTCTAACACAGAGAGATGGCAAGTGAAATTGGCTTGCTGCTATGCTGCACCTGTTCTTAACATTTTCCTTGAGTCTTCACTAGTTATATATAGTATTTATAGCGTCTCCACATCTTTCAGCTCTGGAGCGCTTGATCCTCGCTTCAGCTGTGGTGCACCTGATCGTTATGCGACCACACAGACACCTTATTTACATCCCCCACCAAAGTTAGTGTTACTCTGAGAAAAGATTAATTTCTTGGGAGCTATAGAAGACTAGAGCCCACACTTGGAAAAGGTACTTATGCACATGACTAACTTGAAACACACGGATAATCCTATTAAAATCAGTGGGTCTACTTATGCATTTTAAGGTAGGCACCTGCTTAAGTACCTTGGTAATTCAGAATCTGTAAGATCAGCAGAGGTGGAGTGAATTCCAGACCTAGAAAACTGGGAGAAATGCCAGACTCCGCGAGACTCGAGGCAGCACAAACAGTGGCACCAGTTAGAACCATTAGCTGGCTAGGAATGGAATTCAGCTGTGCTTTGGAAAAGCTGTTATGTCTGAGGGTTATTGAGTCGTATTGTTTGCTAATTCATGTGGCGTTTCGCTCCAGCACGGAAGTGGCTGTGGCACAGCAAAGCATGCCGTTCAGCTTCCCAGCGTGCGGGAGCTGTGAAGTCCACACGGCATAAATACAGTAATGGGGGATGAGAAGGCGGTGTGAGATTTTTCGTGTAATGAAGGCGCATCCTACAGGCAAGCGAGCGATACAACTGCCACATAAAGCTGTGCAGCAGCAAAGCCAGCAATAAAAATGTATTTCCTGCAGGGTCCTTGACATTGCAATTACAGCCAGCTAGCTTAGCTGTAAATACCACTGCATGGGAAAAAATCTAAATAAAATAACACAGTAAATTATGTTGCAGGAAGGATGAAGATTGAGTGTATGATGCCAGAACCTTTCCTCACTTAGCAATGGGAAGGGCACATCATATTTTCATGTTAACAGGAACTGATAAACAGGCTCTTGCTATTCTCTGGTCAGTGGTTCTTTGTTTCCGATAAGGAAACTGCTGAACTCGACTTCCCAGGAATTTTCGTCCCTTACAGCAGCCTGCTGCCCCAGGTGTCAGCAAAACCTTGCAGCAGCGGTTGCCGAGTAAGAGCATCTGAAAGTGCCGAAATGCAGCTGATTCACTCCTGCCCGTGCACGCCGCATGTGTCTCGTTGCGTCGCGCTGACACCACTGGGCTGCGGAGTCGGGTGGAGGAACTCTTCTGAATTCTGCTACAAGCACTTGTGCCCGTTTGCATTGCTGACAACACTTCTTTGAAGTGTTTGCAGCAGATTGGGGTTTGTACTGATCAGAGGTTTTCAGATTTGGTGGTTCAGCTGTCGGGACTACAGTTCTTTGCTGACTTCTTGATGTTATCACTGAGAGCGCACAGTACACCAGAAAGATTTGTGATTATGTGGTTGGAGAAAAATATTTTGTTAGCAAAATAAACCATGTTTCAAGGCTTTATTGAGAAAGTTTAGCTTGTATGAACAGAGAGACCACAGTGGAGTGATGAGGAAAATGACGTACACTTCTCTCAACAGGGTATCTAGCATAGCTTTAAAGTTTATCTGTGCTACTAAGACTGACATATGAAAAATAGCATTGCACGTAATTGTGTTGACAAAATTATGCATGCACAGTAGGCCCAGAAGACAGGGAATCAGACACAGGTGTTCACGTTGGTAAACAGATTTCTGGGAAGTAACAAAACCAGTTTACCGTACCTAGACAGCAACGTGATCAATGGTGAACTTGCCGGTGGACGTGCCTGGTTTCTGTGCAGCAGAGCACAGTGCTCTGCACATAGAGTCATAGAATTGTTAGGGTTGGAAGGGATCTTAAAGACCATCTAGTTCCAACCCCCTGCCCTGGGCAGGGACATCTCCCACTAGACCAGGCTGCTCAGAGCCCCATCCAGCCTGGCCTTAAAAACTTCCAGGGATGGGGCATCCACCACCTCTCTGGGCAACCTGCTCCAGTGTCTCACCACCCTCGTGGTGAAGAACTTCTTCCTAACATCCAGTCTGAATCCTCCCATCTCTAGTTTTAATCCACGTCTGTGAGGCTGCCCATCGAGCCATCGCTGGCATTACTGCAGATGGTTATTTCAGTAGGCTGGTAAAAAGCAAAGAGAATTAGTTTACCATACATATGTTTGTCAGTCTTCATGAAAAACTACAGAAGCAAAGCCTGAGATGTGCCTTTTTTTTGGGAAATGTTCAGGTGGATTGTATGGTGGAAAATGTGCTTAATTCTGCTACCAAGTGGCGTAATGTCTCCCCATAAAAATGGGGAGGTAGGAGACCTTCTTGTATCTCATTGACCTGTCATTTGCATGAGTTCCCTCAGTAAGGGCTGTAGGCGATGGTTAATGATCACATTTGGCTAGTTGTGTGTGCTGCAGAAAATGGCGATCGAGGGCCTCCAAACTTGCAGGCTGCATCCAATCTTAAAACCAGGGAAGAAGAGATCTGAGTAGTAGCTTTTTCACACCATCGAGCGTCTTGGATTTCACAGGCTTAAAATACATTTGAATATAATGGAAGCAACAGTATTTCTGTGAATGACCAGCTGTACAGCACTGCAAAGAGCCTTCCTGGTTAGCTCAAATTTCCCTTCAGAAAACAAAATAGCTGGAACATATGTGTGTGTTTGCGCTTCAGCAAAGGCTGCCTTGAAGAACAAGTCTGACACACAGAACCTACACGCTCCTCCTTGAGGCCAGCTGTGCTGTGTTGATGGATGCAGCTCTTGATTACAAGAGTGCTGAGAATAAGATTGATTTAGCTCTGGGAAGAATGCTTAGTTTGTAGGCTATAAATCTATTCACAGACTTACTCTTTTCTTCTTGCCTTTGAATAGCAAATAGCTCTTTTCTCAGCGTCTGAGAGGGATGAGTTTCTTGTAGTGCTAATGTTATAGGAGTAAAATAAGTCAATTTATTTTATGCATATACATATTTAAGCTAACCGTATAATAATTATGCACCCATGTAGTGATTTTTGATCCTGTCAAAGCACTTTAAAATAATTTTGCAGTGCTACTATGATCTAGATGAATAATTTTCATAACTTACAGACAAAACGGACCTTGGCTCTGAAGACTTATAAAGCTTGTCTAGACGCGATGGTATTGCTGAGAGCAAAGCTTTATTTTTTCTACTTTTAGCTACTGTTGAGTATGAACTCTGTGGCTATAGAAAAATAGGGCAGAAATAAGGGAAGCATTTCATAGATAGCTTTGTATCTGTGGTAGTTTTGAACTTGAAGGTGATGTGCTGTCCTGTGGGAGACCATGGAGTGGTAAAGCTTAAGTTATAATGCTGTTCTAGCAGCAATAGACCATTCTGTGTCTCGCTTTGTTATTTCTTTCATGGAATTAGATTAAGAAACTGCTAACCTCCAGAGATTGTTTTATTCTGTGAACATGTTTATCTTTAAGGTTAATAGACTTAAGGCTTGGTAAACTAAAAAAATAGCAGGTTATGGACCGAGAGACCTTTCACTAGGAATAAATGTCCCGATGGTGTTATCCCCTGAGTAGACTTCAGAGTCAAGTGGCATAAGTAGAATTGCATAGAGAAAGGTCTGATTGCTAAGTTAACTGAGTTACCCCCACCTTTTGTGAAAGGCCATCAATTGAATATGGAATAAATCCTTTGTTACTAACAGAAGTGGAGACAATTTCTTTTTAGCTTGAATAAGTGAATTTGTCAGTGTTCCTGAATACAGTAGTAACACTGGAGCATATACTGCCATACAGGTGTCAGCTTTATCTGCCTGTATTTTGCACAAAGATTGCAAAGTATAGAGAACAGAAAACTATTTGCCATGGTTCTAATTGTGATAGTAATTAAAATAGTAGGGTTTTTTTGTTGCAATGGTGTGTGATGCATCCTTTATATTTTTCTGCAGTCTTTCTCTTTTGCTTCTTATAGTAACTATGAATTTTTTTTCACATTTGAATTAAGAAAATTAAGAAATACTTTTACTTCTGAAGCATTTGATTACTCAAATCTTCAGTAATGTTTTCTCATAAATCTTTACTATTTTGTAGATGAACTCATGACTTTATTGGCAGATATGTCTCAATCCCAATTTAAACCCAAGCTTTTGCTTTTTGTGAAATTTTATTTTTCAAAATTCTGTTTGAATTACAGAAGTTTGGTGCTCTGACTATGTTAGAATGGACAGAACTGAGTAGCACCGGAATTATTTTTGTTAATAATTTTATTGAAGGAAAGTTAAGAAAAAGGGTACAGAAGGACTTATGTCCTCTTTTTCCCCCCCCCCCCCCCCCCCTCTTGTCTGGTGTGTTATAATAATACAGTGGTGTAATCCCAACTCCAGGTACTGCACAGACTACTTCAGGAGGACAGGTAGAATACAGAGCTCTGTCTGGAATTTCCTACCTGGCGTGGTATCATTTCATTGGCCTGATCTGGACTAGTGAATTCATTCTTGCCTGTCAGCGGATGACAATTGCGGGGGCAGTGGTTACTTGTTACTTCAACAGGTGAGTGCAGAATTGCCCCCGTATAGTTGGGGGGATTTTCCAGCATTTACTTTCAATCTTTTTCTAGGCAAAATAGTCTCAGAGAGACTGCAATTTGTGTCAGTATCCTGGAGTCCAATTTAATGGAGCACAGGAATGGGGAGAGGATGCTCGGCTGCAAAAGCAGTCGCACCATCCAGGGCAAGGGTTATCTCAAGCTGTTCCAGCGATTCTGAGCTCCTCTGCTGTGTGATTTTAATGTATTCCCTGGGGCAGCATCATAAAGGCATGTCACAAGAGTTTGTTTATGATACCTCACAGAGAGGCTTTCTTCTTGGCTTGTAAGTGCTCCGGAGGAAATGGTACGGCCTTTCCCTGCGGAAATCTCCTTGCACAGCACACTCAGCGATGTGCTGCCGGGCCGGCAGCCACGGTGGAGTTGCAGATGTGGAGGGCAGGCAGTCATTTTAGCTGCATTAGCTTTACAGGTGGCATATGTTTGACCCATAGTACCACCACTGCAGATGGATTTTTGCCTTCTTTAATTTCAGTTGAAACATGAATACATGAAAGATTCCATTTATTTAATAAACAGAACTTTTTTGCTTAATGATTACTTTCATGAGTTGTGAAAAGGGCTCAATCTTTTAAAAAAACTTCTTATGTTACTATTGCTGTTTTACATCAGGGTTTATTTTCATCTTGGTGTGCTTAGGTGTTATGTGCGTATTTACCTTTTCAGTGAGATGAGGCTTTTCCCCTCTCTGGGCTTGAAAGAAGGTGGTATGGTGACTTGACCCATGTCAAAGGTGTCACTGTCCTGTCCATGTCTGAGCTTATGCAGTAACTCCAGTGCGTGTATGTCACTGCACAGGGTTGAAATTAAGGAAGTGTATAAGCATTGGCAGGATTGGGGGTTTCCACCTGACACTAGGGTGCTTAGGTATTCAGCACCACAACTTCCCATGGATTCAGTGAGAGGTGAAATACGTACATCTCCCAGGAAGTCAGAAATCCAGGTTTATGGATTTGCACCAAAGTCATTGAGAGATGAGCTAGGACCAAATTTTTAAAAGATTCCTCTTCCCCTTTCAAGTACATCTGCAATATTTATTAGCATCCTTTGCCCTTTGTACATACATGACCTGAGGCGTGTGAAAGAGCCATCAGCATGTACGTAGTTGGGTCTGTCCCTTGTGGTTTTGAGAGCAGGTAAAAGGGCGGTTGGAAGTACAGTCTGTGTGTTCTCTGTTAGGCTGATAATGTCTCTTTTATTACAAATCTTGTCATTCATTGTATTTGTTTAAAAACTTAGATTCATATTTACTCAAGGAATATATGATTTATTCCTTAACATTTTTAAAGTATTTTACACTAAATCCCTTCTTAGGCCGTCATTGAAACAGATGAGGCAGCACTGAAAAAAACGATAGGCACAGTTCTGAAAAGATGGACAGGCTTTTAGGAAAATGCTTCCCCCCCCCCCCCCCCTTCAAACATCCATGTCTTTTGGGTGTGTCGAGATTACTTTTTTTTTCTTCACACAAAAAATGGTTTTAAAATGAAAGCTGAGATGCATGTGTGATCATTTGATTCGAGGAGCTCAGTGTGAAGAAAGATACTGAGTGTCACAGAGCTCATAAGAAAATAAAGACAATTGGCAGCACTGAAGAAAGGAAATCATTAAAAGATGATGTGGTGTTGAGTACAGGTTCACAGGCTGGAATAGTAGTGTTCTATGTAAATCAAACAATCCCGTGGTAATACAAAGTAGGAATACCAAAGCGGAAGAGCAAGCTGTGACGCCACTCAGTCTTGTAACCGGTTCTATCGGGCAGATTCCTGTTCTTCCCTGGGACTTGTGTGCAGGCAGTGCAGTCTGCACGCACGGAATTCAGTGCCCGGCAGGAGCTGCCTGCACAGCCTCATGCGTGTGGCGGACTGCGTGGTTCCGCTAAAGTCACTTCAGGATTGCAGCCATGTAACGCACAAAGCTGGGTGACACTTCATCCTTAGGGGTAATGGGGTGTAGGTGGGTGATAGAGCCGATCTTGAGCTTGTTTAGAGTCACAAGCATCACCTCTTGCTGTGCTTAGCTGCCTGTTTTCTGATGTTTCCTACCCTGAGACAGAATTATAAGGAAAAAATCTTTGCTCTTTTTGTAATCTGGATGCAAAGCAAGAAGTCTTGTCAGTCCCTGTTCTCGTGAGAATTCCTTTGCTAGGACAAGGAGGTGTGGAAAAGCATCCAAATGGGTAGAAATTTGTCTAAGCTGCAAACTTTGACATTTCTGCTCATTAATCAGTCCTGCTAAAAATATCAAACCCCTTCTTCATTTTTCTCTTCAGTAGCTAGTAAATTATTAACACAAGAGTAAACTTTGTCCTTTCTGTATTTTTTACCCTTGGTTAACATTTAACTTACGGAAACTTAATCTTCTATATTTTGAGTTCTGACTGAGACTGTCATATATAAGGTAGCGTGCAAGGGAAAAGGAAACGATGGTACTATATGGATAGAATAACTCATCTGTATTGCAATGTATGTGTTTCTAACACAGAAACCTGATGACTTAAAAAAACCCCAAAACCTGCCTTATTCAGTATAAAATTCCACTGTCCCCCAAGCTGTTCCCCTAGTTGTAAGACCAAAAATAATAAATGCAGCAACTGCTTTGCTGGAATTTCCTATTTAAAATAATGTGGTATATTCACATATTTAAATACAACTTCTCAGCTGCGAAGTATTTAGCGTTTTGAATGAACTGCAGTGATAACTTCAGGATTCTTGCATGCTGTGGTACCTACCTTGATAGAGCGTGTACAATTTAAATCCTTGCTGAAGTGAGGATTTATTAAAAATATATTTGTACAGCTTTTTTAGCCCCAACCAGTCACACTTTTATCACGGCCTTTCTATTTTTGAGTTTCTTGTGCAAACTGTTAATTTTTAAAGATAACAGAGATTTTGAAGGAATCACTTATGCTCTCCTTTGGACTAAAGTGAACGTTCAGATGAAGTCAGTAGGAAAACCTACTTTTGTAGGTTGTTCAAGTGGGAAAGGAGATACCAGCTGAATTCTTTAAAGTTCCAAATACTGAAAGGATACAATATATATCTTCTTAAATAAGTTTATAAAACATTTTAAAACTGTTTCTTTTTCTTTCTAGAAATAAAAATAACCCACCACCTCACCCAGTCCTGTCTTCCATAGCAGTTCTTTTTTGCTATCATCTAGGAACTGCTGTAAAAGGCTCTTTTCTAATCGCAATACTGAGAATACCGAGGATTGTTCTCTTGTACCTTTATAATATCCTAAAACAAAAGGTAGGTATATACTTCTGTAACACTATAAAAATAGTAGTTAAAAGGTGAGATTCATGAAAAAAAAAATTTGAAAAATGTGCTTCTTGCTTAAAAATGGGTGATATGGTGTGGATTTTATATTTTATCCCATTTTCTTCATTAAGAATGCTTTTTCCATGTGCTTCCTTTTTTTCTCTCAACTCAGGTATTTTTAAATGCAGAATGCATTTAAATGCAGCCTCTGTTTAGTGTTTATATATAAAGGCTTTTATGAAGGATAAAAGAAAAATTTGGCAGAATGCTCTATTTAAAATTTTTGCATCATAAATTTTAAAAAATCAAAAGTAAGAACATTATTGTTGCATATAAAGTATCTTCTAGAAAAGATTTCATTTGCCTTGTAATATGAGTTTATAGAAAGAAAGTATGAAACAAGAACTACTCCAGAGATTTGCATAGGATCCAAACCCCATCTTTTAAGATATATAAAAAATATGGCTGGGCTGTTTTGATTGTTGCTTGCCTTCTTTCTATCTTTCGTGCATCTCCGCAGTTATCTTCTGCTGGAAATTGCCATTGCAGTTAGTTCTGACACTTTGGCAAGGAGAGGGGGCGGTCATGACTGCACAGCTCTGATTTTAGAGGACGATTTAGGCAAAGTTTTTAAATGTAGGTCTTTTCCTCCAGAGTTTACCTTGGCCTTGAAACATGTTATGTATACTTATGACAGGGTATTTACATTGACCATCCCTGGTACCTAGGAGGCACGTGTGTGGGGTATAGTTTGTGAGTGCTTGAATAAAAGCCCCTTGTAATAAGATGCTTGAAAGATGTGTGTCTGGGTTTATGGCACTTTCATATGAAAGCCTTGGTTATAAAACTTGATGAGTTGGGTCAACTGAAAAAAGTCTTTGTTTAAAGATGATAGCTGGAATGAGTTGTGCTAGAAAGAAGATGGAGTATTTTCTGGCTCTAGAGGAAGCGGAGTAAGTGGACTTGCTGGGTACCCAGTTTGGTAATCTGAATAGCTGTAGAAGATTGAACTAGCAAAGAAGGATTGTTTGTGTATATAGCAGTGTGCTACGAGCTCCCTTTGGTCCAGTTGCCAAGCATTCAGGTGAGGGTGTGACATGAGCCATTGCTGTAACTGCTCCTAAAGAGGCCATAATGTGCTCAGGGCAGATCATGTCCCCAGTCCACAGAAGGATCCCCCCCCCCAAAGTAACCTTTCTCCTTCCCGTGGAAGAAAGGACAGGCTGTTGCTCCTTTCCATTGAGGCTCTTTCCACAGAGGGACAGAGTAGTGGTACTAAACGATGGAGAAGTGATGCTGCGTTCTTGTAGAGCTCACCCAGACTTTGCCACCCTTGGAAAAAATGCTGCTGTCTTCTGTGAACAGGAGGAAAAGCCAGGGATCTGTAAGCTTGCAGGTAAATTCACAGATGTTTACTACACAGCAGCCTTCAAGCAGAATCGGAGAGGAGACTGCAGCTGAAGTTCCTTGCTCTAGGTTTTTAATAAACAGTACTTACTGAGATTAATACAGTTTTAGTAAAATCATCTCTCCAGCACTACGCAGCAAGATTAGAGTATTTCTCTGCTGTGCACATTTTGCATTTTGTTTGTGTGTTTACATTTTTAAAGGAATTATTCCTAGAATATTTTCAAGAACGTCTTTGGAAAAAAGTCGGGAGGTTCGTGGTTTCTGTATGAACAGCGGTGGTTGTGGGGACCTGAGGTTTTCACATAGTGACTGAGAGATCTCTGCTTTCCAAAACAAAACAAAACAAAACAAAACCAATCTGACCTCTGGCAAAAGAAGGTTAAAAAGACTCAAGTGTCACTGAACTGCATTTCCTTTTGCTGAGGAAAAACAGCCAGTTAAATTTGGAAGGCTCCTGTGGCTAGCAAGATATCTTTTGCTTCTGTTGCTTGGTAAAATCCTTATATGATGAACAGTTCTGAGCTTGTGGTGTGATGGGGGTGGAGGCGGGGAACAAACTCTGAGCTTTTCTGCTCTGTTTTTAGTATGAAATTAATATAGATCAATGATCTGTTCTAATACATGCTTTTTCCTCCTGTCCTGAGAAATGAATGTATGCTCTGAGTCAATACACACACTTGTGTGTATAAGTCCTTCTGCCCATTCTTTTATTTTTGTTCGTTAGGGTACCAGTCATTTCAGAACTTGCAGTCATTTGCTAAACAAGTTAAAATCTGTCAGTGTACTCCCTGATGACTGCAAAGTACTGTAAGGGTTACTGACGTGCGTGGTTTGTTCTCCAAGAAGCTGTTTGCTCACAAAGCCGTTTGCAGAACTTATTTTCTTTTCCCAGAGAAGAATCTTCCATCCACAGGAAGAAAAAGAAATATGCTCAGCTCGCCAGTCGTTAATTACTGAAGGATCTGAATTAAAAGCAGTTCCTATAATCCAAAAAGAAATACCTGCTGCCTAAGTGAAGGCTCTATTAGAAGAGTCAGTCACCTGTAGAGCAAGTTTTTCTAAAACGGCGGTTTTGTTTGAGTCTAATTCTGTGTCCAGTAACCAAACGTTTCATCTTATTGCAGGAGAGTGCATGTGCAAAGTGCCTGTTCAAGTGCTGTTTCTGCTGGTTTTGGTGCCAGGAAAGTTGCTTAAGATACTTTAACCAGGTATGCTCTGCCATCCCTCCGTCGCTCAGCCACCTGCATACAGTCCCCAAACCACGTGTGTGTGTGCCACCTGCATTTAGCACGACCAAAGCAGCATCCAGTGCCTGCAAGCCAAAGTTCCCTGCCACTGGCCACCTAAGCTAAACAAACAAAAAAGTCTTCCCAGTGGAGATGGAATCTATTGCAAAGGAACAGGGAATTGACAAACATGGCAGGTGCAAGATTTTAGGAAACTTGTTAATAATTAGAGCATGAGATAGCCCTTTCAGGGGGGCATTTGCTGTTTCTGAAGGTAAGAAGACATAACGATTTGTTGAGTTGTGCCAGACAGACTACTGAAATACAGAGGGTCCAGGTGGAAGGAAGCAGTGAAGAAGTAAGAAACCCACCTGGAGATGTGTCATTAAACTAGATACAGTATTTTCCACCTGGAAAGTCCTGAATACAGACACTTGAACTCCTGGCTGATTTCCATTATCAATATATCTGGGAATATGATCCATGATGAAAACGCCAGCTGATATCATATTCTCTTTCTTTGAAAGACATCTTTGTTTGTTAGCAGTTTTGTTTCAAAAGTGTTTCTATTGGAAATGGATGATTTCTAACATACAGCAGTTTTTCAGATACTTTACTTTTTCTGTCCTGATGCTTTTCTCCAAGTGTTTTCCAGCTCTATATACATCATTGTAAATAGTTAATTTTTCTCTTTGTCAGTTTCCTTTAGTTATCACCATGGATGTGGTATTGTTGATGTGAAGGGGAATCAGATGTTCATGCTGATTCCTAACTCTCTGAGTGTTGCTTTCTTTGTTCTCGTGGTGGAGGGCAGTACTGAAGTAAACAAGAGAATGCTGATAAAGGGGCTGACTTCTCCCCTAAAGTAGGTGCATAAATTAAGCTTAATCTTGGACAACTAAGAAGAGAAAGTTTCTTACTTAGTTCAGCCTAGATTAAATACTTGTGCAGTGAAATCTCTGGTTCTAGACGATGAATTTTCCAGACTTACATTTTTTTAGGTAGATCTTATGGTCACGGACTTGGTGAGGAATCTCAGAGTTAGTTTTGAATCCAGGCTTTCCATTTGTAGTCACCCTTTCCCCTTGGCTTCCTGCCTTTCAAAGATATATCCAGCATCCTGGTGTTTACTTTCTCCAGCTGTTGTAGGCAATGTGATTGTTAAAAGAAGAATTAATTACTGTAATGTTCTTCCTTTTGTTTCAGAAGGCTGTATTGTAGCTCTTGTTCCCTTAAAAGATTTCCTGTTTCCTAATCTATTGTAGGCAAATTTCTGTTTTAATAAGAGTTGTGGTTTCTAACCTAATGATCATAATACTGTGTTTGCTGTTAGATAATTGTTTGTTTGAACATCTTTTTGGCAAAGATGATGGCGTTCCACGTGCTCCAAATCCAGGGCAATCTGGGCAAGGGTTAGAGGAGAAGAATAACATGAACACACTGTAAGATTTTAAGAAATTTTATGTCTATGAAGGAGTAATATTGGTCTCAGATTATTGCATTTCATAGAGTAATTAATGTATCTAACTAGTTTTTTCTTTTTTTTTTTCCTATAAAGAACGTATTCAAGCCTACTTCCTCAATTTTGTAAAATCTGCAGCCAAATGTAACAAAGAAAGAAAAGGGGAAAAAAAAGACAAATATGCAGTTTTAAGCAGCTTAACATATGGCTTGATTAAGAGAAGTACTGAGCTCTTAAGAGCTCTTCCTGGGGTCAGTGGAAGCTGCTGGGTACAGCCTTGAAATTTCACATCGGCGTTGAGCATGGACTTGAGAGTAGGACTTGGGAGGGGTCCAAAAATTGCTTGTACCTGTGTTTCTAACATTTTGCAAATATTTTTTAGTTCAGATTTTGATTTTTGTGTGAGTTGAAATTATTGAAATGTGGAACAGCTGTTATAAAAGTTGGTCCAAAGCTCATTTCCTTACTATATTTTTGCCTTTTATTCCAGCATTACTTTCATTATAGTAATAAGTATATAATTACCTTAAACTCAAAAAAAAAAAAAAAAAAAAAAGGCAGCCTTCTCATCACTTCTGCACTGTTTTCTTCAACCTGTTGCTGTATTGCTCAGATGATTTAAATTCTTTCTGCTCCTTCATTCACAAGTTTAATCAGGATTAAACAGAGCCCCTTGTTTTCCCTCTGGGGAACTTGCAGATCAGAAACAGGTGCTGGAGGAAGAAGCACTGGTGGTAGAGCGCGAGCTTCTCCCTTCCCGTGCGGTATCAACCGAGTGCTCTGTTATGTTGTCAAAGAGTGCTTTTGAGGCTGAGGTGCCATCTTTTAGGTGGGATTTCACACTGACATTGATAGCTGCATACATCCCGAAGTGTCGCGTTCTCTGCAGGCTCAGCTAAGTTTTGTTCCGCTCTCCTGGAACTTAACTGAAACGGGACGAGAAAGGTGGCCTGTCGTCTTCCCATCGTGACAGTGCTGCGCTAGACGCTGACAGTTGCCATATTTCCAGTGGTGGTTGTTGGAGGAGGGGTAATGTAAACCCAGCATCCTGTGCAGATTGCAATGTGGATAATTACATTCTGCCTTCCTAAATTTCTCTTGGACTTGCAACTGGATCCTGTGCTAAACTGTGGTGTAGTGTTGCTACGTGCTGTTAAACAGTTCACTCCTTAAGCTGTTCCATTTCAGTCATGGGCAAAGTGATTCATGTGTGTGTATAATCCATTAGTAACAATTGTAAAGCGCTCTGGGTTCTATCTGGATGAAAAGTGCTTTGTGAATATAAAGTCATTATCCTTACTTGACAGTTCTGTTTGCCAACACTTGTCAGAATTACCACAGATTTTTCATCTTCTGGCTCTGATGGTTTCAGTATGTTCCAGATAAACATACCCAATCATCTCAAGTAAAAATCTGGGAGATTGAAATTTCTCTTCCGTAAAAAGAATATACTGTTTTTTTAATGTGGTTTGGGAGCTACAAGGTCTGTCTGTCTCCTGCTTTCTTAAACTGTAGCAGCAGTCTTAACTTTTGATACACCAAAGCGCTCGCTTTTTTTCCCCTTTACAGCCTTGTTGCAGTGGGGTTTGTTTTTTTTTTTTTTTTTCCCTAGAACAATATAGCTATTTCAGGATAGTTTTGCTTTTCCTTGTCTGCTTTGGGTTCATCCGCAGCCAGTTGGCAAGCAACCGCTCCAAAGTGCAGCACATGGATTTCTGGAGCAGTTGCTGCGCAGTCTGTGGTTTCTCTGTTTTCATCGGCACAGTTACTTGCAGCGTAGCCTCCCGGGCCCCGTGGTAGCCATTACTGAAGGCAGCAGTGTGTCAGCCTGCATTTGCTGGTACCGAGACCCTTCACTGACACCAAAAGCTGGCACCGGTCTAGTGTAAAAAAGCAGAAGCCAGTCTGTCTAATGGTTGTATATCCATGGCAGTTGGTTGTCTCTTAAACTTTGGATGGAAGCCTATCAGGAGGTTGTGGTTAAATGCCTCGTGGAGAAGTGACCTAGATAAAACCAAAATTCATGTGCTAATGTAAGTACAGTTCTCCTCTGCACTGCCAAACACATTGTGCCTCACCCGATCAAGTACTTCTTTTCCCTCCCAAAAACAATACTGCATTTCAATGCTACTGGCAAAATTGCTTCTAGATGTTAAGCTAAATTTTCAATCATTTGAAAAAACGGTAGGCTAAAATGTTAATCTTCAGTGAAATTGTATTTTAAATATGTTTGTTTTCTCTCTAGAGACTTTATGTATGCGGTAACAGGAAATAAAATTCCTTAGGTCTTTACTTGTTTTGTAGGGTGAGCCATGTAGGGGATAGAGATGAACAAGAGTGACTGATTCTTGCTTTGGTACCTTTCTTCTCTCCCCTATCCCATTAAAAAAATCAAAACAAAACAAAAAAAAAAAAGAGAGAGAGAAAGAAAATAAAAGGCTATGAAACAAGTGACCAGTAATTCAGTGCTTTTAATCAGAGCAATTTATGAACAACTCTCTGGAAATGTTCAGTTTGGTTTTATTTCAGAAATCCCAAATGAGAACATTGTTGCCCTAACTGCAGAAGCCACTGTAAGCAACTCCAGTAGTGATGTAGTCACAACGCAATGGGCACTTAAAGCTGAGTCTTTGTGGTCCAACCCTGTGGCTGAAGCGGAGCCCAGGCATAGCAGTGCAACGCTGCCGGAAAGGACACCCAGCTCTGAGGAGAAAGTTGTGTTGGCCCTACCCACTGGGTGACAGCCATGGGGAGAGCAGGTAACACACAGAGTAGGAAGCAAGGACAGCTGAAGGACAAGATTTTCTCCAGTGGGTCCAGATTGCAGATATAAGGTGGAACAGAAATAAAGGAAAGTTGTGCTTCTTAGGCTGCTTGGGAAAATTTGGAAGGCTATTGAAGGGTTTCTTACACATGGTAATTAGCCTAAGAATCAAAAATAACGATTTCTGTATTAGCTTACTGGTTGGACGTGGGGGAGGAGAATATTCTCTGTGTGTTTGTCAACAACAGGACAACAGCCTGGGGTTAACAAGGCTGCAGAAAGGGCAGATTCAGTCCTGGAAAGTGAGAGACTTGCACCAGAAAGAAGGGGATAAATGCCATTGTACAAGTTGCTGGTTAGGTGATTGGCACAAACTTGAATGTAGGAAGTTCCACCTGAACATGAGGAGGAACTGCTTTACCCTGAGGGTGGCAGAGCCCTGGCACAGGCTGCCCAGAGAGGTGGTGGAGTCTCCGTCTCTGGAGACATTCAGAACCCGCCTGGACGCGTTCCTGTGCAACCTGCTCTGGGTGACCCTGCTCTGGCAGGGGGTTGGACTAGATGATCTCCAGAGGTCCCTTCCAACCCCTGCCATTCTGTGATCCGGCTTATCTCACAGGGATGGGAGTATCCTGGTGTGGCTACTTTGACAAATGAAGGGGAAGAGCAAGGCCATCAGCCGTCTAGGAGCATATCAAGAAGAGAAACAGCAGGGAGGGATAAAAGCCAAGACAAGATCAACAGAAGAATGAGTCAGTGTAAACTGTTCATGAGTAAATGCTGTCTGGAAGTTGGAAGAAGGTTCCTAAGGACCAGAGGGACAACTGTCTGGAATAGCTCCAGATGTAAGGGCTGGGAGAGGGAAAAGCCTGAAGTAGTTTAAAGAGGGAGCTTTCCACTTAAGAGAAGAAATCGTATGATGTGCTAATCTCAAATAGCCAGAGACTGGAGTGGCTGAAAGTCCCTTCCAGTCTTGCATGTCCTCATCTCTTCGGTGGGGCCTCGCAGGCCCACGTTGCTCTGATTTCCCACCACTATCTGAGAGACACATTATGGCTTTTCTCAGCAGGTCACTGACTGCTGTACGGCAGCCACAGGGATGTCGTTGCCTCTTGCTACCCGCCCTGGATTTTGTTTTCTGAGGGGATCCCGCTGGCAGCTGTGACGCTTGTGAGCTGAGACCCTGCGAAGTCCAGGCTGAGCCGTGCAGCGTCGTGCTGGGGGTAGCAACCAGGGCAGCCCCCGCCAGAGTTGGCAGCAACAAGATCAGATCAGGCTGAAAACACCGACAGAGCAGAAAAAGCTAAAGTGGGATGTGAGACCAGCAGGTCTCCTGCTTCTTTTTTTAAGAAGACTCTGTTGCTATGGTAATGCTCTCTTCCCCAAGCTCGTTTTTATTAAAGCAAGTCCTAGACTGGAGGAGTGAATTCAGCTGCTACACAAAGTAGCAATTATTCTCAACAATTGGGGAACTTATGGCCTGGATCTGAGCCACAGTGCTTTTCTCATGAAACCAGCAGGTCAATTTTTCCAAGACCCTTGACATTCTGTGTTGTGAGGCACAGAAGGATGTATTCTTTAAATAGTTTTTTTTTGCATACTGTGGTATTTGGAAATATGTAAACATTCACATTCCTTATTTATTCATCCTGAGACTGAGAAACTAGTGTCTAGTTCCCAGACTCCAAGCCAGGGGAGGCTTGTGTTCTTCACAAAGGTGGCGATGCAGTACCAACTTGCTGGTGTGAGGACAGAGACTGCTTCTGACCCGCTATCTCCCACGCTTTCTGGTCAATGGTATGCTATAGGCGCCGTTATTACTTGCGTGTCACCGTAGCAGAGACTACCATTGTAAAACATCAATTCATTAAGCAAAGATAAAAAACATAATAGCTGCATCGGGCCAGACTGAGTCTCTGTCTAGCTCAGTATCCCATCTCCCGTGGCTGTGAGTGAATGCTAAGGCAGAACAAGTGTATGTTTCCCTGTTCCCATGCTGTTTCTGAATCTGTTTTCAGCCCAGGGACTTCTTGAGCTGAGTGTGTTTTCTGTGTGCTTCATGACTCTCAGTGGATTCCTTTCCCATTCCCCCTTGAGCTCATGCGAACTTTTAGCAGCTAAAGCATCCTTTGTCCAGCAGTTCACAGCTTACAGACTTACAGCGAGAAGAAATGCCATCTGTTTTCAAATTTGGCTCCTACTACTTCGCGTGGTCTTCCCCCTGCCTAGTCGCTTTTCTGGAAGAAACAGTGAGTCATCTAACCCTAGCTACCCTCTCCACGTTTCTCATCATTTTGTAGCCCTTTTAGCACATCCTCCTTCAGTCATCTCTTTTCCAGGCAGAAGAGCCTGGTGCACTCAATTGTTCTCCAGGCAGAAGACATTCCATACCTTTTGGATCATTCCTGCTGCCCTTCTCTCAAGCATTTTCAAGTCCACTAAAGCTTTTGTGCTTGGGAAAAGAGAATACATTCCATAGAAAAGCACATTTAAATAACCTGTTTCTAAATGACAGCAGGTTCTAGACCATGGTCTACCATCTTAGCCTTTGCAACTGTCTTTTCTTTGAAGGGGATTGTGTTATTGCACATACCTTGCAACTGGAAAATGAATGGGATATCTAAGCTTCTGAGGCCAAAATCTAAAATGATTTGCAAATATTGGTCATAGCTTGCATGTTTTCAGTGTTCTTTGGTGGGTAAGGAGGAGAAATCATTTGAGCTCATTTCCGTGCAACTCCAAGTTTCATGGAAACATATGTTTGCCAAAGCGTTAGACGTATTTTATTAGTGAGAACGTGCGGATTTCTATGTGGCTGGATGGGATCAGGTTATGGGGTCTGTGTGGAAAACTTGAGAATTGTGAGGAGAGTGTATAGAGCTGCAGTCTAGGCTGAAGAAGAAACCCTCCAAATTATTATTTTTTTCTTTTTTCTCAGAAATGTATTTTTTGCCAGAAGGTAGTGATCAGTTGGCTAAGTCTTTACCGTGTACTAGTAACGTTCTTGCTTCACCTACATCAATGATTAGCGTTGTAGCCTTCAGCAGTCTCTTCATTTCTGTGTCTCTCTTATTCCTTCTGTTATGTTGTCTGCCTTTCTTGCTTGGGTGTTTTGACGAGTTGATACTTACATGATTCATTGAAGTTGTAATTGTTATAAATGCCATTTTTTATCAACTAGTTTGTAATATGACAAACCCCTGTGCAGGTGGTATTCAGTCTCCAGCATTATTTTCAGTCTTTCCAAGATAACTGTTCTAGTTAATAAATATCAGAAATTCTTTTCGTTGCACATTCCTCGGATACCAAAGTGGCTAATTCAAGAGTGCAAACAAATGGTTATTTATTTTAAGTTTGGAAACAATGTTTGTACAAGTGCACATGCACTTTTGACATTCTTTTTAATTTTTAAAACAGGACGTTTTTTGCTATTTATAATGAATACAGAATCTCTGCTTAATTTATTGGCAAAATTTATACTGACCTCACCAGATGAGGATCTGCTCTGTGAATTTAGTTCTTAAGGGACAGAAACAAACTTAGAAAACCCTATTCCACCTTGTGTCTCAATTTCCTGTCTGTTAATGGGAATGATGAAACAGACTTAACTCACGGAGGGCAGACAGGGAGGGGGGAACTTGACCTGAAGCCATCGACCCTGTGCCTGTGTCCTTGGGGAGACGGTAGCCCGGCTACCGAACTGCCGTCTCCCCTGCTGCCGCGTCCTGGGCCGATGCTGCGGTGGGCGAGCTTGCCGGCCGTCGGGTTTCACACCTCTGGGGTGGGGTGAGGCAGGTGGGACAAGGATGCTTCTCTTTCAGGGGTGTAGGCAGTCCAGATGGCAAAGGTATTGCAGTCCATACCCGGCTGAGCCAAAGGGTCCACCTCTCTGCCAGTCCTGTTCCGGCACTCCCCGGGGAAAGGAACAGCGTCAGAATAAATGGAAGTTAGCACAGAAAAGCATTTTTTCCTATTTAGGAATGCAGCAAACTTGCTTGTTTAAACAGATTTTTATGCGGAGACTCTACGTGTTGGAGTTCAGTGGAGTCTTTGATTTCTCTTAGAGTAAGCAATAAATCCGTGGTCTTCATTTATACTTTTTCCATCTATGGATGTATTTGCTACTATGTAAGTACAATATTTACAGGATGTCACTGTTTACTTCTACTCTTTTTTTGCTTGCTATCAGAGAAAAAAATCTCCTTTGTCATATATAAAATAAATAATACCCATAATAAAGAGACAAAGGATCTCTGACTGCATTTAATTTCTTTCTTTCTCTGTAATATTTTAAGATACTGTCAATGTAGCTTTGCTACGCTGCAGTATGTTACAGAAATTGCTATGGGGTAGAACTGGGCTCTGCAGAAGCAAATTTTCTCTGCCTTCAGATATCTGAAGCTACTTTATATTTTGATTTGTAAGTGAGAAAAACCAGATTTTTGAACAGAAAGTGTTTTGCAGTAGGCCAGTATAATTCACTTTCAGCAAAACAGTTTTTTGGTTTGTTTTTTTTTTCACTTCCAGGTGAAGCAGAAGGTAATCTAAGCACCAAGTACATGTTGAGGTGTATAAACGCCTTCAGAACAGCAATCCCTTGCACACTGTGGTTCTTACTGACTGTACCAGATGTAATGAATGTTTTGTGGCATAATCTACCTTCTAATCTTAATATAATATTTTTATATAATGTTCTATATAATATTATTATAGTGTACTTTAATATAATCTTACTACTCAAAGACTTGCTGGTAAAGTTCAGCATACATTTCAGGTATCTTGAGCGGTGTTTTTCTGAGCTGATATTTTGGACACATTTTCAAAACCTTGTTGACGAGTTCCAAAAATGGGGCGTATATGTCAAGTTATGCACAACAAGTGCTAAAATAATCCAATCCATGAAAGAAAATATTCTGTTCTCCCCACCTGTCTTGGCAAATTCCCACGAAGAGAAACCTTGTGAAATTCTCAATACCTCAAAAAATTGTGAGTGCCCCAACTGTCTGTTGAAAATCTGGGGGGGGTTTTGGTGACATACCACGCACTGATCTAGTCCAGGATCCTTTAGCTGTTCTTTTCCACTCATTTTCACAATTGTTTTCATCTTTCATGAAAAGGTTTATTTTATGGCTATAGTCATAAGCTTAAATTTCAGTCGCATATGAATAGTCTGAAAGGGCCGTGTATAAAAGCTTTTTAATCAGCAACTTTTAAATGACTTGGTAACTGCGTAACTTGATTGTTCCACTTGCATAGCTTGACAGTAGTCTTGGAGATAGACTCATAGGAAATAAGTGAGTAAGTTTGGACAGTGTGACTCTAGGTAAGTAAGTGTTTTGTAGTAATTGTGTCCTATTCATTAACAAGAATTAGGGTAGAGAACTTCAGTGTTTTGAAATAAATTGGATAAAGGTGGGTTCAGAAATTTATTTAGTCAGTATTCTAGCATTTCCTAATGGTGGAAATTATGTGGAAAAACTATTTGAAGTTAGAAGCATAGTTATTATAGTCACTTAAAATAAAATTGCCATATTATGCAAAATAACTCTTTATATCTGTAAGATCAGTATTTCCAAATAGAGTGTTTAAGGGTTTGCATTTTGCTGAAGTAAAATCTGGATTATAAGAGCCTTTCTTCTCTCACTGCATTATTATCTTCTCTCATTTCAGCATGCGTACACAACTACAGCCATAAATGGGACAGATTTTTGTACATCAGCAAAGGAAGCTGTCTTTATTTTGGCGAAGAATTCTGCTAAACTTGCATCCATTAGCTGTTTTGGGGATTTTATCCTATTTCTGGGAAAGGTAAGAGTAAGAAAAGTACTGTTTGGTAAGAACAAAGTGAAAAATCAGGGTTTGATTTTCTTATATCTAAAGTAAAGTAAATAAAGTTTGTCTTTGCTAAACTCAGTGTTGTTAATGCTGTAAAGTGAGTTCGGGAGAGAAGATAATGTTTGAGGAATTTAATCCTTTTCATAGTCTTTACAGAGTTATTTAGTTGTAATACAGTAGTGTGCAGGCGCCACTCTTACAGTTCCCATTGCAACGAGTCTTTGGCAAATACACCGTAGAAGGTTGCCTCTGCTGGGCAGAATTTACACGCTGAATTGAACACAAATTGTGACAACTACACGATACCAGAAACCACATAGCTATCTCCCAGATGAGATGTGCTGTTAAAATATTGGCTGTAATATCGGCCTTAGGGTTTTGCTTGTTTTAAGAAACTTTTCTACATGATTAATGAGGCTGCATTTCCGTCTCACTGCCCTTTACAGGTATTTGTTGTATGTTTTACTGTTTTTGGAGGATTGATGGCATTTAACTACCATCGGGAGTTGCAAGCTTGGGTCATTCCTCTTCTGCTGGTTGGATTTTTTGCCTACCTGATGTCCCACAGCTTTCTGTCTGTGTTTGAAGTGACAGCAGATGCCATGTTCCTTTGCTTTGCTATTGATATGGAAACAAATGACGGATCTGAAGAGAAGCCATACTTCACGGATCAGGAACTGCTGGTAAACCTCAGTGATAACAGCAAAGATATTTGAGCTTTTCTAAGCTTTTGGGAGCTTTTTCTTTCCCCAAGACCTAGTAATTTGAACCCACACCCCATGCCATTTCCTTTCCAACACCTGAGAACAGGGTAGGCTCAGGGATACAAATCAGATGTGAATTTATAAACTGAAGTAAATGGTGCTCTCTGCCTCCTGTGTGCTAGCTATGATCTGCTGCCTTCTTTTAGACCATACCCTGTAAGTAATATCTGACTTTTTACGCCTTATTACATATATGCCCAATGTATTGTTGGTAATTTAAAAATATAAATAAGTAGGTGAGCTAGCTGCAGACACTGATCCATGGGGTGCTGTAAGATTAGATGTTTATATTTGTTGTGACTTACTATACAGTGATGAATAAAAGTAAACAACAAGGAGCTTCTTGTTGCCAGCAGCAGGTCAGGAATCCATCCGCATCCTGGGGATGCTGCACTTCTGAACGAACTTTGGGCAAACTCGAGTTGCGCTTCTTCATACCTATACAGATTCTTTTGCCAAAATACTGTCTTCTGTCTCTTGATTAAATTCTTATGCCTCTGGACAGATTGGTCTGTGCCTTTACCCTCGTAATTACTGTATTGTATTACAAGCATTTTCACGGAGAATCATCATGTAGCTGATAGTGATGGAGAGCTTCAGTTAATAGCTGTATCTGAAGCATTTGAATGTATATATGCCATCTCTTTCATATTAAGAGAATATTTGAAGATGCAGATGTTTTTTTTCCTTCCATGCTATTTTTGCCAGTTCTGTCTTTTCTTTCATAAATGATGCGACAAAGAAAATCTTAGTAATTCATGAAAAACAAACTGAGCAGCCAGAATAGCTCATATGATATGAATCTTCTGGATGGATTTCTTGAGGACAGTGTCAAAAGAACTGTTCTGGGTTTGTTTTTTTTAATGCTGCCGTTAGATTTCCTGTAAAGTTAATAAAATTTTGTTGAAAACAAAAAACAACAAAAAGGCAGCCTAAGGATAGGCTTTAACCCTTTGTACAGAAGAAAGCAGATAGATATTCTTTGGCTGTGATTCAGAACAGTACTTAAGCACATGTGCCGAATAGGAATATGTTACTGAATGGAAAACTCTGAAGCCTTGACCTCTGTTCTTCTCCCTCTGCTTTGCCAAATGCTAAAATACTTCTTAAGCCAATTCTCCATCATGAAACAAACACAGGCTTTCCTTTCTCCACTTGCAGACTTTGTGGTAGTTTCTCTTTAACTCTGGCCTTAATTTCTTATAATTAGCCATGCCCCAGGGCCTTGGGTGAAGAGAGGGCTTCCCATGGGGATAAGGAGTCTTCCAAGCAGGGCAGGCTGTATAACCTTGTATGGAAAAATCGAGGGTCACACATGCAAACTCCTCCTCGTTGCATGATCAAGAGTAAGTTTACTCACGTAGCAAAGAACTTGGGAGTTTCCCAACACATGAAGGCATTTGACTTGGGATGTCTGTGTTACAGTCGGGTTACAAACATCTGGGGGTGGAAGGGAGGCTCTGTGGCCCTCAGGACAATATATGGCAGTGGGCGGGGAGCCAGGTGAGGGATGTCAGACAGCCAGTCCTCATTCCTGGCGGAGGAGATGTAACAGACATTCTTGATTCATCCTTCTCAAGTTGCATTCATCACCCTTGCTGCCTCTGCTGGGTCCCTCCCGGTATCACGCAGTGTCATCCAGATAGGAACCAGCTACAGTTTCTTAGCCCCGAGCTAATTAATTAATTTTACCAGGTGTTTTTATTTACATAATGGTTTGCATTCACAAATGATCTCCGCCGGGTTTTCGCTTGTAGACCTTCGTGAGTCAGAGTAACAAGTTGACAGAAGGGCAAAAACACAGAAGCACGAGACCTTTCCAGGACAATGAAGATGGGACAGAGCTCCAGCCTATGGTGAGACAGGACTCTGGGATATGTATTTATCTGCCAGCTACTGTGTTTGCCTTTATGTCCCAAGAATGGATGTAGACTCCCATGTATCTCCTGATGTCTTACAGCAACCAACATGCTGTACCCAGCGTCCTGTTTTCCCTTCTGTTGCTTTCCCTCCTCAGGAAACACTCTGCTGGTGCAAAATGGATGGATCAAATATTTGTTCTCATCCTTCTTCCCACTCCCCAGTGTGCCCAGCAGAGGAAGAGAAAGACTGGACAATGGCAAGGGGGCGGGAGATAAATCCCATTCAGATAGTCCTTGACATGTCTGCTGTAGCAAGGTCAGAAGAGCGGTAGGCTGCTGGATTTCATGCTGGAACTGCTGAAGTTCCAGAGCTGTAAAATCAGAGCTTAGAGGCCTTTCCTCTCCACCCCCACTCCTTTTCTTTCTTTCTTGTCTATCAGTGTATGTATTTGTTTACTTTGGTTTATGCTGGGGTAAAAAAGCTGAGATGCCAGAAGGGAGTGTTCCCCCACACCCAGGCTTGGGAAAGTCCTGGGAGTAAACATTCACTAACTGACATCTGAAAAAAATATTGCAAATTGCCCAACCTGAGAACTGCCCCAGCAAGTTCAGAATCTGGGCTCATCTTCCCCCAGCACAAGGGGAGACAAGCCAGGGCTGCCAGAGAAAGGTTCTGCGGCAACAGCTACTCTGGCACCTACTCCTGCTGGACACAACTACTGGTGTCTTCTGTCCTCCCGCCTACTTCTTACAGGAGCGTAACAGATGTTGGTGATTTTTCTTGTCCTGCTTTCAAGAGGTACCAGACTCCGGGGAACTCTCACGCAATCCTGTGGGCATTCCGCTATAGGCGGCTGGGCGACAGAGCTCAGCTTCAATTTATTGCTACAGCGAGGGATAGTTCTACTTGATTTTTTTTTCGTTGTTTGCTTCTGTTATTGAATTCTTCAGTAATTTTTTGCCGAGCACAGATACCGGGGGAGTGTGCGTGGGGGTTATTCCCTGTGAGAGGATTGTGGATTTGAGACACCAAAGAACCTTAATTATTTTCCCAGTTTACTCTTACAATGTTTAAATGCAGTAACAGGACTAGTGCTACACATTATTTGACTCCTTTTTTTTTTTTTTCTCCGTTTTGTAGACTTGAACGTGAAGTGCACCAGGAAGCATGAAGGCAGACCAGCAATAGCAAAAACAGTCATAGAAAAAAAAGTAAAGGTTGCCCGTACCCCAGGACAAAGTGTTAATTCTCCAAATATCTGTTGTACCTTCTGCACTGGTAAAATGACGCACAATCTGTTTGTATGAATAATGTATTTTGTGTGTCAGCACATCTGATTTTTATTAATATACTTGTTATAATGGTCTGAAAATTGTTAATAAACACACTCCTTGTAAATTTCTTAATGGACAAGGTCATCACGCTGTCCTTTTTAGCTTTTTGCTGTGTCAGCTAACACGGGGGGGTTTCATGCTTCTCTGGGAACACTGGGCCGGTCATCTCTGGGTGTAGAAACATCTGTAGAGGAGATGCTCTGAGATGAGTCCTGAGTTATTCTGTATGCGTGAACAGCTGGCGCAACCAATTAAGGAACTGTTCCAAGCTCATTGATGGAAGTTACCATTGACAGAAAATTCCCTGTAGGCAAGACAAATAATGGTTGTGAGGTAGGTGTCTTTCTTTCAATTATACTCTTTTGGGAATTTTTTTTACAAGTTAGTGTCATAAACTATCCATTGACTCCTCTCCAAAGGGCAGATGAGGAATAGTCCTTTTTCTGTAAATAAAAATAAACAACTACCTTCCCTTTGCAACTGAAAAGACAAAGGAAGCAGAAAAATCTGTATCGAGATTTAAAGCTTGAGCAAGTAGCAGATGAGCAGTGGCTGGACAAAAATGAGATAAAACGGTGCTATAAATACTACTTTATAGAAATGTTAGCTGTAACATGGATGTGAAATATAAAATATCATGGAGGAACGTAGAGAAGAAACTGTTAGGGCTCTAGTCAGAAGAGGAACACCATCAGTGTAGACACTTTTTAAAAAAATAACTTGGTAACAGTCTGTCAGCCTTTTCTGTGAGCAGCTCTGAGGTTTGTTTAAACTTTGTACCTGGACCCTGGTTAGGATACACTTTTGTGGGCTCCACCTCATTCTTAGTATGGGGCAGTTTTTGATTTTACTCAGTGGAACATGGTTTTATTCTCTATGTTCAAAAGCTCCTTTAACAACTTTTGTTTGAGGAGAGGTCTGAGGCGAGAAGATGACTCCAACCAGGGACTTAAGTAAAGTGTGTATCAGTAGAGCAAGTGAGACATCCCTGCAGGTAAGTGACTCGTAAGCTTCCATAATGAATAGACTGATAAACCTTTGATTAGTCACAGCTTGGAAATGCCATACAAAAAAGCTCATTGATGGCCTGAATGACAAATCTGTTTCAGCTAAATACACTACCTGATCTTCTGCCGTTGAAAGGAGACTAGTTATCTGGCTAGGGAATGCTAAGAAATACTTGCTTTTTATTCTTCACTTAATTAACTTTTGTCTACTTTAATATAACCTGCTTCTACAAGTTGAGGAATATGGGACAGATGATGAAAAGGGGAAAGAAATAGCTGAATTACCTTCTGCTTGGCAGGTGAAGGTGGTCAGCTACTGGCTGTGACTCACTACCCCTCATTACTTAAACCTGCACACATGGGCACTCCTGGCGCTCGGCTTGTGGGAGCTGAAAGCCATGCTGAATAAGCAACAGCTGCCTAACTGCTTGGAAGTTTAAAAAAAAATCAGTTCTTATTACACATTGGGGTTTTTTCCTGTTTGTATTTGATACTCACACTGCACGGTTTTGGCCCTTGACTCAGGAACTCTCTTGTGGAAGAAAGGGAGGGAAATTTTTATATATGTAGGTCCTCATTTTCAGAGAATCCCTAGGTGACCTCCAGACATCGCTTCCCATCTCAATGGTTCTGTGTAACTGTGCTGCAGCGTCATTGCCTGCACTGCAGTTACTGGGTGGAGAAGGGACTTTTCGACACTACAAACTTTAGTTTGCTTTTTAAAGGAGGAAGGTACTGCAAAATCCCAATTAAGCTGTATTTGAGTGTGTTTCATTTAAGCAATGCAGTACTGCCCGTAGTTGAGAAATTAAAACTGCAACAATATGTTTTGAGTCACGTATGTTTTTACAGAAGAGTTCTGAATGTATACCTTTTAAAACTTTGTACACAAAGCATAGCTTTATAGCTTTCAGGTGCAAGGCAGGACCCCCTGATCTTACATACGTTCCACTAGCAATTGTGTCAGCAACTGGGCCTGTGTGGTGGGAGCCCTCACCTGAGCCAGAGGGATGGGGCACCCCTACAGAAGCTGATGCCATTTAGCGCTCGTTTCTCATTGCTCTCTTCCCCTGCAGGGTGTCGTAGTCGGGCAATTATAAAGCAAGCTGGAAGCAGGTGGTGGGGCTGGCTGTGGGCAGAGCCCACGGGAAGATGCAGTTAGTGCTAGTTCAGGTGCTGGGGCCTGTCCAAGCTGCTCCTGGTGTTCCAACGTCTGCCCTGCAAAGCTGCCCAACACTGCGCGGGATCTTTCCTCCAGCTATGGAAGATTGGATTCAGGGGAATTAAAGGTATTTTTATAACTGTATTTTTTGAAAATAGGAGATGGGGACCTACTGGTGTTTGTATCCCAGGAAATGGCTAAGTACTATAGCTTATTGTTTTAAGCAAGGCAGTTTGCATTTGGTCTTGCTTTGTGTCTACTTCAGTCTCACTTAATTCAGTTATGATTCCACTGGCTACCTCTCTGGATGAAAGAAAACAAGCATACTGAGAAAGTTTGGGTGTTGTTTTGTTTCCTCTGCTCAACAAATGTGTGCAAGCAGTTTAAGGCATAAGTTTTGGATTCAGAAAGAGCAGGAGGGCTTGGTTCAGGCTTTCCAAAGGAGACCATGCTTTCACCCAAACTATGGAAGCAGTAGCGCTGTTGTTGTTGCTGAAAAGCAGTGCTACGATCATTCAATACAATAGTTCTAAATTGTTAAATGCTATTATTTTGATGGGGGAAATAGTGTAGTTCAGGAAGAGTAGGTCTTAACAGACGTCTTGGTAATAATTCTCTTGCTTCAGATGCAGGGCCTGGACCAGTGACCTCCAGAGGTCCTTTCAAATCTAAACTCTGTGAAATAAATAAGCTTAAGACTTACTCAACAAATAGGTTGGTTGGAAGTCAGATCGCCACGTCACACCCAAAGATAACGGAAACTAATGGAGCAAAGCACAAACAATTTCTAGTCTTGAGGGAAGAATCTTTTTCAAGTCCAGAACTTGCAAGTATCAAACATTTCATATGTTAATGTAAATAAATTTAATCTGCAGTAAATATTTTTAAATTTTTTTTTTTTTACAAAAGTTAGGATCAGCAACAATGGGCCCCCATTGATAGCATGCTCTTTTTTATTCCTGTTAAAAACAGCCCAGGTAAATGAGTACAGCCTGTCTGCACTCCAGGGTGAGGAATAAAGCGTTTTCCATTTAGGAATACAGCTCTGCTATTGGTAACTAAAGAACTCAAATTGCCGACCAGCAGGCATAAAGATTGGGATATCTCTTTACAATATTCTACAGCAAGAGATTTGAGTTCTGAGAGCGGTGGGCTGAAGGCTGCAGGCAGAAGCAGAGGCAGCGTTACATATGTGCAGTTCTTCATTTGCCTGGAGAAAAGGGCAGGGATTTGGTGAACAGCTCAGGATCCCTGGTCATAACCTCACAGTCACGTAGAAGGGAAATGAACTCTGCTGCAAACGAGCTACATTCCTTTCCTGTTAAGTCACTGTCACTCACTCCCAGGAGATTTTTACAAGGTTGTTGGATTAAATCCCATAGAAAAGAAAGTACCAGAACTGCAACAGAGAGCAGTTCTACATTACTCTGAACACAGGCAAAGACGACGCTGATTTGGGAGTAATTTCTGTGGCATCTAATCTTTAAGAATGGTAGCATAACAAATGAGACGGGATCTCCTACGTACCTTTAAGAAAAAATATTTATTTATAAAAATACACTGGGATCAGTTTGAGAAGTGTGGCAATAAATACAGTTCAAGGAAGAAAAAGCATTTCTACATGGATATATTATGGCACAATAAAAGGTAAATGCACCATCAATCATGGGACTTCTGTTGGCTCAAGACTTTGTACAAGCTCCCTTTTTAGTAAGACAACTATTTCTAAGTTTGGTCAGTGTTGATAATGGAATGAATACACAATCACAAATGCACACTTATGTCTAATGCAGGACTTACCATTAGCAAACAATACCTTAGAAACATAGTAATGATTTAAATCACTCATGTGATGTCTTGGATTTAATTGGCAAAGACCACATTTAACATTAAGTATGAAATTCTTGTATCTCATCTGGAAAACAGAAAAACTGTAAATGTGTAAAATGAAGGCTTTACGTGGTATGTAAATACCTACTTAAGTAGAGATTGTGAAAATGCATAGCTCCTTATTAGACGACCTGGCTGTACAAGAGCACTCCCCCTTTCACAGTATTCCTTTTACTTCATATGCAGTTATTGTTTATGCTGTAGACTACAACTGTTACAGCACTAAAGGCAACTAGACAGGGAAAGGGCAGAGAAAGGAAAAAAGGAATGTATGTAAGGCAATATTTCTTTAGGTACATTAAGCATAGTGTGTAGGAAAGACAGGTAACAATTCCACAAGGCTAGTTTCGTTCTTACTGAATAAAATAATGGACTAATACTGAACTTTCGATGCAAAGCTAATAATCAATGCCCTGGTCACTGTACTGACCATGGTAATCTCTTTGATAGTCATCTTGGTACTCTCCGTGATAGTCATCTGGGTATTCTGCCTGATAATCGCTATCGCTGATTTCTGACCCGTTAGTTCCTGTTCCTTGGCTGCCGTTATGAATGACCGGTTCTGTCGGCGCAGCACAGTACTTGGGGTCATACACTTGTCGTCCAAGCCCATACACGCTCATTCCCTTCTGTGAAGCTACTTTGTTGGTACCCATTTGTAATGAAATAGTTGAGTTATCCACAGGTTGCAATATGTGCTTCTGATCGTAGATGTCTCTCCTGGTGCCTGGTGCCAGCATACCAGCCTAATAAAACAGGAGCGTAGAGCTTCAGGAAGAAGGTCAAGAGCTGTGATTACCAGATTTATGATTACAATTAGTACACCTTACTGGAAGCGCTATGAAGTAGGAATTAAAGTATAACAAAAGGGCCCAGCAGCATGTGCTCACTAGTAGGTAAGTCACAGAAGGAAGTCCTTGCAGAAAGGGCCAGTTTATTTCCCTCTTTGGAGAGAATACACTAAGCGTTCGGACTGAGGTAGTGCCCAGGAAGCAACTTCTTAGCACTTGAGATGAAGTTACTGTTTCTTTCCGGTATAACACAGCCAGTCAGAAATTCTAGAAGAATGGGGTCGTTTTTATGCCTTAAGATATTGAGCACAGAACACACTGGATAGGAATAAGAAATCTCCAAGCGTCACCTGTGGTCCCGCTTACCTGACTGGCTCCTTTGTTAGTGCCCATCTGTAGGCTAATTGTCGTCTGGTCAAATGGCTTATCGGTTTGCATTTTTGGATCGTAGAGGTGTCTTCTAGTTCCATAAGCAGTCATGCCTGCCTGACTGGCACACTTGTTGGTGCCCATCTTTATTGGGGAAGGAAGACGGGGACAGAAAAAGTGATTTTTTTTAAATTTTTTTTTTTAATGTGTACAGCAAGCTCAGTCTAAGGAAACAAGTATGGTTGGTAACTGTGGTGGCTGATGGCAGAAGTAATTACAGTGCATGCATTCCTCACGTAGCTTGATCACTACCTGTAATCAACTACCCTTTCTCCATACTGAGCTTCAAAAGGAAAAATAAAGGCAACTGTCATCCTAAGGTGACCGGTGTTTGCCCGACTGCACGTACAATTAGAATGGATGTACACATCAAAATGTAATGCTGTATTTTTACCCCAGACAGTAATGATTCAATTACGCTGCCACAACTTCTCTACCACAGGAATTTTAAGATTTTATGCCAGTTAATTTTGGTTTTTATGACCATTAAGGAAAGTGGAGAGAAAAAAGCTTCTACCATATAAGGAGCTTTAGCTATTCCAAGACTTCTACTTTAAAACCACTTTAGGGAACAGAGATGATACTGCTAATATTAGCTGTTCCTTTCCTCCTTATCACTCTTATTGCAGATTTAAAGCAAACAGAAAAACCTTCCAGGCAGTCACTTGAGCTTATAAAGCCAATCAACTGCTTTCAAGAACTAAAACCTTATACCTCCTTCCATGATAAGAATATATTGCAATTCTGCAGCTGTTTTTGCATAAACAATGTATCAGTTTATCAAAACAAGGAAGTTGTTCTCAAATACAACAGATTAACTGCAAACTCGCATTTCATACTTACCTGCAGGCCAATTACACTTTGACCAGCTTTTAGTTTTCCTGCATCAAAACTTCGTGCTTGTTTCTCTGCGTATTTGACACCAATATCAATTGTAGTATGAAAACCTTTGGTTTTTGCCTATTAAGGGAGAGGGAAAATAAGAGTATTCAGCATTAAAAGTATATTTTCTGCTACTGGAACACTGCCTTTATGTCCCTGGGCTCTCAAGTGATGCCACAAGCAGGTTTATCTCTTACGAGAAACTCCTCTCCGTGTCAGGGGTGAGAGAAGGTGACAGTTCCCCGTGCCATTTGACGGTGGCACTCCAAAGGCACCCAAGTATCTTGTCAGAAGGATATTCTGCAGGGATTCGTGGTCTCCTGCGAGCCTCCCCAGTTCTGTGTACGCCCACGCAGCTCCAGAGCAAGGCCACCTGCAGCCAGGAATCCTAAATCTGAACTCCGAGCCTTCCCTGGAGGCATGTGGTAGGACACAGCCCCCCAAGTGCAACCCCTGCAGTATCTCAGACCCCCTGAGCATCTCTCCCCTCCTGACAGGCTGTACGCCGTTTTCCACATTAACACAAGTGGCAGGGGTGCATCTGGACTGGCCATGTGGATTTGTGCCAATTCCGGGGGTACAAATACTTACCAGACCTGCTAGCGCAACTAGAGTAGTCTGTACTTGAGTCATATTTCCATTTTCAAAAAGATCGTTTGCTTCAAAAATATCATGGGGCTTCATGCCGTAGACTTGGATGGCTTTGATAAAATTCCCAATGTTCTCCAGCTAAACAGAAACAAAAAAGCCAGTTTTCTACTCAGTGTTTCAATTCAGAAACTAAGTAATTTTAAAGTTTTCTGGTGTTGGTTGGTTGGTTGGTTTTGCTTGTTTTGCACAAGTTCTTTGCCTTGTGCAAACTGGACAAAACAGCCGGTATGGTTAGGAATGACTGGTATGAAGTTTGAGATTATTTTTCATCAGTATTAATATTTATTTCAGAAATCAGTCTAAGGGTTTATCTAGTCTGGCCTCTCTCCATCAGTGAGTATCATATACTTTGTTAGAGAGGGCTTTGATGACAAAACTGCCTCAACCGTGCCCCTTCCAAGAGAGATCCTAATCTAAAAACTGATTCAAATTGCAAAATTTGACACAGTGTCCATGCTATTTGACTTCAGCAACTGGTAATTTTGAGTAAAATAAAAACATAACTATACGGATAGTAAGAACATTTAACTTAATTTGAAGGTATTATCTTGCTCACCTCCTAGGAAAATTCAACTAAGCTTTTGGGGTTTATTAGCACTTTTTAGCACTGTGCGCTGTAGAAATTGGAAAGCAAGATAGTGTACAAGGAGTAAGGACTGAACCTCCTCTTTCCTTCTGAAGTCTTAAGAGGTATTAAAACTTTTTAAAACAATAAAAATCCTCCATGGTATTTAGAAGCGTTCAATGCCAATACAACCAAGAGGCTGACACAGCAGAATTAAGCTACACCCAGCAACAGTAAAGGCAGTCAACTCTAACCAGCAACCCTTCCAGTGCCTGCTGCCTTTGACAGTCCCTTGTGGCGGGAAGTGCTAGATAGAGCACTCGGAAGAAGTCAAATCTGCGTATACTGAACTAAAATACATACTGTAGTTTGCACCATATTGTTTTCTGAGTTCTGTTACACAACCATTTCTTCTGAGATTGTTCAGGTCCCTTCCCTCCCAGCTGCTTTGTCAGGAGGACATTTCATAGAGTGATGTCCAGGTACAGGCAAGCTGTTGTCCCAACACCTTGCAGCACTGCCTGGATGAGAAAACTCCGGTTGTGATTCAATAAAAAAGCTAACAGCTTTTTTTAACTTGGAAAAAGGCCTTGCTATAGGGCTCTCTCTTCTTCTTCCATCTGAAATTTCACCGAGGGCGCTATTAAACATGTAGACTCAACTGCCATTTATGAGCCATCTCACCTACAGCTGCTTTCTGATAAATGCTGTTCATGATGCAGTATCCTCAACTGTTGTGTACGTATCATATACAAAACTTGGTGCTACTAAGATTTAAGGTGTACCATATTCACAGCAAATTTGTTAATACAGAACAAAAGAACTGTTTGGGGGTCGGAGGGGTTAGAGGTGTAGTTTTGGGGTTTTTTTTGTTTTACCTGGTGCCAATTTAGTTTTGATTGATTAATTTTCTTCACTGATCCTGGCTGCAGTTTATTTATAAGCCTGGGGAGGTGAAAAAAAGGGAAATGCTTAAACAATAAATCTCATCTTTATATCATCTGTGCAGGCATTATATAATATTTTCACTCATGCTTTATTAGTTGCATTAATTTCATCAAAATGGTTAATTTTTTGGTTTATACAGAATGCCTAGCTCAGATCTCAGGTCTAACAAGTCTAACAGACCATAAGAATTTTTGTGTGCCGTTTGATTATTATAGAAAAGCGCTTCACCATTAGATGTAGAAATACTTAGAAATCTTTGCTGAAATTAAAGGAGATTTAAGTTTTCATTCTTTTCCACGGTTTCAGAGAAGCTGTCTCCCACCCTACTGTCAGCTGTCTTTGACTATTATTGTTGATGTGTTTGAAGGGGAGTCTTCAGAAAGTCCCTCTTTAGTTCCTCAAAAGTGGAAAACTGCTAAAAATAAGGTTACTTAATAAATGCTTACTCGCATAAAATTATGCCATCTTTTAATCCCAGTTGAAAGTTTGCACCAATGCTCAGCCCTGTAACCTCTTCTATCCAGTTACGCAGATCTTCTTCTA
The DNA here is from genome assembly GCA_008658365.1 of Alca torda. Classification (NCBI taxonomy): domain Eukaryota; kingdom Metazoa; phylum Chordata; class Aves; order Charadriiformes; family Alcidae; genus Alca; species Alca torda. The sequence goes on along the minus strand of CM018087.1, from coordinate 15,603,646 downwards.
TCTGGGGGTCATATTTCAGGGCAATCTGTAACACAAGCAGTTATAAAGTTACGAGAGAAAACTGCAACTCCTCTCCCCCCAACAAATCCATCAAAGAGTATGCCATATTACTTATCCAGTAATTTTATTGCTGTATTTTAAACTGTATTTTAAACATCAGTGTACAGATGTAAGTCTTTTATCCCTTTTGCTATAACGTTCACGGCTTTGCTAAATGTTCATTTGCAAATAGCGCTTTGAAGCACTTAATGGTTCTTCCTACTGTAAGAATTGCTGGAGCCTGTGGATAGTCTTCTGAGACCTGCAGAGAATGATGCCTTTTTTGAAAAAAATATTCTACCCAAGTTGTACTTCAGCAGGAAGTAAAAAAAGTGAAATAGTTTGTTATGAACACAAGAATTCTGAATTGCCATCCCATCGGTACTACTGCTCAGATGTAGATTTCTACATGGGAACTTTTAGATAATAGATTTGAAGTTATTCAGACGAAGATTATGGTGGGTTTGCTTTTTTAAGCTAATTATGACTAATGGAGATGACCTAGTAAGTTTTCCCCCTGTTGCTACAACATTAAGAGTTATCTTCCTGGGGGTTGGAGAGGTTGTGTGTGTGGCTTTTTTAAACTTGATAGTATGCCTGCTATTGCTCTTTCCTTTGGCCTTGCTGTGATCTCATGTCTTAATCGCGAAGAGAGAAAACTCGCAATGATCTTTGAAGTTAAAGGCATCAAACAGAGGCCCAGAGATGTTAGCAAGGTGACTTAAAAACTCCTTTTGCAGATGTTCAGGCTTCACTGCTCAGCGTGTCAGTTTATGCTTCAGTCACTAGAAATCAATCCATGTGAATGGAATGCTTAAAAATGTCACTGATGCTGGCAGCTAATGGGGTCCATGCTCCGCGCTCCGCACTTCGCTCCCCTCTCCTGAGAGACTGAAAAGCAGCTCAAACTTCCTTTGAAAGCTACTTTTTCTGCAAACAAAACAAGTTATCTGAGCACAGGATTTTATGGCACGAACAACTCCCACTAGTGCGGAGGTTGGCAACGCTTTTCCACCTTCATTAGACATTGTCCCGCCTGGGTCAGTGCGATGGGGACGGAGGGAGCTACCGTGAGAAACCTGACAGCCGAGCACAGAACGTACTTGCAGTATTCCTAACTAATGGAAAATCAGCTCAGCTACTTACTTCAGTTCCTTACAAATTCCTAATGAGAAACTCACGTAAAGCTGTTCATGTTCAGATCAAAATGTAAATTTCAGACTTTTTACATATAATTTTAGACTTCAGCACAGAAAGGCCAGATATTAGCAGCTATTTATACTGCAGAAGATTGTAATTCCAACCTATCTGAATTACTTGGATAGAAGCAATTGCTAGATTTTGGCTAGCGTTAGTAATCCCCAACTCCACACTGACCAAACTAAAAATTACAGTATTCCGTTCTTTATTTTTCTTCTAAGGGGAATGGAAAATTCCTGTATCTCTGGCTTTACTTCAAAAACTTTTCTGAGTAATACTTATTTTCCTTAGACTATTTGTAATAGTGGTGCTATGGTCCCTTAGTTACGGGTCAGAATAATGGACTAACCCATTCCCTTATTCAGATCTTGATTAACGTGTAAAATTTTGTGCAGTATTCTGTACCAAGCTGGTCTAAAATAAACAAGATACCTCTTAAAAGGAAGAAAGCTCAGGTAATGCTGCCTAGTGGGAGGAAAATGTCATGACTTTTTTTTTTTTTTTAAATCAGCCCTTTTGGGTATTAGATAGCCAAGATGAGAAGCAGACTAGAAAAACCAGCTGTAGTTCACAGCTTCATAGAGAAAGCTGCTGCATTTTTGTCTCTTGGATGACAGACAGTCCTCTTGCACCTTCCTTAATTTTACCACCAGAAGCAGCACAACCACATTCTTCACTTGGAGTGATGGTAATGACAGTAAAGGGTGGGTAATCCCCTTTTTTGAGGGGCTACTAGAAAAGTTAGCATCTTGAAAATGGCGTATGAGGAAGCTGGTTATCATCTTTCTCCTCCCTAACCCAGTGATTAGCCTACAAACTACTTTTCATGGCTATTTTTACTTCCTATGGAAACAGGGCTTATGTGATCACGGCTTTAATTTGTCTCCCCAGTAACATTTGGCAGAACCCAACTAGCTTGTCCAAACTTCTAGAAGAGCGGCAGTCTTGGACACAACTGAGTCAGTTGTTATTTTGTATGAAAGTAAGTATTTGTGCAGAGGAGAAAGATCCCAGAACATCCCCAAAAGACTGAGATGTAGTATCATATTCTTCTTAAATGTTAGAGAAGCTACAGAGATGTTACAAAGGTGATCTCACCCACAAAATCTTAAGTTACCTGTACAGATGAGACACACAGTAGATAATGTATTTATGTACAGCAGTTCAAAAGAAGAAACAGCATTTGTAGAAAGGCCAGAACTTGGTATGTTCTGATATTCCCATTAGAAGAGAACAGACAATTTGGGCTGGTCATTTGTACGTTGGTAGTCCACACTAAGTTAAAAATCACAGTTCTAACATGCACACGGGTACAGAGAGGGGTTTAAGCTAATATCTTCCACAATCCTTTAGTTAGAAATGTAATGAACATTATGCTTTCTGAAAATTCAGGCAGTTTCTGTTTCACCGTAGCTTAAAGACAATGCTAAGTCATAGTTTAGCCATCCTGCAGTTGGAATTGTCTGGAATACAACTGGAATTGTCTTTTTACAGCTTCATTTATTTTTAAGCACTGGTAATCACTTTTTTTTTTAAAAAGAGGAAATGAAGTCTGTGATCACACCACCAAGAAACACGTTTTAAAGATCACTCTCTCCCCCCTTTCCTTTTTAAAAAAAAAAAGTAAATATGGAAGCCAGTGAGAACCTTAAAGACTTTTGCAAGTGTGGCTATTTTAATCTTTCTTGGCAAGCATATAAAGGGAAAAAATGGCAAAAATTTTCCTCATTTAATGCTAAGTGCATTCCATATGCGATATTACTACTGAGCTGAATATTAAATTGCTGCCCCCAATGCTTGGGGAACTTAGAAGCAGTCAGATGGAATTTTATCACTTCTCCTGAAAAATATTTACTTTATGTTGGAGTACTTTACCATGTGTTCAAATCTTGAGTTTTTCAAGAGGTTTTTAAATTGTCATGGGGTATCATTACAGTGCTTATCTAGAGACAGGAAATAAAAACCACTTATACACGTGAGGAAACTTGTCTTGTTGCCACTAAAAGCATTACTGTTAAATCTGCTAGTTCTCAGAATTGTCTTTGCTACTGTCCAATTTGACTTAAATATGGTAAAGTTTTTGTTCTGACTTTGGAACTGGTGGGAAACTAGGTTACAAAAAGTGAAGAATGGTGATAGTTTCTTTGAAAATCATGTCTCTAGCTTTTCAGGTAGACTGAGTTATAGGAACTGTAGAATCTGGTATTAAACATGTGACGAGAAGGGGTGAAACAGGGTGACAGGTCAGGTCCTAGCAGAAGCTCAGGCTGAATCCTTGGCTCTTTCACTCCCGATGGCACAACCAGAAGTTATGTAACGTTAAGTGAGGGAATACTTCATACTTTCCACATGTCCACCAGAGTTGTTCCAGTTTTCCTTTGATTGCTATCTACTAGGGGAATTTGGAAGCTTTGATATACATGAAAAAAATCTTACAGCTTTTTCCATTACTACTAATCAAGATGCCAACATTTGATCCTTTTTAAGTACTGAACTTTCATCGGAGATACTTAAATCTTATAAGTCCACGGCAAAAGAAAATATCATCTGCTAAAGATGAAAGCAGTAGCTAAGCAGCTTCATTCAAAGTATACGTCATCAGTGCCACGAAAGAAAGCTACGATTTTAGAACACTGTAGAAACGATTCAATTGTAGCAACAGATATAAAGATTTTATAGAAGTTTAAAACCAGAGAGCAGGAAGCCAACTGTTAATTTCTTTACTATGTTCTGACAAATTGTGAAAGATATATAAAGTTGTAGATGCTACTCTTTTTGTTGATGCCACAGAGATACAGATTTAATAGTTAGGAATATCTTTCAAAGGAAACTAAAGTTTGTACAAGTGGTCAAAATTACAGGTGATCTAAGGTTGCGGGAGGAAAAGAAGAGGTGTTACTTGTCTATTACAAGCTGATATACATACATTTATACCAACGTATGCCTCGGGCTACAATCCTTGGGTTAAACTTGATTCCTCTGGCAACTTCACACCCGATTCTCGCCTCCTGTTCTGTTCAGGTAGGACTTTCCTGTTTGGGACCTCTGACCGTGTAAAAACCTTCCCTCCATGTGTAGTACAAGAACAGCAATCAGCACGCTCTTTATCAAGCGTGGATTCCTGGAAACAACTGAAGTTATGCTGGCCAACTTTCACGATCTGTCTGTGTCCCTTGAAGTTACTCGATGTGCCTGTAGCATGTTAAGTTTGAGTGATGATGTTAACCAGTATTTCACACCATAAATGATATCATATGGGCTTTCAATTGTCCTTTCATACTAATCTTTTCCAAATTACGCAGTACACACTGTACACTAAGGGCTATGTATATGCCAAATCTCCAGTTTAAGAGTTCAGCTGTCTATATTGCTGCTACTCTGGAAAAATACCTCAAGTAATAGTACCTCAAGAAAGAGTTTAAGCACACTGTGTAGTACTAGTAAGCATCTGAAGAAACTTCTCTCTGGTCAAAAGTTTTAATAATAAAAGCACATGCTTGTCAAAGTGAGTGAACAACTCTATCACAGGAACTGTGTTTGTCAACAAAAACTAACATTTATATACATATAAAGTGAGCAAAATAGGTTGTATGTTGCTGTTTTCAAGGTAAATAAAGTACAGGGCCATGTACAGTGAGAGAAATAGCCAGGGTTTTACTCCAAGATTGTATATGAAGAGGTTACACACATACTTTTTCACCAAAATGAACAGAAAAATAAGTAAAGCCCTAAATTTCAGATGTTTATATTCTTCACAGGGATAAATTTGGTGTGGACCCATATCATTTCTTGAAGTGACACAAAATTACTGATTTTTCAGTAAAAGAAAAAAATCCGGATTTTTAACAAGTCTGGGAACATATTCATCTTGTACTGAATTTAATCGAGGTCTAGCTAGGGGTTTTAATATTAATTTTATTTTTACACATTTAGGTCATAAACTACTGAAAACAAATAGAGATAACTAAAGGAAAACTCCAGCTTTTAAGACCTAAAGTTGTACGGCTTAAATTTTAAGCAGCAATTTGTAACTCTATCAACTTTTCGATTTTTATTAATTCAGAACTGAGTGAAACTGAGGTTTTATTGTTTTAGTGGCGACTACAAACATCCTTCGCATTGAAATAAGTACCACCCTCAGGAGCGATTTGCCTTGCAGAGGCCAAAGATACCAATGCTGATACTTCGTTATTGTTTGCTTGGCCCTAGTTTGTGATGAGATCTTTCTCCTCCCCTTCTTCAGGCTTTAAGATGGTATGGGGAAAGATGAAAGCATGATTATCTCCTGGTGTAAGCTCTCAGAAGCCCTTAGTCCTCAGAAGCGGGAGTGAGGCAGACCCACGGCCAGTCCCAAATTATTCTCCAGAAATCCAGCTACTGGCACCTGAGCTGCCCCATTCTGTTCACCACCTGCTGTTACAGAACATTGTTCTGAATCTCACATCTAAAATTTACACAGCAAAACGCCTGGGACAAAAAAGTGTTAAGAGCTTACTGGTTATGCAAATGACCAAGGAAAAGGCACAGAACAGTAAGTGTTCTTCTCGTAAGCAGGAAGAACGGTTTTCTAGATTTTTTTTTTTTTAAATTACACAACTGAGTTAAAACTTTCTGGTTAAAATTCTATGGTGTAAATAGATTACTGTACATATCTAATCTTCAGTTTCAGAGGTGCAGGAGAGTGTACTTCTGCAGAACAATTCTAGTTGTCTGCCAAAAGAGTGGTTATTTAGTCATAAAATAAATAGCAATTAAGTTGAGACAGAGAACCTAAGACCAAAGGGAAAAGACAAGGGTTTGATTTTTACTGAAAGTGGGTGAGAAGCAGGAGTGACAGGGTACCAAGGTTATTGTCAAGTGGAGCTTCTTGCCATTTGAGCTACCAACCCAATGATCTTTAATCGTAACGACAAATTAAAATTCCCTGTTAATTTCACATATGTTGACCAGGACTGCATGCAAAAGCACATGTCAGAGGAGGCATATTTGTGCCTGAGAAACCCAAAAGTACAGGGAATGTAAAAATCCAGACGAAAACCAAGGGGGAAAAGTACTTCAAAAACTGAAAGCCACCTTTAAGTAGGCCCTGGTATTTGAACATGTATTTTTTTCTGTCATTATGGACTGTTGTGCAGAATGGCAGAGAACACATTGTTTTAACGTTAATATTGAACTCATTATATCCCACTACGCTACTTAGCACAAAAATCTTACAGCTGTATCAATTTTGCTTAAATATTCAACAGTATTTCTTTTTGTTATGTGTAGCATAATTGATAACTTTTTTATAATTGATAACTGTTTTCTCTGTAAACCAAAATTTAAGCTACGATCTTTAAAGGAGGGATGGACGAGCATTGATTCAAAGTTCCCAGAACTCTTCCCACAGGCACCAGTTTAAACTCTGTAAGAGCAAGCCATGCCTCAAAGTTTCCAAGTCATCTTACAAGTAAGACACCTGTAGTCACACAGGGCGCCTGCCGCCAGATCGGCAGGCTGGAAGAACTAAGTGTTCTACTCCCTGGCTGTCCAGTATGATTTTGGGACAGCTTGCAAAGGATTCTAGAAGCAAACGCTGCCACCTCTGATTCTCTCAGAGTGCACTGACGCCTGGGATGCATGCCTGCCCTCGGACGGAATGCCGTTTCCCCCTCATTCTCTGCAGCTGCAACACTCTCGCGCAGTTCTCAGTTTTTCCTCATGTTTCTTGTTCTTATCACGTCTTGTCATAGTCACAGTTTTCTGGCTTATAACTCCAATTCTCCTTAGTCAGCACCTTCTGGTCCTGCCACCATACATTATACTTCTTGATATCGAGTCCCTTTGCACTGTATCTTTAGTCCGTATATTGCTGAACAGTTTAAATTTCTCTGCAGAACAGGGTTTCAGTAATATCCACTAACTATTCTTAGAAATCATTGCTGCTTTCATTTTAAAAAGCACTGGGATATGAAGTTTCTTCCCAGCTAAGACAGTGTTGATCCAACCTGGATCACAAAAGCCAGTTATTCCCTGAAGGAAAACAGATTCTCCTTGCTTTGAAACCCGCCGCCAGTATGGCTGGCTTGGGGTCCGATAGGAGACAGCAAACCTGGGCAGGCTCCAACATGGCTACCAGTGACGGCTGCTGGAACCACGTGCTGAAAACACTGCTAACCCGCTGTACTGATGGACTTCACTGACACACAGTTGCTGTTGTTTTATGGGGGGGAAAAAAAAAATATTACTCTAACAGAACAATCTGGTGCATAAACAGCAAAACCCCCCCTAGTTTTCCCAGTATTAACCCAGGAAGTGTTTCCTGAGACGACTTCTACTGTAACTCTGGGGGAACGGGAGTTCCCAAAGGCTAGATTGGGCCTGCAAACAGGAACAGTAACATCAATGATCATTGTTGTCTCTCTGAGAGTACTTTTCTAATCTATTACTACAGCAATCCAGGGAATTATATATTCTTTCCAGTTTACTTATTTTTCTCCCCCAATAGAATGCCTTTTAAAACATGTCACATTACAAGCAAACTGTATCATGACTCTGTAGCCCTTCCCCAAGGCCCAGCTGTGTTGACAAGTCCTCCAACTTCACCTTCCGAAGGTGAAGGACAACAAAATCAGATTAGTCTGGGTCTCTCTCCACACCTTTCTTCTTTTCTTCAAACCCTCCTCACTCACCAACAGCAGAGGGAATTGTGTTTTACAGCAGCAAGCGGCTAATTAGTAACTCAAACATAGCTCTCAGAAAAGTTAGCTAAAGAAAACTGAAGTCTGTCGATGCAAGTTTTGCTAAATGTTACTCGAAACGCACATTCCCCTCTGCCTCTCCAGCGAGGGCACAGTCCGTGCTGTGTTTTCTCCCTACCTTTTTCAAAGGTACATCTCAAGACTCTGCTGTTTTCACTCCACTTTTGTCCCCCACCCAACAAGCTCAGACCCTTGACTGCTCACTGCCGCTTGGGATCCCAGGCAAAGGCTCGGCCAAAAAATGAACCAGACGACACGGCAGGTCCCAAGGTAGTGGGAATTCCCCAGGTAGTTAGTAGCGCTCAGTGTCTCTCACCGACTGCTCTGATCGCATTTGGTCGCCTGTCAGCCTGCTCCCATTTAATTCCATGAACTCACATTGGCTGAACAGACTAGCTGAGGTGCCTGGGATAAGTATTCATAAGGAAAATACAGATTTCTCTCATCCTTGCACAAAGTGATTCAAACTGTGGTTTTTTTGTAATTTTGGTGAAAGACACGATTTCTTAACAAGTTCCTAAGCTTCTACTAGATAGCAAAATCTGCCTAGATATTTCTTGCATATGGGTAGTAGATCAAAATCTCTGAATTTACACATACCACATTTTTCTGGTTGAGGTAAGTCTCCCCATATCCATTTTTTTAGAAGAAGCACAAGAAAAGCAGGTTTCACACTCTAATCTTTAGAATATCTTGCCTATCAGCTGCTTCATACTATTGTTTTGCTTTACCATCAACAAAAAAAAAAGTTGAAAAAATGAATTGAGCACAAAGAATGAAACGTAGTAATCTGCTTCTGCTCCTTGCCCTCCACACACACCCCACCTCCCCCCTGGGTATATCTCTGACCGGTTAAAGTTCAGTAGGTGATACACAATGTTGATTATATTCCAGTAAACATCCAAAAATATTTTGGATATGGCCACCCAGGCAAGTTGTGCTTTAACCACATAAAAGGAGCTGTAAGAAGAATACAATCTACAATTAATGTGATATTTAAAAAAAAAGCAGCGATGACCATAAACACATTATAAAATGTTTACTTAGTTTTGTCATAACATCCATCTTTAAAGGCCTACCATTCAAATTTAGAAGATTACTGAAGGAAGTCTAAGAAAAGTAAGACAGAGTCCGGCTCCGTCCCTGCTCAGCGCAGGAGGGAAACACTCTGGTGGGGCCCACGTTAGCAGCGAGGTAAGAGCTGGCTTTCACCACCAATATTTGAATATAATCAAATCACTTCCCCAATGTACGTGTCTGTTATGCCTTATCTTTTGCCGGGAAGGCTTCTAGGATGTAGTCAATTGATTAGGGACAACATAAAAATACTTTTCAATTAAATTACTCTTATTGCAAAATGAGGAATACTAAGATAATGCTCTCTGTCTATAAGAGGCTGTAGCTGTGGAAATATCAACAGGAAAGCAATATAACAGGACAGCCTTCTTAGCAGGAAAGCAAAGTAAGGTTTTTATAGTAGTAACGTCCGGTTTTACTCTGGGAAGAGCCGTGGTCCAAACGTGCAAAGCAGGGTAGGAAGGTTTGTTTAGAATCCATCTATAATTCAGCCAGCTAGGACTTGCAGTAGATCAGATCCCACCTTCATGAAAGCATTTCAGAGCAGCAAGAAAGTGCAGAAATATGTTGGTTTTGCGCAAATCTAGGAAAAGACTTGGTGTTTGGGTCCTGTGGGGTGTGCACGCAAGCCATGTACAGTTTCACTTCCCTGTAACTCTTCAGGATTACTCTGTAACCGAAAGGATGTCTGCCTAAATGAAGTCCTCAAGAAGAGTCCTGTTTAGACCCCAGAAGCCCAGGTCATGACTTGGAAGGGAAGCAGCAAAGGCCCTGCAGGATTAAAGTCCTGTTTCCAGGAGCCAGTGAGGGTCATCGAGCAGAGCAAGTCCAGGCTCCCAAGGCTTAAAGCACCCTTGGCCCCATCCGCCGGGGCTGGTACAGCTGCTTGGTGGGAGTCCAAAGAGGGCAGTGGACCGTAGCTGTGACAGCAGCACTTCATGCCTCGCTGTAATGGTCTTCTCTTACTGCCAGCTCCTCCAGTGCGACTAATGCCTTTAAATCCTGGTAATTTATACATCCTGAATTGCACCTGCTTCAGGTAAGAGACAGTCTTATACAAGCAACAAGAAGTTTAATTATGTCTCCCCTCTTAATAGCTACTAAACTCTGCACTGGTTTAAGGAGAGGAAAAAAAGAAGAAAAAAGAAAAGAGAAAGAAAAAAAGGGGGTTTTTTGAGGCTTTTTTCTCTTAAAGGAAAAAAAACCTCAAACGTAGAACCACCCACCTGAAGAAAGTCAAAACTGTTTTCAAGAGAAACACTGTAATTCAATCCCGCTAAATAGAAACAACAACATACCTTACTCTGAGGCACTTCTGCAAAAACATTTACCCAAAAGAGAGCATTTGCTGCTGAGCATAGCTATACAAGTTAACAGTTGTTTAGAAACAGATACTTACAAAAAGCATTTTTAAGCAAGAGTACCTCTAAAAGAAAAAAGAAGGATTTTCACATGATCTCACTTAGAAAAAAATCTGTTTCAAATTGCCCTACGTGTCCTGGCCTCGAGCCCGTTTTTACTGAAGGCCTTTCCTGTACAGTTCCATAGGGGATGGGAATCTCTACAAAGTTTGCCTTAAAAGGATGTGTCAGATGCACAGCGTACGGTGTTATGTAGCTACAGAAGCTAACAATTCTGAGTACAAAGAAGTTTCTAGCCTTTATTCTCCAAGGCAAATCATAAATTATTCGGAGGCAAGAAAAAGCCTTGAAATTAATGTCCTGACAAGAAAAGAAGGTGAGGAAAAAAAAAAAAATCACTGATATGCCATTATCCTGAAACAATGCAGGCATTCATCCATCTTTTAAGGGTATTGACTCAGCAACAGGAATATAATAGGTGTTTTTCTCGAAATTTTAAACTAAGTCTAACTCAGAAACCACACAAAAAGCACATTCATTTGTACATTTTAAACAAGCAAGCATTACTGTAATGCAAATCAACCTTTTTATTTTCCGAGACTACTAATCCTATTTAATTGTCGTGACTCTGTCAAAGTCTATTTGTGTTCTGCAGAGGTGTCCCAGCCATAGGAGGTACACTGTGAGCCTGCATGTAATGCAGGACTTGATACTTACCCCATACCCTTAAACATTAACCTCAGCAAGTTTTATGTTTTTCTAGCGCCAGTAACAGTTTTTCTAGAAGTTTATAAATCCACCAGAAACAAGGTCATTATAATACATTTCATAAATTCACAGAAAGTGCTTTAAATTTGGAAGCGCAGACACAGTGTGCTTCCTAAGGCTAAACATAACCAAAGTTCACAGCAAACACCCTCACTCTTAACTTTGGTAGGCACCGTGCTTCGCTGGCGGCAGCCCTGGTGGTTTCTATCTGTGCCGGCACAGGAGCACACACACACGAGTGCTCCACCTCTGCTTTGATGTTCGTGAGGCAGCAGTAGCTGATCCCGGCTGTGCCGTGCCATTCATCACCTTCCTCCCAGGAAAAAGTAGTGTAAGACGAGAGGCAGAACTGGAAATTACATCCCTCGCGCAGGGCTTAACACAGGGCAGCGATAAATGTCTCGCAGTTCAAGAATGGCTGTGCACCTTTCCAAGTGGCAGTTCTGAGACACACGAGGACTCCAAGAGACAACTGTCAACTTGGCAATGGCATGTTAGGGTTTACTGGGGATTTAAACCATCGAGAAAGAGAAATTAACTCCTGTAGTCAGTGGATTACAGCAACAACTGCCAAAGGTCACCAGGGCAGCCACTTTCACAGGTTTGTTTCACCTCACCTACCTGGGGGCTACTGACCAGTGAAACTGGTTATGGGGGATGTCCACCCAGTGGGGCTGTGTAAGGGCTCCCCGAGGCAAGTCGTCTTGTTGGTGAGCTTGAGCAGGTGTGCAGAATGGGTGTTGCCTGGCTGACAAACACAGGAGGCTTTAAGCAGATGGCAAGGGTGCTAACACCCAATTGCTGGCGAGGGAAGTGTTTCCATGGCAAATTACTTGCTTCTACTTATTGTAAAAAGAGATGTATCATAGGGATGAACTGTCAACTCAATGCTACACAGGTTTAGAATCATAGAATGTGTTGGGTTGAAAGGGACCTTTAAAGGTCATCTAGTCCAACCCCCCTGCAGTAAGCAGGGACATCTTCAACTAGATCAGGTTGCTCAGAGCCTCATCCAGCCTGGCCTTGAATGTCTCCAGGGATGGGGCCTCCACCACCTCTCTGGGCAACCTGTTCCAGTGCCTCACCACCCTCATTGTAAAGAACTTCCTAATGTCTAATCTAAACCTACCCTGCTCCTATTTAAAACCACTGCCCCTCGTCCTATCGCTACATGCCCTTGCAAACAGCCCCTCCCCAGCTTTCTTACAGGCCCTCTTCAGGTACTGGGAGGCTGCTATAAGGTCTCCCCAGAGCCTTCTCTTCTCCAGGCTGAACAACCCTAACTCTCTCAGCCTGTCCTCACAGCAGAGGTTCTCCAGCCCTTGGATCACCTTCGTGGCCCTGCTCTGGACCCGCTCCAACAGGTCCATGTCCTTGTGCTGAGAGTTCCAGAGCCGGACACAGTACTCCAGGTGGGGTCTCACCAGAGGGGAGTGGAGGGGGAGAATCACCTCTCTGGACCTGCTGGCCACGGTTCTTTTGATGCAGCCCAGGATGCAATTGGCCTTCTGGGCTGCAAGAGCGCATTGTTGGGTCATGTCCAGCTTCTCATCCACGAGTACCCCCAAGTCCTTTTCCACAGGGCTGCTCTCTATCACATCATCCCCCAGCCTGTATTGATAACGAGGATTGTTTCACCGCCATCAGTTTGTAGCTGTTAGGAGGTGTACTTATTACTGCCGTAGTATTAATACTTCTATTGAAGTAGCCACAGAACTGGAAACCTATACCTGATACATGCTCAAGAGAGCAGACCTGTCCTGAGACAGTAACAGTGAAAGAGGAAAATGGATTAGACACATTGAGACAGACAGAGATAGACAGTAAAGGACAAAGATGAATAGAGACACTGCAGTTAAGATTCTCCACTGCTGGAATACCTTCCTACTTTAAAAAAATCTCACCAAAACATGTAGCTATTGATTAGGGCTACTGCATTAATACCACTTCTCTATCAGTAAGAGAACTCTTCACACGCACATCTCACACTAGGAGAATACAAATTAATAGGTTACTACAGCTGAATAAAGCTAGTGTTTCACTGGGTTTCTTTAAAAAAAAAAAAAAAAACCAACAAACCAAAACAACAAAACCTCTGCAGAATTCCCAGCGAAAGACTAAACTCAAGTTTTGGGAATTGAGGTGGCAAACATCTTCTCAGAAGCCTAAGATGCTTCTGCCCAAAAAAGGAACATGAATCAGAAGCAGAGGGAAACATGCAGCAGGACCATTTTCTAGGAAGTGGTGTTGAAACCAAGTTACTGAAATTTAACATTGTCAGTCAAGGTAAAACTAAGCATCAGAACGAACTAACTAGCAGGGATATTATAATTAATTTGGAGAATTCTCATCATGTGGTTGGTGATACATTAAAAAAAAGCATCTTAAAACTAGCTGACAAAACACAAGGTTTCATTGTTTATATCACTAATGTGTTTTAAGTGATACATGTAGTTATTGTGACAAACTGATTTGACTGTAATTTAGCTATGGAATTAATGCACTGTCATATTTATGTTTTGTGGACAGTTTTGCCATTCACTCAGTTATCAAAACTGTACCATTAAGTACTATTCTCTTACGTTGAATGCATTCTGTGTGTCTGGTTGATAATTTCTTGACTAAACCTACAGCAGAAATTTTCACTCAGCATTTCATTTATCTCTATGTGTTACAATTGTAAAAGAGGTTTGGGAACAGCCATTAAAAAAATAGGATGTATGAAAATTAACGCACAGAGATTTCTGGAAGACAATAAATATAAAAGACAAAGTTATGAAGTTGTTCATTTGAACTGCAGATCTGTTACTAAAGCCTGGATCCAGCTGGAAAAAAATTCACAGTTCTTTGGAAAAAATACAGAAATTGGACACAAAGAAAAGTTTCAGTGCTATGCACATTCAAACTGATATTTAGCTAGCAAATATCTTCAAGAGCTCTTTAACTTCAAGAGCTATGATCAGCTATCAGAAACCATGAACTAATTGGAGCAAACTGAAGTTCAATGCTTGATCTTGTAAAATCCTTCTGCTATTTCCTCTGACATTCCCTTTGTAAAATCTCAGTCTATAGTTCTATTATAATAGTTCTGACAGCACCAAAATATTGGATTTTTAATTTATTCTCCATGCAACAAACTGAAAATCTGTATCATGGAAAAGGTCATGCAGGCTGATTTTATTTTAAACTAGACACCTGAATTTAATTCAAAACCTGTAAATTAAAGATATTACTTCTTTAAAAGCTATACGGACATCTATGTACAAGAGAATGGGAATGCAGAGATCCTATACTGTCAGTTATTGTCACAGAAGATATCCACCTGTGCTCTCAAAACTAAGTTTTCATTGACTTTATCCAGTACAGTCTCCATCTTTATTTCAGATAACATTAATAGAAAAACATTCTTACCTAAGGTTCGTAAAATTAAGTGAGCAAACCTAAAGGTTTGCTAAAGTGAAATAGTCTACAGGAAGTACGGAAGTGTAAAGCAAGTATATAGTAGGAACGGTTACATTTTAAGAAGGAAAAGGATATGATTACTGTTCTGAAAGGAGAGGTGAGAAAGAAGGAGGAGAGGGCCTTACAGTCCAGCTACAGGCAGCCAAAACTTCATCTAGCTATTAAATCACTAATTAAAAAAATCTGAAAGTTAATGATTTGAATCGGGTTCCCCATTAAAAATATTCATAAAAGAGTAATTTCTGGAGAAAGCAATTAAATCTGTTTGTTTGGCCTGTAGCAAGTGAAATAAAGTACAAGAATTTTCTCCTCAGCAGTTTCAGGAGGGACACAATAACCATACCTGGGACTGGTTAGTTAGTGTCATTCACCACAGACTTCAAGTCTTTTTCATTAATCTGTACTTGCCCTCAAGAAGGAAAGCAGGAACTACCACTGCCCTCCTGCACACTTGCAAAATAGGAGGCATTTTGTTTACAGGCTTCATTTGCCTAACAGCCTCCAGTTTAAATAAAGTTTGTTTCACTGCCTTTTCCGTATCACAAGCGCTTGACCTTTCAGGGTGCCAGCTGCAGGGACAGGAAAACTCACCTCGGTTACTCAACTCTCTTTAAAAAGTTTGGAAAACGGTACTGACCAGTGCCAGCTTCCTGACAGAGGGATGGCTTAGAGAGAGACTGGAGTCAAGACACAGGATAGCCAAATGCCATGCAAAGTTTATACAGACCATATTTCTGCCCATCCTTCCTTTCACCTGGAGATGGAACTGGCAGTGTATCACACATGAGAGGAAGGAGAAGATAAATGCCTGCCCGGTGCAAATACCATTTCCATGGGAAGGGTGGAGTCAGTAGGAAGCAGCCGAATGAACTGGGACCTCTCCTTCTCCTGCCTGGCATTCCTGTTGGCTCCACACCTTCTGCAGCGAGACAACAGAGCAAAAGCTTCTGCTAACTTCTTGCCTACCTCAGCTGTAACTCAGAGACAAATACAACATTAGTTTGTAGCTTTGTCTAACTGCATCATCATCTCAAGCTACGCTAACCTCACATACTGCAAAAACTCTCCCATTGCTTCAGAAGAAAATTATTTATTGCCTGCAGAAGAAACCATCCATTTCAATCAGCTTAAAGGGCTCCTCACTGAATATTTGTTTTGGATCAAGTATCTTCTGTGATCTCAAGTAAACAGGGAATCAGCTTCAAAGGGATTACACTAGTTTGACTACCTACACATTTCTCATGCAGACAAGATTCCTTACAGCTGGGAACCAGTACACAAATTCCATCCTTTCTTTGCAGGAATGAGGAAAGGAGATCCCTAACAGAGACCAGACACCTTATCGGTGTGAACTAAGGTGAGGAGAAAAACAAGGGAAGGGTGGAGCCTCAGAAGTAAAAAAAAAAAAAAAAAAAAAAAAAAAAGGCATGAAAGAAAAAAAAAAACCCTAAACACCACCCTAAACAGAGATTTTAAACTTAGAGATGGAATCTTGAACATCAATTTAATAAAATTCTTATAAGCATCAGGACATGTTATATTTGTCTATTCAAATACCATAGCAAACAAAAGGTCTCTCTGAACGCTAATACAATGCCAAATGAGAAAATAACAGAATAAAAAAACAAAACCAAGAGACTTTTCTGCCCAGCACAGCTGGGCCCTCAGGCAGCACAACTATCAACACGTCCGTTTGCTGCAGAAAAACACTGCTTGGGGATTAGCACTGAAAATTTCAAACAAGGGTATCTGACATTCACCATCATTCATGCAGGGAGGTACCATAGCTTCTTACAAACATGACACCACAACCACATTAAAAAAAAGATAAAATAACACAATAGTTTGCACGAAGGTCAGTGTTTTAGAAAGCGTGATTAAGATCAGTACCAAAAATGATCCACCAAGAGTTGGAAACTAGATGCTGTTCTTCAAATCTTTATGAAACAGAAGGATCTGGAAAAAGGAATTTCTGATCTTTACAGAGACGTTATTCTCTGATCCTCTTGAGCTGTACAGAGAAACAGAAAGGTATCTAATGCCCAGACCCATGCAAGATACTAGACTGGAGGTTGGCAATGTGTCCGTCTATAACATAACTGCTTTGAAATTTGATCTCTTAGAGTAAGTGCAGCATTCTCAAAGATGTACCTTTTGCTGGAGTTTTTGTTGTTGGTTGTTTTTTTTTTTGTTTGCTTCTTGTTTTTTTTTTAAAGGAGATGAGTTCATTTGCCTTTGGCGCATTTGAATAATTTTTTATGGCACAGCTGCATTGACATTTCCAAGGACTGCAGCAGAAGCCTGCAGACAAGTACAGTGAAGCTGCCACAGAACACCCACCCCTCTGCAATACTTGCATTGAAGGAAGCCGAGAAAAGTGAGTGGAATAGCAGACACTCAGCAAGATAAAGTAGAAGGCCCTTTGCATAAAGGCGTGAAATGCACCAGTTTCAAACCCTCTGTTAATGCTGGAGCTTGGAGCGGTTCCTCTCAGGAGGCCCTAAGGAAGCTGATCACAATAAGAAACTGAAAGAAAGAACAAAGAACTTCTTCCCATCTTGTCCCCATAAAGGGATCACTGCTAAGCCTACATGATTCCGTATTTTTTAAAGTAGAAGACCATTTACTTTCTTCCTAATTCAGATGCAATAATACACAACATATGTTTTATTGCCTTCTTTTTAGATTGTAATGGTGTAGTAAATCACTAAGTTTAGACCTTGGAAGCAATCTCTCTGGAAGACATTTGGTTAAATGATGTCATCAAACTTTGCAGCAGAACCCCATAACCATCCTGAGAAAGCCAATCAAGGAAAAAAAAAAAAAATAGTAGTATATTTTGTAAAGTTTCCAACGTGTTAACTTAGACTTTCTGCATAAATTACAGTGTTTAGAGAGCTACTTTTCTCCCTCCTCCCCTTTCTACTCAGCCACAAGTAAAACAGGATTTGGGGATTTGCTGAAGCCTGAAACCAGGCATGTGTGTGAAATAACCAGTTATTAAATACCACGTTTAGAATTTAAGCCCGTGAATAAAGACACAGAACACCAACTTATTCCCTAGTTGTTTACCGGTGCAATTTTTATTGCAAAGGGGTTTTTTTCCTCTCCCAGGTTCGCCGCCCGTGTAACAGGACACCAACATAAGCACTTTTTTGTTTCACGGCATACGAGAAAAATCGAAGAGAATTCAGTAAAACCGAGCTCGGTACAACAATGCACAAAAGGCGCACGCCTCGCCGCCGCCTCGGCCGCTGTCACCGCTCACTTTTTTTTTCCTGCCGCTTTAAACCGAAGCGCCGGGCGCCGCGACAACCCGCTGTCGCTATAGCGGCAGCAGCCGCCGGGTGCTCTCCCTGCCGGAGGCGCTCGCAGCGGGGAGGCGAAGCCCCAGGAAGAGGAGAGCAGACCAGACCGGGCCGGGCCGGGGACCCCGGAGCGGCCGCTCCCCCCGCGGTGCCTTTGTGCGCCCCCGCCGGGCCGGGCGGGGCGGGGCCGCGTAGACAATGCGCCGTCTGTGCGGGGGCCCGCGCCGATTGGCTGCGCGCCGCTCGTGCCCATGATGTCATGCGGATGGAATGCGCGCCCGCGCCTCATCCGCTCCGCTCCGCCGGGCTGCGCGCTGCCCCGCCGGCACCGGCACTGCCCGCCCCGCTCCATCCCGCCCCGCCGGCACCGGCTTAGGACGGCTGCGAGGCCCAGCGCCGCGCCCCGCCCGCTCCGGTCCCGGCGGGGGACGCGGGACGTGGCGGCGCAGGCAGGTGCAGGGCGGATCCGCCCGGCGCTGACAACGCTCCGGTCCCCACCGCCGCACCGAGTGTCCCGAGCGGCGGTGGCCAGCGTTGTCCCGGCGGGAGGATCCCGCCCGCGCCGCGCCGCGTCCCGTCCCGTCCAGTCGCAGACAAAGCCTGCTCGACCGCCGCGCTGCCGCCGCCCGTACCTTGTTCTTGACCTCGGCGGAGAGCCCGTAGGAGGGCCCCTTGTTGAAGTGGGTCATGTCGGCGGTCTCCCCGCTGCCTGATGGCGGGCGCTGGCGGCTCCGGGGGCTGAGGCGAGAGTCCGCCCGCCGCCGCGGAAAGTTCTAGTCCCTCCCGCCCGGCCCGGCCCCGCCGCCCGCTGAGACGCCCGCGCGCCAATCGGGGAGGGGGCGCGCGGCCGCGGGGAGGGGCGCGCGACCCCGCCCCCGCCCCGCCCCGCCCCGCCGGGCACCACCCAGGGGGGTCCGGGGCGGGCGGGGAGCGGGGCTCGGCGGGGCGACGTCAGCGGGAAAGAATCCGCTGCCACCGAGGGCCGCCGCGGAATGCGCCGTGGCCGCCGCCGCGGATTCCTACCGCATGCGGCGCCCCCGCGGCGGGGGCTGGGGGGGGGACCGGGATGACAGCGTTGGCAAAGCGGACGGGGTCCGGGAAGCCAGGGAGGACGGGTGGCGCTGCCTTTCCCCAGGCCCTGCCCGGGCGGTGCGAGAGCGGGGGCTCTGCCGGGCTCTTCCGGAGGGAGGGCTGGGAGAGCCCGGCCCGAGGCGGGGGGGTGGCCGGCTGCTAGAAAAGGCCTCAGCCCCTCACGCAAACACGTCCCTTGCACTGCGTGGAGGCTTGGCCTGCTTTTGAAGTTCCTTTAAAAGGTTAAAAAAATCACAGAAAACTTTGAAAAACTCTGGGAGACAGCGAAAAGGCGGGAGAAAAGAAGTGCCCAAGGGGTCACGGTGAGATGAAGGTGGAGCAGGACGACGGGCTCCTCTGGAGCTCATCGTTCCATGTCGCGGGCGTGAATCCCGGCGAGAGCCAGGACCGCCGCATTGCGATGCGGGTCACTCCTTCCCCCTACCTCGTTAAGGCTCTAACGAACCAGCACAGGGCTGGGGAGGGCAGCCAGCCCGTCGCTCTCTGGGAAGCGCAGGGCATTCCCAGGGTTTGCATGCTGGGCATACCAGTGGGATTACACCGGATCCAGCCCGGGGAGTGGTGGGCCACGGCTGGCTTCGGTGCTGAAGCCACTCTGGAAAGCGAGTACAGATTCAACACTTGGCTCATTGAGTGAAGTGCTGACCCAAAAATACCGCACTGTGTTTCCCTCAGCGTTACTGTAACGCTGGGCGAACAAAGTAACCTTTCAAATACAGTTAAATTTTAACAAGTTTGGAAATAATAACGAGAAGGTGATCCACTGGTAGGACTAGTTGGGTGCGGAACAGCGGTCTGTAAGGCTGGCTGCGGGAGCTGTGGGCCGCCTAGCCACCTACTCGGCATCCCCCAGAAATAACCGAGCTGTGCTGCCCTTTCACAGCAAAAATTCGGGACTAAGCGCCTGGTCTAACTCCGTTTGAAACCAAGGGGGCTCCTTCAGATGGCTTGCGGTGCGAGCCCCACGGGGCTGTACAATCCCGAGGGACTCGCGGGGCAGCCAGGAGGTTGTTTTATACTGTGGAGCCGCGGATCAGCTCGGCTTAAACCGCTCCAGCCTCTAACGAAAACAGCCAGGGCTGTTCCTAATTAAAGGAAGCAGAACTGCCTGAACTACCCATTGGGAAAAGGAAACTGTGCGAGAGAAGCAGGAAACTGAAGAATGGGGTGAGGGAAATGGCGGTTCACGTAAACATAATGAAAGTTCATTAGTTTTCAGACATTCATGTTGGGATAAACGCATCTTTCATGACCTCAGCAGCCGTATGATTTAGGGCTAGATTCAATATCCTCCGAAGTCCTTGGAAATGTTTCCATTGACTTAAGTAAAGTTGGATCAGGACCTTATTTGTTAATGCTCTCAATCATTTTTGCTACAATACATGGTGGCTTGGGAAGTTTGAGACATTTGCAATTGGTATGCTTTTCTCAGCTCCATAAATTATATGTTTCATCAATTTTGAAATAAAATGGTCCTGATTAGTAACAGACAAAAAATATGGCATAATATTTTCTTGCTGGACAATCAGGTTTAAATTATCCTCAAATCATTTAGCATTTGTATTTTTTACTTCATCTGAGCAGGGCACAAATACCATTTAGTGTTTTTTACACTGCTGCTGAACACTTGATAAGAAAGCTACCAGGCTTTTGGGGTGATTGCTGCCATTTATTCTGTGATCAGTAATATGCTCATGCCCCGGAGGAAGAGGTCATATGAGAAATATTTGAGCGTAGTTAGAAACACGTTCTGTTTTGCATCGCTCTGACAACACAAAGCAAATTTAAACCCATCAGTGCAGTACAAAGCAGCTGGAGCATACTGGGCAATCTGGCTCATTATGTGTAAATCTCTTATCTTTGCCCTATTTTTCTACATTCCTTATTACTAAGGCCATTTGTATGGAAAGAGGATTTGTACGAGAATTATTCCCCACCTGAAATCATAATCCTTTTTGTGACATTGTAATAACTTCTTCAGCAACCGCATGTAATATCATAAACACGTGCTGATGACTTCAGTTGGAAAAGTAAGGAAAAAAGAGCTCTGAACAGACAAAGTCTGTTTTCTTAGAAACATGGACAATAATCTTACAAACATTCTTGCATGTGAATTATTGTAAGCATATGTGTAGTCCTATCAAACTCCCTGAGCCTAAATTATCCCTTGTGTAATTCCACCGTAATCTATAGAATTAATGTGGCTCAATGGAAAGCTATCAAATACGCATCGTGATTTCCGTGTTCTGCTCCATGTCGGAGCCATACTGAGCATCGATGATTGAAGATGTGTAAGGGGGCAACTGACGAGTCCTGTGCGTGGAGTCGGGCCTAGCCATGTCTGAGATGGATCATCGTCTCGTTCCTACCCATCTGATCCTGATAAAGGGCCTTGGTTTAATCAACTGGCTCAGCTGAGGGGGAGTGGGATTGTTTCCCTGAAGGATAGAGGGAGTTTGTTTGGGAGAGCTAAACTGCGTACAAGAAGCTAATTTGCCAGGAGTAGCTCCAAAGGGTGATCTATAAGGGAAGGAGGCAGGCTTTGCTGAGTGGTGTGGCTGGTTTGAGGTGGGGGAGTGAGGTTCTGAGCTGGGGAGGGTGGTGGTACCAGCCATGGGGCTGGGAAGGAGAAGATGAAGAAGATGCACCACTGGGTGCGTGTTTATGGTCATGGGTGTGGGTGTGATTTCGCCTGGGGCCGAGGAGTAGGTTCCTGGGTGGGAGCTGCAGTGCTTGAAAGTACCGGAGTGCAGGAGGAAACCGGAGCAGGGAGTCCTGCTGGGTTGGTAGGAGCAGGTCCTGCACTGCGCTGCCGTTGGCAGAGCTCGCTGGCCTGCAGGTAACCGATGGGGGAGCTGGCTAAAGAGAGTGCTTTCCAATAACCCGGTGCTTTAAGGAAGGGAACGGTGCTCTAAGCTTTCTGAGTTACAGCTGTGTCCTCTTCTAAGGATCAAGGGGGGAAAATACCAGTGAGCGAGCACTAACCTGGTGAGGCAAGGAGAAGGCCGTGCTGCTCGCTTGCCCTTTGAAGTGCTTTAGCAAAGAGGCAAGGAGCTAACTAAGCCCTTTTGCGATTCCCTTAAACTTGAGACAGTCTTTCCCAGGCTGTCCTGTCCCACCTCAGTGTGTTAACTAGTCCTGGTGTTGTGAAATGTCCTGTCCCAGGGTGCTGGTGACACTAAAGCTCAGCAATGTTTTAGCCTAATTAACGTATGTGACTCAAGTCATTAAAACAACTGTAGGATAAATACAACTTGTGACTCTAGTTCGACTTGCGTCTTCCCACTGGTTGATGCCTATTAAGGCCAAACGTGAGCACAGCGTGCAGCAGCACTGCAGAAACTGCAAAAGAAGAACTCTACAGAAGAGCCAATGGTGAGCCTTAGCAGTGCCCAAAACTGTCCTTGCCCTTTCATTTATTAGGTTTCCTTTTGAAAATAGTCAGTGTCGTAGGTAAGCTTGTATAACATCTGTTCTTGTGTTACCTCAAATGCCTACTAAAAACATTGCTGTGCTCACACTGCTAATTTTGGAAGATTTTGGGGGTATGCAGTACCGCCCTTGGTACTTTAATTAAACGTGCCATGCTGTGTGTGCTGTATTGCTTCCCGACTACTTTAACAGACTCCTCTCATCCCATGAGAGATCCTCTTGCCTTGTAGAACAATTACGGGCACTATGAGGTGTTTGTAGCCCACTCCTCTGTACCAGACTACAGAAGACAACGTTTTCTTGGCAGTCATTAATTCTACCTAAAAGGCAGGCTTACAAGTGTCTTAAAAATCAACATCTGGAAAAACTAAGTACAGGGACTTCTTACAAATACCACAGACTGAATCATGGGGCCAAATTCAGCCTTGATGGAATTATTATCTGCTATCTGTGTTCTGTGTTTTCCCAATATTGCTTGAGTAAATTCCCTTATATGGAGATGTCTTCAGAGATGCACATGGTGCCAAAATGCTCAGAGAATTGCATAGGACTAAACCTAAAATACCGCAGTAGAGAAAAAAAAAAGAAATATAAACCCAGACTTTTCCTGAAAGGGGGGGGTGGTGGAAATCCCTGATTTGAGAAGGGATTTTAGGTATCACTTCTGGCAGTTGTGAGACTGGGAGACCAGATCTTATTTTTGGGAAAGACTCCCCTTTGTGTCTAATTTTTAAGGACATAAATGTTACTCACGTTCATGATAAAATAACTTGCTGAAGTGAAAGGCTTATCTAAATGTTTGTATTTGTAGAGATTAAGCTTTATTTAAAACAAAACAATATATTCAGATTGTTAAAATATCTAAATGCCTGCTTCTTAATCCATCCCTTTTTCATTAATTCTAACATTGATGTCTTCTTCTGTCCTCCAACCTCTTATGAAAATAGAGGGGTTTTTGTTATCTGGTGGTGCTAGCTGTTGATAAATAAGCTTAAGGCAGAATTTTGTGCTTTTTTATTTTTATTTGGGATTCATGACCTTCCCTTAAAATGTGATAGTTGCATTCTTATCAGTGGGGGTATAGCTAGAGAACAGTTGAATGCCAAAGTATGTTCTTGGATAGAACTAATATAAAAAAAACCAAACCAAACAAAACCCACAAAAACCCACAAAAAACCCCCAAAACCCCAACTTACCTGGAACCTGATTAGTGATGGGGATCCTGCGCTGTCATGTGTCCCCCCCTTCCCCCCTGACTGAGTGAAAGGCTTGCTGCTGGTATTGGTTTTTAACTTGCTAAAACCAGTACACAGGCAGAAGTCAACAAAGGACTTCGGATTGCTTGCTGTGCAATCAAAATGCCTGACATATTTCACAATTTTCTTCCTCAGGCATCGTAACAGCAAGTAAGTTTGTTGGCTTGCAGCAGGTAGGTGAGAGAGTCGTTTCTCCCTCCGATTTGGTAGGCTTCACTTCTCCGTCAGCAGGACCTAAAACATTTGCAGACGCCCTGTGCCACCAGCATACATGGACTGAAGTGCTCGATCCTGTCCGTGAACAAGCCAAATATTAACAGCCATCAGTTTTATTTCACAGTGATATTTACCTACCAGAACAACACAGCCAAAGACACAAAGGAAATGCCTGCAGGGACAGTGTGCGTTAGCAGAACTGCTTCTTGTGAGGGAGATGAGACTTGGGTGGCTTCCTCCTCCTCCTTTGCTTTCTTTCATGCTTGCAAAGGAAAAAAAATAACTCAGCTCTCATATCTCTACTTAAGGCAGACTTTGGAAGGCAAATAACTTGGCACTGCATCTTTGTGCTCCTGTTAAAGAGAACACTAGACCCCTTAAAAATGGTGCCTTTTTCCTTCTTAATTATTTTGCTTCTGATGGCTTTTCTTAAAACTTCCCCTCAGTCACTGCTGCTCCTGAAGTTCACCGTGCCGCTTCCTCGGCAGCCCTGGGCGCTGGAGAGCTGAGGCCATCCACCAGCATTCGCCAGAATTTTTCCTCCCAGTGGCAGGGAGCAGAGGACGTGCGTATATTTTGAAGAGGCAATTTCTGGCTCTCCAGGATGTGGACAGAGGATATTACATTCACTATTTGGCTGATGCCCACTCAGCATGACCTGAGGTGATTTGAACACTTTATCTTCCTCCCTGAATCCCAAAACTTGATTTTTGTGTCACTTGAGCGTGTTCTCATTGCTTCTGTTTGAGTGTGACTCTTAACAGGGTCTGGACAAATCCACATCTTTCAAGGAACGGTGTGTTCCACCAATTTTTCTCTTCATCTGCCATTGTGCTCCCCGATAATAACTTCAGAATGAAATTGATTTAAAATAGTATGTGGTAACTTTTTATGCAACTTCATGTTGCATTATTCAAACTTATTTATTTGGATACCAAACACAAAATAATTAAAACATATTGACTTATGAATAGGTCTGTCTTCTGACAGTTAAAATCTTCATGTTCACTTATTGAAATAAGACTGTGCTTGAGCAGTGCTGATATTGTAGAACTCCGGTTAATTGTCCAGTAATAGACAATAGTCAAAATCTGAATATAGAAAAAAGGAACAGAAACCTTCTCCTTGCTGCCTAATTCTGTGACTTCTTAAGATTTTAATTATCTAGGCAGTATTTTCTAAGTGAGACTAATTCCTCGTCAGAAATATTCCCCACCTCTGACGTGGTATTCTCACAAGCTAGAGAAAATGCGGTGGTTTTTTTGGCCTCTTTGTTAACTTTAGTTCATTATCCTTCTTGGTAAAGCTTTACTTAGAAGTTAAGGTTATTTCAAGAGCAAAACAATGAAGTGATACTCAGAGTGCCTCACAAGGTGATTTGGGACTGGAACGGTGCAAAGGCTGCCGAGTGCTGTGCCCGGTGAGTGACTAGCTGAGATAGAGGGGCACTGAGCCAGAGGCTGGCTACCGCCTGTGGGGACTCGGCTGCTACGATAGTAAGGATCCCAAATCTGTTTGGATAAGAGAGGTTTCGAATAACCCCTGTCACTGCTAATGTACTTCAGTAGATGTCAGAGGATGTGATTCAGACTTGGGGGGGAAGAGAAGGGAATTAGGAATAGCTGATGCTCAGATAACTGAGACTGTACCAGAATATGGAATCCTGAGGTTTTTAGCCACTTCATCCCAGATCATTAATCTTGTCCGTTTTATGCTTGTATTGCATCCCACAAAACTTCAGAATTTCGAAAAGATGTTGAGTGTGGGATATTTTTGTTTTGGGGCTTGGGGATTTTTTTTTTTTTTGGTGCTGTGGAGAAGTTTCTTTTTTTTCCTCCCAAACTGAAACAAAGATTTACTATCTAAAGTAGTTATTTGCTTAAGTTTTAATGGAAGTTTTAATGGAAGTATTACCTATTGTTTAAAACTGTGATGTGACTGTGGTGTACTTTGCCTGTGCTCATTCGGCAGCAGATGCCGTCTTGGGGACGGTGCTGTTCCGTACCTGCCGTTCTCTGTTGCCAAATCTCCAAAAGGGGGGTGCGTGGGGCAGAGGGAGAGCTGCACGCAAGTAGAAAGTACTGGTAATGTTTACCTTTAAACACAAAGGAAGATTCTTGTTATGGAGGCTTAAAAACTGTAAGTAAACAAAGACAACTTTATTTTGTATCTGCATGGTATAATAAACTTTCTTCAGAGGAAAAGCTTGGCAAATGAGCATGGTATTCCAGAAATATTCATTACATCACAGCCAGCACAGTTCAGTGTTACAGACCAGCAGTACATTCAGCCTACACAGTATAAAACCTTAATTGCCGCCTGTTACATATTCTGAATCTTCAGTAAACCTGAAAGAACTGGGTGGAGTGAGGTGGGTGTAGAGGGGCAAGGCAGCAGCAATACTTTCTTTTCTCTCGGAATTATCTGTTCAATCTTTCCTGAAGTGGTAGTTTACATGGAAGCAGAGCTCTCTGTGTTTCCTCAGCCTTCCTATTCTACCCCTGTTCTTGTTATTCAAGGATAAGTTAAATGAAGGTTTTCAGGAGTTATCTCTAGTCTGGAGTTAAAAATATGTTTGGAGTTGTGATTGTGCTGTGATTGTGCCACCTTTGCTTGTCGGTGGCCAACTTCAGCTGTCCGCAAGTGACAGAAGAGCGGAGATCCCTACACCAACGATTTTTGAAGGTATCGATTTTGTATCTAACCACACTGCAAAATCTGACTTAGCATACCCTTTTGCAGCCAGGTTACCTTTTTAAGGAATTATTACAAATATTAATGTAGAGTGGTTAAGATACCACTTAAGTGCTTCTATAAAAATACTGCAGCATTACTTCTAATATTTTGCTTTTCAGCGTGCATACAAAAACAACATTAACTCTGATTCCCAGCTGTTGTGCTTGCTTTTTTACAAATGGTTGCCTGCAAAACCAGGCCCTGTTTACTGCTGCTGAATAATAATTTCTGGACTTCATCTTGGCAGTGAACACTGGGGAGATATCCTTTGAGCCACTGAATTGGAGGTTAGGACATTCATTCTGGTGTCAGCTGACATCCCAAGCTGGATCATAAATGAAAAGCAGCGGAGTTCAATTGCACTGTGTAACAATAAAGCAGGAAACACTAATTGCCAAACTACTGGCAGCTGAAAGTAGAATTTACAGTAATGCTAACTGAGCAGATCTGACCGTTGATGTAACATTACAAATATCCACTCTTTCTTAAACTGAGCAGAGGGTTTTTTTGATTTTAAGAACTTACGGTGCACCAATGCATAGAAGGGGCAGGATTATGCACAACAACTTCATTGCATGGTTTAAAATACTTCTTCTATATAAAAAACTTTGTCTTATGGGCTCCTTTTAAAATTATCTGCTGCATAGTGCAAGGAGAACTTAATCTATCTATGAATATTCTCTTTCTTTCTCTCTTTCTGAAGTTTATAGAAAATCTCTTTGAGCACCTGTCTAAATCCAGTACTGTCCAGAAGGTCACCTCATTGCATAGTCAGGAATACCTGATTTCTATACAAAAAAGAACAAAAACACCACACACCCCTTCCTATTCCCCCCTACTCCCCCCAAAAAAACCAAACCAAAAAAGCCCTCCAAACCCAAAACGAGACATTCTGGGTGGAACAGTAACAAAGACTTGGTAATACAGGACTAAAGTCTGTGCTACCATTCATGAAGCATCAATTTACAATAGACTTGTTTAATATGCGTAGTATCTTAATTGACGGAGTGCTATAACTTGTTTGAAACCTGAAACATTGCTTGCAGTGACCCCTCACTTCCCCCATTTTTGTTTGTTAAATATTATTGTTGCCCCCAGCCTCTCTCTGCTCAGAGAATAACAAACACATCAAACATTTCGTTTAGCTTTGTTCCTCAGGTATGAGCAAAGGTAACAAAAGGTATGTGTAAAACTGATGTTATCAATCAACAAACCCATCTTTTTATAGATACGTGCATGGTTAAGGCCTGGCATCGGCACAGCTAAATGGGAAGCTGCTTATTTCTCTTGCATGCGTATTTCGGTCTGACCCATTAACTGGATTATAAAACACGTTAAAAATTTTTTGAGTGAGGCAGCAAAAAAGATATAAGAAATACTAAATGTGAAATTTCACACCGTGCAGAATAGTCACCTGAGTTTAAATAAGCTTGTCAACAAAGGTCGATCTTCTTGTATCACATATCACTCCCTCCTCCTCTTCCATTACCGTTGCAGCATGAAACAGCCACGCAGATGAAAAATGCCGGCCAAAGCTATTGCAGTGAGAGCTACTGGTTTTGTTAAACTCTCGTGCAAAATCCTGTCCCTTATGAAGCTGCCTTCTGCGAGATGACCTCTGCCTCAAAGTACTTACTATTGATTTCAACAGCGTGTTGGGAGACTACCATTATGCTATAAGGAACAACCGTGATTAAAAAAAGAGTTAAATGCAAGTTTGAGGAAGTTCTAGGTTCAAATTGTGCCGCGAACAACCGGAAGGGCTGGATGCTTACTCTCCTGGAGCCTCACCCACCCCCAGAACAGCCAGGTGTTTATCGGTGCAGTTTGTTTGCACCAGCAAAAGCGGGGGATGTCCAAGGGGTGGCTGAGAGCCAGGGAGCTGCTCCCAACACCTCACACAGCGCCGGCTTGTGCTCTGCCTCACGGTCACCAGTACTAGCAGTTTTCCAACTTCTGTGACTGTCAGACCTAGTACACGAATACAACTCAGTTTTCTTTACGTGTACATCTTTTTTTGAAAGCTCTCATTTTTCTGCTGTAAAATTTCTGAACTGTGTTTTCTGTCCCATAATACACACACCACCCTCCCAGTGCACCACTTTACTGACAATTAAATAAGCTTCAGTTAAATGACTTTCGGGTGTTCGTCTCATGTAAGCTGTCCTTCAGTCACATAGCATTACTAATGAATGGAAGACTATTTTTGCTGAAATGATAATTAACAACTAATGTCCCAGGGAATGGTTGTCTTAAACTCTGCATCCAACAACACGTTCATAATCGCTTTCATGAACTGGTTTCCTGGAGTCAGTCTCAAAATGCAGATTAAGGGTCGTATGCTTTATTTCTGGTGCTGGTAAGTCTCTGGCACGTATCTCGGTGACTAAAGCTCTTACATACAGCACGGCTGTCGATGTCCCTTGCTTGACTGGAGGGGAAAACTCTGCCCTTGTCCACACCAACAGTGGCTGCATTACAGGGGCAATATGAACGCCATCAGCTCTGATCTAGACAAGGTTGAGAGGGGTATTGCAACCTGTTGTGGAAAATGTTTACAAATAGTTGAGAAGAGTATTGGAATTTGTTGTTGAAAGTGTTTATGAAGATAATCTTTTTGCTTATCCCTGCTATAATTCTTAAAACAGCCAATGTTAGATAAAAATGTATGTTCCTGATTTGCACAGTAAGTTTTAAATCAAAGGAAAAAAGTGACTTTTTAAAGCTTCTATATTTATGATAAGCATGACCTAGTAGTAGTCAGGCTTTTAGTAAGCGCACCACTGCGAACTACCAGAAGCGAAGTGTGATGGCCATGGCTACAGTCCTTGTACGCTGGCGTTCATTCCCACTGCCTCTGGCTGGGAGATAAAAAGATCCTTTAAAGAAGAAATAAAAGCAGTGTGAGACCAGCAGCTTGTATCTGCTGCGATACCGTAAGCCCACAGCCCACCGTGCTGACTTGGTTTCGAGTGTGATCAGTAGAGGGGAAAGGCAAGGCAAACATGATTTGAAGGGAAATACAGGTACTGTGCACGCAATGTGTTTGAGCAACCCTGAAGACACCTAGCAAGGATCTGTTAAAACCCTTCACTTCTACCACGAAGACACAGGAGAGGCAGTCCTCAGAGAGAAATGGGGACAGCAAGCCTTTTGCGCTATTTGCCGGGGACTGAAGTGTGGGGCAAAAATGTGGTCGATTGGGTTGTGCCGCTTGGCACTGAACCAAGCAAAGGTTTTTGTGCACGCCGCTGCCCAGCCATCTCTGAGATGCTCCCCGACACAGCCAGCCTCCTTCCTCCCCTGTCCTGGGAAAACAGGCTGCTGCTTGGATGCAATCCGTGATAGCGCGTTGGCTAAGGCACGCTGATAAGCTCATTTTGGGGGTGGAAAAAGGATGGGAAAGATGGTC
This sequence comes from Alca torda, assembly GCA_008658365.1. Classification (NCBI taxonomy): domain Eukaryota; kingdom Metazoa; phylum Chordata; class Aves; order Charadriiformes; family Alcidae; genus Alca; species Alca torda. The sequence continues at coordinate 15,573,547 of CM018087.1, read as the reverse complement.
TCACTGGGTTTTTTTATGCTCTGTGGCCCCTTGCACAGATATAAAAGGATCTTTTTGCTTTGCAAACGTGATTTGCATTCGTAGCTCTAAAGTGGTCTATGTGCTATCTGTATACAGCAGGCTTTTGTTTCACGGCATTAACTGTCGTCTGTTAGGACAGGGTGTTTTTGCATGAAAAACAGGTGTCTGAACAATTGTGTGAGTACAACTTTAGAAGTTACTTTTGAGACTTTGACTACTGTCCCCGGAAAGCCTTAATGGCTTGCAAAACGTTACAGAATGGCAGAACTTTATGGTCATTGGAATGGTCGCTGCGGAGTTGTAAGAAATTTGGTTAATTGGCTGAAAGTAGATCAGTCTGTTTAGCTTTCTTCTGGCATAGTTTGGAAATAATCTTCTAAGCTGTTTTTAGCAAGAGTCAGCCTTCTCATACAGTTATTTTACTACAGTCCAACTGGCACTCCTCTTTTATTTTCCCTTCCTCCTTCCCTAAAATAAAATTAACCTGGTTTTTAATGTACATGCAATATATACTGTCCATTAGAAGACAACCAGGTGAAAAGAGAAGCAACTCTGAATACTTAATATTTGTCAACTAATGCATATCTAGATAAAACAATCTGATAACTAAAACTCATTTAAAATTTAGCTTCCAGGCTAGGACTTGGGGAAGAAATCTTGGATGCCTTTTGTTCTCTCTTGAATCTTTGCCAATTTTGATGATGATATTTCCATAAAGTCATATTTGTTTCCTTTAAGAATATATTTCCTCCTTATTTTGCTTTAAATCCGTAAGGTATTATATTTTCCTCTTTTGGAAATGGAGAAAAAAGAGGTAATGCATTTCGCTCCAAACGTCCCTCATATACACAATGCAAACGTGTTTGCCTCAACAATAATATTTAAGGGAAAGAATGACACAGAGCAAAATCCAAGAATCTAAGCATAAGGAATCCAGTCAGTGACCTTTAAGTCTTCGGATAGACCCTGGGAGCAGCGTTTTCTGTTCCATGCGGGAGCAGGAAGAATGCTATTTTCCCCTAGAACAATGACAGCTTGGTTGTACCCACCTACTACAAACAAAAGATAAGAGCTACTCAATAACAAAATGCTGGTTTACTTGGGTTCCATCATACTTTTGGCGAGAACTAGCAGTTACTGAGATAACCTTTTCAAGGAAAAGTCAATCTAGTTGATAACAAAACTTCCTTTAAGAGAATCGAAGCCAGGAGCTCTTTCTGTGGTCCGTCCCCCATGGTTGCGATGCAGCGTTTTATTGAAGCCTTTGGTCAGGGTTGCGATCTTTCCATTTCTGAGCTCTCCTGAGTAGTTCCAGCCGCTTCCACTTTACAGACTTCTGGGTCATTTCTAACCCCTGTTTTCACTTACTAAGATTTATTATAAACTGCCGAAAAATAACTGTCCTTAACTCAAGTTGGCACCTGAGCCAGTAACCAGTTAAGGAAATAGCAACAAATGTAAGGAAATGGGTGCCGTCCCACTCTCTCCTAGCTGATCATCTGGATTAAAAACCACTTTACATGTGCTATTTTAACCTGTGTTTCCCAGGCTGAGCAAACGAGACATGCTGTTGGGAGAGCACAGGCAGAGGTTCTCTCGGCTCTGGTCCCCCAGAAGGCTGGCGGTGAAGTAAAGGGGGAAAAGTCTTCCCAAGTCCTTGAAAATGAGATTCCTCCACATCAGATGGCCTGAAGCCCTTCAGTTCTTCAGAACAGCCTCTTGTGAAGAAAGCTACCGTTACCTTCAGAGCATTTACATGGGAGGTTACAAGTCTGAACAGGCAAGTGATTTCCTTTAGCAGTAGTCCTTGCCATGCGGGTGACAGATAGAAGAAAATTCCTGGAACTCCCCGGCGTTCAAAGGCAGACTCACAAAGTTTATGAACCCACAGTTTGACAGCGCACCAAAACCCCAAACCCCGCCCTGGGCAGGGCTCTAACCGAGCAGCCAGAGATGCTTTCACGGAGGTGTAGATCTCCAGCAGGACGAGGATGGGCTACATTCTGCTTTGCTCTACACAGAAGCAGCGAGTGAACCCGGGGCGGTTGGAGCCTCGGCCGTGTTTACGGAGGAGGCGGGCTAGGAGTCTGCTCCCTGCCAGGCCAGCGGGCTATTCAGGCACGGGATGTGGCGCATGAATGGAAGCATTCATCGCCTTTCTCTTCTCATGCTTCTCCGCGCCTCGGGGCCTTGATCCTCTGCTGTTGCCCCTTACCCGGAGCAGAGGAAGAGGCTGCCCCTCTCCTCGTTCCCCTCTACTCTATTTCCCTCGCAAAACAAAAAGCAAGATTCAGTGCAGAGAGCACTAATCTAAAATAAACTAGCATTAGCCATAATAAAGTCCAGCGTATCTCCAATTTACCAAACTATCTACAACTATGCAGAAACTCCAGATAAGATAGTTCTCACTCCAGTTCAGGGGAAAAAAGCCCTTGCACACATCAGATTTACTTCAGCCAGGTCATTTTCAAGGACCCAAGTATGTTCTGCACAGAGAGTCCTTCCCACATAGTCTTAACCTATTAACTGCTTTTTAATGTCAGACATAATCTGGGTTAAAAAAACCCATAAAACCTCTCTGTCCTGAAGTCACATGTGACCACATCAAGGGACTCTACTTGCGCCGAGGATTATTAAGCCTGTCGGACAGGTTATAACGGCTGGATTCCCCACAGGGCCTCGCAACACCACGACAGTAATTTTCCGCGTAATGTTTTCTGACGATTTCTAATGACTTTCCGCATAAAGCAGACTATTCCTCTAGACCCCTGCTTCCTAACAGCAGGAACCGCTGTTTCTGTTCAGCTAAATTCCGCCCTCCCCTGCCCCGTTCCCTACCCGAGTAGCTGCTGCGAGGTTTTGCCATCCGACGCTGAGGAAAAGGCTTCTGAGGGCGAGCCTCCTCCTGCGGCAGCGCGAGGGGCCGCTCTTGGCTCCACCAGCCTCAGGCTGCGCAGTCTGCAGAGCGTTTCTCCTTTTCTTTGAGCTTTCTTCTTTGTATATGCTTCTGCAGCCAGGCACGCAGCGCTGTGCGTGTACGGGTGACAGATGTGTTTACATCGCGTTGTAGGGGGACAGTGTGCAGAACTGCGTTTGGCCAGATGAATGTGAAATGCTAAAGTAGACTTGCACACACTTAGCTCCAGCAAAATACCTTTTAAAACTTGTTCCAATGTACAGAATATCATTTTCCAAGATAAAATCTTAAGCGCATACTGTACTGCTGAAAGTAAGGTGCTTAAAATGAGAAAACAGGATACACTGAAAGTCAAATTTATTATAGCAGGAAAAGAGAGGGGAAACTCTGTTCCTTCCCCTATTACTGATGGTAACACTTTTTTTTTCTTTTCTATATTTTAGAGCCTGAACCAGTTCAGTTTTCCCAAGCGACAGTTTGCTCTCCGTGATGTAAACCTGGTAAGCATTTTTGCACGTAAGCTTTGAAGAAAGTACTTTTTAAATCTTTAAGTACTGTGCCTGTAGCATGACACTTGTCACCTTTTTATTTATCTTAAGAAGTGAGCAACACTTTTCAAAAGGCGCACTACAGATTATAAGGACAGCTTTGACAAGCCCAGAGGAAAAATGATACTGGTTTAATGCTTTGGGGGTTTTGGAAAACTGTAGAGTACAAACTGTCATGAAGCCAACTTAATATAACTGTTTCCTTTATACTCTAAGGATTCACAAGGGACTTCACTGCTAGCATGCAGGAAATAAAGTCTGTTGTGCTAGAACAAGACTTTGTTTCTTACAGTTTAGAAAACTACACAAAGTTTCCTTACAGGAAATGTTACAATTCATACAAATTCCCATATTTATTTGTAGACAAAAATCGCCGTTCACATAGCAGGAAAACTAGATGAAAACAGAGACAGCATAGACTTAAGGCCATTATGGGGCGTTGGTGAACAGACCTACCTGATGGCAATAAATACAACTACACAAAAATGTACTTAAAAGTAGAGATATCTTTATTATTGTTTCCTTTTCCAGTACTAGCCTAATTTCTTAACAGGAACCCTTGAAAAAAAATTGCTACATTAATGCATTTCTTCATTGAGGAGCTTGCAGAGTTTATTTTAGGTAAAGCCTGTCTTCTGTTGTTACACTATTCGACCAAGATATACTGACTTGGGATATTTTTCCTTTAGATGAGGCCACTGGACGATGAAGTAATCTGAAAAGTAGTAAAGAATCTTTCCAGACAGGGATAAAGTTTCCACGCGGCAGATGCTCTCTACGTACACAATGATTGCTCTCTTTATTCCTAGAAGCCCAAGAAGAAGAGCAGATATACAGACAGGAACACATGTTCCTGGTCCATTGCACAGTATCTGAAAGAGATTAAACATTTTGCAAAAGTAAAACATGAGTTTTTTCATACAGTAAAGAATTAAAAGCATGTATATTCACATAACATTACATTTACAAAAAAAAATATTTCCAAAGATACTTTAAGAAACAGAAGAGGCAGCTGAATATAAAAAAAAGGGGGGGAAGGGGGAATGGGGCAAACAAAAGACATTATTTCAAAGTAGCTGCCAAAAAAGATCATCTTTCTTTACACGTCAAGGAGAAGGAAAGGAGCTCTGAGATGGCCCAGTTAATTTCTATGAAGGAAGCAGAATTCCTTGACTCGTGGGTGTACAACTAAAACAGCTTCCACTCAGTCACAGCTTTGCATTGTATCAATCATGAGATTTGTGCACAGATTAAGGCATAATAAGGCCAAAGAAGTTTAATTAGGATTACTAAACCTGGGATCCAGTTATAAACCTCTTGAACTTTGGCTTAAGTCAGCAAAACACTTAAGAGTTCAGCAAAAATTCAGCTGCTGAATTAGGACCTTCATCAGACTCGATTAGCTGATATACATAACTGGAATTTTTTTTTTCTTTTAATAAACACTAGTACATAGAAAAAGGTAGACAGAAGGAAGGTGTTTTGGTAACTACATGTCATTTCCTTGCAGCAGAGGATCTCAAATTCCCTTATAAATGTTAACAGTAAATGAACGTGGTCTGTCAATTTCAGACACTGATAAACTGAAAAACAGATTGCTTAAAACTAAAAGATTTAAAGCAGGGCATATAAGGCATTCTGCTTAGGCATCAAAATTGATTTCAGGCAAGGAATTTCTTACTAAATTTAACTACTACCATGTAATCAGCACTTTTCTGCACAGCTGGGGGTTACGTGGAAATAAAGAGTTCTTTTATAAAATCATGGCCCTATATACTACGAACTCACATTTTTTTCTTCCAAGTTCACCAGCTTGCGAAAGATATTATATTGGTGGGGGAAGAAAAAAAACAATCCGAGTTTCTGTTTCAGGGCTGTAGCAAACATTTGAGAATGTTTCCTTCCCTGCTTCATGTCAAGATCCCATTGATAAGCTGGCTCACAGCACCCTGCCTCAGTTAAAAGCAGCAGCAGCTTTGGTGCTCCCGAGTTCCAAACTCTCTCTCCTGTGCTTTCCTTTGCCTTTAAGATGGTCCCAGAAATTTAGCTTGGAGATGTGATGACCATAATGCAGTGTTTTCTTATCAGAATTAACAGAATGTAATACTGTATGCAAAATTATTCTGATTTTATTGTTGATCTTAAATATACTATTTATTCCTGCAAGACTTGCTGACATTTTCTGACGGTCTCTTACGAGCAACATGCTTTATACTGTTTTAATCTTGAAATTTTAGGGTATCAACAGCCACAAATACTTGTATAAGACAACTGCAACAGTGTAATTCTTTTACATTAGCAATTATACAGCTAAGAAGCAAAAAGGCCAAACACACCAACGTTGCATACTAGATTTTTTTAAAACACAGTAATACATTATGGTTTCAAACCTCCTCCTCAATCAAGTATGGGATGGATTTCATACTGGGACTTTAAAGGCTACTCTACAATCTGCTGAGAATGAAAATCTGCTTTTTCTACATTTGGCTTGGCAAAGAAGGACATAAACCAACCACAGGCACTGCCTTTTAGCATTTCAAAGAAATCCTTCCACACCTGTGAACTGAACCATGCATTTTGCCCTATTTCTTGACAAGTTTGATCAATTTGCACTGATGTTGATTCTGCTACTGGTACATGGCTACTGATATCTAAATTTAAAGCATGTTTAGGTATCTCTATTTGTAATAACATTTGTTATGGTAGTATAAACATAGGCATAGGAAACAACCTGGAGCATTCTCCTGCACTCGCAGGCAAACCCCACCAGGGTCGCTGCTGCAGAATCTGCTCTGTTTCAGACAAGTGTGTGAGAAGCACCAAAACACTCCAAAAAATTATTTACCACTTTTTCTTGTGACTTGAATATTCAGTCTGACTGCTGATTTCAGATTAAAAATTCGGCTTTAGGCGGACAGATAAAATTGTGCACTACTGCTAAACAGGAACTCCACCTTCCCTTGCCTTGAGCAGAGCTCCCTGGAATACAAGCATTGTCTCATCTTCATTGCTCCCCAAGCCCTTTTTCTGTTGCACTCCCCTCTTCTTCCCTTGGCGTCTTCCATTTCGATGTTTCTCTGTACTGGACCCAGCCCTCTGAGATGTCGCCCATGCACCCTCTCTCCTCTGGTTTTCTTTGTGATCTCCGGTATTCGTCTCCCTCTGCATCCCTATTCCCAGGTGTCCTTCCACCTGTCTTCCTTCTGGACTCGTACTGCCTCAGCACTCCTTCAGCCTCCAGCTGCTATGAGAGCTCAACCCAGTTGGCTAAAGCAAGGAGAGAGTTTCACATTGGTCCCTTACTTTCCACATTCTGACACAAAAAAAATACCAATCACAGATATGATTAAGGTCAGGTAGACATCCCAATATTCTCCTGAGCTGAGAATGGTAGAACAGGTATAAAAAGCTGGATTATCACAATCATGGTCTTTATCAAGCCACTGTGCCATATACTTCAACCTACTTCTCCCCTTCATTAAACCTGGTAGCAGCTCTAGTCTTTTTGGTATTTGGTATTCTTGTGTCTAGATGCACACACAAAGGTACATGCTAGAATGAATTCCAAACTAACTGTACTCACAAAAGATCACATAATGAAATAATAGTAAATAGGTCTATTTATGAATCTATATGTAGCTCTAAAGATCACACAGAGTTGCTGTTAATACTTTGCTGAGGTGCAAAGCAATAATCAAAATTAAAATAATAAAAAAATAGCTTTACTATATCCAGGTTTTGATATAATGCACTCAATTTATACCTTCTACCGACCATTTATAACTCGTAAGGTGCTTCTCAGATGCCCTTTGATTCATGGAAAAGTACTTGCATGCAGGAACAAGGATCAGGAAAATTATGGACTAGGCATCTCTAAAAGAACATGATCTGTTCCTAACTCACGTCCTCTGCTCTTTCCCCTTCCACACTTACTGGTTCAAACAAGACAAAGCAGATGTGGCTCCATAGGATCTCTGTATGCAAAATGCCCATAAAATACTCCCAGTATAGATGTTCCTATTCTAACATGCTTGGGTTTAGGAATTATCCCCTGAAAGAGATTCTGGTATAAACCTGCTGAAGCCAACAGACAAATAGATCCCTATCTGAATTTGGGGTTGTGATCTGTAAGTCAGAACCATTAATCATCCTTTCTGATCATTAAAAATTAACCTTAAGTTAACCTTCAGTGCGTGTCTAGAGACATGTCGTACCTAGAACTGGTGCAGTTGCTCACGTGTTGGAGTGGCAATTCCCCTCCAAAAATCTGGTCTGACCAGTCCTACTTACTCCCTCTCACACTGCCAGCAAGAAGGGAGACCAGCCTTCCTGCTGCTTGGAATCCAACATCATACACTCATCCAGGGATACGGGGGAAACTTCTGAGAAAACAAGTATGCAGGTTATAAAGAAGAGGAACCGCTGTGGAATCTGTAAGCTAGAAATGCTGCTGTTCAGCTCCTGCCAGTATATGAACTTTTTTATGGTGGAAAGGAGCGGAATCATCTACAGCCTTCCTTAAACATGTAAGAGAAGGTGAGCTGTCCGACTAGTGAATTTCAAAACACCGTTCAAAAGTAAATTTTGGAGAATGATTGATGTCTTCCACCTTGAAAAGACCAAGGCTTTCGTTTCCCCCCTCCAGCAGAATACAAGTATTTCTCAGGGAATCCAGTGGCAATCGTTAGTGTGCTGTGGAGAAGAAGCAGGTATCTATTGTGCAAGAAAAGACTAGGGCCTCTACAAGGTCAACCGGCTGTTCAGGGTAAGTGTTTCCCAATATCTATTTACTTTAGCTACAAGGCTGCCTGTAGAATATTTGCATTGCACGCCTGTCTCTGAAGTTCTCTAGTTTGTTTGGTTCAGCCTTCCTCGCTGTTCCAGCAGACAGGGGGAAAGAAGGGGCCAAAGACAATTTTTCTGTCACCCTTGTGACCTCTCGAGCTGCAACTGCCCATGGACTTTCTTGGTCACCGGGCTATCCGACTTTCCTGCTGACTAGCTGTAATATCCAGCTAACTGTTAAATTGGCTCACTGGCTGCCTGGCTTCACAGCTAGGCCTATAAACTAAATCCTACATACTAAAATCCTCTAACCAATTCAATGTAACCAGGCTTTTAAACAGTGCAATAAACTAATCAAGCTGTATATTAACGGAGGTGTAAAACTAAAGGATAAGAATACAATGTTTATACTTAGCAACTCTCTCTATAAATCTAATTTCCTATTAATCACTTTCATATAAAAATGGAATAGTTCTTGGCTTTCTGTTTCAGGTATTTTCTACAGCTGTTGAAAGAAAACAAGCTAAGCCAGCAGTCTGGCACTCTGGGAACACCGGCACACGGCACCACTGCTGATAGAAGCTGCTTTGGAGCCGGTGAATGCAGCACTATAGCAGAGTGACATTTACCAGCTAAAACACTGAGAGCATAACTCACAGCTTCACTGGGATTAAATGTCAAGCTGCTGGCTAAAACAAAAATGAGTAAAGCAGAAAACTTGCAGTTTTTCTCATAAATATGCAAACACACCTTTGCTGTATATATTTAATGAACAAGTATTTGAGTACTGCTTGTGTTCCCACATCACAAGAATCAAAGGGAGGACAACATAAATCTCTCTAAGCTTAGCAGAAAACTAATGTGAGATTTGCTTTGCATAAGAAACTGTCAACACCTGCTGTTCTCCTTAACGATTTTCACAGAGATTGGCCTTTGCCACCTGGACAAGAGCAGAAAAACTGCCCAGCTTTCTAGGGCTGGGGAGGTTGATGGTGTGGGAATGTTGACTGTTGTTGCAGGGTGGTGCGCACATGTGAACTGAAGACTGCACAGCGCTGGGGCTGCCTCCTGGAGTGCCTTCCCCACAGTGTCAAACAACTGAAGATAAGAGAATAGATGGTGCTGATAAAGATCTACTAACAGAGGCAAAGGCAAGTGGAGTGATACAAAACTGACCCAAGGTGGGTTAATTGCATGATCTTTGTATATCTATGCAAATAAACAGACCTAATTTTTTTAACAATGTAGAAAAAAACCCCAACAATTAAGCATTTTCTGCTTCTCAGGAAGAAGTGTGGGCCTAAAAGGCAGTAATTGATTAATAATTTTATTTTATGTTTTTGCTGGCCTGCTAAAACTCAGTTTTTCAATGACTATTTAACACCTGGGAACAAAAAGTAACTGTTCAGCCTGTTAAGATTTGAAAGCCCAGAAGATATCTCTGAGGTTTGTCAGAAAAGCCAAGGAAATTTGAATAGCTGTTCCTGATATTTTAAGGAAGGCAAGGGAAAAGGAAAAGGAAAGGGGATTAAAAAAAAAAAAGAAGCGTGGAAGAGAGAGGAAGTACAATTGAAAAGAACTTGGAACAGAGGAAAAAAGGAGTTTTAAAACATGACTGTACCGCTGTACTCTCATAGAAGAGACTAAAGAAAAAAGCTTGCCTGTTGCAAATAAGGCTTCATTTAAAAACAAAAAAAAAAACCCCAAACAAATCTGTTAAATTCTCCTATCAAGAAAAAGGAGGAGCATAAACCAAGCTCACTTAGCTCAGGTCTACAGATCTGACAAAACTCCTCAGCCAAAGGTATTTTCTGCAGAAAGTTGCTTGATTTGGACCAAGTTTGACAAGTTTCCACCTTGTTAGGCAAAGTGAATTCTGGCCTTGGAATGAGTTTTCAAAGGTCAGCAAGGAAATGCATCAGTTGCAGAAAGCAGCTAAAGGGCTTGCAATCTGTGCATTATATATTTTGATTTTCATCACATGTTCTTAGTTGATGTCAGACACCCAAATGGCTTGTTGTTGGGAGCTGGACTTGCAGAACAAAAAGAAAAGAAGTGCCATAACAAATTACAATACATGGAAACATCACAAAAGTCAGCTTTAAGAAATTCTAGAAACAATGGCAGACAAAAATAATAAACCTTTTTTTCACAAAGGTAGCAGAAGTAACAATAAACACAATTACAATTTTCTTTTAAATAGAATTTTTTTTTAGTATGTTCAGACATAGCAGGCCGTATCAATTAAGAATCAACTTCTGCTAGCAACTTTCATTGGAACTTAAGCCTGGATGGCAAACAGAGAAAAATTGTTACGTTTTTCATAAATGAGTAACTCTAAAAGGTTTCAAGAGATGCATTGTTCATCTACATGGCGGTAATGCAGTTATGATAGAAATAAAATCCTTTCTAGGGAATATAAATCTATTTGGTAATCAGAAAAACAAGAGAAATCTGAGAATTTAAGACAGAAAGGGATTTGTCTTTAGCTGAAATACTTAAGCATGTGAGAGGGAGTGTCCTTGTTAAATTTTTTGCTGGTCTAGCTCTTTAGCATGTCTGAAAATTCAAGTTTTAAACCTCGAGGAAAACTAGATTAGAATTTTTAATATTTTTTTTTAAGGTTTAAAAAAAAAAGCAGGAACCTTTTCCAACAGTTCCTTATTATTGCTATTGGTGGGGAGAAAGAAGAATTTCAGGTTCTGTTTGAACAATATAAAGGTCATTAAACTACCTACTGGCTTATTCTTTTTGAATAGTGAAGATCTTATCCAGTTCACTTCCCTCCACAACCAGTGCATAAAACCATCTAAAACTTCACACCCTATTCACTGTTTGAACTTACCTGCGGAATGCAGGCTAGGACAAAAAAAATCTAGAAGTGTAGTCTGATGTAAATCAGGCAATTACAGTAGAACTGAATTATACCTGGGTACCCTTTCATCTTCTACTGCCTAAATCCCTTGAATCATCAGAGGTGCAAAAGGATAGTTATAGTGTTCTTTAGCAACAGGTTGTGTTCAGGCTGGTCAGCAGCTTGTAGCATTGCCGTGAAAAACTTTCTAGTTGACTTCTGTGTACCTTGTTGGCATGGTTCCTGTTGTTATTATCATACAATACACACAGTAGGTGAGGTGCTCTTCAAAACGAGCAGGGACATGTGTGGTCCTACAGGCAGATTACCTAACCAGAATAAATAAGATCAGCGAATGCCAGAACGGGGAAGAGAGAAGTGGAAGAGCAAGGGCTCAAATTAGCACACTGTGCAGTTGGGCTTCTAATGTGCACTACTTTTTTTTTTTTCCTTTTTTTTTTCTGAGTATTACTTTCATCATAGAATGAAATATATTGGGAAGCATCACCAACTCCCTCGTTTCCCCAGCTCTCACTTTATAAAAGCTTGAGGAGAGGGCGACAAAAATCCTAACTAGTGGATTTTTCTATGGGAGAAAAGGAGAGGTTCCACAAAACCACTAGGAACTAAATTTAACAACAGGATTTAATTGTAACAGCACTGAGCATTGTCAGTTTCGCCTTCTAGGCACTTAGTGACTCCCCGCCCTGAGTTACCAGCCCAGTGTCCTCAGGGGCAAGAGACAAGGGAAGGGGCCCAACTGATGTGATCTGGATCAGCATCCACATGCAAAGTAGCGAGGGAAGCTCCTAGTTTCTGAATCTCAGCAGAGCTCAGGAGTTCGGCTATGTGTGTGGCTATTTGACACTGTAAAGACTTAAACAGCTCAGGTCTGTTTCTGGGTATGCCTAGAGGCTTTACTGATGAAAAGAAAGATAACTGGGGTCATTAGAGCCTCAGAAGTTAGGCAACAGATTAGTGAGGAAAGTTCGAGAATCTAGATTTGGATGCATAAAGAAACATGCAAGTTTGTCTTTTTTTTTTTTTGATGAAGCTAACCTTAGGCACTGTACTTAACTGCCTCTTTATTTCAGGTGAAAGGTGGCAGGTCTGTCACTGGGATTAAAAGATCTTTCAAGTGGTAGTTTCCATCCATCCATATGATGATTCTGAAGGTATGTGGAAGCAGAATGGGACATGTGAGCTCAGCAGACTCCCCAGCCTAGCTGCCAAATGTGAAATGAGCAACACAGAACCAATCAGTTGAAAATAATAATAAATGACAGGTATGAAAGTGGTACTAATGCTCAAGTCGGTTGGAATGTTAGTGTTGGTTATCAAAACATTAAATTAACACCTAGACTGTTAGTGGGACCAAAGAAACATCGTGATCTTTGCCAGAAGTTTGTGTCAAGAAATAGTGGTACCAGTGAGTCTTGTGAGAAACTGTGGGAGATGGATAGAAGGTTGGTTAAAAAAGAACAAGACTACCAAGACAGATGGAGGTAGGGAGTTAATTTATTCTTCAGCCTGCATTTCCATAGGTGGGCCTGTGGTTTATTGCTGCCAGTAAATTAGTAGGAAGCAAAGGAAATTTGACTTTGTGTAGATGAAAAAGTCATAAAACAATTGGGTAAAAGGCTTTTGCCAGTAAATGAAATAGTAGTTACTGAACTACGTCTGTAGCTACAAACGCTAGGTAATAGCTGTCTTTCAGCAAGCTGCTGCTGTTCTAAGTGTCACCTAGGTTGAGTCTGAACCTGATTAAAGTCTCTTGGTCAGAGCACCATGAGAAATACCATCTAACTTTTTAAAGCCTATTTAGAAATAAAGGCTTATGTCATCCCCTGATATCAAAAAGTACTGCTTATTATAGTAGCCTGCTTCTACTCAAAAGGAAAGGACAAATTAAATCTGAAGACTGTTAACTATAATCATGCTTATTACTAACAGTAGCCTAAAACAAGCCTTTAATTGCAAATCTCAGTGTCTTTCATTAGTCAAGCTTTCACTTAACTAGAGCTTGAAAGTGTTATTTTAGGCTAGCCAAAACTGATATTTTATATGTATATAAACATATTTGAGACTACTGCCTAATCACTGCAGTTGGTATAGCAAGAATCCGCATCAATACCTGCCTGAAATGTCTTCACAATGCAAAAACTAGAGGTGTTAGCAATCTGTATTTGCATACCAGTGGCCTGGTTCAGTGGTCAGATTTAGCGAGAATGTTTACTTGAAACCATGCTTTATAACATACGTGGAAGCGTGACCAGGGTGTTTACTAGGTTTGTAATGAACCTGATAGCTGATGAGTTAAGACTGATCAGTCTTTAGTTTAAACTCTGCTTAAATCTAAGCTAAGATCTCAGTTCATCTTTACCGCTACTTCTATCCTCCCTCTGAAATGTAGTGTCTACAGGCATGTCTAACTGGCAGTCACAGAAAGAGCAGAGCCACAACCTGGCTTTAAACTCACTGATTTGAATAGCTTTAGACGTTTTTCTGTGCTCAGCAGAGAGTAATTCTACACTGAGGCTGCAGGGTAGCTGTACACAGCACACAAGGTAGACAAGGGGTGAATAAGGCTCTCATCTTCATTAACATTGAGAAGTTAAACACAAATTTGGATGGTTTAACCTTGTTTTCTTTTTAGACTACACAGTTTGTATCACTGATGGTCTTAATCCGATGTTCTTTCTCTTTCCTGTTTTGATCTTAGACGAACAATAGTAGATCAGACATACTGTAAAATCAATCTGATCCAAAAGAATTATAAATAGCAGGGAAAGATTCAGTGCACAAAAGAACACACCAGATAGATAGTCTTAATACTGCATTATACAAAGTTCGCTTGTTAGGAATTGAATAGAGAAAAAATGCCACCACCCGGATTTTGTAGCTTTCCACAAAGTTCTAATAAGAACTGTGATTTAAGGGACAATAACTTATTATTTGTCATAGTCATTTGTTAAAGTGCTATGAACTTAAGACATTTTGGGCAGGGCACAAAGACTGGAAAATCTTAGCTAAATGAAATAATGATCTCCTTTCATATAGCTTACTGTGTGAACACTTCTGTAACAACTCTAGAAGTTTGTTGTGAATTTAACCAGTTGGGGGACCAGGCATGTGTGATGGGATATGCAGTCATAAAAGAACTGGTGGACTCCTAGAAGCATAATCGGCTGTGTGGGTTTCATGCTTCTAGAAAGAAGTTTAAAAAGGAGAGAGCCATTCAGCTGACAGCTGGTGGGGAGGGCGACAGCAGAGCTTGCTGTACTTGCTGTGCAAATGTAAACTTCTTACTACAGACTTCCCACGGGAAGGAGGCCCTAATGTGGAAGGACTGCTGCCTCTGCCTGATTTAACCCAGGCTTTTCCAAATAGCAGTGATCTGAAAATATGTGTTTATCCCAGACTCTGTAGAGCTCTGAGGCAGTTCTCACTGCTGAGAAGTGGCCTCAGAAAAGCAAAAAAAAAAAAAAAAAAAAAAAAAGTCTGGTCCTAAGGGTCCAAGATGCACAGTCCAGTAATGAATGGAGCTTTACACAGCATTTCTGCATATTTCTAGGTGAAATTTAATTACATTAAGGGAGTGCAAATCACTGACCTGATTACATAGCCCATCTATGGTTGAAAACAAGGACTGGATGCAATCTCTGTACGGCTTTCTGCTGTGTGGTGCATGCATATCCTTTGTTTTCAGTTTGAATTTCAGGTTTACCAGAACGAGTGGAAAAATCACGACCCAGCCAAAGGGCTAGATCACCTAAAGACCTGGTTTCAGGGTTGGCAAATCGGCCTAGAGACAAGGACAATAGTTCTGTAAGCAGCAAGAGAACTTAAGACTGGTTTCCTCTGAATTTGTACCTACTGACTCAAGCATATTATAGGAAAGCTGTAACATTAGTTTGTTTATTCCTTCTTGGACATCAAATAATCTATGTAGAACTCATTAATTTTCTCTGTCTTTGGGAAAAATCTCTGTGCAGCTTGTCTAATTTTCTATAACTGTCTAAGAAGGATTTGCATCCTTCCCCAGATGGTCAGTCTTCTAACATCTTATACTGGTTTTATGTTTCTTCTCATCCTTTCTCTCAGTGAAGGCAATAAAAGTCTCTCTTCTATGACTAGCTGGCTGTTTTCATGGTAGGAATTTGCAGTCTTTGAGGCCATGACTGCATATTAAATCTGGCTGCAACTGATGAATGGTTTTAAAAGCTTTTCTGGGGGCAGGAAGGTGTAGGCAGAGTGTTCTAGCACAAGCCTTGCTTTCCTGGAATTTTAGGCCTCTGCACAGGAAGCCTATCCAAGGTTGGTATGTTGTAAAAACAGCCCAGCAAAGATGCGTCCACAAAACACTCTGACACCTATATTTCTATAATTCTTGGCTACAGGAACACAAAGCCGATCATCACTTCTGACATCTTAATTTTGTTACTTGGTTTAATATCCCTAAAGGGACTTAACTTTGCAGAGCGCAGATGTTCATAACTCAGTAATGGGCCTCTCGAAGATGATCTCAAACTGAATAACTAAGGTAACTTTTACATTTCTTAAATTCTCTGGGGGCCCACTTCAAGTGTGGGGTCAAGTCCTGCAAGACAGCAAAGGTCTCCTGGAAGCTGTTCAGTTCTTTCTGAACTTACTATCTTGAAGAAGGGTTAGATGGAACAGCTTTCTCATGCAAAGTAAACTAAGAAGCTTTGCCAGAAGATCAGTGTGAGATACAAAGAGGACACAGTGCTCATGTAAATAAGCACATATAAAATAACTCCTGTGCAGCTAGGTTTGCCGTTTCCCCTTTACAGCTATTTTGGCTCCACAGATATGCTAGTTATGCCAGCCTAAGCCTATCTGCTCCAAATCTTGCTTTTGTGCACCTACTGGTGCTCCCTTCAGGCTCCCTTTGCAGTACTTCTCTTGTCCTGCATTCCTTGAAAACTCTAGCTGCAACATTTCTGCTTTTCTCTAGCTTTTGGGTGTCTGGAGAAGTCTTCAGTCGTTCCTTCAAACATGCACACGCTTCTGACAAGCCTAAAAGCAAGTTGTAAGGATTTGGGGATCACTCAAACGTACAAATGACTTGAAAGCAATTCAAAGCTGTCTCTCCCTCCTGCAGTTAAACAAAAACAGTTGGCTAGACTGAAAATGCACAGTACCCGTAAGCTCCACTGTTTAAAAATATGAAGCTCTCAGCATGATGTAATACTGTGCTTGTTTCTAAACTCGGGTGTTGATTTCCATGCCAAAAGTTATAGATGAGTCCTGTAAATGCTAGCATTTGTCCCACCCTTTCTAGCTCTTTAAACTACTAAGCATTACATTCTCCCAAGAGCAGGGGTAGTTGCAGTTTACCACAAGCATTTTCTTCTAAAGGCAATTTAATTTTACCAGTTGCTTCGCATACCACACAGAATCTTTTCACTGGCAATGTGAGGCATTTTAATCCCCAAATCACTCTCCTTTGACAAGTGTTTTAGAATCCTTACAGTTCTCCAATTTATTATATTTTACAGAATTCTTAAACTAAGATATACATACAAGTAGTAGTAGTATGCAAGCAGCTTTCAAGCAGTATAAGATTTGGCATAACACCAGAGAGGCTTCTGCCAGTGGCAGTACCAGCTGCTTTTGTGGTTGATGATGGTACCTGGCAAAAAAATATTCGGTAACACCTTCCCCTCCAGCCCTTCTCTAATCATGGATAACGACTCTTCAGGTAGCATTTTGAGATGGTCTTTCCCTTAAATGCTATGAAGGGCTTAGAGGCCTCACTAAAATGTATTCTTAATTTTACAAGGACAAGTGTTTTTCAAATGCATTAGGCAAATGCATTAGGTTATCAGTTTATCAATTCCAACATTGTTTCTAATAATTCTATGTGTAAATCCCACTGTCACTTTAAATTCCTGTTGTAAACAGAGAAACCATGTAATTAGATTAGTGACTTCCTGCTCTATGATGTGTCCTGTTGGTGCTTTTGGTCATATGTTAAGCTACACACTGAGATTTTCCTGTCAATTTCTTTTGCAATAGTAAGTTAAAAAAAGTATATACATTAAATGAAACCAGCAGTGTAGCAAAGTGACTCCTAAATATTTGTTACTCACTGTTGCTGTAAGATGTCTGCTTCATGTAAACATCCCTTTACTATTTCTACCCCCAAATTAAAATAACTGTAAAAAGAATAGTATGCCATCTCCTCCTCCCTCTCAACTTTGTCTCCAGTTTTCACAATGGGCTTGAAAAACAAGAACTGCAAAAAGCTACTTCTGTTGTTCTGTACACTAAACTGCTCTGAAAACTCCAGCAAGCAAGTAGCTTTTGATCTGGCAGGAACTGACCAGTACTACTGAAGCCAATGAGATCAAATTATTCACAGCAGCTTCTCTAAATATTCAAAACTTCACAAATATGTATGAGCCTCTTTAGAATTAGCTGTACACTTCATAGTGAGGGCTAAAAAAAGTCTGCTTAGAAACACCCTCTGTGGGTGTATATATGCTGCTACTAAATTATGAAAAATATCTTATCTTTTTCTTATAATATATTTAAAAATAAGTTTTTACAGGTTTCATTAAAATATTTTAAAACCCATAAAATATTAATTTGAAATTCTGCTAGAATAATGTTTTTTTAAAAAAACTCAAGTTCGGATAACTGACTCCTTAAGATGACAACTCTAGCAAAAAGCCAGCTTTAATCGAAATTTCTCTTAAGGAACTCCAGGCCTTAAACCTGGGAGTCCAGTGCACTACCTTTTGAGTCTTGCATTAACGCAGAACTTCATTGATCGGCTGTCTCTATTTTAGTTCTGTAACCTGACAACCCTGAATGCTTCTGATTTGATTAAGTGTATGGAATATTTTTAAATAAGTGTTGTAATTAGCATGAGAGTGCAGTTTTGTGAACAGCTTGGTAAAGTTACTAAAGTGCTGAGGAGTTGCCACTTCAGCAGTGATGTTTTTTGTCATTAGACGCGATAATTAATGTCAGTCAGACAAAGGCTAAATAAATATGCATGTAGCTGAAAAGTCCACGTAAGCACAGGAACTGAATCTGTATATATTTCTGCTGGTCTGAACCTGCCTGTTCCAGACTGGTCATACCATTTTAGGAGCAAGACCAGCCAACAGGATAACCAGGCTTTCAGGCACTCTTTGTGTTGTTGCAATCCTGAAGAGATATCATCAAGAACCTGCAACCTTGTTTGTGCTAGTTCTACCAGCATTAATGAGGGAGTGACACGCTCTCTGATGTTACCAGCAAACTTTGAGAGGGAAAACTGGTATTTTCTACTCTAATTCACCAGCAGTGCAACTCGTTCTCTCTTTCTTGGTGTATTGCTGATATATCTCTTTCAGCTTTAATTTTACATTCAAAAATACTTTTCCTGTGAACTGTAAGCATACATGTGAGACACAGTCTGTAATGTTCCAATATTCCAAATGCTTCTATGATGCAGATTACCAAGTTCTCAATAAATTAAAATTTACTTTACCTACCAAATCTGGTTTCAGTTTGTAGGTCAAAGGAAGGGAGTAAAGCATGGAGTACAGGGTCGTTACCACAGAGGAGGTCCAAGATTGTCTAACCTCACGGCTTCTGGGAATGCGATCAAGGGTGAACTGCAAGAGAGGATGATAAGCTGAATTGTTATTTTTCTAAGAATGTTGTTGCTCTTTCTATAGAGTTATTAGATCTGTCTGTGCCAACTTTTTAAAAATTTTTTTTAAAATCTAGTTTTGAAATGTTTGGGTATGAAACCTTTTCTTAGATGCCTTATTCAGTGTCGTGCTTAGTGCTCTTGGCAATCAAGTAAAATGAAATGCTAGAACTATATATCTGTTTTTTTTAATCTCTTCTAATGTTACTTTAAAATATTTCGAAGTTAATAAACAACTCGGCTGGAGCGGCTTCAGCCGCAGTACGTTACCGTAGCGCCCCACCTCGTGGTCACCGAGGCTCAAGTCTAGGTCTGATCAGATACAACCCAAACACCGTGACTCTTCTGTCTCTTGCCTGCCTAAATTCTTCGTGGACTTACGCTTCAGAAACGGTAACAGGTTTTCTCCGTTAACGTCCGGTGCGTACTATTAAAAATGTAACAGCAAATATCTCTATCCTTTAAATGAGTACTCAGTGAGTATTCAAAAGATAGGCAAGATGCATATTCAAAAGGCAAAATATTTGCATAAAGAAACAGGAAGGAACATCTAATCATTAAATAAAAATTAAGTTTAAGAAATAATTTCCTTTGTTCTTTCTCTAGGAAAAAGTAGAGATTACTCACTCTGTGTAAAAGGTATCAAATTAATAAAACTCACGTGTTTTCTGCTTGTCTCAGACCATTGTAAGCAGTTAGCAGTAGTTAGGCTTCCTGCACTCTTCACAGATGGCTTTTACCGTGACGTAAAGCAACTAAACCTAAGAACTATTGCTACAGCGGAAGGCAGTCCCGATGACAATGAAATTTTCGCTATTTAAATGAAAGACATATAATGGCTGAAGTGCACTGTTTATTGGCATCGGTACTGTTTAGATCTGGACAATGGCCACTATCTAGCTTCATACGGGACACCAGATCATTACTACTCTGGCAGAACTCATACTGAGAGTGAGAGACTCTAAATATCGTTAAAAATACTGAAAATTGCCCAGTTACTTAAAATATACCATTGCTAATTGTCATGGCTTAGCCCTTGTGATTTGTGACCAGGAAAGATTATATTGCCAATAGCTACAGTAAATACAAACTACAAATCAGTCTTGAATAGCAATAACTGTGTTTTTTTTTTTAATATATAAGGTAGAAAGAATAAAAAACCCAACCCACTTATAAATGCAGAACATGAAGTTAATTTTCATGACTGAAATTATCCTGTTTCATTGTGATAAGATTCTTTAATTGTGGTGATGGCTAGCAGACATTAACAGATGTTACAAACTGGTTGTTTTATGTTTTGTTTGCAGGTGTTGAAACTCTGATTGCATTAGTCTGACAACAGAATATGGAAAAATAAACATGCCCCCTGCTCCCCATTCAGCAGGATTCTTGTTATCACTGCCTCTCTATCTTAAAGCTTTGGAAGAGATCAGGTGATAAAAAGAAATGCTGTAAGTGGAGTTTAGACCCTTGCATAGTATTCAGTCCTGCAAGAAATACGTGTAAGGTAGTTTTAGGCAGATTGGGTTTCAGTGGAACCATTCAGGATGCTCCCTTCTCTGTAAGAATGGTGTTAAACAGCATTTTCCAAAAAACTGTATGTGATTTTCTTCATCATAAAAACCTGATTTCAGCAAAACTTAGTATGAAAGTAGAAATTTACTTGTAGAATTCAAGTAAAGATCAAACTGATCTTACCTGTGCTCTTCAGAAAACATGCTTGAAACTTTGCACATCAAGGTCTATGTCATATGTTAGGACTTCAGCCCACATATCAACCAACACTTAAATATTAAGCTGAGAAACAAAACCAGATTTTTGTTTGTTTGTTTTAAAAGCCGCTGCCAGATGCTTCTGCAATCCCAGCTTCACATCTGATGGAGTATCATTAGTAATCCAGACAAAGGTACCTCCTGCATCTTTTGCTGGAAAACTGGCTAGTATGTTTGATATTTGAAACAGACAAATTGCTCCCCTATCTTCTATGGTGTCATATTGTTGCATTTGAAGACAAATGTTCCAAACTGGCAACTCTGTAATGGTTCACTGGGTATTGAAATTTCAAAACCCGTGATGTAGTCCTTTACCTAGTTAATATTGTTGTTTTGCAAGCATGCAAGGAAAAGTAAGTGGAAAATTGCCACTGCTGTGAATTATTATAATATGCTCAACTGAATATACTGCAATGCTTGTGAAGAAACTGCGCTTAGGTAATTCTTTTTTGTGCTGCGGAACAAGATTTCTTAGCATATCACCTCTCATGAAACATAAAATGGAAAAGAACATGCGGTCAGATGGGCATTATGTAAAGGTTAGTTGCTCATCTTGGACATGACAAATAGGGGGGGTATGAGATCCAGTGAAGAATTCCTGTTCTTCAGTCAACAAATCTAAGCTCTCTTCCTGCTGCTAGAATAGGTAGGGAGGAGCTGAAGCAGGTTCTCTATGCTGAGAGCAGAAGGGTCCCTGAGTAACAGCTCTGGGGGCATCCATGTAGAATAATTGTGGTTACAGGCTGGGGGTAACAGAGAACAGAGGGGCAAGTGAAAGCAGGACCAGAGACTTTTCAAAGGAAGCATTTTGCATTTTTTTTTTTTCAAGAGATTTAGTGGGTAGAGGTGTAGCGTTTTGCTTCTTGTAAGCAAGATGCTCATTCTGGCTTCCTTTCCTTCTCCCTGAATACTGAAGCTTTTAGAACTGGGCTAGACCACAGATCAAAAAGAGAAATTGATTATACTTGTGGGTTTTTACATCAGAATTTGTTAAATGTGTACACTGATTTTTCTCTTAGGTCATTGTTGTAAACGGTCTTCTGTCCAGTCCTTAGTTCTGGAAAAATTTACTTCCTTGACAAGATGAGGGAGGGAATGACCATGGGCTGAAATGTTCAGACTTTTCCCTTTCGTTTATTCAAAGTTGGGAGAAGCTACTAACACATGATTTTTTAAATACTTGATGATCTCCAGCATCCCCGGTGACAAAACACGTACTACATGAAAGAACACTCTGAAAGTTAGCAAATATATGTTACAGGCATGTGACCTTTACTTTCTAAAATTTATCTTCCATTTTCACTCTAAATATTTTTGCTCAGTGGAAAAAGAACGGCCAAAGGAAAATGAGCATCTGTTATCCAGGCAGCAAACTCAGATGCAGCCAAAAATGTTCCTCTGGCTTTCAACGTTGAAGGAAAATATAACTATATGATCTGTTAGCAGTTGGAGGGGGTACGAAAGGGAAGCTGCTTAGCAAAAGTAAGTGAACTAGTGGAAAACTGCATAATCCTTTAATACTCAAAATATGTATTTTTAAGAAACTTATTAATTTAGGATTGGACATTTTTTTCAGATAAGTGAGTATGACCGTGTGAATGACTAATTACCAAACAAGATTTCTGTGAACAGGAGATACTTCTGGTCACTTTACTAAACTTTCATCCTCGGTGCACAATGAAAGAAGAAACTGCCACGTTCAATTTCAAACTAAGTCATCCCCACTTGATTCATCAGCTTGTGGTGGGCAAGGAGCCTTTGTCTTCCAAAGTGAAAGTGGGGTAAGCAAACTTAAAGATGTTAGTCCTAAGGGAGCCTGTTGCTCACCTTAGCAGCAGTTGCTTTACATTAAAAGGGTTTATTCTGATAATCATTGGTACTGAGTCCTACAATTTATAGTCCCAGTAGCACTGCTGAAGACAAGGGAAATGTCAGAGGTGCACCATATGAAATCAATACCACCTGAATAATTAATTTACTGCGTGTTGTACTACTTGCTCAGAAGGACTAAGATTTTTGTAGTCAGAACATTCATTTCCATTGTACTTTTTCTGATTTCTAAACAAAAATATAATCTTTCTACTCATTTCACTGGACATCAGATAACACAGATAAGTCACCAGACCCATGCAGCTGTCTGTTAATCATACAGCAAACTAGCTCAAAGCAAGCAAACATCTGATAAAAAAAGATAAACAAGATATTTTCATGATTTTTAGGAGTTCAGCATTTGCTCAGGTCATAAACAGGAAGCTAGCTGACATTAAGAGGTATTGCATACTTTTAAAATGTGTAACTAATGCTTAATTTTAAAATCCAACCAAAACACAGTCTAGAAACACATAAAAATAATACAATTTCAACTAAGGTTTTCTTAGATAGAACACTTTTGGATATTATTTCTTTCCAAGAAATACATTATGTCACTGAGCAAAATGCCAAAGTAAAAAATAAAAGAGAAAAATTCCCACTGTTTTGCTGCCACGGTATTTTTATAGCTACAAATAACACTTCAATGGTTAGCTGGTTTACAGAATTAGAAAAGATTTATTTTCAGCATGCTTCTCTTGAGCAAAAGATAGCCTGCTTTGTACAGTAACTTTGAGTACGATTATGTTCCCTCATTGCTTTAAATAGACTAACATGTCAACAGGGGGTAAAGACCATTTTAAGAGAAAGTAAGGTATGTGGTAGTGAAAACTGGTAGCAAGGATGGCATTTGTTATTTTTACTTTGGTATACTTAGGTATATTTACTTTGAATTTTCAGTGTCTAATACAGCACTGATCAATAGCGTATATTTAGTTCACTTTTAGAAACATAAAATGTAAAGAACAGCACCTTTAGCTGAACTTTACTGCAAGCAATTATCAATACCTAGAAAACCAAAAGCACCTGCTGATCTTAAAAATATTGTTTTAAAGAATCACTTCCAAATTGCCTTGAATTAGAATGTCATGTTAAAATAATTTTATCTTACAAGAGCATATTTAACAAGTTACCTTGGAATTGGAGAATGTTTCAGCCCTTTTTTGTTCAAAAGAACGTATTTTAGCTTCACTCATCTTATCTGAGTCTGCAAAAATATAATGTATAGGAGAGTACGACTCTGACAAACAGCTAAGTAACCTCAGGATTTCTGTTGTGTGCCCACCTGTAAAAACACAATAAACTGCAGTTAGTATATGAAAAATATTGTAATTTTCAATTTTTTCAACTGTATCAGTCACTTTTCCTTTTAAAACTTATTGGTACTACTATTATCAGTGATACTCTTCTGATAGCAGAGGATTCAATTAAAGGATGGTTGAGACTGCTTAAGTACCATGAAGATGATTCAGCTCCCACTGAAGCCATATTGATGGAAGCTTTTCAGTTAAATGGGATCGAACCAGGATCACACAGAAGTACATTTGTGTTTAACATCCTGTACACGATGCAGAAACAACTTGGCAAAGAATCATAGAATAGTTTGGGTTGGAAGGAACCTTTAAAGGTCATGTAGTCCAACCCCCCTGCAATAAGCAGGGACATCTTCAACCACATCAGGTTTCTCAGAGCCCCGTCCAACCCAGCCCTGAATGCTTCCAGGAATGGGGCATCCACCACCTCTCTGGGCAACCTGTTCCAGTGCTTCGCCACCTGCATTGTAAAAAATTTCTTCCTCATATCTAGTCTAAATCTTCCCTCTTTTAGTTAAAAGCCATTACCCCTTGTTCTATCTCAACAGGCCCTGCTAAAAAGTTTGTCCCCATCCTTCTTATAAGCCCCCTTTAAGTACTGAAAGGCCGCAATAAGGTCTCCCCAGAGCCTTCTCTTCCCCAGGCTAAACAACCCCAGCTCTCTCAGCCTGTCCTCATAGGAGAGGCTCCAGCCCTCTCATCATCTTTGTGACTGTCCTCTGGACCCGCTCCAACAGGTCCATGTCTTTCCTGTGCTAAGGGCTCCAGAACTCCACGCCTCCAAGACCTTTCTCTGGGCCTTGTTGAACCCCATGAGGTTCACACAGGCCTGCTTCTCGAGCTTGTCCAGGTCCCTCTGGATGGCATCCCTTCCCTCAGGTGTGTCAGCCTTGCCTCTCAGCTTGGTGTTGTCCACGAAGTTGCTGAGAGTGCACTTGATCCCACTGTCTATGGTGTTGATGAAGATATTGAACAGTACTGGTTTTAGCATGAACCCCTGAGGGACACTACGTCACCGATCTCCATCTAGACATTAAGCTGTTGATCACTACCCTCTGGATGTGACCATCCAACCGATTACTCATCCACCGAAGCGTCTACCCATCAAATCCATACCTCTCCAATTTAGAGAGAAGGATGTTGTTTAGAGCCATGTCAAAGCCCTTACAGAAGTCCAGACAGATGAAATCCATAGCTCTTCCCTTGTCCACTGATGTAGTTATACTGTAGTCCCTACTCAAGCCATGGTGCAATGGTCAAAATGAAGCCAGACAGGACTTGGCTGAGAGCAGCTCTCCCACTGACCCTACCAAGTGTTCAGTCCTACGACCTGTAAGAGCAGTGGCTGCACTATCCCAGCTCATAATACTGAAATCAAGCAGGCAGCAATTTCACCCTGCAGCTACGCCAGTGTAAAAGCTGAGTGCTGACAGAAGAAATGGTCCAGCGCCAGCCAAGTGCTCTAACCAGTGCCCTTGAACGGGTGTTGACAACCTTCTAACCGCAAGGTCACTTTGTTCCAGTAGCTAAATTGGCACTAAACTGGACAGAAGGGAAGGGTGTACTTATTGTGTTTTTGGGGAGCGGGGTTAACTTTTTTGTCAGTTGTGTTTGCTGAACCGGAGCTACAGAAACACCTGTAACAGTAGAAGAGGGGAGAGGAAAGATTTTCTGCATAGGTAAAGTGGAGCCAGCTCACCTTTTATCTGTTGGGCTGGATGGGCCTAACATCAAACTGCACCCATAAGTGTAAGTATGTGCATAAGCATTTACTGGATGTGTTACTTTTCACTCAGCTGCAAGTTGCGGACCAAACCAGTAAACCAAATGTATTCCTACTACCTCCTGCTGCCCAGTGTCAATACCCTCCTAGGAGACCTTTGCTATACAAGTCAAGCACACTTAGGTGGCAAACAACTGACAAGCAGCGAGAGCTATGCTGCTGCATTAGATATGAGAGTCTGCCCCCTTTCCATAGAATTTCATGCAGTATTTTTCAAATATTTTTGGAGGGATTATCTCATGAGCAATGGTTTGTTGAAGCTTTCACAAATTTTAATGCAATCATCTGAATATTCACAGAAAAGCAGGAGATTCCTACTTCAAAAACGTCTCAGAGAATAGGCTTGAACATTATATCAGTCTTAACTGACTTATTATTTCACCTGCTAAACTTATGTACAGTGAATGTATTTTTTTAATATGTACAAACTAGATTCCAAAGGACCAAAGGAAAACAAGCGCATTTCCAGCCCTGCTGGAAGTAGAGATGACCCGAAAAATTATAAAACTGCCAGTAAAACTCAGATTGCAGAAAGATCCTGGGATTATTACTCAATTAGCCGGTGCACAAAAACCACAGGGATACTGAGGTGATGAAATCAAAGCCTGTCTGGATTTGTCAACTGCAAATCTTCAAGGTAGTCTAATTCTGGCAGACAGATGTGTGTGTGTCCTTAGTGTGGGGTGGCACACATGGACAACAGCACTGCCTCTGACAGACCCATGAGAGACTCTTGTAAATAAACCACAGAAACACGATTTGGGTAAAATTATTACGAAATGGCACATATGTAAGGGGTGTACCAATCTTTGGAAGGCCTTGCCCTGAATTGCCATCAATAATTTTCTGTCAGAAGACCGAGCAGCTGCACAGCTCTGTCCTGCAACAGTTTTAGTCAATATATTCGCTAAGGACTTTGCCAACACGCATCTGCTGTCTGAGGGAAAGGTTCAGAAACCAAAGCGTCAGACATAAATAAGGTTGAAATGCCCCAAGTAAAGATGAAGCTTAACACTGCTCAAATCAAGAAGGCAAAATCCCAAAGACAGGCGGTGGCCTCCAGTGCGGGGACCGGGAAGCGCCGTGGGCAGGAACGGCGGCGGTTGGTCTCCCCTCGGCCCGTTACTCAGGCGACTACAACTCCCGGCATGCACCAGGGAACGCCGGCGGCTGCCGCGCCTGTCCTCGCTGCGCGCTGCATGCCGGGAGCTGTAGTTCCTGGAGGCCGCCACCGGCGCTCTCCGGAGCAACCCGCTCCCGCGGGCGCCAACCCCTACTCACCGGAGCCGGCCACCACAAGGAGCCTGAGGGGAGGCGTCCGCCGACCGCGGCGCCTTCTCGCCAGGAACGCCAAGGGGACGAGCAGTAAGGGGGGGAGGAGCAGGAGGAGGGCAACAGGCTCCATGGCGCGGCCGGAGCCGTCCCGCCGCCCCCTGCGGAAGCGTCCGGTTGCGCCTCCCGGCGTACGGCGGCCGGCGTGGCTCAAACCTCCCCGTGTCTCTGTCCGCCGCGCAGGGGCTGCGGTGGCGGCGGGAGAGCGGGCCGGACAGGGCCGGCGGTAGGACCCCGAGCGGGGGGGCGCTGAGGGGCCGGCGGCGGCGTGGCCGAGCCGGGAGGGGACACGCTGTCGGCTGTCCCCGGCGCGGGTGGGCGCAGGGCTGCCCTGGGGCGTGTGATGCGCGTTCGCGGTAATAAAGTGTGAGACGCTTCGGAAATGTGAAGAGGCCGCGGCTGTGTCCTGTCTGACGAGAGCTGTCCCTTGTCCGTGACAACGGCAGGAACCGGCCGTCGCTGCCTGCTCAAGGACTCCTCAGCGAAATGTCGCCCGTGGGAGCGGGGGTAGATGAGTACCAGAGCCTCCATGGGCCTCCACAGCTCTGCGTGCGGAGCCAGCCCTCCCTGCCCCTCGCCTGCCCTGTCTCTCAGCTGAAAGGAAGGCCGACTGCTCTAATTAATTGGTAAATTGAGAAATGCACACTGAAGAAGTAATTATGTGGCCCCACTGACACACACGGGTTCCTGCAGGAATTTGCAAGCATGTGCTGGCATAATCTTTATCCAGGTATGTGTGCTGACAGGCAGCCATAATTTTACATAGCCAACAATAATGCATAAAATGAAGAATATTAACATTTCATCGCCTGTCACGTTCCTTATTTTCAGTCATTTTAACACTTTAGCTTTTCAGTAGGAAGTGTGGAGCAACAGATCAGCACTCTTTTCATGTCTGTCAGCACCTGATCTTTGTTGGGGAGATTGTGATGATTCAGCCACTGGACTAATCTCAGATGAGATGTGCGTTTGCTAGAAAAAGTAAGATATTACAGTTTATGATTAGGAAAGAGTTTGTTCATTGTTGTCCTTAAATTACCTGCCAGGGAGGAAGGGCCTCCCTTTGGCCTACAGATCGGGATCAATGAACTCTGGAACTTTTTGGAGTGGTTTGACAGCATTGCTTTGTGGGGTGACTTGTCAAGCACATGAAACAGGACAGCTGTGCACTTACACCTCAAACACAATAGATCAAACACATTGCAATTCTGCATCTGTCTGCCATAGTTTCTCTGGCTGTTTTTTCAGCTCTTGTTCATTCTGAATAAGTTGGACTTTTTCTATGCCTACCAGCCTTGGAAGCTTAACGTTTCTTTCTCATTTTTAACAAAAAACTTATGCCAGTCATGGATGCCAGTGGTTACTGAATAATTTACAAGTAAAAGATACACTTTCTAGCTGCCCTTTGCCATCTTAGGATCTGAAGTAAAGTGAATCTTTCTGATTCGCCTTTCACAGTTCTACAGATTATGTTTTTCTTTACATCAGTGCAACGTAACAATTTTGCAGTTGTTTTAAGCAGAGACTATTAAAAACAGTGTTACCATGGTAAGGTCTTCCACCCAGATGAGTAACCTCACAAAAAAATATCTCACTGCTTAATCATTGTTGATACTTGGAAACAATAAGGTTTTAATTAATAGTTCTGTTGGTGATGCGTGAATTTCAAAAATTAATTTGCTTTTCACCTAGTTAGCTACATAAAACTAATAATTAGGGACAACAGAGATGCAAGTTCTACATTACAGAAGAAAGAAGAAGAAAGCGCCACAGTCCTTTTTCAGAAAATAAACTAGTATGTTAAAACAAGACAGTAAGTTTTACTGACAATTTAAATAATAATTTTGTCTGTGGTGATCTTTCCCCTTTTGTACCTTCTTCAGTGAAAATAATGTCATTGATGTAGAGTGTATCCCAGGTTGCCACAGGGGGTGTAGCTAGCAATGGTTTTATTTAAGGATTTTTTTTCCAAGGCCTTTTATATCTTCCCTTTGCTCTTATTTTTTTGACCACAAAAAGTGTTAAAGAACTGCTTTTTATTAGGCTTTTTATTCAGAGAAACAATCCTGGAATCTCAACAGCAGAGAGTGATATAAAAAACTTCAACTTATTTTCTCCTTTTCATGTTATTTCTTCTGCATGTACCTACTTCCCCCTCTTACATAGAATTCTTTTGTCAGGCTATTTGGTAAAGTTCATGAGAAACTGACCTAAAACCAGTAAAGTTGGAAGGGTGTTTTTTTGCCAGGCAGGTTGTTTAAAATCAAGAGGAAAAAATAAGAGTGATGCATAGAGGGAAATACCTGTTCTTTCAACTAGAAAACTGAAGATCTGACAGTTCCTTGCAAGCAAAGCAAAGATCCTGACTCTCAAGGAGTCTAAAAAGCTAACAAGTAAGTTTGCGTCATAAGCTCCTAGAACAAGTGCTGGAAGTCTTACTCACTGGGAATTGTGCTTGAATAAGGAATATAGCTTTCAAGTAGTATCCACAGCAGATTGCAAGTCTTGAGGGAAGAGTCGGAGTTTGGTGACGCTGTTAAAATAACTATGTAAAGATTGAAGCAACAGTCTGCAACCTAGTTGCTGTCAAGTTTTGCAGTTTTTTTTTGTCCTTTGTGAAAATTGAGTAGAGTCCACGAAGATCCCATTGGTAGTATAACACTGCTAATTATGTCTTTTATCCGTAGGACACTTGTGTTTGCTCATCATGGCAACTCCCTGCTCACTTGATACAGACAATGATCTAGACCAGGGAGACTTCAGTCCAAGAACTGTAGGAGTCATGGTGCAAGCAGGTTGCTCTCTACTAATGCAGCTGTGCTGCATGCTTGGTGATCGAGTCCCATCTGTCAAGTGCCTTGAGAATACGTCTTCTGAGCACCAGACATGCATGTGAAAGTTAATGCGAAAAAGCAGTAACTCTCCCAAAGTCTAGTACATCACGGTCACGTTAGCTAAATAATGTGAAGCAGGTAAAGTATAGGACTTCTGCGAGGAAGGCAATGGCTAGTGCTGGATGCTGTTCTCCAGTTTGTAAAATTAATACTACTGCAAGTGAACGTGTAACCTGTTGGGGAGGAAGCAGTGCACTTGCTGTGAAAAGTCATTTGACGAAGTGATGCAAGTGCAGTAATTACAAGGGCTGTCTCTGGTACCTCTGCTACTGATGCAGGACGTTAGCTTTGAACTTCTTTATTGAAGGAAAAATAAACCAGGCTCATTCTAAATAGTTGATCGCTGTTCAAAAGAAAATCTGAAACTCTTGAATAGGAAAAAATAGATTTTTGTAACATGGGATAGTGTTTTTCCATTTACTGCTTGTGAGACAATGTTCCGAAGAAAAAACTGCTGATATCTTTTTTATATGTGAATATTCTCTGCGAAAGCTTATTAGTACATCTGGTGCATGTCTCCTTTGAAAGTTACACTGGTGAGTACTAAATTGAATGAGGAGGGCTCACTGTCTTTGTAGTTTCAGTTTCTTTTGTCTCCAATAGGAAAGGCTGTAGTTGGAATATAAACAAAAGGGTTTTTTTCCCTGAAATGAAATGTAGGCAACTTTGTCTATCTGATGGTCATTCACTTTCTGTCATTCCACTTTTAAGTGATCTAACTTTAACTGTTGGAGAATCTTTCTATGGAGCTGCAATACACTTTACATTCATGACTTCTTAACTGGCATTTTGAACAATTTTTTTTTCTTCTAATTATTAATTCTAAAAGTAGGCCTATGAACAAGAGTGATTGTACTGTTGTTTTCTTAAATGAGGTCATTTGCCTTGTTTTGGCTCCACAATGTGCAGCTCCACAAACAGTTGCATCAGCACAACTGAGGGAAAAACTAGCAAAATGATAGGAGGAGTTCGGTGAGGAAAAGGGCAGGAACCTCTTAGGCTTTGCTACTGGAAAAATTGTAATGTGGAACCATTTATCATGTTAAATCTCAGTCATGTATTAAATGTATCTAAATATTCGTAGTTTCTGCATGATAATTCCATAAGAGAACTGACTTGAAAATCAAGACATGCTGTATAAGTAAGCTTGATTTTCTGCAGAAAGCAAATATTTCTTTTTATGTTCTTCCAGTTTTTAGAAACACAAAGAGTGTTGATACTATGTTCTTTGATTAGAGAAAACCTGAAGAATTCTGACTGGGTTTCTAATGATTCTTCTTTAATAGTAGAAATGCAAGCTGCATCTGGAATACGCTAGAACAGTACCAACATCATAAGTGTTGTATAAAGTTCTGCTGTTGGGAAGGAAAGGGATTTTTAATGAAATCTTTGGACTAGACCATTGGAGATCAACTGGGGACAAGATGAAGCAGGCAGCTGAGACATATGTAAACTCCTGGCTGATCTCACTTGATGGCAGAATTAGGATGCTATCAGAGCCAGTCTGTGGCAAAATTTGTCCCTTTTAGCAGCAGTTACTTTCAATTACTTTGGGCTAAGTGCAGTTTTACTTTCTTGTGAGTCATTACAATTATAAGAATGTAATCTTAGAAGTCCTGATTTGTATCTGTAATCAATAACATCTGTAATATTTATGCTAGCATTACAGTTAGTGCTATGCTTCCTGGTATAACAGTGCTTCTCATATATATTTAAGATGACTCTTATTTCTTTAGATACAAAGATACAGCATTTGCAAACACTTAAAACACTGCTTGTCATAAACAGCCCAAAGGCTGGAACCAAATCCCCCAAATAATGAGATTCGTTCTCTATTAAAATTGAATTATTTCTCCTATTCATGTTTGCCATTTGTTACACTTCAGTTTCCAGCGGTGTGCTGTGGTGTCTGAACTCTGCCATCGGTGACAGGCAGCAGAGTGGTTGTGAGTTTACACCACCTCAATAAATAAGGTATCCTTTCCTCCCACCATTTAAAGATTTCCCTCTTTCTGGGCACAATAAGTTCTCTGTGTATAATCTTTGGAAGCAGGGGAGGAGGTTGTTTTTAGAAATTGGTCTGGGTCTAAATACCGTGTACGAATTTAGAATCAAAGAAGCAATTTGTAGGGAAAATGTTTTTCTCTAACAGGCAGGAGCCAGACTGCTAGCAGATGTTTCTTTAACCTCCTACATCTGACAGCGTGGCTGGAGAGCCAGCGCGTGTAGCTTTGATGACACGAGGTTTGGTAACCGTTTGGGCGCGTTCTGAGCCTGATTTTATGAAGCAAGGACATTTGTAGTAGACAGTGCCAAAATTACATATTGCCACTTGCTCTAATTACTGGGTAGCATGGTTAGGGAGCAGTTGCTGTAACATAATATAAACTAATGTTCTATCTATTAAAAACGCCAGGAGAGAGAGACTACTGTCTCACATCTTAAAGGTACTGAGCGTCCTGGAGGTCACTGGGTGCCTCTGGCCACTCAGCCTGTAAAAATAAGTCCTTTTGTAAAAACACTCCTAAAAATAGATTTGGACTCTGGTATTACCTTCCTGGAAATATATCTTCAAATCTGTTCATGATGTAAAATGAAATTTGCAGGGTACTTGGGGGTTCCCTACATATTCACTGGTGCTTTTTGACTGTGGTTTTCCTGAGCTTTCCAGGGATCTGTAAGGAGGATGAGGAGCAAAGCACATTCATTTAGCCTTTTCTGGATTCCTGCTGTCAGAAAACTGGTCATTGCTTGTGCAGGGAGATAGCCTGATCTCATCTATCAGCTTGTATCAGCGCATACATCTTCCTCTCTCAGACTGAAAATCAGGTAGTTTGGGAGTTGCTGCTGCCATCACGGGTCGTCTAGATTTCAGTCCCCAGCCCTCAGCATTCTTAGGCTTGAGAAGGTTCCCTCCATCCTCTCCTTGCATACAAAATGCGCCAGAACTGATACCCTCCACTCTAAAGGCAGGTTCCAGAGTTGAACATGAGGATGGTTTTCTGAGCTGTTTAGGTTTCTAAATGTCTAGCATTGAATTAATGACGTGCCGGAGCTGGAAAGAACTGGTCATATTAAAAGAGGAGAGATTACGTGTTCTGGTTTTGCTCTACGCTGTCTTTCATTTTCTTCCTGTTTTCCTTGTGTCTCGTCTTTATGCAGTTGTATTTAAAAATATGTCATTTATTGACTGTTGTTTTGGGGATTCTGCCAGGTATGGCTGTAGGTTTGGGGATTTGTCCAAATCCTGTTAAAGTCAATTGAATGTAATGACTTCACTAGCTCTCAATGGAGATAAATTGAATTCTTTGTAGAGTTTGCAAGGGCTGGCCAAGTTATCTCAGCATTTTAATTTCTGTATGTTTGTTTATAATTCTTGCACGAAAAAATATTAACATTTTGAAATCTGAAATTCCTTCTATTGCTTCTGTCTGTTTATTTAAAAATATGTAAGATATCAAGCACAGCAAACTATGTTAACAAAAAGCTATCACAGTTAAAAGTCCAGCTATAGCCAATATAACTCATCTTCTGCGCTACATTTTAACAGTTTTTAAATATGTGATAACATAAAATTTAACAACATACACCCTTCACATTTTTTTCATCAAGCACAGGTGATGTGTAACACTGTTCTCTCTGTACTTGACAGTACGAGAAGAGAATGTCCTTGCCTGTGTTACAGAGGAAATTAATGTTAGGAAATTATACACCATTTGCATTAGTTATTGTGAATGTAATGCATTGTTAAGGTGTCAAGAGAGTTGGTTGATTCCTGATGTTGTGCATTAAACAGTGATAATGAGTCAATTGCTTAGTTATGGTATTAATTATTTCGCTGACTAATGATTAATATATTACTGAAAAGAAAAAAATCTTACGTATGTGGAAATACTCATGAGTTTTCATGGCAGCTTCTGATTTACTAAAGCTGACCAAAGACAAATAAATAATAGAAATAATTTCCAAATAGGGATCTTATAAGTGATTTTATGTTCTTTTTAGAAAACTTTGAAGACAAACCATGTTGCTTTTGATTGTACCTTTGTGTTTGAGGACTGGTACAACTGTAAATACAACCAATTTTTGAGAAGGTAATAGTCAAGCCAAAAGCTTGTATTAGTCTCTATTATTATTATTATTGTTGTTATTATTGTTGTTGTTATTATTATTAAAAATCTAATTAGTATACTGTTTGTAAGGTGAGCTGCAATCACCTTTGAAGAGTACTGTACACACAAAGAAAAAAAAAGTTTGTTCAAAGTGAAGCTGGAGTTACTGCCCTGGACTTATTACCTTCTCACTTTGTTGTTTATTTTTGTAGTTAAGAACCAGATCAGGAGAAGCCTTGATTCCTGTAACTGTGGTGACTGGGGGAGATGAAGTACTGTGTTCTTATCCAGATTTTATTTTTTTTTTTATTGTTGCAACATGCAGGAATTCTGTGGGACAGGCACTATGCAAAAGTCAGCTGAAAAGACTGTTCCCCATTTTAAGGAGATTTATTGAAATATGTATTTTTTTAAAGAGAGATTAATTACACAAGGTGCAAAGCATTACTTGCTCCAGCACGTGGCTTCACATATTTTTCCCTAGGATAACTTGACATACAAGACTTTGTTCAATGACCAGATGGCCTATATACAGGAGCATCAAATTTGCTGAATTCTGAACATCATGGGCTTGCTGCATGGTATGTCTGGCACATGCAGTGAGTCAGAGATGTCCAGTCTAACGCTCAGTGCGGATGCATGGAGTGCAGGACGTCCAGAACATATCTGAGTCGTGCACTGCAGAACATGGCATTGGACTAGAACATCTTGGTCTGCGTATGTGCAGGTACTGTTGCCCAAGGTATCTCGAATCTGAATGTTCCCAATTTCAGTGGGGACATTCCTGTTTCCACAAGGGCATAATTTCCACATGGAAAAAGAGGACATGGCCAGAAGAACTCCAGATGTGTAATACCTGTTATTCAGCAAATCAAATGAACAGGTGCTGAAACGCTGGCTCTTTAAGCAGTCCCCGTAGAATTATTACAGCAAAATGTGTGTGTGTACAACAAAATAAGAGCAAATGTATAACACTGGAAAAAAACCCAACAAACCAAGATCATGTAATTAGTATATTACATGTATATTACAAGTATATTACAATGCAATTTTCATGCAATTTATTCAGTTACACAATATATTTGGTGCAATTCGCAAAGAGACTTTTCAAAGCTGTTTATAATGCTTGCATGATACATTTTTATAGTGAAACTCTTCCATCTTAGCATTTTTTCATATATGCCACGTATACAATGATGATTACTTTTATATTTTTATTTTCAATTATCCTTGGGTTTTACATTCTTTTTTTTTTATATTTGTAAATACTGGAGTATGTCAATCAGAGTGAGTGCTGCTCATCAGCAAAAATGTATATGGTTTGAATAGTGTTATTGGAAATGGAAACCTAAAAAAATGCCTCACTTGATGTGAAAGGCAAGCTTTAGTTCTATGTTTTAGCACTGATGTATTTAAATGTACTGTTTCTTCTCTTTTTATATCTTTCTTAGCAGGCTTGCTGTCTTAGATCTTAGGTCTGGAAGTTAGAGTACAGAGCATGATCCTCTTCAGATGACTAGAATTGCACAGAGGCAGAGAAATCTGCCTGTATGAAATAACACGCAGGTCAAGGCTTTAGAGAGGGGTGAAGATCACTAGGCCTGCTGATATCAATGGAAACTAAGAATTAAACTCTAGAATAGTGCCAATACAAAATTTGCAAATAATTACAATATCAACAAGTAGTACTGCTAGAAGCAGGGTCTTTGCTAAAATTTAATTTACCTTAGCGGTAAATTAAATTAGCGGTAAAATAAAAATGAATAGTACATTCTGGGGCTCCTAAACTGACAAAATTAGGACATAAAGTATATTTCCTTTTGAAACAATACATTACACCACTTCAATATCTATCCCAAAATAGGAAGTTAAGAAGACATGATATTTAAGAGATATCAATTAAAAAATCATGTTCTCTGAAAAATATATAATTATTACAAGTATAATTGAGTACTTTATTTGAGAACTATATGAAAAACAATTCTTTGTTTTCTTATTCAGTTTGGGGTTTTTTTTGATGGATTTCAACAGCATTTAGACATATATAATGTGAGTGTGGACCAGGTTTCATGGTTCCCTTGTGCTGCTAAGTAATTTTCCTTCCTCGTTTCCTCAAGGCTTTCACAGATCAACAGAGGATGGAAAAAATCACTAAAAACGATAGACAAATTTTTGCAAAATCTTAAAAATTGACAGGCACTCAGAGGAAATTATATTGCCCGAAGAAACTACTTAACCTTTTCAGGTGAATGTATCTGCCATTAAAATATCTTAATAAACCATTCTTTCCACGCTGTGGTGCATGCTGAAAGAGGCGTAGTTAAATGCTGTGCAGCTGCTATGGCATGTGCCAAAGTTTCACCTGATCTAAGCGAGGCTTAGAAGCTATCTTTAGCATACAGATGAGTGATACTCTCCCAAGCGTGTGCTCTTTTTACCTGATGTGCTGCTCCTGAAAATCCCGAAAATCATGTAAAACAAAATACATCGTATTGTATCAGCGAGCACTCTTTTGTTCTCTACTTGAATTACGCTGATTTTAATTAACAGTCTGGATATTAGAAAAAGCGCTGCTTTCTGACCCTTTGCGCGTTGAATTCTTGGGAAAGAATTTGTTTGGTTTTAGCACTGCTTGGCACCAATTTCAGGCTTTTCAATTGTATGCCATTACAAAGTACATCTTCTTTCATTTTCTGCTGTTCTGACATCATCAAATTCTAGTCACTACCCCATTCCACAGTTCTCTTGTTGCTAAGAGCCTCCACTCGCACAAGGCAAACGGAAGTATGTGCATGTGAAGAATAGAGTCTGGTATTATTTCAAGCTTCCTCCTGCTGTTTCTGGTGTGCTCCAGCTCAGAGATTAGGGAACCGAGGAGTCACATTAATCTTGGAGCTCTCTGGTTTAAGCCTTTGGGAATGAAACACTTTCTAGACCCTCAGCTCGCTGATCCCAGGGAGGCACCCAGGTGCAGCTTTATTTGCTAGAGAGCAACCCACATTTCGCAAAGCTGCAGTACTGCCTCTGTTATGGTCCTTTGTGCAGGCACATGCGAGGAAAGAAAAGGCGTGGAGGGATGTGAGGTGGACAGTGAAGGAAGCCAGGGGAGGGTGACTGTGGGGAGGAAGAGAAAAATGTGACAGGAAAGGAAAAGGTGGTAAGAAAATAGAGGATGAAGTGGGAGAGGGGAAAAAATGGAGACAGAATGACCTGGAAAAGATAAGAAGAGATGGCATTCCTGCGAGTTTGATGGATGATATTCAGCACATCTCTCTTAATGCGGTTTGATGTTTTGTGATAACACTGACGTGGCGCATCAGTGTAGCGGTTTGTAGTGCAGCGTAATAAACTCACAATGTGCTGTTTTACAGGTCCTCAATAGCTTCTGGACGGTTATAATCAGGACAATAATACCAACAGAGAGGGTAATGCTGCAGGTGAGGTGTAACTAGACGAAAGAGCAGATAAATGTAATTTTTTTAAATTTTTTTAATTTTTTTTTACTTTTCCATTCACAATTTTCCTGCTATTTTTCGGCTTTTTTGGCTAAAACCAAATTCATATCCTTTCTTTTCAGTCCCCTCTTTTCAGGCTTGGGCTTTCTGAATTAAACGCTGCAATATTAGCTGCCTACAGTTGCTGTGATTGGACTCCATGGGTGGCCTGAGCAATTTTCAGACAATGGAGCTGGTTCTTTTCTCACTCACACCAGTGTAACTCGTTGGCTTCAGTGGAGTTACTCGATTCACAGAGTTGTGAAAGGAGAATTGTGCTTGCTCTTTCATATGTTCTTTCATCTCCATGATATTTTTGCTTACATGTATAATTGATTTTCTGGGAATATCTCCTGCTGCTGTAAGGTAGACCTAGGAACTGCCTAAGATGGAAGTAAATTTAAGCATTTTTTAGGTCACTGAGTTCAATGCACTGCTGCTACAACACCATGTTATATAATTTCTTTCATAAACTGATCAGGCTTTAAACATTCATTAAGACTCTATTCTTACTACAATTGGTAAATTCAGACAGAAAGATTAGTTATGTCCTGTGTAAGTTCAAAAGCACAACTGAAATAATTTTCAAATGCTCTAGAAGTATTTTCCTTTCTCACATATGCCTCACTTTTCAGTACAGCAACCATGATAAAGGCTTCATTCTTGGCAGAGGTAGGCTCAGCTCTGAGAAAGCACAGTTCTGAAATTACAGGCATAATTAGGAAATAGTACCGTGGAGTTTTCTATTCATGGTCACATCCCTCTCACACATTTTAGTGAGAGTTACAAGCGGTCATCTGACAACAAATTTTTACCATACTTGAAGTGCCACCCTGAAAGTCAATTACAGAAGGAGAAGGGTATGGAACACGTGTGTACAGCTTGGCTGAGGATGGATTACTGCAGACTTCAGCTTACTTATGTTGGGCTACCTTCTCTTTATCACCCTGTCTTAGCAGACCCCCTCCATTTCAGCAGAATTTGTTCCTCATTTATGGAATCCCTGGGCCTAATTGGCATGAAGCTGAAAATCATCAATATAACCAAGAATTAAAGTACAGATGAAAGGCAAAGCCCAATTTTTCTCTTACATAGTGTAAATAAGATGCTTCAGCTGAAGCCAACAGAATTATGCTGTTATGTGCGCGTGCTACTGTGATACCTCCATGTCCTCCCTACCTTCCCTATGGTCTTTCAGCATGTGTGCCCTCTGTCGACATGGAATAGAATTTTATTTTTCGCCCTGTGTTCCTAAATCTCTGTTCTACACCTCACCTTAGCAAGCCCGTTGCCCATACTTCCCTTCCTTGCTGAAGCTTGGCTTCATAAGTTGTGTTTGTTACTGGGGAACTTCTTGGCAGTTGCCATTTAGGGGTGGCAACTTTGGTTTGCAGCTGCTGGAAAATGGTGGCTGCACATCACAAGGGAGTGAGGAAGAGGTCTATTAGTTGTGAAAGCCAAACTGTGGTCCCTGTATAGCATTGAGTTGGCTGTGATACTACTCGGATGGCTGTTTATCCCACCCTTTCGCTACTGTTATTTCTGATGCAGAAACAGGTGCACAAGTTGCATCATGCAAGCACAGTAAGCCTCATACTTTTGGGTCTTAACTGGAAATGCTTAAAGTAATTGTGTTGTAAGTTCATGCAACACTTTGTAGGAGTGGTAGAGTACTCTCTTGGTTGTATTGGAATTGCTTTGCACATGCAATACAGGCGTAGTGTGTTTGCTGTGAGGATCTCTTTGGGATTGCTGGACATGGGACATCCAAGGTGAGGCTGCTGCACATACGCGGTAACATCCAGCCTGATGAGGTTGTTAGATACCAACAATCCCGGATACGCAGGCAGTTCTCAAAATCTTCCCGGAGAACATTTCTGGTTGGAAAAGAGGACAGACAACCAATCTAAGGCAACCATATCTAACCATGTCTACAGGCCACCCTTCTACTGCAACGCCTTCATAGCCAGTTCTCTTTTTTCTGCAAATTCCAGGAATCCTCAGTGCATCATCACTCTCAGCGTTACAGTCAGCAGCGCTCAACCCAGCACGTGTTGTTGGGCTGTTGAAAGGTGGCATTGCCTCTGGTCATGATCTGCTGCGTGCTCGACAATGTGCTGATCGTGGGCCAAGGACAGAGCAGTGAGGCAGGTCAAACTAGTTTCTTTCACCCACGCAGCACACCGGGCCGAAGGAATTGTTTGGTAGGCTGTGTGCCTCACAGGCCTGATGCAGAGGTTTGGGGAGAGTCTGGCCTGTCTTCTCCTAGGTGCTTCCTAACCTGTGGTGCTTCCTAACCTAACCACATAATGGTGATAGGTTATTTTGAGGCTTAGAGCTCTGGTAGGTGGTCTCTGGCAGAGTTATCTGTTCTGTTTAAGACATTACCACTCTTCTCAACCGTCTGCTTTACCCTGCTGCTAGGTATTACCACACTCTTATGGTGGAGACGCCAGGTCACAGGCTGGCGTATTAAAAAACTGCCTACTTTGATTGTTGTGCTTTACTAGAATGAGCATGACCTCAGACAGTTGGGAGAAATAACACCTTAAAACGCGGCAGCTAAATCTGCCAGAGCTTGTTATTCAGAGCCTTTGGTTCTCAACCGTGAGTGGAAGGAGTCCTTGCCTGCACCCGCAGGGCTGAGGACAGCCATTCCTGCCTTCACTGCCACTGCAGATCCTCTGTCACCCCAGAGGTCCACTGCTTGTCCATACGGAAGACTGTTGTCATAGCTTTTACAACTTAAGAGGGCAAGGAGTATGTATAAAGAAACTTCAAAAACAGTGATAGGGGCTTAAGCAAAAACTGAGTACTGTTCTTTGGAAGGTGAATTATTGCAGAAAAAATTCTTAGAACTTTTCTAGTTTATATCATCTTGAAAGTCGTTTATGATCCCACCATGCAGTTCTTAGGTTTTAGTGGCTGTTTTGTTTTGCTAAAAAACATAGACGTAATAAAAAATAGGTTGAAATCTTCCTTTATATGGGGAATAAGATGATATGACATTAGAGTGAAAGATGAGGGTTTTATCCCAATTTCACTAAGAAATTGTGTTGATATGATATTGCTGTCTTTATTTGTCAATCTGTGTGTTCTGGAATGGAGGAAGATTGGAAGCAGGAATGGGATCTCCTCCTTCACTCAGCTGAGAACACCCCATGGAATTTTCTTAACAAAAACGAGTTTAAAAGCTGGTCAACCATAAGACACAAGTCCATAGGAAGTCGAACTTCAGTAGTTCTGATGTTTACACAAACAGTTATCTGGCAGTTGGTTTATGTTCAGCAATGGATTAAGTTGAGATGGTTTGGAACAGTTAGAGATGCTGGCGGTGCGCCCTGCCCACCTCCCACAGGTTACCAGTCCTGCAGGAGGGATGGCTCAATGCCTCATTAATCAGTACCCCAGTTTCTGCATTTCGCAGATCGGCATGTTAAAGGAAGCCAACTTCAGTTTCTGTTCAGGCTTAAGCTGTAGCATTCCTGCCGTGGGAGACATCTTGCAAGAGAGATTAGCGTGCGCAGTTGGGTAGATGATTTCTTTGTCAGCCTCCGCTTGATCTGGTGTGAGATACATATGAATACTTTCAATGTTATGTTGTTTGAGAGAGGAGAACTCAAATTATTGATCTGAAAGATCAGGAATGCTTATTGGAAGTGGAAAATTGAGGTGGTTGAGGATGCGTATGATAGTAGAAGCATACCAAAAGGAATAGAGTCCTGACCATTATGCTTTCTAGTTGGTAAAAAAACATTAAAAAAAAAACATTAAAAAAACATTAAAAGTCCATTCATTAGCATAATATTTAACTTTGTCAATATGACTTTGCTTTTCTTTGATTTTCCAATACTATACAACAGCTCAAAAATGCAAAATGAAAAAATACTTTTAGGGAAATCACAGCGTTTCATTTCAAAAATGGCAAGTATCAGCAATACCCGTTCTCCGTATGACGGGTGCATACCCTGTGATCCTGTGCTTTGCATTGCTATTAGGGAGCGCATAAATGGATTCCCGGGGCACGAAGTGTCACATCAGCATTTTTCCCCCTGATATATTTCAGACGGGGGGGAGGGGAGCTGTACAGATGAAAGCCACAGCTGCTGACGTGCTGAAGGCGCGATGCTGTACCTAACAGGGAACACGCGAGCCGTTCTCGGCCACGGGCGCTTGGCCGCCCTCCCCCCAGAGGCGGCGACCCGGGCCCGGCGGCAGGTGGCGGCGGCTCGGCCCCTTTAAGGCTACGCCCGCCGTAACCCGATCGCCGCCGCCGCCGGAGCCCCCGCCGCCACCGGCCGAGCATCCTGCGCTCGGGAAGGGCCGTCCCGTCGCCCCCGCCGGAGGGAGGCATGGCGGCGGCGCGGCCACGGTAGCCCGGCTCCCAGGTGCGGCGGGCGGGGAGGGAGAAAGGGCCGCGGGTGCGTCGTGGCGCTGAGGGGCCGTGGCGGTGCAGCGCATTCCCTTCCCGCTGCACCCGCGGGGCTGCGCCGAGCAGCCCCTTCCCTCCCTCCTTCCCTCCCTCCTTCCCTCAGCGACGGCCCGGCCCCAGCTCGGCGCCGCCCCCGGGGGCCGCAGCCGGCGGCGCTGGCCGCTTTGACAGCGCAAAGTACAGCGGCTCCGCTCCCCGCCTGCCGACGCACCGGCAGCCGCAGCCAGCGCGGCGGCCGCCCGCCTGCCTGCCCGCCCGCCGGCCGTCCGGGGCTGCCGCCGCCGCGGTGGGAACGGCGGGCGCCTCGGCTGACGGGGAGAGCGAGGTAATGCCCGGCTCGGGAGCAGCGGCCGCTTCAGGGAGTTCGCCTGCTCGGGTCCCTGCGCCGGGTCTGGGGGGGGCACTGGGGGTTCCCCTCCCTGTTGCGCTCCGGCTGCGAACTTCTTGCAGGTTTGAGGAGATCCACGGTGTAAACAGCTCGCCCTGTTTGCCCTGTCTCCATAAAAAGCGCGCCTCGTCTGCCGGCCGCTCTGGTGCTCGAAGAGCAGGGACCAAAGCGGAGTTTGGGGTGTGAACAGCCTTGCCTAGAGAAGGGAATGGCTTAAGTGGCTTGAATTCTGTTGTGTGTCGCCTTAATGCTGCTTATTGAGCTAAGTAAGATGTCAAACGCGGGGCATGTCGTCTAACTGCATCGATAGAGAGCACCATTCGGAACCACCAGCACAGCAAAACTCTGGCACTGCAGATGTTTTATTACTAGGCTTATTATAAAATGTGCAAACAGGCGGTGTGGTTACACGTTGCTGTCCGCACATCAGCGGGGTGAGTTTTACAAGCGTGGTGTTCAGCTTTCAAACAGATCAGGAGAGCGCAGGGCTGAATGGGATGTCCTGGTGTCACTAGCAGCTCTAGGCTGTAATCTTGTTTGGAAATTAATCCAGCTCATCTTGAAATCCAGCCTTGAAGAAAGTAAGGGCTGCTGTACCTTCTTACTACATCTCGTGGCTATATGGTTGCATTTCTTATTTTTATGATGTGAAATATTGATGTGGAAACAGTGAAATGAGGAGAATGTAAATGCTAAATGCCATTGATGGTACAGTGCTTGGTAACTCTTCTGCTCCTTTATCCTCTTCCAGTTAAGTGCTGTCTTTTTTTCTGTTAGAAGTTCATAATGGTTTCATATTGGGGCTGAATAAATCTTGAGTCTTAATGTTGTTGTGTTTTTTCCTCTAAATTTCAAGTAGAAACAGAATTGCAGGAAAACCACAGCATGTTAACAGCAGATGAAAAGAGCATATTTTCAACTCCTGCTGAGTATGATTGGAAAGCTGTGTTACTAGCTTTTTCAAAATTACTGGGGTCAATAGAGTGATTTGATACTGTGCTGGACATGCTTAACCAATATCTTGCTGAAAGTTGTTAGTTTCAAGTGTTTGCTGAAATTTATTTACCTAAAGAGTACATTGAAAAGCTGCAAGGGTGAAGTTCTGATCACTTGTAATTACTGTCTGTCTGAATGGGTAAGACAGTAATTTTGGGAAAGTCAGGAAAAGACCACTGCTAAAAAACTAATGGTGAAGAACCAACCTGGATATACCATTTTTTTCTCTGAATTACAAAGTTGTTACACTGAACCTCCCTCCCCACATAGCCTTCCACTAGCTCAAAAACCGTATC
Source organism: Alca torda (assembly GCA_008658365.1). Taxonomy (NCBI): domain Eukaryota; kingdom Metazoa; phylum Chordata; class Aves; order Charadriiformes; family Alcidae; genus Alca; species Alca torda. The sequence continues at coordinate 15,530,069 of CM018087.1, read as the reverse complement.
AGCTGACTGAATGGTAATCAATGACTATGCAGTTTGGGGGATAAAGTGTCTGCTCATATATAATCCATGAAGTTCAGTATCTTGGTCAGACTTTGCTGGATGGCCATAAGAAGATACTGGGGCAGAAAAACACAGCGTAGTTGAAGCTGCCTTTGACTTACTAACTTTGGCCATTGTCCTCAGGGCAAAGAAATCACATGCAATTAGAAGCTTATTATGTTTCCTTTAAGTGATAAGCTTTGGTGCAACAACATGAATGATTCTTCTTTTAAATAAAATCTGGTAAACAACAGTTAATTTTCAAGTTAAACAGGATATAGTTGAAAACAACTTAGAGATAAGAGATACGTTCTTCCATCTCACATGAAACGCTGTGTTTACACCTGGTCCTTGAATTGAATTGAAATACAGCACTCTTAATTTGCCTGAGTAACACGTGAAATTATTCCTGGACTTCGTACTTAATGTACTTAAACAGCATCTTGATAGGCATATATGAAATCACCTTCTGAAATGAGTCTTGCAAAACCCTTGTGAGTATCTGTGAGACCAGCCACAGAGGCTGGGTGACTGTTCTTCTCTGCTACCATGAAACCTTTCTCCCTCGCTGGCATCGTGGTTCTGTACTCGCTGCTAAAACTGCTGGGAGGTATAGGTACATAACACTTCTGAAGGTCAGCTCGTGCACTTCGCACGCAACTGCTTTTTCTTCAAATGAATTCCCTCTACAGGCTCCTTAGAAGAAAGTTTAGCTCTTCTAATGCATTTCTTGCAAGGTTGGGAGGTTTTTTTGTTTAATTCCATAATCTCCTGTACTCCTGTCGCGCACTGAAACAGTACTTACCTAACAAAAATCTTCTGGTACTAAGGAAACAAAACAAAACGTGGATTTCTTTTGTCCAAGAGATTATGTCAGTGTCTTTGGAACTGAGAGGTACTAGTTATAGTCATTGCAGATGAATAAAATTGAAAATTGTTGGTGTGAAAAGTAGGTGTGATTGATGTTCAGTGGTTTTGCTATTTTTCTGAAGAGAATTGTCTTCAACCTGCATTTTGGCTTCCTTCACTTGCTTTAGGAAATTAAACTGGCTGATTTTTTTCCTTATGTGCTCCAAGTCCTCCAAGAGAGGACTTGCTTGCTACGAAGCAGATGATGTAGGAACAAAGTGTTAGCCTCGGAGAGTCTGGAATAGGCACCATACAGTGGGTTTAAACTGGAAGATATAAAATTTAATTGACTGTTTTATTCCTTTAAACAGAAAAGTTCTAGAAAATCAGGCTTAACGCACGTTGTCTCTAGAACTTTAAACTGCGCAAAAAGTGCATGAAATTTGATTTGTTTCTTCTTGGTCAGTGGAGGCAAATGGAGAAATATGTGGAGAACAGTGTAAAAAGTACTTGAGAGAAGACTGAATATTCAGGATGGTATTTGAAACTGGAAGTTTTAATAGACTAACATTAAAAAGTATGTGAGACTAGTGTGCTGCTGGACTAGAACAGGTCATCAGGTAAACAACTGGAATGAACCAGAGTTTGTTGCAATGCACTGCAGTGCGCCTAGGTTAAAATTTTAGTTTGGAGTAAAAGTGCGCTTATGAACTGAATCTTCTGATCACCCCCACTTACTGCCCTTTGGTTTGTGTGGCATCGCTGTCCCAGAGCATGCAAGATTCCTTTTGGATTCCTTTTGGGTTAAACTGAGCAGGAAGATAGGCCTGAAGAGCACATCAAATATGATCTAACAACTGCGGCGTCCCTAGGACAGAATTAAAGCTGATCTGAAGTAAATGCCTGAAATCCATATGATGTGGGTGCAGGTTTCATTGAGCAAATCTGCTCTTATTTGTCCTGCATTCTGCTTATATAGCTGTAGCTTTTACTGTGGGTACTAGTCAGAGAAAGGTTTCAGGTAATTCACTTTCTTTTTTTACTCTTCAATTTGGGGTGGGGGTGGGAAGGAAAGAGGAGGAGGGAAAAAAGTTTGAGATTGTTGAACCTTCTGCTTCTAAATTTTTGAAGACAAAGGTATTTTTTTTCCTGATCTAATTGTAATACACCTTTTCTTAAAGTTCTAAGTTTAAACGCAAACCATGTTTCAATATACTCACCATTTACTCCACCAGGTGAGAATATTGTAGTTAATTTTTCAAAAAATTATTATTTTAACTGGTGGCCTTTTCTTTCTTTTTTTTTTTCCTAAAATCTAAGGCACATTCCTTCATTCTATAATGCATGTGAACTAAAGGTGGACATAAGTGTATTATATAATTGCATCAGTTTTTGCTGACCGTTAGGTTGTTGGAGTAACAACAAATTATGCTAGCCTCTGAGTCTTCACTTTATTTTTAGATGTTTTCTTCAGTAAAGCTAAAATAAGTGATGGTAGTTATTTAAATGACTATTAAAATCATCATTTAAATATTTTAAGTGAAGCCATTTGGCTTTTTTTCTTTTTTCTGTTCAACTTAACGCAAACGGACTTTTTATGAGTTTGTAACCTTTGCCACTCTTGGAATATAAAACTCTTCACAACACCATCAAACTGGAGATGTATGTCAGAAGTTTGTGGCTTCTAGGAAAATATCATTCTGTCTTGCAAAATGCTGGCGACTCGGGAGAAATGACTGAAGCATTTAGAGACTGACATTTATGTTTGGAATTGCTTAGCTATTTATTTAGGCCTCATGAAATAGGTAAAAATCCATCATCTGAAAAATGCATAAGCTCTGATGATAGGAGGCTTTTCAGCGTGCTCTGAAATTGTGCAAAGTTTAGACTCATATGAAGAAGAAAAAAGCTCAGATACGAGAGCCTACATGCTATGACAAAGAGAAGCCCTCAGCTGTGAACAAAGTGCAAACTGAGAAGTACTGTCTCTGTAAAGTATACAAACATATTACTTCCCAAGGCTGACCTGAAAATCTCTCTACTATGCTTATCTCATTTCATTGTTGCTTTTAAAAATCCTGTCGGCAGCAGTCAATCTGGTAAGAATGAGATGAGGTTTAACTTCGGAGCTTCTTGGGGCAGGAGGGGAGGCTTCTGAGCCGGTGACTGCACTAGTCAGTGGTCCTCCCTGCCCTTTCTGTGCAGATAAAATGCACGTGACTTCAGGCAATCAAAATTTATAGTATGCAAATGTTAAAAAAACTCCAAACCCAAAATGCAGCTTCTACTTTTAAACATTTGGGGATACTTTTATATTATTAAGGCTTAAGTAGAAATGTTGAACAGGATGAAACTTCTAGTGAATAATATTTCTGTTGATAAGTTAGCTGTCAAAAACACTTTCTGTGGCTGCTTAAAATAGTTAAATAGAGAATGGACTGAAATTGCCTTCTCATTCTTTCCACAGGCTGAAGAACGATGGCTTCCTTCAGCAACCTGACTATTGGCATTGCTGTTGCCAGTTTTACTGTATTTCAGCTCCTGTTCCATGTTTTAAGTTCTTGGGTGTCAACACGAATAACACCTGGTTTTAACAATCTCAGCCAAAAAAGGAAGATTGAATGGAATTCAAGGTATAGTGTTCCAAACTACAGCTAATGAACTACCTGAAAGTGTCAACGTCTGAACCACCTGAGTGTATATATATAAAACTGCATAAAATGTTATTAGTTAATCATCTGCAAAGATTAGAGAGACGGTTCTAGGAACTTGACAAATTCTGAATGTAAAATGCCGAGGGCTCTTCTTGAACACACAGCATTACATACACTTGGATATTAAACATTTCATTAGACAGTGAAGACCAAGAGAAAGTAAGCAGAAAAAGAAGACAGTGACTGGTGAGAGGTAATAAAGTAAAGGGGATTAGTTTTAAATGGCTTCTCTGGGATGCTTCTAGTAAAAGGAAGGGGTACAAAATTCCCTTCCCCCAAATATATGTGAAAATCAAAAGTATTGCAATTTATTCTGTGATCTAAATGCTAGTGTATCTCTGCTCATGCTTTTGGGTGCAAAGCAAATCTCTGTCTGTTCTCGCAATGCTACTACACTACACCATGTTTTAGGTAAGTTATGGTTTTCCAAGAAATTCGGTGAATCTTTGGTGTAGTATTGGCGTGAGGCAGGGTTAGATAGGTACATCTGTATGTTGATGGGGAAGGAGACTGCAAGAAGTAGGGGAAGCTATGACAGACACCGGGTACACGTTCAGGAGGGAGTTGTGGAGAATCAATCTAAAAATGCTCCTCACTCCCTTTGTGTTTCTGAAGTTCCCTCAGTGGGATGTATCCACCTGCATCTCACTTGTCTCCTCAGACAGAGCACTGTTAGAAACTTGTTCAACCCTGTGAATCTTTCCTGGGTGCTTTCCTGTCTTTTAAGCCATAAAGGAAGTATAGGGTAGTAGTTGCAAATGGGGTGATCACTGAGGTTTTATTTGCAGTATACTACTCTGAAAGGGTATATATACAGTGCACAAGCTTCTCCGGTTGAAATTAATTGATACAGTATAACTTTATGCTCGAGTAGCCTATTAGAACTTTAACGTCTTTTTCAGGTGTCTCTCAAATTTGAGGCCCAAAAAAGGGTACTGTATGGCTGTCACTGCACTCAAAATGCATTAGTCGTATCACTGTTCCTCCTCAGTGCTCTTTAACGGCAGTATCAGGTGGATACTTTTAAAGTTGTTTCCATTGTTCTAGGCAGCATTAGCAACTCAAATAGTCTTGCCCTTCCATTTGGGAAATGTCCACCTGCAATGTTCTTAAAGGCACCATCTTAATTTCAGTTCGATCTTTGAATAATTACCTATCTGCCAGAACAACTTTGTAGGACGCCAGTTCGTGGTAGCAGTGCAGCTTAGGTTTATCTCTATGTTACAATTGACAATAGAGGCAGATAGGGAAACTAGACTGAACTGTTATCGTGTAGGAGCTGAACTTTTCTCTCTAAGCCACATCAAGTGACCCCTGAATTGCATAATATGCTTTCTGAGAACATATCCCATGCCTGGTAGCACTATGCTAAGTTGTAGTGCTTTGCATAATAACATATGAATTGTTTCACTCATCACAAGCGTGCTGGAAATAAGCTGCTCATTAATCTCTGGGCGACTTTGTAGTAAGATGTTTAACTACTCAAGTTGATACAGCACCCCGGGCTGTGTCCTTTTTTCACTTCCTTCCACATTGTCCCTTGTGGTTGGTAGTGGGATGTAGATGTTGGCACACAGATGAGTCATGGTCCAGTGTTACGTTCAGTGCTGGAGTCAGGAGGCATGAAGCACAAAGCGTCGTTCATCAACAGCTTGTTGATGTTATACCTGAGGAGGGCATGAAGTGAAAGAAAGGCAAACTGTGCTTGTATTCCTACAAAAGATTCACTGTTAACTCTGCTGACCAAACACAGCATTTTGACAAACTGCCTAATCACACCAGTGTTTCACCAGAATGAAGAGACAGCCCAAGGAGTATCTTAGGTTCAGAGAGCGTAGATGGGCATATATGTACTCTGCAGACAGGTGCGCAGGTAGAGAAAGTTACTGTCTCCCAGTAAAATGAGCTGGGTTAACTTAAATGATTTAAAAGTAGATGTTTGTTATTTTGTCCCATATTGAATTGGTGTAGGGAGTGCTGACACAAATGGTTCTGTTGGCAGTCCTGAAGGAAACTGGCACAGAGGATGGTTATGCATTTTTATCAGCTCAGCTGGGTCTGGAAGAGGGCATCTGCCTGAAATGAGCCCTAGCATTGAAAATATATTGTTACAGTTTGGAGGGTTTTGTAATCAAGCGTTTGAGCTGCAGCTCTGGACTGTTTTCCATACTGTCAATTTGTTCATTCTGACTTTCCAAAAATTAAGAACCAATAAAGTAATTGCTTCTGAAAATGCAGATGCTCAAATTCAGTTAAAAACTATACTTTGACACAGATGTAGTATAACTCTTTCATTTGTTATGCATAAGTTCCTGTCTCCTCTTCTATAATACATGCTTGTACTGCTATGAAGCAGTTGCAAAAAATATACATATTCAACAATAAGGGAACAAGTATGCAACTTATCAGTGCAACTTTTTTCTTTGCAGCTTAATGAGGAGTTAAAGGATGCAAGCTTTGACAGTAATTTCAAGGAAATGTACCGAGCTTGATAGTTTGACCTAGATTCCATATTAAAATGGAGTGTTGCACTATTTCCCTTCTTCAGTCCCCTCTTCTATGGAGAAGCTTCAAAGTCCAGAGTTAAGGAGGAAATCTACTTTTTTGTTTTCTTTCTTCTTGGTTTGTTTTTTTTTTTTCTTCTCCCCCTTCAAGTGCTGTGCTTGTGTATAGCTTGTATTCTAAGCACTAAGGTTTGGATAGACACTCACTCCTGAGACAAATTGCAACTGTAAACTAATGAGCTATATTCTAGGACAAATTTTACTTCTTTCAGCATTATTCTCTCCTAAAATTCAAAAATCCCAGGTATTTCTCAAACACTAATGTTATATGCCATGCTTTCTTTTAGAAAGGAAGCTAAGTTCCTAGCGCTCTGTTAATTCCATGTTGCAAGAGTAGACATTTTAATTAAACTATTATTATCATTGAAATTCTGCTAACTAAATTTTCGTTGTTAAAAAAAATATGGGGGGGGGGGGGGGGGGGGGGGAGAGGAAAGCAGCCTGTGCTATAATGGTTAGTATATGTTCTTATCCAGCTTGTTACATTTGACTATTCATATTATGTTAATCTCCATTCACTTTTTGGAACACTATTGAAAAAGATGCTGAAAATAGCATGATGGCACTCTTTAAACAAACTGTAAATAGAGACTTCTTTTATGAAAAGTTACAGAATCTTCTAATGCCAATAGACGATAATATAACTTCTGGAAACAGAGCAGGGATTATAACCTACTCTTTCTTTGCAAAGTCTTCCACAGGAAGTAAGATGTTTTCTTCAAATCTTGTGTGGTAGAGTTTAGACTCTTGAGAGTGACTTATGCACACTTAAAATATTAATAACTTCCAAATACATGTAATCAATATGTACAAAGACAAGACTAATAACTAACGGCATCTCTACCTTTGGTGCATATTGTTAATGTTGCGAACATGGTGCAAAGGTCTTTCTGGTCACACAGCATCGAACTCGGAGTTCTCAAATAGCATCCATGATTCAGTAGAGCTTTTTTGGCGCATAATTTCTTTTTCTTCCTAGTCACACTTGAAAAGCGGGAAAGCAGACAGTAGCTACGCAGTGTTAGATGCAGTTTATAGTAGTGTTAAACCCATGGCTGGAGGAACAAGGTCACACATTTTGGACCTGTGCCCATTGCATTGTTCTACCTTCCAAGAATGCATGTGGGCTCAAAAGGGCAGGAATGGCCCTGGCCTGTGTGCTGGCAGAAACCCTGCCGGGGCCTCTCTAAAGAGGTAATTCTCTTTTAAGTGTTTGTTAACATTCAGGGTTTATCTAGAGTGTGCGTGCAGCCGGTATACTTGAGACTGGTGTCTTTGCTGGGGGTGGGGGGGGAAGTGTATAGTATCCAAGTATGGACAAGGCAGCTCTGATTGCTGTGACTTTATTTAGGACAAGAGGAGTATAAAATAAAGTAAAGCTGCTGCTTCGTATGAACCTGTAGCTGTTACACCTCCGATACTCAACTACAACCTTTTGTTAGACAACTTTTCTCTTTGAAAACCAGAATCTACTTCAAATGCACTAAACATTCTTTCTGAAACTTTCCTTGATGGGATTTTTCATTTAGTGCCCCTCTTTCCAAAACCTGAACTTGGCAGATTTATTATGGGTCATCTGTTAATTTGGTGCCTGAAAGGAGAAACCTGCTGCTGCAGGACTCATGGGCCAATCTTAATATAAAATGCGTACAGATTTTCCAGCAAATGGCACAACGCAGTAAGTATTTGTTAGAGAACTGGATGTCGTATTGCCTTTAAGGATTCATTAATCTATGGGACAGTTGAAGGAAAATGTAGAAATCGGTTACTTTAAGACCATACTTTCTATTTAACACCCCTTCACCCCACTCCAATCTAATAGATTCCTTCTTTTTGACTGTTTTTTCTGCCTGTCATTGTGTAAGTGGTTGGATGTAGCGTGACGAAGAGATGATTGCCTTCCACAGGGGTATCTGGATGCAGTTGAGAATGTCCTTGGAAAGGTCCTACCTTAAGCACAGTACAGAAAGTTGTGAATGGCAGAACCTCCTTGTGACTGTGATCTTTTTTCCAGGACAGTGTCCACATTCCACGCCTTAGTGGTTGGTGGGTTTTGCCTATATATTTTGTTGTTCGATGACGCTGTTAATGCTGACCGTCTCTGGTAAGTCATGTTACATATACGTAGTGTCTATGCAATAAAATAACATAATTGAGAAGGAAAAAAATAATCCTGCAGTGTATTAATTACAGAAATAATTGTTTCATTTCCCATCAAAATATGCAGTTGTGATGTGTCCATTTTTATGTATGTACTATTTGATAATTCCAAATTATTTTGTCAGTATTCATGTCTTAGTGCAGTGTGTTTCTCTGAGGTGGAATAGATAAAATTCAAGCAATTGATTTGATATAGCATATTAAATTACTAAAGCATAGAACCAAGAGTGTAACTGTAAGTCAGCATGACTGAAACTATGCTATTTACTATAATCATTTTAAAGTGAAATTGAAATGCTGTTGCAGGTCTGGAGTGTGTGCGTGAAAAAGCTGGAGGGGCCTATTATATGTATAAAATATATATGTATAAATTGATAAATTAAGATGTTTATTTTTCTGCCTTCCATAAAGCTTCTACCAATCTTTGTTTTAAAAAAGTATGAAAGTTTCAAGTGCTGTCTTCACAAGCAATAGGAATATTTAATAAATTGACTTCTATTATTTTTCTAGTTAACAAAATATTCTATATTAAGCTTATATTTTCTTGATTTCTAGGTACATTGTTTTGTTTCACACTTTTGTTAAGGGAACAAGATGGCTTTGTTTTAGTTGAGTTAATTATAGATTACTGTTGGTGTTTTGACATTTCACTCGTCATCCTCTGGAACTCTTTCCCTGTAGAACAAAGAGGCCATATTTTTCCTGAAGACTTAACTTTAACTCCTTTAAGTTTCAATTCATGTTTCTGTCATGGACTGTTGTTTTTAACCATGTCAAAGGACCACACTGTAAGTCAGTTTAAACTTACATAAATTTAACATCTGATGCTTGTTCTGCTCTTTTGATACTGTAAATTAATGACAATGCAGCGTGGACTAGACAGATTGGGTGCTTGAAACACTCTGCCACTGACTTGTTATACGGCTTTATTAAATGTAGCACTAATTCATAACACAGTTAGGCAACATTGGCCTCTTCTGTATGTGATGATACATGATTAAATTGTTGGCTGTTTTGGATTTTTTTCATTGCATTCTGGTATCTTTAGAGAGACCAAATACAGTCTGAGTATCTTACGAGATCTGTTAACGGTGTTGAAAACCAACAGGTTATTATAACTCTCTCAGTATGTGTTGTGGTAAGCTTTATCAGATAGAAGGTTTTATCCTGGTTTGTTTGAGTAGACCTTGTTCTAAACAGTACAAAGGAAATAATGAATGGCAGAAAAAAAAAGCCTCTTGGTGATGGTAAATAAATCAAGTCTTTGTGTTTACTAATTTTTCCTAGCATAATTCCAGGAAAAATTCAAATTAAACAGAAATTGAACCACTTCTTTGTTTTTAGGAAGTTTGGGAAAAGTTATGTTAGATACTTTTGTATACTGCATTGAAAACTTAATCTTACTTATGGAACCTTAGCATCCTAGATTAATGTTAAAACATTAAATCTTAAAAGACAAAATCCATATGCCTTTGGGGGAATTTCTTTCTGTTTTTCTACTATTGCTTCTGAATAATTTCTTCTGTTTGCATACGTTTACTATCCACTATTGCTATCAGTGGATTTATTTACATTTTGTAGAGTAAGGAAAGCTTTATATATATATTTTTAAAAATCTAGTGGAAGTATATCTAATCTGTGTGTTTTAAATCAAAGCTTCAGGTTCATTTCATGGCAGTGTTTCTGTAAATTGTTTCTCAGTCAAAATTGTCGTAGTGGTTTCAGGAATTTGTCAGTTAAAAGTGCACAGAACACACTCTAGATGTGGAAATTGGTATTTTTAGTTACTAAACTAATAATTTTAAAATGTGTGAAGTATCAGTGTATTTAAAGCAGTTGCAATGATTTGAATTCATGTTCATGCAATGATTAACTACAAAAGAAGAAAAAACATAATATTGCCCATGGCTTTACAAGTACTTGTACACAGCCTGCGAGTAAAATACAACTTTGTATTAGACTTTCTTCTGCCAGTGAAGCCAGAATCATAGCGTGGTTTCCTCAAAATTTGCAGATGTACGTTTTTCTTCTAAGGCCGACTTTTACATTACTCTCAAAAATAAGATGGCTAGCGTTAGTCTATGCATTCCACCATATGTCATACTGTCTCCTGGTACACAGTAATAAAAACCTTGTAGAGCTTTGACCATTTTTTTTTCAGTCTGTTTTGTGATTTAGCTGTACATTGTCTTAAGTTGCTTATCATTTTTACATTGATTCGTAGCTGAATCCATAGCCTTGACTTTAATTGAATAAGACTGAAGAGGAAAAAAACAAATTATACGTGAAATGCCAGATGGACTGTTGCAAGGCTGCTCAGTCTGGAAATCTAACGCCCTTTTGAAGTGCTGGCATAAGCAGTGGGTCTTGATCATTTACAGATAGGAAGAATGCATAAGCCTTTCTGTAGGAGTCTCTTATTAACAATACAAGAAACATTTGTGAGCCTAGTTTCAGTAGTTTGTAAGTAAATATCCAGGAATCCTTCATGCAGCTTCTGACCCTTGACGTATGTCAGCCCAACTTCTGGGTTCACACAAAGCATGGTGATGGTGATACCCATACGTCTTGAAAGCGATCATGACTCCTGCTGAGGGTTTGGGCTCAATGGAGTGAGGATGTGGTACTCTGTCAGGTAATGCCTGAAACCAGACACAATGGATTCTAACAAAGGATAATAAAGACTGCAGCATTGATAAGTCACAGGGAAGCATCAGTGTTGTGTACATACACCTTTTTTGATGGTCTTGGACTTCTCATAACACTTTGCCTTTTTTTCTGTATGTAATACAGACTAGCTAACATAGACGATGTAGAAATTGTTTTTGAGGTGGTGAGAATAACATGGTAGAAGATGTGGAGGTGGTAGAGATCAGATAAGGAGAGAGAGAAGATGTAAATAAGTGAATTAAGTTGTAGCTGCACAGAAGCTGTCATATGACTGTCAACTTTACAGTCATTACACATCTTGAGGTCTGATGTTTGATTAGCATTTTATATGACTCTGTATCTGCAAAGAAGTTTGAAGAAAGTCAGTCATGTGGACTTTCATTTGTTTTATCTGCCTGTGCGTGTTCACATGTAATTCATTTGCCAGACATACCTCTTTAGCAATCACAAGGGAGATAGCTCTTCCCTTTTGCTTATTCAAGTCACTCCCTGTTTGTCACTCCTGGCTCTTGCTTGCATCAATCTAGGCTGCAAACATCAGGGCTCCTTTGCCCTTCCCGTTCAAGGAGAGAGATCAGGAAATCTAGACAATTTTCGACTAAACTCTAAGTTTTCCATTAATTGAGATTAGTTTGGGATTCTAACATGGGCTCTTCTTGAAGGGAGGTGACAGGTGGCCATATATGTTGTTGAAGTGTTGGTTTAGAAAGTCTAGAGAGGGTTTGTTGCAAGGTGACCATTCTTATGGAAAGAACAAAGGGAAATAAATCACTCCCTGTCTCATCCAGTTAAGTCATGTTTATCAGTGTCAAGGAACCAGTTTCATATATTCAGTCCTTTGCATCTTCTCTGGAGAAGAATGTGAAGGTTCTTGAGCGCAGGCTAAATCTTGTTGATGATGTGCTGAAGTGTGTTGGGAGCACTTGCAGGTTTGGGTATGATGTTGCCGCTGCTGCAGCTGGGAGCTTTAATGGGAGGACTGTAACTGTTTAGAGAGCTTCTGCTAAAGTTGTGACAACACATCTGTCTGTTCTCTGTGTCAGCTATGACATTCAGAAGAGCTACACCTAAAGAAGCACTCAGCCTGCAACCTATGTAGCTCACGAAACCAGATTTTGAAGCCATGGGAAAATGTTCCTGTCTCAAGTTGTAGTTAAGAGAGCCTCTATAGCCAATCTTAAGAGACGGAGTGAGCTCCAGGGTCTCCTTGTAATGTTTTTTTTCTCACCTAATGGCAGAATTCTGGTTTGGTGAGTCCTTCTATTTTCCTGTAAGCTACCCTCACACTCAGGGAAGCAGTTAGTTTTAGATGCTAAGAAAGGCTTAAAATTCAGTGAACAGATTGTAATAATACAGGAAATCTCTCCCACTGTTTCATTCCAATAGGATTAAAAAATAATAGCTAAGTAATAGCATTTTACTGCTTTCTAGTTGAGGTGGACTTTGTATTGGAGGTGGCTGTAAGCACAGTTATGTTCCTTTTTTCTTGAAAGGTTTACAACAAAAATTGCTTTCACAGCTTGTCTTGAGCAGTCTACACTTTATGAATCTGTAGGCCTGTCACTTGAAGCTCAGTTCATACTTACACAAAACATATCTAGATTAGATGCTTTTTTTTTTTTCTCCTTTCATGTCTCCTTCTACTCTGTTTATTCCTATCAGCGTCCATCCTCTTATGAATATGAAAAGCACCAGCTGAGCAAGGAATTTTTGTCACCCTTAACAAATTTTTAACACTGGCAGAAGAACAAAAATGGAGACGCGGAGTGTCGGAGTGCTAAGAGACACTGCCTGGGCTGTTCTCTTTTATCCTCTGTTTCTAGTCAGAGTACCTGCTGGGCTTCAGTTCCGGTAGCAGAGCTCTTGGGGCAGTCCCTACCTCAAGGCAGGAGGTAATCCTGATGGGGGTGGTTAGTAGGTACCTAATATCTGGGTGGAAAAGGAATCCATTTTCATGACTGGCACCTTTCTTAACCAAATCTTGTAATGTCTTACTGATGGGCCAAGAATAAGGTGACCTGATGGACATTGTGTGTGTGATATGTGTATGTCCTTTGCAAATTACCTTGTTATAAAGGCTGTAACCATGTATTTTTGGTATATTTACAGGGGTGACCCTTCAATTGTGAAACTGAATATTGCTATTACCACAGGCTACCTCATTTCTGGTAATTATGCAACGTGTATATAACACACAACACCTGTATGTTTATATTGAGTCACTATGCCTGTATATTTCTGCTGAGCCATTGTGCTGGAGATGTGATATGTGTTTACAATACAGTTTCTACTGTGGCTTTTAAAATTGCTAATGGAGTTGTGGGTTGTAGTGAAATCACATAATCTTGCCAGTGGATGTGAAAGATGGAATGGTGTCTGCCCAAGCACTGAGGAAATGCCACTGTGTGGCTTTATGATGGGTTGATACACAACCAACTCCGGCTTGGTTTTTTCCTTCAGCCAATTGAGAAGGTGTTAAAGCAGTGCCCTTCACTCCCTTCAGGGTGTCTACAACTCGCAGCTCTTACCATGTGTTTCTTCCTGTGACCTCAGAATGCTGGCAAAATTTTAGTAACCCTCAATACAAACTGAGGCAAATGATGCTGTAGAATCCTGCCTGCCCACCTTTTAGTCTCACTTTAAGCCAAAATTTAGTCATATGTAAAACATGGAGATTTAAAATTATTTTCTTGGTATGGCATTTAACCCTGCATATTGTTTTGCATTCTTAATTATTTACTGACACCTAAAATTGGCATGCGAAATTTGCTACAAAATGTTTTGGAGCTTTCTTTTATGGTGTGTGGGGATAACACTCACTTATCAAAGCAAGATCTTGTTGTAACTTGGACTGTTTTCAGGGAAAACTACTCATGTTAGGATGGAGTCTCTGGTCAGAGACTGGGCTGTGGGCCTGATTATCTCTCAGGCTAGATTTCTGAGCCCAGTGGAACTAATAAACAGGTGATCAGCACACTCAGTTAAACTAGCTTAAGTCTCTGGTTTTCCATAAGAACTTCAGCTCCCATGTTTAAATTCATTGCTATCTATTTTTGAATAATTATGCATTAGGCTTTCATTATGAATTAATGAATGCCTTTGAACAGAGACCTGAACCTGGCCACTCATTCTCTCTCACTTCCTTATATAGTTAATGTTTAATTATTAATAGGAAGTGGAGCGGCTATGTCAGATGATATAGAGTCCTGCCTGAGGGTAGCTAATATAAAAGAGATTAAGTCACTGAGTGGAGATACAAAAGGCATAGGGGTAAAACCTTTGATTTCGAACCTTGGTCACTGATATTCCCATCCAAAGTACTCATTTGGAGAAAGTAGGGGTGGAAATTGCTTGTTCCAGTACAGAAAAGAAAATCTTCTGAAATCTCAGACCGTTATGGAAGAGGAAAGAACTTTTCTGTCAAAGCTTTCTTTATAACATTAATTCAGGTCCACTGTAACACTTTTGTAGGAATTGGAAAGTTCTGATTAAATAATGCAAACATGCTTCTCATTCCAAGTGCCCCTTGCAAAATATTTTTGGTAAATTGTTCCAAAACCATTTTTGATTCAGAAGTTCCCCATAATAGATCCCTGCCTTTATTGCATGTATTTGTATATTGGCTACGCCCCCTGTACCCTTCAACCCCCCCCCCTCCGGCCCCATCGGTTTTTTTGTGTGTCACTTAGTCCAAATTTTTGGGTTCATAAGTGTGAAGTCTTGCTGTGAGATTCAGGATCCACTTTTTCCTTCCAAAATATTTCAGCTAAAGCTGTTGCCTCTGTACTTCCATTGATGTGGAAAGTAACAATTTATGGCAACTGTTGGAAGAATACTGTTGCTTAATGCTTTGACTAGAGTAAAGTCTTTAGGATAAAGATGTTCTCTTCAGAGGTAATTCAGAGAGTTTCTGCTGATGCTATATGTAGGCATTTATACCTCTAAAACTTAGAGAAACACTATTCTGAAGTCAATGGTAGTATAATAATTTGTTCTTTATCATTATTTCTTTTCTCTTGTAGACTTGTTGCTTATTATTTACTACTGGAAGGCAATTGGTGACAAATTTTTTGTAATACATCACTTGGCAGCTCTGTACGCTTACTATTTTGTACTGGTGAGTGCTGTATTTTCCAGGAACATAACAAGCAGATGAGATTTAAGACAATGCTTTTATAGATCTCATTTGTTTAATGTTTAAAAAAGTTCTTTACTGGTTGGTGTATTAGCTTTGTGAAAGGCATATTTATATTTTCAATGATCATTACTTTCTAAATGGTTTTATTAGTCAGTTGTGGTAAGTGTGTGCCTTTTCGATGTTACAGTCCTTCAACAAAAATGCGTAACTTATTTAACTGCTGAAATTAAAACTCTTCTGAGTTTTTTTCGCTAGAGAGACTTTGACAGAGGGGCTTTTCACACGGTTATAGGAAAGGGTTTCAGATAAAAACACAAGTCTGAATATTTAGCTGGAAAATTAGAAGGAAATAATTTCAAGTGGTTATGTTCTGTTTGTGATTGTATTTGCAAGGCCAGAGGTCAGTGATCCCTAACTCTGGTGAATGTACTACAGTCAGCTGGGATGGGTTTTTTCTCTTCGCAATTTATTTATTACTTCATTTTAATCTGTTACGACACAAACTGATCTTCTGAGACTTCTTTTTAAGGTTACTTTGGGGAAACATTGGATGATTAATTGTATATATCTATAAATATTTGTGGCATACGTACATTGAAGGGAAAAGGGGAAGAGAAGGACACTGTTCTAGGATAAAGCCTAACTTAGTTATTCTTTCCTGCTGCTGGAATTTCTCAAAGATGCCCATGTGACTTGGTAGAAATCCCATTGACTTCCAGAATAATGCTCCTGAATTTCTTCTGAAAAGCTCATTCAGTAAATAAAGAAATCTTACAAATACAATTTACTTCGTTTACCACATCTTTCGCTGCCTACTGTGTGAATCCCAGGCTTCCAATGTTAAAAGTATCGAGATGCCAGATTACTGTCAGATTTCCCATGTACTGATTTAAAAGGGATGAAGTACACTGACAAGTAAATGCCCTCTTTCGGGTTGAAGGTAATTAGATCTACTAATATTATCATGGATGAAAGTGAATTAGAGCTGAATATTAGCAAAATGAAAATACCACTACCAAGGCTAATCCCTGATGCAGAAAATTCATTAGTTGTTTCTGGGGTAAATAGAAAGCGTAGTGTTAGTGTGAGCTTCTTTTAAAGCAGTTATTTGGATATAACTCTGCCCTTGGATGTCTGTGTGTTACTCATTCTCTTATCTTCAGACAAAGTTGCTCACAAGTATCATATTTCAAAAATTGCTCTTGAAGACAGATAATTTGATTAAGAACACAGATTTTCTGTTTGGTGTAGTGCGAACTGACACGAAATGCCTGAAGTTGTGGGTATTAGCACGCTGGGTGGGAGAAAGAGGAATCGTGACACATGCTCCCATAGGTTGTTCAGGAGACCTACTGAATTTTTTTTACAAATCTTTTTATCTCTACATCTGCAAACTTCTGCTTACCCAGCCATTGTGTAATGGCATGCTATTTCCAATATAACCAAATGATGAAGCAGGGGATATGCTGAACTTTGTCACTTGGAGGAAAGTGCTCGGTTACAACGTGTATCGGTGTAAATGTACCACGCGGTTACCCGGGTACCAGCCCCGAGAAGATGTGCTGCTCTTCCAGCCCCCAGGGCACGGCGGAGCTGGGCGAAAGGCTTCCCCTGCGACGGGGAGGAGAGAAGAAAAGGCTTCTGCCCCTTCTGCTGCCAAAGAAGAGCTGGGAATTCATCTTCACTTTGGCAAATTATGTTGCTAAAACAATGCAGGGACGTTTTTCTTTAGCTTACAGTGTTCCTGTTTGGGCTTGTCTAAACATTGAGAAACCCAAAATATTTATAATTCTCTTAGACAGTAGTAGTATCATTATAACTTATGACTACTTGTGCCAGTCTTCTCTAGCTGCTTTCCATGGCCACTTAACTGTAAGTCTTTTAAAGATTTATTAAAATAAGAAACTACTGGTTTGAGGTACAAATCTGAAGGACAATTGCAGCTTTTGTAGTAAACCTCATTTTGAAATTCTAAGTTGGCCACCGATAGCAAACTGGCTAACTAAAGAAGCTGAGACAGTGTACCATTCTGTGTATACTTGAAGACTTTAATCAAGGTTTCATGTCTACATTGTTGATTTTTGTATGTCTGTTTTCTTTTGCTAACCAGAGCAAAGGTCTGTTGGCTTATTTTGGAAACTTCCGTCTGCTTGCAGAGTTCTCCACTCCTTTTGTCAATCAGCGGTAAGCAGTTAGGGAATTTTTGCATAGTTCTTTTAAATTTTAATCTGTATTATTATTTCTGTCACTTATAAAGGTTTTTTTGTTTTGTTTTGTTGGTTGTCTGCTGGAAGGGAATATATATATATTGAACTAAGGATTACTATGTGGAAACCTGTTTTGCTATGAAAACTTTTTGCTGCTGTAGCTGCAATGTTATAACTAATGTATTCACCCCCAAGTTCCTTTTTAGAGTAGAGCAGCCTTCACATGAAATGCCAAATTTTTATAAAACTACTGAACAAAACCATTCGCAAATACAATAGTGTTTATTAGCTTCTGTGTGTTCATTTAATTATTATAATAAAACCATCATTTTCAAACAGGATTTTTTTAGCATCATGGACTAGGAAAAGAAGCAAGATAACATTGTCATCAGAATCCTAAAATGGAATTGCATCGCCATAGATAATTTGAAGTTTATTTTGCATTACTGCACATATACAGATCAATACTAATAGATGCATATGAATACATAGAATAATATAAACGTATATTATTTATTTAATTTCAAAAATAGTTCTGGAAATTATTTTGAGCACTTATATTTAGGTGCTCTACTATTTCTCTAATTGATCTGGAGTGGTTAATCTTCACACTTACCAGTGATCAGAGAAGAAAGTGGCAGAAGGCTGTTTTGCAGAGCTCTGTGAGGGCAGAAACCTGCCATGGCTTCTGGTTAGGGTGAGGCTACTGGAACTAATTGCTGCTGTGATATCAGAAAAGGAGCATGATAATGCCATGTACCGCAGGCAGGGGAAAGCGGTCAACGGAGTTTCCCGGCACGCTGGGGGGGCTGGCTTCTCTCCTTGCTCCGTCACCACCGTGACCCAGCTGGGGACAGCGATTTGCCCCAGGAAGGCATCACCTCAGGGGAGCAGCTTTGGTGCAGGGCAGTGCTGCAGTTCTCTCCTTTTCCTCCATTTTTTTGCAATGTAGGATCAGATCTTTCAGTGTATCAGATACCTATTCTTCACTTATGCTTTTTGGCGTGTATTTTACTTTGATCCTACATGTGTGGCATCCGTTTTCTTTTCCAGGTGTCTGTAGAGAAAGGGTAAGGTTTGTAAGGCAAACAGGAACTGTAATCCTCCTGCAAAAAGGGTATCTGAGTATTACCCGTTACTGCATTGTGACTGTAAACTCTGAAATATTTTATGAGACTACAGCATTCCTCAGATCTCTAGGAATAAAAAAAAATGTGCTGAGATCACCTTCGAACACTAGCTTGGCAAATTCAACTTACAGAAGGGCAGGGTGGGCTAATAGAGCTCGCCAGAGGTTGCTGTCATTTGCCCAAGCACAGTTGAGTAGGAGATTATAGCCCAATGTAGTCTGGGCTCCCTGTACACAGAGAAAATGAAGAGTAAATAAACACTTCTTTAAACTTATTTTAGTAATACAAGGAAGAGGAAAGTAAGAAAATTAAAAAAGGTGTTGTTATATTCTAGGTTTCTGTATTGAAATTCATGTCCTAGTGAATGGCCATTCTCTAAAGTGACTTCTACCAAGACAGCACTTAGAAGTCAGTTGTCTTGGCTTTAAGTGGTACCTCTACTGACACCTACCTTTCAGACTGTGGCGTTAGGAAGTATCGTGATAAATCTGGCTATTAAAAGTAATATATGTTACAGTTTTAAAATGCCTATGGTGAGATCATGTGTCTTTGAATACTGACCTTTACTGCGTTCTCAGAAAAACGGAAATCACTTAGGAGGTAATCAAGTCCCTTGCACTAAGGGATGTCATCTCATTAGTGCATGAATTTTGTTTTTTTTTTCATTAAATTTGAAGAGAACCAGACCCTTAAGACAGTAAGTAGTGGATAATGATAACGATTTACATTATGTTTCTTGTTTGCATTCTTAGTATTACCAAAAGAGCTATTATTAAAATCTAAAATGATACTATAATCTCAGAACTGTAGTATTTTCTTTGTATTTCCTGTTTGTGTTGTTAGGGATATCTAATTGGAGGTTGTCTCCATGCCAAGCATTTAAATCTTTTAATGTTAGCGTCAGCATTTATGTAATTAATTATGGACTGTGGTGGGTAAAATTGTAATGATAATTGTGATTTACTATCTCTTATTTTTTTGAATTTGCTGCGAGAGGGGAGCAGATGTCCAGTTATCTATATTGGCACACTGCAGTATATTTTACAACATCTTTTCTATTACTTTTGCAATCTGCATTGTATATATCAACGAAAATACAGACTCTGATTGTTAGTCTGACCAAATGTCAGGTCTGTCTCTTTATCATCCCAGTAAGTGTTTCTGTGGTGAGGTATCCTGCTTCCAGGCTGGACTGCCACCTTGAGTGCCTAGATTTTAATTGCCTCGGTTGTACTCTTAATGAATTTCTGGAGTGTTTCTGTTAGAGCTGGATGTCTGGAAAATCTTTTTAGCATATCTATAATTACCTAGGTTGTAATCTGTAGGTAATGAAATGAAAAATAACTTTTAAAAACAGTTTTAGAACTGTTATTTTGTTAAATAGTTATACCCTCATATATTCTTAGAAATAAACTGATTATTCCACTTCCTCTCCCCATCCCTCATCGTGAATACAGTGATTTAAGCAATTTTCCTCCGGTCCTGTCTTTAACTTGCCATTGTTGCACAAATTTTCCTTACCTTTATTCTGGTTTCAGTGTGAATGATAAAGAATTAGTGGAGTTTGCTGTTCCTTTTTATAGGAATTCAACATGCAGGTTCTGTGTGCTAGGCAGTAGGTAGTTAGACCTGTCTAGTAAGGAATTAATATTCAATTACGTTTTTTTTTTTTTATAGATCACCTATGGCCCAGTGGTAGTAGTGGGAAAGGGGGATTTTAGAATGATCTGTTTCATTACATACCATACCTAGCTGTGACATGATCCAGTGCCATTTACAACGTCTGGTTTTGAAGTTCTGATTTCAGGCTAAACAGATGCAGTCAGAAAATTCCAAATCTGAGAAACTAGAAATTAGAGCTTTATCTAGGTGACGATATCCAAATACAATGCCAGAGTTGCTTTCAGGGAAACACTTCCAGGTCCTTTCCAGCCATGAAGATTCTATGATTCTATGATTTCCGTTTAGTTTAGAATTTTAGCTGCCCATTGGTGCAAACTATAGTAACAAGCAATACATTTGTATTTATAATTTTAAAAGAGAATTTGAATTATGGTGCATTACACAATAGGCATTGAAATGCAACTGGTTGTCAAATGACTTACAATTCAGATCAGGATTTTCTATGCATTATTCTGCAGTGCACTGGATATAACACACTGCTTAAGTGGGGGGAAAAAATGCAGCCAAGCAGAAGAATTTGCAACTAAGCCAAGACACAGTGCATATAAGGGTAGAAGTGGTTAATAAATTAAATGATTAATTAAAAAAAAAAAAAGAAAGAAATAAAATCCTATTTTAATGAGATGGCTTCAAGTCTACCTGCTCTCTGCAAACCCTTCTTTTGCAGGTGGTTTTTTGAAGTACTAGGATATCCCAAATCTTCGAAGGCCAACATCATCAACGGTGTGCTGATGACGGTTGTCTTCTTCGTGGTGAGGATTGCCGTCATGCCTGTATATTACAGCTATGTAATTGCTTCGTTTGGAACAGAAGGTTTCCAGAGATTAGGATTTGCAGCCCAGAGCGCCTGGATTATCTCAAGTGTTGTCTTGGATGTTATGAATGTGATGTGGATGGTCAAAATTGCAAAAGGATGCTACAAAGTCATTAGTCTTATTGGACAGGAGGAAGCCAAAACTCATAGAAATGGAAAATCTGACTAGAAATCATATGCATAAAATGAAATTTCTGCAATGAAAATAATTTGGTTTCACTGAAACAGTGCACATTTCCGCCATGGAATGCTCCTCTTAAGGAAACAAGGTATTACCTCTGTGCTGACCTTACTCTTTCCCTAGCCACACTGCCTGCGCACCCAGGGCCACGCTCTACGGATCCTGTCTGGTGAGGAATAAGAGCAAAAGCTCACACAAATAAGTTCCACGTGTTTGTTCTAAGCAGTTACAAACTACTGGAATTAGAAAGGATCAGACTGGTTACTTGCTTGTTGTCCACCAGTGTGTTCGAAGTGTTTCACTCAGGTTTTCAGATCAATGTGTTTTATAAATTCAGTGAATACTGACATCTCTCTTTTTTTAGAAAACAGAAAAACTCCCCAAACTCCTGATATGGTGCAATTTTGCTGGCACGTTTCTATGTTTTCTTCTAGGAATAACAATCAAGATTTCATTCTTGACAACTTTTTAATTTTTTTGCAAGAAAAGTTAAACATTTATCTTTGATTCTATGAAGTCTTTTACTGCTTTTTGTTCTGCCTTATATGAATGCAAACCATTTTGTGGAATTTATGAAATAATTTTATCTGAAGTGCTGTATTATAAGACTACAGAATATCTTAAAAAATGTTAAAATTACATGATTTTGATAGGAAGGATTCACTTTTGCTGTGTTAGATTACATGCAATAATTTATCTTCTAAATTGCCCATGGAATTTTTTTTGGTAGTATGGTAAATGATGTGTGGAATCAGCATAATTCTTCCTGGAGTGCTTTTTCCTTTGCTGCTGCTACCTTTGAGAAGTGCTGCAACTCTCCTCAGAGTATTTTTAACCATTGCCTATCTGGATGCGAAGTTTAATTGTGAAGAGATAAAATTCTTCTGTATATGTGATGTGTAACTTACAGTAGTACTTTTTTCTTTTATCACAAAATGACCTATTTTATATGAAGTGTTGGGGGTTTTTTGTCACATTTTCCTTGTTAATCACACCAGAAATCTGAGGGGTTTACTAAAAACATTCTTGAATTAGTTGTGCCAAACTTCTGTAAAGCTGTGCAGTAATTCTGTAGAATGACAGTTCATTTCTGTAGGCACAACACTTTATTTTTTTTTAAATCACGTATTTGTCATTAGGTACTCTCTTCCTTCTTCTACAAACTTTAAAGGTTTGGAGGGCATCAGAGAGGGCGTCTAGGAATAGTCTAGAATCTAATTTATTATACAATTTGAGGAAATCCCTGGTTTTGTTTTATTTTTAAATTATTTTCAGAGCTGTATTTGTGTGTAGTTTGGTTTGTTTTGATTACTTTAAATCAGATCTGAGTTGAGACTGATTAATTTCTGGTTTTTTCCTTTGGGTGTATATGTTTTTTTTTTTTTTCTTTTTTGTTTGTTTGTTTGTTTGTTGTTGGGTCTTTTTGACATGACTTGTTATTTGTTATACCTTCTGGTAAGGTGTGCTAGAAGTATCCATTTTCACTCAGTACTTTAGCGCACATCCCGATTGTTGTAGCAGACTGTTTAAGCAATTTGTTATTAAACAAAAAGATAAAATGTTTACCCTCTGTAAGATAATTAG
This sequence comes from Alca torda, assembly GCA_008658365.1. Taxonomy (NCBI): domain Eukaryota; kingdom Metazoa; phylum Chordata; class Aves; order Charadriiformes; family Alcidae; genus Alca; species Alca torda. Next base: position 15,507,336 of record CM018087.1, on the reverse strand, counting down.
TTTTCCTCTTGTCCCGTTCCCTCTAACAAAGCTGGGTGACGTGAGCTCTCCCCTCTGTGGTCGGAGCCATGAGTACCGTGCTCCCAGGTGAGGGAAGGGACACAGTGTTCCCGTCTTCCAGGAATGGGATGTCTGTGAGACCCCGAGAGGATGCCGAGGCTGAAATGCCATATGACCAAGGTGGCTGCGATGAGTTTAGTTCCCCAGTCAAAATGAAGTCAGGGAGTGTGGTTTGGGCTAGCGTAATACACGCTTTTATAAGCCTCCTTCCACTGTTGAGCTGGGCGGGCTTTTTTCCAAAACTGTTTCCCAGTCCTGCCTTGTTAAGGGAGATATCAAGGATTGTTAATACTTCTATTTTTTGGACTCTGTACTTGTATTAATACTTCACAAGCCTGCAGACAAAAGGTCTGTTTATGCCTTGGGAAAGTTGGCAATGAATCTGTTTAGTTGGATGGTTTCAGTGCGCGCGGGACCTTTCTTGGGTACCAGCAAATCCAGTTTTGGAGAGCTGATCCTGTGACCTGCTTTGCTGAAACAGACAGACTCCCTTTTATACTAATGTGCGGAACCCGGTATCTTTTAAAATACTGATTTCATTCTATCTTAATGCAAAATCTAGGCTACGTACAAAGGCTCTACGTTTCTATCACCTTTATGATTTAAAGGTGTACACAAAATACTTTTTTCATGTGCTTTTTAAGTCACTAGATCAGGGAATCACTTTGTTATACCTTGTTCCTTTCCAAAATAAATTTTAAATAGAATAAATCCAAACATTTGGAGAACATGTTTGAAAGTATAAGTCTGCTTTTCATATTTGGGAGGTAGGATGAAAAAAAAAATTGATAAGGAAGATGATTTGGAGCAACTCTCAAGGTCATAACTCATGAAAACTTTTTGAAATTCATTCCTTCTTAGCATGAATCTTTACTATTTCAGTATTTTAAATTTTTTGTTTTCAATGGAGAACGTTGATTAAAATGGTCCATCTCCTTCACTTCTAGATAGACTTCTAGATAGTCTGATAGGGAAAAAGAAAAGTAAGTTAAGCTATAATAAAATCATGGTAAAACTAGATTGAAAGGCAAAAAACCCACACCCAAACCCCTGCATAATACACTCTGGGCAACAATCCAGAATAGAAGGGCAGTGGGATATTTATTTTAAAACATATAATATTTCGGATTGCTGTACAAAATTACTGTAATCAAAACAATATTTTGCAATGCATTAGGCTTAAATTTTCTAATTTTTTTTTTAATGTATTACGGTTATGTTCTGATGCATTTGCTATGTGTCAGAAGACAACTTGCTAATGAAAAAAATTATTAACACCTTGTATTCGGACAGGACTGCAGTAAACAGGCTGCAAAGTTGTCGTGTACTCAATACATTAGCGTAGGGCACTTTTTACCTGCCACTGAAAGCTTATAATACAGCAAACTAGATAGCTGAGGCACCCATTTTTCAATTGCACTTTATTAATTTAAAAACTGTGGTGAAATACTGATAAAATTTAATGTTGCAAGTTTGTTTCTTTTGCTTTTTTATGCAAAAAAAGTAAATGCATGATCAGCAGCATCATAATAAATGCTACCTTTAGAATGTAATATTATCTTATTAGTGGCTTAAAACTTCTGTTTTTAACAGATACGTTGTCTAGTGTAAAAGCAGACTCTTGGTATGTCACCAGGTGTCTCTGCCACGGACGTACCAAATGGAAGGAGTTAACCTTGTAAAAAACACTCAGATATCTTGTTTTTCTTTTCTTTTACGCTCTTCAGTACCAGGTGACATAAAATTAGCACAATGATCATGGAAGAGTGTTATTTGTAGCGATAAGGCTGTATGTGGGAATGCAAGCTTCCCTTTTTTATGGCTTTACTTTTTCGTCAAAAGATGTGTAAATACCAATTTCAGAACAACTACAGGGGAATGGTAGGTCAGGATTTGCTTTTATAATTGATTTGTGGATACAGTACTTGCAGAGAGGAAATGTACTTCAAATACTTACTTTTCTCGGTGAGCGTTCCGGTGGATTTCCGTGAAGTCGAGCGCCTTACACCACAGAGATGCTTTATGGGTTATCTGTGTGCATTCCTCAGTGGTAAGAATTACATCTCTGAAGCCTACTCTACCTCTATAAATACATGCCATCTTGAGTGAGCTCAGTAATTTAATAACTTAATTGCTTAAAAATAGAATCTATTGAATAATGAAAAATATCCTATGCACAGGAAAATGAGGGGGGCTGACTTTATATATAAATTCTTAACAATTCCAAATTTTGTATTAAAATTTACTAAAAATTAAATTAATTACAGTGTCTGGAAGAGAATCGCTTCCATCTCTACTTAGAAAATTATGGGAGAAGATTACTCATATTGCAGAACTAACGTTAACCTAAGAGTAAAAGCTTACACAAGTGAGCAAATGCGCTCAAGCAGGTTTAAAGAGGAGAGACGAGGGAGACTTTGAGAACACAATACAGAGATCCAGATGTCTTCCTGCTGCTGTGGTTGGGACAACAGCAGACCGATACATAGCTGAAAGCTTTAGGTATTTCTATATCTCTGTTGACAGTGGAAAATGAAAATTTATTCTTCAAAATTTTCAGTCTGTATAAAATGGGTTATCGGTTGTTGATTGCTGTACGAAGAGGACTTTTTCTCATGGACTTGTGTGTGTTTAAGTATACGTGCATACAAGCTTTTCATAAAAGATCATTTAATAGAGAAGTTCGTAAAATTGTTCTGTGATGCTTCTGCTCAGCCATTCAGAGCAAAATAAAGGGCTGCTTGACAATTACTCCAGCTTAGGATCTGGTGCAGAATTGGCTGCTGGTGAAAGCCATCAATAAAGCAAATAGAAAGGGACTAGAATTTTCCGATGAAGAAATGCGAGTGTAGAAGACTCTGTAAAGTACGGGCAGCCCTCTTTTATATTTTAATGGTCTACTGTACAACATCATTATCTGGCTACAGGGAGCTTCACGAGGAAGGATTTGTTCCTGGTGGAGTTCCTCTGTCTATGGAGTACATTTGACAGCTGGAAAAAGAACGGTACTTCACTGCTGAGAACCTGACAGCAGTCAAATGGAAATGGCGATCAATATTTATGAACTTTAACATTCATCCAAACCCGGGTAAAATCTCTTTGTTGGGCAGGGGAAGGTCATCGTGTTTTCTGGAAGCAACTTGAAAGTTCTTTTTATGGTAGTGAAGATGAAAGATGTGCTTCTTGGGATGTTTAGAGATCTGGGACTAAGCATCAAATCACACTCTTAGGTGGTAACACTTGGTAAGGTTTCTTATCCATTACAAACCTCTACTAGCTACCTCCTTTGACATTCTTGCTCTATTTATAATAACCAAGCACTTTATAGCTCAGTAAAGAACAGAAGGTAGCTATGAAGAATAAATTGTATTGTTTGGTGTAAGAAATATTTTGGCAAAACTTCTGAGTTTCATTTGTGTTGTCCTGCACTAGGGGACATCTGATTATAACGATGTGTATAAATTTTTAACCTAGTTGTAATGTAAAGGAAATGTTTTTAAGAGAGTGAATTATGAAGAGTTCAGCGTGGCTTGGTATCAACCATATAATGATTCAGTGTGCTATTTATAACTCCCTAATTACTGAAATTGAAAATATAAAAGCAAATAAAATCCTCTGTAGTGTATCTTTATTTTTAATCTATGCATGGAATGTCAAACATTGTACTTGTCTTGTGGACAGGACATGCTTTTATGAGCCTATAAATATTTAATTATATGAGAATCTGCACCCAAGTGGAACATGTTGCATGTAAATTGTCTTCTAAGTCTTTAAATTTTTGGTATTTTTAAAAATTTGCTAGGTTTGAAAGCAGCATTCAAATATTAATAGTAAGCTGTGACACAGAACATAACATTTTGAATGCAATGCGGGTTCTATTGGTTTTGTTTATAGTAACCTTATTCCAGTTTCACAAGAGAAATCCACCATATGATTGGGGGAAAGGAGGAAAAGGGCTAATCATGAGCTCGGCTGTATAATTTGCACACTTAATATGCACACATCCTGGATTTGTTTCTAGCATGCGTATACCAAACAGTGTTTTCTTTAATACCAACAGATACCTATATGTGTAGAATAATTTAACACGTAAGCACAGCTAACCTGATATAAAACCAAATTACAAAAAATGTTGGGAACAAATGAGTTACAGGTTCGGTGTAAGTAATGGAGCCTGTAATTCAAAAATGTTTATATAATCTTCTGTCTAGGAAGAAACTTGGCAAATATATCTAACTTATGTGCAGAGCAAGGACGAAAACTAAATTCTGCTAAGCTAATTTCTGGTAAATCTTGACAATCTGGTTTGCAGTAAATACTAATACGGTCACAAAATGTCAGGATCGCATTATGAAATTCAAATAGTAATGTGGCCTGATTGCAGTAGCAATCTGTATCACGGCACAAGAACTTAAAAATGCAATATAACAATTCTGCAGATCGGTGATAAAAGTAATCAGTCCTAGTAAGGCGAATGATTAAGTATTATGGGTTTAAATTTACTTTTTATTATTAAAAAGATTTCTGAATTACTTGTTTGCATTTCAGTGATATCGTAAAGCTTTTCTATACTTTGAACAGTTTAGGAGCTTGCATAAAATGATATTGGCTGATTTATTTTGTTTCCCTCTTGATATATGCAATAATGTCAATAAGCAATAAATTGCATGTTGTATGCAAGGTATTGGTACTTCATAATAAAGGAAAGGAACACAGTTTCTTATTTTGTGTTTTTTTTTCTTTCTTTCTTAATGTGGTAATGGCTTATATACCCATAATGAATGTATCGTGAAAGAACAATTTTCTTTGGGTTCAGTTCAGAAACAACTGGCTTATATGGTATCCTAAATTTTGTGCTGTATCCTTTTTTTTATTTAAAAAAAAAAGGGGGGATTATGAGGTCTGAGCCACACTGTTGTTCAGGTTGCCAGACTTTTAAAGACTAAAATTCTATGTAGGACATCACTGGGGCCAAAAATGTAACTAAATTTTGTTGTGTATTGAGGAAAAATATTTTTATCGGATAGTATAATTATATATTGCACTGTATTGTAATACCGCATGTTTCAGGACAGAAGCTGGATGGTTGTCTGAAGGCTCTAGAGATGGAGAGCTGTAGCTGTCAGCATATTGTAGGTGTGATGCACTACACAGTCCCTTACTGAATCCTAAGGTGGGCAATTAAGTTCCTTAGTATGGCTATTGCTAGATCCTACATGTGCAGTGGAAGTATGCCTAGGAAACAGGAATTGTGTGGTGAAACTCGGAGGTTTCTCTGAGCATCCTCAGAGGAAGTTGCTGCTGTTTTGTATCTTAACTGTTGACTTCCAAGCACAGGAGTTGCTCACATTTTTGAGTTTCCTTTTGTATTACGCACTGGTTGAATTACTAGAAGAAAACACAAAGCATTCCAGCGTGTTTTACTTTTTTCCTCTCATCTTTTAAGGGGCATTTAGTTCCATTTGTCAATGATATTCCTAGGGTGTTAATTTTACACGGTTAGTGTAGAAAGCTACTCATTAACTAGTCAGACTGTTTGGAAGTGACTCAGACTGGGAACGTCTGGACACGTTCTTTGGGGTCAGATGCTATATAGGTCACATTTCCAACTGCTCGAGGAAGGACAATGGGGGCTTGGTGGGAGGCTTCCGTATTGGCACTGGGCAGCTTTTAGCACTGAATGGTGGAAAGGAAGGACCAAGCAGGGCTGGGAACAAGGGATGCCTTTCACTGAGCCGTTCTTGACCTGACAAATTCAACAAATCTCGCTTAAAGTGTGAGAAACATACCTCTCCCTAAAATGTAAGATACAGAAACTATTTTGTAAATCTGCTTCTTTGTCATGTTCTGGTGCAAAGTTGCTCTTTATTTTCTCCCAAATTTTATTTATTTTTTTAATTATCTTTGTGTTCTTGCTGAAAACTGTTTTCAGTACTTGTATGGTGTGATAATTCTGCTTTTTAAAATTTATTTAATCTTCACATTGTAGATCTGTCATTTTTTTTAGATGGTGGTCTACTGTTCTGAGTATCTTCTTATTTTGCTCTGCTTTTCTGGAGTTCACAGTGTGATATACCTAGGATTATACCTAGGTTGTGTGCTTCGTTGAGGTTGTGACCTTGGTGTCCTTTGTAATGCTTTACATTGAGGAGAAAGTATTTGCTACTTGGCTAATTTTATAAAGGGTGAAAATTACTATCTATACAGTGAGTACTAAGTAGCACAGTTGTTGCTTCTGGTGGAGCGTGATGGTGGAAAGTGGGCAGACAGCATACGTGGTCAACATCATGTTCCTGGGGAGGAGGATGTAGAACCAGTTCCCCCTTTGAGAACATCAGAGAGAGAAAATGAGTTTTACCTTGGAGTCGTTCTGCCACTGACTTGAAGTATTTGGAAGCGGAGATGTCCGTTGGTCTGCAGGAGGCTCTTCTGATTGAACTGCGCTGTCAAGTGCAGCAAGTGACGACTGTGTCTTGTTCAGTGCTGCTTACGCAGCTGTCGCTGTGAATGCAGTGCAGGCTCGGGCATTTCAGCAAAGCCAGATGTGCCTAAAACTTGGGCAGTGATGGCAGCAATCATGGTGCTTTCGAAGGCATACAGTAGAGACTCAGTTACTGACATGGTGCCACTTTCCCAACTCCAGGTTCTCAACATGCTGTGCTAGTAATTCCTGCATGCAGAAAGGGTAGGGAACAATTTCCTCTTACATAATAAAGACTATAAAAGGGAAAAAAAAGAGTGAAAGGATGGATATTTTATATTGCTTTATACTTGTATTTTTATTTTGTCTTCACACCGAATGGCAATGTCCTCGTTAATAAGAAAGATGCTATTTTGAAAGATGGTACGTGAACATGTTCTTAAAAGTACTCTTGAGAGGAATGTATAAAAGTTTTTTTTAATTCAGGTAGTTATAGAATTTGAAATAGCGCTGTTGGAACTGCTTCAGTGTGGTTTAGAATTTGTCTTTATTAATCTTTCTGATCCTTTTCAAAAGAAGTGGGAGAGAATCACTCATTTCATTACACCAAAATACATACAGAGGGTGCAAGAGACCCTTCCCCTCTTCCAGATTTGAATTTGGATGTTCTTCATCCCAAGGTAATGTAATCAGTGGGCCACTGGAAGCTTAAATTCCTTCCTACTTTATTTTTAATTGCTCCAATGAAATAGGATGTTTAAAAAAAAATTAAGGTTTTAATCCGTTCTAATTTTTTTTTATATTTTTATATTTATAATGAGTGCTTGTCTTGTGTCCCCCCCACCTACGGAGAGCCCAGGTGGTGGGATGAACACTGAGCTGGTTCCAGTGTGGCTGTGGAGCTGGACCGTGACACCCCCAGTCCCAAAGCAGGGGGATGGCCACGGCCGGTCTTGCTGTCATGCAAGACATGCTCCATTTTCTGAATCCTCCATCAGACTCTGTGGTGTTATGTACAGTATTTAACACATTCGGTTAAGACTGCATCTTCTGGCATGGAAAAGAGGCAAATCCTGAAGAGCTGTGATGCTTTTCTTGACTATTTGGTATTTAAATATTGCACCCTTAGCAAGTTTGCTGATGACACCAAGCTATGTGGCACGGTTGACACACTCAAGGGAAGGGATGCCATCCAGAGGGACCTGGACAGGCTTGAGAGGTGGGCCTGTGCGAGCCTTACGAAGTTCAACCAGGCCAAGTGCAAGGTCCTGCACCTGGGTCGTGGCAATCCCAGGCACAAATACAGGTTGGGCAGGGAAGGGCTTGAGAGCAGCCCTGAGGAGAAGGACTTGGGGGTGATGGTGGCCGAGAAGCTCAACAAGAGCCGGCAATGCGCACTTGCAGCCCAGAAAGGCAACTGCATCCTGGGCCGCATCAAAAGAAGCGTGGCCAGCAGGTCCAGGGAGGTGATTCTGACCCTCTGCTCCGCTCTGGTGAGACCCCACCTGGAGTACTGCATCCAGCTCTGGAGTCCTCAGCGCAAGAAGAACATGGACCTATTGGAGCGGCTCCAGCAGAGGGCCACAAAGATGATGAGAGGGCTGGAGCACCTCTGCTATGAGGACAGGCTGAGGGAGCTGGGGGTTGTTCAGCCTGGAGAAGAGAAGGCTCCAGGGAGACCTTATAGCGGCCTTCCAGTACCTAAGGGGTCCTACAGGAAAGGTGGGAGGGACTCTGTCAGGGAGCGGAGCGATAGGATGAAGGGTAACATTTTTAAACTGAAAGGGGTAGATTTAGATTAGATATTAGGAAGAAATTCTTTACTGTGAGGGTGGTGAGACACTGGAGCAGGTTGCCCAGGGAAGCTGTGGATGCCCCATCCCTGGAAGTGTTCAAGGCCAGGCTGGATGGGGCTTTGAGCAGCCTGGTCTAGTGGGAGGTGTCCCTGCCCATGGCAGGGGGGTGGGAACTAGATGATCTTTAAGGTCCCTTCCAACCGGAACCATGCTATGATTCTAGGATATTACAATACTAAATATTACAATACTAAAAGGATACACCTTTGCAATATTGATTCATGCTGCGAGTAAATTTTCTATCATTTTAAAAAAATGTGAAATATTTGCAGTTGTAAGGGATGGTGATTTCACAAACCACAGCATGACTTCGTCACAGGCAGCTCAGGCCAACACCGCTGTAGGGGGATTACACCTCAGCCTCGCTACACAGAACTCGCTGCTGTTGGCAATTCGGTAAGTAGAACCTGCAGCCCTCGGGCGCCCTCCGTCTCTTCCCGCTTTGGGGTGCATCCCTCCTGCGGCCGCAGCCCGGTACTGCGCTGCCCACTCGGGTCCGCCCCGGCTCGGCCACGCCGCCGGCACCTCCCTCCCGGCGGCAGCCGCCCGCCCTCAGCGCCCGGGGAGGCGCGGCGCGGCCCCTCCCGCCGGCGGTGGGCCGTGCGCAGTGCGCAGGCGTGGAGCGGCGCCGCCGCTTTCTCGCGACGTCGGGCGCGGGGCGCGGGGCTGCGCGCGGAGACGGCCGCGGGGCGCGAGCCGGGCTGAGGTGAGGCGGCGGCGGCGGCTCTGGGCACGCGGGATACGGCGGCGGTGGTGAGAGGCAGGTGCGGCGGGAGGGCGCACGGCGGCGGGCTGGGGCGGGCCGGCCGGGCACCGGGGGCGGGCCTGACCTTGCCCGCGGCCGCCGTCGGTCACGGCGTGTGTAACGGTGCGGCGGCCTCGCCTTTCGTGAGGCCCTTCCCGTCCCGGTGTGGGCAGAGACCCCGCGGCCTCGCCCCGGCGGCGGTGGGCGTGAGGAGGCGGGGGGTGAGCGGCCCGAGCGTGGGTGCCACTGTCGGCAGGCCCCGCGGCTCCTGCCCCACGGCAGCTCGTTTGCTGTCAGCTCTGGTAGGTGCCCGGGCCTCAGACTATTATTTAGCCTTATTAGCGTTTATTACTTAAACCCATGCCTTACTTAATTGTTTAATTTATGATGCAGCAACGTAGCAGTACTTGTATTCACCAGTGTAGTTTTGCTTTATGGATATTTGCTTATTTTTTCTTCAGAAACTTGATCTAAAAAGACCCAGAAGCCATGGGTCTGTCTGCGTCGTCCCCGGCTGCTGCAGGTCAGTTGCCGAATGCATCCAAGCAACATCCGACGGCGTCTCCACCTTCGGAATGCCCTATGCATCAGGAAAAAATGAGTGGTAATTATTCTTGAAACTTAAACGAAATAAACTTTTTAACATGGAAAACAGATTGAAAAATATTTTGGGAAAAAAAAAAGGTTTGACAAATGAAAGCTTGAGGTTTTCCTTTAGCAAAAACAGCTCTCAAGGAACGTTTCACAAACAGGAGTCAGGTGCTCACCAGAAGAGCACACAGGCTGTTTTGTCTGTAGAGAGCGTAGGTGCTTGCTGTAGAACCCGTGGGTTGTCAGGTTTCACAGGGATCCTCCTGTTCCCATCGGGTGGTACCTGCATAAAGGGTCAGGGACCCCTACAGAGATGGTAACTGGCAGCAGGTGGTTGTCGATAGCACACATCTGGGAAAGGGCAGCAGAAGGGTGGGATAAGATGAATGTCTGGAGGAGGCGGACATCAGCTCTTCTGTTGACATGATCAACACATTGGATTAACATTGCTGTGGAAATCTTAGCTACAGACAGGTCGGTATAGGGGTGGGGAATGTGTATTCAATTCTATAAGAATTTTAGATCTTGCCATGGTGCTGGGTCCTGAAATAGGCAGGAAAGAGAATAGTTAATACTGTTGCAAAGCTCAGAAGAAAAAGCGAAATACCAGTTTGTATTTACATGAACATTCAATGAACTGTTTCCCATTTCCTGCCATGTCATCATTTTGTAGCAAAACATACACTGTTTTTTCCTGTTTTTTAGGTTGTCCAATGCACATGAAGACTCCTGATCACAGAACTGAGAACACAGATGATGTTCCTGCACATCAGGAAAGAGCGTATGAATTTGTAGCATGTCCAGTGACGTCTGCTGCGTCTCGAGTGAAAGATGACATAGATCCTAGCAATATGGTAATTTTTGCTTAGTTCGGGTGTTTTCTTCAGTCTTGTTTCTCCTAAAATACTGTCCTCAAAACGTAAATAGTGATACTAAGGTGGAAACTCCATCAATTAACATTATTTTTTAGTTTTTAAGAATGCTTTTTCTCATTTTGTATGCAAATATTTGTATAAAAGCACATTACATCTTATTTAACATTCTCTTCAAGTTTACATCTTTTTGGTAAAAGGTGTTTTTTCAGTTTGTAAATACCTTTTGCTGTCTATTTCTATTCGTTAGTTACATGTATGGTTTTTATGCTATGTTAGTGGTTTCTAGGTTCTGCGTAATAGTGGTGTGGGTAAGTTCTGATTCAGATCTCCAAGATTCCCTCTGATTTATAAAAAGCACTGCTGTTTTGAAAGTTGAAGTTTAGGTAAAGGGGATGTTAGTCTTCAAATGACATAGTTGTGCAAAGAGTTTTACTGCAAAAGAGAAAGATAATTTTAATGGACTGAAGGCTGAGCTACTTGATTTGTGTAGCAGCTGATTAATTATGCTTTGATTTTTCTTGAACACTGTAACATAAAAATAATTCCTACTGTAGTTTGTTGTTGATTCTCCTTGTTTTCTAGATGCCTCCTCCTAATCAGCAGCCGTCCCCAGATCAACCATTTCCATTGTCAACTGTTAGAGAAGAATCTTCCATTCCTAGAGCACATTCTGACAAGAAGTGGGTCTACCCTTCAGAGCAAATGTTCTGGAATGCTATGCTAAGAAAAGGGTAAATACACTGGGAATTATCAGATGGAGTCTGAAAGTCTGAAATTCATGAAGTAATATCATTAGTTATTATTCATTGATATTATTTAAGAGTTTGTGGACTCTAAGCATGAGTCTACTGACTTTTAAAAAAGTTAATTAGCTCTTTAACAAATTACTCTTTTTATAAACAGCTTTTTATTTTAAAGGATGAAGTGGTCTCAAAGGCCATGTCTCCTCTAGTGATCGGCAAGATGGGAGGGAATGTCAGGCAACTGCCACTAGCGCAGAAATTTTTCTTAAGTCAGTGTATAAGCGTAGACAAACATTGCATGGGTGCCAGCTTTCAAACTCAGTTGGCTTCATGCTAACCCTATAAACTGATAGTAAAAGTTCCATGATTGTGAGAACATCTAAGTTGACTTTGCAAAATTGCCAAAAACCTGAGGGTTGTTTGACAAGTAGGTGTTTTCAGTCTTTACAAAAATTCATGTAGGCAAGTTCTAACTGAATGATAAATGTCTCCTGTGGTCTAAAAACCCGTGCTCTGTTTTCCTTGTTCTTTTGTAATTATTTGTCGTTCTCAAACAGATCAACTTCTAAGGCAGTTACTATTAAAGCAACAGTAATTCTTTGTTCTATGTATCAATATGTTTCTTAAGGCAATATGGCATAAGCAGTCTATATTGAACACACAAGTTTTGATCCTGTAAACACTTAAATGTGTTTGATGATGTGCTTGTTGAAAAGGAAGCACACACGTGGTCATAGCGCAGGGTCAGAGAGATGAAAGGCATTTCTAAGTGTATGCAAAATGCATCGAATACAGGACTTCTGTGCATTAGGAATGCAAGGGGGATCTTTCCTAAGCATTTTTACGAATACTGTGGATGTGCTGGTGTTTGCACACTCGGATAACTTTCTGATCCAGTTAAGCTGTTAATTTAGCTAATTGGAATTTGTGGATCTCTATTATGATAACTTTGATAACTACACTTTTCCACAGAAAATTAAGTGGTTCTCAAGATGCTTAAGCAGATGAGCCAGAAGTTTCCATGCTTGCTTTGTGTCTTTGCATAAAACCTTCAGTCTCTTGATTCAAAAGCTCATCAGGTGAAATGAGGAAGGTGGAGTAGTTATGCCATAATGCTTATAAGCTGTTCTCAAATTCTTATTTTTTAGGTGGAGGTGGAAAGATGATGACATAACAGGTGAAGACATGACCAACATCATTAAGATTCACAACCAAAATAATGAGCAAGCTTGGAAGGAGATTTTGAAGTGGGAAGCTCTTCATGCTGGGTACGTACATATGAAACGAAAAGCAAATCCTTTGGTTTAGCCCTTGCTTTTGTGATTCTTTGAAAGTAGAAAGTCTCCTTAGTTCCTGCAGAAATATTCTGGTGCTGATACGTCCCAAAAGTCAGGGTCTTGTAGGAGCCTGCATTTTGATTAATATGGAGGAAGATTATCCAGAAGAGCTTAACTAGAACTGAATAATTACTATGTTGATAAAACTGATGAGCATTTTGGTGGTGTGTGTATAATGTGGATTTGGAGAAAGTAACTTCTTATTGTATCTATTTGGGAATTATTTAATTGAAATGTTTATGTTGCGAAAAAGAGAAGAGATCTAAACTTAGACTGAAAGTGACTGGTGTAAAACAAACTGTCGCTTTTTAGGTCAGTATAGTCCTTGTTCCTAGAAGACACAGACTAGTTAATCATTCTGTATGTAGAAAGTGTTCTCTGAAATTCCATGAGCTTTGTTACACAGTAATTTGGATTACAGTTTTCTGTTCTTTAATACATTAAATCTGTGGATTAGACTTGCTGAGAACTGCTCTGTTGATAAGTTAAAACAACGTTGTGGAGCATATCAAAGGTACTTAATCATGACAGCAGTAAGTGCTGTCAGAAACTGTGGGACTTTTCAAACCTTTAAAAAAAAATCTGGTTTAGATCACTTGTAATTATTTTTTTACTGTTACTCTTTCTCTTATTCAGTTTTTCTGTTACTAAAACAAGTTACCCTAGTGGTTTAAACACTTAAAATAAGACTGTTTTAAAAGGTAAAAATTACTTTTTTTTTTTTTTAATTGTGTACACAGGGAATGTCCATGTGGACCATCACTGATGCGGTTTGGAGGCAAAGCAAAGGAGTATTCACCAAGAGCCAGAATACGTTCATGGATGGGGTACGTGGGCAGGAAAGAAGGTCTTCCAGTGAGGTGGGAGGGTAGGGAGACGTTTCTGAAAACATGGTGTAGTCTTAATTTTAAGATACTTCAGAACTGGAATTGCAAGTTATAGTTACCAGACGATAGAAGCACCAGTGGGGATCTTATGCCAGTATCTGGATAAATAAATCTTCTTAAATAGGACTTCCACTCCCTCTCCCAGGTTCACAGTATTCATTAAAAATATCTATATGGTCTATTACCTGTCTTTCCAGATATGAACTTCCCTTTGACAGACATGATTGGATTGTTGACCGATGTGGAAAAGAAGTGCGCTACGTTATTGATTACTATGATGGTGGGGCAGTAGATAAGAACTACCAGTTCACTATCCTGGATGTTCGCCCTGCGTTTGACTCTCTCTCGGCTGTGTGGGACAGAATGAAGGTAGCTTGGTGGCGGTGGACTTCATAACTGCTCCTGTGGTGTGTAGTCGAAAAGTAAACCACTTTCCTCCTACACTAAGTGAATACTAGGACTTGAAGTGGAAGTTCACTGCAACTGTCATTATTTTCATCATCACCACTGTTCTTTGGGGGTGGGAAGGGAGGATGGGGAAATAAATTGTTAAGTACACTGGTGCTTTATGGTATTTTGGATTAAATAATAAAGTTACAGCAGCAAAAACATGTATCTTAATTTTCGTAAGAGCTGGCAAATCTTTTCTTATTTTGTCACAGATTCTGCGTAAGCTTGCCTTCTTTTTATTTCATGACTCCAGAGCTGCACCAAATATATTAGGTTTCTGATTCTGACTGGAGTTTTGAGTATTACTTCAATAATGAAAACTGGTCATCTCATAAATGATTTCATAGTTACAGTGTTTGGCTACTTCAGATGATGAATAAAGGATAAAAGATTTGGACTATTTCAAACGGCATGTTTTACTAACTATATAAAACCATGTGTTTGTTTTCACATGGGCACTTTACCTGTTCAAATACATGCTTCCTCAGAAAACTTTAGTCAAGTTTACTCTGTTAAAGGAAGTATAGTGTAGTATGAGTATTTTTAAAGGTATGTTAAGTTGAAAATACAGAGAATATGTGCATGCCTTAATCTGCAATTTATCTTTGAACAGAAGAACACCTGTTAGAAGCAGGAAATGAGTGGCAGTTACTTTTAAAACATTTCTTAAAGGAGATAAAAATTGATATTTAATGGCTATTTATTTGAGTATTTAAGGGTTTGTTTTCTGATGTAAGAAAACTATATTCTTTTAGCATTTTTGTGTCTTTAATGTGTGTCTCAAATAATGCATTCAGGACAGAATTTAGCCTTATTTAAAGAAACTCATGCAGTGCATCATCTGTATTTTGCATCTTGGCTTCATCAGCTGTACTGTAGTGGGTGTTTAGGTTTTTTTATAATACGGAATCGCACAAGGGTGTATGACTACACAGTCATACGCGTTTCTGCATAGTGATTATAGTGAGGCATATTACAGATGTGTATATAACTTGGCTAAAAGGGTATCCAAAGTGCCAAGAAATAAGGTTGACGTGAGTGTTTTCTAAGAGTGCTGCATGTTAATACTGTGTGGCCTAAAGATTTGATAAGGGAAACTAACTGTTTGGTTTTTTTTAGTCTTCCACTGTAATAGCTTTAAATTTGCATGGCTTGGTAAATTTCAGGTGCTACATACCCCTGAATTTAAATTGTTCCTCCCTTTCAGCATATATGACTTTTGAGAATGAGTCCTCCATGCAAAACACTTGGGAATGGAAGGAATAAGAGAGTATCAGATTGTAGCTTCTCAAATGGGAGACGCTTCCTTCATGGAACTTCACAACCTTAGCTGGGAACCAGCTGTACAATCATTTTCTGAAAGTGATTATTTTTAACTGACATTGGAAGCCTTTTTTTTTTGCCCCCCCCTTTTTTTTTTTTAATTGTCTGAGGGGAAAGCCCCTCAATGTTTCAGTCAAGTAACTTCCCACTTAGGAAAAAAATTATTCAGGGAAGCTTCCATACTTCAAGGTACTTCAGAGGCAACTGTCCTGCATGGTAGAAAGAAATATTACCCAAAAGTCCAGAATCTTAAGAGAAAACCACTCTTACCCCTATCCGCTTTCCTCATTCCTTTTTCACTTTTTTAGCGATTCATATAAAAATGAAAAATAGTTTTGGGAAAAAAAAATCTCCATCTGTGTAGGCAATGTATATATGAGATTATGAGAGCTGAGCTTGTATGAAGCACATCTGATAATGAAAGAGCTGCTTGTCTCTGTTCCAACAGTAAAGACTGAGGCTTACTGCTTTTGGGGTGGGTTTTTTTTTTGTTTGGTTTATGTATACGTTTGGTAACCTGATATATGCAGAATTCTATATTTCTCACAACTAAATATGGAAAAGGTATGCCAATGCAGGGAGTGCTTCAGAAGCTTCAAATGAACAAGTTTGCTTTGTTGATTTTGGAAGTGTGATGTTGAGTGCATTATGGAAACTGTAATTGCTGCTAAACCTGGTGAGAGGCGTCACGTGCCACTTCATGCATTTATCGTCTTCTGTTGTGTTCCATCTCACATAGATTCAAAATTGTTCTTTTCTGTGCTACTGTTAATGAAATGTACTACTTTGTCATCAAACAAAAAGGAGAATCAAATAAATATACTTTTCTTAACTTTGGTATTTGGTGATCATATTTTTAGCTGTAAGAATTATAAAGATGAGCTCTTGTATATGTCATAGGAGATTACAGTCTGTTACAAATAATCACATCTTTGAGTATGTACTAATTTATTTAGGTGAATACAGAACCAAAAACCAAGGACTAAATTCAAGTGTTTGCCCATTAAATCAGCAGCTCTCAGAATAACAACAAATTGAAAACAAACATATTCATCCTGAGCCTGACTAACTTCTGAAGAGAAGAACGCAAGGAGTTTGTTTTTAAATAATCCTTGAAGTGTAAATGAAAATAATTCACTTCTACAAGGAGTAACACTTAAGGAAGTATACACGGACTTTTCTCTTTTAGGTTTGGGTTACTTTATGCTGGCAGTGCACTATTTCTCAGAAGACGGGTGTCAGAGTGATTAGAATTCTAACGTAAACTTGAAAAACAGTGATTGAAATTGATGTTTTTTACCCTTTGGGAGGATGTTTTAACTGGAAAACTTGTTTAGGCTAGATTAGTGTGTGTATATGCATAAATAAATACATTTATATCCTTCTTCGTAAGTATAGAATGGTATGGAGAGTTCATGAAGCTCCAAGAAGTGAAGAAGTATCCTGATCAGGCCCTTCAGGGAATTCTGCAGCAGCATCAGGTTCCCAGTCGCAGTCAGGTCGCAACAGAAGTTCAGAACGCAGTGTCTCAAACAAAGTTAATCTTGTGCACATGGAAAAGGAAAAATGTGGACACTGTCACTAAAGCAGGGCCGCTTTTTAAATCGGTTGTGTAGTTAGGTATCTAAAAGTTCACCTGTGTTCTGCATTACCATGTTGAAGCCCTGCTTGACCTACTGTGTTTGACTTTTGCAGTTAAAAATAAGTTAGGAGAGTACTCCTGGTCTGCAGATGAAGATGCGTTCTTCAAGGACATTGCGGTGCTCAGAAACTACCATCTCTGTGACTGACTGATGGAAAAGGACTCCGGCACAACATCCCAACTGTAATCAGGTCTTGGGTCATACATAGTAGTCAAGAGTGGTACTGATCTTTGTTACCTGGAGCAGGAGACCTGCATTCAGGTATGTGGTTTTGACTTCTTGCCATTGCATCGCTTGAGGCAGCCAGTGACTACCCTGCCGTTAGGGTGCCTGCCACCACGCTGCCAGTCTAGCGGGGCACCGAACGTGTGGTTGCTGTGCCTACAACACCCTACAACACCCTACTCATCTCTGCTCTTCTGCAAGAGGTATGCTAGTTTAGTGTGAAATGGGACAACAATGCTGCCTAATGTTTATATAACGTATTTACTATCAAGACTTTAATGTGCTCTGTAAATAATTATTTAAAGTCTAAAATATGATGATGAATATTGTTCTGCCTCCAAAACGTGTTAGAGTGGCAAAGGATCTCTCAGTGCTCTGGAAATGACCGTAAATAGTCTGTCATCTTATGCACTCTCATTTTGTTTATTCAACTTTTGTGTCAAAGTGTGGAGGTATAATAGCTAATGTGCCAAAATTCAAAAGATTGAGGCACAGATACTAAGGTTGCCGTAGCTCAGCAGCTAAAAATGAAGAGAACTGGTAAACTAAGGAGCACTGCCTAATTTTTAGACTTACTAGTGTGGTTTTTATAGCAGGCAGAAATGCCCTTTTCAAAAACATCACTCCTTTACTTTTTAAAAGAGATCTGTCCCCAGCATTTACTAAATTAAATGACACTTTAATCCTTTGTCTCCCTTTGCTTACACTTGGAGGAAAATCCATGTAGTAAGGTTCCGCAAGCAGATGTACTTGATGTGGAAGCTGAACTTATTTTGAGGATAGAATATACTACTCATAATGCTAGCTGTAACTAACGTCTTCACTATCACACCCTTCCCTGCCCACAAGTATCTTACATACGTTCTTTTTAAAAATGCACAGCATTGCTAGTTTCCTACAATTTTTTAGTAGGCAACTTCATGCGTTTTTACTCTCACTAAAAGCAAATGGGTTCTTTTTGTTATTCTGTGTCTTTCTTAGTACAAGGTAAATTGCAGGCAAAGATCTGTATGCAGTAAATCAAGTAAGTATTGATTCTCTTGGCAATGTTAGTAATAATAGGAACCTATGGTCATACTAGATATGTCATTTTGTAAAAAGCATCCTTTTTAGTTTGCATGAGATGGTTAATCAATTTTATGTGCATCTCCTTCAGGAAAAAATGGCTTGCCAAACTCCTAGAGAAAGAATATAAATTCTTTTGGGAATGCGACGGTTGCATCTATTTGGTCTTGCTACTTGTACATGAAATTGTATAGCAACTTGTGGGCAGAGTACTAGTCTTGACTCTAAACCTAAACATCTGGCCTTCAACATGTGGGAAATGATGCATTATTTACCAGTGAACCCCTGAATCCAATGGCAGCTACTCGCAAGACATGTCTGCATATTTGCAGCGTGGCTACCTATTTTTATGACTGGAGTCTGAATGAATCCAGTTTTCAAAGGACAACGTAAATTTATTGGAAGTACTGGGATTGTTATTAGGACTTATTTCTAAATAGCGTCCTTTGCTGACATTCAGTTTGGACCATGGCCTCTCTTATAAAATAGAAACCATCACATTTGTTTTCAACATATTATGGCAAAAAAAACCCATTGAAGACTAAGGTATGATTTCTGTTTTCCGATGTTTTGGCAATTTTGTGGTCACTACAGAAAGTTTTAGCTGTTTTTCTAACATGCTGCTGCTCTTGCATCCAGCTTCTGAAGACTGTGACCCCATAAACCTCCTGTCTATAGAGATAGCTAATGCTTTAATTAATCATTAGTAGACTTTCAAAATGAGTTTCCATCTGCCAAAAGATTAAGTGTCTTAGGAATTGACTTAGAGCAATTTGATGCATGCAGGATAAACGCAAGTGCCTTAAAAAAGCACTGCTAGACCACAAGTTCTTGAAACGCTTCTAAAGTACTTAAAATGAGAATTCACTAGCTCATTTTCAAAAACCAAAGAGCAAAACTTAATGAAAATGTTGAATTTAACCTTAGAACAAACCATGCAAATTTCAGCAGTTTTAATTTGTGATGTGCATTTTTGTTAAATTAATTTATTCCAACTTTAAAAAGCACATGCTTTGTGCCAAGAAAATGGCGAGAACTTTTCTACTAGCTGTGCTTGAGAATACTGAGCAAAAACATCTCCATGTTTTATCACAATTTTTCACAATTACAGGGGTTGCTTCTCCTTCGGTTTTCTTTAAACTTTTGCCTTTTAGCTTACTTGGAGTGATTTTTACAGGTTTTCATGTTGCTTTTTCTCTTGCCATTTTTGTACAAGCCACTTTTGGGAAAACTTCTACCATTGTGATAACACTTAGAGTTGTTACTACAGAAATAATGGCTTCTTTCTTAGGTATCTGAAAAATCAGTGCTATTTAACTCAGTTAAGAACAGATTTAGCTGGTAAGAATACTATTCTGGCTGCATTAGAGCTGTCAGCATTGTTGTAGAAGAAAATATAGGAACTGCAGCTGTCCTACAGCAGTGCCAAAAGGTGGACGTGATCTGTGTTGCGTAGGTTAGCCGTCACACTTAGCTGTGGTTATGGGTTCCTCGTTAGTGTTTGTCTTGTGACCCCACAATGGGCAACTGCAGTGATGTTTACACTCTTCCTAGTGGTCCTTTAATGCCTTCTAGAGTACATGCTTTTAGGACTGCTTACAGTTGTGGTAGCTGAGACAGCAGAGTGGCTGGCACGGAAATGACAGTAAAAAGATGTAGACGGATGTTCCAAATTGACATTTTTTCCCCCAAATGTCTGTGTCTTCCTCTTGTTCACCACTCAGGCTTAGGGGAAAATGGGTCTAAACACACAGTTTCATATATAATCACTAGTGGTTGTTGACACAACACCTAATTGATTGGGGCCATAATTATAGGGAGTGGAAAGCAAGGATACTACTTTTGCAAATAACACTGGGAAGATTAATCTTACCTAGGTATGAAAGGTTGCATTCTGTTTGCCTTGTCAGGCAAAGTGGAAAATACTGGTATCATCAGTGGCATATCGATTTATGACAGGATGCTGGAGCTGGTTTAATACAGGCTGACTCTAAAAAGCAAGATTTTTTTTATTATTTTTTTTTTTTACTTTATTTGCCACATGTTCATGGGAAAGCATCCATTTAAGGAAATGAATATGGCTAATGTTATTCTATCAAAAACTGCAATGTTTGAAGAAATAAAAGAGGAAAAATAAGATCTTGACTTCCAATTCAATAATAATGGAATATGAAGGCCAGATTGTAACTGTAGAAGTTCATTTCAAATTTAAATATTTAGCATTTTCACTAGTCCACGAATACAAGAAAATTTATTACATTAAGATGGAATTTAGATTTTTGACGTGAAGCTGATATTTTCATAGTGTGAAAAATATCAAGCTGACATTATACTGTCTCATTTGATGACTTCCAAATGTCAGAGTGCAGTAACTTATTCATAGGGACCTCAGTGTCTTGCGATAGTGTCAATTTAAAAGACATTTACATCGGCTTTTTTATTTAAACATGTAAAATGGAATATGCAAAGTGGATATGGAGAAAGGGGGAAAGAACAGGGGCAAGAAAGTTCTTAATAATAGAATGAGGCACTTTTAAGGCTAATTTCCACTGAAGCCTTCTGACAGCACGCCTCTCCTTCCCCTCACGGTATTTCCCTCACTCCCAGCTCTGCACTCTCATGTTTCTTGTGATTTCAACACAATTTAGGGGATTAAAAATAGCATGGTATACTTTCCCCGAAAAGTAAACCACCCATCTCGCTCGCTTTCAAAAGCGATTTAGTAATAATGGGAAGATACTATTACTTTTGAGATGACTGTACCTGGGAGTTAATGATACCGTTGGCTGAAGAAAAGCTCAGTCAGACGGATTACAGAGCCACAACAGTTGAATAGAGGCAGCATAAATTTATATTCTGCTTAAAACTTTATAAGAGTGCGTGGCTGCGCATTATCTGACGCTCTACAGCCCCAGGACCACGAGGTTATTCCTTTTTGTGGGTCGGGGACTGTCACGCCTCGGTAGAGGGAGGCGGGCCGCTGCGGAGGGCGGCCATTTTGTTGGGCGCTGAGGGAAAAGCTCGCTGCCTCGGAGGCTGCCGGGCTGCTCGTCCCCCTGCCTAAACCGAGGGGGAGGCCGGGCTGGAAGGGCCCCGCCGCCAGCCGTTCTCTCCCTGAGGCGCGGGCCGGGGTGGCATCCGCCGGCAGGGGGCGCCGCCGCCACCCCGGCCCGCGCCTTCAGCCGCCGCCGCCGCCATGTCGGAGCTGGCGCTGGAGGAGCTCTCGGCTCTTTCCGCCATCTACTGCGAGCCGGACGCCTGCGAGGTGCTGGCGGTCTCAGGTGAAGGCGGCCGGGATCCTCTGCCGAGAAAACCGCGGGCCGGCAGGCTCTCGCCGCCTTGCTCAAGCGACACCCGGCGCGGCGGCGGCGCCTCAGCCGGTCATCGTCCCCTCAGCGGCCCCGGTGACGGGGGTGGGGGGGGAGAGCTCTGCCCAACGGGGCAGCACCGGCTTAATCTCTTTATATTAGCGGCAGCGTCAAGGATAGGTGCCTTCTCGGCTTTCCGTGCCCCACCGTGTGTTTTTCCTGCTGGCCTCTTTGTAGGGGACAAAGCCTAGTTGGGCCCTCAGTTGTAATTAGCGACTTCCTTCATTCCCACCGTTTGCGATGTGTGTGGAAGCTTGGTGAAGGGCAGCAGTGGGAATGGGCTAGCTGCTGTGTGGGGAAAATAAGCAGTTGCATCTCCCACGTGTAACAAGACCAGGTATTTATCCTGTAGTATTTAATAGGGGTGCAGCTGTTGCTGTGGATAAGAAGTCTTGGGTCATCTCTCTCTTTTTCTGGGCGTAGGGTGATAATCTGGGCCTTACCATGTGCCGTATGTTCTCTAGCTTCAGCAGTACGTGTGTGGCTGTAGGTTTTACAGGGTGCTAAGGCTAATTTTCCATGTTTGCTGTAGGCAGGAAAGTGAGAAGATTTGTAGTGCTTGCTCCCATCAGCGGCTGGAGGCAGTAGGCTGGGAACGAGGTAGCCGTAGACATCTCTACTCCACGTTTTCTGCACCAGCCATGGTGGCCACTGATCAGAACATAATTTTAGGAGATGACTTTTATCAGTCTTTGCCGTCACAGTGCTGTGAAGATGTGCGTTCAGCAAGGCAGAATAAATCTCAGTAGTTCCAGTGTCAAACAGTAGTTACTATCAGGCTTAAACAAAGTGTCAGGTGGGATATGCAAGTGTTGCACGTCCGTTCAGATCCATAGCATAAGTAAATTTTGCTTAGCGCCTGCCACAGATGTGACAACTCTCCTATATATTTGTTCAAGATACATATATATACACACACACACACACACACAGAGAGAATATGCATATATTCTGTGTCACTTACTGTTCCTGGTGTCCTGGGAGCTATTGCAGCATGCTGCCCAGCTCCCCAGTTCAGCAATGGCCAGCAAGCAGCTTCCTGCTGGTTGGACTGCAGTAAAGTCCTGGAGAATGCTGTTAAAAATGGATCCAGTGGCCTGCCATCAGATTTTGTCTGGTGTGTACTCAGGCCAAAAGAACTGGGACTGATAAGGAAACACTCTTTTTACTGTGAGGGTGACCGAGCACTGGAACAGGTTGCCTAGAGAGGTTATGGAGTCTCCATCCTTGGAGATACTCAAAAGCCATCTGGATGTTGCCCTGGGCAGCCTGCTCTGTGTGGCTCTGCTTGAGTGGGGAGGTTAGACAAGATGACCTCCAGAGGTCCCTGCCAGCCTCAACCATTCTGTGATTCTGTGAAAATAACTTTGTGTTGCTTTGATGTGAAGTTATGCGTGTCTGCTCTTGAATGACTCACTGTAACTAAAAAGTTACAAAGAAATTAATTGAATAAACCTTGAACTTTTATTTGAAAATAGTTGTTGAAATAGATTTGCACAGAACAGCAAGTGGTTATTTGAAAAGAGGACTTTATATGTAGACAGCCTCAGAGGGATGAAGACATTAGTGTCTGCATGGAGCACAATTAACTGAGGTAATCTAAAAGCAGAATTGTTTTGTTTCTAGATCTACATGATACTTCTTGCTCCAGTATAGGCAGGTAATTCTGCCATTTTATTTTTTTACTTGGTATTTAGAGTTGGGTTTTTAAAATATGATTGATGAAATATTTCAGCTGAGTTTTATATTCTTAAAATCAAAAAGTTCAGGAATGTTATTTCAGGCATAATTTGAAAATACAGTACTCAGGCTTAGCAGATGTTTATTTTAAAAAATGTGAACGTATCTGAACATTGCATATGCACGTCTGTTCCTCCAAATCTGTTAGAAAAATATACGCACATCCTTCTCTGTGCTTCGTATACAGAAAAATTATTTTGTGTTTATAAGTTACCGGGATGAAAAAAGGCTTAGAAACTTTCCTGGAATGTAAAGTGAAGTGCCACAAGTATACAACGTGAGCAGGCTATTACACTTACATTGATGTTATGTGACCTTGCAGGGTCTTTAGCTAGGCTGTGTTCATGATATGTAAGGATCATGCATACTGATTTCCATCGTTTTCTGCTAGAATTAAAAAAAAATATTTACAACAATGATCATTGGTAGTTTTCTTTGAGAATTTACTTCTACTCTACACTTGAGCTACCAGATCCTATAGTTTGTATACAGTTAAGTTTTGCTGTATTCATTAGCTTACATTCGCTTTATCTCTTCAAACCATATAAATTATCACTGACAAATGGTCTACAGAAGTAACTACCAGTAAAGCTGTTATGTTATGCTATCTCTAATACATTAAGAGTAATTTGCGTGTAGATCCACAGGATCAAAAAGGAGGCCATTGGGGATTTATGGTTTTGAGGAACGTAAGAAAATGCTTTTGCAGGTCTCTTGGTATGCTAAAAACTTTGGCTTTCTGGAATTTAACAATGCAGTATTCAGAATTTAAAATACGTTTTTATCAAAACCAATGTGTTGATGAATTTAAATAAACTAATTACAGCATATCTATTTTACCTCACATATCTGTTTACAAAAATTAGCGTTACAGATAGAAATCCATAATTTACTTGTTAATCTGTTCTCTTCTGGTTTGCTCACCAAGCTTGCTATAAAAATATATTTATATATTCTAAGCTTGTACATTAGTAGGTGCCATTTTCTGAATTTAAAAATAGACTGCATGTGTTGCATAAAATGCCTTTGGGCAGGAGAGGAGGGGGATATCTGTCTGGTTGGCATGGAACATAAGAAAAAATCTGAAGTATGCTAGAGCTAAATATACTGATAAGCATGCAGCTAGGGGGGAAAATGAGTTAAAATGTATTGAGCTTAGTCTTATTAGCACATTAAATGCCAGCAGAACGGTCAAACCCAACCTTTTATTTCAGAAATAATCACCATTTTGCTGTGAAGACAACTCAGACCTTGTAGCATGTGCAAACAAAGGAAGTATTTCTTTAGAGCCTCGTTACACACGGCGACGGTGGTTCGCTCTTTGTTCTGCCAGCCATCTGCAGTGCTGGTGCAGAAAATGGATGCTGGAATGTTTAAATAAACTTTAGACACTGTAGCCCCACAAACGTTTTGAACCAATTCTCCTTTTTTAAAAGTAAGTCTGAAGCAGATGTAAATGAGCACGGCTGGGCTTTTCGCAATGGCTCAGGGTGATACACCTTGGGATGCGAGACTGTGCTGCTTCCTTCAGATTAGTTCATCATCACAGGGAAAGGTGTGAGATTGTTGCAGGCTTAAGAATATGATCACTGCAGCAGGAGGCCCTTGCCGAAGGGGCAAGGTTGGCCTGTCTGTTTATCCCTCAGTTACTTCTGAGTTGGTGAGATCTGTTATGACAAGAAAGTGAAAAAATCCTAGGAGGATTATCAGAAAGGTAACATGTTTTTCTGTCACTGTAATTAAGTTGGCAATAGAGTAGTAGTCTTCAACTCATTTATAGGCTATGCATCTTAAAATTTATTGGCAGCATAGTTTAAAATAAAGTACTTCATGGGCAGGAATATAGTGATGTTAATACTGTTCAGCCAAATGCTGCTTGCTTTCAGCTGGCCACGTACCTGGTGTGG
Source organism: Alca torda (assembly GCA_008658365.1). NCBI lineage: Eukaryota > Metazoa > Chordata > Aves > Charadriiformes > Alcidae > Alca > Alca torda. The sequence continues at coordinate 15,482,100 of CM018087.1, read as the reverse complement.
CTGCCCTGTGTACAGGGCAGCTGGAAGGAGGTGGGTTGTCATGCACTGTCTGTGTGCAGTGCGATGAGATGCTCAGGTGTGTGCAGACCCTCCATGGTGGCCATGAGCGTGCTGGGGGTCCCAAGAGGTGCAGTGTAGGCTTTTCATCTTCTGTGTGTGGTTATGTGTGCTGAGCCTAGCGTAATGGCAGAGGAGCTATCATTGCTAGTGCCCAGTAAGAAACATTTGTCAAGGCAGCAAAAGGCAGAGATTGGAATGGGAAGGCTTGGGGTCCTCCTGCATAGCTATGGCCTGTGAGTGAGGGCCACATGCTGCCTGATGGGCGCTGTGGAGACTGGAGTCTCTTCCAAGGCTTGTACATTTCTGAGGAATAAACTTGTCTTACAATAGTCTGGAACCTTTCATGGGGTCTCAGAAGATTGGAGACTAACTCCCATTGACATGTAATGAGACTTTGACATATAGTATCTGTAGTTATGCGCATGGTTGGGTGTAATGTCATTTAATTCACTGGATTTGCATCCACTACTTTCAGTGCTGGATTTGATTCTGTTTTTGTAGCAATGGTTTGTAGATGTTTGGAGACTTCTTTGTAGTAATGCTAGAGTTTGATTATTGGGTTTGGAGGGTTTGCTTTTTTATTTTGTCACTGCTCTGACCTACAGACTTCTTTGTATGACCCAGGAAGGAGGTTTGGAAACAAGCCCTTGGCTAAGCTTCTCTAAAGTGCTTCTGTCTGTCCAAGCCACTTTAGGATCTTTCATTTATTTAGTAGGGTTCAAATATAAAATCATAGAGAGCACTGAGGTTGGTTAGCAGCATCAGCAATACTAATCAAACATAATTCAACTGACTGTCATGTAAAGGAAGGTAAGATAAGGTAGGGGGAGAAGAAGGCAAGTCACTTCAAAAGAGCTCCTCTGAAACTCAGCACTGCTCTAATCTGCCTTTCAAATCTGGCTTCTCCTGCCCTCCTAGAATGAATCAACCTGACATTTTAGCAATTTTTTAAAGAAATGGGGTGAGGTGTTTGGAACGCATCAAAAGGGTCAAGCAGAGAACATCTGAAGAAGAGCATCTTTTATCTGATACCCTCTTTCTCATTGCAGAGGAGGAAAAGTAGGTTACGTCTCTGTCCCTGCTTTTCGCTTCATGAAGTTTTGTATTGTTTTTCTGTGAAACATGTTTTAGTCCAGAAGGTTTTATTGCAGGAATTACTGTACATAACTTTCATATTCATTGTCTTTGATAATGTGATTTATCAGGAGGATGTGATCTTTTGCCCTTCCTGCTATGTACTGCATGTATTCTTTTCACTCTGAAAATATTTCTATTCTGAAGTAGACCAACAAGAGGTTTTGAGTAGACATGTGGGTATATATATGCATATTTTTATATAAGTGTATATGTATATATATGTATGTACATCTAGGGTCAGATGTACAACAGAGATGTTTTAATTATGACAGTCCAACTGTTGTAGAGACGTCGACAGAGAAGAATTAAGCATAGGTTCCCTGAAAGTTGTAGGGGACAAAGAATCTGACTTTTTTCTTTTCAAATCTCTCTTCAGGGTAGATCTGCTTTTGAAGTCTTCAAAAATACTTAGGACAAGTCTATTTACCTTGCGCTGATATTGATGGTAGACATCCTACAGGTTTCTCTATGAGCAAAGTTAGGGCAGTGCTGAGTCCATCCAGAAAAGTCTCTTTTTTTGGTTGTCCTTGTTGCTGCTATTGAGCTGTAGAAGCTGACTTATGTGTTTCTGAGAGACCGTTCTTTATTACTGACTTGTCTAGGCTTTGAAAGAGCCAAAAGGTGTGAATGCTTTTTAGAATGTGTTAATAACTTTCCTTCTATTATGATATGGAAGTGTTTCATTCCAGGATCCCCGGCAAGTATAGCTTGAGCCATTGGTTGCAACCCCCCACCCAACAAAAAAAACCCCTTACTTTATATGGGATGGCAGTCTTTTGAGTTGAATTGTTAAAGAAAATAACATGACTTAATAATATATATGTATTTCAACTTCAAGCAAACTATCAATGTTTATTTTTTGATACTTTCCAGAAACGCATGGAATCACGTTTAGAATTCAAATCAGCGTGAAAGAACTACTGGATACAGATGTACTTTTAAAGCTGTTATTTCATTTACCAGTCAATTATCCATCAACTCTACCAGATATTTCTGTTAATTCAGACCAGCTTACAAGGGCCCAATGTATGGACGTGAAAGATAAATTACTTGAACAAGCAAAGAAGCATCTTTCTGAACCCATGGTACATGATCTGATTCTTTGGATACAGCAGCATCTGAAGTATGTCATTAAGCAATCAGCAACAGTTTGCAATGAAAAACCTACTTTGTCAAAAGGAACAAGTACAGAGGATGGTATCTGGATGCTCCTTTTGCATTTAGATCACATGAGAGCAAAGGCAAAATACGTCAAAACTGTGGAAAAATGGACTTCAGATCTAAGGCTGACTGGAAGACTGATGTTCATGGGCAGGATAATATTGATTCTTCTTCAGGGTGACAGGAGCAACATTAAGGTGCAGGAACAATGAATGTTGACTAGTTCTATCGATTTACCACTGAAACCTATGTGTCTGAATTTTTTGTGTGTGTTTTTCTAAGATTAACAATTTTGGAAACAGATGGATCATTAGGAGACCAGGAAGGCCCAGCAACTTTATTCTGTATTTAAGAAAAAGAAGTTATTCTATGAGAAAGAAACCAGTGATACCTGTAGACCTGTGGCCTGTATTGCTTTGCTTCCCACTGTAATTATACCCCTGTATTCCCTGTCTTTCCTGACTGTAACGTGCCTAGGTTCAGGCTCCTGTATTTTCCAAATGCCCCAGAAAACTGAAAATTTGTCACGAGAAATTAATAACACATATTTCTAGCTCATTTCTGCCTCTTTCCTTGACTTAGACCACATGGTGCTCCTACTGCATGCCTAGGCTTTGAACTTCTTATGAACTTCTGTACTTATGTACTTTGAACTTCTGTACTTATGAATTCCCACCACATTAGGCAGGTTTTTGTGGTAATACTGGAGAAGAATGTTTTGGTTTTCCAAACTCATGTTCTCTAGATCACTTAAGACTGGGCTTAACTTCAAACTGATGGATAGAAACGGTCATGCACCTCTTGGGATTGGCACTTTCAAAGTTTGATTGCTATGTTCTGAAAAAAATGTGTATGTTTCATTACAGATTTTTGTATTTTACTAAAATTCAAATATAATAGGTGAGATTTAATATTTTGTTCTCTTTTGTCATTTAGGAGTACTTGATTCTTCAGAAAACTTCTAAGGTAGATGTGGACTCAAGTGGAAAGAAATGCAAAGAGAAAATGATTAGTGTACTGTGTGAGACAAAAGTGCAGTCACAGCATAAAAGGTATAATTTAGTACTGTTGTGGATAGAAAAGTAACAAAGTCGATAATTGCATTCTGACAAATCTAGGCATATTCATGAGTTTCCCTTTTACAATGTAGGTTTCAGACGTTTGAAGTCAAAGAATATTCAACGCTGGATGAGCTGCAAAAGGAATTTGAATCTGCAGGACTTACAACTCTTTTCTCTGAGTTTGTGCCTCCTCTCTTAAAATAAAATGAAAAGAAAACGCTGAACTCTTTGACCAAAGCAGTAGTTGACTGCAGATGCTGATGGAAGATCAAAGGACTAATTTGGCAAACAACGTTAAAGCTTTTCTGCAAAAAATGCTGGAAGTAGCCATCCTCTTGCAAGACCAAGAAGGCAATTCATACATTAAGAATTGACAATGTTTTGACATTTATATATTCATTGCTTTTTCCAAGGAATCTGGAGTTAATTGTGAGAATTGCATGGCAAGCATGAGAGATTGTGAAGAAATCATGTTAAAATAATAGTCTTCTAGTTATACTCTGTTTTGCAGTCCCTGTTTTTCAATGTTTTGGTTGTTATCTCTCATGGTAGTGGTTTTTTAAAACGGTCTGCTAGAAAGCATGATTAATTCTGCTTTGAAAGCTTATATGAAGATATTTCTATAAAAAGCAGAGCAAACACAGATTTGAATATATGAGGACAGCATATACTTAATATCCCTTAGGTATTCATCTGCTAACTTTTCCTTCTCCATTTATTTGACTATAAATGCTAGACTGTTGATTTAAAGAAAAAGTTCATGTCACTTGAGGCCTGAAAAAACTTAGAAGTGTCTTCTTGAATGTTAGTTTTTATTCTAAAATGTATAAAAACACCCAAGTGGAGAATTTAAATTGATTAAAAAGCTAAGGTAAAGCCAATTGTGGTATTTTCTTTGTTAGTTTACAGATCCTTTTTGCACTTTATCTGGTTTTACTGTCTGTGCCACTTCAGATACCTTGATTCAATTAAACTGTCAGAGCAGTATATATACAGACTTCAGTCTTCTCTCTCTCAAGACTTCTGTGAAGTCTTCTGTCATTTTAGAAGCTGGTAAGTTATAACTGGCTATTAAATTTTCCTTTAGCATTTTTTCTTGATTGGTGAGTGGCCTTGGCCAGTTTATAATTTTTTTTTATCACTAGTGTGTGTTTTATTCCAGTATAATATTACAAATTGTATACATAATTTTTACAAATGAAATTGTGCAAATTCTGTTTCCCTGGGGAGAATTGCATACTTATTTTTTATAATTATTAATATCCTTTTGTTTCTATTTTACCTGATACCATTCTCTAGCAAGACTAGATAAGTTGTCCAGTAGTAAAATTTTTGAAGTCATGAGTTTCTCAGTAACTAGTAATGCCATTTCAATTGGTTTTAGCATGTAGCTAGACATGTGCTTTACTGCTCTCTAAAACTCACTCCCAGCAGCTAAATGTCTCATGTATTCTTTGTTAACTGAATAGATTCGATCAATTCAGTGTAAATTAAATTCTCTCCGTTGTACTGGTGGAAGACTGCTACAATTTGGTTAGTTCCTGCAGTGTGGTTTGGCGAATCATGATGTAAGATATTCTAATTTCCAGTTTCATACTCAGACCATGAGCTCACACCTCTTTCTTTATGTATTCTAGAAAAGCAACTAAAGGAAACTATTAATATTTTTAGGTTTTATTATTTGAGATATCAAATGCGTAAAGGGTTGTCGACAATTTGAGACTTTCTTAAATTTTTAAGGAGTTTGGTAATTTTCCTAATATGGAGTGTCTCAAATACGTATGTTAGCATGTTATTTTAAGCACTGAGGCTTATTTAATGAGGCAGTAGCAGAAGCTCTTCTTAATGAGTCTTTCAAGTGTAGCACATACAGTACTTCAGGCACAGTAGAAAACAGACCGGGTTAAACAGGTTTTACAAATCTGTTCTATATTATTTTGAAATTGCTTCCTGAGAGAAAGGAAGTCTAGTTTTCTATTATTTTAAGTGTGTGCGGAAATGAATTTTTACTTCTATAAAGAAGAATAAAACAAAAGTATCTTTAAAATCTTAAAATAACATGTATTTTAAATTACAGTTTTCAGAATTGAGCTATTCCCAGTTAAAATATCTATGTTGAAAAGTTGTATGTCAGTGGAGTATAAAGTCTTGAAAAGATGCAGAGGCTCTCTCCTTATACTGTGCGATAGAGCTGACAAGTACCAAAACCAAGAAAAGGCCTGTGCTTGTACAGCGTAAGGAAATGTGATTAGTATCTCCCTGCAAATCTAAATGTTGTAGAGTTTTGCCAGATGGATTTTATGTCCTCAGCCAGATCTTTACTTTAAAATGCTCCACTCTTCTGCAAAAAGAATAGTAAGGTACGTCAGCACAACCTGTATCACAGTCTTGGCCGTTAAAGTCTAGTTGGGGCCTTATCCAATATGCATGTAAACCAGTTGTGTGCTCTTTCTGTTGATTTTGGGAATTGGCTTGAATAGTGTACCTAATCATGTGATCTCAATTGCACGTGACTACAAAAATAATTGAGGTGTACAGTTGTGGTCATCTTTCTTGCAAGATTTGATGCAGACTGTCCAAATTTTTCCTCCCTACTATAAAAGCTACTGTAATTAGCTGCATAAGAAAGACCATTTGTGGTGTCAGTGGTTGCCAGTTGCACTTGGATATAAACTTAACGTATTTTCTTGAATATTATTGCCTGATGCCTTCTTGGTTAGCTATTCGGTCAGAGCTAGCATTCTGCAACAGCCAATTTTAAAAATTAAAAAAAGTTAAAGAACAGATGACAGTTGGGTGAGTTGCAGCTCTGTTCTGATCTGTGTTCATCTTCTTGCCAAATGAAGTTGTGGTAAGAAGCTAGATGATTTCTGTGTTTCAGGAGTTGTAAAAAGCAGTTCATACAATGGATTTTTATGATAGTTGAATTTATTACTCACTAACTTGTATTGGACAAATCAACAAGTCCAGTGTAGGAAAGGACTGCAGTTTTTTTGCTTGGTTTGATGTGCTTCAGAAGAATTACAAATCTGATCAGCTTGATACTGTTCAGACAGCAAAGAACATGAAAACTGATGTCAGTCTGATTCTGTCAAAGCAAATGCTTTTGCCTACCCATCAATCAGTCACTTATTCTGAAGGGTAGGAGGATATCTTGTGTTCAGACAAGTAAACAATATTTTTAAAGGTTGTTCTTTTGGAAGGATATTGCAGCTGTCTGTTAACTGATGGTTTGTTTGCATTTATTGTAAAAAGAGATGGGCAAGCCTGTGAGCCCCTGGGGCACAAAAGTCATCGAAATGCATACTGTGGTGCATGTTCCGCCCTCCAAGGGAAGTGAAGCAGACACAGGAGAAGAAAACACAGGGAAATGAAGTCAAAACTCCTGAGGATAGTTAGAGAGCGCATATCAGTGTCTAAAAAGTTAGTGAGGTGCATATAGCTATCAGAATCAGACAATCAATTGCAAGGAAAAAAGAAATCCACAAAGAAAAAATGGTTTAACAAATAAGAAGCTGGCTTTCGTGTGGATATTGTATTATACATAGTTCTTCGAACCGCATGGCTGGTAAAACCTCATTTCCTGTGGACTTGCTTGTGTCTAAACAATTGCACACATGAAGCCTTTCTTGCAGAAGAGATATTCATGACAATGCTTTCCCAGGTGGGTTCTCCAATGCCTGATGTTGATTGTGCTCTCTGTATACATCATAAAAGTATCAATAGCATTTTTCTTCTCTGTCTGCTGCCTCTTTTCATCAAAGTTATAGGAACTTGGTTTCTTTCAGGTTTTTAACCTCTCATTTTAATTGAAATTAGTTGAATTCAAAAGTTCTAGAAGAATTTTGTACTATAAATATGTGATGCAGTATAAATATGGACAGCACAGCCGCATAACCGTAGTTTCCTTTGGAAATCAGGCTAAAATGAAAGCTCTTGCAATAGGACTGATGACTTGAAGAATCAAGTTTTTAGGAAAAAAATGAGGTTTGATTGGTCTTTTTGAATTCCTTGGCATATTAAGTGTGAAGAAAACAAGAAATGGATTAACAAAGATACATAGAAATAGGAGCAAAACCCCAAACCCAACATCAACCTATTTGCACAGTTGTTTTTGCATGAATACGTCGCATCCAAAGCATCCATTCTATTCTGGAGAAGACGTGCTCGATCCGCAGAAGGGTGTGTGAAACTGCAGTGGAATGAATGCCTTGGGTGGGCATCTGCCAGTCTTGAGAAGAGACGGCACTGGCTGTGTCGGGCAGGTTTGTTGGCAGACGACACGCGTTCACTTTTTCTGCTCCTTTCCTATGATTTAGGAGTGCCTTATGTCTGCATTTTCAGTGGTCTGAGAAGGGTAGTCTGGCCATCTGTGCCGCTCTTCTCTCACTGCCCTTTGGGTGGCAAGTGTAAACTGAAGGAACCAAAAGGGCAACATGAGATACAGATAATTTTTACTATTACATGTAACATCAGGTCTGGCTACATATGTATGCTACTGTGGCAGAGTAGTGATGTCTGTGGAAGCAAGGACATTAGAGTGCTAACAGATTAAATTACTCAATTCTGCAGGAAATCAATCTTTCTACAGTGTGGTTTTTTTTAGAGTTGTCACTGGCTGCCATTGTGACTAAGGTCTGTAGATAAAACCATCTCTGTCTTGGTAGAGGGAGGAGCTGGAATAAAACTCCCTTCTTTTCTGTATTAATCTCTTGAGGCATTATTTATAGGATGAATATCTACTATTTAAATTTAGAGCTTTTTGTTATGATCTCCTGGAAAGAAGGCTTTTATGAGCAGCACGTACTGTGAAGTGGCCGACCGTTCAGGAGAATACATGGTTTCAGTGAGGCATGCCAAGGTCCAGAGGAGGGAAATACTTTCAGTGGGGCACATTGTCAGTATTGGGCATCAATCAGCTTTTTTTACTTATTCACTCTCATTAAGATTATAATTCTATAATTATAATTATTCACCCCACCCCCCTCCCTACTTGCTATTTGTTGTTACAGGGAGGACAAGACACCGTTGGAACTCATAGATGAAAGTCCTTGACGTAATCAATTAAAAAAAAAATGAAAGTAGATTTGATTGTTTTGTGAATAGGGCTATTTGTGTTTTTGTAATTCTAGCTTATTTTCCCATAAGACTATTTATTTCTTATTTCTGTGTGAATGACCCACAAAACCCACAGAGGTTAGTATGAATTATAGGCAGAAGTGCTGTAATGAGCCTGAAGAAACTTCATAGTGGAAAAATATTTTGGTTACATAATTTCTTTTAAAAATAGTTTAGTAAACCCTACGTCTGGATGATTTAAAACCTAATATCTCTTGATTTGTTCAGCTTTATCTGTGAAAACACAAATGTAATCGTTATAGTTCATTTGAAATAAGATGATGAAATGTTACACACACTGTATTTCTGCCAGAGTTTGAAACTGAAATTGCTTATATTATGAAATAGTGCAATTGTTGGAATCAACTTTCATATATCTTAGAGTTGTATTAAACATTATCATCCTGTCTCTTCGTGCGTAACACATGCAACGCTGGCAGCACTCTTTTCTTGTTTTATGTTTTATACGTATATTTAATTTTATGTTATGTTATGCAAGAGTTATGATTGTTTATAGGCTTAATTATGGATATAAATGGAACTTGAAATGTGAATATTCTAATAGCATTTTGCAGTTACTGTTCTCTGCTATGTTCATATATTGGCTTTTATGTCAATATTAGTTTGTGTTTTCTAACCTCCCAGTATTAACCTGCAGTGAAGAGAACTCTTCAGAGTGACAGAAAAATTTGCCTACAAGGCACATTAATTCAAGGAATTCTTTGGACTCTAAAAATGAATCCCTTAGTATTTTCAGTCAATTATGTGTTCAGGTGCTTTAATTTTATTCTGGTAAGGTAATAACCATTACACTTTTGATTCTCTTTGTGTTTCTTAATGTAATACAAGTAATCTGTTTGTACCCTGCATTAGAACATAGCTGATCATGGAATCGCTTCCAGTATTTTATTAGTATTCCCATTATAGATATCTAAGATTCGTTATATGGATACATTTTTATCTATTATAACCTGAATGCTGAGTCATTTTAGGATGAAACGATACAAAAGATCTCTGAGATCATGAGAACATGGGCACTACTTTGTGCTGCTTATTGTCACCTTTTACCTTTCTGAGAACAAGAAATGGAGACTGATTTCTATGGGCAACAGGAAGTGATCACAGTTTTCTTGAGCTTAATTTAAGTGGCCAACTCGACTGTGTTATAGTAGATCCTGGTACCTGCTGGTTAGAGGCAAGGTACCCTGTAAGCCTTTATGGGGCCACATCTAACTGCTCCACTGAAGCCATTACCTGGGTGTTTCTTGAACTTTATGTAGAGAATTGAGGGAGCTGGTTTCACCTATGCAGAAAACAAATGGTTGACTGCTGCCTGATCTGAGCTTTGCATCGGGAGAGCAGCCTGATGCTCCTTTTAAGTTAGTGCCACAGGGGCTAATAACCTAAAGTTTACACTAGCGCTAGTCACAGAGAACGCTGCAGAGCAAAATCAGTGCCACGATTTTAAGACTGAAGGTGTTAAAATCAATGTACCTTTACCATTCTTGGGACGCATTTTGAAAAAAATCAATGCAAAATGGTTTTGCTGGTCTCTGATCTGTCACTAAACCGTAGTAGTATACAGAGGCAGGGTGTGTTTTTATGGGAGTTGATGCTATGAGTACCTTCCAGTCAAGATAATATAAAAAGCAGTTCTCTTTTAAAGTAAAATAACTGAGTTACTCGTGAGAACACTGTCCACATGAGATGCTGAACAGAAGCGGAACTGTATGGATAGAGCTATGCCAGAGGCTGATTTCTATTTGGTTGAAGTGGAGGTGGTAGAAAGGAACAGACGGCAATAAAAACACTGGTGATGTGGCTCTCAGAGAAGCCGAAAGAAACTTTTTTTGGATTGATTAGTCTCTGGGAAGAGGTTTGGGAGTATGAGCAAAGAAATTGCTACCGTATCCAAGCTTCAAGTAGAAATGCCTGAAATAAATATGCAGCTTCATTGTCATTTTCTGTTTTTAGCAGGAACAGCGTGTAGAACTGAGAACAAGCGATGGAAGTTTTCACGGGTATAGAGATGACTAACCTCACTCAAGAGCTGTAGGCTCTCTGCAAAGAAATTAGAGCAATTCTTAGAAATTTTCCTCAAATGACCCAGGGATGACAGAGGCTTTGTTGAGGCAACAACCTCCAAAAGTCTCCTGAGAGTGGGAAGCCAGGCTGTCATACCGCCGGGTGGCTGGGAAGATTGGTGGAAGAGGTGACCAGCAGCTTCCAGGAGCAGATTATCTGCAAAATACAGGCTTTGTGGAAAGCAAGGACTAAGAGGGTTGACAAATCACTTTTGGAAAAAGTTGTCTAGTTATGTGTGGAACCAGAGAACACAGGTAAGTGTTTAATTTTTATGACGCTTTTTCTGCATTGATGTTACAGAGACCTGGCTTGGAGCTGTTAGATGGTCCTTGCTCAAATCGTGCGTACTGTCTTGGGAGGCTGATGTATTTCAATTCCACATCTATTACAAAGATCGTTTTGGATGATAAAGGTGGTCAGTGGCATTACAAGATTTAAGTGCTGCAAACTTATTCTGGGTCAAGGATTTGCTATGAGATTAAGAGCCACCCTTTAAGTATGGGTTAGACGAGGCACATCTAATAAGAGCAAAAAAGTGAGGGAAAGAAAATGCTCCACTGAAATGGCTACAAGAGTTCCAGAAAGTCGCTTCTGAGGTACCAGTATGGCAAAGGAGGACTTCAAGGTTACCTTTGCATAGGCAAGGAGCCAAACGCTAGAAACTCAGCTGGGTGTGAGGGTGTCTGAGTTTCTGGGCTGTACGGTGCCTGGAGAATGCCTGGAGCTTGGCACAGAGCACGTGTCTTTCCTGCCAGCCATGCACCAGATTTCTTTCTCTTTTTAATATTTTATTTATTTATTTAAAGACAGCTGCAGAAAGGGAGCTGGAAGCTGCTTGCTATGAATTCTGTTATTTGCTTCCTCTAATGCTATTTATTAAAAGATGCCACAGGTTTCCTTCAGACTAATTTTGAAGAATCAGGGGAATGCTTTTTAAAAGAGAAAGGAACAATGATAAAACCTCAGGAGCAGCTGTTCATTTACATATTAGTTGCTGTGAAAAAAATTATCATAAGAAGGAGGACAGTCATAAAGCACAGCGGGAATAAAGACGTGTCCCCAAACTGGTCCAGAGTTGCCATCCCTCCGAGCTCCTGGCAGAAGCTGATGTTAGTGCTCAGCGGAGGAGAACTGGTATCTAAGCAGTAGTGCCTGTTGCTGGCACTAGAGAGCTCTTTGTGCCGGGAAATTGGGGACAGCGAAAGGCAAAGGCAAAGCCTGGAAGCACAGGCAGCACGCTGGTGATTTCTAAGGTCTCAGCTTTTAAACAGACATGGAAGCTGGGCTACTCGATGTGTAACAGTGTTTGTAATACCCACAGGGGCACTGGTGCTGGCTCAGAAATACTGATTTGACTGACCAAATCTATTGGAAAAGGTAAATAAATGGAAACGATGTAATCGGTTCCAAAGGAAGAGGGTCATTGTAGAAGGTGAAGCTGTTCAGTACTGGGGAGCGCTGGTTTTGAAAGTTGGTCAGTTGGAATGTTCTCCGTAGCTGGGACAATGAAGAGTGAATCACTGTGATTATTTGCATAGTTATTAGTCATAGCTATGTAAAAAAGGGAAATAATTGATTCTTACTCCTGTAGTTTATGGATTTTTTTTTCTATAAATTCATTTAAATATATTCATATTCATATAAATTTTCTATAATTTCTATAAATTCACTGCTAAGTTGAAAAAAATGAGTTGTGGATAAATGTGTAGCAGCAAAAGAAAAAGTTTTCCTGCCTTTAGGTAGACTGTGAGATTGAAAGTCCTGAGAGAAATTTTAGCTGTTAGGTTTCCTATGGCTCTGAAGTAGCAATGGGTTACAGCTCACTGGAAAATTTCTTACTAGCAGCAAACCATTAAAAGCAGAGCAACAAATGTTACAAAATTTCAGCGGCTGTGGAATAAACTTCCACAGAGGAAGTTGTGAGTGTGTGTTACACAGCATTTTGCCGGGACTGTTAGAGGTAACAGTCAGGGGGGTTTAAGATTTTTCTGGGTAGAAATAAGGATTTTATTTTATTTTTTTTCCTGATCCAGCAGCAAGAGGTTCTATTTACGCCATTTTCCAATAGCAGAAAGAAAAGGGATGTACTTCTGGAAGTGTACCATGAAGTGGTAACAGAACTTTTAGCAAATCTGTAGGTCTCATTCATAAGTTTAAAAAAAACCCACCACCACAAATCCCAAAGCACAGACACATGGAAATATCAAAGTCTTTCTGAAGGATTCTGGTTCTTTATCCTGAACAGAAGATTTTTTTTTTTTTTTTTTTAAACTTGTGTAACAGACTTATTTTTGTAGTGGCCAGTAGCAGGCAGGAGAGGAAGCAGAGGCCTGGGAAAAGATTACTTTCATGGCAAAATGTAGCTTGCGGCAATCTGAAGCGACAGTTCTTAGGTTGTGCACGGATGTATTTGAGAGACTACTGTCTGCACAGGTAAGAGGTGGGTTTTGTTTTGTTTTGCTTTGCTTTGCTTTGGTTTTATTCCTACTAAAGCCAGAGGGGATGCTGGAACACACTAAAACCTTTGAACAAGAACTAGTATGTGAACAAATAACCTGCAGTAAACCTCAGGTTGTCTCTCCAAAGCTGTGTGAGCTGTTGCAAAAGGTAGTAATTTCCCTTTGGATACAAAGTAAAAAGGGTGGACTTTCCTCTCATTAGCAGAAAACTGATGTTCTGCAGAAATAGGAAGCTTTGGCAGTTGTGGAAAATTCTTGCACGATGTGGTAAAAATCAGAAACGTACAGCAGTTAGCAGACTGCTCTTCGTTCGGTCCATTTTGTTTCACAACACCCGTTGTACTGAAGGTAGACAGGAGAGCAATTAAAAGGGCTTGTGTAGTGATTGGCTTATGATGGTGGCGTCTGTTTTCAGTGACGAAGTGTCATTTCACTGGAAAATGATATCTGGCAGTGGTAAAGCTTCCCATGGAGGATGCTTGTGGTCAAGGTAGGCCGGGTGTCACTTCAGGTGCTCCCTTTGCCAATACTGAGCTGAAGAGGAGAGCAAAGGTTTGCTTGTTGAAGGAATGGGTTTGTGCTGAAGGCAGTGGTCTTCCTTGCTTTCCCGTACGGTTTGTGTAAGTGCAGACGCTGCCTGAAGGAGCCCCAAACAGGCCTGATTTCAGTCTGCCTGGCCCCAGAACTGAGAAAGCAGCTCTGGCAGCTGGCGCTGGAAGAAATGGGAATGCAATGCGCTTTCTGTCCACGCGAAGGGGGCAGAGGCTGTCCCTGGCCAACCTTGTGACAGGCACAAGGGGTTAGGTGGGCATCAGGGCTGGTTTTTGGCTGCATGAGAGCTGATCCTGACAGTGCCTCTGGGGACACCTGGCTGTCACCCCCCATACATTATATGCCACATTATCCCATTAACCACCCAAGTTGTTAGACGGGCTGTTTTCATATATATGGGCAATTCTAGCCCTGATGCTAGGGACTATCTTGCCATCATGAAGACCTTAATTCCAGAGCTCTGTGCTACAAAGCACCATCCTTTTGTGGTTTTACTGTGAAATGTCTTTCCATTTGTAAAGTGTTAGAAAATGACCAAATAGTGAAAGTCAACTACACATCAAAACACCGACTGTCAACCTGTGAAAATCCATCCACTGTCACTTATATAAATGGAACAATAATTGTTTGTTCCTCTTCAGAAATGTAGTTTATGCAGTCTATATGAAGGCAAATTATTTAGCACAGTGCGAGGAAAATTCTTTTTTTCCTATCTGAAAGCAATTTAATATTAACTGATGAAACCATTAGAAGATACTGAGCCCAATATGAATCCCTTCAGTGGAATACATGATGTGGAGGAGTGGCTTATCTCACAAAAAGCCTGCCTCCAGTTTGGAGGTAATGGGTTTTTTTTTTTTCGCTTTCTTAATAATAAAGGAAGAGAGAGGGATAGATCTGCTAGAATACTCTCCTTATCGTCTTTCCAGCCTATGCTCTCATGGAGAGGAGTAGCTGGGAGTTGAAAGGGGAAAAATCCTGACTATTGTGCTTTCCCTGAGATAAGGAATATTTTAGAGTCCCTTGTCTCACGCATGAAACCTGGTAAAAGGGAGTTATATTAACGTATGGAAGAGTTTGGGGGAAAAACAGATCTTAGCCTTGGGAGTCTGCCTTTGACTCTTGGTTTGTCTGGGTGTTTTATACGTCTTTGAAAATGAATGCTGAAAGGGAGACTATGAGCCACATGGGCTGAGATTGCTTCAGTGACCTCAAGAGGTGAAAGCACAATTGAAAAGGTCTATTTTAAATGTTTAAGGAATTAATAATTGCTGAAAAGTGCAGATTACTAGAGGAACAAGCATCTTATATGCCATGTTACAGACAGATCCGGCACTCAAGGGAGGCATTTGTGACAACAGTCTTTCAGTGGGTGACATTTATGTACATGATAAAGAGACAAGACCTCTTTATGTAAAATTTACAATGAGCTTTCTAATGTCATCAGTTTTTTTAGGCTTAAAAAATTCCTTCTCTCATAAAACTAACTCCTCGCGTTTGGCTTTTGGGGGCTGCGGAGGACAGCCCCACGGGCGCGTGTGGCAGCGGGTGAGTCGGGAGGCTGCGGGGACCCCAGGGGGGACGGGGCAGGACGCTGCTGTCCCTGGGCACGTGGCAGCCAGGAGGGCTCTTTGTGATGGCTGCTGCTGTTGGACTGAGTGTGGCAAAAGAGGTGGGGGGGAAAATGTGTCCTTACCCTTGTTTTTTTTTTTTCTGAAAGTGTATGTGGGAGCTGGGAAGGAGCTTTTATATCACTTCTTAGTGACACAGGGCCAGCAAAGAATCACAAAGCAGAGAAGAAATAGAGTGGAAATACTGAGCGAGGGAGAAGGAAAAAGACATTGGACTAGAAACTGCTGCTAAAACCAGTGTGAGGGAATGGAGCAGCGAGCGCCAGACAGAGTGCAACGTGTGAAAGCAGAAAGTGTGGATGGAGACCACCGGCTGCGGCGAGGCTTTGCGTGGGTGCCAGAGCCCCCGGCTGCCCTGTGCCTGGCGGCTGCGGGTGTCATGCCTGCCTCCCACCTGCCCTGTGGGTAGCAGCCCCCAGTTGCCAGTGAGGTGGCCAGTCCTAGTGGCCACCGGGTGCCCGGGGGCTCAGGAGCAGGCTGTCCACCTGGCTCCCTGCCCTGTGTCAGGGGAGAAGCTGAGGATGAGGGTCACTGCTGTGAAGTTCTGCTCCTTGTGTTTCCAACCATTGCCATCTTCTGCACAGGGAACTTCCCCCGGTGCTCCTCAGCTCTGCGCACATCCTGATACCTTCCCGTGGCCTCCTCTCTGAACAGTCTCGCTTTGCCTGAACCTGCCACTTGGTCTCCCAACCTTTGTAAACCCCTGGTGTAGCCACTGGCTACTTGGACCCCTTGTTGGAGCAAGTGGCTTCTACGTGATGGGAGTCAAGAGAAAACAGTATGTATGGACTTCAATTAAACTGGGAATTTCCACTTGTGGTGAGAACCCTAGTCAGAAATTTGTGGCATTATTCACCCATAATACTTTCAGGTTTACAATGTAGGAATTGATAACTTGTAATAGAAGGCCATAAACATTGTGTCTTTTGAAAGCAGCAAGATTATTCAGTCCCTCAAAAACTTTCAATAAACTAAACCCAGCAATAACTTGAGGTGTCCAATCTGAATTAATTTTAGTAAGAGAAACTCTATATGCTAGAGTTTTTGTTGTGTGATAAGTGGACAAAACTTTGGATTCAACCATCACCTTACATTCTTACCTTTAAAGAGAAATATTTTGGTTTAGGATATTGTAAGTGGCACCTGCGTGGGTGTTTGAAGGACAAATCCTGACACGCTGTCTCTATAACATGTATGTGTTTGTCCAATCTTTCTGTATGGAGAAGAGGATGTGTACAGGGAGGCTACAGATTGCCGAGCAAAGCTGTGAGAAGACAACTTTGCACGTGGGCTTGAAAAATCCACGGAGGTGAGTGGGTGGCTCTGGGGAAGCGGTGGCCCCATGGGGTCTCTGACCACACGCTTCGGCTGGCCGTGGTCCCTCTGGACCCCCTTTATCCTACTTAATACAGCAGTAGTAGGCACTAAAGCTTTACAGTGAGAATGTATATTCCCTCTGCTCTCCCAAAACATTGCCTTCTCCCTGCGCCTGCTGTGTCCCTGATTTAATCCAGAATAAGCTGCATTTCAGTAAGAAGTGCACTAACCCATTCAGATACTGTCTTAGATCTGGCAGGCTGCAGCGCATCAGAGTATTTTGATAAGCATCATGTCTCCTTGGAAACTACTACTTAGCAGTAACTTGACGCTACATTTGGAGTGTTATGATTAATTTAAGCCTTGCTTCTGCAGAGACACATGGTATGGGCCTCCTACAGAAGTGAGGAGTCTTGTTGAGCTTATCAGAACAGCTCGCGTGTTCAAAAGTGTCCCTCTGGGGTTTAGGAGTTCTCTGAATCTCTTCAGGCGCTGCTTTAAACTCGTTGGTTATAAATCTCACTTGTTATCCTTAGGTATATTTTTAGGAGTCTGTTGCCTAATTCGATATTTTAAAAACATTTCTAAAAAGTCTACCTCTACTGTTATGAATAAATATAAAGCTCCTTCTGAGACCATTAAGTAGTATTTTAATTAGGCTGGCAAAATTGCTTTTGGCTTGTCTTTAAAGTCTTTAGTATCTTATTTCTATTAACAAAATGGTAATCAACGTTAAATTCTAAAATGTAACCAAAGTAGGTCATATTTTTATTAACTGGAGATAGATAATGAATGTGCCCTATATAAAGATTTGGATTAAATCTTCTGAGATGCTGAGGATAGTGTTTTAATTAAGGTAATCCTTATTTGCAGCTAACAAACACTATTGCTGCTTAGAAATTTAAGACCTTAGTGATGCATATTAGTTCATTACCTCAATGGATCTAATAGAGATTTAATACTCGTATTTGAAGTAGCAATCTGTCATAAATGAGGAGCATTTGCATAATAAATTTAATCCATGTTATTCTTTGCAGTGTTTTATATAATTAAGGAACACATTCAAAATTAAAATTTTGTAATTTTTATAGCGCTAGGAAGGTGTACTTTGTTGTTGCTGTTAAACTAGTCCTTGTTTTCATCTGCTTGTAATACAGAGAAGTCCAGCTACTCCAGCAGCATCACGTATGTGTACTAAGTTTTTCCCCAGCCCCCCAAGTATTTTGGGACACTTGGCCTTAAAGAATGGGGCTGTGTATACCATCCCACTGAACTCTAAAGTGGGATTTACACATAATGCTTTAAAAACTTAACAGAAGAGTTACTAATCTGCATTGTAAGATGTCTCAGGTCCAATGTTTGAAGTAGAGATTTGGCCTGGGATACTGGCAAAAGGATGTGCTTGATGCAGTACGTTGCAGTCCGTCAGTATTGATGAGTACACGAAGGCAGTACTCAGCTGATTTCAATGAGAATTAACTTAGAAGTGTAGGTCATTTTTATGTATTAAATAACACAACCAGAGGCTTTTACATTAAAGACGTTCTGAGCATCCTTTGTCCATGAAGACCTTATCATTCCTTTGATTTCTAGGTTGCATTGCCTGATTTTTGAGGTTTGCTGCTGTACTAATTAGTGGGAGTAACAACTGCGAAGCAAAGCAGACAGACACCTTCTTGCGCACGGCTCTGCTCTTGGTGTGTGCAGTGGTGCCAGGGTGAGCTGGAGTTTGAGTAAGAGTTCTGGTAATGCCCTTCACTGCGTTATGAGAAACGCTCATTTTTGAACTCAGCAAAAGCTTAGCCTGAGAAACACCATTTGGGGCACACAGGGATCCTCTCTGTCTCAGCACTCGGTCCCTGAAAGCAGCCGATGGGATGCTTGTGGACGGAGTATAAGGAGTGGGCAACAGCCTTGGGACTTTTGCTTGCACTGGCTTCTCCTCAGGAGATGTACAGGGACTTTGTGGCCGTGCTTGCTGAACCTCTGCAGAGCCCCGCTCCCCACAGGGAGGGAAGGATGTGACAGCAATTCTGCTTTCGTATTCCATTAAAAGCTCTCTCTGTGCTGGTGTTACTCTTCTTGTGCCAGATCTTTCCATTTCACATGGTGGGATGCACAGAACAGAGTCAAAGCAGCTTTGGGTGCTTTGTCGAGTTCCCGTATGGGTAGGGATTTCCCTGCCTCTTTTAGTTCTGCTCTTACCCATGGGGAAAACCATACTGATACTCAAACTTTAGTTTTTCTTTGCATAATTTAACCCTGCTGCTCCGTTGGGAACCATACTGCACAGTCCTTGTCTCTCGGGAATGTGTGGCCATCAGAAACAGTATCTTTCTTGCTCACAAACAAGAAGTGAATCAATGGGAAGATCATAAAGATTGTTAGCTTCCTCCCGGCATAACCCCACAACCATAAAACAACGTTGTCCTGTAAATTAACGTAAAAGAATGCTCCTTTTAGGAGTTTCATATTATATGCAGTCAAATAATATTAAATACTTTATTTGTGTCAGAGTCACTGAATAGAACATATTTTTGCTATCTGTAGATGACAACTATGACAGTAGTCACAGATGAATCTCTCTTTTGGGATGGACAACTTTGCCATCCTGCCTCTGTTTTTGCCATACTCTGTTTTGTGGTTTGCTGAAGAATATAAAGGGAAACCAGGGCCATGTAGCACAACAGACCGGTCTTGCTCAGGCTCTTCGCTGACTGTTAGTGTTTACTATTAGTTACAAATGTTGTCCTTTAAATTGGTAATTGATAGACAAAATTTACGCTCATTTACGCTGCTTTTGGCATCGTTAGTTGGCAAATTACAGTCTTTCCTATGTTTGCAATACTTTGGGTGCTGGTTGCAATGATTCTGCCTCTCTTCTCTCTTTATTTTAGCGTTCCTTAGATTGATGCTGAAAATTACATGTTATTTTTTCTTCCTTCATAAACCCGTGTCACAGCAGTAGAAAGACCTCAGCTACTGAGATCAAAGGTTGCTAAACTTTGCTGGATTGCATGGCATAAAGTTCGGCCGTGATGAATGGTGCTACGACTTGAAATAGGAGTAGCAAGTCTAAGAGCATGAGTCACAGCGCTAGGTCTTCATGTCTGCAGAAAATTTGTGTGAACTGCTGGCTGAAAGCATTGACAATTTTCCATTAGTAATGAATTACAGTAGTAATTTCATTAATTTCTTCACCTCAGTCAGGATATGTTAGTGTAAGTTGCTTAACCAAGCATCAGAGGAGCCATTGCAGTTAACCTTTAGTCCTTTGCTGTGTAACCAGGACCAGTTAAGAAGTAAATTAGCGTAACATCCCTTTTAAAAAAAAATTACTTTAGATAAGCAGCGGACATAATTTTTGCCTGTTTTTAATTTAATAGCAGGTTTATGGTTTTATGCAAAACCATTCACATTACATCTGACCCTCTGGGAGCTGGGTTTTTTCGTCTGTGTAATTTGGTGTCTTTAATAATCTGCTGTCTGTTAAATCCAGCACAGGCTTGATTAATGAATTGTGATGAACCAATGCATTAATTTACAGGTTTGGTCTAATACCCTAAAAGGCTACATCAGTGCTTCCAGTTATTAATGCTAATAAACTTGAGAGAAAAAGCAACGTGGGGAGGGGTAAGGGAAGGTAATATGTGACTAGTCTTGTCTTTATTCAAGCATTTATGTCTGCAGCTACTTTTCTTACAAGAGAACTGCAAAAGCCCTTGACAGCACACAGCATCAAATCAAGAATGGCTTAGTAGTGTTTAAAAATATTGTAACATTTCTGAAGCTGTCTGTGTTCCATAGTCAAATCCTTTTTCACTGCTGAAAGTCCTTATTCAGTATAGCTTTTCATGCTGTAGTTTTAAATACTGTGTAACAGAGTTTTGAAGTCCTTTGCTGTTAAATCTGTGGCTGAAACACAATCTTGAATGTGAATTTCTCTGAAAAGTCACTCCAGAACACTGGCAGGCGACAGGTAGGCACGCACATAAGGAGGCATATACATGAGAATGGTGGGTATTTGACATTGACAAAACTTGCTATGACGAGCAACTCATTCCTGAGATAATAGTGTGGCTTTTAAGATGATCCTTTTGAAGACTTCAAATAAATCTACAAGCAAAATTGAAAAAAATTATTTTATTAGAATTTTTTTTTTAAATCCTTCATGTGTCTTTTGCATGTAAGGATTCAGAAGAGTGTATTCTGTTAATTCTCAAAAGAGCTGGTACATTGAGAAAAGGGAATAGTAATTGATTTATTTATTTTTTATTGAGAAAGTAGGGTTTGGGAATGGGATAGTAATGTGGTGTGAAGATTTTAGGTTGGCGTAAAGGAAGTGTGAAATTTTGTCTTTGATGCTGAGCCCTTAGATCTTGAAAACGTCTTAAAACAGCATAGAAATTCAAAGATGGGGCTGTGTGTCCTCTCTCCTTGGGTATTAGCTCACAACACTGGAGCTCAGACTTCTTCAAATTACAATTCCAGCCTTGCCTTGTTCTGATAAATATAATCTAAGAATTATTATTTTAGACATTGATGTATCCATCTTTCTGTCTATTAAAATATAGCATGACGTTTAAAGCCCATTTTAACAATCACGCCTCAGGCTTTTTCTTTCTAGTGGGGCACAGGAATTTTCACTTGTCCTTGAGATAAATGACACTGGTATGGAATTGGCATCTCTGAGGCTTGCTTCAGCATCTGTGGCACCAAAGCATTGCTGGGAACCTTGGAATGAGACAGAGAAATTAACACTGTTTAGGATGGGCGAAATAATTTTCCCCTATTTCTGTTGCTTCTTTCACTTCCTTACTGCTCAGGAGAGAATAATCTCTGCTACATCTTGGCTATTTTAATAGGATTCAGAACACAAGATCATATTAGATACTGTACCTGAGGCAATCTGTGTTTAGGCTGGTGATAATTACATGCAAAAGTCATTCAACAATGAGGCAATTAATGCTGATGAACTTTAATAAAGTCAGCTGTCAGCAATAGCTATTGCTGGCAAATTTCCTAATCCTATATTTATAATACTTTGAAATTCCCTTCTGTTCTGTTCTATAAAGCATTTCTGTTTAATGGGTTAAAAAAGCCCTAAGAAGTTTACCACCAGAAAATATCGCCAGCAACATATTTATATATGACACAAATATGAAGAAAGAGGTCAGGAGTCAGCCTGCTTATCAGATTTACTCCAGCGATTGGTGTTTACCAAAGAAGATGATAGGCAAAACAAGGCAAATCCTCTAACTCTCTCGGCAGAGGAGAGGGAAAGCAGTAGATAAGGAACACAGGGCTTACACTTCCCCTCATTGTTGATGAACAAACATTAAATTATGCTTAATGTCAGATGTAGGCAAGTCATTGTAATCAGGTGTCAGCGTAAATTAGAAGCCAGTTAGTGTCTGGGATTTGCAAAATTCTGGAATCTGAGTGCTTTGCTGCAGAGACCTACTTTTGTGAAGTTCTTAGTTATTGTAATTGGTTGTATGGCCAGATTAATTTTCTTATTGGAAAATTACATTATAAAGCCATTATTCTTTAGAACAGAAAGCAGACAGTGACTCCCAAGCTTTTTTGCCTTTCCACGGGCAACTCTGAAGTTGCAAGGGGTGGGCTGATGGGAAGGAATAAAGTGTCCTCCTCGTTAAACTTTATCAAACATTGCAAAGGCAGTGCAGAGCTCTGCATCTCTCCTGCGGCTCAGTTCCTGTGACCTGGTGGAGTCCGGCTCAGGAAGCACTGCTCTGACACCAGGTAGATGGAAAATATGAAAGAAACTAGTACGGGGTAGAGATGTCATAGCTGACATGATGCATATTATGTATCCTTCTGTGAAATTATATATAAAGTCTACTAAATGTGGGAATAGTTTTAAAATGGCAGAAATAACGTTTATCTGTTTGCTACTCCAGTACAATACGTATAAATCGTGTGTTGTTATAGAGCTGTTACACGTTAGGTTTAGGGCAAGAGCTTGCTCGGATCCCCTGGCAGAGCTGTGCTGGCAGGAGCACTGTAAACCATCACTTCGGGGAAGGGCTCCTTCCGTCAGAAGCTTTCCCTTTTCTTTCAGGAATGCAATGGGAAACACCAGTGAGGTATTTTTATTCTTTGTATGTTTTTGTATTAAATAAAAAGGCGTTATCTTTAAGGCCAGAGATGGCTGGAGGGAATATCCCTGTAGGTGTATGTGTTCTTCTTTTCCCTGTTGGCCGTGGCTAGAGCCCTTGCCTGGGTGCGCTGCTGGTCTAAGCCCAAGCCCTTGCCTGGGTGCGCTGCTGGTCTAAGCCCAAGCCCTTGCCTGGGTGCACTGCTGGTCTAAGCCAACGTGACTCTTCTCTGACTCTCCTTTCGCTTGCCTGTAGCAAAAGCAGCCTTGGCAGTCCCGCAGGACGATGAGCCGCCGTTAAATACAGGCTCAGTACCTGAAACTATGTGGTATTTTCTATTTTAGCTGTTGTACTATGTTAATCACTAAAAAACATGCACAGCTGAGGAAAATCTGGTTGTGAGAGTTCAAAGTGTGTTGTGGCGAGCGTTAAGGTTACAAACGATGGTTCATGTGCACAAGCCTTTGGTTTCAGTTAGAGAAACTCCGGTATTTGGGATGAGGTTAAGTTTCTAGGGCGAGGTTGGAGACGAATCACAGCTGGATTTTGGCTTTTGGCTTTAACGTCTACTAATCTTTTTCCAGCAGCTGACAGAAAGATCATATTGAACTAGATAAGCTGTACAAAATTCCTGCTGTTTTAACCTGAAATCATATGATAGAAAGGTTGAGAGCTGGAAATGAAAAATGTAATGGAAAGTGTTCCTCATGAAGTGTTGGAGGCAACCTGCAGCAGAGACGCAGCGGGAGACAGGCCAGAGTCAGGAGCGGCTCACCTGGGTCTCTCTGACCACAGAAAAAGTCTGTTTTGGCCTCTCTGGCTTTGGCCGCCTGTGTCCTTCAGGAGTGGGAGGGGAGGGGGGGAAACTGAAACAGGGACCGTCGGGACAGTGAAGTGGGGGCCTTGACACAGGCAGACAGAAAGGCGAAGGCGGTGGGGACTCAGGGCAGAGGCCGTGATGGAGAAGGAAGTTCGTGCTATGAAAGAAAAATGGGGGTGTCACCTCTTTCCCTGCCTGCACTGAAGCAGGTGACAGCAACGTGGTGTGGCTTTTACTTGCTAGTTAGATCTGCAAAGTATTTAAACATCTGTTACGCTCTGTAATAACTCCTTAAATTGCTTATGGTATAAGGCAATGCTGCAAACTACATAAACAGGCTTGTCTCTGAAGTCAAAAGTAGGACATTCCTGTGGTTTTCCTACTTCTCCACTCTTTCCTGGGATAAATAGCTTTTTCCATAAGGTCAGTGACTGGTTGCTTATTCTGCCTATCGAGCAGGTTTGTATGCTGACACTCCTTTCTGTGTTACATCAGTATGGGAGAAAAAACTTTTAAGATGGAGGCTAATAAGTGCCCAAATTAGGACATTAAGGCCTGGATGGAGGGATGACCAGGTGGGTACCATCCCAGCTGGGTGATGGGTCTCAGAGGGTTGGGGGTGGTGGGTCACACTCTTCATGTCATAAGTGGGGTACCAGGGGTCTGTCCTGGGACCTGATCTGTTGGACATCCCTGTCAGTGACCCGGGGAGGTGGTGGAGTTCACTCTTCCCAAGTTTGCAGGTGCCACCTAACTGGGGGAGAGATGCCAGTCAACACACTTGAGGGCTGGGCTGCTCTTCAGAGAGATGTCACCAGGATGGAGAAGGGGGCTGCCAGGGACCTCATGAAGTTTGGTAGGGACAAATGCAAAGTCCTGCCATGGGGAGGGAGGAAACCCTGGGGTTCCCCAGGGATGGGCTGGCTGAGGGCAGCTCTACAGAAAAGTGCCCGGAGTGTGGCAAACAGCACGCTGAACGTGCCCCAGCAGTAACGAAGGCTGACAGCATCCTGGGCTTTGTTAACAGGGGCAAAGCCAGGAAGTTGAGGGAAGTGATTATCCCCTTCTCAGGACTTGCTAGACCACATCGAGATACCGCATCAAGCTGGGACCTCTGATACAGGAAAGACATCCTGAAAGTGGAGTGAGTTCAGTGAAGGGCCACCAAGATGGTCAGGGGCTGGAGCCCTGTGGGGAGAGGCTGAGGGAAGAGGGCTTGCTCAGCCTGGGGAGGGGCTGGTTTCGGGGGCATCTCCCAGCAACCTGCCAGTGCCTGCGAGGAGGTTATGGAGGAGATGGAGCCGGGCCTTTCATGCTGGTGTGTGGTGGAAGGGCAAGAAGCAGCAGTGGCAAACTGAGATGAGAGGTTCAAGCTGGTACAAGGAGGGACTTTGCCCATGAGGGTGGTCCAGCAGTGCAGTGGGGGCCCTGGGGCATTGTGCAGTCTCCATCCTTGGAGGTTTTCAAGACCAAACTGGGCAAAGCCCAGAGTAAGCTTGTCTGGTCTCAGGCTGACCGTGTCCTGAGCAGAGCTGGGACAGGATGGGCTCACATGGTCCCTTCTAACCTGAATTATCTGAGGGGCCTATGAAATGGGGGGTGGGGAGGAAAGAAGAATTGGTCAAAATACATTGCTCAAAAATTCAATGGTGGACACCTGAAAGCTGAGGCTCTTAAACATTTAGGTTTCAGATTTTCTGTGCACTCCCTAGACCAGGAAGCTGTTTGTCCAGTGCAGTCTTTTGAGATTATATTTAACCATTTGTTCTGGTTGGCTAATTCCTGAAAATAACAGTGGGCTGCTTCAGGTGCTTTTACTCTGGAGAGCCCAGTCCTGCTCACTTCCAGTGCTGGAATGACCCTGGAGAGATTTGTAACTTGAGATCAGGATTTCAAAGATGAATCTCTTTTCATTTATTTGTTTGGGGGTTTTATTTTTGTTATTTTTAAAAAAAAAGATTGATTTTGCCCAATTACTTCTGAAAAATTGTTAGTCTAAGCCAGGGTACATCTTAAATAGAATGCAGCTACATGGAAATAGCAGACTTTCAAGAATACTCTGCAAAATGCAGGGCCACGCTTTTTTTTTTTATAGGAAGAAGCAAACAAAGCTGGGGAGATGGTTGTAAAATTCAGCTGCTGGTGCCGCCTGAGCTCTGTCAATGAGCAAAAGCAGCTCCTTTCTTAGGTGCAAGGGTGAGTCATATGTTGCGCTCGGGTTCGCGACTGAGCCAGATGTGCTTTGCCTCACACTTTCGGCAGCTCCGGCCATCGGTTCCTGCGGCTCAGTGGCCCTAACCCCGCGATGTGTCTAAGCACTTAGACACAGCGTCCGGCTCCGGGGGCGAGGAGGAGGCAGGGTTAGGAGACGTGGCGGTCTGGTGCGTCCTCAGGAGGAGGTGGGTAGGTGCAAGGGGTGGCCGTGGGGTGGCCTGAGCCCCTCAGCTGCCCGCTGGGCCTGCACAGCCACCCAGCGCCGAGCAGCAGCTCCCGTGTTCCATGCTCGGTGTGTTCAGGTCTCTGTGTTTAGGGGATTAGAAGGATGTAGGAGAGAGCGTGTAGGGACACCATGAGCAGGAGCCTGATGAGCCCCTGACTGGGGTTTAGCACGAACCCCCTCGAGCCTCTGCGCAGCAGCCCAGGGCCTGCGAGGGCTCCGTCCCCCAGGGCTCTCCCGGTGCCTTTTGATATCAGGTAAGTAGCAATTATTAATCATTAGTTAGGGCTGAGTTTATTCACATTGTTTGCTTTCCTCACATTCATTCCTCCCTTTCTTGTTCAAATAAAGTGACATTTAGTAGAAACTTACAAAGGAGCTTTTTATCCCCCTTTCAGTGGCTTATTTGATTTCACTGATCTCTCTAAATCATAATCAAACTGATTTTTGTAACCAGAAACTGTCTGATCTTACCACTTTCATTTTCCCATGTACAGGAGGAACAGTTCAGGCTTGCAGAGCTCAATGGTCTTCGTTGGGACTGAATTTTGCCCCGGCTGTGGAGCAGCCGCAGCTCTCCTGTGCGGTGGGGGAGCGGGGCAGCCCCGAGGGGGCCGGTGGTGGCTCTTCCCCGGCTGGGGGCAGCTAGCACGGGTGTTTCTCCCCCCGACAAGCTTGACACTTCGGGGTCCTCCTGGTGTCTTGGTTAAACAAGAGGTCCATTGGCTAAGAAATGCTGTATTGCACCCCAAATAGCATAGATGCCCTTTTAAACACGGCAAGGGGCACGATTTGAGGAAGTTTTTAAGAGGATTCCCACTTCATGGGCAGCAGCTTGCCTGTCAAGTCTTTTTACAGACAATGACATTTTAATGAGATGAACTGGCATTTTTCTAACACTACCAGTTTTTTTTTTTTTTCCCCTCTCTGAATGCCAGAAGGAGGAAAAATCGGGTAAGAATACAAAGAGAAGCCAGTCGGGGCTGGACTTCCAGGAGGGCTACACCGAACAGACTGTGCAGAGACGACGAGGGTTGTTTGTGGCTGTGGGGTGTGTACACATACGTATATGTGTATGTAGCTGCTGGAGCGGGTCCAGAGCAGGGCCACAAAGATGATGAGAGGGCTGGAGCACCTCTGCTATGAGGACAGGCTGAGAGAGTTGGGGTTGTTCAGCCTGGAGAAGAGAAGGCTCCGGGGAGACCTTACGGAAGCCTCCCAGTACCTAAAGGGGGCCTACAGGAAAGATGGGAGGGACTCTTTGTCAGGGAGTGGAGCAATAGGACAAGGGGTGACGGTTTTAAACTGAAGGAGGGTAGATTTAGATTAGATATTAGGAAGAAATTCTTTACTGTGAAGGTGGTGAGACACTGGAACAGGTTGCCCAGAGAAGCTGTGGCTGCCCCATCCCTGGAAGTGTTCAAGGCCAGGCTGGATGGGGCTTTGAGCAGCCTGGTCTAGTGGTTGGTGTCCCTGCCCAGGGCAGGGGGTTGGAGCTAGATGGTCTTTAAGGTCCCTTCCAACTCGAACCATTCTACGATTCTATATACATAGTACACCTATATATATACCTGTACCTAAAGATACCACTCCGGAGAGGCCGTTGCGGCTCTGTCTAAGCAGCACCTTCCCCGGGCTCCACTAGGGGCTGCTGGTGCACCGCCGCTCCGGCTCCCGCTGCCCCCCCCCCCACCCCGGCCCCGTCCGCCCGGTCCCGCCCGGCCCCCGGCCCCCTCCCCGCGGCGTGCGGGGCTCTGCCCCTGCCCCTGCCCACCCCCCGCACCCGCCACCGAGTGCCGTGCGCGTTCTAATTAATTCCCCGTGCCGCTCGGGATTAATTATTTATTTGTTTATTCTCTAAGGCACTGATGCGGCGATTTAAACTTTCGGTCCGGAGCCGTTTGTTTCCTGCGCTGCCGTTCAGCCTTCGCGATAATCTAAGGGCGAGGTGTTTACGGGGGATAACCAACGCGTCTCCCTTTCTCAGGGCGGCATCAGTGGGATTTTCATCTCGACCATATACTAAAGACAGCGTTGCGCTGCCCTGATGGTTCCCCTTCCCGTGCTCTAGGGTTCTTGGCTTCGTTCTGCTTATTTCCTGTGAAATAATGCCCTGAAAATGTACTGCTTTAACAATGAAATTCTTCTAAAATGCCCTTAAAAATGCCTTTCGCAATGCCTCCGTTCAAAGGGTTGCTCCACGGCAGAGAGGGCATTCGCAGTAGGGTTTGATTCACCGCGGAAGCGTGTGGGATAATGTGGCACTGAGTGATGCCATTTTTGTTTTCACAAGGCTAATGTCCCACTTGTAATACTTAATGAGTTAACACCAGAGATAAAGTAGACTGGGATAAGGAAAAGGCGAGGTTATACAGATTTCGGTGGAATTTATAAAGAGAATCTGGTGCCAAGCAAAAACTCCATTTCACCTTTTGTGAAAGCGAAGTCACAGTAGTTACAACATTTTGATAAAATGTTTCACCTACATAATTGGTGTCATTGCAGGTTCCTTCTGTTGCTCCTCAAGACTTTTTATTTTTTTTTTCCCCCACAAGCTTTTAGAATAGCTGCGGTGGGAAGAGCACACTCACGGAGTTTTGGGGAAAAGCAGTTTGTTTGTCCTGGTTTTATTCTATTTCCGAGTAGGCTTCAGGAGCTTTGTTGGTAACCGTGCTGAAAGCGTGTTTGTAACTGTGTAATAATTGTGTGCTCTGTTGTCAAAAACCTTAACAAACCTTTAAGTGAGTCTAATTAAAGCAGCCTTTGATAATGGCAATAATAAAGGATTACTTTAATTTGCACTGTAATGGAAGGAGTGTGCTATTAAACATTGCAGGAAATAGTGGAACTACTTTTCCCCAGTAGATAGAAATTGCATGCTGTGCTTTTATGATCTTGGTGAGGCCCAAGTGATCTTCTTTCATGCCATCAGCCACAACTTCAGCAATGAGGTAGTTCCTCCCTCTCCTGAGAGACGAGTGTAGTCCAGTCACCCTGTCCGGTGTTTCCAGCCTGCGTTTCCTCTGTAAACCTTCCACATACGTCCCCAAAATCGGTCATTTTAATGCAGATCGAGCCTGACAGGTTTTGTGGTGTCTGAACACCAAGCTTTGGGCTGGAAACATGTTTTGGTGTTTTTTTATTTTTTTTGTTTGCTTGGTTACTTTTTTCCCCCTTGGAGTTTCTTTTGTTGTACTTTGTTTCTTGGGGTCTTGTCCGTTAAGAGCCAGGATTGTTCCAGAGTTGTGAAATGACAGCTTCTTTTTCGGAGCACGATTCTAGGTAGCAACAGAATTGCCCCTCTCAAGCGCAGAGGTTGCCAGGCTGGGAAGAACGGGGTGTGCGATGGACAGGCCAGCGGGACCTATGGCTTTACAGCGCAGGTTCATCACCGGAGAGCCTCGCGCCACTTCTCCGCTTTCCTGCTGCAGGTTCTGGCTTCATTTTTACAGTTTTCTGAGTTTTGTATTTATTTTCATGGGAGCCTGGGTGAAGCCCGAGTTTTACGTTTTTGAGAGAGGAACCCAAAAAAGAAAACTAAGCAACATGCCCCACGTTATTTCCTAAGGGAAATTAGAGCCTTGAAGTTAAGTTATATTTCATTTTCTAAACTTCCAGTGTTCCAGTGAATGAACATAGGAAGTGACTGAAATAAATACAACTAATTCACACAATGTAATACTCTTTAAATGGTAAGCTGTTAGAAGGACTAAAACCATATATGTTTAAATACTGAGAAACAAGAATAAGATGAGAATCAGCAACCTTAGAGTGGAATATAAAATGCTGCTGCTGCAGCTGGGACTCCTGCTGATTCTGTGTATTGTAAAGAAAACACCATCATAACAATAATAATAATAAAAAGAAAAGGATAAGCAACTAAACTGTGGATTCCGGGTTCGCTTTTCAGTTCTACCTAACTCTTTGTAACTTTACAGTGAAAGATTCAGAAATTGGAGCCAATTACCATAATATGTGGTGGTTTGGTGGGAGCATGTTCTACATCAGACAGTTAAAAGGTTTTATTGCTATTAGGAGCTTGTTAATGCCCTTGATAATGTCTCTAGTTGCTTTGTAATGTCTCTTGTTGAAGTATAGAATTCTTTTATCTTCTTATTACATTATGCAGAAACTTGAATTGAAACGATATTTGCAGGAACATTTAAAGTAGTGCATCAATCAGTTTCAAAGAAGAGAAAATGTTCTCAGAATAGCTTATAAAAGGATAACTGTCAGTTTTATTTTGGATGAACAAAGAAACCGACGTAAAAAGCACTTTATTGTAAAAGCACACTGTGCAATTCAATAAATATTCCATATAAATATAAAGGAAAAGAAAGTTCATAATTATCTGATGACTTGAATGTAATTTAAGTAATACTTCCAGAATATAGCAAGCAGTGAAGCACCTTCTTCTTTCCTGTGTATTCCCACCCCCAGATCGGGTCCTCAGTAGGAGAGAGCTTAAGTCATCTTGTTAATAATTTGAATGGATAAAGTATGGTTATAATTTAACACTATCTTCCAGGAACGTAAAGCTCCTCACAAACCACCTCGCTGCATTAGAAAAACAGCAGCAGCACCTTCCCTCACTCTCTTTTTTTTTTTTTTTCCCTCCCTTCCCCAAACATGATTTCTTGTTATTTGTTTTCCCTCTAGCATTTCTTACCTGCTTTAGCACAAGGTTATTTGAGTATTTATACATTTGGATTATAAACCTCCTATATGACTCGGGTATAAAACACTTGCACGTGGTGCTATTATCCAGGAAAACAGTTGCAAATAGTCTGCTCCCTGAACCGGCAGCAGCTCGCTAGACCACACAAAATATGGCATGTTGCAAATCCCGTCTTGTAGCCTGTAAACCAGCAGCAGCTCTTCCCTGCTTCTTTATTTTCTAAAAAAAGAAAAAAAAAACCCAAACCAAACCGCAGGGAGTTGTAAACGCTCTGCTCACGCAGCAAATGCTTCCCGGGGAAATTTGAGTGTGTTTTGCCCTTTGGATCTGTCGTCTTTTCAGATTCCAGTGTTCACCCCTCGACTTCAGCAGAACAGATTTCTAGTTTAATAATTGTATATTTATTTCTGGAGAGTTTACTAAGGCAGAGAAGTAATTGACTGCAAATGCACTGGTTTTTTTTGTTTGTTTGTTTGTTTTTTAATTTTGTTTTGGTAACTAAATTCTATGCACAAAGGACTTCTTTTATTTTCATTATTCTGAAAAGGGTGTACAGTGTACCCTTGCATTATGAAACTGTTTATTTTTCACTTACAAAACTTTGAAAAGAGCATTTATTTTTATTTAATAATCATAGCAAAATAAACCCACCTTGTTCATGCTCTGTTCTCAATTCTCAGCTTCAACTTAGGTACGTTTTTAAACTTGCAGGTGGTTTTTAAATTTACATGCTATTAAAAAAAAACCAACCAACTGTGGGTTTTAAAGACTTACAATTGACGCTCCAGAGGAACCTGCTATAATTGATCAATGAATTCACAATATTCACAAGGTATTTAAGCTGAAATTGTATTTCCATGATGCATTTGTCTACATAGCGCCCCCCTCCTCGAATTGCTTCCCTTTATGTCCCTGGCCGTGCAGGAGCTCCGAAGGATGGGCACCTAATGGCCATGGTCCTCCAGCACATCCCACCTCCTGCCCCTTCGCTCCCCTGTTCTCTCGGGGCAAACACCTGCCTTTCTCGGCTCAGGTGTAATTACAACACCCCAGAAAAGAGTTTATTTAATAACACTTCGAGCAACTTCTGGAAAGGAACCTTCGTAAGTTACTGAACCCTTGAGAAAGCAATAATTTGCAATGAGCAGGTTGGTGGGTTGCACACATCTGTCTACTCTGCCTGGGAAAATAAAGGTGGTTCCCACGGCAACCGCCACATGGTACGGATGTAACATACGTTCCTGGCGGGGCTGGGGCTTCGTGCGAGGCGAGCCCTCCTCTGGTCCCCCCGCGTCACAGGGGCCGTGCCTTCTACTGCAGCCTGGGCAGGCTGCCCCGCGGCTCCCTCCCTCCCTGCCCCGTGGCTCCCTCCCTGCCCCGCGGCTCCCTCCCTCCCTGCCCCGCATCTCCGTCCCTGCCTCGCTCCGATGCTGCTCGACGAACACGGGCTCTCTCTTAAACAATGTGAAACTCATCCCAGTGTTAGAAACCCCAAACACCCATGGTAAACAAACACCACAAGTTAAATATACTGCACAGAATTTGCAACTGAGCCCATGATAATCTTGGGATCTTCTTACTAGAAGGCACTGTTCTTCCAGACCGTCAGCTCTTTCCTCATTTGGGAAAGTGTATTTATTTGCCTCGAATTTATTTGTCTTTTAACCGTAGTTATTAATGGAACAGGCTTTGCTGGCCTGAGGGGAGTGCAAGGGGAGCGCGCCGTGCTTTCTCCAGGAGCACACGGCTGAAACTTGACTTGAGAAATGTATTAAAATGAGACAGCAAAGGCAGCGTATACTTTAGCATGGTCTGTTCCAAAACGTAGATTGCTATGACAAGTGTGATGTCAGCTGCTTTTGTTTTGCAGGGGGTGCCTGGTAAGTGGACCCAATGCCGTTTCGGAGCAGGACTTGGGTTCGGGGTGTCGCTGAGCTCGGCTTTCCACCTAAGGACACAGAGAGGTAAAATACAGACCGGCCCCAGGGAGGTGGTGGTCAGGGTTTTCTAGTCCAGTCTGGTTTAAACGGAAGAGACCTGTGTCATATAAGGAATTATACAAACATATGTAAAATTGTCACAGCTGGTTGAGCTGGAATGCCTCTTGTAACATGTAAGGCTTTAAATAACTGTGAAAAGAAGAAAGGAGGAGAAATCTGGCTTTACTAGACAGGAGCATTTTCAGATAGACGCTGGGAGGAGCAGCAGAAGTTATGAATAGACGTGACAAAGGCAACAACAAGATCGATGTTTGCATGAAGCACAGAAAGTCGATCTATAGGAGGAAACACGGTGGCTTGGGTGCCAATACTGTGAACCACACAGAACCTCAAAACGGAGGGGTGTTTCTTGTTTAACTATGATATGATAAAAAAAATTAATAAAAATAAATGTGTGTAGCAGTAGCAGCCACAACGCCCGGCCAAGAACGAGAGACACGAGGGGCTCTTCCCCGATACACCGATCCTTAGATGGAAACGGAGGGGAGGCTTGAGAAGGGAACAACCAGACCGAGGAGCATTGCCTGGTGTTCATGCCGGCTGCTAACGATGCTCCTACAGGTGTGACCCGACCTCAGGTAACGAAAGCTCAGGCCCAGGGGCTGAGCATCGCCTGGCTGTGGCAGAACGGCGCTCAGTTCGGATGGCAGCAGAGGAGAAGTGGTGTCTCAGCAGAAGAATTGCGTGGGAAGTGACAGCTCTCGCTGTAAAGAAAGCGGCGAGTGTCTAAAAGTTAAAACAGATTCTTCTCTGAAGTGCCCGTGTAGCTTCAATAGCTCCACGGGAGTTTTAGGATTACAAATGACAGCAAAATTTGTGCCATTCTGCATAATTGTGTTCTCTACAAAGAAAGTTTCCTACATCTCCTCGCAAAGATGGTGCTTTCATTAGAAGGAAAATAATTTTGAAATGACATCTCTTTGTGCCAAGGATTAAAAAGGTCTAACAAGGAGTTCTAAAAAAATAATGAAGCATTTACATTGAATCCTTTGGTTTTACAGGTAGAATAATGACATGAAAATAAAAGAAAATTTTAATTGGTGAAGGGAAGGGGAAACATCTTAGTTCCTGACTTGTCACTATGTTCATCCTCTCGTAGCTCCCACCGTTTTCACTGGCAATATACAGAACTATATTTGCCTTTACTGAGGTTCAGCTCTCTTAAAAACAAACCAGTTTTATCTCTCTGCTAATGTAAGATTTCAGCTTTTCTTAACGTGCGTCTCCCA
Organism: Alca torda; assembly: GCA_008658365.1. Lineage (NCBI taxonomy): Eukaryota > Metazoa > Chordata > Aves > Charadriiformes > Alcidae > Alca > Alca torda. Next base: position 15,448,233 of record CM018087.1, on the reverse strand, counting down.
CGGACGAGGATGAGCCCAGAATGTCTTGGTTTGGCAGTGGTTCAATCCCTTGTAATTTTATTAATTTAAATTTAGTCACAGGCAGCCCACTTAGGAAATGCCGTCTTGTTTTGCCCCATCGCAGCCTAGAAACTCCCCGTGATCGCTCCGTTGCCGTAGCTGGAGAGCACGAACCCTCTGTGCTCAGCGTACGGTTCCCACTGCCATGTATGGACATTTCTAATTACTTTGGAGGCGCTCCATTTTGTAGTGCATGCATAATTAGTTAGTTATTTACATTTTATTTTAGCATCTTTCCTAGCTGGTGCACTAATGAAATCCCGGTGTGACATCAGAACCTTCCCGTTGAAGTGGGTCTTCCCTTCAGGGATCAGCCACCCTTTTAAATTAATGAGCCGCTTTACAGAAACGGCTTCATAATTTTATGTGCGGTGTCTGCAAGGAAATATATAAATGGCCTGACTCTTTTCTCAGGGTCTGATCCAAAATCTGCTGAAATGAAAGGGAAGTCCCCCACTAGTATTGCATGCTTTGGGTCATCTCTTATGTGTTTTTTTTCTTTTTATTTCAGGTGTTTACAATAACTCAGTTCAGGGAAAAGGGTCCTTCAGCCTTGGCAGGCGTGAGCAGCAGTACGGGTGGGAAGGGACGGATGGAAGTAAGAACGCTGATGGGCATTGGAGCCCCCAAAAGTATAAGACAGGCTGTAGGTAAGAATTACTAACATCATATTATTAACAAGCAAACTTGTTTTTCATTTGAAGACTGAGAAGAATTCAGGGAACACAATTAGTCTCCCACAGAAGTGAGCTTCTTTTCAGGCTTCTTTTTACTTTGGGGAAAAAACTTGAAAATTTTTTGAATCTTAACTTTTTTTTTTTTTTTTTTGGTTAGAGAATCTGTGATAGCATCAGTAAAACTTTAAGCAACATCATCCCTCTCTGCTCGCATCCAGCACATCCTGGATTTTTTAAGTGTAATTGAACCGAAGGAAAAAAAAAAAGGCGAAAGAGAGAGAGAAAAGGTGTTGCTTAGCAACAGCCTCATTCAAATGATCAGAAATTGGTATACTTGCTGGAATTTGGGAGACATCTCAGGGAGCTTGCCAGGTACACGGGCTAAGGAGAGAAAGCAGCCGATGTCCAAAATGGAGAAGGAAACCTCTACTGCGATCAGCTTAAGCGTGTCAACTTGATTCAGCTTGGTTTGAAACACAGTCCTGGTTGCCCGAGTTAAGCACATTTGGGGTTCCTTGTGTGCCCTTGATCACCGTTTCAGTAACAGAGGACTTGTTTTGTGGCCGGTAAACCCGAGTAGTTTCTCTTTGAATGTTTGTAAACGTGTTTGTTTTCCTTCGTTTTTTGACATAGTGATATTCTCTGCCCTCAGCCTGGTTTGCTCGGTAAGCAAGCTTGTCCCGGAGGCAGCGCTGTCTCTCTGGTGGAGCGGGAGGACCCGCCGGGTGATGGGTTTGCAGCACCAACTTCTGCCTGATGTCTTCTTGCCTGAATTCCCCTTTGAGAGTCCAACTCAGTGCAGAAAAAGAGCAAACCGGTATACTGGAAAGGAGTGGGTGAGAGCAGGGCTTGAGTGTGATTATTCCCAAGCGGAATCCCGCACATGCCGTTGTCTCTTTGTCCTGGGAGAGGCAGCCCTTGTGCTGGAGGCCTGGGAGGTCAGCCTTGTTGCTGGGTAGGATGTCCACAAGGCACAGTGGAGGGCTGCCTCGTGGTGGTTTGGCCATGAGCTGCTACCTTAGGTGGTTTTTTTGTCTCCACGCAGTGCTGTCACTGCTCGGTGCGCTGGTAGGCTGACCACCTCACTTTTGGGCTGCCCCGTGTTCGTTGTTTCATGACCTGGATTTTTTTTTTTTAATGTTTTGAGGTTTTGTCCCTTTCTTTCCATGGTGTATGAGGAAGGAGAGAGAAGAGACTCAGTAATTCCTCCCCATGGACACTTGGTTTGCCATTCAGCAGCCTGGGGAGCGATCTCCAGCCTTGGGTCAGGAAGGATGGAGAGAACATGTGGGACTGTCATTCCACATACCCAGAATGCAGGAAAAGCACCCTTGAGGGTGTGCATTACCCTGGTGTCACGGGCTGATTAAGCTTCTTGTGGTTTCCCCAGTATTAATAGGGTTTTCTTTAATATCACTGTAAATAGTATTTGTAAGGCTGGTTGTCCTTCTGTCTGGAACCCGATGGGTGGATTTCTGTGAGCTGCAAGAGCCGGAGCACATTGCCTCTTTGTGGCAGCATCGCCTTAAGTATATACACTCTCGTGTACCATACGGGGAAGGAACTGCAGAGGTCTGAGTGAAACACCACCTCTGCTTCTAAACGGACCATCGCTTTATTCCTGCCAGTCCTGTTGCTTTTTGGGAACGGCTGCCTTTCCCACACAGCCCCGAGTAAGAAGACATACAAAGGGAAAATTAGTAGATTTTCTCTTGCACATCATGAGGGAAGAGCCTCTGAGAGAGGAGAAGTGACCAGGGCTCAGTGACAGGCACTGAGAAGGAAACTTGTTAAAATTCTGCAGCTCGTTCCCTTTGTGGGGGGAAAATCCCACCCCTCTGTGGACTGACTTGCCAATTCATTTGCAGAAACAATTATAAAATGCAAATATTTATGAATCACTGTATTCGTTGTAATCTTATTTCCAAAACAAACATTGCTTTGTACTGTGGCTCCTAAGTGCTGCGAGTTGAGAGATTCTCCAGCATTTATTCCGTTTCGAGCAATACACGGAAGGGAATAAATGCTGCTGGTCAGACCGAGGGGTGACACAGGGACTCCTGGAGCGTCACATGCTCCTGGCAACTTGTTGTGTCCCTTCAACAAGTGTTTGTAAAAATATTCAAATTAGAGTTTAAATTGGTGTGTTTTTTTTGTAGTCGGGACGGGCTGGGTCCCTGCCGGGCGGGTGTTGGTGCCTGCGTGAGATGGTGTTGGCTCGGTGGTGGGGGTGGCAGGGCGAGTCCCCCCACCTCCGCTGCTGCCCCTCGCACCGCCCCCCCGGCAAACCATCCCACTCTATGACACCCAGCAGGGGGCTCTCCCTGTGACCGGGGGCATTGGAAACCCTTCTGAGGAAAAAAATCACTTGTACCGATTTTGAGAGCAAGCGACTTGTCATCCAATACATTGGCAACTGGCAGGAAATAAAGTTGCTGCCATAAAGTTAGACAATGAATATCACTTTGCAGGGTGAATTCTGGTGCCTCGTCTTGATTATATTTCTCCCTATAAGAGGAAATATTGAGGCTTTTAAAAAGGGTAGCCTGGCTGCCAGGAGCTGCTTTATTTCTGCAGCAGTTGGTAATGGGGTTGTGTACAAATACTAATGGTTTGCGTGAAGCCTGAGTATTTCAGGAGCTGGGTTAGTTACGAAGATTAAGACCAGGCCTGATAGACAGGTACAATGTCCTTTATCAAAATACAACACAATAATAAGAGAGAGTAAATCAAAGTATATGGAGGAAGCGGATTCTTTCATTGTGGAAAATATCTCAGGCATTAATCACTAACTTCCTTTTGCTGGATAGATGCAAACATGACAAAGGAGGTTATTTCCTTCCAAATTACGGTGCACAGTGGTTTTTAAAAGGAAAATTCATCCCTGTGCAGAAGGCCAACACAGTAGGTGCTGGCCTCTGAGCTGAAGATTATTACAGACTTCTTAATTTGTCTCTATTTATAATTGAGCTCATCACATAGAGTTTGAATAAATGAGGGTATAAATGCATTATTAGAATGAAGTTATATAATATGTGTGTGCCTCTAATGCTAATATGTCGTATATGTCTGCTCTGTACAGCTGCATGACAGTATATTTATTAAAATCTAGCATTTGTATATCCCTGTAATGGCAGAGCTTTTCTCAACTGCTTGTGAGCCCCGGGGTATGCAACATCCGTTCATCGTTGTAGTCTGATGAAACGCTGATAAAAATGAAAATGCTGCAAAGGAACATGGACCTACAGTAATACGGGAAGCTACAATTTCAGGGGCTAATACACTTCTGTATCTAATAAGTTGACTTATGCCTTTGCTTATTTTCGAAGAGCTCTTCTATAAAATGGCAAAGAACATGTAGTCTCTGTACGCACAGTAAGGCAGAGATAACACAAATAGCTAAAAAAAAAAAAAGTAATACAAATTGGATGTAATGTTATGTATTTAAGATGGAAGGAAATAATTTGAAGGAAAAAAACCTTGTTCGATAATTCATCTACTCGGCTTGTACCCAATAATTTGCAATATTCTTAAAAAATGGTGTTTAGTTAATTATAAAATCACAGGACTGAAAACCAGGAAAGTCCGGTAATGTCTTTGGCAGAAGGGGTTTAGATCTCTTCCCTCTGTAATCCCGAGGGTACTCACTTTGTGGTCAGTTTGAGCGCCTGGAGACAGGGTACCAGGGACTGAAAACTCCTCACCTTCTTTAAAAGCCCAGAAAATCCTGTGGCGCAGACTGGGTGGAGGACGGCTTGGCCATTCCCATTTGAAATCGCTGGGTGCATCAAGTGCGACTCAAAGCATACCACTGCGTGTCACCTCTTCACAGACTCACACAATGGTAGGGGTTGGAAGGGACCTCTGGAGATCATCTAGTCCAGCCCCCCTGCCAGAGCAGGGTCACCCAGAGCAGGTTGGACAGGAACGCGTCCAGGAGGATTTTGGATTTCTCCAGAGAAGGCGGCTCCACCACCTCTCTGGGCAGCCTGTTCCCTCTCTGTCGCCCTCAAAGTAAAGAAGTTTTTCCTCATGTTCAGAAGGAATTTCCCATGTTCCAGTTTGTGCCTGTTTCTCCTTGTCCTGTCACAGGGCACCACTGAAAAGAGCCTGGCCCCATCCTCTTGACACCTGCCCTTTAGATATTTATGAGCATTGATGAGATCCCCTCTCAGTCTTCTCTTCCCCAGGCTAAACAGACCCAGGTCTCTCAGCCTTTCCTCATAAGAGAGGTGCTCCAGTCCCCTGGTCATCTTTGCAGCCTCCGCTGGACTCTCTCCAGCAGTTCCGTGTCTTTCTTGAACTGGGGAGCCCAGAACTGGACACAGTACTCCAGATGTGGCCTCACCAGGGCAGAGAAGAGCGGGAGGATGACCTCCCTTGACCTCCTGGCCACGGTCTTTTCAATGCACCCCAGGAGAACGTTGGCCACCTTGGCCACAAGGGCACATTGCTGACTCTGAGCGGTGCTGTTGCAAGAGGCTCTGCGTCTCTACACGAAAAATGCTTGTTGGGTGACTGTCCCTGCCGGGTGCTGTGTGCCCCGGGCCATGGTGGCGCTTGGGGCTGAGCTGCACTGGACCCTGCCTTGGTTAATGTCCTGCCTGGGGGGCTCTGGTGGCCTCTCTTGCTTTCGTAGCTGGTTTTGGCCGTTCTCATGTATTTCCCCAAGAAGTCAGGCTGCTTAAGGAATAAATAAAAGTTTGGATTACAAAATCCAGCTGTTGTCCGAAAAGATGACAAGGGGCAACAAATAGTTGAAAGTCAGAGCTTTTCAAACCTTTTTTTGTTTTTGTGGAAATTGATAAATACTTCTTTTTGGGTTTGGGAAAAAATGGTAAAAATCTACTAAAATTTTTTTTTTTACTGAAAGATCATGAAATGGACTGAAATGACATTCTTTGTTTTATTGGGTTATATTTCTGACAATTTTGCTTTTGGGGAAAAGACTAAACACAATAAAGTTGTCACTCTTTAGAGCAGTCTTATAGCGAATAGGTGAACAGAGGAAAGCAACTATCTTCCACCTCGCAGTCATCGTTGTGTTTCCTGGAGCGTAGGAAATGCAATGAGGAGAAGTTTGGTCACGGGTTATTCGAGGGAATAATCCACGTGCAAAAAAGAACATGCATGTGCTTTCCAAAACACGATGGCTGTTAATGCTTGTCGAGAATGTGATTTATTGTCAAATACTGTAGTATTCCTTTGCTTTTATCAGGTCTGACAGCTTCCCAGGTGTGGGTACAAAGGCAGACCTAAAAACTGCCGGTTATATAATACAGAAAATAGAACAATTTCTGTGACACAGTCCAAAATCTTTTTCCTCAGCTATCACGTGGTGTCTCTTTTCTCCCCCCCCTTTTTTTTTCCTTCTTTTTTTTTTTTTTTTTTTTTCCTTAAGCCAGACTGCTGAATGATGAGAACTGGGTTTGTGCTTCATCATTTTCTCTCACAGGAGCAGGGAAGCACAATGCGTTTTATTTCATGTTATTAGCTGGGCTATCGCTGGGTTGCTTCGTGATTGCAGGTCTTTTCCTTTTGCCTCATTGTTTTCTGTCATAATGGAAAAAGCACAGTGGTGATGAAGGAAGCAACCAGCCATCAGGATGGGATGTAAAAGCAGTAAATTATGGGTAGGGCAAGAGGATCTCTAAAGATCTCTTGCTCCCCTTCGCAGATATCTCTATTATTCTACTGGTCCTTGGAGGTGATATGAGAAGGGAGTAAAATTTTAAATGGAAAGGACTGTTGGCGGTGGCAGCACGTTATTATTGCACGTGCATGCGTAAGGGAGAATGCTCCTCTCTTCGTAGCAATATTCAGTGCCGTACGTCATCCTGTCTGGCAAGCGGCTGCGTACCTGTGCAGGAGTGCTGGAGACCTGCAGCTGAACCTGCTGCAAGGAACAAGATTTCCAAGAAGCGCTGTGGTGGTCCATATGCTGTCAAAGGGGCCGCTTGGAGTAAGCGTTGTTTGCAAATGCATAGGCCTAGCAAAGAATCTAGAAAGTCTTCAGATCGGGGGTGTAGGAATGAGTGAAATGGGTGATTCATGTCCTTTGGATGTATGAGATGCGAGTACATTGCACAGCTGGAACCAGGTGCGGGTGAAGTCCTTCTATCAGTATTTGCCCTCGTTACTCCACAGTTGGCAACGTTTTGTAATGACTGGTGGTCTTGTATTCTGCATTCAAAAATGGAAAAGGAAAAATATAGATTGTCCAGTCCTTCATAAGGCTGCTCGTTTATGAAAACTGCCCGAATATTGCTTACGTTCAGGATAGCACCTAAGCAAGTGCTTGTTTTGAACTTGTTCATAATCGCTCTCCTGAACAGACATGCTTCCCTGAAATGGGCCAAGGCAGTGCAGAATTGGTCACAGGGACAACTGTACAATGGTTTGTTCTTTGTGTTTTCGTTTTTTTTTTTTTTTTTAACTTAAAAGTTTTAGCTGCATAAAGTATTTTCTGTTTCCTGACTAAGACAACCAACGTGTATCTTTTCGGGACTTAGACTTCCTGAGTATGTCACCATTTTAAAAGCTGATTTTTACATGATTTTGCAGAATGGGAATAATAGACTCAAAATTATTGTGGTGTGTAGCTGCAAATAAGTAATAGCGCCTGGCCTGTGCCGTTATCTGTCCAGAGGTGGGCATATTGGGCCAGGGTAGAAGAGAAATCCCAACTAAGAGTAGAAAAATACAAATATGCTGGTCCGGAGGAACATGTCCATAAACAAATATTTCCTAATGGAGTTCATAAAACAATTGGTTCTGAACTGGTGAAGGGTAAAATTGAACCTTTATGCTTAGTTTTCCTGGGAGTAATTGTCACAGCAGCTATGAACAGAAATGAAGTATTGGTAACTACACGGTTTGTAAAACCCCTCACTGGGATAAAACACCTGTTGTTTGCATGGGAGTCTAATTATGCCGAATGTACCTGCGCGTATTGGGCTGTAGCACCATCAGGAAGAGGTGATGCTCTGTTGACTTTTGGGAAGTTGGCAACCTTCAGGGACAAAATGTAAGGGTGGAAAAGTACGTAAAGAGAAAAGGTTCAGGATAGATTGTGGTGACAACTGGTTGACTCAAGGCAAGAGAGTGGAAGGTTGATCCCTCTGTCAGGGCTTCAAAAAATAATACTCAAGGACAATACCAAAAAGTAGTACTGCTGTGCTGTGTTTAATGTCACAAATAAAGGATAAGTTGTTTGAAGACTGAGCATCCAAGAAACAACAAATCAAGAAGGAAAAAATTGGTCCAGAACAGCAAAACATGGTGAGCCACGGTAAAAAAGAAACAAGAGGCAGTTTTAAATGAACACTAAAAGCAAGAACTGCCGCTCCAAAAACATGTTATTGAAACGGTTTGGTGCAGCACAGCATACAGTTTTCCAGCATTGTGTAAGCATTTAAAGAACAATGCGGTACTCCGGATCATAGGCTAAACTAATTCTTTATTGTATCCTCTGGTGCTAACCTCTTTTGTGCTTGACTTTTAAAACTCCTGCAAGTAGCTTCTTAAGTTAATCTTTGTCCTCTGAATTGCTGAAATGCACATCCCAGCCGACCAAAATATTATTTAATTATTACCTAGGTTTTCCATTAATTCCCCAAAGAACACCAGAAGAAACTTTCATATTATCTCTGTATTTCTCAGTAAAGTTCAGTAAAGAACTGACTGTTGCAACCAACCCCGACACTAATCACTCTGTGTACGCATGGGCAGCCTTTAGGTAGACTTTTAATTTCTGGATTTATACCTTTCCTGCACTGGCTAGAGCATCTTCTGGGGGAGGATACAGATTTTCTCCTCATTAAACCAGTCCGTAGCCTGCATATCTCTGCGTATCCTAATTGTCATTAATATCTGAGCAGCGACCCTGTGCTAAAATGATATACTGTCTCTAATTTTCCTGCCTTCTTTTAAATAGCAGTGGCTCTATTTGCACATGATGTGGAAACTTAGACTCAATTATTTAACAGGTTGGGATTGGGTTGAAGAACGAAGTAGGACACTCTGGTGTTTCAGGAGTGTTGAAAAGTCAAATCATGATTTGGCCCTTGTGGTGGAAGTGCCTTCTTATCTGTAAGGAGACCACGACTCCTACATGAGGACGGAGCAGTATCCATCAGATTTGCAACAACAGATTTATGCTTAGGCTGCCAGGCGGGAAAAGAAGAAATAAGTCTGAAAAAAATAGCGACTGAGCATGCCTTAAAAGTTAACCACCTGCACTGAAGAGATATAAGCCCCATTTAAGCATGGTTTTCTGCTGAAAAGCAAGTGTCATCTTCTAACAGATGACCAGAACATAATGACCATTCCATGTTATTATATACTATGCTCAGCTCCTCAAATTTTATTTTCTTTTTTTATTCTGAATGATGCAAAATCTACCGGTGACCATCCACCTGCGGCTATTCCGTCCGTGGCTTGGAGCAGGGTTGCTCCCCGTGCTAGCGCACTACTAGTGCAATTTTCTGGCAACCAATGCTTTTAGGAAATGCCAAAGATTTGAGTCTTAATTTTGTAGATGCCATTTCAGTCACATTTGTGCTTTTCCTACTGTCATTCAGGGGCTCTTTTGTGCTAGTTGTTGAGCACTTCATACACGTGGTTTTAGATGGAAGGATTTTGATGCTGGAGCTCTACGTATTGTTCTTCTTTGTTTATGGTCAAAGGCAAATGCACTCCTAGATTAAAAAAGGAAGAAGAAAGGAGAAAGGCTGGCTCAGTGAGGAGGTGGGGAAATAAACACAATGATCTTGTAACACTACAAGCCTTTTCTGCTTCCAAATGGAGATCCATTTCCTAATGCAATGAGCATTGTGGTTTCCTGATTTTGGCGAGCTTCCCCCTTGCTGTACGCCCGGACTCTGCCCCGGTGCAGGCTGTGGTGGCTGGTGGGCGGCAGGGGTGGCTCTGCAGCCCCCCTCGCCTCCGCGCCCCAGGTCTTTGCCTCAGTGCCTGGTGTTTCCCCTGGTGTTTCTGCTTAAACGTCCTCAGCCGGGCAATAAAACTGGCTGGGGTAGTAAGTGGAGCGTTTGTGATGGATACTGAATGCATGAAATGTCTCCTTGCAGGATGGGAGCCTGCGCGTGTGCAAGAACAGCTCTTTGAAGAAGCAAAGAAAACTCATACTGATATTTCTCTCTTAATATATTAGAAGTTGTGTCATAAGTACAACTCAAAATAAGTTTTTAATGGCCTTAGAAAAGGCAGACTAAGAAAGAAGACTAACAGAGATATAAACTACCCATGCAGTTGTAGATCTTGTTTGTTTGTTTGTTTGTTTTTTTCTGATGGGCACTACTCGTGCTGTAACGTCTGTCAGATCCCATCTTTTCATTTAGCTGACCAATAGAAATATGTGTCACCATAAGCCATTTAGACTGAAATGAAAATAAAAAAATCCACCACTCTTTTGAGTTAAAATCACTCCTCAAAGTACAACGTTGAGAATTATGTATAGCCTCGAGCAAGTCTCGTTGCCTGATCAGGCTGAGTGAAGAGGGGCTGGGGCAGTTTGCCTGGCCCAGAAATGGAAAATGATGCTGTGAGTGTTCAGAGTGTCTGTGTCCGGCAAAAGGAGGACATAGTTCTGAAGGCATAGAGTTTTGCTACCTCCATAAATACTTATGCTTATTCTGAGGGTGAGAATTCAGAAAGTCGGTGTTATTCTTTTTCTTCCCCCTCTAAAGGATGAGGAGGCTGTTTGAAGAAGCAGAGGCTTTAGGTATGACACGGAGTCGGTTACGCAAGGAATGCTGAGGATTGATTTTATAAAAGTTAATTCTTCTTCCTTTCAAGGACTGAAGGTTGCATACAAGGGCACGAGAATACATTGACTGGCTGGGAATGAATGCAGGGTTTAAGGAGTCTGAGGTGCTTTGTGACACATGTCATTTCTGGAAAAATGAGCCATCCAGAGAAACAGTTTGTCTGCCCTGATGTGCCAAGGAACTTTATGTATTGGCAACAGTGATGGAGTGAGAGTGCAGCAAAAGCTAAGCGTTGTAAAAGACTTGAATTTTCATGAGGGACATAAGCAAAAGACAGTCAACGCTGTTTGAGACCCAGACCATGGAAACTGCGCTAATTCGGTGAGTCTGAGCAGCAGGCTGGGGTAGGCACTGTAACGCAGGTGTACCGATAACCAAGTTGAGAACTGTTACAACTCACTCAGTTACATAAATGACCAAAAAGGAAGCTTAGGAAGATACAGAAGGTTGTTGCTTGTTCTCCTTTTTCTTTTTTTCTTTTTTCTTTTTTTTTTTTTTTTTTGTAACTGGTAGTTCATTATCAGAAGATGTTTTCCTCTGGAAAGATTAGATTTTTGGCTGCCTGATGTCCCATCTCTTTTGGGGTCTTTTAAAACTAATCTTTTTAGTTCTGTTATCCACAGGTTTGGGAACCATTTCCACCTGATGGTGGCTTGGGTTGCCTCCTTCTTAAGGTCACAAATCTTCCCTATCTCCTCAGTGTTTTAAACATTTAAGGAGGAAGTGATTTTTGCTGGTCTCTACCTACTCTGCAAACAGTTACCTTCGACATGCTTAGGCTATCTTTGATCTCATGTCCTGGAATTGGTCTTTCCTGTTCAGGAGTAGAACAAACATACTTCGGCTCAGCCTCAAACTGAAAGGTGGCCATTGGCTCTATGTGTTTGGACAGCTTTGAAAATATCTGTTTGCAAAGTTAATTCTGCTGAAACTTCTTCTTCTGACTTACAGACAGAAGTCTGCTGTTCTTGCCTTCATTCTGGCAGGGTGGAGGGATGGGGGTGGGTGTGGTGGCAGTGGATGTGATTTTTGCAGTTGCCTATGATTTTGTTGAGGGAAAGGTACGCATTCTTTGAAGCAAAGAGAAGAACACAGAGAAAAAGAATACTGCAGGGGTTAAAGTTAAGCACAGGAAAAACATAAATGCAAAAAATACCCCAATCCCCAAATTCCTACTGTCAGAGAACCTCCAGGTTATGACTCTAGTTTTCATCACAGTTTCGTAGATTATTTCTTATCTCATGTTTCATTGTAAGCTATCCAGTCCCTCTTCATTTCCACATGGACTGACTGAATGCAGCAGTTATCATGATCAGGGTTTTTGAAGATTTTAGTTGGAGTCCCTTCCTTTGTCCCTTTGCTAGTGCAATTTTTTGCATCTGACTTAAACAACAGGGGAACCTGATCTCTGTTTTTTCCCTGTTGAGCAAAGGCTTCTGTCTTTTAATCATGCTTTAACGTATAGCCAATTAAAAGAAAAACACAAAAACAAATATGGGTGGTAGCATCTCACCTGCTGATGGTGAGACGCTACATACATATGGAGTGATACATATGGAGTAGCACTGGACATCGTAACAGGGTGCACGTCCCCTTCTGTACTGGTATTGTAGGACCAGTGGGACATGGGAAATCTGGGAGCCACAACAGATGAAAACCCGATATTAGAGGTTAAATCTCTGAAAGTTTATTCTCCATTCCCTACTACACTATAAAAAATTTACCTCCACTCAGGAAGCCAAACATGCATGCAAAGTTGGAGTTTCAAAGTTAATGGTTTTGGCATTATTTTCCTAATACAGGAGCCAATAGTCCTTTTATTAAATATGCACAGTGGCTACGCTTTTTTATTTTTTGAAGAACAACACATTACTTTTCTGAATACAGAGGTAATCAAAATTCAGTCAAGTGGGATGACTCTGTGAGTTCTGACATCAAAGGGCAATAGGTTTGATTGATATCAGTCAGATGGCAATATTGTTTGAAGAAATGTAGTCAGAAGACTGGCAATTTAAAGGCTGTAAAAAGTTAGGGGAGATGCGAGTGCAGTGTTCCATACTGATTTCCAGTGTACGCGACTGTGTATTAGAGAATTGGCAGTAACATGGCAATCTTGTCTCTCAGACACACACGTCGTTTGAAAGGACGGAGAGGAGGAAAATCAAGCTCCTACTTTTCAGGCAAGACAGTCAGTGGGGTGTTAAAGATACAGTAGTATATAATTATTTCACCCTTGCATTCCTTGCTGCATGAGACGGGGGTTCGCATTTTGCTCGAAATACATAGAGCACGAAATATTACTGAGCATTAATAAGCAACAAACTACTTTTTCTTCTTTGTCATAGGTTTATTTGTTGAATAGTATTGATTCCCCTGTCTGCATACAGAGAACAACAACTCTGTTACGTCCTTCTGACAAATATCAAACATTAGCTGTACAGATACAGTTGGTTTTACTCTATTTCCCTGTCTTGTTTTTTGTCTTTGTTTCTTAATATAAGTAATGGAACAATGTCCTTTTACTGTAAATGGTTCCTTTGCTGAATATGTCACACAGTCATTACTCCCCGCAGGGTTAAAAACAATGCAGAAAGCTACCTACAGGATTAGATCATTGCCAGCAAAGCAAAGTGAAAAGAAACCATTACAATTACTAGAAACATTTTCCACTGCTGGCAAAAGGTACCAAAATTGCATCAAAATGATTATAAAAAATAAAACATTATGATAAAAAGTTGTCAGAATAGCCATAGTGTATCACAAGAATTCAGTGTTGAGGTAAAAATACTGAAGGCTATCAAATAAAATCTCGATACTATTTGATGTATAAATGCCAAACTAGTCATAAACACTAACTTGAAATATACCGGTCTGGGAGGAAGAAGCAAAGATATTATGAAGAATTTCACATATCAAGGTTGTTCTTACAGTAATTATTCCTGCTCGTAGAGATATGCCTAGAAATCTTGGCTTTCAACGTGGACCTCGCTACAGCGGGCATTGCTCAAATGTGAGTAAAGAGGTGATGTAATTCCAAAACAAAATTTAAAATAAGGAAGATGGATGTAGCTGAGCCAGCATAGGTTCAGCATGGTCTCAGCATGGGTGGTTTCTTTCTTTTTTCTTTTTGAAGGCAGTAAATCAAAGCAGTTTTAAGGAAAGGTAGCTAGAGATATTTATGGGCTGCTGCCACTTGAGCATGAGGAACAGTTAGAAGAAAGCAGTATGTCTTTGGAAATGTAACAAGTGGAAGACAGGGAGTCTTAAAAAATACCCCAGTTCTATATTTTTACTTATCAGCTTTCTTTATCAATAATTTTTTTTTTTTTGTATCAGGAAAGGTGAGATTTGGCTCAGTGTCAAAATGACACTAATTTACAGAATCACCAAATCACAGAGTGGTTGAGACAGGAAGGGATGTCTGGAGACCATCCAGTCCAAGCCCCTGCTCAGAGCAGGGTCAGCTGCAGCAGGTTGCTCCAGGCTGTGTCCAGCTGGGTTTTGAAGGTGTCCAGGAATGGAGACTCCACAACCTCTCTGGTCAACCTGTTCCTATGTTTAGTCATCCCCCTGTAAAAATATTTATTTCTTATGTTTAATTCCTTGTTTTTGAGCTTGTGCCTGTTGCTGCTCGTACTTCTGCTGGGCACCACTAAGAAGAGTCCAGCTCTCTTGTCTTTGCTCCCTCCCATTGATTAGTTATGGGCAACATCCGTGGGCCTGATCCTGTGAGAACTGAAGACTAAGGGCCAACCATCTTTATTTTCAGAGAATTTAGTTAACGTTGAAGACTGCGAAGAGCTCGAGAGTGCTGTTCCTATTGCCATCTTCTTCCCCACTGGGGAAAGCTGCAAACCGAGGGTGGTTTCCGTTCCCCTTTCTGCATCGCTTTATCCCCACATCCTCACCTGAGATCTGCAGAGGGGGCGGCTGTTATTTTGAATATCATCATTTGCCACTGAGGACCGTGGCACTTTAGAAGCGCAGGCCCGACACGGATTGAGCCTGGACAGGAGAGGAGGCTCTGGATGCAGCCTGGATGCTGCAGAATTTCCAGAGAAGGCTGGAAGGGGCTTGGCAGGTGCCTGGTGCTGGGTTTCTTCTGGAGGTTGCTGCCACTCGGGGTGAGATTTGGTGGATCCTTTACAGAGAGGGAGCCAACCAGGCTTGTGCTCCCAGGCTGAGAGGCCGGCACTGAGGTTTGCAGCACCCCGTTGTCACTGGCTCACTCCAAACACGAAAAGGATGGGGATAACTCTGCCTGGTTCCCAGGCAGGCGCTAATCCACTCCCACTGGCATTTCCAGGCCCTTCACTCTAAGTACGTGTCACTTTGTATAACAGGCACATTGCACCAAAGCTGTCAGTGGAACAAAAATAACAATCATACCAATGAATAACTTCTGAGGCTGGCTAGGGGTCATGCAGTGTTTTGTGGCCGTTCAAGAGAAGGCAATCTTTCTTGGAGGTAACTTTACCATTTGGCTCTCGAATATTAAGCTGTGCAATTTCGCCACTCCTGTAATTTAGGGATATTTTCTTCATAAGTGAATGGAAATGTTAACTTGGATTTCAGTCAGGCAAAATGATTGGCATTGCTGTGAAAAGAGATTTGTTAGGATGTAAAAACCAGAAATGTATGAGAACATTACCATGTATACGTGATTAGTGTTTCTGTCCTTCCAATTCCAATTTAGTGCTGATAAACCTGTTAACCTAAAGTTTTTGTTGTCTCTGTCTCTTTTGTTTTTACAAAAAAACCCCCAAAAAACCAACACAAGACCAAACCAGAAAAAAAAAACCCAGGAAAAAAAAAAGAGTTTGGAAACTCCTTTGGATATCTCAGCATAGTTTTGTTGCCAACAAGCTGGGGGATGTAGGCTGACATGCATCCTGTTTCTAATAGCACACACACTGTTTCTTTATTTAGAGCCTCTTTACCAGTATCAATTAAACCCCAGTTAAATTGACACATCTTAACCTTGCGTTGGATCCAATTCATTGCTACAGCAGAACCCATATGGCACTGAGACAGTTGCAGGCATCAATTCATTGCTTATGTAGAGTTACTGGCTAAATGCCAAGCAGTAATCACTGCTTTTTGTTAATAGACATGTTTGCTTTTGCAGTCGTTTCTATACACAGTGCTCTAGATTAATTAGAACAAAATCTGTCATCCATCTAAGAAACAACCAGAACTCTTGGGGTTTTTTTTTTGCCTCAGATTTAAAGAGAAATGGGTACCGGCAACCAAAGGTGGTTGTGGGGGAGAGTTACTTTGTTTATTCTAGAATAACCTATTTTGTTTACTGAACACACATGTATCTGCTATTTTACTTAAATAAGTAAAAGACAATGGGGGGAAACTGCTGAATCTAAAATATACATACAGCTTAAAGCAGTAATTGCAGAAAGGCTAATTTTGATTTTGTTTTAACCTGAATTTCTAGGAGGAGCAAGAAAATTACTGTTAAAGAAGTCACAATTGTATCTGCTTTCTGCAACTAAAGGACGCTTTTTTACCTAAAGACACATTGAAATTACGGAACTGCTGATGGAGGTGGACTCGCAGAACCATGTAAATGTCTCTGAGATTTGGGTTATTGGAGGCTCCTCTTACTGCTGCCTGCTGAGTTGGAAACATCATCAGCTTGAGTAGGCAGGTACGTAAAAAAATTAAAAATTTCTCGCATTACTGCTGTTACATTTTAGAGATATTTTAACTTGTGATTATACAGTTTTGTCCTCCCACCCCCTGCTTGATGCCTGAATAATTAACACAGTTGGGGGAACTAGTGGATCCCGAAGCATTCTGGTTAAACCATTAGCATTTTAAGATCACGTCACATTATATCCAGGTCTGTTATGGTGGATACATACACGGTGACCTACGCTAAGCCTGGAATGCACTCAGGAGTATTTTACAGTGGTGAAATAGGGGAACGCTTCTAAGCTGCTGCATTATGAGATAGAAATATCATAAACTTTTTCACTACGGATTCTTCTATTGGTGCCTACCATCACCAAAGTAGTTACAGAAGCCATTTGGGGGCATGTTATTTACTCACTTGTGTAGTTTTATAATTGGTTGTGTCATTTTTTATCTCCATAAAAACATTTTTGTAGCGTTTTCTTCAGGTTAACTATTTATTTGCACATATTCACAGAAAATTATTTTGGTTAACTTGATTTGCAAGTAAAGCTCTCTGGTCCCCGGATCTTCCATTCATAAATGTGTCACACATGACCAGATTAAAAATCCACTGGGGCTTTCCATTTGATTCATTAGGATTTGGATGGTGTCCACTGTCCTGATTAAAGACCTCAGACTACTGATTGTCAAACTACTGCTCGCTTGGCTGTTACGTGCAAACACTTTGCAATGACCCAATGTTAAAAGGCATAGACCTAAACATACTCAGTAGTCAACGATTAATGGTAATCTCCAGTTTTGATTTAAAGTAGCAGTACTATTTATACGTTTTGAGGTATTTCTGCTTACTTAAGGATTTCATGCAATTTAAGGCAGAAGATCCTATTAGCAGCCGCCCTTACCTCTTTCTCAGTATTCCTGATTTATGCTCCGCATGCGTTACATAAGAAAATGTGTCCCTATACATATGTATGTATATATAGTATACAATTTCTCTTTGCATAAAAGGACAGTAAAATACCTCTATTTTCTGGAAGTTATAATCTCTTTCAAAACTTTTTCCTAATGTTGAGCTAATGTTTTAGTATTCCAGTGCTGTTGGTCCATTGTTCGGAAGTACAGCTTTATCAGCAGAATGTGTGGCAGATGGTTTACATTGCATTAGCCTTCTGGAAAGGAATCAGCTCCCACCAACATAAGCTTCAGCTTTTCTTTTCAAAATTTACAACAAATTCGTCAGAATGGCATTTTTAGAGGAAAACAACCCCAACTCCAAACTGTCTTTGCGTTCCCTTTTGAAGAGGAAAAATGAGTCCTGTTCTAATGCCCTCATCTGCACATATATCTTCCATCCCCTCCCCCAGTGTTTGTTAAAATGATTTAAGTATTTCATTATGCAAAATGACTTTTATAAAAAGACCTTCCTTTTTGCCCCACAGTCATTCTTAATTTCGTTTGTCACTTGTTATAGAGTGGAGTTATGTGAAGCTAGGATATATTATTTGTTCTAGTCTGTATTGGATAATTTATTACATTAAGAAACCAATAATTTTCAAATATA
Source organism: Alca torda (assembly GCA_008658365.1). Classification (NCBI taxonomy): domain Eukaryota; kingdom Metazoa; phylum Chordata; class Aves; order Charadriiformes; family Alcidae; genus Alca; species Alca torda. The sequence continues at coordinate 15,430,495 of CM018087.1, read as the reverse complement.
ATCAGATTTAAGTTTTTAATAAGATTCATCCTCCCATTCACACTTGCTTAATTTAAGGATATTAAATCTGCTCAGGAATGAGCTGCCTCTCAAAGCCTCATGTGCCTATTAAAGGATTTTATTCCTGATGTGTTAATAGGATTTAATTATATCAGCCCCACAGTCCAGAGACACACCACAATTGTTAAACTTGATAAACCAGACAAATACATGTTAAAAGAGTGATGGCCAGCTCCTTAAAAAAATTAAATAAATTACAAGGTGTTAATATTTTAATCTCTCTGCTACATAACTATAGGTTTGTATAACGCTGAAATGCTTAAAAGAGTGTAAATACTTTTTTCTCAAAAAAAGTCAAAGCTAATGAAGAAATCAATAAGGCTTTTTTTTAATGAGTGTTTATCTTTGTTTCTTATTTCTGATTCCCAGAGATTAATTTAGATAAACTTTCAGTTTTTCTCTTCTCATGGCATCCTCTTGTTGTGTACAGACAAAAGCTGCAGCAAGTCATCCTGGAAATTCAGCATATTAAATACTGTCTCGATTTCTTTGTTTCCTGTGGCTAATTAGGTTAATGGCATAGTGACAGGAACAAAAAACCACTGGCTTGGGACATTTTGCAGAGACGTGGTTAGGGAGAGGGAGAGAAAGGAAAGGCTCAAACTCCTGTAGTCTGTAAATCTCGTCAAGATCAAGATTGGCAGCGCTGGCATCGATCAGAAGTGCTGGCTCTTGTCAAGCTCACCCAAATGCTAAACATACAGGAGTCAGCGCTTCTGATGGCTGCAGGCATGGAGAGATGGAGGCAATGACAGGGTTTGCAGAGAATCACAGGGAAGGAGGAAAAATTAGCAATACGCCATCCGGTTGGACATTTTGCTTCCAAAATTAGATTGACGCATGTTATGGCACGTTTCCACTGGTAATCACAGACACTCGACATGTATTTCAAGAAGATTTAGGCCGTGAGTTTTTCTCTCACTTGCGCAGAGCTAGACTTTGGGCCTCTCAAAACATGGTGTAGGCTGCGCTTGTTTGGAGAAGATAAACATGTAAAGTAGGCTTTCCTTTTAAAAAAAAGTTACTTTCTGGCACTTTTCCTTGCCACGATAGCCTTGGAAATGTAAACTGATATAAACTGTTTTTTGGGTTAGGAAGGAAGTAGAAGCAGAGTTCTGCTTTGCCCAGCGAGCGGTTGGTGAAGGCAGCCGTAAGGCGTCATGTTGGCTTTCCACCAGTCCCCCAGCCTGCCTGAGCCACCTCGCCGCAGCCATGGGCTGGAGAGGTGATGCTCTGCCGCAGCAGCGGGAAGGAGAGGAACAGGCTTGATCCGGGGTGGAGCTGCAGGAGAAGACATCAGAGAGTGAGCGTTGGGTCTAAGCATAAGATAACCCCGTTCTCACAGGTCTTGTGGCGCTAAGTAAATGAGCTTTTTTGAAAATCTTATCATTCTGGGTACTCCAGCTTGTGATTGAAAGTACAAAGGACTGGCCGTGGTGGCAGAGGGATGGGCTGAGCACCAGCTGATGTTGGGTCGTGGTAAGGCTCCGGGCTAGGCTGGCTTTGAACCACCTACTGCAGACTTTGCTGCCAGCCGATGTAGGAACTGACCGCGAGGTCTGCGTCCAAACCTACAGCGAGGAACTGAGACGAGCTGTAACCCAAGGCTGCCAGACCTTGGCTTCCTGCAGACAGTGCAGACACATAACCATCTATAACAGGCAAATAACTGTGGTGGTCTTTTAATACCTAAGGTGGGTTCTGCTTCTTTGTACACTTGTTATGCCTTGGCTAGCAGTGTCATTCCTAATTTATGCTGGCTATGAATAGCCTTTTAAGACAACATTGTGGCTTTCATGTTTATCGTTTGATAAATTCCTGATAAAATTACTCATTCAGGCTCGCTATCTGCTGTTTGAGCAGCGTTATTGATCGCTTTGTAGGTCTGCATTGACATATATAAAAAGCTGTGTATATTTTTTAAAGACAAAAGGTATCCTGCTCAAAGATGAGAGGCTGTAAACATGCAACTTGTCACCATTTATACATATATTCACTTTTTCCTTTGCCTGCAGTACTGTGTGAGAGGGTCTTTCCTAATTTAACTTGGGATTTATAGCTCCATAGTGCTTTGTTCCAGTTAGGTGCCCATATTTCTTTTCACATGAATCTCCCAGGCATTTACAGGGGTGTTAGCTGCCTTGTGTTGCCAGTAGAACCAGAAGCTGAAATGGTAGCTGCCAGCGGGGATTAGCCAGGGTGCTTTTGTTGTATCAGATACCCGGTGCGGGAACGCAGCCGTCTGCCAGGTCTGGCGAGGTAATCACCCCGCTCCGCCTCCCCGGGTTGCCTTGCTCTGTTTATACGTTATAAAAATGGAAACGTCATAGGAAAATATGTTCAAATTTTTGCTGAACAAAAATGTTCGTTGCTCCTGTGAAAAATGACTGAGGTTTTGAAATTCCCCTCCGCTCCTCCCCCAAAGGTTGAAGACTTTCCTTTGCAGCAGGGAGGATGGTCACCCAGCAGAGACCGCTGCGCCCAGGGGTCACGGGGCTTCTCTGGGACACTGGGGCCATGCCTTCTGGAGTCAAAATGCCAGAGAAAGGCTCACGTGGAAGATGGGTCTGAAATCCCAGATCTGGGCTGTAAGCAATGCCAAGGGATTAAAACATAAAAGTTTAATTGCAAAGAAAAACAGGAGAGGTGAGAGCAGGAGGATGTATTTCACGCAGTTTCCCAAAGGAGGACTGATTTACAGGTTTAAAAATAATAGCAGGGCAGAAAAAAATCAATGTTCTTGGGCAGATACAATGATAAAAGTTAGGAGGCACTCTTGAGAGAGACAAGGATTAGACTATTATGTGGGCAGAAATAGGTCACCGTGCACAGTGAAGTATAAAAGTGGCATGAGTTTCATAGCATGAAGTGCAAGGTTCTCCGGTGAAGACCTGGTAGGGAGGAGAGACAAGAAACCTCTGCCCAGGGACATTTGTGATGAGATATTATAGCCCAAGAGAAAGATACCTGCAATTTAGAGGAAGGGGAGAAGATACAACCCCCGCCTCTCCGAACAAATGTCCCATCCTTGGAAAATGTGACATGGCTTGGGAAAAACCAGCAACTTGATGTGCACTGGTGGTGGAAGCTGCTGTCAAACACTGCAGTCTTTGATACAGTTTTGAATTTACTCTGCATATCCTTTTTATATGCACTGATGCTCCTCTGAATTCCTCATACGTGTGGTTTGGTGGGGGGAAGATGTATTTGCACTTGAGGTGCCATTGTTATTCTCGTGATCTGCATCACACACACTTTACCTCTCGTATTATATTGTCAAGATCATTTTACCTGTCTCTTATCCTTTCAGTGCTTACTTTTAATTTGCTTGTCAGACTCCTGCGTGTCTTTGGCTTTTCCTAAGTCTCTTCATCCTGACTTCTGAGTAGGACGTTACCAGAGTACAGCAGGAAATTCACATTTCAACTACTCTTCTCTACATCTCTCCTTGCCCTTCCCTGCACCCATCCAGCCTGTCTGGCACATTTCCTAGATGATGCCCTCCTTCATAATGCATTAATTTTGTTGGGTTTTCTTTTCTTTTTTTTTCTTTTCCTGAGTAACTTCAGCTGCTCTTTGGAATCTTTTCCACCTTTTTCTTCACAGTGGGAACCATCTGGTGCTCTGTTTGGCCTGTTTCCCGTGGGATTTGGGCAGGGCAGGCACAGCCCCGCGTCCAGCCCCGCCGGCTCCCTGGTCGGGGCCGAGCAGCAGTTGCCGTTTCTGCCTCCTCCTCACACCGTGTTTGTCGCTGGCGAGACTCGGCGTCTCTTGCAGTTGCTCCTGGATTCTCATCCTTACTTCTCCTTTTCTTGCAGGCTTAAATTGTGGCTGAGGAAAAGGTCACATTAATAACAAAAGTATTAATTTCTGCGCGACCGGAATAGTTCGCTTCAGTGCTACCAGGCACAGTTTCGTCTTGCTTGTGTGGTTCATGAACTACATGCTAATTTTCTTTATATTTAATTACCTTTGAATGTCTCCTGTGCTTCAGGGTACAAGCCATCTTCTGACTAATTAGGGCTTTTTCTCTGAACAGGCTACTCCCTATAAGTCTTGGAAGGGTTTCTTGTACTTTCCTTTGAAGCATGTGGTAACTGGCCTCTGCCAGCAGTAAATGGATTGCTGGACACTCTGCTCCAGAAGTTCCTCTGTTATTAAATCCACAAATTTACACAAAGCAAAGTTAATAAGTGTAGCTGATTGAGCGGACTTGGATCAAATCTTTGGCATGCAGATGTAATGGAGTGCATATTGGGTGAGCGACTGTGCCTAAAAGAAAATAAATATATTTTATCTTAAGCAAATTACCCATTCTTTTTGTGGTAAGCGTGTGCTATGTGTTAATTCCTCCCAATCCAGGCTTTGTCAGACAAGTCTCCCTTGTTGTTATGTAAAAACCGTGCAGGCATCAGATTTTCATCCTCAGTATTGCTTGGTCAGTGATTAAATCATTGCATGCGAGAAGCACCACAGCAATGCTAAATATTATTATTGATTATGTATATAGCAGTCAATACAAACATATTGTGTTTCGACTGCAAAAATGATCATCTTAATTAGCTAATGATTTTTAGCCTGATTTCTCAACAAAATGAGACGTTATGCGATTGCTCTTTCTGTCTGGCTGTTCTCCCTCTCCCCTGTCCCTGTCACTTCTGGACCTCTTGGGTTCAGTCAGTGACAGTCTGGTTTGACTGAGGGTGGAGATTTCAAAGGCATCAAGTCCTTACGTGCTTAAATAGGGCATCTGAAAATCCTCTTGATGCACCCGTGAGGGCAGCGCTCTGTTACACCAGATTAGACACCGGAGCCGCCTGCAGGCACTCACCCTGGGGAGAGATGCGCGCAGGAGAGAGGTTCCACTGATGCTGTTACTCACTGAACAATTTAGAGGATTTTATCAAAAGCTTCAGCTTTTGATTTAGGAAGAGATGCTGTGTCCTCTGCTCTCCGTTAAGTATCTGAAATGTCGAGCTGAGTCATGGTTACCACTTGCTCAAAAACTAAACTTCCTATTTTTTTCTTTCCTTTGTAGATCAGGTTACCCACTTCAATAAATGGAACCCAACACTTATACTGGGCTGGTAGAGTCACTCTTTCAAAAAGAATAAGAGCCATTTAACGCACCGAATGGTTTACAATCTAAATGACAGAAAGCCGCCTGCCCTTCAGGACAGATCGTGCTGGGCTTCCTCAGCCAGTGGGCGCTTTCTACCAGGAACTACACCTCCAAAGCCTTTGTGCAGAGACACAACCAACTCATTTTCCGAAGTTGGGTCATGTCCAAGCATATGAGATTCTTCAAGCATGAAATTCCACTTGACCCTATTAGGGCTTTCTCAGCACCAGATATGTACACCGCAGAGTAGATAATGTTCATAACTCGTTTCACATTACCCCTGGGTGGTGCCGGTGGAGAAATCCTGTCTAGTCTAATGCAATCAAAGCTGTGAATATGAGGAAATTGAAACATCTGGCCAGGTTTCTCTGCTGTGCCCCAGGAGGTGTGACATGAGAGATGCAGGTCAGAAAGAGGGGGGGACAAAGGCATCTCTCCAGGGACGTGTGTGCTGTGGAGGACAGATGTCCCAGCAATGTCGCTAGCAGCACCGGGGTGCCTTGACTGGGCAGGTCACCTCAGCGAATTTCTTATGCCTGCACTGGAGTTCAAAGGTGCAGCTGCCGTTTGTGTAACCTTGTCTGAGCTAACCCGAGAGTGGGGCACCTGAGCACAAAGAGCCGTGGTGCTGTGGGCTGGTGGAGCTCCTCTGTGCCTGGCTGCATGAATATTTGAATCCACTCAAATGGTACAGCGGTACGGGGGGGGAGAGTTCATGATCTGGGGTGGGTGGTGCATGCTGGGGTAGACCTGAGGGTGGGGGCTCGCTCTCTGCCTCCTGCGTTCCCCGGGGCTGCAGGGTCACAGCCATGCAGAGCCTGCACCGACGGTGACTCTACAGGACCCAGCTCCTCTTGCCACTCAGTGTAGGCACGTGCAGGGATGTCTGTCTGGAAATTCATCCTCAGTATAGACAAAAAAAGCCATTTCCTTGGGCAGTTTTTTTCCTTCTGTGGCAGAATAGCTGTGGCCTTGTGCTTCCAAGGGGTGGCTGAGGGCAGGGACATCCTGGTGCCTGTCCCCAAGCCCTTTCGTCACTCTGTGGTGCGAGAGCAGTAAGCCCAGTTTCCAAGGCTGTCCCCTTTCTCTCCATCTCCAGTTCTCTGCCCCCTTCCCACAGCAGGCACACCAGGCCCCAGCTCTGCAGCCACAGGGCATAAAACAGGATTTACGGTTCACGCAGAGTGCCTTGAGCCAGCACAGACTTGCCCAAGGGGACTCCAGTCTTGCCCGTCATGGTGCCTTGGGTCAGGAGATTCCACCCCCTCAATGCTAAGTCCCTTAGAAGCTGCTGAGATTTATAACTTAATTTTCTCCATGTTTCACATTTTCTCCATCCTGAGATCGGTTTAAGAGAGAGACAATTTTTCTGGTTATTGTTGTTTTGAGGACAGAGGTATTACCTCCAGAGGATATCTGGGGAATTTATTCTTTCAAAGTTTTTGGTATTTTTAAGGGCTCAGGGTACAAAATACCTTCGATGGGAGTTACCTACAAAAATTTCCCAGTATTGAATGGAGAAGGCAGTTTATATGTCCCTGTGACAAAGCCAGCTACTAAAGAAGTATAATTAATGTAACGGTTTCAAACTGAAAGAGGGTGGATTTAGATTGGATATCAGGAAGAAATTCTTTACTGTGAGGGTGGTGAGACACTGGAGCAGGTTGCCCAGAGAAGCTGTGGATGCCCCATCCCTGGAAGTGTTCAAGGCCAGGCTGGATGGGGCTCTGAGCAGCCTGGTCTAGTGGGAGGTGTCCCTGCCCATGGCAGGGCATTGGAACTAGATGGTCTTTAAGGTCCCTTCCAACCCGAACCAGTCTGTGATTCTGTGTAAGTATAATGAGTTTAAGCATAAAAATTAGAATTTTATTGTATGTAATTGTATGTAACTGTATTGTAAAATTGTACGTAAACAAAAGTCAGCTATGAAATCCAGGACTTTATTGAATGCATCTTTGAAAGAAATTAAAGAAGTCATATGTCTTCTTTCCTCCTTGTCTCTCTTTGCAGGCTACTTGAACTCAGAATTAACCTTCTGGTCAGGACCCTCATCTGCATGTAATGTTGTATCTCCTCTATAGCCTTGGAATTAGTGTAGAGGCTACTAGGCTGATGTATTCCTCATGCTCCAGCACTCTGCTGGTGCTGGGAAGAAGACACCATGAAGGTATGTTTAAATCCTTCTATGCTTTTATTTAATGCCCAAACTCTAAGCTTGCTCTTGGCCCCTCAGCTTTGCAGTGCTGGGGCCCACCGCAGGCGAGAGGGTTTCCAGGCTGGTTTCTCACTGAAGGAAACAGTTACTTGGTTGGAAGGCTCCAGGACATGCTGCCTGTGCCTGTCAGGGATGTTTTTGCCTGTTTTGGACATTTCTGCTCTTGTGGATTTTGTCCTTTATGCTCCTAAATATTTTCAGATCCTCTGATTAAAATTGCTGTATACAAGATGTGGAGTATTATTCTTCCATTGCTGGTTTTCTTAAAATACAAGGCATTACTCTCTGCCTGCAAACACTAAAACCTAGAGCACTGTTGTTTCCTTCTCCATAATTGGGTATTTTTGCCAGAGTTTCAACTGTTGTGATGGAAGTAGTTCCTTCTGAAATCATTGGAACTTACTGTATGCCTTGAAAAGGAGAGGAGAGAAAGGAGAGAATGGTGATATCTCTCAATTTTTATTGGGTGTCTTCTAAAGTGATGTCCTAGCAGGGGTTGATGACTGGGTATTTCTAGTCTTACATTTTCTAGCTCAGTGAGTTTCGGTGTGGAAGAGACCACAAACTTGGTCTCGTGCAAGAGACATGATGGACAGACTAGAAAATAAATAGTTTGCAAAAGTCTCCCTCCCCCAGGTTTTGGAGAATAATACTTTTCCCATTGCTGTTCAGCAGAAGTTGCATTAGCTTAGCTGGATGTGATGGCTTAGCTGTATTGCCTTAATTAAAGCAGTTAAAACGTTTATTCACAAAGTGCCAGTGTGCCTGGGATATGTGTTCGGAAAGAATAAAAACTGGCTTTCCGTCGAGGATGCTTTTTTTGAAGGATGTTTATAGCCCTCTCCCCAGGTGTACTCCCTTTCTGAACACATCCAATTTTTTCAGTTACCACTGGCTCTTCGCCTTGATGATTGATAACAACGCAAAAACAAATAGTTATTTAACCATTAAAAAAAAAAAAAGCCTTTCAAAACAAGCCTTGAATAATGGCTCACTGTATGAGTAGGGAGTAGGATTTTTCCGGGCTGTCTGAACCAAAATTAACCTGCTTCCTTCTGTGTCAGGGAGGACATAATGGATGGCTCTCGGGGCTGGCAGGTTACTCCTGCCTGTCTGCCCAAAGTTACTCCTTCGAATCTGGGCCAAGCTGACACAACTTGAAAGTTACCCTCAGGCAACATTCAGGACTGTATTTGATGATTTTTGGGCTGAGTCCTACTCTCTCTGGGCATATGTTCACACAACAAAAATATGCTCCCCTTCCCTGACTTGACACTAATTGCTCAGCCAAGAAGTGAAGGATTCTGACTGATTTAAGCACGTACGTGAAGCCATCATTCTTAAGCACAAAAATCAGCAGCAGGTAACATATACTAAGCTACACTTTAAGTGCAGAAGTATACTTTAAACGTGCTGAGGTGATGTCCTGAGAAAGGATGCCTTCTGGGTCCAGGCTGCGAGCTGTCATTTCTTACTTTGAGCTCACTTGTCGAAAATGATGAGACAACACATGGGAACATGTACCCGTGGCATCCACAACTTTTCCATTAGGAACAATGAGAAATCCAGGGTCATCAGTGAGGCACTTCATGGAACAAGTAACATCCTCATTCATCTGCTCTGCATCTCCTGGGGGATTTCTTTTGTTTCCCCTCCCCTTAAGTTAGCTAGCTGGAGCCTTGGAAACTTTTTTCTGTGTTTTTATTTAAATCCTCCAAATTTAACAGACGGAAAATTAACTCTGCAAAGAAAACTAGGCAGCCCCATGCTGCATGATCACTAGCTCCAACACAAAGAAGGGTGAGTGCAGGAACCTGTGCCTGCAGAAATGGGTTTTAAACATTTTTTAAAAAATTAATTTTTTTAACTTTGACTTTAACTCTTTGTTTTTAGACTGTGTGTAGTTTTTGACACGTACATTTGGCTGTCCTGAAATGTGACTTCTTGGCGCTCTGTATGAGGGATGTGTTTCTGTTACTGACCACCTCCCTAACCTTCTGCTTTATGGCCGCCTTCTGTGGGGAGTCTCTATTTTCTTTCATGCCCCTAGGAGAAATGCCAACAGCGTAGGTCCAAGAGGCAAATTTTTGGGGTCCTCCCTACAAGTACATCTGCTTTGTGATGATTTTTCAACTACAATTAGTTTCTTCAAATTACTAAGCTAAAACCCAACCACCTGCTCTTAACACATTAAGTGTTTACCTTGTTGATCTTGTATCATTTGATCTCCTTTATCAGGACTAACAAGTCAAAAACCCTACAGAAGGCTAAGTATATGACCCTTCTCACTGAAACATGCATTTTCCTTAAGAAAGGTAACAACTGCTTGAAAAGATGTATTTTTTTTTCCATAAAACCATGTTGTTTGACATCACACCACATTTAATCACTCTTTTTTTAGCCGCATCCTGTGTCAGCTGCTTCATTATTTTCTCCTGGTTTCACGTTGGGCTGAGAACTCTATAATTATATCTGGGTCAGCTCATTTATCCCTGTTAAATATTGACGCAAAATATTTAAATATTGATTATTGATACTAATGGGTGAAATGTAGAGTTGATGGCTGTACCAGATTTCTGGCCCTAAAGCAGGCCCGGCAGGCTTGCAGCCCTCACGGGGGGGCTCCTGGCAAAGAGCCGGGGACCTGTGCGGCTGAAGAAGAGGATGGGCTCGAAAGAGGACCTGCCTCCGGTGTATAAAACCCCTCTGTCCAATCAATCCACTCCAATCACGTGCTTGTTTTTTGTTTTGATGGGGCCCGAAAACTATTTAGGAGTCATAACAACAGCATCACTACTCCCAGGTTAGACCATGGTTGTCTGGTGTTTTGTGGTTTCAGGCACTTTTACTGAAATCAGACTCCTTTCTGATCAGCGTCCCTGGGTGATAAATGTAGGGCTATTCATCAATGGCGCTAGGAGACATCTCGCCAGTGAAGCAGCTGTAGTTACATCTATTTGGAAAGTGAAATCAGATCCCATAGGTACTATATGTGGATGAAAAATAGACAAGGGGTTTGTTCTAGGGTTTCCTGCTTTTGTATTTCCAAGGGTGTGTGCGTGTGTGAAGTGTCCAGCATCACCAAACAGGTGCTGTCTACTTCCTTGCCCTGTTTCTATTCATACATTTTTTACTCCAATTGCTCTCCTACTTGTTAGCCGAATTAAGGCAATCCTGAATCAGAAGGTCTGCTATCACCAGGTTGACCTATATCAGCCAGTTTTATTACTTTAATTTCTTCATATGACCTCTTGCTCTTGCATGACAGCCTTCTAGTACGTGCATGTTTTGTAGTGGAAAGGTGCCCAGAGAGGAAGAAAAAAGTTACCACTCACCGAGAATGTGAATCATGAAAAGCTTTCGCAGAGCTGTCCATTCTTAATTTCCTGTGGTCGGGCTGTTAGCAGCGCTGCTGGTGAAAAGCCAATACGATCTGTGTTGCTGTTTCAAAACAAATGCCTCTTTATCCGGCAAGGTTATGTGTTCTCTCAGCTTTCCAGGCAATTCTACCAGGAAAGAAAAGAAAATCAAATGGCATTCTTCTCTTCTTTTTATTTGCTTTCATATTATTTTCCTCACTGTTGGAAGTAAAAATGCTTAAAAATATATTTAGCGCTTACAAATAGTAATAGTATTATGTAGAGATACCTTGTCTGTAAATCAGAGGTGACAGTCAACCTGGAGTACCAGCAAAAAAACGTGCAAATGGCTTTATTGAAAATCAATGTGCATTTGTAAGCGAGGATTGTTTTTAAATCCTTTGTGTTCGTTGCTGGTTTTATAGTGATGACACTTACAGTGATGCTACAGCTTTGTTTCCAACAGTTAGTCTTAAAGTGCTAGAGCAGGTAACTGAGTTTCCCCTCACCGTTTTCTTTTTCCACCTGCCCAAGCTGCCATCATGCTCGAGGAAGAGGAAGCTGCATGGCAAATGCTTTTGTAGTTGACAATATCGCCTATGGTATAGACAAGGTAGCGAACGCAAGTAGGACACCATTCACTGGGCATGGCTGGCAATCACCTCCCCGTGCCTGGTGGAATATCGCCCTCGTAGAGGACACAATGTAAAGCAGGAGGGTGAGAAGAAGCTTGGTGCTGGGCTGTCCTCCTCAGGACACTTGGTCTATTTCCAGGCACGTAACGCTTCTGACACCTTGGTGGCGGCAAGTTTTCCAGCAGCAGTTTAAGCCATTCACGTCTCTGGTGGTTTGCTCCCTGCACAGAAAAAAAATACACGCGTGCCTCAGCCAGTCTGGTGAAGTCTGGCATAGCTCAAATTGATGTCAAAGGCAGATTTGCATTAAAACACTGAGTTTGAGGTGGGGCAGCTAAGACATTGGCATGTGAACTTTCCTGTGACTCTATTGCGGAGCGGGCAGCCTCCTGCAGAGGGATGGCAGTGAGCAGGGGGAGGTGGCAATCCTGTTAAGTGGCTGCAGCCTTGTGCCTGGGGGCACCACTCCCAGCTGGAGGTCCTACTGGATCCAGGTGTCAGAAGAACAATTTAGGGATCCCTCAGCTGAGTGGGTCTGCAAAGGTTACAGGGTGTTCCTAGCACTGCAGCTCCTCAGGATGGATCTTCTAAGAAAAAGTAGGTTACTTCTTTTTCTTAATACAGTTTTGTATTTTTTAATTCAGTTGTATATTTGTGTATGTCACCTGCTGTTGGACAACTGTTTTCTGGTAATTTCCACTGCTGTCTGTGTTTTCTTCTGGTATCCCCTTACCAAAATGTGGCCAGGCCCAGGGTCAGAACAGTAGCAGTCTCTGTTATTGTGCTGTGGCCCAAACCTGATGGTCTGCCTTTCGGTTTTTTTTGTGATGTGCTGCTTCTGCTTTCTATTCCTCCCCGTCCAAAACTCTTTTCCCCCCCGGCTTCTCCATGAAACTCTTATTAGCCTTACCTATCTCATTTTTAGTCTATGCAATCTGGTGGACTTCCAAGGTTGTTTTTCCTCATTCAAGCTCTCTCCTGTATTGTTATTCCATCCATGTGTATGCTATAAACTTTAGGTGGCCTTTCCCTGTGCACATCTATCAGCTCCATGTGGATCTCTGGAAATGCTAAATCACAGAATTGCTGTAATCAGGTCTGTGTGCTCGGCACAGTCGCCAGAGATCGAGCCAGGCTAAGGTGCGTTTTTAGAAACTGAGTAATAGAAGTTGAGTAAAAAATGTTTCATCTAGGGAGTGTGGTAATAGTCTGTCAAGAAAAAGGACTATTCTAACCTTTCTAAAAAATACGAGGAGACCATCCATCTTGTGACTGGAGACTAAAACAGGGAATGCTGCTCTTATTTGACTTCTGCCTGATCATCTAAGCCCTCTCACATACGTGCCATGCACTGACATTATTTATACTTTCACATCTTTGTATGTATATATTACTCCATCTGTGGTTTTTTCCTCTTAGTCTTTACCATTCTGCATTAGGATTGTACTTGAATACAAACCTGTAAAATAAGTTAAACCATCTGTTTCGCTACTTGAAATACAGTACGATGTATTTTTCGGACGGGACTCCTAGCTAATGTTTTTTTCAGGTTTTCTTACAAGTTACATTCATAGGTTATGCATTGTGCCTAGGAACATTATCTCAAGTTACGATCTATTGACTTGTTAACACAAGACTGAATTAAAAAGAAAAGCAAAATGTTTGTGTAATCAAATGAACTTGTGTTAACCTTGGTCACTTTATCTGAGTAATATTACATATGAACTGGTAGCAGCTCTGTGGGCACAGTGAAGGGTTTCTCTAGAATTTCTGAGAAGAATGGTAAAAAACGTTACTCTTGACCTAGCATGTGAAACATAAAATACATTCTCAAAGCAGGCTACTGTTAATTATTTTCTGTGCTCCGTGTGTTGACTGAAAAGCCCCTATCACCTATGCTGCTGTATCAAGAAAGGATTCTGTAAGATGCTTCCTTTAGCTTCAGAAACCATTCTATCAGCAAAGGCAATCCCTTTGAAAAGACAAGGGAATGAGAGAGAAATCAAAATGAGAGACACTACTTCAGATGATAAGTTTGAATCCTATTCTAGCTGCTTACAAAATACCAATTTCCAAAAGGAAAAAAAGTTAGAAAAAGCTTTCATGCTCTGCTGTCAGAGATACCACGGCTCATTAACACCTCTTCTCAAAGAGGAATGAATTAAGGACAGCTGGCTTGGATGCCACAATGATGAACATGGCATAGAGAATCAGGGAGAAGAAAGCTACCAAAACATGGTGAATTTGGTCTAAGAAGTCCTTCAGGGCATACATGAAATGAGATAGAAAGCTTCACATAATATGAGTATTTTTAGTGCAGAGGGAAGAAAAAATGTTGTTTCTCACTCAATTAATGTACCGGAATGAACCAGTGCTACGAGTGTTCAGTTGATGACTGTAGCTACTGCTCCACCAAACTATGAACCTTTCGAAAGCTCCTTTGTGGCTGAGGTATTGAGTCCCATCTGATAATCAGCAGGATTTTGGATATATCCGTTCTATGTGATGCAATTACTTGAGCTAGCTGTAAATTGGGTAGATAAAATACCAGAACTAGTTGAGCTGCAAAAACATGGCGTATGTGGAGAGCTACTTAATCCCGCTGGGCAAACAAAATAGCGCTTCTTTTATGCAAGTTAACTGCTGTCTAGACATACCTGTAGCCTCCTAAACCACTTAGTACTTCTGAAAGTTTTACCACTATGCTCATCAGTCATTTTATATGCTTTAGAAAGCCATGCAATGACTGTTTAATTATGCAAAGTGAAGGTATAATTAAATTTCACTGGAACTGTGGGGATTTGAATATGATGAAATAAAATGGGTTTAGTTTTACAGGCTCAGCGTGCCACAGAGGAATGGCAAAGCCTTTTGATTTTCTTTTTTCATATCCGTAATTCTCTCCGGGGCAATGGAGAGTTTGGGCCCAAGGTGGCTTTCTGTCTTTGTGACAGGCAGTGTAGATGTACACTAGTAAAAGTTAGATGTTGCCAAGCGCAAGTCAAAGATGAGATTTGTTTTTTTCTAGGAAAGCTGCCAGCGCTGTTAATATGTGCATCTGGAAGTTCTTGAAACCTGGTAATGAGGACAGTGGTAAAAGCCAAATAAAGAGTCAAAATAAGCAGATCTATAGTACAACTTTCAAAAATAGTAGCATGAAACTGGGCGCCTAGGCGTGTGGCCTGAGTGTATAATGCTGCCTCTTCACAACTGTAAGAGCTGCAAGCTCAGCAATTCTGGAAAATCAGGCTGCTTGCTTAAAAAAAATGGATGCAAGAGATTGGCTTTTCCCTGGTATTTGGAGCTTTTAGTCTTCCTCCTCCAGCCTTTGAACGGCAGAGCTGGCTGAGTACCTTCTGCGTACCGCTGGGTTGGTTACCACGCAGGGTAGCGTGGTAGTGATTTGCTTTTGCTTTCCTCTTTCTGATTTAAGACCCGCTTTGGAGAGGACAAATTGAAAACATAATGTGTTTAAAATTCAAATTAAATACTAGTTGAGGTATTGTTGCTTTTTCAACCAATGGATCAGAGACTGAGGAGGGGAAAAATGGCTGAGAGGGAAGGAAAACATGGTGGAAATGCAGCATTACTTCTCTAGGTGAGGCTTTCCCAGGTGGTGCTTAGCGATGGTGGGCTGGCAGGTGCTGGCTTTGCTCTGTCTTCAATTGTGCTTATCTTTAAAGATAAGCAGAGAGGAGGGGAGGTGTTTTGTGGCATGGTTGCCTACTAGTGCAAGTGTATCGTACAATGATATAAAATAAGTGAATTGCATTACATAGGTGTAAAGGGCAAATTTATAACTTACATCATGACTTTTATTTCTTATGACGTTGTCTGATTTTTACTGTTGGGTCTGAAGTTTTCAAGCTGGTTGAAAACTGGCTGGAGCTGGACTTTTTTTGCTCACTTTAAAAATGTTTGACTATAATTCAGCCATTTCCAGAGTGTGCCTAAGTGGAAAAATTGCTGTGTTTGTCTCGGTTTCCCTCTCTCATGTGCTCTATCTCTCTTGTGGATTTTTTTTGGTGTGTGTGTTTTTTTTGGTTTTTTTTTTGGGGGTGTGGGGTGGGGCGGGCAAGTTTCTTTCAATCATAAGAGTTCACAGAGTCATTTCATTGAGGAGAAACCCCAGCATTTTCATCCCTTAAAAAGGATGCTTAAAATCCAGCAGATAACTTGGAGTTGGAGGCCGTGTTGCACCTCCAAAACCTCCCAGGGTTAACAAGAGCGTGTGCTGAGATCCATGCCAGGGCTTGGCACCTGGGCTGGAGAAGCTCTTGCTGTGTGCCGAGTTGTTTCTTCCTCTGGCCACGTTCAGTGTCCTGGGTAGGCAGTAGCTGCTGAATTAAAATAATGCATTATGTATTTCTGCTTTAAGCATGCAGTATACCTGGGTTTGTGCTTTGTTGGCTGTATGTCCTCCCAGTTGGCCCAGAGGGTCTGTTTGCCTGGTGAGTCTTCCTTGTTGGCCAACACCATGGTGTCGTATCGTACGTGACACAGATTAAAGCAAGGCGGCATGTCCTCATGGTTGTGGTTTACCTAGAGAATGTAAATAATGTACTTGTAGCACAGGATTTCAGAATTATTTTAATTATGTAATGTCACATGAATGGGTCAGAAGCTGATATAAATGCACTAATTTGCACAGATTTTGGTGACTGGTGGATGTGTAAAACGACTATAAAAGGAACATAACAGTGGAGGAGGAAATTATTCTGACTTGTATAGCAAACAAAGCTATAGCAGGAAAATCAATACTGCTTTCTGTCTCGCAACTTCTAGTGAGAGGCTTTGGTTACCACTCAAGCCTATGTGCTACTAGGGATGGGATGCAGTTAAGTCCCTGGTTAATTATTGTATTAATTTACAGTGTTCTGGGCTGCTTTTCTGGTGCATGCTAGTCTCTCTTAATGAAACGTCTCGGAGATAAACCGTGGCCCCACACCAGCTCAGAATCTGATCTGAGGGTTTTCTGAATGGCACAGGGTGTTTAGGATTATTGATTTTTCCCCTTAAAACTCTAAATAAAAAAGTTTTATTTGGGTGTAATCGCACAGACCCCTTAATCATTTAAGCGAACGTTTCAGAGATACTGCGCTACGTAATTACTCATGTGTAGGGAATAAGCGTGTGTGGTGGGAAAGCCCCGCTAGTGTTAACGCCTCCTGTAGCACTGCAAGGTCCTGTAGTGACGTGCAGCAAGCAGCTTCTCTCTTGATTATCTGTCAGCTGAGGAGGAAAATGCCGTTCAGCAGTGATACCCTGCCTTCATTTCCTTCCGTTCCGCTTCCTGACCTCACCTGTGCGTAGGCTTTTTGGGAAACATGTTTGGTTTGTGTTTATCCTTTCAAAGAGCTACCTGAGCACCACTGTGTGATGGTGGACCATCCTCTGAGAGAGCTGGGTCCTGAAGTCTCAGGTAGTTTTAACCACCTTGTTAGTTAATAGCTGTGGTGTATAAATCTTTACTGACTTGCCTAGCCTGCATCCAGATCCATACGGACATTATCAGCAGCTTATTCTACGCTTAATTATTAACAAATGTTCTTTAAAAAAAGAACATGACTCACCACGGATAGGTGAAATTGAAATACAGTTGCAGAGGAAAACCATGTTTTGTGAGAAAAATGAAGTGTTTCCATACATACTAGAGCTTTTGAGGTAGCTGACTGTGTCTCTTTAGGTATCTCACCATCTCTGTAGACTACAAAGTCAGACAAAGGAAACACTGAAACAGAAGTAATATGAGGTTACAAGCAAATCAAGTACTTTAAAAGATGTGCTAGATGTGCTCGCCACACTCCTGCATAAAAATGAAATTATAATGTGAGAGGGAGGGACGGAAACCAGCGATGTCAAAAAACCAAAACAAACGGCAAAATGAAACAGTTCCTTTCAGAAAACACAGGTCCTTCTTTATTCTAGACTTTACTTTCGTCAACATCCTTGCAGTGGGGAAAGGAGGAAGTCCCAACGGGTTCATTCGAATTTAGTATTTGATAGTATAGTCCTACTCCTGTCTTTGACACGTAACTTCTGTACGCTCACACACCTTCCTTCATAACCACCTTAGATTTTTATTTTTTTTGCTCTTTGTGTTAATATCTTGAGTAACTTCTGAATTGAACATTTTAAGTGATTTCTGTCACCTTGCCAGCGCTCCCTGCTTCTTTCACCTTTTCAGAAATGTGATGTTATCTCATAACTTGCGTTAGCATATATATAATAAAACCGGTGATATTTTTCTGCCATACGATTAAACTTTGAACAAAACTGTTCAGGGCTTGTGTATGCATGAGCTGTAATTCCTGCAGGGAGCTTACGGCCAGGCTTGCAGATGACTAAATTGATTTGTTTCCAGAAGTGCTGAATGGGTAGATAGCAAGACTTCCCACCTGGCTCTTGCTTGTCTGATTTCTTTTTTTCTTTTAAATATTATTTTTTTCTCTAGAATGCAGAGCAGATCCTTGTTAATGTTTTCAACTCTCTCTGTGCAGGCTCACCAAGGGTGACCTTATAAAAGAATCGTCTTTCATTGCTATGAAAAGAGCTTGTCTACTAAGGAAATCACTTGGCTTGAAGAGTTGTGATTATATTTAAGTAAGATTATATTTAACTGCGATTCTACAGGAGAATTAAAAACAAAATTAAAATAGATACAAGCTATTCAATTTAAAACTGTAATAAAATTGTTTGTCAGCAACTGGTGTTTTTTCATGCTGCCAAATATCTGTTTGCTACACTGTTGTCCATTTGTGTAGGTCTGTTGCTCTTGAAGTTTCCTAGTAAAACGATCGGGATGTTTTTCCCCCTGAAATTGGTATTCTGATGAAACCTGCAGACAGGTACAGATGAGGGAGCTGATCTTACCTTGTCCCTTTTCCCGCAGGAATCGTTCCGTCCCCTGTGTTTCGCTTGCGGTGGGTGGGTGGGGGTTGCGTTACAGCACGGGAAAGGGGACGGAGGGCTTGAGGTAGTGCTGGCTGCGGGGAGAGGCCAGGGGAACTCTTTAGTCCTGGAGGAGCGTGCCAGAGGTGGAGACAGGACCCGAACGTTTTGTGTGTTTTGTTAGCAGTGTCTTACAGGGAGGAAGCCAAAATCAGCAGTGGGCAAGGTACCTCCTCTTTTCCGTCCTTTCTGAAGGAGGAGGAAAAAAATCAATGATAAACATGCGCTTTATAGCCCACGGACTGAGATGTTCAATGACATGAAAGAACATCTTTATAAGTCAGAATGCATTCTGGTTTGGTCTGTGGTTACCACTAAAGGCTTTATACTAATGCTGTTATTGGGGGCAGCTGCATTATAGCACTGCTTACTTATTTATTCACTGTAGTGACAGTTACATTTCATGTAGCAGCTGCTGAAGCCAAGACTATTCAGCAAGGGCAAAATGTGCTAAAACTTCAATGAGGTTTTCTCCTGCAATATTAAGTTTTAATTTTCTGTACAGGAACAAATATTTTTTCTACTGCTGTTTTCAACTTTTGTCTGTAGTATTATCAAAGAAATTCAGTAGCCACAAGTTAAGAATGTTAAATTCACTTAACTGTATTTGACTTTCTTGTATGTGTATCTGTTCTAGATTTATAACCAGCTTTGTAAAACCTAAATATATGAAAGTCATTATTATGATGGAAACAGCCCACCCCATGTTCTGAGCGCTTTCAGCTTTTCTTAATTCCTTTTAGTGTAATGAGGGCCTAGCTGCTGGGCAGGGGGAGGGGAAACCCCAGCGTAGTATACAAATGATTTAGGAAACTCTTGACACGTGCAGAAAATGGTATCTGCTCTGGAAGGCTTATTGATTGCTTCTAAATTTTAACTAAGCATTGGATGGGGAAAGGGCAAACTCTGCCTTGGAGGATACCGATGAGATGCTCAGGTTAGTGCAAATGTGACCAGAATGCCTGTGGCTGTAGGGTCTTTGTGTTGCTGTTATCCACCTGAGGTTTTTGGCGTAGTCATTTCTGTTTTGCTGGAAACAAGATCAGGTGTATCTCTGGGTTGTGGGTGGTTGGGGTTTTTCTGTGTGTTTGGTAGGTTTTTGTTGTTGTTCGTGGGTTTTTATTTTGTTTTTGGTGGTAGTGGCTTGTGCTGCTGTAACTGAAAGTGCTGGGCTTGGTTCCTGCTGGCAGTCACGCTCTTGTGAGTGGGTCCAATGCATTTGGTCACCGGTGTAAAAGTATGTCCCTGCCTGGGCTGCACTCAGCCTGGCCGGGGGTCTGTAATGAAGTAGCCAGGCACGTGCTTGCACGGGCTTGTGGTGGCTGGCTCCAGACAGACCTGCTCCCTGGCTGTGGCAAAGCTAATGGTGCCACGGGTCAGTTGGCTTTTGGGAACAGGCTCCAGATCAGAGCGTAGATGATTCATCATCTTTTCCCCATCTACAGGAGGAGTTTGGCTACTGTCCACAATGATGACACCTGCAGGAAAAGGTTGTTTGGCCCATTTCTGTGAGTGATATGTCATGTCCTTCACTTTAAAGCTGATACTAACCACTCTATTTGTATTATGTACTTACTTTCCTCTCTTAACTCTGGAGGACAGTTTCCGTAACTTCTGGTGAACTACCATCAGTGGACTCTGTAGGCAGTAAGCAACCCTTCCAAGCTGTCAGATGCTGTATGTACAATCAAATCCTGCCATAAGTTGCTACCAAAGACTTTTCAGGCTTGCTCGCTGTTGAGGCAGCTCTAAGAGGAAACACCTTTGATTCAGGATTTGTGGCCCTTCATAAAGGAGTCGGAGTTGATACTAGCATTTTATATGCCAAATGTCCATGAAAAGCAGTGGTGTTTTGTCTTCAGTACATATGACATCCATAGGGACACCAGTAAAGTGACCAGAGTAACTACCAATGTGCTGCCTCAAGATGTTGCCCTCTCGCATCTCAGTTTGCACGAACTGTTACATAGCTGTAGTGATGGATAACAAGCTGCTATTTTTAACTGTATTTTTAATATACATTAGTAACAGACATATGTTTTATGTGTTTAGCTGTAATTAACACTTTTCCAAATTTATAATATCTAGCTTTCTGTAAATGTTTATTTTTGTGCAGCAGACCTAATGTTATATTCACAGAATGGGTTGGGAATTTTTCAATGACATAAGTGTCAGAAAGTGGCAATTTATTGAAACCAAAACTTCGTTGAGGAATGTGTCACTTTCTATGAAAACCTTTTTTTTTCCAGAGAAGCTTTGACATGTCTTCAGTGTGGTTTCTGGTCTAAGGAAGAAAGAGGCTGCTACTCTGGGCTGAGGGAAACTGAAAAAGCTGATGGGGGATGTCCCCCATTTGGCAGAGCAAGGAGCCGATCCTGGTGAATCTCATCTCTTTGGGTCAGTTACACCCCAATGGGGAACACAGAAATCTTAAGTCTCAGGCCCATGTGGGTCTAATCACAGCAAAAACTTATTAAGCTTCTACAAGTAGTAAAAACCCTGTTAGAACTGTTGCTGGTTTCGTGGGATAGCTGGCACTGAGTCCTGGATGGACGCAGAGCTCTGGGGCAGCGCTAAGCACTTGTAACCTGTCTCTGCCTGCACAGGGAGGTCCTGGATTCTCCTTCAGCTCACTTGTACTTCAGAAACCAGACCTGGCCTCCATACGGACCTGCTTCCTGCCAGGACAGTGCAGGGATAATTCTGTATGAGAGGGCTTCCTCCGGGCCAGGAGTCAGGGGTGGAATAAACAATGCTGTCTTTTGCCAGTCTCTTTGAAGATACCTGGGGGAAAAGCCCCTCCTCCCCCTCAAACGTCACGCTCATTTAATTCCTTTTGAACTTTGGATATCAAACGTAAAATGCTGGGCCTTGTTGTCCTCTCTCGCGCTGGTCTCAAAGAGCATAAATTCACAGGAGATGGTGAAAAGTTTGCCAAGCCCATTTCTCTACTTAAAGGTTTGTAGCATAATGGGGTACTAAAACATCTTTCCTTGCTCCCCAGCTTGGGGTCTGTAAAAGGCAGCTGCCTCTGCTGATTGCTGGGAACCCCAGCGAAGGGCTGCCTTCAGTGGAGAGTGGGACAGACCCACAAGGATGCTTGTGAGCCAAAATGCAAGTCGGCATCAAGTTAAACAATCCTGTGCTTGCCGGGAGTTAGTGACAGAGAGAGTCTAATTTGCCTTGAGTGCATATATTTACCCTCTTTATTTTCTAATGCAAAAAGCTAGCAAATTCTTTCCTTATGGAGAAATTTCTTAGAAATAAGCTTGCCCTGTGTTCTCCATGACAAAGTGTTTCTGCAGTGCAGTGGAGCCAGAATTCGATGCGGTTGGGTTGTCTGAGGTGTTCAGAAAGGTATTTGTTTCCTTCACTGGATTATGGAGGTGGCGTTGCTGCTTTTTGTGCTTGCTGAGCTTTCCTTTAGGACTGGAGCTGGCAGCTCCAATTTTCTCATACCCCAGTAAAACAACTCTTAGTTGTTTGGATCCCCATGTGTTAGCCGTGCTCTGCACAGCTTCTCTCCTACATGACAAAGGTAAAGAAAGCATCTTGCTTCTGGCTCCCCTACTTGTTGCAAAAGTTCCCTTAAATCAGTGCTATATTCTCAGCTTGTATTGCATTTGACTCTTTTTTTTTTTTCTTCCTTTTTTTTTTTTTCTGTAACCTCTGAGCTCTGTATCTTTGAAATGGAATGCCACGGTTTCCATCATTACCTTCCCTACATAGGGTCTGACTTTGAGACACACATTTCACTATGGTGAAACCATCTGCTACGTGTGGGGAATTAGCAGTACTAGGCATAATGTTTCTTTATAGCTATCTAGAAATGTGCCCAAATAGTGCAATATAACAAGGCATAATAAGATTTAAATGCCTGTTCAATGCATAGACCTACAGTAAGGCCATTTTCACATCATCTTGCATAGGCTCTACGTTATGTTGTATTGAATTTCATTTCAGGTTTTGTTTGCTGGTGTCATACAGGACCTACTGTTGTTGTCACCTCAGATGCATGTGTTTTTAATGATAGTGTTCTGAGAGTCACATACAGTTGAATTTACATGAACCAGACAATGAATGTGATACAAGCTGTCTTGCATTTACTGGACAGTAAGAGCATACATGTAGGTAGATGCTGTAGAGTAGTAAATGTGCTGTAAATCCACACTTAATCTCCCAGGTGGAACCTGTTTGTGAAGCCATAACTAAAGGTTGTCAGGAATTAGAATAATATTAGTTATAGTTGTTCTTTTCATAAATCCACAGCATTTGTAGGGCTCTGAGCTTGCTGTATGGTTTTTTCACAATTGCCATCTATCTTTAAAGGCTTCTGTTTCTTTTCTTTCTTTTTTTTCCCCCCAGCACGTCTCGCATACAAACCAGGGTGCATTCTTTTCATACAGTATTGAATTACACATCCATGGGCATCATACAAAACATTGTTTTCCCCAATATTTTGTGGCAATTCTGTGCATTTTCAAGCCTTTGGTCCCCTTAAAATATTAACTAATCCCTATCCCATCATTTGTAGATAACTGTAATCTGTAATTTGCACAAGTTAAAATTGAGGCAGAGAGGTTAACTTGCTGCAGATGTCAGTGATATAGCAGTAAAGCACAAATTAATCATTGCAAGCCTCCTTGCAGAACCACTAGTGCAGAATCCTGTTAGGCATCTGACGCGTGCGGCTTCCCAGCTCCCCAGTCTCGAAGTTGCACCGCTGATCTTCATATTTTTCCCCTCTGTTTTTCCTGTGTCCCTGACGATGACTGTTCACCAAGAGTGATGTCTGCTAAGGTGTTAGTTATGTTCCTGTACTGTCAGAATAGAAAAACTACTGATGTTGAAAGATTGGGGACACCTTCGCTCCCCTCCCTCCTTCCTGTTTCTGCTGGCCTAGTTGCAAATTATCAATTGTTGAAAGAAGTCATGAGGAAAGAAGGGAGAATGCATGACTGAAGAAAACTTCAGGTGCTAGAAATATGATAAATGTCTAATGTCCTTTTGCTTCCTGGCAGGATATACGGGACCAGAAACCTGTTTTGAACACGCTATTTCTAATTTATGAATGCGTTGGCTGAGAAAAAGACTGTAGAGGCCAAAATATTGGTTATAAAATATGCCTTATCTCTATTTTTGTGCTGGCTGGGATTGTCCACAAAAAAGTGACTGTCTCGCATGGATCCCATGGTGTTGTGTGCAGAATTAGAGAGGAGTGCAGCTCCATTCTCAGCACACCAGAACAGCGAGCAGGAGTTCTCTCGCACATTTGCCATCACCCATCAGGCCCTCTCTGTACCAGCAGATTGATGTTCTCCCTAATAATGCTTTCCATGTCAGAACTAATACATGGTAAGGAAGAACATAAAGAAACCTTCACCAAATCGGCCTGGCTCAAGAAAAACAGCTACTGCTGATCCGGGGTTCTGACCCATTTTCCTTCCATGAAATTATGCTCACAAGAAAAATCAAATCGGGTTTTACTTCCTTTTATAACATCTCCCTGCCCCTACTGCAAACACCACAACCGCTAGCAGGAGTGGGATCTTGGCTATGGAGCATTGGAAGTGTTATAAACGTTCAGCTTGGCGCCACACTGAGCGGTTAAAGAAAATTCCTTTCCATCTCTACAAAGAGGTACAAAAGTCCAATTGGAATCAGCGTTGTCATTGAGAGGAGTGGAAGGGTTTAAGGCTTATAGTTAATAACAGCAATCTCTGTTCATCTGCCTTTTGTGAAAGTGAGGTACTTGGATAAGAAACATGGCTGTTGGAAGAGTTTCCACAATAATGTATCAAAATACACGTTGGAAACATTTTTATGTCCAGAAGAATGGCCTGTTTCAACTTTGTGCTTTCTTTTATTTGAGATCATAACAAAAACTGGTTTGCTTGTCAGGTTCCCACGAAAGAGTAGTTCTGCTGTCCCTTGAGACTCCAGGAATATTTTTCTCATCTCTTTTTCTCCAGACCTTTTAAAGACATTTGGGTCTGCATTGGACCTAAGCAGCATGAGGCACTGTGCTTAGCATTTTTGAGGGTAACTATGGGTAATGTTGGCTTGGCCACAGCATCATTCGGTCCTGCCTCGGTTGTGTCGCTGGGTGGGAGCTGGTGCTACAGCTGGCGAAGGGAAGCTTGGGTACTCCAAATGCATTGCTCTGTAGGATCCATGTGGACACCTTTTTGGGAAGGCAGGGCTGTGGACTAGATTGTGCTTTCAAGCCCATTTTGTGCAAGCTGCTGAAGGTGCACGAAAGATGCTTGGATGTTATTATCCAGTGATAGATTGAAATGGGTATCGCCCAAAGCCGGGAGGCTTTTATCCTGTTCTCCCTCTCCCACTATCTTTCCATGCCCTGTAAGGATTCAACACTTCTGCCTCCCTCCTCTGCTTCTGCAAAGCTGAGCCCCAGTGCCTTGGGCGGGTGGTACTGGCACTTCTGGCACTGCAGCTCTTCCAAAGGTGGGCACCAGGC
This sequence comes from Alca torda, assembly GCA_008658365.1. Classification (NCBI taxonomy): domain Eukaryota; kingdom Metazoa; phylum Chordata; class Aves; order Charadriiformes; family Alcidae; genus Alca; species Alca torda. The sequence continues at coordinate 15,405,672 of CM018087.1, read as the reverse complement.
TGACTGGAAAGTGCCCAATTGCACGCACCCAACAATTCTGGGCTTTAATCTTTCATGAAAAAGGATATTACTAAATTATCTAAAATTATTTTGTGTCTCTTGGCTGTTTTTCTTAGTGTTTTTTTTTTTTCCCCTTCTTTTTTTTCTTTTTCTTGTATTCCTAGTCAGTTGCTCAGCCTGTCAAGGTGGCTGGCCACAAACCCCTCACGTGCTGATCAATATGAATGGTAGTGGTAGCCCAACTGACTTGAGATCTAGCCGTAAAGATAGAAAAAAGTGGCTGCCAAACACCTGTGGCTTTCACTGCATGTGCCAAGCATCCTACAGCTAGAGGTTGGATGGACAAGATGTGAGGGAAAGAAGAGAGGGAACATAACATTATCCTTGTCGAAGAAGATGGAACACTTCTGTTTATTTCTAGAGATATGTAGGATTACATTTAGGACTCTTAAGAGAAGCAACTGCTGAAGTCAATCCCACTTTCACCTAGAAAATGGACAGACTGTGTCTTGGTGACAAAAGCGCTCTGACAGCTATCAAAGCAAGTGAAGCTTGCTGTGTCATACTTTTTGGAAAATAAAATTGGACTCATTCCATCAATCTCCTTCTCTAACCCTTCGTGTTTTTTTTTCTTTTTCCTGTTGCACACCCAGAGGATGTGATTGTTATTGGATATATTTGTCTGCCATGTCAGTCGAGTGGAAAGTTTTACTCTGATGCTGTGGCTTGTTTCGAGCCCCTGGTAGTGTCTTGCTCAGCCGAGCCTTCCTTCTGAGCCCACGGCGTGTGCGTGTACATGAGCAGAAGCTTCCCGTGGTTGCCCGGCACAGCGAAAGCTCGCTGTTATTCCTGTCTCATCTCCATGACAGATTTATTTTCCTCTGTGTGGTGATGGTGACTCTTGCTCATGTCCTGTCCTTCTCAGTGGCACTGGCCTCCCGCTCTGAGGCTGGTCTAACGCAGGCAGTGTCGTGCTCATTGGGTTACCAAACGGGATGGGAAAATCTTCTTTGATGCTGTTCAGAGGCTGCTGTTGGATTCCTTGGCTTTGTTCCCCTGCTGAATCGCAGCTCGAATTTCCTGACCTCTTCTCTGAGGCCCCACTCTGCTGCTCGGGAGCGTGCCAGCCGTGTCGTCTGGGCTGCAGCCTCTCCCACAGCCGTTAGTGCGTTGCCCAGCACGTGGACGCCTCACACATTGCTCAGCCGCTCCTCTGCTCCCCGCAGCTCCTTGAGCAGCTCTGTGACTTGCAAGGCCCCCAGGAGACTTGCACGTTCCCTTTCCTGTGTACTAGGTCTACGTATTTATGAGAAAGTAAGGAAACATGCCATGAAATGCTGCTGTGTCCATGTGCAGCCTTAGTGGCTTGTCTGATGTTTTCCTTCCTCCCTGCTGTTGCGTCCAAAATGTTTCCAGTCTCTCCAGAGTGGGTCCTGCCTGGCCCTTGTCCTGGAGGGAGCTGGACACACATTTCACACAAACGTGAAATTCTCTGGAGGCGGGCCTTGCAGGGGCGTTTTTTCCCAATGTTATCCCAGAGTGATGGGGGGAGCCCCAGTGCTCGCTGGAAAGGGAGATAAAATGGAAGCGGTGCGGTAATCATGGCTGGTTAACTGGGCTGTCTCGCGGGCAGTGGCTTGGTTTTGTCCCCAGCAAACCAAAAGGTAGGCTGAGGACTAGGTCTGCGTTTGAATGCTTATGTACAAGATCTTAAAACGGAGCCAAAATCCCTTCTAACTAAGGCTCCCTGGCTTCCAATCTAAAGAACATTTGAGCTCTGGGAGTCTGTCACAACACAAACCTGGGCTGGTTACCGCGGTCTTATATCAAACCCCACTGAAGCTTTCCTTTCTTTAAAACCAGCCTTTGGGACCTCTCACAGCCACTTTTGGCCAAACTGCAGGTGCGCTGGTGGTCTGGATAGCAACACAGCCAGCTGCAGAAGGGACTGCGAAGTGTCCGGGTACCTGGTTTAAAGCATTAGATGAAAATGAAACTGCCAAAGTAAAAAAGACTTGAATCCTTGCCTTCACTGATTCTTTGAAATAAACCCAAATCAAACCCATTTTGCAGTTTAAAAACACCCATTTTACTCTGTACCTAGTCATTTAACGCTTGCTAGTGCATTAAGAGCACAAATAGCGTTACAAATGCTTCTCGCCCTGTTAGCAAATCACATGTATTGTCCCAAGAAAGCCCCTTCTCCAAGAATTTTACCTTTATTTTGCTCTTTCTGGATCCTAGCATTTCCAATAAGATCCAGATAGTACTTTAGTTCTGGTGTAAATCAAGCTACTTGGTATTTGTCTGTAGGTTTGTTAACACAAGTTCTTCCCCAAAAGTGCTGCCTGTGCATCCCGAAATATCGAGGGCAGCGCCTGGACCACCTGGTGCTGCAAACAGTAAATAACAGCCCGGGTAATGGAATTGATTCCTGCTCAATGAAGAGGAGTGAAGGAGTTAAAACTTCTCAAAAATGGACTGTGGAGGGAACGGAACTGTGCCGGTGCCGAGCCTCTGAGATCTATTAGTTTTGACAACCTCAGTTATTCTGGTGCTTCTCATCATCTGTAAAGTTAACAAGGGCTGATAAGGGATGATGAGGCACCACACGGGTTTGTATTTCAGAACTCATAAATATTTCACAATACCATTTTTCTTACAATCAGATACATTAATTTGTCGACTGTAGATGTTGCTGAATATTCACTTGGTGCAGAGGTTTAACAAAGGCACTGCAAGGATAAACATTTTTAAATCAGCAGATAGAAGCCACGGGTTGTGCTGTGTGCTCAGCTGTTACATGTTTTCAAATGCATGTTCTAATTTTACCGAAATTGTTGATTTTTTGACCTGCTTTCTTCCTTGAAAATATATTATGATTCATAGGCAACCCCCTCCTCCAGCTGTATTTTTATCCCTTTTTGGTGTGACTTCGTAATTTCATACCAGCGCGTCAGATAGCCGAGGGTGAATTTAATTTGAAACAAACCTTACTCTTGGCAGACCAATTTTTATGAGGGGATCAAGCAATGTAACATACAATTTTCTCAGGCTGCACGTCACCTGGAGATGCCTGCAACTCAAATTAAGTAAAGGTGCTCTTTGAAGCAAAAAATTTCTATGAAGTATAGTGTGGACAAACTCTCCAAAGTAGCAGTTATTCTTTCTCCTGCTATAATAAGATGGAGCACACAAATATCACTTGATTAACAGCTGCAGTATTAATTTCCCTTTTTGGTTGCTTGACTCACAGCAAGAATCATGTCAATGCAGCAGAGAAGCAATTAAATTGATTTTAATCTTTGTCAGAGAAGATAACATGCCTCTTTCTCTTCTCATTTAAATAATTAAAGTTTCAGCAGGTATTATTTCTGGCTTTAAAGAAATTGGTATCTTAATGTAATAGAATCCTTGTAATTATACACTTAATGGGTCTTAATAAGTTAATCATGGTTTTTCATTTAAAATGTGTTTTTTTTAACTTATTAAACTTTTATTTGCTTTGATGGTTATGCTTTTAAGAGGGCAGAAAATATTAAAAAAACTTCTAAAAAAAGCTTCATATCTTTTTGTTTTTGTATTCCTACATGGCCTTTCAAATTCATTTTCAGTGGAATGGTTGGATTTCAACACATGCTTTAAAAATTCTTATCCAGTGAAGCTTTCTGTTATGCTACAGTTAATTATTTTGTTGAAAAAGCTTCATATAATGAGGAAAAACAAATATTCTTTTATCTTTGTTGTAGCGCAACCTCCAATTCAGCTGGAGTACAGCAAATATTTCTTTGTCCTCTTTGATCCAAGCTGTTAGGCAGTATTTGGGGTCCTCCAGGTTATTCCCATTAGGGGGAAAAATGGCTGGTGGAGTCAGGTGTGTCTTTGATGTGATGCTCTGTGTTTACCCACAGCGCACGTAGAGCCTCTCTCCCTGCACCCGGTGAGGAGACACTGTCTCGCCTTGCAGTCCCAAGCTTGTCTGTTCAGGCAGCGCTTTACCCCAAAATCTTTCTCTTGGTAATGACCTGACATGGCAAACCACGTTTATCTCTTTTGTTTTGAATTCCCACACCCCCCTGCTCCACTCACCGCAGGATTGTCAGCAGTCTTATGCTACTTGTTCTGATTTTCTGGCTGGGAAAGTCTTAACCCTTCTTGACAATAAAGAAACCGAGCCGACAGCAGACCACATTTCTGTGGAGCATGCATGGATGCTTTCCGCTTCATAATGAGCCACTTCACGTGGGAAAAACCATAACGAAAAGCTTGTTTGCCTTTTAAAGGGGACAAATGCCCCAATCTGTCTGGGGAGGACTGTCTCTGCTGAGGCCCGTGGCTCTCAGTCTGGATCCCAGGGTCCCCTGGCCCTTCCAGGGGCTAGAGCCAGCCCACGGAGCCACAAACAGTTTCTACTCGCCCAGGGCAGGTGACTCGCTGGCGTGGAGTCGACTTCTGCTTTGGAGTTGCAACCTGTCTCTCTTGTGGTTCCTCTTCTAGTGGTGAGGTGAGAGAAAAGGCAAACATATCAAGTATGAAGTACTTCTCAAGGTTTAGTATGAAAGGCTCTAGAAATATTTGTGAAAGTGAAGGCGGTTCCATCTGGAAATCTTTACATTTTGAGAATTAAGACAACACAAAATGAAATACCGACAGGCCATGTGAAGTTTCGTTTGAAAAAAAATTGTGTGTGTCTTCCTGTGCAACTAATATACTTTGTGTTCTATAAACAGAAATTGAAAACTCATGTGTCTACTGTATGAATTACCAGAAGTTAGCAAATCATGAAATTGGTGTTTTCCCATATAGTGCATTTGGTCATGTTCTTTGAGAATTCCCACTTGCTCAGTGACCTCAGTGGAAAATACTTTGTTTGTGATTAGCATCATTCAACTTTCTGAGTTTGCACTGAAATCTGTTATACCCTAATTTTTTTTTTTAAGGGATTTTTTTTTTTTTTCAAGTATAAATTATGGTAGTGATGAGCAACACCACACACAAGCAGCAGGGAGCACACCAGCATCTGATTTATGTCCATGCTCAAAAGCAGCATTGTATTTCTCTTACTTATTACTGTATCATTAGGGTTCTTTTTATGTTTTTTTTCTTTGTCCAGAAAAGTACTTCATATTTGCTCTTTGCTTTGAATAGATATGAAATCTTCTCTTCTAAAATATCTTTTTAGCGCTGCTGTGATTTCAAAGCTGTATTAAAGTGACAGATTTCTTTTTCCTCGGATTTCATTACAGGCAAAGCCAAAGTGAATTTGAGCAGGGGGGTAGGCTCAACAGAGAGTAAAACCACAAGTGATGCTCGTGGGGCTTGTGTGTATCCCTCCATCCCAAGATACTCAAGTGTTTCAAAAGAACAGCAGGAAAAGCAGAGAAAGGCACTTGTTGGCAGTCTCAGCCTGGTTCTGATCTCTCTGCAGGTAAAGTTACTGCAATGCAATTGCTGGACTCTCAAGATTTACATTGCCTTGCTTGGCAAAGGCCTTCACGTATCTTTTGAGCTCTAGATACGGCTGTGTCTGTTCTTAGGTATGCATGCTTCGGTGATACAAATATATTTTCATAAAGTAAACAGACAAGTGAAGTCTGCCATTCTCTTTCACCTCCAGTTTACGAAAGGAAGTGTCAGGTTGGATGGGGGAACTCATGAAGGAAGAATTCATCTCTTCTGTGCACAAATAACTTACACGCGCAGGAGCCTGTTGCTCCGTGGCTCGGGCAACACCTCTGTGTTCTGCATAGGTGCAAAAATGCTCCTAATGGAACTTAAAATCTGTTTCATGGGGTCTGATATGACCAATTAACTTAGTCTCATCTCGTTTGTGTCGTTGTGCCATATGGCATGTGTGCAGGCAGAGATTTAGTCCAGGCAGAAATTTTATGGAAGAGATTTGCAAATGGGGAAGGGAGGGAGAAACAGGTTGGTTAATCAACAGAGACAGGGTTCTTGATAAATACATACTGTTTACCCTAAATAGGGAAAAGATACGTAACAGATGCTGAATTCTTTAGCACGCTTGGTAGCGTAACACACTTGATATCAACAGAAGTCCGAACACAGTGATGTAGCATATCGGAAGGGATACTCTTTAACTAAGAACCAAGCTGGAAAGGTTATTGCTTGTTGCCTTGCCTACCAAGTCATTACTGTGAGCATTACAAGCAGTCTGCAGATAAAAGGTAATACTGTCTGAATGGACTGACATTAGCAATTATTGTCTATATTTTGCTCTTTGTTTTTCTGCTTTCAAATTCTCTGCTCAAAACATGATTGCAATTGCTTTCCTGGTGTAAGTTTTTGTAGGACAAATCTACCGTGCCATGTATTCCCAATTGCATCCTAACTTCTCGATTGGAAATATAGATATATAAACTTTTATCTGAGTGAATTTGGAGACATTATTACAAAAACAATCTCTCTTGGTCATCCAGGGCTCTTAAATGTCAGCCAGTGGGTATTTACCACTACTTGTACAGTGTAGGAATTGTTTAACGTATTTAGGCAGGGCCTCTGAACTCTGTTCTTTTTTGTGATGAACACAATTGTGAAAGCTTTCAACTTTACTAAAAAATATGTTGCAGGCTGGGATTCCCTTAATTGTATAGTTCTTTCAGTGCCTTCGTTACATGTAGGACAAATCCAGAAGCCCCAAACCGGGAACTTGAATTCTTTCTTTCAGTCAAAATATCCATAAGTCTGACATAAAATGGTTTGTGTAATGAAAATCACATGGTAGCAGACATCATTTCTCTGATAGATGGTTTTGTTGTATTTGATGAGGTACAATTAAGAACCAATTTGGTAGAAACCCTTCAAGCTCCGCATAAGGCAGTCATATAAAATATTATAGTCAGCAAAAATCCATGGCAAATGCCTTTAATGAATTTCTTTTACAAAAAAAAATTATAAACTCACATATTATATATAGCAAACCCTCACATCTTCATCACTGGGTGTATGTGTGCGTGTTAATAATGCCCTCGGTAACCATGCGTGACACACACTGTTATCAGGATGCAAAAAATTTTCAATCTTCTTTGTCACTTCACTTATTCGAATATTTTATCTGTGAGTCAGTGATTGAAATCAGCTGGTGTTTCTCTGTTCAGAATGAAGCTGTACTACACCTTTCAGCTTATCTGTAGTTGAGCTGAACAGCCTCTGCAGAAAAACACTTCCCCCCCCCAAAAGTGAATTTGGATGTCCTGTTAGTAGCATTGGTTAAAAACACTTCTCAATTGTAGATGCAATAATTTCAGTCTAATAGCAGTATCTTACCTCACCTTCATCTACCTCCTCGACCTCTCCTTAACTAGTTTTAAGATGTAGTTTGAGAGGTTGACTGATAAGTTTTAGAAAAAGGCATATATGGTATGGCTGCCTGATGGCAGGAGAATGGACTTAATGACTCAGGCAGTCCTTGTCCATCCTACCTTCCCAGCACACTGAGGTTTGGGGTAAATCACGTCTGGCCAAGCAACGCAGCTCGCAGCAAGGTGGGCTTTGCTGAAAGGGTGCCTGGGCTGGGTAGCAGCTCCACAGGTCTCCATTCCAGGGCACCGCGCGAATCGGGGCACATGCTTCTTTCCATGTCAAATATCAAAGCATGGTTCATCGGTTCCTAGTGCGTTATGCCGACTAGCTAAAATGGAACATTTGGGAGCTTAAAAAAAAAAAACCCTAAAAAATTAATGGGCTGATATTTCAGATGTATTTGCCTTTTGTGACCTGCAGGTTGCTGACAGCTTCTACAGGAGGGAAAGAAAACTGGAATTCCAAGTCTCGATCAGGCTCGGTTTTCAGCATCTTGGGCCACTGGTGGTACCCAACACTTCAGTGGAAAACGTATCACTAGTAGTGCCGATAGTACGAACTTAGTGGTAATTTGTGTGTTCCAGACTGAGCACAGCTGCCTTACTTGTGCCCTCCTTGTGAAATGCCCCGTTCTCAATACCGTGAATAGAAAGTGTTTGAAGTAGCAGTGGGAGGCTGTAAATGCGGTAATAGGTGTGATGGAGGGCAGGCATCTGTTAAAAAAGGCAGAATTGTGGTTGCAGTGCACAGGCCTTTAGGGCGCCGTAGTTGCAGTAATGGTAAGACGCGAGCCTCTGGGGAAGAAGTAGAGAATATGTACTGACAGTTAGACTTGCTCTTCGCTGCTTTTATGTATTTGTGTGACGTTTTGGTAACAGTCACTGTTTTCTTTGTCTTATTTCAGGGTTTTATTTTTTTGTCCTGCAGTGCTTTGGTTGGGTGGTAGGCAGGGTAAAAGTGTGGGTGCTTCTTGGGGAAGGATATGTTGGTTGCATAGGAGACTTTTTTGCATGCAGGGATGCATGCGATGGCTGCTTACAATCCAGCAGCTGCACACACAGTGTCGTCCCTCAACTTCTGTTTTGTGTAGTCTATGGTTAGAGTAATGGTTTATTCCGTGGTTAAGTGACACTCTTGTTCCTATGAACTTGACCCTCACTTATGTGTTTGGCTTCTGACACGTGACCTCATCGGCATTGGGCCAGTTCTGATCCTGCTTTTCGTTTGACAGACTTAGCTGTTCAGATTGGCTCCCGTTTCCTGATCTCATACGTACTTGGGATCCAGTAGCCACTTTTTCTCACTTGGGGTCTCCCAAGAAGGATTCCACAGCAGCCACTCTGTTAGGATAGGACTCAGCAATTCTGTCGCTTTGACTGTTGAAATAGTTCTAGACTCTCCCCAGGTTTGCTGCTTGATCTGCCAAAGGCTTGCCTTGCAGTTTTGGCTACACCTCTGCAGGGAGAACAGTGCAATAAAGGATAGAAAACCCCTTTATCAAATGAGTTTCTGATTCACAAAGCTTAAATGAGAATGGGGGACTCGCAGGTTTGTGACAATGTGATTGAGGGTGCGAGCCCTGCTCTGCCTCTGCCTTCTTGAGAGTCTTTAGTTTGGTGCATTTCTTCCAGGTTTCCTGTTGTGATGACAGTGGTAAAATGGCTTCTCTTTCACAACATGTGCACGTAAAACAACTTCTGTTTCATTATTTGCTGCTTCCCTTCTGCAGGGAAATTTTTGTGCACCATTTTCTGATGTGTTTGTAGTGTGATGGTGGCAGAGCAGTAACTGCCTGAGGGCTGGGTGAGAACTGTGCTGTGGATGAGTCTCTGCTCCTCCACAGTACAAGGTAAACCACAACTGGTAATCAGCAAATAAAATCAAATTCTGGATTTAGCAGATACAACCCAAATGTTATTGCAGTAACTTCTGCAGGCTCATTTTATATGTCACTTTGTCCACTTTCAAGTATGTTGCTTTCTTATATCATTGGGAGCGCTGTGTGATACAAAATCTTCGAAAAGATTGAAAAGACAGCTGCACAGGTGCACCTGGCTGACCTCTCTCATTCCATTCATTATATTTTATGTCATATTGTGTCATCTTTTATTCATCTCTTCACTAGTTAACTTTTCTCTCCTTTTTAATTGCTCATTATAAAGAGGTTTTTCCAAACTTGTAGTACTTTTTGTTGCACCTCTGTGAACCTATTCTATTTTTGCTTTGTGGTCTTTTTTTTCTCCTTAAATAATTGACCATGAAAGAGTATGATATCAAGATGAGGAATAACGATATAATAGCCCCAGTTGTCTTTTCTCTTGTACAATCTAATGGTCATTACTGACCTTAGGAAATGCATCTTCAGAATTCATGATTTCTCCAGGAAAAAAGTAAGAGAAAAGGAAGCAGGAGTGGAGGCACGCAGATACTAACAGAGGAACAACTTCAATAGAGATGATATTCTTTCTCACCTTGCTGTCTTTTTATCTAATTATGACATGTTTGTCTGCTGTTCCCAAAGTTTTTTTGCTGTATGGCTAATACAAGTCCAAGTGAGCCCATTCCTGAGATTTAGGAGGTTACAGGTGAGAAAATGCGGATTAGCCTGAGCTTCCTTCTGAGTCTTGCTGTCTCCTACAGCACCACGTGGTCTGCACCTGACGCTTTCGTTATCACCAAAACTATTCCTGCTCAGTGTTTGTCGAGGGGAGCTCCCATGCGAGGAGGCAGAGGTCTCGTCTCTCACTGACTGCTGCTTGACGGATTCTCCATCAACAGGCTGAACGAATTATTGAGAAACAACTGTGACATGCAAGTAAAGTGCCCAAAATAAGAGCATTTTATCTTCCTATAAATATGACTTCAACATTTCTAGTTTTGGAAGTCTAATTTAAAAATAATTCAGTGCTTTACTGTTTAATTCTCTTGCGCTGTTGATCTGGGAGACTTCAAAGCTACAACAGAAATAAGGTAATAAAAGCAGACAATGACTTTGGTTATGTACTGTGTATCATAAATATTTGTGTCTCTGACTGGTTTCATTTTAGCTGGCTGAGGAAATATAACTTGCTGAAGGCGGTTACCTTTGTTCGAAGCCAACTGAGACAGCACCAGCTCTCAGTAATTACAGCCATACAGTTTCCAGGAGACTCCTTCTTCACCAGACCTGTCGTCTCGTGTCCCCATTTGTAACACTGTTCATTATATTCAACCCGCTGCCGTCACTCTGGAGCTTTCAAAAGGTATTCTGTGGGCTATCGTGCTGCAGGACGCGGATAATGAAATAGTTAGACGTGACTTGTATTATAATCGGCTCACCTAACTTTCATTTGGCTTGAAAAGTAGACTTAATAAAAGCAAGAGTGAAAGGCATTTTATATTTTTAATAAGGAGTCTCGTATGGTATTACCTGCTGCTTTTCATTGTGTGTCTCTTCTCATGGTTTCCTTTTGAGGCACCTGACAGAAGAGGAGCAGTGAATGTCTCTTAAGATTAAAGCTTTTTGAAAAACTGCAGTGGTAATCAACACTACTGATCAGTAATTTCCCACTGCAGTAAGAGTGACTTAAAGTTTTTACATCTACATCTTAGATTCTAAATGGTTAATTATTTGTTTGCTGGTGAAGATAGTCCTCTTCATTGAAAACAAAACCTAAAAATCTACATGTCCCAGAACAAAACATGTGTTTAATCACTTACTAGCAAATTTCGTTTTAATATCTAATTATAAGCTTGTAAAAATACCTCTACGCTTGCAGTGTCTTAGGTTGGACTGTAAAGGAGCTGAAGGAGCTTGTGCTGCTCTGTCCTGTGGCAGGACGGAGCCACGCTCCATGTAAAACTTTAGAAATTCCTAGAAGTGTAATGAATGGAGACAAGATCAAATAACAAAACCTGAGACCTGAGTGTGACAAGAGCACTGAAAAATAACTTCCTAATGTAATCCAGAACTTTATTGTAGTGCTGTAACCTTTTTTTGACTAGACAGTCATTGCTAAGGGTGATCCATAGCGTAGCTCCAGGGAAGCCCCATCTGTGGTGCTGCAGACCTGGATCAGGGCCTGCACTACAGCACAGGTGAGAGGTGGGATGCAGGTCCGAGGGTGGGATAAGTTGAAGGTGAGGTGGGGAGGCAGCCTCTGCAGGAACTTTTAAATAGAAATCTGATTTCTTGAAGTAATATGCACAAAGGTAGCAGCCCAGTTATGAGGAAGAAAAGCTCTCTTGCCCAAAATGGGTGGCTGTGTTTTCAGTGGAATAGGTTAAATAAATGCAGGCACGACTGATGTGGTTGCATGAAACAGGAGCTGGATAAAAAAATACCTGGCTCACTCTGTGAAAAGTGGAAGTACTATTGGTCAATGGTGGAAAGGACTTTGAGGGGTGGGCAGCTGGGTACCTTCCCCTTTGATTAAGCACATCTGTGCTTCAGTGCACACCACCTCCCAGCTCTGTTGCCACTTGTTCTGGATACAGAGCCAGACATGCACCATCAAAAATGCTACTTTCCAACTCTGTTAAACGATAGTATTAATTTTTCTCCTTGTCACAGCTAGTCATAGAGAGTCAGGCTTCCTGTAAACTTCAGACATGTATTTTACACTTTCTTCTACTTAGCACTGCCCTAAACTCTACCTGAAAGCTGAAATTGATGGAGCGCTCTGCTGCTCATAATATTGGTTGCTTAAAGTAGACAGTAGCATTACTAACCACGGCCTTGTTTTGGCAGTTCTTGATGGATAGGTTCAAGTACTGGTGTCAATACTCTGTTATGTAAATGTCTTTTCAGCTCTGCAAGAAGTATGCAGGTGATGGCTGGATTTCAAACCTGTTTACCTTTGGGAAAGGCAAGTATCTTCTTGATCATGCAAGAAGATGTTGCCTTTGTATGTTTAGAAATGTCCAGAGAATGAACTAGAGATGTCTGGTGATGGCCTTAGACAAGAGCTAGCCAAAAATATTTAATAAAAATAAATTAAAGAAATAGTTTAATTGAATTTATTGCTTAAGGGGAGACCTGGAACAAGAACCTTGATTATGGTCTTTGGAACCACACTGGCCTCTTTAGCTCATGTCCAACCCCTCTGCCTGAAAACCTATTACCTGTCATCCCTTTCCCACTCATAGCCTCAAAGACTTCTCAAACTCCATTCAGCTGCGCTCACGCCTGACTACCCCCTCCCCTCTTATAATCCTCTGTTGCTCCTTCCTGCCCTCACAACTTATTCTGCAGCCCCAGCAAAACCAGATTTTCCCTTCCCTGCTGAAAAGCCTTGAGCTGGCTCAGAGTTGGTCCTTAGGAACTTGGCGGAGCCCAGCCATGCCTTGACAGCCCTTTAACCACTTCCACTTGCTTTTCACCTCTTGTTCTGACTTTGCAATTGTCATGGTTGCAGCAGGTAATGGTCTGTTTTTAATTCCTTTAGTCAGGCAGTGCCTGTGGCCTGTGAAAGGGAATGCTGCCTCACTGCATTAAACGATCCAGCTATTCAAAGAAATATCCATACTTTTAATTACAGGAAACTGAGTGAAGTATGACTTGTTGTACTATGTACTGACGAGTGGATACTATAATGCATCTTTTCTACAGCTAAAAACATTTATTTTCGTACAATTTCAAGGAAGGTCTCTGCAGTGGGAAATATTCAGTCAATTGAAGTCACTGACACAAGCCTGGTTGAATTCAGTAAGACCAGGATTCAACCACTAGCTTACAAATCAAATAAAAAAATAGCGGTAAAACTATCAGATCTTTCACAGGTTACTCTTCTACATGTTGCTAAAGATTTATGCTACTTAGGCCAGCTTGGTAAAGCTGTTACTCTACAGCTGTGATTGGCTGCTATTTGCTTCACAGCCAAAATGTTGCTGGACCTTTCCACTGGTGATGGTCAATACCTCTGTGGTGTCCTGTGTTGAAAAGGACAAATGGTATTAGACTAAATCCTTCGTCTACAGGGCAATGGCTCACTGCCTGTGTAGGAGGACTGCCGGATGCTGAAATGGACATACTTCAGTCTATTTATGGGTTACTCTGAGGTCTGAGTTACTTATGGAAGAGCTAATGTTCCTTGGAAATGTCAGTCAGAACTTTTCATTTTAATAACATGCCTGGTTGCATTCAAAACTGGCATTTTATGTTGACACTGCACATGAACTGACATGTCATTATACACATGCTAACCTAGATTTATAAAATAATAAAATCGTTGTGGTTTAAATTCCCACAAAATATTGATGGAAAAAGTGTTATATGCGTATGGGAGTAGCTTACTTGCTAATGTATTTGCCATTTTGTACTGACCTTATTGTGAATGCAACCTTGCTGCAGGCTTCTGCAAATTAGAGCTCTGCTACAGTATTTCTGTTAATACCTGCAGAACCACACACTTACTGGAAGAGCACTCTATTCTTCCTCACTTGCTTCTGGAATACATTAGCCTAATAACCAAAATGACAGTCTGGAATAATACATCTTTATTTATTGATGTATTTGTTGGTTCTGCTCTGTGATAAGAGGCACAGTGATTTCATTCAGGCAGTGATACTGACAATTTCTCTCCATTTCAGCGTTCATCTACCTGAAGGAGAACCAGCCCAAATCAAGAAGAAAAAGAGTTTTCCTTTATTTGCCACGTTAAAATAAAGCTACATTAAAGGAACACGAATTTTTCAAAGGCATGCCTTCAGCTGGGGGAGGAGATCCCAGGATTAATGTGGTCGGTGCTGTGATTTAGGATTTCTTCATACTTGTGCATTACGATACTGCCTTTTGTTACAATTTGCATATTTTTCAGTCGTACATTAATTCTAGTAATGTTATTTCAGTTTAATATGGTTTTCAACTGTGAGAAAGGTAGGTCTTTCAGTGGATACTAAAGACAGAATTCTGATTTTTGTATTTCCTAAGGCGGAGAGGGTGGAGTGATTGAAGGAAGACAACAGGGGTGATATTCAGTTGGAAAAAGGTGGTCTTGTTTTTGGTGGTGTGACATTACTTATCTCACAGAGGTAAGAACTTAAAGCTGGGAGAGAGGTCACGTCGTGGCAGATCCTTCACTGTAAAGCGATTAAAAAATTGGAAAATAAATTGAACAGCAGCATGGCATTATTGTCCAACTTGGAAAAAGAGCAGACCTTTACTTTGGGCTCTTTTAGCTTGAGTTGTTCTTTGTCTCTTTATTGACTTATGGTATCTGGTGATTTTTAGGCTGAGGATGTCTGAGTTTTATAGATTACGATTTTATTGTTGTGGCAACAATGTTAGTGTTCTTTTTTTATTAACTCACTGAACCAATCATACTAAAACTGTACGTATGACTCGGCGTTAAAGTGTTGATTATGCATGTAAAGAGAAGACCACATTTTCAGAAGAGGCCGCGTGCTCACAGATTCCCCCGACTATTGACTTTGTGTTGTCTCCTCTTCCTCTGTTACCTGAACTGTAGCTTGGCTCCCTCCTGGAGGGGGGTTTCCTTTGTATTGGGTATAGATAGCCTGATGCTGGTAAGTTGTGTATATCTCTCTGTACTTGAGGAGAAACAGAAAAAGAGGGAGAAACGGCTATGTCTAGAAAAATTACTTGTAATTTTGCCCTGAATTTTTGAACTTTACATAATTTTGGTGTAGGGAAGTTCTACTTGTGTTCCAACCCAACCAAGTGGGATGGCAGCCAGAGAAATGGTCTAGGAATTTTTTGTAAATAAAATTTATTAGGTGTTTGCATGGAAAAAAGGAGGAACAGTTTAACAGAAATACACCTCTGAGCAGGTAAAGTCAAGCTGCCCTGAGATGATCATGTCAGATCAAGGGCTGTGAAGAAATACAGATGAGCCATTCAAAGTTGTCTTGGACAGTATGTATCAGGGTCATTAAAGCCAACCTTTGGTTACAGTAAAGAATTAATTTTCTAACATAGTAGGGACAGAAAGTGAGAGAGGAACTGAAACGACGACACTTGTCTTTGAATTTAAAAAGGATACAGAAATTGAGGGAGAACAGTACTGAGGTGCTAAGGGAGGCACAGGGAGCTTGTAATGATCTTGTCGCTTGTATTCCACGGTAATGTGCAGCTCTTCTCTTCCTGCAGAGATTTCTATTGAAATTATCCATATCTATTCTGTTCTAATAAACCTGCTTGTAATTAGTTGGACCTGAGTTGGTTTCTGAGATTCACTTTGGAAAGAAAAATAGAATTGCTGTTTTCAAGTAAAATGAACTTGATGTTTGACTGCAGAAGGGGCTGAATTAGAATAAAAGTCCACTAATTAGAGCTTTTGGGGAAAAAATAGAGAACATAAGACTTAACTCCAAAGAAACAAGAGCAAACTACCTTGGTGTTTCTCTCAGCTGGTGAACAGGGGTATTGCAGTTTGTAAAAGAGAGTGGTTTTCTGGAAAGAACAGAAAAACATGGTGGTGGGTTAGTAATGCATACTGAGTTCAGAAGCATTAGAATATACACTGAGAGTTGAAAGTAAAAGGCATTTTTGTTCAATAAGTCATTTATAAATAACATTGAAATGAAATAATGATATTTTGGGAACAAACATGTTACTCATTTTGAAGAGTTAACTTTTAAAATAGTTCAATAGTTCTCACGTGATTAATTACTTTGGACTTGAAACCTAATAGATATTTTTTCCTTCCTTTTTAGAAATGTCAAAGGGAGACATTATGAACAATACAGGAAATACAAGACAGACTGTGTTTCTATAATTCTTTCCAGAATTATGTATAATTTTACTAATGTTATTGTTCTCCACCCCCACCCCCTCTTTTTGTAGAAGCACATGGATTAATGTGCTAAAATGGAAATTTAATTTAGGGCTAAGCAAACTATTTCCGTGGAAATAATAACATTGTTGATATCCTTTGGTTTGGGAAGTGTTCTAGAAAATGCAATCCATCAATTTTTCATCAGTTTAGATGCAGGCCAGAAAAGATGATGATTTTTGCAAATGAGTGCAGTATTAACAGCAACCTTCGTACTTGGATTTTCATGATTTTGAACAGCTGCATTTTATGTTTATGGTGAGGGTGTGTGTGTATGTGTATATCTACACATGCACGCACACGGATACCAATTTCTTAATGTGGGGGGAGTGGGGTTTACTACTTCAGTTTTTCTTGAGACAGTAGATCTTCATCAAGCATGAAATTTCCTTTGAACAGCTGTAAGTCTGCAAACTGTTCAGGATCATTTGTATGGTGTATGGATGTATGTAAAGGCTTTACATTTGTATGTAAAGCCTTAGCCGTTTAGCTAGTTCCACTCAAGTAAAAAGTAAGCAGCACTGATTATAGAAATGTATATGGTCTTGCATAAGACTAGTGGCTTGCTTGAGATTATTCACAAATGCGGTTTAGGCCGGGCTGGCCACTGAAATTCTAGATAAATTTAAACATTTGAAAAGTTAAGGATGAAGTAGTATCACACTCCAAAGTTAACATTTGTGTTCTGTTTTCATTGTGTTGTGAGCACACGCGCTGGCTGTCACTGGTGGATGCCACACTGACAGTGCTGGTAGAGCTGAGAAATTATACTACATCTTGGCTAGAAGGATGTTAGCGTTCAGTATGATTCTGCCCGATTCTCTTGGGTGCTTCCAAATGGCAAAACCAACATGGGAAATGTTAAACACACCATAATGTGTTATAGTTACTTGTACTTATTTATTGAGAAAAATGTTCAAAATACTATTTTCTCTAAGTGCTGGCATTATTTTGTACTGTAGGCATGAATATATATAAAACTTATGGACCAAAGATCATTGTTAAACTTTTTTTTTTAAAACATAAGAGAAGGTAAAGCATTTCCTTAAATGTCAGTGTATATAAAAGACTATTTACAAAGCCTTTGTAAATTACAGTCTTTACTGATGAGGCATATTCATGTTGCTGCTCAATTTATTTACTCAGGAGACCAATTTATTTCGCTACCTCAGTGCTAACTGTTTCCATTGACATCCAGGATGCTCTGACCAAGCAGCTGTGACAAGTTGTTTATTGAACTGTAAATGGGCACTGTCTGACTCTAAACAATGGCTTTATCTAATTATGAAACCCCGTGCATCATTTTAGTCCGGTGTTGTTGGTTATACAAACAAGATTTTAATGTTACTGAAGAATTAATTTAAGTCTGGGTACACTGTACTGTAGCGAAAGATATTCTGCATTGTAACTTCATAGACTGGTAGCTCGCGTCTGAAGTGAATTGACTATAATGTCCTGACTGGTTTGTTGCGTACTATGAGTACCTGAGAAAGGACAAAAGAGAGAAGTGTTTTATAAGACCACATAAAGGAGCTGGAATAACTGAACGAAATCGATTGCTTATGCTTTAAATGAATCTGATGTTATCAAAAACGAACTCTTAAAAATAACATTGATAGAAGAAATACAGGTATACTTATGGAAAGGAAAATTGGATCCTCAAGAATTTAACTTTCTGGCTTGGAAGTAGTAGCAAAAATTAAGTAGACCCACTTGAAAAAAAAATTCCTCTGCCATTCTCACCGTTGCTTTGTCAGAAGATAATTGAGTGCAATCAAAGCTTTTGTCTTCAGCCATCAGTAAGTCAGCTTCTCTGAGAGCTTTATCCAATAATCACAGAAAGAATTCAGAGAGTTTACTCTCCTTTGTTGGTGTATTTTTTTTTTATTTATTATTTTCTTTTTGGCAAAAGGAAGCTAGCCCAAACCTAATAAACAGTTTTGATATGACAAAGTATATATAAAGGGAAAGAAGAAAAAAAAAAAGATAAAAAAGGTGGGACTATAAGTGCATATTAAAGAACAGAAGACTAACGTATTGTGTTCTAGTAACATACATGAAACTTTTGTGAGTGACGGCAGATCTCCTTTCCAGTGAGAACTTGCACAAACAGTGCTGTTTGTAAACAGAATTCACTTAATTTGTCTTTATCACCGAAAAATTTTTGGATTGCTTTTCGAGGCATTGCTTAATGATCTTGTATAATTGGTTTCATGCGTTAAATCCCTATTGGTAGTTTCACTGTGATTTTCTTATGAAATATGAAACTCTTTAAAATTTAATGGTGAATTAATATTAATTTAATCAAATATTTTAATATTAAATCTATTAATATTTCATCTTCTACATGGCTATGCAGATTTTTGAAAACTGTTCCAGTGTTTTCTGACAAAGTACTCAGTTACACAAAGACTATTTAGAAATCTTTTTGCTCACGTGGTTCCTGCGCAGTAGCCGGGCTGCCCGGGTCGCTGGTTATTTTTATTCAGCCTCTAAAGTGAATGCAAATGAGATGCGGGACTTGGAGAAGCTGAAGAAAGTTTACCAAGCCTGATGCAGTCTGTAGTTTCCTTGTGCCTGGTGAGAATACACTTTAAAAGAGCCCTGCTCGGTTTTGCAGGTTAATCTCTGTTCGCAGCAGGGTTTGACTGGTATCAAGCCTGGCGTGCTTAGGCACCTGAGGGCTGTCACTGACAAGGGGCTGCGAGGAGATGGACTGCCACCGATCGGGTCTAAATGAGCCAGTTGCACAGAGCTGATAAAACCAGAGATTTACTGAAGTAGACAGGCCTGTGCTAAAACAAGCTCCTCTCTCGATTGAAACCCTGTCTGTCACCTTAATCAGTCATCTCCCCTGTCAGGCACAGCCAGCGGAGAGGCTGGAGCGGTGCAGGAGATGCAGCTGAGGGATGGCACAGGAGTGGTGGCCAGGCCAGCACTGGGTGGCTTCCCCGTTGCCCACAGGGCTCGGGTGCGCAGAGGCAGTGCCATGGCACCGCTCCGGGGGTGTTTTGCAGCCCAGATGTGATCCAAGAGGTGATAGGTAGTGCTAAAGCAAGAGTCTTTTTCCGGGTAATCCATGCCTTCCTCTATGTTTTTAATACAGCATAATTCTTGCATCCCGACTGTGCTTTTTCAGTAGCTGGAACAGTCCTGGACAAGAAGACACGGGCTACAGGGGTTACAGACCTGTCCTGGTGTAGAAGATGTAGTCAGGTGCCTTACTGGATTATTTCTCTTCACCAAAAATAAGTTTAAAAAAATGCTCAAGATGGCAAACTTACAGTGGAGATGTTACATGTTGAATGTTCTGTGTGCCATTAGCCAGAACTTGATCCCTGATCGCAGGGTGCTGCTGCCTGGCTTGGTGTCATGAGCAGTGTACCCTCCCTGCTTAGAGGAAGGCAGTTGAAATCAGTGTTGCTTTATTTAACTTTAATTTAATTTTATTTTTACAGAAACATGCTCATTTCACCAAGGTATCAAAGGCCAAGGCAGTAGCAGAAATAGAAAAGGAGAAAAAAATAAGAAGGAAAAAAGATAGTGACCCAACGTCACAAAATATAGCTGGTGCTTGGTCGTGGACACAGCACTCTGATCCTGCTTGGCTTCTTAGGTGAACCTCACAGAGCACAGGGTCCTCTTGTCCCCAGGAGCTCATGGGGATAAACTGGTAAGTACTGCAAAGCTTTCTTTCTGGGAGCATTGAGGGTACACTGACGGGCAGCCGCTCCTCCTGCCTGAGAACTGACCCCTGGGATCGACCAGGCCAAGGAGCACTTACATCAGGGAGCGGAGGAGGAGGGATAGAAGTAAATAGCTTGCACCACTTCTTAGCAGCATCTATGTCTGCTCTCCCCTTGAAGGTCTTCTCTTTGTGCCCTCTCCTGGCACGTGGATGAGGCTGTAAAAACTGTGTTGGCAACTCTGTTGTGTCTTATTCTCCACCAATGTTAGCACAGCTACAGCTAGTGGAACAGGGGAGCTCTTGGGAAATTCAGATCTGGACAAGAACTGGAAGGAGGACATATTCTGAAAGCCCAGCCCTGCCAGCATCCTCTCTGCCTCTGTCCTTTTGCATAAGGCACACAGGTCCTGTTTATCGAAGGGCTGTGATAAACTTCGGTACTCTTCTGTTCACTGTGAAGCCTGATTAGCTCATACTGTTCTGGTACAAAGCATCACTCAGCTCCAGCGTACCAGGCTGTGCTTCCCGTCTTCTTGGGCAACACATCCTGAGGCCAAGGTATGGCCAGTATGACCCATATGTGGTCCTTTCCGCTTTGAATTGCTACAATTCCTTTTATCCATGTAGAGGCTTCACTGGGTAGAAAATGCTACTGCTGGCTTCTCCCATTGCCTGAACAACACTAGCAAGAAACGTGTTCCTGTTGCCACATCAGGTCTCTGGGTTTTTAAGGATCCTAGAGAGTGACAGTAAAGGATGAGCTTGTTGGTTCAGATGGCATGGCTTTCGTTGCCAGTGAAATAAATTCAGCTGAGGGGAGTCTTCAGTGTCTTGAATGAGGGGCAGTCAGATTTGGTTTGCAGCAAGTTATCTAAGCAGGTGTAAATGATGAGAGGAAGAGCAGAACCAAGGTAGTGTCTGGGTAGGAGCAGGGGCTCGTGCTTCTGAAGCAACACAGTGCAGCAGCAACTCAGGGGAACATGTTTGCTGGCAAAGCGATGGGTGAGAAGAATGGCTGGCTGCAGGGGCTAGGCTCAAGGTTTGCGGTAAGGGATGCGCTGTGGGGATGGACAGGGCAGGACTGTGGGTGACTGTCCCCAAGAGCTGAGGCTGCAGCCTCACTACAGTGGGTTGACTGTTATAACAGAATAAAACAGAAGGTCACACATTGCAGACTTCACCGAAACAATGGGCACTCCTCTAGAGCTACCAATGTTAAAGAATTCCCAGAGAGGACTTGAGCAAAGGGAGAGGCGGTGGGAATTGATGTTTCAGTAGGAAGAAATTCAATTTGGATAGGAGATGTGAAAATGTCCTGACAAAGAAAAGGCTATGCAATATATTTACACCTATATTGTTTGAAATCTGAAAACTCTGTTTGCATAGGGATGATGTCATTTTAAACCCTGAGCTGAATGTAGAGCTGACACGTGTTTTGTACAGTTAGCATTGGAGTTAAACCTCATTGAAGGTGGTGGGTGTGACGGTGAAGATAACAACTACCTTGCATAATGATTAAGTGTAAAAGACAATTCTTCTGCTTCGGGGAGTCCCTTGGTGAAGCACCAGCCACCTGAAAGGCTGCCCAGCTGTTGAGCTGTGCAGCGCCAGGTGCTATTGGGCTGAACACAGAGGTGGGAAATAGGAGAATTACTTTAGATATCCACGTCTGTGATCAATAACTGAGAGAAAGGCCACAACACTAGAAACAGGCAGGGTAGCTCATTGATTGTCTAGCAAAAGAATGGTTGGTGGTAGAAAGTTGTCTTGGAAGATGCTTGGAACAACAAGGAAAGGAAAGAAACGGGCTCCGTCTGATGCCTTCTGTGCTCAGAAAGCGGAGCCATGTCTGTGCTTAGGGGAAAACAGCTGCAGCAATGAAATATGGGCCTTAGGCTTTCTCTCAGCAGAAGCAACATGCAACAGGCCACTACTGGATAGCAGCTCTAGATGAAATACTGGCTTAGGGTTGGTGTCAAAATGGGTAACGTGTTTATGTTTTTATCCTTATTGAGTTCAGCTCTTCCACCTCTATTATTTCTCTTCCCATATGGAGCTGTTGCTGTAAACACATATCTGAATTCTATAATAACACACTGAAGCAGTGATCAAGCAGTGAATATTGATATAGTAAGGAATATTCAGAGTAATTTTTTTCTTTTTGGTCAAGTTTGGAAATTTCAGTTTCTTATTCTCTGTGTGTTACATTTAGAAATCAAAATATATAGGGATACATAGACATAATGACAAATTTTGAAAATGCATAGAAAATAGCTTTGACCCTAGAAGCCCCCAAACTGC
Organism: Alca torda; assembly: GCA_008658365.1. Classification (NCBI taxonomy): domain Eukaryota; kingdom Metazoa; phylum Chordata; class Aves; order Charadriiformes; family Alcidae; genus Alca; species Alca torda. The sequence continues at coordinate 15,383,586 of CM018087.1, read as the reverse complement.
AGCAGACAGATGTACTTGCCAGAGCCAGAAGTAGTCTATTGAATCATACAAGCACCATAAAGTTAGCTAAAGTGCTAATTAAGTATGGTCGTCTTAAAAGAAAAATTCATTCTTCATCTTGGCAAGATGCCCATAAGAAAAAGACAGATCTGTCACAGTCTTGCAGACTGCAGTAATTAAGGTTTAAAATACTTCCCAGTCTAAAACAGGGATGGTTCAGAGTGAGCTAACTGTTTAAACAATGTTCCTTATGAACTGACACTGCTCTTCTATTTCAGACTGACATGTTTTTCCTTGTGGGTTTAGTGTTGTTTTTTTTTTGGTTAGGTTTTTTTTTGTGGATTTTTTTTTTGGTTTTTTTTTTTATTTGGCTTCTGTGCAAAGTGTGCAGAAAAACAGAAATCAGGAAATGGTCATCAACACTTTTTATGGAAGCTGAGAAGCTAGAAAACAATTATGTGGAGTAGCCAGAATACTCTGTGTGGAGGTAGTACAGAACGTAGAAAACTAAATTTTGTACCTCGGAGTAGTTAGGAAAAGAGGTTATCTGTCTGGAGGTTTTGTTCTTTTCTGCCTGTGAACATGTGGTTCTGTTGATGTTAATTGGATCCAAACATCTTCAGACTTTAGGATTTAAAATTTATTTCCAAATCTTGCATCTTGGCTCGCATCCAAACCTGCAAGTTCTGGAGGAGAGAGATCTCCATCAGCGCTTCAGTGCTTCAGTCAAATTGCTTTAAGATTTTGATTAGCGAGTAAATACAAAATGAAGGTCAAGTTGATTGCACGTGCCTCTGACTTAAATAGGATAAACACATGTATGTGCGTGCAGTCTCCCAGTATAATTTTGGATAACATGTTATCTTGTTAGATCTCTCAGCTCAATTTATTTTCCATTCAGAAAGGTCAGTCCAGTTCTAAGGATGCAAGGTATTCAGGGGCCCAAGACTGTGAACCTTTTTGTAGTGCCCTGTTATTCTCTGTTATATTTCTGCTGTAATCCTATACTTGTCTCAGAAAAGTCTGCCCTTTGGCACTCGTTCCACTGTCATAAGAGTTTAGTTTTCTGTGATCTCAGTGGTATTTAACAATAAGGTCTGAACCGCATGTTTAGCAGAAGCTGTGGGAACATGGATGTCAAGTCCATTAATCACGGACAAAAAAAAAAATAAAATAAAAAATCTCCAGGCTGGACTGTCAGCCAAGGATTAGCTGTGCCCCCACTGCAAAACCTATTCAAACAACCCCGATTAGGTCAGCTTGTCCTTCTGCCCTGAGACGTTTTTTAGTAGAAACTGGCAGTTACAGCTATAATCCTTACAGTACTCGAGGCTGTGTATAGATATGTGATTGGAAGACCGCGGGCTACTTCTGTGTAGTGTTTACTTCACTGATGTCAGGCTGACTAAAAATTGCATAAAAGTGATACAAAATGGCATGTTCTGAGGTACAGCTTATGAGCATGTTTCTGTAACTCAGCAATTCATTTTTGGCCTGAATTTATTTGGGAGGTAAATATTATCTGTATATATTTATTAAAAGGTAAAAGAGGCCAAATTATTAGCATGCTTTCTAAATAGTTCATGTACTTGAAAAGATTAATTTTTTGCAGTGATTATATCCCTCAGACTTGATATAACGTGTCTGAGGGACGCAGAAGGAAATCAAGCATTTGCTACAGAAGTTTTGAGCGGTTTTGCTGCTTTGGTTTGGCCTGGTGAGCTATCTATGTCTTTGAGTGACGTTGTACTGGTGATTTGTGATGGGTGAATTGGGGTGACTTTCGTTTTTTATCTGGTTAAAGAGAGCACAGAGATGTCTCACAATCCTCTGTTGTGGAAGAAAGTTTTATTTTCTTCTACTGCAGCTCTCAATCAGTGTGGCTGTTCTGCATGGTTAACAACATAGCTCCAGAAGCCTATTACTATGCAAAGGAATTTCAAATTATTTAAAAAATAAATTGCTCAGACTCTGCTGGATTTCCTGACTTTCTGGAGTTATCTTGAATTCTCAGAACCATTTGGCCACGTTCATTCTCATTTGCAGTATTATCTGTAATATGGAAATCAGTGTTAATTATTTCTCTAGCCACTATTGTTATCACTAGCCAAAACTGACGTTTTAAATCTGTGTCTTATTAGCAATTCTGATATAGAGTCACTTGTTCGGCATGGCGCTGTGATCTGTGTCTCTGGCACCTTCACTGGCCATCTCACTCCAGGCTGCCCAGAAGGTCAGTGGGAAGGCAGAGCTGGGTGGGACATTCTCACTCCGGTGTTAGGTGCAGTAACGTGCTCTCGCTGGCTGGCATCTGCCTGGGCTTCCAGGGGCTTCTCAAGGTGCTTGCCTCAAACCATATGGCATGAATTATTTCACATCCAGGCCTGGCAGATTCTGTCCCCTTCACCAGCTGCAAGGGTAGCTGGAGCCAGCTCCAGCAAGCTCTGTGGGTATTTAATCTTGCTGGCTCGGGAACCGGCTTTGGACCAGGGTGTCAGGTAAGGGATGTGGGAGAGGTGCCCAAGCAGTAGCTCTCTGCACCGGCTTTTGGATGCACACTGAGAAGGGCTTTCATTCATATTTGTCCTCTTCGTATAAATTATTTTTAAGGTGTGGTCTTGAATTTGTGGCTTGACACATTGAGATTTATATTTAAAATTTAATTATACATTTATTAAAACGTTGAGGCAGAGTACGAAAATGTAAAATGAGAATTGAAATTAAATGTCAAATTAGGGTTTGCTTTAGGGTCTGCAAAACTTGGAGTACCTAGAATATGGCTTTAAAATATATAGCAGCCTTAATGAGTTCTCAATATACCTGCATTTCTGAAGCTCTTGAGAAAGGAAGTAATTTTTCATTTTTGTTAGATAATGAATAATAGGCCAAGCAGAGCGAATTCTGAAATTTGTTATTTTTTCAAAGAACCATATATGTAGTAAAATGATGACAATGGAACTTGTTTATTAAACTAATGTAGTGATTTTATCACTTCATTCGTGGTATCTTAGTACCTGATATTAGCCTGGTATGGTTGCCATGGTAACTGAACACACTGTTCCTTCCATTTGACCTTAAGTTCAAGCCCTGCTGTTGCAGCAGAAATGCCAAGAACACCTCCACTTTTATTAAAAACAAAACTATCAGATACATGCAAAGAGAAAAATGGGCGAAAAGAAAGGCCAATCTGACATTACGATGTCAAACCAAAAAGGAGAAGAGCCTGCTTTCAACTAGAGGACCAAGAAATAAACAGATGTTAGGATATATATGTTCATATCGTGTTCTGTCCTTAAATTCAGCTGTCTTTGGATTGATTTGCTCCACCACCATCATATTTACTATTCACTGTAGAAGTGGCTACCCTTTAAAAACTTGCTTTTATTTATTTGCATTGAGAACCTGTTGGATTTGCACTGAGAAGAGCAGTGTTAACCTGCTCAGTTACATATTCTGACCAACTGCCAAGGCAGAAAATGGTTGAAGAGGTCAAAGAAGATTGAAATTAGGGTCTGACCAGAAGAGAGCTCCTGCTGGTTGATGTTTGTGGACTTCTGTATTGTTTCTAACTCAGTCATTCCACATGACTTTGGGGTTAGTGACTTTTTTGAGGCTCTGATCCACATCCAAATGGAGTCCATTTGGTCTCTGGATGGAGCCCTGAAAATGGGAAAATTCTTGGATATTGCTGGAGGAGATGCTCTTCCCTGAGGTCAGCTAGTGGGGTGGGCTGGAAAGTATCTCCTGGGGTGATGGGATGGGTTGGGGACAAGTATGGGGCAGGAGAGCAGTAGAAGCAATCCTAAGGAGAGGCCAGAAGATCATCTTGGTGGGTAACATGAAGGAAAATTCCCAGGGATTCAGCGGGGACTGGGCAGAACTTGCTGCAAACTGGGAAGTGATTGGAAGCTTCTGGGCCTAAGACCAAGCCAGGATGCAAGGACAGAGTGGGCAGCCTGGACGGGGGATGGCTTGTAGACTTCTGATCAACCTTGCTCAAAAATCTGCCTTTTCTCTTGCTGCAGAACTTTGTGGTTTATTGCCCAAAGCGGACTGGCAGCTGGCTTTGTGCTTGCTTTAAAGATATGAGGACAGTCCCTTTATTTCCAAAGGCCAGATTACTAGCGACACAGTGGGCTGACACTTCTTAATTTTTCCTACAGTTTGCTCTAGTAAGAAAAGGTGTGAAGGAGCAGAAATTTTTAGGATATTGGAAATATGATATTGGAAAGAGTGAAAATTACAAAAAAAAGTAAGAACAAGGATATCTGGCATGAACTAAAGAATGACAACGAAAGGTGCTGCTAGTAACAGGTGTAAAAGGGAACAAGATAAAGGTTTATGAGTACACAGGAAATGAGAAAATGTTTTTTTTTTTTTTAAAAAAAAAAAAGTTCAATTCTGCTACCTAATGGGAAAGAGAACAAATAAAGTTTGACAAGGAAAATGATGAAATGCTTAATCGTTACTATGCCTCAATTTTTACTAAGAGAGATAATAGTTACAGGCTGTTTAATGCAATAAATCAATGAGAAGGAGAGATGAGAAGGTAGGAAGGACCATCTCAAAGCATACTGTGAAAATCAGCGTGTGCTCAGATCAGTGGGGTTTGAAAACATATGTTGTGCTGAAGGAAGCAGCAACGTTATTGCAATCTTTGGAGAGATTATGGAGACAAAATATATGATACAGTGGAAAGGTGAAAACATATATGCCTTTCTGCCCTTTCCTCTGTGTGATGTCCTCTTCATAAGCCCTCAGTGATCTAAACTGGTCCAGGTTTGCAAGAAATGACTCAGATGTCAATTTATAACCTCAAACTTTCAATTCAAGAACCATGACAATGACTTTAAAAACAAACAAAAAAAAAAAAATCAAGGCTCAGGCAGACCTAAAAATCAAGATCTTGATACTGTAAGCAGCATGGGTGGTTACGCTGCCTGTCTGTCCAGAGAATGTGCTTTGCCAAGCCATGCAGCGGCTACTCTGTTTTTGATTATTTATTGCTGCTGATCTTCAGTAGGGAGCACTTCTGAATGATGTATGTCATTGTCCATGATGCAGCACTTGCCATGCAACTGCACAAGCTGCGTGGCATAATATTTCCTGTCAGTGACTGTTGGCCAATTCGAGGTGGGTGGCTGGTTGTGTCTTTAGTATTAAGGAACAGGATTGTGGGAGCTGATGAAAGCTCCTTTCGGCCTTCTAATGCTGTCCTAACCTGGGATGTCAGCTGTTGACTGAGATTAAAAGAAATACGGGTGAACTTAAACAGTCTGTACACAGTCATGATTTGGGATTGGTGCAAAACTCTTTTGATATCCAAAAGATTGCGTCAGGGCTGGATGCTGACAACACGTATGAGTTGAACACTAAACCCTTGGTCCTTAAGAATGCTAATGTATGGTCACACTACAAGCCAAAAAGCTGTGAAGGGTGTGCTGAGGGCAGCATGAGCTTGGCTGATCCACAAGGGCTGGCAAGCCGGGAGTTGAGGATGAGCATGGCAGGGATTCCTGGAATGGTACCCATCCTGCAGCACCCTTGAATAGTGCATGGGCCCAGCTCAGGACAGTGATCGGGGTCAGACACACAGGAGTGACTGCCAGGCAAGTCCATGGTGGTGAAGCAGGTCTCGTGTCTAGGACAGATAAATCCTATGGCAATGAAGAAATGTAATCTAGGTGAGCTTTCAAGGTCTTTGGCATGCCTAAAGGTTTGGTGGTTCAGTTTTTTGCTCTGCTGTAGACTACAAGCATGGATCCACTGTGGGGGTGTGGTTGTGGTGGGTTTTGGGTGTTCCACGCCCCCCATCCCCCCCCCCCCCTTTTTTTTTTTTTGAGACTTACAGCTATGTTGGAGTGTAATCAAAAGCTGAGAGTTCCTAGTTTATTTTTGCGTTTCCTCAGAACAAAATGATTGGGAGAATTCTGCATTCCTGGAGAATTATCATTGCCTTTGAAGTGTAAAATGTAAATACAAATTAGTTTGCAAATATCATTCTAACATCAATAATTTTCAGTTGAAGAAAATGTGAACAAAGTATAAATAAGGTAATTGTTAGCATTCTTCCCAATACAAATGATGCCTTGTGAATTCTGATCTTACAGGAAACAGATTGAAAAACCAAACTGCAGGAAGCACAAGCATGTGAAAGTTGTTTTGTGCTGTTCTAATAGTAGATCAGCTTAGGCTAATTTGCCATGTGGTGTGCCCTTTGGTAAAGCCAAAACATCCCAATGAAGAGCCTAGTCTTCCTTTCTGTTAGTATCATGGCCTTAATACAAACTTGCATTTTATTTTACGGAAGCAAAAATAGAGAATAGGATCTGAACACCAGTGTCAAACAAAAAGGCCTTGCTCGAGGTTGGATATTTTTAATGTTTCTTTTAAAGATGCTAATCTCATCTCTTTCTCTCTAAAAGTGAACCACAGATCTCATCCAATGCGTTAGACTTTCTTAACCCTCCCAAATAGGATGAGCACCCACGAACAGAATGCAGCTTCTGGTCCTCAGCATGTAGCTTTCAGGTTCTGGGATTTTGGGGTTGAAGCCCATGGAAGGCCCTGGGCACTCAGCGTGCAGACAAGTGTGGGCATCCTCTTTTTTTCCCCTCAAATACTGTGTAGTGGGGAAAAAAAAAAACCCAAATCAAAACAAACCTTCCCCTTCTCCTCCAACCCTTTTGTGTTTGTTTTGCAGCTCAGGAGTTTGGCACAACCCCTCTGCTCCTTCAAAAGTGCCTTAAAGAGTCACTTGTGCCCTTTCGTGGGTACAGAACAACCGTGTCCCTACAGGTCTCCAAACTGCCAAAATTGGATGTTTCAACATTTTGGTCTGCACTTTATAGCCTGGATATAATTGTGAAAGATCTGCCCACAAAATGTTTGACAAACTATCATTTTTAGGACAGTTTAGCAAAGGTTGTAAGTGTCCTATTTATCACTTTCCAAAGTTTAAGTGAATACTGTTTTGTAAAAGGTGTATAATGGTCTTAAATCTTCCTTTAAAGAAAGGTTTCTGTTGGGAGCTCAAGATAACGTTCTCTTTCTTTAAAGTCCTGAACTGTAATCTAATGTAATCTTTTGGTTGTCGATGGAAGGAGAGAGGGAGGGGGAAACAACTTTGAAATAAATAATGAAGGTATAGTTGACCCTGACCCAAAAGTTTAGCTGTTTAATAATATTGTTTGTATTATTAGATTAACTTTTGAACTTGGTTAAACTAAGTAATAGAGACTCCTTTTGGTGACTCTTTGTCTATTGGAAGGTGGGTTTTTCCTTCATTTTTTTTCTTAATGCTGGATTTCTACAGTCATTAGTGATCTTGATTCTGTGTCAGTCTTGACCAAAGTGTCTTTAGGGTTAGAACAAGAAGAATCCGTTAAGATAATTTAAACTGAAGCGGCTATTCAAAAGGGAGAAAAAAAATCCTTAGAAATGCTATGTAAATGACAATTCCCCTAGGAAAAAAAATACCAAATGAAAATTCTTTGAGTAAAGATAGTAAATTCCATTTTGATTCTTGTTTTGCTTTTTATTTGTATGTTATTCAATTAGAATCTTCTCGCACTAGCAATATTCCGTGTTACTATTTCCCTTATATTCAAATGCTTAAGACCGCTATACTTGCCTTTCTTCGCTAGATTATTTTTTTGTTTTCATTTAATGTAACAATGTCATATAAACCATAATCTCTCCTGGTGTAAAAACAGCTGACAGTTTGATCTAGAAGATACTTTAGTATCTTCTAGTGCCTTTAGTAATAGCATACTACATGGCTGCTAGGACTGACTAATGCATTGTTAAAAAGAATCCGAAGAATGAATTAGAATTGATAAAGAATATTTCTGAATTCTTCCAAAATAGTATTTCCCGTGTGATTTCTGTAACTTGTTTTTACAGGAAAAAATATCTAAGCTATATTTAAAGCAGTTAATTTTTATTTATTTATTTTTAAATATCAGTATTCTGGGCAAAAAGAATCTCAAGAGTGACGTGTTTAGGATGGCTCCAGCTAATATTCCTAACGCCCTCAGTCGCTCCTCTGTGTGATATGTGCAAAGGTGACAGAGCAGCCTGTGAAGATGCAGTCCTCTGTGGATTCAGAGTGACTTTTGTGTTCTTCCAGTTGCAACTAGTAGAAGAGCTGTACAAAGACTTACTTGAACTATTTAAGCATAACTTGCCTGGTTAAACAAGAACTGGAAATCCGGACTTGTTCATACTCAACTTGACTTTTTCAAGTCGTGTGTAGGAAGGGCATATCAAATCCAGCTTTTTATGGCTTTGCTGTGAAATCAGGAAAACTTTTTATTTTAAGCCAGCTTTAACTCTAATTCCTGTGTTAGCCTGAAAGAAAATTAAACTAAGTCTTGGTGCTGTGGTACTTGTACTTGGTAGAAATAAATTCTGGAGTGATCAGTGAATGCAGGGTTGAGTGTCCATGTTTCATGTTTTACAGAGCTCTAATATTTATGGTAAAAGTCAATTATTCATTAAAATGACCCTTTACAGCTCTTAATTATTTTTCATTTATGCAATGTGAACTAGTGACAGAGCCCAGGCTCTGACACAGTGTGGACGGGCCATGTGTACTGGAACTGATCGTCAGCTGCTCTGTTTGCTCCTTGGGCTGGTTTCAGTATTGCAGAGAGGTGCGAGGCGTCATTACCAGAACCACGATGTTTTTTTCCGTTTCGTTCTCATCTAGTGATCTGATCACTCAGTGGACTGACAGCATATCAGGTGATGGACTGGAATCAATAATCTCCCACCAGTTGTTAACATTTTGCATGCCGTGTTGTAGACCTCAGTGTTTGGATTTTTTATTTTTCAGAGTGAAGTGTAGATTTAAATAGAAAAAATTCACAAGTAAAAAAGTCATGTGTGTCTGGCATTGAGGATGGGTCTCTGGCATGAGGAGCTGGCTAGTACAGTGTCCTGGGATTCACATGAGCTCTGCTCAAATTGTGGCTTTTTTGTGGATAACCTTTTTCTTTTTTTTTATTGCTGTGATTGTTTCTGCTGATATGACTGTTACAAAGATAACTATGCATATGGTTGAGTCAAGGATATTTTTTTTTAATTTGACCAAAAGAAAGCTTTTTAAGACTGTAGCTCTATGCAGTGGGCCATATCCAAGGCTGAGCCACTGTGGGTAAAGGCTCAGGCTGAGGCAGAGCAGTTCCCCTGCCCATACCCAGGCCCCCAGCCAGGGGCTGGGTTGTGTCAGCCCCCAAATATAAGCTATTCCTTGTAGTTTAGGCCCTTGAATTTTGGCAAGGAAGGGAGAGCCTGCAGGGGTGGGCACTTATGACCGTCCTCTGGGGTATGGGTTGGGTGCCTGTCTGTCCTGCTCCCAGTCCACATGGGAAGCAGCACCTGCAGGAGCCTTTTGAAAGGAGAGAAAGTAGGGATTTAACTGGGTAGGGTGATCCCTGCTACAGCTCTTGATTATCAGTGTTCATTGTGCTATTGATCTAAAAATAACAAGTAATAGGATGGTGCTATAGCGGTGGCACCACAGCTGATGTGTAGCATATTGGACAGGAGTTTCTCTCTGAACTCTATTGTTCATCTTTTAATTTAAATGTCCTTTATTAAGGAATATATTGCAATTTTCTTCCAGCATTGAAGATCCTCTTAAATTCTAGAGGAGCCACTGTAAGTTGTGTTGGGATCTTTAGTATAGCTGTTAAGTTGGTGGAAGCTGTCAGCCTCACAGTTTGGAACTTTTTTGGTGGAGTACAAACCTTGAAACCATTCTGCATGCACAGCTCAAAATATTAACTCTGCTCCTAGGAAAGCGTAGATGAGGATGGTGAAGTTGCCAGCTGTCATTTTATTTTGGTATTTATTTATTTCTTTTAAGTTACCTTATTGTCATCATGCAAGTGTAGCAGTGGGTGGAATGGTGGCTCATTTTTATCTGCTGATTAGTGTCAGGGCTGCATCTGGAGTTTTAAAATAGTCTGCCCAGTGTTGATGGAAAGATTTTTACCCATCACAACAATCTGACATACTTTTAAACACGGCTTGTATTTTCTGTCACGTCACATCTGTGAGAACAGATTCTAGGTTATTGTATCACAATTAGGCAGGTGTATTGTGGCCATCAGATTACCTTTTTGAGATCTACCATGGGCGTAATGTGAAATTTTGCTCTTAAGACTAATAAATATCAATGCTTCCATTATTACCAACACCATTTGCATTTTCTGCATCTCAAAAAGTCTCAAGATGAGAATTCTGTAATAAGAATTAGAGGTTAGAGGTTTGGGGAAATTAAGGAAATGCTAAAATAACAACGATATAATGGTAGAGGAGTTTAAAAGCTTTCTTTCTTAAGGAAATGAGGCTTGTATGACTGCACTGTTAGCGTGTCTTAATAACTTCTGAGGTTGCTGGCCGACTTAGCAAAATCTGACAGGTGGAGAGATATCTCTAAGGTACTGAGTTTCTAGAAGTTTTGTAAGAATAAGAGTCTGGAGAGAAAACAGAGATGCATTTGTACCCCGGCTGTGGGAAGAGCTGCAGGGTGAGCTCAGCTATATGATTAGAGCTCAGAGAACTGTCAGAAAGGAGCCCTGCTAAGACTACTGCTGGACAAGTTTTCCCCTTATCTTGCTCTCTGATTTGATGTCTCCAGGGAATATCCCAACCTGAGACAAGGAGCAGCAGGGAAGCAGCTTGTGTGGGGCAAAGATGCCCAGTAAGGGAGAAAGGATGCTATGAATCAATCCCAAATTCAGGAACGTGATGCTGAACTTTTTAGCATTGGTTTTGGCTGATGCCTCACCTATTGCATCATTTCTGGTATGATTTTGAGCTTATGTGGTTCTCCTGGCTCATTCCCAGTGGGTCGCATTGGACTGAGTTGGGAAAAGGCCTGTGTTGGAAACCTTTTTTAATGGCAATTGTTACAGTCTAGTCTGCAGTGCTGCTGAAGGTGCTACGGAGCAGGGCTGTGCTGCCCACTCCTGCCACTGTTTCATCCCTGAGTGGTGCTACCTGACAGTGCCAGATTCAACAGCAGGGGCTGTCTGGGAAAGTTCAGCTTTCCGCTTCTGTATGAAAACCTATCAGGTAGTTTATTATCCTTAATTTTCCTCTCTTGCTTGCTTTTATTAAAATAGGAATCATGAAATGACTGCCACAGTGTATTTCATAAGTCTCAGCTCTTTAATAGATCCCCATGTAATTTTGATACACATCCTCTTGGGTCTGGCAACTATAAAACAACTGCTATAGCTTTCACTGTGGCAGCTTTCTGCAGAATCTGTTTCATAAAATGGCCCGTTAAAGGTCTTCAAATATTTCCCTATTGTTGCAAGCTTCCAAGATACCATCCTGAATGGCTTATTATACTTCTGCTCTTTCTTACGCTCCTTAAAGAGTGTATTTTTTTTTATTAGGTCTTGTTCCTCAAGGACAGACTTGCTGTACTAGACTTGTTACAATTTTAATAGACTTTCCTGTCACTTAGTCTTGTACATGGGCCATGGAACTTCAGGAATCTCTGAGACTTAATGTTATTTAAAAAGTGCCTCCTGCTTCTTCTCTAATTAATTGCAATCAGAAAGGCTAGTTGGTGGACACATGGTGTCGCAGCTTCTGTGAAATACTGCCTGATGGCTATAAACATTGCCATATGTTCTCTGTGAAATATTGCCATAATCACTGGCAACAGGAACAGCTGATAGGAGATGAAGGATTGGTTCTCTTCTCCTTTTTCGGCTTTACTTTCAAAATCTGTGAAGCGCTTCGTGATCACCTTAGTGGTTTTTTAGTTGCTGCTACTTAGTGGGCTTATTTTCTTCTAAAATGTTATTTCAATAACTTTTATCTTTCATGTTACAGCTGCTAGCAGTTGCTTTGCATACCATGTCCATTTGCTAAACCTACTACTTAATCAAAGTAGGCAGTTAAAGGGAGTTTTTCCCCCAAATTAAACAGATAATTTTCTTCTTATAAAGCTAAGTAGTTCAAAAATTAATAAGAACTCTCAAAAGCTTGACAGTTAATGAACTACAAGTTTTCATCTAATGAGAAAGTTTCTGTTCTTCACTGTAACACAGGTAGAAGGACAATTTTGGGGCTGAGCTGCTGCTTACAAACTCTTTTGATTATGAAAAAGTGAAAGGTCTTCAAAGGTGTGATCTTAATTAATGTTAGATTTTTTTCATTCTTTCATCATCAAAGGGGTGTCTGTTGCAGTTTGTGGTAACATCCAGCAATGTTAGTATGTAACATCAATTCCTCTGCTGATGTAACTTCATTACACTATAGCAGTAGCCTAGTAAGAAATATAATCTTTTAGTAAAACAGAGTATTTCAGGTTGTTCATCAGTGTTTCCAAAAAACTTTCCCTTGTACATTTTGCCTCTGACATTAAGTTTTTAACACTTTGGCCTCCATTATAAGGAGACCATTCATTAGAAGCAGCAATCCTCCAATTACTTCAACACAGCTAGAAGCCTCAAAAGACTGCTTTCACAGTAAGTGTGATTCAATAAGAGAAAGGCAGTGCATTAAGCATGTAAAGTGTTTTTGTGTCTCTGGTTAGAAGCATAGGGCTCTCATGGAGGTAAGCAAACAGGATTGATTCTGCTCCTTTTATTAGAATTGGTTTCTTTTAAGCACTGCTTTTCTGTCTCAAATTACTAATTCTAATAGGGTACTTGCTAGCTCTGAGAAAAATTTAGTTTTATTAAAGCAACAAATGGTTTTACGTGCCCCTCTATACTTTGGGAGTTGTGGGCTATTGAAGCAAGTTCTGTCTTACATGCACAGCTCAGGCTATTAAACTGTACACAGGTGATTGATCTCTTTAATAAAACCCTGTTCTTTAGTAAGGAAAGAGTGATAAAGATAAACAAATGTACTTGTTTGTCCAGTGCTTTGGAGATTACGGTAACATGAGGACATCAAGAATGCCATTTTAATGAATAAGGTAGATGAAACACATCAATTTGGACTTCATTTTAAGCATGTCTGGAAACCAATATGCTTTAAGTTAATTTGATTCATGCTTTTCATTTGTTTGTAACACCACATGCATTTTAACAGAAAACGTTTCATACTTAAGCAAAGGAAAGATCTGGCAGGTAGAAGATTCTGGCACTTTCTGCATGAGGATAGAGCAAGTCGGGAACAACGACTATGCGAATCCATTCTCCTGTGGCTTGTTGTGGCGCTGGCCCCTGCCGTGTTTCGAAGGACACGTCACGAGCATGCCCGAAGGGGGCTGGCTGCGGAGCCAGTGTGGTGTGAGGGATAGCTGGGGAGCTGCTCTGAAAATACAGGGCTACACACATCACTACAGCCCTAATGCCAAACATTCTCTGCTATGCTTGTATCGTGTTTGATTGTTCATGCATACTGATGTTTTTCAGGAATAACTCTGCTGATGTCAATAGTTCTGATTTTTGTTTTTATTTTTTTTTTAAGAAAAGTGAGAGAGGAGGGAATCAAGCCCTCATTTCTTTTGCTATCCACTAAAAAGCATTCTTTCCATGGCAACCCCTGTTTCCATGGTACATGCTGTATTGCCCTTCAGAGAAGCTTTATTAAGAGACACATATACGCACGTATGCTGTCACGTGAATGTGGTTGCATTTTATAGCACTCTAAAGGAAAACTACAGTAAAATGTCACTTTTTTTTTTAAGTTGTAGTGCTTTTTCATTATACAATGTGATGAAGGATTATTGCTGCCACTGCTTGGCAGTGTCATGGGAATGCAATAAAACATGGTTCTTTCTACTACTGTTAGAAGGGTATTCTTCAAACTGCTGTATGTACCAGTACATTAAGATCATTGTTTTCTAAACTCTCTTTGGGTGTAAGTTGGCATACAAAGTAATCAAACTTCTTTTGCAACTTTAAAAATAAATATATAATAAAGGTTTTCTACTCTTACGTTCATCATGGGAAATAATAGATGTTAGCAAATTCAAAGGGTTATCTTCCATTCTAAAAAATAAAAAGTAACCCCACAGACATCTGCGGCTTCTCCATAATAACACCTATTAGAAGCTACTTTGAGTATTTAAAATTAGCCAAATTTACAAAAGCAAGGCACTGTACCTTCATTTCTGACTATAAATATGCAGGTCTAAAACTATTTAAAGTTGTATCATTACCTTTATCTTGAGACGGTTCATTATAATCACCCTTTTAGACTCCTACCTACTGTTATTCAGAACTGAAAAGCTTGCTTATACGAAGTGTGGTATCAGTCTTTCTCCAGATAGGCTAATGCATCTTGGAAGTATGTGTTAATGTGACTTATACACAATGTATCAAAACTTCTCTGAGTTTTGGAGAGCTGCTTCATGTGCTGTAGTCGTCTGGGACTGTAGTCTGATGTAACTGCAGTTATATTTTTGAATCTGTTTAGTGTCTGCTTTTCAACAATTCTGTTCCAAACCTTGATTAGAAGATCCACAGAAAGTGGAGTAAACCTAAAAGTACACCTATTTTCAAATGAGGTTTCTGCCTCATATTAAAAGTTGTTCATTTCAAAGATACCCTTGATAAAATCCTTGCAAGACAGTTGGTGTGAGTCCTCTATGCAAAAGGAATTCTGTCTGTGGCCTGAATTTGCAAAGGTAGAATAGTCCTTTTCAGGCACCTGCCCTGGTGCTTATTTCCCTCATTTGGCCACTGAAGTTACAATTAGGGAAGTAATATTTGAGTTGACATGGGGGAAAAGAAATACATCAAAAAGCTTGGAGAGAGTCTTAAGGATTCGCCACATGAGCGAAGGAATGCAGCTAATAATACCCTGATGGCAATAATGAAATGTGTCAGGAGCTTATTCTGAGGACCTACATGTTACCTTTAAAGCTTGCTTTATTAGTCAGTAGACTGAGAGCTTATATACGAATTAGAGGCCTTTATTTTGCTTTCAGATGTGATGACTGTCCTCTCATCAGGAATAGAATCCCTTAGCAGAGGTTTTGTTAAGAGCTCTTGGTGAGAATTGTGCTTTACTTTTAAATTACTTTTTTTTTTTTAATACAATGAAAAGTGCCATTTTAATGAACAATTTATTCCCTTTTGCAGTATGTCCATAAAATTCTGTCCATAAAATTAAGACAAGACTTTTTTTCAATTTTTTTTTTTTAAATCACTGAATGCGTCTGTAGTTGTACTCTTTGCAGTATGACTCTGCAGCGGTGTGGTGCATGGATGAGCCATAGAAATCTGTGACAATGCCCTTAACCATAATGCCATGTTAAATTTTATTTTTGATTTTGTGAAATCTAGGCTGACTGTCCCAACTGATCAAAGGAGAGTAGATTATACTAATAGTCCTCACTGCTGGTAATGTAGAAGTCAGATGCATAACAAGCAATGTTCCTACCAAGCTCCTCAGAAGGAGAAAATTATTTTCTTTTCATTTTCTTAGTGCTGTACAGTCCTCTCTTGTGAATGAATTATTTGCCTGCTCTGTGCTATCCTGGGATGGATCAGCTGGTACCAGAGCATTGTGTTGTTGTCGATAACCACAGGGTCACTGCCAAGGCAACCTGGGGCAGGGTGCAGGAGAGAGCTGTCGAGGAGCAGCCAGGCTGGGAGACTGCTGTACTTTGTGTTCCTCAGGATCTTGCTGTAATAGAATGCAGGATAGCTTTGTAAAATTGCACAGCACTGTTACGGTTGCTCCTCTTTAGAGGGCTGCACAGGTCAGTAACCCAGGCCTCCTGCCTGAGGTGCACAGAGCAGCTCCCTGCCTCAGTGTGGCTGGCCTCCCACAAAATGCCCAAATGCCACATAGAATCCTAGCATCGTCTAGGTTTGAAGGGACCTTTAAAATCATCAAGTCCAACCATCAACCTAATGCTGCCAAAACCACCACTAAACCATGTCCCAAATCCCATGTCTATCTGTCTTTTTAAATACCTCCAGGGATGGTGATTTCACCACTTCCCTGGGCAGCCTGTTCCAATGTTTGATAACTCTTTTCATGAAGAAATTTTTCCTAATATCCAATCTAAACCTTCCCTGGTGCAACTTGAGGCCATTTCCTCTTGTCCTATCACCTGTTACTTAGGAGAAGAGACCGACCCTGACCTCACTACAACCTTCTTTCAGGCAGTTGTAGAGGGTGATAAGGTCTCCCCTCAGCCTCCTTTTCTCCAGGCTAAACAACCCCAGTTCCCTCAGCTGCTCCTGATAAGACTTGTTCTCCAGCCCCCTCACCAGCCGCCTTGCCCTTCTCTGGACTTTCTCCAGAATCTCAGTGTCTTTCTTGTAGTGAGGGACCCAAAACCGAACACAGTATTGCTTGCTTCTCTCTGGGGGCTCCTCTGTGTCTGCAGGGGGATGGAGAGCCTGACAAGGCCCAGTCCTGCCTCCAAAACCTGGGGCAGCCCCATGTGGTGGGCCTGCTGCAGGGGGCTGCGGCCGGCTCCAGGCCTGCCTCAGAGGGCTGGGGTGTGCTTGCCTGATTTACACAGACTCTGACATTCACTCTGGGCTGTTTGTGACAGTGCTCAGGATTTCTGGGCAGAAGTATTTCTAATACCTGTAGCACTTGTAGAGAAAAATTCCACCCCCCCTTCCTTCTCCTCTGTCTCCCTGAGGGCCCAGCCCCGTGAGGTGGCCAGGCCAGGGGGGGGCTGGTGGCCCAGGGCAGGGCGTCCTGTCTCTGTGAGACCCCGTGGAGGCCACGTTGGGCCCTGTGTTCAGTCTGGGACCATCTCCACCCCCTTGTTTCCCTCTTCACTCATAGTGATTTTTAAACATCACGGAGCTTGGAAATAAGAAACATAAGACCTCCTGCCCATATGGTAGGTACCTGAGAAACATAAAGCACACTCACACTTCTTGCTTAAGGGTAACCTTTTGCCAAGTAGACAGAATTCCTCAGGATTGTAACTAAATCCTCATACAGTGTAATTAAAGTGACAAATGCTATTCAAGCAGCTCATTATAAGCACAGCGCCTGCATGGGGGCAGGTGTCCAGTTCAGCCGAGCAGGCCTGAGGACCGGCCAGGGTCTCTGCCCTGGGCCTGCCATCGTGGCGGGGGACGGCCTGTGGGGAAGGGGCCTCTCTTGCTTCAGCGGCAGCAATGTATCTGATTCCACTGAGTAATAGTGACCTAATAACAACCGAAAACATGTTTTATGGTGGATGTTGATAACCAAATGCTTATCCCATGTATAGGAATTCAAATAACTGGAAATTCTTATAGCCTGGATCCAGTTGAGACTGCTGGAGGATACCTTGATATTGAAGGCTAAAATCAATAGAGTGTGTTTTAGTTATTTTTCAGATGTCTGTTGTATGTTTAATACAGTATATTTGCATTGTGGGCTCTCATTCCTGTAAATCTGAGGTCTCTCTTTCTTGAATGAATAAGGAGATAAGCAATTGAATTTGAAAGATACTTTATGCAACAGAAAAGCAATTTCGTTTCTGGTTATCAAAGGGCAAGAAGCAAACTAGCAATTGAATGCTCAATATTTATAACCCCTATGTTGCCAGTCTGCCCTGTGCCTCTGAGGAGCTCAGATTTTGGCCATGCTTCCAGGGTCCTGTGCTCGACTGGGCGGCTGTTCCCCAGCTGAGCAAGCTGCCACAGTGTTGGGGTGGCTCTTGGCATCCTTGGAAAGGTTTCAGGATGTGTTCCTCATGTTTACCACTTGATTTTTCTGAAAGACAATAATTAACAGCAACAGAGGGCACATCTAGGACCCGTCGTGCCTCTGGAGGTAGAGCAGCATGGTTCAGGCTAGTGCCAAGCACCCAGTGGTGATCTCCTTGTTTTGCAATGTCTCTCGCTCGAGAGCAGTGGTGGCTCTTCTCTGCCAGTGGCTCCTCCAGCTGCCCGGTGCTGGGATGGGAACAGAGGAGTCATCAGTTGTTGCTATTATTTATATAGTGTCATAAACCTCTGTGGAAAGTCATTGGTAGCTTGTGAAAATGAATGTGTCTGGATTTGGCACAGATGTTGTGTTTATGCCTGTAGCGTTTTAGTGCCGTTGACTTCGTAGTTTTGGGAGATGTGTGAAAAAAAGAGTTAAAAGGCTACGTGGGAAGCAGTTTGTCTACCTGGCTGTGTGTGTCTTTGTTCGTGATGGTGTAACTCAGCTGTGGGCTTCAGTAGCATCTTCCTTCTGAGAAGGCTGTGACTGACTGTCATTATTAACTGACTACACATAATTTGTTTTAAAACATAATTATAGGTGGTTTATAGTTTTTAATAAAAAAAACCAAACCAAACCAAAAACAAAACCAGAAAAACCTGCCTGATGTTAAGAATCCTGGAATTGAGGAAATGATAAAAATAGCAGCTGGATATGCAGATGTCCATAGTGAGTACATCAGTGGCTGCAATAACAAGAAAGGCCTTTTAAGAGGGACTAGTTTGAGAAAGAAAGTAACGTAATGGTCAGCAGTATAGCTTCACCCCAGCAGTGGCTGGGAGCAAAGGAAGGTATGTCTTTCTCGGGAACCTGAAAATTTTTTGTCTGCCCTTTGCATGTGGGCTGCAGCTGTTGGTGTTTTGAAAGCACCACCTTATGAAGGTGGCAGAAGCCTTTCAGCTAGCAGGGGCGGAAACTGCGCCCTGATTGTGTTCATTGTAACAGTGAAGGGACGTTGCTGGCTTCAAGTTTTAAAGTTCACGCCAAAATTAAAGCAAACATGTTTTCTTTGTTGCTTTGTCTTGATTCTCCTACAGCACTTCCCAAAGTCTACATTATTCTTATCAGTAGTTATATCTTGAATGCAAAATTACAAAAATTGAAAGCAAAGTAAGAAAGAAAACTGTTTCTAAGAAGCAGAATGACACTAGATTTATGGACTTCTTTTAACAGGACTGAAAAAAAATTCTCTCATGATCTGGGTGTTCTTAATAAAAGGTAGTGTTTCACATCAGATTCCCTTTTAATTAATGGATAGCTTTCAAAGTGGTAGCAACAAGTATTACTTGTTCTTTTATCCACTGTCAGTAAGAATGACATGGAAATGAAAAATTTTTAATGCAAGTCAAAACGCTCAACCACACTAAGGTATTAATCCCTCGAAATCAGTTGCCTCAATCACACTTCAGATTCCTGTTTGAAGATAAAGAAAAGGTTTGAAAAAATATTTTTGTTTCTGCAGTGATGATCGGTGTTCAGTTAGAGCTGGCAAATATGGAAACCACACTTTTTTGTACAGCCATTTGAAGTAGTACTCTAAACTCGAGTTTATCTTATTCTGGGCTGTTGAGTTAGTGGAGTTTTATATCTGAGGAGTGTTTAATTTGATGTTAGTCTTTTTTTCCTAAGAGAAATAATAGATTAATCTGTATTTCCTTTTCAAATTTCTTCATAGGTTTTAAAAAAATGGAGAGAAATGTAAAAATTAAACTCCTAGAAATAAATCTCAGTGCATAAGAGCAAATTTGAAATTGAGATCCACAGAATTAATGGAAGCTGTGCACATTGCATGTCAAGTAAGTTGTACATGAGATTTCTGTGACAGGTTCAGTTTGATGGTTCTGTGTACTTCATTATGTTATTATTGGTTCTTTCTGATGATCTTATTTTTCTAACAGATACTAGAAAAAAGTAATTACAATAATATGTGCCAAATGTAGTGGCTGTTATAAAAATAAATGATTTCTAGATCTAGTTATGAATATTATTTTACAGGTGCTGTTAATATGTGAAGGTACAGGAACTGGAGTTGTGCCAGAGGGCTCTTAGGATGCATCTGCAATGAACTATAGAGCTGTAAGGTGTGAATGGTAGTGCTGGAGCAGGTGTTTCAGAGAAGCAGGTTCCTGTTTCCTAAACAATGTTTACCACCATTGCCACGGCTTACAGCTCTGAACTAGTTAATGGGGCACATTCCCTCAGTGCTCTACGACAAAGGTTTTGGGTATTTTTCAAAGAAAATGAATGCACTTTGCTTATCCTTTGTCAATGGTAGTTACAAATAGAACTACAATTTCATGTAATAGCTATAAACCATTACTCTAATGGTTTGACAAATACCTGTGAGGATAGACTGCAATATTTCATCTGAGAAAGGACTGAATATTAAATAAATGTAACCTCCCATTGGGTCCTGCTTTAACCTCCTACTGGTTTTGGAAGGTGAATTTAAGAGCTGAAAGCATTTTAGATTAAATGTTAGGGGAGAGGTTCAGTAAGACCTAGACAGCAGATTAGCACTTTGTGCTCATAATAACAATCCTTTCCCTCTTCCCATTATCACTTCAAACACATCATTGCAAAGTGCAGAATTTCACTTGAGTCAAGCGTACAGTTGGCTTGCACTCATCATCTAATAGCTATGGGTATGGACAATTAATGGTATTTTTTCCTCTTATTTAATTTTTTTCCATACTTCTGATGACATCTAGTCCTTGAGCCCAATACTGCAGAGACGAGGTTCTCAAGACGTGACCTATTTTGCTTTAGAAGTTAGAAATAATGAAGTTGTTTAAAACGTTTAACTTAAGACTATTAGTGCAAGCAGAGCAGGAGACTACTTCTCAATCCAAAGGAAATATTTCCTATAAATTCTTCTTTTTACAGAAAAATGCTTGTGGCATTAGCTGATATCAGCAGGGAGGAGTGAGATCATACCAGTGTGAAATATTTTTATTCCATTGTGAGGAGAAAAAATGAATTGCTGACCGCAGTAAGAGTAATTTTTTAAAAAAATGGTAGTGATATAGCATGGAAATACTTGCATACATATGGAGAGAATTTAGAATAATTCTAGATCGTTTTAGTGACAGCAATAGCAAAACAACTATTGGACTATCAAGCCCTTTAATTATAAGGGGGAAAAGAGAAAAACATTAGAAGCTGAATGTAATGTCTGTTTTCATTCTATATTTTTTTTTTTGACAAGATAAAGTTATTTTGAAAGGATTTGATTATTTGGGTTGTAATTATTATAGTAGACAGCCAATCAAAAGACAATTTGTCTTTCTAGAAAAATGGTGTTTATCAATTATGTCATACAGAACAACTTAAAAAAATATTTAAAAGCTGTTCAGGTGCCTTTCTTGCAATCAAAGTTCAATAAGTAGTGAAATGAACCAATAAACCAAACTGATAAGCAAACCTCTGCTACTGAAACAAAATTGCTACTGTCAGAGTACCTGTTCATTTGCTAAAACCTGTTTCTAGTTCCTCTTCTAATACATAGCAACACCTGGCTCACACCCGTGTCAACTCTTAGGAGTTAGTTGATTTCTAAAATGCTTTGATAGAAACAAATGGATCCAGTCAACAGCTAACAAACAAATTACACCTTGTCTCTGGGTGAGGGGTGCATTACTATAGAGAAGTATGAAGAGCTTCTCCCTGGTGAACTATCCTGGATCAAGCAGGTAGCAGCTTGTTCTGCATATGGATCAGCAGTTAGAACGGCACGGTTCTTGTGCCCAGGTGTTTTGGTGGGTTTTTGTTTAATTTGAGCCAGAAGCCAATCTTTTGTAAGAAGAGAAAGAAATAATGAGTCATTCACAGATGTCTCAAACACAATTAGAAACTAAATGTCTTCCTACTGTAGCAATAATAACACAGCATTAAGAGGTGAAGGCCATCAACCCAGTCAAATACAATTTAAAAAAAGATATCTCCTGCTTATTTATTTGTTTTTTTTTTTTTTTTTTTTTCTAAGTATTATTTATTACTTTGCAGTAGCAACTGTAATCGGCTAAATGCTTTCTTGCAGCCATAATATTCTGGTCTCAGCAAGGAGTGCATAATTTGATGGATGTTGCTGAGGAAGGAGTGCAGGATGCAGGCAGGGTTGTGCTGATGAGGTGACGAATATTAGTAGCGTGATCAGGATTGGTTTCATATAGCCTGACCTTGCCCATTCAGTGCTTTTTCTTCCTTGTTCTTCTGGGCCACTTCGTTTCAATCTCCTGTTTGCACCAGTAAGTGATACAGTCCCATAGAACTGCTCTGTGTGTGTCTCCCAATTAGCTGTGAACAAGGCAGTGGGACTCTAGCAGGGCTGTAGATGAAGCCTCCACTGTGGCAGCAGCCTCTGTGCTGCTGAGGAGGATGCAAGTTTCAGGGAAGGAAGCAGCTGTTAGAAAAGAGTGACCTGATCTCTCCAATGTGACTGTTAGCTGATGCCAGAGTGTCATCTTGCAATGAGGTGCTCCTGTAGCAGGGGCATCTTCAGGGCTAGGAAAACCAGGGGCTGAAGTGGGAGCATGGCTGATTTTTCAGAGGTACACCGAGCAAGGCTGTGAGGGGCAGAGAAGAGCACGGAGTGAGAAGAAAGGGAGTCGTCTCAGAGCATCTGCAATGCCAGTTAACGAGCAATATGAAGAGATGGAGGAAAGGAAAAACTTATAAGTGCTGCCCCACTGGCTTTAAGGCCTAAAATATAAGATGAGGGAATTGGACTGTTTGGTGTGAAATTATAACCTTGAAAAAACAGGCCTGGTGGGAGGAGGATAATCAGTGCTGCCAGACTATATCAGCTTTATAGGAAAGATGAGAGGGACGTACAGGCAGGGGAGTGGTGCCATACATGAAGCATTTTATAAAGTGCAGTAGTAGAAAAATATTATGGGAGAAGAGCAGGCCTGTGGAACCCCTGTGGGCAGAAATCCTGTGCTCTAATAAAAACGTAGTGCTAAGATTGTGTTACCAGCCCCCTGCTCAGACCTGTAATAGCGCTCAGGAAATGTGAAATGAGAGTAGAGAAGCTGCAAATTCAGGACAGGCAGCAACAGTGGGAGGTTTCAACAGGGGCCCTGTAGAGACAGGACTGGTGCCTCATCAGGATGGGAGACAGAGTGGATGCATCTAGACGTGCAAAGTGGCTGCTTCCCAGAACACCTGGTGCATCCAGAAAGATGCTGTTCTGGATGTGGTCTGGAGGGGTGCACTGGAGCTCCTTGGTAATTAGTGACCATCATAAAATTAGGTTGAACTCTATAGCTGAAGAGAGCAGAATAAATACATGCAGCACGTGGTCATTTGATTTCAAGTATAGAGTCTGCAGAACAATGAGGCAAATGGGCAACAAAACCTTAAAGTATTAGTTGAAAAAGCCTATAAGCAGCCTTCAGGCTATTAAAAATACAGTTATTCTAATAAAGTTATTAGAAGCCCCCAAATATGTCCCACAATAAAAAGCAAAATCATCACCACAAGCCTACCTCGCTTGATAGAAACCTCAGGGGAGGGTACTGTAGCAAAATGGCCACCTGCTGGAAAAGGGAAAGCCTGTTCAAATGAGCAGAAGAGGAAAGTCCTTAAAACATGGCAGGTCAAACACTAACAGGAAATCAAAAATCTCATAAAGAGTTAGAAAAGTGCCTTACAAAGGATGCTCAAGCTGTTGGCAAAAAATTCCTAACTGTATCAAACCCAGGAAATCAGTGGGACCACTTGACAACAGCAGCGTAGCTGGGTGCACTCAGAGAAAAGGCTGGGGCAGAGGTGCTCAGTGAATTCTCTGTGTTGGTCTTTATTGCTGAAGATGCTGAGGAGATCTTTAACATGAGTTTGTTGTGTGTGGTGTGGTTTTTTTGGTGTGGCTTGGTTTGTTGTTTGGTGGGGTTTTTTTTTGGTTTTTTTTTTTTTTTTTTTTTTGTAGCAGGAGGGTCAGAGGAGCTAAATCAGTTTGAAGTGACTCTCCAGGAGCTATGCTGCTGCTACCCTTCTCGTGCATTGCCAGGGTCTGCAAGTCAGGGAACTGGTGGGTTGTCAGTGCGAGTCCTGTCCACAAAAAAGGCTCTAGAGGAGAACCTAAGAGCTACAGACCAGTGTGTCTGACCTCCATACTTGGTGAGATGGTAGCATCCTTTTTAAAGAATAACATTATTCAATGCATGGCTAAACATGAGTGCAAGGTTGTGCACCTGTATTGAAACCCCCAGTATCAATACAGGCTGAGGGATGAAGGGATTGATAGCAGTCTTGCCGAGAAGGGCTTGGGGGTACTGGTGAATGAAAAACTGTACATGAGCCAACAATGTGTGCTCACAGCCCAGAAAGCCAACCGGATCCTGGGCCGCATCAAAACAAGTGTGGCCAGCAAGTCAAGGGAGGTGATTTTGCCCTCTACTCTGCTCTGGGGACACCCTACCTGTGGAGTACTGTGTCCAGCTGAGGAGCCCTCAGCACGGGAGAGATATCGACCTGTTGGAGTGGGTCCAGAGGAGGGCCGCAAAGATGATCAGAGGGCTGGAACACCTTTCCTATAAGGACAGGCTGAGAGACTTGGGGTGGTTCAGCCTGGAGAACAGAAGGCTCTGGGGAAACCTTATTGCGGCCTTTCAGTACTTAAAGGGGGCCTATAAGGAAGGGCCCTTTTAGTAGGATGTGTAGCAATAGGACAAGGGGTTATGTTTTTAAAATAAAAGAGGGTAGATTTAGACTAGACATAAGGAAAAAATTTTTTTTACAGTGAGGGTGGTGAAACAGTGGAACAGGTTGCCCGGAGAGGTGGTAGTTGTCTCATCCCTGGAAAGATTTAAGGTCAGGTTGGATGGAGCTCTGAGCAACCTGACCTGGTTGAAGATGTTCCTGGTCATTGCAGGGGGAGTTGGACTAGGTGATCTTTAAAGGTCCCTTCAACCCAAACAATTCTATGATCTGTTGGGGAAAAGCCAGTGCCACTGTGGAGAACGGAAATCCAACCACGTGCCCTGCTGTAAGGGTATTGTGGATGTGAGGATACAGGAGATACAATGCACATGGCTAACTGCATTGTCAAAAAGTCAGTGGGAGGCTTCCCCTTCAAAGGCTATTAAAGAAATTAAGTTAGCACAGGATCAGTGGGTAGTAGAAAAGCTGAATGTAGAACAGTTTACACCAAATCCTGCAGTACTGGAACAAGGGGGCTCTTGATGAAAGTAGGAGTCAGAAACTGTGAAAACGAGGAAAAAGTAAGTATTGCTTTGTAAAGCAGTGAACTTCTGGAACTTGCTGTTGCAGAAGGTTATAGACACAGGCAGTTTCAAAGACAGTTTGTGTAGATTCTTGGACAACGTGTCGATAAATAGATACTAAAGGACTAGGCAGGAATGTGCTGCCAGTGCTAATCCAGCAATTGTGGCTGTTGGGGGAGCACTTGGGGGTCCTGTGCTCCCCCTGACTAACACTTCAGAGAGAGTGCTGGGCTAGCTGCATCTCTGCTCTGACCCATAAGAGCATTTTAAATGTTTATTTATCAAGGTACCATATTTATCATATTTATCAAGATGTCAGCTGAGCTGAGTCCATGTTTCTACGCTGTGCAAGGTACGGAATTCAGGGTAACTTTAGCCTTCTCCAGTGTAACTTAGCCTGCCCAAGCTGCAGGCTGAATAAAGCCAAATTATCCGGCTTTTGCTGTAGGTTGAGCGTGCACTCTCAGTCAGTCACCAGTGCTCAGCTGATGCACAGTCACTTGGTGACTTTGATCACATGTTTGAATTCCAGTCAGCACTGTTGCTGCGGAAGGTCTTTCTGTCGCAGTGCAGCATGTTTTCATACTTACTGAGCTGTTTGACCAGGTTGTCGGTAGTGCTGAGAGGGAAGTAAAGAATAGCTTTTTTGTAGTGTTTGTAGCAATGTTACCCAGAAGTTTGTTTCTCAAACACAATACTATTGAAATCTTTATGCAAGGAGATCTGTTGTAGCTTCCTCTTACTTGGCCTCTGCTGCCTTATGACCATCACCAGAACAGCATTGGTCTTATGACTTGCAAATATTTGTCCTTTGTCTATGACCTTTCTGTTTGTGAAATACAGTTCCTTCACACAACTACTTGAGCCTTGACTAACTTTATGCGGTTTGCTTTCACCCAGCAAGGTTGAGGAGTATTCTTTTGGTCAAATTCCTCCATTTCCTGTTAACTTGTTTTCTTGCAGGAAGATAAGGAGGTTTCTTCTCTGAGCTTCCTTTCCTCTGCACCACTGAGGAACACCACATGTGAAGTGCTCCCTCGATGTTGCAGCCCTTGCCCTTGAGTGGCAGAACCTGTCTGTACCAAGGAGGTTGATGGAGGATTTTAATTGCAAACTCCACAATGCCATTATCACCATTTCTTTTTGAGGTTTTTGAAGTTTGGGATGGGGACAGAGTATCTGGTCCCTCAGTTGAAACATAAAGTGGGAATGGGAATATCAAAGTACGTCTCTAGTTCATCTTTTCATTTTCTGTGCGTATGTTAATCAACTAACAAATGGAGAAACAAAATTTGTACTACTGTACTTGCAAACTTAAGAAAGAAGTACACTTCCTGCTGGTTTCTTCCTAGAACCATTTCTTGAGCAGTAGGGTGTCTTTAAAAAAAAAAAAAAAAAATCTTTATCGTAGTTAGTTTTGTGTTCTTTTCAGAAATCAAACTGTTGCAAATGAAAGTAGCTATTTGTGTTGTTTCACTGGGACTGTAGTACATAGAGTGTATAAACTTAATTGCAGAAATATAGCTACACAAATACCATTAAATATTGACCACAAATATATAAGTTTATAGCTGGAAAGTGAGCTTTTCATTCACTACTTTTGTTGAAGTAATTTTCTGCCCTTTTCTCCCTAAGGCAGTGATGTGATTTATTTATAACATTATGTGTGGGTCTCAAAACCACATGATCAAGCAAATAGTTAAAGCAAAATTTACATTTACTAGTTATAAGTTCAATACACAAAATGCTGTTTCTTTTATTAATGTGAGTATCTGTACAGCTCCTAGGCAAATCACCAATACTAAGTCTATAACCTTCCCTGGTTATTAGAACAGGCCTTTTCTCTGGCAAAATAAATATAAATAGTTTTGGGGTTTTTTTTATTTTCTTTTTTCTTCAGAGCTTGGCTTTGACTGATTCACCTGATCTTGAAACGTGAGCATACCTGTGGACCTGTTTTCTTTATGACTGTAGCTGTATACCTCTTCTTGTCTTGCATGAGGTCTTCCTACCATGAGGTACAAGTCAAAATCTTGTCTCTATTGAAGTGAAACTCAAGTTTGATCTCAAAAAAAAAAAACCCAAAAACAAAAACAAACCCCAAAAAACCCCCCAAACAAAACCCCAAGCACAGCATCCTCTGGAATGTTTCAAATTAAGTTATCTTTCCTTAGAAGTATGTTGTCTTTCTCTTAAGAGTTTTTATAAAAATGCAGAATATGTGGAAAATTAGGCTAGATAGATTCTGAATGCTTATCGGACCTTTATGTTATCTCTGGCATTCCAGGTAACTTAATGTGAAACATAACTAACATTGTGCTTTGATCATGGTTGGTAAAAGGCCAAAAACATATGTAATACAGGACTGCTGAGGGCAGGCAGTGCCAGGGTCATGTGTGTGATGGTTGCATTGCCGTTAGATCGGCCTGGTACCTTTGAGACTCTTTGCAAGACACTTTGTAAAACAAAGCATATTGAGAGTTAGTACAGCCATTTTCCTGGGTTTCCAATAAGCTTACAGTCATCAAAATAAGTAATGGGTTTTGAAAGAAAATAATGAATATCTACAGGTTCAGAAATTACTCTGTGTTAATATTTGTCTCCATGAATTAAACTTATTGGTCTGAAAAGTGTTATTGATTCTTTTGATGTTTTTTCTAAACACAAAAAAGAAAAGGAAAAAAGTGATTTTTCTAATTTTCTTTGGTGACTCTTTTCATGCCCATTGTCACAGTTTGGGCTGGGCTGGCCACTAAACCGAACGACAGATGCTCTCTTTAACTTCTCTCCCAAGAGAGAAGAATCAGACAGAGATATTTATGGATTGAAAACTCTAAAACTACTTTAACGAAATATTAATAATAAGAAGAAAATAATATAAAAAAAAGAAAATAATGAAATATATACAAAATCAATATCGAGTTCCCAGAATAATGATCACATCACTGGCAGGTACTGGGAAAGTCCCAGACTGGATTCAGTGATGGGCGGGAACTGGATTCCAGGTCTGGATTTAGGAATGCACAAATAGGGATCAGAGGCAGATGAACAGAGTCCTCCTTGGACGCCGGTCATTGAAGAAAGAGACTGACCCCTTTGATCCCTCAGCTTTTATACTGAGTGTGATGCAGATGGGATGGAATACCCCGTTGGTCAATTTTGGGTGACCTGTTCTGTCCGCGCCTCCCCACAGGTGCGACCCCTTTACACTTTTTTGCTTCCAATCCTCCAATGTGGCACATAAAAATGTTATCTGACCTTGGTTGTTATAGCAATAAATATAAGCCTCTCTGCATACCATTCTTTGGTATTAACTATAAACATCAAACCTTATCCAGTTTGATGCGGATCACTGTCTGAAAGTGGACACTGCCTGAAAAATATGCCATTAATTTCAGAGAGTTAGAAGAGGCTTAAGTAAGAAGAAAATTGGTTCTGTTTTACCTCAGACCAGGATGCCCATCTATAGCATGAAGAATGCTAAAAGAAAGTTTTATCAGTTTTTGTTTCTCACGTAGTATGGCAAACAGGTGGGCCTGGTTCCTCTATACAGGAAAGCCTTATGAGATCATTTTAGGGAAATTTAATTATTCCTTAAGCTAGAAACTTTCTGATGCTGCTCAGCTGAGGGAAGCATGCACACATCTTGTGTATCATTATGATCGGTTTTTAATTGCTGAGTTTATTAAATTAGAGATCTGTGTGAGCTGAAGATAAAGTACTGTATTATATGCACTTAGTACCCATATGGGTTATTTCAACTTCATTATTTACTTGCCAGACTTTACCTTTCTTTTAGAAATATTGGGTAGTTCTCATCCTTTTTCCCCATTTCTCTTTCCTTTTTCCCATTTTGTTAGGTGATCCAATCACAAAGTGGATTTGGGTAGAGATAGGGGCAGGATGTGGGGTGGATGCTTGTGCTTGGTTAGCTGTGTCACTGAGGTTGGAGATAGGCAAAAGTATCAACCTTAGTGACTGGAATTTATCGAGTTCATGACTTCTGATTCACAGACCACTGCCAAGGTTGTTTGTTGTCTTGTGCACAGGTTTGTAAAGTTGGACAATTGTGACTCAAGCTGCAGGAGGTATTTGTAGGCCAGACCTATGTGTCAAGATGTTTGTGCGGAGACGTGTTTGGTGAATGCTGGATCCGTTACTTCATAAGTGGTAACTTAGTGATTCATCATGTGCCTTTTTCTCAACTTCTACTTTATGCCATGTCACCATCTTGAGCTGTTGGTTCCTTCCTGTGCAGGAGGATGCTGGAGGATACATTCTGACGTTAAACACTACATTTGTTCTGACCACTGTTACCATCGGTTGGGATTTCTCACATAACTATCTGCAAATCTGAATTAATAAATCCTTTCATCAATTTTAGTTACCCAATTCTTCACTTTCACAATTTTTTCCCTGTTATTACTGTTATTGCCATTTACTTGGGAGGGATGAGGGGGAAGGTGACTGTTTCATCTACTTCATCACTTAAAAACTCATTCTGAGAAACAGAAAACACATGCAGTTTATTTCTTGGGTTAGCTGTATGGACCTGATGCTGTATGATTAATATGCTTAAAATCATGTGGTTTAGACTTTTAGGTTTTACTAATTCCTACCTGTCTTTGGGAAATTTATAAGAGAAAGTTAGGAATATAGGTTAATTTATCTGCCTCTATTAGTGTGTTTGAGAAGTATTTGACAAAGGTTTCTCCTGTATCTATTTGCAGTTTGGGTTCTTGCAGGTAAGGTCTCTGCCAAATGACGACTTATGCTGGATATGTGCTCCTGTTTTGCCATCCCTGTTAGAACTGAATTATCAGGTATTTCCCTGCCATTGATTTCCTTGTACTTGCCCATCTAGTATAAAAATCTTTTCTACTCCCTGACAGGAGAGCAAAGTAGAGCAATCCAAACCTCAGCTCTGCTCTGCTGTGATTGCAGGGAGGCAACTGCTGACCTAGGCAGGAGGGTGCTCAAGTTCTCCCTCCTGAGAGAGAGGCACAAGAGTTTACAAGAAACACTGTGACTTAGATGTCCCCCTCAGTAATTTCTGCCATTTCTACTTCCAAAATGCAAGGCTGCCCTTCAAGTAGCCATTTATTGCTTCCTTTTGAACAATGATCTCGTGCCACTGTAGTTGTGAATGGTGCCTGGCCCCTGCTCAGTCTTTGAAAACAGCTTTTTTAAAAAATATACCCGTTTATTGCATTCATCTTTCACCACAGCAGTGGTCTTGCTTATACCCCCATCTTCTTACAGTTTGTTTTCAAAATCTTTGATCTTTTTTGGTGCATTTGTTGGGGGAATGTCAGTATGCAGACTCACATCGTGTTAGAGGTATCAATTGACAGATGAAGATATGGGGCTAAATTAGTGCTAGCTTGTTCTTTTAACTCAGGGTTAATTGATTATACTGAAGAATCTGCGGTCTGGAAAGGCTTAGCTGAGTGGCAGTAACTGTAGCCAGTGTTTGTCCTTATGCCTTCTGCCCCTGCTCCCTCCCCCAAATTATGCTTGAGATTAAGACTTATCCTTTCTAGGCTGCTGGGGTTGAGACAGCCGTGGTTGTATTTATTTTTCTGTGATTAAATTAAAAATAGTGCCAACTTTCCTAGCCTGATTCTAGAGGGGAGGTGGGGCAGCAGGGGAGATGAACTGTGCCCCTCTCTCCCTGTACCTTCATATAAACCAATAGGGGATTTGGTCTTTTCACAGAATGACAGAATAGTTCGGGTTAGAAAGGACCTTAAAGACCATCTAGTTCCCACCCCTCTGTCCTGGGCAGGGACACCTCCCACTAGACCAGGCTGCTCAAAGCCCCATCCAGCCTGGCCTTGAACACTTCCAGGGATGGGGCATCCACAACTTCTCTCCAGTGTCTCACCACCCTCACAGTAAAGAATTTCTTCCTAATATCTAATCTAAATCTCCCCTCTTTCAGTTTAAAACCACTACCTCTCGTCCTATCACTCCACTCCCTGATAAAGAGTTCCTCCCCATCTTCACTGTAGGCCCCCTTTAGGTACTGGGAGGCTGCTATAAGGTCTCCCTGGAGCCTTCTCTTCTCCAGGCTGAACAACCCCAACTCTCTCAGCCTGTCCTCATAGCAGAGGTGCTCCAGCCCTCTCATCATCTTTGTGGCCCTCTGCTGGACCCGTTCCAATAGGTTCATGTCCTTCTTGTGCTGAGGACTCCAGAGCTGCACGCAGTACTCCAGGTGGGGTCTCACCAGAGGGGAGTAGAGGGGTAGAATCACTTCCCTGGACCTGCTGGCCATACTTCTTTTGATGCAGCAGAAATGGACAAACAGACAAAACTTTAAACGTTGGAAGCAATATTCAAGTAAACTGTTGTTTATATGCAGGCCATTGAGAAAAGGAATAGAAAGGGGGAAAGGTTATGAGATAACATCTGTGTATGGCGCTTCTCCTGCTGGTGTCTTGTTGGCTCTTTAGTCTTTTGCTCAGTCTTACTTTGGCAGCGAACTGAGGAGATAAGAGAATAAGAGTTCACTTGGCTGTAGCTGGCAAAAGTTGGTGTGACATATATACTGTGTATACAGAGAACTGAAATGATAGCATACTTCTCTGTTAAGGAGTACCACTATATCCTATGAGAAACTGTGTCTGTATGTATTTTATGCTAATGAGATTATTACAATTGAAGTTGTATACTAAAGTTCACTTAAAAAATATTTACAATTAACATAGGAAAAAGTAACATTCACTTTTGGTAAGATAGTGATATACCCAGTTTTTGCATCAAGATATGCATTGATCATGGTTAACTTCCCGTTCTATTAGGAGTTAAGAAATTAGAGTGTTAAGACTTACACAAACTTGCTGTTGTTGCACAGGTTTAAATCATATTAAGCGGTGGAAGGTTTTGTACTACTTTGGTTATTATTGGGGTTTTTTTGCTAAGCATTTTCAGGACACAGCATGTGCTAGTTACAAATCTGTGAGTCCAGAAGAGAAGGCAGAGCATGACCGCCTCCATTGTGAATGATTAGTGTAAATGGCTTATAGCCACTTCATGCGCTCAGTAAGAACCAAACTCAAAAGATTCATAAATGGTTTTTTGGTAGTCATCCAATTTTAATGAGATGGGACAAAACTTTATTGTCACTACCAAATAATAATTGCCTGGCCTTTAGTTGAATGAAATGGATATTAAGAGGCCATAAAAAGATGAAATAACAGAAAGAATCTTGCTACTTAGAATAGGAGAAGTTTATTGGTATCAATTTATTAATGGAATTAAATAGCCTTTTTTTCTCTTCAGGTTAGTTAATAGTCCTATGTGTATAAGAATCCAAACCTCTTCCATCGTAGCTTTTTTTTATTTCTTCTATTAACCTTCTGAACTTTGCCATACAGAGGCAGGGTGTAGAGCTGTAATGACTACCGTTTTTTGCTATTTATTAGGCACTGGCACTGTATTTAGATGATACACTTTTTTTTCTTATTGCTACAGGGATAGACTTTGACTTTCCAGGAATTGCTTTCTGTCAGAAGTAAAGTGCTTTTTGTGTCTGTTATTTGCTTTTCTTTGGATACGTTTCATCAGAAAGAAAGAAAACTGTGAACAAATTACT
The DNA here is from genome assembly GCA_008658365.1 of Alca torda. Lineage (NCBI taxonomy): Eukaryota > Metazoa > Chordata > Aves > Charadriiformes > Alcidae > Alca > Alca torda. The sequence continues at coordinate 15,351,099 of CM018087.1, read as the reverse complement.
TGAATTTAATCTTTGTAGGTGCAGTTTCCTTCTCCCATCCTTTGAATATTATTCTAAAACCATCTGATACACTTAAATCCACACTTCTGATGTTGTTTTAGAATTGATATTTGCTGTTAAGACTAGCTCTGAAGCAGATAGTAGTCTTCCTGCAGATGACCACCTTGTTGAAACTCTTCACATTCCACAATTGACTACCTGGAGTATAGGCACTAAGGCTCATAATGATGATTTTTAGCAACTCATATTGCACTATTTGATTTCAGAAATTCAATAAAACTGCTTAATACTTTTTTTTTTCTTAACCACTTCCACCCATTGTAATATCCACATTCATAAACAAACCTTCATGATGGAGTAGATACTAGTCTCTCCCTATTCAAACGTCTGAATCAAAACCAGCTTGTCATATTGACTAAGAGATAAATTTGATGTTGCCTGGTCCATCTCCCTATACAGACACATTTTGACACAGTGTATTTGAGTGCTAATAATGACATTAGAAGATGTTGGAAAGAGATCTAATTCTGTATGCAGAAGTGACTTTGCTGTCATCTCCTATTTTCTGCACAATTGACAGCAGATACTTGGGGCTGAATTTTTCTTTCAGGTCAGATTTCCAAGGCATGAGGCTGTCTGTTAGAAACAGATAAGGCCAAAACCAATACCAGAGTACTTGTTGGAAGTGTCAGCAGTGCTGAGAATTTAAAAATGGTGCTTCAGTTTTCTGTTTATGACATGACACAACAACGTATATTTCACTAGCAATGAAATCTAACCAACAACCCCATGTCAGCTTTTGAAATTTCTTACTGGGAAAATTTTCTAAGAGTAGGCTTATCAGGGAAGAATAAAATTTTTTTTCAACTAATGTATCTATTTTGTCACAATCTCTAGACAATATAGTCCAAAATTCTTTAAAGAAATCAAAGTAGGTATAAATACCCTCATGATCCAAAATAGGAAGTTACGTTTCAAGCTTTCACTGTCAGATAAATAAAATTTGTATCTGTACCTCATTTTTAGTGTGCAAGACACTCAAAAAAAAAAGTAGGAAAAATATTATCGGAGGTAAAAAAAACAAACCACAAAACCCCCCCCTTTTCAAATGATGCCACAGATATTTCATACACAGTCAGTTTTTAAACAGCCTGTTTCATATCCCGTCTCTTCCTTTCAGGGAAAGAAGGAAAAAAAAAAAAGAAAATCTAGGCTACTTCTGGCTTTCTGTTGGTGGATGTTACTATCGTTAGCCGTGCAAAACTTTACTTAAAGGGTACTGCTGAAGAACAACTTCTGAACAATCTACTTCTATACAGCTACCCCAACAGTTGAGGTGAAGCACTGTGCTCTGACGATCCGAGGCTTCCTTATCTGCTCCTTCTGAATGCTGAGCATTATCAGGACTCTGCTAACCTGCCAGCTCCATTCCTGATTCAGTCTTTTCTGTTCGCTGATGTCACTTGTCTTCCCTTTCCAAAGCATGTTGAACTTCCCAAAGTCATAACATTAGCCTGGCAGCAGTGGGTTTTCTGATTAAATTTGTTCCTTATTCTTGTATGCAGAGGAAAAGTGATGTAGACTGAACGTTTTTGAAATTTGTTTTTCTAATGACATAAAGTGTATGTATCAAAAAGCCCAAAACACTGTTGAGTTAAAAAAAAAAAAAAAAAAAAAAAAGAAAAAAAAAAAAAAGTCAATCTGGCTCTGTATGAGCTCTCTGACTGGGAACGGATGATGGATGATACCTAAGAAACAGCAAAGAACAATTCAAGAGTATTGGAGTACTTCCCTGGTACATCTTCCTCCCCACCCACCCCCCCCAAAGATTTGTAGTTCAGGACTTCTTCAGACAGAACTACATGTTTACATGTAACAGCCTTTGAAGAAAATCTTTATCACCGAATTCCCATAGCATTCAGTTACCACAGTTTAATTTTTCAATGGATGAAGGGACATCTCTCTTGATATTACCAGTTTCTGCTTTTGACCCTCATTCTTGTGTTGGAAGAGATGGTGAGCAGTGATTTCCCACTTGCTGTCTCTGCTACCTGCCATTGTATGCATGTCTGTCACAATCTCTGTTGTCTTCACCTTCTAGCTGAAGTACATGACAAACTGGAACTGCACAAAAGTATTCAAGTAGTGTCAGTATTATATTTTTATACAGATGCACTACGATATTCTCTTTTCTGTTCTCTGTTCCTTTCCTAATAATCTCTAACTTGTTTTTTTGACTGCTACAGAAATTTTGGAATAGTCCTGAAATTTTGAGTGTTATTCAGTGTATCTCCATAGTCTCTGTCTTGGTTGGTGATGGTCAGCTCAGACCTAATCATTATATATGGAAAGTTCTTTCCCTCCTCCCACCCCTTCTGCCCCATGAATATCACCTCGTGTTTTTCTTATTTTGAATTGAATCTGGCTTTGTATCTAGCACCCAGTTACTTTGTATCATAAGTTTCTTTTACAGTGTTTCTTTGTTTTTAAGTTATTTGGGGTTGTAAGGAAAGGAACATTTCCAGCAAACACATTCACATCCTTATTCACTCTCTTTCCAGACCGTTTATGAAAACTGTGTGTTTCATAAGCTTGAGCATACATCCCTGTAAACCCCCATTGGAGATCAACCTGTAACTTGTTGTGCTTCATCCTTGAAGCAAAAGCAGCAGGGTTTGTTTGTTCACCTCTGTCATGTGCCTCCTAAAAAGCTGGCTTGTAAATCAAGTTGTTTGTTACATTAGCAGAAATTGGAGAAAGCACGGGTTTAAGTTGCACTGGGATGTCAGGTGTAAATTACACCCTGCAGTGTGAGGACAGGACCCTGCAAGAACACAGTGGGAGGATAAGTTCCCACACTGCAAGACACTGTAGGTACAGGATTCATGCTCTGGCAACATGGTAAGAAGTCTCTCAGCTGAAGGACATGGCTTAATCAAGTATAAGAGATTAATTTCACAACTTGATCTCATGACTACAATCTGAAGAGTGACCAGTTGCGCACTGGGCCAGATGCTGTTGGCATTAGTTCAGCCTCTATTACTTTAGGAATTCATTGTGTGAAACTAGATCTCTGTTCTCTGGAAAAACATGCTAAGTTGAGTTTCCTTATCCTAATTATTTTCCCTAATTAATTTTAATAGTTTAATATCAATCACAATTCCTCATTAAAAACTGTAGTGAAAATACTTACATTTTGAAAGATTTGGAGCTAAAAGTGATATTTTGGCTGCATGCTTCCAAGTATGTTTCCAATAAAGGAGGAAGGTGTTCTGAATAGTACATATGCTGGGAGGAAAAAACCCAACTTTTCTTTTTTTTTTTTTTTTTTATCAGGGTGGGGAAGGAGTGGGCATGTACAAGAACTATGGTCTGATGTAGTGAACAGTTTTGCTTCTCCTCTGTTCTTTCCCTGCTGGTGTGGGTTTTGAAAAATGCTAAAATTATTTTGAGATTTTAATAAACAATCCAGGAAATTGGAAGTTTTCATTTTGACAGTTTCAAGATGAAGTGTTTTAACTTTCATAACAAAACTAATTTTTCACCTTGAAACATCTTTTTAAGAGAGACATAAAGAAATCTCTTGTGGAGATGACTGGTCTTGATCATGGATGATATCCTGTAGGATTGTCATCAGCTGGGGGAAAATAGCTTGGCTACTCCTGAAGATACATTTGCTCTAGACAAAAATAGAAAGCTTCTGGTTTGGGGTTGTAATGAAATATTTTTCATAATCATCAAATAGTAGTAAGGAGATGACAGGAAAAACTTTATACAGAGTTCAACAGTATCCAAATTAACTTTCCTGCAAGTTGCTGACCACCTAAGAAGCAGAGCGTCCCTCCCAGCAGGAGGGAAGGGAGGACTTGCCACTCATTCTATGCTCATCAGCAGATCTCAAGCAGTCCCAGATTAGAGGAAATCTGCCTGATGTTGGTTTTCAAATGTAAGACCTGACACTGATATATGCATGATATGCATATTAATTTTTATCCATCTCTAAGTAAAGGTGTTTTGAGCTCTCTCAAAAAGCTTTTTGGTAATTAATTGTGAACAAGTGACACTATGGGTTGTGGTGGATGTAGAACCAGATACAAAAGAGCAATACAGCATGTGAACATCTATTAAAATAGAAAATTCACCCACAGGAAATAAATATTTACCCTCTAGCTGTAAAATATATTATGGGAGCAGTGAAGTGTTTTTCACTAGGCCAGTATTTTGAGCTGGTAAACCATTATCATCTGCTCAAATGGCATCGATAGATCAAAGATCGAAATAGCTAATGTCATGCTGGGATATCATTTTACAACCCTATAAATTTCAAATATATTATTAGGGCAGAAAGCATAAGCATGTTGAATATTTTTTCATTTGATGGTGAGGAATAGAAAGAGTTGAGAAATAGTTTTCTCATAAACATGGAGTATGTGACCAGGCTACTCCCTGAATAGTTAAAATGAAGTGCACAGGGTATGGTGAAGATGAGGCAATAAATTGTGGGAATGTGTTCTTTTAGTATATTTTTGCGTGTAATAAAACTTCATTTCTTTTGCAAGCATGTATTTACAGTTTTTTTTTGCTACTGTTACCTTGCTTGTAATAAATTTTGCACCATGCTATGTATGAAAGCAAATAACACAACAGCCAATGATCAAACTTGCAATAAAAATAAAATACTAATAACTTTCCATACAACTGCGACGAGCTGGGACTATCCTCACCTGTGTTCAGGCTGACCTCAATCAAGCTCTGAGAGGTTCCAGGCAGAGCAGCTGGTTCCAAAACCTGGTTATTCAGAATGCTAAGGAACAAACTCCTAATCGCTCAGGTTGGTTGAAAGTGGCTTGCGCTGTGTCTGGGACCTGACTTGTCTTCAACTATTGCCTTCAACACCTCCTGCCTCCCCTGTTCCTCACCTGTGCCCATGAATCGGTGTCACCGCTCTGCTGCTGCTGGTCAGGAAGCGATGTGGCCTCTTTGCTCCTTCCTGGCTTGTCTCTTACCAACTGAAAAGGTGAGCTTAACAGCAATGGATGGTGCCAGTGCTCCACAGCAAAGTTTCATCTGCCATAGTACTTAGTCAAAGTTAGTCTTCTGCCTATGTGCCTGTCATTGGAGCAGTTGGCTTCATGAGGGGAGGGAAAATGCTGTCACAGTGTCTCTCAGTTTAATGAGGTGCCCAGATTGAGTTGGTTCCTGTTTCTTTCTGCATGAGTGTTCCCATTTGTTTGCAGCAGAAAAAATGAAACCATCTTTTTTGCCTTCCTATTAAAGCTCTTAGAGCAGTCATTGTCTTTTTGGGAGATGGCTTCTATAGTACTTCAAATTTAAGTAAGTGGAGGAGCCAGAGCCGGTGTTGAACCGTTACTGGTACCGGTGGTGGTGTTTTCACAGGTTTGGTGGATTGTTCTGTTAGGAAGCAGAGACAGCGACAGAAGATGCAAGCTCCTGCCTTCAGTATACACGGAGCAGCTACATGCAGCACGTACATGCATTGCCCTGAATTCAGCCTCCCTGTGGGTTGGAGGTGAGGGGGACAGCCCCATTTCCTAGGTCTCCCGTTGCCTGTCTTACCAGTACCGATTGTGATCTTGCAACTAAGCAGTTTCGGGGCAAGTTGAGTTAGTACATTGGTCTGATGGAAAGATAATCAGAGCTTAGAAGCATGTTCTGTAAGTTAAACAAACAGTTCTGACTCATGATTCAGCTGTGGGATCTTGCAGGTTGCACTCAAGAGGATTGATGACAGTAGAAGTCAAAGGGAGCAAGCCACAGTGAGGTCAATTTATGCATGAAGATATACCCTGTGATCATAAAAAAGTCTTAAAGCTTCTTACTTTGCTTTTAGTTGTGGGTTTTTTTTGTTTGGTTGTGTTTTTTTCTGAGTGAACCTCCATTTCCACAAGCAGTCAAAACCAAGAGAACACACTATATTTAACTAGTCGTGCAGAAATGAATTTTACAGTTGAGTATATCTGCTTGCAAAGGGGATCTCTTCCTCTGCTTTCTCTGCAGTTAAACTAGAAAAGTTTCTTAATGTACGTGAAGCATGAATCTAAATGAGCTAAACAGATTCTATTTTATTTCTGAGTATATTAACTGTGTAATCAATCCTGTGTTTAAGGTGTTGCAATATCTTAGCTTTCCTCAAGGAATCTGTAACACTCATCTCTTCCTGAGCGAGGTGTTGAAGGACATGCTTTTCTTACTAAAATGTATTTGGTTTATTCCCAGTGGTCCCTTCAAGCCCCCTGATCCTCGTGTGTTGGGTTGCTGCTAGGCTGCAGTGCCTGGGGAAGAGAAGGCTGCAAGAAGAAACTGGCTTTGTGGGACAGTGTCCTCAAACTGAAGGTCATGCCTGCTCCCTGACAAGTCCTGGGATAAGTCTGTTCCAGCATCAAGCTAGCTGGGCAGAACTCGTGCATGCGTGGCCCCATGTACCCCCTCGCCCCTCTTCATTGCCTTAGGATGGGACCTGCCTCCCCACGTGCCAAACATCCTGTACCCCTCCAGCACCTGACAGGGTGAGGGCCAGTTGGGTTAGCTGATGCCCTTCCCCTTGGGGGCTGAAGTTACTGCCCACTTTCTGCAGGAGTGGGAGGCCGTGGATACATCCTCTCTTCTCTCTCTTCCCTCTCTTTCCTCTCTTTCCTTCCTGCATGGTCCTTGCCCCAGTGTGGGAAACACTGAGGAGGGCTGAGGAGGCTGCTTTTGTGGAGGATGTGTTGAAAAATTGTGGCAAAGCTGCATTGTTCGGACGTTCCTGTGTAACCTTTAAGAGTTTCCATAGGGACTTACTGCTAGTCTTTGTACTTTGATGCCTAGATGCCTGTTATGTTGATGCCCTAAACTTTCTGTCTATAATAAGGCAATTAATTCTTTTGATATTTTGTTTTTTTAAAAGACTATTATGACTTGGACTGCTTTTCTCATGACTCATGAGAATGACAATTGGTAACCCACTAATATTGCTGCCCACAAGGGTTTGTAATTTTAGAAGTAATCACTTTGTGGCTGATGTAAATTTTGTAATGAGAAATACTAGATTTATGACTGCAGGATTTCTCACAGACTGTTTTATTGCTTAGAGGAATTGCTTTCTCTGTCGGGAAAATCCATCATTAGATGTCTGACTCGAATGTTTTGTGGACCGTTTATGCTTGGAGAATGTTAATGCAATCATTGAAACAATAACGATGATTTGAGATAGTATAATTGTTCCCCTTTCCTTCACTCCAGACACAGAATGAGCCGCCAGCGAAGTTAGGCGTAGGTTCATAAGGGAACTTTAGACCCAGAACGTGAGCAGTTTCAATGTCTGGTTGTTGGGTTCTTGCCTCACCTTGTAGGCTTATTCTACTTTCCTGAAACATGCAACTGAGATGTCCACCTATTCCACTTCCCTGAAATATGCAACCTGAGAAGCGTTGTTTGGAAGAGTGCAAGATGCACCACCTCTGTCACGGTGATGATAGTAGCTTATTTTGATGAAAGCCTTTACTGCTGCTTTTTTGCGTGGAACCTGTCTAGGTAAAAATACTGCCTGCCTGTGGGACTGACATCCTCAGGCAACTTGTTTGGGCGAGAAACCCTGTTTATAGCTACTAATGAAGCTCAGACCTCAAAGATGTGAATTCCTCACACCTGCTGCGGTTGAGGTGTTTCTGGACATCCCTGCTGGATATAGAAATTTTGGGGCCTACCTAGCTTTTGTGATGAAAATCTTAGCATCTCCAGGGTTAGGGGATGTGGGTTTTGAGGATTACGGTTCTGGTTTGAAATATAAAATATGGGTACCTAGTACCTAAATCTGTTGTGGGTACCTAATCTGTGTCTGGGGTTTTCTGTGGGCATGTGTGCTCCAGTGATTTTTTGAAGCAAGTCCCGCCAGAGTGGCTCTGCTGTGTGGTGGGTGCTGCCCAGGGATGATGCAGGTCCTCAAGCAGTGCGTGAGCATAGCAGAAAGGTACTTGGTTTATTCAGCTCTTTCCATTACTCCAGTGTAATGATGAACTAGTTTGTTGGCCTGGGAGCACTAGACAATAACTGCATGAACATTACTGTTATTGCCACTAAAGAAGAAGTTGCTGTTACGTACAGTTTTATTTTCTGTTTATTTGCTCTTTCACTGAGAGTGGCGTATGTGTATACTTTTCTATTTAAGTGAAGATAACTGCTAAGCTTTCTATTTTAATTTAGTATAATTTTGCCAGCTCTATGCCAACAGCATATCTCAGCAGAGAAACCGCTTCAGTCAGCAAGGTCTTTCCTTCATGGGTCTGTGTCTGTAAAAAGAAACATAATGAGAGAATGATCTTAGAAACATCATGCTTTGAAGCACCACCATGTAACCCCTAGTGCCTGAATTTATCAAAGATATTTTTCCTACATGTACTCCAGCGGTGCTGCAGGCAGCTACTTCATGGAGCACTGACAGCAGGGTAGAGAGGGAGGTGGGAGGCCTTCCCTGTCCGAGTCACTTACCTAGTCCTTTTGCATACTGCTGTATCTCATTTTTGGCCCAATGCCTGCTTTTAAAGACCTGACGTGAAGCCCTTGTGTCCCTTCAATGCTTTCATGAAACTGCGTTGTTGCATGGATTAGCATTTCTTTTCATTTCCTACTTTCTGTGTGCAATAGGTGTACTCTGGGTGGAAACACATGCTACTGGAGAATCACTTGTGATGTATTGGAGTTTTAAATCTTTGTCTGATTTGGCATATTTTTGCTTTTTAATGTAATTCGTTTCTGCACTGCTGATCTTATTCTTTATTGAAACAGCACATTTGTGCATGATCCAGGTTCGTTTCTGGAAACCAGATTCAATAACTTTCATTTATTTAAACTATTAAAATAGTTTAAAATACAGAGAGCAGTACCACTCTCGCTTTCTATTCAAATTGCTGCTCTAACCATTGGAATAGGCTTGAAATAAAGTCTCTTGGGTTCTGCTTGACCTGATTCAGTGTAATTGTTAAAAAGTAGAATTACTGAAAAGATAAAGTCAGATGCATCCCCTATTTGGTTCAGGCTATTGAAATGGGAATGGTATGAGTCTGATGCAGCTATTAATATGTTATTAATCCAGGATATATTATATATTGCATTTAAGTCTTATCTGAAGGACTGGATATCCTTTTGTAATGTGTTCTTTTGCTTTTTCTATATGCTGATATTTTGTAGATGAGCCATTGCTCAATATGTAAAGTCTAAATGGCTATTCTTATTTGATCAAGTACCATGTTACTGAATGCGTTACAAAGAGACTTTATCCTCTACACATTAAGTTTGAGTCTGGTGCTTATTACAAAATCCAGACTTTTCAGATGCTAAATATGTGCTGTATCTTGCAAGCTAAAAATGGTAGACTCCTGACAGTTTTGGGCTGTTGAGGCTAAATGACTCTCTTATGTCCATCCTTCTCTCTTTTGCCCATATGGTTTCTGTGTTAGACGCTAGTTCTTTGCGGTGTTAAATATCCCTGTGGATCCAGATGGCTAGAAAGCAGTAATGGCATTATATTCTCTATTTTCTGAACCAGGGCTCTTGTTGTTTTGACTTTGCCTATAAAATATCACTGTAGAAATAATAGTCCTTAACATGGTGATAGCTTATTTTGGGTCTTCAATTTGCTGTAGAAGCTTTCATCACTTATTTTTAAGTTGTTAACAAGTGTGCTATAACCTCAGGTTGCTTAAGATTACTTCTGTCCTTCTTTTTCTGTGGGTGGGTTTCAGATGCACATAGGGCAGTTCCTAAGTCATCTACATGAACAGTAATTTCTGTGATATCTCCTTGCTTCTATGTAAGCAGGTAGATCAAGATATTTTTTTTTTTTGGTTCATTTCTCCTCTTCTGATGAGAATCTTGTAAGACAACTGCACCAAAATCAAAGAACTAAACCCTCTTCTCTTCGCTCAGTTCATCATCATACCGGATGGAGAGGCACAGTCTAGTTCTTCACCCTGTCCAGTGCTCAGCTTCCCATTCGCCAAGATTAATCAGAGAGCTCACTTATAGAGGGAAGAAGGTACTGATTGTCATTAAAATGTTGGATTGTGTCTTAAGAAATCTAATTTTGCTCCTCATCGTCACACCACCTAACTGACTTCGGATGAATAAAATTACTTCTAGGCTACATCTGGTGCATGACAGTATAACACAACCCTTACCTGTTTAAGAAGATATGCCCTCTGAAATAGGGAACATTAAAAAAAGTTAGTTGGGTGCCAAGAAAAATGATCTTACTATGTCAGGAATGCAGGTAGCCTTAAAAAAACCCAACCAACAAACAAAACCCCCCAAACAAACAGAAAGCTAAGAAACATGGATGCTAGAACTATTCATAGAAAATTTTCATTTTTCAAAAATGTTTAAAATATAAAAATTGAGAAGTGTTCAAATGAGATTGATCCCAAAAGATGTTATTAAATACAAGTGTCACTTGTTTTTTATTTGGTTAGATTATTCATAGAATTGGCTGCATATCTATGTATGTGAACTTTGCTGAAAAAGCAGAACTCTACAAACTCTTCCCTGGGTTGCTGCTTTTCCATAAACTTTGTGGCTACTGCCTATGTAGGGGAAACTATTAATTCAAGCCACATCTCACTTCATATACCAATTCCAGAATGAAGAAGAAAAACTGACATGTATCTGAATAGAAAAAAATATCTCTATCGTAATGCAGGAAGATTCAGTGGAACTACCACTAAAAGGAGTGTAAATCTATAAATGATGCGTAATGTCTGTAGGTAAATATGAAAATAAATAAATGGAACTAATGTTGTTATGCACCTTTCAGGTTTTGGTGATGGCCTTTTCTGTGAATTGGTAATTATGTTGCAGTGATTGATAATATTGCGAGTTTTTTTATTAGTACATTTTTAATTGTATTGGAACAACAAGGAAAGGAATACAGAGATGTAAAAGCAGGAGAACAGAAACTTGAAGCTATGTTATAGAATGAAATCAGTCCTGGATTCAGCTTACAAGCTAAATTGCTTTTGAAAAAGTAGCATGGTAGTCAAAACATGGACTTATTTCATGGGTAAACAGGACCTTACTTTGATATGTTCCTGGTCAAAAATGTTTTAAAAACACTGTAATAACTTTTTCTTTTGTGCTAAGTGTGTGAGTAAATATGTATACATCTGTAAAGCCAATTGAGGATGTATGTAAAAAAAAAAAAAAGTAGTCAAATGTTTAATGGCGGCAGTATTTGGCATCATCACATCTGAAATCATTTTAAGACCCTTCTCCCCAGTATAGTCTTTGCATCTCTTGTTAACACATGCAAATTCCAGCTCTTCCTTCTACAGGCAGCAGCTAAGGCCACCCCGCTGAACTTACCCCATTTCCTTTTTTAATCATTAGCATGTAAATAGGTAGAGAGAAACACATTTTAACATTAAATCTACATGTGCTGTTTTATTTGGAAACTGGTGGAATCCAAACAACTCACAAATGAATGTTTGGTCACTCTTTTGCTTTCCATCTCCAGGCAAAGAGAGGATTTTGGCCACATGCCCACAGCTGTTGCAGAGCAGACTTGGGGAATGGAGATGAGGTCTCTTGGTCTAAGGCAGGTCATCCTTTCTTCACTTGAAGTGCCATGTAACTGAAAAGGCGCTATGTATACCTATTAGTTAAGATACTTTCAGCGGTCTTCACGATCAAAACACATACCTATTTTGATATCAACCACTTTGCCCTTTGCTAGTGCTCACTTGGACAAGGTGTATTCTCTCTTTGTTAATTACAGTAGCTGCCCAGAGAGACAGCAGGGTAATGTGGAGATGGGGGGTGCGGGGAAGTGGGACCTGAATTCGCAAGTTCCGCCTGAAGAAGTTATAATTCTTGATACACAGGTACTAATTTTTCTTGCTCCTTTTTCATCTTGCTTGTCTTTTTCTCCTTGCTTGTCTTTTTCTCCTCTGCCGTACTCTCTGCAGCCTTAAGAAGGAGGCCGGACAGCAGAGATCTTCAGCACCACAGGCACATTTCTCAGAGACAGCAGTTGAAATGATCTGACACAGACTCTGTTTAAGGCTAAATTGTGCATATTTATTCTTAGCTGAAAAGGATCATTAGATTATGCCCCATGCTCATATGAAATTGATAGTAACATGTGCAATGAGCCTGTCCTCTCTTTTATGACATTACGGACTCAAGTATTTTACACATAAATAGGGCAAGATATGAAGAGTGCATACTTCTTTGAGCTGGGAGACATGCACCATAAATCAGGATATGTGTGCATAATTACAAGATATCAGAACAAGTCCCAAGGGTATTTTTAACATTGTAAAATGTTAGATAGACCTGCTTTCCTACAGAACATTATCCTTCTCATTTCTCCACTCCTAGGTACCAGACAGTTTTGTCGGCCAGATTACTTGACACGGTAGCAGTGTGATAAATGACAACTGCAAGAGTATACTGTGTTTAATTGCACAATCAGAGTTTAAAACTTCTTCTGATTAAATTGTGCAGAGCCTCTGAACTAATTGTCTGAAAATGTCTTCAGGGTTGAGCACTTTCTTAGCTAACATCTGGATGTGAAAATCAAAGGCTTGGCTTTTCTACTGGTGTGCAGCATTTCAGGAAGGTAGCTTGGCCTGGGTGAATGAGTGGCTTTGGGAAATGGAAAGAATAACATCATCATTGCTGTGCTTGAGTATCTATATTTTGAGAAGTGTTTGGCTGTTAAAAATTTAATTTGTATACAGAAGTGTTTGAAAGGATTTGACAAGAGAGAGGAAGGATCTGTTTTGAGCTTAAATACTAACTTTTGTGGTTTTGTTAATGTAGGAATGAATATGAATTTGACCATAATAGAATATCTCACATGATTTTGAGGTGATGTTCTTCTTTTTCTCTGCTCCCAGGATAGCCTTTGCATCCATGCATTTTGGGGACACATCAGCCTTCTCAATGCACCTTGTCCTTGTGTCAATACTGAGTGTTAGCTGTACCTTCTTGGCTGCCACAGTTCAGGATGGACTTGATGAAAGTTGTCATCAAATGCCCAGTGCTCGGGTTCACTGACTGACACGGGTTGTTTTACACAGGTGGTGCCTTGGGCAGAATTCTCATTTTGATGCCAGTAAAACAACAAAAACCCCAAACAAACAAACAAACAAAGAGAGGAGTGGGATGAATAGCAACACCCAGTCTGTATTGTCTGCCTGGGCTGCCACTGTCTGAGGTGGCAGGAAGGAGGAGGATGGAAAACAAACACCACTAAAATGAAAAAGTACCTCAATGGTAAGAAAAACTGTGCTTTTTTTTTCATGTAACAGAAGCTTCTGTGCAGCCTGAGACCGTGTATTCCCCATTGTAGCAGAGTTCAGGCTTAGGAGTATGGTTGCAGCTTTTATGTGATTATTGTTCCTACAAGCGGATTTTAAACCTGGAGCTTATTGAACATTGATGCTTACATCAAAACAGAAGGGAGTTTGTTTATATTTTTTTTCCTGCATGATCTGGCACTAAATTTCTAACCCCACCCCCAATGTAATGAATCTGGATTCAGTTCTTCCCGGCTTGTTTAACTGTTAATTTTAGCAGTCCTGTGCCATCCCCTGTGCTATCTTACATTTGCACAAAGCCGAGACAGGATTCTTGTAAGACCTTAAAAGTAGTTACCCCATGTAATTTTGTAAGAGACTAACAAGCTTCCTTGAGCTCTCCTGTGTGTCATTCCTGTCTTAGTGTGAAAAGAAGCATCTTGGAAGGCAGGATGCCTTCAAATTGGTGCAGCAGGTGCGGTGGTAAGAGGGGATGGGAGAACAGAAGCACCGAGAACTGTCTTCTCTTTCCTTGGGGATGATAGGAGAGGGGCATGTGAGATAATAGGTAAGAGTGATCTTATTTCATCCCCTTAACGGAAGAGAGCCTGTATGAAAAAATGCTGTCTTGTTCTTGCAATGGAACTCTCCACTGCTACTGCAACACCTGTAATCTTCTCAATGAGTTTCTGAATATGAATTACTTGTCATCTTTTTTTTTGAAGGTGAAAATATAAATGTCTTTTAATGTGTTTCTAAAGTTCAAAAGGAAAGATCTCTGCATTGATTTAATTATCTGAAAGCCTCTTATTCAGATATACTTCTATCTTTTTTTGAGCAACTAGCTGTCATTTAGCTTGATTTAGCCAATTTACTCATATCAATTAATTGGATAATGAGCCACAGGCAAGCTTTAGGGATCTTAAGACTATTATCCTCATTTCATCATTTACTGCAAGAGAAAATAGAATATAAAATTTACCCAAATGTTCTAAAAATATGTGTCTATTTTAATAAACTCAAATTGCCACAACTTTATTTGTCCTCACTCTTATATATTATCCTCAAATCAGTTTATACATTGTTCTTCACTTCTTATTTGAACTGTGTAAGGATGTTCTCATGTCTTAAAATAGTGGGACCACTCCTGATGCCTGAACATTTGCACCTATTGCTTAAATTGTTTATCTTGCACCAGTAGTTCTGTGTGTGTTTATTTGGTAGATATTTTTAAGGTTAATCATGAAGCTTTCATTTTATTCCTTGATCTAATGTATGAGAGAAGTCAGATTCATGATATTCTGTTTACTGCTGGGGATGGCTGGATGACTTCCTTTTGTGTGGCTATGTAAACCATTTGTAATGTGGCCTAAAATATGTTGAGATAAAAGGTGCTACACCAACTAACAGGAACATTAAGCAATATGTGTTCCTAAAGCAGACCTTATCCACCACTTAAAAATAAATGCAAAGAAAATACTTTGCCAAAGGTATTAAATGCTTAACAGCCTTTAAAATATAGTTTTAATAACTGAGTGGCTCATTCCCATAACAAAATAGGCTTTAGGATTAATTTTTGGAAGATATTAATTTTTATTCAATGGTAATATTCCTCTTCAGATTTTTATATATACTGATAATGACATCAAAACACCTTTAAAATTCACCTTATGAAGCATTCAGGGAACTTTTTTATTTAGTCTGGTACTTGTAGTTTTATCATTGGTTGAATTACTATTTGACTTGTATCTGCTTTTTAGTTTTATGTTCCCACTTAGGTCTATCAGTCAGTTTAGTCGTACTAAGCCCTACTGATTTTGACAAGAGGATATGGCTTTCAGCAGTAGTCCATGGTTTCTGGACTTTTCGCAGTGTGGTTGCACTTCCAGGGTTCCTGGAGTGCAAGTCCTTTGCATCTCAGAGATATCTCATCTGTGAGCAGAAGATGTCAAAATGTATGTGTCACATTATATACTGTGATTAATTTCTAGGAGCCTGAAATGTCACACTTGCTGTGCAGAACTGCTGGATCTATGAGTTTTGAGTCTGTCCACATGAACAGGTGTGTTTGTAATGTACAGTTCAAACGTATGCCTAGAGTAATTAAACATATATATCTAAAGAGAGTTTCTTTTTTTCCAGATTTCTGTTACTGGTACTTATTTCAAAGCATATAAGTCATACATGTTCTTATCAGGAAAAGAATAGCAGTGAAAAGTTTTACATTAGTCCTAAGCTAGACCTTGAAAATTAAGGGTGAGGGTTTTAAAGTTTTAATATGCATTTCCCAACAATCAGTATTTCCTCTTTTGAATGGATTAATGAAACTCTTTAAAGCTGTATTTTGTGATGGCCTGCAGCATATTACTGAGGGCTCATTATCTTGTCAAAGCTCGTAAAATACAGGCCCTGCAGGAGTCATGTTGTTACTCAGTGAGTTAATATGGAGTTAGTCTTTTTGAATGGTGCTAGGAGGAAAAATGCTACAGTAGATACAGATGGAGATGAAAATGCGAGACCCTGTGAGACTCTACCCACCATACTGGTTCTAAATTTGTTTTGGACAAATTTGATTTGTTGCTCTTCAGTTTTCCTTCTGAAAACTCTCTTGTGACTTTATTGTCAGCTGAAGTGTTTATTGACTGAGGAGTGCTTGCAATTTAGTGATGGATATGGTGATCCTGGTAAACACTTTGGGGCCTTTGTGATGCAATATGCTGTGTAAGTGTTTGTGTCATTTTATGATGGAGTGGGCAGAAGCTTATTTAAATAAAAAGTAGAATAAAAAGCCCACAGTTTCAGCAGCCATTAGTTTCATTAAAGCTACTACAAAGATAAGAGTTAAATGATTTGTGGATATATACAAATGTCTTAAAGTAGAAAAGTAACACAGACTCCAATGCCATTATTGCTGGGAGAAGTGCCAGTGTTCTCATTATTTTTAATGACTTCCAAACTGGGCCCTTAGTGACTGATGAGGTAAGCAATTTCAGATGGGAAACGTGATATCCTCTGTGCTGGAAGGTGCTGAATGCCCTCAGTTGTTAGGGGCCATGGCTGTGCTCAGGATGCTGTGCGAGAGCACATAAATTGTAGGTTAAAGGCTACCGTTGGCCATTTCTTTAGGAAGCAGCAAAAGAAAAAGGAAGTTTTTGCTAGGTTGTTTAATAAAATAGAACAATCTAGATGATAAAAATTGTATGTGATGACCCAGCTCCTGAACAAACATCAATCACTGCAGAAAGATAGGTACTAAAGAATACTTCTGCAGCTCTTTGGATTTTATCCCAATATTTAAAAAAAACCAAACCCCAACTGTTTCTGTTTATTAAAAAAGATTAGCATCATATGAAGACCTGGAAGTTGTTAATAATGAAGTGACAAGTGTAAGAGGCACTTACCTCAGAAGCAGGTGGCCTGTGGTTCCCATGTGCCCAATGTCACTCTTCCTGCACTGCTGAACGTGCTGGAAAGCTGTGTCCCTCAGAAATTCCACCAGCACTCATCTTGTCTGCTTGTGGGGAGGCAGCACTTGGGTGTCTCCTCCTGTGTAGGAGCGAGTTTGCAGAAGCAGCTTCTCCAAGGGGATCCCAATTGGAAACACCCCCAGCTGCCCTCGGGGCTGTTCGGCTCTCTGGGCATTAAGCAAGACATGCAAGTTAGGAGTATTGAACAGTAAGTAAATCAGGGGGATAGCAGATACTGGAAGTGTTTTAATGGTGAAAAAAGGATTTCTGCAGGACCTGGGCTCCTGATTTTCATTCTTTCTGGCGCATATTTTTCTATGTTTCGAACAGGAGGCCGGGCAGCCCCTTGGCCTCATTTGCCCCAGGCAGAAAGCCTTACTCGCCTCCTTGCTGGCCTGGGGACAGGGCATCCCTTCTGCCTGGGCACACCTGTGTAGATATGGTTCCTATTGTGCCCAGTATGTTAAAAATAAAAATACTTTCAGCTTTTTAAAGTTGCTGATCAGGACTCCAGGCAATGAAAGATACTGTTTGGTGCAGCGCAGGAAAGTTGTGTAGTGCTGCTCTTGTGATGATGAAATGTCTGCTTTGGAAGTTAAAATTACTGGAAAGACAACCCAGTCATAGCAGACAAACCCACAAATTTGACAGATTTAAAGCAAACACAAAGCAATACATTTTTATGGTTTTTTTTTTGTTTGTTTTTTTTTTAATGCAGTAGATTAAATGGTGGAGCTTGCTGCCATGTGATACTTGGGAAGCTAAAAATATAAACACATTGCAAAGATATTAGATAAATTCATGGAAGATAGGTCAACTGATGGCTATTAAAAATGACAGCTGACATGCAGCCTCCATTTTAGAAAACTCATAAATCACTGGTTGCTCAAATTTGGAGAAATAAACGAGGGGAAGCCTCATGCTCTGTGCCTCTCTCCTGGTCCCTGGACCTCTGTTACTGACCACCAGAGAGACAGGGCACAGTGCTGGCCTTGCCCTGGAGCCAATGTTGTATGTCTGCGCCTGTGTCCAAAGATTATTTGTGGGGTCAAACGTCGAGGTGAGGAGTTATTATCTTCTCATTTATATTTCAGCTGGGAGCCTTGCAGTTATTGCTAATGTTAATCCAAGCCAGATGTGCTCTGGTGGTCCTGCCCGTTTTCAGGCACCCTAGATGTGGTGCCCCTCCAGACAAGGTAAATAACATTGCTCTGCAGTCTTAAAAGTAGCATCTGCAGCCGAGACACATGCACAGAGAGTTATGGCTAGTGGGAATTTAGGTGAGCACTCCGTATAAATTTTCACTACCCTCAAGTATAAGTTACTTTAGACGCATAGTAATATCCATAATTAAAATGCTCCCTTGAAGTAAATAATTAAATGAAGATTACAATTATGAGCCACAAAGTGACACAGGTGACGGGCTTACCTTAAGTAGGACAATTAAACTGTAAATTAAAATTAAACTTCTCCATGAAATTAGAATATTATGTAAGGTAATTATCTAAGAGTAATAGGTTAGGTCTGTATACTACATCAATAAATCTGTCCAGAGACATCTAGAAGACAGATTTTCTATGCTGTTGTTTTGCATCTGTGTTTTTAAAAAATATTTCCTAATCCAAAAGGTGGCAAAACCCCGAAGTATATATTCAATGTTCTTTGGCAAAATTGATATTTTATGGGAGAAGTTTGGTTTAGGTAATGTCTTCCCTTAGCAAACTCCTTTATTTACTTACTTATTTTTAATGCGGTAGAGACATTGAGCTCTGTGGGAGCGTTTGCTGCTGGAGAGATGCTTGTTTGCCTGAGCAGGGCTTGGTTATGGACCTCTTCAATGTTGGAAAGTGTCGTCTCTTCAGCTTCTCACTTGTGTGAGCAATAAATGGTTCTTGTTATTGGCGCCTTTGTGCATCCTCAAAGATTATTTAGTACCAAATTAATTAATTTTTTATGTATTTTAAGTTTAATTTTTTTAAATTGTTCTTGTCAGAGTTAAAAGACAAGCTTTTTTTTTATTCTGTTTTAAAAGATCAAATTTATTACCCAGGTAACAAGTGACCATAGATCTTGGCAGTTCCTAAATCAAGGAATTATGAGCTATGCAAAATGTTCTCTAAATGGTACAGATGTAATTTTTTCCCCCTGTATTTTTGATGTTTTTAAGCAGATCAATGTTGTAGAAAATACTAGTTGTAAACAAAATTTTGGAAAAAACCTGTTCTAGTGCAAATTCAAAAGACCCTTTCTGAACAAAATGTGCTAATTTTGAGGGGAAAAAAAGGTTTATTTTCCAAGAAAACTGTGTTTGAAAAGCACTGTAAATTAATGCTTCAGCTAGAAATTAGAAAAATAGGATTGTATCAAAATAATGAATAGAATGAAGTGTAAGTTAGCTTTAGGCAAAGTGGGTCTTTAAAAATAAATTTCATGAGTTCTGTAGGCAGACTTAGGAGCTTTGAGCACCGCTAGTGTTACCTTCAGGCCCCTTCTGGGGTTACAGAGGTTTTTGGCTTTGTCCGAGGGAGTAAGGCAGCATGTGTTATGGGCTGCAGTTAGGGTTACTGCTGTATGTTAACGGCAAGATTTAGCATAATCTTTCCTTATGTAAGCAGTCTGACTTAGTTCATTGAGTTATTTTTGTGAGTAAGAATGTTCTGAACATGTAAAGGATCTATGTGCTTAGGTCCTCAACAGGTTATTGGTGTGTAACCTCATGCTTTGTGGTCATCACAAAGCCCAGCCAAGCTGGCCAGTGCCTTCTTGGGAAGGATGTGCTGCTGTGGCTTGCTGGTATCTCAGCAGCTTTGCTAATGTTGTTTATCACAAATGTAGAGCTGCGTAGATTATTTTTTATGATACGCTACGCTTGCATGATGTGGTTTTTTTTATTTAAAGTTTTATTAAAGTAAATAATCAGAAATTCTGAAATGATTAAAAAATAAACTAGATTCTGGTTAGAGTCATTCTATATCCTTTGATAATCTGACAATTTGAATCATGCTATCCTGCTAAATCAGAGCATCAAAACATCACAAAAAATTTTTCATATTTTACTGGGTCCTTTTAAGCTGTAATTTTTAATCTTTGCTGTTAATATTACATTTTACCCAATTTATTAAGAAGACAAACAAGAAACTAATTTTGACAGCTTTGTTACTCTCAATTCAGAGAAAAAGGAATAGATTTTTTTCATCTTTGAATATATGACCTTAAAGCCTGGAAGAATTTAAATCACTTTTTAGATACTGTACTCCATTTAGTAAAATATTTAGTGCTATTATGATAGTGTAAACCATTAGACTGCAATAACACTAACGCAGCACAGAGACTAATAGTGCTGTTGGAACACAACAGTGATGCATGATTGCCCCATTAGGATCAGAAGTCTTGAAGCACTGAAGTTATTAAAAAAAATTAATCACTGTTACAGTCTTGATTTTGTTAGATTGTAATAAAAATATCTTATTTATGGATATAACTACTATTGTGTCAACCTCTGAAAGAAGTATTAAAAAAAAAACATCCTAGCAAGGATTCTTTGGATAATGATTATGAGGTCTTTCACCTTACTGCAGCTGGAAATCCAGAACTTCATCTGTACTTTCCTGAAAGTGTTATTTAGACAGGTTGTACTGAGGCATGTTTTCAGGACTTAAATGGAGCTGGTTTTACGGATATTTATGACAGTAGTGTTTTAAAGGTCACAAAAAATTCTAAGTCATATTGCTGTCTAAATACGCTTTTTCAAAAACACCCCAAAAGTACACCCAATATATTCCTGTGATTTAGAAGACAAGTATAGATGAAAGGTAGGAGGAAATATTTTCTTTTTTGCTACCTTGTTTAGCTTTTAGAGCATTTAATAAGAGAGTTTATATACACTGTCAGGTTTTCAAGCAACAGGGGAATAAGAAGCATTTTGAAAATAAAAAGGAGACTGTAAAATTTTTAAAAATGGGATCAGGCACTTAGGAGCTACATTAACGCTGGTAATAACATCTAACTAGTAAAAAAGAAAACTGATTTCATTTCAAATTGCTGGCATTCCTTTACATTTGTGTATGTGGGTGTCAGTAGCATATCTGCCTGTGCTTAATATAATTAGAGACTGCAAAATGACTGAACTAGTCACCACTGAACTAATTGCTGGGGACCAAAAACTGCAGGTATTTGAAGATAATTCTCCAACAATCCGTATACTGAAAAATAAAGCAGAAAAAAAAAATCACTCTCAGCTGACAAATTCATTTGTGAAACTAATTTAAAAGTTTAGAAAGAATTAATTTCTGAGGGTGGAAAGAAAGGCTGAGTTTTGGGCTGAAAATTATTTGTGTGTATTTCAGAAGCAGAATGAGAATAAGTTTTGCCTGTGGTGCCGCATGAGTGAAACTGGGCTTACCCTGGTTTTGCAGGGATGAATACACACGGCTGGGGCAAGGGCTGAGCTGCCCCCTCTGTACCCGTGCTGCAGGAACGCACCCATTGCAGGGGGGTTTGGAAAGAGATAGGAGAAGCAGAGATCAGAGGGAATGTGAGGAGTCAGAAAGATGGGCTGATTGAAAGAGTAAAGAGAAAGCAGGAAAAAGAGAGTGTATGCGATGCAGGCAGAAACAGTGATGTTCCTTACCTTAAGTGACTCTTTGTCATGAGTCATGGATGAAGAAAATTTTTAGACTTTTGATGGTTATTAAGTGTAGTTAGTGTTGTCCATGGTAGATGGTTGCTCTTGTTTCTCTTAGGTTCGTTGACTTGTCTTTCAAATTCAAAAGTAGTTTTGGTTAGTGAAAATAAACTTTAAACTTAGACTGATTAAACATTGTTTAACTTGCATTCTCTGAAATACGTGTAAAACCTATAGAACATGTCAGCTGTCTGCATCTGCAATTAACCCCATGCTTTAGTTTATGATAAAATTATGGTTTTGATTAATACTGGATAGGGATTTAAAAATGTGTGGGCATAACTATTAAAACACTGTATTAGTGAGAAAGGGGTGCATTTTAATGCAGAATTAACAAATATGACTCAAGGGTAGGAGGTATTGCTTTAGAGAAATGATACAAATTAAATAAGGCAATTGAAAATAACACATTCAGATGTCTTTAATGTTATAAATTCTTTCAATTGTGTCCGTTAGCTCGATAGCAGTATGTTAGAAGTTAGTGTGAGCTATGGTACAGAAGTGACCTGAACCCTACTTAAGGGTGCTCTGGCACAGAGGGCTGTTTGAAGTAATGCAGAAATGAGCAAGAATTTCTGACATTCAGGGCCACAGTCCCTGGATTTGGACCAGCAGCTGGCTACATCCACCAAGCACCTGTGGGCTTGGGACTCTGCTGACTGCCACAGAGGACAGCCCATGGCTGTTAGTCTGCTCCAGTAACACTGGTTTCTTAACGCCTGCAGAGTGCAGGATTCTTGATTCTGGTTCTGCAGATCACATGAGGCCATGAAGAAAAAAAAAAAGTAATTGTAAATGTGGGAATGGCGTTATTGAAAGAACCTACTTCAAAGAGTTGGAAAAGCTTCAGTCTCTTCCTCCACAAATTCTATTTAAAGAATTCCAGGCAGAGTATCTCAGCGTATACTACACACAGACTTGTGATGTTTTCTGCGTATTTTAGACAAGTTGGATGTTATCTTCCCCCTTATTTGGGATGTTTTCCAACAGGATTTACCTGTCCTTGTGCAATTGTCTCTTATCTAGATAATCTGGAAGAACTGCTATATAAAATGAAAAAAACAGAAGTGCTGTATACAATACTTTAAGTTGTTTATTAGCAAATGAATGTACAAGAGTCTGGTCCAGCCTTTTAGGGCAGGTCGGGTTCTCCCCCTGTACCATACAGAAGCACTGATAACAAATTTGTTTTAAGTGAAGCTTGGAGTGAATCTGTACTTTGCCAAGTGGCTCTAGCTGTGTCTGTGTCTTGGCTTTGGCTACATCCTCTGTCTGTTGTCCTCAAGTGGCTGTTGCTGGGTTTTGGAGCTCTTTTCTTAACTGGCCTGTTATGTTTTGCTATTTAAAACAAACTCTGGCTTTGAATACCCTGCCTTTCTGAAACTTGATCTTTTGTGGCACTCTTGCAGGTTTGTTTTTTTTTTTTTTTCTCCCCTCATTTTCTAGAGGAAAGAGGTGCATAGGGCCACGCTGATGTCTCCAAGGCGCTCACTAACTGTAGAATGCATTGCTGCATTTCAACTACATCTGATGATAGGGGACAGAGCTTCAAAGATACTAAGTTTCTTGGAGTGCAGCTACAAATATCTGCATAACTGCTCACCTTTAACTGAACATTAGAGAGGTGCTACACGTGCCCGATGAGGGAACATTTGTTAAGACACCAGAAAAACTCGAAGAGGAGACATGAAGCTGTAAGCAGCCCAGATGTTAGTGGTGCTGCTGAGGAGCCGCTGGCTGCCCCCATGCCGCTGGTGCTTGCCCTCGGCTGGGCTGAAGGTCAGGTGCCCTTCACTTGCCTCCACCCCTCTGTTGCGGCCTCCTGCAGCATCTGCGCTGTGGGCCGGTGTCTCGGGCAGCAGTTAGTGCCCATCCTGTGCAACCTTCCCAAACACAGCTGGGGAGAAGGCCCTTGCTGCTCTGGGGCGTGCACTGGCCTTAGGGCAGCAAAGGTCTGGAAACTTCTCATTTATCTGATGTGCCTCTGTGCTCCTGTGGGAGCCATGTGTGGGATCCGTGCATCTATCTCCTGTGCCCCTGGGGTACCCTCATGTGCTTTGCTGGTGTCTTGTACTAGCAGAGCTAATCTTAGCAATGTCTTTCTTGATTCCAGTTTAATGCAGTTAGTTAGGATTTTTAAGTACTTTGACTTGTTTTTTCTCAAATACCAGCTGTCAGAAGCACACATAGGTCTCATGAAACAGGTGCAGTTTGTGAACTGATTTAAATGAAGAAGGGAGAGACATTTGGTAAATATTAATTGGCAAGCATTCTGAGTAAGGACAGCAGACAAAATGGAAAAAACGTGAGTTTGGGAGTACCTCACAAATGGGATTTCTTTTTTCTTTTTAAATAATAATTTCTTTATATTTTTTTAAGAAAAAGGAAGGGGGATGCAGATGTCAGTTGATTCTGTTTCTGTGGAGCCCCTCATGAGGCTGTAACCCTCTGACTCATTGAGTGGATGGGAGCATTTGGTAGTTAATTGTGTGGCACCTCACAGTCATTATCTTTTTCATCAGTGTTGTTCTTGTTTTCGATTCCTTCTATGTCTTCTAATATTTGAAAGAAGTAGTAAAAATGCTGACACAGGAAATAAACATGGAGATTTTTTTTTTCTCCAAGTAACATACTTTGCACAAAGCTTACCTGAGAAGTATTGAACATGAAGTGAATACAGGAGTCCCAGCCTAGTTTAAATGATACCTTGGTTTTATGGCAACTATGTTACAGTTTCCCAATCTATGAACCTACATTACAAGAAATATTTGTAGATGAAATTTCATGGAAGGAGGTAAAGTAAGGAAAACGTTACTTTATTCTCTGGTGATGCTGAAGTCTAAAAAATACTATTGCCAGCATGAACAATCAGAAAAAACTGTTATTTATACTAGCAGGTACATTATTACATATTTTTCAGTGTGATTTTTGTTTATTACCAACTGAAATAGGAACGTTGACATTGGAAAGAAGAACTCTTTGTGTCCAGGCAGCAAGAAGGATACGGATTGCATCAGCCTCTTTCCCCCTTATGACCGTTCTTCGTTTGCAGACTAAATCCTCCGCTATTTGTGTTCTCGGAGTTTCACATGGAGCACTTTAACACAATGTGCCTGCTTTGGGGAGTGGGAGGAATGGCGCACTTCTAACAAGTGTCCTTGAGGCAGAGAACAACAGGAAGGCACATTGCTGCACATCATCCTTTATGCATATGGAGTGCAAGGTAACCCACACCGGGGTCTGCCGTGGGAGAAGGCACAGCGGTGTCACGGAGCTCTGAAAGTTCAATTAAAAACAATGAAAGAAGTGCAGCTTCTCTGTCTCTGCTCTGCATAATGGCAACTGGTTTTCACAGTGCTTGGACGCTCAGTTGTCCTGGGATTTAGTGAAGGACATGGAAAACAAGTGCGTTTGCTGTACCTTCTTCCTGCTGATAGCCTGGAAATGGAGCAAGTCAGAGAGAAATGTAGCTTTTTGGATCATTAAAAATCCATTTTCATTAAAAGCCAAGTATTGCAGTGACATACTTATTTATACATTCATCCCTTGTCTGTCTATGCCTTACAGATAGAGTGAAAAGAGAGCCTTTTCATAACAGCTTTAAAGCCTAAATGAAAGAAAAGTATTCTATTTACCTTGAATTACTTACACGGCATACTTGTTTGGTTTTTTCACACTGTATTGGATGGCAATTACTTTGCATTCTTTCTTTACCACCGGTTCCTTTTGTCCTATGTATCTATCATTTGTTTTTATCTATATCTTCCACCTATCTATCTATTTCCTCTTTGTGCTTAGAGTTGGTTGCAAATTATATTTGTGATGCAGGGAGCTTTCAGTCTGACTGTCTTGATATTATTTTATGCAACCGTGACTACCGTAAAAATTGGCTTTACTGCCTCTTTTGTGTTATTGATTCAAGCCCATTTCAGAATTAACTTGTTTGGAATGATCTGGCAATGTTGTGTGCCCCAGGTCCTCTCAGGAAAAATTCATATCTCATAACTAAATGCAATAAAATGTTCAAATAAATCTAAACACAGTTATATTTTGAATTTAGATGGAAACCTTATGGAGTCAATCAAATATACAAGGCATGTGTAAGTTTTAGTTCTAGGCTTACAAGTACCCTATTGCAGAAAAAAAGTATTCAGAGACCAACTTTTTCCTAGAGGTCTGTCCCTTATGTATGCTTTATGAAATGCCTAATCACATCATTCATGTTTCCATCCTGAATTGGATGGACATAATTTTGACATTTTGACTGTAGGTCTGTATCTGTAATTTGAGATTATTGCCTTAATTTATTTAGGGATTCAGTCTTTCAAATCTTAGTGTTACATTTGTCTTCATGGTTAGGTAGAAATACTTGTGTGCTGACAGTCAGTGGGAAGTCATCTATAAAAATAAGTCTTCCCTCATTAACGGCTTGACTGGTAAATTTTGAACTTTCCATTGCTAACGGAGAAAAGTAAATGCTAGTATAAACAGGGAAATAATAATATGAGCCAATTGTAATGTTAAAATGCCTAGGTGTTAGAAATTGTTCACTAATATCAGATCTCAGTCCTGAATATCTTTAACTGACCCATAAAACCAGTTGTACCCTGAAAACCTAATCTCCGATTAGAATTTTTTGCAGGTACTCAAAAATGTGAAGTACACTTTGAATGACCCAATA
The DNA here is from genome assembly GCA_008658365.1 of Alca torda. Taxonomy (NCBI): domain Eukaryota; kingdom Metazoa; phylum Chordata; class Aves; order Charadriiformes; family Alcidae; genus Alca; species Alca torda. The sequence goes on along the minus strand of CM018087.1, from coordinate 15,324,972 downwards.
ATTTTAGCCTATTTCACAGCCACCCAGACTCCTCTGCCCAGGCTCCCACCATGAAGACAGCATCTCCTGAGCTGCAGATGTCAGGTGTGGTAGCGTACCTTGGGCTGGTGACAGAGGCCAGGGAGCCTACTGGCACCTGCGCAGCCCTGACCCACCTTCCTGCTGCCCCTCACTGCCCCTAACTCACAAGGGTGGCCCAGGATGTGCTTTACTCTGGGAACAGATTGGGTTTTTTTGGCTAATGGAAAAAAGCTCTATGCCAGCTACCCTTTAAAATGTTTTGGTAGTCATGGATCTGGAATACAAATTCTTCCTTTTTGTTTCCCTTCATAGCTTTTTTTTCCTGACTGGTCTCTTTTAGTTCTTTACTAATCTTTTTATTATCTTTCAGAGTACAGAGCCTTTCTTGAGTGTGTATATTAAATGTGTGGAGAGGAAAAAGCTACCCAGCTAAGTACAAAACAGATGCATGTATATCCTGAGATGAGTGCATTATGGATAAAGAACTATTATCATTCTTCCCACATTCGCGTTTCCGTCTACTTATGAGATATATACGTGTGCCTTGTTAGCAATGATGTTATAATGCAAAAGCTAAAGTTTTCATATCGAAGGAAACATATATTGTTAAATGAGCTGAGAACATTCTCCCAAGGGTTAGCATTTCTCTGGTACATGTGAAATCCTACTGAAATAAATGGCCCTATTATTTTAATTGGATCTTTTGGTATTAGAACATCTTTCTTTGTACTGCAGTAAAGAACCTTCTTTTTCTTCCTTCCCTGAAAATGTGAAATGAACAAACGCAGGCGATGCATTAAAACATTTATGACTTCAGTGGTAGAAAACTATACCAATATACATAGATGCACATATACATGTATAAATTGAATTCATATTTTATGATGTATCCCTCTATTCTCTCTGAAAATATACAAAAAGGGTTTCTACTTTTAATATAGGTATGATTAAAATTTTGCTTGTCCTTTTGACTGATATCTTGTTTACAAGAGTAATAATGACCAAGGAACTTAAAGCAAGAAAAAAGGTACCACTCTTTAATCGGAACACAGTAGAGATTTTTCAAAAAGGGTTGTATCTATTTAGTAAATGAATTAATACATGGTCTCTAACACTTCTAACAGTTGTGAATAGACGTCAGTTTTTCAAATACTTGGACTACGTGCTTAACTTGCTCCTATGAATGAGGGATTACACATATAATAGATGAAACTCCTATGGACCATTCTAATCTGTTTTGTAGACAATCACAGAAGCAAGTGAGGAACTCTGTTTATCATGTTCTGATCAACAGCACAATAGAGTAGGAAATTTTCTGTGAACATAGGCTTGAAAACTAATTTGTTGGTATGTTTGTTTCCTCTCTTTTCTGCAGCTGTTCAATTACAAACTGTTACTGGTGGTCAGAAAACCAAATATCTATTCTCTAGGGTAGCTACATTGTACTCCAATGTTTGAAGATTTGGTTTCTTTTATAATTGGAATGAAATATTGATTATTTTTTTTAAAGGAATTCTCCTACTCTTCCATCTGAATACTAGCTGAACATTCCTCATGTATGTATGCACTGTATGTTTATGGATACGTATGGACACGATATGGATACATAACGATATAAACCTGAAAACAAAACTAATTGCAATTGCAGAGGCAAACCAATTTTTTATGATACAGAAAAGATACAAGGAATGAGACAGTTATAAGGTTAGAGTTATTGGATTTTCTTGTTTGCTTTTTACCAAGTCTGTTTAACTTTTATAACGACAAATAAGCTTTGAGGGGAAAAATGCTTGTAGACCAACTTGTTATCAAAACCTGGATAACGGCCCTTTTAGAAGTCACCAAACATTGCTGTTCAGCCCTCTGCTGAGGGAGGATCCTGTGGCCATGTGTGGGACGAAGACCGCTCAGCTCAGCTTCAACAGCTCTGACGTGGGAGGGGGGCTTTGCGGGCACCAGCCTCTCCCATGCACGGCTTGGGAAGGGATGCTGGCTTTGGTTATTGTCATCGCATGCACATGTAACTAAATATCTATTGGTCATCTGTTTATTACCTAGGAGAAGAAAATACAGCTGCAGTGACAAGCACTGAATTGCCTTGTTTTGGATGTTTCTCCTCTCAGTGGAAATGATGGATTTTGTTTTTCATCTCTTCATACAGAATGATCTGCTATTTTGAGCAAATTAACGAGATAACTTGCTACTTACAAAGTAGGTCAGAATTGCTCTAGCGTAAATTGCAGTAGCTTTCTGAGAATTAGCACTGCTTTCCCCATTCTCCTCACCAAAAATCTGTTTCAGTGTGTGCAAACCCCCTGTTGGGTGTGCTGCTCCTGCTGAGTGCCGACGGCTGCCTGGCTCGAGCCCACCGCCATGGGGCCGCGCTGCCAGAGCACGGGGTGCCTCCTGATGCCTGAACCTTGGCACAGCGCATCGGAGCAAGCAGTGTCTTGCAGCTGTTTCCATAACAACACACTTGTTAGAAAATAAATATTTGCTTCACTTTCACAACCATCATTTTGCTAAGAATTAATTGATACTAATGTTTTTCCCCTTTTTGTGTTTGAGAGCAGTTTAGAAATAAACCAGAAGTGTTTATGGGACAATGCAGCATCTGAGACCATTGCAGCTGGCTGTGCCCTACCATGGATTCAGGCTGGTGAGGATCTGAAGCTGGTAAAAAGATCTTTATTTTTGTTAAAAAGCGGATTGGATTCTGATCTGCTCTGTAGAGCAGTCTGGGATACAGCTGTGTTCATGCATCTGGGAGCAGGTACGGGTGGTGGGAGAGTGGGGCAGGAAGGGCCTGTGGGATGTGCACTGCTTCAGGTGGCCCTTCGCTGCTGACATCCTCTGCCACCAAACTCGAGTCTTGGGCGTCCTCCAAACTCTTACTTGCCACCCCAAATAGTGGAGTGACCCATGTCGGTCCTCACAAGTTAAATCCCAAGAGTGGGAAAGGTACTGTGGTAATCCTGTAACAGCGAGTGTACACTTGACTATATTTTTGTAATTTTGGGCTATTTTGGAATGGACAATCATGGATAAATGTGTAAAGGATAGTTATTTCTTAACATTTCTTGTAGTACCTGCTCATTTCAGTATTTAAAAACTGTGAATTCTGATTTTTAAGAAATCAGTTCCTTCAAAATTCCTGGAGTTCAACCAGTGATGCAATAATTCAGATTTATAAATATTTTTGGAGTATATGTAATATACTTTTTAATAGAGGAAGGGGTTTTTTTGTGGGAGGAAATTGTTGGCTACTTGCTACTGGTTTTCTATCTGAGGTGTAAGCCTGTGTTGAATAAAGACTTATAGAAAGCAGACCAGAAATTCAGCCATGGTAGCATTACTAACTGTGATGACTACTGTCGCGTAGCATATTATTAGCTCAGATGTATTTTCTTATCTTGATCTATTCTGCTAGCAGGACACACCGATATCGCACAAAGCCAAAATGTGTTTTCTTGCTTTGTTCAGATTCTTTTATATTGTGCCCACCAGTATAGCATCTATGTGCCATAAACATCATGACTGCCATCTGTCATTTGTCACGATAAGTGAAACCGATGTTTGTCATCAATGTAAATAAGGGACAAAACACAACACAATTGCTGTCACAAGACCTTTTGACAGAGCTGAGTGCCGTTGCAGTTGTTATTGCATCCCATTCAAAGCAGGGATTACTGAAGTGTTTGAGTCCTTGTTTAACTGTGGTTCATCTTTCAGCATTATGAAAAGTCTCTTATCTATCAACTGTTAATCCAGAGTGACGCAGCATAAGTGCAACTCTAGAGCAAAACTTCAGCCCTAAGGGACCAGGAAGAGTTGAGCTGACCCTTGCTGCTAAGCAGGCAGTAGTATTTTGCCACTGGTTTAAGGGAAGAAAAATGTGTAAACTGGAGAAAGAATTCTTGATGGTAGAAAAATAGGCCTATTGTAAAGAAGTGGGGCTTTACAGTCTGTGTGTGTTTACATTGAATAGGAGATTTAGGTAAAGATCAAAGGAAAAGATTTTTCTTTCTCTTTCTTCCCTCCCACCTTTCCTCCCTCAGTCCTGGAAGCACATTTAATACCGAGGAGTGGCTGTTCTTACTACAGGAATTTTAATTGAAATACTGTAGATCTTGTAAAAGATGGAGAAATTTGGCTGGAGGAGAATAGATCTTTGTCTTTGGGAGTCTCATTGTTCATACTGTGCAAATACTTTCTGAAGATGGTCTGAGACATTCTTGTAATTTGATAAGCACAATGAGCTAAGTGAATACTGACCAACTGAGGAAGGTGAATGAAAAGGGCACAGATCAATTTGATAATGATTAATTTGCTTAGTGTCAATCTTGTGCTTTTAAATTTGTTCATAGAGAATTTTTCAATTACATTAGGATTGCTGCAAGAAGCAGGATTAGAGAAGATGTATTTGAATTCATGAACTGCCTAACATGCATGGGGGTCATCTTTTGCTCTTGTTTCTGCATATCATATATTTAGTATATAGGTTGAGTCTGTAACAAACTTAAAAACTCTGCTTGATCTGGGGGATCTTTTTGTAATATGGTTAGGACAAGCCTGAAGAATGCTATGCAATTAGACTGGTAAATCAGTATATGGTATATTATAGTGAGATGACATAATGTTCATGTTGCTAGAACCTAAACATGGCTTCTTTACACCCAATGGCTCTATCAACTAAACAAAGGAGTTCTTTATTTAATAGTTAGCCTGTATAGGTATTTGTATTGCTAGTCTAACCACTAGAGAGAAACAAGGCCACACGCACTAAGCTAGTAGACATTGCTGAATATTGACTTCAATATTGATGTAGTTGGAGCCTGGGGTTTTTTGTGGCCTTTTTTTATATTTGTGTTTTAATTTAACAAATTAGGAAGAAAAGAATGTTTGAATCCTTTTAAGACTTATTATGAACATGAAGCATGGAGTCAAATGGGAGTATCAATAAAGAGTGATGAGTGCTGGATGGGCAAGAGAATACTGATGGGAGCTGAAGGGCAGTACAATTTCCTTTGCAAAATGAAATGGACATAAGGGAAGTAATGAATTCTTGTGGTAAAGTGTTTGAGTTTTGAGACCACATTTAAAATCTGTCCTGCAAATACGCTCCTTCCAAAAAGTCTTTGAAAAATGACTAATGTTATATTCCTAGACCAGTTCCAGACGTCATACTTCTCATTCTCTACATGTATCCATGCTGGATTTTTCCTTCGGGCAGAATCTGTGTCTTTTTCTTTATCTGCCTTTTATCTGTATGTTGAAAGCTCACATTATGAATAGTGTAGTGGTTGAAGAAGGACTGGAGGAGCACCCAGGGGAACCACTGGAGCCACAGGTATTGTAAATACTGGGAGTCTGAACAGGGGCCAGACATCGAGCTGCACTGGGGTCTCTCAAGGCCATATAGCTGGGTTTAACTTCTGGGGAGTGTGGGGACTCACTGCCCATACACTGGTATAGCCAAGTTTATCTTGCAAGATGCAAGTACCCCCTGCAGGATGCACCCAGGCCAGTCCTGCAGGAGCAGCCTGTGGGAGGAGAGCTGGTGGGAGATGGCTGTGCTGGTTTTCACCTGTTGGCTGCGCTCTCCTGGCTCTGGCCAGGCACAAATTCATTGTTTTCTGCCTGTTAGGGACCAGGAGCACAGAGGATGGAGAAAGGCACATGGTGGTTAGCTATCCACCCCGGCAGAGCAGGTAATGGGCGGCAGGACAGCTGAGACTTGCCTTACCAAAAACTGAAACGCAAGAAGGGATTGCAGCCCTGTGGGTACGTACAATCTACATCTCAAGCCACGACTGTCAGACTTATAAACCAAGTCCTGCTGTTGTGAAAATGGGTTAAATATTGGGCCAGATGAATTGATTAACTGTCAATAAATGTTTTCAAAAGAAATTGTTGAAACTTTCTGGTAAAGCGCATGAAGCTGGCTTACCTCTTCAACAGTGATGCACAGCTGAATTGTCTTGTTAGGGAATATCTAGTCTGAATGGTTCCATTTCAGAGGCTCTTTGTTTGGCTTCTGATTTTTTAGGTCTGTCTACTTGTTTATTTAATTTTGTTATTCTTTTCATCTAATATCTGAATTGGTGACATTGGCAAGGAAAAGCAGTGGAGACAGAAAATAAGATTGCTTAGGCATGTGTAAGGTGACCTAGAGAGGCAAATTTTGGACTTGTATTCCTGAAATATTACTTAAATATCTCATATCACACAGTGAGAGCTTTGCTTTTGGCTTAAGAGGGAACAGAATGGATTCCTGAGCACAGGGTTTCAGCTAAGCTGAGCTGTTTGTGGTTCTTGATAAACTGCAGAGGAAAAGGTGGGACCTCTGCTCTCCCAGACCTTCCCTGTACCCACAACTGAGCTGGAAGCAGTTTTCTGTATTTTCACTAAAATTCGTGGTGGAAAAAATTCTGCACATGGCACATGTACAGTGGAGAGGGCTGTGGAGGAACGTTAGGGAGGTAATTCTGTAGGAAAGCGCTGCTTTTTTGGGAAATCTGTCTCAGCTGTGCCTGGGATGCTGTGGGCTGCCAAAGTACAGTGGCAGTGCAGGGGAGGTCATTTCACTTTCTGTGGCAATAGATAAATAAATGGTGTACTTATTTGATTATTTTCTTTTTGAACAGTACATTGGCTGTCTGAATATGTGTTACAGCTATATAGCCCATTCATTTTCCCTTACTGCAATACACTTTGGAAAATTAATAGAGAGCAAGTAAAGCAGCAGCTCCCAGAAAAAGATTAGAAGAAAAAAAGGGCATCCTTTAAAACAAAACATTAATACTAATAGTATTTGAAATATGCATTAGATGAATTTACATATTTATGTAATGTGAAAAACAAAGGTTTTTTTTGTGAATTTTTCTTCTGGATCTATACTTTCTTTTGGTTTATTTTCCTTTTAACTTTCAAAATAACAGGTGCTTCTTTCTAATGGGAGCCTCTAAACAATGATAGATTTGGGATTGTCAAAGCGTACTCCAGAATATGGAATTTCTGTTCACTTTTGCTGTTTTGAGTTTCTGAATGAGGGATTCTCAGTTTTCTACTTGAAATCTCCTCTTAAAATCAAGCCCTCTGTGAAATTACTTCCTTTTTATGCCCATTATTTGTACTCAGAAGCACATCCCAAACTATCGCAGACATAGTTAAAACAATTAAGTTTAATGACCCAGACTTTCCCCCCTTAAGAAGAGGGATACTACTAGCAGGTTTATATTTTATGATATTCACATGACTTGTTTTTAACTTGAGAGTGCCCACTTACAAAAATCCTATATCTTATTCACTAGTGATTTTTTTCCATTGTGCAGTGTCATTTTCCTCCTTCTTTTCGACCCCCTTTCCCCTTCTTCCTCTTTCTTTTCTTTGTTCTACACTCTTTTTATATTTTGTATAGATTTCCCTCTCCTCTGACATTTTTACCATTTTAAAGCATAAAATAGGGCCTCTCTTCTCCTTCTGCAGCTGCGACCCCATCCCCTGCTGTACCAAATTGACACTTCTGCGAGCAGCGGCTCTAGTCAGTCACTCGAAGGCTGCTGCTTTCACAAGTGTTGATTTAGTGCAGCAGGGGATGATGTGCCAGCTGTAGAACTCAGACAAAAATAATAATAATAAAACTACCCTATGAAAAGTCTTATAATAAGAGGGAAAAATAAAGGGGGATGGGGAGAAAAGGTGGGAAGGAGAGGAGGGTAGGAAGGGGCCAGGCTGGGGGGAAAGGGGAGCAGGTGGGAGGCGGTGGGGTACCTGGCTGCCCAAGAGGCAGCAGGACGGGTGGGAGAGCGGCCCATGAGCTTCTCCTCCTCCTCTTCCTCTCCACTCTTGCATATTACAGGAAACTCCTGTGACTGACAGGGCAGAGTGGCACCACCTCAGTGCACTGAGGTTTTGTGTTTCTACCAAACTGGGAAGTTATTTTGGGATAAATTCCTTGTGGCAGGGTGTGGAGGATTTAAAATATGACTGAGGAAGTCAGGAGGGGGCACCTGTATTCTAGATTTACTTAATATTAGCAAATGCAACTTTTGGACAACAAGATCTTTGATATTTTCATTCTTAAGTTATATATTGTATGGTCCATGGGTGCACAGGCTGAATTTTTTAGAAATATACAAATAGTGTGATGTTATTTAAAGCACACAAATGGAGAGTTCCTTCTAAACTAGTCCTGATTTACCCTCAATAATATTCGTAGAGGAAATAGTATACAACTTATTCACGTCAAAGTGTTTAGTAAGAAATTATATCTCTGCTGTAGAACTAGTAGATTCCTTGGAGCTTCTGATGGGCTAACATTTTTCTAATGCAGTCTCCAAGTGCTTGGAGTAATGTCTGTTCATCCCTATTGATTTATTCTTGCCAAGTTCCTCAGGTATTTTCATAAGGGAAGCAAGGTCCTGACTTTCCATTCACTCGCGGGTTGTGTGGCAGAGATCATGTCTGCAGAGATGCCAGGGTGGCCACGGTGATGTGCTGATATAGCACATCTGTGCGGCAGGAGGTCTGTGCCCACCACCAGTGCTGCTGGGCAGCATTGGGCTGCACAGTGATGGCTTCACAGCGGTGGGAATGTCCCCTCCCCCCCAGGACGGCAGCTCATCCAGCCTTCCCTAACGCCTCGCTGCTGCACAAAAGGCAAACCCTACTGAGGATTGAGAGAGGCCCTCACCACACTTCGTAACATGTGTTGCTGCTGGAGAAGCCCTTCAGCAGTCACCAAAAAAAAAGACAAACCACCCTTTTAATTCAAAATGGAATGGTCCTAAAGTTTTTTTTTTTAGCAAGAAAAAGTTGAAAAAAACCATTATAGGTTATATTTACTGATTACTATTTTTATTTTCATTCTCAGTCACTGACACAGAAAATCAATTATTTCCATGGCCCTAATATTTAACTATCCATCAGTGATCTGGAGCAGTGAATGAAAGACACTACGTGATATTGGTAGCAACATAAATATATGATAAGACAGGACGATTTCAAGGTGGATATGCAGAACATAATTCAGAGTATACTTCCCAAAGTAAGTTCAGCATCTTTTTTTATTGTATTCAAGTCAATATGACAGACTGTAATATTCATTAACACTGTTCACAGTGTCAGGTGGGTTAAACTAAATATGTTTTAGTGCAGGAAGATGTGTGGTTTTGACCGGTGATCAAGATAGTAGCTCTGAACTAACATAGCCTGTCCTTGTCAGTGGAAACTTGAAAGGCGCTAATACATGCGTAACAAATGTTATTGTTTGTTTAAATTTTATTATACATGACATTTTCCAGGTTTGTGTGGAGAGTGTGGAAATTTTCAAAGACTCTTGGGAAGACCTTTTCATATAAGTTTGGTTTTTTTTTTTTAGACCATAGGTTTGGCTTGTCTTTAAATTAATGGGAAATAAGGATAAAAATTAAGCATGTGCTTGAGAAATGGTGGATTGAGGTCATATTTGGTAGGTCTTGGGAAAAATTTCCATTGTCTGAAAAGCATCTGCTTTTCAGCATTGAGAGATGCTTTGTAATAGGCTTTCACAATGATCACCTTTGTAATCTTGTTGTTCATCATATTAATTGAAGAAGCTCCTTTCTGATAACCTTTGGCTGTTCGGGATGTTCCCAAAGCATCAAAGGCTGAAGAAACATAGAAAGAGAAAAGACATAATAGATCATTCAGTCCATTTTTCTGCCAATGTAGGATTATTTCATAGGGAACATTTTTTAGTGTTATGTCAACTTTAGTTTTTAAAATCCCAAGTGAAAGCTTCCATATCTCTCCTTGGGAGACTATTTCACAGGCTAATACATCTCGCTGTCAGGAAGATTTTCCCGATACTCTATGGAGCTTAAGCTTTTCCTTTCCATTATTTCTAGTTATATCCTTCTCCCTTGATGGCTTTTCACACTTCAAATACTTATAGATTATTATATTTTTCCCTTAAGAAGTTGTTCTTGAAACTTTCTTCAGTTTATCAATATCTTTTTGGTTTTGAAAAACCCACCTAAGACCTTCTAGGCTGAGAACTACAGTTACTATCAAACCATGCTGCAGTCAGATGCTCACCACAGCATTTTCTTCAGGTCCTTTTTCTCGGTGTCCAACCAACACAGGAGATTCTAGCTAAGAGAAAGCTGATAAGTGGAATATTTTCATCAGTTATTTGAGAAAGGTCCCTTTCCTTTCTTTCTTCTTTTTGCTGCACAGCTCTTATGGCCGTTGTGAATGAGGACCTCTGGCTGCTAATTGGTTCTTAATCTCCCACCTCTTGGTGCTCTGCTCCACAGAAAGCCTGCATCCTTCTTAGTAGTAGTTCTGCAGCTCACACAAAATTTACTTCATTCTTAAGTGCAACTGTTGGGGTCAGGGCTCAGGATATTCCCAGGGAAACAGAAGGCAAGAGAAAGAGGGTGATTCTCTGTTCCAGTTTGAGGTCTGGTTTGAAAGTCCTGGGTTCAATTTTAGTTCCTTATTTAGGACAAACTAAAATATATCCATGCAAGCAAATGCAGAGAACTGTAACTAGTTCTCAGGTGGATGTACTAGTGTGGACCAGTCCCGCGTTTGCATAGGTCAGGGTTGAGGAAGGGGGGCCAGCCCGGGCCAGCTCCAAGTGCAGGCAAGCTGGTGCACTACTGGCACTGCGAGACAGGCTCTGCCTCTATGCGCATCCTTCCCCTGCCACAGAAGGGAAGCATTAGCAGTCTCCCACTGCATGTGGATGGATACTGGTGCTATATAGATCATATACTGTAGGCAGCTGGAAAAATTTGCTTTCATTTTAATGCAACTTATATTGTTATTATTACTGATGAGTGTTAGTTCTGGCTTGCAGAAAAGGGAAAGAAATGGAAATGGCTTACATGGTTTTCAATTGTCATTGCTAGCTTGGTTTTCTAAGGAAATGCTGTCTGTCTGTCAACCTTCTCTAATTACTTTTGAACACAATGCACAATTTCACGGTTGAAGCTAGTGGTGGTAGAGGTCCTGAAGATACCATCATCCCACAGGGCCCCTGTGTCGTGGCTTTGAAATCAGCCAGGGCGCTTTTGGGTGTCCTGACTGGCAAGCATGGTGTACACCTGAGGGCATCGTGGCTAGGTAGCACTGGAGCAGCCCAGGAAGGTCTTGGAGAGACAGTGTGGGGAAGGAGGGCATGGTAGGGAGTTTGGGCACTTGTGGGTGAGTCACAAGGCAGAAAGTAGTGCTTTTCTGCTCAAAGAACTTGAGCCTTTCCCAAAGATTTTTTTCAAACTGTTGGACACCCAGTGCTTGTCTAGTTGTTCTCCTGGAGTCAATAGTTAAACTCACATTGATTTCTGCTGACACATAATGCTTAGGATTCCCGTTGTACTGCTGAATTTGAGATCTCCACGTTTTGCAGAGGTTTACCTGCCACAGCCGTCTGCCGCCTTCTGAAGTTTTGAGCACAGTTTCCCTGGGAAGCGTGTGGGGTAGAAATGCTGCTCTGGGTACCCTTGTGGCCTTTGTACGTGCTACTACCTGCCAGGCTACTGTTTCTCCATCCATTTCACAGGGAAAGCCTGTACCTGTTGTTCTTATTCCTACGTCTGTGTGTCTCAGAATGGCAGCTTTCTGCTATCCCCTTCTTTTTGACTATTCCAAAGCATTTCCCCTACATCTTTTAGCTGACACTTGCCAAAAATAATTTGCCTAAGAGAACTTTTATTTTATTCCTTTTTGTGTGTCTAATTTCTAGACACTGTTGTGTAAATAAGCTTTACTTATGCTTTCAATATTTTCCAGATTCACACCTTCCACAGCTCTTGACAATGAGATTTACTGCCTAATACAGACAATTCAGAGCCTTTATTTCTATATTTAATCTTAAAGACATTACTTTCAACTGTATTTCTGAAACAGGTATAAAGAACAATGTTTACTAGCAATTTTCCCTTAGCTTCTTTTCATGGAATAAAAAGAGTAATGATATTGCACTTCTGCTGACTACTCTGCCTGACTGATTCACAGGGTATTTGCTCTTAACATGTTGTAAGAGTTAAAAAAAAAAAAAAAAAAGTGTCAAACTTTTTTTGGCACCCAGCTACAGTAGATCCTGTTAGAAGAAACATATGGCCTCACACTAACAGTGTTAACGCACTGCTAAAGTATTGCATGCATGACATTGACAAATTTCCTCCAGGCTTTTTGTTTTCTGTGCTATTAAGCATTCAAAGTCCAGTATTTCGTTACCACTGATGATACGGAGAGCCTTATTGACATTCTATCCATCTGTTCATAACATGCATTATTAAATGTGAAGCAACTAGTAGGTAGGAGTGCACTTGCCAGCTGTACAATGAATTCTCAGCAGTTTGGTGCCCTCTATAAATTTTCCAGTATTCTGCTAGTTTCTCAACATAATTTGCAATGGGGATATTTTATTCTTTTTTTTGGTACTGCACATTGTACAGAAAAAAGTTGCTTCAAAAGAATTTTCTATTTTGTTATCCTTAATGTGCAATCTTTAGATAGAGTTTCAAAAAGCCCAGGAGTCTTTTAACATACAAGGACTGTCTCTGATATCAGATCCCACTAACCACAGTTTCATGGGTTTTATTCTTGTACAAGCAAATCTGTTGCATTACCTATGAACAGGACAATGGGGCCCCAATGAGTCACCCTATTCATATATTTTTGGAACCCAGAGGAATTGGTTTGACTATTTACAGAATATAACAGTTGGTAGTTGAATGTTTTATTTTCATTCCCAGTTGGTACAATATGTTCACAGCTGATGCTAATGGCTTGCCCATTTGATATCACATATGGTCCACTATTTGGGTCTCCTAAAGCTTTCTTTTGTGGTCAGGCTGCTTTAAAACTCTCATATATTTAGTTTTTTTCTGTCTGCTGGGAAGATGACTATGAAACTCTGAAACTTGGCAGCTGTAGAGAAAATCAGCAATTCTGTTGATAGAGTCAAAGAATTTGGGTTAAAATGTCTGAGAAATAATATTTTTATATAAAATTGAATACAAACAAACAATCCTGTGAAATTTTAAAAGAAATGTCCTTTTGTCTTTCCTGGTCTTTGAAGCTGTGATTGAGTCATCCTCCAGTGTTTCAGCACCATTGAGTGTCATCAAGACTACTTTCAGTGGGTGTTCAGTTGCGCTGGAAAACAATTTATGCAGAAATTTGTATTGCTCAAATCATTATTTATATTTTTATTTGGATATTACTTTTCTGGTAACGTTTTACCAAAGAAGACCTGAAAAAACAAAGTAATTTTTCCTTTGGTTTCTAGAATAAGACCATAAGAAAAGTGAATTAAAACAATGTGAGAGCAAAAATTAAAATGACAAGCCTGTCTGAAGTTCTTATCCTATGATACACAAGTGTTTATACTGACTCTAAAACATAACTGATAAAGCCACAATCTCATAAAAAGATTATTTCCAAAACTATTGCATTACCCTCTGAGAGCTGAAATTCTCATTTATTCATAGGAGTAGATCATAATAGCTCTAATTCCCTGAGAAGTGGGCATTGTATGATAATTGAGCAGGCTAGTACATTAATTGTCCTCCACTTCACCTCTAGATGTTTAACTCCTTATCTAGTCAACCAGCAAACAATAATACTCGCTTATTTGTGCCTTACTGTTCAAATAATTTTTCTAACTGGGTAATTTATTTGAAATAAAGCAGAATAAGTGTATTCATGTGGAATGGATATTGAAATCATGTTAGATTAACATATTAAATGCCATTTGTTGGTAGGAGAGGGGTTTTACGGTTGTATTTTTCAGCCATACAACTTTAGCTGAATAACAGAGATGTGATTTTGCATGCAGGAGTATTTCTCTAATTAATTGGACAGATTTAGCAGTTCTTACCGCATGGCTATTGCTTTCTTATGGCCTCTCTGTTGTCTCTCACTGATGCTTGTTAGGAGAGCAGGTAAGTGCATGTTGGAAGTGGTGTGTGCCTGTGATGTCTGGCTGCTGTCTCTGGACTGAATGAGGCAACTGGTGGAAGGAGGGAGGCTCTGCCTTGTTTTGTTTAAGATGAAAATGTGCATGTTGCTGGTTTAGAGTCAGTCCCTGGAAGCAGATTGAAATGGAGCTGAAATAGGAGGCTTTTTCAAGTGAGTAAAGTCAGTATTCATCCTGGAGCACTACAGAGGAAACTAACGTTTTCTCTTCGGGGGGGGAGGGGGTGTTTGGGAATCCTAACAAAACCGGATGGTTTTGCAAGATAAGTAAAATTCTGTCCTCTACTATAAGCAGTCTCAGGGAAGCTCATGCTAAACAAGTTCACGTACATTGAAATGTTTTAAAAAAAGACTGAAGAGATCAAATTATTAATGAATAATCTCAGAAAAGGACTGGGTACGTGATGATGTGGTACAAAGCCTTTGTTAGGCAAGACTTGGTTGAAATTTGGAGAACTGACAGTACGTAAGAGAGCTTTAGAAGTTAGCAACGTGTTGCCTCGCAATTTATTAGGTAGAAATGGAAGATTATGCAGGAAGAATTTGGGTACGTTGGACACAATTTAGATGATGTTCAGGAAAGGACATATTTCTCATAACTAGCAGAACTAAGTGTTGAGAACTAAAAGAAATACTGTTGAAATATTATTTTCTTCATCTTATATAAATAAGTCACAAGCCCACAAGCCTCCAGGAGCAGTAATGTGTGCTTTGGCTTGTGGTTGTCTAGAAAAACCTGTGTTCACAATGCAAAAGAGGTCATAACCTGGGCATCCTATGTACATGAGAATGTCCCTGGGGTCCATACAGATAATATTTGGGGTGGCTAAGCCTGGTTTGAGGGCACTGTGGTAGCCTTGGCATGGCACTGTGGCTGTGCCAGCAGCACCTGTACACAGCTAGCTATGGAAGAGCAGGAGGGTAGTGTGGCAGCTGCCCTACTGCTCGTTGTGGAGATGGTGTGTCTTGTGCCTTCTCTGACACCATGCCACCATCTCTGGAGGCAATCACAGTATGTCCCCGGTGTGCTGGACAGCCTCTCCTCCTCTGCTGCGTTGGCTCTGACCTCACTGCAGCCTTGGGGCAATTGCTACAACAGGCAGGATGCTCATGCGTAGGTGGGTTTTGCACTGTATTGTCCATGCCAAGGGGATCGTGTTAGAAAGAACGGTTACAGTGACTATGGTCTCTGACTAATGGGACACAAATCTAGTGGTGAGTGCTTAATAACATTCGCTCTTAAGATTCTGAAGCAGCTGCGGACCTGTGATGTTGACGTTAACACCAAACCTATGTGGGCTGCCAAACCTATGATGGAAGAGCGTGACTGAGAAGAAACCTTTTGCCTGTGTTCGTTAGTGGTATAGGCTTGGATAGTAAAACTGAACCCATATTTTGTGAGAGAGAAAGTGGGAGATCAATTGGGTATTGTCTTACAGTGCATTTATAAGTTATGCTTTTTGCTTCCATACAAGTTTTTTCTACCCAATCAAAAATCAAGTCACTCTGCTCCAGGCAGGCTCCTCTGTATAAGAAGTCAGAGTTATCCTCACCATTAAACCACTGGTATTTTGGATCACTCCTCAAGCATTATATCTCATTTCAAAATCCACACAGTTAATCTCACTTTATGAGAAGGAAAGTTTTGCTGATCTATTTTTATTTATGGCTGTGTAATACAGGCTTTGCAGTACTATACAACCAATTTTAGGAGCTTATGCAAGGACAAGATAATTTCTGACTGGTACTTGGAGAATTATGAGTTTTCTGAGGGAATTTTTTTTTTATTCTCATTTGTTAATAATTTATTATTATTATTTTTATTTTACCACTCAAAACATGTTAGTGCTCCAGCAGAAGCCTCTTTCTGTGGTATTTCCCTTATCTCTGGGAACATGCAGCAGTGGTGAGGGGCAGTACTAGGCGCTGCCATGCCGTTGGGGGCTCCTTCCAAGCACAGTAGCTGCCAAAAACCTTGAGCCCCAACACTGATGCTTCTGCAGGCAGCTTGTGCTTGTACCTCCTCAGCTGAGTGGCTGTTATCCACCTCAGGCCAATGCTGAAGCTATAGGTCAAACACCTCAAACCACCACCAAAATAGTGACCCTCCTCTCTGCCCAATAAATTCTTTCCTTCCCAAAGCAACAAGATCTTTGCAGCTCTCCACTAAATATACTTTCTCCTTCTTGTTTCACCAGAGGAATGACCTGAGCCCGGGGCTTGCTGAGGAATAGAAGACCATTTGCTCAGCTGCCATCGGCTGTGGCAGGTGAGGGATGGGATGGACTTGATGAAGGCAGCTCCATCTTGGGAAACGGTGGATTAGTAAAATAGCACCAAGTTGTAGTTTATCAGCTCTAGATATATTTTGAAGAGTCCTCTCCTGAATGGGATTAAATTACATATAGTGTTAATGCAGAGTCTTCTGCAACAATGTAAATGAGTTGTTAACATGGCCCTTCATTGCAATAATAATTCAAAGCTACTAGCAGGCTTGATGGGTCTGCAATAAATGTTTTATTATTTAGGAAAAATATACTCTACAAGTTGCAATGTGCCATGCTCATTCATGCTGTAAATCAACAAAGATCAGCAGACTGAATAGGAAAATGAAAAGCTTATTTAGGAACTGACACAAGCTTTCAGATGAGCAGGGATGGCTGAAGTTAACGGCATTCATTTTTCTTTGCTTGTCACAGTTGCCACTTGAATTTCACTGCTAAAGATTGTGGGTACTTTTGCTTTATGAAATTATATCTACAGAAACAGTATTTGCATTTATATAGGCTTAGTTATAATAAAGTTAAACGTAACACACCCCTTTGCCTCCACAAACAAACAAACCAACCAGCCAACCAGAAACCTCAATGTTAAAATAATATTTATCTCTCAGTTTTCATAGATCTGAATAGGATTCAGCTAAATGGTTCCCACTGGCTGCTTTAAAGGCCAAACTGGTGATTAGGTGATGCAGGAGTGCAGAGCTATGGCCAGCCCTCCAACTTCAGCTCTCCTGTAAGGCTACCTCAGTTCTTAAACAGATAAAACCAGAGTTTTCTTTAAAAATGTGCTCAGTGAGCAGTGCGTGAAGGCACAGATTGGGTGGAAGGGGTAGGATGTTCCTCATGGCATGGTGATGAAGTACCTGAAATTGGCTCCTCTACCATCTTCTCTTGTCTCCCCCCAATGTGTGAAGACCCTCGCTTGAAGTTTGCAGCATGGAAAATGCAGGTACTGAATACTGAGCATTGGCTTGTCCTGAGAAATGAACGTGGCGTAAAACCCTTTTCAAGCTCGATATGTTAATATCCTTAGAGAGATGTGACTGCTTTGGCTGATCCTATCAGGGAAGGAGGAACCAGGACAAGAAGACAAGTGAGTCAAGATAATGGATCCCATGCCTATGTTGACTTGAAAAAGTCAATGTTTTCTAAGCCAAATTCAGGAATGATTTTTTTTTTCTTCCCCAGAAAGGAAAGAAAAGAACAAGAAAATATTTTTAAAGCATTTGCCTGATGATGCCATACCCCTTGTCATGGGTCTCCAAAAGGAAGAGCTGCTTTGTGCATGGCAATTCAGCTGGACCTGCCGATGAGGATGGTGGCAAGGAGGGCGGAGGATGTGTCTGGACCAGAGTGGGACAGAGCAGAGTCTGCCCTGATGAGTGTGAGCAAGCCTGTGACCACAACACTATCCTGAGAAAGCTGCCTATGGATGGAGGACACAGAAGGAGAAAAGCCATCAGGTGTCTGTTCAGGTTTCTGCCCACTGGTGTGTGTGCATTTGAATGTTTATTTGCATGAATGTGAATATTCATGTGTGTACTTATACATAGACAACACGATTTTTGGTTCTGTGTAGTCATCTCTGGATTTTTTTCCTGTTTGGCAGGTGCATGTGTCTGCCAGTGAATGAATGTTTTCATGATACTCTTGGTTGTGGATTTCATTAGCCAGCTACAAGATTCACTGACCACCTCAAATATCCGTTTTCAGTAGGTCAGTTTGCATCATTTAAATATACCACGATTTTGTTGTGGTGCCCTACGTGCCTGCAGGAGAGGAGCCTAATCTTGTAGCTAGCAAAACTGCGTCTGTGCTGGGAAGGCTGCTGAGACTAGAGCTTGCGAATGATGAAAATACAACAGTTTTGCTGCAGGGGGCTGTTCCACTGAGGGGGTCTTGACCCTGGTGTTGGGCTGTTCAGACGGCATCTCTGGTGTAGCATCCTGTGGCCGGAAGCAATCTCCTTGAGGCAGGTTGTCTGCACTCCAGTGGGTGATCCTGTGCTGGGTATGTTCCTCCAGGCCCCGGGAGTACTGGCGAGGCCCTGCTGATGATGCTGGCTGCTGCTGTGGCACCATGAATTCCTGCAGCTGGGCAAAGCTGAGGCTGGGCATTGTGTCCTGCTGAGGAGGCTTCAGGAGCGTTACCCTAAATTTTCTCTTTGTTGAGTTTTAAAACCTGCACTTTTCAACCACAGAAATGTTTTAAGGATATATGTATGTGACGTGTGAGAATCCCGTGGAAGCGATATGTTATGTTCCCCGAACTATTTAACTTTTTTTGTCAACCATGAAAGTGAAATGATTTTTCCCCTTTGGAAATGTAATAATAAGTGCTTTTTTTATGAGAATAGTATCTGCAAAAAAATTAATTTAGAGAGCTGTCTTAGGCTTCCTTCAAATAGAATTATCTGAAGCTTTTGTCATCATGATCATTTAAAAAAGGCAAACATAAGTCAAAGACTAAAAAAAGTCACTGAGATAGTCCATCAGTAGTGTAGATTTTGATTTTGTTTCACAGAAAGATAAGTTTTGCTTCTTGAGCCAGCCATTTATATGCTAAGGAAAGTCCAATTAAGATGACTGAATTGTAAGTGTCGTAAAATAGAGAAGGCAAAGGACATTTAATTATAGCTGTGCTGCCAGGCACCAATATAACAAAAGAAAAAATGTTCACCTACAACACAAAGTACTGCCTAATACATTTGGTGTAACAAAGACACAATATATGGTCTAAACACACAATTCTAAACAGTTCAAAAAGCTGTATCTTCTGATTTTCATAAAGCTGTTTTCCAATTATCAACACAGTTTAAGAAAAATATTAATATTGAGACCTTCAACTTTGTTCACAGGTTGAAGAAAAAGCATCATGCATTAAGACAAAAATGTTGTCTAAGAAAATGGATTCATGACCCAGAAGAATGTATAATTGATGCGTGTGGTTGTCTGGATGGTAGAATAACAATAGCAGCCATTAGAGATGAGAGCTGGAACTAGTCAGGCAGTGAGGCAGGATGTATTTTATAGGTCATCTGGGCTCCATTCAGATCTACAGGTTGCTATTCCTTCTCCATACTTGAAAGCATTTAATGGATTATTATAAAAGGAAAAGGATGGTATGCAATAATGGTTTAAATTGAAGCTCTGTATATATATCACCACTGTGTGACTTCTAAATGAATGCTTAATTTTTAAAATTTTCCCATGGCATACTTGAAAGCTTGCCAAAGCATCAAGGAATTAAAACAATGAATTGACCAGAAACAAAAGTAAAGGACACCGAATAGTACAGCAGAAACAGGTTTTCTCTTTCATGGCATGGACAATAATAAATAAGAAAGATTCACCAAAAAAGGTTTTTCCAAAGCTGCTGTCTATTCTCTTCAAGGCAGATAGAGCTGGTTTTATTCTGTGTTGTTTCATAATATTAAATTAAGAAAAAAGAAAACTTTGGAAAGAGGCTTAACTGTCAAATGATCAAAGCCAAAACCACGTAATACTGAAGTCAAACTCGGAATCCCTGCTTGCCTGGAAAATGCTTCTTTCATATCAAAATTGATACAAGTAAAAGGGTGGAGAATCTTTTCTGCTTTGTTTCACATGAACATAAACGTTTTATTCCTGCTTTTAATGGGTAGTATTTTACAAATGTAATGGAACATAATTTTACCAGGTTTCCCTAAGGGAAAGTCATGGCATGATTACACAGGCAGTCCCATCTCATTTAGTATAATGCTTACAATATACATGCAAATATACTTAGGCAACTCAAGTTAGAGGTAGATTGAATGGCATTCAGATAATCATAGAGAAGTGTAGACTCTGAAGAAAGTTTTGCAGGACCAATATACATTGAATGACTGGTGCCTTGCAGCCACACATGCCCTCAAGTCATGTTTCTCTGGGATGCAGAAGATTCAAGCTGTGCCAGGCAGAAGTACCTGGCACGTTTACATTTGGCGGTTCAGGCTGGGTATCTTAGCTTGGCCCCAATTCAAGCCCCATTGATGGCGTATCCCAGCGAGAGGTGAGAGAGACGGATTGAGGAACTGGGAACCCTTGTGGCTTGCAGTGTCCCCAGCAGCAGGGACAGCCTGCAGAAGGAGCCATCCCCTTACAGGCAGAGCCCTTGCACTGTCCCTTGGGATAACCGGCTGCAGGGTGGTGGGACGCAGATGGGCTCCATGGGCATGGAAGGAGGTTCAGGCCAGGTCAGATAGATGGGCAGGGTGACAGAGCCAGGAGTTTGAGGCTGACAGACTTTGCTCTCCAAACTCCTCGCACTGGGAATTTTTCAGCTGGGGATTAAATAGATCTTTAAGTTATAAGTAATAAGGTAATGATTTAACACAATGCAGTGCAAACTGCAATTCTGGCATGTTGCACGTAGAAAGCATGTAAAAATCTGTGTTATAAGCTAGTATGAAAGGTCTTACATTTGTGGGAGCTGTAGGGGTGCTCTTTCTGGGGTGGGTTGTGCATTGATGGAGAGGCCTGCAAGAAAAATAATCTGCGCCTTCTATTTTCTTGTAGGGGATGATTGAGCAATTTTAAAACATTCTACTTGCATGTGCGAGTGTAGCATGTTCCCTACTTCATGAACAATACATAGTCTTTTGGTTCCAATTTAATTATTTTTGCTGAATTCATGCCAGACTCTCTTCTCAGATCTGGCTCTCATTTAACCTGAATGTAGATCAGCGTACCATCGCAGAGATCAGAGAAACTATCCCAAGATTTTGTTGGTGAAGTGGTGTTAAAAGTCTAGTCTACATGAATGTAGTCTTGACACTGGTTATTTGGAAATGCATGAAGGAGGCAATCGTAAGCCGCCTGGAGTCAAAGCAGCAGCAGTTTCTAGTGCTCTCCTGCGGGACCACTGGCAGCAGAGCTGCCGCCTCTGCACCAGGCGCTCAGAGCTGCTACCGTGGCTGACATCTGGATTGCAGGTGCGAGGCCAGCAGTGGGGCTGGCAGCTACCGCCCTGTTTGGGTAGGCAGCTTTTCTTGTTTGTTTTGGGAAGGTCGAGGAATAACAAAGAAATAATAAAAAATGAAGTACAGAAACTCAACATCTGTTTACGTTAGATTTCTCTTGAACTTTCCCACTGTCAAGGTTAGTAGTTCAGATCTGTAGGGAATAGCAATAGATAGATTAGCACAAAATATACATTACAGATATATGCCTCTATCTGCTGTGGAGAAAATGGGATAAAGGCAATATTTAAAATAAAATTTCTTTTTTGTTTTTTTTGTATTGTGGTTAGTGATCTCTGTTCTCTGACAGATTTGAAGCCAAACTGCTTTTTAGCGGTTAAGAGGAATATTTGTTTAATATGTTTTTGCTTTTTTTTCCTTTGGATTTCTATTTACCACATCTCAATTACTGGCCAATATTCAGGAATGTGAATTGTATCAGTTTCCTTTTAGTCAAGTGTAAAATTTATCATTCGGATAAACTAACACCTGAGACAGTATCAGACTGAGAAAGTGTTTGCTTTGACTTGCTTATTAGTTAGCATTTCGTCTGTGAGCCTGGGATGGGTAAATTTCAGAGTGCATCTTATTTAACCTCTAAAAACTTATCCTCTGTTCAGTGACAAGGGGTACCCCAGGGCTGTTCCTGCCCAGTTGAGCCTTCTAGAGGACATAGTTGCCAGATTTTTTTCCATCACAGCCTTGTCCCATGAGCCTGCCTTGTTTTTCAGTCTTTTCCTGTGTAAGGAGATGTTTTGAGACAGGATGTAACACTGGATTCAAGTTTTGTTTCTTTGTTTGCTTTTCCAGATTAGCAACAGCTTAGTATGAGGTCTGAAGTCTGTGATCCTGCCGGGTGTCCCAGGATCTGTGCCTGCTGCTGTCACTTTCCTCTGCAATACAAAAGGATGGTTCTGTTTCTGCTATTTGCAAAACAGCTTTAGCTATTTTTTACAAGGCATTTCTAAACCCAGTAAACTGGTAATGTGGTTTAGCATCAGCCAGAAATACATCAGGGGAGATTTCTGTTTAACCAAGGCTTGTTCCAATTGCAAGAAAATTCAGACAAATGAGGGACATGTGAAGTAAGTGCACCAAACCTAGGCTGCTTTAAGCTCCTCTGTGGATGATCTAATTCAAAAGGAAAATGGCCTTAGTTCATGGTAGCTTAATCCTCTTTTACAGTAAAGTCAGACCACTTTGCCTCTCAGTGAGAATATCCATGCAGGAATTTAATGCATTTCAACTTACATGCATTATATTCATGGATTTTATTTAAAACATAGTCATGTAGTTGTGCCCTTAATTTGATATGGGTTTTATGTAACCATGTTAAGTGATAGGTGAGAATGGCTTTATAAGTTGTTCATATACATCCTGATCCCACAGGGTAACAAAGTTAATTAATTATTTGTGACTGCACTTCCCAGAAATATTTGGAAAGCCCTCAGTATAAGTGCTTGGCATCTGCTCGCATGCTGGGCGCTGCAACGCTGTCGTGGTTTAGCTCCAGCCGGCAACAAAGAAGCATGAGGCTGCTGTCTCACTCCTCTCCCTCCTGGTGGGATGAGGAGGAGAATCAGAAGAAAAAGGCAAAACTCGTGGGTTGGGATAAAGGCAATTTAACAAAACAGCAAAGGAAAGAAGAAAAACAACAACAACAACAGTAATGATGATAAATGAACATACAGAAACCATTAATGTACAACTGCTCACCAACTGGAACCTGAAATGCCCAGCCCATTCACAAGCAGTGATTCCTGCTCCCATAGCCAGCTCCCCCAGATATATACTGAGCATGGTATCAAATACCCTTTTGGCTCATTTGGGTCAGCTGTTCCAGCTGTGTCCTGTCCCAGCTTCTTGTGAAAATTAATCCTATCCCTGCCGGAACCAGGACAAACCCCAGTGACTCTTCCCACCCAATTCCAAATTCTAGAATTTTGGGGATGTGTCTCAACAAAAATAATTCTTGTGATGACTCTTATTTCAGTCTGTCCTCTGTGCTTTTTTGCAGGCCAAAGATAAAATGATACTAATCACTTTGGAGGAACTTTGCCAACATGGTTATAAGATCAGCAGAATGCTGTAAACACATCTCTCAACTTGTGCGGAGAGATTCTATCCATACCTGATGGGAAGGAAGAGAAGAGGAAACATGGACTAGATCTTTTCCCAGCCTGTCTTTGAAACAGTTCTCTTTGAGGGAATGAGATTTTTAATGCCAGACAAAAGGTAATGACCAAGAGGACAAGATAGTGCTGAAGGCATGCAATGCTGCACAATGTCAGCAGAAACGAAGATTGTGGAAGTCTACTTTTGAGCAGATTAGAGCACCACTGAGCACCAGGGGTGTTCCACGGCAATGAGAGTCCTTGTTGCCGCTCAGCTGATCCAACTGGCCATCAAGGCAAATGGAATGGAAGATGTCATGAGCGTGATGCCTGCCTCCTGAATGGTAAGTACCAGCTGTCTCAGGACAGCATTGATGGCTTTGTGAAGCTGCTGAGGATCAGGAAGCCTCACAGCCACTTCTTGGCCTTCCATAACAAGTCTTAGTGTTCAGCACAAGAAAGCAGTGTTATACTGGGATGACATTAGTTAGTCCATGGGCTGTTAGTGTGGAATGCTCAAGAAAGACTGAGTACAGTGGGTTTTTCCTCTGTGTCTAAAGAAATCCCTTACTAGAAAGCTGGGAAGGAGGATGCCGATATTCATAAACGTAGCGGGTGTGTGAGAAATGCTGAAGCGGCTGCTGTTTTCCTGGTTGCTTCTCCCAGCAGAGGGGAACGACGGGCTGTGTAGGTAGCATTGAAAGATTTACACTGCTATGTAACTGCTGCTGCTGCAGCTTGTTGCCTTTTATCTAAGTTCCTCTTGTCGTCACACAACAGGAGGTGCAGCAAGCACTAGGAGCAGGTTTCCCCAGTACACCACAAGAGGAGGTGGAATTCTTTGCAGATTGTTTAAACCCTTTTTTCTTGTTTCTGCAGCCTTGTTTGAGCAGCTTACTTCATAGTGACTTTGGCCTGAAGCTAAGGACACTAATAAAGCTATTATATAAAAGCGTTATTGGTATTTGAGGAATTAAGCCTGTATTTGAGGAGCTAAAGTTTGACCTGTGTTATGTTATTTTTTTATTTCACTGGTGTTTGTGTACCATGCTTCTTTGAGTTAATGCATAACAGCTCACGTCGGTTAAAAGTGTATGGCATTAATGAAACTGTGAGCCACATAAAAGACTAAATTGCTTTTTCTCTTTCTGTAATTGCCAGTACAATAAAAGCTGCCTTTACTGTAAAATTTTTCAGGGTTAACCCCTGCAGAGCTCCCAGTTTGATGAGCGAGAAGTGTGATTAGAGGTGTGTAGAAGGGGGAGAACAACTGACTAATAGTAATTAGGGGTGCTCAAAGGCTGTAGGCACCAGAGGGCAGAAGTCGCAACTATGCTCCCCAGTTGCCAGATGAATTGCAGTGTAATGAGTGAGGGTCAGCTCTGGCCCCTCAGAACAGCTTTGCCAGCCCAGCCCTGCTTGCATCCTTTTCAGCAACCCTGCTGAACATGACAGACAGTGACAGGAAGGGGATGGGGGGGCACAGTTTTGGCTGCAAGTCAGGAGAAAAAAAGGAATGGAGGTTTTGTAGTCTCTGTGGCCACTGTTTTGAACAGTAGCATAAATGTTTTGGAGCAAGAGGGCAGGTGGGGCAGTCTGCTTACATGTGTGCGAGCAGAGGTTTCAACCAGCAGAACAAGGGAAAGATTTGGTGGATGTACAGTGACAAATCTCCTTTTACAGAAACATCAGCAATGTGTGCTTAAGCATTAGATAATTCACCACATACCAAATGTTGGTAGTGTAATACATTGCTGAAAGTTAAAAAGAACACCCACCAAAGGTATACAGCCATTGAATTGGTTTTATGAATCTGCTTTTGTTTTTAAAAAGGAATAAAAATGCTATATCTTTATAATCTGAGGGACTGTCTTTGCTATAGAGATTGAAAATATTCTTTGCAGTATTCACATGGTGAAACAGTGCAAATGCAAACAAGCTCTGGTGATGAATGCTTGCCCTGCTTTCAGGATCCTACATGATTTGTTCTGTTTTATTGTTCTTTTTTTTTCTTTTCTTCCTATTAGAACAGAAAATAATTTTGAGAGCATGGAAAATAGTAGATTTTAAAAAAAGTCTTAAATACCATTTCATCTGGAAAAAGGTTTAGAATAAGTAACCTGCCATGTTAGAAAAGGTTGCTAATTATCTGAATTTCGTTGTGGTTTAATTAGCAGCATCTACAGTAGAACGTGGGAGGTGGTCCTTATCACCTGCCAAGGAAAATGTCTTTCAAAGGAGGGTTAGTGATGTCAACCAAAATACAGCCTGATTTTTGGATCTTCAATAACATTACCTTTGATGGGCAGAGGTGATTGGGCCTTAAGCAATTAGTAGAGTGGAGAACAGAGGTACTAGTGCCCTGACTATCTTCAGCCCAGAGCCTGGGCAGATCTGGGAGCCACCAGCATCCTTGGTGCTTGCTGTGAAAGAAGATGGCTCTCACTGAAAGAGGCTCTCAGGGTGCAGGTGGAGGGAGGGACATTGCACTCAGCAGCTCCTTACAACTAGAGGAGAAATTATAACAAGTGAGAATGTCAGTTCAGGTGTATCAGACTAGTAGTTTGCTGTCTGTGAACAAGATGCATGTTAGCAGAGGCAAAATATTTCTGGTGAAGTGTGCTCTGTCTTGATGTTATGCTTTCTTTGTTGTTCTTGTTAGCTGTTTTAATAAATGCAGTCTGTAATTCTCTTTGAATGTATCTTATAGCTAAGGGAGCTGGGTATAGGTAATGGTCATTCATTATGGACACACTATCCATAGCAGCTGGATACACAGAAATGCTGGAATTGTCTTAATGAGGTGGCAGGTCTGAGCTGGAAGTTGCTGGGGTCAGTGGAAAGGTGGCATTTAACGTTCATCAGATCAAACAAAACAGGGCTGAATCCTTACCTTAGCTGAGACTTGGTAAAGTTTCCGTAATCCAAGATAATAATTTTCTTGCCTGCTCTATGTGTTTCCAAACATTTTTATTCTTCCTCAAGAGGTTGAAATGCAGAAAGCTGATAGCCAGGGTAGGTGCAGTCTGCTAAGATACGTAGTAGTTACTATTTTAGCAATTATTTCATGTTCACAAAGGTGTTCTTAATGTATTTCTGCTTTGGAATGAAAGAGAGTAAAATGGGGCGCTCATCTTCCATAAACAGGATTACAGACTAAAAGATATTTCGGACTTCTAGTGTCCACAATGATTTTTGAATGTATTAGGGTAAGCAAAAAAGATAAAAAAACTAATCTACAGATCATAAATAAATAATTTTTCACTGGTTAAATCCATGCATACTAAGCCAAAACCAAAAAAGCTTTCTCTTAATTATTTTGATATTTTTGTGATAAGCACACGATTTAATTTACGTAGTGTTTTTGCGTAGTCTGTTTGTACTCCAGTTTACTTTTCCACAGCATGGGCATCCTGCACATAGGTACCAGTAACGTGATAGGCTTTACCCAGTGCACCAGATGGGTCTGTGCAAATAGTGTGAGTGAGACTCAATGAGCCCTGTACACCAAAATTAATTCCTTCAGGCAATCAAGGAGGTTCAGAAATGCCATTATCACAGGAAGAGTTTTTTCATTTCATAAAACCTCTCTAATCTGACATTATAATTTTCAAAGCAGATTTACAAAGCAAACTGAAGAGAAAACCTGCAAATGAACATTCCTTGTTCTAAGAGATACTAAAGAGCAGGGACCCAACAGAGAGAGGCTGGTTTATGACATTTTGCAATTTTCATTCTCCTCTTGCTAACTTTTCACTCCTGTCCCAACTATCTTTGTTTCTCTCATTGCTGTCCCGTGGGAGTGAGTGACCTCTGCATGGCTCCCCGTGCTGGGGCCACTTGCTGCTCCAGAGGTGCTAGTTGTCCTTTCCTCTCATGTTGTCTAATTGATAACACAATAACTTCATCCCAGAGCATATCTTCCCAACATGCTTTTACTGCAGTTTGCAACCTCTGTTTCAGACCTAAAGAACGGCTTATTTGCTTGTGTATTTTTTTTCCCCAACTCTAATAGTTGGTCTCATAATAACTCTAATAGGTCTCATAAAAGATATTACCTCTCCCCATAAACCTTGGCTCTCTAGCCTGCATATGTGTTCCTTGGGGGCAGCAAGCGAGAAAACAACCTCCTCAAGCCTGGATTTTCCTTGTAGGAGCAAATTGTAGCTATTGAATTATAGATTTAACTATTAAACTACTTCTCTGACCCCTTTCCACCAAATTTGAATATGCATTGGACTTGAGAATGGAAGCAGAAGAATTCCCAGGATTTTCCAGTCTGTTGCTGGTTCAAATGACCTTGTCCTGCCTGCACATCTAGAAGTCCCATCAGGGAAGGACATGAGAGTTTTGGCCATATTTTAGTGGGAGGCTACAAGGGACATAGGAGTGTTGTTCGGAGGCAGGAACCCCAACACCAGCTGGGGCAGAAGTCCCATTGTGGTGGTGCCAGCTATGCCCCAGAGAGGCTGGAGGCATATGGGGGGACGGGGACAGTTCGTGCAGTGTTGGTGCCCAGCCCTTACCCCAGTGTGTCACCTGCAGGTGGACAGGGGCAGAGAGGATTAGGGCAGGGCCATGCCCATGGCTGTCCCCAAGGTCAAAATTTATGAGAAGTGTGGCTTTGCCTTTTTATACATGTTTTTGCATTTGCATTTATTGTGGAGTATGGACCACCTGCCATACCTGTGTTGTGGGCATGAGTTGCTCGTGGGAGGTTGGCTGTGGTATCATTTGCAAAGCTCTTCGCCTATGGGTGGAAATACTCGTGGGGGTTTTCCCCTTGCATAAGTTGCATTGACTATTTCTGGCTAGTCAGCCTTGCCAGGTGAAAAATCCTTAAGCTGTTTCTTAAACCAGACAATAAAATATGATGCTGCAAACCAAAACAGTGGGTCTGACCACACGCTAGGGCAACCTTCTAGGTCATTCAAAGCAGTCAGACCTTATCATACTGAAACTGGTGGTTTGCAAAGTGCTTAATCCACCTATATTTTTAGGAAGCGGCTTCATCAACTGGTTGCTTTTAACTTCTGACAAGAGATTGATGTAAGAGACTGGAAAAGTTTATGACTCATGCAGGTACTTGCTTCACTCACTTGTAATTTCTAGTGTAAACGAGTAAGTCAGCCTGCACTCAGCTGAGGAAGAAACGGCAGTGTACAAAGTAGAGCAGATTAATTAAACTGGCCATTCTTGTTACCTTTTTCTGGTAATATAAAAGCTAGTAACAATGCATAAGATTACAAGGTGACAAGATAAAAGAATATAACGCATCATTATCTCTCATTGCCCCCATGTATTGTTATGGGACAGTCTAGACTCATACTTAGTTAATTCAAAACATAATTAGACATTTATATAAATAAGTGTCCATTATGTTAAGAAGCATTAAAACATATTTACAAATATTCTCCTTCAAGTCACCAGCCAGCTGCACAATGTAGTTTGGACAGTTACTCTTTGGTGGACGGTTTTCTTTGTAGGTTTTCTAGCAATATTTTTGGAGTATGTGGTGTTGCCTGATGCAAGGGGGTGAGCAGTCATCTCCCAGCAGTGCAGCACAATCCCCACCTCCCCATGCAAGGGACAATCCTGACACCTAGCTCTGCCATTGCTATTTAACATTTCGCCCTATTTATGTCTGTCATGTAAAATTCATGAGTATGTTCCTAATTCCCCAAGTTTGCTGATTGGCACTTCTCACAGAGATGTTTCTTGTCACCTGAAGCTGATGAGAAAAGCTGATTTAGGGCACTGAGGAAATCCAGTCCTTTCTCCCGGCTGCAGTGAGGATGCTCTGCGTCCAGCTGCCACTGTGCGCCTTTACTCATGCTGGCCCCGTTGAACTGTGGGGTGAAACACAGGTATGGTGGGGCTGAATTTCATACCTATTGATCACAGGGAATGAGAAAAAAAATGTAAAGGAAGGTGTCACTGGTACAAGATGACCCCCTAGCTCAGAGCTGGGCAGTTTTGCTATCTCAACCCCTTGCTGTGGGGCCCTGAGCTATTTGGTGTTTGTGGGATGCATCTGGGCTGCTAGTCCTCTGTGTATCAGTACTGAAACTTAACACTTTCCAGCCTTCCTCCTCCTGGGTTTGGCACAGCAGCTCCCTACTCGGCATTCTGCACTGCCAGGGCTGGGAGGGTCGAGCAGGTTCAGTGCCAGGTCTGGGTGGAGCTGGCAGAGGGGCACAGCCAGGTCCCCGCCCCAGCCTGGCTGGACTGGGGAGCAGGGCCTTCCATCAAATGTCACCCTGGGCATCCTGCTTTGCATCA
Source organism: Alca torda (assembly GCA_008658365.1). Classification (NCBI taxonomy): domain Eukaryota; kingdom Metazoa; phylum Chordata; class Aves; order Charadriiformes; family Alcidae; genus Alca; species Alca torda. The sequence goes on along the minus strand of CM018087.1, from coordinate 15,295,318 downwards.
CTGGGCAGCTCAAGTTTCTGTTTCTGCTGTGAGATGCACTTTGCTCTTCTCCCTGAGCCCTGCCACTGCCTGTGCTGGGGCTGTCACAAGCACCTGGTCCAACCATCACTTACGGATGGTTTTGCCCCCTTGGAGGACGTGATACGAAGTAGTGCAGGATGTGACTAAAAGCTCAGAAATCAGCTTTTTTTAAAGCTAAGTGTTCTGCCATTGCCCAGGCAGTGGCTAACTAGTGCAGGCAGTGCCACATGCAGGCAGGCACTTTCTGGGGTGTAATACTAATTTTCATCTGCTCAGGGTCTGCAAATTTTACATATGGGAAACGTCTCAGATGAAGGAAAATCTTGTTGCGACACAGTCCCCAGAAGGGTGAGGGTGTTTGTGGGGAGCTGAGGAAAGCCTTGCAATGTGATCAGGCTGGGTGTAAAAGCCGGTGGCTGGCAGGTGGTAGTTGCTGGTAGGGAGATCAGGTATGGAGCAGAAATAGCTGCCAGGATCAATACATCACATGGCTTAGTCGGCAGCACCGGCCAAAGCAAGCCAATATTTAAACTGTGATGGACAAACAGCAGGGCCTGAGACAAAGGGAGGAGTAGGAACGCGTGGCGACGGGGAGGCGGTGAGTGGGAGACAGCAGCAGAGAGCAGCATGGAGCCGCGCTGGCGTGGCCGGCGAGTGCCCCATGGCCAGGCCTGTGAGGAAGAACCTGCGGTGGGCAATAGCAATAGCAGTATGGTTTTTCTGCGCTGGGCGCTCTGTTAAGCACCTTTCATCACTTGGCAGTCCATTAGTGAGGATCCTCGTTTTGACTCGGAGTGTGCAGGGTGGCATTGCGTTTCTGTGAAGTGTGTGTTAATCGCTGCACTGCAAACTTGCCATTCCCACCACCCAGGACAAGGGCAGCGTGTGTGCTGCAAGGTTTATGATAGAGCTACCTCACGCCTCTTTGGCGTCTGCTTTTGTTTGGATGCATTTTGCTGCAGATCTACTTTCTTGGGTTTTAAGCTAACTGAAGGAAAGCCTTCAAGCGCAGCCTAGAAAGAATAACATTATAGCTGTACTTTAGGGAACAAAAATGATCTCTTTTGGCATTGCGCTGTTATAGCAAATGCGTGCGTGTGATTTATCCTAATTACAAAAATATGACAGACATAAGCCAGAGAAATGTCTGTAAATGGCACAATCTGGTCCTGTCTTTGTTTATCACTATCATAATGCATTGCTGGCCTCCTAAAGTTATTAGCCTTTGTTACTTGCTATCAGCCACAGGCTCATGAAATTAAAAGGTGTGCAATAGCAAAACAGAATGTGAGCATTTCAATGTGGGATCAGCATTTCACTTAGTTATGCTCGATCCTTCTTTATTGCTTTTTTTTTTTGATTCATTTTCTGTCTGTTTGTTTAGCGAGCAGGACACAATTTTTCTAGCCTGTAGCTGAAATGCAGAAATCTGGATTGGTGATCGGAATTTTCCTCTTCTTGGAATGAATTAAAGGGTTATCCGCTACATAAGGCCACCTCTATCAAATTAACACTGGTCGTTTCCCCATGTGTGTTGAGTAAGTTTTCAGATCAAACCAGATCTCTGAAGGGGTATACACTGGTGCATTAAAGAAAGATGCTGCGATATCAAAAAGGTTAAACTCACTGGATTCTATGTAAACACTCATTTTGCCCCAGCTAACCTGTAAAGATTTCATTTTGCTTCATTTATCTTCTCCCTTACCCTCTGCTAAACCATCCCCAGCTTCGATGAAAGAATCATGTCTCCATTCATTTCCTATCTTGCTGAATTGCCTGCGCATTTCCTATCATCTGCACATAATCCTATTCTCTCCATTATTGTCTTAATACCAAGTACAGCACAAGATAATGGATAGGCACTGTAATAACAGTGTGGCCTGTAGGAGCCCCTCGAGGGAAATATCTTTGACGCTAGTAGAATATTAATGCATCCCAGGTCCCTGATCTTCCTCTTTCACTTCATCTCCTGTTTTCTAAACTACATAATGACTTTCATATACATGACAAAAGCATTAGAACAGAAAAAGACTCATTGATGAGCAGCAGGGCTGTGTGATATTAAGAAGCACTATTCTCAGTTCTTTGTACAATTTTTGACCACCATCAGAGACAGTGTATGCAGGTAATTTCTGATTTGAATAGATACAGGCATAAAGAAGCATTACCATACTCTGTTAATCCAAATGCCCATCACAGGCACTGCATGAAAATAAATTAAAATGTAATTCTTCAATAATGCATCTGTCTACAGGACAATTTTCAGCAGATTAAAAACAAACAACTTGATATCACTTAGAAAGGCTAGTGGATTGTTTTTGAGAAGCTTAATCATCAGCAGATTATGAATGGAACAGTAAATCAAAGCAGGGTATGTTAAACAATGTAGATTGTGTTGTAGCAGCAATTTACTGTACATAATTTTTTAATAAAAGGGAAAAATTGATTTTTGTGAGCGTAAACATTGAATCCTGTGAGAATTTAGCTGCTATTATTGAAAGGGGGAACGTTAAAAATGCTATTCTTGTCATGTAGGAGCAATAACCTTTCATTCCTCTTAGAAGAAACGGAAATTTGCTCCCTTTAGGGCTGCCTTTAAGCATAACTCCTTTTCTCATCTTTCTTTCCTTTTTTGACAAACTCCATCTCTTTTATTGCATTTTGCTAATGTATTCCTGATTCATTCCCCCCAAAACCAGAGTGCGCACCCCAGTGAAGGGCAGCAACCCCCAAACTTTCCTTTTGTGCCTGAAGGATCTTGCCAAACTCACGCTGTGGGCTCTCGCTTTTAAAACACAGAGATGTGCCAACAGACACCTCTCGCTGCTTGTCTTCAAGGTCTGGTTTTAACTGTTCCTGGGGCTGGGTTTCGAGTGAAACTGCAGGTCGGGTGCCCCACAGCAGCCCTGCCTCTCCCTCACTGCTGCCAGCTGCCGCAGGGGCAGAGCAGCTACTGACCATCAATCATTATAGATAATATCTGAGGAGAAAGGGAGAAAGGATTTCAAATCAAGGGAACCGAGTTAGGAGCAGGAGGCAAGCAGCAGTCTGGTGCTGGCAGCGTGCTGGAGAGGAGAAAGACTAAAATCTGGGAGAATCAAGGGTGAGAGCTAATATATAAAAGTCCTGATGGAAGGTGTTTTTGAGATTAAAAAAAAAATCAAAAAAGTGCTTGAAAATTAATTGCATATTAAAGCAAAGATTTAGAAAATCCTCATAAAATGCACAGGTATCCTATGCATTGAGTGTGGCTGTTTTCCCTTGTTTCCTGCTAAGTAAATGCTAAAAAGCGTCTTCCAACTTTAGTGCTCAATACTGACCCAGGCTGGCGGGGGGCTCCCAGCAGTCCCAGGAAATGTCAGGGCGAGTGACTGAAGCCATACTAAAAGAAATGTGTCCCAAAAGGAAAAGAGGAGACAGTCTGTCTATTCCTGGGCCTACTTTTGTTTTATTTATGCTCTAATTTTATTTTCAGATAATTCATTTGATTGATTTCACTGCTTTTAATGTTATTTCTTCTGTTTTGAACTCATGTGGTACTGTGAAATAGTCTAATATTGAATTATGCTGCTTCTGCATTTTAAACTGTGCTCAGCAGGGTAGAAAAAAAAAAACACGTGAATCTAAGAGACATTGCACCATACATCAGAAAGCTGAAGCTGTCCCTTTGAAACCTGGTAAAAACTATGTTAGCAAGTTCTGTTGCTATCATTATAAATGCAATGCCTTTTCTTTCACATGTGTTTACTTGCCAAGAGAAAAAATGACATCCTGTGTGACACTGGTACTGTGGGATCCCAGTTTATGAGACTGTAAACAAGAAGAGGTGAGAAAGAACTCAGTTCGTTACTTTGAGAATTCACTTAAAAATTGTTACGGTCTAAATTTAGGTCTGGAATCAAAATATTAAGTTGTTTTTTTCACTTCCTCTTCAAAACCAAGTCTGGCGTATGGCTTCTGTTACTCTTCCATAGCTGTCCTAAAATGGGGAGAGAAACTAATTTAAAATCATTTTCTAAAAACCAGACCTCCCGAAGTCTTCTGCAGTCTCCTCACCAGCATTCGGGGGCTGCGGTCCTGGGGCAGCCACGCTCCCTGGTCTCCGGGAAGGTCCCTGTGAGCCTGACAAACCAAAGTCCAGTTTACGTGCAGAGGCCCTTTGCTGCTTTGCTTGTATTTATTGCCTTTACTGTGTCTGTCGCACTGCTACTATGTTTGGTGTAATACAGCAAGGTAGGAATTGTTGTTGACGCGATGACAATAGGAAAATCAAAGACCCCTAGCAGAGGCTGTGGGCCAGTGTTGTCGGTTTTGCAGGGACTCAGAGCAGGAGGCAAGCAGCTTTCCCTCTGTGGAGACAAAAAAACAGGCCTGGAAAAAAGGAAATAATGCCGATACTGGAAGCCCAAGGACATCATCGACCCAGTCCTCAAGAGGGCTGTATCTTTCACCCTGGATCAACTTTACCAAATGAAGAAAGACTTTCAAGAAAGGTAAAGATGGATGTATTTGTTTTCAGACTTGGTCATAGGTGAAGCCAGGACAAGCCAGGCAGGACAGGAGGCTGCAGTAGTCGGGAATTTATGCAGGGGCGTGAGCACCATTTCAGAGCGTGTGAGTGGGGCTATGAGTTGGGTGGTCACAACTTGGGAGGTTGTTGAAGTGTGTTTAAAGAAAAATACACACTGTCTTCCAAGGGGTTGAATGAACAGATTTCAATTAATCCCCCTATTTTCAAATGTGTTTCCTACCACGTGTATTAATTATGTCCCTGCGATCTGTTCCACTGTCAGGTTGTAAGGCTGAGGGTGGAGAGTTTTTAACTGCTCACAATTACTGTCTTCTGCTTGTGGGGCCTTTTGTCAGAGGAAAGTGCACCATATGCACCTTTTGGAAACCCCTGCTTCGCTTGGCTCCTCTTTGTTGTTTCTGACTTACTAAACACTGCTAATTATTGCTAGGTTTTTTTTTCCTGTTACTTGTAATCACCTTCAGGTTTTTGATCAGGGAAAAAGTACTGTCTTTGTAGGGGTGACTTTGAGGTTTTTGGTACACTGTGTTCTTCCTGTAACCTCTGGAATACAGCAAAATGATGTTTTAAATTGTCTTCTAACAATTAAGGTCAATTTTATCATTCAAATACAGTTTTATGACACAAGATGAACTCTGCTTATGACCCTTTTGTCATATTTTGTTAAGAAAAAAGATTCTGAATTATATAGTTGAACTTTGATGTTTATTTTAAATATTATACCTTGTTTTACAGCTTGTTATGCCTTTTTTAAAAAAGTATATTGCTAGCAAGAAATTTAAATAAGTTATCATAAGCCATTTTCTATACTCTATATAGCTGTTTTTCTACTCTTCAGAAAAAAATGCCCTCCATTACAGTATCTTTGATACTATCATTTTTTATATTTTAGGAGATACTGCATGTGAAATACACTTGAAAGGATTTTATTTGTGATAGCAATTCATGTTGTTTCTAATCTTAATCCAGGCATCACTAATTTCGTGTTTGCAAGTAAACATGATAATGAATGAGAATCCTCCTAGAATTGTAATTGGTGTCGCTCTTTTGTATTCTGGGTTTCAAAACTGTGTGTAATTGTCAGTGCCCTATAGAAATGTTAATTATCTTGAATAATCCTGTTTGCCTTGATCAGGCTCAAGCAGTCCTAATCAGTAAGAAGGTGTCACCCAAGAAAGTTAGAAAGGAATAGGGCATTAAAACGATATAAAGAAATGGAGAGGTACAGTTGCTGCAGCTGGTCGGGGAATGCTGTGGGACTGGAGAAAAAAGGAGCATGGGTTGAAAAAAAGTTGAGTGGGTTTTGTTTGGTAGAAATGGAGGAGACCACCTAAACCTCTGTAATTTGAAGCAGCTGCAAGATGGGGAGCTGTGGCCACGGAATAATGTCCCCTCCCTGCCCTGGGACTTAAGGGGGTAAATGTCTATTCCTCCGCATGCGCACAGGCATTTTGTGGTGGTGCAGAAAGGAAGAGACGTGACTGTGCTTTTGGCACGATTGCTCCTTGAGCGCCGTGTTTACTTCTGGGTACGGTGATAACTAGTAGAAAGTGGTGGGCGGGTGAGGAGGGTGCGGCAAGCAGGGACTGGAGGAACGAGGAGCTACGCTGGCTCTGGTGGTGCTGTTCAGAAAATCACATTTGCTACTGAGCACGTTCCCGTTTAACCATGCAGCTTCCTTGGGCTTATTCCTGTTGTAAGTAAAGAGAGGAGTTGCTGCAGTATTTCCCGTGGCGTTTGTTAATATCAATCAGGCTTCTTTCAGAGAAGGTGATTGCAAGTAAGAGTAGGGTGGCTGCAGTGCAGTTGAGTCAGGATATTCAGACAGCGTATCTGGGACACATTGGCGCACCAGGCTCTGTTATCTGTAGGACACGTGAGCATACGCTTGGTGAGTGGGATATGCAACCAAGCACGGTGTGGGCTCCTACTTAAAATGGCAAATCTAAGCTTTTCATAGCAGTAAAAAAGAGCAGTCTGCATAAATCATACTCATCTGTGCAGAGGGAGAGGGGCACTGGGTGACCTGTTATCTCCATTATGGAGTCCTCTGAGCTTCTCCAAAGTCTAGGGGGCAGTCAGGGAATTTGGGGAATGATAAACTCTGAATATTATAACCCTCTGAAATTGTAGGGAACGGGATGCTTGCTTGAAGTTTGAATCAACCTTTGTGAAACTTTGAATCAGCGTGTTCATGATAACATGGACAGCAAACCCCGTACTGTGCTCAAAAAGGAAAAATTACTGCTCTAGAGCGCAAAAATGGCTCTGGTTTATAATTACTTTTTTTGCATTAATGTAATTTTGTGGTTAGTTGCTGCATTAATAGAATGCTTTATTCATATCACATTCAAATTTGGACTTCAAAGGTATGGATTTTTGTAGGAATACCTTATGTAATTAAATATAGAAAATTGTTGAATAATTTGTAATGTGTAATGATTAATCTATGGTATATCAGGCATGCTTGCCAACTAGTATTTTCCCTCTTTGTTATTTGTTGATCCTGGGTTACACAGTTTTGGTGCTTTGGGATTTCTTTGTTATTCTTCATACGTTTATCATTACCATATCCTGTATGGTACAGATTACATATTAGTTTGCAGCCACTTTACCGTGGTGTCTCCTGCTCGATCATCCATTTTACTTGCTGGAGACAGTGCCTTGGATAGCAAAGTGGAAGCAGAGCCGTTCCTAGTGAATTCAAGCAAACGGAAACTCTGCTGTGTAGCAGCACTGGGCTTGTGTCAAGGCCTTCAGAAGGTATCTGCTGTTATCAGGGGCTCTACTTCAGTGAGCTCATTTCTGCCGTTGCTCTATCAGCATCCTGTTTCCTCAGAAACATGGGCCCACTGAAAGCTCTCCCCTCAGACACTGATGCAGGAACATTAATTACTGTTGTGCCTTCTAATTTCAAAGCCGGAATACCGTAGTTTTCTCCTTAATGGACTTCCAGACTCTACTATGTGGAGATTAAAGTGAATTAAAAAACACTACAAGAAAGGTATTAGGGAGACCAAATTTTGCACTCACATTAAAACTGTTCTCAAATTACTCTCCTGGCTCCCTTCTGATAAAGTTTCGTATTTTATTCAGAATGTGATTGATCTCATTAAAAGGTGTTAACACCTCTTTAATCCTATCATCAAATTAATCCTGTTGATACTGTTAGTATCTTTGTATTGAAATATAGAGAAAAATAAAACTGTGATTTGGCCTTTTCAAATTTTTCAGTGCAGGTAAACTGACATACTAAACTGTACCAGCCCTCATGCTGTCAAGAGATGCCCTAAAAAAGCTCTTAGTCCTGATTATCTGCTGGAACAATGGCTGTGTCTCTTATTCTACACAGCCGCAAGTGGGGTGACTCTCTTTGTAGAAACAGGACACTCTGTGCTTCGTTCCCTTCTCAGGAACGTAAACTCTTCTCTGCCTGCATAAAGCCGTGCTGTTTACAAGCCTGAGATCCTCTTGTAAACATGCGCTTCTGCACCGTGCCCTTGAACGGCTTCAGCATTTAGCACTGTCCTATTCACAAACACCAGTACTATATCCTTGCCTCTCTCAGCACTCAGTCCCCTGCTGTTTGCACCTCTTAAAGTAAATTCTGTATTTTTATGTAAAAGCTGTGGTGTCTGACTGTAACGCGTGTAGTGCTGCCCTCTCCCAAGGAATGCTTCATGTTATCATATACGGTTTTCCTGGATGATGTTTTCTTTCCTCAGAAATTCAGAATATAAATATTCACTTATAGCACATCTCCTAAATCAATGATGTACTGTCGATGGGAGTTAAGCTTTCATAAAAATACCATTGTCAGGCAAGGTTTTGTACAGCAGCTATGAACTAGATGGGGGAAAATTTGAAACTGTGGATAGTTTGTTATCTACATATCCCTGATGACTGAATTGCACACCTCTAACTGAGAACACTTCTTGTAACACTGCTTTTAAGTGGGAAACTTACTGAATATAGCAAAAAAATCCAAACCCAAAAAACCTTAAACATAAAAGAAGTTGAGTACAGATTTGGGAGAGGAGATATGTAAAATGCCTAATTAAGAATAAAGAAAAACCCTGTGTTGAAGTTTCAAAACCCGAATGAGCATCGTGTGTGGAGATAAAGCATTCCCAAAGGCAAATGCTGCAAGAAAATTATTCTCGGCATTTTCTATTCATTTCCATTACCTTGATTTTAAAATCAGCTCTTCTAAAATGTATACATTTCAAGCAGTATCTGCAGCATGCTGGTATGCATTGTGTCACGTCATACCAGGGCAGGCTCTCCTTTACTCTCTTCCAGGTGACATTCTTGGCACTGTTTTAAATTGCTCTGTCCACGTAATGGAAGTGACAACTTAGAGTAATGTTGTTCACTTCTCTCCCTCGCACATGGAGGTGATTCAAGACAACCAGCATGGCTTCACCAAGGGCAAGTCCTGCCTGACCAGCCTAGTGCCCTTCTATGATGGAGTGACTACCTCAGCGGACAAGGGAAGAGCTACGGGTGTTGTCTATCTGGAATTCCATAAGGCCTTTGACGTGATCCCCCACAACATCCTTCTCTCTAAATTGGAGAGGAATGGATTTAATGGGTAGACTGTTCAGTGGATGAGGAATTGGTTGGATGGTCACACCCGGAGGGCAGTGGCCAACGGCTTAATGTCCAGGTGCAGACTGGTGACAAGGGGTGTCTGTCAGGGGTCTATACTGGGACCAGTACTGTTTAATATCTTCATCAGTGACATAGACAGTGGGATCGAGTGCACCCTAAGCAAGTTTTCAGATGATGCCAAGCCGAGTGGTGTGGTTGACATTCCTGAGGGACAGGATGCCATTCAGAAGGATGTGGACAGGCATGAACCTCATGATGTTCAACAAGGCCAAGTGCAGGGTCCTGCATCTGTCTGGGACAACCCCCGGTATCAGTACAGGGATGAAGGGATTGAGAGCAGCCCTGCTGAGAAGGACTTGGGGGTACTGGTGGATGAAAAACTGGACATGAGCCAGCAATGTGCGCTCACAGCCCAGAAAGCCAGCGTATCCTGGGCTGCATCAAAAGAAGTGTGGCAAACAGGTCAAGGGAGATGATCCTGGCCCTCTACTCCCCTCTGGAGAGACCCCCCACCTGGAGTACTGCGTCCAGCTCTGGAGTCCTCAACACAGGAGAAATATGGACCTGTTGGAGTGGGTCCAGAAGAGAGCCATGAAGATGATCAGAGGGCTGGAGCACCTCTCCTATGAAGACAGGCTTGAGACAATTGGGGTTGTTCAGCCTGGGGATGAGAAGGCTCCAGGGAGACCTTATTGTGGCCTTTCAGTACTTAAAGGGGGCCTACAGAAAAGATGGGGACAACCTTTTTAGCAGGGCCTGTTGCGATAGGACAAGCACTAATGGTTTAAAACTAAAAGAAGGGAGATTTAGACTACATGTGAGGAAGACATTTTTTACAATGAGGGGGGTGAGACACTGGAACAGGTTGCCCAGAGAGGTGGTAGGTGCCCTCTTCCTGAAAACATTCAAGGTCAGGTTGGGTGGAGCTCTGAGCAACCTGATCTGGTTGAAGATGCCCCTGCTTACTGCAGGGGGGTTGGACTAGATGACCTTTAAAGATCCCTTAAACCCAAACTATTCTATGATCCTTAGCTACCCACTCGTTTTCTTCTGTTGTGATTCTTTAACTTCTATGGTGTATTTTGGGCATCGCTGTTACAAAACCATCTGGTAGCTCTTGAATTTATGGAATCTGCCAGGGGGACATGTGCTGACATTCAAAAAGAGAGTAAAAGACTGTTAGCCAAAATATTCCCCCTTTTGTTTAATAGATAATGTTTGGCTTGTACTTGGCACACCAGAAAGTTCTTCCTTAGAAGTAAAAATCAAATTTAAAAGATGTCATAAAATCTTCTGTAATTCATCAAGCTGTGCTCTGACTGCTGGTTGACTTGCTTTCATATGGATATTCCTACCACCAAACAGCAATCTTTGCATGCAGTAAAACCTCTGTGCTACAAATCGGTGGTGCAAACCCTAGAGTTGTGCATAAACTAAGCTGCACCTTTCTGCATGAAGGTTTTAAACACGTCCCATTAGGGTTTCCATTGGACGGGGCCCTGCAGTGGGTGGTTCCAGCCCCTGTGCAGGACACGGCATCTCCCTGCATGCAGGGCAGGTCTGTTCTCCTCCCCTGCTGCCAGTAACCCCCAGTCAACCACCAAAGGTCTCCCTTTAGCGTTTGATCAGCAAACAATGAATATATTGGAAGGGTTTCCTTCTACCATGCAGAAGGCACTAATGGAAATTGTTTTCTCTAATTGCACATATATATTTACTTTATTAATTTTCTACTTCTCTTTAGTGATGTGGTGAGCGAAACACACATTTCCACATAGAAGGCCTCTAAAGCCAAACCCTCCACCACTGACATCAAAATGAATTTGTCTGAGGTCTCTAATGGAATCACATGGAGAGCCTTTCCCATAGTTCTGTCTTCTGCTGGTATCTCTTATGGATACTAGAAAACAGCTGTGAAATCTCCCCTTTAGCAATAAATTATTTTATAGATGTGTGATTGGTTTACTAGTTTTCAAAAAATTCCTATAAAGCAAGTTCAGAACTTTTTAAGGTTACATAACCTAAATTAAGACTAACACGAAATGTGTATCAAACTCTCATGCATTAGGTAGAGGTACTGTTTACAAATATCTTGTTCTATCCTACACAAATACATGTACTGCAAAAGCTACAGTGAAAACTACAGTGATTTTAATGCTACCGAGGTTTTTAATATCAACCGTAAATCATTAGACAAAATCATAGGATCTTTTTGTTAATTCTTTCCGTAGTGGTTCTTGCCAACAGAAGATGCCACTTCTGCTAAAGTGAAATGTAGTCTAAAAGCTGCTCAGGAGGCAGCAGGACAATGCCATGGGTGGACCTATTTCCCTTTCAGAAAGCTTTAACAAGGATACAAAACCTCCGGGTAAGCAATAGTCTGTGTACGATGAGACCGTGTTATTTTGTGGCCAGGTGCTGAGGGAAATCACTGCTTTCTGCTAAAAATAACAATTGAACAAATCCCTGCTGGGCACTTGGTCGAGGTGGATTTTCCCACCCTGTGCAAGCAGCAGAGCGCAACGCCCCAAAGCCTCACTTAACAGCAGTGCTGTGGGGTTCGAATGACCTGATGAATCCAGGCAGAGAGAGAAGGGATCTGCTTGGTAGCCAGACTCTCTGTGTGCCAGTCCAGTGAGCTGGAATGAACCCTCCAAATGACACATGTTTACAGGCTGTAGTAGGGTAACATGGGCTTTACAGCTTCTGCAGTGTCACTCACCTCCAGTAACTCATGGACCGGAGTATTATGCTACAAGCTTGTTGGTACAGTGTTAAAATGAGGAAAGAGCAAATAATTCATCTGAAGATTATAACAAGGTCATGTTAAATGCTTTGGCAGACCGACGCTGGGTAGGATGGCCTCATGGTGGGTGGGCAGAGGCAGCTGCCGTGGCACTGTGTGGGGCTGGGCAGTTCCGGGGTGCCACCTGCCCCGTGGGGCACAGGGCCATCACCCTGCCGGCAGCTGTAAGATTGGTTTTTGCCTTTACGCTGTTACCTGGTGCAGTTTGATTTGTGAATCTGATTGTGGGAAATTTAAAATATTTCTTTTTTAACAATATTTTTTAGATTTTTCATATTTTTTTGTTTTAATATTTCTTTTGAATAGCCACTTTATTCTCCATTTGCCTTATATTTTGGTTTAAAACAGGGAGAAACCTTATCAAAGTATACTGAATACAGTGCCTTCTGCTGAGGCAGCACGTGTCTAACTGAAGGCATGAGAGTCTTCCTGTCCCTCAAGATTGCAGAAACTTCTTTCCAGCATACCATAAGGAACAGCACATTTGAACTCAAAATGAGCACTTTAGGAATGCTGGACTGACATGTCTGACCCCGCATGCAGTTACAGACTTGCTGTAAGTACTGGCCGGGAATTTTTGACAGATCCAATTCAGCTGCAGGTAAGCGTAGCTTGAATAATGACAGAGGCTTATGTCCTCAGCACTTAGTATTATCATTGTAAAAACAATTCTATGTATCTTTATATCTCTATAAACAAATACTTGAATTATCCATCAAATGTATTTTTAGCGCAGGCAAGGTGTTATGGTTTTTTCTCCAGCTCATATGTAAAATTTTTACTGTCAAACTTTTTTTACTGTGCTTTATTTCTGCAGAGCCAGCAGTCAGCAAGAATGATGACTCCATGGCGGCTTTTTTTGTAACAACTTTTTGCAGTGTTCCTGCGATATCTTGGTGCAATTAATAATTAACAAAACAAATTAGTGGTGATCACAGTGAGAACCTAGGTGAAAAGAATAAAGGTCTCCTGTTTTAATTTAAACAATGCAAACCCATGGTTGTACCATTAGCATCTCTGGTAGATGCTAATATCTGGGTATAACGTGATAACTGCTAATGGTAGCGCGGTTAACCCACATACGAGTATTAGCTCCTGCCAACACAGACTGCTCAAAACATGCATGAAAAGGGACAAAAGTATTTTGTAGTGTGATAGTGAAAAAGGCACTTTATGGTGGACATCAATTTTATTGTAGCTATTTGGGGTACTAAAGGTAATAAAATAATATGCATTAATGTGCAGGACAGTGATCTTTACAGAAATCAAATCTTTTGTATCGGTCTTTGCCATTGTAGGGGCAAGGGGAAAGGCAGTCTTTGTTTTACTTATGAGCATAGACACGCCAGTCTCAAAACACGTGTGAGTTGATGGAGCTTTGGAAATGAGGACATTGGCCTGAGTAAGTGGAGGAAACTCCAGCTTCCTAATAGCCTCAGGATTTGTTTGCTTTTACTTCCCCTCCAAGTAACTTGTTGGCAAATCCTACATAGCACCAAAGGCAAAAAATACACGTTTTTTGTGCTAAAAGTAGATGGCATGCAAGTGAATTGTGATGCGTTGAGTTGAAAATGTGATAAACTACTCTTAGCCTTCGACAATACTCTGTGCCACTTCAGTTCTTGGAGAAAATGATAAGCTTCTGATAAAATAATAAGAAAAACAGAAGAAAACACAAGCCTATCTTTCATCTGCTTCTATCTCTTTAGTTCACAGAAGTGAATGCTGCACAGGAGTGAGAGGCAGAGGGTAAAGGGGGATTGAGGTGGGAAGGATTGTGATTATACTGAGAATAGGGGATATGATCAAGTAAGATAATAATCAAGATTAAAGATGAAAGAATACTTTATATAAATGTTAAAGGGGAAGAACTTGGTATGTTGCAAAACCAGAGAAGAATAAATAATTGTTAGTCTATAGTATTCCTCCTGGAATTATATACATACAATATAAATATAAAATAAATAAAATGTATTAGTCTTTCCAGTGGGACTGCAGCAAGACTGTTGCTAAGGGATGAGCTGCCAGAATAATAATGAAGACTGTTGCTATAAATTCTCCTAAAACAAAGAGGATTTTTTTTTTTTTATTTTTAAGAGGAATTTTACTAGTGTGATATTACTGAGGAAGGTTTTGAACAGAACTGTTGTTTTAGAACAATCATTGCAGGTTAACGTGAGCATTCGAAGGCAGAATTAACAATCATGGTGTGGCAGTTAATGTGAACCACTACCAATATTCAAGCTGATTGCTTGCAGAAATACCAGGGTGAGTAGAGAAGCATTACCAGTTTCACCTCCCCTGTTCCCAGCTGTTGGAAGGAAGGTGGAACGGCAGGAGGAGAAAGCAGTGCTACAGAAAACAACAGAAAAAATAGCTTCATGAAAATGATACCAAGACATGTATAGAACCTGGAAAAACCTAAAGGGCCTCTTCCTGATCAATAACATCTTCAAGATACAAACAGTGCAAAAGACAAAGGAATTATTCACCATCTGGGATGGAGACAAGAAGGAGGGCCTGAGGCAATTGCAGAAAAAATTTAGGATAAATATTAAGCAAAGTCCTTAGTAGTCTGGTTTGCTCATGAAGTTGTGGCTGTGCTCTGTAATGTGCAATGTTTTGATAAAATGCAGAATTCACTCTTGAATGCATTTGGAAAAAAGATCATGTCACAGCAATACACTGAGGTTCTGCATCATCCTGTGCTCAGACTCTGCTCAGAGACATTTCAGCAGGCTAACTCTGCAGGATACTCTCCTTGCAGGGTAAGCAGGAAAGCCTAGCCCTTTCCAGAGAAGAGCAGGATCAGTTTTGGGAGATGTAGTTGAGTATGGCACAATTAAATACATAGCTCAATTTTGGAATAACATGTTTTTTTATGCAGGGTTCAGGGAACATTCCTCCTGCGGTGATGGGCTTTGTGTGATGCACCTGGTGGAGGCTGTGAGACTTCTACTGAAATGCACTGGAAAGACACAGTGCTGTGTTAGAAAAAAAAGGTTAAGTATAACCTGAAAAGTATAACCTTAAAAGGTTAAGTATAACCTTAAAAGATAGACAAAATGAGTAGACAGCAAAATATAATCCTCCTTTCTTTTCCCTCTAACCTGTTAGTTTCAGCCTCTTCAGAGAAATCCTTTCCTGGGCTAAGATCACTCAAGCTGCTTCATTCATACAACAAATTAGTGGTGGTGTGCGCGGGGTGCAGAGTGGGAGAGAGAGACATCTAAGAATAAAAAAATTCATTTGTCCAGCTAATATCAGCAAATGCTGACCCACATCATGTCACTTTCTGTAACCTGATGTAATGCTCTGTGTTTAGAGTCACTGAACAACGACTTGTCCTGGAGGAATTGCTCTTTTTTTGCACAGCAAACACAGTGAAGAAGTTAGGAAAAATACTGGTCACTATTGGAAGGGTTCTTTTCTGTTCCTGTTTTATATATCACCTATTGGGGATGGAAGTCCCCACACTGCCCTTCTGTGGTGGCATGTGGAGGGGAGCAGGCAGGAGTGAGGAGGGGAGCAGCCGCTGCGCAATATGGCTTTTATCCCGTAGAGTGACAGCCTCTGCAGTGGCTTTACAGGAGCTCTGCTTTATGTCGCAGTGTAGGGAGTTGCCAGGAGAGGGGGTAAATGGGGGAAAACAAGGTTTGGTTTATAAAGCAAGCTCGTACCTTGAGTGAGGAGCATCGATGACATATTAGTGACTATACCAGGCTTTCAGGTGCGCAAGATTTGGCTGTAGGGCTGTACATCCTCAATTGTGTCTTAAAGATTAAGGAAAGGTTCCAAAAGCCTGAACTGCCAGTCTCCCTGCATGTATTCCTGTGAGCATTGGCTTGTGCCACGGGTTCAGGTGATGCTGTTTCTTGTTCAACACAACCATCAGCTTCTTGGAGCACCTGCCTTTTGCTTGCACCATGATTAAATCGTACAGGGAGAACACGTGTTTCTCAAATCTCCCTGCAGCCCTTTGGATATGACTGTTTTAAGTTTGACAAGGTGAGGTGAGGGTGCGCATGAAAGTGCGCGATTCTGATTTTGTTCTTTTCGATGCTTTCATATTGCAAAGATCAATAATTTACCTCCTGTCAGGTGAAACCAGAAGATTAGTTGCATTAATTTTGGAATGCTTGCGTAGTGTGTGTAAGTTGATCTTACCTTGCTGAAGTCCTGTTTGCAGCCCTGCCATGTGTTGTTGGCAGGGGAGCTACACTGAGCTGCGCTGGCTGAACGTATGGCTTATAAAGCACTATACATGAATATACATTGCTGGTATAACAAGAGGCAGGGAAGAGGGGAAATCATCAACAAACTGGTGGTTCGATGGGTCTAGATACTGTTTTTGTTTAGGCTGCTCATTGGATTGCATTTTTCACCCAAGATATTTTTTGTTGTTGTTTTTCTTCTCAAATCCACTCTCTGCTCTTGGTTTAGTTCATCACTTATACATAGAGCACGGAGCTTTAGGGTGATTTCCAGTGTTCTCCAAAAGGCCAGTCAGCCCTTACCCAGCTTTGTGTGATTGTCAGTGCTTCCTGTAAATGACAGGGGTGCAGAAATGCCCTGCTAATGTTCTGGTGGGGTATGTTTTCAGCTGAACCTGGAGCAAGCGTTCCTGCTTGTCCTGGGTGCCTTGCTGCAGCGGCACTGCAGTGGCTGAGGCACTTTGTGGCTCTGACCCTCTTGGCACCCGGTGGGTCCTGGCCGCCTCATGGTCCTGCCACGCTGCCCAACGTGGGGACATGGTCGCCGGTGCCTGCGACTCCTCCCAGCTGGCTGCCTGGCTCTCTGTGTGCTGGTCTGGGCTCACCCAGCGGGCGCCTGGCACTGAGGAGCATTCGCTGTGGGAGGGGAGCGATGCCTGGCCAGCTTCATCCTCGGGTGGTGCAGAGGTTCCTCAGATATGCATTTTACTCCATTATCTCTTTTCAAATACTATGCCTGGTGGATATTATAGTGCCACCTAAAATGCTGCTTACTTACATTATTCTGAAAAAATGCTGGTAATAATCACCTAGCAGCAGGCAGCACTTCCCTCTGTGTTCAGAGGCATCAATTGCCCGCTGCAGCACTGCTCTCGAGCTGCCTTAGGTCCATGGCGGTGCTCTCTGTGCTACTGTGAATAAATGTAATTCTCTGATCACATCTCTCATTTGTGCATTGATTTTGAACTAATGATGTGTTTGTGTGTGCATACCTAGGGAAAAAAAAAGTATTATGTGCTAGAGTTCCTCCTCCGTTTTGGATTGTATAGCTCAGGGCTGTCATGGAGTTACTGCATGTAGCACTGCTGCTGTGCCTGGATTTTTATGAAATCCTTGGAAAGATTTAATTAAAACTTTTCTAGATTTCATCTTCTGTAGGAACTGCCTTTTATAGATTCTACCCATGGGGTATTGTTTATCCAATTTAAGGTATTTAAGTTCAGAATATTATTCTGGTGTATTTATTCTGTGGCAATCTAGACTTAATTTTTTTCCCAAGCAATTTGCCATTATGTGGAGCAGATGCAGTCCACATCCTGCAACTGCTACAAGAGATGAGATTGAAGTGAGTTTGACTCTGTTTTGTATTTTGTCAAAAGCCTGCAGGTAACTTGGCCTTGCTGTGTCTAAGTATTTCTTATAGTTCTATTAAATCACTTCCATATATATCGCTGTCATTTATCTAATTCTGTATTTAACCAAATGCGTTTTTCTCCTTGAGACTTTCCCCAGTTCTGGTCACTGCACTTTTATTTGGTTTGTCCATACAAGCTATTCACTCCATCTTTATTGCTTGCTTGCTTGCAGGGCTTGCTTAGGAATTGAATATTGTGATGTTCCCAGGTGTTGCCACGAGTGTAACACGAGGGCACATCTTGTACTGCCTTTGCACCAGCACTCAAATTCCCCAAGTTTCTCAGTGTGCAATGCACAGCTGACAATTCAGCCAAATCATGAAGTTACCTGCGCCGGTGCTGTGACGAAAACACCCGCCGGTCTCCTGCGCTGGAGATCCCCTTGTCAGACTCGGTTACCCACAGCTCTTTTTCCCCATACATCATCACGGTTTTGCAGCCTCCTTTGCTTCAGGGAATCTCTCACCACAAACACAATTGACTTTTCTTACTGAAAATTGAGCCACAGCAAATTTCTTACGTGAGCAATTCTGTTCACCCACAAGATATGACCAGCCCTTTTCCTCAGACCCCAAACAATGCTTCTGACTTTGACTCGCTTCTACTTTCTACCTTACACTTATTTATTTTTGCAGCCAGATTGCCAGGTCATTCCACACCCTATTCAAAGAGATCAGGTTTGCACCTCTCCTGTGCAGGATGTCTACAAAGTCAGAAGAATCTTCTTTGAATAAATTTCAGACTTTGTGTTTTTGCAGACCCTTTCCCATGCCAGAAGCTCGTAGTGCTCAGGCACCCTTGGCTTGGTCCAGCCTGTTCCCATCTCCACCAGACTCTTCCTGCTCTTGCTGAGCCCCAGCCCCTGGTGGGCTCTGTCATCCCTGAATCTCCTTCCAGCCTTTACAGGTAGGCGGGCAGGTCCTGGGGGGATCCAGGTGCAGGGCTGTGCCAGCTGCGAGGCATCCCTGCCCATCCTGAGGGGCAGTGCCCAGAGCGACTCCTGGTATGTGTCTAATTTTGAACTTGTGTGCTTTTGAGTTACACCATATGAAACCATGCAGTAGCTCCTAATGCTTACGGTATAATTTCCCCCTCTTAATTTTAATTTTCTAGCATGGCGCTAGTTCTCTATTGTTATTCATTTTATGTACCCTTTATCATATTTTTCAGTAAATCCCCAGCAGACACAAAGCAGTGGGGTGTGTTTGCAGCGCTACAGCTACCAGGGCTTGGCAAAATAGCAGTGTAAAAATCATTTGCATTAGAGCTAATAAAGACAGCTGGAATGGACCCTAAAATATGTTCAATAAACCAATAAGAGTAACTGCTGATTATACTCCTACTTTAGTAAAAGTAACTGGTTTTCATTCAATGTTTAGAGTACTGTAATTGTGTAGTGTAGTATTTTACCCGCAATTTAAATCTAATATAATGGTCAATGCCTGCCTTTAAATGCTGACAGTTTGCTAACAATTTCCAGTCTCGTGCCTCATGCATTTTATTTCCTCCATATAAGCGTGAATGTCTCGCCATGTAGTTTGCTGTAACTCCTGGCAAATGCTGATTCTTTTATTGTGACCATTATAGCTATCACTTTGGGCAATAAAGGCGTGTGGGGGGGGGTTTCACCCCAATTTCTGTATTCCTGTATTCAAGGTTTTCCAGAAATCTTCTGGAGGATTAGAGAGGTTGTACTTAGGAGAAGAATTACATGAATCAGCCAATTAATAGAATTCATAGAATTATTTGAAAATCTAGATGTTAACTTGCTGCTGTAGATTCCCTCTCCATTTCCCCCTAGCAAGTTCAGCTTATCTATCCCATGGAAATGATTAATTTAAAATAGAAACGTCAGACCTTGTGACAATAATATCCTACCAAATCTGCATGTCTTCAAAATATGTGCTTATTCTGAAACATGCACATATTGGCTTTCATAAAAGAACATGCCTGTTTTTTTCCTTGTTTGATGCATGCCAGCAATTTTTATAAAGAGGATAAATGATAGACATTCTTAATAATAATGACAAATAAATAACATCTCTTTCCCACAATGCTTGACAATGCAAGGATTCTGTGCAGGATTATTATAGGCAAAAATAACAAGCAGAATTTGCCTGTACCCTGTGCCATACGTGAAACAACAAATCAGTCCATACTAAGTTCATTTAGCCATATTTTACATCTTCTAGAACTGGAATTGTGTAGCCTACAAAACAATTTATATTTTATCTGTACCATCTAATTAATTAAATGGCCCCAGAGTACCAGACTCACAAATCTCGTTAATAGCTGAATACTGAAATAAAGGCTGTTCACCCCTACTAGAATAATATTTGCATATCTCCACCTGCGATGGGTAATAAGTACCTGCCACAAATCAGAATTATGAATTTTGTACGCCTAACAAAACCGCAGGGGAAATTATACCTCAGACATTCCATAATAATTGCAGCTAAGCTGTTTAGTGCCATCCACTTATTCTGCCTGAAGTGTTTAAAGCAGCAACAGTTGTAAATGAATTCAGGCACACATTCAAGAGAAAATGTTTTAAAAAGTTTTTCTGTCTTGCCATATGTAATTATCTTTATAGAAATGTTCAGCTACAAGTTATAACATGCCCACATTTAAAATTGCAAATTAAAAAGTAAGTTCCTCTGATTAAAGAACATTTTATAAGAGCATTTTTTTAAGTTTGCTATGATAATATAGGAAGTGACTTGGGCTGTGTTTATCCCATTGGTCTCCCAGAATCCGTGATCCGGTCTATAAACGACCACAGCGAGGGGTCTGCTTTTGCAGTGCTTCTTTGCCCAATAACGTGCGATTCCTGGGGGAGAGTTAACTGTTCAGGCTTGGACAGAAATATACTGCAATGTAGATAGTCTTTCATAGGCCAGGGAATTGGGACATTAAAGTAGGCAGCACGAGTTTCCTCTGGTTTCTTTATTTTTATGACAGGAATGGAAACTGCATATGGAGCTGAGCTGGGAAGGAAGAGTGGTGAGATGCTGGTGGTCCCAGCTTCTGGGTGGGAGTGTAAAGGCATGCTAATGCCTGAGTTTGCACTTTATATAGTGGTTTGACTTCCAGACAGTCCCAAAGCTCTTTATGATCACAGGTCCTGCTCAGTCACCCATGTTAGGAGAACTCTAGGAACTGGACCGTCCTTTCCTTCAGGGAATACAGGATGCACCGTGAATGTGGTATGAACCCGTCCTCTGTGTATGTGTATCTGCTGCTTGTGGCACTCTGTGACAGTTCCCAGTTTACCAACAGCAGCTGAGAGACCAGGGCACAGGCAGTGCTTTTGAAGCCATAGCAGCAAATGGTGCATGTTCCACCTCTGTCTCCAATTGAAGATCCGGAAACACAGGACAGCACTTGTCCCTGTGGGATCCCTGGTCCCAGTCTTCCTCTCAGCAGGAGCTGGCGGGGGACGGGTCTTTGTTACTGTGAACAGAAGGCATTAGGCAGCAGACTGGTGACCGTCCTGCCGCCTCTTGTGATTTGAATGCATGAATCGTTATATTACAGATTTTAGAGAAAGCAACAGACCAACAAAAATAACTCCTCCTTTACCCTAGTTCTCGCTGAATGCTTTGTACTTTATGAAGAGCTAGGCTTCCCCTCTCTGCAGCAGAAGAGAACAGAGCCGAAACTGCGGTCTGAATGGTATTTGTGATCACTGAAATCAGCTCATCATTTTAAAGCTAGTTTTCTGAGTTTGGGGACTTTTCTCTTAGTAATGCATGGCATGGGCAAACCTGGGGATGCTCGTTTAGGCTGGGGGTGGCAGTACCCCTGGAGGGAAGGGAGGCACAGGGAAACCCCATTTGCATCAGATGAGAAGGGTGGAGGCAGCCCGGAAGAGGGCACAGGGTGTCCCTGGGGAAACCGTGTCCTGGAGCGTGGCTGGCAGTTTGGGTAAGCACACAAATACAAGTGTTTGTACAGACGACCAAACTCACCTCAGGGCTAGGCTTAAGCTATTATAATGCCAGCCACTGTAGCCTTGTATCATGAGAATATACCCTCGCTCTAACGCTTGCTGCCCCTCCGGAAGAGGAGCAGGAGAAGCAAGGAGAGGATCGGTGCTGGAGAGGCGGTGGTACCCTCTGCCCAGCCCTGCCGGCGACACGCAGCCCCTGGGGAAGGAGGCCGCGTGGCACCGCGGCTTCTGTGCCTATAAACGTCCACATCTGTATGCCGCGAGGGTAGCAGTCATTTTGCCAGTGTTCTAGTAAAGGATTAAAAAATAATTAGGATTTATATATGTTCAAAATGAAGGGGCACAGTGCAGCAAGTCACGAGGAGGTGATTAAGTCAGGTTGTCTGGCTCTGCCTAGACTGACAGCAGTGAGTCTGCGGGTTTAGGAAAATAGCTGATAGCCTATTACCATGATGAAGTGTAGCTTAAAACTACATTTTATATTTTAGAGGACTAACAGAGGAGGTCCCTATGGATTTTTTTTCATATTACATAAAATGGCTATAGAAGCTGAACCATAATCTCTCACTAACTTACACATTAGCCCAGGGCAATAAAGATGTTTTTATTGGAGGCAGATTTCATGAAAAGTTGTTCAGTTTTACCTCTGAATATTGTATTATGCTGAAGGCATTTAAGTATCCTGTTGGGACACTCCATCCTGGAAAGCAGTTACTCTCAAAAGGACAGTGAGGTCATTGGAAAAGCTCTCCTTCCTGGTGGAGTGCCGCAGGATCCCGCCCTTTCCCCTCTGCCCATCTCCTGCTCTTTTGCCTTAGCTGCAAACAGAGGCCAAGGCACACTTTCAGACTGTGGTCCCTGCTTGCCCTCTAACTGATCCGGATCCGGCAGCCAAACATGGCTGGAAGGGAGGCCCTGGTCCTCCTGCCTGCTTCAACAAGCCTTGCCAAGTTCTCCTTCCTTGCTCCCCGCCGGCGGTGTGGCACCCTGCGTCCCTCCAGCAAGGTCTGCTCTTCAGTTCACACCTCTTACCTGGGCCGTTCCCAAAAACAGCAGGCTGGCTCCCTGCCGTAAGCTGCCACTTTTCCTGTATTGGCTGGAAGCAATTAAAATGCTTGCCCCAGCTCCCATCACCTTGTCTTGATTATTCACAACATCCTTTTCTCTAATCTTGACAAAGGCAGCACTAGTTACCGCTACCCATCCAGAGCGTCGTGGCAACCACCCTTTCCCTAATGGCTCACACTGGCCAGGCTGCTTCTCTGTCCGCATCCCTCCCTCCTAATTCCCTTGATTTCGCAGATAGCGCAACCCGCTTGTCATCAGGCCTCTTCCACCCATCACTCGGTATCAGCCTGTGACCGTCTCTTGGCACTCGCTATCATTACAGGATGGTTGATTTTCTATCAAGCCCTTCATGCCTTCTCCTCCTATTCCTGTGCTTTCTCTCCCTTCAGTTGGCAGCGGTGCCTCATAAATATCCATAAGCCTGGCTTCTAGCTGTGATTCAGCACTGCGTGTTTGACTCCGTGGCTTTTACGTTTGGAGGACTTCTGGCAGTTCAGGGGTCCTCTCTGCCTCTCGTGTGGTCCCTGCTCCCCTGCACATGCTCCACCTCTCTCCTGGATTTTGCTGTCCCGTTTGGTTCTCGTAGTAGCTCAAATACATACAAAAGGTGGGAGAATATCCTCTCTAGTGCTAAAGACGTTAAAGTCTAGACTAGACTGCTTGTGGCTAATAGCATCAGAAAACGCCCATTGTACTGCTATGTAAATGCAGCAGTGTATGGCCTCAGCAGCAGTGTTACTTGGGCTTAGTCCCTTTCCAGCTGTATTTGTGTCAGCTTGCCTCTGTCTGGAAGGCAGATGAGGAGTTTGCGTTAGTGGTTTCTTTCCATAAACTATTATGCAGAGGATAATCTCTGACTGATGAGGTCGTGCCCCGCTACCTTAGAAAGAAACACATGTGTCTCCTAGATTTAAACCAAAGGCCATACTTGGCAATCAGTCAGCAGTTCCTCATTGATTATGACTGGCAGGGATTTTTATTATGCTTATTTTTTTGTTTTATTTCCTTCATTTATCTAAATCTACTAAATATTTCTGTTTAATCTTTCAATCCATAAAAAATACAGATTTCATCTTATATGATGCTTTAGTATGTATGATAAAAAGATGGTTTTCCCTTTACCTTGCACTTTCCATTCATATTGTAATTTTTTGTTCAAGCTTAAGCAGTCCACATTTCATTAAAAAACCCCACACTATTCATATTTCTTTCATCCCTATAAGATGGTAAAAGCAATGTTGCTTTGATGAAATTTGGCAGGTAAGAGGATCTAGTTGAATCATCTCAAACCCCTGGAGTTTTGGGCCTCCAGCTATTATGGTAGAGCAGCTATGAGTATTCAAAAAATTGGTCCTTTGTTTGCACTGAATTTCCAAGCCATCTGTAGCACACAAAAGCCACAGATCTCTTTATAGTTCAGAATGAATATTTAAAAGTTCAGTTTTAGATTTTTATTTGTAGCACTTCAGATCTCTCTATCCCATCTGTCTTCCGTCTCAGAGCAATTGCATTAAACTGTACTTGGCAAAGTCAGAACTTGGTCCTAGAATTGAAAGTAAACCCTGGTTCCTTTTCATATGGTATTGCAGAGTACGCACATGCATGATCAGGATCTGTGCAGAGGACAGATAACATATGGTTTTATTTATTCACATGCTGTAAATTATTATTGGAATATTAACAAGCAGCTGCAAATATCAGGTCATCCAGTCTGAACCTTGCTGTACGCTCTTGTAACGTGGCAGAAAAAAGCAAACATCTGCACGAGCGCTGCTGGCTCGGGATGAGTGTAACGTGGCGGCGGAGCGCAGCACCCTGGAGTGGCCGGCACCACCCGTCCCAGCCTGGGCTGTCCCTACGTCAGGAAGCCATCCTTGGACCTGGGTGCTGAGCCTCTGGTTTCACAGCACGGCCGGGAAGTGACAGGTACCCTCGGGGAACGGGAAGGTGCGAGGACACGTCGCGGTGAGAGGGGACTCGTGCTGGCTGGTGTGGAGGAGGCCATAGCAAAAGGGGATGGAACTGCTCGCTTCAGACTGTGTTGGCATATGCATTCGTGTTTGTATGTGTTTCAGGGAAAATTTAGTAAGAAACAACAGAACTGCTTTAAATTATAGGAAAATAACTCCTTGTGGTAATTTACCCTCTTAGGATGTCATCACCTGCTTGAATCAGATGCAGTATTTTGTATCTAAACCTTAGCTGTATCTATAAACAGGTACGATTTTTTTTCTATTCTGTGTTTAATCAGATACCTGAAGTCACCTATTCTGAGCCAGGCTCTGAAAAGAGAAGCATCGTATCTTTCATAAAAAGTGAGAATCATCTACCTCTCACTAAAGCATTCTTCAGTTCTGGTAAGTCATTCATCCTTCATTTTCGTCCTGTGCCCTGTCCTGAGTTGTAGTGGGATATTTCTTAGACTCTTGAGGTGTAAGTGAATCACTGCCCTTAAAAGAGCTCTTCTCTTTAATATTTTTTAATATAGAAATGTATAAATATATATGTTTGTGTATATATATACACATATACAGACACACACATATCTCTATCCTTTTCTGGAAAAAATTAGTAAAATATGTACATTAATACATACCACTGTGAAAATCTTCACTATGTCAACAAGATCTCAAATATAACAAACATGTTGCAGTTCACTGTGTAAAATCTGTCCTAATGGCTGTGTTGTCTTCACATGAAATGAAATGAATGAAGGCTATGAACTGAGGTCCTAGGATTAACTGAAAAATTGGAGCTTGTAAAACCAATATTTTTAAAAGTAAATTCTTAAGAGTCATTTATATATTGTCATCTCATCAGTTAAACTTATAAAGGTAAGAATCATTCAGGTTATTGTACTGTTACTGTTTAATATAATGAAAAACAGTTATTTTAGAATATGAGCAATTCTGTTGTATTTAATAGTAATTTAAAGTAGATTCTTGTAGTTATTTAGATAGATCTTTAAAGAAAGCTGTGTGCAAGTCTGGTAGGCATGTGTTTTCATCGTTTCTCACTCAGGTCTTCCATGAGGCCAGACTCCTGCTTTTCCAAAGATAAGAATTTTATATAATATTTTAACTAACTCGCACTAAACTGTGCGAGTTTGTATCACTTTAAAGAACAAAAGGAGTAATGAAAAAAAATAGCATGTTTTTGCAGAATTTAATAAACCATGGGGAATTAACTGTTCCTTCTGGTAGCTCTGCCTCCAACATGGAGCTCTGAACGTCTCTGGGAGTCATAGCAGAGCGCTTCATGGCTGCATTCCCATGAAGAGAAAGGATGTTTTTACAGTGGTGGGTTGTCTCTTTTCCTAATGAGAGGCAGCCTTACCTTCTGGCTTTGCACTTCCTTACATGTTCTTGTATGAGATTTTTTCTTAGGCTTTAAAATAATGAGCTTCTCTTTTCCGCAGACCTCTGTCGTCTACAGCTAGTGCTCCCTGGAGAATAGATGGTCACAAAAGTGAACTGTGTTTCTGGGTTGCATGTGGCATCCGACACTTGAGTCCATACACTGCCCATGCAACTGACTTCAAACAAGCAGCCCAAAATAAGTAAGTGTGAGAATTTGACTCCAAATGTTATTTTGATTATTTATTATTTGGGGAACTTTTGTCTGTTATCACTTAATGAGAGACTGAAAAACACGGACAAGTAAAATCGTATCACGTGCCTAAAGCACTTCTTACTAAGACCGGCTCAGCTCATGTGGCTGCAGTGGTGTAATGTGGGTGAGATGCTTAGGTACCGTTTGGGGCTGGGAAGGTGACTGTGCTAGAGGTGAGGAAGGGAACATCTTGGTAAAGGCATTTATTGAGAGTAAATGGTTTCTTGTCAATAGGCATCTATGCTACAGAAGCTCCACCTCACTGTACTTTTGTATGAAAATGGGGAATAAGCATTGATCTTCAGTTTGTAAAATCCAAGCTAGAAAGGATTTAGAGGAAAGGTGAAAAAAGAATAATTCAGCTGTTTCCTTTCCTTTAGGAAGTGAGTGGGGTGGAAGAAAGAATTTATGGAGGGTGGGAATGAAAGCTCTTCCAGCTGATGGCCTGAGTTAGTTTGTTAAAGACAAAATTTGCAGTGTGTTGTTTGCTAACACAGGGCTAGCCAAGGTTAACTGACCATCAGGTTTTTGCAAAAGTCTTCAAGTCAGGGAAGTAGTCAAAAGAAAGAAAAATATCACTAATTTCCCTGTAATAAAATCTCTAAGGGGAAAATATAATGGAGCCTCGAACCAAGTCTCATGAAGGAAACATGCTCAAAACCAAAGACAACAACAAAAAAGTCTTTCTCTGGGGAGCTCTGTACCCTTTAGGCTCCAGCTGTCCTACCTTGCCCTGTTGGAAAGGCCCGAGCTCCCCGATGAGCAGCCAGGGCTCTGGCAGCATCTGGCAGCCTTTGGTCTGGCTAATAATGCTTAGAAGTCTCTAGGGCTGCCTGTAGTCTCGGGATATATATATATTTTTCCATTTATTCTTTTATAAAACCTTTGTGCTTTTCACAGAGATGTGTGGCTGATCCATTGTAAATTTTTGTTCTATATGGTATTTTTAATCCTTTTGCTTTGTGTGCATAAAAAGCTGCATATTTCCTGTATTTTGCCCATCTTTATCCTCAGCAGTGAGGCTCCTTCCACAGCAGTAAGTCAGGGGGGTGGGATGCCCTCTTCTGCCCGGCTGCAGCCTGCCGGTTTGTGCAGCAGTCCAGGCCTGTTCACCACCTTCTGCTCTGTAATGCATTTAAATATCAAGATGGATTTGATTCTAGTCCAGGATTTCTAAAAACAGGAACATGGAGTTAGGTACCAAAGTGCATCCAAAAATACTGAATGCATTGAAGTTTTGATTGGCCTCAAAAAAAGCTTCCTCACAGTCTCAGTTTCACAAGATGGTTATTTTTTAGGCATCTCAAGTATTGATTTAGAAACCTAGTTTTAAACAGCCAGTCCCTTGGATCTGGCCCTGCAGTCCTATAGGTACACAGTGGGACTCTAAATTGTAGTCTCTTTGAGCAGAAAGATGTTGGAATAGGGCTCTTCTCATCCAGGTGTGTGTGTGCTCCCCTCTCCTGCCTCACACACCAGGAACACGCAGACAATAGCAGTGTTTTGCAGCAAGTTCACGCTGGCTGATGGCATAATCCAGCTCCTTCAGTGTAAATCAAAAACGATTTTGAAAATGTGCAGGTATCAAGTGCTGACAGAACAAGCATTTAAAAATACAGCAACTGTAAGATCCTAAGAGAACATCTAACCTGAATTTTTCAGTTAATCCTGCCTGATTTTTCCTCTCCATCAAAAAGTGAGACCTGTGGCTGGTGGATGCACAAGCTGCGGCTGCTGTGTGGCTGGGGTAAGAAAGCAAGCACGTTCCTCTAAGGGCTTTCCAAAATTATTACCTGGGGTAATTATTTTTTTAACATGAAGCAGTGGAAGCTAGGGACCAGTTTCTTTAGGATATCTAATTCTGAAATATTCAGCACCTTTTTCATTGTCGAATATGTTGTATTTAATATCAAGCAGTGCAAACAGTTAGGACGAGAGGAGAAAGATGGCCACCTGCTAAATCCCAGACCCCAAGAGGTATCTGCTTTTCCTGCCCAGTCTCCAGCACCGTGGTGCTTAGAGGAGGAGAGCTATGGAGAGTGAGGCAGACCATATTTTGGCTGTTTCATCAGCCTGGGCTTTCTCCCGCAAAGGAGGGGTCTTCCCTGCCCCCAGCTGGAGTAACCTGCTCCAGTGGAAGGGGATGGGCAGGAGCGCGGGTCCAGCTGGGCCAGGGCTACAGAATAGGGCTGAGCTCAAATGCTGTTTTTTCAGTGTTTTGTCAGGCTGGCACACACTCATGCCGCGTGTGTAATTGCACTCCCAAGCCTGGTGTGTTCTGTGCGAAGGGCTGGAAGCGAAAGAGCTAAAATAGAGAGAACAAGGGCAAGAATGAAACCCCTCACTCCAGATTATTGGTGTATTAATTGTTTTAACTATTGCTATCTGTGAATGGGCAGGACAGGTCAGAAAGTGACAGCCAGAGTCCCACGCCGGCTTGGTGCTACCAGCCTGCCTGTTATCCCTGTCCTGTGTTAGAAAGTTTTAAAGGTCATCTCAAAATGAAGAGGACAAGCAGTATAGTGACAAAGAGGTACACTTGAAGTCACAGCATTAAGGTGCAAAGTAACTAGAGGATTTTTTAATTTTCATTTTTTACTATTTTTTTCCCTATTATAACATGACCACCATTTGGTGCCCTGTAGCTGCAGTTTAAATGAATATTCATGTAAATTTTGAAAAAGAATAAATGATAGACAATGGGGGGTTGGTTGGTTGTGATTATGATTAATGCTGAAAACAAGAACGTGCACCTCAAACCAAATGTGTGATTTTCATAGGCCAGTTTATGAAGTTGCAGGGAAGGAGGATGTTCAAATATTTACTCGTTTTTGTAAACCCAAAGAGATTTTAGACCACATATTCACTCAACTTCCAGAATTCCATCAGGCTGCGTGTATGCACTTGTTAGTCCTTAAACTAGTAAGATGTCATTAAAACATTCATTGACACAGCCACTGTCTACTTTAGCTAGGCCTTCAACATTACTAATTCAGGTCTTCCTGCATTTGCATGCAGCACCTCAGCTACACGGCTTTAATGCTGTTCTCTGTTTTGTTCTGCTGTCAGGTATTCAGCTCTAGTGTCTTCTTCACTGAAGAATTTCTATATTACAGCTCTGAATACAATCTGTTTTGTATGCTCATGAACTAGCTCTAGGACTTGAAAAAAAACCTATTTTATATTCTACACTGGTTAATTTTTCATTTCTCTGGCACCTTGGTGAAAAGTAGTCAACACAGTTAACAATATACATTGTGCAACTATAAATATTTTATTGGATATATAATCTTCACAATTTGCAAGTTTGATTTTTCTCTGGGAGTCTGAATAAATCTATAATTTTGAATATTTGGTGGAAACTAATTTTTTATAGTATATTACTCTATAATCACTATGAAACGTGTGATCGGCTTTTTAATGGGAGCTATAGACATTACCTTTACTTTTTTCCTAACATTGCTAAACTCTAATAAACCTATTTTATGGGGAGGGTAGTCTGGAGAAAGAAATATGGAGGTTTCATCTTGGGAACAGTATATAATTCATATGCTAGTAAATTATAGTGTATTCCTTCCACAAGATAACTTTAAGGAGGTTTGTAAAAATGTGTGTGTCTAAATGCTTATATATCTAGTTTATATATGAATTTGATGTACATTTGTTTGGGGTTTTTTGTGTTTGCTGGTTTATTTTGTTGGAATTAATAGATTTCTCTCTTTATGTCCAGCTTGTGGTTCCTATCCTTGTCTTAAGCCCATTGTAATAAAGGAAAAAATTCTGTTCTCTTCTACTCCAGCACTTCCACTCTACACCTATAGGTTTATGTTTCTGTTCATGGTTTCATATACAGGAATGTAGGGCTGGAGATTGTTTGCTTTCTTTATATATTAATAGATTAGGCTTTTACTGATGCACATACCTAGAAACTGTACTTGATCCAGGAGACAAAAAGACAAATTACACTGTACGCAGGGTATTGAACTCCTATCACTATATTGTGATATATTAATTCTTGTTTAATGTATTTATCCTCACTTTGTGCCTGTGAGATAGGGAGGCTAAGTCATACTTATCTCAAAGATGGGGGATTAAGCCACAAAAAAACCCTAAGCAACTTGACTAGGGCTGCACAGGATGTTTGTAGCAAAATGGTGAATGATCACAGCTCTGAGTAGTGATGTTAAGTATGGGATCACTCCCCCTCTATTCCGAGGCTTTAGCTCTTGCCTCAGAAGCTACATTTTCACTTTGCTTAAATAAAATTCCAGTTGAAATAAACCAACAGTTATAAATGCAAGCATTGTAGTCTGCAAGCCAACCAAGGGATTTTAAATACCATGTTACTGGATATGTAATTCCCCGTCATTTTCCCTTGGTACTTTTGCTTTTTTGGAACTATTGACCAAGTCTCTTGACGGAGCACGGCAACATTAGTGCCTATTTGAATATAAAAAAGATTATGAAAAGAAAATGTAGCAGCTGACGATTGTGGATGGGATTCAAGCGTGTAGAGAGAAAAATATTTTCATGTCATCCAAAGGATGAGCAAAAAAGGAGAAAATGAACAATACATGTCAGAGAAAAGTTACTCAACATAGCTGGCTGCATTTAGCTTGGCGAATACTTTCCAGAGGGGGGAAATGGAAGCTCAGGTGCTCAAACAGTTTTGAAATTAGACTGGTGAATATGTTCAGAAAACAATTTGTGATTAAACCAGGTCGGTTCCCATTCTAATGTTTGTTTCTGTGAAAGAAACTCATATTTGGTAATGCATTTGTTCCAAAACTGGTAACCTAAGTATTGATGCATGTTTGCAAAATTGTGCCGTAGGTGCACAGATTAGCTCAAGGTTTATAATTCCCTTGGGTAACAGGAACTATCGGTTGTTTCTCCCAGATGAAGATGAATGTGTTTACTGTTGACAAAATAGTCGTCTTTATTCCTGTAATGGAGAACTTTAATACTGCTTCTTTTAAATGTCATCTGCCTTCCCAATATCTTTCTTTTCCACCTTATCTGCTCTCAAAAACTCAAGACGAAGTAACCTTACTGAACACAAACAGTTCTTGAAGTTTCATTAACCTCCTCTTGCCTCTTTGTGTGCGCTTAGTGACTAGAAGATCTTTACAACCACTTTAAAAGTGATTATTGTTCTGACAGTATCCTCCGCGAGGCTTGCTGTCTTGCCATTGAACTGAATGGGCTGTGCGCAGGACATTATCTCGTGTTTTAGCTAGGAACAGTAAACCACAGATAAAGGAATTCAATCACCTTGCTATGCTAAGTAGTACAATTTCTTTGATTTTAGGCTTATGGATCTTTGTGTAAAACTCCTCCTGCGATTTCTTCTTCCTTTACTATTGCCTTTGTTGTCTCCCATCATCCTTTCCCAGTTCTTTCTTTCCCTTGTTTAAAGATATGGTTGTCACTGAGCTGCCCCTCGCTTATCATCAGCAAACCCACCTTTCAGAAAGATCTACCTTTTTGCCATGTCTGAAGTCAGTAAGAGTTAGCCTTGTCATCCTTTATGAGAGCCCCATCATTGACTATAACCCCATGGTTGACTGCTGTGTTATGCAGAACGAGGCAGGCTGCAAGGATGTCAGATGCAGTATTGAGTCTGTGCCTTGACAATTGGAAAAGACACCGAGAATGAGATTTCACAATCCCAGAAGACCTTCGAGTGATCAATGAATTCTGAGTAAGTGAACTAGTAAGTGAACTTCTGCTGGTATAAGGGCAAAATCAAATTAGATCCATCAGCTGTTTCTGTCCCGGATAGCCACTGTCGCCTAGAAATTATACAATAAGAAAGTACCTAAATCTGATGTACAAGACAGGGGATCAATGATGTGTTAGAATAAATGCAATGTAGCAGTAAATCAACCACCTAAAATACAGACCATATTCTAAAAATCTTGCCAATAAAGAGATATTTTCTATTTACAAAATTCATGAAAATTAGGACTCAGCAGACTGTTTGGGGAATAAATCTTGTTCAAAGTTCACTTAGTAAACTAGTAATGTTACGAGTCTGAGCTTTGATACACTAATATGATACAGGCTCATCACATTACAAGGCGGCATTCTGATGTGAAAACACTTGTCTCATTATTAATAATTGACAGAGCACATGATGTTATTCACTACAGGAGCCTATTAACTGAGCACTGGCAGCAGGATACAGTTGCAGGGAATAGCCTGTCCTTAAACATAAAGCAAAAGGGATCAACTAACTCATGTAGTTTCCATTCAGGTCTTGGGACAGTGTCCCCCTGCCCCGATGGGAGTCTAGAGAACACATTCTCAAAGTCTGTACCAGATCTTGGGGATTCTCCACTGTCCCAAATTTTGCATTTAAGGGGGGGAATTGCTGCAGTTAGGACTGAAGTGGAACCACTGACAATAACTAGCATTTATTAACTTGTCTTAAGGTATTGCAGAGAATGCCCACCAAGGACCAAAGCTGCTTGTGCTTGGCTGTGTGCTGATGTTCACTGAGGTAGCACTTTCTTCACTTGCCTGACGTGCTGATGACAGGAGTCTTGAAAGAGGCAGCTGAGTAGGATCAGGTGATAACTACGGTTTGAGAAAGTTGAAGTCATAATTCATCACTCAGATCCGAATTATCAGCTTTACCTGCATCTTAAGTTACTATGTAGAGAGGTAAGAACCAGGAAATTCCTTTTTTTTTTTCTTTTTCTCTCTGTTCCCTAAGAGAAAGAAATTATATTCACAACTTATAGCTCTAAGGTCCTTAATTGGTTCACAATCAATCTGCAATTGTTCTTTGTTCTTCAGGGACAAAAAAGCCTAAAATATCCTGGTTTATCATTAAAATTAACAGATTTATAGAACCAGTATTTTGTAATCAGTATAGCCTGCTCTCCCAAGTGGTAGGGAATATTGATGACATGTCTGCAAAAGCAGGGATACATGTACCAAACTGCTGCAGAGTAGCAAAGGTTCTGATATCAGTGAAATGGAGCATTCTGTGCTAGGAGGGAGCTTGGGAGGGGATGCGATCTTTTCATTTGGCAGGGGGAATGTTGTTTTCCTCTTTTAGGTTAATCTTATTTATAAACTATTAACTTTATGTCAGTTAACTGTCAAGATGAAATTTTTTCCTAATAATAAAGCGGCAAGAGACTTGTAGAAATACTGAGTTAGAGCATCTATGGCATCTCATTATGATGTAGCAAATAGTCCCTAGATACTATAGTATATTCAGACCAAACATATTCTTCTTCACTTCTGTTCTTAATTAGCAACTAAAAGATAAATAATTTTGCTGTCATTGCAGCACAATAACAATCAGGGCAAGGCAATGCCCAGTGAGCCTTGCCCTAAATCCTGTAGCACTAAATGTTCAAACAAACAAATCCCCCCCACCCCCACTCCTTATTTTGATTTATTAACTTGAGATGAATGATTTGGCTGTCAAAGTCTGTCAGTGCCATGCAATGAAAATAAAATCGGTGGCAGTGCCCTGTGTGTGAAGCCACTCGTGGTATCTAGTCTTAGACATTAGCACTGAAGCTCCAATCCTAGCCCGCTCCCCACCCCCATTCATTAGCTTTCTAAATCCTCCTGTCTTTGTAGAATCACTGCAGCAAGTTGAAAATGATATATGTAATGAAAAACCCTGTCTGCCTAGTGCAGAGAGGGTGGAGAAAAAGACTGTGCTTAGCAGTCGCTGCTGTGCTGATTCTAGCAACGATTAGCGCAGACTTTGTTAGGGAAGCTCACCAAGAGCAGAATATTAAGGCACGAAAGGGAAACTCATTGTTTCTAAAGATTTGTGTCTGCCTGGCTGGTTTTGTTTCCTCTTTCAGCGCTATGACCAAATGCACTTAGAGCCTTCAGTGAGAAAGAAATGCAGATGTCTTTGAGGCTTTGTTGTAGTTTGGGTCTATTTTCAATATTATGCTATAAATACACCATTATCTTTTCAGTATGGGTACCTGAAGAGCAAGAAACCATTCAGGTTCTGTTTCAAGTGCAGGCAAAGACAGAGGGAATGGCACTGCGTCGTATTGTAATATGGATCATCTCAGTAAATGGTGGGTGTGGGAAAACACCAACAGATAAATATTTCTGAGACTTTGTGAACTATGTACATGCAACAATATGTTGGTTATTTAACAAATGTTTCATACTCTTCTGCATGACACACAAAAGATTTGATTTTTCAGAAGCACTGATTTCACAGCACTAATCTAAGTCAATGACAGTGTGGGTGTTCAGCATCTCTGATGCCAAGCTATAATTGTACTTGATAAGTCAGGGTAAGGAACCTAGATGTTTAAAAATCTTGTGCATAATAGAGGACTCAAGCACATCCTGCCTCATAATGTGAAACAAAATTTATCCATAACTATACAACAGTGGCTATTTTTTTGGTGAGAATGTAAATTTATTATACTCCAGATGTAGCATAAGCTAACAGGCCAGCAATGCAGCGTGAGGGCTTGAAGCTCTATGGCCATCACTTCGGTTTGAATGAACCTACATATAAGCTGTTGCGGTTTGGGCACAGAAGGCTTGAGATGTTTGCATTCACACATACACCACCATGCTCTTCCTTCAGGTGTATGGACAACATTTTTTCTGTTTCTGAAGCTCTTTTGTGTCACTGGACTGTAGACTACATCTGGGAGCCAGCTGCTATTCTTGACTGCTGGACTTCATAGTCAGATTGTGTTGTTAAAGATGCTTTTTAATGGACTTGGTATTTGTCCCACATACAGCATATAATCCAACTGTTGTTTGTATCCTGGTGTACCTTGAGGTGCCCATGGAGATAAAAGCTTGTTTAATGCCCAATATGCTGGAAACTTGTATTATGAAAAAGTCCTTGCCCTGAAGTGTTTTATATTTTCAACTAATGTGATATGAAAAACAGGAGGAAGGAAAATGGAAAGCATGGGGAAGTGAAATGAGTTTCCCAAATTCTGGCAGCTGGTTTCCAGCTTGTAATCCAGTCCCTGAGCAATGAATCACACTGCTTACCAAAGGCCAATTTGTGAAGGAATGAGCTCCTACTGGGAAGCAACAGGCTAGTACATGCCTATTGACTTCCCTGCCAGATCTTCCCTGTCTTGGCTCTGTGCTGTGCTTTACCACTCATCACAATGTCCAAAAATGTTCACAGCATAGCTCAGAGGTAGCAACAGACTCAGAAAAAGCTGCAGATGACCCTTTTGCCTGTGTATGTGTGTGTTTTGGATGCATACAAACTCCTTGGGGTGGCAGAATATTAGAAACAGCTACAACTAAATTCGATTAATGTCTTTCTCAAAATTCACTTTGAAAAACAGCCTCAGGTATTAAAATGATAGACACGTAGTGCTAATCAGGATAATGCATATTTGTAGGATACGAGAACTCCGGGCTAACTGTGCTGAGTCTAGAAGTGCTTGCTTTTTCTTGTACTCCAAGGTACACTTTTACCTGGGCAATCTCAGCATCGGACTTCCTGAATGTGTTGGACTCTGGTTAGGGTTTATGGTCAGATATTACTGAAGAACAGACGGCTTCTCCTTTTGAACTGAGCAAATATGGAGATATTTTTAGTTTCAAGTTCTATGTCTTTTAAGCTGTTGTGTTGCTTAATAGACACTCGTTTAAAAAGATTCAGTAATAAGTGTAAGAATCCGTTATCTGTGCTGTTTGCCTTCTTTTCCAATATGATTCCTTCATTGTGTACATCAGATACCGAAATTTTTTTTTGAGTGAAAACATCAAAACTGTGTTTATGCCAAATGCTCTCAAGTTCTGAATCCTGCATTCTGCGGACCGTAGGATGTGCTGCTCTGTTGTCTTTTGCCTTTCTCCCCTTGACGATTTTATTTAAAAATAGCCAGTGAGAAACAGACAACAGCCTAAAAAAATGTCCACACTGTGCCACGTCCCCTCCTCCAGCCCTGAGTCTCCTGTTCTAGCAAAACTGCTTTGCTTTCCCCTCTGATTCACACAAATCTACCTTCAGAATTTTTCAAACATTGCAGTGCATTAAACACTACAGCAGATGGTGCTTTTTGACGATGCCTTTCTACATGAAGCAACATTTTGTAGTGTATGCTGCATTATCAAAAAATCAAACATGTAATTATGCAAATATGTATGCCTTTATAATAATCAAGTTTTATTGTAAATGGTTGATGCACATCAATTTGATCCTGTAGTGCTGCTTTAAGTGCAGTTTAAGTGGCTTTTCAGTGTACCCAGAGGCAACACAAATGCATCTCTGGAATATTAATAAAATCCTGAATCTTTGAGACACCAACTGGTACAGCATTGCTTATACTGATTGAAACTAAATGCTAATCCTTTCCTTTATTTAAAAAAAAAAATCCCCTTTGTTATTTAAAACACTGATATTAGTGCGATATGAAGGGCCATTTTATTTTAAATTGTATTGTAATGTAGTTGTTAAAATAATGCCTAATCATACTATATTCAGATTCCACAATGTAAATTTGATGAGACAAGAATCCAATAATTTTACAGCCATGAATGCAGAGACGTATGTTAATATGTCCAGTTTTTCTAATTCCGTAAATTTATTAAGGAAATATCTGTTTCAGGTTTCAATCCTGAATGCTCGAGCTTCCAAGCAACCGAGTCCTGAATGCTCACTGGAGATGGTTTTGCTTGTGAAATTCAATAAGCTAAATACTCACGGAAAAAAAAAAAAAAAAAACTCAGCAAGGATTTTGACATCCGTAATGAAGTGTAAACTTTATTACTGATCTGATCCTGGCTTTTATTCGTTGGTTAACTTCATTGGTCTAATGACAGCCATCTCTCCGAATGCACACATACACATTCTGCTGCGGTTCGAGTTAGCAGATGGGCTGTGGATACAGATAAACCAAGACTGTAAATTATGTTTTGCCTGTTTGTTCCTCCTGTTCCAAAAGGCAGGGCACAAAAGGAGGAGATTGCATTGCTCGTGGAGTCAAGGCAGTAGCCAGACCGTGTCCCCCTCACCAGTTCCGGTGGGCTGGGTGTTTATGTTTTGGGGTTGTTACACACAGAGGCTCTGTTAACCTGAACCCCGATTGAGAAGGTAAAGAAATGTGCGTGCTTCCATCCCTGCGCTGCCTGGACTTTCCCCAAAACTAGTTCGTGAAGCTTTATAAGCTGGGCTTTTGCTCTGCAAAATTCCTGACTTCATTTTGGATCCCTGTTTTCAATTTACCTTCTTCACCATCTCCCCCCCTCCCCGTTATTTTTGTTTCACGCCCCTAGTTCCTGCCTCTCTGCTCTTTGTCCTTCCTCTGCCTCCTTTCACTGCTGTTTTTTAGCTTCCTCTCTGTGTTTGTGTGTTATCCCCCTCCACTATTCCCCCTCACAGATTTTGCCTCCTCTGTCAGCCTTCTGCTCCTCAGATTTTTTTCCAAATGTTTCTCTCAGTTTCCCCATTTGGCTCCTTAGTCCTTCCACACCCGTGTATTTCCTCGCTCCTGTTCTGCTTTCCACGTTTCCCTTCCAGGTTTTACTCTGTCTGACTTCTGTGTTTGTCTTTTTTATTTTCTCCCTGCTTTTCTCAATTCAGATTAGTTTAAAATATTGCAGGAAAAGCTGCTCTTGTGAAATTTCAACCAGATTGCTCTGGGAGTAGCTGCTGTCCTGGCGTTTCCAATACCGAGTCAAACCTGAGCCTAGGGGATAGGAGGTCCTTACAGGATCAAAACTCAGATTCAGAATACTACCCAAAATACTGGCAAGCAGAACATGAATATAAAACCGCAGCCGATAGTATCTGAAACCTCTTCCCACACTTTTGACATGATCTAGTGTTTTAAGGGTGGTGTTTGTTTTTTCCTGAAGGAAGGGATTTCTCTCTCCTTATTTAGCATTCTTGTGACACTGAAGCAGGGAGGAGATATGCATCTTGAGAAGGCACTAAAATTTGCAGTACAATTTTGCTTATTTTCTTAACATATAAAACCACATAAACACTAATTTTTTAAAAGCTGTTGCAAGAAAATTCTGGGTCAATAAGCTGCCTTCTCTCACTGAGAGAGCAGGTTACTTACAGCAAGTAACCAGAGATGCTGAAAAACAACTGAGAGATTTTTTCTGAACTGAAAAAAGCTCTTCAGAAACTTCAAATTAACAGAAGCATTTTCATAAAATGATAAAAATGAAATTTATGAAGAAACAAATTCGTAGAAGTAGGTGACTATTGCCTTCAGGTGTTGCAACTTTATTCTCACGTGTTCAAGCCTGAAAGTAAAATCGATTAGCAAGAAAAATGAAACTTGCTGATTTGCCACTTTTATCAGCTGTGAACGCACTGAGTTTGTTTTGGTTACCTTTTACACTATATTTTGTCTCATTCTCTTAAATTACATTTATAGTAAAGTTACTTGGTTTTTAAAAAGTACACCTTCTAACCAATAGTAGCCCCTTAAATATAAATCTGCTGTATCTGTAGCACTGAACCAAAGAAGCTGCCTGAGTTAACTTATTTGATTATTCACAGAAGGAAACCATCCAGATTTTTGAAGCTCAGTGAGCAAATGGTTTTTATAAGTTCCATAAATCTGTTTATATATGAAAAATCTATAAGTACTATTACCTTTTGATTGCATTTAATGTTCAGAAACCAAACAATGCTCTGCTTCTGATTTTTATTTC
The DNA here is from genome assembly GCA_008658365.1 of Alca torda. Lineage (NCBI taxonomy): Eukaryota > Metazoa > Chordata > Aves > Charadriiformes > Alcidae > Alca > Alca torda. Next base: position 15,256,431 of record CM018087.1, on the reverse strand, counting down.
AGTTGCATGGCGTTTCAAGCTTAATTTAAACACAATAATAACAAAGTCTACATTCAATGCCTTGATTTCGTTTGCAAAGCCATGTAGACAACCATACACTTTGGGAGTTTTTTTTTTTTCTTAAAGGTTCTATGTCAGGGAACAATTCAGACATACTTTGCTGGAGTCTTATACGGGGCAAAACCTTAATTATAAGATCATAGTATTTTAATGTGATTTTGCACTATTTAAAAAAAGAAATAGAGACCAAACTACAATTTCATAAATGACAGTATAAGATATATTACTGAAGATCTGTAGACTTGTAAGAAAAATGTAAAAAAAATCTGAAAAAATATTCTTAATGAGTAAGGTTTGAGGGAGAGCTATATTTACAAAATATTAAATGATAGGCAATATTCTGTCTTTAAAGAAAAATTTGATACTTGTGGTCAATTACTAGAGTATTTCATAAGATGTTTGACTTTCTAGGCTGCATTGGTCACATAACAGTGAATAAACCATGAAGAAAAGAAAGCTCAGTAATTGCCTGGTGTTGTGTTCTATATGTGCAAACACCTGATTACTGGTGTGGCTAGCAATTGGACAGGAATTCTCATGCAAGCAAAGGAGCTTGGTTCAGGCACAAGTGATTTCATTTCTAGCTTATATCCAATGGTGTATAGACAGTCCGTATCTCTTGGTTTACTTTCAAATGTGTTTCCAGACTTCATCCTCTATTCTACCTACTCTGGTGGTCTGTATTGGACTGCAGTCGCATCTCAGTTACAGATCTTGAAGAGAGCGTGAGCAAGGCTTTAAGGTGGTTAGAGACTGCAGAGCCAAAAGCCTTAAAACCCTTAAGAGCCACCATTCCCTGCTTGGCTGGTGCAAAATCAGCTCTTAACTTTAGGGTGGGAGTAACTGGTATCTCTCCAGTCAACACTCCTCAACAAGCTCAGTTGCTGAATTACTCACAAGATTTTCAAATGAACGTCTGTTCTTATAATCGTTTCTTCTGGTAGGCTGAAATGCTTTAGCTCTGACCGTTTATGAATATATTTACTCTTTTGGGGATAACGTATCTGAATTCAAAGCCTAAGCTGTGTCAGTGCAGGTGGTTTTATGTGAAGGTGGCAGGCTCAATGACTGCATTGAAAATAAATCTATTATTGTAATACCCTTTAGAGGAAAAACGGTAAAGATAGACACTGTTTATGTTTTATTTTTTAATGAATCCTATTAACTCCCACCCTTTACCATTTCTCTCTTCCTTTAAATTTCTCTACAGAGAAATTTAAATCTTAAATTTAACAGAGATTAGAATTAAGAGAAATTTAAATTTTCTCCATGGAGAAATTGAAGTGCAGGAATACATTGTTTTGTACTGATTACTTTTATTCTTATTTTTATATATTATTTACAGGTGCAGCGTAGCAAATATTTTGTCATTAAAATGCTCTCTATGAAAACGTGAATAAAACCATTTTTTCCCCATGCGGTTTTCTAGTAAATTTGTCTACCGTCAGAAGCCCAGGTGCAGTCCTCTGCTGCACGTTCATCTGACTTGCAGCAAAGGTAAGGTCTTGCGACATAAAGGTCTGGAGCCTTGGTCTAAGTCCCAGATGTGAAAGCTGTCCTTGCAAGGCAGACCCAGGCTCAGTGCACTCCTCTCTCTAATCCTGGAGGCTCCAGCTTGGCTCAGCCACCTGTGGTATGGACAGAAGGAATTCTCCTGGACTTACGAAGTCAGTCAGCACCCTTCAGGTGGTATGGCCAGGGTTATGGCACCCTCTGGATTGGTAAAAAGGCATGAAAGAAAGCTTTTGTGAACATTTCAACTATGCCGTTGGGTTCCTCCCCACCCCCCGCCGTTTTTTCTCTCCTTTCCTCCTGGGGAGATAGTAGAGGACTGTATCTTATGATTGTTGATATCTTATATCATTGTATCTTATGAGCAGTTGCAACTGCTCCACACACCTCAACTCATAAGGAAATGAGTAAACCAAATTTATAGGAGCTAATTAAATAGTCCTGAAACAACTTCTACTCCAGGCTGTGTTCAGGAATATGTGTGCTTGGTTAGTAGGATATTGACCTGGCAATTTCCTCATAAGGGTGAACTTCTGAGATCTGCAAAGTCCTGCTGAGAGCCATGGCTGAACTTGCCATGACATTCTGTCCACGTGGAGAAAACTGTAGCATCTGGGTTTCTTTGGTTACAATTAGAGCAATGTTTTTTGAGAATTGTTCAACAAAATAGTTTTTCAAAAGAAAATAGTTGAAACCAAAGTTCCTCTCAAACATGTCCCAGGACAGCCAACTGCCTGGTGACCGGTGTATTGGCTAACGGTGTAATCCAGACATGGTTACTCCAATCACAAATGGATGGCTCTGCAGTAGGGTTCCAGGCTACTGAGGAGTAGGTCTCTCTTTGCTTTTTGAAATATTACACCAAAAGCGACTTTTCTTCTCACTATAGCTCTGAAAGTATTGCAGTGTCCTGTGGAACAGAATTCCTGTTTTCAGACTAGTCTGGTGTTATAAGTCTGGATTTTCTTCAGACCCTGAAATTCTGATGAGATTTCTAAATGTGTTGTTATGTTCTTAAAAAATGTAGGCTGAATTTGAAGGAAATTTCCATTGCTACTTTGTTCAGGAAGGACCTATGCTTCTGGAAAGCAGTCCTACAATCATTCTTTGGCAGACACTCACTTTGCCTCTTCAGGTTTTAACTTTGAATTTGGCAGGAGAGTTTTTTTGTCCTGTTTCCAAGTGAAATGAGACTTGTGCGGTTGAACTGCTTTTCTTGGCTTCTCTTTTCCAGCGCCTTCTCTCAGATAACTGCTGAGCCAGTTGACCAATTTCAATCAAGTTTGATGGAGACAGAGAGCTGTAAGAGGCATGAAGTTTAGGAAGAAAACAGGTGCTTGAGCATGACCAGGGGACCCAAATTAATGTTTTTACTGGGGAAACGTGACCTGCAAGCCAGGAGCCAGCTTATCAGCCAGCCCCTAGACCTTGCACCAGCCTCAGCAGAGGCTGTCAACTGCCCCAGCAGAGGTCAGGGAGGGATCCTTTGGGGAACTGGCACCTCAAGGACACGGGAGGGACTAGGGGACAGTAGCACAGCACGGTGTTTGTCAGGGGATTTACAGTGAGATATTGCTCAGGAGCAACTTGTTAGCTTGTGCTTGGGTCTTTGCAGTGTGATGGCAGCTATGTAATATAGTTTACAAGAGGACCAAAGAACATACCTACCTTGGGGTGGCTAAGTTAGCCAGAACTGACAATCAAATGTTACATAATTAAATTGTTTTAGCTATTAATTGTAAGTGAATGTTGTTTTTAATTGCACTTTAATAATGCCATGCCCTTTATAACCAAAATTAATGTTTTCTGTCTCTCTGTTTTTGAAGTACATGTCAGTTTAATTAAACTATTAATGGTAGACAGATTTTTAAGTACTTTATATTCTTCATTAAATTGTATCTGTTCAACAAGCATAAACAGGAAAATAGACTCAGAAGCAGATTCGCGTTCTGCCTGATAAATCATTCATCATCAGATAAGATGATGAGGCATGCTTGTTTTTCTGTAGGCTCACAATGATAAACAAATCCACTTTTATATTATAATATTTATTGAGTTCATAGAAAAATAAACAAGACTGTTCACTTTTGATATTAACAACAGGCCTGAAAGCAGTTGTTTACATTTATGACTGGTCAGTGAATGGAAAGCAATATCTTGATGGTCTAAGGGTCAATGTTAGTTCATTTTGTCTGAGGTGCTTGTTAGCGGAATATTTCTCTGGTCTAAGACATAGTTCTTTCAGGGCCATTCAACTGCAGTAATGATGAATATTTCTACTGTTCCTGCAGCGTTTCCTAATTGTGTCTGGAAAGAATTAAAATATCTTTTGATTTGGCAGAAATGATATATTTATAAAGCAAATGTTGAGTACGTCTCACTCCTTGTAGGATCCATTGCATGAAGGCTGATGAAAACAATTTTTTGAAGGTTGAACAGTACAAGACAGAATTATGGCAAGGTCATTTCTTCTCTGGTGGTGAAGTCTGCAAATCCTAATGGGCTGTTAATGGGCTAACAGGCAGAAATTAGGAAACACTGCAGCAACTGCTCATGATACATTCCTGTGCATATTATACAGGCAGACAAAGATGTAACTGGTTATAATAGAGACAACAATGTCCTTCCTTTGTGTGGCAGATCAATCAATAGCCAGGCATGTGATCTTGTTCACTATTATGTTAGTAATGAAACCTTCTTGTGATGTGACAACTGTGGAATAACATTTGGTCACAAAGCTGGTGTTAACAAGCACAACTGGCACTCTGGTAATTAGACTGATTTCTGGTCTACTTTCACAGATTGTCGATAAATGCAGTAAACAACAGGCTGCTTTCTTTCAGAACAAGTTATATGAAGTCGTCATCCATTTGGTAGTATGTACCGAACTCTCCTTCATTTTTTATCAGACTGTGGCAAAGTGAGGATGTGCATATATTTCTTTATAAAATCATGTTTCACAGTGGAAACTTTGCATGCATTGTTCAATGATCACCTCATTAACCTCAGCCTTTTTTCTCTTGGAAAGAATGCTAATTTCTCAGTTACAGGTAAGCAGTTAGATGGAGATGTTCTTCCTCAAATTTCCAATATTCTGCCCTCTGATAAAGCTGTGTCTCCTGTGGACTGCCATTAGTATTGCTTGACAATAAACTGAAATCTTAGAAGCCATAAATTATCCTTGGTTTTAAAGGCCAAGAATACAGATCATATATAATTGTAATATCATTTTTTACATTAAGCAAAATAACTAAATTCAGCCACAGATTTGCTAGCCAGTTTTTCCATCAGCAGTTTGGGACTATTATGTCAAATTTCATTTGCTGTGTTTTGCTCTTCCCATAGACCTGCAATAGTGGAAAGCTGGGCTGTAGTTTGGTCTTTTCACATGCAAGAGCAAGAGCTCCTTCCCTAGGTCCCATAACTCTTCTGAGCCCATAGCCAGGCTCTTCACATTGGAAAATGTGAGTGCTGTAGTTCTGCCTCCTCTCCTTCCAAAGCAGATGAATTGAGTCAACCGAGACATGTCTGGGGGAGCTGCACAGTTTATTTTGCATTGGCTACATGGCAAAGCTTAAGCTGGAGGCACTGTACCATGTATAGAATCATAGCATCGTTTTAGTTGGAAGGGACCTTTAAGATCATCAAGTCCAAACGTTAACCTAGTACTGACAAGTTACCACTAAACCATGTCCCTCAACACTACATCTACACGTCTTTTAAATACCTCCAGGGGTGGCGACTCTGCCACTTCCCTGGGCAGCCTGTTCCAATGCTTGATGACCCTTTCTGTGAAGAAAGGTTTCCTAATATCCAGCCTAAACCTCCCCTGGTACAACTTGAGATCATTTCCTCTTGTCCTATCACCTGTTACTTGGGAGAAGAGACTGACTCCCACCTCACTAGAAGGTTGTAGTTGCAGTTGTAGAAAGCAATAAGGTCTCCCCTGAGCCTCCTTTCTCCAGGCTAAAGAACCCCAGTTTCTATGCTCTCTGTCCTTTCACAAGGCACTTTCAGAAACTGGAAACAGCAGGTAGGGTCCGGTGAGTGGTAGCAGTGTCATGGTGTATGTTGGGTATTGGTGCTACCTGGCACTTTGCTCAGATCTGTCTGACGCTGAAGTCCAGCTCCATGCTGATCTCACGGATCCTTACAGGTACGATTTGACTAAGAAGGGTTTCTTTCTCATGCTGGGCCATGTTTTGACCACTTGTATAACTAAGTTAACTTTATAAGATCAAGGGAGCAGAAAGCATCTCTTCATGGCCGTTACTGATGATTGCCAGATCCTATTTCCCTGTGCAGTCAATGAAAAGCAATAGGGATGAGTGTTTTACAGTAGCTACCTAATTTTTGTGGGATTAAGGCAGGACGGTGCCTCATTAGCAGTCAGTGAACATAAAAACTGAATCCATGTTCATAAACTCAGGGACAGGTTTTGGACAGATTCACTCAGCCGTAGGTATCAAGAAGCAAGAAGGTATAAATAGCAGTGACTGCAGAACACTAACCTGAATGACTGGAAATGAAGATCGGAGGTGTCTGTTACTGTTCCCTTCAGAGCACTCCCTGTTCTGACAAACTGCTGAGAAAGACCAAGGGGGCTCTCTAAGGCCTGTAGCTTTCTACCGCTGAAAAGTCTACAGGCTCCCAGGAAAGGAGGACTATGAAAAGTAACATAGGAATATGTGGGGTTTTGTCTGATAGGGCAGAACAACGTGTAGGAATGGATTAGCAAGAGGTGTGTGGGTGTAACAAATGCCATGCACTCAGGGAAGGGGCAGGGTAAGAATCTCTTCTCTGACTTGTGGCTGGGTGAAGATGGTGGTACAATTTTGACACCTCGTGTCACACTGTCCCAAAGTATTTGGGAAAGGACTGAGGGAAGGCTTAGGTCTGACCTCCTGCTAAAAGCAGGGTCAGCCGTGAGGCCAGACCAGGTTGCTCAGAGTTTTGTCTGGCCTGCTTTTGTGAACCTCCAAGGATGGAGACGACACAGCCTCCCTGGGACCCTGCTCCACTGCTGTTCCCCTGCCCAGAAATCACACTTAAAGTATAAATGTGTCTTTTCACCAATTTCTTTAGTTCTAACATGATTTTGTTTGGAGCCAGTGCTTCTCAGAGCTACGTATAGATTTCTATGGCTAAACCTATTGATAAAAGACTCAAATCTGCTGCTGATGCAGCACTGAGACTGCATTCACCTGTCAGTGGGAGTCCATAAACAATGAATGTTTTTTTCTGCAGGAAGTCAGAAAACAAAGTCTTAGTTCCTAGAAGAGGCTGGGTTCAAGCACCACTAGCTGGAGTAGATAACAAGAATGATCACATCGTGCTCTGATGGTTGGTCAGAGCACATATGAAAGCATCACACGTGTGGAGAAACAACTAATGCACTTGGAAGGTAGCTGAAGAAACGAGACAAGGAGGTGTTTTGCCATTTGTATCATTTAAGCGCTGCTGTTTGAGGAGGTTTTGCCACACAAATGAGTTTGTCAAAGGATGGCAATGTAGCATGGTTCCAGCTACATGGCTGGAAAATCTTAGCCATAGCTGCAGGTATTTAGACCTTCCCAGTGCTCTGTCTGTAGAAAAGGTTTTCCTTAGAAAAGGAAGGAGCACAGTGTTCTCCCTTCTTAAGGGTATATTTCACATTCTAAATCGATTTCTTTGGTAAGACTGAATACATTCTTGTTCACTAGATTTGATTTTTAATGAAACGGAAGGAACAGAGTACAGTACAGCTAGTGACAGGGAAGTTGCCTTGGCATTCTGTGTTTATTTGCCATCAGTTACTTCCATATTAAATTGTTCCATTTACAAACCAGTATAATTTTTTTTCTGAGTGCCTGCTGCTGTGTCTAGTTGTAGAAAATGAAGCTCAGCTGTTCATGACCCGCACTGTACTTCATCACTAAGCTTCAGTAAGTGTAGAGGTTCTGGAGTGAGAATAAAGCATCACCAGTGGTAACGCAGCATGAGGCAAAGTATAATGCATATTACTGTGACACACCTGTGCTGGCTTTCCCTTGCTTATTGTGACAAAAAGTTTGCTTTGTTAGCAGGCAAAATAGGTATAGTTTAAGAGGTCAGGCTTCTCTGATTGGCATACCTCGTTCCCATTAGCATTAATGAGTAAAATGGACATGTATTGACAGGACAGCAGACACTTGAGGAAGCAGATAAGTGCAGGAACACGGTGACGTTATTACAGTCACTTTTCTGGACGTAACAAGTCTTGAACAGCTGTTTCCTTGAACTTTTAGATTCTCAAAATATAAAGATTGCATAATGTGTTTGTATTACTTAATAGCTGGCAAAAATCTAGTGAGGAAGAACAGGTCTGCTCTTGACTTTTGAGAGGACAAGGTGCCAACTTCTCCCCACTCCGTGCTTACTAGGCCTGTCCTCAGTAAAACACCTCTTGACACCCTTCCCACACTCTTAACAGTTATCGGCCAGTTTTCATCTTCCCTGTGGAAATGATTAGTTAAACATTCATTAAGAAGGAAGCTTTGTCGCTATCTAGAAACCTCAGATTTTTTTTTTACCTTTTTAGTCTGAGTTTCAAGGCTGTAGATGCATGAAAGAAGGTTGGGGGGAGAAGGATGACGATCGCTGGTTTTCTTCTGCCAATGGACAGAGGTGTTGTAACTCTTTGGGATCTCCAGCAGCCTTTCGGTCGCAGCCCCTGCAGTCTGAACCTACTGTCAGGGGAGGTTGTCAGTGGTGGCCGGAGGGAAGGGATCAGATCTCACTAAAATGACAAAGGTGGAGATCATTTCCCCAGTGTTTAGTTTAAGTAAAGCTACTTAATTCTTGGATGTCTTCCTTCAGGGGGCCTACAGGAAAGACTGGGAGAGACTTTTTATCAGGGAGTGTAATGATAGGACAAGGGGTTACCATTTCAAACTGAAAGAGGGTAGATTTAGATTAGGAAGAAATTCTTTACTGTGAGGGTGGTGAGACACTGGAACAGGTTTCCCAGGGAGGCTGTGGATGCCTCATCCCTGCAAGTGTTCAAGGCCAGGCTGGATGGGGCTTTGAGCAGCCTGGTCTAGTGGGAGGTGTCCCTGCCCATGGCAAGGGGAGTGGGAACTAGATGGTCTTTAACATCCCTTCCAACTCGAACCATTCTGTGATTCTGTCTTTCCAATTTCTCACCAAGAGTTAGATCCTGAATTTCTAAGTTGACTGGATAAGGCAACTAGCCAGAAGGAATACGAGATCAGCTGAGGAAGTTTCTAAACTAGGTTTACTGGGGAGCCTCAGGTTCCTTCTGACTTTTCAGGCAGCAGCAGTAGCCATGAACATTTATTCCCATTTCCACTTGGCAAAGAAGAGTTTTTTCCTTTTTTCCCCCATGTCTTTTTCTTTCAGATATGGGCTTCATTGCAGTTACTTCTTTTCTGTCTTTCCCAAATTCAGTTACTGAAAAGCTACTTTTTGGATGCCTTTGGCTAATACTGAGTGTCCATTTAAAGCAGCTAGACACAGGTATGGTGTGTAACAGCTTTTTGGTTCAGGGGCAAAACTGAACCCAACCCAGCTGAACCTGAATCAGACAGTTTAATAAGTTTTTTACAAAGTTAAAAAAGGTATTTTTATTCTATATCCAAAGCAAAAAGCTTAAATATTTGATGATTTTTCCTCATTTTTTAGTAAGTATTTTTTTACAATCATAACACGTTTTCATTTCATAGCAGTAAAGTTATTTTTAGAAAAAAACCACTTTGGAATCTCACTTTTAATATGCTGAAAAATGTTTCAACATTAAAAAAAAAATGAAATCCCTCCTGCTTTTCCAGCCAAAGCTATGTCCTGGACTCAGCCCAATAACAGCAATAGTCTCCATTCCCCTGTAACTCAGTTTGCCAGCGAAGGCAGCCCTGCGGGGTGGGGGGGGGCTGCGTAGCCCTGCCCGGAGATGGTGGTCAGTGCCAGACACCGCTGTAAGCGCCGTCAGCGGTCTGCTCTGTCCTACACATGTTACTGCTGTGCTCCACAGACTCGCTAAATTGATTTCAATCATTTTCTAGGCTTACCTCAATGTGCTGCATTTGTATCTATGAAGCTTCTGTGATTACGGTCTAGGCAGAGCATGATTAAAGAAGAGGTACTTATGCCCACAGCTCCTCCAGTGATTTTATCAGACTCTAACCTCTTTATTTAAAAATGTAGCTGTAAAGAAAAACTTAGTTAAGCATACCTAACGCGGTGGTGGCTGCATAAGTACGTAGCTAGCCAGAACCAGAGTACCAGAGAGGGATAATGGCCCCGTGTGTGTTTGCGGCGTGTTGAAGCTAAGGCTGTGCTGAGAGCAGGACTGCAACCTGAGCCTGCAGGAAGGACCACCACCAGCCCTGCCCTCCGGGGAGGACCACCACCACGCTGCAGTGCCTCGCATGGGGCCAAATGCTGCTGCTGTCCTAAGCCATGGGAGGTGATCCTGCTGGCCCTTCTCTGTAGCCCCTCTGCAGCCGTGACTCTTGCCTAGACATGTTGCATCCTACCTCATCCTGCTGCCCAGGTGAGTTTTGTGAACTGGGTAAATTCAAAGTCTGGTTATTTTTTCAATATTTCTGCTGGGAAGGTGGCTTCCTGACACGTTTGAGATCCTTTGTCATTTGGAAACTTTGAGCCAACTTAGTTAATGTTTTAATTTTTGTTGTATTTATAATTGCTGTCATGTGTCAAGAGGTCAGTTTAGACGGCTTGGTAAGCTGGAAAAACTAGCAACAAATCCAATCAAGTGAATATCCTTTTGTTTCAGTGGCTTTTCCTTTCCTTGTTTCAAGCCCAGAAGGAGGCCTTAAAGTTGATGAGAAGATAAATTCAATTATACTTAAAGCTGACTTTGGCTCTTAGCTCTCATACTACCTTTCCCCATCTTTGCCATCCATCCTATTGCAATCGTTTAAATTTGCCCCAATAGTAGCTTGCCTATTAGCTTTGCTAATGAATTTACTAGTGCAAAAGACCACTTGCAGGGCTGTCCTAAACATAATGAATGTAATTATTTAGCACAAAACCAGGGCAGCATCTTTTTTTCTCTTGACAAGAATAATTCTTTATTCTCTCATTAGCTATGTGCCTTGGTCTCAGTAAACTAGTTATTGACCTGCTCATTTAAGGAGCTTCACTCTAAATGCTTCTTCCCTTATTTAACTCAGACAAGTTCCTATAATTTCCCCTCACCATGCAGTGCTAGCCGGTAAAATGTAACCATTGTTCATTTGTTGTGAAGAGAGCTGGAAGACAGGAAGCTATTCTTAGATGGATGCTCAGCCTCCTGAGCCCTGCTTGCTTGTCCCTGGTTATAATGGATACAAAACTGTATGGGGCTTAGTAGACATCATGTAAACTCTATAGGAAATCTGAGCCAATGAATCATGGAGACAGACCCCCACTGAGCATTGTGTGTCTGAACAGACTGCAAATAGATAGAAAAGCAGCTTAAGCAAGTGGCTTTCATATGACAAGAATGCATAAATTAGAAATGAATTGAGAGTGTCTGTTGTTTTAAGGCAGTTGGACTTTTACTTTCTGTACAATTTCCCTGTTGTAAGAAACCACTAATTACTCAGACTACACTGAAGACTGATGCAGGGTTTTTGCATGTGCATAGTTTTTGTTGCTCTTCAAGCATTCTGCGCTGGATTGCACTGGCTCAGCTCGGCAACACTGTCCCACGCTGCCTCCCCAAGCGCTGTACTGCTACCCCGTCCCATCCCCCAGTGTCTGCTGGGGCATCCTTGGAGACTCCCACCTGGAGCATGACACCTGGGGAAAGGAGGACTTCGCCGGTGTCAGGGCTTTACAGGCTCTCCTCCCAGCAAGAGCATGCATGTCCCCAGTCCCGGTCAGGACCACAGCACCAGTTGAACTGGAATTATCCTGCAGTGGAATTGGGAGCCTCACATCTCACCCTGACAGTAGGAAGTGCTGGGCAGCAGTTGGTTGCCTCCTGCTCTCCTTGGGCCATTCGGTACAGAGGACTTCTGCCCGTTCCCACCCTGACCATCAGTGAGTGGAAGGGAGCATGGCATTTCCAGGCAGCTTTCTCCTGGAATTGGCCTTGGCTGACCAAAGTGGACATCCCAGGGGTGCCAAGGAGCAGAGACTGCTTGGTCTGGATCCAAGCTGTCCTGAGTCAAAGGGTGAGCTGTGGGTAGAGAGGCTCAGCTCCAAGATGATGGCCATGTAATGGAGGCAAGGATGAGGAGAAGGTAAAATCCCAAGATCTAGCCTTTCCTCAGCCTCATGGTAACAGCCTTATCCCAGAAGGGAGTTTTTGCTTAGGGATTCAGCAGGCCTTTCTGAGAGGGATGATCCCTCGCTGCATCCATGGTCTGCAGGCGGGGAACAGGCAGCACTGACAAACCACATCTCCTGCTGACCACACATTACCACTCTCCGCTCAGTGACAGGAAGCCAACCCAGAAGCAGCAACCACGTCCCCAGCTTTGTCTGCAGCAGCATCACAGACCAAAGGCCAGGGGTGGTAAGTTTTTGTCTTCTCCGCCTTCCATTCCAGCCGAGGGCCCATGCATTGTCTGTGCTGTGCCTCTGGAGTGCTCTGTCTCCCACTACAGCCCTGTGCGACCCCCGAGAGGTGCAGCTGGCCTGGGGTGCAGGTGGCCCTCAGCCAGCAGCAGCTCCAGCAAGGCACAAGAATGCTGATGAGGATGGTGATGGAGTGGGCAGAGACAGGGCAGACTGAGGAAGGGCTGACGGTTTTGGTGCAAGTTCAGCTGCTGGCTTTGAAATGGTTTTCGGACATTTCCATTTAAGGCAGTACCATGGCTTCTGTTAGAAATACTGTGGCCAGCAGGACCAGGGAAGTGATTGTACCTCAGCACTGGTGAGGCTGCACCTCGAATACTGTGTTCAGTTTTCGGCCCTTCAATACAGGAGAGACACTGAGGTGCTGGAGCGTGTCCAAAGAAGAGCAACAAAGCTGGTGAGGGGTGTGGAGCAGCACAAGTCTTATCAGGAGCAGCTGAGGGAACTGGGGTTGTTTAGCCTGGAGAAAAGGAGGGTCCAGGGAAACCTTATTGCTCTCTGCAACTACCTGAAAGAAGGTTGTAGCCAGGTGGGGATCGGTCTCTTCTCCCAAGTAACAGGTGACAGGACAAGAGGAAATGGCCTCAAGTTGCACCAAGGAGGGTTTGGATTGGATATCAGGAAAAATTTCTTCACTGACAGGGTCATCAAGCGTTGGAACAGGCTGCCCAGGGAAGTGGTGGAGTCACCATCCCTGGAGGTATTTAAAAGATGAGTAAATGTAGTGTTGAGGCACATGGATTAGTGGTAACTTGTCAGTGCTAGGTTAACGGTTGGACTTGATGATCTTAAAGGTCCCTTCCAACTAAAACGATTCTATGATTCTGTGATTCTATGTTGACTGTAACTGTCCTCACGCACAGTGCAGGGTAATGGTGCCCTCAGGTCTCAGACAGTGTGATCAGGTACTTGCTTTTGCAGGAGAAGGGCTGGCACTTGCTGTGGCCTCAGCAGCAGCAGAAATCATGTCTGCTCTGGAGCAGCTGATGCAGTAGTGGTGGTGGTGGGTTGGGGAACGAAGTGCTACTGGGTTCAAGGTCTGGCAAAGGGGGCTCTGTGCAACGTTTGGCTGCAGTTTTGTTGCTTGCTTTCTGATTGTTTTCTGGCTTTTTTCAGTGCCTTTTTTGTTAACTTTGCCATTCCCTAAGATGAAATATCCTGCCTATAATTGCTCACAGATTGTGATAATAGACTGTGGGCAGATGGTCCATAGTCTGTGGTCTAGCAATCGCATGAAAGAGACAGATAGCAGCCCTCGGTCGTGCTTATAAACACTGGTGCCGCAGAGTTGCTGCTTCTTGTGGCCCAGTATGGGCCACATCACCTCTCGCTGTTGTGATCTAGGTTTTTCACTGAGTCATTTGTGCCAGAAACCTGCATGAGGTCCATGGCTATATATAGTCTGTGTGGCCTCTGATGGGTCTCCAGATGGGCCTTGGGAGCAGCATTGCCTCACCTTCATCTGGGGACGCAAATGGGGGGGGGGGTGTCTGTGTCTTTTCAGGTGGGAAGAAGGTGACACCTGAGTGACTCACCTAAGAATGGAGGGCTGGGGAACAGCCAGGACAGCTGAGAGACCCCGTTGGGGGGGCTGAAGCCCTACAGTGAGGGCAGGCTGGGATACAAAGGGGCTGTGCCAGCAGGCAACCTTTCAGGCTCGGTGTCCCATGGACACCTCACCTCATCCAGCACCTCTGCCGCTGGTGTCGCAGAAGCCTGTGCCATGCCTGCTGTTGGCCCATCTGAGACACATATTTAGCTTCACGTTGAAGCACTCCTCATGTCCTGCAGTTCCCAGCCCGTGGCCTGGGGACCTGCTCTGGGGTGGCAGTCAGGAGCGTGAAGCACCCCACGTACACCTGTCTGCTGTGTCGGTGCTGTGCTAACTGCAATAAATCTCTGGGAATGCGGCTTGCGCAGTATAATGTAAAAAAGCATCAGGTTTTGTTTTAGAAGTGAATATAAATTCCAAACTTACCCAGTGCAGAAAGTCAGTGCAAGGGATTCATATTTAAGAAGGGAAAATCAGGCACTGTATTTTAGCTGCCTGATTTTCTCAAAATTATTCTTAAAAATCTAATGGTTTTAATAGAAAGGCTTTTAGGGTAAGTATTTGATACGGGGCAGCTTACTTTCAAGGTGTTTTTCCATTTCTCCTATGTAGATTCAGAAAAATAAATGCTTTATTTTAAGCTAGCAGTTGTCTCTTTGAATGTAATTGTGCTGCAAAAACTTAGCAATAAACACCTTCACCTTAGGGAAAGCTGGTTAACATTTTCATTGCATTTTTATGTTTGAATAATGATGCTTTAATATATCTTTTTCTTGAATGTAATTCCCACTCTTCTTTTAAGAGTAACTTGGCTTGACAGTGCATGAATTCTAAACTAAAAATGAGACAAATTAGGAAGAAGTCTATTGGCAGTGGAGAACGGGCAGCAGCACAAGATGGTATGACTAAAAAATATTGTTCAGAACAGTCTTCAGCCTCAGATTTAGAAGGTTGTGCCCCTTAATTCTGTTCCAAACAGTTTTTGTGGGACTGATTTGCGTGTGTGAGACTGCAGGATGAGGTGTTAGTTCCCTAGTTGTGACTCATGGAACTTCCCACCGTTGTGTGGCTCTCAGAACTCTGGGAGATGTGCAAATGTAAAAATGATGTACCAGGCACTGAACTGGTCCCTGGTGCTCTGCAGTATCTGAACAAGTTTTCTTCAGGTCTTGTTGAGGACATTGCAGGGAGTTTTTACTACTTCTTGACTTGCTGTACCCTGAAAGGCAGAATTAGTTTTGGACGAAAGCATTTTTTCTAATGACCCCAAGTTTAATTTCTAATGGCGACAGCGGATATGAAGGTAGCACGTATGTAACACAAACCCTCCCCAGTCCTCAGCAGAGTGAACGTGGTTCTGTGGCATCATGTTTTTCCAGTTGGTCTGTACATTTTTAGCTTCGATAGCTGCTCTTTGTAATTCTTTGTTAGTTATTTCATGTGGAACATGAGTAAGGAAAGAAAACAGGGTGATTGCAGTCCCTTAATTCCACTTACAGATCTTTCTATTTCTTAACAGTCACTGTTTTTCTATGAAAAATGGTTTGACACTGAAATATTAGAATGTAAATTGCAAGAGGAAGATTAATATGTCTCCCATCTTGGCAAGTTTTCCCACTATATCATTAGTACTGAGACATGAAGTTTAGCATGTTTTTAGAGGTTTGATGTAACTCAAAGAAATTTGAGGTTAGTTTGATTTGATGCACACAATCATAGTGGCTCTTTTCTTTTACTACTAACATGGTCGTTAATGCAGGTTTAGTTAGATTTATTTATCTGTGTTTTAACAGAATCAGTTGTGTACCAAGCAGTTGTTTCTAGTATACTTCCAGCACTCCCACAATTAAGTAGTTGCTAAAATGAGGAGCAAGGCAAAACACGATGCGTGTGTGTTAGGAAAGAGCTCTGAATTACGAGTTCTGCCTCTGCAAGACAGAAATGTGATAAAGGTAAGGGGAAAATGTATTCCCCAAGACTTGTATTTGAAAATGTGAACACAAAAGATGAAGGGTCTAGGATGATTTTTACTTTTAGAGGGAATGTCCTTTTGAGGGTTAAGGTGCAAGCTGTTTCTTCATCTCTAGCAGTGGGCTTTGCCTCCCACCCACTAAGAGAAGAAAGTGCCCTGCGACACTGTGTGGACCTTTGGTGAAGTTGCCTTTTTGAGTTGCTCTTCAGGAAGCCTTTTCTTGTTCCAGCTTGTGAGACTCTCAGGTAGTCTCGTCAGACTTGTTATTTCCAGCCTCATTGTCCACTCGTGGTACAGTGCCTGTGCCGGGACCCTTCTGTACAGCAGAGAGCACAGGGACACGTGTCCCCCGTCACAGACATGGTACTATTTAGCAGAGAGCAGAAAGGGAGACAAAAAGCCCTGTAATCACAAAGGCTTGTGCTGCATGATAACCTTGAGTCTGTGATTTATTTTTCTTCTCTGCAGATACATATTCGTATCTAAATCCATCCTTTCAAGCTCTTCTCACGAGACTGATCATTTCTTGGCATCCCAAGAGAAGGGGGTCACTGGGGTTTGGAGGAGGAGCCGAAGTAGCAGCATTGTACGACGCATAAACACTTTAAGAGTCAGTAAATGAAAGTGATGTACTTTGCTCCAATACTCATCAAACAAAAAGAAGAATCTGTCTCAGCATGCTGTAGGATGATCATTAATTTTTAATAGTGTTAATGTTTATTAGTGACAGGTGATTGACTTTAAGTGCCTTATGAATAATAAATAAATGATGTGGATTTTGGGCATCTGCCTTAGATTTGTATGCAAAGCCAGTGGGACTAACCTTCACAGTTTCAGAGGAGTGTAGCTTCAATTCCTCAACATATGCCATAACGCAGGCTTTAAGATTTCTCTGATTTTAGCTCCAATAAACCTGGAAGGCCTTTCTGGCCCCTTTCTCAGGGCACATCGATTGCTTGGGGGCCTCAGGGTGAGAGGGGAGCTCATTGCAGCTCTTTTGGCTAAGGCAGGACTGCTGGAAGGTGCATTATTCACTCTGAGGCTCTGCTGGATTTCATAACACTTAAACACCTGTGTCCATCAAACAGAACACACAGGATCGCAGCTAGAGCTGCTCTTGACTTTGTAATTTCATTGACTGACAGTTTAATATCTATTTATTTTCACATCTGACTCCAGTAGAGACAGGCTGGCATCCTGAATGTCAGGATATTATGCTGACAACTGTGTTTTTTCATTACTATAGGAAAAAAAAAAAAAAGAAAAAAAGGATTCTTCATAAGTAAAGAGGTTCTTTTCAAGCACAGCAACTGTAATAAAGACCAGATTACTCTTCATATAAATTTGGTAGTAACCAGTGATAAGTTATGTGTACATATTTGTATAGGAACAAGGGCATACAGTTTTCAACTTTCTAGTAATCTGTCTCTTCTATACTGTGAAATGCCGTGTAATTATATTGTTTAAATAACTGGAACAACTGCTTTTACCACAGACTCTCATAAGTAGCACTATCTTTGTTTAAATTAAATGCTTAAAATTGGCCTCTTATTTTGATCCAATTTTGTTTGCTTTTTAAGCAGAAACAAGTGGCTTATCCCATCTAAATTCTACAATATTGAAACTACTTAAGAGAACGTTTCAAGAAGAGAAAAGAGAAATATGCATGTTTCCACGAGGCTGTGCCCATGTTTAGAGAAAAGAGGGTAAAACTGCTTCTATATTGGGCACTGGCCAAATGGCTGATGACTCTGTAATAATGTTCTCCAGATGTTAGGCAGTTAAACCAGACCAAAATGGCTGTTGCTAACTTACTGTCATTCAGCGCTTACTATATAAACAGAAAATTTGTATTTAATTCCCCTTTAGTTCAATGGATTGTGATTAATATTGTAATTACCCTGATTCAGAGAACTTTGTAGACCAGGCTCTTCTGGGTTTTCTCAGAGTGCAGCACTATACATCAGCCCTGATTACATGGTGTATCTGACTGGGAACTGCCCTGTAATCACAGGCCCTGGCGTTCCTTGAACTACTGGGTGTTACAGCAGTGAGAAAGAGACACAACTGCACTCTGTAAAACATTTAAAGACACTGAAATTAAATTCCATCTTATCCAGAAAAAAAAAAATTGCTCTCAAAATTCACAGCTTTTAATTGGTCATCAGGTGACATGAAATCACCCAAACTTGTTTGATTTCTCGGCAGCCACAGCATTAATTACTGTCATTAACGCAAAGCCTTGCTTATAATTTTTGAAAGTGTTTTTGTTATGCCTAACAAATAAGCCTCCTCTCTCAGTTTCAGGGTGTAATCAGAGCATCGCAGTGTTGCATGCATGTGGCCAGGGGATGTGGCACTCTGCTGCCAGGACACAGAGCATCCCGGTCTCCTTTCGGGCCCCTCACTGCACCGCGTCTGGTCCCTTCGCCCAGCCCTGGCTTGATCCGTGCGCCCACACTCAGCCCAGCTGGCTGCTCCTGAGCTCTGGGGTAGAGGGCTGTGGGCTATGCTGTCTTTAGAGGTGGAAATCCAGGCTCCTCCTGTCCCTGAGCAGGCACTTCCGTGCCCACAGTGATTTCCTGCATTGAGCTTTCAGAAACAATTGCACAATGGAGCCTTGGGTGTCACGCATCCCTTCAGAGACCTGCCCAAGAGCGACAGCACTCCTCGCCTTTCCCCAGGAGGCACCTGGGATTAGCCACCTCACTGCTGTTAGCCACCTAAATATCTTCAAAACCCACTCCTCTGGTGGATGTTGGGTGGTTTGCTATCACCATATCACACAAATACAGATGCATGGAGACCCATCTTGGCTGTCACAGGTAAAGAGAACCACAGTGTTTGCACTTCTTCGAGTACGTAAGCAGCAGGGCGAGATTTTGCACGCTAAAAGCAAAAAAGATGTCTGTGCAGCTAATCAAAGGGGCAATATTTTAAGCCCTGGTAAGGGCTTGGTGCTCTGCTTGCATTTATGGCAGTGTCAAGAGTATAGCAAGGACAAATGGGAATCTCGCATGATCATAATGTCCTATTTATATACACATAAAATAGAACAGGGTTTTAAAAGCTAATGCAATTTTCTATTATAACGATACCCTTAATAACAATATGGTTTCACTGAAGAGATATAAACAAATATAATAGAAAATGAGATAATGCCATAAAATAGATGTATTATTTTTGGAATTTGAAGGACACTTGCCAGAAAACACTTACCAACTTGTGCCATCCACAGCAAATGAAATACAAACTTACCTTCTGCCGTTGCTTGGATATAATGTGTTTACTGTGCAGTTTTCTTGCCGCTGTGATTTTCTAACATAATTAGTTGATTCTGTTGTCAAGTGTATAATATCTGACCTAGAATTTACCAGAACTCAATAAACAAATTTTGAAATCAGAAAATAGATAATGCTTTTTAAAAATGCATTGGAAGATGCAAAGCCGATAGTATGTTGCCACAGTAGAGCTATACACCAGTTAGATATTCCATGATTATATTATTGAAGTCTTCTGTTTAGATTTTGCATATACTTTCCTGCTAGCTCAATTGAAAAGAGCTGTTACATCCAATTAAAAATCAGGTTTGTCTGCTTTAGATTACTAACGTTAAAAATACTGTGGATGAAATAAGAGCTGACCTGAACAAAAACACATCCTATGAGCACGTTGTAACTACCATTTGTTTTTAGAAAATATTACAGGTTTTATTCAAGAAATTAGCCTTCTTCCTCTTACTACTTAATTCATCCCTTCTATCTTTACTTCTTTAGTTTTTGTTGAAATCATAGAATACAAAAATTCTCACAAGAGGATGTCTTGTTTTGCAGCTTCCACTTCAGGTCTTTGCTGACTGTGTGTGCTGCTTTTAATCATTTAACAGCATTTTGTCACATAAATGACTGTTCCTTTCTCTTTCATTATGAAAGACTATAACGAGGAGCGCCGAAGCGGATTGCTGGACGGTGTTTATTATTGTGCGTTACTTTGCCGTGTCCTCACTTATCCACGTTCTTGGCACATCGGCAATCTGCGCTGATTTTCCCTGCTCTTGGAGCTGAAGGATGCCTGGGGAAAGGGACCCTTCTCCCACAAGACACTGAGGGTAGGTGGGCTATAATGTGCCTCAGCCAGGCGCAGGTAGGTCCCCGGGGTGGAAAGTGATGCTGCAGAGTAAGAAAATGTAGAATTTGAAAAATGTAGGATGGCTTTGCCTTCGCTGTCACTGGGCAACTCCTCCTGCTTTCTGCCGGATTTAAGGGCATCAGAACTTGAACCTCTCTCCTCCCTCTAATGGAAGACAGGGGAGAGAAGGAATGAGAAATGTTTGTTTCTTGTTTTCTCAAGTGTGGTTTGTGATGCCCAACGCATCTGGAGGTGGACTTGGAGTATTTGGCAGGGGAGGAAGGACCTGGAGGCTGGAGCTGTCTCAGGGATGTGGGAAAATTGGGATCATGGCTGCCAAGAGCAGGTGATGTGGCCATGGAGGGGAGGAGCGCTGGGCAGCTGTGTTTGCTGCGGGGGCCAGGACGAGGAGTGGGACGTCAGGGTGCGATCTGCACACCCAGACCTCGGGGCAGCAGCCGGGGTGGGCTCCGGCACGCTGACGCACGTGGCTGCCCGCCTCAGTCCGCCGCCCAAAGCAATGGCCTCCTTGTGCGTGGCTGTGTCTAAAATGGGCCCTGGGAGGTGACTGAATGGAGGCAGAATCAATACGTCTACCTTGTACTCGAGTCCTGCTGCCTTTCCCCCCTTAACACAATGGTTTTATTTTTTTTTTTTTTTTGGTGCTCCCAGTTGTCTTCATTTCACAGATTATCAAGGCAATATACCACAGATGCTCTCCTTATTATAAAAAATGCAGTTAGGTATGTAAAATGTCAGTCTGAATGCTTCCTTTGCCTGTGCGATGTAGGTTTAAATCTTGAGCAGGGCATGTGATTTCAACTTGCCTTGAGCGTAATAAGGAAGTAATTACTCAGCTGTTGAGAAAGGCCCTAATATCATTACAGATAACCTGAACGTCCAGGCAATATCTGCCTATTATTTGAAATGGTTTCAAAATACATTTAAAAAAAAAAAATAAAATCTCATATTCAAATCACATGGAAATAATACGAGTTATCATAAAAAAGTGTTATGAGATAATTCTAAATGTCAGTTTAGCATATTTTAGCCTACTGGATCTTTAAACAGAGTTGAATAACATCTTTCATGAAGTAAATGTCTTTTTGGTAAACTGAAAGGGACAATAATATTTAAAGGTCAGTTAACATGGAGAGTTGGTTCTAGTCATTATTATTAAAGATCCAGCTGTATTACCTTTACACAACATTACCCCACAAATCCTTATTAAAACTGCAAGAGCAAACCGTGTCTTTCCCTCTCTCCCTCCCTTCCTCCCCCCTTCTTGCCACAATCCTGAGATCTTTGGTTCTGCCTTCTCTTTTTTTAATGTGTAACATTTTCTCTAGTGAATAGCACTGGATGATCCCCACCCTGCTCCTGCCACGCTGCATCCAAAAGAGTCATACATTATACTTGCTGTCAATGCTGCCAACTAGAAAAAGCCCTCTCATTTCTGCATTACATTTCAGCCTCCCACGTATGACACGAGCTAGCCTGCAAACAGTTGTTTAATAGTTTTGAGCTGCTTAGGAAGTGGTAGTTGATTCCAATTTTTTATTTAAAGAAGAAGTTGCAGCAGTGTGCGGTACAACTGCTACTGCACTTAATTGAAAACAGGCAAGGCTGTCTGCCCATCTAACTGCCCGCCCGGCCGTGGCCAATTGGTGTTAATGGTCTGCGCAATGCAATGCAATCCATTTACGCACAAGCACCCTCTACCCCCAAAAACTCTCTAGCAGGTGTGTGCATCTCTGGGGGGGTTTGCGGAGGGGTGCTGCAGGCCAGCAGCGCCGACAGGTGAGGTGAGGGGTCTGTGCCCTGCGCCGTGCTCCTCTGCACCGCACAGTGACCGATGGCCATGGGGGACATGTCTGTGGGGCACGGAGGAGGATTTCTGCCCCCAGCCCTCTGCAGCTGGCTAGTGCCTGGCACAGTGCTTGAACTCTGCTCGGCTTGGGTGGGTTTGCCCCTTGTCTCTCAGCCACCTACCCACTGGAAAGGAATGGCAACGAAAGAACCGCTAGCCACAATCTACTTCCGAAGCCAGCAGGAGCCGGGGTGAGCTGCAAGGGACGTGCATGGGATGGAAGAGTTTGTGCCGCGCTTGTGTCTGCGCTCTGTGCTGCACTCACAGCCCTCTCGCTGTCAGGCCAGACTTGAACATAGGGGTGATCAGTTGATTTTGCTGAGGATCCCTGGTGGGAATTCGCTGCCAGGTTTGGTGCTGCGGAGGATGGTGTTGGTATGAACAGGGCGGGTGGCTGGGGGCGAGCAGGGCTGCAGGCGGGGGGCTGCGGTGGGAGGGGAACGGGAACCATACACCCCATACATCCCTGCTGGGATCCAGGGGCTGTTTGCTCTTACCTTAGGAGGTGGGGCGGAAAAGCAATGACCAAAATAAGGGGATGGGGTGATGCTTTTCTTTCTTCACAGCGCTGGGTGTGGAGAAAACAAAGTGATTTGGAAGCCCTTTCTGGCAAGGGGGCTATACAGCAGGGCTGGAGCAGGGGTGCCCTGCTCCCAGGCATCTAGAGGATGAACAGTGACTGTGTGTTCCAGGCTCTGCTCCTGATGGGTAAGTCGGACGTAACCACCTTATTTTAACATATAGCGAGAGTTTAGGTAAACAGATGTGAGCTGTGCTGTGTCTGATGGCCCTGGTGCCAGGAGCAGCCTGGGGGCACTTTTCTTCAGTAGTAGAAATACAGTCTGTGTACAGCCCAGAAATGATGAAAGAAAATTTCCTGATGTTCAGTGCAATAAGTGCTTCTCTGTGCTGAAGGAGTCTACCAAATGCAATGTGCAGCTGGTAAAATGGCTTCCATGGAGAAACTGAAAAAGCTGACTGGTGGGTTATTTATCCTAAGAAACCTCAAAAAAAAAGGTCGTAGTTTCTATTTTCACAAAACCAGAAATGCAGTGTTATGCAAACAGACTGGTTTTTCTACAAGCTTTGGCTTTGATGGGACATACCAGTGCCAGCACCTAATCTCTTGTTACTGCTAACACGGACACAAGGATTTGCTGGGTAGTGCTCCCACGAGCACGGACTCCAGGGAGAGGTGTTGGCTGAAGCAGAACAGCACTCTGCCTGTAAACTGTGTTTGTCCAGAGTCAGGCTGGATCCTTGGATGCAAGTTAATTACCCAAATTACCTGATGGTGCCAGTCAGGAAAATCACCCACTTAGAGAACGACCCTGAAGACCTAGCGTGGCTGTTTCCGTACAGCGTCACCTGGCAGCTGGTCATGGCTTTGGGAGGAGGAGGAGGAATGGGAGCTTCCAGGCATTGCCTTTGCTTCAGCAGTTGCTTTGGTTCCCCGAGAGCTGCCTTCACATCTTTGAGCAGTCTGAAGGATTCGCTCTCCCGTACATGTTAGCTTTTGAGTATCAGACGAGCACAGACAGAGCTCAGAGCCACGGACAAGGACCTGGGCCACACGAGGAGTTCGGTGCTCGGGTAGGCAATAAACGCGTCGTGCCGTCTCTCCGGCCAGCCTGCTCTCTCTGCACTTCTCAACAGTCAGTCCTCCCGGCCCAGGCGCGTGCTGCTGCCAAGGCAGTCAGGTCAGCGGGACGCCTGCAGGTAACGGCAGCGCAGGCAGCTGGAAGGCACGGAGGGGAGCTGTGTTGGAAAGGTGCTTGGCCTCAGTTATTTTTGCAACCTATTAAGGCTGGGATTGGAGATCCAGAACTAGTGCTGGTGGGGCCCTGTGGAAACATCCCCAATCCATCGAGATGGGAAGCTCCCGAGTGCCCAGCTCAGTGATGCTGCTCTAGTAAGCAGTAAAAACACACAGAAGCATTCAGCTTCTGTTTTTCAGTGCTGTGGGCTTCTTCATGAGCTCTATATCTACGGTTACACCCTGTCAGAAAATGTGCCTCCCTGTTTGTGTTTTTCAGGGCTGTTTCCAAAGCATCTTAACTTCCTTCCTTTCTTTGTTTCATTTCTGGATGAAAATCCAAAACCACACAAGCACTTAGACTCCACTTCTGGTGTCCTTGGCTCCCTCCAAGCAAAAGGTTTTAAGAAGTGCCACTTTCCCAGCTGACAACCTTGCTGGGCTAAATATAGGCTCACCCCCTCCAGGCGCAGGGGAGCAGGACCGCGCTGCAGCTGTGGAGGTGATGGGAGTGTTGCCTTTCCTTTTAGTGGCTCTGTCGACTTCCATGGTGGAGGCTGCATCTTCTGCCATGGTGCCACAGCTGGGGTTGCTGCTCACCACCAGCTGCGTGGGGGCCACCCACCTTCCTTCGGTCTCCTGTAGTGCCCTTGCCCAGCCTTATGGGTCTGCGGGAGGTGTCGGTTTGGAGCTGGCCGTAAGGGATGGATAGGGTGGGGAAGGCAGGGCTGAGGGCTGGGACGCCTCCGGCTGCCAGGGAGGGAGGCTGGCTGCTGCGCAGCTCCTTGGGGAGGAGGTTTGTGGTGGGGAAGGAGGTGGGGACAGCATCTCTGGGGTGTTGCAGGGCTCCTCTCACTGGGGGAACACAGAAAGCTGAAAGATGCTCCGTCTGCCCTTTACCCCTCTGATAAATATTCTGCCCTGTGCCCTCTACGTGTGAGGAAGAAAATACGATTGAAGAGTTGAAATGCTTTTATTTGTGAAATATTAACTTTGTGTAATATATATTCAAAAGCAGCTACTCATTTAAAGGTTATATTTAATATAGCTCTGCTCCAGTTTTTCTTTTTTATTATTATTTTCTTATACATCTTTCCACTTTCTGAGGCAATGCTCCAGTGACTACTGCAATATAATAGCTGCTTTCTCTCTCAGTACACAATTTGACAGCATTTATTCTTTCCTTCAGTGAACATAATTACTTCACATATGGAACCTGTGATAGCCTACAGGCATCTGAGAGAAACCAGAATCATACAATCTGTCCCCTTTGTGAGCTTAATTTACATTCACAAGTGTCATTTTAATAGTGCTGGCAACATGTAGGATAAAAATTACAGGTCAGCTGCAGCATGTCACAGGGAACTGTGCTTAAGTCAATAACATGGTATTATTACATTCTGGATAATTTTACAAGGTAGATCTCACAGGAGGAATTTGACCCCTATTTCTTTAGTTTTCTGCCTTTTGGTTTCCTCCATAAGGTAATTCATTTAGAAATGGATGTTGCAAAGCTGCAAACGCGTTGACAAAGAGGTTAGGCTGTAGTAGGCATTTCCAAATCTGAAAGCAACACCTTTCCCTTGCCGTAACTTGTAACAGCACTTACAATTACCATGCATCTGGCATATTTAAAAACTTGCACTGTTAATTCTTGAATTATCTTTTTTTTCCTGATCTATGTAATTGTAATACTGAGGGGCATAGCCTTCTGCCTTCTAATTCCATAGAGCTGACAGAAGTTTCCGCTTTCTGCAACTGTTTAGTTTTTAGCCAGCTAAAGCAGTCAGGCTAGGCATTTTACAGACATCTTGTACAAGAAAAATAGTGAGTGTCACAGAGACATGTTGTGTACAGAGCTATATGTAATACCCAATTTAATTTATATATTTATAACACCTAAAAACAATAGCTAATTTCTCATCCTGGCATCTGTAATATAAATAGCGGTGCAATAAATAATCTAGTAAAACAACAGATGTTTAGTTTTAGTAAAAATTTGGGTTTAGGTAGAGTGCTGAATCCAAATATAAAATCAATCTTAGTTACCATTACAGATTATTTTCTGATTTTACAAACCCCATAATTTACTGCAGTTTTAAGTTTGCAAAGTTTGTTTAGGGGGTTACTCAAGGGCTTGTATAGTTTGCCCATAGTAGTCTGATTTTTCAGAAAGTCCATATATGCACACAAAAGGCAAATACGTCCCCAGGTGCATACCCCCCCACACCCATTCTCTGAATCGTGCATTCATCCGCTTGCGCTGAAGTTTGCACCCCTCTCTTGCTGCGAGCACTTTTACTCGTCTGAGCAGCACAGGGGAAAAAAAAAATCTTTTATGTAATGATTCATTTTCATATCACCGACAGTGTTGGAGTTTTAGTGTTTTGTTTAATTAAAAACACCACAAAACAAAACAAAAAGCATTTTGTTCCTCCGAGGAGGCTAGACAGAACGTACTTGAATCTTTAATAAAAAGTGTGACAAACTAACAGCAAGGAATTGGAATGACCTCCCTGTGTTTTCTTGATGAGCCTTCTCCTAGAGTACTCTGTCCAGTGAATGGACACTGAATGGATGGTGAAAAATTCAAGTAGGTTCAAAAGAATTGAAGGAATTATCTGAGGTCTGGGAAACGTGTTTTTTACAATGAGAGCCAGGTCAGTCTATTAACTCATCAAATACTTGGATACATAAGTACTGAGGTATAGTGAAGATGTCTGCTACCTGCAGACTTGTAACGTGGCCAAGGACGTGACAAAAATTGGTATAAAGGGACCAAATAATTGAGATTAAAGCCAGGAAAATTAAAACTTGAGTAAGTCGCATATCTTTGAGAGTAGAGGTAATTAGACACTGGAAAGGATTACTGTTGAGACTGGTGGATTACCTATCAAAACTCTATGGCTTTCCAAAGGAGGTTTCCCACTCAACTGGGGGTCTGATGCTGGCGGTCAGTCAGTTCTGTTTCACTGTCTATGTTAAGTCCATCTAGACCTTAAACCCTCTGAAACTGCAGAGCCAACCTCTGAAGCCTTTGGCCAGCCTTTAGTTGGGAAAGTGTCCATTTGGAGCACTGGGAGATTTTTCCATGTAAGGAAAGTGTCCTGTTAGTGCCACGTTAGAACATTAGTCACGTTCTTCAGAGTCTAGCATAGGAAAGTGTTTGCATTTCAGATACTCGTTACCTTAGCAGGAGGCTCTGGTTTTGTTTTCAACTCTCAGCTGCTGCAAGGGCGTAGGCTGGGAAACAAGAGCTACAAAGGGCAGGCTGGAGTTAGTCATTCCACCTCTGGAGCTCCCCCATGCACCCATCTTAGCATAAAAACTTCTGTCACTGATCTACACAACAGCAGATATGCAAATCTTTATGTCCCTGATGACCTATTGGCTAAACTGTTTTATCAATGAAATGTTTGAAACATAACAATTTTCATTCTTTGTGATGATCTTGCATGATCTACAGTTCATTTGCAGAAGTAGTACCATTTGTTCCTCAGGAGATGTGCTGGAGTGTCTTGTCTGCCTCTCCTCAATTTCTGTCTTCCCCCTTCAACTTTATTACTTGATTGATTAATGGCTGCCATATCTGGTCCTCTTGTTTTGGAGAGGAAAAGAAGAAAAACAAGGTTTACAGGAGAGACTTTGCAGACAGGAGCAAGCCAGGTACGAGTCCCTGCCTATGAGTGGGTATTACTTCTGCTTTTTAAAAGATATAGGACATGGTCAAGCTTCTGGCATGACACCCTCTTCTCACAGGTAGCATACATTTATGCTGATAACTTCTGTGGGATGGGGCCGAACATGCAGCAGGCGAAATACCTTCTTGGGACTCGGACTGAAGCCTTTCAGCTCTCTGGCTTCTCTCTCTTTTGCCGGGCTTTGTAGAGGTCCTTTCACTGTCACTGCCTGTTGAGCGGGTGTTTATTGGTGGATAAACTTATCTTAAGAACTATTAAGAGTGTTTCATCAACTTAGTTTTGAAAAAAGGTTTTGTACTTCATCAGCACAGGTTTTGAAAAAAGTCTTTACTGGCCAGTTTCAGAGAAGTCACCTGGCAACTGGGGGGTCGTGGTGGCTCGTAGTCACACTTGATGGCCTGTGGACATTACGAGTCTGTTTTGCTTTGGCAAAGTGAAATAAGGAATTGCTATGGTGAAATTGCCCAAAACAAAGTTTTTCTCATGTTAGGGAGAAGCTGTGTGTGTGCTTGGCTGAGATCGTGGTGCTTGGCCGTGCTTGCCTGGTGGCACCTGGGGCTGCCTCCATGTGCTGCAGCCTGTGTGCTGTGCCCCGGCGCGGCCCCTCTCCCCCGTGCGCAGCGTTACGATGGACATTAGAGCCCTGATTAGTACAGGCAGTTTTTCATATTGTATTTTCCGAGTGATGGATAAAGAAAAAAATCTACAGATTGTGTGTGTGCCGTTTTAATTTATCACTTAGGGGATCGGGGTCTGTGGTTAATATAAATTTAAAAAAGATGATGAAGTGTTTTTTTCTCCCAAGCTGACATACAATCTTATTTCCCTTACTCCTCCTCCTCCAAAAAACCCCCACCAAGCTCTTGTCTCTGATTTGTTCATAAATACAATATCAAACACCTCCTCTGTGCCTCTGATGTGTGTTCAAGTCCGCGTGCCACCGTGCTGATTCATCTGGAGGATGCCCTGCGTGCGGGTGGTTTGGCACAGTATGGTACAGGAGAGGAATCTGATAGTGAGAAAGGCAGAGGCAACAGCATAATTATGAAGGATTTTTTCCCCTCATACTGCTTCTTGTTATTTATTCTTCTAACCATGTTTCCCTTGGTTGTTTCTCTTCCAGAAATGAAAATAACCTGGCAAGAAAACAATGTTTCCACTCCCATCATTTTTTAGGCAAGAAACACCAGGCATGGGTTGTTTTTTTTTTTTTAACGTGCTAACTGACGGATGATTATTCACCAATATTTTTTGTTGAAGCAAGCGGGCTTGTTAACTGTGGTGACATTTTTAGTGATGCTATGATACCCCTGTGTCATTGTTGCTTGATTTATCAGTGTCTAAAGGATTATTTTGTTGAAAAACTTACTATGGATCTTGTGTTTAAGGCTGACTTGATACACGTATGAAAGTGTGTGCGAATTTGTATGAAAATAAGGGACAGAACTGTTAAGATGCTTCTTCTGTTTTGGGCTTTTGACTCTGCATTGCAAAATATAAACTGTAGCCTTGAATTTCCATGCTTTAAATGGCATGCTTAAAAAGGGAAATTTTGTAATTGAGAGCAGCTCAGCTACAGCCATCCCACAGTTCGCATCTGTTTACTCCCTCTCTTCTCCACATTCCTGACTGACCTGCTTTCATCCCAGTTCCTCTACAGGACCGTTACTTGTGTCTCTCTGCCTCCCCACCCGTCCTGCTGCTGCAGACACGTGCCACACTCGCCCTCCCCGACTCGTTCCCCACCACCTGCGATGGACCCCAGCCGGCAGCCTGCTAACCAGGCGCGTTCGGATCCTGTGCTGAGCCTCTCTCTTCTACGGGTGGCTGTCACGGGTCTTTGAAGGGTTAAAGCCAGCACCTCGGGGTGGTTGGAGCAGTGGGAAGTTCATGGGGTCACCCTGTCTCTGAGGGGATGAGGACAAGCAGGGATGCTGTTCCCTTGGAGAGGGCACACTTGGTGGGAAATGCCCTGGGGAAAACCCTGCTGAAGGGTGAGGCGTGAGGAGCTGAGGGTGACCGACATGCTCCAATCAACCCTTGCGCAGCCATGCGAGGGGTGGCTGCGGGCACAGCTCTGTGCGACTCGGACGGCCAGGAGACTGAAGCGGGATAATGGGAACGCCGGGTAGTTACTGCCAGATGCCGCAACCACAGACAGTTTGCAAAAAAAAAAAAAAAAAAGAAAAATATTCAAAATTGAAAAGAAGTGACCTTAATCCTTTTTAAAGTCAGTGGAAGTGAATGTGCTTAAATTTCCTGGGAAAGATGCTATTGGAAATTCTGTGTAAGTGTAAATGCATGAAAGACAAAGGAGGTAAAGTTTTCTCTTAATTAGGATGATTAGAAAGAAAAGCAGCCCAGAAGCTGAATGCCAGCCACAGTCAGAGCATCGCGGCTGTTTGCTAGAGCAGGAGCAGATTTACTAATGGGGTGATGTGTCCTGTCCCTTTTCTCTACGCCGGCACCCAGGTTGCCCTGCCGGGGTGAAATGTCTGCTCTCCAGGCTGTGCGACCCAGCTTGGGCTGTACAGACCTTCATACATGGCATTGCTGGTCCAGCCAGTCTGACAGGATATTTTTTCCCCCCCAATTTTATTTTGACAAAAGTGTGCGGCACTGGTGGTCTTAAAATGGCTCAGAGGTGCAGCTCCCTCAACATCTCCAGCTCCGCCAGAACTCTCTGGGAGTTTCGGGTGCTTTCCAGCCCTCTGAATCAGGTCCACAGAGGTTTCTTTTTTTTGTATTAAATCCAGGCCACAAGGTTAAAGTTACATAGATAGAAGGGACCCTTATTCCAGGTAGGCCCCCAAAATCAGATCAACTGTCAAAAAATTGTTTTGTCCTGGGGAGGGAGAGGTGGAGGAAGGGGAGGGCAGAGAACATTTTAGGGTCACTCGGGAACCATTTATGGGGGTTGTGGCCATTTAGTCTTCAATAAAACACGAATGCTTAGCATAGCAACCACGGCAGCCACCTCTGAGGTAGCCAGCACTTTAATAAAGACGGATGTTTGCTGAAGGAACTCTAACAAACACATGTAGACCTTTTTACGGTGCTGTACAAGAAAACAACCTTGCTTGAAGAAGCAGCCGCGTTTTCCCAGGAAGGGTGTAAGAGCTAATGCAATGTGCTGCCAGCTCTCCCTGTCTCTGCGGCATGCTGGCTCCTGGAAATTGCTGTTATTTGAGTGGATCGAGCCGGGGGACGGCCCCGCTGCCCACGCTGCTGGGAGAGCTTGCTGCCCGCGGCCAGGACAGGATATGTTGAATTCTTTCCCACTAAAGCTTGTCCCAAACTCCCCACGTGCACATCGAGTCACTGAAATCTTATGGCTGGCAGGTATTTTCCTGAAATGCACCCTTTTGCTTTAATCCCCTCTTAATCTACAGAAGGATGGAAATGGTTTTGCAGTGCCTCTTTGCCTTGGGAAGTCTCGGGGATGTTCAACAAAATCTTTTGTGGCTTTTTATTCACTTACCACAAGAGCATGTTGGGGTCCCTCAGAGTGCGCAGGTTGGGACATGAAATGCTACTAGATCAGCCTCCCGGAGAGAGGATGCTCTGGTTTGTAAAATTTGAAACAAAATGTTTATTGAGGAAATATTAGATTAGGCACAGATTAATTACAATTGTCAAGTATTATTCATCTGCAATAAGAGTGAATCCTTCACTCAGGATTCATAGCAAAATAACATTATTTCTCAAATAGAAGGAATTTAAATTGAAGTAAGACCTTCTAATACCACCATCTGTACGAGTAAATTACTTTCAGAGTAATTAAATATGCATATCTGGGCTGCGTACTGTACTGATGAACTAAGTTTTATGGATGCAATATGCTTATAAATCCCCTAGGTATTAAAGATGAAGAATCCAAGGCATTTTGCATTCATATAACCATGAATAAGAAAGTTTTTATTTCTGTTGCATAATTTTGGGGAATATATTTTTTATTAACTTTTCCTGGTTAATTAATATTTTTGCCAAATAGCAAATACGATCACCATATTTATTAGTCTGACGTTTCACAGGGACTTAAAGCTCTGTAAGAAATTTCAGCGTGGTATGTGTCTGCGTATGTGTCTGAATTTACGATCGTGACACAGTCACTCATCTTCTGCAGGTTCCCGGGAAGCAGAGCGGTGCAGTGAAACCGAAATCATTATGTTGACTGAATTCGTTACCGCCAAACTCGCCCCACCATGAAATAGCGCTGCTCAGCCAATTGGGATTCATGGTCACAGCCCTTCATGGGATCATCAGGGTTTATAGTCCATAACAAATACAAATACAGAAAGGAACAATAACAGAATGATACATCCGACCTATTACCCCACCTTGCGAGACTTTGTCGCGAGCACCAGTGTAGTGACTGGCTGCACGTTTTCTGTTGTGCGGGCGAATGGGACAGTCATGTAGGAGCGAGAAGCTGTGCTTCAAAACTCAGCACCGTGGGTGCTGTCTGCAGTGACTAAAAGCCATCTTTATGCTTACAACACATTGTTCGTGATTTATGCAAAACACCGGTGTGTAAAGGAGCCTGGGAGATTTTCTGGGGGCGTCTGAACACTGCAGAAACTTTTGGTTAAAGAAATACCCCAAGTCAGTTCTGCTGAGCACTTCAGAAGAAGCCCGAAACCCCAGCAGGTCACCCCTTTCAAAGCAGCAAATACGACTGCCTACACGCCACCGAAATGCGAGAGCCAACTCAAGCGTGAAGACACGCAGTCGGCACAACCCCTGTTTGCAAGTCAGCCACTCTGTGCCGCGCGACGTGACCGAGCCTGAGATGTTCTGTGTCAATGTAACGTTTCTTATGAAACACATAGAGATTCCCTGCCATCGAGAGATTCAGTCTACCCACAGCATTTTCATGGTTATCTGCTCAGATTAATCGCAGGAGGCTGGCCGGGGACGTGGGATGATAGATCAGTTCTTTCTGTACCCCAAAGGTAAAACAAGAAATGGTGACCTGGAATGCTGATAAAGAGGAAACGATGAGAGCTTGATTTCTCTACTCTAAGCCCTGCGCTAACGCGTGTGAACCAGCAGGTTGTGTCACCCCTTTGGGACCTGCTTATGTGCATTTTGGATCATACTTAGTGATAGATGGAGGTGGGTGTTTATGTAGCCAAGAGGAAAATGAGTAGAGATGTGTGCCAATTGACAGTCCAGAAGGTACAGAAATTCAACAACAGAATTTCTGACCTCAACTAGGGCAGTAGTTTGGTGAAGGACTCAGTTGCATCCAGTCTAACTGTGCCCATGTGTTACGCTGGACATAGCCACTTTCTGCATGTGCTTTCTTAATCTTTGGATCTCTCCTCTTTGGGTGTCTTGTCACCTTTGTCTCTGTCCTGTCTCTGAACCCAGTTTAGCCCCAGCTGGCGGACCCCAGCATCTCCACATGCCCTACTTCCAGCAGTTTGTCTTCTGGAGCTGCCACTGGGAAACTAGACACTTTTTAAAGCAGATTTTCTGTCAGGGTTGGGGTTTGAAAGAAAACAAGAGTAAGAATTTGGGTGTCGATGTGCTGAGTGAATCCTTGAGAAAGGGGCTTTGGCAGGCAGCTGCGGGGGACTGCTCCCGAGAGGGCTGTATGTAGAAGACTTTTATAGTAGTCTGCTCAGGACTGATTTTCGGGTCAAGGTTTGATCCATAACAGACGATGTATACAGTAATACGTACTGCTTTCAGGCAGTGAAGTACAGGTTGGAATTTGAGAGCCCTATAGCGACAGCCCTAGGACAGGAAAATATTCAAAAGAAACTCTACATATTCAAAAAGGGACAATTGAAATGTGGATCTCTATTCAGCTTCTGAATGTTTGCACGTTTGTGACTGCTTTGCCCCGTTTAAGTCCAGCTTTATGCTAAAACGTCTTCTGATCAGCATTATTATCGTAATCTAGCACAACTCCCAATAATTTGGAAATGGATCTTCCCATGTGTTTGAAAATGCCATGGCAGGATGAGGACGTTAAAATCCTCTTGTCTTCGGTGCCTTGTGTTCGGGATGTCTCCAGTTCTCACGGAGGCTGGAGCATTATTTTCCATACCCTTTTCCCCCCATTTAGCTTCTAGGTACTTAGACAAAATTGAGTAAAGAAGCCTTTACCTGAGAACCTTTTTACTGGTTGCTGTGCTTTTAAAGCTTTAAAAGCTTTTGCTGAAAAGGTACCTATTTTCTTATCACTTTTTTTCCCCCCCCCCCAGAAAAAGGGCATCATTTGAAGTTCTTTTTTGGCAGCTGTATTTCATCGTGATACATTATGTCAGGGCACATCAGTCACATGAAGATTTTATGGAAAAAAACATACCCTTTTTAGATGTCCCTCTCTGCAGCCCCCTTCAAAACCGTGTTTTTTTCAAGAAACTCTTCAACTATCAACAGCATTATGATACTTGAAACATCGTGGGTGTAATGGCTTCATCTTACTCAATTATATAAATGCTACTTAAAGAAGGAATATACAATTCAATGTGGTGAATTTAGTCATTCTAAAAAAAAATTGACCGTTTTCACCTTTTACTGATGTTTACTTTTCAGCGTCGGGCAAGGGCTTCTTTTCTTTGCAACCAAGCTAATCCTGTGCTGTTCCTTATTTCACCATAAAATGAGATACATTCTGAATTCAGATGAAAATGAGGTACCTTGATGAAAGTGGGCTTCAGGTGTCGCACACTAAGCATTGTGCATTTCTATTTGCTCTGATCCTCCAGCACACATAAGATTTCACCTCTTCACCTTTGAACAAGATTGCACTAACTTTGATCTTTTCAATTTTGTTCAACTCCAGGGAAGGAGCAGCTATTTGAAACATGTCATCATTTAGACGTTCAGAGGTTCTTTAAAAAAAAAAAAGGGGGGGGGGGGGGGGCAAGGAGAAAAAAAGACTGAAAGCATGAACTAAAAGCTGCAGATTTTTAACTTGAGCATCAGCTTTTGTAGCTAGTGTGTTATGCTTTAGCATCAAAAGATGCCTCTGTATGTAGAACAAAACAAAATGTAGATTTTAAAAGCACATGGAATTATTAAACACAAATTTGATTTTATGTAAGCATTTTTCCGCAGTAGTGATGTGGCTATCCTTTGCCAGGTCAAAGCATAAGCTTTGTGTTCTTCCTTCTTTGCTTGTGGCTGAAGCCTGTTATTTGAGCCTCTGTACTCCTGTGATATTAATTCATGATACTGACAGTTAATCTATTTTTATAACTGTTATTATCTGAGCAAAATAACAAACTAGGTTCATCATTTTCTCTTCAAGTCTGAGAACATGTAACAGTGGGAGTAAAGTTAAAAGTAGGATATTTTCAAGATCTTACATGGTTTAGCAATATAATTATCACCATGTGCCAGTACGGTAGTTTTTTTCCTTTTATTTCAGTATTATATTTTGGGTGGTTTTTTGCTATTACAAGCCAGATTTTCACACAAATATTTAAGAATTTTAAATCACTGAGCCCTGTTTCAAACTGCCCTTCACTTTCTGAAGAACAATGTGGCTGTAGGGTCCTAGGAAGTTTCGTCAAAATCCTCGTGTTAATGATTGCTGACAGTTTACATTTCTGTCCGTTTGTTCCTTTTTCTTCTTGCCTAGTTTACTCGGACTTGCATTGATTCATCCCTGTCTTCTCTGCTGAGATTGCACTTGCTCAGGGATACTCATGGTAAGTAGCTCTTTGTGTCCACCCTCTTGCTTTATTTTGAGGTTTGCTTTGCACAACAGTGCAAACAGGGACAGTTTCTCCCTTCCAGGATGTGCTGCTTGTTGAATTCACTTCCATTAAAAAGCTGTTGGAAACAAGTTAGTGCCACATTAATATGCTCTAACTCAACAGATGACAACAGATCATCTCCTAATTGGTATCTCATAAAAGGTCTGAAGTCCCCTTCCCCAGAAAAGTGTAACTATGATTATTAGTTCAGAAGAATAATTTATGTGACACTTAAATGTTGGCAACAAAAGAAATAAAGTAAAAGAAGTTGTTGGTATACTATATATGGTTAAAATTATTGAGAGCGCTGATCTGTACAGAGATCCTTGAGGCTGTTATTTACAGGGACCAATATATTACTATTTGTTAGCTGCTTATCCACTTTCTTTTTTCTTCCGTGTTCTAGGTGTCAAGCAGTCCTGGAATCAGGGACCTCAAGTCATGTTTATTTACATGTTGACGTTACTGGACGTATGTTCTGGCAAAGGTATGTGCCTACACACTCCTTAGGAGCCTTTGGTCTCTTGTAGACTGAAGCTTCATTGAGACTTTGGTTTGCTACTTTTCATAACTGCTTTGGGCCTGTTTTTTCTAGGCTAATCAAATAAGTTATTTTGAAAAGTACTCGGTTTTCTAGCCTCACCAGCACATACACCTTTTGCAGGTGAACTCCACTTCTAAGCAACCTCTGTAGTGGTCACTGTCTCATGGTCACCAATTGACTGGCACCTACTCAGACATCACCTTGGGAGGGTTGTGATGAAGCCACCTGGGCTCTTTGGTAACACAGGACATTGGCAACTGTAGCAGAAAACTTCAGGTTCTCTAACAAACTACAAGAACAGGGGGTAGTGCCAGTGTAAAATCAAAGTGGAAATGTCCTAAACCCAAAGTACTCCTGAAAGATCAATTACTCACTGTCAGTTTTGGGGAGAAAATATGACACACTGTAAGAGTTTACCCTCTTTGTGTTGCCCAGGTGCCTGGTACTGCAGTGTGTGGCCAAAAATTATCTGCAAGTGAGACACAGGCCATCGCTTGCAGACTTCAGGGCCAAGAAAATCCTCTCGTATCTCAGTGTCTGCTGGCTGTAGTTCCAGGCTCTGTCGGTGTGTTTAGGAGCAAACTGTCTGTAATCTCCTTCTCTGGGAAGTCTGCTGCTGGGAAGCACCCCCAGGAAGCACTGCTATTCCCGAGGCACTCAAGCAATGAGCACTGGTGACAAACTTGTAGTTTTGTGGGGTTTTGAGGTAGATGTCTCCATCCAGGTTTAATGACAACATTCTAACCCACTTAAATGTTATTCATCTCTCTTTCCATTTTCCTATTTTTTCCAGGCAAAATTGCAAAACCAAATTTTCAGTCTGGAAGACAAAGATTACTCATTGCAGCACAACACAGAATTTTATTATACATTATAATTTTTATTTTCTGAGTATATATACAAAACAGTATAGCATATAGGACAGTACCTATCTTAAAGGCACCATTATCTATATATATATATTTTTAGAGTAGTTGGTAGTTAAAAGCTGTCCTTATTGCACTGAGGAAGTAAAATCCACACTTGTTAGGCTCTTATTTCATCCTCTTTCCTATAGTCTCACCTTTTTGGCCCTGCTAACTTTCATATCCATAATGAACTCCATTTAGCTTCCCTGCAGTAGGACCTTGTCTTTGTTAATCACTGACCCAGCGGCATGAAGCTGCATAGGAGAGCAGGTTAGTTTGGGGTTTTTTTTTCTGGGTTTTCTCTACTTCCTTCAGCAGTTGTAACTTCTAAGAAACTGCAGAACAAACAAGTATAAAAAGATCAGGAAGATGGCCTGAAAAAATAATGTTTAAAAGATGTCTCATTGTACTCAGTTCTCCGCTAGCTGCCAACTGCAGACTGACGGCTGAAATCTTAGGAGGAGTTAATGAGATTAGGTCTTTGGCGACTGATTGCTCGATGCTGTCTTCTCATTCAGTGGTGTCAGTATTTTTCTCTATTTTCTCCTTTTCAGTAACCACAGACAAACTTCTCATGGAGATCAGCTGGGACCTCATGGCAGAAATCACATTTAAGACAACTGGAAATTACTTCACCTTGGCCCAAGTCACAGCGTAACAGCGACCTCCTCCTCCTCCTTCTGTGAGTCAAAGGCATTTTTGGGGCCATTACTTTCCTGTGCCGAGTGACCTCGATCCTCTTCCCGTCACCCCTTCTTTTCTTGGCTCAGCATGAGCATCCCTTGCTCTTTGTAAATACACCTGCGCGCTTGCCTTAGCAGTGTTCCCTTTGCTCAGAAGCTGGAGGTACCGGTCCCTTCTCAGGCACCGAGACTCACATGTTTTAGTTCATAGATGCCTACAGTACTTTTCCCTGCTCTTGATTGTGGGGATTTTTTCCACCTTATTAAAAAAAAAAAAAAAAAAAAAAAGGATGATAGATATGTAGGACTCCGCTACTGTTGTATTTCTCAGGGATAATTCTTTTCTGCCTGCACTTGCGGAGTGAGGGCAAATCAGGTAAAAAAGTGGAGTTGTAACATTTCATACTTGCTTTGCTGGGGCATAAATGACTGACAGGTTTGTGAAGCGGGGGAGAATCAGCCCACCGTGACTCACCGCACAAACACAACGCAATTGGAAGAGCCCAGCTTGGGTGGCGTGCCTCCCTACTAATTGGGAAAGCTGAAACGCTAATAGGTCTGCTTCAGGTCAGGAAAAGGTCATTAGACTGCTGGAAACTAACTGTTAGTCCTTTCCATGGAAGCTTTGTGAGACTCCCTAGGAACCTGCAGAGACAACATGTGTGTTTGGTGACATGGAGACAGAGCTGGGGGAGCAGTTGGAGAGAGGCGTGGGGACGGCAGTGGTATTGGAGGGGTGGTAAGGTGCTGGCATACCTTCTAGGGCAGAGTCATCACCCTTTGCTTTTTCTTTTTCATGTTAAACACTGTGGTGTTACTCCTGTGAAGCAAAGCTGCTCACTCTTTGCTACCCACCGTCTCCCCGATCTCCAGTCTCCTCCTAAAAGGCTGCATCAGCTTTTCCCAGCGCTGAGCGCTAGATTAGATTCAAGCACGAGCTGAAAATAACAGGGTGTAAGACGTGGAGGACGCAATACTGAGCGCTGGGCAATTTCTAGCCGACGTGGTGAACCCAGTTGACACGCTCAGCGAGGTAGTCTAGTGTGCACGGAACTTAAAAGCATGTCCCGCTAAAAGGTAGGGGGCTACTTATGCGGATAAATACATGTGCGTGCTAAAGTGCTGCGCTGGGTCGAGGCCAGGAGGTTCAGCAGTGCGGGCTGAGCCCTTCCAGATGTCTCCAAAGATAAAATGAAAAGAAAGCGACAGTCAGTCCTGGTTACGTGGAACACAATCCAGCTTTTAAAAGGCTACTTTTGATAATTAGGTGTTTTGTGTACTGTGGCAAGATGTGAATTATAAAACTGCTAATAATAATGTAGTTCAGTCAGGGTAGCCTTGAAATTAGACCCTAGCAGAGAGGTTGCACTGTGCAATGATAGTACAGTACCATTTGTTTCAACACATTTAGCAGTTCAGAATGGGCTTTTTTTTGTTAAACGCCAGATGTTCCAGTGACCCGAGTGCTGACTTTAAAAGAAGACACAATAGAACAGTGTGTCAAGGTCAACAGCACAAATTAATCTGTATTATCGTGCTGTCATATTATACCGTATGCCCCATATGAGCAAGATCTATGGCTTGTGCTTTCCTTACATGCAACTGTATGGGGTGTTTCAGTATAGAGATTTTAAGCTTCCCAAACCCTCAAATCCCCCCGAAAGAAATCTGATTCTCCCTTTGACAGTTTAAATTGCAAATGTAACATCCTTACAGAGGGTGAGGGATGTGTGGGAATGTGACTGTAATCTCGCAGACCTGGAGAGACACGCAGCAACACAATGAAAAGTATGTATGGTAATTGTAAATGCTGCATTTAAGGACTTAAAAAACAAATAATCTGGGCAGCTTGGTTGTCTGCATTTTTCTCTTGGCTTAAAAATGTTATAGGGCACAAATGAATAATCATTTACAAACAATTGAAGCAATGGTTTACCTGGAATAGATGCTTTTGTCTCCATGAGTCCCCCATATCCCTCCTCTTCCCTGCCCTGTGACTTCTAAGCTATTGCTGCAAGATGGCAGGATGTCAATGCCCCCAGAATTGAACCTGTGATTTGTTTTTCTTTGATTTATGGGCTTGTAGTCAATAAACTTTATAAAGGAAAGTATCAGACTGAGCAATCAATCAAAGATAAGCAGATTCTTGTCCTTTAAAAGCATTTCACCCCA
Organism: Alca torda; assembly: GCA_008658365.1. Taxonomy (NCBI): domain Eukaryota; kingdom Metazoa; phylum Chordata; class Aves; order Charadriiformes; family Alcidae; genus Alca; species Alca torda. The sequence continues at coordinate 15,217,286 of CM018087.1, read as the reverse complement.
GTAAGCAAGGGCCTCATTCATCTTTTACAACCGCTCTTGCAGCATTCAGCTGAGAAAGGGCTCGCTGCTCACTACAGCCCCTTGAGCTGAAAAGTCCCTATTCTTGCATCTGAGCTGAGATTTTTAAAATTCATTACAGCAGTACGCTTCCGTATTATTTGCTATCTCTAAAAGGGCAGATTGTTTGCATGTTGTAACTAAAGGTAAATCTCCTTGCTGTGTAGAGTGGAAAAGGCTTCTTTTTTAAACTGTCAGGGGCATGGACTGTTGTTTTGCAGAAACAGTATTCTTTTGCTTTGTTATTTTACAAAACAAAACATAAAAAGGATTCCCATTTGTTCTTTTAGTTGTATCTGAATTTCCCTTTGAGTGAGGCAAATGTTATCCTGCGTGTTTTGCTTCTCTGAAGCACAGATGGTGTGCATATGCAGATTGGTGATTTTCTAATCAATACAGTGACACTTGGGAATATATGTAAGTATTGTAATAATGCATTAGTCAGGAGTGATGTTGTAACACACTGAGATCATACACATAAATCTAAGACACCATGTCTAGACACCCCAGGGAAGATGGCATGCCATGGGTTAGAGCAAGCATTAAGGAAGTGCAATATTTCAAATATGATGGGAAAATAATGCAATTTGCAGACTTTAATAAAACCATTGGGGAATTAATTTCACTAAGGGTGCACTCTCTCCCAAAACACGCACGTTCCTACGTTTGCTTCACAGATAATCAGAACGAGAGACACTACCTGCTATCTCAGGCATAAACACAGTACGATATCTATGAATTGTGCTGTATCTTTAATGTGCTGAATATGAAAATAATCCCTTTATAGGTAGTGCTTCAGCAGTATAAAACTGCATTATGCAAACAACGCACAGAGAGCATAAACCTTGGAGATTCAGAATTTGAAGAGTTTATAAATTAATCTCATAAGCGTTGATTTGAGCATGCACAGGGAGTGCGCTCAGCTGTAAAACTTGACCAACCTAACCTTCCCAGTTTTAATTATTAGCTTTTTGATGATCAAATATTAAACAAAGATGTGTGATTTATTACTCTTTTGCATGTATAAGTTTCCTTTCTCTGAAAAGATTTTTTAATTTTTTTTTAAAGAATCTTTGCTGGCTTTGGCTGCTTTTGGTTATTTTGTTGTCTCTGTATAGCTCTTGGCATATAATTTTAATCAGCCAACCTCCTTTTAAATTTTTGCCAGCTGATAACTACTCACAAGCAAGTAACTTGCAGTACCATGCCAGGAATGTTGTGATAAAAATGTCAATTTAAACCTGGCCAAGGATGACAATCATAACTATTTCCAAATGAGAAACTTGAGCGGAATACATAACACAATAGTACTTTTTACTTTCTGCCAGTGAAATATGTGCCGGAACTCAAGAGGTTCCTGTAACGATAACCCTCGCAGTCAAAATCCCACTTAAAACTTGGCTGCATTGGTAGCTCCATCAGCCTCGTCATCTCTTGCCGTCTGAAAAGCTGATAGTAGAAAACCTTTAATATATCTGAACATTTTCAATTAAAATATAATCAAGTCAAATGCTAGCTGTAATCAGTCCTATTAATTCTGCAGCTATAGAAATGAGTGAATGAGGGAGCTCAGATTTTGCAAGTAGCGACAATGGTTTATATCCTGACTAAGTGAACTCTGTTTCAGAAAACAAGAGGTGCATATGTTATCATGGAGTAAAACCAAACATTTCAGTATTTTCCCCTCCCCTCGTCACTCTGTTCCTCTCTGCTCTATAAAGGTACTGATCCAGACTCCTGTGTTTGGTCAATAATCTAACACGAAGACGCTTTGAAACCAAAACCTGACATGTGATGTGATGTGATGTTTTAAAATGCACAGGAGATTCTTGGGAGAGGTGGGTTGTCAGCGTTGGGGCCGTGGCGTGGTAGCAGCACGGCACAGCCTCTCTGCAGTTAGACCTGTAGATAGCTCACCTCCTCCTTCAGAAGGTTGTAAAGCGCCGCTTACGCTTCAGCTCTTCCCATTTCAAAGGTAGGTTTCATCTTCTAGGACCTTCAGGAAATCTGAGTGGGCCTCAGGGCTTGTGCAGGGGTAGAAATACCTCTGCAAAATAATAATAAGGAACAGCTTTCATGAATCTCCATGGAGATTTCCTCCCTCTGAGCGTCTTCCAAGGCCTTTGCCACAGTCAGGGCAGAATGTCTCTGTTATTAGACTGATCTTCCCATTGTCCTCTGCCTCTTCCCATCTAGCTGGCGCTACCCAACCATTATTATTATTCTTTATTATGTATTCATTTGCACAGTCCTCATTATAACTGTGGAGTGTCAGTAGCACGGTAATGATCATCCTTTAACCTTATTTTTGCCCTCAAGAAATGTTTTCCAGTCTCTTCCTCTTTCCTTCACTTTCCCTTACTCAGGCACTTGATCTTTGAATTTTTGCTGTGTTTCTACTGGCACTTCATCCATGGCGATTACTGTCATCCTTCATACTGCAGTACCCAAAGTCCACCCACTTTAATCAGTATCACATAAAAATGCACCAATGTTTTAATTTGGAGCTGGTTTTGCTATTATCAGTTCTTGTGAAGAAAATGCATCACAGTCTGGTTCAATAAGTGTAGTCCTCACCATTTGCCAGAATAGAAACCAAATCCTGGATTCTTCTTTTCTGTGGAAGCTACTGTGGTTTAATTTTGGCATTTTCTCCCTATTAGATGGATCTTTGCTGTATCTCTTGGTGTGCATGGAGAGCTTCCATGCAGCAGCTCTGGGTCATACACGTTCTGATTTATAACTCCTGGCTGCATCCCCCCACGTCTGCCCTTCAGCAGCACACTTGCACTCCTCCTCCTCACGGAGATCTGCAGCAGAAGGGATGGGGCGAGGAAGCTGGGCTTACCTTCTCTTCTAGTTAACGTATCCATGCGTGTTGTGGATCAAAACATCCTATAGATCCAGTTCTTTTGCTATGAGGGTGTAAACGATGGCAGTGCCGTTAGAGTGGGCTCAGCAGAGGGTCAGCCGTGGCTGGGGACGGGGCGTGATGGCGGCTCTCGGCGCCTCCCTGCTGCAGCCCCGCTGCCCAGGCAGCACACAGCCTCCACCGGCCCCTCGGAGACCATCATTAAAGCTGGTCATAAAGAATAACTTGTCATCCTGCAGGAATATCAGACGCTAGACAGAGCACTTTAACCTTGCTTGACCTTTCACTGTGCTCTTCGACTAATTAGATGAATGGTAGTTTTATTGGCGTTTCTTGACCTAGATCTTTTACATGACAGTTCTGTGTATCTGAGCAGCCTAATGCCTTACATTTTGTAAATCAATATCGCTTTATCTATTTTTAAAAAGCTAGAAATGTTTTTTTTAGGCCTACTATTACATCCTATAAATAATATTGATTTTGTTTAGCCTGAAAAACTATTTAATTCTGAATTGGCTCACCTTGTTAGTCAAATACATTTCTTGGGTAAGCCCAGGCATGATTCTCATGCATCACACTACTTTTGTCCCCTGTGGTACAAGCAAACCTGATGTCAATAAGTTGAGGATGGGATCTCCTGCACATGAACCACATCTAAATTTTCACTTTATGGAAGTTTTTCAGACTCTAGGATTTAACTGACAATCACAAGAAAGCAGTTACAGCAGATTGCATAGCCTCATATTACCTCAGAAAATGCAGATGTTATGGGACAGTGGTGGGAATGTGCAATATTAAGCAAGCCTTAAATAGTGGTATATGAATTGCACTGGCTAGGCTAAAAAGAAAAAGTTATAAATTGATTTTATGTTTGCTTCTTGAGTATACACTTCTCCTGGTCATTATTTTCCTTCCATCCTTCCATTGCTGGAAGTACAAATACTTTGATTGCCGTTTGTGATGTTCTGAAACGAAGATTTTAGGACACAATAACAAAATAATAATATTCAAGGTTAGGGTCATTGCTCCGTCTGTTATCTGCCATGTTTGACACAAGTAATTGCACGTACAACTAGAAAAGACAGTGATGTTCCTTGCAGGTGCTTCAGATGCTTCTAAAGGCACTTTTGAACATAACTTCTGCAACCTGTTGACATTTCCTTACCATGTGTTCCAGCTTCGGTACCAGCATTTTCTCAGTTTCCATTCTGAACGCATGCCTGATGTAAGTAATCCAATTTTCAAAACCAAGTGCAGTGAGATAGTATTTTGGAATACATTTCTCGTTATCCAACTCTATCATAAGATTCTTATACAAGCTTTTGGATTGTATGGTAAATAAATATCCATTTAATCTGTTCGCATATAAGACACAAAATCCTGATTTGATTATCCACTCATAGCAAATGTTTGACACTTTAGGTACCAAATAGATTATCTGAGGACTGACTCTATGTAAGTGCAGAATCAATTCATATACAAATTCAGGTGTGATAGTGAATTTCAAGGCTCATTTTTATCCTAGCCTTACACAAATGCAACTGAGAAAGAGATTGTTAAGTTTCTCTGTTGAACTTCTGGGATGTTAGTTTGCGCATTATTACTTGCAAGTAGCTTTTTAATTTTTACTATTATTTGCCTTTATCAGTTAGTGAAGAAAAAAATATCAGATTGCTCAATTACATTTTATGTGAGAAGAAAATAGGAATTACAAGAAGGTCAGTCTGTGAATTTTTAAGGAAATGACACAGAAAAGCTAAACAACTTTAATTCATAGTTCCAGAAATTAATGTAAAAATACAGCATCATCTCATGGCTTTAAAAATGACAGCGTGAAAAGCACATGAACCTATTTTGTATAGAAACGAAAGAGAAAGTATTCATTTCTTCTTGTCAAGGGGATGCCCATAAGAATTTGTGATAGGCGTCTAAATGTGGAGGTAAGTAATAAGCAGGTATTGACTTCTATTGAGATGAGTATTGAGATTTGTTGACCCAAAGAGGTTACAATTGACTGAAGAGTGGGGCAGTAAATCTTGTTATTGAACAAAAAGCAAAAGTCAATATAGGTATTATTATAAACATTTTTCTTTTGGAGGAGATAATAAGGGTGGAGTAGTTTAAGGCTTTAGATTTATATGGCCATGATAGCATACAGCTTCTATTATTTAGTCAAAGGATAGAGCGTGCCTGGGTTTTTTGGGGGTTTGCTTTTTTAAATTTATTTATTTTAAATACAGCTTCACCAATCATGCCAAAGCAGTAAAGCCTGCATCAACTTTCACATCATAAACCCTTATTCTCATTGTTTTATAAGTCAGCTATAAAGATTATTTTCACATTGAAATTTGGCCTGCAAGCTCTTTGCCTGAGAATCATTTTTTTCCCCGGAAGGGTGAAAGGAATAAAGAAGATCTATTGAACTATTTATTGAATTTTAGAGGAGCACAAAAAAGAAGTGTTGTGATTTTTATATAATTCCAGATATAGATTGTATTCTTTATTGAATATTATTTTCTGCATAAAGCAAGGATTTACTTGATCATAAAGGTGGAGACTGAAAGTGTTCTTTCAGTGCTTTCAAACACTTGCTAATATTAATCCACGCCTTCTATTGTACACAAGTATTTTTATGATTCTTACATTTTAGTCCATTCCATTATGCTTTGGTCAGTGCCTTATATTTTAGGTTATTGCTTGGAAAGATAAAGAGGAGACAGAGCACAGAGGAAAACAGAAATCCATCCAGCTGAAGATATTAAGCTTATTAACTAAAATCACATACATCCCATAGTGAGACGGACTGTGAAAAATTAACTGTTGAATTACTATTTTATAACATTTATCTCTGCTACTATCCTGGCTGCCAGTAGAAATGATCCTTCAGTACCTCCACAATTCTCTAACAAAAATAATTTGTTGTTTTCCATTGCAGAAACCATCTGCCTCCTGCCTTCCTTCACAAGACCCTCTTACATTTCTTTAGGATTCGGGAGCTTGTGCTAATTTAGGAGACTCACTGAATCTCTTTAGCAGCACAGGCTACGATAAATGCATCAATCACATCCTCTGCTCTTTGCACTGGCTTGCTGTGAAATTTAAAAACGAACTCCAGCTTGTAGTCCTGATCTTGGAGACAGTTCATGGCCTGCTCCCAGTGCAGATGAAAGCTGCTCAGAGCTCGGTGGTGGAGCCCCTGCCTGTGGCACGTTGCCTGTGCGGTGCCCGGCGCGGCTCTGCCGGCAACGTGGCGCTGTTTGTGGCAGGAGTGAAGCTTCCTTCTGCAGAAAGCAGAGAGGAATAATCACACCACCCAGAACCTGAGTCCAAGCTCTGCTCTGCTCCCTGGTGAGGTGCTCTCTGGTGGTAGCACTTTGATTCAGTTGCCTCCGGCTCTTCCACATTGGTGGCATTTCTTGCAATGGCATTCACAGCTGTGAATTACAGCACTGTGGCCTACAGACAGGACCTTTTCCCTGTCATGCTTCTCCTCATCTCTCCTGCAGCACCTGAGGATGGCATAGGACTAGTTTGGAGTTTTTTCTTCATTCTCCTGGTGGGTGACGGACTTTGCCCTCCTTGCAGAAGTTTTCTTCCTGACTGCATAACCTCAAAACGTATCATCATGGAAATCTGCTCTTCTGTCAGGCCTTGGAATCTTGAAAGGGACCTTGGGAATTGTATCTCCCACAAGAGCAGTGTTTCCAAATTCATTTCAAAAAATGGCTTATTCTGAATTGGATGCTATTCCCTCTCTCTATTTATGGATGTTCTGTTCTGGAAACTTGTAGCAGGGAAGGGCAATTGTCTCATCCCCAGTTTTGCCCTGTAGGAAACATGCATGCACATAAATCCTTTTTCTCTGATGAAAATGATGTGACCTGGAGGCCTCAGCTATCCGCAAAGCTGACCAGTGTTTAAGGTCCTTTGACTTCTCTTCTTGAAATAGGAAAGAATGAAAACACAGATAAAACATTTTACAGTCATGAAAAATGTCATTACTTCTTTCTGCCCTGTAATATAGAGTGATCATTGGTACTTATTGTATCAAAAGTGCATCTGGCTGGGGATGCTGTGTTGGCAGGCACCTCAGTGGCCTTCCTCCCAAACATAAATGAGAAGCTCAGCTTGTGCTCTTACCCAATACGGACAAGCAGACTAGGACGCATTTCCTTATTTCACAGGAAATATATAAATTACTCTGACTTTGGCCAGGGAAAGTTGCCATGAAGAAGTTTGGCTTAAAGTATCTTGGGCTCCAACTGTAGTCAACCAAATTAATGGAATGTCCCACTATGTCTGATTCTTCCCATTCTCTTCAAGATGATGTACTTCAAGATTGTCTGCTAAAATATGCAGAGGTATTTTTTTCCAAAATGAGCATCTCCCTGGGAGCGCGCTAGGTTTTCAGAAACTGCAGCATCCAACTGTGTTTTGCCCACCTTATTGCAGTTTGTGTCTGTTGACTCTGATGAGTTTAAATCAGTTGCCGTTTCCAAGATATTATAAAGGCTGTTGATGAAAATCTATAGCTGCAAAGTGTCCACAGATTTATTCAAATCTACTGAAACGTCATTAATTTCTGCTCACAAGACAGTTTCCAGCCTTCCTCTATGGATACGCATGCTGTTTAATGGCACACGAATTAGCATGTCTAGTTGTTGGTACGATGTGGTAATGGTGGCGGTTGCTGATACAGGTCATTAGACAGAAATAAAGGATCTCAACTAAGATAATGGTGAAAAACATCTGAATTTAGTAGGAACAGGTCTAAGGATATCAAATGAACCTTTAATCTATTGAGTTTCAGCGTTGTCTGGTTCTGGGTTGTGAGTTCTTGGTGGTGGCGAGTTTTTTTTTAAATTCTGGTTTTGTGTATTTTTATTTTAGAAAATCAAGTTCTTTTTCGTGTATGAGCTGTCTAAATTACTTTGTCTGCTGGTCTCCGTTTAAAATGTGCTTATAGCAAGTAAACTGTAAGCTGGATTTGTGAAATAGAAGGGAAAATCTACTTATGATGACATTCTTTTTCTGAAGCTCAGGCAGCCCAACTCCTCTCCTTCTGAATGAGATATACCTTTTTGAATAATATAGAATTTGAGCACAGTATTAACAGATAATAGAAAAATATTTATTGAACTGCTAAACACTGGGCTAAATGTCCCATCTGAAAATGGCAGCTTCTTTTCTAGTTTGAAGATAGTGTTTCTGCACTCACTTTCCCATGAGTACAATATTGCCTACTTTGGTCATAAGGAACTATTTTTTTGTTTACAGTACAAGGTTATATGGTTTCAGAGGGGTGCCACGCAGATAGATAATGCGGCATTTGGAATAAATACGGTAGGATGGCTTATATGGGTTTTATTTGTGTTCACAAAGACAGCAGATCACGATTGTTTTGATCACAATTTTCTCTTCCTGATCTTCCACTGTTCACAGGTTACGGTGCCTAAGCTGGAGAGGTGCTGCTCTCACCGTCGTTTGCCAGAGTGGGATTAATAGTAGAATAATGTCGAGCCATACAAACTTAAACTGGTAAAGTAACTTACTTTTCTTAAAAAGAGATGGGCATAGCGGGTTGTGTGGGTGAAAATCTTTCCAGCATCACAGGGCTTGTAAGCCCAAAGGACGTTTTTATTATAGTCAGTGGGGGATGTTTGAAAAATGAAAAGTTGAAGAGCAAAATTGTGATTCTAGCTGGCTCTTGATCTTGCTGGGGGAGGCTGTGCTTTGATTTTCTTTCGGGAAAGCACAGTGCACACCTGTGGTATTATATAAAACATTACATAATTATGAGAATAACACCCTGAATTTTCTCCCCCTCGTTCTGGCCCAGCCCACCTCTAATGAAGCAGCAAGTGTGTGGTGGCTTTCATTCAGATCTGTCTTTGTGGCTTGGCTTGCAAGTGCGTGAATCTATACTTGCTGCCCTTGGCATATATTTTCTGGCGTTGCTCTTTGTTATTTCGGGGAGAAAGACTAATAATGTTCCATTAAAACAAGTTTGCTAGTCAGGCCAGATTGTCTTTTCTTTCCTCCCACACTTGCAACCTTATTGTATTTAATAGCACAGTTCAGGGCTTTCCTCTCTCTGCTCCTTGTCATTCAGAGGTATTTAAAAGAGGATTTAAAATGGCTATTTTTTGTGCTTAATCCTTGATCCCTTCTGCCCCCCGCCCAAGCTTGCTTATTCACTGGAAATAGCAATCTAAGTCCACATTTTACAGCTCTAGTTTATAGTAATTTTGTCTTATGCCTTTGGAGTATAAATGATTGTTCAATTCAGACATTCAAAATTAAAGTGAAGTTGCCAGTGGAAACGGGTGACTCATTATACAATGAGTGAGGACAAATAAAAAGGTGCCTGCGTATAATAATCAGAAGATATTGACTTTTGTTGAGGTCAGGATCACAATTTATTAACCCAAGAGGTAAATATTGACTGAAACTTTGGGCAGCTTTTCTTTCTGCTTTCCTTATAGCCCAGAGAAGACTGTAGAGGATTTACTAAATAACTCCATCTGCCTGCACAGTGAGATGGAGCCTTTTGCGTTTCGCCTGCAGTTTTATGCTCGTCTTTTGTTCTGGCTCTCCCAAGGGCAAAACGATTTATAGCGTATTTTAGAGGAATATTTAAAATCATGCTAATTGATGTTTCTTTGTCATTGATTCTGCTCTCGACAAGCCAGAAACCTTCTTCTGAAACAGGTTTTCCTTCTGAGGGCTTCTTCAGATGACGCCAGCCCCAGCCTGGCTGTCTGTGTTTTGTCTCCTGCCCTGGTCATCTCCCTCCCTGATGTCTCAGAGCCCATTTTGGGGGTTCTAAAGCCACCAGGGTATTGCAGCAGCCCTCAGAAATACGCCCTCGGGAGTGGTGACTCCTTGTGCTGCTGACACCCTGTTCACTCTCCATAAAGGGCTTTTCAACTGAATTATTTGCCAGCTGCAGAGTGCCTTTTTTGGCTAAAATGAGCACCCTGAAATGGCTATTCTGCTATCCTACTTGGAAAACCAGGATTTGCCAGGTTTACTCCATCTTTGATTGCTCCATCCTTGCAAGGTGCTGCATGCTCAGATGCTGGTAAACGTGCAGTTGACACACGGTGACAAATACAACTTCCCCGTACCCTTCTAAGACAGTTTGTGCTAAAAGATAACGTTTTGAATTCCCGAGGCATTTACGGCCCTTTTCTGAGCAGGGTGCTTGCCTGCTTTAAATGCAGCCACATTGTTTTGTTTGTGTTTAGCTGGCGGTTTTGTTGTTACTAGTAATTTATGGGACGCCAGTAACGTGGTGGGCACTTTGCAGGAGGGACAGGTCCCTGCCCCAGGAGCCGTGGGGCTGCAGGGCTCTGGCAGAGCTGCCTGGGGACCAGGGGGTGCCACCTGCCACCTCGCAGCCACCGCATCCCTGCAAAGCTTGGAGCCTGTGACCCTTCCAGGCCAAAGGAGAGGGCGCAGTGAGGTCCAACGTTGCCTTCTGCTCTTACAGGCTGATTTCTAGATTTGCTTCTCTTCTGTCCTCCTTTTCCTCCCCCTCCTCTTTCCCTGGTCTTGTATTTTGTCAGATAATCTGCTGCTTCTTTCTTGGTGTCCTTGTTGCCCACTGGCTTGTTTCTTTGCTCCCGCATTTTCCTCAGAAGAAGGTTTTTTGTTGTTCAGAGTTTGATTTCTATGAGGCAATGCCAGGCAGGATTGGGCTTCTGTACATTTTTAAACATTACAAAATAACTCCAGCAAGTTTCTAGCAGGTGCGGGCTGCTTAGTGAGAATTGGAAATACGCTTTGAAAGCAATTTATGAACCTGCTGAAAAAACCCATCTGTGAATAAGGAACCGCAAAGCATTAGAATCAAATTGTTATATATGAGAACAAAGTCTTAAATCAAAATTTCTTATCTGCGGATTTCTACCATTTCGGTGGAGGTGTGGACACCCGCTTAACAAACATAAGCCTACTGAAAACAAGCTTTTCCTCGTTACTGCTGCAGAGCCTTCAGAACAAATCCACGGATGCCTGAGCATCCGTGGGCCCCAGGCTGGAAACCACAGCCACCAAGCAGCCTAATGCTCTGTGAGGTCCAGGAGGATCTTTCCTGCTGAAGCGCACATTATGGCTTCGCTGAGCCGAGGAACCTGCCCCGAATGGTGACACAGGCTGATTTAAACCTTGTTTTAGTCGCTCTGTAGGGTTGGAGACTGAAGTGCAGCTGTTGCATCTCGGAGACTCCAAGTCTGTTCCGTACACTTCGAAGTGACTGACGTGTGCCTGGTGTAATGCAGCCTGCGTGACCTGATCCAGAGACACCCGTTACCTCTACAGATGAGGCCCATAAAACACTTTTGGGCTCAGACCAAAGTAAAAGGGTCAGAGGAAATGAGTTTAAAAGCCTGAGCGCATCTCCCAATGGACGTAACAGTCCACATGACAAAATTTATATACATAATTTGAAATAATTGGCAACTTTAGCCAAGACCAAAGTGGAGCTACTTTAGCCAATTATTTACAACCAGCTTTTGTCTCAGATGCTTCTGTAAGGAAAGTCTTCCCTGTTTGGTAGTTCAAATCATTAATGCCAAAGCTAAAATACTCTGTTCTCTGCTCTAAATGAGAATCACGCATTCACTGTCTATTTAACAAGCACATTTGCAGCATTTTTAAATTTAAATGATTTGTCTCCCTTTATTTCCCAATGCTCAGATGAAGACTCTTTCCCTCCCCAGACTCTGCTACCTCTCAGTTGCCCTCTAAGTATTTTGTATGAAAGGTCGTGGTCTCACAACACTGACTCCTTGCAGAGTTCAACCGTCTCTCTTTTGTAGGATAAAGCCATTCCCCATCTCCGCAGCAAGGGAGGTCCCCTGGCAGCAAAACAAATGTGGTTAGTTATGTGTGGCATGAACCTCAGCTGCGTTGGGAGCTGAGCTCCGGATAGCATGTAATGGTAACGTATCTAGAATTACAAGGCTAACCCATCAGCCCCTCTCAAGAAATTTAACTATGAAATGTTTTATTTTGCCTAGCGGAAGTCTATTTGGGTCTATCATCTAGTTTCCAGCAAGGTCCAGCACTCCCCCGTCCCTGGTTCCTTAGTAGGGTGAATGGCATATAAAGAGGTCAAAGAGACTACCAGTGTCACGCCATAAATCAGTGGTTCAGCTTAGACGAGAGCCCAAAAGGCTCCTGCTCATCTGGTGTAAACTGACTTGTTCTGCTGCAGTCAACTGAGATCTGACAGCAGCAGATCTGCCCCAGGAGATTCTGAATTCCCACTTTAGATTTATGTAACTGGTATTCCGGATACCAGGTTCTCTGCTGTCAATGGGAGAGATCTTGTTAATATACTCCTGATAAATATTTTTCAACTACAGCTTCATAGGATATCCATGCTTCCCCCCTGCCCACAAATAATATATTACGTATATGTGATTATAAAAATACCACTAGCCAATTTAGTTTAATTTAAATTTAGATTTTGCCCTAAACAAATACTGATGTGCCCTGTATATTTTTACTGCCAGATCATGATTTACTAACTCCATTTTGGGGGTTAAAGAGAGCATGACCTTGCTCCATATTAATATTTAAAGATTACCTTGCGCATGAAATCAGATGCTGACACAAGTCTCACAGGACTAAAAGGTTTTTAATCTTTTGAAGAAGCAGTGCCACGCTGAAATATGTGTTACTACATTCAAAAGAGAGCATGTAACAAATGTCCCACTAGCAGGCATCAGAGACTGCGAATTTCATTCAGTGCAATCTGGTACACAAATATCAACCTTTTTCTGGAAGGGAAATTGCAGTGCCACAAAGGCCGATGCCTGACATCACAGCAAAGGCCGGCAGCGGCAGCAGCTCAGACATTGAAGTAAAAAGAGCTTGCCATCCTGTTGTGAATGCGGGAGCCATTTAGTGCCCTTTTCAAATAAATACAGAGATTTTACTCTTTCAAAAAAGGTGAAAGTTTACTTATGTTTCTGTACAAATGCAATTTAGGACAGTTTGGGAACCATGTGATTTTGGTTTTGAAGCTGCACAAGTCTAAAATAGGAAAATTTCCTTAATTTCTTTTAATACAGTTAGTTAAAAAGAAAGCCAGAGCTGTTTTAATAGAAAACAGAAACAGACGATGTTTAACATAGATTACTAATTTTAAGACTTTTCTTAGAGCATAGTTATTTTCTTAAAAAAAATCAAGCTTAGCCTATCAGCATTTTGAAGTCATTTCTTTCCACTGCGCCTAAGCATCAAACAAAAATATGAGCTGGCAAGCTGTAGAAGAGATTAATTAATTTCTCGTTGTATTTTGGATGTGCTCAGTTTGTACGAAATTGCCATAGATGAGGTCTCCGATTACAATAGTGCCTGTGTTTTGACAGCATCATGGAGGTTTTACAGGATTTGCAAATGATGACAGATTGGCTTTTCCCAGTCTCCTCTGGGGTAGGGGACGGAGAGGGCAGCCTGCCGTCCCATCATGAAGGTTCCTGCTCCTGGTCTCTTGTGTCATATTTCTGACAGGTAACTGCAGAGGGTCCCCAGCTGACTGGTGCCTCTGGGAGCTTGCTACAGTACTACCAGAGAGCACTGGTGTAGTTTGGAGGTAGCCAAGATGTGAGATTGATGTGGAAAAGTTTGGGTATTAGAGGATTCCAGCCCTGACGAATCTGGAGCCTGTGAAGGTGCATGTTTATTTCCAAATCACCAGCTGAGGGTCACCACTATATTTGCCCGTAAGTTTATATCCAATTGCAGTAGTCATTAAAAGGAAAAAGAGCTAGACTTGTTTGGGAGTTATGGAGGCAGTGCTGGAGGATTTGGTGCAAGGAGAGGAAGATCATCCCTTCTTGGAGATGCAGCTCTGCCTGCCATGGGGCGCTGAGGCTCGCAGCTGACCATCCTCTTGGTGCTGGCTGTGCCGTCGAAGGTAGTACTGTCATAACCTAACGCTCTCCTGGCCCTTTCACAAGCAGGGTACATCTTCTTTGTTCCCTTTACAACCATTAAGGCCTTTTAATCTTCCTTTTCCCTTGGCATGTCCTCCCCATTCCTCTCTTTCTCCTGTCTGTCCCCTTCCCCAGCAAGATAATTAGGAATGGGAGCAGATGCCAGAGAAACGTACGCACCTTCTAATCAAGTGAGGACATAAAAGGGGATGGTAAAAACAGCATGGAGACTTTTGCTTTCAGTTCCTTCCAAATACTTGAGCTTATTTCAACACATTTGCTGGTCAGCTAATCTATTTCCCTCTAAATCTGGTTATCGTCTCAGATTTTTGTGGAGACAACATCTATTAGGAGTTTTTTGGTCACCATAAACACAATTTGATCTATTTTATCCTAAATGAGTGTTTTTCTCAGCATGACTTACTTAGAACATCATACTGCTAAGTCTCAAAAAAAGATTTTCAGTGAGTCACAAGTGCAGCAGGATGGCATGATGCCCTTCACAGAAATAACAACTGCAGATGCATAAAAAAATCAGAGAGAATTCGAGAATCTGAAGTTCTTTGGAAAATCTGCAACACTTATTATCAACATTGCTGATAGTACAAATGGGACTGAACCCACTGATAAGTGTTCTGGTCCAATGAATTCACTTACTGTTTATGATCCTTGCAGTCGTATTTTTAGCTGTTTTGGCATTCCCATTAAGTCTCCCTAAATATTCTTCTTGCTGGTTCAGTGCTCTCGACCAGGAAGCTTGTGAGTTCGTGAAGATTTGTACTTGATCATGAATGATTCATGAAATAAGCTCAGAAAACTAAGTTTAACATCTTACTCAATGCCGAGGAAAAAAGAGCATCTTCTACCGTACTTGTAACAACTTGGCTAGGAAGGAAGAGTCTCATTTTAAACACTGAAATTCAGAGCATCTGTTGCCTTTCCAGCTAAACCTCATATCTACCAAGAGGCAAGAAGAAACGTTTTAATTTACTACTGTAGTCGGGGTAAACCCAAGAGTTTTAATTTCCACTCTGCTAATATATTTTACCATATACCTAGCAGCATGGCACAGCCAGGCCATCAGGGCGCAGCTGACAGCTGGTAACGGTCTATGTTGCCGTTTCTTGCTCGCGTTTAATCATGTGTTATGTTTTTCTCTAAAAGCTATGTCTGAAATCAGTTGGTCCTGGTTTTAATTGTTTAGGGCTGGTTCTATGTCTGTCTTAGGCCAGCAGAAAGCGTACAGCCCGGGGTGCTAGGGACTGGTGCCTCTTCTTCCTTCTCCTCGCTCTTGACCTCTTTGTGCCCAGCAATGCCCTGCTCTTTACTGCCTCATTTCTGACGTACGCGGATGGCATTCATAGCCTGGGAACTTACAGCGCTATTTCCCTGCTGCGCATATTCCATACAGATGATGTTTGAGTCTTGGTTTTCGCACCAGCGAAATGGGGATAATTGTGTTGCTTTGATGTACTGATAAAAGTGCTTTGTGAGAGCTAAATATTTCTTTGTGGAACATGCCATAGCGTGTTTGGAAGCTCTGTATAGCAAGAAGTAGGAGGAAGACAGAGACATGGATCTGATGCAAAAAAAACCAGGACAAAACAGATAAGGAAGTCCATGGTTATTCCCTTGCTGTTCTTTGTCTCCTACACTAGCTCTGCAAGAGGATGAGGATTTTTCCTCTTCCTTTGCTGAATGGAAAGATGACAAGACAGCATACACCTAGGGACACCTGCTGAGAGACTGAAACACAATAAACATGAGCGTGCTACGGTAAAATATACATTTCGCTTCTACAATAGACGTTTTGATCTGGAGTTATAAAAAGTTTAAACATAACCTGTAAATTAAAATAAATTCAAATACTTTTGTTATTCAACCTCAGGGTTCTTTTTCGTTGTGCTTTGGTGGTTGTTTTTTTTTTTTTTAAGTTGAAAGAATTTTGATCTTGTGGTTAAGAGAATTACAAAAAAAAGAAATAGAAGCACCTCTAAAAAAGGTCTTCTAAGGTGTCCCCTAGGACTGTGATTTTAAACTGGTCTTGCATTAATTGCAGCGTCTCTGGCTGTTTGTTAGGCCATTGCCATGCTGCGTTAAGGTCTCGGTGCTTTTATCTAGCCCTCCCCTGTTCTCTGTTTGTTCTTCAGCGAGGATGAGAGGAACCCTTACAGTATGCAAATATATAATGCTTTCTATGCTTCTTTCTTTAGAGACATAAAAGGATTTTTTAAAAAGGCAAGTTGAATATATGGCAATAAAGACGTAAATCTTCAGAAGCAGGCAAGCTACACTCCCTCTGCACTTCACAAATGAAGCATGGTTTTTGCAAAGAAAGAATTTGTTAGGAGAACCACAGAAAGCAGGATTTCCATAATGATTTGCAAGAAAAAATTCTGTAACACATGGCACCGTATTTCCTTCAGAACTGCAATCCCCTTGGGACCAAATTCTTTACTACTTAATCACTGCAGTAATTAGAGATGATGTTGGCAAGTGTTCATTGAACGTTGTGTCATTTTACATCTTAAAACATTTTGGCGTTACTTTCTATTTCCTTTATTCGGTGTGTTCTGGTCCATCCCCTGGATGATTAGACACAGGTGGCCTTTTCTTTGGGACCAGGTCAGTTTAGCAATTAAGAGCTGTGTTGGTGTGCACTGATAAAAACAGGGATTAAATCATTCTATTTACAGTTTATACATTAATTTTCCACCAAACATTTTTTATAATGACTTGTACACAGGCGACATGATGTGAAAAAAAAAAATCTCTGAGTGAAACAGAGGATTACAGCCACAAAAGCCAGCCTTGTGCTGCAGCAGGCCTCCCAGTGTACCGAAGTATGAATAACCATCGGTCTGGATGAAGCAGAGCTCTGTAGATGGAGAATACTATTGCGGCATCAGACCCGTGTGTGAGAGATGGCCCCAGTTGTGGAAAGTGCTCCGGGGTGCGCGGGTGGCGAGTGGGGGCTCAGCCCTGCTGTGCCCAGGGACCCACCAGCAGCATCCTCGTAACGCTGCTCCTTCCCCTGTCCGCTGCTCGGCATAGACCCGCCGAAGGGATGGCAAGCGAGGAGAAAGGGCAAAAATGAAAGGGCTGCTCAACCCCCAAATCTGTCATTTGAAACATCTGTTGGTAAAGTTGCGGGGGGGGGGTGGGGTGGGGTGGGGTGGGGTGGCTTGGTTTTGTATTTTTAATAATAGCTATGAAAATAGTGTAGCCTGCCTTCTCTGCATTTCAGATCTGTGCCTGTAGCTGTTACTCCAGGAAAGTAAGACAGAATCTTCTTACAAGAGAACATAACAGCTGAAAACTGCATGAGTACCACTTGGTTTCCTAAATATCATTAGCTGTGTTAACTGACTTATCAAGGCAGCAGGGCACAATGGAAGTTCCCTGCACTACTCGTACGCTTAGTCTATACTTTTACACTCTAGATCTTCATTTTTCAAAATGGTTGTGTGCGTGTGTATGTTACCTATTTAAATAGCCTTTAACGAGACTCTGGAACCTTTCAAAGGTTAGATGTGGAAGGTGCAGCAATGGCATGGCTGTGATGGACACTTCTCCCCACCCCCATGTTTTTGAGCATCCTTCCAGCTGGACAGACTGTTAAACCCAACTGAGGTGTCCTTCACAATTTGCTTTGGTCCTGGCCAAAGAGTGGTTCTAATTTCCACTTTCAATCTCATTTCTTACAGGCTGAAACAGAAAATCCATAGAATTTAAAGTTCAAATTAAATCACAATTTGTGTGACTAATGACCTTTTATAAGACAAAGTGGTAGGTCATAATGTCTTTTGAAATGCTTTCAGATGAGAAAAACACACAGTAAAAATTATATGACAAATATAAAAGGGAAAAGAAAACAAACTTAGTAACACAAGCAAGCGCTAACAGCCATTATGCTTTTAAATTATCTCTTCACAGCCTACAAATCTTTGCTTTGACTCACGCATACCATACATCTAGAAAAGGGAGAAATAATATTTTTTTACTGCTCAATTATAATTGATATACTACTGTATCATTTTAAAATGTGAGAAAGCTGAAAAGTACACCAAAAAATAACAAAAAAGGCTAGGCAAGGAGCAGCATATAAAATATGATAGAACTTTCTAAGATAGCTTTTTTCTCCCCCCCTTATGTGCATCTGTACGGAGAATCCAACTGTTCTACCAAGGGCTTGAAAGCCACTGTATACACATAGTTACATACGTGTTAATGAGGCAGATCATGAACCTAAGAGGTAGTTGTGGCATCGTACATGTATCTGTAAGGCACTGAACCTCTTACACGTTAAGAGCAGTCAGATGTATTTGTGAGATTCTACACGAGTGTGCATCTAAGGCTGCTGACCGTACCCTGTGTGGCCAAGCCCTGCCAAAACTCCACAGCCCGAGGCTGCAGGTGGCTAAGGTGCGAGGACAGCACTGTGGTGGTACCCATCAGCACGTGTCAAGGCACAGAAAAGGAAGCAAGTTCTGACAAACGTGTGTGAAAACTGCAAAACACAAACTCCTTTTTATATAGGTAAAGTCTGAAAGCGTGAGGACCTGAGATCTGAGACAGGCTGTAACGCTAATTCTAGGATTAACCTCGCGCTGTATGTTCTAGGGGCAGGCAAGGAGTCCTAATGAAAATTGGTAGTGTGTAATAGCTCGAAACCGATTAAAGAAAATCACCGCTCCTTTTAATTCTGCTTACAAGCCTTTTCTGCAATATTGATTATTTTTCAGAGGCAAGTGATAGTACCTATTCTTTCTGCAATTAATCCATAAATTCAGTTTGCATGGTGTTTTTAGAAGTCCGCTGCGGTCCAGAATTAACAGGATACTGGTATCTCCAGAATAAAGCTAGTTCTGTGAAAGTTTCTCAGAAAAAATCTGGCCAAAGGCTGATCTCTCTGCTGTTATGATAAAGACATCTATTAGTGTATTAGTGACCCGATATACTAGAGGACAGGTTCTGGAATAATTTGAAACTGGAATTCAGATTGCACCTGGCTGATTTCTGCCCTTCTCCAACACTAGCACTTGAAATTCCAGAGCCGTGGCTAATCAGCAAATGCGTGCGACAAAGCCACTATTTATGATTCTGTTTGCTACCCTAAAACAAGTTTGCTTTTTCTTTTTTCTTTCATTTCCAAGTCTGTCACATATATAAATCTTCCAAGAGATGATGCTAGTTTTGTGCTGAAAGTTGTATCTCTCAGTCTTTGTTACATTCATAACATATGCTATACTGATACCAAAACGGAGCATATTTTGAAGGATTTTTATGTAGCCAATTCAAAATTTAGATGCTTCAAGCCAAATATCTTTGCAACAGGTCTAATTGTTGTTTCCTGTATTCCCATCCTGCACAGTTCAATATCCCATTATATACGTCTAAAGAAAAAAAATATAGGTATAGTTTGTACCTTTACGTTTTCTATTTTTCCAATGCAAACGCCCCTAAAATGACCGTGGGGCAGGAGGTATTATGGGATGCACCTTAAGCACAGCACTGAACACAGACTGAGTGGCTGCAAGGCCAGATATCTTGGTAGTGTGAATGGGAGCACAAGAGCGCTAGAAGTTCCCAAATCTGGCGGTATAATATAGAGAAGTTTCTGTACCTTACTTTGCCTTGGTTTCCATTCCTTTCAGTGCTTTTACATCAATTTGTTGGGTTAATAACAGCAGCATGTGCCTATCCCTGCTGTTCACCTCCAAGACGACCAGCTCTCCTCTTGTTTAAATAAAGCCTTTGAAAAGCCCAGGCGTGAATGCTTACAGCGTGGCTCTGCCCCCCATCCCCTGTCCCTGGGTAAACTGTACGTCAGGCAGGGTTTTTTTCTCAAACGCCAGTTGCAACGTGGTGGGCACAGCCCTTGTCCCAGACTTGCTCTCGTGCGATGCCGGCAGGATCCGGGATCCAGCCGAATTCAGCCGCAGCGTGGGCAGTCTCCTGGCACCTGGGGACAGCCCGGCGCTCCCCTCCGGGGAGAAGAGCACCATCTTCAGTGCTCTGCCATGCTCTGTGCTATTTGGGTTGCGTTTTTTCTATAACAGTAACAACCTCCTTATAGCATTTGAAGATTGAGTTAAAAATCAGCCTGGAAAGACAAATGGCAGAAATACAGCACAGGGATTCATTTACTTCTGACCTCACTAAGCTTTCTGCTTTTAAGCTCAGGGTGCTGTTTGTTACTAGCTGTAGGAAAACAAAACAAGCCAAAATGCATCCTTTTCTCATTGAAATAGGTGACCTATTTTCTCTCTTGAGGCTCACAGACACCCTGCTCCAGCCCCCAAAGGAACAGAATTTGGGTTCTGCAACAAAAGGAAAGACAATTATAAACCGGCCTCTGCTTTTGGTCACTTTAAATCCACACGGTATTTTGTACGCTGTTCTTTGTGCTGTCAGACGTACAGGAATTCTGCCATGTTGCAAAAAACCTATACACTGTAAAAATGAGCTTTACTTTTTAAGTCATGTCACAGTAAATTGCCTTTGAGTGTGTTACAGAAATCGCCGTACTTCCTGCGGGAAAAGAAAAGTGCTGGAGAGGTAAGTTTCCTACACTGTTTTTTGAATTTCTATCTGTTGTTTCAGAAGAAACAAAATCTGCAAAACTTTAAGTGATGTTTATTTATAAAAGCAGTAAATTCAGAATAGTCCTCTGTATTTTAAATGTATTTTACATGAAGTTACAACAGTGGCACAATTTCCAGACGTGTTTCATGTAAACACGGATTAAGGTAAATGTAGCAGGTTGAGCTAAAATTACCAACCAAAATCCCAATGCTTTGGATTACTCAGTTTCTGGATAGCAGGTTAAAAGTGAAATATACTTTTAAGAGTTATATCCCGAAAGCAGGGATGCGTATGCCTTCAGACTAGGAGACCAAGTGCCGCACAGGTGAAA
This sequence comes from Alca torda, assembly GCA_008658365.1. Classification (NCBI taxonomy): domain Eukaryota; kingdom Metazoa; phylum Chordata; class Aves; order Charadriiformes; family Alcidae; genus Alca; species Alca torda. The sequence goes on along the minus strand of CM018087.1, from coordinate 15,196,486 downwards.
ATCAGTAATAACGGTGCTGTGGGTTATGGCTATGTAAGAGCCCTTTTTACGCCCATACGTACTGTCACGAGGAGTGCCCCTCTGACGGGGGGCCTTAGCAGAGAGGTCAAGGGCTCTGGGCAGAGGTAGACTTGAGTTACCTCCTCAGGCTTTGATGGACTTTACCAGGTCTGTCCCTGTTACCATAGTTTCCATTTTCTTCTCTAGATAAGAAATAGAAGCGTTTCAGTGTGTAGTTCGCAGAGGCCTTGATCAGTCGGTTGACATACATAGGGTCCCTGCCTGTGGTGAGGTTTAAGGGAATGAGAAGTAACTACGCAGAGGCCTGTTGTCTGTAGATAAAAATCAGTCTTTTTTTTTTTTTTCCTTTTTCCATGTTTGCTTGCTTTTAGCCATATCCCTGTTCACAGAAGCTTCGTGCGATGCATTGGAGTCACCAGCTAGGTAAAGGATGTCTTCAGCTAGCAGTTTTATAAGAAGTATTGTCTAATTATTGCATATTCCAGAAACAGTTGTTGCACATCCTTTAATGGGGCTGTTGAGCTTGATCCCTTTTGGCTACGGACAATTTTATTGGGTGTCCTATTAACATCGCTCTTATTTCACCGCTGTTCCCTTCCCTTTCTTGGGTTTCCTGCACTCACAAGTCTACTCTAGAATTTCAGAGCAGGAAGGACAACACCTTTACTGAAGCACTAAGCAGTAATAAAAGCAGTGGCTGCAGTTAAAGACGACTAGTAATACCTCTTTCACAGAAACAATAATTGCCTTCAGATATCCTCTCCCTCCCTAAAATGACCGTTCCTTCCAGCACAAGAAAGGCTATGAGAAAGGCAGGGACAAACCTTTACTGCCCATCACTCTCCCTATTTTACTGTCAGTGGCAATTTCAGATCACTTTATTCCCATGCCAGTGTCTTTCCCTCTTCTTTCTTCATCTCTGGGCAGTAGCCAGGACTTTGGAGCTAATGCAAGTACTGTTGTGCAGAAACAGTATTCTCTGTCACTGTTCCTTTTTCCTTAATAAATAGATACTATCTGCAAGAGAAGAAAGGCAGTATGTGTTTTTTTTTAATTTATTTTGCAGGCACTGTTAAAAGGTTGGGAACTCATTATGTTCCAGTCAGACAGGAAGTTTTATTTACAATTTCTTACCTCAATGCAGCCGTGGCAAATTATATCAGCCCTTCAATTCGTGCATTATCGTTACTTCCTTACTTTCATACCCTTTCCAGAATTACACTACCACTGACCTGATGAACCCATTTTCTTTTAAAATCACTCCTATTTTATGTTTAGAGATTGCTTGGGAAAACTCAACGGCAGCAGCTAAAAGAGCAGGTAAGTTTTCTGTGTATAATCAAAAAGGTCAGAGTCTATTTTCAGGTGCTTGTTTGGGGCCACCACTGAAAAAAGCAGAGAGCCATCTGTACCCATACAGGTGTCACAAGTTTGCTCTTGCACACACCACGAGGCCAAAGGCAGGGAAAACAGCCTTTGACTCCCCGGATGCGTCCTGTTTGATCATGGATGCTGGAGAGGGCCTGAGAGGATACTCATCCCAGGACACAACCGTTTCACCTCGCACCTGGCCAGAAGCAGCGAATCAATTTTTGTGCTCTTGCTTTGAAGGAAAGGGTCTCTCATCCTTTCACAAACACTGATGGCGGGACTGATAGATGGAGCTGAAGTGGACGGGTGACAGTATGATAGGGATCAATGACTCTTTGAGGTTTACTTACTTTTTCTGCAGAGATCAAAACATTCGGTATGAGCTGCCAACACACAGCTGCTTGCGTTTTACCCTTCTGTTCATCTGTCCCTGTCAAGTCCATCAGCATGGTGTGATAGCCAACATCCTGCTGGACTACAACCCCAAACCTCAGTTCTGTGTTGGTGGACTATATCCATGGCCCCAGGCTCCAGCATCACAGGATCTCTTCCCTTTCCTGGAGGCTCCTCTGCCTGCTTGTGTCTCTACCTGGAAAACAAGCTTTAACACTTTAAAAACTCAACCTCCAATTCTCCAGCTGAGCAAGGGGACAGAGCAGGACTGAAAGCTTTGTCTTCTCCTGAGCTTTCAATAGTTTTCCCTTTCCAGCCTGAGCCCCTCTCTGGCTCCCTGTACCTCTATCATCCCTTTTGTGCTCCTGTTCCCTTTCACATGTCTTCCCTTACTTCTGCTCCTCCACAGCTTCTTGGCCTTCCCCTCTGCGGCTCAGCGCAGTGGTGTCCCAAAGACCACTCTTTGGGAGTGGTCAACAAGCTCAGCTGCCTTGTGCATGAGGACAAAGAATGGTCACTGCCGGCACAACGTTCCAGGTCAGCTTAGCACTCATCCTTATTACCGGGATTAACAAGGTGGCACTAAAAGCTCTCTCATACCTGGCTTTTTCCCTTAGAAGAATGACTAAGAGCTTGATTAGCTAATCTTAATTATCCACACTATCTAAGCATGCTGCCAATAAGGAAATAGGCTGCTATTATACAGCAACTAATACGCTAAATTATTAGACACTATACTGAAGAAATGTACTCTTTTATTGAGTACGCTCTGAATTGCTGCTGCTCAATTTGCTATGAGTTGTGAATTTGCTTTGGATTATTTTTACCATTTGAGAATTGCCAGGCTTTATACCGTGTTTTGCAGAAGAACTCAGCTGCCCTTTCGCTGTTGTGTTTGTAGCTCTCTTCCAAGGAAGCTGCCTGCTGTTCCCAGGTTTCTCTTTCTCTCTCCCTCTTAGTATCTCCTTTAGCTATGAGAAATGCAAATAACTGATTTAAATTCTGTGTTTTGCAGGGAAACTTCCTTCTGGGACTTGACTCAGTCCAACTGATGTTTTCTCCCTGCCTGGAGAAAACCTTTGTCCTCCAGGCTGACGGCAGACATTTAAAAGGGAACCTGCTTGGTCTGTCCCCATTAGCCAGCAGTGGGAAGGAGAAAATTTCCCTGTCCACATGTTCTCCACTTGTACAGGATTGGAACTGTTTATCCAAATTGCCTTCTTCTTTGGTATCATCAAATGGGACAGGCTGAGTCACAGCTCAATTCACGGTTCTCTTCCATGTGAAGGTTTCATTTCCCTTGGACTGCCGTAAATCGCAAGCAATGGTCCTGTTCTTTCCCTGACGGCAGCCCCCATGTTTACATTGCACCTCCTGGATAGGAAGCCAGAGAGAATATTTTCATGGGCTCTGAACTCCTCTGCTCAGGATGGTGGTGGAAGGCATCAGCACGAGCTGCCATCTGGCACCACCTGGGAGAATTTGTGTTCCTTATTCATCATGCTGCCCTCTTGCAACAGGGCCAGCCCCTGGTGCACATAAGGTTATATTAAGTTACTGGCAGACATGCACTTGTCCCCAAAAAGGTGTCAGTTCGATGTTACTGTAGTTGAGAGACAAGTGTTCTGTTTGGGTCCTTAAGCCTGAATAATTTTCATTAGGGTTGCTCGTGGTCCTTCTTTGCCAAATGGGACCTCAGCATAATGCTAAAGGGAATATTCTGTTTAATATTCTGTATCCCAACCCTTTGTCTTTCCTTCACCCATGGTAACTTCCAGCAAGTTTGTGAGTTTTTCATTTGAATAAAATTTCTCTCTAGCTGTGGGCAGAATATAGAAAAAAATCAATAGCTATTAAGATACATAATACTGCAGGACATGGGATCCTACTGGTAGAAAAAGCAAGGACCCTTTATTTATTCACATTCCTGAGTGCCAGCATTCGTTATCTGACCTCACTACCCACGTCCTGCTCTTCCCCCAGGTTTTCAGTGGGTTTTTTGTTGTTGCCAAAAGCCAAGCAGAAGATGCTTTGCCCATTGCACTCTGCTGCGTTCTGTGCTAGTTCCTTGTGAAAGTGCCTTCAGGTGCTTTCCCAGGGCTCACATTTTTTGTTCAAGAACAAGCTAAGAAAAAAGAGTTACTGGAGGTTTTAAAACCCATTTTCTTTTTATCTAGCATTCTGTTAAAGCTTTCCTCCTAAGCAGCTTACAATAATATAAACAACCTGCAGAAAAAACTCACTGTCAATCTGCTGCTATAAATTCCTACAGGTCCAGGGGCTTCAGGAGCTGGATATTGCGCCTACAGGCCTTGGAGTCAGAGATAAGTATCAGATAATTCACTCCTCTAAAAAATACTCCCCTATATTCAGAGCGGAGAGCAGGGAGGGAGAAAAGATGGGAGGAGGTGTGCTGGGAGAGGAGGCAGGAGCCAGGTACCTGGCGTGTGGGATGAGGATGGAGACCCGTGGGACTCACAAGTCCCACAGTCCAGCGAGCGCTTGCCTCTCCCTGCACATCTCCTTCCTTGGCATGGAACACACGCTTCCATCCTTCAGCTTGTGAGGCTGCAGACCACCATCCCAGCCCCCGGGGCTGCTTCAGCAGAGAGAGCGGCCACGTTGGCAGCCGCAGCCGAGCGAGGTGTCAGCTGGGAGTTTCTCCCCTCGGCTGGGAGTTTCTCCCCTCGGCTGGGAGTTTCTCCCCTCGGCTGGGGGTTTCTCCCCTCGGCTGGCATTGCTCCACCGGTTGCAGGCTGACGGCACTGCAACGCTCCTGCTTTCGGAGGTGCTCGGGAATAATGAGCAAAATCTAATTAAGAGAAGTGATATACAGCAGGTTAAGTCAGCTGCATCAGAGTGTGAAATGGAGCCATTATAAAACAAAACAAAACACCGCACAGCAGCACCTCAGGAGCTCCGCAGCCTTGCAGTGGTGCTGCCAGACGTCCCTGGCAGCGGCGAGGGGACACCCCGGCAGTTGGACTGTCCCTGACCATGACAGGGCTCTGCTGCTCAGCGCAGCTCCGGCTCGAAGCAGGGGGCAGGAGGGGCGAAGCATGGCGTGGGCATCACGGCAGCACGCTGGCCTGGCCGCGGCTGGAGAGGAGGAATGGGAAAGTGGGCGATGAGAAAGCGTCAGTTCAACAGAAAAAGGAGGGAAGGGAAGGAGAAGCTGGGCAGTGAGGGGGCGAGCGTGAAGGGCAGGTGTGGAGCAAGGCTGAGCCTTTCTCCCTGGAGATGAAAAGCTCTGCGGCTATTGGAGCACGTGTTTGTCATCCGGAAAGCTGAGCTTGTCCTGGCCTGCTGGTAACGGCTGCAAGAACTGCGAGAAAGCTGCTCTGCTCGGGTGGCCGAGGGTGCCACGCTGAGCCACTGGGGCCACCGCTTTGCACTGGGAATGATTCAGTGGCTGCAGGTGTGGGCAAGTTTGCCTCTTCAATGACATTGTCTGTTTTGTTAAAAAAAAAAAAAAAAAAAAAAAAAAAGCAAAACCCAACAAAAACAACAAACCACCACCAAAAACCAACTTTTTTAAGACTGCAGCCTTCCGAGATCAACAAGTTGAACTTTAAAACAAGGATATCATATTTGTTCTTCATGATGCTACTGTGTATGACATGGTAGAATTGACTCTACTATTTGAATTGAACTTTAAAAGAAAAAGACTGGAAAAAATTTCCATTTAATCTTGCTGGAAAAGCATCTTTTGAAACTGGCAGGAATGGTTGCAGAACCTTAGAATACTTTTAATGGTAATTGTTTGCAGTTCCCTCTCTCTAAAAGTCGGAGAAAGGGCATCTTGAATGTATGACAGTAAGTTCAGCACAAGTGAAGATGCTTTCAAACATGCTAGAAAGGATATCCACAGTAATAGGATTAGTACAAAAAGAACATGTCGTCTTTGTATCTAAAATCCTGAGGCTAATTTGTCTTGGTTCCACCCCTCCAAAAACTTTTGTAACAAATTACTTTTGTAAGGAACGCTTAATGATGTTTCACTGCTAAAATACTCACGAGAAATATCTAACACCTGCTGGGAAAATTATCTGTAAAGGTTATCACAGTAAGGCTTGGATGTAAAATGTCAAAGGACAACTTCATCTCTTTCCCCTTCTTCACCATCTCACCCCAGCTACAGGCAGGAAAATTGGGGGAGTTTTTGCAAAGCCGTCAGACAGGCAGGAGTCTGCTTCCTTCCAGCCTCTCTCCACTCTCAAGGGAGCCTTGGGATGCGTGTTATTCAAGTTAACAGGTGAGCCAGAGGTAGAAAACTGAATGCAGAGACGATTAATAATTCACTAAAACTTTGCTGGAGAACAGTCTGACGGAAGAGCTCAATGTCTGCCATCGTCGCCTGAAGGACAACTCAACAGCCAGGCCAAGGGGCACTTGCTGCTGAGAGCGACACGGTGCCCGTGCGGAGCAGAGCGCCAGCCGGGGACCCTGCTGCTGCGGGGCACGGACACACAGAAGGGTTACCTCTGGCTTTAGGATAACTGCACATTGGCTTCAGTCCCCTTTATTTCAGATTTCAGCACTTTGCCATTCCCCTGCTCTGGCAAAAATGTGGCTAAACAATTCACTTTGTGACCCCCACAAACCCCACATATCTACTGCACCAACTTTACTCTTAGTGGTATCTAGTTGGCTTTCTGAGCCTGCCTCCCAGAAAGAAGACACTGCAGAGCAACTTTAAGATTCATATTCAAGTAGTGATTTTTTTTTTTGTTCTACTGAAGCCTTTTATTTGGAACAGATGCAATACACTTAGAGGTTAAAAATTTTTGTTTGATAACTGCAAATGTTTGTGAGTGCAGCTGTTTGTGTAGGTGGGAGGCCTGAGATCAAAGTCGCTCACGGAAGAGTCTTTGCAGGATAGGGTCTATGCTGTATCCCACCTCTCTCCAAAGCAGCAAGGAAGAAAGTCTCTTCATGCTTCTGGGATCAGCATTCATTCTCCAAGTTAGTCTAGGTGTTTGTTATTAACATATCCATCTGTAATCTGTTTGCAGGATGGAGAAGCAGCAGCAGAAATTATGATCAAGCCTGGCTGCAGTCTTTGGTCTTGATTTCTCTTCTGGTCATGTCAGATTTCCATGAAGCCAGCAGTCCAGTCGTCCTGTTGGCCCGTGCAGGCTCTCCTCCCTGCACCTTAGACGAGGAGCTCCTGAGATCTGAGTGCACTCTTCATTGTTCCCACTCTGTGGCTTTGCACAGCAGTAGGGTCCCTTCATGTGGTTGATTGTTCTGGCACCTCTTTGTGAGTGCTAGCTAGGGCTCACAACTATCCATGCATCTGTGGAGTGTAAACTGGTTAAAATGGGAACATCCAGGAAACCAGTTGAGAGAAACTGGGAGTCTAACGAAGGGGTGGCGTTTGTGACTGTGGGTTTTTCACTGGTAAAGGCAGCACATGGTGGGAGACATGGTCACGGACAGAACGTCATCTTTTTTATCTTCTTGTTTCCTGGTGTTTCTCAGATGGATGAATCTGGCTTTGGCTTTTCTGTTATCCGGGTTTCACTCACTTATTTGCTTTGTCTCACGTAGCGGGTGAACAGCCACAAGTGTCTGATTACCAGAGGTTCGATCACCTTCAGTGGGTGAGTGCTGTAGTTAATGCTCTCTGCTCTTCCTCCTGAGTATGCTGCGCTGTGCATCAGTGTAATGGGATAAAATACCTCTTGTCTATCTGTCCAAATCAGGCCGAAGTACTTTTGCCCAACACAATCTCTCTCTGTCAGTACCATATTTTCTATCTTTATATTTCTGTGACAAGATTTTTTTCCCATGCTGTATCTTGATGATGAGGTTTATTGGCTTTGCCTGATAGAGGCATTTTGCTTCTATAGGAAAGAATTCTGAAGAAGAAAAGTCTTTACAAAACCCAAAAGCTGTGAAAGCTGTCCAGGTAATGTTTGATGTGTGCCACGTGTATGCATGTTCTCACTCATTGTGGGTTTAGACAACTGTGTTCATGATCAGTAACAAAAACGTGGAAGTACCTTGGGAGTAAAAAGGGACTATTTCTGTTTCTTAAGCTTTGATAATGTGTTGACATCCTCAGTGAAACTACAGAAAGGGTCAACATCCTTTTCTGTCTTTTCCAGTGGCACGTTTTGGAATATTTCTCTTTTTACTCATATGCCCTCTCTGTTTTCAGGTGAATACAGTTGTAGCTGCTCTGTTATGGACAGCTTTTTTCTGTTTTGTGCTGTGTCATACGGGTACAGATTTCTGACAGCCGCAAAACATGTCTCGGATAATTCCCTGAGTGCTGGTGGTGTGACAAGCAAAATGCTTGAAAATCCCCACTGACTTTGAAACTGCGTAACAGCAAACCCCTGATGTTGGGTTCATAAAAGTTGGCTTTGCAGGACCATGAGAAAGTCCTTACTGTGCTTTTGGAGGTCTTAAAAAAAAAAAATAATCTCTGCTATTATTTTTGTAGCTAACAAAGTTTGCACCTCTTTCCAAATTCATGACCTTGACAACGTAAATGCATATGAAACTTCATCACTAGGATGAAAACTTGTCACAGTTTTTTCTTAAGCAGCCATTTTCCCCTGCAGATATCTTTGTCTCTTATGCCAGTCTTCCCTGCTTCTTTTTTGTGATATGTGAAAACATTAGCTCCAGCTGTTCTGTTGCTTGGAAAGACCTCAGCACAGCTGGTGACTATAAGGGGAAATGTTGTCTGGTGGGCACAAAAGGACCTGACGGTTGCCAGCAGCTCCCTGGTCAGTGGCCAGCACTGCTGCTGGCGCATGGGGAGAGGCCATGTGCCAGTGTCATCTCTGGGTCTGCCTTGGGGCACAGCGACATGACGTCTGCTGCCATCTCCCAGCTCCGAAACATGAGCTTTTCCTACCCTCCGCAAGTCACTTCTTCTATTTGGTTTTCCCCATGTGAAAAACAGGGGTGAGGTAAATCTGTGTGTGCTGTGTGGGGTTCAGCAGCCAACTAAATGGGCTATGTACAAAAACTCCTGAGAAAGGCAGCTTATTATTCTGGACCCCCTTTTTCAGAGTGTTGAGAAGGGAAAGTAAGATGTAGACGCAGCCTTCCCTCTGAGCTGGGGTCACAGCGAGCACTGTTATGGTGGTTTCTGCCTTGGCACGTTGTCTCCCCTTTCTGGATTAATCTCAAAAATAGAAAAAGGTTCCTAATAAGGCTGGTTATGCTGTCAGATATCTTGGTGATTACAGGAGCATGAGCTGCTGCACGCACACCTGTACCTCACGAATGACTCTACTGCAAGGGACGTTTCTCATTTTATTCTCAAGCAATAAGCCTTTTACAGCCATTCCCATATTGTTAATATTCATCAGGGAAGGACACGGGCTAGATGGAGAGTAAATAACAGAATCTGCAGAAGGATTATGTATGTGGTCACAGGAAGCAGAAGGGTTGTCTCTTGGAGTTGGAGAACTGTGTATGTCCCATAGATCTCTCCTGAATTTGTGCCTCAAGGCCATCCCTGAAAGGTGGGGACGTTCATGGTGGTTCTCCTGCACCAAATGAACTCAAGCATGGACTGTCTGTCGCTCACCCGCAGCTTTCAGGCGGTCATTACCTGTTCTGCTCTTCATGCACACACGTTTGGACCTGCTGACTTGGAGGGAAAGGGCTTGTGCGTGGATGTGGCTTGTCAAGGAGCCAGCTTGCAGCATGCCCTGACACTGCAAAGAACTCCTCTCTGAATGTTTTCTGCAAGAGTAACTGAGATAATCAAGCCTTAAAAGAAAACAGAGGGGAAAAAAAAAAATAACCCTCAAACCAAACTTCAAAATGCTAGCCAGGGCAATTTCCAATCTCCGTCAGCAACGCTTAAGTGAGCTGGGACTTCTCTGACAGCAGAAGTCGTAGGTGGAAAAATTTCACCAAAAAGAGAGAGAAAGCATATGCACAGCAGGCCTCTGAAACAGCAGTGCTAGAAGACAATTTTTAAAGGTCAGAATTATTATAGGACATTAATTAGCAATCAGATAATGCTCAAATTGCCTTAGCAAATTTAGACATTGTGTAAGGCCACACGCTGCAGTGGGTGCAGCCACCTGAAAAGAATTTGGACACTTTAACAGAAAATATGCCTCGCTCAGAAGAGAGCTAGAAGAACATAATGAGAAAACAATATGACTTCCCGAAAGTAATTAGGAGGTGGTAGCGAGAGTAAATAAGCTTTTGCAGAAAAAGGTATTAGTGAACCAAATGAGAGCAACTAAACCAGGAGTCAGGTTTTCTGCAAGTGCAGAAAAGAGAAGTTAGGTAATCCTGTCTTTTAACAGTGGTACTTGAGATGTTAGCAAAAGGCAAAGTGTCTCTGCGAGGAGGGGAAATTACAGAACAGATGGAATATACTTAACAATTCCTGATCCCAAATGTACCAAAAAAACATCAAAAGTCTTTCCACTGGCATCAGTGAGGTCTTCATTTGGCCCCTAGAGAACTCAGGTAGGTTACCCAGATTTTGGGGATGGTAAAAGACATGCATTTCTAGGACAAGTGAATAAAAAATTACTCTAAAACTGTATTTTCTTCTTGCTCTTAAATTCAAAGTAGATCAAGGCTGGACATATATTTCTTGTTGTTTTACCGCTTTTTTTTTTTTTTTGATAATATGACATTGACTAAAGAAATATTTGGTTACTGATTTGGAGGAGTTATCTGCTCATTTGGTAACTTTATGTGTATTTCAACAAGATAATCGCTGCTGGAGGAGAGTGATAATCACATTCTAACTCTTCTTCCTTTTTAGGGGAGGCTGAACTGCAGAATTGAAACTGAATTTTGAAGATGTTTATATTTAGGGAGTTGGCTTCATTCAGTGTAGCTAAAGTATTTTGGAAACTTGGAACAGCATTTGGCTTCCATTTCTAGCCTTTCAGCTTGCAAAAGTGCACAATGCAGGGTAGGTGTGTGGACGTCTCTGTACTCAGCCTATATATAAACATATAGGCTTTATACAATTTTTATATAATGCATACATATTTAAAGATCTGTATATGTATTTGCTTAGTAGTATTTGTCAAGCAATGCTTTTAGTACTGCAACATCCTCTTAAGCTACCTTTTACAGGTAGATGGGAAGACGATAGCTAATTTTCCTCTCATTGTGAGAAGAAAATTCTAGTTAACTATGAATACTGTCATAGAGAGTATAAAAAGAGTGGGAAAGAGGATATGTCTTCTAAAATATGGAACAGGGAGTTTGAAGCAAATTGCGTCTAACGTTTTTCCATTACGAATTTCCACTGAATTGGCTCAACAGCCTGAGATAGAAACAGCTGAAGATTTCTAATTTTTTTTTTCTTTTTGATGGGGACATGTAGATTGAGGTGAGAACTCTCCAAAGATTATCCGCCGAGTGCCAGCTTTTAATGAATCCCATTTGTTTTCTTGATTAAGTCTGCTATTACCCCTGTTTAGTCTTGTCATGAGCCCATTAGCTGGAATTTTCATATCATGGTTTAGAAGAGAAATTAGCCTAGTAGAGCAGCACTCATCATCAGCCAATTTTCAGTGTATTTAATATAGTTCACAGTTTATGAATTCAGGAACCTGTAACCTCATACGCGCGCGCACACACACACATATATATAAACCCAAATTCTTTGTGGTGAAATTCATAGGTCAAGAAGGGTTGCAGTCAAATACCAGTTTGTGGTGATAACATTGTATATCACCAATGTACTTACAGCTACAAGGCTTCTTCGGTGAACTCGCGTCTGACGGGCTATGTCTATGACGGTCTATGATTTGTGAGACAGAAGCTTCTTTAGGAAGAAGTGATTCTCCAAAGGTTTGACCTCATGCTTTCAAAAGATAAGCATCCAGGAGGCTTATCAAGCCTTGTGGTCACAAAGTACTCAAGAGCTTTGGAAGTGCTTAAAAGCCATGTGATGGCTACAGTGCAAAACGTACACAGGTGTAGCAGGGCTTTCGAATTCTTTACTTTCTTGAAAATGTTGTGAGAATAGCCCTTTAGGAGATTTAAATATCTCCATCCCTTTTCAGATTCTCTAAGTGAAAAGAGCAGAGTAGAGTGAAATGTACTTTTTAAATGACATTTTGCAAATTTCAAGAGATGCCATTTCAGCCTCCCCTGGAAGTGAAGACTTGGGCAGTGGAATTTGCGGAGCTGCCACAGAAATGTTTCATCAGTGAAAAGAGCCAGAGAGGACCGCGGCTGAATCATGGGGTGATGCCCTGGCATTACTCTGTAATGGGAAACATGACTTAGACAGGTACTTGGAAGCAAACATTGCAAATATTTGGACGTTATGCAATTACTTAATATTACCCATTCAGGACCTTCTTTCTCTTTTTCGTGTTTTCTTTGTGCCACTCTAAATGACTAGGCTGGCCTGCTGGCATTTCCCTTTCTCTTCCTGCTTTTCCTCTTTTCTACCTTCTTTTCTCTAAGTCCTGAAACAGAGTGGGATCTTGATCACTCTATTCTCTTCACTTAGAGCTCCCACATCATTTTCTATTTGAAGAACAGTGTGAGAAACATCCTGTAATCAAAGCAAAAAACAACTCCAATCATATCGCTATTCCACAGGAGCTCCCAAAGATGCCTGGAAGAATTTGCTGCATTTCTGGGCCCAGAGGCTGTTACGGAGAACACCAGTTGGTAATCACAGCTTTTTTTTTAAAGCTATCTGAATTCAGCTCCCTGCTTAATTTCTTGTCTGCATGGAAAATAAACATCTTTATAAAACGGGTAAATGACCATGACTACCTCTAAAGAATTCTCTCTTAAGAAGAATTCAGATGGTGCAAGAGAAACGTACCCCTCGCAAAACGCAGCTTTTCCAAACCCCTGTAGTTTCCCTGCACAATATTCTCGCTAGCTCCAAGACTCTTTTCCTTCAGTAAATGTGTTACAAACCTTTCAGTCTGTTCTGCTTTACATACTCGACACCATGAATCTCTAACAAGGTTAGGGGTGAGTAACAATTTAAATCTACTTTCAAATGCAGCTGAAAAGCCTATTATAGATGCAACCTTGAACTTTAATTGTGTAAAGACAGCTACTTTCTTAGCATTCACACAAGTGATGGAGTTGATTGTAAGTCTGCCTGGACTTTCTGGCTGATGACTATTTATTCTGCCTCTATAGTTTGAAAAAAGAGATGCATAAGTTTGCACACTATAACATTACAACATCTATTGAAATCTGTTATGATGAAGGTTGTTAACATACTTGAGTTGGAGAAATCAATCTGGTTAATTATATGCTATTCTTCCTGCTATTTTACTAGGCTACACAAGAGGTTGCTGAAATCCAGCATTTGTTTTCAGATATATGTTCATGCTTTTTAAGGAAACGATTGTCAAAAGCCAGAGAACATGTTGAAACAATGCTGCTCAAAGATTTTACAGCATTAGCACAAGCTAAGGAAATATGGAGAAGCTCAAAGGATCCATGAAAGGTAAAGAAACAGTCTCTCTTTAAGGCTGGTTTGTAGTAGGTAATGGAAAAATCTGGAAATAGTTTTGTGGTCTAATGGTTTCAAACCTTTCTGGTACTTCTGATTAAAAAAAAACATCATTCCCCCAAGCCCCCCACGCCCCCAAACCCCCACCCCCAAAAAGAAAGTGAGTGTAGCTGGCATGAACACCTATGGTCTGAGAGCTCTCTTCACAGGAATGACACCTCCCCCATGGCTGTGGGCATGGCCAGTGCTGAGCCATGTTATCTCAGGCCTTTGTTAAGCACAGACATAACAAATTTGTCTTGAAAATATTTGATCAAATAATTCACCTACTGGTTAGATAAGGATATATTTATCAAGCCCGTTCATTAAATCAAGGATGAGTTGTATGAGTGGATCTGCCCCTCACTAGTCCTCTTGCTCTCAGAGAGCTACAACACAGAAAGGAGAGCCCCGTAATCCTCATGGCACTGCCTGGGATAGCACTTGAGCCTCTGAGATACAAAGCGATGGTCTGAGCCACTGATCTCTCTATGGGAGCACATTTGCTCTCTGTTAGTTTAAATTTTTGAGGAAATGCGTCAGCTTTACAGTTTGATACTAACTGTCATTTTTTGCCAAGATAACCTAATTCAAACTTATTAGAACACATAGAATGGGACTTGGAAAAAGAAAGATTCAGGGCTACGCTGAAAGTTCATGGTCCCTAAGCAGAGATTTGAGATCTCTGTATTTCCTCTTCATTCCGAAAATGAGACACAAGTTGTAAAAATGAGACACATTTTGGAAGATTATTATTTAATTTGATAATTCAGCTAATGAAATGCAGCTAAGTGAATATAGCACATGATATTAATTAGCAGTAAGATGTATGTCCTCTTTAAGATACTTGTCAAGAATATTGGTGAAGAGATGTCAGCAGGAGCACTGTGGTGTTAGCACTGGGAATATTGTGTAATGTTGCATGCACCAATCCTGAATAATATTGACTTATGCTAACTTCTAAATCAGCTCAGCCCCTTCCTCTTACCCAAAGCCTTCCCATCTGGAAAAGAGATTCATTTCTAGGAGGAATGTAACGCGAGTCCTCATGGTATGGGCTTTTGACTGATTAAACAGTCATATGCCAAGTCCCTTTATGGTGCCACAGAAGGAAGAAAAAATAATAATTAAATTACAATTAATATACTACATTGAATAATAAACAGTGTAGCTTTTCAGCTCTACTAGAAAGCTACTAGAAACTTCTAAAAATGCAAATAAACATTTTACTTCCTTAAATGTTTTTTCTTTTGGGCTGTATTGAGCAATTATGCCTCTTCAGAGGTGGTTAATTTTGTGAGCAGAACATTAATAATTTATAAGTGTGTTAAAGGTATTGATCTTACACGGGTAGAAACATTATGCTTGAGTTCCTTCTATAATCCGTTAAAAAGGAAGTAAATTGCTTCAGTTTCATATTAAAATATGAGGCTAGCAGACTGTAGTTTAAAACATATGTAAAGTTGTTTTCCTACTGAAACTGCAGTCATCCATCGTTGGTCTGGTGGTAACACACAAGGATTTGCTGGTACTCAGCTGCAGGCATTTCAAACCAGAGACTCTTCCTCCTTCTGCCAGTGTCACCCCCAGTGTCTCCCCTCCCACCCTGCCGGTGCGGCCGGTCCATGTGCCTGCTCTCCCCTCCGGGCACGGCTCTGATGACATCCTCTGGGAACCTTTCGGGGCTGATTTCAGTAACCGTGGCAGTAGGTCTCAATTTCTTCTGCTTGTGATCCCATTTCTAGGCTTGGGTTGCTACACCTGGGGAGGGCAACAGGCTCTGTGTAAATTCTACTGGGGAAATGGTGGGGACGTCTGCTGTGGGACTGGAGCTCCAGCTTGTCTCTTTGTTTTTTCCAGCCCTGACCATTTTCTCATGTTTGAGCAAAAAGTCCACCAACGTTGCAGTTATGCATGGTGAGTACTTGCAGCAAAGTCAGCAAGGCTTGTATGGATCCAGGAATCTACCTGCATGTGACTTTTTGCTGCATCAGGGACTTAGTGTTTTCTTGACTTTGAATTGTTCCCCCATTTTATCATAGTTGAACGAATAAAGCTTTAACACTCAGGCTTGGGACTGAGGGATGCTTGTGACAGGAGGGGACATTGTCATCGAAACCAATCAGTGCAATCCCTATTCTTCTATTCCTGTTATAATGCAGAAGGAAGAATGATGTAAGCCAGAGGAAATAAATAATTGGTGAATAATTTTATTAATCAGATTCCTTCTGGACCACCAATCTCATTATTTGTTTATCAGCCAGCCTTCCACTAAATCTATTCACAATTAAAAAAAAAATTACCAAGTGAACAGTATTGAACCGATCCTTAATTAGGGCAGCTGAGATGTCTTGTATAATTAACTGGGCTTTGTTCATAATTACTTCCTGATAGCTGGAATTGTTTTCCACAAGTAACAGAGCAATAGTAATGGTAACACTAAGAAATCTTTGATTTTTTCAGAGTAAAATAATGGGCAGGATTAGTGTGCTTAAGTTGTATAAGACCTGTTTGTTCCCACTGACAGCTAAAAGTAATCATGTCAATTTGGCTTGATCACACAGGAAAGTTTTGCAAAATCAGTTCTTTTAGCGTAGAAATAAGTATGCATCCAAATCTTTAAAATGTGTCTTTTCTAAAATTTGTGCTTTGTGATGGTCAGCCTGACGTTACTCCTCAGGCAGCCACACGTGAGTCCTGGCACACCAGTAAGAGTTTCCTTTATCAGACACTAAGAGCTTAAAGCTGGTGCCCACCCATGGCCACACTGGCTCTTGTTCAGCGAAATACCTGAAATCAGCTATGGCTGATACAATGGGGTGAAAGAGCTGTCACTTGATAAAGATGTTCCTGTACCTCCTAACCCACGAGGCTTCTGCTGCTGTGGTCCCCACATGGTGCTTGCAGAGCTGCAGCTCCATGGCTGGGGTGCCAAGGCATGAGGTTCTCCAGGAGGTGTGCTCCGCACCTGGGGTCACGCCATGTCTATGGCAGCTAGCACCATGCGCCTGGCCTCCAGCAGACACAGCGCTCTCCTTTGAGTTACAGTGGGGAGCACATGTTGGTTGGTAGCACTAGAAACCTGCCCTGTTTTCTTAATTTAAGTAAGACCTCACTGATGCAAGTGATTCTTTGAGAGAAGCTGGGAGAGATGTGGACAGTAATGCTGGAAACAGGGCAAATGGGTTTTATTTGCAGGTTATCGCTACTCCCTTCTTCCTCCCTTCTGATACTGGCTTAGAGCACAGCTTCGGAAAGCTGCAAGTCCCGTATGTGGTATTTCTTACTCCAGAGTGCACCCGGCCCTTCATGGGGGAGTTGCAGCAGGTTCCAACGTATGGGCCCCTTGGAAAAAGGTGTTTGCTAGACGGTTGCCTCTGATTTCAAGAGAACTAGTATCTGCTCTAATCTAGGAAAATAGTAGTCATGTTACAACCCGAGGTTGTTTGGGATTCATTATGAAACTGCGTGAAAGAGCATGTGGGTTAAACAGGTTCACTGCTAATTAACACCTTTACTTCTAATGAAGTAGCTCCTTGCTCCTGGGGTTAGACAGAGTGTGAGAAGAAAAACGAGCAGGGAGCCGTCTGCAGGCTCTTTCAGGAGTGAAGCAGCGAGCGAGTACGTGTAACGTTCAGGGAGCCAAGCACCAGCACCAGGTGTAACTCGCAGCCCCCCGACAGCAGTTGCGCGCCCAGCTCTCAGCAGCACCGAGGCAGCGGGGCTCAACTTGCACAACAAAAAAAGCGGAGTTTGTTTCTAAAACTCCAGAGTTCAGAAAACCAACCAGTTTTGGTTGTTTTTTTTTTTCTTGTACAATTTTCTGTGAGATTTGGTTAACGTGAATAGTCATCCCCTGAGAGATCTTGGACCACGCTGCATTGCGTCCAGGCTAGAACGCGCAGAATGGAAGGTATGAGAATTATTCAGCTGCCTCTGCTCTCTGCCTGGCAAAGACCCCTTTAATCTGCTCATTTTTAAGGAACATGGTGAATTTGGCTCACTGCTTTCAGATCACCCTGCTGCCAACAGTGAAGCCAAAGTCCATAAGCAGCAGAAACCTTTCAAAATGTTGGGAAGATGTGAGCGATGTGACTCCTTACCCCCAGAGAGTAGAAACCATGGTGTGCTGGGGTGCCCTGACAGTCATTCCCGTTTGAGTCCTGTTCGTGAGTCAACTGACCCATTACCTAGGCATGTTATGTTATTAACTGATGTCTAATTATTTTTTTTTTACCGTTGAATTCCTTGCAACTCCCTTTAAAGTTTAGTCAGTAAGAAGATTAAAACATAAATGCTATTAAATATGCTTTAAATATCAGACCTATTGAAATATTTCCAGGTTCTGTATCCTCTTATAAAATAATCCCCATTCAAAACAGAGAGGAAATGTCATCTGCATGAGTGTCTTCTGAGTTTAAGATTGGATTATACAGGGAATTATGTAGAGTAGCTTTGGAAATCTGATAATTAAAAAAACTTTGGACTCTTTTATTTCTGACATTTTAAACCCCTGTAACATTTGGGGAAGTTTTCAGTGTTGTACATGTGCCATTAACCTCACGTGTAAAATTTTCCTGAGTAACTTCATGTGAATTAAAGGTCATAGAGCCTGAATTCAGATTCAGTCAAGCTGGATTTGCTGGGATTTGAAGGTGATTCCTGGATCTGCATGAGGTTAAAGTTGGGGTCAGGTTATGAGGTTAAAGCAGGAAGGTCAGGATGTTGCTCTCAGCCACCTCATGTGGGATGTTCTCCCGCTCCATAGGGAAGTCAGGGAGAGAGTAGCCAGAGGTTAATGTTAGCTGTTATGAGTGTCCTCCTGCATCATCCTGCGTGGGAATCCCACACCATCTACAAATAGAAAACCTCAACATTTCAGTGCCCATTTATTACCGAGTACAGCGAGTCCTGGGAGTCCCTCTGAAAAGGGCCAAACAAAGTCCCATTACAGCCATTCCAGTTTGCACATTGAAGTGTAGTAGACAGATGCTTGCAGAGGATCAGGACAGGGCTTTTTGGCTGCCCCAGGCCCTGTAACTCCTGTCCCGCGTGGGGTGCCAAAGAAGCTGTAGGATGTCCAGGACAATCTCATGTGCTTTCCCCACAGGGCTGCCGCCACAGCAGGGAAACGAAGGGGTCCTCACGTCAGTCTGACCCACCAGGGAACAGGGGTCATTTCCAGGGAGAGCAGAAGGGATTTCTCTCCAAGGCTGATGGATGTTCTAATTTGTGGGGGCAGAGAGTAAAACCTTCACACCAGCTTGGCCTTTTGCATCGATGCACGCACAGCACAGGCTTTGGCAAAATGTCACAACACCGGGAGGAGAGGACTGAGATTGACCCTGGAGCTTGGGTATGGGTTGCCATCTAGCTCTTGCCAGCACGTGCCAGACCCCAGACCAGAAAAGCCATGATATCTCTGCAGTCACCAGTCGGTGTTCACCGGGGCTGCTGGCCTGTGACTCCCCGTCCCTTTCCCTGGAAAGACGTGTCCGCTGATGTAGAAGTGCTCCTCATAAATATTGACCAGGGAATTTGTCATAAATATGCAATGAATCTATGAGCTAGTGGGAAATGTTAAAGCAAACATGTTTAGGACAGAAATTTTCAAAGCAGGCCAAGAAAATTCTTATTCCAGCAAGAGGTGACACGCGCCTATTCTTTCTTCAGCTGGCTAAGCAACAGCGGGAGTGTTTCCTACTAAACAGCCTCATTAGCATAAGAATAACTACAGGGTAAATTTTCAAGCTCATTCCAAGTGAATTCAAGGGGAGGGGGGGAAATATTCTTTTAATATGCGCAACTCATGCAAACAATGATATGAAACTAATTCATTTCATCATATTATCACCATATCATATTAACTTAAAAGAAATAATAATGCAACATGGAAATGTTTGCATATTAGAGAGAACTCTCATTGTACCCTATTAGCACCATATCGTATTAGTATTGCATTAGGCTATTATGCTCCAGTGCTAAAATGATGAAATCCCACTGTGAAAACTGATATTGAATTCTTGTAATGTTTCAGAACCATTTTTAGCACTGCATATAAATAATTCATGGGAGCAGATCTAATGAATTGATGAAAACCCCCCATCCCTTGACATTGTGAGAGTATTTATGAATGTAAAGTCATGAACAGGATTTTTTTTATTATTTTTTTTTTCAAATGGAGATGGGCTGGGACTGAAATATCTGGCTTATCACCAGACCCAGCTTGCCCGTGTCACACAGAGCATCGGGTTGGGTGGCCACATTTCTCTGTTAACATGGCAAAGGCAGTGTCTGAGAAGTGTCCTGTCCCAGGGTCAGGGGTGCAGAGCTCACCTTTCCAAACGTGCCGACTCAGGAGCCCCTCCACGATGTTCTGAGGCACCTGAGTGGGGAGACCCTGCCAGGCACAGGGTCTCCTGGTGTGTGCGCTCTGGTCCGTCTGCATCAGCTTTCTGAGTTGTTAAGATCTGAGACGAATGGCAAATTGTTAATGAGAAAATATATTTCTAACTTGAAGGCTTTTATGGAAATAGCCTTTCACTTACACAGCGTTTGGGTACTACGGTGGGATTGTAACGGTAGTTATTTACGTACACTGTGCTGAACTTTGTTTTATATGGATGTATTGCTGGCAAACCGTATCCTAGTGACTGTTCAGGAAACCAGTTCTGTAGCAAAGGGCCGTATGATGAACCAGTGAGAAATAACTCAGCCTTTAAGGGCCCCAGGAGGAACAGCTGAAGCAGACGGCATCTCCCATCCCCGTGCCTGGGAAAAGAGGGATCGGCTGTGCTGGCGCATGGAGGTGACCTGCGTGCTGCTGCCTGAGTTATAGTCACTGGTTTACAGCTCGAGTTACTGTCACCTTGTTCCTCTCTTACTGCTCTCCGGTATCTCTTGGCTTATGCTTCAGGTCTCTCCTGTCTCTCCGCTGGCAGCCTGCTGCCACATCCGATCCTACGCAGCACTGGGGACCCTCGATCCAAACCACG
Source organism: Alca torda (assembly GCA_008658365.1). Lineage (NCBI taxonomy): Eukaryota > Metazoa > Chordata > Aves > Charadriiformes > Alcidae > Alca > Alca torda. Next base: position 15,176,221 of record CM018087.1, on the reverse strand, counting down.
CTCCTGCACAAGCTGTAGGAGAAACAGTAACACAGGAGCCCTTCGCAAACCTTCCTTTTCACCGAGGTGTAAATTCAGAGTAGGAGATACATGGAGACCAAAACTGGCATACTGTGTCCTTTGCTTTCCAAAAGGGCATGAAGATGCTGGCATGCTCCCCACCCAGGGAGAGGAGCCCTTCTGAGCCCGTGGATGCCATGCCTGGAAAGTTTATTGCACCCTTCAGGCTTGTCCTTCAGGAGTCTGGGATGCATCTGCTGTGTTTGCAGTTGGAAACATAAATCAGCCGGGGAGAATGACTCTCTATTTTCAGTGCAAGAGGCAGTGATATGGGGGAAGTTTCTCTAAAGGTCAGTAGGAGTCATGCACTCTCAATGCCTTCCCCTAGTCTGGAGTTTTCAAGGGAAAAAATTCAACAGCAAGCTACGGGATGCTTTTGGTTTTGCAGGATACAAGGTCAGTGCATTATGACCTTGTTCTGAGCAGGGAAGGAGCTGATGAGGTGTGAGATCCCAGGGACAGCATTATGCAGAGCAAGAGCAGGTGAAAAAATATGAAATGTAGGGTATCTTGTGACTCTTTACAGACATGCTATACGCACAGCTGTATCCTTTAAGACTGGGTTAAGAAATGGATCCATTCAAGAGAAGTTTGGTAGCCGGCTAGTGGGGGAGGGTTTGTTTTTCCTCTGCTCATTTTTTTTTTCCCCACGCATAGTTTTGGTTTTCCATCTTTTCCTCCAGAAAATACTGCTGTAATTGTTGCAGAGATGCGGCAAGAGCTCTGCTTAGCTCCCACTTTTTTATGTGCAAAACTTGAAAAAATAGCACTGCTTGGGGTTTATCCCAGGCGGTTCAGCTACTTCTTGTTTCCACTGTGATATTAAATTACACATATGTCGCTAGTGAAAATAATTTCAGTTCCTTCTATAGTCAGTATATACAGTGTATAAATAACATGTTAGAGAGCTTTATTGTTTTGTGGTGTGTTTTTCAGTCAGGTTGAATCCTACACTTCACTGTTATTTGTAATGTAGGTAGAGGATACTTTTCCTCTGTGAGCTGCAGAGATGGTTGAGTGTTCACCTAATTCATACTAAAAGTAGGGTTTTTTTTAATGTGTGCTTATGAACCACAATAGTAGCACGTGCCATCTCTGCTCCAGCAAATAAAAACATGTGCTTATTTCACGAGAATATTTTTATATATATGTTGGTGGGAGATGGGCCCTACTTTGACTAATCAGTCAGTAAATTATTTTTGTGCTGTGCTGCCAAAGTATTATTTTAAATAGATTCCAGCAACTTGTTGTGGTTTACTGAATTTGTTTATGTGGGTCAGTATGGCCTAATTTTTCCTGCGGAAGCTCTTCTCCAATTACAACCGTGAATCATTTTAGGTGAATGTGACAATTCATGAATTGTTCCATAGCTATAAATATCGAACATTTAGAAAGTACGCCTTAACCTTCAAACATTTACTGCTATAATTACTACCGAATATTGTGGTAAGCAGGGAACAACTGTTGCTAATGAAGAATGCTGTGTTTTACTGTAAAGGCGAGTGAGAGCACGGCTGAGATGCTCACTGTGCCCGGGGAGGACTTTGCCGGAGGCAAGATGAAGAAGAGGAAAGCCGTGCTCGTGCACCCACAGGAGCAGGGATGGGGTCATGGTCAGTGCTGGTGGGTCCTGGGCTTGTGGCACAAACTGACCCTGGGGGACACAGCCCTGGGGTGGTTTGTGGCCGCTGCTGTTGAGTCTTGCTCTGGGTGCTGCGGGGGGGGTACATCCCCTGGCTGTCCTCCCATCTGTCCTTGCTGGTGGCACCTGCCAGCCTGCAAAGGGGTGAGCTCCCGCACTGGAGAGATGTGATGTCCTCCGCCCGTGGGGCAAACTGCCTCCTGCGAGCTGTTTGCCAGTCAACAGGTATGGTCGTATCCTAACTTTAAGAAATGCCTGTTACATTATTAACTAAAAATTACCATATGCTTTATTAAAATTCTGGCATTTCCAGAGAGATAGCTAATAGGAAGTATTATGGCAGACTGGACGGTTTCAGTGCTGGATTTATTTTTGACATTCGTGAACAGCTCTTCCAATGGCATACTGGATCTCCCACAGAGATTGGTATTCACACAGCATGCTGTTTTCTGGGCACAAATGTTCATGTTTATTTGCCATTCTAAAAACATACTTTAATCGTGAGTTTGGAGCTTAGATTTTGGTTCTGCTCCCCGTGAGTGAATACAACTGGCGCAATTCCGCCTTTGCACTTCCTTAAATTCGTCTGCTGTGGGGATGGGAATGGCTGCAGTGTAAGTTAGCAGCTCCAAAACGTGTTTAGTTATTTCAGCATCTCCACAGCTCTGTGCTTTCTATCATCTCCCATAACTGGGGACTGCAGACCTCCTCCCTGCTGGGCGTTTTGGTCCCACTGCAGGAGAGGGATACACCTCTGCATGGCACATTGCAGTAGGGTACCAGCAACAGCCTTGGGGGCTGTGAGAGCCATCAAGGCTAGATTTCCAGATTTCCCCTCTTTTCAAGTAGCTTGAATCTCTGTACACCGCACTGAGGTGCAGACATACTCCAGCAATAACTGGGTTGTATTGCTCTAGGAAAAATTCTTCTTGTGTGCATTGTATTCCTTCATCTTGGTGGGAATCACTGGGAGACCGGGGCAGGGGCAAATGTCCTGGACTGTTCCCATGGATATCTGTCCAACTCTTTTTCTTCCTTATTTCAGATACATCTCTCCCATACATCTCCTATAGCCTCTTTTTTGCCTGCTCATTCATGTTTCTGACTCCAAAAGTCTAAAGCCGGACACCAAGGAGCATTGACCTCCTTGTGGTTGTCTCTGTTTCTAAATAGCAGGGGGGAGAATTTCTGTCAGAATCAGAAAGTACACGGGTTGAAGATGTTTGTAGCCCTGTGTGAGCTGGATTGCAAACAGCTCAGCTCCTTAAAAATTTGGTTGGGTTTACCGTGGTGAATACAGCAAACTCCTCTTGTTTTCCAGAGCCTCTCTCAAAGGCGTGTGTGCTCAGCCACGGGGACAGGCCTCAACCTGAGTTCTCAAGCTGGGACAGCGAGCTGAGGTCCACAGGAGCTGGAGGAGCCTGGATCCAGTGTGGCATCGGTGCTTTTGTCCGAGGTGCAACAGGAAGGAGGTGGTATGGAGCAATGAGGAGGGGAGCGGACCACTCTTCCCAGAACCCAGCAGGACCATGGCAGTAAGCCCTGCCACAATGCACAGACAAAAGTAGTGCAGTAAAAGTGCCGCCACTGTGCTCCGAGGGGAATAAAACCAGGGTAAGTCTGCAGGAGCTGTCTTTGGGTTCTGGAAACAAAAGCCATGGTGTTAAGAGGTTACAGGAATTTGAGCAGTTCCTCAGAGCATTTGGTTTAGATGAGGAGGAGATATCAGCATCATCTATTTTTTGTGTTAAGTTATGAGCATTCATCTGATGAAATGCTAATGAGCTATGCCAAGCCGCTGCTGGAAAGATTTCACTACATCGAAGAAATGCCGGGTGTTCATTTACTGCAAAAATGCAAAATTTGTTAGAGAGTGACTCCCTTCAGAAGCTCTAATATATGAAAGGAACATCAAGATTGGTGCTGTGATAGGGGACAAGCATAAATTTGTGATAAATTGGTGGTGAATGGAAAGACTATCATGGGGAAGGGAAGGAAAAGGGTATGAGAAGATAGAAGACACCAGGATGGCAATGAACTGGGTAGAAGAGATGCGTTACAAGAAAAATCATGAAATAGGAAGATAGGAGAGCAGCTCAAGGCCTGCATGCTGTCTGGGAAACATTCTCTTGGGGGGCAAACAGAAATGCCATTCATCTGTTGTGCGTACTGTGGCTCCCTGTTCCTCCAGGGGAGCAATAGTCATGGACGTGATTGTAAGGGGACAAAATCACGGATGTGAAGTGGACCATTAGGCAGATGTTGAGGCAGGTCTGAAAACAAAGTCAGTGAGCTGCAGGGTTGGGATGCTAGAGGGATGGCAAAATTGTGCTGGTGCCCAGATCATAAAGGGACTAAAGCAAGGAGGGAGCTGCATCAAAAATCAGTGCGTGTATGGGTGAACTTGGAAATACTGCTGGAGCTACATTCAGCCATGCCTGGACTGAATTTCCTGGCATGGTGGAAGGTGTCTGATATGTGGAAAGAAAGCAACGGTTTGGGAAAGCAGACCACAAATTGTCGTTGGCAGTATAGCCCAAATCATGGCCTGGCCCTGCTTCTGTTAAACTCCCAGAGAGAGCTTATGCTGACTTGGGAGCAGGTTTAACCCCAGCTCCTGGGACAGGACTCACCTGCCAACGCACGGGGACAGCCCAAGCCATAGCGGGATTCTGGCGAGCAGATGTTCTGCACCTTCTCCAGCACAAGGCTCTGCCAAGTAATACAGCAAAGCCCAACGCTAGCACGCCTATGGATTTCATATGGATTTCATGCAGCTTTAACAGGCTTCTGCACAGAGAAAACATCCTGCATTTGGCAAGATAATAGCTGAATTCCTCAAAGTCCAATTACAATCAAATCTTGCTAATTTGTGCCCATAACAGTGAGATTCAGTGAGAATGACAAAACTTTAGCAAGTTACGGGTAAGTGGTACGCACATTTTAAGAAGTGTGGCTAATGCATTACAGAATTCATTATCACCTTACAAACTTCTTCACACTCTGGAAGGGGATGAATGCTCTTAATTCATTTATTTTGACAAGGTTTGTTTCTTAAACATCTTTTGTTATAGCTGATAAGTTTGTACTGTTAAAAAAAAAAGGTAATGAATTGTAATTAAGGAGATATTGTAAAAGCCCCTTCTTAGCAAGTCTGTGCCATTTTTTTGGGTATAGACTGTGGCAGGCATGGATAGAAGTGAGCGTGCGGCACTTTGTTCTGCTCACAAAAGCCGCTGACGTAGCCAGTGCCTGGCAAAACCCTTTCTGCAAAACAGCAATACCAATGACTCCGTTTGCCTTCCTGTTGGGCAACTGTTGCTTTTCTAAAAAACAAACAAAATAGCTCTCATTTGGCATAATATCTTTAGGGGAAAAAAAAAAAAAGTTGAAAAGTAATCTTTTCAATCGTGAGGAGGCATCTCTGGCACTCTGAGAATGTGCCACATGGAAGAAGTTTGACTGGGTTTGCTACTATTCTTAAAATCTTACCAGTTTATTCACTGCTAACGTATTTTATCTCATTGAATAAGAAGTACAGTTTGGAGAAAAAAAGATTTGCAGGTCAGAGGCTCTGCAAAAATGGGATCTGAACCCAAGTGCAGTAACCTTGAGGCGAGGCTGCCCTTCCTTGAATGCCAGATGTGCAATGAGGGTAATTACCACCGCCCGCGCTGGCGCTCGGATTTGGACGCCAGGCGAGGTGAAGGTCAATTCGTGGCATGAATCTTCATACTGATGCCTGGCCCGCCCCGGGCTGCAGGCAGCAGCTTTTTTCTTTCTTGCCAGTAGCGCAGTGGTCGCAGATACCTGTATCTGCCTGTGTACCACTTGTAAATCTATAATTAATTACCATAGGTTAAGCAGAGTGAGGAAATAACCGGAGTCTTTTTGAGGAAATGTAATTGTCAATGTAGCAAGACCCCTGAATTATGGATTCAGCAATGATTGCTATTACAGAGATGGTGTTAGATGAGTATCATTTTGTCAATTAACCTTTTACAATTCATAGTTTATTATAACCTAGAACAATCCATTTTTAAAGACTTTTTTTTTTTTAAACACAACTCTTGCTGCTTTAAACACTTACTACTGCTCTTTAGCCTTTGAACATAGACTGTTACACTTGCTTAGCATAATGTATAACCCTAGGTCACAAAGCTAAAGCAAACCCTTTTAATTTATGGAGGATTTAATTTTAGCTGAATATTTTGAAGAATTTCCTAACTTTCTGGTGGCACATCAGGCTGACCAAGGATACAAATGTATCTGTGTTCCTGGGTCCAACCACTTTACCCTACTATAATTTAAGCTTTAATTTCATAACCTACGGTGCCCTGGCTACTTAGTGAAAGAAAAAAGCATTCTTAGTCAAGACTGTGTAATAAAGAATTCTTCTGCTACAGCAGATAAAATGACAATGACAAAGTAATTATCATAAAAATTATTCTTTTCTAAAAATACTTCCAAAAAATCTCTACTGTAGGAAAAGGAACAGACAGTAGTTTTGGAGGAAAAACACTTGGAAAAACGGCAATATGGTTTCTTTGCTATACAAATACAATTATTTTTCTGCTAGAAATAGTGTTGCTGTAGCTGCAATGGTGGAAGGGTAGGAGAGAGGCAACGTTTGCAGGGAGAGGTAATTTTTATTAGAACAATTGATATAGTTGAAAAAAAAAACAGAAACGCTTTCAGGGAGCTTGTGTGTCTGAAAGCTTTTCTTTTTTTTTTTTTTTTTTTTTTTTCCCCCAACTATGTCAGCTGGTCTAATAAAAGATATTCTCTCTGCCTGCAAACCTCAGTGGTTTTGTATATAGCTGTTTCTGTGTATGTGATTTGTCCACTAAGAGGACAAAGAATTCTACAATGCCTAAAACTGGTAGCATTTGCTAAAAGTTGATTCTGAAATACTAAAAAATTTAAAATGTTTCCTTAAAATGTTGAGAACTTGGGATCAGCTTTGTGTTTTAAAGAGAATAATTGCAACTCATGAAGGAACTACACACTTACGATAAAATATGGTCAACCCTTCCTTTCAGTAGCTTTGAAGCAGCAGTAATCTAACAAAGCACCTTGCTCTTGCTGTGCTGACAATGAGTCCAGTGTACAAAAAAGAAATTAAACAAAAAAAGACATTTTAATTTCAAGGTTCACTGGAAAAAACATGAAAAAAAAAATCAATGTTTGCCAAAGAGAAAGACAAACTCTGAAGGGAAATGAAAAAAATGTCTTTACAAGATTCAAAGAGAACTTTATAAATGGGGCAATAAAAAAGGAAATAAAATATTTGTCCCTCTTAACTCTAAATATGCAGGTAATATTCCCAATAAATCTACCACAGGAAATGACCTTAAGGAATCATCCAATTATATTTTTATCAAGAAATTATTAGGAAAAGTTAAAAAAGCCTCGAATCAGAAAACCCAGCCGTGATAGTATTGACGACTGAGGCTGGATCCGGCATTGCCCTTCGCCTCGTGCCTCCCATTGCTCCCTGCTCCCAGTGACTCCGAGGCTGTGGCTTCTCCTGCCCTCCCCTACAAATGGTCTCCTGCTCTCCCCTACACATCATTGCTGTGCCAGGAGCTCATGGAGGAGTGTTTGCAGCAGTTACCTCTCCACTGCATGGCTGCATCACCCCGGAGCCCAGAGGAGGCTACAAAAACTCCCTGGGTTGCTCGCGGGATGTGCAGAGCTCCTCCACAGCTCCATGCCCTGGGGGTGCTGGCCCTGGACCCGTGGAGTGTGTCTGCCCATGTATGTGCTGATGACTTTGGGAGGTGCTGGAGCCCCTCAGCTCGGAGCTCCCAGCTGCTCATGGTGTGCCACTGGCCACCTCTGAGCTCAACAGTGCCTGGAGCACGGCTGTGTGGCCTCAGCCATCCCCTGCTGCAGCAAGGACGAGGTCCCCTGCAGACTGCAGCCCTGTCCCTGCTCACCCACCTTCCCCCCAGGATGGCCATGTCCTCTGGAGGCCCGCTATGGTGCTCACGCACACCGAGCCGTGGCCGGGTGACCGTCCATGGCAGGCTTTGCCGTTCTGCCGGCCTGGCTGCGACGGCGCAGCTACTGTACGTGAAGCCTGTAGAGAGAGCTGCAGCTTCAGCTATGCATCAGGCACAGCCTGGCTGCCACTCTGCTTCCACCCAACAACAACCGGGACAACTGAACGGCTTTCGGATTTAATGTTTTATCAAAATTAACACCTTCATTGCCATCCATGTGTTCCCGGGGCCGGGGTGGGAGGGCTGTGGGAGATGAAGGTGAGCAGAGGGAGGGCAGCATCCCTGCATCCCTATCCGTGCTGCTGTGGATGGAGGTGTGCGGGGCCGGCCGCCGAGCACCGGCATCCTCAGTGCCATCCTGCACCCCAGTGACGCCTGCTACTGCAGGACAGGCCTACACGCTAATTAACTGCAAATGGTTTTTAATTAGATTCCCCAGACACATGGTCTTCTGGAGAGGGTAATGCAGGGATGAGCAGGATCAGCTGGGGAGCGTGGTGAGGGGCGTTTCTGCCTGCACCCCCCCGCTGCCTCACCTCCCTCCCAAGGCTGCTCCCCTCTGGGATTAAATTGATTTTCCACAAGCGCTAGGGTTCAGGATCACATCCTGTCTCTCTGCCAGGTCCATAATGCCTTTCTCCCTATTAGTTTTCTGATATTCAGCTATCGGAGCTTTCTGTAGGGATGTTTAGCTTTTGTATAGACTTTGTCCGACAGCTAAAACACTTTATAAACTTTATCCATTTAATTTTCCTACACTGTGCGGTGTGCTGTAGTAGCATTATCTTCACTTCACCGATAAGGAGATCTACATTCACACAAAGCCAGGCTGGAATTGGGGTAAGGACCGGGCTCAGAGCTCCAGATGTGACGATAACCCGCTGCCTGCTTACGGCGGTAGCTTGTGCGGCTCTGTCTCTCCCCAGTGTGACACGGCAGGTCAGGCCACGGATTTCCTTCTTACAGGTGCCTTTTTGTTTCAGGTCGGGCTAAACCTCGCTGAATGTATGGAGTTTTATGGGCCCTAACTAAAGGCTACCTATTTTCAGACAGCAGAACAGGTAAGCTGCTTTAGGAAACAAAAGCGGCTCCAAACTGAAAAGCAGGCATGTATTATCACCACCCGCAACAACAACTGCACACGTAAAATCATTCAGAAATGTGAACTAGGGGTTCAGCGAGCACAGTGATGTGCGTATACGTGAGAGAGAGAAAGAGAAAAGAGGAGGAAGCACAGCAGCTGGGGGAGGGAGCAGTGCAAAGTGCTGTCCCCCAATGCTCCTGTGACTACGGCCCTGAGAAAAGCAGCAGGGACGAATTTTTGGCTAACTGCTGACCTGTGGTAAAGGACTGTAAGAAAGACCCCCATCTCTGGTGTTTAAGTAGGTAACCAGGAATGCATCCTGAACTAAAGAACCAAACCACTTCATTTGATCTTCCAAACGAAAATAACCCAAATTTTTGATACTTTTCGATACTTTTCTTTTTTTTTTTTTTTTTCCTGGCTAATTGCATGTGTCAGAAGGGATCGCAGGATTTAATTTACAGCCATTAAGTTGGACTGCCTGATCAGCATCAAAAACGTTTACAAACTGTGGGTTGACCTAAGCACATCAACGATGCTGCGCCTGCCTCAGCCCTCCGGAGCACGCACCGATGCTCTTGGGTTTGGAAATGATGTTGGTGCTGCTTGGCTGGTTTGCATCTTACTCCGGGAAGGTTTTAAAGAACCCAGCTCCTGAGATAGGCAGAAATTTAATGATTTAAGTGGAGCAATGTCTTGTCAGCTGCGGAGCTGGTTCAGGGTCTGTAAATCTGATCAAATGCACTGAATGCGGTTAAGGCTGGATTCACAACTCTGGGAGGAGAAATCAGCTCTTACTGGACAAGAGGATTTTATACCCAATAATTAGGCTAAATTAAGCTGTTACACAGAATGGTGGCAAAGAGCCACGTTTTGCTGGCGTGCTATAACACCACATAATACATGAATGTGGTGTATGCAGTAGGTGCTGCTTTCTCCTTCCAAAATTTTTATTACAGCCCTCGCCACTGACACTTCGTTCTCTGCCAATTCCTCCGCTCCCTTCTCTCATGCTGGCAAAAATATAGCGGGACACCTAAAGCTGTAGGCCTTGGCAGGATCATGTGAATATGCTGAACACATACATGCTGATTAATTCATTGCCTTAGCAACCAAAAAGTCTCAGATTATTCTCCCTTGTTTATTGGCCCTTTCAGAGCTAGTGTGTGTGGTAAAGATCATCCACCGGCAAAATACAGCATCCATTAACTGCTTGCACTTGCAAGGGCCAAAAAACTCCTTTGATCCCAAAAGATTACCTGTTCCACACAAGTCAGATAAGTGTTCATTGCAACACCAGCCCCATAGCCGTACCTACGCACACCGGCTACACATGCTACCCAATTAAACTTTACATGGTGCCACCAGTGGCAATGGACAACAGTTTCCCTTTGCTTTGTAGCCATACAGATGGTTGCTCAATGTGCAAGGGAGGAGGGAATCTGGCTTTTGGAAAACAGCGTGCAGGCGGAGCCCTTGGTGGTGCAGTGTCACCTTGCTTTTTTCCCAGAAAGCTCATAGATCTGTAGAGAAAGAGATGTGCAGGATGCTACTGTAAGCAGGGTGTTTGGGCGCCTATCTGTGTGTACTAAACGTTAACAGCAGCCTCTCAAAGCCCACACCGTGTGTAACGTGGCAGTTGCAGCTCGGTCCCTGCAGCCTGGGATGCCGAGAGAAGGCAGCGCCGACAGCACCACGCTCGCGTGGAAGTGGTTGATAAGGGAAATACAGATGGGCTTGCTGGGTATTGGGCAAACAGTGCGAAAGGAGCTGGCTCACTAGATGGGGATGTCTCAGGTCAAGAGCAAAGATTACATTCATTTTTTTGATTTAGCTTTCATAGTGCTCAGTAAAAAAAACCCCTTGCTACCTGATGAGTGTGTTCCTTGATGCGAAGTTCAAGGATGACAATCTCTCCAGCTCTGCAGTAATGGACAATGGCAGCTATAGATGACTTTTCATATTCTTTTGGAACTTTTGCCTGGTTTTCATGCTAGAGAGACCCACTGTCCCTCATTCAGCTGGTTTTGTTACTGAGGGCATCCAAGAGAAATAACCAGACTGCCTGCTTCTCCTGGCTGTCCTCTCTGTAGGTCCAAAGGTTGTCACATGGGCATCTCCACATGCACGAGTCCTAACAGAAGTCCTGACATTTTTTTCTGGAAGACTTTCTAGAAAGTCTCCTTTTCTCTGACAATCCGTGTTTGCTGACTCTCCTGCCCCCAGGCACATTGAAGAGTATCTTAAGACCCTGAAAATGTGCAGGAAAAGACAGCACTGCCCACTATTTGACCTGGCATCCTTTGAAGCCTGCCAGCCCTGTGGCAGATCCTGCAGCCTTTTTTGGGTGAGCCCACACCAGCAAAGGGTCCCAGCAGTCCCAGAAAGGACGGGAAGGTCCCAGTGCTTATGCTTGCTCTACAGGACATACATCAGTTTCACCACGCCTGAAGTAGCTGCTTCTCTATTTTTCTGTTTCTATGCAAACACAAGCTGCCCATTGGTAAACTCTGAGCATAGAAACATCTAAGTGCTGTCAAGAGGAATCTACATTTGCTTCAAGAAAATTAGGTGACTCATCCCTCTGTCCCTTCTACAGCTCCGTGGAGTGAAGTCAAATCCCTCCACGGCTGGGTTGAAGCCAGTTCCCGTCCATCCTTGTACGTATAAGCCCAATACGAATGCCTATAGGCGTTTTACAGACTGAACTCAAAAATGTGCTCCTTGACACAGAGCCACCATAATAAAAGTGTTGAAGTACAGGTTGTGTGAGCCTGAGGGAATGTACAGAATTAATGAAAGGAATGCTGCATACTCCGGGCTTTGTAGACCATAACATGAAATAATATCTGGATTTCTTCACACAGTTTTTTCACATCTATGAAAACCTCAATTCCATATATCCTAATAAATAACCAAGTAACAGCCCTCTGACTCTGGTGAGACAATTCCATATAGGAGATTTTCTTTAAATTTGCAACTGCTGGCTGTTAGAAATGGTTTGGGGGTATTAGTGTTGAAAGCAGAGACTTTTTCCTATGCATTGCTTGTACTGCCCATCTTGAAAGATGCACCATTTGATGTGAGTTTTTGCAAAAAAAAAAAAAAGAATATTTGAGTTTCAGGCTATGAAAAATAGCTTTTTATGAAAAGAGTGTAATACATACTGAAGCTCAGAGCCCACTGGGGTTGTATTAATTGATATCCAGAGATGAGTTAGTCTTCTGCCTTAAACCAGTCCTACTCCTGCAAGAAGCATGGAATAATAAGAGGGGCTGTCGACAGAGTACCAGGTAAATGTTGCCGTGGGCCCAAGGGGTCTCCCTTTCCCTAGGGCTCTTTTTGGAAACAAGCAAATGACTATCAAATAAAAATATATTTACTTGATGCAAACAGCAGAGAAAAGACCGATGTTTGCAAATGCCGCCTCCTGTTTCCAGGCACAGTACAAACATAAATCACTGCCTCTGATAGATGGGTTTCCACCAAGTGTATGTTAACCCTTTTTCAATGGTTATCCGAAGGGGGAGGAAAAAAGCCAATGCTTTATAAGCTCTCCTCAGCCAGAAAAAGGTGAAGAATTAATGCTATTTAAAGTCAGTGCTCTTTCAACAGAACTCTGATGACAGTAGTTAGTTACTCTTTTTGTCTCCATCTGTTGGTGGGAGATCACCTTGGTTTTGTCTTTGACCTGGTTTGTTTGAACAGCACAGAAAACCTGGCTCAGATACTTACTTTGGTCAAGCAGCACTTCAGAAAATTACTGATGCTGACTTTGAAAGCCCTGCCTATTTCATAGAGGGGGGGAAATACTTAAAACTCAATGATATGAAACTAACTAGATATATTTGAAATATTGATTACATATATCTTCTGAAATAGTGTAATGGGATATTCCTGGATGCTATATGCATGTTTATATGTTTCTGAAATGTTTGATTAATGTGCACCCAATCTTTCTTTCTGCTAATAGACCATCATATTTCTTACTAAGAAATGAATTATTCGGCCACTGGTACAAGTGGTTGAGAGAAGACAATTTATAATGCTGCATCTTTAGCTAGTGTTTCTTCAGCAAGTAATCCTTGACCTGGAAAGCTGTTTCACTGAAAATGACTAATTTTGCCAATTTTATTTTCTGCTTTGAATATGTTTTTCTGGTGGCAGTCTAATCTATCCTAAAAGACTTATTTTATACTTTACAATATTAGTAAAACATAAATAGAAAATAGATGAAAGGAAAACCTTCATGAAGCAAAACTTCAATTCTATTTGTGGAGTTGTTATCCCAGAACTTTGAATCTGGAAGTGCAAAGTGATATATTGGCAAGAACAAAGAAGGAAAAAAAAAAAAAAGAAAGGAAAACAACCCAGAATTGACTAACTCATGATTTTCTTTGTTCATAAAATATATTGTCATTCTACACTGGTTTTGATTTTGCTTTCCATTATTCTTTTAAGATATTCTCACATTTGACTATTTTCATCATTTTCTATATCACTTGTTTTCAGCAACACTACTTTTCATATCTCTCAAAATTGCTTAGTTAAGAGATTCAACAAATCACAGGTAGTAATAACAACAGTTGCTCTCTGCCAGCCTCGTCTGTATCAGCCCCAATCTTGCCACTTATGCACTATAAGCAGCATTTCTCCGTGCAATCATTTTCAAAATTACAGTGCTAAACTTTAGGGAACAGGGATATTCACCGCATTTGCACACGCGGTCACGAGCTCAGCTAACAGCGAGCATTACGCACAGCAAACAAACCATGACAGCCTGCAGCTGTGAGACTGGGTGAGTTTTTGCAGAAAAGCTGCCGGGGGTTAGTTTGATCTTTGGCAACTCCTATAAAAAAATAAATGAGCATTTGCATACACATTTTCAAGAGCTCAATAAAGATTAATAGGCAACGTAACCCTACGTCATAGATGTAAAGGTCCAAGCACTCTGATTTTGAGTCATGGGCCTGAAGACAAGTCCTAGTGTCCAAATTCTCCTTCCAACCAGCAACTAAAAAGCAGTAGTTTGGAATTTCCATACACTTTAATGAATTGCACAGATTTCAGCCTGTCTTGCACCTGACATTCAGAGCCCTTTAGAGAGTATCCAGTTTTTGCTCAAAAGCAGGAGCATTTAAAAACGTGGGCCTTTTTTTCATAATAGAAAACACCCACTGAATCCACCTATCAGTAAAATCCAGCCTTGCAATTTTAGCACGATTGCCGCTTCGGTCTGGGGAAGCCTGAGCCTTTTCTGCACCAGATTTTTCTGGGAATGACGTTCACAAGAACTAGCAGTAGGTTATGATGTGGCACCTGTTGGCTTTGACGTGGAGATTTTTTGATCCATTTTATGGATTAAAGTTCTTCCTATTGTGTCAGGACTGACTTTTGTAAAGGAGAGGAGGGGAACTTTAAATGGGGCTCTCCTCCTACCCCTGTCTCCAGCTCTCTCCAGACCTTAGACGTCCCAAAGGCTTTTGGGAGAGGGAAAGGAAAAAAATTTACCAAGACTGGAGGAGGCAATGGGTGTGATCTGTCTTTCAATAAGATATGTACTAGGAACCCTGTTAAAGTGAAAATGGAGGGAGGGGGAGAAAGTTTTCAGAAACCAGCTGATTATGCAGACCTGGAGCAGGTGAGCTGATGACCTCCTGCCCCACCCCACCCCACCCCACCCTACCCTTCCTCTTCCTCTTCCTCTTCTTCCTCCTGTTCCTCCCCTGCTATCGTCTAGGGAGGGGAGAGGGTGTCTCTGGTGGTGAGAAAGTTGAAGGAAAGTGTTTGGATTATTTTTCTTTTTTTTTTGAAGTTATGACTTTGTAATTCAACAAGCTATTTCTGAGATGAGAGAGTTGGAGAGGAGCAGCCGCACCTGCTTGTGATGTAAGTACTTGTGTTAGGTGCTAATATTGACAGTTTTTAGGTGTGCAAGTAGTACAGTAAGCTATGTGTGCTTATCAAACCAAAGGTAAAGAAATCTTCTAATTTGATGAAAAAAAAATTACAGCTATAGTTTAGGTTTTTTTTTCTCAAAAGCTTCTGTTGAAATAGAAAAATATCTTTTTGATAACTGAGAACTGCCTACTTTCTTTTCTATTAAAAAACATTGCCATCTAAGCCTGTCTGGGAGCCTGGGGTAAATCTCTGCTGTGTATTTTGAGGTATCTTGCTCACTCTTTGGAGGAATACATAAGGAGCTAGAGAAGGTCTGACTAGCTCTAGTGAAGCTGATTCTGTACCGGTAAGCTGTGGTCCTGCTGGTGTTTGCAAAGAAATGAGAGATAAGCTTTCCTTATGGAGCGTGATGTAAGAAATGGTTTCTAGAGATTTCTTGCCTTCTCCGTTGTGAAAGAGGCCTAAACTCTTTTATAAAGGAAAAAAAAAAGCAGTTCTCTTATTATTATTTAAGAGAGGTACTTCATAGTGAGCTCCTAAGCGTTTTTATCAAGCTCAATACTAAAAGAAAGGGAAAAGAAACATTAAGCAGAGCACATAAATATCACAGGAAGCTTTAGAAAAAATTGAATATTACAGGAAATGCTATTGTGAAGTACATATCTCAAAAACAAAACCAAGCCAAATGACCTCTTATGCTGTTTTGCTATGTTACTGCTGAGGTTTGGTTTGCCTGGGAGAGGCAACTTCTGAGGCACAGTTCCTCTGCTTGGCGACGATGTTAAATCCTGCTGGTGGTGGGACTGTGGGGTGCTGGGCAGGCCCTGGCCACCCAGACCCCCCCAGCTTTACACATGCTGGGCGCTCCTTGGCCTCAGTTGGGTACTGAGGTCCTGATGATCAAAGAGAGTAAGTGCCACCAAGTGGGAAGCCTTGTCCCGAAAGCCCTGGCTCCTCCAGGCTCATCAGATGCATTCTTCTCTCCACCGGGCTGGTGCCCAGCCTTCAGTGAGACCCTCCTGCCGTGGCAGTGAGTGCCCTCCTTGACCGGGTCCAAGGTAGTGTCAGCATGTGCTTCAGGGTGGCATGATGAGCTGCTAATTAACAGGAGGTGAAGGCAGCCGCTGAGGAAGTACTTGATTACTCCATAACGCAGCCAAAGAGGACGCATGAAGCCTCTGTCCATTAAACACAACTTCAGGAAAGGGAGTCACTTCCTAGGCTCGCTTGCGAGACAACAGCTCTTGATATCCAGCAAAGTTGAAGGAAAACCTGGAAAAACAAAGCTAAGCTTCTGAGTTAAAAGTTCAGATGCAAGAGGCAGAGAAGTGTAAATACTTTCAGTTTTCCTCCTTGCTTAATCGCTTGCAATTTTTCTTTTTCCAAGCTGCAATTCATATGTTTGTATCCTCCTCTCCCAAGAGAGCGCCCCAGTATTACAGCAGGGCTGTGGCTGTGGGCAGGAGCAGGCGATGGCGCAGCTGAGAGCGGAGCTGTGCTTGTCGATCCGAGGGCTGGGGGGGGAAGTGGTCCCAACTGGCACCCCCGGTCTGTGAAACGTGATGGCATGGGAGCAGCAGGCAAATCTGCAATACGGAGCACAGCACCTGCCACTAGTGCAGACTAATAGGCACCTTCCCACAGAGGCAAGTTTTATTTCCCTGGAAATAACAGATTGCCACCATTTTTCACTTCTATAGATTCTTTTTCTCTTGCATCCATATTGATCTGTTCCACTTGATTTGGTTTTAGAAATAACTTTCTTATGCATGCAGCTTATCACCCTCGGGTCCCGGATTGTCACTCCTCAGCAGCTGAGGAAGGCTGGGCCAGGGCAGTGTCCCGGCATGGAGGTGGGCACCGACCCGCCTGGTGGTTACACGGGCACAGCTTGGACTGATGCTGTTGGAAACGCTCCACAGAGAGCAAACAAATAAAGCTTGTAAGGGGATAGTTATGCAGAGAATAATGAATATCAGCTATTCCAGAGGGATAACTTAACTGGGTACTTAGGTGTCTGATAGTTAACTGGTGTTATTTTCTTTAATTAACTTCTGATACCTCTCCTTCCTCTCCGGTGTGGCTACTAGAGGAAAGGAGACAGGGAACCCTGTAATGTACCCTACAGAAAGCTACCTGTAAGGCCTTCATATGTCACAAATCAAGTTTTTTGTCCCCTGCCCCCTCAGGTAGAAGCTGTTTCAAATGACAATGAAACATTATAAGTAGGGAAAGATAGAGGTATCTTTCCTCCTCCCTTCCTTACTGGTTTCTGAAAAGCGTGGTTTATAAGCTGTCAATCATTTCCAATGATCTCAGTCCAGCGTTTATTCAAAAATCACGTTCGGTGTAGCTGGGAGTGTTGTTATTAACTGATGAGCAAGTCTGAGTGCTGAGAATGAGAAATGATTGACATTCCTTAAGGTAAAGAGGGAGACTCTTCATCCAGCAGAAGCTGCCACTGCAACAGATGCTGTTATAGCTTCTGACACTGATCGTGATGAGTGGTGTGTAATGTCAGTAAAAGATGAGAGGCTACAACAACAAAGTGAAAAGGAAGCCTCTGAACATGAATCCCATGGCACCCTGGTGGCAGTTAATAGCCATGACTTTCCTTGCTAGAAATATGACTTAAAAAGGTCAGGCATATATTGGTTAACTTATCACCTATTCAGTAGACATGCACAAGAGCTCGCTAATTAGTGATCTATTATTATTTGACTCTGGGTCAATTTGTATTTATTTATTTTTAATTTTTGGTTCCTTTTCCCCCCCATGGCTATTGGAAAATATGTTGCCTGGTTCCCTTTTTTATTTCAGGTTTTTCCTTAGGTTAAACACAGTAGATATTTACAGAGAATAATTCATAGCAGACCTACACATGGTCCTGAATGCTACCTTGTACTCGGGGGTAATACAGCATTTTGGGCACCTTGCTAGCAGCAAGTTTCCACATGTGGTTATAAACTTTCTCCCTAAGCAGGAATAGTTTTAAGCTTAATACCCCCTCCCACGTTTTGCTACAAAAGTCCCTTGCCAGGCATATTGGAGCAACGTGAGACTGGTCTAAGGCTCCCAGGAGCAGACTGGGAGCTGTGTGGAGGTGGACCATGACTCCCAGCCTGAAGGAAAGCTCCCTTGAGCAAGGGGCAATGAGTTACCATGGGCAAGGGCCCTCTTGGGGAGCAGCCTTTCATTGAACCCCAAAATTGTTGCTAGGGTTCACTTAAGAAAAAAAAAAAGGCAACCCCAAAGCCAAAAAAAAAAATCCCTAAACACAACAAAAAAAGCATGTGGATTTTTTTTCTGACTCTTTCTGGAGGGTTGTTCATCTTTAAGCCATGGTCTAATACTTGCTCTCCCAGCTTTAGTCTTGCAAGTGGAACTGAAGACTTTAAATTGTTCTGTAAGTTGTATAAATATTTACACTGCTACAATGTGTAAACCAGTCTCTTGTATACATTAGTAGTAAAATTTGATCTGGTTGTATTCATCTACCCACTTGACACGTGTGCATGTGATGGGAGTCAAGCGGAGTGGAGATCCAGGGCAGAGAAGTGACACGCAGCCCCTGGTCTTGCGCTATCTCAGCCCTAGCAGAGCTCCAGCCGCACGCGTATCCACCGCACGTGGATGTGGCCCCGACTCCTGTGCCGGGGGCTGTGTTGCTTCTTTTGCCGCCTCTGGTGAGCCGGGTACAAAGCTGGGGAATAACCCGCCAGTCACCAGTGCGAGCTGGGTGGCACAGCTTATGAGGCCGCATCCTGCAGCCTTCACGGGGGCTTGACGGGTGGCCGAGCACAGTGAGGTGCTGCTCTGGAAGCTAAATCCAGCACTTACCTCTCCTCCCGGCAGAGCAGGGCCACCTCCACTCCTGCCTTTCACTTCTCATCCTCCTCTTTCTGTTTCTTCGTGCTTCCACTTCTTTAGCTACTGAACTTTCTGTTGGACTGTGGGGTAGCTCTAATTCTGTTTTCTTCAAATGCGAGAACCCTCTGTGCTGTCCGTTTGGGGATAGTGTGTTCAACAATGTAATATTTCTTCAGAAAAGTACTTTCTCTCACGTGGACAACTCTGCATGTGTTTCTCCAGGAGCGACAGCAAATCTAGTTTGAGGGTACATGTTTTCATACGTTCAGACTTTAAAAAAAAACCAACGCAATCTTCTTCCTTATTTTCCTCTTTCCCTTCTTGGCTTCCTTTGGGTCTCTGTGGGACACGTGCCTGTATCTATCCACACCCAGGGCACGCTGGGGATCCAGACACGTTGTGAAGGTCTGGATTACCGTTTCACATTCTCTCCTGTTATTATGCTGCCCCATGAAAATTGATACAGAGCTGGATGCTAGGATTTGGGTGCGTTTTAAATTGTAACTTCTGTATTAGTTGTGCTTAATATCTGTAATTAACAACACAACTTTGTTCTTCCAATACTGTGGAGGGTTTGTTGCTGTGGGGGTGTTTCTGAGAGGTTGTGTCTAGGATGCCCACAAGTGGGCCAGGCAACAATTTGCTTGCTTCCCGTCCCCCTTTGGGGCATTTGCCTTAGGAGGTAGGTGACCTCAGCATTCTGCACCCCAAGGACCACGCCGTGATTTGTAAAGCATCTTCACCTGGATTGTAGGAACTACTGCACATAGACTTTCTCAAAATTACTGGTCTGTGAGTGGATGTGTTGGCCAGCCTCATGCTTCGTGTGCCATTAATTTTGAAAGCTACCTGCTGCCTGGTGGTTACAGTTATTTTAGCCCATAAATTCCAAAGTCCTTCAAGCCTTCTGCACTGAGACTGATGTTGTGCCTTCTCCACTGTAGGAGACAGTGGTAGTATCTTTTTGCTATTTCTTTGTCACGCACAGAAAAACCTGACTTTTCGGAAGGCCTCTTGGAGAAATGCTGGTAAGGCATCGTTGCTCTCCTGCTAGATGTGACCACCTCCAGGTGCTGTTTCTTTCTGGAGTTTCTGTTGCTTTCAGCACACCAAACAAGGCTTCCCTTCCTACTTCAGCCTTCCCCTTAGGAATTGTTCCTAGTTCAAAGATCTTTCTGTAGGGCCACTGGCCTTCAAAGGAGATCCTTTCTTTGTACAGCAGCTTTGATACAAATGAACCTCAGAGGTTTAACTGCTAGATAAAAGTAGAGTGCATTAACCCCCACAATCGCTCTAATGAAGTCAGGGTGAAGTTGTGAAGTCTGGGTCACAACTAATGGATGAGCCATTAACACCTCTCAGGCATAACAGCACTTAAAAATATCAAACAGAAAATGCATTTAGTGACTTTCAGGTGCAGAACTGGTCGTGGTTTTTTGAGAGCAAGCAGTCATGAAAAGACTGCAATTGCACTGCCTCTCCCCCACCCTGCTTCCTGCCTTCCACATATTTGTGTTTAAGGTCAACCCTACTCTGGAAGATTTTGCCATCATGAAGCTGCAAGGTCGTAGAATAGTTTGGCTTGGGAGGGACCTTTAAAGGTCACCTAGCCAAGCCTCCCGGCAATGACCAGGGACAGTTTCAACCAGATCAGGTTGCTCAGATCTCCATCCAACCTGGCCCTAAATGTTCCCAGGGATGGGGCATCTACCACCTCTCTGGGCGACCTGTTCCAGTGCTTCACCACCCTCATGGTAAAAAATTTCTTCCGTATGTCTGATCTGAATCTCCCCCCTTGTTCTACTGCAACAGGCCCTGCTGAAAAGTCTGTCCCTGAAAAGTCCCCCCTCTAAATACTGAAAGGCTGCAATAAGATGGCAGGGAACTCTTTTTTTTTTTTTTAAGTGCCTAACACTTTTTGTTGATCCAGAAATTTTATTTCAACTCCAGCTCTGATCAGCAGTTCTGTACTGGTAGGTATTTTTTCTGGCTTATTCACCAAACTTATATTGGGAAGGTTTGAGGTCCTACTATCTATTAGAAAGGATTTTTTAATAGGTAAGGTCATTTTTTTTCCTCCAACGCCAAGGGTTTGGATTAAGAGCAGCTGCTTTCCACAGTGAAGCTGTGCACTGTGGGTGGGCAGGCAGGGGGAGCTTGTCCCAGCAGAATAAGGTTTGTAGCTGTTCTGCTGCAAAAGTTCTTACTCCCTCTCAGTCTGCTTGCAGAGATGGAGGGACTCGTTTAAACAACTGAGAAGATGTCATTGAATGATGGAGGATGCTTCAGAGGATTAGCAGGCTCTTACTGGCAGGGATTTGCCTGCTTGGACTGGGATGCAAGCTCCCAACGTGGTTTTATGGGGGTGAAGACCTGGAAAACAAGGCTCTCCAAGGTTTTCTTGAGGTTGCTTCTTTTCACAGGATCTTTTACAGAAGGCCTGGTCATGCTCTATGCCTTGTCCTGGACCTTTGGCACTGACTGCAGCCCAGATTATGGTTTCCATAAAACCAAGTTGTTGCATCCTTTTTTTTTTTTTTCTGGCAGAAAGTTGCTTGAGCTGCAGCTAGTCTGTGTGCAAACCCTTCTGTGCTCCCACGGCTGGGCGTCTGCAGCGTTTCCACACCCTGCACACGAGGAGAAGCTTGACTTGTGTGCTTGGGATCTCCTCAGCAGTCACTGGTTGGGGAGCTTGTGCCCGTGCTGCTGAGCTGCTCTTCCCTGTGCTTCTGTGCTCAGCCCTTATGGCCACCACTCTCTTGCTAGCCTCTGCGTGCTTTTGTCACAGGCACCCCAGAAGGACACTTTTATTGTGCTTGGAGAACGCTTCCAAGCTGTGCTTGAGCATGTGTGTTGTATCCGTGGCCTTGTTGCAGCTCTGAGTTAATTGTACCTGCTTGGGAGGAGAGGATGTAGTCAATCGGGGAAAGTGGGGGCAGAAAGCTGGGGTGGGAGAAGGCTGGGAATCTGCAAGCATCCATGCAGAAGCTTCAGATCCTGCCCCAAGAGCGTGCACTTAGATTGGATGACTGTATAAGGCTGTAAATGAGGAATTCCCTCTTAATACCTCTTGTAACATATTTTATCACAGCACAGTGTGTTTAAGCTTTCACCTGTGTGTGAAGAACCTCCCTTTGCCAGGTGTGACCAGCCTGATGCAGAGAGTCTGACATGGAGCCCCTGTGAAACCCGGCTTTGCTGTGCTCGTGTCTCCTGGTGCTGCAGGTGGAAGAAACGTTTGCACAAAATGCTCTCTGCTGCTCCTCTGGCATACTGGAGCATACAGGTGGGATTACCAAGTCGTAAAGGGAAGATGTGTGTTTTAATTTCCTGCCAGCAGTTTGTTAGTCTATAAAATTGAAATACTGAAATGTTATTTAAGCCTTCTTTGTATCATTGTTTTTATACTGAGCAAACGCTGCATACTAAATTTACAAGGTGGGACAAGAGCAGAGTCACTAGCATTCCTGGTAAAACCCTGTGTGGTGGGAAGGTGTATCTTGTGTCTAATTCTCCACTGGTGCATCAAATTTGTACCACTACCCACATTCAGGAGAAGGAGCTGCTGTAAAACTACAAAGCCTTTAGACTTCCCAATGAATCCTTAGGGTATAATTTAAGGAAACAGGGTCATGTGTTGGACACTGTGTCTTGCACGATGGTGTCATTATCTCTTATGTATTAGCAGGCTACTAATGCTGACATCTAATTAGCACCAAGAAACTGATTAACTCTCAATAGGGTCAAGAGAAAGAAGAAAAATAGATCTCAGGCAAGCAATTAGGTCATTTATTTAATAAATTAAAATACTTGTGATTATAAGCTCACTCTGGCAATTTTTTTTCTGTACCACACGGCTGAGGGCAGAAACAAAGATAAAATTTGAATAGTAAATGTAACATCATGTTAACGGCAGCGTAATCAAAACAGATAGAACACACAAAAACCCACTTGAGCCTTCTCTAATGGACAACTTATCATCCAAACCAGATGCATTTATTAGGGGAAAAGTTACATTCAAATACTAGTAAAATAAATGGAGTCTGTTCAGATTTCTTATTCTTGTGATTGGGTTGTTCCACACTGGAAGCCAAGTACATAAAATATGCTTCAGTAAACATTTGTTACATGGCAGACATTTATGTTTATTGTGTATCTTTTGCAAACTAATCTGAATGCTCAGAAATGGCAAGCCAGATAAATGTTGAGCAGGCAGCAGTCACCATCTTCTTATATGTCACCCTTGCCAATTAATTTCTTATTTTTTTTTAAATAAGGCAAAAAATTTTCTTTTTCCGTGACAATGAAATGTAAAATGCACATACCTATGTTACCGGGCAGAGCATTTGACCCACAGAACCTCATGTTTACTGCCCTCACTGTAGTGCCCCAAAAGGGTTTGGCTTTTCATGCAGTAGCACTCTGGGGCTTCCTAATAGACCCGTCGCCCGTGCTCCCTTCTTGCATGCTCAGTTTAAAGCATTTCTTAATTGGGTTCATTTAAATGCTAATTTTATTGAATGCGAACTCCTCTAAATCACTGAGGTGAGTTCTTGCCAGACTTCTTCAGCAATAATAATATTTCAAAAGGTTTGAGGTTTGGACTAGGTTTGGATAAGCGCTGGGAGGTCTGGTTGCATGTCCAGCATTGGCTGCAAACCATGAGGCTTCTCACACCTTGCTTTCCTCTGGCTTCCTGTGCGAGACCTCCTCTCCCCTGCTGCAGGTTCAGCTCCTTTGTCTACCTCTTTGAAATACTCTTGCTGGTATTTAAAGGCCATCTTTTTTTAAAAAAAAAAAAAACCCAAAAATATATATATGTGTGTATAAATCACCACCCGATGTATATATACTACAAGGAAAACCCCAAATTCCTGTTAACTGAGAACTATGCAGCCCTTCACAGCCATTTTTTAGTTTACAAACAAAACTTTTTGGCACGAGAACTGCATTTTAGTGCACAGCTGATGGCACCGTGTAGTTACCCAGTGTATGTCACAAATGTTCCCTAGCAGGAGCAAGCAGCATTTAACCCGCTTATGCAGGTATCTGTGGAGGCTTTAGACTGTGCTGGAGACTTACCGAAGTGTGTTTGGTTTTTTTTTTGTTCATCTTAGAAGGTAAAGTTTGTGATGCCCCCAGTAAGAGGGTCTGCTGGAGGGAGCAGCTGGTGGCACACTTCCTCCCCTTGCTTTTCCTTTCTGGTCTCTAGCCACGTGAAGTGCAGGTTCTGCTCTTGCTCAAATGCGAGATCCTCCAGCTTTTTTTTTTTTTTTTTTCCCCATGGATACCTTTAGAAGATGAAAAGGACAGTCAGACCTTTTCTAAGGCTCAAGATTAGTGACAGGCTTGGAAGGAGCTTTGCCGCTTTTTCCCAACTTGCTCCAGTTGCGGTGAGGACAGTGGCTGGGGATGGACCTGGTGGGGTCCTGCTCGTGCCCCCATGAGCCGCCTCCAGCAACTGCCCTCTTCCTGCTGCTGCCCCTGAAGGCGTTTGCCCCAGCTGCCAGTGTCACCGCAGGCACGGAGAAGTCCTGGCTGTCGGTCAAAGCGTCTCAGGGGCAGGGGAAGCGCCTGGGGAGTGAGGCTGAAGCACTGCTGTGCTCCCGGTGGTGCTGGTCCTGCAAGAAATGGTCTGGTGGGTCCCTGGAAGCAGCAGCACTCTCTGGCTGCCTCCGGCAGGTCCAGAGTTAAATCAGGGCTAACGTACCTATCCCTAAATATAACAACCAGTGCAACAAAGATCGCTTAAAAGAATGGGAAAATAACCTCTCAAAATGTTTTTCTTCACTTAATGTTTTCCTCTTGTTATTATAACAAATCTGTTGAGGATGAAGTAGAGTATGTAGCATCAAGCAGTGAGAAATTCATCATTGGTACCTAGTCTTAAACAGTTGATTTTCTTTTTTTTTGAGAGAGTGTCTTGAAAAAGTTGTCATAAACACCAACAAATGCAAAGCAGCTTTCAAGATGACTTTTTGTTATAGGCATATTCCTGAACTATTCATCTGTGTTAAATGCATTTTGCCTTGAATCATATGTCATGTTGCCAGGAAAGAGTTGTTTCCATGCCAACTCATTTGCAACGTGGGGGAAAAAAATCAAAGCTACTAACATCTGCAAGATGTCAGTACTGATATAATCCACTTGCAATGAAAAACACAGAACTGCAGGAGGGTTTGCCAAATAGGCACTATATATAGGGTAGAATGTCATAAACTAATCGCCGAACAGTGCATTTCCATTCCTTTTTTGGCTGTATTCTTGATCTAATCTCTTAGCCAGAAAAGGCTTGCAGCAAAAGGAGCATCAGCAGCGTCTTCCACGTGCATTTCTCTTGTAAAGCAGGAATTACTTGGATTTTTTTTTTTTGACTCAAGCCTCCACAAAAGCCACTTAATTTAAAACACATAAGAACTTGTACAAGAAACTGCTGCTTCACTTTCCATACTATTTCCTTTCAATTCTCTCAACTGCGGGGTCTCCTTTTATAAAGATCCTATTCATCAGCAAGATTAATGAGACCTGGTGTCTGAAACTGTGGATTCCATTTCGCAGCTACTATTTCCTCTGCATTCTTCCCCCCCGCTTTATTTTTTTGATAAAAGAAGATTGTTCGTTTATTACCTACGTATTATGAAATGCCAGAGGCTGAGGCTCTGAAGCCTGAGCAGTTCAAATATCAAGGTATATTTAATTTTGAGATGATCCAGGCATTGTTGTGTGGGTAGAGCCATTGGAGGTGGCAGTACCTTTTTTGCTTTTGCTTGGAGGTATCAAAACAGTTCTAACTTTCAAAACTTTTCTTTAATACAATGATGCATATCCATTATTTTATATCTGGAGAATACAGCAGAAGCTGAAGTGGCCTGTTGCACGTGTTATACACCGGGGGAATTGTCATCTTGTCTCTCATGTCACGGTATCTGCTTGTTGCGTTACGTGTGGTTTGGTTCCCAGCGTGGTGTGTGTCGGGACGGGACTGAAAGCAGCCCGCACCAGCAGAAGGTCCCATACGTTGGGGTGCCCCATATGTATCTGTGCCAGGTCCCTGCAGCAGTCCCATGCCCACCCTCCCTGCTAGTCTTGAGTGTGAGAAATGAGAAGATAGCCTCCTTACTGCAAAGGCTGCCAGACAGCATCCTCCCTGTGCCACGGGGCCGGTTGCCCGGACGGTTTGGGGTGGCACGTTGCTTCCAAAGGGCCGTTCGCAAATCCCATCCCCGTGGTGCAGCGCTGGTGACGATGCGACGCAAGCCTTCCAGTTATGTGTAATTGCTAAATTTCACAAAGGAATATTCATGCTTTCTGAGTATTGCTTACTCTATGAAAGCAATTACCGGAGTTGTCACGGCGGCGTTACGCGGTGGTGAACAGAGAGGAGTTAATTTCATGGGAGTCGTCTTTGCATAAGAGAGATTTGAAATATCAAATTGAAACATTTATGGCAAAACCTTTTGTAAAGAGAAGGTCCTGACTAGATATACTTGCTGGTAAGGTAGAGGGGGGTGGGAAATAACTGATCTTCTCTATTGCAGATATTTCCATAATTTCACTTCTGCTATTTTTAGAATGATAAAATTCTCAAACAGATAATTTTTATACTTCATAAAGATCTCAATCCAAACTCATATAACTTTGCTTTATTAAAATGCTTCTACTGAGGCTTTTTAGTAGGTTATCACAGGCAAGCAGAATTTAGAGCAAATGTAGGAATTGATTCCTACAGCACACTATTTATTTCACTGAGTTTTGAAAGTAAGACCACTTAAGGATATGCAAAGTTACCCGGATATTTTTTTTTAATGCCGATGAAATGCCATGAACTTTGCTATTACTGAGCAGCAGTTGATGCTACAGCACCAAGGCCATATAGCACACACCTCATAATAACTTCTGTGCAACTTTAGTCTGTGTACGTATTTATACGTGTACATATGAGCATACATATCTTGCATGTATATTAATATGCATATTAATATATGTAATAGGTTGGGTAAACAATGTGAAATTGGCTTCTGTCTGAAATACACTGTAGTTAAATCTTTGAGACAACTGTAATTGAGAGAGATTAGAGGGTATTTACTTTCTGCTGCTTAAAATGTATGTGCTTTGTACAGTGACAATAGCATCCTTGTAACTAAGCAGTTTCTTCTTTTCCCTGTGTCTGTACTACCTCAGCAGAGCAGGGAAACATCTTTAGAAGAGGAAAATATGACTGTAAAATGATTTTTAAGAGTTCATTTGAACTCAGTCAGGCACAACACCTACAAATGCTTTAAATTGGATATTTTTTTTTTAAAATCAGATTTCAGGTTGATGGTGTCCTATACTGTTATGCTTAGAATTATAACCTGGAGTTCTGTCGGGTTTTGCCTGTTGCCGCTCGCAAACAAGCGCTGCATCTCTTTCCCTTCACGCAAACTCTAATGCCACGAGAGCAGCTCAGTTTGAATACACTGAGTCTTGGAGAAGGTTGGGTATATTTTAAACAGGGTTTCAGCTTCAAGAAATTACATGACAAGATAATCTCTATAAAGAAGGGCTGAGCGCGGTGTGCTGGTTCAAAGGGAGGACCGGCGCAGCAGGAATGTCGGGGAGAGCCCGTGAACCCCCCTGCCTTGCTCGTTACTCCCCAGGCGGGAGGAAGCCAGCCCTTCATCTTCTCACCTTTCTGCCCCCACTAACGACGGTGTGGGCGAGGCGAGGTCGTGGCAGGACAAGAACAACACTGAGCCTTTCCGTGGCGGGACTCAAAATGCTCCTTGTGGGATAATTGACGCCGTTCTGTAATTACAGACACTTAGCATGAGGATGGATGTGCTCTTGACCAAAGGGGTTGATCGTGCCATGCTTCTCGTTCGAAAAAAAAAAAATATTCAATACTGTTTAAGTATACTTCTGAGAGAAAACGGCTGGCTGTAGGGCAACACACGTTTCCAGGTTAGTATCCCATATGGGCTCAAAATGCAGAAACGTGTGCAGGGAAATGTGTATTGGCAGAAGTGCACAGTCCTGAGACTCCCCAGCCTGTGCCACAGCTTCTGACGCTTGCCACGGTACCTGCAGCAGCCTCTGTTCTCGTTCTGGGTTTGGCTATGAATAAGGTTGACCCAAAACATAAAGTTACAGCATTTGGGCACAGTCAGGCCCTAACAGACTATCCTGGTAGCTAGGATTTCTTAAAGAGCAACTCTTTCTCTTATTTTTCAGAGAGATGAATAATGGCAGACGAAGCAATCTGCTGTTGACTGTCTTTAGCCTTTTGTTTCATCTGAACTCCTGTGGCTTCCCCTCTCTGAATGTCAGGCAGTGTCGTTGCCCAGGTCCTGCTCTATCGCCGTGCTGAGCATTTACCCTCCACCTGATTCATCATAGTGATTTTTTTATTTTTTTTATCTGAATTTGAGATGTAAGCTTCTGACTACTGCCATGTCACGGCCATGGCTAATTTGGAGTGGCGTGCATTGTGGTAGGTTATTCAGCCTCTGTTTTTTCCTTTTAAGAGTTTTAAACCTATGTTTGTCTGCTAGGTAGGACATTGTCCTCGATTAACAGCGGCACTTTACTGATTTTGCTGTGTTGTGATCACAGGCTTAGTTTTCAAGTAACATTTTGTGTCTGCCACCTGGATTTCCTAAGGCAGTGGTCACTTGATGAAATAAAGGATTGCTACAAGGCTCTTTTATTTGGAAGTACCTTCCTTGCTCTTGGCTATAGCAGGGATAATCTCATGGGCTCTTTTCACTTAAAAAAAAAAAAAAAAAAAAAACCAACAAAAAAATCCAAGATAGTTTGACTTTTATCAAGGGATATGCTTTGTTTCTATAAATCAGTTGCTGTTCTAAAGATCTTTGACCCATCGGTACAATATGTTACTGTGATTTTGATGTTTCCTGCGTGGGGAGACCACGATGGTAAGGTCTGTAGGTGATGTGTGTTGGTGCTTTGTCTGTGAAGACTGTGGGCTGGTGATACTGGTTCGTTTTTGAGGACAGGTCAAACACGCAGCTATCTGGTCCTTTTCTTTGGCGTAGCCCTTAGGTATTTCTTTTTTTAGTATATTGACATGGCTAAATTCATGTTGGTTTCTGTGATCTTTCATGCTCTTCTTTGTAATAAGAAAGTTTCATTGTGCTTTCACCTGATAATTTAACACTTTTGATCTATTTTGGAAACCACCTTTGAACTCGGAGCCCTTGAGCATGTTTTTCTGACGTGGATGAGTTTTCGGTTACAGACTTCAAGAAAATACTTTTCAGAGGGTTTCAAGCCAATTGTTGAAACAAGAGCTCTTCAAAATTGCTAATTCATCACTTGTTTGAAACTGGAATGTCTTTTACACCAGACCAACCATTTCAACGTAACTGAGCCCAGGGTGAGCATCCTGTAACTGTCCTGTTTACTCTCCCAATGCACTGCGCACTGTAGTCTTTGTGAGCCTGTATTTCTGTATGTCTTTTTTTTTCTGTTGCTTCGAGTGAAAGAGTTGCTCCTTTTCATTTAGAGAAAACATACATGTTCCTTGAGTTTTCATGTTGTGCATTTTACTCTTTGCTAAATATATCAGCTACTACTATCAGGACTGAATATGAACTTTTTTACCATTTAAAGGCCCAGGATGTCATTACTCTTACTGCCAATATTTTTGGCTAGAATTCTTTCTCAATAATTCTTTTTTTTTTTTTTAAAAAAAGGCATTCCCGTTTCCAAGACTTCCAAGAACGACATTCAAATCCTGCCACTTGATTCTTTATTCCTTGTAAATCCTGTTTCTTTAAGTCTAGATTTGATCCTGAAGAGCTTCAATGGGAGAAGGTTCCTGCTGTAGACTTCAGTGGGTTGCACAGGGCTCTTGCTTAGGAAGCTGTCAAAACCGCTCTCATCTTTATGTTCTAGTACTGATGCTAGTGATTTTAAAAAAAAAAAAAAAAAAAAAAAAATCAGGTTGGCATTAGCAATAAAATTTTTCAAGGTGACTGAAGTGAGGTTTCTGTACCTGTAATTTTATAATTAAACTTTATTTTAAAAATAAAACAGTCGAGGGACATGTTCCTCTTGCAGGGCTCTCTCTCTGTCTTGGTAGTTTTGAAGGCACTCGCCTACTATTTTGTTCTTTTTTTTTTTTTTCCATCATCTTATGCTATAGGAGCCTTGCACCAATATTTTGTTTCAAGTGCTCAGCCACACTTAAGCTAGATGAGGTTTGTGAGGAGCTATACTTACATAGTTTCAGAGAGACAGCAAACTTTGAAGCATTTCTTGTCTGAAGAAAGATTTGTATGGCCAGACCGCTTTTCTCCCCCTATTCCCATGTCTGCTGTAAGATATTACTTCGGCTTACAAAACTTGTTTTGCTTGCATCTTTAGATCATTGTGGTTACAATGATTCTCGTTGCTACAGATATGGTTAGGCACTCAATATTTATTTCAGTTGTAGTAGTGCCCACAATGGGTGCTAAATCTCTCCAAACACTTAAATGCAGTCTTGAGGAGTTTATAATCATCTGTTCCCAGGAATCAGCGTCTGATGCTTGTTTAAATGTCTTCCGGTCCACTGAGGGAAGTATTTGTGTTGGAGAACCATGCAAGCTCTAAGGGTACCTGTGTTCCCTCCATCTCTGGTAGATAAGAAGCATCTCTTGTGTGTCTGCTCAGATGGGTTTGCTTTATAAGAAAAGAGGGTTTGATCAAACATAGTCTGTTTAGGTTGTAGTCAGGTTCAGATACTACCTGGTTCAACAGCAAAGTACAACACCTACAGTTCAAACGTTATTTTTGCACGGATTGCCCCTCCAAGAGGTTTCTGAGACGCTAAGCTTCCAAATACTGAATTGAATGAGTATTTGCTTGTGCCCTGATGAAATCCGGCTCTCGCTACCTGATGGAACTCATCATAACGTTGTAAATAGCACTGCACCGCAGAGATGCTAAGCACACTAGCTTTGCTTCCCTCACCTAAACCCAGTGTTGTTCCACCAGGTTATCTACTGCATGTAGGGGAGCCCCTACAGCAACAATAAATGTCATGCCGCTTTCTACTTGCAAATGGAAACATATCTGCTTTGATTTCCCTGTGCAAATGCTTTGTTCTGTATCATTTCAGCACACTTCAACCTTTCTACCCTGTGTTAGCAGTTTAGATTTTCAAATTGGAGCACAGGTATTATGGAGGAGGGCCAGAATTAATTCTGTGCTAAAAGAGCTGTTCTAAACAGAAATACTGCTGATGTACTTTCCCTTTTCACCTTACAGAAGGCGATTATATATGCGTCACCTTGGTTTTACTGTAGTCTGCGCAAATATCACTCTTGCAACGACTTGAGGCTATGCATGCTGTATTTTAATACTACAAATATGCGGTTGTTATGAGCATGCTTTACTGACGTGAAATGCTTTGATCAAATGTGTGCTAGATATTGTGACTGAACAGCACAGGAACACACAAAACACTGGTTGATATTGCCTGTGAAAAAAACCTAACAAACGAAGCCAATGTTATGTAGTACAGTCTACTCTGCAGATAGCATTCCTATTAAGAGTGTGGCTATTAAGTTTAAAAAGACCAAATACATATACTTCTTTTTAAAGTTTAATCTTGTGCTTGAGAACCTTATATGAGGCCATTAGCACTAAGAAGAAATCTACTGTCAAGAAACTGCAGTAAGGGACTAAATTGAAAGCAGAATGGGAGAGTCTTATTGCTACACCGCGCCAATTATATCGCCGCTTTTGTTTCTTTACTGCAAGACTGATAGGGGCCTACAAATGCTTAGATCCCAAGGGATTTAAGCATTTCTGGTGAAAATTGGAAATCAATAGGAGTCTATAATCACAAGCAAACGGCATCATTTTCATTGGGGTGAATGATGGCAGCCATCCACAGAGATGCCGTGGACGTGGGTCCATCAAGTGTATTTGTTGAAGCCTTCTGCTCAACATGACAAGGACCTGGTTTCTTGGCAAATTAAGCATATTACTTGCCTCTTAATTAGCAAGGGAAGAGAAGAATGTTCACTGACCTTTCCATTCAGATGAATATTTTGTAGCTTAAGAGGAGAGAAGAGGATTCATCTTCTGGATGTGGATTTTAAATGTATTGGCAGTCCTGCTGAGGAAGCAAACGTTGTTTAGTTTCCAGTCCTGTCAGTAGACTGCAAATTCATCTCAGGTCTGGCTTGAAGCAAGCTTCATCTCCAAAGCTGAGAGGTAATTTAGTTTCTAGGGTTATTCTGCCCTGGCTTTTGCTTAAGCAAAGGCTACCAATTCAATGTGACAATGAGAATTACTATCCACTAGGGGCCAAACTATGCCCACCAAATGCTTGATTTCCTTTCTGAAGCACTTTTCTTCCCCAGCAGTTGAAATTGCATGCTTTTTTTTCTTGAATTTTTTTTTTTTGAGCCCACTACTTGATATATTCAATTTCAGACTGTTCTTGAGCTCTCCAAGTCTCAGGCTGAAGCCACAAGATACATTACAGTTCACTTGTTCTAGAGAAATATGCGTCAGTTATGAATATTATGACTGTATTTGTCTATAGGGCAGGCAGGCAAGATATGGAAGTCAGCCTATTGATGATGAACATAAAAGAGATGTTAGTTTTCTGAGACGGGGGAAATTATGTCTATTGAAGGCTCAAAACCAATTTTTTCAATGTATGTAATAGCTGAAATGATCCTGCTCACTGTGTTGAAGAAGGGATTGTGAAAGGTCTCAACAGGAGATTCAAAGCCCAATGAGGTCAGTGGGCAGCCCTTCGCGCTAGATGTGCTCCTAGACCATGTGCCCCTTGAACATCTCTCTGCTTCCTTCGGTATTTGAGAAAGCACTACTGAGATGCATCAAAGCATACATCTGTTTAAATGTAGATGCTCTTTGTGGTCATTGGCAAATAAAATCCAGTGCCATAGGCCTTTAACGTGAATTTGGCATAACCAGCATCCTGTATCTCTCCACAGACTCCAAAACCAAGAATTTTGAGGCTGTTCTTGAGCTTTTGTTTCTCCCACAAGGTACTAACAAATGAGCTATTGGATTAGTTACAGCTTTTATTAAAATGTAATTAAAAGATGTCATACTTTTATAGTTGGACTTGGCTGTAGCCAAACATATGGGCATAGTAAAACATTTCACAGAGCTGAAAGATTTTGTGGTCCTGCTGAGAAAATGACAGCCTTACAGCTTCTCGCTTAATTATTCTAAAATTAATAATAACAATTGTTAAAGCTCCCCTCATTCTAACAGAGTAGCTTTTAATATTCCTGGCTGAAATTCTCAGTGGTGAAGGTGGTTACTCCGCCGTGGATATGGAGAGATTCCAGAGCAGCTCGGGGCCCTCGCTCCTGCTGGGTATTTGCAAAGAGACATCTTGCCGCTCTGAGCGGATGCATGGAACATCGAATGTGCCCAGGGGAGGGGACCTGAACCTCTGCCACCTCCGGTCTGGAGAGGACACCCTGGCTGCCAGGTCTGTCGTGCTTTGTTGCATTCTCTGCTGCTGCAAAATTACTCTGGGATGGGGACAGGCTAGGATGCTGCATATTTAGGTCACATCCCTGGAATGGGGAAATAATGTTTGGGGCTTTATTCCAGTAATTTGAAGTTAGTTGTGCAGTCAGGTAGCTGCAAGAGGAGGGAATGCTATGCTAATAACCCGGTCCCTGTGCAACCAGGGTAAGGGATCTTTGGTTCAAGTCATTGCTGAAGAGCAGGGATGGGAGCATGGGCTCCCTCATGTCACAGCAGTGCCCATGAGGCTGTAGGTTTGTATAGTTTTGGATACTGGCTTTGTGCCCTGGCTGTGGATGTGTAAATACCAGGGCCTGGGTGGTGAGGAGGATGTTTCTGTGTTGGCTCTGGGCTGCTCGTTCGCTGCAGCTCAGTGCAGCTGCGTGGTCCAGCCGTGCCTGGCAGCAGATGCGCAGGTCCCCGTCGAGGCAAGCAGCGGCTCCATAACTGTTTTGAGGACATTAGCAAGCCCCAAACAGTGGAGCCCACGCAGGTATAAAGAAGTGGATAAGCGCTGCTGCCCATCCAGTTCTGCAGAGCTGGCTTTAGGCATAAAGAAATGATGGAAAATTGCTAGGGGAAACCAAGTGACGGAGAGACATGGGCCTCAGCACTGATTAAAAAATTGCCTCCTTCTGCCTGGGTGGTGGAGATGGGGAGCCGGGCTGCTGCTGCCCCGGGTCGGGGCTGGGGAGGGGGGGATGCCTGCAGCAGGGGGGGTGCCACAGCTGCCCCCACCTCGGGGTGCGGGGGCACCCAGTGTGGCTCCCCGTGGCACCCCTGCTCTGCTCTCTCCTTTGCGCTGCCCGGAACGCCAGCCAGGGAGGGGGACACCTGGGATACAGGCTTTGTTCCCTTCTTTTTTTCGGAAGACAATAATGTTTCACCTCCTCTGGAGATCTTATCTGTATGCAATGTCCTCTGTACTCTGTCCTGGGATCCAGCTTTGAATTACAAATGCAGAGAGAGTTCATTCTCTGAAAGTAATCGAGGGGATTGGGGGGGGGATGCTCGTTTATTCTAAAAGCTTCACAAAATTTAACATGGATCCAAAAATTTAATTTAAATATGCATTACTTACTGTTGTTCACTTTTTCCACTTGCTTGTAAAACTTGTTCAGAAATGAGAAATCACAACATGTACCCGTAGCTGGTGGGGAGAAAAAAAAAAAAAGAAGATATAATAAACAGCCTTACTGCAATCTATTTGCATGGATTACCTGAACATCTATAAGTAACTAATCTGTTCAGAGGAGCCAGAATCAGCCTGCATACATGAAAAATGCAGAAGTTGCAAAATATAATTTGAGATGGAATTAATGACTCTCCAGTAGCATCATGTATTGCTAGTCCTAGGAAAAAAGACTTTGTCACCTTGTACATAACACTGGGATATTGAAAGCACTTGCTGAGCATGCACGCTGCAGTTGGTACGCGTGCAGCACAACAAACCCTACTGTTATTGGTGTTAATATTAATTAATTGGCATTAATAGCTGGGTCAGAAGGCAATGACAACAAGGTAGAGGGGGCTTCTTGGCGCCTGCAGCTCCAGGAGATGTGCATGTACCCACGCACCCAGGACCCTGCAGTGCCCATGCCAAAATCCTGGGCATCAGGTCCATGGTATAGCCAGGAGTGAGCAGGCCGGCTCTCCCTACCTGCGCGCGGCTGGGTCACGCGTGTGAGACTGTCGCTGCTTGGGGCCAAGATAAAGGTTTTGGTGGGAGAGTAAGATCAGTAGCATTGGCAGGACTTGAAACAGCAGGAGAAAGAAGTATATTTCTGCACGCTTCTGACTGGTACATGGAAAACGTTTCCACTTCACACAAGCTGCTTTCCTGGAGAAAGCTATCAAAGTATTACTTTAAACAAACTCTCTTATTCAAAGGACTGTTCCAAACCTGTTTCATCATGTGTGTGTGGTTTCTGAAGGGCCCGACTGTGAGCCCGAGCCCTCCAAACGCTGTTAATCAGGGAAGGCTAGAACTTAAAAATGACTAAACTATGCAGAAGTTAAAAATTTAACAAGTTATAGTAAAGTCAGTTTTATTTGGGGTATGAATTCCAAATAAATGATACAGCATGGGACTGACTGCTCAGATATCATGGACATCTGTCTGGAGATTATTCCCTAACAAAAGAGTCTTAGAAATCATTCATATAGTTTGTATTCATGTCAGGTTTTGGTCACAGACAAATTCACACATTCAGCAATGTAGTTAATCTCCTAGATACCCACCACAGAAGAATAGGGATTAATACATTTATCTTGTAAAACAATGCAGTCCTCCTCTGAATTACAACCAGAAATTAGACTGTAGTTATCAAATATGCTCAGTGAGGTTATGAATCAAGTCACCACATTGTTAAAATTCCCGTCTCTTATCGCCTCCCATTTTGAAGGCTGCAGCCATCGGAGTGTCAGATGCCAACTGGGTTTGCTGGAGGCAGGGAAGTGCCTCCTCCAGCAGAGGATTTCTGCGTGAGGGCAGAGAGAGGGTTTTGCCTTGCAAATGTCATCCAGAAGTCTAGGAAAGATATCGGGAGACGCCCCTGGACTCGGTGATCCATAAAACCTTCATGAAAGTCAATGGCTGTTCCGGCAGGGATTGAAGCCATCGTTTACACGGCATGCCAACGGTGATAAATCTGTCCCGCAGACACGCGCAGGACTAGTGGGTGTCACGCTGCACGCCTGCTGAAGTCTCTGTTAAGCTCAGAAAAACTTATACTAATCTCAACCTAAGAAAAACCAACCCAACTCAACAGAAAAATAAAAAGCCACTGTTAGCTCTAAGGGAAGAAAATCTCCTAGCTTGTAGTTTTGGAGAGGGGAGAGAAGACGAGCTCTTTCATTTCCTATTCCTTCTAAACATATGTGGCACATACGTTTATAGGTCAATGGTACCTTTGAGGAAATGCAACTCTTGCAGTGATTAACGGAATATTTATTTTCTACAAGCAGTGTTATAAAATCCACATAGTTCCTGCCTCCAAAATGATAATTAATCTGCTGGTGTGCGTTGCCCATCTCAAGACTTACGCAGTGCAACGCTGGCGTTTCTCATTAAAACGAATCCTGGAGGCACTTTGTTACTGTTTAGACTGTAAAAACCACTGGCGTTTTTTTTCCCCCCCTCTGTATGTTTTGTAAGTGCTAAACGCAGGAGGAATTTAGCATGTTCTTTAAAAGACTGCACATTAATAATACATTCTTGACCACAAAAAGAAAGCGAATGGTAGTTGTATAAGTCAACAGCATTCAGGAAAAGGCACTCTCCCTTTAATCTTTGCTACAAAGAGATGCCCTCATAGTCGAGACAGTATCATCTAGAAGTCGACCGATTCCTGCTTTGTGCGCTGCTCTGTTGTGCCTTTCAACAGTGCTTTAGGGGGTTATTTCAACAGCATTGTAGATGACACGGCTTGGATTAGTGAAATTTTTCAATTCCTTCTTTGTTTTTTAAAAGGCTGCCTGCTGTATGAGAGCACTTGTATGGTCTTTTTATGCATCCCTGTCTCTTGCCATAGGTAATTATTTATTAATGTAAACCCTGCAAGAAAGATTGACTGTGTCAAGAGGAGAGCAAGGAAATAATAATCTAATAAAATTTTATCCTGATGCCCTTGTCTGATCCCAATATGAGAGTCAGTAGTTCTGTTTTTTACCATGTTGTATCAGCTAATTCCCAAATTCAAAAGCGGTTTTGTTCAGTAGTGCTAAGACTATACCAAAGCACGCCTGCTATTAGGATCCTCTTTCTGCTGGTTGATCAGAGTTGATAACGTTAGCACTGTTCTGCCTATAA
This sequence comes from Alca torda, assembly GCA_008658365.1. NCBI lineage: Eukaryota > Metazoa > Chordata > Aves > Charadriiformes > Alcidae > Alca > Alca torda. Next base: position 15,139,334 of record CM018087.1, on the reverse strand, counting down.
GCCTGTGGCAATGCTGCAGTATTTACACAATACGGAGGATTAGGGTTAGTGGAGCCGCTGGTAGTTTTCTGAAATCAGCTGTCACATGGATAAAATGAACAGGGGGAATACACGCTAGGAAAGGGGGTTTACTTTGGGCTTAGGTTTTGTTTTCGCTCCTAACCCCATCAGTGCTGTGTGCTTCTTTCCCGAGTTTCTTGATTGAAGAGCTACCATCTTCTGTCTGGGCTCTGATACAGCTGTTTATGGACCATGAATTGTTTTTGAATGCTTCTTGCATCTGCTGACCTGGTCCTTCTCTAAGCTCCTGTGGCAGCAGCTTCCAGAAGTTTGCTGCTCGCCTTGTAAAGAAGCGTTTTCTTTCACCTCTTTTAAATGACTCTTCTTCATGTTCCGCCAGGTGCTTCCTCGTTCTCACACTGCAGGGATAAATGCTGAATAAAACCGGGATGCTGCTTTGCACTCGTTCCACCCACAAGTGGTTGACAGGCTTTATTAAAAACTAAATTTAAATCTCACAGCTCTGTGGAGAGTGCACAGAGTGGTGAAAGATGGGGAGGTTTTGAGCCGTTTCAGAGAGTTTTGCAAAAGCTCTTACCTGACATAAATTTCCAGTTTCAAGTGACTCTGAGCATTTTTTGGTCATTAAGGGAGGGTTGCTCGGATCACACAAAGCATCAGCTTCCTAATTTTACTTCATCTTAAAATAACTGCCAAGTCCCTTGTCTCTTCAGTGGTGCTGTAGAGCAGAGGGACAGCGTGGTTTCATCAGGTAAAGTTTCCCCTATATGTGAAAAAACTTTGGGTTAGTTACAAAGAAAACTTTGTGAATTCTTTCTTAGGTTTTGCTGGGGGTTTGTTGTTTTTTTTTTTCTCCTAATGGCAAAATGCCCAGTGCAAATAAAATCCTTCAATGCAGTTTCCAAAAAAGAAGAAACTATCCTGCATGCCTGAAATATTAATTAAAAAGAAGCAAAAAAAGAAAGATTTGGACAGATCCCAAACCAGCTACTCAAATATAAATGTCTGCAACTGTCATATGAACTTCTCAGTAAATGAGACTATAATCCTTCCTTCCTAAAGTGAAAATACTACTTGATTAGCCCAATTAAGAGCGGATTTCTGACAGAATATTACTTTAGGGTGTAGTTTCCTAAAGGATGAAAAGGTGCCAATTTAGAAACAACTGTATGTTACTCATGTTATTAAAAAATAGAAACAAGGAACGACACAGTAAATTAACCACTGGAATTACACACTGGCTTGAGTCTCCCTTCAAAGCAATATTAAAGACGTAGAGCAATTAGGCTATTTTTACACAGAGTGAATTGGTAAATCAATATCCGCCATTAAGCTTTTAATTTGCACGAGTAGAGCCTGATCACTGACGCTATATTTTGGGTTGTTTGGTGGTGGGTTGGTTGGTTTGCTTTTTTGCCGCTCCATTTTATGACCTGCTCTTCACATGTTCTGCTTAGAGAATGGACGGACGAAGCGGGCGACCCTTTCCTCCCCGCACGTCCCTCCCCAGCAGGCTCTGGCATTCAGAAACACGTTTTCCTTCTTGAATAGCAGAATATTTCAGCGTGGCACAGAACAGCTCAAAGCTGGAGCCCTTCTCCCATCACAATAAAGAAAGCCACAGTTTCGAATTAATGTTATCAGGCCAAGGACTCCTGGTAACCTCTAGTTAAAATTTGGTTTTCCTGCCATAGGGGTCGATGAGAGTTGTCTTAAGAGCTCTGTCTGTGTTCAGTTATGGTGAACGCTCATGTAAGCAGCTCTGAGCTGGCTACCTACCTGCACGTGAAAGACTGGGACCATTACTGATGTGAGCTGCCTGTATTTCGGCTAGTTTATTTTAAATACTCTACTTCGCTCCCCCATTATCAAGCTAGCCTGAGCTCTCCTGGCAAGTACTCTTGAATTCCGCATACGGCACAGAGAAAAGCTACGAGGAAAGCTGTGCCTGCTTGAAACAGGGTGTACCAGCCCCGGGCAGTGCTGCGGGGCTGCGAGGGGTCGGTGTCCCTTTGCGGGGACGCAGGGGGACGCTGGCAGGGGGTGCCAGCAGCCCGGGGTGAGCCCCAGCGAGAGGCACCCCGCTCGTGCCCCGGTCACGGCAAAGCCCCCCTGTTGGCATCTGTCACGCGGGGATCCGATTTCAAAACCTTTCTTGTTTTGTGCAACGTAGTGTAAATATTTTACAGGGTTGTGTAAAGTTCCCTCTGTTTGTTTAACTTTGTCGAGGCAAGGAACATTAATTTTCTGGGAAGATTTCTGCTCCACACGATCCGCAGCATTTCATATTGAAAGATTGTCTATCCATGCAGCTACACTTATTTTCCAGTTGCCCAAATTAAGACAATCTATAAAGAAATGTTCATTTATTAGCAACTGGTGTTTGACAGTTTATTTCATGTAAGCCTCCAGCTTTCCTTGGCAAGCTTATTTGCATAATGTGTTATTATGTCTAAATGGAAAACTAAATGCCTCCATGTGGTCTTTAAATGACAAGTGCTTGTCAGCTTCATGCAATATTCAGAAGTAATAGATCCAAATCACAACAGCACTCACTATGATGTACAAGGAGAAAAAGAAACAAAGCCCAAAAAACTTGTTGCGTATCCTTCCCTGACAAATTTACACTTTGGTGCAGAGTTGTCAATTAGAGTTTTCATGTGTTAAACAGTTGAGTTCAACTGTGAAGGAATTTACTGTAGCTTTATTCTGTAGTGCTTTTGAGTAATTACCATTCACACTGTTGTTTTTTTTTTTCCTGTCTTCCCCCCCGCCTCAAACAATGCAGCTCAGGGAATAATCTTCAGAGGACCTTGGCACGATATACCCAAGAATTTCTGCCTTAATTACTTCTGAAAACATGAATGCTCCCTGACAATGGTTATAATAGCTTTGGAAGATCTGTTATGAAGTTCACATCTGAAATAGTCCTTGGGTCTGAAATTTGCAGAGCTACATTTTGAATTAATGCTTTCTTAAAATAGAAAACTGGCACATTTGTGTGTGGTTCCAGGTTTTTAGAGGCTTCAGGAATGAAAGGTCTCTCAGTCAATACTCATGTAAACATCCTCTCTGCGCGCTTTCCTTGCATGTGTACCGTGTATTGCTGGGTCCCTCGCAGCCCCCTTCCACCACACGCTCACCTGAAACGCCAAAGCAGCTTTCCACGAGAGGAGAAGTCTGAACTCTGCATCTTACACCCGCACAGAGCATGGCATGCTGGTACAATGGAAGGGCTGGGGAAGGACCCAGGAAAAAAAATCCTGATTACAATTAATGGTTCAACACGATACAGTCAAGAGCAGTTGAGTTGCGCTTTATCAGTGCCACATCCTCTTTTTGATAAATGCCATTATTTTCATCTACTGTGAAAGGTTAGAATAAGTACACAGTATTATACATCTCAGATTCATTTTTACCTTTTAAAATATATGGACATCTTGTTTCCTATTCATTGAGCTGTATAGAATATTTTCAGTTGTTGGGTTTGACATCGGCAAATGCTTTTCAAGATAGCATTAACTGATTGAAATGGTTTGGAGCAGGAGGTTTGGTTGCACAAGTTCTCTGTCCGTTTGTTTTTTTTTCTCTTTATACAACAAAAATCCAGAATTAAGATAGGGAGGGAGAGAAAAAGATCAGAAGGAATTTGCCGTCTCTGGGATAAATCTGTCTGGTGGGAAGGAAGAAAGAAAACAGGCCAGATACTGCACACAATGTTAGTACTAGCCTGAGACCCATGTATTAAAGTTGGAGTCTGTGGCTTCTAACTGCCGTTTCTGGTTGCTCAGTGTTGCAGGGCAAGGGGATAAGGAGAAGTGGTTAGAGAGGACAGAAGGAGAAGTGAGGAGACAGAAGCTGATAGAAGGAAAACATCATGGAAGCGGCAGGGCAAGTGGCAAGGACTCGTGTCACACGTCCCAGGCTGACTTTGGGGGCAGCCCGCTTTCGGGTGCCATCGGTCACCCTGATCTGGTCATTTTGCCTCTTAGAAGCCAAGTGACGAAGGCTCAAAGAAATGCCTGATGGTGCATTTTTTAGGTTTTGGGAAACGATGGAGGTAGCAGACAGGCAAGCAAAAGCTAACGCCTGTGCTCCCCATGTGTTGTCCCTTCTAGCCATCACTCTAGGCACTGCGGCCAACCGAGTTGTCAGCAGCCCTACACCATTAACATCGGCTACTCAAAAGCTTGGGGTTTTTTTGTGCCTCTCCTCTCTGCTCATGCTAGGTTACCCTTGTGTGCCACATTGGAGAAAAGCGGACCGAGATGGGGCATTCTGGGCAAAAGCTGGTTCCAGAAGCCAGGAGAGGCTGGATACACTCTGGGTTTGTGCCTGGCGTGGGACGCTTGGCAGCAGTGAGCAGCCAGGGGCTGGTGGGCAGGCACCGTGCCTGTCCCAGGACTGCAAGGGTGGCCTGGCGAGGGGAACGTGCCCAGGGCTGGGTGCTGCTGGGGCTGGCGGGGCTCTGGAGCGAGGCCTCGTCAGGGGAGCAACAGGAGCTGCAGTTAATGAGGAGGTGGGAATTCCCGGCTCGGCAGTGTGCAGGTAATTCCCTTCAGGAGGTCAGGGACAGACATAAAGTGTGGGAACAGTACATCAGTTTTATTAAAAAATGTTTCAGTCCCAGGCCACAGCTCACCTCGGTAATTTCACTGGCAGCTCTGATTGATGCAATCAGTGTAATTAAAGTGATTGTATCACTCGTAGCAGGCCTGGTGTCAGCAGGGCAAGAGGCGTTCCCAGCGCCGTGACCCGTGCCTTGCTGTGCCTTTGACTGCCCGAGCTGAACTAGCAGCCGGCGGAAAGCTGACGTGACGCCTTACGCTGGGTTTCAGTCCCCAAGGCAGGTAAATAGGCAGCGTTTTGTGCTCTGGTGACCCGTCCTGATGAGGATGCTCTGTCATTTGCTTCTCCTCAGGTTAAAACCTTCACTCAAAAAAATGCCAATCGCAAACAGCCAGGAAGGTTAAGTTGGTTTTGACCTGTCCTCCACCCAGCGCTCTCGTTAACCCCTGGTGGCACCTCCCCATGGCAGGCCCTGGAGGAGATGGCTCCCAGGATGGTCTCCCCGTGGGCTGTGACCAAGCCAGGCCACCCTGGCTGCAGCAGGGCTCGGTCACCCCAAATGTGTCTCATGTCGTGGGCAGATGATCTGGCACTTTGGCCAATGGGAAACATTGGGGGAATGCTCGAATATTTTGAATAGCACTATTATTGACTAGGAAAACCCAAAGGCTGGCTCACAAATAACTCACAAGTAGCCAAAAAGTTATTCATAATGAATAATTGCATTAGCTAGGTGACCATGCAAACGCTGCTATAAAAATTAGAGGTGGATTGCATAGGCTTTGGCAGCAGGTGAGTTGCATGCTCCATCTCCAGTCGCTCTTTCAGATCTTTGGCTCAAAATAACTGTGCAGCATTATGTTCTTCTGCAGCTTATATCCCTGGGTACTTTCAACAGTTGTTTTAAAAAGTAACGTAAGAGTTCTCATCTCAGTGTGAATGCTGTTTGTAGGTGCATGAAAAAGAGAGTAAACTGCCTGATGTTAGAAAACAGCAAAATACATAGCTTTCTCCTGCATCAGTATGTACCTTTTCCTTGGCAAAAGAATAGGCAGAATTATCTGAAGGAAATGGCAATCAGACTGGATCTCAGAGTAAAGTGTCCAACAGGGTGAACTTTCCAAAGTACCATTACTGATTTTGCAGCTATTAAAAACCAAGGCGTTTCTTAAAAAATCCTCACCTTTTTATGGTACCCTTATTTGAGATTAATTATGTATGTAAAATTCTCAATGAAGAATGCAGCATTCAAGGAACTCATGTTGAGTTTCAGTAGTTAGTCCAGTGATATTAAAATGAAATAGGACCAACTTTGTAGGGGGCAATTACAACACATTACGGTGTGAATTGCACACTGTGATTAAACTCATAGGAGGTACTTAGCAGCAGCATTTGCTTTGAAAGGGGCACTGATTACCATTTGTACTATGCATTTTGGTAATCAGAAATTATTATGGAAAATATTACATCAACTAAACAAATACCCCCTCAGCAGCATGAAATATACAGATTTATTTTTTTTCTTAAAGTAGCCTTATACATGTAAATAAATAATTTTTTGCATGTGTGGGACCAGTACTTGATCGGCACATCAAATCGATACTCTGTCAGGCTACAGCAGTACCACGCGCTGCAGAATGAATGGTTTAAAGTTAAAACCCCTCCTGGGGTTGGGTTTGCCTTGTACGTCCTAACTTCAGACTGGTTGCAATTACATTATCAACCACCATTTACTCGTGATTTATAAAAATAGCCTTGTGAAAGAATTAAACTAGCAAGAGGTGTTAACATTTACTTTGGAAGTCCTGAGTTATTTCTATTAAATGGCTTTCCCTAGGATTTAAGATAGGGGAGTCTTAAGGTTCTTACTGCCTATAAAATACTAATGGGCCTTTGTTGCAAAGGTACTATATTTTTCTGGCATGTTTTGACACCTAATATTTTAAGGGATTTGGAGAGAGCTCTTGTATCACGGCATTAACCAGTTTTATTAACGCGTTTTTGCCACTGATTTCTGAGGGCACGTCCATTGTGCACGTGCGCCCGCAGAAGCAGGGGGCTCTTGCAGCATCGTGTGTCCCCCCCAGCCCGCGGCTGTGTCTCCCCAGATGCAATGGGTTTCTTTGCAAAGCAGCAGAGTCAGGCTGACAACAGATCCCACCTGCAAGTCCTCAAAGCAAAACTTTCAGAAACCACATAGCTGCTCGCTCGGGGAATTCTTTCTTCTTTTCTCTTTGATATAGGATATAATCTAGAGAAAGTGTAATGTTAATCCTACAACACTTCTGGCAGACGGGGACTGTGTGATTGCTTAAAGATGCAAACTCATCTTCGCTGTATCTTGATCATCTTCCCTCCTTTTCATCCTGCCATACCATTCTGATTGCTTAACATAAGGTCTGATGTCAAGTAATAATAAAGCAATTACAAGAAATACAATTCATTCTAAAGTGCATTAAGCAAGAACTAAATTAAGGCACATAATTAACAACAACAAAAAAAAAGATACATTCAGGACAAAATGTTTTAACCCCTATATTTCTTCCAGCATTAACTGCCTTGGCATTAACTCAAAACTCATAGGGGAAAAAGTATAGATTATATGCACAGACACAGTAAGGCTTTTAGTGATTTATGTGGGGAAATTCACAGATCTGTCATGCGTGATCCTTCCTATATAGTAATATACTCAATTTAAGCTGTCACGCTAATTTTTTTTTCTTGTCCATCTGGTCCAATTATTAGAAAATTGTACTCAAGAAGGCTCCAATAACAAACATGAAACAGCTCAATATTTCAAGTTGCCAGTATTTTTCTCATATTTGTTCTTTTTAATTAGAGAGCGTACCAAGTTCCAACTGCAGGACCCAGGCATTTATTAAGTGATAGAGAAGCAGCACTATTTTATTGACTAATTCCCCAGGCTTTTATTATGTTTCCTTGCAAAATGTGATTTATAGGAAAGTTAATAAAGGTATCCTCACCTACTGCACCGGGAGACAGGACATCTACAAGGGGAAGACATTTAGACTAATAAGTGAAATCACAAATCTGGGAGCTGAAATTGGATTTTATTTCTGGGAGTGCAGCAGAGGACTGATGCAGGCTTGGGCATTTAACATCTCCATTCTTAACTGGCTTTGCCTATAAAATGGAAGCAGTCGTTTCTCTGGATTTTCAGAAACATCATGCTAACTTATTACGAAGTACTTAAAAATTGTAAAAGTTTTAATCCTGAAAAACACCACCAAAGTATTGTTTCCTCTATAGTTTTCATTTCCTCCCCACAAATGCTTGAGACGTTTGGTGGTTTTTTTAATTATTTACCTCATTTCTGCATTGAAAGTAACTACTTTGAAACTGTATGCTGTTCCCAAATTCTTGTCACATTTTGGCTATTTTTTTCACTTATGCCACTTCCTTCGTCGTTTGTGTAGGAGCGGAGCGCCGTGCGTGGGGCCATTCTGCGGGCTCTGCTGATGCCTGAAGGCTGACACCAGGACAGAGGCGCGATGGGAAGCTGGTCCCCGGTACGGACGTCAGTTCCCACCCAGCTATAACAAAAACCATAGTACAACAGAATTGGACAAATGCAATTTAAAATAAATGCATTGATTCGGATTCTTAATAAGGTTAGGCATGCAATTTTGTGATGACTAATTTGTGTGCCTAATTACCATGATTGTATGTGCAAATCAAGTCATTATGGAAGTAAATAACCGTAATCAGTTATTTTCATGGGTAATTATTCAATTTTATGCACAATGGCAATAATTGGGTGTGCAAATTAAGCATGCAATTGTGCATGCATATTCAACACACACTTGTGTGTCTAATCTTTTCATAAATCATCCTTTTTTTCTAAGGATTTTCCTCATTTCCTACCCATTACTTCGGTGTAATGTTACCAGAACATTATTGCTAGGGATAAGGATTTGGAAACTCTTCTGTTGTGAACCTTCCTGACTTTTTAGTGGTTAATAATTCTCCACTGCAAATGGACTGTTCTCCTGAAAGATGGCCGTTTTATTCTTGTTCTTAGCACAGATGCACTTTTTTCCTAATTGGATGGGGAATTTCTAAAGAGGAGACTGAAATAGATATGTTCCATCTTTTCTTAAAATTTCAAATACCTAATTTTGTAACCTATTAAGAACACTTCAAATGTTGGGGGTTTTTATGCACTTATATACACAATTACCTTGGTTTTTTAGACGTAAAAAGTGTCATCTTTGTCATCAAGAGGGACTTCATGCTGCACTGCATCGGAGGAGATGTCCCTAAGCTGTCATTAAAGGCAAGGAACACGCTGTACCTGCTTGCTTACCACCCAGGTCTGATTTACAAAAGCACTTTGGCACTGACCTAATTCAGTTCCCACTTAAGACATGTGGAAAGAAATCCCATTGACCTCAATACAAGCGAAGTTTATCACTGCCTAACACTTCTAAAAATGTCACCCCATTTTTCTGTCTTAAGACCTGATTTTGTAGGCATATAATTATCTTTAAGTGTATATGCTCAAATTCCTCTAGCTCCAGGAGCCTGAGAGCTGTTGTTGACTGGAATACGCTAATTCCCAGGCTCCGGGTTGGTTATTTTGGTGTTGCTCTAGCAAAGGTCTGCCCAAAGCGAAGTTGCTGGGCTGTCCCCAAGTCATGCCTGTGGTCAGGACATAGCACCGGCAGCTCAGCCCAGACTGACAGCGGCTATCTAGGGATCCTGTCTGTACAGCACCCAGTGCCAAAGGAGCTGTTATTTATCCATATCTTTCCTCCCCATCTCTGCTGGCGGCAGGGAGGCGGAGGAAGCATCCTGACTTCACTCTGCCTCATGAAAAGTGTCTCACTGCTCTGTTTAACCAAGGGATTTAATTCCCTTTGTTTGTCCTTTGTGTCCCCGATAGATTTCCCCAGCCTCATTGATGCTAATCTCATTGTCAAGGAATCAGCAAAGGGTAATTAGCCGCTGCAATAATGATCTATCTGTCACAAGATCACGGCCTTTCATCACACACCATCTCAGACGTTTTCTAACTGAGCACAGGAATCGCTGTCGAAAAGGAGTACAACTGTTTCATGGTGTTCGGTGACAATTCCCACCACCGGTACCGGGGTCACCCACCCAGCGCAGCCTCCCAGTCCCAGCCCGACTTGTCATCAAACCAGAAAGGACTTCCTGGTGGGCAGAACCTGACCTTCTTTGTGGCTAAAACAGGTGAAAACAACCAAAAAAAACCCCTCAACCTCTTTTGATATTTCAAAGGAGAAGCTTTTTAATTTTGTTTTTTAGCTATGAAGTGGCTTTTCTCAGCATGGTATGGGTTCCTATGGTAAAAGGCTAGAAAGGTCAAAACTAGCAGACGTCTTGTTTTCATTGAAATGAAATGTCTTGTTCGTGTGCAAAATATTCCTCCCAGCTGCTTCATTTCATAGGGAATTTTTAAATTTTAGGTTTTGAAGCAGTCTGATATGAAAGAAGAAAGACTGAAAAGCAGAACTTTGTATAAAACAGAACTGGTTTGCTGAGTGTTTTCCCGGCAGCAGTGTCACACCAGTGTCACAAATGGGCTTCCCAGCTCGGGATGAAACCTGCTGCCTTGTGCGGAGTTGTAGCTCGTTGTGCTCCGGTCTCCGAGCCCAAACCGTCCCAAATCCACATGGTGTCATGCTCTAACATGCCGATTCTTCCAGTCAACCACGAGCACTTTCTGAGTTCTTTCTCTCTACAGAAGTAGTACAGAGGTGTCCAGATGTTTCTTGGTGTGTTGTCTTTAATTGCCAGGCTAACGTGGCCTCCTACTTGATGAGCCCACCAGAAGGTTGCATGCTCAGTTTTGCACTTCACATCATTGAGCAGCTATGTAATTCTATTCTTTAAAAATATAAAGAATGAGAATCTTTCTTTCCACAAAAAGTTTAGTTACACCCACAGGGAAGGGCTCTTATTCGTCAATATTATATATTCTACCCATAGTATTACCACCTTTAAATATACATACACACACAAAAATAATTTTGAATTATAATCTCTAGGAGAAGATAGTTTTCAAAATATCCATAAATGAGGATAATTGTGCTGGCTTCCTACATAGTAATATGGCCACTGAAGTCGAAGTGGAGAGATAAATCACTAATTATAAACAACAAACACTGGATGTTGTCATTTTACAATTCTGCTGACTTCACAGAGCTGCAGCTGCCTTATGGAAAGTCTTGCTAAATGTTTCTTTGTGTCAGAACAATTCTGCTTATATAGCCTATACTTTCCATATTTCCTTGTCCTTATTCTGAGTCACTGGAAGCATTTGCATTAAAAAAGTATCTTTGTTTCTTAAGAGTTCATCTGCCTTGCCGCTTGTCATGCACATGCCGGGAAAATGAGATCAGCAGCAACAAAGAACACCTCTTTCCGCAGGTGAAGAAGCCTTCTGCCGTAAGGAACGGGAGCGACCTGGAGCTCGCACCCTCCCTGCCACCCTGCCTGCTGCTTTTGCAGACAGCGTCAGTCAGAGAGATTGCTCCAGCCTGGCAGGAGGTGACCTTGGGGAACTCTGGAGGATTCAGGACAAATTGGAATGCCAAGTAATTTGTTTAGAGGTAAAATATTACTCTGGCCATTCATAGAAATCTTCTCTTTGAAGAGGTATTGATCTCCAATAATGACGGAATAAATAGTGTAACAAGAATCCTAGAAAGCCAGTTTCAAATGTAGTTCTTTCTTGGGAATGGGGAGATACGGTAAGTTTATGCTCGTTCAGGAGCCTTTTCTGAATCACCCCTCTGTGGGGAGGCTGGGCTACGGTTGTCACGCAGCAATTTGGCTGGGCTACTGGGTGTAACTGCACTGCACAAAAATGTGTTATGTTGCTGCTGTTTCTAGTGTGGGAACACTCCCAAAGTCCGGGAGTTCAACACAGTTCTAGCAATTATAGACTAGCAATTAATGCAATCAAAAGCAACCCTGTAAACAGAGAGTGTTTGGCCTCTCAACTGACATAAGGGTGTCCCTCACAGGAGCCCTGCCAAGCTTCAGGCCCCACTTACATGCAGCACCAACCAGCCCCGCGGGGAGCTGGATCTGTTGGACTCGGACAAATGTGGTGCAGGGAAGCTACGCAGCTGCAGCCAGCTGTAAGGCAAGGGCTGAAACCTCAGGGTAGACACTCTTTTTTTACAGTTCTTCTGTTGAAATTTAGTCCATTCATCCCCAATGCAGTACCTCCAGAGCGCTATAGGCGGTACATATAGGCCAGGCACTTTGTCCTGGGAACAGGTGCTGATGCTGCGGGAAAGCGAGGAGCATCCTGCAGCTCACAGCCACCGCTGGGCCCCGTACCACCCCTGGCTTGGCAGGGTGGGAACAGCAAAGAGCTCGAGGAGCAGCCATCTCTAAGAAGAGGCTCAAAATAACGTGATTGCATCAGTGGATTCTCTGCTAAGGAACGGATGCCTGAAGAGGAGATGATGCTGCTGTGAGCAGAACAGGAAAGGTAGAGGATTCCTCCTGGTGAGGTCGGGACTTCTCGTTTCTCCATAGCTTAACCAAAAGGAAACAAAAGTACCCGCTGTAGAAGCAAGGATGTTGCCCCACATATTTGGAAATACAAACCAGAGCATTCAGTAAGAAACAAAACCAATGTTAATTGAGTAAAAATATTTTTAGTGCCTTTCTATGAGAGGCAGCTAAAACCACTGACAGTCATTTGTCTTGAAAATTACTAATCAAATCATGGCCTTTTTTCCCTAGTAAAATGCTTTGTGTCCTGCTGTTTGTCACACTTGCCTTGTTACTCTTGATTATACCTGTTTGAGACTTATGCTTTGGCTTAAATAGAACAATGCTGTTGTCTCAGTGAAGCCGTTACTTGTTTCTTATGGCTACTTAATGCCATCCTGTGGTGCAAGATCATCCTTTTGTTGTTTTATTGCTCAGCTCAGCTTATGTAGTACTGAAATTTGAATAATAAATGAGGACTTGGGCATCCTGTTTCATATCCAGCCTTGTCCTGTCCTCCCAGCAATGACAGGAGTATTCATGAAGCGGAAGCAGGACTTGGTTGATAACGATGTCTTGGACAGCAGAGAGGAGGGTGACCGCTGTGAGAACCCTGCCGACACCAGTTGTTCAACTTACCTATGGTGGGTTTCTACTTCATGGGCATTTGAAAAGTTAGCCTCTGTCAGCAGATAATTGTGCTACCTACTTCTTTTTTTTATGCAAATGACTTCTCCCTTTGCAGTGGCTGTATTGCACATAAGGTGTCTGCTGCACTTTTGCACATGCCGAATGACAAAGGGTTCTGGAAGGGAGGTCTGTAGGTCGCCCACAGGTGCCACAAAGGGAAGCAATGACAACAAGTACAACAATAAGGACAATAAGAACAATGTAAGTAATGAGTTAACCTAGAAAACTGGAAAACCATGAACTTGTCATTTGCCTGTGCTTATGGTACAGTCTCTGAAACCACCTAAGACGTGGGAAATGTGAAGCTATGTAGAAGAAAAGCTGTAATCTTTGGCTCACCCCAGAAATCTTAATTTCAAGACAGTAGAATTAGCTTCCATGTATATTCCTTATTTCACTAGTGTTGGGGAGAACTTTAAAAATATGGAAACGGGAATTTTAAAGTTACTTAAGACCAGAGGTGCATTTGTAGCTGCTAGCGTGCTGTCTGCTAATGCACATGGAGAAGCAGAAGGGACGATCCTAGCCTTCGGACCGCCGAGTTGCAGGTACCACAACGGTGTGGGTCTGCTGCCCGCTGGCAGCACAGGTGAGGACGCAGCTGCAGAACCTCTGCCTCCTGCTTTAGCAGGCTCCTGTTTGCTTCCCCTGGGTGCCTCGAGAAGAGCATTGAAAGCTAGAGCGTCTGCCTCTTGTTCCTTACCTATAAAATAAATTCAGAGTACTGCTGGCAGAGTGGCACTCCACTGGTAAGGCAATGAGGAGACTCTCTGTGACCATTTGCTTGAGGGCAGGATTTGCCTCTGTATTTCTCTTGCTATCATTTAGCTATAAAACAGAGGAAGTAATCTTTTCCTATGTCATAAGGATATAGGCAGATCAATTAAAGTTTATGAAGCATGATCTGAGATCCTCGGAGCCAGAGCATTATGGATATGCAAAGCAAGACTTTAAGTTATTCATTACAGTTTATGATACTTTGCATCTTATTTTTTCAAGCAGAACAGTAGCTTGATCAGGAAGTAGGTCTGATTTCATGGGAAGGAACATGATTTTGAGGAGGAGAGAAATGTGGTAATTATTAATTATATATTGTAGAGTCCCTAGAGCATCATTTCATCCACATACCTGGAATATACTACATGGACAGGATGGTAGGATTTCTGTCTTTCAAAAAATGTAATGTTCACGTATACTTGTCCGTTGAAATATGCTTGAAAGTATTTTGTGATGTAAGATTTAATTTTTCTGCTGACAGTGATCTGCTTGTGGTCACATAAAAAACCTCCTAGCTTAGACCTGACAATGGACACTGAGGATTTGTTTACGAATGCTTTAGAAAAGAAGATTTACTTTGCTTTAAGGGCAGCTGGGAAGACTCATTTGATTGGATAACAGAAAGTGAGAGCAGTAAATAAAACCTGTTCCCCAATATTTAATATATCGGTGTCACAAAAAAAGAAACGATTAACTGTCATGTCAAGATGTGGTAAGTCTGCTGGTTGGCTATGTAACTGGCTGAATTAAAGGAGGAGAAGACAACCCATTTGCCCATCCTTTGCTTTTCAGAAAACCCAGAAATGGAAGCTTTGAATTTTGACAGGTGAAACCTTTTCTGATTATTTGCCAGCTCTTTCTCATCTCGCTGATTTGAGTGGTCCTGCCAAGTTTCATGAAAACAGTACCTTTAAACTGTCTCCAGACACTCTACTAGCTCATTGTAGCTCCATTATTTCAACAGAGCTATGTCATTTTGCATCATCAGAGCACTGGTCCTCTTTATTTATGCTCACCATTAAAGCAGGAAATCCTTATCTAACATATCTGGTTGCATAGCACTCATGACGTTATTAGGAGCAGGTGAAGCATCTCCAGCCTACTCTTGTCCCCCAAATTGAATCTGAGTTTTCTGGTTTGTTCTTTGTACAGATTGTAATGTTAATGCTCTTTTTCTCTAACTTGATTTGAGCCTCTATCACAGCCCTGAATCAGTTGTGGAGCCCCTGTAGCAATGAATAAGGTAAATTATGTACACGGACTAAAAATAACGGGGTGATACACTATGACCTGTCACAGATTCTTTCTGCATTTATATGAACCAAAATACGTTAGCAGTGAATAACATCCTGTTATGGAACTCCTAGAAGTGACATAAAACCAGTTTTGTTGGCATGCCACAGTCAGAACTGGGATCACGACAGCCTATTTGATGGCACAGCAGACACGGTGGAAAAGTTCAGCATTCTGCCTCAGAACCTGCTCTTGTTTTCCTGAGATAACCTAACATCTGCGGCTTGAAAAACACCCAATATTTCAATCTGCTTTTGGCTTACATCAGTAAGTCCTGGTAATGAATGAATAGTTGTTATTTTGCTTAAACATCAGGCATTTACAAAAATGTAGGAGCGTGGTCATAATTACATTATAACTACATTTTTCTATCATTTTCTCCTGGACTCTGTGTCAACAGTCTCCATACAAAAGAACCGCTAAAGGCACTTTGGTTGTGGGCTCAGTGCTGCCTCTTCAGCTTTCTGGCTTTTGAGCTAAGATTTAATCACAAAGCACCAGCTGAACTTTGTGGCTATGTACTTAAAAGATGATCAGGCACCTTTAAATCAGTTCAGCCCATGGGCCCAGAGGAGAGAAAAGTCAGCTCCGGAGTGCGCACAGATGCACTGAAGCTTTTTCATCCACATGTGGGCAAACTTTTATGCTGAAGCTATATTAAATTGCTAAAGGCAAACAAAGCTACTTTGTTAGGTAGTCTTTTAGGTAGTCTTAAAGTTTATTTTTACCTGATGATGACATTTGCATTGGGAGCGAGGTACAGCAGTAGAAAGCCCACAAGGGCAGCATCAATGGAACAGATATTGAAAAGAACAAAAAAAACCCTGTTCTTTTTAAGTCCTCCATACTTGTAAATGTGAGACCTATTGCTGCGATAAATGAAAGGGTCATGAGCAAATGCACTAGAGGATGCTGAAACAGCATAGGTGTATGAAATACAATCCTGACTTCCCAAAGTTTGTTTAAACCACTGCAGTCTGCCCAGCCTGGTCTGGCTTTGCCCAGAGTTTACCTAGGGAAAGGGTGCCTGTCACACTACGCTGAGCAGCTCTGTGGGTCTTGCTGTCTGGTACGGTATTTTCACAGTCAACAGTGTATTAATAACTATATATCTCACTGTCTGCCTTGCCTGGGTGCCTGCAGCCCTGGCTCCCCACCCCTTCCCATCCTTTCCCACCCCTACCTCTCCTGTGAGGACAGGCTGAGAGAGTTGGGGTTGTTCAGCCTGGAGAAGAGAAGGCTCCGAGGAGACCTTATAGCAGCCTCCCAGTACCTAAAGGGGGCCTACAGGAAAGGTGGGGAGGGACTCTTTGTCAGGGAGTGGAGCGATAGGACGAGGGGTGATGGATTTAAACTGAAAAAGGGAAGATTTAGACTGGACATTAGGAAGAAATTCTTTACTGTGAGGGTGGTGAGACACTGGAGCAGGTTTCCCAGGGAAGCTGTGGATGCCCCATCCCTGGAAGTGTTCAAGGCCAGGCTGGATGGGGCTCTGAGCAGCCTGGTCTAGTGGGAGGTGTCCCTGCCCATGACAGGGGGGTGGGAACTAGATGACCTTTAAGGTCCCTTCCAACTCTAACCAGTCTATGACTCTACGATTCCTGCTGCTGTGGGAGGTGGAGCAAGTTCTCATTCCCTCTCTCTGGCCCTGATGGCCTGTTCACAACCAAGTGTAAAACACCGATGTGGCTCCTGCCATACGGGGGCTATCTGTGGGTCACCACTGCGCTCGCAGGGGCACTTCTGGAGAGAGGTGTGAGAAAAATGAGGGAGCAGCAATGGAGGATCAGCTGCATCTACAGAGCTGCTGCCAAAGTATCCAAAAAGTTTGTTTTAAAAAAAAAACAATCTGATTGCATGTAGGAGTAATTTCAATGGTCCGCACTTCTTAGCTCTTATTTTGTGTATTGTGGTATGTGTCAGTGAGCAGAACTTAATAACACTTCACCCATATGAACCTTGGTGACTGCATGCAGTTTCAGCAGAATAACAAAATTAGTTCTCTGATGACTTCACAGTAGTTTTGGGGGATAATAAACCGACCTTTTGCATTTATTTTGTACATAGAAAACACTAGCAGTTCATTAAGATGGGGATCTGCAGATTAACATTTTAAGTGTTATTGCAAACAAATTTTGTTATTTATAAAGACTTAAAATGCTACCTACTTGAACCTGTTAGTGCACAAAATTTAAAACACAAGGATAAAAATATGTCATATAAGATTCAAATATTATAGGCTTCTAAAATTTACATACTATGAATAGCAACTACAGATAATGCTAGGGAAGAATACAGATGATGTAAGATGTTATTGGTTTCTATTCAATGATAAATCATTCATTAATCACTGTTAGTCTATTGCCTCATTTAAAAATCAGTTACATAGATGAAACATGCTCACTTTTAGGTCATTCTTTAAATGAAAAATTTTGCTGGTACATCACCACACAATGTCACAATGTGGTAGTCAATAAAAATAATAAAACACTAGCTTATTTAGTAGCTAAGCATAACAAATAGCATTCTAAGTAGATCAAAACTTAATTTCCACCAGAGCTACAGTAGAGCCTTGTCCTAAGATTCAATATTGTTTCTCATTTTCACTATTAAAGAATTGTTATAGCTTGAGAGAGAAATTTCTAGGGATGCGAGTTACGTCACTTCCATAATCAACTGCACGTGCTCGTCATTGCCTGCTCTGGGATATTTTGGTCCTCAGAGGGGGATTACGGCCAATGCTTGTGCTATTATCCCTGTTGCTTGAATTCTCTGGTACACTCTTTCTATGAGAAAAAGGTCTAAGTACACAAAAACATAGTCCATTTGTAACTCAGACGAAGAAAGTAGTTGGGAGGTTTGCTGACAGCAAATTTCATTTAGCTAGTTTTACTATAAGCAACTTACTCTACATGTGCATTTTGCATTCAAATTGTTCTTTATTAACATCCTTCCCTAATAATATAAAAATGCGTTTATAAAGCCTGTAAGTGGTTTCTATAATAGGATTTTTAATGAGTTGGAATATTAAATTAAGTTTTGTAGAAATGCTTGAGGTGTTGTTATAACTAACTTACAAACTGTACACCATTAACTTTATCATAAAGAGTAATTTTAGCCTCTCTTCATGCAACAATATACAGCTCTGCAGTAGTAACTATCAGCTGCTTTGCCCTGCAAATTGTATTTTGTTGACTATTTAGCAGTAACGTCTCTGGTTGTGATATCTGAGCCTTGCTGCGAGAGTAATCCAGCTGTTGGGTGGTCTTATTCCTGGCTGGTCCTGGGCTGCGTTTTCAGGCCTCGTGCTCTTCGCTCTGCGGCAGCCCGGCCCACATCGCTGTGAGCTCTGAGATGCACATTCTCTCTCCTTTGCTTGTAGATGAGATTCATTAGAAGTAAGAAACTGTGGAAACGTCCCCAAATGTTTGCTGTCTGAGTGGCCAGTGCACAGCAGACAAAGCATGTCTTAATCTTATGTGGCTCGCGTGTAAATCAAAATGATTGATGCGATTACAGAGCCAGCAGCAAGTCAGAGCTCTACAGAAGCATTTTTGCATTCCGTAGTTAATACTGCAGTGTCTGAAATTAATTGCCATCTACTAGCAGTGTAGGAAACTTAGGCTCCTAACCTTTAAAAAGCAGGGAAAACCCTACGTGGGGGTCTTCCAGAACAACTCTCGCTTGTGAGTTGCTGCCCTCTTTGCTTCTGCCAAAAATGTCTTATGTTGTTGCATGATGTTTACATGCCTGGTCATGTAATTAGGACTCCACACATGTCCTGTCATATGACCAAATGCGTCTTTCCCATAATAGGGAATATTCTTCATTAGCTGGTGGATGAGGGAATGGGGTGTGCTCCACTTTTTGGATAAGAGGCCAACAGTAGATGAGGGGTGAAACAATGTGCCCTGCACCTAATTTGGATGCAAGAAGTTGTCTAAAACAGATGTGAGTACCTTTCTTAGAGATCTTCTAATCAATCTGTAAATCTACAGACACTTTTTGTTTGTTATTTACATTTTGCTTCACATCACATACATACTCTTCATTTGCCTTCTCAGTTCTTATTTTTGTGTCTGAAGCAAGGTTTGTCATACGTCAAAGTGGCAGGCCACTGAAAATTCTCCCACCGAGTTGGAATAATAATTTATGTTTTGTCTTGATTTTGATTTTTACTCCAGAAAGCTTGAGATGGCATGAGAAAAGCTCCATTCCTCCAAATCTACATTCGGTGACAGCGGGACAGTCACAATAGCTTACCCCGTCTCAACTCCTTCATCTACCAAATGATGGAAATGATACGTACCTCTGTCAAGTGCTAGGAGAAAAGCAGCATTATAAATAAAAACAAAGCATCACAATGATCTATTACATAGATTTAGCACCCAGCATTAGCTGAAGTTTCTAACCCGGGGGAAGCAAGGAGCTGTTGGCTGTGCAGGCTTGGAAGCATAATGCTATGTGTCACTCTGGCAAGATCTACGTCCTAGCCACAGAAAACAATAGATAGAAAAGATGCTTCATGCCACAGGGACGGCAATGGCATTCTCATTCCAAACAGAAGAGAAAAATGAGCATTTATTTTTTTATAACATTTGGTTAAGGTATATTGTTACTACCGCTCGCTTTTAATTAAAAGATATTAAATGCTGCCAGTAAACTGGCAGTGCTGAGGAACACAAAGCTCCTGCTGAATATTCAGCAAGGCTAACTGCAGCCATTGAGGCACCTACCATTGCAGCAAATGGGCTGAAACATCAGGTTTTAATATATAGGGGCAATACTTTTAAAGTGTGGTGTAGCTCAGCTGTGCTGCCTCTCTTCTTGAGATTGATGGGGATTCTGCTGTGCTTGCCACACTCCAGCGCAGAGCACTGGAGGGCATTCAGCACGTTGAGAAAGGTCAAAACAAGACTACATCAGCTTCTGAACCTAAAAACTCTGAACTCTTTGCTACCTATTAGGACGAACGAAGAAAAGCTGTGTTTTGATGTGTGACATCCCGAAGAATTGCTTGAGGCAGGCGAGAAAGTTACTGCTACTTAAAGGAAGGAGCAGTTGTCTGCAAGCTGGATCTGGCAAAGCAAGTACCACAGCACAGCTCGAGCAAGCTGCCATTTCAAACAAAACTGTGTCCTCAGTGAACTGGCTGGAGGTTCAGTAGCGAAGTGGTCATCTCAAGGGTCACTACAATTTTGCCATCATTCGATTTGGTTAAAGGGAAAAAACCCTCACCGTTTATTTTCAGGTGTTATGGAAGCTGGAATAAACAACATTTAAAGAAATACACCATGGCCTGACATATGCTACCAGTAAATCACACTTTCTACATTTTAAAAGCTTGTAATATGCATTGTTCCAGCTTGTTGAGAGATAGGAGAATCTCTCTTGGCAGAGCATCGAAATAAACCTAAAATGAAGTTGGCTCTATATGCAAAACCTTGGCCGCAGAGCAGGGGCAGCAGCAGCTGGGAAGGCAGTGTCTCCCAGACCTGGGCTGGGTCACGCACCAGCTGCAGGGAGGTTCTCCCCGGATTGGGGACCTAATTAGTAGGTTGTTTACTCCTAGCCAGGGAACCTCTCTTCTCCTCAGAGCTTTGGACTGAGCGTCACCACGGCTGGGCTCCGTTTCCGCTTGTGTCACCACTTGCTGGGTGAGTCACTTCAGCTCTCCCAGCCTGACTGGCCCAAGGGCTTTGGAAGACTGCAAGTCTGGTCTGCACCCAGTACTGCCACTGCAGCTTCAGCTGCTGTCTCTAATTCAATGGTGGGTAATACACACTATTCACCTATGCTTATGTGCACGCATTTTAATTTTTTGCAGGTTGCTAACTGCCCTGTTTGACTTTAAAAATATTTTTTTCATGTCTGTCTTCTTTTTCTTCCTCACATAAAAATGGTGTTCTACATCCTGACTTCTAATATCCTGGCTATTATGTTATCAGCACTCATGTGTTTAAAAATAAATAGAAAAAGGGCAAAACAAATGTTTATCTATTTGCTTATGTCCTCATCCATGCACACTCATTCAGATAACTGATACAGTATTTATATAAGTTATTTTCTCCTTTTTATATCACATTAAATGAAGGGTGCTCAGGGAAAAAGACAGACCTGTGCTGGTCTGGGAGGAAGGTGGTGCTCAACCCAGGGACTGATGCTCTTAATGTCATGCTGCTATTGATGATATACTTAAGTACTGCTTCTTTCTTTATAAGGATGTAGACTGGGGTAAGGCAGTAACGTGAAAGACTGCCACAGAGCGTGACTCAGAGGCTAAGTATGTAACTAAAAGCTTGCTGCATCCCAGCTATGGTCAGTATTACGTGAGCCAGGAATTTCTTCTGGCAGCTCCACCAGGTTGTGAAAGCAAAATATTGTGGAAAGTTTCTGTTCCCCAGCTTTGCCTCTCATCTGACCAGAAATTCCATTGCACAAATGTAACACGTTCACAGAGGGGTTTCTGTAGTCGCTTTCCCCCTTGATCTTTTCGGGAATGCCATTTTCTAGTTTTTGTTAAAATTTTAATGAAGGGTGAATTAATACAGCGCATAATATTTTTCAGTTACAAGTCATGTTAGAATTTCTGCTAGTCCAATTACATTTAGATTAAGTAAAAACCTAGACATAAAAGCAGGTCTCCCCATCTTCCAACTACATTTACTCTTGCGACATTTAATAAAGGTCCTATGTATCTGGAATTAAGAACAACTTAAACTCTGCAGCAGAGCTGTGGAGCTCTGCTGGAAATTCTACACCACTTTCGGCTTAATTAAAATCTCCATGCTTTTATTAATAAGCTATGACAATTGCAAATGTAGGGAATAAACCAGAACATAGTTCTTTTCCAGCACTCTTCTCTCTCCTTTCTGCCTGTACCGCTGTCTGCATGGCTCATGCGGGTCATCCAAAGGGGCTCCTTGCACCGCCATCGCCTCAGCTGTGCCACTTAACTTTCAACACCTAGGGAAATGGAGCGTGGGCACGGCAAAAGGGCTCCAGTAACCCGGATTTATGGATCGTTACAGCTACTGAGATGGAATGGTGTGATTTTAGCCACTGACCTTGAAATCTTCCTAGTACCTGAAGCCATGTTAAAGTGAAGTATTTCTTTACAAAATACAAAATAGACCAAGTTACAATGGTAAATGTAGAAAGAGAAGTACACTTGTCTGAAAAATAAAATTTAATAGCTTGTCCTTCTTATCCTCTCTTCTCAACACGCAGCTGATGGGCTGTGGGTGGCTAACGCATCCGTGCTGTACGGAAATGCCCTCCCTCGGTCCCCAGGATGGCAGAGAGCCCCCAGCTGCGACACCCGCCAGCCGGTTCCTTTTCTTCCCTCTTCCCGGCCTTCTGGATTGCTCAGCGGGTCATTCAAAATCAAATCTTCTCTCCCCCTTGCTTTGTCTCGTGAATTATTGATTCTTAGTTAATTGAGGAGGCAATTTCAAAGTTCTCCTTAGGGACGACTACTTTTTTGGAGATGCTTATTTCCCTTTGGTAGACTTGGCGCTAAAATCCCCTGTATTTAATGAGACTACTTAAAAATCATTGACCATTGAGAAGTGATATACTTTCTTGGTAAGACAATGTCCAAATCCACACTGAATCTATAAATGTGTCATACTTTATACAAGCCTATAATGGAGATTAATGCTTGTAGCTTATTATTGGCTCTTGATAGACACTATGCATGATAGTAATCAACCATTTTAGGACAATAATAGATTGTGGGTATTTGACTTCATGTTCTACCTTTTAGAGATACTCTGATAGTCTCTAAAATAGTTAAAAATCTTGATACTTGTATCGCCAAGCTGATGTTTCAGCTTGTTTAGTAAGGCAGCTCACACACCTCAGACAGCCAATACGTCAGGCTGTCTGTACCTCCAGGAGCGAAATGGTTTAAAAATTATCTTTCTGACCATAACAGTTGGGATCGTTACGTTTTTCACTGAAAGCTGAGCATATAGAGTGTAATACTACCCTGTGGTCATAGGAAAGACTCTGTAGCTGATCAGAATCTAGGCATTCTTGAATACTTGGGAATTCAAAATACAATTTTTGTGAGTCCCATAAAATCTGCATTTTAATTTGTTTCTTTATGGAGTATTTTATTGTTGCTGATATGAAATTCAAAGATATGACTGTTACCAAAGAATCCCCCAGTGAGTATTACAGTTTTGAAGGTATCGTTGGGGTTACAATGGAAGACTCAGGTCTCAACCCTAAACCTCTTTTTCTTCCTCTGCTACCATGCTGCTGCTCTCTGACTTGAAATGAATCAGTTTGTCCAACAATAAAAACATATAATAATTATTATGTGTCTTACAGAGGACTTGTGAGAGTCAATTTATACTGGTGCAGCATTTGTGATCTTTGGGTGAAAGGCGCTTATGACATCTAAGTGCAATGTGTTATTAAATCTTCACATCTTTGTTGCAGACCTCTCCAGAATAGAGTGCTCCCGTCAAGCCTTCACTGTACCTGCCCGAGCACATTAACTGTAGCTAATATTTAGACTAGTTTGCTTCAAGAAGAGTAAGTCCTAACACATGCATGCTATTAACTTGGTAATTCTGGGGAACCCCACCCTGCTTTGTTTTACTTGTGTCCTTACGAGAAAAATAGAGCAAAGTGAAGGAGGCAGAAGAGTGTAAAAATTAGTCCTGATGTTGGTTTTGGCTTTGCATTTTTGTTACTCTCAACCTGTGCTATTAATGTGTTGTCCAGCTGAGGATGGTTTTAACAGGGCACTGCATAGTGTCGCATCTAATTCCAAAAGTGATAGCCTGAGGAAGCACACTGCACCTAAGGAGCAAGCTGGGGAGTGGACATACCTTGGACACTATAATGATAGTGGTTTATGCTACTGTTTCCAGTAATAAAAATATACGGTGTCTGAATAAGAATATGTTGAATACTAAAACTTTCCCTTTTTAACTGAGTGTGCATGCCTGCTGTTTCTCTACCATTAAGAACACACCTTTAGCACTGTTAGGCAATCAAAAGCCAGAGTTTTTAAGGTTTAGGTGTGGTGGTCCCTAAGCTTTAAGTCTGGGATGATGTCAGCAACATTTTGAAATATAAATACAACTAAGAATGAAAATCAGTGCAGGGCAATTTCTGTCTGAACTAAAATAACAATACAGAGCTGTAAAAGGAGTCTAGAGATACGTAAACAGAGCCTCTAAGCCTTTAGGACCGTGTTTGTGCAGAGCCATATTTTTTTCAGCAGTGCATGTCTTCAATCGGAGGGAGCTGCATTGCCTCAGGTTGGGCTGGAGCTGTGAGATGTGTTGTGCCTCCAAATACCCTGTTCATCCCGACGAGCACTTGTAGGTGTCAGTGCCCTTGATCCCTTCTCACTCGTGCCAGCAAGTTCCTGTGCCCCGTGGCCAAGGCTTAACTCTGCCTGCCCCTGTGCAGGAAGCAGGAGGGCTATGACTGCCCTGACACTCCAATCCCTTTGAAAACCTGCACCAGGACCGCAGAAATACTGTGTCTTGATTACTCATCACAAGATAATGACTTCTACTTTACACACTCGGTGCCTATAAAGGTTGTAAAAGATCAGGTTTTGCCCTTTTAAAACCATACTTGACATCTGCTAAGTCACCATATTAGACAGCAAGCACAATATTGGACTGATATCTGAATTAAAAAAATAAGTAAAGAACTACAGACATGTAAATTTGACATAATGATGATTGCGATGGTCCACATCTTGAAGAGTCGACATATCACTGGGCTGCATCTCACACTGCCGAAGGTATTTGTTAAAAGTTGCTGCTGTTCATGGGGGGAGTTGAGATGATAGCTGCTGTTTATTCTCAAAATGCAGATATCTTTGAGTTCAGATATTGCAAAAGGTTAATGGGATATTACGTCACACATGGCCAGAAATTCTCTGAAGTTTGCAAGCAGACGGTTAGTAATGCAGTGTGACAAGCTGCTCTTGTTCTCCAGCTGCATCAGCACTCCTAAAGGATAGCAGACTACACAGAAGATTACTCTCAAAATTATAAAGTATGTTAGTTTTGGCCATGGCAAATTAAAGTTGTTTTTTTTTTTTTTTTTAAAAATAATATCCATTCTGGAAACATAATGAATTTAAGAACAGAATTATTTCTGTCTTCCATCTCTAATCTGTTGCTCTTCTATCCAGCACCCATTTTCAGATTTCCAGAGGGAGCTGATGTGCCTTTTACCACATAACATTTCTGAACCTGTTTATGCTACATAAGAAAGAAAACAGTCTACTTTGTATGGCTGATAGAGCAAATTACAATTTTCAAATGGAAAATACCATTTAGTCTAGAGAGGAATATTTGCAACCTCAGAAACAGTTGGATTTTTCTATTATTTCCAAATTACAGAGACAAAAGGAGTTAGGTTTCACAAGGAAAATTACTGAGGTGCCCCTGATCTGTTGTCCCTACTTCGCCGTAAGTCAGATTTTTGTTTAAGGTAGCAGGTCAGCTTTAAATTACAGCCAACATAGCACGAAGTTCCTGTGGAGCATGAGGAATAAAAAAACCCAAACCAACAAACCCAAAACATTATCTTATGAATTGCTTTCTGGTGCTTTTTCAGCCTTGCAGCCTGAGGTACAGCAGAAGTCACTAGTTCTACTTGCGACAGTGACGTCTTAAGATTACGTAGACATTCGTGCCCATGACCCCACAGCTTCATTCTCACCAGACCAGCCGTGCCGTACTGCAGCTGCGGGGGGTGCCCACATCTCCAAAATTCTTCTTTGGAGGGTGGGACCAAATTTACCACTACAAGCTTGAGCAGGATCCCGGGAAAGGGCTTTGGTATCTTCTCATGGATTGATGGAAGGCACTGGGTACAATGCTGGGAGAGTTTTAGATGCAGAAAAAGGTTTTTATGTGCATGTATTTTGGGCAGATTGTCTTCAAATGGGTTCACAAGGTACTTGTAGCTTTTACTGAAATTCTCTAAGGGTTGCCAGCTGTGTTGACTGTATTTATTCAGTGACTGAAAAGACTGTAATAGCAACTGAACACTGTAATTGGTCCTCGCAATCTGGATTTCTTTTCTGATATTAGCAAAACCACTATTCACGTCTACCTTCTAGCATGCCAGCAACTTCTACCTTTTGTGGCTGTCTGTTTTTCTAAAACTCAAAACCAGATCCTGGTTATAAGCTATTATTAAAGAACTCTGTTGTATAGGGTATGCCATTTGGGTCAAATTTGCCTCCTATGTAGATGTATTGCATCTCCCACTACTGCACACTACAGGAATCACAGCTCTGTGAAACTGATATGCTAAAAAGTACTTCAGCTGAGTAGACCTGAAAGAATAATTTTATCTAGGATATTTACTACATAAAGACACTTAAGTGATCCCAGTTAAACTGCTGCTAGGCAAACAGAGAAGTGGCTAGAGTATGTACAGTAAAGCAATTAAAAAACAGAATGCCACAATGCGTCACCTTAGCTGCCTTTTCCTAAGGGTGTTTATGATATCCAAATCCTGAAACGAGGAGCGTGTGAGGACAGCGCAAGAAGATAATAAGGAAGAGTGGGGGAGAGGCTATGGTGTTCAATATCCACTGTGTTTTTGAGTGTAGGAACTGTGTGAAGGTGGTTGGCGCTGCTGTAGGTTCCCACAGCCAGGAGCAGAAGCTGACTAGAAAGCTGCTTCCATGAGCCTCTTAGGTGAGAGAGAAAGTGGCCTCTCAGGTGGGCAAATATGTATTTTGTCTTCTAATATCTGAATTTCTCAATTCAAAAGAGAATGTGTCTCTTCAGGCTGCTTTAAACTCCAGCATCTTGCTCCAAAAATTGTTTTGGCTTGGCCTTGGCTTTGGGTCAGCTGCAGTTCACTCGCTCTCCGACAGCTAGTCTAGTGCCACAGCAGTCAGCCTCTTTAAATGATACTATAGATCCATCTCCTCGCATTGCTCAAAGAAATGCCTCAACAGCAGTCATCTTAAAGGCCATGATGTGTCAGCATGGCACCATGAACAATTGTTTCCTTTCTAATCTATATATATAGTCTCTTTACTTTGTTTTATTGTCACGCCTGTGCTTCTACATCACCTCCCTGTAAAGCTTTTAACCAGAAATGACTCCGTGGACTGTGCTAGTTGGAAAAAAATTGGAAATGGGCTCCCATCCTGGAAAAATAGCCCAGATTCCAGCCCACTATTGTGAGCTGGAAAACATACTGCAAAGCTGCCATTTTTTGTGAAAAGTCTTACTTTTACAAAAAAGTATATTCCCATTATTCCATGGGAATATAATTCACAGAAATATTTCTAACAAGCTCCACTCCATGGACTTTCTTACTTAAATCTTTAAAAATGAAGAAGCTGTTTTCATGTCAGCAGTGCATGAAACGGCCTGTCCAGTGATGAAAGCATATACTGCTACCAATACTTTTTATTGTTAAAAATAGAGTAATAATGTAGTTTTATAACTTTGTGATTATGATAAAGGTATTTTAAAAATCTTTATTCCTTATTGTAAGAGAAGTAGGGTTGATCACCTCTGTAGTTAACAGTGGTGCAGTCATTTCTCCCTTTAAGAACACACTATACTCTGCCAAGGAAATATTGCCTTCAATTTTAGGAATGGTTTATTGGTTTCAAAGTTTTCGTATCAGTTGAGAGATTTCATTTTCAAAGATTCTCACTCTGGAGGAATGCCCCTTTGAGGATTTCCTCACAGAAAGAGGTGCCTGCTTTGAAGATTTTCATTTTTTAAGAAACAGTCACATTTCTGGGGTGTCCTCTTTGAAGACGCTTTTCTGTAACACTTAAAAGGTTTCCATTTTGAATATCTTTCACCACCATGGACACCATCCATTTGAAAAATATTTTTCCTCTTTGATATTCTTTTTGATAATTTATACAGACTTGTAGGAGTCTGTAAAATAATCCTTATTAAAAAAGCCTGGGAACATAATGCTGTTCCTACATAAGGTGCAAAGGGGTTTGGAAGCACTTCCGTAGGATGGGATGTTATGAGAGCACAGTTTTGGAAAAATTGTAGAAAAATAATTCCATTTTCTAACATCAAAGAGTAAAGTGGAAAGGTGAACTCATCTGTCACTTACATGACCTTTTAAAAATTACTGTGAGACACTTTTTACTCCTTTTAAATTATTTGAGTTCAGAGTTCAAGTTCTGGTATTCCTGAAATCAATAGCAGAGGTCCCATTTCAGTCCAGCTGTGCAAAGAACATTCTTTGAAATTGCTGTGTTTTCTTTCTTTCTTTGAGAACGTATTGCTTTAATTTACTGTGTTATTGGGGATTTGGATTTTTTTCCTTGCTGGTGTTGAGTTCTTAAAAAAATATATGTTTTCTTCATTTCTTTTTTGTCACCTTTTTAGTAATCATAATTATCATGTTTGTAAAACTAGGCAACCTCAGACCTTGTACAAGACTGGGCTCATTGTGTATGTTACACAGTCGTCTGTCCGACGTTCGTCTGTGAGTTAGACAGTGGGTAAGTCAAAATACATCTAAGCAGCCCTTAAGCTTACATCTAAGACTAGTTTTGGGATACTTACTCAGGCTGTGGCTTAAATCTCTGGCCTGAGTTCTCTCCTGTCTGCAGGGCATGGAGCAGGAAGGGTCTCAGCCTGCAAATGAGCAGCTGGAGGCAGGAGAGTGGGGTCCTGGGGCTCTCCTCTGATAAAAATGACTGTGAGTCTGTCTAGATATCATCAGTGAGTTGAGATCACCTGCAGCAGTGGATTTGCTTGATCTTGTACTGGAACAGAAGAAAAGCACCACCACTCAAAAAAAACCCCCCACATCGGATGTGGAGGTGAATCATTGCCACCTCTCAGCTACCAGCCACCACCTACCTACCTGCTGAGACATCGTGCTAGACTCGGCATTAATTTGCACAAAACAACATCTTGCCAAGGAGTCACGGGGCTAAATGCTTGCGCTCAGTTAAGTTAGCCATCCCCTTATATAGGAGTACCATTAGCCAATATTCAGGCATCTTCATTTCAGCTCAAAAATAGAAATCATCCTGAAGTCCTTAACTTTATGCTTTGTCAGATCCTCAAATGGAGAATCTTTGTTACCTGCAATACTGGTTGGCAAAAGCTATTGCAATGATAAGAGAGTCTCTAAGAATTAAAGCTAGTCTTTTCTAATTGTGGGTCTTTTATGTAACGCACACATAAAAATATACATTAAATAATGATTTAAAAAGTACTGTGCTTACAGATTTTTTTAATGGGTTGTGTGACTGTTCGTGGGACACCTATGACTGTCCAGTAGGTGGGACAGCTATGCTGTTTGCAATGTAAAGGTGGTGGTAAAAGCACACATCGTTAAGGGAGCAGTCCTCATCAGTAGAGTCAGGTGAAAACTAGGTTCTCACAACTGATTAAATTACTTTACTAACATACCTGGAGAGCAATCATACCTTTAGTGTTGGAATATTTCACCTGTCTCTTGTAGAGTGCCATGCCAGCACTTAGGCACTTGTTTGTGACTACACAAGAATCTATACATTTTTTTTAGGTCAAGAAGCAGAGAACTTCCTACCCTTTGTCTTATAACCTCAACAGACATCTTTGCATTCAGAAACAAAAGAATTCATTTCACTTTTTTTTTCCATGGCAGAATACATCACTCTCTTCCGAGAGATGCAGCCCTGGCTGTACATGACCCACAATGTGATCTTCACTCCACTACCTGAGGCAAAAAACAAGCAAAGCCTATAGTATGAAAGATGTACAGAATCACCACTGGTATATAACGTTTGTAATAAAAAGTAAAACTGATCTCCAGCCTTGAAGAAAGTAAATGTACATGTGTTTAATCACAGTAGTAGAAAAAGGTGAATTTGCTCTAGAAAATAAATTTCCAGATGGATATAGTGAAAGAAAGAGAAGGAAAGTTGGCTGGCAAATTATAATAATCTAGTTGTCAAGGACGGACCTTTGGACCAATATGGATGTTAACTGAAGTATGGGATTAGCTACGTCACGTTTTGGTGTTTGAGATGGTAGAGAGCAGTAACACGCCGAGCCCGCTCAAGATAAGCTGTCTTTCTAGCAAGGATGCTAGAAATAAAATCCTAGAGAGCAGCCTGTGGGATTCAGACCAGCAAGACAAGTTCTGACCTGAACTTGAAAAAAAGAGACATTTATTTAGGCACTGTGCTTGTAAGAGCTACTTGATAGCTTCAAAACTTAGTTCAATAAAACAAAGTAAATCAACACGGACTACTGGGAAGAAATGTTGATTAAGGATATTGTTTACAGGAGCCCAAAAAGATGAAGAGCTACTAATAAACATTAGGACTTTGCTCAAAGGCATCTGGGGAATTTATGAAGTTGATAAGAACTGGCTTACGATAGAATAATGTGGTTTAATATAACAAAGACTGGTAAACTGAATGATCAACCTTTCCCATAATATCCAGAGGATCTGTTGTATGAAGCAACACCATTCAATGACGTTACTGTTAATCATTATGAGGAAACTAAAGAGACAGGGCTATTTAGTTTTGTGATAGGGACAAATGAAGAGTTGGTACTGTGTAAGTGCACCTAATAGCAAAAAGGATCATACTCTTTGAAGGAGTCACCAGGTTTGAGTTTCAGCATAATCTGATCGAAACAACATGATACAATTTCAAAAAACCAGAATTTCTTTGAAATTCCCTGCCCAAAGCTCTTGAGAGAAACTAAGCTGATATGGGATTAACAGTTACATTATTTGATATATTAATAACATAATAAGTGTAAGTTATTAATATTAGATTATTAAAAGATATTAAATGAAGGGCAAGAAAAAATGGTCTATTTTTTACAGTAGAGGGAGGTCACTGGTGGGGTACCACAGGGACCTATGCTACTCAGCATATTCTTGAATGATCTGGAAAAAAGAGTGATTATCGAGGTGACCAGGTTTGCTGATGACGCTGAATTATTCACGGTAATAAAAACAAAAGCTGACCATAAAGAATTGTGGAAAGCTCTCATGATACTGTGTGACTGAATGATAAAATGACAAGTTAAATTCTATGCTGAAAAATGGAAGTAATATGCAAGGGAGAAAACAAGCCAAACTATACATGCAAAATCCTGGAATCTAAATGAATGATCTATACACAGCAAAGAGTGCTTGAGTCGGGGGGGAGTTCTGTGAAAACATCAGCTCCTGGTTTAGCAGCATTCGAATGTGCAAGTGAGATTGATATTATCAGAAAAAAAGAATATAAACCCAGAAATAAAGCAGAAAGCATTTATTATGCACCTATATAAAGGCACTGGATTTGTAACTTGAATAACAAGGACCATTATGATCTTCTAGAATAGGATTTGGAAAGGTGCAGAAAAAGGCAAAACAAATTACTGAAAATATGGAATGACTTCTAATAGAGGAGACATTAAATTTACTAGGACTCTTGAAATATAACTGAAGATGATATGATGAAAATATATGCATTCATGAATGACATGGTTAGATGAAAAGGGAAAATTATCCATCTTTTTTTAACAAAAGAACTGACGGACATTGAAGGAAATTATCAGGCAGTGGGCTTGAAACAAACAAAAGAAAATATTTTTCACACAATGATTTCTTAAATTGCCTAACTTGTTGCCCTAGAATGCTGCTGATGTCAAAAAGTGCTCAGGCAAATTCTTGAACAAGATATTCTCTGAGAGTGTGGATGATATTTTTTTTTTCCAGCAACTCCAGGGCCTCAATTTGGGACAATGTACTGAAGAAAATATCTTTGTGTGCTTCCTAATTCCCCCAATCTTTCACCAAGCATACACCACTAACTACTCAGACTGCTGCTGAACTACAGAGACTGTTATTTATTAGCTGTTCTTGAAATAAAAAGGAAACAACCAGTGAAAGTGAAACATCTAAATATATCAATGATCAAAGGAAATTATTTTGGAAAACAACATATTGCAGCAGTAAGATTACTAGGATTCAAAAAGTATGGAACTTTTGTACAGCTAATAATAATATATACACTTAAATTTCAGTTAGAGTAAAACAGAGAGAGGGTAGAAGCCCTCATGTTTCATAATATAACCACTGAATGTGGAAGGTTTCTCTAGGGGTGTTATACTGAATGGTTGCCTGTTACTGGATATTTCAGCCACCTTCTGATGTATCTGATGCAGGACCTCAGCAAAAAGTTGACAGGTCCTAGAGACAAGGGGGTGTTTTTGGCAACATTTTTTTTTGTGACCTTCTAAAACATGAGAAAGCCAAAGCGAAGACATACTCTAGCTACAGAGAAAACAGATGAACAAGTCATTGTTTATCCTACCACAATGTCCAAAATATGGTAGACATTTTACAAGGCATCCAAAAGCACACTAAAAATAACCTAATAGTATAAAAAGGCAAAGTTACATGAAGAGGAAAGTGGAATACCACGCTGAACAAATGAGCAAGAGGATGCTGTGGCATTTTATTAGTAACACGCTGATTGTTGGTATAGTTTTTCCCCTTCTAAAATTAAATGCTCTAGGTAAAATCCTGATTGATTAATAATCTTTTTTTATTGATGATTTTAGGGGGGCTAGAGTTTTGCTCTATAAAGGCACATCCATTATTTCACCAAGATTTGCAAACTCAGTTCCAGTGTCTCTTCTGCTATAAACACTCAACACGCGCTCCTCAGTCTCCCTTATATGGAAGAGCATCTAACTCAGAGGAGAAACCGAATGAATATTAGCTCACTTAATCAGATGGATTCTGGTAGGTGTCATGAAAGAAGGAGAAAACAGGAATATTACAAAAGCGACGAGAAGCACAGATTCAAAGATGGCATTACTATGAAGGCAAAGGAGGGAAGAAAGACAGGCAGAGAGGTAGAAAAGTCAGATAGAAAGACAGATTTTCTACTAATTGCTAAGAAGAATCAGTATTTCTACCAATACAAAACTGGAGAAGATGTATTTAGATTTATAAGGGGGGAAAAAAGAGACCAAAAAAATTACCAATACAGCGTGGCAACATGCAGGAGTAAAGGCAGCAGCAAACGGGAGAAACCAACTATAACCCCAACCTCCAGTGGTGCAAAACCTACTAAACATGGCAGAATCTCCAGGAATGATATATATGGAGTAAATATATAGAAATGCACTGGATTTATAGAGGTGGTTATATGCAGTTCTAAATCTCTGAAGCCCTCAATGTTACTTTCAAGCATAGTACTTTGTTAGCGCACGCAATCAGTAAAGAATGTTACAACCAGGTACTTTTTAAAAAAAAAACACGTAAGAATGTTGAAAGCAAAAAAGTAAATAATAGTATTTGGCATGATGAACTTTATGCACAATCTAAGCAAGTGAAATGTTTAAGAGGGATTTCATAAGAATGAGAATAATAAATAATTTAGTCTAGTGGTCAGTGAAGGGTGCTGAAGACAGCTGCTGAAAGAGAAGGTAGTTGCAGATATCCAAATGATATTGGCATTTAGGAGAAGCAGTATTAGTTGTTTTCCACCCAGCAAATTGATTGCTGCAGAGAACCAGAGTGGCTTTTCCAGAACAGAACAACAAAAAGTCATGGAGTAGAATGAAAATTTGCATGTACTCCTAATTGTTAAGTTAGTTGCTGCGCTACTCATGGGGTTAGAGGAGAGGGAGACTACGGTCGTGAAGAATAGTGAAAATTTTCTAGTTATGGAGGTATGCATAGGTATTTGGCTCTTAAATTTTTTATCAGGCTTCACTGCAACTGTTTCAGTGAGACTCCCAAGGGACTTAACACCAGATCAAAACACAGAAAATATAGAAGATGTTTTGAATACTTTTTAATAGCCTTCTGGATTTGGGATCTTTTAGGAACATTTGGATCACGTTTTCAAATTTTCCTTCACAGGTGTAAAATTTTCAGTTCTACTTTTCGTTGGAATGCAATCCAGCATTGTCCCACGAGTGGCCCTTTCTAGACACTCTGCATCCAACATTGTGAAGATTTGTGATGAAATCTTGAGGTCTGACAAGAAATAAGGGGGGCGTTGGAGAAGCATATTTCCTAACGCCACGTACAGCAGTTTGTGCCCTGATCCAGTAGTTAACAGAGAACCATGGCTACACCAATTTCTGTGAAGAAACAGCCTAACTCACTGCAATAGTTAATTTGTACGTTCATCTTAATTATTTTTTGAAATGGTATTACTGGTCAGCTGTAGAGTCAACAGGTGGTTTCCCCGTAAGGGACTGCGCAACCAAAGGCCCCGAGCAGTGAGGGCCGGGCTCCCCGCCGGGGCGGGCGCTTTGAGGGGCCGGGGTGCGGGGGGTGCCCGGGCCTGGCGGGGCCCCTCTCAAGGTTCTCCATGAGGAGAAGGGACGGGCTCCCGGCGCCGGGAAGCGCTGGGAAGACTCTCCGTGCAACAAGTGTGGTCCGGCGGCCCAGCTGCGACCCCGGGCGGGGCGGCAGAGACCGCCGATGAACGGAAGAGCCCCCGGGGCGGGCGCCGTCCCGGCGCTCTCCCTGGTTAGGACCCTGAGCCGAGCTTCCCTAAGGAGACCTCCCTCGCTCGCTCACACACACAAAACCGCCTGAAGCGGCGCGTTGGGACAGGAGAAGCTGGAGCCCCGACATCACCACACGGCGAGTGCCGAGTGGGGGCTGAAGAACGCACGGTCGCGTCCCGCCGCGCCTCCCTTCCCGTTTCCCGCCCCAGGCGAGGCTGGCTCTGCCCGGGCAGCTGCTGGCAACAGCTTCAGCGCCGCGGAGGGCGCATGCCCCGGCGGCTGGCGCATGCTCTGTGGCGGTGGGGGACGGGGAGCGGAATCGGGCGCTCGGCAACGTTCGGCGGTTTCCGTGCAGGCCTGGCCGCCATTTTCTCACAGCCTCCCCGTATCCGGTGCCCGCGCGGCTGTCTGTCCCGCTTGCCCGCGCTTTGTCCTGCTCGGCGATGGACGGGTGAGTAGTGACCGGGGGGGAGAAGGCCGCCGGAGGGTGGTGGGACCTCTCTTGGTGCTGGGGGCTCGCTCCCCGCCTCAGCGGGCGAGCGTCTTCGGGGCTGTGGGGAGCGGCCGCTGCCCCGGCGGCGCTGGGGACAGGCGGGCTTCCCGCCGCGGGACGGCTGAAGCTTGAGGCCCGGTGCGGAGGGAAGAGGGGGCTCAGCCTCTCCGTAAGGCGGCCCCTCGGTGGGGTCTTCCGTTTAAATTGCTGAGGGCTTTGGGCCGCTCGCTACTCCGTGTAGTGCTCGAGGCGCCGGCTCTCGCCGTAGAGAGGGAGCGCGACCTGTCACCATGTGTCCCCTCCAGATCCTCCTCTTCTCCCTCCCTCGCCTTCCCCCCCCAGTTCCCCCAGCCGTGGGGGATGAGGAGGGGCGCTCCGTGGGGCTGGGGTTTGTTTTGGAGCTGGCTGGAGAGGAGGAGCAATACCAGCAGGAGCCAGATGTCGAGCTCTTTTGTTTTCAGAAACTGCCTAATAAGCCCTCTGCCTCCCCCCCCCCCCCCCCCCCCCCCCCCCCCCTTCCCCAGGTAGAAAGATGCCTTTGTGTGTGCCGGAGAGTGGCTGTAAAAGCCAAAGAAGGGAAGGTTTTGAAGGAGTCCGGCCGTTCGGGACAGGGCGCCGGGTCCTGGCCGGGAGTGGGGGTGGGCAGTCCCGGCACACAGGCCCTTCGCTCTGTTGGACCTGGGAAATGAGGCTGGTGCCTGTAGCCCTCGTCAGTGTAAATACAACATCTTCCAGCTTTCCTATTAAGTTGTTTACTCGGCTTCAAGCAGAGAAGCATTCTCTTTGGTACGCTTTAAGCATATAACCTTTCAACTGTGAGACTTCTAAAGGCTTTTTTATGGTTCGTTGTGATTCTAACGTTGGGAGTTACAAATCCTGCCTGCGAAGTCTGGTCATTGATGAGTATTACATTGTGGAATGCTTTCACATATTCATGTTTTGCCTTTTTTTTTTTTTTTTGGTATGGACTTAGGTTTCTTTTGGGATTGTGTTACACACTGTGAGTTATGATGTCACAACCTCTAAGAAAAAGTTGTACCTTGACATACCTGTTGCAGAGTTTTGTATAGCTGTACCTGATTAATTTTCATTAAACTTCATATAGGTGTACCTGACAATGCATTCTTTTTTTTCCAAGCAGATTTCAAAATATGTGTTCGTTGCTTTCTGCTCTAACAAGATCTGTAGGGTAGGCTATGTTGCAGAACTATCTGTCTAGTTAATAGAGGCGTATGAGAAAAGTTCTGTACTTACTTTTAAATTCTTTTATTTTCACCCTATAATATCATATAGTCCAGAAACCCGTTTCCTAAATAAATTTCCTGGTAGTGCCTCTTGGGAGTAATGTTCACTTGAAACTTGTGACTCTTTTGAAGAACTCTATATAAGCTGGGGGAGCTCAGTGGCTTTTGTAGATTTCTTTTGTACATCAGTACCTCAGTCCTGCTGTTTCTTTGAACATACTTTCTTGATTGAGGAAGTTGTTGGCTATTTCTATTCCTCATTACTTTGGCATTGCAATACATTGAAAAGCTGGTTTTATGAGGATAAATTGGTTGACTTGTGTTTTTGTTTTTTTCTTCTTTTACAGCGTTGTCACTGATGTTGCAGTTGGTGTGAAGGTAGGATGCACACTTAGCAAATAAGGGGGCAAATTGTTGATATGAAATGAACTACTTTGAGCATCAGTAATTGCAAATTGTAAGATTTTAACTAGTCATTGTCAGCTGATATTTAGTCAGGAGTATATGCTTTATTAACCAAAAATCCCTAGAGGTAAATTGGAGGCTCTACACAAAAGACTTTTCTAGGTACTGAACTGTAAACTGTGGTTCTAGATTAATGTTATCATGCCTGCTGCTTATTTTAAAGATTACTTTTGCAGATTTTTTTTCCAAAACAACACTTTCCTGTTGTTGCATGGTGAGTCTAAAAGACGTGTTTTCTTTTCTTCCCCCCTCCATCCTTTTTCAAAACAGTTGCCACTGAAGTTAAAAAATAAGTGACTATCTGTAACAGGACACAAAAATATGGGAGGTAGAATTTGTTATGTAGACAGAGAGGTGGGCGTTTGCTTTGCT
The DNA here is from genome assembly GCA_008658365.1 of Alca torda. NCBI lineage: Eukaryota > Metazoa > Chordata > Aves > Charadriiformes > Alcidae > Alca > Alca torda. Next base: position 15,102,444 of record CM018087.1, on the reverse strand, counting down.
TTGCTTTTTATTTCTCAAGTTCAGTTATGAATTTATCATATCTGTTATAACAAGGAAAGAGCTTCCAAATAGTTGTTAATTTACTATTTATTTCACTTTTGTGTTCAAATCTGTGCAGGAATTGGATCAGTACTTCATAGAAGCAGACTGAGAAATAATGAGAATGCAAAGATATATGGGACAAGGGAACTTTAGGTTATGTTAATGAATGCATACAAGAAAATCTGCTTCAATGGTAGAAACGCAGAAGTTTTCTAGTGCATACATTTAAGTCTCCACATTTGTCCAGGGACTTTGTAGCTATACTATGTAACTGCCTTTTCACCTGAGGCTGATCTATGTTAACTGCTTAGTAAGACAAGTTTTGTCTAGTAAAGCTCTTTGGCAGAGGTTCAGTATTGGTCCTGCTGGATTTGGACTAGTTCTTATATAATACAGCTATCCTGTAGATACAGCAGCTACTCTGTCAGATGTACCTGTATTATGTTTCTGAGCAAGCTTGCTTCTAGGAAGATGTGTAAGAAGTCAGTTACACAGATTCTGTACCCATCTGGCTCCACATGTTCATGCAGTGACAAGCTTAAAATCACTCTTGATTCAGAGAGGAAGGTGTAGTTACTGAAGTACTTCTATGGGAGTCAGTCCCAATCAGAATTACAAACTGGCATGATTGTTTCTCTGTTACCTGGGAGGACAGAGTGTTAACTGATTAAACTTTAGGAATGTATTTAATAGCTTAGAGGAATACCTGAGGAAGTTCAAGTCTTTCAGAAGTGAACTGCCGCACATGAGTAGCTTTGGGGCAAAACAATTTCTAAATTGCCCTCAATCGTGTTTAATGAGGAAGCAATTTCAGGTAGACCATGTATTGCTTGAACCTTGAATTTTGACATTCTCGCTTCAGGAGAAGTAAATGGATTCGGTATCCCTGTCTTTCTTAACTATGATCAACTTAGAACCTTATGAGGATTTGAGCGTTCATTAAATGTTTTGTAAGTGTATAGTGCAATTTTGGAACCATATTCTCAGATACTAGCCAGACAATGAAATAAAGACATGAGATGACATAACTGCTTCTTTCTGTTGGTTGTAGAAGTTACATTATGAATATAAGAAAGAAAGCAAGGCAGGTGTATCAGAGTTAGTGATTAAAATAGATGCGAGGAAAGGCACAGAAGTGTCAAAAAGGTGTGCTCTTTGCCTTGTAAAAATGGACTTGTTCTCTGGTTTTTAAAAGGAAACCGTTTGTGCACAGAAATAGTGGGAGTAAATAAAAAGGATGATGGTTTTCTGAAGAATGCTGTTAAATATGGGAGGAGTAAACTGGATTGTATTCTGGAACCTCTGTATTATCTCAGGATACTAATAAGAATGGAAAATGAAATTTCTCGCTAACTGATGCCTGCAGTTTGGGTAGCAGTCTAACGCTAGCTTCAGTTATGTTTTGTGGAAGGCCATGTGAAACAGTTGTCCTTTATGTTCTCTGGTGACTGCTCATTGCTCTTGATGAACCGATGTTTTAAAGTTAGGGAATGCTGTACCTGTAGGTGGTATATAAAGAACTGGGAACATGCATCTGGCCTTTCCTTGGCTGTTATATTTTCTTTTGGGTGCTTTGGGAATGTGTAGAGAGCAAGTTTTGAGTCCAAGGAGTTGCATCAGCAGCCTTAATGCTCTTTTGACACTGCTTTTATTGTGACTGGATACCCATTGGAAGTGGGCAGGGATTTACCTGTGTGAAATCGACTTACCCAGGATATTTCTTTGACCTGGTGCTTTCTTGAGATTTTGCACCTACTGTATATATGCTGATAAGTTACACAGCATGTTTCTGATCTATTCAATTATACTTGGAGAAAGGGGTTGTGGCGTGTGACCAGGATTGTGACATAAGACCCTTCTGTTTGGAAAATTTGCTTTATTTTATCATCATCAGTCATGTCGATACGACTTTGAAAATTATATTTAACTGTTGTCTGGCTGGTTTCTCTCTTAAACAGAAAAGTGAACATGCTAGTTATATTTTTAAACTCATTTGTAAAAGACTAATAGTAGAAGTTAACTACCCTAGCCTGGGAATTGTCTTTGAATTAAAGAAAGGCTTTTGAACTTTGGGGACTGCATGTGGGCAAGGCAAGTATAAAGTAAAAGGAATACTTGCTTATAACATTTTATTAACAGTTTTGTAGTCTCAGAGTTACCTGCTAATAAAGCTGCTAAACTTGAAGCTCTTACCATTTATTTGTCCTCTACGCTTTGATTTGATCTTAAACGTTTTTGTTCATCAAACTGTCAAATGTTCAATCTTGATTTTATTCACTTGTTGAGTCATCAGAAATTAACATTAAAAGGCGAGGAAAACGTAAAACTCAAAATGGAGGTGGAAAAAATGACAAATACTATTTGAAAACTTGGTTTACACAGAGTGAATGTGGGGATTTACGCAACTCAAAATATGCAGTGGAAGCATGCTTCCAAGCTAAAGTCTGTCAGAGGAGCAGTGTGCTTTAATGTCTGAAAGCGTTAGAACATGTCAAAACCCAGTCATCTTGTAAGTACATATTAAATAGTTCATATTTGATTTGGTCTGTAATGTCTTGTTTTGCTTACTTAGAATTCACGGAGACAAGGAAATGTCACTCTGCACACATTTAACCTCTTATATTACAATTTACAAAATAATACAAAAAGAGTGAGCTTTAGCTCTGTGTCTGATGTTACTTTGTGAGCTCCCATTCTATGTAAGTAGTTTGTGTAAAGTATTTTTGAATAGAACAGAGGTAAGGATTCCAGTAATGATAGTATATTGCATAGTTCATTGATTTATTTTTTTTAATTTTCAGTTTCTTGAAGAAATTCTGTACATTTAATATTTTTAGATTTCTTCATGCGTACTTTTAAAAATTGCCATATTATATAAAATGTTTGCTTTTTTTGTTTAAAAAAAAAAGGTACATCTCGCATGAGGCCCTTTCTCACTAAGAATGGGGTGGCCTGCTACTTAGCTTCTAGTCCCAAACTTTTCATTACTCACTAGCTATATAGGTTTGAGTATCAGAATCTAAGAACTATTTTGAATTGCTGTCTTGTGTTCTCTTTAGAGTTATGGTTTAATCTGGGTACATAAACTGATCTGGCACTTGGAGCGGTAGAGCCTTTTCAACTGCTGAAGTGAATGCATGAAGTATATAATGTTTCTTTGGAGTAATTAAAAGAATCTTCAGAGGGGTATAAAATGTGTTGTAAAGAATATGCATCACACAGGTGAACAGGAAAACTTGGGTGAACTTTCGGTGTATACTGAAGATGACACACACTGAAATACAGTAAAAGAGAATTGTCACTTCAGTCTAATGTATCATCTTTCTCCTGGATGGCATGAGTAGCTGTGCAGTAAATGGGACCTGAACAATTAAGTGACTCATTTTGTGTACATCCATTGCACATTTCAGAATGGCTGAGGTGTACTTCTTCCTGACGGGAGAAAAGAAGCAGTTGTTCCTTCATGGATGCGTTATTTGGTGCATAGTATTTGGGAATTTGTGACGTTATTGACACTGCTTTGGGCCACACTGGCCAAAAATGGAACTTCAGCTTCCAAGCATGGGCAGCACCAGTTAGACCTAGGAGGGAAAACTTGCATATTCCTGTAAACATCGTTTTGTAATGTTTAAAGATGTGGGAATGGCCTTTTTCCCCCAAAGTCAGGGCATCAGTCCCTGCAGCATGCTTAAGAAAAGAGACGATTCTTCCTGTGTGTTTAGTTGCTTATGTTAGGGTTGGGTAGAAGATGCTAAGAAGCACTGTCCTAGAACTTTCTAATGGTTTTCCAAATAGTAATGTGTCACAAAGTCTCCCTTTTTCATGGTTGCTGAAATTTAACTGGGGGGAATATAATGGTATGGGGGAAGGGCAGTAGCTAAAACCAGAAGAGTGATGAGCTGATGGAGAAAAGAGAGAGAGCACAATCTGTAAGTACTCTTGAAGCATTTTCTGCTTTTTTTTTCTTTTTTTTTTAACTTAAGTTCTGAGGGATAGTCTATTCTCTTACAAAATTATAGCACACTGACCCTTTTTTGCTACAAATAACCGAGAGTTTCCTTGTGGTGGAAACGAATGCTGTGGATATGTTGTTGTGACTTTTTATTTGAACTGTACGCTGTGTAGTGAAAATGTGTAGAAAAAAGTAAGTTAGAAATTCTAGCAAGTTGTCAGAAAATAAGTTTAGACTAAATTTAGGAAACAAGAAAATGTATTTAAATAGCTTTTTCCTTTTTCTGAAATCTATTTTGCCTTCCTTTACTGTTGTCATTCTAGATACTTAAATAAAAAGAAGGGAGTGGTAGGATAAAAAGCTGTTTCACTCATTCATACAGACAAATCCCATGTGATGGTCCATTTTATTGTATTTAAGATATTAGAATGATAGTTTTGGGCTATCTTTGCATGTCTAATATAATTGCTAGTAGATTGGTAGTAGATTAGACAAAGTCTTCTAAGGGCAGGGATATCAGAAAAATTGGTTGGTTGTTAATTGGAGGAACTGTTTTAATTTTGTGTTAGCTAGGATGATGTTTTTAAATCAGTTTTTGTCTTCAGTAATACTTAGTCATAGCAACAATAAGCAGCAAAAAATGTGCAGAACGTTCTAGCAGTGAAGTAAGAATGAAGAGGGAGCATTTTCAGAAGTTTAGAACTGGCATCTGGATTTGTCTTTTCAGCAGTGGTATAGGGAACATGACCTTGGTGACAAGAGATAACTTATTACAATGAAAGACATCTGCTTTCTTTTTAACAGAAACCTCTGTAAATTGACCCTGTTTGAGATGACTTTCATATTTATTCCCAGAACAGTCTACTCCAGTTCTTTTTTCATTGTAACTTTGTGGGTTTTGGTGGTGGTGGTTTGTTTTTTTTTTTTCCTTAATGCTCATTCTGCCACTGTGGAAAAATAAGGAGAGCTGAAAATGGGGAGAAAGGAAAAATGTTGAAAATTAGTTTGTGCTCTGTAGCAAGTAGGCATCAGCATAAGGAAGGCTTAATATACCTATTTGATATGTTTTGATGTCTGTCACTAATTGGAAATCACCAATTTTTCATTTGTAACAGAACACCTATATTTGCATTTAATTGAGTGGATTGTAGGAAGAAAAATGTGATCTGCTGTACCATCTGAAAAATATGAACCAATACCAGCATGAAAATACCTTTCCCATTCTTAGAGCTTTGGACCATGTTTTCACAAGCAAATCAAGCTGCATTCCAGTTTTCTCTGTCGCTGTAATACTTGTGGAACAAATGTTTGGGTAGCCACTTCACAAACCTCTCTTGGGAACTTAATGAGGATAAAGCTAAGCTGACACAACAGTGAGTTACATCTTTTTGGTCAGATCTGTACCAAAGTGTGTGGTTGCATAAATGCTTGTAGCAGTATAGAATTGAGGAGGACAGAATAGGAACAAGTTGCTGGGGCCAGGAGAAGGTAGGACTGTTGTTTTTGGTGGTAGTTATTTCAAATGAGGTTGTGGTTTCATAAGCTGTTAATGGGACTGTGATGTTTGATTTAGGGGCTTGGGTTTTTTTATAGCTGCAAGTACACAGCTGTTTTTAGCTTTTCATAAAATCAGTTTTTCTATGAATGTGTAACATGAGTATTGTGTTATAGACAAAATAGCATTGGCCCTTTTAATTTATTATTGCGAAATAACAGAGAATCAAATAGAAAATACCTTCCTCGTGGATCATTTTTAAGATGTAAACTGCCACTGAAGGACCAAATCTGTACACGTAGGTACCATCATTCTCTAACCAGAAAGCTAAGAACACATCTAGGTGGTAGCTCTAGCAAGTTGTTGTCATGTGTTCTAATTTACTACCAGTTATCTACAGCCGCTTCAGAATAACTCTTTCTTCCCCAGTAAAAGTGGAATAGAAAGTTTGAAATGCTGGAATAAATTATCTTTTTTGTGTACTTCCTCTTGGATTTTTGATGCATCAACTGGAATTGGACTAGACACTTGCCTGCAGTCTTTCATTGCAACTGGAAGTTTGAAGGTTTACAAATGAGACTGGGTGGCATGGTCTAAGTGGAGATTAGGTTCTTGGCTCAGCTTTCTGGTTTAGTAGTCCATCTTGATCTTCAGATGCTTTTGAGAAATTTGGTTCTTTTCCACATTGTATTTTGTGAGAACCTGGTGGCTTTTCTGAGGAATTGAGACTTGTCTCAGCCTTAAAGACTTTTCAGATTCCCTTGATTGCTCTTTCTCAATTTCTACGAACTTTGTGTGTTTTCATAAATAAGGTATGTGGCATATAGCATGCATATGGTTGCAAGAAAAAAGAATGAAAACTTAACTTTCTCCTAGATCTTCCTTACTGAAAAAATACGAATGCAAAAATGGTGACGTTGTTAGGATATATAAGCAATATATGGTTGACTGAGGACAGCATGAAAAACAATTGAAGTGGGGAAAAAAGAGAATACAGAGAGTAAGTATGGAAAGGTGGTCATACTGTATCCAGTTAACTTCATATTGAATTTAAAAACAAGTGATGTGAGTTATTAAGCAGCCATGGAGTTCATGCCCTTATGTGATTTCATGCTAATACAGTTGAATAGTGTAGTCTTAAAAAAACAAAAAAACAAAACCAAAACAAACAAAAAACAACAAAAAACAAAACAACAAACCCACACCAAAACAAAAAAACAACTAGACTCCTTTTATGTAAGGTTCTGATGAAGTGATAATAAACTTATAGTTTAAACTGTATACTTTATAAAATACCTATGAACCTGCATGGAATTTCTTTTGGATTGTATATTTGGACTTGGCTTGTGCTTTCTGGAATGAGTCTTCTGTGATCCTATACATATGGGAGGTGTAACAGTCTATTAGTTAGGTAATTTTGATTATGTGTTTTGACAGTAGTGCTTATAGTCAGAGCATAAGGCAGGTCAAGTATTTATTCTTCACTAAAGAGTATGTGAGGGTATATTTATGCAGTTTCATTAAAAATGTATCCTATTAAAAATGACGCATTCATGTAAACTGACAAAGTTTATAAATGCTGAGTTTGGGGCTTAAAAGTCTTGTTCTCTTGTTTCCAACATCCAGTCCCCAAAGTTCATTCAGACTTTGAATGTTGAAGCAGCATGTTTACAAGTGTGTATCTCTTAGAGGGGAATGTTTACTGTCTGGGTTGGAATTCTCATATGCTTTTATTCCTCTCCCATACTGTCAGGTTTCTGGCTTTTTCTTTTAAATTGTTCCCAGATGTTGTTAGAAATGAAGTGTTCTACAATGCTGTTAGATTTCTTTATATCATGAGATCTGTCTCCTGGCTTGTCATACCCCTTGGGAAATTCATGCCTGTAGGCTGAGAATGACTGTGGTAAATGTGCAGTGCAGCTAAAGTTCTCCTTTTCTCTTTCATCTGGGGGAGGAGGGGGGAGAGAGGGAAGAGGTGGGGGCAAAAGCATCCTATTCTTGAGAGAGGTTTGTAATATCAGCAAATTTGAGTACCACAAATGAGGCAATTTAACACAAAATGTATTTTTCAGTGTCTTTGAGTGTGTTTTTTATCTTTTCTAGTGAAATTATTTTAGATGAAGCTGTTGACTATTTAACAAAGTGCAGTTTTGTCATTTACCGTTTCTAGTTGTATTGTTTTAGTGTTCTTGTAGCGTTGTAGTGCATCTATACCTGCTTCTAATAAGCCTTCTGTGATACACTCAGTTTGTTGTGTTAGATTCAGACATAACTTCCAATCAGAGTCTCCATAACCCTGAATAACTGTGAAAAGAGCTGATAATGTTTCTTTTTCATAAACAGTTGTCAAAGTACTTTGCTTAAAAGACTAAACCTCTTTGGTAACTCTTAGGCTGAAGTTGTTACTCTTTGGGGTTTTTTTTGCCTTGGATATAATAAAATCTGGGGAACGTTTGACATACTTGAAGCCCTATCTGGTATGTGAGAAAAATAGTTGGCAAAGACGTCTAAAAGTGTATTTTTTGATTAGCCTGGAAGGATAGTATGACTGTAATGACTTCCTGAAATTACATAGCTACTTAATATTACTTGTGATAGCATGAAGCTTTATAGTAGTTGGGGGGGGATTGTATAAATGTATAAAGCTGTATAAATGCAGCTTGTGTAGTGAGGGATTCTGAGGTAGCTATGACTGTTAAAGCAAGGAGCTAGGAGACTAATTTGCTACGCTAGGGGCTTTTTCTTTCTCTTTGTGTAATTGATTTTGTAAATTGTAGAAGAGACAGTATATACAATAACTATATTCACTTACAGAAATTAACTGAAATACCGAAGTGGTATCTTCAATTTACACTATATAAAATTTTTGTATATGTAATTTTAAATTTTCTCTGAAATATGTATTCACAGTCTGAGTTAGTATATTTTTCATCTTTTTCTGAATATTATCCTACATGTCAGTTTCATGTAATCCCATTGGTTGAATAAGCCATACATTAACATGCTGTTTTCACACCATGTATGGAAATGCTCTCATGGGGGCAAGGCTGTGATAACAGGGCCTTCATTGAAAGGACAGTATTGACTCTGCAACAAAGTTAAGGTTCACTTACTGCAATACGTTAGTTTGGCAATTCCCTTGTTTATTTTGTGTAATAGTATTTTGACATATTCTGATTTCATGAAGAAATGTTCCAGATGTCTCTGATCTGAATAGTTAGTGGTTTAGCTTTTATGGAATACTGATATGAATTAATGTTTTTCTTGACATTGGTAGGAATAGAAATATGGCATTGAAAACTTTTGCTGTTGAGTACTAGCTGTCAGAAGATGACCTATTAATATGTAATAGCAGTTTGTACTTCTTATTTTATCCTTTATGATGTCCTTCCCTCAGGCTAAAATGGATATTCGGTCTCTACCATGTTGCTATTATAGGAACTTTGCTTTGCAGTCTATGACGGAATAAAATAATTGTGGTGGGTTTTGTTCATTTATTATTTTAATTTAGATTTGGACGTTTCTGTGATCCGTGTGTTTGTGATCTTCAGTCTTAATACAATCTCAAACTTGCTTTGATTCCTTGGAATACAGCAGTTTGTGCAGATGCAGAGAAGAGTTAAGTGAACATTGCTCTTGGATCTTCCATTCTTCATTGAATCCGATTTGTTATGTTCTTCAAAGATCTGAGTTTATTTTCCTTATCGCTTGAAAAAAATGATAGAGTTTACCAAAATTTGTTTAAAGGTTTCTTTGCTTTGCATGATTTGACTAGAAGTGGGGTGCTTTTAGAATAAGACTAGCAAATATTCAAGATGCTTGGGAAATGGGTTATAATTCTGAAATTCGTGTGTGAGACAGTGGAGTGATGGAGAGCTTTGCCCTTAGAGTAAGATGCCAGTCCTTTTTGGCCTAGCACCCGCTAAAAGAAGATGCACATAAAAACAAAGCCAAGCACTCCAGACCACGAATTGAATAAAGTCTTATCTCTGCTGAATAAAAGTAAATAAAATAAGCGGTTTTGGCTATGCTGTAGTTCAGGAGGTGCTTGTGTCACATAGTAGTGCTGGTCTATGGAAGAGTATGCATTGGCTTACTTGAAATGCTTATTTAAATTGCTTTACTGGACAGCTGTCATCTTAAGGTAATCCTTTTGAAGTAAATGACAATTATCAGCTAGTTACTGCTTTTGATTTTGTACTTTAACCACTCTGTGTCCAAGTACATCATGTGTCTTGCTGCATAGCTGGTTTTAAAGTTACATACTGAATGAAGTGCAGAGGTGTCTAGGCTGCTTAAGAACCAAAAAGGAAAAATAACGATATATATCTAATAAGGTGATTACTCACATGGTAAGAAATATCTTTGTCTTTTGCCAAAAACATGGCAAATATGTATATGGAAGTGAGTTAGCAGAGATTTGCTATACGTTTGTGGTTTTGTGGTGAACTGGAAGAACATTCCACATACTAACATGTATATCTGTGAATCAGACTTGTGAAAATTGATTTATCATAAATTCTATAACATTTTTTTTACTCATACATGCCAATATAAGGAATTCAAATTTACTTGTTCTTCTGAAGCAAAACTGTTAAAACTTTCTCAAGTGTAATGACAAAATCTTGTGATTGACTCTGAATGTATTCATGAAATACAAAATTATATGTTTCAAAATGAAAACTCTTTTAACTGTTCATGAAACACAAATACAGTAGCTGAATATCCACTCTATTGAGTAATCTGTGCTCCGTTTGGATTTTTCTGCTCTGGATTAAGAAATTAACATCTTTTTGAAAGCCTGATTTACTAGGAACCAGAAGTTTATGTAATCACTCTTACATTCTGCTAGTCAGCAGCTGCTGATGTAAGTAACTTTTTGAAGCTGAAGACAACTCAAATTTGAGATATTTCAGAGTTGTAAAGTTTCTGCAGGTTTTGGGAAGAACATTCGTTTGGTACTAGGGATGCTTCAGCTATTTACATAGTAACTGCTGCACTGTTGCAAATTAATGCCTGGCATATTAAGGAAAGCAAAAATTGCTGCTGAATTATCTTAATATGTTTGACTGAGAACTGATTCAGTCCCTACTGCTGCTTCTGCCTATTCAGTTGAGCTCTCCAGGCTACAGAAAAGTGCTTCCAAGCAGGGCTAGGTGTATAGGTGTGAGCAGAAATAACTGCAGTTATCACTGAGTGAGCTAACGCTGCTAGTAATCTTGAACTTTGCAATATTTTACCCATGTAAATATTGTGTTAGAAAAATAGAACATTAAAGAGAAAGGACACTTGTACTGAGTGTCTAGGTTAGTGTATTACATTTACAGTAGAAAGCAATATAGTTTGAATAACTGAGAGTTTCCATAACTGCTCTGACTTGTTTCTCAGTTTTGCCCAGCTAAATTTTTCTGTAGTTATATGTGATTAGAGATCTGTTACTACATTGAAACGGACAAGACCTGGTCCTTCTCATGGTGCTACCAGATCTTGGTATTAGGCATTACTCAGTTTTAAAGGAAATCCGTTGTTGATTTGATAGGCACAGCTTTGTTGATTCCTATGTACCCTTAAGAGCTTAGAGTATTCAATAATCTGTATGGAGATTCTTCATAGCTGATGTTGAAAACTAAGTAAACTTTAATGGCTCTATGTGTGCATACACTATATACTATTTTTAAGAGCTTCTGGGTTTCAGGTGTGGATTAAACATTAACATATGGTTCTGTGTATGGATACACATACAGTGCACTGATAAAATGGTAAAGGTTTGATTTCATGTGTTTTGCAACCGTGCTACCTAGAAAGGTGACATCCTCAGGTTAATTTAATATATGGTATTGAAATGCCCTGTAAAACATATTCACTAACTGTTCTTGAGATTTTATTGTAGTGTCCACAACAGAATTAAAAACATTTATAAACATGGGTAGTAACTGTTCTCTTTCCTCATTTCCATTTTAGTAGTGACCTGGATTAGTCTTAAGGGTGCAGGGGAAATACTTTCAAAGCGGGGAAAGAACCAATAAAAAATTAAGGATAATTTTCAAAGTATGACAGGTTTATTCCCTGTTAGAAAAATTTTAATGAAAGATCGCCTAAATATTTTGGGGGCTTTTTGAGAGATGAAGACTTGGGGGACGGAGGGGATTGGGTGGTTAAAAAAAAAAAGGTGTGAAGAGAAGCAAAAGCCTCTTCAGCTGTGTCAAATGCCCATCTTGAAAGTAATTTGAGAGGAAAGGATTATCTTGTACATTTTCAATATAAGCCCTCTTCTGATATTTTGCAGCACACTTTAGAGTAATTAAAAAAAAAAAACCAAACAAAAAAAAAAACCAAAAAACCATTTAATTGATATTTGTCATGTTCTAAGCATTACAAAGAAGATGCCGTTCCCTGCCCTAAATTGTGTTTTGCAGGACAAATGAAAATTGATCATTTCCTATGGTGACAAGTCTTTTTATTTAAAATAGGGGTGTTAGAATTGAGCTAAACTTCATATTTTTATTTGTGTAGATTTCCCTTGTACTTTCAGCTAGATATAAGAATTTAATATATATATGTATATTAAAAAAATAAGTTAATCTAAATGTTATTGAAATAGACTAAATATATTTAATTATAATAACATTTTAATTTGAAATGCTGGACAGAATTATTGTTCAGCAGTTCTCATTGAGTCTGGAGGTGGCTATGTTTCAGTGCTGGGTGAAACAACTGTGCTTAAGCTGCTCTCATTTCAAAGATTGCCATGTAAATATACTACTTGACTTAGATTTCAAGTTGTTGCACTTATCTGGAAAGAGGAAGTCTGCCAAATCTGAATAGGTTTGGTTATGCTTGCTTAAGTTCTTCTAAAGGTTTTCCCTGTCAAACTGACATTTTTAATATCATCTTTAAAAAATCACAAAATAGAGGAAAAAAAAATCTCTTACTGTCTCTTTCTTTTTAGAGAGGATCTGACGAACTTCTTTCAGGCAGTGTACTCAATAGCCCGAACTCTAACATGAGCAGCATGGTAGTTACTGGTAAGTGATGCCCTTTCAAAGGAGAAATCTATCATTTATACTTGGACTCATTTCCTGTTTACAAGGGGAGAACACTGAAACAAGAATCCGCTATGCCATAGGAGGATAAACTGTTGATATGCATTAAGAGTATAGTGACCTTGTATATACTCACAAATCTTGGGTATCTGAAAAGAATAATCTCATAAAAAAAAAAGGCAACTTTCGTATGTCTGTACGTTAAGTCGGTGGTGGGTGATGGGATGAAAAATTACACTTGTCTTGTACAGCTACCTTCAAAGTAAGGAATCACAGCTACCAAGCAAAGGTAAACAGTTCAACATCTCCTGTATGAGTGACATCAGCTTTTTCCACACGCAGACATCTGTGAGTCTGGATATTACAGGGAAGGACACAGTGCCATTTTCATAATATAGTATGGTTTCAGTAAGAGAGTTTTGGTCTATTCTGCTTTAAACTGCTAAAGCAGAAAGCTTCACTTTGCTATTTCAGTCTGAGATTGCAGTGGTAGAATCTCAGAATGTCAGCGCAAAGTGAGGGTTGTTGTTCTTTAGTCAAATTTCCGCTTACGCTAGATAGAAAGACTTTTCATGAATTGGCACATACTAAAATACCTTCTATTGCAGTTAGTGCTTCTGTATTTTGAATTTGCATTGAGTTCCCTTGGAGGGCTCACTTTAGAGGTCTTGCTTTTTCTTTTCCCCCTTCCCCCTCCCCCCTCCCCCCCCCCTTCGTTTTATTTTTTCCTCAGAGATGTGGAGGAATTGGTTCTTGGCATGAGAGTAGTGCTGGGCTTTCCAAATAGTTGCCTGGTTCACTGCTTTAATTTGCCTGATGAATTTTCCCATATTTATGTGCTGAGCAGTATAGTCACTGATATTAGTAGCAAACTCATTCCTTTTAATCTAGTAGTAAAAGATTGGGATTCAGGGTGCAATTTCATGTTAGGTTTTGGGTGCTCTGGTGGCAACTCTTGCCAGAGTGGGTAGTTGTGTGCTTTCTCTTCCTACATTGCTAGCACAAGCAGAAAAAAAAACCCATCTCCACATGTTTCTCCTCCACAGTGTATGCTGGAGTGCTAGTCCAGCATTAAACTGTACTACCAATAAGTGTAGTTTTTCCTTGGAGCAGCTTACTGATCAGTCATGTGGCTGCACAATTGCAATTTTGGGGTGGAAGAGTGTGGTGGCAGAAGAGAGGAGAACCACTTCCATTGACAGTTGTGTAACCAAAGGTGAGGAGATGACACTTCTTTGGAATAGATCAAAAACGCAGTGTGGTGCATTCACAGCCATTTTAGAACCCCAGAACGTTTGTTTATCTTCCCTGCTTTCCTTCTGGTTCTGAAAGAATTCTTCCTTCTTCCTTTCATTTTCTTGATGTCCTCTGCAGTCCTGGATATTAGTGCTTCAGCAATTTGCTTTAGTTATATGAGAAACTAGAATGAAAAGCAGTTTGGGTTGTGTGTGTGCGGATTTGGATTTGGGCAGTAGGAGGGAGGAGGGAGAGCACTTTTACCAGGAGAAAGTCCTGAATGTTACCAAACTTTCCATTGATTTTCAGAGAAACTTCTGGTTTGGGAAAACTAAATGCAAGCTAATTTATCTAAGGAAAAAAGAATTTAAGAGCTGAAGGGAAAAAAATTGAAATAAGAATTATTGTAATTTTGAGTTTTCTGAAGAAAAAATAAAGCAGCTTACCTAAGAAGCCTCAAACTTATAATAGAAATTATTTTCTCCTTAAAAAGTTTTTAAAATGAAAGAGTGCTTTGATTCCATTATGTGGACTTTGGAATTTGATGTATTTAATAAATACAGATTCTCCTCCCCACCTTGTTTTGTCTCCCCCCTTTTTAAGCTGATTTTGGGTGTGGGTGTCTTTTTTTTTTTTTGGTACCAAAGAACAACTATTTGTGAGAGAGTTTTCAAATTAATTGATTCTTTACATTTTACACAAGACCTCTTGATATGTCTGTATCCAGAACCATAAATGACTTTCCAGAAATGGTCTCATTAGCAAACAACAGTGGTCTAAGTAGTGGCCTGGATCCTGTGGTATCAGTTGCCTGTTATAAAAGTTTTCATATTAATTGTGTAATATATACGGGAGGTCAGTGGAAAAATAATCCCAAACAAACAAAAAACTCCAAGCTGAATGCATTATTATAATTCAAGTCATTCTCTTCAGAGGTCAGTGGAAAGGAGGCTAGTTTGGTTTGTGGTTTTTTTGTTTGTTTTTAAGTAGTTTCTTGGGTGTGTTCAAACTTCTCTTCTGCCTGCCTTGGCTAAATAGCATTAAAAAACCCCTGTAGAGTAGGCTAAATGCACGGTTCACTGTTCTTTCTGAACATATCCTCCCATAGTTGTCTTGTTTATCGTGAGCCTGGGAAGTACTTTTTCCAGACTTGCAGAGTTTACAAGTTCAGATTGTAGACTCAGAAGTAATTAGTTCTGAAATGGAAACCCATGTTAATTTTTCTGTACCCATCTCCTGAAGCCAAATGAGTTCAAGTATTCTTTATGTCCAAATTAATGTCTTCCTTTTGCTTCAGTTCTGCTGTTACTTTTCTATTTAGAAGAATTTAAAACTTTTGTGAACAGAGATTTTTTTGCTGTAGCCACGGTATGGTAGCGATGAATCTTCAGATTTTATAGGGTTTAAGAGAATCTGTAATCATTGATTAAGTTCTTTGTAAAGGAGACATGTTGCAGCAATCAGCCTCCTTTGGAACTCTTAAAACTAAAACTTGTTCTTGCCCTTTCATTCTTAGAGTTTGGAAGTATCATGTTTTTAGGAGACCTGGACATTGTTTTCTAGAGTACACAGAAACCTATTCTGGTTTTGAACTTGGTATTTTCAATGTCTGATTATATGATATTTTTCCAAACAGATGCTTAGATGAACAGAAGAAAGAGACAGTTTGTCTTTGTAAGACTCTGAGCCTTATTAGTAAAAGTATACACAATCAAAAAACCAGTTGTCAATAACAGTGCCTTAGCAGGCCTAAACTTACAGCAAAAACTTGTGAATGACAGCCTCATCTTTTCCTACATCTCTGCTATAGAAATATTAACCTAAAACAAATTGCCTAAGTTGACAAACAAATGACCTTTTAATGGAAATGGGTGGTTTTGATACAACTGGGGGCTGTATCTTCAGGGATAAGACTGAAGATGAGATTTTTAAAAATCTCCTCATCCTACCCTTTTATCATGGTAACAGTTCCATTAGGTTGTTTTTGCGTGGTTTTTTTTTTTTGTATTCAGCTGCCATTCAGTTAGTATACTGTAGTACTTTAATGCTTTTATGAATACTCTTGCTCTAATTCTCATTCTTAGTCAGAGAAAGGCATGAAAGATGCGGCTTTCTCTGCCCTATAGGGAGTCTTATGTATGAATCCCTCCCTATGTTTGTGTGAAATAAACTTGCAAAATTGTTGGACAAACATTTGGTTTGCATTCTTCTTGATTATTTGAACCACTGATAATTTGATAAACAACATGGAATTGAGGAAAATGCTAGCATGTTGGACTGTTGTCCAAAGGACATTGCTCAAAATACAAGGCCTGATCTTGAGCATTTTCTAAACAGCTTTGTCATCAGTATCCATCTTCAAGACTGCATAGATGACATTGACAGTAGGTTATATTAACATTTACTACAAGTCAAGTTGCTGTCTTAAGTACTTTGTGTGTCTTTAGTGAAAGAACAGCCTTAAAAGAAAGTTAAATTTGGATAATTGAAGATGACTTCTATGTGAGTTATTTTACCGTTTAATTCTGAACGCTTTTATCTCCTGTTTTGGACATCATTTGGTTACTGTCCTTATTGTTGTGGAATTTCGTTTCAGTTAAGCACTGCTATTTAAGCGCACAAGATTTTTTTTTTTCTGCCTGAATTAGTTTATGAGCAGTATGGCAGAACGTCCTTCTGTAAGCATTGAGGGAAGAATCCCATCTACTAGATCAGAATTTGTTGCTGGGGAAGGCAGCTTGTAAGGCTCCAGGTCAGCAAATATCTAAGCTTTTCTAAGAAGTTCTCTTTTTTGATGTTAGATGTTTAAGTTTTGAGCTTTTTAGTAGGAGCTGCCATTGGTATGTTGAAGTTGTATTGTCAGAACCACAGGCCTTGCATTACTGCTTGAACTACTGCTAGTGTTTTCTTCAGTTTTTCTGAAAAGTCCATTTTTATTTTCTATCATAATCTTGCTTGGTTCCAATCTCTTTGGAAAGCATAACCTTCTCATAAAGAACAGTGAGTTCATTTTTTTTCATGTTGGTGCACAGCAGACAATGACTAGAAAGGCAGTTTAGGTAAACTAGAATATGGTTTGGTAACAGGATTCTGAGAAAGCAGAAAATATTTTTGATTCTGAATGTTTTTAAAGACAGTAGTTGTGTGCATTGCAAATGACTGTATAGAAATAACTTTTTTCTCTGTGTTCAGTAAATACACAACTGCAGTTGCTTATTATGCAGCTTTAAATATAAGAAAAAAGAAGTCCCTTTAAGAACTAGAAAGAAAGATTTCCTCATTGATGGGTTACTTTTATGCTGAACTTCTTGTGAGGCTTTTTTCCTTTCAGGTGGAGGACTGCTTAATGGAAGTTTTAAGAACAGTTATATGTATGAAGATGCTCATGCCATGAATTGTGTTGCTGAAATCCACCAAAAAAATCTAAAATTTTTAAGGGCTGTAGATATAAAGTGAAAGATGTTGGTGAAAGTTTTATGAAAATTGTCCTGTCAAAGACAAGGGATTGAAGCAGAAGAATTGGCAGGTTTTTACTATAGCTGCAAGCAATTTCATTGTTCACATTTGTGTGTTTAAGTTCAATCAGTAAAAACATTTCAAAAATCATTTTGCAACTGAGCTCACCAAACTCCTGGAGCTTTAAATGATACTATTAATCTTGATCTTGTTTTTACTTCATTAATGGGGAATGTTAGCAGCGACTTTGGTAGGTAATTCATTGTATTAACAGAATACTTAGCACTGAGGCATACAAGCTAATAATATTTCAAGTGCTGTGTTTAACTTGGGGAATAAACATAGATGTGCTGGTTTTGATGGCATGTTAAGTAAAATTGGTTATTAGTTAACATTAATGATGCCTAAACACAGGTAATTTACTTCTGAAGTTTGCAAATTGATTACAATTAATAGTAATTGGAAAGATTTGAAGAATTACAGCACATATGATTGGAAAGTATAATAATTTAATAATAGACTATAATTTACATTTTTCTACAGATTTACATGGGCGTGTGAATGTGGATGAACTAAATTTTAATGCTCTGAATGTATGAACAATATATCTTTTTGTAAATTAAGAAACTTAAAACAAACCCCTCAAAAAATCCCTCAGAATGGGAGAAATAAAATGTGGACATTATTATTAATTTATTTAATTTCTGTCTGCATCACTGTGCCATGGTAATTCATTTTTGTTCCACTTCAGTTGCATTTAACTCTAGTCATAGTATTTTTACATATTTGAAGGGCCAAAGCGAGGTGCATTAGACTGTGCCACATTGAACAGCCACTGTACCACATTGTAAGTTCATTGTAAGTAATAGTTACTTGGAAAACTTGCTCAGTGGGTTTTGAAATGAGGTGCAGTCTATGGGCAGATGTGTTAGTTCATGTCCTTAGTTAAAAACTGTGCAGTTAATTTTAATTGCTTGACCATGTTTACTTATTTAAGCTCAAATTCCTGATAGGCTGTATTCTTTGTACTATAAGATAGTTCTATTATTGATTGGTCAAGATTTTCCTTTGCACATGACCCATGTCTATGGTAAAAATCCACCTATTGCTACTGGTTATTGCTTTAGTTCCAGTGGTAAGACTTCCACAGTATAGTGTTGGCCTAGCAAGGTAAGGATAATGGGGTATAAAGTACTTCAAAATACAAAATCTTGCAGAACACACTCCCTGCCCCCCCCAGCCCCAAAATAACAACAAAAAACCCTACCAATCAAACAAATATAATTAACACCAAACCCGTAACCTTTAAATGTAAGGTTAACAAATGACAAATGCAGACTTCAGAGAACTTCTAGTTTTTCATGTTTTTATCTTATTTTTGGGTGTAGTATCGTCTTTCTTGTTCTTTGTCTTAAACTTTTAAAATTCCAGATTTTATCTTTAGCTTGAACTTTTGAAGATACCTGTATTAAAAGAAAGGTCCTGGGTTTTTTTTTGTTTTGTTTTGGGAACCTGTTAGCACTTAGGGAAGGTTTGTTATTGGATCATACCAAAGGTCTCCTCTTAATTCCTACGTTCTATGTACGTACAGGTATATATATTTAAGGAAAGAACCTCAGAAACAAAACCACAGTGGTCTCTGTTATACCCTCCTGATTTGTGGTTGTCTGAGATTTCCTTAGCTGGTTGTTCTATGCATATTTTTGTGTTCAGTAGCCACTGCAATATTTAATCTTTCCATCTGGTCGTAATCCAGAATTGTAAATTTAGTTGTTTTCACAATTCCATTGCCTTTCTCTTGGTTAGATATTTCCCATGTGGATAGGTGTCCCATGTTCCACCTGTTGATAACATTAAATTTCATATATTTAGCTAATGTGAAACAAGAAGTATTTTCTTAGCAACAACAATTAATAATACTGTTGGTAAGCTTCTTGTCTTTAGTGTATTAACTAATTGTATTGGACAATGAAATAAGTGTTTCAGGAAAGCTTAAGTATTTACCTTTTTTTTTGTTTTGTAGTCAGTTGTCAGTGTGTACTGACAGTTGTGAAACAGATTGACTCCTGCAGAAAGGATTTTTATTTATCAATTATTTTACTACTGCAGATATGCAGGGATTTTTAATCAGCATTTTGTGATAAATTTTTAGCATTTTTCCCCATCTTTCCAGGAAATAAGAGGTGAAAGCAACTTTTTATTGTATGCAGACTCTTTGCCCATAGCCACGTAGTTACATTTCTCTATTAGGAGATCGTGTGAATATGAAAGAAGGTTATTGTGAAGGAAAATTACACATCTAAAATAAAGGCCTCGTATATTTTCAAGGTAAATTGTGTATTTTTTGCCTCAGAGCACTTTAGGTGGTATTTATGTATTTATCAAAAAATAAAAAAATATTGTCTGCAGAGAAAAACTCCCTAGGATGAAATCTTATTAAAATATTTTTTCAAAAATAGTTATCAGCAGGAAGTAAGTTATTCAGTGTTTGCTAGGAGTTATGCTGAACTTTAAGATCAGTTTTTCTGCAAAAAACACTTGGGAGCATTGAATCTTCATAGCTTGAACAACTGAATGCCATGGACTTACAGTACGCCTTGTGTACATTGCACTTCGTTCTATTGCTCATACATATAGGTTTCTATTTCTCTGTTAAAATAGGAATTTCTAACTAAAAATGCCGCAGACCCAAGTTGTTTAGACAATGGCCATCTATAGGCTTTGCCAACTCTCAAACATTTAATTTCAACAACTTGATTTATGCTAAATTGAAGGAACTCGGTGCAACAGGGATGTGGCTTATGTATCAATTATGTTTAGACTGGAGAATCCTACTTAAATGGGAAAATACTGCTTTGAATGCCATTTGTAGAGATGAGATTTTGTTTAGAAATAGTCAATGGATGTCATATGTAAACTGGTTTTTTTTTTTCTTCTCCTTCGTGAAGAGCCGAAGAGGGCTTACATGAGTGCAATGGCTGTTAACAGAACAGGGCTATTTTTGGTAGTCTGAATTGAATATAATGAATATTTAGAGTTAGAATTCTGTTGTTTTTTGTTGTTTGGTTGTGTTATTTTTTAGATTTATTTTTTTTTTTTTAGAACTATATATTTAAGGCTGTAACTTGGTTAGTAAATGAACTAATACTAACACTGTGTTTTAGTTATGCTATTCTCATGGTGATTTTTTAAATTTTTTTTCCCCCCAGTGTAGCTATTGTAGCATTATGCTCTTCGGAGCATCTTTTTATTTGTTAAAGTACTAGCAGCAAGAGGTTTGAATTGATCAGGCTTTTGAAGTCTGATGAAAGCCAAACTACCTGATGAAATAGTTTCTTGCCAGTGAGCTTCCAGTTTAATAGCAGTTCCTTAGCAGTAATTATTAGTTGGCTTGTAAAGTTTCCCCCTCCAACATCCCCTTGCCACTTCCCCCAGTTTTCTGCAATGTTGTCTTTCTCCTACTGTGTAGGGAAGGATCTTTTGGGTTGCTTGTTTATCTCCATAGACTCCATTTCTAGGGCAAGACAATGTTATTCTTCTAGTACCTTCCTCATCTTAACTTATCTTTTAACCTTTATGGACCCTGATGATGCTGGTAGAATTTGTTAGAGCATGAAGTTATTGTTTTAGTGACGGAGGTGTTGAATTCACTTTTCAGTGACATTGAACAAGTGTTCCCATGTTTTAAGTGTGTGGTTTTCTGTTCACAAGTGCAGTTTAACAATGTGTCTCCAGCTGAAAAGTAACACTTAAAATGGCAAATAAGAGACTAAAGTTGGGGAGAAAGGTTTCATACAGTGCCAACAACTCTTATTAACTGTTCTAAAAGCTGAATTTTATTTGTTCCACAAATGATCAATGGTTGTGTTAATTTCTTCATAAAATGTCTTCATAAAATCCAGTGTTAAATGTTTTGGGGTAAATTTTACTTTAAGAAGGTGGGCTTCATTTTTTTATTAATGTTATCAGTACAGCTTTCATTGAGCAAGGTATACTGCTGCCAATAAGTAATAAACAGCTTTGTCATGGTTGCTTGCCTGGCTGCTAAAAACTTTCTTTGGGCATTTACACAGCATTGGGAACGCTTGTTGCCGTTCCCCTCATCCTGTGTCCGTCTGTCCCATCCCTCAATTTTTCTGATTGCCATACATTCTTTAGTGCATAATTCTGTATTTTTTTGTGTATATTATTTTAATATATTTATATATCTATTTTTTCATTTAAACATTTTAGCTTAGGCACTTGTCAATATAGCTCTTTTTTAAAGTAAGTAAAAAAAAGTCTAAAGTATTATAGTTTGGTAGATGTTTGGTTTGTTTAAAAAATAAAATTGTATGAGAGACTTGTATACACAAGTTAAGTTAAAGCTGTTAACTGCTATTTTGGAAAAGATATATATATATATAGTACAACAGAATACTCCTTTTAAATTTGTTCTTTAAACCTACTGCAGCAAAAGTTGAAAAACTGTAAAATGCAAACATTAGGTAGAAATGCTAATAGATGGAAAAACAATTTATTCCGGTAATAAAAACATTATTAGAGGACCATTTCTTTGCAAATACATATATGTGAGTGATTATATACTGGCCATACTGATTATTTACTAGTTACACTGGGATTAGCTAAAGCCTAATCCAAATACAAGCTTTAGATTAAAAAAAAAAAAATTCTTGGACATTATGCTATGGAAAAGTCAATATATCAAAATTCTATGTCAAAACCCACACAAAAGACGAAACAGCTCTGTAAGTATTGATCTGAGCATTCATGGTACGTACTTTTCTGGTAATGTAATGAAGAGAGGTTTCTTGTCAGTTTCAGAAAATCTTTTAGTTTAAAAACTTTCTTTTCAATTTCTTACTGCTCATTTATTAATGTTTTATATTTGTTTTTTGAACCTTGTAATGAATTAAAATTAATGGGAAAGCTTCAGGGTGAAACGCACTGGAAGTCTAGTTCAGAATCACTGTAATTCTTTTATTCTTTACAAGTTTATTAGTTGTGTATTGTTTGAAATATGTCGTTGAGCTTGTCCTACTTTACAATGTTTTCTACGTTTTTTTTGGTAGAGACTTAAGTTCAGAACTAGGGAAACTATTGTGTCATGAGCTTCAGATGAAAAATTCAAGTCTGTTCTTATAAACTTTGTTGCTTTGACGATGAAGTGCTACATTGTGTAATTTTGAACAGGTGAAATCTGGCTACCTGGAAGCCCAGCCTCACCAGGTTTTCCAAAATGATACAGGTTAGGGCCTTGTGTAGACTTTAGATCCTAGTTCAGTGTGTATTTCTGAAATTTTACTCTTCTGTGTTCCATCAAAGTTTGTCCTTCTGTGCAGCAGACCAAAATAAAATACATACGACTGCATGGATTTGACCCCTTCTAGCACTGTCAGTTGGAGATACTGCTAGCTGAATTTTGACGAGTTCCGATTTTGTTAGGTTTTGTTGTTTTGTCTGCTATAGTATGTTGCGAAAGACTTAGAAAAGTGTTCTCTAGTGCAAGAACTTTTTAAAAAGCTCAGTTCTGGAATTATTTTTTTTGGTGGGGGTGGGGAGTTAAGGGGTGACCTGCTTCTAAGGAATACTATTTTTAACTAAGAGAATATCTTGAATTTTAGATTTATCTAAATCTAAAGGCAATAGCTGAAGTGGAAGTTGAATGAATGAATGAAGAGGGTGTAGCTGTTAGAAAAAGATCTGAGGGAGTGATGGAAACAGTTTCTTATGTATAGATTTATCCTTTATCCATCAATTCCTGTAATGGAAGTATGGAGAATGACCACCTTGAAGAAATAAAAGGTATGTTCATAAGTTTGGTCAGAGATAAGTTTGCTAATTTTCCTAATAGCATTGAAAAGGTAGTTAAATGTCATGCCTGGTTTGGCTTTTCAAATCCAAATCTGGAGCATGGAAGTTCTTGACTTGTAAAAATAAGAGTCCAGTTCATTCTGTGTTTTTAATCTTGAGTAAGTGGGTTTGGTTTAGGCAACCTGAGTTAGGGACTGGAAATCCTGATTATGATTTAGGCATACCCTTAGCAAAACTTTCTGTGCTCAAGTTGGTAATAAAAAAATGCAATATTTTTATGCAGGGAATCAGATTAGGTGTAAATGATTTTCCTGGCACAAATTCAGAATTATATTCTGTAGTTATGTGATGATTGATAATTGTCCTCTGATAATTGAGGACTTATTCTCTTCCCTCTGGAAATGGCAGCCATCAACTTTCTTACGAAGAAAAGGCTTTTGGAGGATTTAACATATATAAATGCTTCCTATTGATTTTCACACCTGCCCCTTTATTCTTTCTACTGTTTTAGTGAGTAAATACAAGTAGTCTTGTTCATAATTATTTTTTTTAATCTTCTTTAGTATTAGCACTCAACCCATGAATTTGAATCCTAATAATTACAAATATTTTTCTACCAGTAAAAATTTGTGTGTTTTTTGAAAATACAGGTACCTATTGAACTGCTCTTCTAACACCAAATCAGAGGCTGAATAGCTCACAAACTGACTTGCATGTTTTATAGCCAGATGTAGAAAAAAGGAAGTTTCAACACTTGCTGTCTAAATGCATTCTGATTTCCAGCATTGATTACTTCATTAATATCCATGTATATTATGACAGTATTGTTCTTTAGCTCTTGTCATTTTCTGATATTTACTCCACTGGCACGCTTGTCGGCAGAGGTCGTATTACCTTTTAACCAAAATTAACTTTTAACCAAATTTACTACGTTTTTTTCTGGCCTTCTTTCCGAAGCAGGACTTCTTCCATCCAACTGGCTAGCTCGTTATTGCATATGTTCAAGAAAAAGGAACTCAAGCTGGAATTTTGCTGGAATTCTGTACAAGAATTCTGTACAATATTCTGAATAGTATCTTTCTGGTGCTTTATACAGTAATGTTAATGCTTCCCTGCTTCTGCTAGGAGAATCTTGTCTTGCAGCTCTTCCCCACCTTCCCCCCACATGTTGGCTGTATCATATTTATTAGTTGGTTTTTCCTTTTCTGTGAACAAGCCCGCAGTTCATAACGGACGTATTTTGTACTTGGTAGTTAAATTCTGAGGTTGTGATTTTCATCAGACTTTTGTGATGTCAGTTCTCTGGCTCATCCCTTTTCTCCTTGTGATCCTTCTCAGTTTAGTAGTGCTTCCTGTCTTGCTTTGATACTTTTCTGCTTTTTGTGTCTGGTTCCTTAGTGCAAACAATCCTTAAAACTTCCCAGTAGGAACTCTTCACCACCATTTTTCTCCTTTCCAAAAAAATCTGGGTAACCTCTAATCGGTTTGGGGTTTTTTTTAATGTACTTTAGAGTTCTTATGTGAGCCCTTCTGAGTCATAATTAATATTCCTACATGGTATTATGAGAGATACTTCACTGAAAGTGAGATGAAAAGTATTTGCTGTGGGTTTTGTCTTTTTTAGAATATGAGTTATCACAGAGAGCTATTGAGTTAGGTGGACAAACAGTCCAGACTTTCGTGAAACTACGTAACATTTGTCTCTTCACAGTTTGTTCTGAACCCTTGAATTTTATTTAGATCAAACTTAAAAATTATTTCATATTTATTATTAAAAGCATTTTTTAATTAAGCACTAATAATATCCGTAAACTCTTCAAATAGAGTCTGAATATGTCTTTCAGCCAATGGTAATGACAACAAGAAATTCAAAGGTGACGATAAAATGGATGGGGCTCCTTCTCGTGTTCTTCATATCAGGAAATTGCCTGGGGAAGTGACAGAAACAGAAGTTATTGCTTTAGGTTTACCTTTTGGTAAGGTAACCAACATCCTGATGCTGAAAGGGAAAAATCAGGTAATTTGTTGCTTTCCATTTTTTTAGTATGCTTACTGTCTAAGTTAAAAATATGCTGTTAAAATGCTATTGAAATAACTCATAACAGTTAAGTATTAAAAAAAAAAATAAGCCTTTTGCTCCTTTAATTTTTTAATGAACTTATACTGTCTTTTAGCAAACATTTTTTGGGAACAGGGGATGGTTGGCAGCTACATGAAGCAAAAAGTTAGCTGTAAAATAAATATTTAGTCCTACATCTTCACAGGTGAAGTCGCTTAGCAAATAAAGCTGGTCTGTAGAGAATGACATCTTCTGAAGACTGATATTTGTTAAAATGTGTTAGCGAACCCTTTAAGTGTTTTGTTTTTTTTTTTTTAAAAAACCTCTTTAAGTGTTTTTATATGCTGCTAATACGAAGGTTATCTGCTCTGAAAATTAACTGTTTAATTACAGGCGTTCTTGGAACTTGCTACAGAAGAAGCAGCTATCACTATGGTTAATTACTACTCTGCTGTGACACCTCATCTTCGTAACCAACCTATCTATATCCAGTATTCCAATCATAAAGAACTAAAGACTGATAACACACTTAACCAGGTATATTTGCTGTTATGTAGTATTACAAATGCAGACAGTAGAAAATAAGCATGGCATGTATTTTTGGCTCATGTGACGTATGTTAAAATCACTTGGTTTTGTCCGTATTCTAACACTACTGTAGTCTTACCTATGATCATTGCATTTTGTGACATTGAACGGGATTTGTTTTCTGTGTGATCTTTCCATTATGATGAATTTTCTTAATGTTTCTGTAATGTAAAAAGAAAAAGATTCTGAAGTGTCTTCTAACTTCATTTTTTTTTCATTAAATAAGTTTTCATCTTAGTTTAGAGACCGTAGGATGAAAACATTAACTTTCTAATTCTGACGCTTGATGTTCTAATGCCAGTTTGAATTTCCCTAGTGATAATGACTGATGCCACTGCCTACGTTTCAGTGCTTTGAGTGATTGCTCTGGTAGCGCTGGGAAGCCTAGCTTATGTGATCTGCTGTTCCTGGAGAAGAATACCTTCGTGATCACTGTAGACAAATATACTTAATAATAAAAAAATGATTTGCTCTTGCCTTGGCAGAACCTATTTCACAATAGATGCATATGTCTGTTCTTAGTAGAACAAGAAAATTAGCAGAAGTAACATGGTGACTATTTAATATCAATTTGGGGGGGGAGGGGGGGTGCAGCAAGGAGAGACATCAACTTACCAAAAGTCAAGGCAATTTTTTTAACGTTAATTTCTTACATGTTGTTATAAAAGGCAGTGTAAATACCAAGTTACAGTTTCTGTTATTTGTGTCCCATCGTGGGTAAGGTACGCAAATAGTAAAATTATATCTGTTACCATTAAAAACAATTTCAGGGTAATTTGTTGAAAGACGTCTTGGTTCAGATCAAGTATAGTGTTGATTTTTCCTGTTGATCGTTCTAAACATTCCGGTTCCTTAGAATCTTTTGATAAGTTTGTCTGCTAAAGGTACTTTTTTAAAAATTGAGATTCCTCCTCCCCACCCACCCCCAATGTCAGTGATAAGGAAAAATAAATACCTTCATTTACTTTTGAAAAAAAGAGAATAGAGCATGAATTCTGTCTGCACGTATCGTGTCTGGACATACATGCTTAAGGAGCTTTCTCTTACATTGTTGTCTGGCTTCTGTGGTTATGCTGGTTTTGTACTTCACATGTCCACCTTTTGAACATGTAGGATGTGCTGAATTTTCAGCAGCTTTTATGCCACCATATGCATTAATACCCAATTTTAACATATTCCTTGTCTTTTGGGTCTCTATTTCTTTAATTTAGAATGAAATAATGTAAATTGGTACTTGACAGGAAGTTTTCTGAAACTAGTATCTCATGAGGCATTCTATAAAGCACAGGAAGGTTGGATATACTTTCTTCTGTAATGAAAGATAAAGGTCGTGCAGATCATGCTTGTTGTCTGCAATTTTTTTAATTTTTTTTTTTTATACTCGAAACTTTAATCTGTAATTGAAAGCTTTCTCATCCAGCCAAATTCATTTAGAAATTGTCTTTTTCTGGATGTTCAAGCAGGAAGATATGAAGAAGTCAGGATGTTAGTCCATGTAACTGGCGAGAGAGGATAAAAAAATTGGAGAAAGGTGCGAGTGTATCAGTTATAAAGAAGGTAGAAAAAAAAATATTTAACCAAGGAGTACTTTTAACAGCAAGGCCTTTAGAAATAATGAAAGTAGGAAAAGTTCCATTAAGCTATGCTACTCTGAATTTCTCAATAATAGTAACTTCCAAGATTATTGTTAGTTATGTACTCAGAATGAGTTGGCCCTGAATAAACAGATTCAAAAAGGACTATTTAAGTTTTCATCTCAGCTTTATAATTCTATGAAAATCCTTTTCCTGTGAGACATCAAAACAATGTGAGAGGAAAGCTTAAACTCCGATTTAAAACAAACATCTCTTACCTTGTTTCATACAGTATCTAGACTCAGAAGAATTGACAACAGAATGACCTCTGTAACTGTAATTGTCTTTAATCATCTGCCTGTCATAAATGCATGGTTTTAGTCTTTCTGCTCAGACATTGCACCATTTCGAAATAAGTAACTGTTACACTTTCTAAACGGTGTAGCCGATCTTTTAAAATTAATTTCAATTTTGCAAAAATAAGAAAAAAGCTTTACATACTACTCGAATGTCTTCAAAAGTGGCTACATATATATGGATACTAAATGTTATTTTGAACTTCTTATCGTCATTTGCCAATGTTAAGTCCTGTATTCCTTCATCTATTCACATAAAATTTAGTGGAATGAAACACAGTGTATAAGCATAGGTGGATAGCGCTAACAAGGGTCATATGTTAAAATTGACTTCACAAGTTTTGGTTCTTTGGGTTATACAGTCTAAACTTTTCCAGTCCCTTTAAGGAGTGAGTTTTAATTGATGCTGCTTCTGTGCTTACAGAAGGAATAGGAAGTAATTGTGCAACTCGGCTAAATACTGGGACAGCTTTAAAGTTGTGTATTTCATACACTAGGGGGGGGAAATAATGTTTTGTTGTCAAAAGATGTCTTTACAGAGTTACAGTAATTAACATTAAACATAGAGGTAAATTTTTCCCAACTAGTGTTCACCAGGTCTTTCCGCCCCCCCCCCCCCCCCCCCACACACACACTTTCCTTACTCATTGATTCGTTTCAGTATGAGGAGTATCATGTAAGTGGTGAGACATGAAATTGTGTAGTAGTTCTAATACCTTTAAAATATGCGGTATGCGTTAATACGGTGATTATTATTTTTACCTGGCATGCTCACTTGTCTCTCTGTTTTGTATCATTTTGCTTCATAAGGCTACTGTCATTAAAGTATTAAATGGAAACTCTTTCTTCTGCACTTCTTTCTTGGAAAAAGACATCTAATCTTTCTGATACTGTCAGTTTTGGCAGTGGAAGTAGTTACATAGATGTGTGTTCTTGTGGTGTCATCATGTGGTTACCTTTGAATTTCTAAAACCCTGCTTATGTTTAAAAACCAAAAAATCCCCCCACACAGAGAGGATTTTGTTTTTATGAAAGAGGGTGGATAACAGACACCAGTTTGTTTACCTGTCTGTGGATACTACTTTCTGACACTTCTCAGTCTTGTCTGTTACTTCATTGTGTTAAAAAGGAGAAGTTCGGAAGTGTTAGCTTAGCATTATCCCTTCCTATCAGATCCTTCTACATAACTAAAATGGCAGTGAAGTGTTAACTGTAGTACAATCTCTTGAAAAATAGAAGAAATACTTATGGTTTCTGTAGGCTTGGGTTTTTTGTTGGTTGGTTGGGTTTTTGTTGGTTTTTTTTTCTTTTTTTAAAGGAAAGGAAAAAAGTCTAAAGAATCTTGAAACCTACAATATCCTCACTTTCTTTGTTCTTACTAGTAGAACAATAAGCTTGCTACTAGGAAGATTGATATCGGTGCCGTTCAAAGCCCCTCCTTACTGTGACATAAGGATTAATTGATGTTTTCATTTTTATTGTCTCTTCTCACAGAGTCAGACTGCATTGCACTTCCGTTGTGTTATGTCTGTAGCTCCGAGTTTCAAATAAGTGGACTATTTTATGTTTCTGAAGTTAACTATATTAATATTGCTAATTAATTTCTAGCTATCATATTGAAATTTAAAAACCTGTCTTGTTTTGTTGTTTGTTTTTTTGTTTTTTTTTGTTTTTTTTTTTTTTTTTTTAGCGGGCCCAAGCTGTTCTTCAGGCAGTGACGGCTGTGCAGGCAACAAATGCTCCCATTAGTGGGACCACTGTTAGTGAGAGTGCAGTGACTCCAGCTCAGAGTCCAGTACTTAGAATAATTATTGATAATATGTACTACCCGGTAACCCTGGATGTTCTTCATCAGGTAAGCCAAATTTCATTTTAACTTGAGCTATGATTGGGAGGAACTTGTGTGTAAAACTTTACAATGTTTTTGGCAGATATTCTCTAAATTTGGTGCTGTATTGAAGATAATCACATTCACAAAGAATAACCAGTTTCAAGCTTTACTGCAGTACGGTGATCCAGTAAACGCACAGCAAGCAAAACTAGTAAGTATAGTTCTCTGTCAAGGCTGGGGACCTTTCTGTACTCTAAACATTTGTAAGATGTTACTATAACAGAGTACTGACCATGATAATGTGTAATTCTCTTTTACCACTTGTGGGAATTTTTTAAGACTAAAAAATATCTAGGAGTTATAATATAATGTTGTTATATTGCGTAAAATTAGTGTTTAAGGATACTGTGTCTAAAGAATTGTATATGTCTGTAATTATGAACAAATATTTTAATAAGACTGGATAGAGATGAAATAATATGCAAGACTGCAATACTGAAAATGTCAACCAGAAATAAAATGCAGGATGTAATGTTGATGCATAATTAATTCACTGTAAGCAGCAAATTTGGTAAGCCCAGTGGATTACTGTTGATAGATACAATGAAGAATCTGTGCAGCAGTGACAGATGAGAGCAGGATCTTACTTTTGTTTTCTAGGAAGCTCTCCTATCTTGGGTAGGAGAGGCAAGAGCAGGTCACTGGTTTTATTCATTATAGCAGGAGAGAGCCTATGGATAAATTATGACAAAGATCAACAGCATGTCATTGAGACCAGATCTTTTGAATTAATTTAATGGGATATGTTCACATCTGTGGCAATAGGAAAGTTGAACCAAAGGGCGAGGCTAGATTTTTTTATTATTATTATTATTATTATTTTTTCCATGAGATAAATGGAATGAATTTATATTTTAAACCTTCACATGCAGTCTGGGGTGGTAGAAGGTTGATTAAAATTTATGTGCTGGTTAAGTGTTGCTTGGCAGCATAGAAGGTGCTTATTGCCATAGGTGACAGAATACTTGAGAACTTCAGAAACAAGTGAAAACCTTGCACGTCAGACTAAGTTGGCAATGACTATCTCTGAGTAGAGGAAAGAAAAAAAATAGGTGTAGTTTTCTGTTGTAAAGAATGATGACTATATTGAAATAAAGACCTTCATTAAATGTTGGAGGATGGTTGTTTTTATCTTCATCACCAAATTAAGTACTGGGTATTGATTAAAAGTGTGAGGTGGTCGAGACGGAATCACAAAAAATGAGACACATGTTTTCAAGAGGCAGAGCATAAGTTTTCATGCTATTAAGAAAAATAAAGTTAGCTGAAGACAAGAAGATTTGCAACTTGATTTATGATGATCTACTTTAAGATAATCTACTGCTGAAAAGCAGTCCTGAAGCATTTGTAGATTTGGAGTACAATTTAAATTACAGATATCCTTTTCAGAGATGAATAATATCAAATATTAGATCATGCCTCAGAGTAGAGGGAGATGCAAATATGTTGCTGTGATACATAAAAATTTGCTTGGATGGGATACACCTTTCAGGTTTTAAGTGGGTTTAAAATAGTAATACATAAGCTAGTGTAACCTACAATTGCTGTAGAAATTGATGTCATTTAGATTCATATTTGAAATATTTGATGAACAGTTGGATGCTAATATGTTTGTTACAGAATGTTATAATTCAGTCTTGATTTGTGTTTGGAAAGTTTTGGTTTTTTTAGTAATAGACAATGCTGCTTTTAAAGTGCATTTTTTGAAGCAATATATGACATCAAGTGATAAATCTTTTGACTTCATTTTTTGAGTCTTACATATATTATCAGAAGATGTAATGGAAAGATGGCATCTGTGAAATGGACTGTAGTGATTTGAAAATTATCAGTGTAATTCTAGGAATATATTGTAAAGAAGTGACAAAATAACAAAAGGATGAGGTATGTAAAAGTATGAAAGGAACCTAAGAATCTCTTGCTGTTGACTTCTGACAAACTTATACTAGCTCGTGGGATACTGTATTGGTCATAAGTTTTTATTTTTATTTTTTTTTAAAAAGCATGTATTTGTTTCTCCATTTTTGCATGTTTTGATTAGGATAGCTGCTCACTAGTGGTAGCTCATGTGTGAATGACTAAACTTCATTGAATAACAGTGACTCCTGCATGTACAGTCATTGTCAGAGTGATCTTGGAGCCTATCTTAGTGACAAATCGAAACAGTCAGAGGTTTATAGTTTTGTATTTTAACCAATCTATACATAAATAGATCAAATGGTAAGAGTAATACCAACTGCAAGTATTGAAGAATGCTAAATTTGAAGGAAGGTTTGATTTCCCCGCTACCCTCCCAAGCTATATAGAGGAAAATAAGTATAGTACTTATGATTGAGCTATTGTTGTAAAACATGAAGTGCCACCAAAACAAAAATACCTAAAGGAAAGAAACAGTCAGATGATAGGAAAAAATCCCTCCAATTTATATACATCTGGAAATACAGTAGAAGTAAGAGGATGTGGTGGCTACACTAAAGTTGCATGGAGTTCAAAATTAAAAGCATGGTAAAAGAGTAGAGAAGTTTTCAATTTGTTTTCCATCAGTTGTTACTATAGAAGATAACGGGGAAATTTAATTTTCCACTGGCACTCTTCACAGGAAATCAGAATGTGGCCTTAATAGAAATTGAAGACTTATTAAGGAAGTTAAAGAGCAATTTGAAAAACTCAAGTGATGTAAGTACCAAGGAGAGATGCTATTCATTTGAAGGTTCTGAGCAAATAGTGACACTGACAAGAATGTACAATACGGAGCCGCTAGCCCTGTGGGGCCACTTTTGCTATTTAAATGAGCAAGTAGTGAAAAATTGCATTCCTGCTCCGCTTGCTTCATGAGAAACTCTTTTCCTGTAAAAGTAGACTATGGCTACACTGAGTCATGTTTTATCACCACCCTCAGATTGGATCATAATAGTTTGTTACACTGGCAAGGAAAGGTGAAGATGACGAACTTCAGGTTCTGTGCAATGCAGCAGTGTTAGCCATGGGTTGGAGAAAGTACTGAGAATGTGCAATAGTAGAGCACAGTGAGCTACTGTGTTTCTGCAAATGCAACAGAAGATGATGTCCTGGAGATGTCTGTATGCTTAAGGAGATATTCTAAGCATCAAAAATAGCTCATTTTCATAGTAAATGATCAGTACCCTCAGCATAAGCAGCAAACTTAATTATTTTAATAACAGTAATCTGGTACACCATAGAAATATTAGAGTGCCAGTGTTTCTGTCTGAATAGCTGGCTAATCCAGAGTGTTGTCTTTGAGTGTTGTCTTTGTCTACACCAAAAGTACTCTTGTCAAATCTTGGATAGTAATAGAATTATTAATGCCTTGTCTGTGGAGGATTAACTGAGACTCATACGTAGAGCATGACGGTCATCTTGACCCAACATGGGTTAAAAATACCCTAAGTCTAATCGAGAGTTTCTGTTATAGTTGGCCACTTGGTCCTTACTTGACTTGTAGGTGATTCGGAGTATCTCTACAGAGATTCTGTTGCAGTTTGACTCTACACTCAAGATGCCTTCTTTCCAGTTGTTTTGAGTGACATCGTCAGGGTGGCTCTGTGCTGGTAGCAGTCTGCAAAAGATCTCTGCTGGGCTACATTGCCTTAAAACCTGTAATAGGAACTTCAGGTAGTTGCTGCCAGAATGGAGGGCAAGGACATCTCCAAATAAGATATGTAGCTCACAGGCAATTATCCATGATTATTGCATTAAGGATTTTCAGGCATCTTGAATCCTAAAGAGCACAATTTGTGCTCGGAAATGATAAGTAGTGTTCAGGTAAACAGAAGAGTGCTGGATTGTATCCATTGTATCAGGAAGTGCAGCAAGAGTGTTTGTGTCCTAGATTTTAAAATTTTGTAGAAAATAATAAAATATACAACTGGTCATTCAGTCAAGGAACTGCACATAAAAAAAAAAAATCTTATTTTTGGATAGTGGAACATGTTCTACACTTTTTTGCCACAGAAACATCTTGTGTCTGAGACTCTTGTCTCAAAATGAATTAATTTAATTCAAATGTGTATCTGTAGTATGTACTTGGGACACATCTCTCACAAGATATATTTACCATATGAGCGTCACTTACTTTGAGGGGCTTTTTTGAACTGGAGTATGTTCTGTAAGGATTACTTGTTTTTTTTTTTAAAGCCTTAAACTGTTACGCCCTTCCAAAAATCTTATTTCTAGTTTCTCCTTCCTTGTGTGCTTTGATAAGAGAAAGAGTGGGGACTAAATTTTATTTTTTTTTTTTTTCCCCTCCTCAGGAGTTTGGAGAGAAGGCAATGGTTTTGTTGTGTTGACCCTCCACTCTAATTTGATTCTTTTTTTTTTTTATCAGACCTTGGTAAATGCTTTCAAGATATCCTCATCCTGCAAGAGATCATCATCTTAGGTGCCTACAGTGCTTGACAAAGATAGGGGCAGATACACTATTTGTTGTGGCTTGAAGCCATGTGTCTCCAGAAATACCTGCTAGGTAAATCTCTGAGCTCCATTTCTGAACTGGGAAATGAGAATATCAAAATGTCAAATCATTTTCTGTCTGCCAAACTCTGTCTGTCTTCTAGGTGCTGTATGTGAATTAGCTACGGAACAGTGTAAGTGGTATATCCTGTCCTGATTTTTAAAGGGCTATCTTGACCATCTCCTGTAGGGGCGTTTCATTCCACAGATTCTGTACAGGCCTTAGGAGAAGCTCATCAAACCATAATTCTTATGAATATATAATTTTTTCAAGGGGCTCTTCTTTCACAAGGATTTTCAGGCATTTTGAGCCCTGAAAATACAAAGAAGAGCAGTGAATTCTATACGTTACATTAGAAAGCCCTTCATTCAGGTGAGGAAAGCCTGAGAGAAAATATGATTCTAGGAATATTCTTCTTCCACTTCAGAGCCTACCAATAGATCTGTGTCTGCATGAAGCTGCATCAGAGAGCTGCATCAGTCATTCAGGATTTCACAACTTTTTGTAACTTTGTACAGTACTTTTGCCATCTGAGATCACCTTTGCTGCTGTCACCACTTCTCAACACTAACAATCACATTGGGAAATGAGAGATCCAAGTGTCATGATAGATAGAAATTCTTACTGTCCTTTTGCAGAAGAGCTTGCGTGTGGCTGATTATATCAGCAGCAGGAGAAAATACTGTTTATTGAACTTTTTTTTATAATCTTTATTTTTTTTCCCCTGGAACAAGTTCTTGTCTCACCTGTTAAGCTGTGGCATCTTTTCTCAGTCAACAGTTATCATCTCTTCATCTTCCTGGTTGCTATGAGCAAAAAGAGAGGGTGGTTTGACATTATTTTTAAGAAATGGGAGAGTATTGTGTTTTGTGGTGCAGACTTCCATTTTGTCGATATTCCCTATATGGCCATTTTTACTGTCTGTGACAGACAGTCATAGCTCTCTGTTATGGATCCCTGTGACTTCCCAGGCTATTTATGCTATTTTCGGTGTTAGGCCTTGCTTGCTTATTCTTGCCTTCAGTGAAAGGTGCTGTGTTGAGACAAAAGCAGATTTTGGATTCTTTGTGACTATAACCCCCGTTGCTAAGACGCCTTCTAAATATTTTGAATGTTTAGGAATACTAGCTTCTTTCTGTCCTTCTGTCTTCCTTCTGTCTAGGAATACTAGCTTCGTTCCATCCAACTCCACTATTTTGGAACTTTCACTAGTATTGGGGATTATGATTTTCTTTATTTCAGGTTTGCTCCCTTTCTTAACTGCTGTAGTTGATGTAGAACCATGCAGCATCCTTAATTATTAGGAGTCTTTTTTTTGTTTGTTTGGTGTGGTTTATTATTGGTTAGGGTTTTTTTTGGTGGTGGTGGGTTTCTGTCCCCTCCCAAAAACAATCTTAATGGCCATCAAGAAACTTGTACGGATGATAGTGTGTTTGCATGGTGAAGCTGAGGTCATGCACAGGAGTACGCTTGCAGTTGAAGTCGTTGTGTTCCTTGACGCATGTGCGTCTCTCCTTGGGTTATGTGTCAGTCTGAATTGAGAAAGGAATTTGTTTGTTCTTTTACCACTGTTTTCTGTTGGTCATCTCTATGTTCTGCTAGCCACCTTGCTTAAATACCCCACAATGTGTGTTTTCAGGAATCTGTCTGCTGACAAGTTCTTGGCAGGAGCCGAGCCACTCATGAGAATCATTTTCCCCTTTGGGAAAGTCCAGGAGGAGGGTACTTTCTGGAAACAGGGTGGAGGGAGGGAAGGGCAGGGGTCTGGAAACGGTTCAGTATCATTATACTCTTAGTATGGCATGATGACATAAGTTTTGGTAGTTCTGTTTTTGAGTCTTAAGTAATGGGTTTGCTGGCACAGGCAAGATAAAGAATAATACATTTTGTAGAAGGGTCCCGTGATACTTAATGTCTTTGGTTTGGCATGTATGTGGTACCATGTCACATGTGAATGTATGTATAGATAAATGCTTAAAGAAAGAGATGTTTCTTAGTAGTAACTAGAGTTCTTTGAGATGATGTCTGTATGTACATTCACTAACAGTATGGCTACTGTCTTCTCATTTTTCTCAGGATATCTTTTTGAGAGGAACAAGGTTTGAGGGTTTTTTTGCACATTCTTTTATTGCATATAAGACACACAGGACACACACATTCCCATTTGTGACTTTACATGTGAACAGTTAATCTTGAAAAAAACTCAAGTTGCTCTTAATCTTTCTTGCATTGTTATTGGAGGTGTGTGATGCTGCTGGTAGAGGCGGATGGAGTGAGGGTTTTTCTTGGGTTTTGATCTGTTGCAAGGAGCCTTTCCCAGAGCGTGACTACAGTGCTCATTAAGAGTGCATCTCCTTCCTTTCCGGTTCAGGATGTTCTTTCAGACTGTCTGCATCCCAACTACAAGGGGTTTCTCTTGTGGAATGTTCTTTTGTATGTACTTCTGGTCTCTGAATTTGTCAGAGGGGAGAGTTTTTTCAGTTTTAGTGTAAGTTTTAGTTACTTATGCAGCTTCCTTTAAACATTGACTACTCTGTAAACTACAAACAGATATATTTTGTTTTTCTACTTTTTAAAACTAAAATATTTTCATTAACTTAAGTCTTCTGCCAGCCATAAATCAGCGTGTCTACAGACTCCACACAGAGGTATAACATGAATCTTGATTGCGTTTGAAGACTAGAGCTTTGTGTCATGGTCCTGTGATTTGGACAAAGCTAAAGGATACTGCCTTTTGATCTCATTTATACCTAGTTTTCTTCATTATGTGAATTAATATTTCCTCGATAGCAATGGCATTGCCTTTGACAATAAGTAAGCTCTAGCTGTATAAACTGGACCTACCTTTAATCCATATCTTAGTGGATTTTTAGAAGGTAAGAAGTCTTCTGAAACTGATGACTGATTGTCAGTGTACACTTTTTTTAGATGTAAGTGTTCAAGTGAGATTCTTTTCCCAAATACCAACATTAGGAGGTTTGGATTCTGTGTTACTGCTGTGTATAAAAAAGCTAGCAAATTCTGTGTTCTGTAATGGTGATGCCCACCACCACCCCAGCAACGCAGAATTAATCCTCACCTTGTATTCTGAGAGTCAGGACAGTAGACTTAGCTTTGCCAATGTTGTATAAAGCATTGTTTAAGCTGAGTTTCAAGTACAGCAGTTTCTCTTTAGTTGTTAAATCTTTGTTGAGATGATGTCTAGATTGTCAGGTTTCTATACTTTTTAAAAATTATTTTATTTTCCCATTACTTGGAAGTTCTAATAATACTGACTGACTTGTTCTTGTACATTGACTGCTAATGGTGGTAATTCTTCTAAGTGATTTCATGAGCTCTGGAGATGTCAGCTGTGATAATATGTTTGGAAGGGACAGCCTTGCTGGCCCAGACCTAGCAGGGGGTGTCTGCAGCATGTTCTCTTTCCAGATGCATGACTGTATGAAAATAGCTGTGTTGCTTCCATACGCAGCAGGCACGCCAGGTTTGTGCAGTGCTTAGCTCAAAATAGTAAGTCCTACCAGAACTTGAATGTGTTGGAAAGTGTGTTGCATATGTAACGAAGTTAGCTGTGCAAGAGCTAGCTCAGGTCTAGAAGTGGTACATTTCAGTCCAGCATTAATGAAGAGAAACAAAAGATCTGACTTTTGTGTTTGAAAGTGTGATTTATTTGTTTTTTTTACCACATGTCTATAGTAGGTAGTTGTATATTTAACATAAAGACTTGATTGAATGGTTTAATTTTTAAGGTGAGATGTGTCTTCACTTCCTAGCATTTCTTAAGAATATAAAACAAATCTAAAACTTTCTGTTTTTTTAATTTCTCATATTTAGCTGTTAGTGCTATAAGTGAAAGGAAGGTATGCCCAAAATGTAAATGGAATAAAATCCAGGTATATCAGTTTGCCTGGTATATAAAGAAGATGGATGAAACATATATAATTAGGCCTTTTAGAGAATGTTTTCATAGAGTTCTAAGTGATGTCATGTAAAGAATTCATGTGAATTTTACTGTTAATAGGCATCCTTTCAGGAGTACCAACTAATTGTGAAAATATGATTTTTAAAAAAAAAAGTGTTTGTAACATTAGGTCAGCAGATGAAGTTGCTTCTCTTTCAATTTTGGCACTTAATACCTTGAAGGGAAGAAGAAAAGCATGCAGGAACAATGTAAATATCCTGCTTTAACAGACAGCTGTCTAACATGGTATTTAAGTCTAGATTTTTTTAACTTTTTTTTCGTGTAAAAGAGTACTTGTGTGGTTTTTGATGATTATTTTTTTTTTCTTTGACAAATCTATATGGCATTAAAGCTGTACAGGTTAATTAACTATATTCAACTGACTAACTTTTAAGTTTGACTGAATTAAAATGTCTCTTGCCACATTGGTGCATAAACAATTTCTAGGTAAGAGAAGTAAACGTCGAGTTTCCTGGAATCATGTTAAGAGAGGTTAATGTGTTTTAATCTTAATTAGTTTTAAGCTAGACAGTAAGACGCCATCCTTGTTTCGAGGAAAAAAAAAGTTGTGCAACAACCTGTATTGTGTATTTTTTTAAATAAATTGACTCCCTTTTCTAGGCCTTAGATGGTCAAAATATTTACAATGCTTGCTGTACCCTACGGATTGATTTTTCCAAATTGGTGAATTTGAATGTCAAGTACAACAACGATAAAAGCAGGGACTACACTCGTCCTGATCTTCCATCTGGTGATGGACAGCCAGCGCTGGACCCAGCTATTGCTGCAGCATTTGCAAAGGAGACTTCTCTTCTAGGTATGATTCTTACATTGTTCTCTCGTATTGCAGAGTCGCTTGATGAAAATATTTATTAATCCTTCTAATAATTAAAGATTATAAATTGCAATAGTGTCCAAAGGCACATTCAGGGTTCAGTGTATATAGTGATCAGAATATTGCCTTTACATTCCTGCATAAATGAATGAGATGATGCATGACAAAATGAGAAATGCACAAAATACAAGGAAAAGTCATGTTAGTTCTACTTTCATTCCCAAATGTGCCCTCCACACTTTCATATGTTCCCGTCAGCTGCTACTGCCCACCCTCCCACCCAAGTTTGTAACACAGACTTAATATGATTTGCATGTTTCAGTGCTGTAGCTTACTTGTAGAATCATAGAATTGTTTTTGTTGGAAGAGACCTTTAAGATCATGAAGTCCAACAGTTAACCTAGCACTGCCAAGTTACCACTAAACCATGTCCCTCAACACTACATCTACACATCTTCTAAATATCTCCAGGGATGGCAAGTCAACCACTTCCCTGGGCAGCCTGTTCCAATGCTTGATGACCCTTTCTGTGAAGAAAGGTTTCCTAATATCCAATCTAAACCCTCCCATGATGCAACGTGAGGCCATTTCCTCTTGTCCTATCGCTTGTTACTTGGGAGAAGAGACCGACCACCTTGGTACAGCATCCTTTCAGGTAGCTGTAGAGAGCAATAAGGTTTCCCCTCAGCCTCCTCCTCATAAGACTTGTTCTCTAGACCCTTCACGAGCTTCGTTGCCCTTCTCTGAACACATTCCAGTACCTCAGTGTACTTCCTGTAGTGAGGGGCCCAAAACTGAACACAGTATTCAAAGCGTGGCCTCACCAGTGCTGGGTATACAGAGGTACAGTCACTTCCCTGATCCTTCTGGTCACGCTAGTTCTAATACAAGCCAGGATGCTGTTGGCTGCCTTGGCCATCTGAGCACACTGCTGGCTCATTCAGCTGGCTGTTGACCAATACCCCGACATATATCAGATATATATCAGTAATATCAGATTATGAAGGTAACATTTGGTTGATTTCCTTCAATGAAGAAAGATTATGCTCTTTGCTTAAAAAAAAAAAAAGCAGTAGTCTGTGGTTTCTGTAAAGAACAGGAAAAAATCTGTAGTTGCACTTCTAGTGCTATGGTAGATGAGTTTAATATTCTCTCAACTTTCAAGTTCATCAGAAGAAGTTGGTTAAATGCTCTGAGAAAGATACAGATAAATCTGTCTTCTGACTATTTGTAAAGG
Organism: Alca torda; assembly: GCA_008658365.1. Taxonomy (NCBI): domain Eukaryota; kingdom Metazoa; phylum Chordata; class Aves; order Charadriiformes; family Alcidae; genus Alca; species Alca torda. The sequence continues at coordinate 15,062,434 of CM018087.1, read as the reverse complement.
AATTAATTCAGCATGTTCTGCGTGCATTGAGACAAATTTGTAATTTGTTTTTTTAATTTATCACAATTCATTGCATAAGTTTCACTCCCGCTTCTGTCAAGCGAGAACACCTTTCACTCTTCAGAATTTAACAGCGCTCAGATGTAATCTCATTACTTTATAATAAAATCTGACGATACGTTGTGATCATTGTTCTTCCCGCGTAGTCTTTTTTCTTCTTATTTTCTTTTTTCTTTCATAATTTTCCCCTTTTCTTCTAAAGAGAACTTAAGAACAACGTAGGTCTCATGCATTGTTTTTTTGGACAGGATGGGCCAACTTGGAGTAAGTCACCATTAATGTAGTAAAGAGGGGCCTCTGCTCTCTGTGTGTTACAAAAGTTAGAAGGTGCTTAGTGAATTAGGTGAGCCCAGGAAAAGAGTGAATATTGTAGTTAAGGCTACTGAATGCTGTGCTATATCTGCCCTTTTCCAAAATCAGATGACTTGAAGGATACATTTCGTATCTAGTTGTAAATTCCACACACACCAGCCTCCCACAAATTTTTGCGGTATTAGTAGTAAGGAGACAAAACAAAGTAAAGCTGCTGCTTATTAATATGAGACCCATCATATTAGGTGTTGTAAGGCAGGGATTTCAGAGAGAGAGTTAAAGATTCATGATTTATAAAACGGCGCCAAATGCAGCATTACGTATGTAACTCTCATTCTGACATTTACCTGAATCCTGAGAAGTTGATTTCTAGTCTCAGGCTTACTAACATTTTTCTTTGTATTTGATGTTTATAGTATGCATCAAATTAACAGGTTTAATTTGCTTGGCCTAGTGGAATCACACTCTGAGGATGCTTGGATCATTGCATCACATTGGATACGTTTAATAATTGGGGTTACTATACTTGTTATCCAAGTGACTAGCTTTAGCGGACTTCATGTTCCAGTGTTTTAGGCTTGAAAGTCACTTAGATGCTTTTGTAATCTTTGTCTACAAAACTATGTAAGTTTTCTAACCTTTTGGTTTTAATCAGACTCATTGTTTTGTGTATATTAAAGGTTTTTGCTAGTAAAATTATGAAGATGACAGTCATATTAACTAATTAAATATTTTAATTCCCACTCTCTCGATGGACCTCTTTAAATGCACTGTTTTTCCAAGCAGCAGGAAAATAAAAGGTATGCAACATGAGTAACTTCCATTGCATCTGTGAAATGTGTTCAGAGCATCAGTGAAGTCAGTCATTCTTATCTTGATGAGTAGTGGAGATTATATATAATGGTTGGTTTTTTCCTCTCCTAAGACCATTCATTGTATTGAAAGTGACTTAAGGGAGCTGGATACATTTTCTAACTCTGCTCATGGCCAGTTGGGTGAGCTTGGTATATTTTAACTCTGTGTAATCTATCAAATGGGGATGAGTACACAGCGATGCCTCTTTTTGTGTTTGTTGTGGTTTTTTTCCTACTTCCCTTTTTTGTTTGTTTTTACAGAATTTGAGCTCTACAGCTGAAAAACTTTACAGAAAGGCTCCATAGTACTGTTGGTGCCTTAGCCATTTGGATAGATAGATGTCAAAGTGGAAATGGTGCTTGTCTGAATATGGAAGAACAGGGTTCTTGTTCTGGGCTGCTTACTGTGCAAAAAGGCACGAAATATAAGTGACATAAATAAGAAAGGACAAAGGATAGAAAAAAACTCAGAAGCCTAAACGGACACTTGTGCATGCAATTTATAGCTGCATTTTTATTCAGATCCTCAAAAGGAGAAGGGTGAGAACGCTTAGAGGTTAGGTTGGAAAACGATGATGTGTGAAATATGGCAGAATGATTGCAGTGACCTTCCTCCTGCTTGTTTCTTTTATCTTAATATTTTATTTTATTTGCTTTAGAATTCTTGTTTCTGTAATGTCGATAAAGATAAGGTCAGAGTGTCCTCAGTCAGAGTGTCCGCCATGCCCTATTCACAGGTGGTTCCCAAAGGGCATCTTTCTTCATGAAAAGAGTGGAGCTGCATTTTGAGCTTAACTAACGTGTTGCTCTTCAGGTTCTTTTGCATGCTCGGAAAGAATACCATAAGTTGAACTTGTGGCTTTCTTATTAAAATTCTTGCTGTAGCTGTTCTCTAATATGTATATAATGAGATCACTAACAGAAAATGTGGTAAGGACTCAGTTCTGACTTTTGCTTATGTTATGCTATCATGTGCTGGATAGCTGTACAACTTGGGTGCCTTTTTGTTGTTGTTTTTGTAACAATATACTGTAGTTCATTGGTCAGAAGTGAGGTTTAGGTTCAATGTAATTTTGTAAGTTGAGTTTTAGTGACAAGATGTGAGTCTTGTTAATTTTGTTGTTTAAATCTGTATTAATGTATTATTAAATAAGTAAAATATTAATAATAAATATATTAATAGTAAACCATTACATATCTCAATTTCCTTCTGGGTGGAATTAACCTTCCTCTTCAGTAAATGTAGCTTTATGATGTAGTGTGTAGTAACACTTGCAGCTTCATAAGCTGTTACACAGAGATTTTTGAAAGAACCTGCTATCTCCCCCAGGCCCATTCAGGCTAAGTATAAGAAGCAGGCCAGTTAACAAGCACAAAAAGATGGTGGTTACTTGACATAAAGCCACAAAAAAAGGTTCATAAAAGGACTAGAAACTAAATCCCGTTCTCAGTCACAGCTATACATACCTGCATTAAGATGAGTGCTACTTCTGCCTATGGTTTTCACACATAAGTTCATCATATATTTTTTTTTTAGAGTAGCTATAATTTGCCCCTTATTAAAATGGCATTAGTAATTTGCATTTCAGAAGTCACGCAAAAAGTTACACTGAGGGGGAATAAATAATGTAATATGCTGTGTTTAGACTTTATTGAGGAGAAAGACCTAGAAAGGCTAGGAAAAGAGGTATACAACACTTGTGTATTTTCATTAATGTCTGGAAAAAGCAAAAACCTGTTATCTGTAGTTGTTGAGAGCTAAAATAAGGCTAGTGACAAAGCTTTCTGATACCAGTTGATCACATTGACAAAGTAGCTAACATTTCTAAATAATTTCAGGTAAGTCTTCAAATATTAAACAGTGTGTTGCATGATAACAAGTAATCATAATACAAGTTCTTATTTTTTTTATTTATTAAAAATTTTTGACTTGCTTAAATCAGAATGGTAAATCAGAGTGCAGTGGAAACCTACAGAACAAGAGTTATGGTTTTTTGTGGGTATTTAATTTGTCTGACCTTTCCAAGAAAGGAGGTCTATGCGTGCTATGTAATCAGTTGGAAACATATCAATCAAATAGATGTTCCTAGCCTGCATGCATCATTACTCATTCAGCTACTCCATCCTCAGCTGTGATGAAACTAAGGTGTCAGGAATCTTTGAGACTGTAAATTGGACATCTTTCCAATGACTCTTGTTATCTTTTGAAAGAAGGAGAAAATCACTAATGGACAGAATGGGTTGGTTTCAAATGAATTATCAGAAGCCTTGGTTGATTTTTTTTCTTTTTGTTGTTTTCTTTTTCACCTCAAGTATGAAAAGATATACACATTCTCCCTCCCCTCCCCTGCTTCCCCCCCCACCCCCCCCAAAAAAAAAAAAAGTTACAGGACATCTTACAGAAAAAACCTTTGAATAAACAGTAACTATATTATACTGAACCGCAACAAATAAGTATTTTAAATAAGAACTACTTATAATTGCAAATACTAGTAAGTAATAATACTTTAACTCCAATTTCTCCAATTTAGATGTTAGTTTAATGTTACAGCTGGAAATATGTTGTTGTGGCTAGGGCATCCAAAGCTTTCCTTTCCTGTCATCGCTGGCTTGCTTTATTAGACTTTCCACTAATGCCCCTTAAGATTCGTATTAAATTAATGTATTTCAAAGGATAATAATAGAAAATACTTCTGTATGAATGGTGTTGAATTAATCTTTAACTTCTTTAGTGGGACCAAAGAATGTCCTGTAGAGAGTCTGATGCTGTGAAGAATTTTGCCTTTTAAAGTATGAATTACTCAGCTATGCTCTGCCCAACTGTGGAAAGAGCCATAAAAATGTCACCAGTCATCTTTAGATTCCTTTATTCCTAAAAATGCTGAACTAGCTTAAAGTTTCTAAGGTTAGGGAGAGGCACTTAGACACAAGAGAAGATTTGAAATGCTCTAGGGTCTTGTCATTTTCTAATACCTAAATGATTGCTATTGACCTAGTATAAAATAAGTTGTTTCCCTTCAGATGGACATCTGTCACACCTTACTGTCATTCTTCACATTTCTGTCTGTATGGCCTCTACAGTAGCTGAGTGCAACATTCAGCATATGCAATTACAAAGCACTCAAAAGTACATTTCCAAAATTATTTTTTTAGAACAGAACTGGATTTTTTTTAAATTGTTTGGGGAGTTTAATTTGATATTCAATGTTTTCCCTGTGTATTGCAGTGTGATTTTAGAAATGAACCTCTTTACTACTTCTGCAGGAATACTTTCTTTAACTGCATCCTTTATTAATTGTTTTTTCATGAAAGTAAAGCTATACTCTTCAGCTTTAACCCAAGAGCAAAACATGTATCATATTTATGATAGATTTTTGTCTTGCTATTAATATACATAAGTATATAGTATTACACTTTGCTTTCACACACAATGGATTTTGAGAAACAAAATTGCTATGCTTGGACTAGCAGTGGTCTATCAAATTTCATATCCTTTCTCTGACAGCTAGTGTTACTTCTGTGTTCTCCGATGGAAGACCTAGTGCAACCCTTATAATGGATGATCATACAGTAGCATACCTGGGGGGAGTGCTTTCCTAATCCCCTGGGAGCTAGTGCTTGGCTTGCGTGATCAAGCATATTATATGTCACTTTATTGCCTATTTAATGTAACTGGCTGTTTTTTCTGTAGACCATCTAATACAGTCTCAAATCTGTTAGGTGTCTTTGCAGGATGGAAGGGAGGAAGACAAGATACGGTTTTTCCTTTTTTCTTTTTCGTATTACAGTCAGTCCCGCAAATGCCACAAATAATGCAATAAAAAGACAGTATTTGTTGCCTTTTGATTCAAGTAGATATTCCCTCATCCCATCATGAGAGATGACTAGAATTGTCATTACTTAGAACTTTTTTTTTCCTCTGGTTTGACCCCTCAATACTAACAATTTTAATCTTTTAAACTTTGTTGGAGTGCATTCCAAATCTTTAATTTCCTTTCTTAGAACTCTTACTGTTTTTTCTTCCGTATGTGCTTTGACAGAAATGACCAGAAAATATTTTTCAATGCTTGATCAGTAATACTGCTAAGGACTATCACAAAGTAGTGATGGCTGTCCTGTTCCCTTTGAGGGGTCGTTTGTCCAGCCTATCAAAATCTCTCTCTTTTTTCTTTTTTTTTTTTTTTAAATTATTTGGTTTTCACAAATTTGTGTAAGAAAACATAAATGAAGAGTTGGAATGAAGCTAGAAACCTTTTTTAGGAAATAAAAAAATAAATTAAAAATGGTAACCTTGCTTACTCCCCCTCTTCTGTGTCCCCTTATGTGTTTCCTTTTGATACCAAGTCGGGATTATTCTTTTTTTAAATTAACGGTTGAATATATTTACTATTGTCTGCTTAATATTTGGGCATTGAATGAAACTGAAGAATTTATTTTCTCTTATGACTTCCATTAAAATAAAACAATGTAGGAAGGAAAGTAGTCTTAGGTACATAGTGTAAAGGTTATATTTAGACTGTCTACCTGGCATACTAGAAGATGGGTCAAAAGTGTTAGCTTAGCATGATCATACAAACATCAGAAATTTTGCCAAAACACTTAAATCTGAGACTGAACTCCATAAAATGTGCAAATAAAATTTTGATCAAATATGATAAAGCTCTTACATAATCTGTGTGTAGTGCATATGTCTCTCAAGAACTTTTCATAGATCCTGGGAGTAGCACACTCACCTAGTTACCCCAGTGACTGAGTTTCCTTAGAAGAAAAAAAATAAAAGCAGAGCTGAAGGTTTAGCTAACAGTAACATGCTTCTTCAGGGAAGTGGGTTACAAAAGCCACAGAGCATAATCAGTGGTGCTGCCTTGGATCTTGAATGTAGAAGGTTACCTCCTCACCTCATCTATGCTAAGGCTCTGAGAGATACATAGGCCTCATCAAATGACCAAGTGGAGTGTTGTATGTTTAGTCTGAAGCATCAAGTTGAAGTGCGGAATGCCTCTCAAAGGGTGATGGAAAATAAGGATGTAATGATGTAGAGAACACAATTAGTGTTTATACTTATTTGATCAATGTTTACTTTAGACCATTTTGATAAACTAGACACTGTAAGCATTTCTGAGTTCAGTGGAAACAGTTTTGGTGCCCAGGAATGTTTATTTGAAAAGAAGGTACTTTTTACACCTCGTCGCTTCTTTGAAGGCGATCTCAATTAAAAAAAAATATTTCACATTTCCTTAAGTTAATTTCATAAGTCATTTCACAACCCTTTGGACGACTTTTAGCAGTGGAATTGTCTGCTGTGTAGAGTGTTGTATGCAACACTTTTACTGATATAGGTACGTTTTAATGACTTGTGTGTGTTTCGTAAAATATGCTTTATTTTAAAATTAGGGCTTCCTGTTGCAGCTGTTCCAGGAGCACTGAGTCCTTTGGCTATACCAAATGCTGCTGCTGCAGCTGCAGCTGCTGCTGCTGGCCGTGTGGGAATGCCTGGAGTTTCAGCTGGTGGCAATACCGTCCTCCTTGTTAGCAATTTAAATGAAGAGGTCAGTAAAACAGCTTCACTTTTTGCTTTCCCCCCTCCTCTTTAGTCACATTTCATTTGTCAGTATTTTATAATTTCTTTGCATTTGGCCTCTCACATTTGGATTTTAAGCTCAAAGTATTTTTGCTGGGTTTGTTTTTGTTTTTATTTTTAATAATCCCCCAAAGTTAAGTTAAAAGCCATTATTGTTAAATACTTTTGTTTTCCCAGGTAGCTAACAACTTAATGTCCTTTGATAGTCGGCTACCTATTTTTTCTAAGAAAAATGTGGTAACTACTGCATGTTTGACATTTGAATTGAAAGCTTTATTTTTACAAAATAGCAACTATGCTTTCTTTTGCCATTATAATCACATAAACTAGAACTTCTGTTTTGTTTCTTCTAATTGTTTGCTGTTTCATTTCATGCTTGTATCTCACGTTTTAAGGTCTTAATTTATGTGAACTACTCTAACACATTTTTCTTTGAAGGTTCTCCCAAAGATCTTGACGAGGCACTCTTCCAGTCTCTCTTAGTAATTTTTTTTCTTTGCAGTTACTCATTTGTCTTTAAAAAATAATAATTAAAAAAAATGATGGCAAAGCATTTTCACCGTAACTGTATCTTTCTTGCTAACTCTGAAATCTGAAGGGGTTTATTTAGTTTTGCATTTTTACTGTCCTGTACATTTATTTTGATGGCTGTGAAAGCTGGTATGAAATGTGGGAAGTTTGTATCAGTCTAGCTGTTCCATTTTTAACTGGCCTCTGTCACTGTAAATCATTAAGCTTTTTTTATCATCTAGTAGTATTTTGTCATCCAGTCTTGCATGTTAAAATGTTTTAGATCAGAGTGCCATTTTGAAAGATTTTTTGCCTGCATTTCATAACCAGCCATGCTTACGCAGTTAAAGTTCAAAGTTTAAAATTTCTATTGCATGCTTTTTTTTTTTATTTATTTTCATGTTGAGATGAAATGCTGTAGTTTACTCTTGATATGGATGTACTTTACCCATATTTGTCTTGGGTGACTACATTTTACTCAGTTTTTCTTGTACAGTACATAAACCAACCATTTTCTGACCAAATTCCTGCATTTCCTATGTACTGACCTATATTTTATTTTTTTTTGTTCCCCACTTCCTTATTTTTTTTTTCTTCTGCATTGCTGTATCCCCTTCCCCATTTCATCCTTTTCCCTTTGTGTTCAACTTCCCTTTCCTTGTCTTTACCCAAATTCCCTTGCCCTTCCCTGTCTTACCCTTCTCCTCGTCTTTGTCTCCGTTCCCTGTCTTCATTCCCTATGTTCATGCTTCTGTGCTTGAACAAAATGTTCCTCGGACCAACTTGCCCCAATTAACCGCCTTGAAACCATGATCCATGACCACCTCACCATTCTGCGGGAACCACCCTTCGTTATGGATGATCTGTTCATCTCCGCTCTTCCTCGACTCTTCTCTCTTCTTGTCTTACGCTGCTTGCTCTTCTCTCCTTCTAAAGATGGTTACGCCCCAAAGTCTGTTTACCCTCTTCGGTATGTTATTGTTAGCACTATACTTTTATTATTGATTTGATTTTTGTTTTGTTTTTTGGGTTTTTTTTTGTTTTTTTGTTTCACCTTAATTCTTATTTGTAGCTAGCACTTTGGCTTAAAGTTGAATAGTAAATCTTTTGCTATTTTTCTTTTGCTGTTTAAAACTCTCCATAGACACAATTTTTTCTTTTAATGCATGCTAATATATTTTGCATGGTCTTTAATTTAATATCATTCACATAGCTCTGAGGGTTTATCAGAATTATTCTTTTCAATATTCACTATTCAAAATCTTTATCTCCTTTATTCATTTGTGAGAGTGTTGAGTTTGAGTGAGTGATCTTGTTGCTGTCTGAATGTTCCATTGATATGTCAAAATATATTACTCAGGTGACTGGATTTAAAATGAACTTTTTCTTTTGGGTTACCTTTGACTTTGAAAAGGTGTTTATGGTGATGTGCAGCGTGTGAAGATTTTATACAATAAGAAAGACAGTGCTCTTATACAGATGGCTGATGGAAACCAGTCACAACTGGGTAAGATTAGTTTTCTGTTTATATTCCCATTGGTCCAAGTACTTGAAATCATGCTGTGTAAAATCAGGTGAACCTAAGCAGGTTTACGTTTGTCAGTTTGTCTTGTATCCTGGTTACCCACAAGATCCAACATCTTATTCCATCCACTTGTATTCCAGAAGGTCTGCACAATATCCTCAATTAATTCAACAGTTGAATCACATGATAATCTTTAAATAAAACTAAATACTTCTGCAGAGCTAGTTTTCGATTCCAGTCTTTTAGCACGTTGACCCTTTGATTTGCTTGGGGTTTTTTCTTGTTTGCAGGCTTATGTGTGATCTACCACAAGCTACTGAAAAGTAACAATGAATTGAGTAAACCTCTTATCTTTTTCAGCCATGAGCCATCTTAATGGACAAAAAATGTATGGAAAGATTATTCGGGTCACCCTTTCTAAACATCAGACAGTACAACTACCTCGAGAGGGCCTTGATGACCAAGGGCTGACTAAAGATTTTGGTAATTCACCCCTGCATCGCTTCAAGAAGCCTGGTTCAAAAAACTTTCAAAATATATTCCCTCCTTCTGCAACACTTCATCTGTCCAATATTCCGTAAGTGTTGGCTCTCAGTAAGCCAGTAGTATTAATGTGAATCGTAACACAGTGAATTGACTAACAGTTTCTTGCTTCCGCTTGTTTTCCTTCTATCTGTAGACCATCGGTAGCAGAAGAGGATCTACGTACATTGTTTGCTAACACTGGAGGCACTGTGAAAGCATTTAAATTTTTTCAGTAAGTAACTTTTCTGTACATTCTTTTTTTTTAATAAAAGAGTGCTTAAGTGCGTTTTTGCAGCATGTCTTAAGGAAAAGTGCATAGAGGATAGCAAACATTAGGAGCAACCCGTGTAGTGTTCGAGTTCCTAATGCCATTATTTTGTTTCAGAAGAGATCACAAGATGGCACTTCTTCAGATGTCAACAGTAGAAGAAGCTATTCAGGCTTTGATTGATCTTCACAATTACAATCTTGGAGAAAATCACCATCTGAGAGTTTCTTTCTCTAAGTCAACTATTTAAAAAGGCAGATTGAAAATGAGGGTGTATTGCATTGTTTGGTGTTGTCACCTATTGACTGTTCAGGAAAGTGGGGACCAGAGTTTGTCTTCTGTTGTGGTTTTTTTTTAATTTTTTTCATGCTGTTATCATTCCTTGGTTGTTTTAAAAAATAAAAAAATAAAAAAAAATTAAAAAGCAGTAATACTAGCTGCTGTTGTTCAACTGTTGTTTAGATAAACCATCATTTTGTTTAAAAGATTTCAAGTTAATACCACAGTTTTTCAACTTAGTTGACGTACGTGCCTTAAAAAGGAAAATTAGTACTGCTGGAATTGCATAACTAGTAAAAAGCAAATTTGGTTGTCTGGGGCACATTGTTACATGATGATTTAAATACGTTTAGGCAGGGGTGTGTAAAAAGGTTAAGCTTTTGTTTCTCCTGCTTGATAGATTTCTTTATCTGCTGGCTTGTCACTTATTTTTCTTTTTAATTGGATAAGATACGTTATGCTGAGAGAGTGAAACGATTCTATTTGATTTCTGCTACTTTTTGCTTTGTGCTCTTTTTTTAAAAAGGCCTTTTGTATTTCATGGTTCTGGTCTAGATTCAGTTATGAATGTAGGCATTAGTTAAAATTAACAAGGTACCGAATATTAATTTCTTAAAGGACAAAAAGTGACTTCTGTGACTTTGAGCCCTACATGAAAAGCATTGTGGAATCTTAACCTTTTTGTACACACTCTTGTGGGATGTACCATATAAATGTCAGCACTAAGTAATGTCTTGTTTGTGGCTGAATATTTTTCGTAGATGTTTTTGAAGTTGACATGACTTATGTGCATTTCAATATATATTGCCATCTTTAGTTTGTAATTAAGGTATGGAATATGGTTGTGGATTTCTGAGCATGTACAGACTGGTCAAGCTAGTTCAGGAAATGGTGCATGTGTTTTCCAATGATGAAGAAAGTTTGCTGCAAACGCTTGCAGGATATTTTGTGGCAGTTTTCTAAAACTGACAACCAGGTGGGACCAAAGTTTATGTGCCTTTAGTCTTAATTTACCTTGCATTGTAATATTCAGTTTTAATAAATCTCTTCAAAATATTTTGTATTTAGAAATTGATCTGACTTTACTATAAACATGGCTCAGAATCTACAGATCCAGTTAATTTGAAAGCAGTTCTCTGTCAGTCTGAACTGTTATCTTGATTCTGTTTAAATGACCAATACTTTTTGAAATTGATGTACTTAGTTTCAGGATTCATAGATTCTGTTATCTATGTAGAAAAAAAATGGTCATGTATATTTTCTATTAGTTGAGTTTTTACATCTTTAGAATTGTAAAATTCAGTATAGTTTGAAAGTGGCACAATTAAAAATTAATTTTCTAACAAAGTTGGGAGGTTTGACGGTTGTTTAATTTCATTTTGTGTGTACTCTGCTTACCTCTGTAGCATGCTCAATAAACACTTCTGTAGCTCTGTATTCACCTTTTCTGTCTTTCTCTGCTGCTTTCTATCTCTCCTCTTCTTTGTTTTTCACTTCTACTGTGCTTCTGAATTCATGTTTATTCTCTGCCAGGGTGGGAAAAGCATAATATTAAAAAATACGTTTTATGGCTTTTTACCATAAATCCGATGCTGTGAAAAATACCAGCTCTTTATTTTCAGAAAGATAGTGACCCCTTTGCAGGCATATGTGCATATTAAACATTTCCCACCCTGTTATAACTTACTGCTTTAAAGACATAACTTTGATTGTAGTTTGTTAGCTCTCTCTTTCTATCTTTTTAGTTTTTAAGCAGATTTATGCACTAATAGATCTCTCAGGTTTGCCATGCTCTCTTGCTGCAGTTTCATCTTTCATTTTTTTTTGTGTCTGCTAAAGACTTTCTACTAATCATACAGTATACTCATGGGTTAAAGTAACAGTGTTTTTAACGCTACGTTAGTGGACCATATATATTCCAGACCAGGATATTTCACCTTTCCAGAGACAGGGCTTCAAATGAATGTAAAAACAGCTTGGGCACTTTAATAGTGTTTCATCATATTACTTTGAACTGATTGTTGTGGGTTTTTTTTTCCCCTCAATTAGAAATAGGATTAAAACTTTTACACAATCCCTGTTTAAGAGTAACTGTATGGTCCTGAAGCATTACATTGGTAAAAGCTGTCAGTGTTCAATTTGAAGCATTTTTCTGTCACTTCTCCAGTACAACTACTGTAGATTTATTGATGTCAGATTATGTGGTGACCTGATGTCTGTTCTTTGGGTTGGCTTTCAAATCAATAAATAGCTATCAGCTTTGTAAAGGTCATGGTATAACATAGGGGGCTTGCATTAGTCTTCACTACATTAAATAAAACACATTACTTCCTTACCTGTTTTATCAGAAATACACCCAAGATGTGACTTAAGTTACACTCCAAATATCACAGAGATCACCCAGTCTGAAATTCTGGTAGAATCGGGTTCATCCACACATGAAACTTCCGAATCAACATCTTTTTACAACTCAGGCCCCCAAACACTCCCAACTGACTTAAACAGTAGCTAAGGGTGGACTGAGCTGATCTTTTACATTTTTCATCTATATAGTATGATGTCCCATATTATTAAAAGCAAAAATGTGTCAGATTTCCTTTTGCATATCAGAATGTGCTTGCATATTTCAAGTAGAAATGTGAACTGAAATTTACCATTCCCTGGGTTCAACGTGTGCCAAACTATTTCCACTCTGAGACGTGTATCAGCATACAGCCATTGCCATATGTGTAATTTTGAAATAACTTTAAACATCTGCAGTGCTTGAGTGTTTATAAATACAGGGGTTTTGTAAAACTGTAACTTACTCATCTCTTGCCAGGCTTATTTCCTTAAAAAGAAGTTTCTATACTTTTCTTGTTTTGAAAAGTTCTGTGGCAAAAACCTCAAGAGAAAGAAGATACATTGAGTTTGATTCGTTATAAATTCAGTAACTTTTATTATGAAGTTATATTTGTTTCAGCCAAACTTAAAAGTGATGATAGTTATAATTGTCATGGAAGGGTTTTTTTATTAATTCAGTGAAGAAAATCACTGTTCAGTTATTGATACTTAGTCTTTAAAGTGGTATCTCTTCAGAAAATACAGGTTTAATGTCCTAACTGCTAGAACTTTCAAAAACTTGTTTTTCTTGAGATGGTACTGCATTTTGTATAGTAATTTGTACATTTTTGTTGTTACAAATTGTAAATAACTTTCTGTTGTATTTTTAGCTCTTCAGAATGTGAAAATGCAAAGCATCATTTCTATTAAAATTTTACTAAAAATAAGGTTTATGAATAACTTCTTACACTCCATGGAAGGTTAGTTGTCAGATTGTGTTAGTAGAACTTTACCATAGGCATGTTGATATTCCAAACTCTATTTCAGATTTTTTAAATAATGCTAGTATTTTGAGAGAAGATGATTGCTGATAATTTTTTTAATTTATTGGGGCATTGGTAGACTTTTCTCTAATGGAGCAATGAAATTGGTTGGCGAAGTCCAAAAATTATTCTTTGCTCAGGTAATGTCCACTGGCAAATAAAATACGTAAATGAAGTAAAACAAAATCTGATAACATTCTGCTTAAAAGTTGTAGCAAGACTTCAAAGTTAAGTGAATGCACTTTTAAGTATTTCTGTATACTGTGATTTAACATGTTATTAAAAGGCACCTTTGCCCTGCAGGAATAGCAGCTCATAAAACTATTTGTAGATTGCAGTTTTTAATATTTTACATAATTTTTAGCTCTATAAGCTATCTTACAAAATATCCCTTTGATTCATTGTCATTTTCCTTATGTTTGTTATCTTATGTTACAGCATGAAAGCACCAATCAGACACTTACCTGCAGTATTTAAGACACTGCAATTTCATACCCTAGTTTACTCCAGATAAATTGTCTCATTGTGTGCTAATAAGTAGTTCTGTTGAAACACTAGAAAAAGGATACAAATTATGTCTTTCTCTGCAAACAGGTATATAAATCCACTAGCCCATCTCAAGAAATGGGTATCCCTGGTATTAAAATGTTTTACAGCGAGCAAGGCTTCTTAAAAAGATTTGATTGTGTTAGGTAGGGATGAGGCGGAACTCCATATCTGTTTGACCTTATTCCATTCCAAAGACTGAGACAACCTAAAGTTCAGGGTTTTCCTGAGGTGAACAAATTCTCTTTTAAATAATTTGGCAAAATGTCCCGTTTCCTCCAATCCTGGCCCGTGTAGCAAGGGATGTATACGTTGTGAATGTGGTCAAGATTGTATTTGAAGAGAGGTTTTCCCAGGTCTTGGTCATGCAACATCTGCAACGTTTCTTCCCTTCCTGCTGTCCTGGGGAGCAGCTGCAGCCTGGCAGTGCGGTTCTCGTCCACACCGAGGGTAAGGAGACAGGCTTGATTTTTCTGAAACAGTGGGATTTGGCGTGCTGTCTTCTGCTTAATGGGCCTTGGGAAAGTTAATTGATGGACTGCAGTAACCTAACTGTAGAGAATGATAATCTATTATAAATTATTCTGTTGGTCCACAATGAGCTTGCTAGAACCAGTGCCAAGGTTCCTGCCTTGCTGAGGAATTATGTGCCACGGTAATGAAGAATTTGGAGAATTTCTTTAACTTGTTTTTTGTGGGTTTTATTTTCTTTTAACATAATTTATTTAGAATTACTTAATCTGAGTCTCTTGAGTTTTGAAAATCTCTACGGTGCATCTACACACAGGCATGTGTGCTTGGTCTCTTCACCAATCTCCTTTCATTAACATCCTGAGTTCCTGCTTCACCTTAAAAATGTAATTTTTACTGCATGGTGTAACTTTGTTGTAATATTCTGAGTTTACTGACCTTTCCCCTGAACAACAAACCAAATTTGGAAGAGGATTATGTTGCTTTGGTTCCCCCGTTCAAAGTTTATGGCATGTAATGTTTAAAATCTATATTCTTTCTTGGTTAGTTCTGCATGCAGGCAGCAAAGGAAAAGCAAAGAACTCTTCTTCCTCAGGAAAATGTGAATTAAATGCGGATTGGCTTAAATATCTAAAAAAAAAAAAAAGCTCAAAATAGCACTCCTATTATTGAACAGTACTGCATGTTTTATGAGTTTTAGCCCAGTTTCATACGGAAATGAGACTTGTGTAATTGCACTGTCTCCATGTGAGTGTCCTGTTCCCTGGATAACCCCTGTCTCCTCCCTGTCCCTCCTGCCCCCGCTGCCTGCTTTTCTGGCAGACGGAGGGGGTGGAGGTCTCGGACACTAAGGTGTTTCTGTTTCTATGCTCCTGATCAGTTGGCTCGCTACGTCAAAGTCCTCACTTCCAGTGCTATGGGAAGGGGAAGGAAAAAAAAAAATCCACTGCCTTCTCTTTTGTTTTGGCAGGAATTACCGAGTGGGCATGCACATCGTTCCCTCTTTCTCCAGCAGGCCGCAGCTGGTGAGGTAGCAAAGGCGACAGGGCCTGGGGACACGGCGTGAAGGGCACGGGAAATTGGAGGGAAAGGAGCAGTACTGGACAGAGGAGCGTCGAGGGAGTTTCAATAGATTTCTTTAAGTTGTTTTCATGCATAAATATCTCTTAAAAAAGTGTTGTTAAGGGGAGAGTTATCGGTTGAATTATTTTGGGGGTTTATTTTACAAACAAGTCTGGTCAAAATCAGTACAACTTGTGAGGTAAATGTGAGATGCTTTCACTTCTGTTCAATGTGTACTGAGGTGTCGGAGCTTAGCAATTGCAGGGAGGCTGCTGTGGAAGCCGGTTTTCCCAGGCTGAGTGCTGATCATCCCTAGAAGCCAGGGAGACTGAGAGCCTGAAGCCTCTAGCCCTAGGACAGGCTGCGTGTCAGGGTAGTTTAGGATGATTGACACTGATGGCTCGCTGAAGAGCTAGATAAAACGAGCTAGCAGGATCTAGTAAGAGATTTGTTAGAGGACTCCTCAAAAGTGACACATGTTGGGGAACTGGTGTTTTTTGATGGAAAAAAATGTCTACTGTAAAATTTCTGACCGTCTGTATTTCATGGAACGGTGCTCCAGTATCCTTTGGGCTGACCCCGTCCCCTTTAGCTCCTTATGCCCTGGGCTTACCTCTCGCAGCATCAGCATCCTTTGAAGATTTCAGTTGTGCAGCCAAAAATCATGCTGGACTAGTCCGCTCTTGTCTGAAGCCAGAGAGGTTTCTTGGCAGCTGCCCCTGACAAGCACCAGTGATTTGCTGCATGTGGTGGGACACCGGCCTTGCTGCTGCGTTAAAGCACTGACAAGCCTCAGCTAGGAAATAGCCACAGTGCGGTGCCAACAAAATACTCTTCTTCGGCATGCTGGGCTTTGTTGGCTGAACATAAACCTTCAGGTACTGCCTTTAAGGGAATTTGCGCACGTTTTTTGTGAACAAGGGTTGTGTTTCAAAGTGGGGGGGCTTTTTCTTTCTTTTTCCCTCTCTTTTTAGAGATTTTCCTGCTGATGTTTATAGAAAATAGACCAGAGGTCACCTACATTTCCCAGTTCTCAACCAAATTCTGGTAAACCTTGATTTTGGGCAGAGGTTTTTCTAACCTGTTCTTTAGACCGAAGACAGAAGTTACACAACTTCTAATCAGTCTGCATCGGTGCTTTGCTATGCTTACTGTTAGACTGTAGAAAAAAAATATTCTTGACCTAAATCTCTTCCTGCAATTTAAGTCCACTTTGGTTTTTAGAAAGTGATTATTTTCAAATTCCTCTGTTACATGAGGAAGTTTCCTCTGAAACTTCATCTTTGGAGTGTCATTACTTCACAATATATGGTTAATAGTAGATGACCTTTTTCTCATAGGTGGCTCTTCACTCATGATAGTTCTTAAAAATGAAGGCGTTTGTGGTGCCATCTTGTTACACAGAGGTGGTTGTACTTTGAATTAATTGCTCTTTTGATTACAAAAGGAGAACGAGGATGGTAACACCAAGTGTTTCTGCACTGCTGTGGATGAACTCTAAATAGCAGCTTTTTTCCTCCAGGTAGAATACCTTGTTTGAGTAAGTCAGCAGCCCGTTTTGGTCCACCAAGGGATGTGTTCTTGGCTGTGGCAATAGGAAAAATTACCAAATGACTGCCTATTATCACTAGCAAGTGACTGGAGTTAGTCAGTAAAATTGAACTCTATAGGATATCAACATTTTCACTAACAGATCGATACTGACATTTATTTGGAGTTTTCTTATGGATACCTTATGGATGTTCCCTTTTCAAAGCAAACTTGTTAAAGTATTGACACTTTTTTCACTGGAATGTAGTCTGGTGGTTTGTGTAGGCCATGATCTATAAGCTTTGCATAGGCCTTCTGAATAGGTTGCCCTAAGGAAAGGGATTCAACATTTCATTTGATTCCAGCTCTTCCAAGTTTTGAGGCAGTTGAAAACTTGTATTTTTGCTCATCTGAAAGAGTACACCTCTTAACGGCCTTCCTTTTTAAGTCCACAGTAGCTTTCTCACTTTCTAAAGAAGGGAATTTTTTTTCTAAGTGATTTGAAGCAACACATACAACATATTACTCCATAGCTAAAGAAAGGTTATAGAGATTTTCTTCCTACCCTTGGGAGTAGCTCTCCAGCTCTTACACGCTTAGAACTGCTTGGCAAGCTTCCAGACGGATATACGGGAAAGTAAATAAATTGTGCTTGGTGTACTTGCACAGTATTATAAAGCCTAAACTTTCCTCAGTGAGACACCACACTTGAAGCAAAACCAGATTATCTAGTGCAGCTGCTCGGTTTCTAGGGATCCAAGACTTGCAGGTCCAGTGGCTTTTAGGACTCTTCTCCCGTGTTTCTGAGATCCTTTTGTGGCCATAGCAAGTTGCATCCATGACTTCAGAACTTTTAATGCATATGCTGTAGAATGAAATCAGGGCTGTATGCACCTCAGCCTCTTGGATTAAGATACTGAGTAGCCCTAGAAAAATCTGGGAGCCCTCCAGTCTGGTTTGAGATAGATCCCTCATTGGAAATCCTTAGCTCTTGTTCGTGAAAGTAATTTCAGCTTCACTTAATATTTAGCACCTGCTAGAATCCTGAGTAACCAACATCCTTGTTATATTAAGACAGAAGCTCTTTAAAAGCTTCACGTTTTTTGAAATGTTTTAGGAACTTAAACAATGTTATGCTCTGAATCATTCTTTTATAATAAAAAAAATAGATTATACTTGTCAGTCCCCTACTTTGTAATTTTTTTCGGTACGTCTGTCAGTAAATGTTACTTACATTTTTGTTAGTAGAGTATAGTCAATAGTCAATGTAGAACTCAATGAACTTGCAGTAGGATTAGTGCTTGGAACAATAGGCATTAATTTTCTGTGCTGGAAAATCTGAGTCTAGATTTCTGCCATTTAGGAGGTTGTATCCAGGCAACTGCTACTGAATGCCGAGACTGTCTCTTTCACAGACATCTGCTCTGCCCTGCCAAAACCATGTTTCCAGGGAGAAGAAAAGGTTCATCCAGATGTAGGGACTGAGTACGCAAGGGAAAGGAAACTGAGAGAAAACGATGTAAATATTGAATTGCTATACAAGAACTTCAGCCCTCCAGCGCCGAGACAGTAGCTGAGAGCTTCCTCTGCAGGTATCGGGTGGAAGCTGACAACTGCGGGGCCGGTGGTCTTAGAGACAGCTTCAGCCTATGTCCCTGCGCCCCTTCTCACAGGAATTCTTTTTCTTGCTTTTTCAGTATCAAAAATGAACTTGCGTTTCTTTTTTGTTTTAAATTGCAGTGTTTTAAGTTTTTTAAATTTTTCAAGCAGCAATATGGAGATGAGCTGTGTATCGTTGCCAGGCCAGGTGTGATACACATAAAAATGGAAGTAATCTAAGAGACTGTGAATTTAGCTGAGACTTCGCAGACTGTTGATTTTAATAAAATCTTTCACAGATTAATTATTGTCACAAATACAACTATCTTTGGGCTGCCATGTTTTATACTACAAAATCTCCACATATTTTTGTAAATCTATGGGGTGAGTACTTGTACCTCAAGTTGCCTTTGTCAGTCAGGCATGCCCCTCTACCGCTCTTCTGTTGTTCAGAGACACTAACGACTCCTTCCCCTGATAAGAGCTGATGTTCGAAACTGCCTGATTTAGATGAGTTGCCAGGTTTGCTACTGACTTCCTTATTCTTCGCCTGTATTTGACAGTTTTAAAGCATCAAAATGTCTTACAGTTGTTAACATTTAACTTTCTTCTTTTGTGATCATTTCAAGCAGTAAGGAAGATGGAACAGTTACAAGATTTAAGTATTTTGGATGTCGTCTTTGTTCCAAATTCAGTTTTTGCTGCTTGCATTTAGAATATAATCCCTAGCATTGCCTCACTGCTGCAATGAAGTTCTTTGTACTGGACACATAACAATCAAACATATTTTATTATCACTGGAAATGAGTTCTTGCTAAAATCTCCAAGAAATATGTAATATTCCTAATAAGTCTGATATATAAGTAGTTTAACGTTAGTGAGGAAGACTTGCAGTTTTACATCCACATTCTGAGTATTTAGAAGCTGGCGTTAGGTTACCAGTAACTGAAACACTTGCGGCTCCTCCTGCATGTGTGCAGTATGGTATGCCGGATCTTAAGGAATGCTAATCTGGTGAAGCCGGACTTGGCTTCTCCATTAGTTACCCACATGAAGGTGACGCAGACCGCTATCACCTGAAACTTTTTAGCGTTATTTTCATAAATGCTGATTCAGTGATGCTGAAAAATGGCCAGTTTTTGCATCTTGTACTAGTGAAACTGCAGGGATGATAGGAACTGATAAGTGGAAGGCAGAAGCAATATACTTGGTGCCTTTAAAATTGTAACTGGATTTTTTAAGTCTCTAGCACATACAACTGCTCGATTCTCTGAACAAAATGTGATGATATGTGAAAGATTTAGCTACGCATATTACACATATCACTTTAAATATATTGATACTAACAACGTAACCCATTTCTCTCTCCTATCCCTTCATTAACGTGGCTGTGGAGGACAGGAGGGTGTTCCAAATGCTCCTCTTGCTCTGCAAGCAGTAGCCAGGAATCGCTCAGGAGGTGCCTTCGCTTTCCGGTTGGGCTGTTCCTATGGCTCGCTGCTGTTGAAGGGATTAGTCCTGCTCCTCCCATTCTTGGCCAGCTCTGATGCCTGCCTTGTGATTGCCCTTCACCTGGATGATTCAACTTGCTAAATTGACAGCCTCCCTACCAAAGAAGTCATATTTCTCCCCCTCCTCATCTTGGTGTTAGTTTTTTCCCATTAGTGGACTGACCCTGGTGACTGAATGGTTAGAGAAACGCCAAAGTAGATGGAGCATCCTCCTGGGAGGAGGGGGGAGACAACACTGCCTGCTTCGACAGAAGTCAAATATCAGCTACAATGTGATGAAATCTCAGCTTCGAAACACTTAATGCTGATATAATTGTTCCAGCCCTGAAGGCTGAACTGCTGTGGATTTAAAATATAGGTGGAAATACTGAGTAGCTCTAGGACTTAAGCTAACACACACTGTGATGTTCATTGACCTAAGTGCCCATGTGAACCTCTTTAGTTTCTAGACACTAATAATTACTAAAATACTGTATATTATAGAGAGATAGGACATAAATTAACATAAAAAACACATCACTTTACAACAGCATCTTATGAAATGGTTTGCCACATGCTGCCAAAATAGTGGATTGCATCATCTACATGGGCTGTGCTGAATGTTTTGCCGAAGTAAAGTTATTTAAATTCTTAATGTGCTTTTTCTTTAATGAGCCAGGAAAAAATATTTGTAATCATGAATTAATGATCATGGTCTCTGGGATGCTGATTATTCTGCATGGATTTTTTTTTTTTGGGGGGGGGGGGGGAGGGGTTGTGTTGGTTTTCTTTTTTCCTCCTCCGTTTAGCCTATCTTGCCACTTTTGTTGTGTTTCTCCATTGCTACTCCAGGTCCAAGCAGGATTCTCCAGGCCCAGCTTTTTTCAAGTCTCTGGTTGTCATCTCAGTGGGATTTTCCTGTTCTTCTGTTTCCAGAAATGCTTTTTTGAAACAATATGTGGGTTCCTTGTTAATCATGATGACAATGATGTTTGCTTTTACCCGATGGAGTTGGGCTGACATTTATACCTTAAGTTTCTTGAGGCAAAGGCTCTCTTTTACTTTGAGGTGTCAGTCATGTTGTAAAGGCCATAATAATTGTCAAAGAAACACTTCTGATTTTTGCCCCTCACTGTAGTTTAAGAGGAGAAAGGCAAGAAAACGGTGGTTTATGAGCCAGGCTTTCACTGTTTTATGGTGACAGATAATGGTAATATTTACTACTTTTGAGCCATGCACATAAATCTACATATTTATGTAGTAACGAATAAAGTAAAATATTGTGGCATTTCTAGTTAGAACATAATTGCCATGTATATTAACACAGATCTGGGATCTGGATGTCAAAGAAAGTGAGCCAAAAATAAAGCTGTTTTACCAAATTCGTTCAGTACCACGAGAGTATTTTAAGAAGCTGTAATAAGGGAGGTTCTCAAGGAATAGAATAAAATATTTCTGTTTATAGCTAGTGACAAAGTAAAGCAGTGTCATACTTACAGCTGATTACATGTTGCAAAGTTAGTTCCTGTAGTAAATTTGAGAAGTGTATTAATAGCTCTATTCTTTAGAGTTGAAGCAGACTGAACAGTAAATTAAAAGAATGAAAAAGTTCTGCTAGACTCATTTTACATCTTGTCTGAAATTCTGCGCGTCTTTCCCCCTTACTCTTTCTCGTCTCCTTTTCCCATCTGGCTCAGGCTAGATACACCAAACCTTAAAGAAAATTAGTATTTTTCTTTTCTCTACTATAACAATACCTGCCTGTTGGTGCCACCCCCCTGCCCCAACTTTAGAGCATTTACACTGTTTACACTCTGCTTGTTTTTGAAAGCCGCCCTCCTCTTCTGTTCTCCATCCAGCACTGCTTCCCTGTGCCTTATTCCCCAGGTTTTACCATCTCCGTGTCCTCTGTGCACCATCTTTTTCCCTGTGAATGATCCCGTGCAGGCTCCTTGTGCTCGTTGGTGAAGGCTTAATGGTCCTGTGGCAACCCTGGCTTTCAAATTATGTTATTGGCCATCTGCAGGTGTAAGCGCACTGGGAGCTGCTGGGTGCAGCTTCAGAAACTGCTTGTCTTCCCCCGCCAGAACTGACCCAGAACAGAGCTAAAGCTGAACCCAGAGAGCGATGTCTTCTGCTGTGCCGTCTTCATCCTTCGTGTCCCGCATATGGAGTACTGGCCCCGGGAGACCTTATCTACAAGTACATCAGAAATTGTGTGAAGGGAGACTTGAGCAAGACCCGTTGTGTGTGAGGAACATCACAAGATTTAGCAGCGAGGAGTCCAGGTGATGGGGTCTTAATACTGAAATGGGGGGTGGGAGTGTTTGGGGCTGTGCTCTATATGGATGTATATACAGGATGAAAAGAGACTTTACGTTTTTCTGGATAATGTTACAATGGTGGTAGCAACACTTCAAAAAAGCGCATTCCAGAGCTTTCCATTTTTTTGATATGCAAAGACAAATGAGTTCTTTTTGCGGGGTTCTAACCCCCCACATCTGCCTGGGGCTGTTTCTTGGGCAAGGTACCAATTGGGTATGGTAGAATTGCTAGTTAGTTTGGTTTCTTTAGATCACAAAAATATACTGATATACTAAAGGAGGGGTCAGCAGGGAGAGGGGATCAATTGGCAGGAGCGAAGGTGATTGCTAGTGTCAAACAGGGAGGATGTATGTGCTGCTCCCAGGGTTTTCTGAAAACAGTTTCTTTCAACATGTTCACTAATGACCTTGAAGGTGAGGTTAATTTGATATTGATCAGATTAACAAATGTAAAATCTCTTAATTAAAAATAGAAAGTAGGACAGTAGTTCGTTGTTGAATAAAAGTGAGGAAGAAAGGGAAGTGAGGGAAGGAAGAACAAGATGCTACAGAACTGCTGTACGGACTAAGTTGTGACTCCTTGCTAGAGCAGCTCCTCTTGGAGGGGCTCTTTGTGCGTCAGCATTTGATGCTGTTCACCCTGAACTAACCTCTGAAGCTTAGCAGGAAATAGGGTCTTTCTTTCCAGGATTTCTAGTTGGATTGCAGGTACCCAGACTTTCTTTACTGTATTTAACTGTATTACTTTCTGTATTTAACTGGGGGAAGGGAGCTCTGGATCTGTCATGTGCATCCCACTTGCCAGACTTGCTGAGATTCCCCTACCTACCAGAAAAGGGTAAAAGAGATGGATCATAGCAAAACGAGGATGACAAAACTGGAAACATGGAACTCCAGAGGCCACGCTGACACGTAACTGGCATTCAGGCTTGCTTGTAATTTCTCTGAGGGACCTCTGGGTCCTGGAAACCAAGGGCTCAGCTCCAGAGTTGTTCTTCTTGAGAGTTCTGTCTTGAGAGTCTCTCTGAAGCTTTGTTTAGTCCTAGAAGCCAAAAGGGTACTTTACACCTATGTTTTAGGTGAATACATAGGTCTTAGTCCTAACATAGCCCAGGAAAGCAGAGGAGACTTTGAGTTCACCATATCCATGTTACATCAAAGCACTATAATATTGTGTCATGTTCTAGGTTGTTGAAAAAGGTAGAAGGGGGTTAGGATTTAATTAACAGGTCTGTTTCTGAGCCTTACCAGCAAACTTGGGAGTCAGATACATGAGTATCCCTGTGTTTAATATTAGTCTTAGTCTTTCTATTTTCTCTCTGGCCTTCCCAGCAAAGGTTCTGCCTTTTTGCTGAAGATCCTCAATGTGAGGGCAGGATATGGGCACATTCTGATTTCCTTGACTCCCGCAAATCCTGATTCATTCCTAATGAATACATCCCTCCAGAGATGCTGACAGGTCATGAGAGTAAACCTCACAAGCACACCCAACTCCCAGTGTCCTCCCAGCCCGTGATCCTCTCCTGTTCCAAGCCAAACCCTGTAGTCTGTTCTTTAAAGCACGCTCTGTTCTGGGGTTTATGGGACATTTCACAATCCTAACAGGAGGAAGCTCCAGTTTGCATTGTGCACTAATGCATTGTGGAGGCTTTAGGTAAATGCTTTCTCCTGCTATTGCTATTTTTTGTGTCCTTTACATTTAAGCAAGAAGACATGAGAAAACCAGCAAGTGAACCCAGACCATTAGATGCGTGCAGTGGGCAGAGAGAGAAAATGAAGTACTGCTAACTGCCTGCCTCACTGTCTCCCTCGCAGCCCATCCTCATCCCATAACTCCACTGAAAGGCCTTTCACATCTCTGTATTAGAAATAACATTAGCAGGGGAAAAATTACCCACGCTCCACTCCATGCATTGCAGTTGTATCATCCTTTCCCAGGTGCCTGTTTTGTTTTTAAGAAAAATGATAATAGAAACACTAGTGGGGAAAGATGGAGCACAAGCAATTCCCATTCTTCCCTTTGAAATGAGCGGTTTAAAAATGGGCTTTTTTTTGTTAGAATTCAGGGTAAGTGCTTTTCAATAGATGAGATATACTTTTGCTCAGTTCCAATGGACTCCACCAAATCAGCCTCCCACTCAATTCAATTAATTCCCTCCCCCCTGTGTGTGAGGAGCAAGGTTTGGATATAAAAACACTGAATGTAAGATTAAAATGTCTACAGAGATGATCAGAAGGGAGTCTATTTTAATAACCCTCTCAGATTGCTGTGCGTGAGATGTGGAAGTAGGAGGTTTAATCTCAGTGCAGTGCCTTTACAATTATAATCAGAATTGAGCAGAGTATTGGTCAATAGGAAATGTACTCCTCAGGGTAGGGAGAGTACTGTAACAAGAACTAAGCCTCTGGATGTTACTGAAGGAAACCAGCTGAAAAGAATAATCAGCGGCAGCGGTATGGATGTCAGGTTCACAGAAAGAATTGTTCAAAACTAAACAAAAACCCCTAGCAAGACGCAGCAGCAAATTCACAGAGACTCGGATCACCATTGTGCGAGCAGGAAAGAAACACCGGCTCCAAGTGCGTAATGCTGCCCTTGGTGAATTTTTGCTTGGAGATATTTACAGCTGCTGCCAAGGGAAAGGGAAGAAGTTATTCGCTCTGTCTTTCTTTATGGATAAGACTGGTTCCTATAAATCAGCGCAGGGTGCGTGAAAGTTGTCATTAACTTCAGGCAGGTCACGGATTGTGGAAACACATAAGGTGCTAACTGAAAATACCCTTCTGCAGACCTTTTTCCTCCTTAATCTCCCAGGTTAAAAGTTTGCAGAGTTTTTCCTCTTTTGTCACATAGTGCATGTCTAGTGTCTTTTAAATTAACTTTTGCTGCTGGTGGCTGTTATTGCATAGAAGTCAAGCTTAACACCCGTTATAAAGTTTTTGATTGTTTGCCCATTTTTTTTCCTGTTCACATCTATTATGTGCATTATTTGGAATAAGAGATTAAATGTGATTAGCATGAGTTCACTACTCCTACTTAATACAATTGTGCTTTATGATGAGAATCTTATGGTATCTTTTGGAACTCTTGAAGACTGAGGTAAGATATAACTTTATAAGGTGCTGTAATTCTCTGCTTTACAGATGTCACTTGTCACTCTCACAAACTCAAACTGAATTTCTGAAGTCACCAGAGACTACTGGAAAATTCAGCAGTGAAAGAGAAGTATTTGCAGTTTCATATCTTTTATTTAAATGTGTGCGATTAAGACAGAAGACCAAACATTAAGATAAGGAATATAATGTCTATTTACTCTTAAGCTTATAATGAAGGAGTATAGGAAAATTTTGGGTGCCTGTCTCTTTATTTGCAAACTCCTGCTAAGATGTGAATCTTCTTTTATCTTTTGCTACCCTCTCAGCAGGGTCTATACTCAAAGTAAAGCTGTAAATGATATAGCTATGAGTTTTGATAAAAGGTGCTTGCATTTATTCTTCATACTCAAAAGAGAGGAAATTATATTAGCAAGTGTCACTTGACAAAATAAAATTTACTTGAATTACAGTGCATATTCATGACAATATGTTCGCATTTTTTGCAGGGTTTGACCATCTATAGTATTTAGCACTTCAAACTTTCACATCAATGTATAAATATTAACAATTCAGGATGCTCTTTGTGCCAAGGCAATTTTCTGTGGGGGTAAGCTATTGCCTTAATGCCTTTCTAAAGCTGAAGGTTTTTTGATATCAGTCATTAATCACAATTGTTAGTCCTTCATGATTTAAATTGTGCAGTACAGATGCCCATTTCTTATGCAGAAGCAGCAAATGCAGAGTGTGGAGTTTAGTCAGTGTTTCCTGAAGTCAAACCTTTAGTCACACGATAAGATAATTGAAATTACCATTTCAATTAAAAAGAGAATCTTGTTTCAAAGAGCTGACAGTTATAATGTCTCTTATATATATACGTCACCACTTCTGAATAATGAAATCACCCATTGGGCGCAAGGAAGCAGGATCAGGCCCTGCCTTTGAAAGCTGTCTCTGCTGGGGAACGGCCTTGCAAGGCCAAGAGCAACTTAGGCCTTGGGAAATGATGTCAGAAATACCAGATTGGGGCATAGAAACCAGCAAAACTGGCACCAGTGTGTGTGGGGGGAAGTCATTGGAGGCAAGTTGTTTATTTTGTGGGAGGGTGGGCCAGAGAAAACAGTCAAATAAGAGGAAGAGGTATGGTAAGGTATGCAAAACTCCTCGATCTTAATGCAGGCTACAGGAATCGCCTCCAAATAGAAGAGCTGCAAGATGTAGCCAAAAACTTGTGAAGCTGAATGCCGTGTGAATATTCTGGAGTGAAACTAATCTAATTATTTTAGAGTGCAGATGTAGATGATACTGGTTTGGATTAAAAATACCACTGATCCTCTGGAATTCTTGAACAAGCTATTAAGGAGTTGACATATTATAGGGAAATTATTATTTTTTTTAATTTGCTTTCAGTGCAAAGGGGTATGGTGCCACTCTGTCTCACACAATAAATGAGCAGATGTCAGCAGTGTAGCCTGCCTGGGTTTGACGTTGCTTGAGCTGCCCCTGCTTCCCCACAGCCTGAGGTGGTGGCAAGTATCGCGGCGCCTTCCAGAGCCAAAGCACCGGCTTGAGATACAGTGAGAGAGAGACTCCGTGGGGTGGCAGGGGGGAGAGGTGCCATAGGGCTCACCCACATGTCCACCAGAGCTAATGTGCCCTCTTGATAAGGAAGGGTTCTCCTCTCCAGACAAGAAACCAGACCTGGCCAGCGCTCCTGAGAGGCGGAAAGGGCCTAAGCTATACTTTCAGTCACCCTGACTATGCCAGGTGGGGATTATTTGGATGATTGCAGGATCATTTGGTGTCTCTCTCTCATAAGGCACCTTTGAACCCAGACTACCTTAATCTAGTCCTGAATAGAAGTTAATTTAGAGCTATTCAGAAGCTAATTTAGAGATATTTACTGAGCTCTCTTCAAAGGAGCGGTCTTTTAGGATTCCATTTCTAAATCGTGATTTTTCTTTTTACTATCATTTCCAGGCTGTGCTTCAGGGAAAAATGCCTTGGTTACTGTTGTAGCACATCAGATGGTGGTTACTTGGTGTCTTTTTAGCAGTTCTTCTGGAAACACCAATGCTGCTTTTACACAGCACAGGGACAATCCACATGTGGCACATCTGTGTGACTCTTGACCCCACTAGTCCAGGCAAAGATACCAACAGTAGCTTCCCGTGGGCTTCTGGATTGCAGCAAACACCACATCTTCTAGATAATATATTTTTTTTTTCCCCAGGAATCACACAGTCTCCATTCTTGTTACATACATCCTGCCTACTGTTTGTCATCTTGCTGCCAAGCAAGCACATGAGGCCCCATGATGGTGTCTGGATGGACCCCTGTCCACCTTCCACCTAGGCCTGAAACTTTCTGATGAACGCATGGGTTATGAACAGCATCTTCCTCGGAGGATAACAGGAGAGGGCTTACCTAGAGAGCAAACCAGATACTGTTGAAGAAAACCCTATTTCAAATAATAAGCCTACAGGCAATAGGCTTTGGGTTTTCTGGACCATTTTTGATGTGACTTAATCATCAGCTGTCTGAGGACTTTGGATGAACCTCATTCAAAACTTCAGGCTTTTGTGTCTTGAGGCTGTCAGATGCACCAGGTGCTGAAGAATGAGCAGCAAACACATTTGAGGCCATAAAAGCACCACAGGATAGGTGCCTGGTCTGTAAGTTGTCTGGCCTGTGATTTCCTTTGCGAGCATAGGGCCTTTGGGCAAATAATTGTATCTCTGCCAAATTCAGAATAAGGACTATATTGGATGAATTTTGGGACAGTGGGGAAACTGGGAGAGATGAGCGTCCCCTGTGTTGCTACCTGGCTGCAAGGCAGGAAGGGTTACAAAAACACCCTCTGGGGTACTGAGAGGACTATTGCTCTGGGGGATGAATGTATTTTGTTGCTGGTGCATCAGTGCTTTCTTACTGAAATGACTCTAAAGTAATAATTCTTCGTACTAACGCAGGGTGAGAGCAGAAAGGATGCGGTGCTGAACCCGGAGTGAGTGAGCATCAGGGCTTCCACCCTGCAGTCTGAAGGGCAGCACCGAGACACCCCGGTGAGCACTCGCCAGGCTACCTGGGTTGCAGGAGCCACATGCAGCTCAGCCCAGGGCAACTACCTCGCACAGAGCTCTCGTCTGCTGCACCTGAATTGTGTCTGCCACCTCATCCCACCTCTTTAAAGGTGGCGTGACCTATTGCTGTTGTTATTTGCACTGAGATTTAAACTATTGTAATTTGTATTTGGGATGAGGAAGAAGCAATCCCTTCACTGCTGATATGGCACACCTTGCTACACGCATGTAACCTAGTCTAAGGGCTGTCCCTAAATCCCAACTTGAACGGGACATGTGCTGCTGAGGCCAGCAGAAGAGGAGCACTTGCAGGCTTGTCTCGGCTCTTGCGGGAGAGGCGGAGGCAGCGAGCCCAGGAGAGCACAGCAGTGGCCTACAGATACGTCAGGCTGACGGGTCTCCACTGCAGGAGGCACTGCAAGGGCTGTGGCACGGCACATGTCTGCTGAGTTTGGGTAGAGGCTTGAATGCTGAGTTTCTGACTGTAAAAAGCATTCAGTCACACCTGATAGGGGAGCATGCGGAAATATAAGTTAATTTAGGCCGAGAAGCTGGTGCAAGCCTTTAGTGCAGGCAGGGTTTATGCATTGCTCTGGACTGGGAATTTCATTGGAAGGAAGAAAACCAAATGGCTGGTTCCCCCATGATATTTTAACTCCTTCCTCACTTGCAGCAGCGTCCAATGGGTGTCAAATTCTATGGCTGGGTCTGAATTTGGCAGCATTTCACAGCGAGTGGTTCAGTTGTAAATACTGTTCACAACATGAGGCTGAGGTTATCCTGACCCGAGACACTTGGGCATTCTTTCTTGCTTGAATTCAGTATTTTCCTGCGGCGTCAGGTGGGAGCGCATTATTAGAGGGAACTTTCTAAAAAAGCATGATTGGTTGAGAAGTTAACTAGGGCTGAGATATTTTCTTTCTGTTACCCCTTCCAATCAGATAACTAAATTGATTAAAAGGCTGTTTCTAAAACAAAGGATTACTCAATCTTTTGTAGTTCCTTTTACAAGAAAAAACGTGCTAAATAAAAAGGAGCCTAAAGTTTCCAGTAGAGAGATGGGCCTGCAATCTTTGTGTCTGTATGTGGGAAGTACTTGAAAATTGCCTCCTACAGACAGATTAGTGACTTGTTGGTAGAGGGAAGTTTCTTAAAAATTATGCTTTGCATAAACTTTAAATTGCAGAAAACATCTACTTCCCCGTGAGATTCATTATTTAGGTACTATCTGAAACAAATGTCAGGCTGACACCTCACAGATTGTTTGCTACTGATTCTCCTATTACTTTGGAGATGTTCCAAAAGTTTTCACACCAGCTTCTTCAGAAAATATCGAAAGATGAGGGCAGGTTTCATTCTGTACCATCATTGTTTTGGCAAGTACGCGGAAAGTTGAGTGGGCTGATCATGTGCTTCCCATCTACAGCTCATCACTGTTAATAGGTGCTTGAAGGAAAATTGCAGTTATTTCACACAGCACTGGATGCTGAAAGTTCATATGTCAAGAAAAGATGGACATGGAAAGAACAGAAATCGTTTCATAACAGACTTTTTTATCTACAGAAGACATCCCTGTGCTGCCCTGTTGGGGGTAGTTATCTTTTGTGCAGATGTCATCTTGGGTTAATTCAGACTTGCTGATGCTCACTGAAAAGGACATTACACTCGTTCTGGGCCTGCCTACCCTGGGACACTGAAAGGCAGAACAGGATTTTTCCCAGCAGTGTTAAGGACCACCTAAAGGCTGAGTACTACAGTGCACCCGTTTCCTTGATTTCCTGGAGCTATAGCTCATTCCCGAGTGCCAGCTATTGACACCCCTCTCTCAAACACTCTGTATATTGCTCCTCTTTATCCACAGAGTTGGGCTGTAAGGTGTGGCAGTTCCGTAGGAGCAGCTCCATATATCCAGCATGGACAGAGGTTCCTCCAAATGCAGGCTGGACTCTACAGCTCTACTGATTTTAATGACTAAACACGAAGTTTACTGGCTTTCCTTGTCTGACAACCATTCTAACAACCCAGTTCAATTGCCCGCATCAGTGGTTTCCTGGTCTGCAATTTATCCCAGATGATAAAGCCAGAAAGCTGTGCTTAGCCGGGATTAGAGGCATCCTGGAGTGTCTCGAACAGCTCAGTACTTACAGGTTTTGGTATGGCATGTTACAGTATGACGGTAGCATGACTGAGTTGTTAAAATGGCCAGTTAGTAGTGCACCACTCAAAACTTGTCTTCCTGTTGATTTTAACAGCAGCTAGTTAGGCTCTTTTGTGTGTTTCACCTCCCCTAAATTTATCCGCCTAAATATTAGACATCTCATCTGAACCAGTCGTCTAGCATAGTCTCAAAATTAGTCATCAGAGATAAGCAGCTCAACAGGACAGTCTGACCTGTGTGAAGATAGGTTTCTAGCAGGGACAGGGGGTTAAGTCGTCTCCGGAGGTAACTGCTTTTCTCCACTGATTCTGACTTAATATAGCGGCTCTCGACAGCAAGGTGAGGGAAGCTCTGTCCTCTGCTCTGTTTTCGAAAAGAGTCTTTTCAACTTCAGTTATCAATATCCTTCCTTTTAATCATGAAGAAACATCTTTGTGTTTGAAGCGCCAAACTGGATTTGCCACCATTATTTTTTGATTACTTCATCTCATTTTCTTACTGTTTCTTCTGATTGTGAATTAGAACAATTTCCAAGGTTGGGTGAAAAAGAGAAGAGAGATGTTCTATATTCTTTATTTAAGCACATTTTTCCAGTAATCAATAGCATAACTAGAGCTATGGGTTTCAATGTTTTCTCCTTAAAGACATAGATCAAACAGCATTGTGAAGCCATACATCTTCCCTGTCCACATTTAATTTATTGTGCTGTTCATTTATAGCTTGAGACTAGAGAACTATTGGTTGACAAAAGAGGATGGATGGCTTTTTTATTGAGTCCTTACGCAGCTGGCAGAAGATAGCAAATGGGGGAAGGAAATGTGCAACGCTCCTTTCCAAACTTCTAATAAATCGCAGATGGATCGCAAGGAGTTTATGCTAACTTAAATTATATTGCATTGCATTTCCAAAGGATGGGAGGCTGACAATCATTTGTCTCATTCTCTGTGCTTAAACTGAGCATCACAAAGCAGGTTAAGAACAAACTTTTACTGTGGTACACAACAGCTGATGTTGTGGATATTCACAAATAAAGAGCATGATCCATTTCTAACTCAGTTACGACTGTTGCTTCGTCCCTCTGAAGTTAAAGCAATATTTGCCTCGGAACAGTTCTTGTTTGGTATTATTTATCCCATTATACTCCAGAGCTCCTTTTTGACTTAGTAGTTTATGGTAGCAGGAAAGTGATTTCAGCGGCTTGTTTCTCTGACAACTCTGTTGAGTTTGTACACAGGATGGTCTCGCTGTGGTCACTTTGGACCCAGATGCTGCTGCTGCCACCTCAGAAGTTCTTGGTTCTTGGCAGTGGGGCCTCCACTCTTGTAATCTCTCTTCCTCTGATTGTTTTGAAGTACATACAAATCTTACCACTGTAGAAAAATACAGATGCTTATTGGTTTGAATTAATAATTTCCCGGTTTCAATATTTTTCTGGGTTTCACAGTATCAAGTTGTAGGTTTCATCTTCAGCTTTGGGGACCTTTGTGACTCTGCTCCTCTGCTTTTGCCTTGCCATGTCCATCCCCATCTTTGTCTGTATCCATAATGATGTTGCTTCTGTTTGGTAATTTTACCCATCTGAAAACTTCATGTTCCTGCTGAACATCCCATAAATATGGACACAATCCATGACTCAATTTGTTTGCAAGATCATTTGCACTATCAGCATTCAATGCATACTCTTACTATGATTCCTTGGGAAAAAAATGGACAATTATCACAATTATTAGCGGATTAGGAAAGGACCATTCTTAGCTGGAGCGGGAGAAAAAAAAAAAATTGTGTATTGTACCCAGTTTCTGCTCCTTTTGTTGTTAAGAGATGAAAATGTAATTTAAAAATGGGAAAAAATCCAGGAGAATTCTTTATTATTTCTCAGCTGGGAATTGTCACTGTGATACTTTCTCCTTAAGGGAATTTTTGCCATAACACTTAAAATACACAATTTTTTAAATTATCATTTGACCACAGGTTATCAGTGAGTGTATAAGCCACGCAATCTGAACTTCAATACACTGTGTTATCTAGTAGCAGTAGAAGATTTGTATCCTCTCTCCCAATCACTAGAGGGGTATGAATCCTATTTAGCCATAACAATTAAAGAGACTGTGATTGGCTTCTAGTTAGACACCCTGATGGATTGGTTAGAATAAAGATCTGCATTCTATAATTCTCTAACATTTCTGAATTCCTCATGTTTCACGTTTTCTTCAATTATGCTTTTATTTAGGTGCGTTAAGTATTGCAGTTTACACACACATGCAAACAATGTGTAAACAACTGAATAACTATCAGCAAAGAGGGTTGCAGAAGCCATTACGCTAATAGAAGCATTTCTACTA
This sequence comes from Alca torda, assembly GCA_008658365.1. Classification (NCBI taxonomy): domain Eukaryota; kingdom Metazoa; phylum Chordata; class Aves; order Charadriiformes; family Alcidae; genus Alca; species Alca torda. Next base: position 15,029,457 of record CM018087.1, on the reverse strand, counting down.
AACAGAAGGTGAATGAATGCATCATATATTAATTCTCTTCAGAATTCTAAACAGTGTATATATGAAGGAAATGCAAGGAAAGTGATATCTGAGATTTTTAAATGAAGTGAAATTTCTGCATGGCCACATCTTAATAAACGGAAACAGGCTAAGCCACATGTCTTTTATCTGCACAAAAGTAATGACATTTCAATCAATAAACCCAATAGTGACGAGTAAGCGGTTGTAAGTATGTAGCTGCAAATGTCAAATATAGCAAGTGTTTAGAAATACATTGACAGAACTGGGATTGGTGCATTTGTTTATTTTTTAGGCAAAATATACTTGCATAATAATTGACACTGACCATGAAAATAACATGCAGAATTAATAATGTGTGATTGATTTTTGCAGTGAAGAATGCTCTTATATCACAACCTCATTATCCAGCAATCAGCCTAGTAAAATCTTACAAAAGGGCTCATAAATGGGACAGTACAAGTCAAAATAATTACCTTTACTCCTATTATATTCAGAAAAGTTCCTGAGTAGAATAGGTAGAAGAAAGGAAAAGGGATGGATGGGTGGGATGTGCTGTAAGAGAACTCCCCCCAGACTTGCCTTCTCCCCGCACATCAGCCTGCCTTGCAGGAAGAGCACTGGCCAGACTTTGCTATTCCAAAGCCTTTAAATACCTTATTTTAAAAACCTTATTCAAAAAGGTAGAGGGCTATGCAACTTTTAAGAATTAACACTAAAAAATATCTGCCCATATACATCCCTATGTGGAACACTTGTGTCACGTTGCCTGAAGAAGTTATTTTATGGAAACTCTGTTAGTGTTTTCCAGCATAGATTTTTGTCTTCCAAGATTCCTGAAACACATTATGTATAAATACATTCATAGATACAAATCTCCAGTCTTTCATCCAGAGATAACCTTTGAGTGTGTGGAGATGGTCTCAGAAAATATTTTCACCCTCCATCTCCAGAATCATTCTGCACAGCTTCCTCAACAAAACAGTTTATGAAGCTCTTCTTGTACAATGGTAATTCTGACCCAAACTAGCAGCTTTGCAGTTTCCAGTGCAGCAAAGTTTGAGGTGTGGAGTCGAGCTAACCTGTTCTGGGCCTGCGTTTGTCCACCACGCTCACTGCGGCGTTGGCTGAGTTTGTGTACAAGGACGTTGTCAGCGTCGCCTACAGGGAAGGCAGGAAGCACCAGGACAGACCGCAGCAGCGTCAGCACTACTCCATTCCCGTTCCTGCATGTCAACAGCCCTCGTAATGCTCCCTGATGGGCCAAATAGTTTGACTGTGAAATATGACTTATCTTGAGCAGGTGCAGAAATCAAGTTATACCCTTTAGTCTTCGCCAGACCAGGCCTGTTTGGCTCACCCGCAGGGCTGTCGACAGCACTTATCACAGGGTATTCTTGGTAACCAAAACGCTCCTCCAAATTAGTCCTGTAGTTAAGAATTCTCTGAAGGGGCATGATGGCCTGCACTAACTCCTCCTGAGGACTCTGTTTGTGCACTCTAAGTCATCGATAGGCATCACGCAAGCTTAAGCTTTAAGGGAGTGAGTGATTGCAACACCCGTAGGTACCCCAGACCTACCATCACGTTCTCAGAGGCTTGTACTATTTTGTGTTTTAAGAGACTTAGTGCATTCAACATCTTCACAAGGAAATTTAAAAAAAAAAAAAGCACACCCCACTTACTTCATACAAGCATGTTTGCAATTTTTTTCCATTCTTTTTAAAGAACTGTGTTGAGATAAAAAAAATATATGGTTGAGAAAAGATCCATTAGAATTAAACTGCAATCATTGTAAACTACTGTCAAACTTCAAGTATTTCTACTTTCCCTCTCCTATTCCTTTTATTTTCTCTGTAGATAATGGACTTATTCAGTAAGTGAAATAGACTGCTTCAGTAGTCCGTCACCTATTTTATTTTTGCTAAACTTTTAGTTGTGCTTTTTATATCATGCCACTTGTAAAAATCCGTTCTGTCAGACTGTTTTTCATTTGAACTTGTTGCAAATTATTTAAAAGGTTTTGTTTGTCCCAAGTGCATCTTAGGTTCAGTGCAATAGATGCCACTGAGTTCTTGATGGCGTAGGGAGATAAAGCATAGGATGTCTGGGTACTCAACACTAGTTTCTGAAATTCCTGGTACGGCCTTCCCCACACTGCCGCCCTGCTCCCCCCATAACCTTTTACACAGTTTTACACGCGTTCTCATGTTTTTTTCACAAGGTAATATAAAACCACTTCCCCACTCTTTTAAATGTCAAAGGTGTACACCAAGGAAAACACAGGAAAAGGTTTTATTTAAAATAGCCTCAGCAGCGTTGAGGCAACTGATGTTTTATTACGTTGCCTGGTGAACTCACCCTAGAGCAAATCATGCAGGAAGATGAATATGTTTTGAAGGCCTTTGAGAACGATTATTCTTCAAATGTATCCGAACTGCAGAAACATGCCTAAAAAATAAACGTTTGATGATTTACACGGAGAAAACTTATAAAGAGTTCATTATCTTTTAGCAAAGTTTCATTGCTTGTCTCCTGTGTGCGCCAAAACCCCTGTTTTTGTGTTTCCACCTGTCTAAATATTTCACAGTCTCTCCTGCTACACCCTTGCTGGTTTGATTTCCAATCTCCACTTGGCAATTAGAGCCAGATTTTCATGGTGTTCATGAACGTGCATGTTGCTTACATGTCATAGCCAACTCCACGTGTCGGTGATGAAGCAAGTCTGTGTCCATACACCAGATACTGTGCCCACCGTTTAAATTTTAACACCTCATTTTAATGGAATCTCAAGCACAGCAATCAAAATAACGCCCCTTTGAGACATTTTATAGCTGAGCCTTAATCACAAAAAACAGTGTTTCTTTTTCATTATTAACATCTTAACTTTCCTACCAAATATCCACCATGATCTTTCGTAAGTTAACGTACTTCCCTCTCCCGAAGCAATACAAAATAGTAAGAAAATAATAGTTTCTGAAGGTAAAATGAATACTAGAATTTGCTATATGTGTGTTAAGCTTGATTTAAATTTTAAGGCTTGGTTGACTAGCTGTAGAATACATGTAGAATATTCAGTTTTGGTTTAAGTGTTCTTAAAGTTTAAAAGGGTGAGATGGGTTGTACTTTTTTCCCCTTGCTGTCTTTTTGGTGCATCTTCACATAGGGATGTGTTTGCCTCTTGGGAAGTTGGCAGTGTAAGTGGTTGACAAACTAGCTAATAAATCTGAGGTTAATAGGGCTGTAGACAGCAAAGTACATAGGCGTAGGAAGGATCACCAGCCACAGAATGCTGCACATCTAGAAGCTGTCAATACAGAGTATGAAAAATGCAAAGGACAAAGCAGAAGCAGAAGTTCCAGCTCATTTTTCTGCTTGCTGAAGCAATCTCTCACATCAGCATATCCTGGTCCTCTAGGGAAGATGCGTATTTAGCGCTTGATCTTGCTTCTACTCATGCTGGAAGAGAGTCTCCTTTTTAACCCAAAGTGGACAGGATTAGGTCGTGAATGACTGCCCCCTCCCTCCCCCCCCACCAAAATTAAACCAGAAAAAGTAACAACGCTTCAGGTTATACCAAAATGGCACGTCTGCGTGAGAAGTAGCGCTCTCTACTTCTTGTATAGAAATTAGTTTGAATTCATTTAGAGGTATTTAGAGATGGGTATTAGAGCTTTAAAGCTGATTATTCTAGTTCTCTTAATTAGTGGACCAAATGTCTGATACAGCTGCTGTGCACTCATGGTATTGAGGACAACTTCCATCTGGGGAAAAAAAAATTCTTTTGAAGAAATTTTCTGTGCAGTAAGTTAAATCCTTTTAAGTAGCTTGTGGCCGGAAATTTGAGTAAGTCAGCATGGTGCTCTTGAATTCAACAGAGCCACACTGATGGCTGTCGCCTGCGATTGTCGTTGAATAATGCAATGAAATTCTCTTAACGCATGAACACAGGTATGAAAGAGGAAAGGGTGAAGAGATGTTTCTGCTCCACCAAAACTGTTCGAAGAAATAGCAATTGCTAAAGAGTTGCATCTTCAACATTCTCTCTATTTGTCTAAAGCCATCATAAAAATAGCTGATTGGAGACTTGAAGGTATGCACATCACAGTACTGACAGGGAAACCCTCCCTGCGGTAGGAAGACTGCCAGGCAGGTTTCTTTGAAGGCATGATGCCCTGAAGGCTCCATTCTCCCCTCTTCTTTCCCTGTGAGACTTCTCTGATGCTTTTTGATCATGGAAAGACCTTGCCAAGGGGTCATCGTTTCAAAGGGAGCCAGGATGCCCCACACCAGTGGGTCCAGAGTAACCACCTGTCTCTGGGCTCTTCCCAGGTGCGGTGGACACCATCCCATCTCACGGCCTCGCACTTGTTGCAGAGCGGCAGCAGTTTTTGCAGGTGGCTGCTTACAGCTGGGGAATGCTTTCCACATGCCATGGAGAAGCAGACAGCAGGGACCAACACTGCCGAAAGGTAAGTCCAGGGAGCAGCACCTCTTTGAAGGAGGAGTTGGATGGGAGCTGCACCAGAGTGATTGATGCAGGGAAGCTGCCTGCCATGGCTGTGCCTGCACAAAGCACATCATCTTTTCTCTTTTTTTTTAATACGCTTGAAGCTAACATACTGGTTTTGATGGGGATGAGAAGTAGCCTGCTTAAAGCAGGAAGGGAGAAGACAAAGCTATTAACCATATAGGGCCATATGTTCATATACAGAAGTCTTGGTCATTTGGAAGCGTGATCTGAAGGGAGGTGCTCACGGGAAGTGTCATGTAAGCATGTTGTTCAGTATCGCATGAACAACCCCCCTGGCTATAAACTGAATTAAGTGTGGGGTTAAGTGCTAGACTGGGGTCTGACAGCAAATCTTGACTCGTAATGTTACCTGAAGCAACACTCTTATCTGAAACTGAGCTTCCCCAGTGGACATTGTGTCACCTTCTAAAACAGGCTTCCACTATAAATATACACTGCTGAAAACAAGACAGAGCCCGGGTGTTAGTGTATTCCTCGGGCAACTCTTGGCAAAGTGAGATTGCAATAACAAAGGTGATTGTGCTGCTTTATACCCTAAAGATTCAAATTCTGTGACAGGATTAAGATTTGCCCGCGTCCCTGATTTGTCTGATTGGTACGAATCTGATTTGTACCAGCACCTGAGATTTCCTTTCTCGTACCCTGGGCTCTTCACTCAGTCTTCACATAACAAGCCATAATCGTGCCCATCGTTGTTGAATCGGAAGAGCGCATATTCACACTCACACGCGCGTGCTGACACAACAAGACCTGCACTTCATTTAGTGGGATATGAAGCGCAATACCATGGCCTCATTGGTATTCTGTTGTGTTTTGTTTCGTGTGGTGTTTTTTTTACCTGAATATTAAGTGTTTTGACAACACAGATGTTGGATATGCAAATAATGCAACTTCTGATATTTCTCAATATTAGTATAAGAAATATAATCTCTAAGGATTGCCAGGCCCTGGAGTGTTTAACGGCAAAGAGAAGCTACTATAGTTGTCTTCTTTTTTTTTAATCCTTAAACTTTTTCAGTAAGCACCAAATATGGACCACTGTCAGAGGAGGGATGCTGTATTAATAAACCTTTGGTCTGATACAGCACACTTTCTTAGGCTTTTGAAAACAAAAAAAAAAAAAATTACATTTACATTAAACCTTTAAATTTACCAAGACTTTTTATTTTCAGTATTATATTGACAATTGAAATATAATTGTCATTTAAAATTATGCTCTTTTACTTCATACTCATCTTCTGCAATGAAGTTACAATTCTTGTGCCTGTGACCCCAGAATCAGCTGCTGGAGAAATAAACGTGATGCCACAGATTCAAGAAACAAAGGAGAAGGTAAGTGGCTTTCTAAACCAGAAACCTCTATTAGAAAAAAACATTTGTTTTTGTCAGTTCTTAACACACAGTTCCTATGTCAAAATCTACACTTAATTGGAGATAATATAAGTAGTATTTAAGTTTTGTGATGATTTTGTGTTCCTGGTGCCTATCCAGGGTCCACTGAAATCAGCTGAAAGGTTCCTAATAGCTTCAGTGGACTTCGTTTCTGGCCTCCTCTAAAAATCTTCATGTCTGGAGATACTTAACTGAAAAGCGGGTATCGAAAGTAGACGAGTTTGATGTGTAACTCACTTTCAAAGGATCCGGATCCAGAGCGTGCTGGATTCTGTGCTTTTGCGTTCCTTCAACCTCCATTAAACAGAAGGTGAGTGGATCTCTTCCTAGAACACTTAGAGCAAGATTTTAAATCACGGGATGGTTGAATACTGAGACATCACAATTCTTAGTTGCCCTAATATCTGAAAATCTGGCCTTCCTCAGAATTTCCTACATAAATTTTGCACACGTTTATCCGTTGTACTTGCAAATGGGAAAAATATATTCTGCAATAAGATTTGCCTGGACTGCCAATTAAAAACGTTTAAGGAATATCGTTCTCTAATTTTCACGTTTACTTTCAGTGGTCTGTGGTTTCGCAAATTAGCTGTTTACCTCTCGCTTAGTCTTTGCTGTCTATACGTTGGATATGTAGTTCAGGGTAGTTGCCTACGCTCCCCGTCGCCTATGGGGAGAAGCGGGACACTCCAGCCAGGGCAGTGGGGTTAAGTTTGATGCACGGAATCATGTGCTTGGAGGCACACGACTGACTAGGGCAGGAGTTTTAGAAACCAGCTGAGATCAACTTATAGATGGGTAAAGTCAGGTGAAATGTATACTATCTTTAGCAAACAAGAAACGTGGTTGGAAGCCTTTCTCTCTGACCTAGAGGCAAAGATGCGCTAATAAGCAGCAGTCAGTCCACCAGCCAGTGAATGGTTGTATTTTCACTGAAAGTGGGTTTGATGCTTAAAGGGGAGATGGATAATTAAGACTTCGTCTTCCAAAATATTAAATATTGATTTGTAGACATTTAGCAGCAGGCATAAAGCTCTCCTGAGAACTGGCAGCAACTGTCTAAAAGATTATAAAAGATTTCACTTCTCCATGTAGAATTTAGCATTTATTTTTTTATTTAAAATTTATGAAATGAGAGTAAAATAAATCAGGAGGTAACTTCTAGCTCTCTGAGCTTGTCAGTTCTGCTCCATGTGGCCATTCAGAGTCAAAATGGATATATGATTTTTTTTTTTAAGGTTTGTATTGGTTTTTGGTTTATTGAAGTGTCAGGAGGTTTATAAGCTCTTCAACTCCAATTTTGATTGTTTTATCCAACTACTGTCACTTCTTATCAGTATTAAAGGCAGAAATCAAAGCACGGGACCCATGGGAAGTAGCATTTCAAATGTACACCACCGCTCTTTTTTGTCACAGTCCTGAACTACGGCACCTCTGCTCCTGACAGCAAACCCACAACGAGATAAGGAGATGAGTTTCATACTTCGTTAATTCATTTGTGATTTAAACAAAGGCGTTTTCAGCTAGAGTGTGCTTCTTTCCACCCGCCTAGTGCTTTCTTTGTGACGCGTGGAAATTGCTGAAGTGCAGCAGACACCACACAGGGCAGCTTTGCTCTGGGCAGCCCGTTTGTCTCTTCAGCCCCGTCATTAATTGTACGCTGGGAATCCGCGTGATTACGTTTGTTCAAACGGGCGAAAAAAGAGCATTCCAGCTTAGCTGCATCTTGCAGATGTTTCTCCCTGAGAGCAGGTAACCCAGATGTACTAACTGGATCTGAAAACTTCATCCCACGCGTGGTACTTGTTGGTCTGAGTAAAGTTAACCAGATGTTCAGCCACCTCAACAGGACACTGCTGCCCGACCGGTGTGGAATGGTGTGACAGACCCTGCCTCTGCAGAAAGAAAATACCTCAGACTAAAGGCAAAGGAAGAGTTAATTCTCGCTAGGCGGTGTCTGGGTGGGTATCATGAGGTTTGACGGGTGGGATCTTTCCCTATCACAGCGCAGCTACAGAAATGGCAGTATCTTTGCTGAGTAAAATTGCAGTATTTTTAACTAATGTGCTCATGGCTCCACAGTTCAGTCTGTGGAATAATAGCAGTCAGTCTTGTATATCGAGGGCTTTATTCGTGGTAAAGCATTTGCGCAGCAACTTTTCTTTCTTCTTTCTTTTTCTTTTGTTTGTTTGTTTGTTTGTGGGTTTCTTTGCAGTTTTGTTCTGGTTTTGGGTTTTTTTTTTGAGATGTCTATGCATTAGAAACCGACATGAATTTTCAGTCTGTTTTATTTGGGTTAACAAGTGTATTGAATTTAAGAGATGGCATTTTCTGTGCTTTGTTTGCAATACTTTCAAGTTGATCAAATCCATTTCAGAATGCTCCCCAGTTTATGCAGACTCACTTTAAATAAGTGTAAGCAAAATATGTTCATTTTACCACTGGATCACCTTATTAGGTTTTAAAAGTGCATTTCCACTATACCGACAACAGCAGCAAAGGAAAAAAAGGGAGGAGCAGTGACAGAAAATCTATTTGACAGAGTAAGTAGTTTCTTTCCACATGTGTATATATAGGTGTGTGAGTTTATATGGGTAAAGTAATGGTGATGGCACTGATGGAGCAGATGCACTTTAGCATTATAATGACAAATCATAAAAGACGACACGCTTTAAAAAAAGATGATGTTTATTGGAGACTTGATTATTTCCTACCTTCACCGAGCGGAAAATTGACTGAGACAAGAGAATCCAGCAAGTTAGGGTCCAAATTGAAACACTAAGTCATGTCTACACGGTAATTAAAAAGTTATTCAAAAAAAAGTCACCAGTTTTAGAGGGGGGGAAAGAGAGAGGCTATACAATTAGAAGCTAATACTGAAATCTTACTTTAACCGCTGCAATTGCAAAAAGCAGATATTTCATAACAAAGATGTTGCAGTGGCATAAGCAGGGGAAAAAGACCCTCGGGTGAAGCAGGCAAATCTGTACATTTGCACATTTCTAAGTAAACATATATACAAGATATTTTTCAGTCCTTGGGGTTTTATTAAATTCTTTACCTTCTTTGACCATTTCAGCTGGGCTATGGACCCAGGAGGGGCATACATTTTATGTTATTTTCGTTTTGACATTTTTATTGTTAAATGTTGTGCACGGACTTAAATTTTTTTGTGCTCAAGTTTATATACTTGAATCCTGAAGTCCTTTTATTCCTCCTGTCATCTGTCATTGATGTAACTGACTTCTGTGAGAGTGTTGACAGGATTTATCTAAGAGTTTGCTGGATGGCACGTTTTATAAAATCAAATATAAATAAAAGGGTCCATCATCTGGGGGATATGGGATTGGAAGTCAATGGGTGTTGATGGTGCTTAGTTTCACAAAGAGCTATTCAACAACTCACACAATCACCTCTTACAGATTTATCTCTTTTTATATATGACCATGTTCATATTCCCTTCAGGTTGGGGAGCAAAATGTTGTTTTCCTTTTTTTCTTTCCTAAGACCTGCCAGATAATCAAATATGTACCTGCATTTCTTTCTGACATTTCAGAAATACTAAATATTGTATTCTGGTGATAATGCTTTCTGAAGAAGGAAGGAGATGGCCCATTTAATAATGTATACTTCATTTACAGTTTGGAGCGTTAGCCAACTACTTGTGATGATACTTCTTCCAGTCATAATACTGATATATGCAGAGTTCTAACTACATTTTTAAATAGAAAAACAACTGAATGATACATTCAAAATAATTCATGGAGAGGAAATAGATGTATTTCAGCATGGGAGAATATTTATGCATTATTTAACAGCAATAATGTTTGAATTCATACATTATGCAAATGCCGTTATAATCAGGAAAATGAAAGAACTTGGACGGCTGCAACATCTTTAAATCTACCATTAGGTACTTATTTGTGCATATCATTTAATACTGCACAATGTTACAGTATGTCACTTGAAGAGAGAAGTTATCGGAGACTAACAGGTTATAAAAAAGTAAAGCTGATGAATCCTGATTGCTACCTTGATGCTAATGTCTATAAATTTATCAGCAAACAAGAGTAAAGGCTTTAATGGCAATTTACATAAACTCCTCTTCTGGATAGAAGTTAGTGGGCTTTTACACACAGTTCACATCTTGGATTGTGATCCTTATCTCTACCCACCCCCAGACAGCAGACTGGCACACAACACGGGCCGACACAGCCAAATTGTATTTTCTTAATGTATCAGCAGCTATGCTCCAAAACTATCAAAACCAGCAATCCTGACCATATAAAAACAAAGCTGCTTCTGTCTCCTCTTATCTTCAAGACAAAAAAGTTTATAAAAAGTCAAAAGCCTGTAATTTGGTGAAGAGCATTAATAGACCTTTCTTTTCCTAGTTAGATCTGTTTATATCTCTACTTAACTAAATGCATAAAGCCACAAAGATGAATGTGTGTACTTAGTTGCAGTATTTTCGTGACACATTTCCTTTACGATGTCTGTGTCTTTGCAGCCGGCATGAGTGTGCCGAGATGCATCCTGTGGGAAGAGGAGCAGAAGATGGCCGTGCGCTCGCCCCAGGCAGGTTCTGCGCTGGCCACCCTCAGCCTGGGAGCCAAGCCAACGCAGCCATCGTCGAAGGCGCTGCTCTGGAGCTACTACCTGCAGGGGGTAGGAGCAGGGCTCAGAGCTATACCGAGGTGGCTTTGGCAGAGGTGGCCCCTGGCTGCTGAGCCCATGAGAAGAGCAGGTTTGTGCCCAGCGTTGGGTGCCTCCTGGTCTCTCCCGACCACTGCTGCCTTTTGTTTCCTTGGTCTTTCTGTTTTCATTAATGGTTTCTTTTCCTCCTTATTTTAAATAGCCCCTCCGTTTCTTGCTTTTATTCCATTCAGCCAGGCTTTCTACCAACCGCATGGTCCTTACAGCCTTTCCTCTTCAGTACTTCACACATTAATGAATTTCTTCTACAAACAATATATAAAGTCATCTGTAGCATGTAGTACTCCCACGTTATGCAACAGAAACAGAGCTAGTCAGACCTATGTCCTCAAAAGAGTCTGGGGGAGTCTTACCTCCTGTTTTGAGCCGAAGAAGTTGAGGGCTCAGCTGTGTTCAGGTCACTCTTTGGAGCAGCAGTCTTGTGTTAGACCCACAAGACTGTCCTTTTCCACTGGCATCGGTCTTCAGTACAGAGGATGCGCCAGAACTCACCCTGCCCTTGCCATCCCAGTGGGGAGAGCCAGGAGGAGTGCGAGACGTGAAGTGACCTGTGAAGGCTATGCTTTCATTTCTGCTGGTTGCCTCTCTCAGGTGGGACCCAAGGAGTTCACTTGCTGCCCACCTGCACAACCGCTCTGGAGCTGTGTTTGTATGGCCTTGCTCTGGCTGGTCTCCAAAATCTCAGGGTCTCTTACGAAAAGCACATATGAAAAGTAAAAATGCACAGGGTACAGGAAGAACAGGGCAGACAGGTCCTCCTTATCTCATGGAGAATGCTGGAGCTTTTGGGTCTGGCGACGATGATTAAAAAAAAAAAAAGAACAAAACAAACAACTGCTATTTTTTCTGGTCTGAACTTCTTTGTCCTTATGGGAATGAGAACTCGAGAAGTAGCAGTGCTGATTATCTTGTGCTTTTCAGTCTCCCACCTTTGACAAATATATGCTGGAGGGAATGGGCTATGGATTTGCCAATTTGGCAGTAAACATTGCATCTGATTTTTTTTCCTACCAAACTTTATGCATACTTAATGTTTAAGCAGGAAAGATGAAAGACAGAAGAGCTTCCTAGTCAATGACGGACTCTGCCAGGTCCATCCTTGCCTGGCTGATTTTTAGGTCAGCATTTGGGAAAACAAAACCATCAGTAGTCACTGGGATGCATAGTGATGAAAGAAGAGGTAGATTTTCCCCTTTTAGTCCATGAATGAACAAAAGTTCTTCCAAATTATTCATATTGCAAACCCCTTTGTTATTATTAAGTAATATTTCTGTTAATGATAAAAATGAAAGCAAGTACAAATGAAGAACACTTGTAGTGAGAGGGCAACCCATTTTCTTAACCCATTAAATGAAGCTGGCCCATTGCTTGTCAAGGAGTGGTTTACGGAAAGGGGCAGCAGAGGGAAATTTACACTCTGATTTCCATGTGTACTTGTTGTATGGCAAGCAAAAAAGAATTTGCATGCAGATGCCATCAATACGGCATGTCTCATAAACACTCTATTCCCATAATAGCTCAGGAATTCAGAACAGATCTTCTTGCAACTGGGTGGCATTTGAACATGTTTTGGGTGCTCACCAATTTGAATCCAGTCCATAGCCTGGAATTTTTACTGTGTTAGAGTCTTCCAGAAATGATTACTTTTTATGGCAGAGTGGATGCAATACTGTTTGCTCCTCCATCATAAAGATTGTGCCAGGGCTTCTGCTATAAAATCTCTATTGCTGACAAGAAAACAAAATTCAACCAATATATTGTGCTCCTGGCTAAGAACCGGCATGCAAGAATTCATCCTGGAAATTTTTATTTCCAGCGAATGATACTAATTTCTCAGAGTGCAAAATAATGCATGAACTCCCTTTTGTTGAATATTAACTAATTTTTATGGCGTTGTAGCAACCAGTTGTTGTAAAGCTGGTTGGGAGAAGAGAGAGGGACAGTAGGATGCAGCAGGCACCAAAGGTGCAATAACAACGTGTACCCACTCCGGTGCCAACTGGAGGTCACCAGCCGATGATGAAGAGGAGACAGGGCTGTAGAAAATGGAGTCAATATGTCATGCAATAGTAAATCAATTAATGAGGTATTAACTTTGGAGTGGTTAATTTTTTGGGGATTCTTTAATGCAGACCTCCCTGTTTTACGTAGCTTTGGCAGTGACAGCTGAGTGCTGGCTACACAAGAAGAAGGCAGAAGCTGGTTATCACTGCAACCATTCTATGGCACTGTTGGACTGGTTGCGGTGGTGTTTGTGTATAGGTGAACTGAGGTTTAAGTTAGTCTCAGGTGGATTTCCGCGTCAACAGTGCCTGAACACGGTGAGAAAGCCCAGCCTTAGCTAAGACAACATGTTCACATTACTTCAACGCTTCCTCCCTCTGGCTGGTGTGTTCATTTTGGTCGAGCAGATGGTACAGCATTTTGTAGAAGCTCTCCAGCGCGTCTGTGTTTTCCCTCTGATTACAGCTCCTGAGATGAAATTTCAGAAAGTGCCAAATCCAGCCAGGCCTCCGTATGATTAACAAGGACGCCATCCCCACCACAGAGAAGCGCAAGGACTGCGGCAGTCACTCGGCAGAGGTGCTTGGAGAGACCGAGAGAGTCAATGGTAAGGTTAACCCTGAAGCTGTCACGCTGTACAAATCATCTCTTCTGCCGGATGCAACCCTGTTGTTTTGGCAGCGTGGGCAAACTCCAGCTGGAGCAAGCGCCTGCTTGGCTAAGAGAATACAACCCCCTTCCACAAAGTTACGAGAAATTCAGATGAGAGCTTTAGATTTCTGTGGACTTAGAAGAAGGTCTTCTAAATGATGACCACAAATTCTACACAACCAAAAAACGACAAAGTAGCTTCTTCGGGGTTTCATTTACTAGTTCGGTAGAATGCCTGCATGTGGAAAAGCATCTCTGGGTTATCCCCTTTTCTCAGCTCATCCTTCTTTGGAGGAAGACTATTGCTCTTCTTACTCCTAATAGTTGCCGATGGCACTGAAGTCAACAGAAAAATTTCCTGAGAGCCCAAATCCCCAAATTCAGTGGTTTTCCCCATTTAAGGTCACCCAGTGTCTGTACCCAGTGTGCCAGGATAGGTCCAGGATACTTACTTTTCGAAACAGAAAAAATTACCTCCAACATGAGAATTGGCACCGACTTCAAAAGTATTACCCCAGTCAGCTATGTTCTGGCAACCCTTGCTTACAGCACAGTTTTAACATATGTTAAATTTTATGCTGATAGTTTGCATATCCTTATACTAAATAAATATGTACATTTATGTACACTGTGATGTAACAGCAATTTACATCTCATATGACCATCTGACATTGTTTCTCCTAGGAATGTATAATGGATGCATCTCCTCAGCATCGTGAGAAAAATGCTATTTCTACCTAACAGAATATTTTAATTTCAAATAGTCAAAATGGTGTATCTTTAACATAAAGTTGTCTGCAGTTTGTGGTATGGCGTTCGTGAGTTTGCCAGTTCCTTTGGGTTTTAATTAGAAACACTTCAGCTACATTTCCCTAAAACATGCAAATACCACAAACGGTATTATTAAGATGGCTTCTTAATTGATTTTTCTTTGGGAGCAATGTGTTTCTCTTCCAGTTTATTGTGGCAAACACTGGCATTTGTCACTTCTTCCAGTAGCTGAGGCTTTCTGCTTTAATAAATGCACATTAGATGCTATTCTCTTTCTCTGCTTGATAGGTATATAGTATCAGGCAGAAGAAGGTCACAATGATGTTAAATTTGCTGCTAAGCAAAGGATCAGAGTGTAAATGAAATCTTGAAAGCTGGGAAATGAGAATGTGCAAGTGTAAATAATGTATTAATTATTGACAGCTAAGGGACCGAAGAGTCCTATTTAGTAATGACATCTTCATTGTCACACTGCCTGACACTATCTCAGGTATTTTTATTTTAATAACAGGTTTTCCCCTCAAGATAGTAAGTAGTTCAATTTACCAGTGTAACTTTATTGATATTTTTCATTTTCTTTGGCTTTTCTTTATCTTACTGCAGTCCAGGTGCTTGGTTCAGGAGGGGACGGGGAGAAGCCAATCCTCTTCTTTTACTGGGGCAAGTGATATTATTACGGTACAAAATAGATTTTTCTTATAATAAAAGAGCACAATACCGAGGCGCAAAAGGAGATTCCACCTCATCGGTTATTTATGGAAGTTGGGATATAGTTTAGGAAAAGACATATGATAGCCAAGGGCTCAGTTTTGCCAACAGGCTGTCCCAGCAATAACTAGTGCTTAATATATGCCAGAAGCAGAATGGGTTTCACCACGGCTTTCCTGAGTGAAACACTAGTTTGGTTAAGGAAAGGTGTTTCTCAGGTAAAAAGCTTTTAATATTCTGTACTTCCCAAGCATTGCACAAATTCTAGGAGTAGTAGTAAATTCTTTAATATTTAAATGCTTTTGATTACAAATTAGTGCGGAAAAAATTCCCATGATCCAAAAAAGGTGTTGGTATTATAGCTGTTTGCATAAGGCTGCTAGATGTAAATAGCTAGGAGCTTTCAAATACCAAGATTTAAAAAGAAAAAAAAAAGCAAAACCAAAGCAAACACCACCACCGCCCCCCCTCTCCACCCCCCGCAAGACATACCTTCTGAGCCTTGTTTGCCAAATGAGCTAAAAACTTTTCTCCTCCTGAGATTTTAACCTGTGGAGGAGATCTGGTCCCTTGCTTCCCACAGCCTGCTCCTCTCCGAGACATGCGTGACCTCCAGCCCATTGCAAGGGGCTACGCTGCCGTTCCGCAGCCCTGTGCCACCTCCAGTGCCCCCCTGCCCCCGTTGGTTCCTGACTCCTGCTTTAATTCCCCCGTTGGCTTTTCCCATAAGTAGTAGATATTTTTTTCCCCTTCTGTAGGTGGAGCACACAGCAGGTTGGGGAGGCTTGCAAGGATCCGGTGGGCTCTGGGGGAAAGCAGCAGACATTCCTTCCCTGGCTGGGAACCCCCGTGCAATGTCCCTGGAGGGCAGAAGGTGCTACTGAGAGCTGGGCGTGAAAGAAAAAGAAGAGGCAACAACTTCCAGTGCTCTACAGCCCGGTGATAATTGTCTTTTCTTTGTCCTTACTGAGGAGAGTGGGTGGCATCTTCCAGTCAAATCCTCTTTCCCCTGAAAAATGCCAGGTTCTGGTCTGTGGAATTGCTTAGCAAATTTCTGTCAGCTTTTGTGAATTGATAAGAGTTGGTAAATCCTGGTGTGTGGGGAGCTGGGAAAAGTGAAAATATTTCATTTCACTGTTTTGAAAACATTGTTTTGATGCATTGCGTTGGAGAGGCCTTCCATCTGAAGAAGTTTGATTTCTTTGATTAACAAATACTAATGTTTTTGTGTAAGCTAAAACTAAGGAAACAATTCGCCTGAAATTAATTTTCCTCTTTTCAGCTGAAGAAGGCTTGGCTGTGTTTTGGGCTGGCAGTGCCCTAGCAATTCCCTGAAGAGCAAGTGCCCGGCTTGGCCAGTGCGTGCCATGGGGCTGCTGCCCCTTGGGCTGGTGGCTCTGCTGGCGGCTGTGCCTGCCGCGGCCTCGGCGGGGGAAAACAGCAGATCCGCGTTATGGGGATGTTCCCAACCACAGCACCCGCTTCTGAGGTGTTGTTTACAGGTGTTAATGCCCCGAGGGGGAAATGCGACTCGCTTTTCCAGTCTGTTGGTATTTACAAGAACATGTGTCTTTAATGTTAAAAAATGCCATATGTGATGCTGAATATAGAGCCTTCTTCCTCTGCCCAAGAATATAACTTTATCAAAATGAAATTTCCTGTTCATTTGAGCCAGTCTCCATAGCAACAGTGCCGTACACCTGTGATGTACAGGCATAAGCCGTTACAACCTCTGAACTAGGCAGAATGAGCCGTGCCCCATCCCCCTGTCACAGGGAGCAGTACGTTTGCGATGTAGCCATGGCACGTATTTCTATATGCTACATACGTGTGGTCTGTGTGTACAATCATTTTACTCAGAATTACCCGAGTTACATTTGGTAAATAAATACAAATATGCTACTTACATGAAGTTATACACTTGCAGAAATCCAATATGTTCTTATCCTGAGGGAAGGCTTTCTAATACAAACGTTACACAAAAATAAAAGCTCGTGCTTACATTTGCTTCTGTAAGAATTTCCTAATTCAAAAAATTCATAAAATGCCTCACTCTTGCAAATCCATCAACCTGTTAATAGTACATCATTAAAAAAAAGCAAAGCAACTGCACGCTGAATTATTTAAATATTGTTTTAATAGTAAACTGGAAATAATTAGGCACCTTTGGCTATCCAGTATTGCAAATAGGCTATTGCTGTTCACTCCATAACTTTTAGTGAAATTGAACTCACCAATAAGAAACAAATGGTTGCATTTTAAAGAAACCTGAAATTATTTCCCCAGGTCATTCATAAGGTAGATCATTACAGAGAAACATTTTCTCATGCAAAGAAAAAATAGCATACTAATGCAATGGAAATTATATTTTAAGCTTCCTACGTTTATTAGCTTATTTAAGAAGAGGCAAACTTCAAAGAAGGGTTTTACTTGAAAATCTACATAATGATGGGTGTAGCGCTCAGATATACTACATATGACTAAACATATAGATGAACCGTCTGTTTCCCTCTTCTGACATCTGCGCATTCCTGTCTTTGCTTTCAGATCTGCCCTCTCTTCCCCTCTTAGCGCAGGATTTCCCGTTACTGAATGCAGGGCAAGCTACAAGCCAAAGGAGTGAAACGCGAGAGACGATACACACATCTTTTCAAAGTTGATTGCAGTGAGTTGCCTGAATTTTTAACACTGCTCCTTGATACAGTCAGCTTCGCTTGGGTTTTTTGTTGTTTTTTTTTCTTTTTTTTTTTTTTTTCTGGTTTTATTACAACCCTCATTTCTATGCCAGTGGAAATGGGGCTTCTGCTCTCAGCGCAAATTTTCTCATCCTCGTTCAGCAAATGGGTGGACAACGTTGTTCTTCTTTTACAGGGGACAGAGAGCCGGGCAGCAGCCAGCATCGCAGTTCGACAGTGGCTGGCAACCGGATGAAAAGGGAAGGGAACTGGTCTTTTACCCGCAGTTTAAGGACAGGAGACAACTATTTCTGATTTTGGGCGGGGTTTCGTAACAACCATTTATTTTAATTTTTTTTTCTCATGTGTGGGTTTTTTTTCAGATTTTCTACTAGGACATATCTGTCTCATATAAGCTGCTAATACTCTGCTTTAGGCAGAACATGGTGCTTGGAGCTTATGTAGGCTGATTTCAGGGAAACTAGCAGCATTATTGATTTTCATTGGGCTTATTAGGATCAGTATAACATGCACTTTTGCTATACTAGATTGTATTTGGCTTTCATCATGAAATCTCATTACGCTAAAAAGAAATGGAAGCCAGTTATGCAAGTGAAAGATTTTGCAGAGTATTCTAATGAAATTACTCCGCGTCTGTGAAAACACACTTTGGATGTAGGTCGTTCAAAGCCTGAATGCTGCTGGTCAGATTCTGTTCTCAGTCGCTTTTGAAAATTAAGAGTAAATTCTCCAATCTTAGTGAAGTTATTTTAGATTTATGCTAACATAACTGAAGGTAGAGCTTGGTCCTTGAAATAGTTGTGCTGTCTGAATCCTGATGTTGAATCAGTGATTTACTAGGAAAGAGAAGTCCCAGCTGTTTGCCTGCTTGCAGCTGGGATGGAATATATTGTAACATTATAAAGGTGTGAAATGCACGTGGCTATGGGTGCAGTCCTTCTAGACCCCCAGCCAGGATGAGGAAGGAACAAGCTTGTTTTCACCCGTTCTGCTCTTGTGGGACATCAATCAGCTGGTTGGGATTTGCCTGTCGACAACGGCGGAGGAAGCACGAGCTTGGCAGCACAGCATATCTCCTCAGCGCAGCAGCACAGGCATAAAAGCCTCCCTCCTGAAGCTCAGAGGAGATGCAGTTGCCACCCCAGCTTCCTTCTTTCAAGCCCAATTCACCACCAACGCTCGTGTGTCCAAGCCCCGACTCTTCTCCAGTATTCCTGCAGACAGTGCTGTGACTTGCTCCTGTCCTGCTGGCAGGGTGGAGGTAAAGTCGTTTATGTGACTGCCAGCCCATGCGTGCCTGGACTCTTTGGGGAGAGCAAAACTCTGCGGTGGGAGTCCCGATGCCACTGAAATAATGTGCCCAGGGTTGTGCGGGGACGAGGATGGCAGTGATGCCCGCTTGCCCGCAGTGTGGTGGCACCAAGCCTGGGGCATGTCTAGGTGGGGCCAGACCTCATCTCGTGGCTTGTCAAGGAAATTCACAGCATTGAGAACGTTGTTTGGGGTTTTTTTGTTTGTTTGTCATCTCATTTTTTTAGCGCTTGAAATCGTCGGTAAGGAAAACATGTCCCCAAGATCTATGCTTACTCTGTAAGAACAGATCAAGACTCTTGAGCTGTCAGGGAAAAAATATCCTCCTTTGACATGTTTTGATGGTGCCTCTTAGAATTGCACATATTTCCTAATGGTCAGGATGCTTTTATTTTGGTAGATGTTCTACATTTGGTGAAAGAGCAACATTCTTTTGAGAAAGAGAAAATTAATTTTGAAGAAATCCTGAGAAGTGACTCTCAGGCTTTCTTTCCTAATACGTTTGTGTATTTCAGATCATAGAGAATGAGCTAAGTACCAAAATCAGCAGAAAGCACCCAGTCAAAAACCAACCTACAGAATAGATGCCAAGAAGCACAAATTCAAGATATAAAGCTGTAACTGCACAGCTACTTGGGGAGTGCAAATTTTGCATTATTGACAGGCTGTGATTGAATGGCTTTGCATAGTCAGCTCTTTGGCAGTCTTGCATCATTCCCTGTTGATTCAGTGACACTGTGCTCTTCTGCTTGGAATTGCATACCATTTTGGTTTTTTTTATGGAGAAACTTCAGTTATCATAAATGGACTGATCACGTCCTAGACTTGACACATTTTTCCAGAATTTTTCAAACCCAAACAGCAAAATCCGAAAGGGGCAGATCTCCTGAATATACATGTGACTGCCTTATTTATTTGTGAAAAGGGGTCTCCAACTGCTGAACACACAGCTTTATGGAAAAGAGCTCTCCTGTGTTGCTGCAATTAGTACACTTTTCACTTGCGAAATGATGCTTTCTGCTAATGCTACAGTATAGTAATCAAAAGCACCTAATCCAGCTGATTAAAAATTCCCCGTTGGGCTTTGCTGACCAAATGAATACAATTAGTAAGACATTTCAAGTAGAGAATTTCCTGCAAATACTGATATTCATAGACTTCAAATTAAAATTATGAGAACTGCACATCAAATGAAGAGACGTCTTGTTCCCTGGTGCATCTCAGTGAGACCCATTGCTGGTGTGCGGCAGGAGAGATTTTATTCTATAAGTGCAGGTAAGCTTTTCACTCAGATCTTGGCTTTAGAATCAAATTAATTGAGTGATGAAAGCATTTATTTTTGACTGCCTACGAAAGAAACCTAGCAGAAAGGCTCCCTTAAATAAGTTAGCTCGTATAGGCAATGGTAACAGGTGCTATGGGTGGTTGTTGGGATTTTGTTTGTTTAATATTAATCTGAAATAATTTAAATGGTATCTTAATGGCCTTATTTTATGTCTCTTATTTTGATTTTAAAAATCGGCGCATTCCCCTTAGTGCAGTTAATAGGGTCAGTCTGTGAGCCTGTGCTGGTTACCATGCCTTCAGTCATGTGGAATCCAAACAGCCATTATAATTTGTTTCTAAACAGATCAAGAGCTATTTACCATCTCAATGTTTTGTGCACAGCTGGGTGTCTGGCAAACATCCAATATCCATTAACATTTAAAAATTAGTCCCATAATGCATCTTTTCCGTGGCTTGAGGAGTATACACACTGACACATGTTGGGAACCAATTATATTTGCACCACCATTAGTCTGGCTGCATTCAACTTCCCAGTAAATGAGGGCTAATTTAGTTTCCAGAATGGTGTATCTTAAATTCATGCAATGACCTTAGAGAAAGCAGAGTATCTGAAGATTTAAAGAGGAAGGAAATGTTCAGAAAGAATAATGCTTCCTTTTTTCTGCCTAAAACATAAGAGTACGTTATTATATGACTGTTCCCAGTATCCATGCCTGGCCCTGAAAACCAGATTCCTCTAATTCAATACTTCTAAAATTCATGAGCAGAATTTGGTTGGGAAGAAATCAGTCTAATACAGTAAACTAGCACACCCTCCTTGCTCAGATCAAACCTGCTAATGGACCTTTTTGTAATAGCAATTTAAGACCTGCCTGTAGCAGGTCTAACTCTTTAGCTTCCCAACTGGTCTTAAGTATTCTATTTCCCTACCAGCGGGAAAATCAGAAATACAGATTTCGCAGCAAGTGCTGTCTACCCTGCTTGTGAAATATAGTCTAACAATGCCGTGCAAGTGAAACGACCTTCACAATTGGCACTTTGGCAAAGAGGTTTAATGAAATCAGAGAAGCACAAAAATATTTTCTGAGAAGTATAGTTTGCCAAACCTCTGCTGCCATGAGAAATTCCTTCAATAATATCAAAGGTGAAATGGGGTGCCTAGCTTGGCAGATGAGTAAGTGAGAAGAGGGTTTTTTAACACCTTTCCTTGCAGCATGTCAGCGCGGCTCTCAGTAATCAGGTTCTAGACTGATTGGCTTCTGCTCCTGCTGCTGACTGCTGCAACACACCGTACAAAGCTCAGCTGAGCTCACTTCGTCTGTGCCACGCTGCTTAATGAAGCTAAATTGCTCCTACAAACAGAACACTGTTCTGCAGCCTTTTAGAATTCAGAGATGGTTTAAAAATACCATTTTTCCTTAACATTCATCTGAACCGGTTAGAAACTCAGGAAGGCAGGAATTTTCTAAATGGGCATAAAGCAATACAGTGGAGCGAGCCTCCAGGTGAAGAGTCTGCTCCCTCCTCCAGCGGTGAACATCTGCATAACTCTGTCCTCTTGGCAGAGTTGTTTGAGTGGAGAAGCTGTAGGATTCTGTCTGGGGTGAGGCTGCAGGTTTATAAGCAAGCCTATGTAAGTTTAATGTATATAAATATTTATTTACATATGTTTAAAATGCTGTATTTAATATATATAAACATGTTTTGCTGTTACATCCATATAGTGCAGAGTTGGCCTTTGTCACCTTATTTCTTTATTGCGTTGGCACTCTTACTTTTTGTGCAAGAAAGTAGCTTTTCAGTAAAATGGCTTATTCCTTGAAGATGCTCTTTTGAAAAAGTTCATAGTGCAGTCAATATTTACAGATGCTGTTTACACTGTATTTCTCTCAAAATACATGGCGCTCTATTTTACTGCTTTCAGTGAAACCCATGCTTGTAGTACCTAACAATAATACATTTTCATGCATCATTGGCAATACAAGGCTTCATTTAGACTATTGATTAACATTCTTATTGTATTAGGACTTGTTAGCGTTTCATACCTTCTTATTGTTTGGTGATTTCAAGAATTGACCTTTGCAGATTTACAGTACATAAGCAATTAGCCAGTAATAGATTAAATTAATAAAGAAGATTTCTATCAAATTTCACAGATCTATCATGTTACGGTACTGTCCATTTCTTTATTTATATTCTGCACAGCTGCTGTTACGAGCTGAAGTCCACGTAAGGTAAATGCTACTGAAGACTCTTGAGTTGCATGCAGGAAGAAGATGCTGCACGGCATGTTTACGATTTGCTGGGTAAGTGGGTAGGGACGAGAACTGGCAGGAAGGTTGCAATGTTTTCTTCTTCTGTCTTGACAGTCTCTTTTGTTTTTCAGCTGTGGATTTAACAAAACAAAACTAGAGCTAATTTTAATTTTTAATTAAAGTCAATAGCTTATGTTCATGCTGAACATCTTTGGTACGAAGAGGAATAAAAGAAAATACAGAGAGAAACTTGAAAGAGAAATGCGTTTCTTCAGCTTAATTATTTAGTTTCCAACTAAGAAACAGCTCTGCAGAGGTCGATTATCCTTCAGGGATATCTCAGAAGAAGTGAGCAATTAGCTTGATTTTCTGTTGAATATGTAACTTGTGACTCAGTATGTGATCTATTAAAAAGATGATCATTCCTTTTAAACTATGCCCTGATATATATATGAAGCCTGTTGCTGAAGGTAAGTCAGTGGAGTAATCCAGTCCATCACCACGAGATGCAGCTTTTCTGTCTTCATACGCAACAGTCAACGGTAATTTTTGGTAATTCTGTCAATGGTAATTCTGTGGAGTCTGAGAATAAGAGAAGGGTGATGCTCTCCTGTTAAAAGGTAACCTGGGATACTGCTTAACACTCTCCACAGCTTGAAGCATACTTTCCCTTAGAAGTAGAGTTTAAGGGGGGCAAAATTTCTCTGGTGGAAAAAAAAATCTCTCCTTGCACTAGTTTCTGTAGCAAAGCAGTGACCGTTCTGCCCCCAGCAGCCTGGAGCCACGAACAAGGTTGTTAACGGAGATCAGCAACTCGGGAAATGACTCGGGGAACTCAAGGTGTGAGAGGCTGTGTAGAGAGACAAGAGAGGGTACGGCTCGCCCTGCTAGCTGTCGGCCTTCCACGGGATGCTCTGGCCCTCACAGGAGCATTGCCGGGGTCACCGCATCGATGTGCAGCACCGCAGTCCTGGCACAGACGGCACCGGGCACCATGGTAAGAAGCAAAGCGGGAACTGGAAGGAAGGTTCTGAAAAGAGTTGTCCGATAAGCACATTTTCTAAATACCGCCACTGGTGCAAACTTGTCCCTGAGTGCACAGTCTCCACTGCCACTGCCCCGCTTCCAGATTGCTGCTGCTGGGTTGCAAACACCCGGACCACAGAGCTGGGGTTTTGTACGGCTGCTGGCGCTTCTGTTGCACGGCTGGGTGCAACATATAAATTCACAAAATGTCCAAATTTCACATAGGAAAAGCAGAATGTACAGTTTTATGGTTCATGTGTTAGGGTCTTCTTGTTTGTGGGATTGGGTTTCTTTGTTGGTTTGGTTTGGTTTGGTTTGTGGGTTTGGTTTTTTTTACTATTGTGGCATTCAAATTTTACCACAGGGAGAAACTGGAGTGTTTGATCTTAAAAATGAGCTTTAAGCAAGTGACTTGCATGGGGATGAAGTTTGCAAAAGTACTGCCAAATTTCCTGCACACCTCAGTCCTGCTTTGAGCACCTCAGTCTGTCAAACCGTGCTCCTCCAAATATACACTGAGCTGATGCTCGGCCTCTGATGGCCCTGAATTAGCAGGCACCTGTATTTCTGACATTGAAGCTCCCACGGTATCTGAAATCTTCCTTCTGGTCATGTTTAGAAGTGCCTCAGTCCTGTCAGGGCTGAGCAATGTGGTGCCTAACTTGTACCTTCATCTGCAACATGAACCCAATGCTTTAATATTCCATGACAACAAAACCTGGGTCTCGTCCCTTCAAGGCCAGACTGCTCTAAATCCTTTCTGCATCTTCCCAGCATACTAATGTAAGTGAGGAGCAGACCTGAACTGCGCTCTCTTTCCCAGAATTGTGGCAGGATGTTGAAGAGTCCCCCTCTTGCCTTTTTGAAACCAATTTCAAGGCTTTCTTAAAGAGATGAGATCTTCCCGAGCCCTGTGCAGCTGTTGCTGGTGTGGGCACAGGTGGGCTCCCAGTGGCACAGGTCCTCTGCTCCTGGCACAGTTTCACAGAATCAGAGAATGGTAGGGGTTGGAAGGGACCTCTGGAGATCATCTAGTCCAACCCCCTGCCAGAGCAGGGTCACCCAGAGCAGGTTGCACAGGAACGCGTCCAGGCGGGTTTGGAATGTCTCCAGAGACGGAGACTCCACCACCTCTCTGGGCAGCCTGTGCCAGGGCTCTGCCACCCTCAGGGTAAAGAAGTTCCTCCTCACGTTTAGGTGGAACTTCCTGTGTTCAAGTTTGTGCCCGTTACCTCTTGTCCTGTCGCTGGGCACCACTGAAAAGAGCCTGGCCCCATCCTCCTGACACCCACCCTTTAAGTGTTTATAAGCATTGATAAGATCCCCCCTCAGTCGTCTTTTTTCCAGACTGAAGAGACCCAAATCCCTCAGCCTTTCTTCATAAGAGAGGTCTTCCAGTCCCCTCATCATCTTGGTAGCCCTTTGCTGCACCCTCTCCAGCAGTTCCCTGTCCTTCGTGAACCAGGGAGCCCAGAACTGGATACTGCCCCAGCCCACACACGTGGTGCACGGCAGCCTGGCTCCCCTTGGTCCCACAGGAACGTCCTCCTTTAACTCCCCTGTCAGCTGTGCTTCAACGAAGTTGGCCCTGCTGCGGACTGCCTAGCCAAGGGAGTGGTGGGATCCGTCTGTTTGTCAAACTGGACACAAACAGGTCTTTTTCCATGAGTTACAGTTACAGCTCATCTGTGTAAGAATAAACATAAGAAATGTTTTTCCACCTCTTCCTGTGTTTTTTTTTTTTTTTGTACTAATTATGCATCATGAGGACTACTGGTGCAAAATAGCCTGTCCTCCTCAAAGATATATATAACACCGGATAATCAAGGTGACACCTACTCACTGCTTACATACAGCCCGGCAAAAACATCCTGTGTGGTTTCCAGGGCTAGCTGCAGTCCAGAAGCAAATTAGGTATTTTCTGGTGGCCAGGAGCCCTGGCTAATAATCTCTGCAGACCTACGCTGGCTTTTCATACAGATGGTTTGTGGCTTCCTGCATGGTGTTTCCATTTGTATTGAAAATTATGCTGGATCTGGCATCGCTGGAACTCTGCCAGGGCTAATAGGCCCATCCAGCCCCACACTGACTCCTGAAGAGCTCCTGAGCTCCTTCCTGCATTGCTGTTCCCATGCCAAGGAGCACTCGTGACTGGGCTGTGTGCAGGCAGCCCAACCCAGGATCCCAAGCTGCTATTATTTATTGGTTTGCTTGTATTTATATTTATTTTTTTTATTTTAGACACCTCATGGCTCTGCTGGCTTCAGGAAGGTGCTGTGCTCCATTTATTCAGTGAGCAAAGGGTAACGCCAGTGTGATGGCCGTGCTGTAGGTTTAATCAGCTCGGCAGGGACTCGGAGAAACTCCTTCCATCCAGTCATCCTGGCAGCGGACAAAGCTCAAGATATTGCCCATGTCATTGCTTCACTGAGGGGTTCTCTGGTCTACCCAACAGTGGGAATATAAGGCATCTGTCGGGCGGTGTCTCAGCCGCCAGAGAAGATGATCCCTGCGTAAAGCACAGTGAACCACGGAATCACAGAATGGTAGAAGTTGGATGGGACCTTCAGGCATCATCTAGTCCTTTTAAAAACTGAATAAGGTGCTCAAAAAAGGTGGGGGGCTTTCTGGTTGTCCTCAAATGAACCCTTCTGTTCACTCAGGATGTGTGAGCTGGAAGGCCATGGCTGGTGCCATTGTTGATGGGACTTTGGTATTACTTTTTGGCTTTGATTTTTTGAAGCAAGCCGGCAATAAGGGTGGAGTTTGGAGAATCTGAATGCACTTGCATGAAGCAAACCTTGCAAATCGATGAACGCCTCCTGAAAGGGCTGTGCAATTACTGATTGTAACGTGACTTTTATTTTTTTCCCCAGCAAGACTGCGTCTGCTGTCAGAGAACTGCTTTGGTCTGTCCTCCCCCAGCTAAGATTGAAGAGACACCAGAAAATGGACAAATTTGCCCTGAGCATGATTTTACTCATTTTGGCTCAGCTCCATTAATGGATTAAACCACGGTCCATTAAGCAGCGTCTACTGTGGAAGTTACGGTAAGGTTTTGAGGGATGCTGCCTCGCAGACAGCAGCACAGCGTGGCGCAGGCAGAGCTGTCGCCCCACTGCGCCCCGGGGTCCCGCGAGGGCCGGCATCCCAAAGCGCCACTGCCGTCAGGTGCTTGTTTGTTCAGCCTCTTGCTCTGAAACTAAAATTAGCGAGTGGGAGAGGCTCGGCCTCTTTTTCAGTATTATTTGTTTCCTGTCGTTGTGTTTGTTCTTGAGTAAGCGGTGCCTGTGATAAAGCAGCGCCCAGTTTAGCTTCTGTTCCTCGCTGTGGAGGGAAAGGTTTCTGTAAGCATAAAGGACAGATTTTCTGCTGAGCCTCCCCGAGGTGAACCGCACCTCGCTCAGCCTTCGCAAGCCCCTCACAAGGGCGTGTGGTTAGATCCTGTCTCCTGTGGTGCTACAAACTGTGCTTCCGTGTTTCACCTTCCTCGAAATGGGAATTTTAAAGAAAGGCTCTTGCAGAGCCACGGGTGTGTTTGTGTGTGCTCTGCGCGTGTGCACGCGTGTGCCGCCGGCCTGTGCCTGGCCAACAGGAGGCAGCTGGAGCTGCGGGACCGAACCAGGAGGGTCTCCTTCAAGCATCGGCTCCAGCACCCAAGCGCAGCGTGGATGCCCAACCCCTGCCTGGCGGGTCAGGCTCGATGGTGCTGAGACCCTACAGCTCCTTGCTTTTCTCTTACTCTGAACGAGCTCTAGGCTCAAGAGAAGTTTTAGAACTGGTCTTCTCAGGATCAGAAAAGTTGTAATTTTTCATATCTTAACCTCAGTTAAAACCAGTCGACAGTTTTTCTAGTGATTCTGAAATCAAGAAGAAGCTGGGAGGCAACTGACCGCATGAGGTGGCTATCAGAGGCAATGATGGTGAAAAACACCCCGCCGAGCAGAGGCGGTGGGGCAGGCGTAGGCAGCCTGGGGGGTGGGCTGGGAGCGGGGCTGGGAGAGGGCTGCCCTGCCAACACGCGCTCCAAAGTGCCATGGTCAAGGCAGCGAGTGATGGGGCTGCGCTGGAGGTTTGAAGCACACAAAGCGCATTGCTCTTGAAAGTCTTGCTTTTACGTCTTAAGGAATTAAATTAGTATGTAAGCCATTTCTCTGTGTTTATGCTGAAATGCTGCAGTGGAAATGTTCTGACCCAGGGAAGCTAAAGTAGTCATTTTTCTTAAACGCTTTTGTAGAGAAATAAAACTATAGCTTATTTGCTGTTATATGTCTGAGAGGCTGTACAAGAGAGTTAAAATTGAAGGACAGGAAGAATTTAAAGGAATAGGGCCTCTGTCTGTTCAGAATGATTCAAGCTTAAAGATAGGATACTACTGTGTTTTCACTTTAAGCATCACTTCATTGATATTTCTGACATTTCGGAATAGCAGAGTGAAAAAAAAATACAGGGATCTTTTCAACCCATTGAAAAACATCTTTCTGGTGTTCTACCAGAGTGCTGAAAGACATTTCAAGGAAATATGTGTGTGTATATACGCAAACACATACGTAAATATTAATCTTTATTAGAGACAAAATTTGAGGGGAAACAATATGCCAAGCACAACAACTGTAAATGGTACAAATCCATTAAAGAGTGCGAGTACCAGGAGTGTAGCAGCGTGTTGAATGAAAGTTCACAAAACCCAAGGTTGCCTCCAAAGACAGAACTAACCCAAGAGTTCGGATTTAACACTGACTGGACCTGTCATATTTCCCCTTAATGAGGCTCAGCTCTGAAGAAAAGGAGATGAAAATGGTCGGTGTGATAAGCCATACAATGCAGTAATTGGATCAAGCTGAGACACTGGTGGCCTTTAGGAGCAGCAGAAGAGACTCGTAAGCAGGTTGGCATATGCAAATTGGTTTCTCTGTCAAATTTCCTCAATACAATTTTTATCTTTCTTCAAAATAGGACAGGCAGAAAAATCAGTTTGTGGATTCTAGAAGTGTTCCGCGTTTTACTTCTCAACCTGGTAGCACGTAGGTGGTTACATCTTTGCCTAGAAGATGACTTTTCCATGCCTAGAAAATTTATTGTGAAATCTGGGAGCCATCTTCAGTGTTGCTCAGTGGCTGTAAGGAGGTTTGGAGACTCTGAGTTTCGGAGTGAAATACCTACAGGAGGAGTTAGGTGACAGCCACACGGGTTTAATCCTGGTAAATCCAGAGCAGCCAGGTGGATCGCGACCTCAGTGCAATATTTGAAGCAGAAATATTCTCTGCGGGTGCTCTCCAATCTTACCAAGAGTTTCTGGAGAGTATCTCCAGGTGTAATAGAAGCCCATATCATTGTGCAAATCCAAATTTAAATGATGCTGATGATTAATTTTTCTGATGTGGCTTAAGACACCATGTTATCCTTGATTTCAGTTTGACTGGATTTCAGGAATGAACTTCCTGTGTGAAAATAGGATAAATTTAGTTTATTAACATAAGCATTTGGGATAGACCGCTCTAATCCAGCCAAGACAGTGCAACTCTTCCCTAGGTAACTGCAGTGCAGACCAGATACAGGTCAGTAAAAGTGTGGAAGATCAGTGTCCTGTGCTGTTCATTTTATCTTGTAGATGAAATAACCTTCCTTAAAGGTTTGAATTTGGCATTCACTTTTCTACTCGCAATGTACTTCTAAGGCTGTACCCTGACTCTTGGACCTCCCTTTTACAGCTCAGCATCCAAAAGGCTACAAGTTGGCCAATGCAGGGTAACTTCATTCACACCATTTTGGACTAGCAAAATAGTAGTTTACTAGTCAGCTACTAGGAAAGTAGTTTTTAGTAATAAAATTAGTGTTATACCTGTTTAGTATGTCTGTGGTATTGTGGAAGGAAATTTGGGATTGGTCGAATTGCACCTATGCAGAGAATAAATCACAAGAAGTTTGCCAGGGACCACAATACTTGCAGAAAGACCTCACCAACTTTTGCTCAACTCTGTGGCAAAACGAATTGTCAGCTCTGTCAGAAGGCCCCCTGAGCTTCTACCGGGACTGGCTATTACATTTGCTGTTTCTTACCAGTAGTTTTATAGATTGCAGAGGTTGCACCAGGACTTTTTGGCCCTCCATGCACTAAGTACTTTAAACAAATCACAGAAAAAAAGTCTCAAAGCACTGACAGTGTCATTTTGGTTTGGTTTTTTTTTCATTCACAAACTAAATACAGTATTTTCCACTGGAGAAAAATGATTGACATTTCTCAAGTTGCCACCAGCAAAATTCTTGAATCCCCAAATACTTTAAAATAATTAAGTTATCCTCATGCAATTTCTTCAGGGATCGTAGTGGTACTGCTACTGAAGCTCAGTTTCCTAAGGAAACTCAATCCATACACTCACAGTATGGATCTGTTAACTTGCTGCTTTTCCTGTTTTTGAACTTTTCAACTATACCAACCAATTTCAAATAAATCTGACAGTATAAATGCCTCAAAGATATCAAATTACCACAGGCTCTGTAGCAAACTGCAGTGCCATCGCTTAGGGGCAGCGGTTTTTTACAGTGACCCTGCGGCAGTGGGGAATGCAGAACCAGAACAGAGGTTACGGGTGCTCCGGCATCAGGACATGCTCCAACTGGAGCACGAACTGTGTCAGGTGCCGCAGCACCCTGGGATAAGATATGAGCTCAGTGCACTGCTCCTGCCGCTCCCAGAATGGCTTGGTCATGCATGGAAACCTATTTTCCAAAGAGACCTGAGTGACTTCCAGAAGAATAGACCATGTTCCCGTGGCTACCACTTGATGCTGGAGTCCCCTTGCTCAGCGTTTGTCTGGATACACATCAGCCTGCCCCAGCAGGGAGTCCAGGCATGCTTGTCCTTCTGTGATGTCTTCTCAGGTGGCTCATGATGTATTTGTGAAGACCCATGGTACTGAAGTCATACACAGTACTTCAACAGTGTTTTCAAATTCTTTTGGGGAAAAAAAAAAAAGAAGCATTATAATAATGTCATCAACTGGAAGTGTCCAGAAGGGACAGTTGGTTCAGATTAGGTCTTTTATAAGCTCCAAGTTTTTATAACCGTTTTGGTTCAGTTGTGATTTTTCTGATGCACTGATGCCATGCCCAATGCATGTAGCTAAGTAAGAATACTGCTCTGTTATGGCTTAGTTTATGATCGAGAAATAGCCATATTGGCCCAACACAAGGTAACCCAACAGAACCGTTGTGACACCAGCTATACCTGCGTGTGTCTGCCTTGCTCAGATGCAGCAAACTCTTCTTGTATATGAAATTTATGTCATACATATATACACAAGTCTTTGTGTGGAAAGAAAATGTGGATGCAAATCTCCACATTATATTACACTACTATAGCATTACTCCTGTACTTAATAAAATATTATTTTTAGAATTTTTTTTCCAATTAAAAAATCCCAAGAATCTCTACATATTTTTTTTTAGGAAAAAAAAAAAAGGCTGTACTTTCTTTGAGAGAACACCTGGGCTAGAGCTCCCTTAGTTCCCACTGTGATCCGCAGCCCTGATACTCAAGGCTGTGACTAGGAGGGATGGTGCGCTGCCCCCCTCGTGCGCTTCATGTTGCTCCTGCCTCTCCGCTTTTTCAGAAGCACGACTTTTCTACGTAGGTAGGGATGACGTGCCATCTGTCGGGGAGATTAGCATCCCCGAGCTGGAGCCCCACAATACTCCTAGACAATATAGGAAATGTATTACCAGAATGTAGCGACTTGTATTTGCATTTCACACATTTAGCTTTGCTTCACACATTCCTCTCTCTCAGACATGATAAAGGGAGGGAACGCTCTATTTCTTGTCAGCATGGATGGATGGCACCCCTAGAAGAGTATGCATTTGAAGCAATATGTTCTGCATCACTGACGTAAGCTAAGATGCTGTTAAGGCCGGGCAGGTTTGTTTTCCTATTCAGTGCTAGCAAGCGGGGCACTCAGGGACTTGGTGTCCTTGAATTTAAAGAAGATTGAAACGTTGCATTGTTCAGAATGAAGGGAACAAGGATGGGAGCAGAATGATGCTGCAGCAGACGGTAAACACTTGATTGCAAGAGCTGAATGGGCTTGGCCTACATTTTGAATCTCACCACGGTCTCTTTTATTTCACCCGTTTGTATTCCCTGACTGTGCCGTCAGTTCCAGGTTTGCTCCTGTAGTTTCTCCCACATTTTTTGTCGGGTCTGCAATGCTGATTGTGCATCTTGGCAGAAGAACAGTCCATGCCCAAGCATTTACGAACGAGGGATGCCAGGGTAGTGATGTATACAAGATCATTTCTCCCTGTCTGTGTTTTGCCCTTTTAAGATTAAAAATTGTCCCCACGAGATTCACTTGGTAGTCTCTAAACCTATCGTTTTATACCAGGAGGCAGGGCTCTAATGGCCAGGGTGCAGAAATGTTTCTGAATTTCTAAAAGGAAAATTTTATCAGCCGCAAGCCCTGTCCTCTCCCCTGCCCTACCCACCAAGCGTGTCCGTCAGTCCCTCCTCACCTCCCATTCCACCTGGAGAAGACATCAAGGTGGTGAACGCTAAGCACTGAGCTCATCTGCATCTTGCCAGGGGCACTTCTTCTCTCGTTGTTTCTTTGCTGCTTTTGTTGGAATAGCTAATAAACAGGGAGTGAATGAGGGGGGGCAACAACTGCAGAGAAAGCCACAGTAGTTCCCAGTGTAGTTCCTTTAAACATCCATTTTTTTTCAAATCTGTCAGTGGAGACCAAGACACATACAGAATCATAGTTAAAGCTAAGATGGGAAAAGAAAAATGCTGGTGTTTTCTAACTCATATTTAACAGCAATAACCAATTTTAATTCAATGGAGATCTAAGTTTCTTGATGGAGCTGAAGCAAAGAAATGGAGACAAATTCAATACAATGGATTTGTAATAGAGAAAACTTTTTTGACATATTCACCGTGCTTGTTAAATGGTTTGCTTCTGCAAAAAAGTGTCTAGAACTGCAAATTATAGCTGGATTTACAGATGCTGGAGGGACTTTTGAACCTTGTCTCCTATATATTGGATGGATGGTTAGAACAGCAGCAAACAATCATGACTTGCTCATCCTTTCGTTCTTTATATACAAACCAAAATATTTTTTTCTCATTTTATTCAATACCTTGTAGCTGATCCCCAAGGTAGCTGGTAGATACATCCTTGAGTATGATCATCCTTTAGAATAGCATTTTAAAATTATATAAACTAAGATCTGTTACTGTGTGATGCCTACAAATACATGAAACACGGAATATAAAGAATGATGTCTCCACTCTGAAAACAGCATTTGCCAGAGCATCTTTAAATTTCAATCAACAAGTTTTGTAGGATGGGTTTACAGCTAAACTTCCATCACTAATTCCTGCATATATTTCACCGGTAATCACTGCCACAATTACCCTTGCCATTTGGCTGCGTTATGTGCAGGATTTTGGAAAAAAATTAAAAATAGCTCAATATTGAAAAATAAATCCACTCACTGCTGTCTGATTTTAATTTCAGATGTAGTTCAGGGAGTGAAGGCACCATTGCATTTGCCAAAGCTGGAGAAACTTCAAGATACGGTTATGCCCCTGTTGGTGCATTAAAGGAGGAGTGACTTCAGGCAATGCATGAGCGGGATTTGGTCTGTGGATTCAATCTCCGGCCATGCTGGCACTCTGGACAGATCTTACTTATGGCTGTTTGGAGAGATCTTAAAATCTGCAGCAAACAGTACGAGGATGAGCAGGCCTGAGCCATGGACCCGTGTGTGTGAGTACCACCTTCTTCCCTGTAACACGCCCCCCAAAACCAGAAACCACAGCCTAATATGTGATGTTTCCTATTGTGCCCTTTAAAGCTTCCCTGTAACTTTGATCAGGGAGGGGAGAAAGCTTGAGAAAGACAGTTTGAGACCCAGATAATGCATGTGGAGATGTTGCTAATCAAACAACTAGAGACACAAAGAAGAGCTGATGGGTTGTACGTGAAGGAGGGGGGCTGCCACCCTTGGAACTAACCCTGGACAAAACGCTCGCCCAAAGGAGGGGAGAGGAGGGCAGGGGGCTGTCCTGAGGAGAGGGCTGCTGAGGTGGCATTGGTACATGGCACTGCACAGGTGACCACTGCCCCAGCCCTGGGCATTAGCCCCGCTGCACACATTGCTCAGCTGCACTTCTTGGCGCTCTGGATTACGTGTGCCCTTCCGACTGGCGATGCTGCAGTGCACAATATCCTACATGACGTTAAATTCAGTAGCAACTCTCAGAGCGCTTGTGAGAACTGTGCAGTGCCCAGGGACCAGCAGCAGCGCAGATCGGGGTTAGGGAGAGACAGGGTCGAAGCCCTTCTTCCACAGGGGATGCTAGAAATACCAGATCTACAGCTTAAGGTCAGACGTTGTCCCAGAGAGACAAGAGCTTTCCCTCCTCCCGTTGCCCTGTGAGGCAGACTTTCAAAGGCCTCAGCTTTGTTTCACTCTACATGTTCATTACTACTTTTTAATGACTGAATTCTCACTCAACCATGAAATAATTTAGGGAAAAATGCATTAGTAAGCAGACTTGCTAAATTCATAATTAAGGTATTTTCAAATATTATGGATGGAAATTAACTTACTGTGCTGTCTGTGGAAACAGTGCAGAAGACAGCAGGTTGTCTCGCGGAATATTTATGAAATACTTGCTGGTATGGGTGGAATACATAGACAAATCTGCGGGGATGCAGCAGTGAGGGTGCTGGTATTCGCGTAGCCCGGGAACATTTATTTCCACAGCTCAAAGAGAAATCAGCCGACCATTGTTTCCTCTCCCCACCCGCAATAACCAAAGAGGGTGCCGTTCCCCACCGAAAGCTGCTGGGGACGGGGGTGAAGCTGTCCCTGCGGTGGGCGCTGTGGGCTGAGGTCTCGGCGCAGCACCTCCGCAGCAGGGAAGAAGGCAGGTGACACGGGGGTTTCACTCTAAAATTCTTGCTATTTGAGGAGACGTCTGGAAAGCACAGTTCCCCTGCGGGGCCGTCAGGGAGGGATTTTGCAGGCTGGAGCTGAGGTCGGTTACACGGTGCTGGCGATGACATCCCCTGAACTGACGCTTTCTTCTTTTTCCTGTTTAATCGTGCTTCCCCTTAATATTGTCCAGAGGTGTCTTTTTAAGAGGAGACCAGCGGCAAGTGTGTTAGAAGGTCCCTGGAGGATCTTCGTGACAATATCCAATGTCCTCTTCCTCTGCAGCTCAAACGCTGGGGGCAGCTCACCTTTTCTGTCACCTCTGCCAGGGAAACAGGGAGCGGGGCTGGGCAAGGAACAGATTTAGGCAAGAAAAGAGTTGTTTTGGTGAAACTGAATTGTTTCACAGAAATGACAAGCTTTTGATACATTTATGTTGGATAAAGACATGGAAAACTTAAAATGTTTTGTTTGGGATTTTTTTTTTCAGAAAAGCATTTCACTTCTGCATGTTTATTTAAAAATGGCTTCTCAATTTGAGTACTGTCATCTTAGGAATGGAAAATAATTTAAACATTCATTTTCAGCTTTTAATTTAGAAGCAATTATGAGCTCAACCTGTGAAAATAAATGGAGACACTGATTTTCAATAAGTTAGTTCTAAGAGGCAGCCATCCTCCCTCATTTAACAAGTAACATAAAAGAATGGGAAGATTTCAGCAATTCCATTACATGATGATTCCAGTAGATGATGCAGTGAACTGAATATCCCACAGCTGACATGGTAGGACAGAATGTAAAACAGCTGAGAAGATAAGATTCAAAATGAAAAATCTGAAATTGTGTTTAAAATAATTTTGGTAATTTTTTTCCAGTTTTCCTGGATTTTAGGAGAAAAGCTTTTTTTTTTTTTTTCAATTGGAACAAGCACAAACTTCCACCAGTAAATGTCCTGCAACTCTACATTGCAACAGGCTGACAGTATGACAGAGTGGTTGAGCTGAGATTAACCCAAAACGAGCAAGAGGATTTGAAAGCACAGGAGAGAAAAGACAAGGCACAGCAGCAGTCCTGCATCTGATGTGGATGGAAAGATGCAGCTTTCCCTGCAGCCTCGGGAGAGGCTGAGCAGTCACGGCACTAATCGCCCCCACATCTACCCCCTCAGAGCTGCACTGGGCATCTGCCTCCAGCAGGACTTGCAGCTCCTACAGCTGGAAGTCTCTGCACCCTGTGTGTGTGTCCGTGTGGTCCATGGAGACCCCGGCGGGGAGTCAGAAACCTCACTAGAGAGGACAGACACCAGCAGTGCGAGGTGGTCCCCTCTCACGTCCCCTGCTGCATCAGTCTAGGAGAGCAGAGTGGAGAAGGCAAACAGGAGGTGTGTTTTCGGAGGTGTATTTTTAAGATGTCAGTGGGGAAGTTTGGCATCCTTCCTTCACAGGAGGCGACGCTGAACCTAGCAGGGTTAAACTGAATCACAAAAGGCATCCACACCGGTAGTGAAGATGCTGATGACCTGTCCCTGAGATGTGATGTCAGGATGCGAAGGTCCGCAATGGAGATGATGTGCTGTGTGACTACAGGCACCAGCCTGGTGCTACACCCCTGCTGCATTTTCACAGGGAAAGCTGTTGTCAGCCTTGTCCTTGGAGGACGTGATGCCAGTTGTGGGGTTGGGAACAGGGGTTCAGCTACCCCATATGGCCTTTATGGTTGTGTCTCTAATGGGCTGGCGTGTGGGGAGAGCAAGAGTTAACGGCTGACATTGTTTTAGGGCCAGTACATGTAGTAAACAAGATTATCTATAATGAGATTAGCCTTGGACAGGCTAAACCACTGGTGAGTTCATCTTGGTCTGAGGCAATCCTGAAGCAATCATAGCACCAGAGAGGGTCTGAAGTGGGCTGGTTGCCCCGGTGTGCCGCAGCCCTGCTGGGAGGTGGTGGCTTCTCCTTCTTGGATGGACGGGCAGCCGCTGCAGGTTACAGGCAGCAGTGAGTGATGCACCTCGTGTAGGCATGTGATGCAAATGGATATAATAAGCTTCAAAGAATCATCCTAGGGGAAAACGGAGTATGGTTACAGCTGGAAATATTTGTGAGGTGCCCTGTGACATGCCTAACAACGGGATGATTGTCACCAGCTGCTCCCAGTGCTGGGCGGTGGTGCCCACGCATGGACAAAGGTGGAAGCTTTGGGTTTTGCCGGTGCTGGCAGCCCGCTGTGAGCAGCAGGAGCCAGGGCAGGGTGTGCGGAGCCCCTCCTGCGACACAAGGTGAGGTCAGGCACCGAACAGCATCCTCAGACTGGGGACAGCTGCTGTGGCCTGCAACCCACCAAGGCAGTAGTGGCTGGAGATACATGCAATATATGTTATTGAGGGGCAGGGGAGGGAACTGATGCACAGAAATCCTGGTGGGGGAGACCTGGGGTGTTCCCACTGGAGGCATGGTACTGCTGGGGAGAGCTGGATGAGAAGATACAGACACACACAATGCAGACTCGGCCTCAGATAAGCTTGTATTTGCTGATGGAATTTAAATCACTGACCTCCCACCATACACTTAAAGCCGCTGTTAGATCTCTGTGGCCTTATGGTGGTGTAAATTAAATTAAAATCTGTCCATGTAGTGCTGTTGCAATGAAGAACTGATCTGGTGGTGGTTTCATGCCAGCTCAGTGTTATCCACCCAGTCTGTCCCAGTAGTCCCCACTGGGACTATGTCTCCCTTAGCCCTAAGTCTCTGCTACAGTAACGCAAAAGGCAAAGGGAGAATTACTGAGATTTTAGCAAACATCATTTATGTTTTGGATCCTTTATTTCTTGGCTAAATCTCACTGTCAGCCATCAACTTTTTGATATTCAAAATCTAAATCAAATTGGTAATTTTTTTTTTCAATCAGATATTAAATGGTTATTGTTCTTTCAGTAATTAGTCTTTTTAACACATTTAAATTCTCTTTTTAACAGAAGAAAATATGACCCAGAAGTCTTTGAAGCCAACCTACTCCTTTCTTTTCCTGTTGCCTTTCACTAAACACTGTCTGTAGTGCCAGACTAAAATTATGCTGCTTAAACTTGATAAAGTACTGCGTCAACAACAAAAAATGAAAATAAGACAGAGAAAAAGAACGAAAAGCAAAAACCTCATCGTATGCCAGAAAGGCTTTTCTTTTCCATCTCACATTATGCAGTGCGTAGAAGTATCCAATTTGAAAAAGTGACTCAGAGCAAACTGCTAGCGAGAGAGCAGGCATAAAAGCAGGCACAAAACTGCTCACAGACCGGGATGAAGCGAGCTTCTCGCCAGCCCTTCCCCATCTCCCCAGCACGCTACAGATCGCAGAATTAGGCGAGCTGCATCCCGCAGTGTGTGTGCGTCAGTCACATGTCAGGAGGCGCATAGTGAGGGGCACAAAGCCATCTCGGGGATTTTCCAGGGATGGCGAGGGTCACCCCCTGCCTCCCAGCATCGCCCGGGCCGCGGGGCCCCGCTCAGCCGTACCCGCGCTCTGCCCAGGGCCGGGTGGGCATCGTCTGCTTGAATGGTGCCAAAAATATAGCTGAACTAGGTATAGAACAGTTCTGCGTATTAAATTGTCTCAGTGCAAATTGAGAGCGAGCGTATGAAGAGGAAGATTGGTATCTGCTATATTTCTCTCTCTCAGAAACCCTATTAGTGATCTCCCACTTCGGCACTTCACTTGTTGGTTAGTCCCCATTCTCCAAATGCCACTGTGTCACAGAGGGAACATCAGCCCAGAAATAATTAGTATGGCAATTTGGCGCTCACTCTGCAAATTACATCTAGCAGTTGCACGCAAAATTGTCTGTAGAAATCATCTGGCTCTTACCAAGAGTTAGTTTAATAATGCAGCTTGTTTTGTTACTGACGCTATTATGCTGAAGTCTGTGGTTAAGATTTGTTTTCCCCTCTTGCTGATGGAAACATCTTCTAGCAAAAGCAAGAGAAATGAAGCCTTTTCTGCTACGCTGCGCTTTGTTGGGAATGAGGAGTCCTGACTTAATGTCGGTTCAAACTATATGTGTTCGCTGACATTAACACTCCGGGGAGACCCACCCAACCGCTGTATTTCATCCACATAATAGACTATTGGAGCTCTTCCTCTTATCACTGATTAATTATTAACTATTAATTGGTGCAGAGATGCACAACAGTAAGATCTTCCACTTCTTAGGTGACTGCTGAGCCCAAGCTGAACGATGATTCTTTCTGGCACAGAGGAGGAAAGGCAACAGGAAAGACACAAAGACAACACTCCTCCCCCCGAAGAGGAACCAGCTCTTCACTGCAGTGAGATACATTGCCCTCAACTTGAATTTGACTCATCTCCATCCTTAATGGATGTTCTCAGGACACTTGTGAGAGAAATGCAGACTGTATTTTTCTTCCCGCCGACAAACCCCACCTTAGACCTGAGAAACTTCTTCAGCAAATGTGTTTTGCCCCAGCAGGTACAGTCCCCCCAGCATGTCAGCATCGGCCCAGCAGCAGTACTTTGCCCAGCTTTCAACCACCCTACCAAGTGCCCTAGCCATCAGCCTTTCCCGTGGCAGCAGGAGGTTCTGCAGCACACCTTGCGGGTGGGATTTTAAGAGAGGGAATAATAGATAATGCCCAGCCTACTCTCAAAGGAAAACACAACTTCCATATAATATGGACACTACAACACTTCTGAAGCTGCTTTCGCAATGGGTCCAAAGAATACACCCAGCTGTGCAGGGCCTCTGGAAAAAGAGAACAGGCAGATAGTGTACCATCTGGAAAACAGTAAACAGCAAGGAATGGGGTTGTCTCTGTGTATGCACTCATGCTTCTTGTGCTTTACACACACACGGGAGTTATTAGCGGACAGCAGGTACTGCACATCAGCTGGTTCTCCACAATGGTACACATGCACATGCCAGGCAATGCAGGTTAGTTTGGGCATCTTTCCTTGACTTTTCTTGCAGTTCAGCTGGTGGGAAGTAGGCTTAGTACCCATGGCTATGTGCAGTGTGACACAGATTATATGCTTTTTTGAACATGTGGAAGAATGAAGAGCTTCAAACACACACTGTGAATATGTCTTCACATGGCAGGTTCTCCAGCTCTGTGCTGTTTGGCCACTGCTTAGATTTCATGCGTTGCTTTCTTCCCATGGATTAAAAGAAATTAAGCCTGCTGTCATGCCAGCCGTGTGGCCGAGGAGCTGGGTGGAGAGGGACAGAGGAAGGTGTGATTTTCACTGTCCATTTATTCCATGGTGCCAGCGCTCACTTGAACTGCAGTGCAATTAACCAAACACCTGATGCTTATGCACCAAGGCACCTTATGGCATTTGTAACGGTACTAAGTTATGAGCACTCATGGAACGGGGTGTTGCTCTAATTGTCATACTTTTCTTCTGGCAGCCTTTAACTCCCATTAGATTAGTAGCTTCTATAATGATTATGACTGCCAAATTAAGCCATCTGT
The DNA here is from genome assembly GCA_008658365.1 of Alca torda. NCBI lineage: Eukaryota > Metazoa > Chordata > Aves > Charadriiformes > Alcidae > Alca > Alca torda. The sequence goes on along the minus strand of CM018087.1, from coordinate 14,989,661 downwards.
AAACACTAAAACTTGCAAGCTCTTACCAAATCCATAGCAGTCACGTTTGGGAAATAAGTTCTCCATCTTTTCAGCTGGCTGCCAGGAGAAATGCTCCAATGGTCGGTGTGTGCCCTGGTCCCTTCCTCTGGGAGCATCCTCTCCCTGTGCTATTGCAGCCAGCGTCTTCTCCACCCGGCCACTGTGGTCCTTGGCATTAGCACTCGCAACGGCCTTGGCACGCCACGTTACACTTGTGCCTGAGCCGTTCCGTAAACACATTTTGGCAAACACTATAAAGAAGTTGTTTGACAACAGTCATTTCAACCCGAAAGGCTAAGCAGAAGTGAGAGAGCAGCTTCACCACTCTGTTACTGCCGGCGTGGTATGTTTGTTCCACATATGCTGTTACTGCACGGAAGTGATGTTTTTCAATTAAGTGAAATGAAGAAGGAAACCTTCTTTGTTGGTTTCTTCTTCTCTTCTCACGTGTGCAGCAAACTCTGGATTACTACATCCCAGACCAGTAAACGGTGAGCGCAGAAAACACTGAAGGCCTCACCTGAACTACCAAGCAGCCAGGGCAGGCAGAGGTGTCCCTGGGCGGCTGGCACAGAGGAGGTAGCAGACATGGGGCTCTTGCCCTGCCACACACGGCTGGTGTGGGCTCTGACTGCAGAGCGTTAATAAGCTAACCTGAGTGACACCGCAGTATTCATGGCTCTAAAATGAGTCACAAATGAGTAAAAGCCATCCCAGTAGCGAGGCAGTCCCCCTTGCAACATGTGTGTTTAACAATTCAAGCGCAAAGGAGGGAACTTGTGCCTTAAAAGCAGGCTGTATTCTGTGATGGAAACCAAAGGCTGGGCTGCTGGTCATCCTTACTCCTTGCAGCGACCATTGAATACGTGACACAGGCTGCTCAGAGCGGTGTCACCCTGCAAATCCCCTCTCTGTATCTGCCTGCAACCTTGGGCCATGTCCTAGGTGCACTGCAGCAATGATCAAGCTCCCCCGCTAATCTCCAGCGTCAGCCAGCTTTGATCTAGACAGAATCCCTGCCGCTCAGCCTGGCCTGTTGGTAAGCACCACATACAACTAATTATGCAAACAAAAGGTGCAGCGTAATATCCAGCTCCCACCGCACCTGCAATGTTAAATGCTTCCAGGCTGCTCTTCGGGAGGGAGGACAACGGAGAAAAACAACTCCATGGACAGGCTGTTGGAGTCATCTCCCTGTTTTCTGCCGTTTTTAAAGGATCAGCTGGCTGATGTCATAGGCATCCCTGTGGGAAAGCCAGGTCAGAGAAAGCTGGAATATATGTTAAGGATTTTAAGTGGTGAGACTTTTGCTCGCTGTCGTCACCGCAGAGTGGCTGGGCGAGCAGCTTGGCGTGTGCTGTGAGACGGGCTCGGGGGCTTGGCTCCAGAGCAGTGGAGCGCGGGCCAGTGGTGATGGCTGCCTGCCCAGGGTTAGCAGGACGGAGGCAGTCGTCGAGATATCCCACCCTGAGACAGCTGAGGGCTTTGGAAATGCATGAGGTGACCTTGATTTTGATTTGGGGTATGCAGTAATGAACAAGTGGTGTGATGAATGCGTAAAGCTGACAGGAGGCACTGGCGTCTGTAAAGAAATAGGATGTGCAAGGTCAGGAAAGGTGTGCGGGGTGAAGCGATGTTTCAGGCGCGGCGAGCACGCCAGGCTGACTCATGAGCTGAACTGTGCAATAATCACAGGTAATTATTGCACACCAGCCAGGAGAAGGATTTGCATACACACTACACTGGACCACGGGGCCCGTTTGGGCTCTGGCACGCTCCACTCACAGCTCGGAGCAGACAGGAAGAGAGATGAGAAGCCATTTCCAAACAGAGCCAATATTCTGGTTGTTTCCCCATCCAGCTTCCAGACGTGACATTAAGCCATGTCCTGCAAGAGTGAGGAGACAGGGAGCTACTGTCTTCAGAGCAATGAAGGGCACAGAAGTGCCTGTATTCACCCCCTCAAAACACGGCTGTGCTACAGAAATGTGCTTCTGACTCAATAGTGAGGAATTCACTTGTGTGTATTCAGTGTATTTTTGTGTATTTTATGTGTATTTTTCACTGAAATTAAAACAATGGAAAGCCTGAAAAGTAATGAAAACCTGTAGGACAGGAGCTCTCAGGCGACGCAGGCTGAGGGGGAAGGTAACGCACCTGCCTGGGTCTCCCACGACGGAGAAATCCCGAGGGACCTCGCCTCTGGTGCAGTTAAGGCCCTTGTGTGATTTGGGTTTAATGTCACCTTACCCTCCCTTGATCTTGTCCAGATACACAGGCGGGCTGCTGCTGATGGCAGTGAAAGTGCGTGTCAGTGCGTAAAGACACGGCACAGATGACTTATATCCCAAAGTGGCTATCTGAATGCAGAGAAGAGCACAGATTTCCTGTGTGCCTATGAATAGACCAGGCTTTGAAAGAGGAGCAGATCTTGTGGTTGAAGGACAGGTAAATAATCTCATGGACTGGGTAGGGACTCCTAGGACCTCCCAGCCACTGGTCTTTGTACCCCCGTAATGCAGCTGCAAAAAACCCAGGAGTACCAATGGCTCTTGCTAGGGATCTTAGGGGTGCATCCATCAGTACCTCTAACACCAGTTCTCTTCCTCAGCTAGGCTTTAAGCTATGTCTGCTATGAAAAAAAGTGCTTGGGGATAGCTTTGGAGATTTTAGACAGCCTTTTATCAGTGTCTCACACGACTTGCTTAGAAACAGAAACTTAACCATGAACAAGAATTAGCGTCTAGGCTTAAATATGAAATGTGCAATATATAAAGAGCGTGTGTGTGTATATATATAGATAGATATATATATACATACACATACACACACAATGCACTGCAGATAAGTACATATAAGGCATGGTTTGTATGCCTAAGATTTCATGCAGCAAAATACCATTTCAGCTTAAGCAATATGAAGTCATACTCTTTCGGCTACAATATAGACTCCAATCTATTTTTAGCTCTGTCTGGCTAATTCAGCAGCACTTGGGTAACCGTAATACTTTCCCTCCTCGTCTTATGATGCTAATTTTATTCTGGTATCCAGAGTCTCTCTGGCAATAGTTCTGCCTCCTGTTTCAGCTGTACTGATGGCTGTTGGAAGGTTAAAATACGCTGTGACTAACACCACAGCACCTGAGCGCCTGTGCTGCTGTGTGAGTAGTCACAGGTACTGTGGGGAGATAACCCATGCAAAATTATTTACTTTTAAGACCTCAAATCCGTATTACGGGCAAACTGGGATGAAGCCAGGCATCCAAGAAAGAAAAATAATCTCTCCTCCTCTGAATTTAAAGACTCCACAGCAGGTATGGTATCCTAACCTGGAGGTTACACTTTTCCTTTCTTACTGGAGGGCAGCTGCAGACCAGAGTATTCAAACATTTGTGTAACACCAGGGATAAGATGTCGGCAGTGATGCAAACATTGGGATTGCCCTGTACCACCACAAATCCTGAGGCTGTCAGGAAAACAGCCAACAGGCTCACAAACTCCCCGCGCCCTGTGCCAGCAGGCTTTCCTGCGACACCTACTCAACAGCTGTAAGCCAGGCAATAGCTGACGTCACGCATTAAATTATTTCTGACTCAAACAATTAGCCGAGTCCAACAATTAGTAAGGCGAGGGGAGGGGCGGGTAGCCGCTGCCTTCCCGCCGCCGAGGAGGCCCTGCCCGCCGCTGAGGAGGGCCCACCGCCGCCGAGGAGGCCCCTTCCCGCCGCGGGGCCTGGTGAAACGCTGCCCTCTGCTGCGGGAACGGGGAGCGGCCGCCGGCGCCCGGCCTGCGGGCCCGCTCTGACGGGGGAGGCCCCACACAGCCGCAAACCGCCTCCCTCTGAGGCGGCTGTTCCGCTGCCGGCAGCCTCGGGCCTGTTCACCCTCCCGGCGCCCGCAGAGCCCGGTCTTAAGCCCGGGTCTCCTGCTGGAGCCGTTCCCCGGAGGGTCCCCGAGCCTGGGCCCAGCGGCACCGTGGGCTCCTGTGGCCCAGCTGCCCAGCAGCTGCAGGTGTGGCTGGAAGCAACAAATCTCTTTTTTTTTTTTTTTTTTTTCAATGCCTACTGTTTACCGACTGTCTTTAACAGCCCGCACGTACTCATTGGGGAGTTTGGCTGGGGAGTCACCACTGTTACCTGAATTACACAGGCCCTGCACTAGATGGTGAAATAATATCCAGCTTGGTACAGGCACAGCTTATTGTTCAAGTGTTAATCAACCTTAGAACAGCCCTCAGGAGAGAGGGAGGCAAGTTTTTAACCTTTATTTTACAGAACATAAAGGGAGGTTAACAGAGGATAAGGACTGTTTTTCCTGAGGTTCCCAACTGCCGCCGATGCCGATGGCAGACGCAGTTGTGCTGCCACGATGGCCGACGAGGCTCTGGAATCAAGGGATGTTTCCTCAGCCACAAAGGTATGGACCTATCCCGGGGAGCAGGCCCCCAGGTGTTCGCTGCACCATGGGAGCAGGGAAAGGAAGGCAAGGCCCTGCTTTGTTTGAAACACAGGTGTTATTTTTCATCCCGGTTGGAGAAGAGGAGTTCCAGTGAGCTGCAGCTAAGGGTGCCCCCCTGCAAAAATCACTCCATCCTATTTGTTGAATGCCTGAAGTACCCGATTGCCATTTTTTAAGGGTGCCAAGTTCTAGTAAAGAATATAAAAGAGTTGCTAAGTTCGGAAAAAAAAAAAGTAATGTATATTATTGTACTAGTATTAACCTCTGTGTGGGGGAAGAGGTGTTTAGCTGCAATGCTTTTGGAAGACACAAGCTCTCTCTTAATCATTACAGGCCATCTTCTTCTGGTGAAACTTACACCACATGGCAAGTTGCTCAAAACTGAACCATTGATTCAAAAGCTCCAAACTTCTCACCTACAACATCATGATCTGTAATGGTAAAATTAACTTAGTCCTGTATTACTAGGCAGCTGGGAGGACGCTTGCCATATACAAAGAGAAACAAAGGCGGGAGGAGAATATGGCACCAGCACGAGCTGCAATGCACACAGAGCCTTTGTGCTTCGGCTTTTGTGTCCAGGGCCGGTTGCAGTCTCTCACCTTGCCAGCTACATAACTTTCTCCTTCTGGGTCTTCGGGCATTTCTTACGCTATGAGTTGCCTAGGAGGAAGCACTTAGAATTTAATTCAGGTAGAGAAGGCAGTACACATGAATGATACAGACTCTACTAGCCCTTGTAGATTATATGATTTATATATTCAGTCAAACAGCAGTGAATGAACAGTCTTATAGCAGCAATATGCTATTGTGCTGTTACTTCTATGCCTTGTCTTTTTAATGAAAGGGTTTATACCTTCAAAGTTAATTAACTCATTTCTCAAAATCATTTACACATCTGCTCTGTTTCCAGTAAAACTTAAGTTTCACTTTACTGACTTCAGAGTTATATTAGAAAAAAGAAAAAAAAAAACCCTGCATCAGATATGCTACTTCATTTGTAATGACTTCAGATGTGGAATTGTTAATAACGATGAATTTCATGGGCTGAAATTTGGCCTGTGACTTCGCACCGGTAGCGGCTTTGAAAGGACAGTCAGGTAAATATTAGCCAAGAGCCTGTGTTGTACTCACCGTCACACCGCTGGCGCAAAGCAAGACTAAAACCAGTGGACCCAGTCTTGGGGTATCACTGGCACACACCTGGGCACCGTGGCCCCTGTGTCACTGGCAGGCAGCAAGTTAGAGCTGAGGGGGTCTCCAATTCCCGACTGTGCCCTACCTGCCACCGTAGCCGCCGTGGCTACCTGGCTCCAGAATATAGTGAAGAGCTTTTCCAGCTGACTGTGGGGCCCATTTTGGTTACTGCTGGCCAAACCCTGAGACTGCCAAGGGGAGCGCTAGGTGTTGTGCGGGGTCTCCGCCAAGCCCCGCTGCATCCCGGTCCTCCGCAGAGCTGGCGCTACACTGTCATGGGGAGGGAGCACCAGGAAGGGCAGCGCTGGAGAAGAGCAATGCAAACTGGGCTGACACCGCCCCTGCCCATGCCACACGCAGGGAGTAGTCCCGCTTCCTTCTGCTGATGGGCGGATGTATTATTTTAATTAAGATATTATTTCAGTAACCATTACGACGTGTGGGCATTGCTTGGGAAACATTAAACCCAAGGTAAACAAAGAGTGTAGCACTCCATCTGCTTTTAACACCACAGTTCAGCAGTGCGACTGTTTGGGCAGCACACATAGCTGAGTACTGTTAGTATTTACAGTAGAGCACATCATGCCAAGTTTAGCCTACAAGCTGATCACAGGCACAAGGTTTCATTATTTTAAGTGATTTATTCTTTTCTGATGCGAAGAACAGCACTTCTCTGCACCGAATGCTGCCTGTGAAGTCTGCTTTTCCACTTAAGGGATGCTAAGCAGAAGGTAGCCAATGAAATGAAGGTAAATTTAATTACAAAAAAATATAACGCTCTTCAAAAACAACAGCTCACTCTCTCTCCAACAAGGAAAAATACAAATAAAACCCCTTTGGCAATGCTGAGGAAATATCTGGGGCTGAGGTGAAAGGGGCACAGCTTGACGAGTGTGCTGAAAGCTGAATGTGGATTACCCGTGAGTGCAAAAATGAATAAATGTGTTTTATTCCATTATATTAATGAAATGGTTAATTCGGTTGCTATAGCAACAAAGAACAGCCATGCTAAAAAGCTAAAGGGCTATACATAATGCCAGATACAAGGTCTCTCTAATTCTAAAGCTGATTTTCTTAGCTACAATAGAAGTGATGTGTGTTTTCAATATCATCTTAAGCTTTTGCATCAAATCCTCAAGCTAATCCAATAAATAGGCTAGTAGCATAAAATAGCATATATGTTTGCACCTCATAAAACTTATGAAAGGGGTTTACCTATGCGCAACCATAAGAAAAGATCCATGGAGTGTGGCGTGGGGCTCTAATTTAAAGAGACTGCTCTGCGTGCGATGGTGAACCGGCAAATGTGTTACAATGGGAAGTTCCTACAGTTACGAAGCAGGTGACTGCACGGGAAATCACTGCAGCGCCCGCCCGGACACCAAGACATAACTGTGCTTCCCGTCCTGCTAGACGTTTCACGCTATGGAAAATAGACTTTCTGTTCTTTTCACTTGCATTTCGCATGCTTTTGTTTAACAATAATAATTCTTTAAGACTTCAATCAGGAATCCTGCAGTGCTTGCTTTTGTTTTAACTTTAAAGTGACAGAAAGGGTGGCCCATGATTTTGCCAGCAGTGCAGAGGAGAGACTATTATCCTTGAAGTCTGTGCCAAAGCAGAGGAGAGAGGAGTGCCCCCTCTGCCTCCCAGAGTGGCCAGGGGCAGCCCCTGCACGGCCCTTGGGGAGGGAGGTGCCAGGGAGGGCCCCCGGTGCTGCCCAGCCCCGATGCTTTCATCAGGCCGGAGCCCTGCGCCACAGCGCAGCATCACTTCCATTCCCACTGGCTCCCTTGTCTTATAGTGAGATTTGTCAAACTCCACATCGCTCACTTTGCCTAAAAGAAATAAAAGAGTATAGCCCACCCTTAGGAGAAACAGAAGGCACTGACTTCCCTCACTGAAAACTCAGACTTACAAAATTCGGCGTCGTACACCTGCACAAAGCGGGTGACTTCTATCTGCAGGCCATCTGATTTGCATGATAATGGGAGTTCAGTTCCCAAGAAACATTATTTCTCAACTATTGAAGATTTCGGTGATGAGGCCTAAACCTGTCCCCAGTAAGCAGAAGTAAAATCTGCTACAATAAGTAGTCTCTAGACTAAACAGGTGAGAAAAAAGTTGGTGGTGTGTGACTCTTTGGCAAGTACCAGTGTGAGGTGCCCACTGGAGGTGTTTGATACTGACTGCCTCTTTCTTGGCTGAAATGCAGCAAAAGAGCTCTCACCACCGCAGGCAGCAATGCCGAGGAGCAACTGTATCACAATGCCGTAGAAGAAGAAAAATGTTAGGTCTTAAAAAAGACAAGGCAGATCAATGATTGCCACCGCCTTAGTCAATTTGTATGAAAATCATTTACTGAGATTCTCCTGAACATTACAGTGCCTCAAAAACGGGTGAGCAACAGCTCGAAACTATTTGCTGCCCTTGCCTTAAGGATCCTGGCTGCCAAATTATGTGGAAAAGCCCGTGCAATGCAGACGAGCGAGTACTGTCTAACCTCCACATCCAGAGGCCAGAAGGCAATGCTGTAGCTGTCCCTGCAGAAGAAGCCCCCGCCATGTGAGGTGTGTTAGCATTTGGCAAAGCCCAGATGAACTGAACAGCCATAGTTTGCAGCTGCTGAGCCGCAGTGGGAAGAACTTTATTCTGTTCCAGTGCTCAGTCCAAGTTAATTCACACATATTGCCCAGCCCCAGGTAAAGCTTAACAATGTGCAGTTCTGTTACAGAAAATGAACAATAGCATTTCCTTGTGGTAACTTTAGTTTGCTTAAACTGGAAGAGGGGAGTGTGTGTGTGCATGCGTGTGTTTCCTGTTAAGATGTGAGATTGTTTAGGGCTTTATTTGGGCAGAGGCAATATGTGTCCACTTGCCCAGCTAACCTCCAGCTTCGCTGCTTGGAAGCAATGAGAAGCTCTGCTCCCACATCACAGAAAGTCACCATGGGCCTCTAAGAAAGAAGGAGGGATAACAGCGGGATCTCTGCTCCTGGACAAGGCTGACGTGGGTGTTTACACTAGACCCAGCAGAGCAACTTGAGGAAGAGTTATTAAAACTGATCTCCTGGAGAAATAACCGGAGAGCTTACAGTTCCTCAGAAAAGAAAGGAAATGGCAACAGCAAAGACGAAGCGACCCAGATGGCCCATAAGCAGACTAATTATATGAAAGACCCAGAAGCAACTCTGAAGTTACGAATCCAGCTGCCGAGAGAGTCTGCCAGGTTGCCAGATGTTGCCAATGAAAACCTATCATCTTCCACAGTTCATCAAAGAAGTGGAGCAGCCTGATGAAGTGAAACCTTTGCCAATAAAATAAATATTTTATCTAAAAAAAGATATTTTCTACTAGGAAGCATGTTGAAAAATATAAAATTTTAACAACATGCCCAACCCCATGTTACAGTAGATAAATAATGAAACATACATACAGAATATGTTGGCAGGATCTTCTTATCAATAGGAAATACCTATGCTTAACGTTATATTTCTAAGGCGACAGTCTTGGATTGTGTTAAACAAAGTGGTTTTTATGAGGCGTGTGGTTGATGGCACTCAGTTGGGGTTTGGGTAGTTTGCCTTGAATCTTGCAATCACTTTTTGCCACCTTGAGATAAAAGGCTTAAAGACAACAAAGCTGGAGGAGCCAAAGGTGACCGCGATACGTGCTGGAAGGCGGGGAGACTGCAGGAATGACAGCGAGCCACTCTGCGGCTGCCAAGTCACCTCTCCCAGAGGCCACCCGGTGGAAAGGCCTCCAAGACACAACAAAGAGGGGCAGCGATTCTAGACAAGGAACGTGCAGTTTAGTCCTGCCAGATTCTATGAACTGAGCAAATGGATGTCTGCACAGAAGGCGATCAGTAAAGCACCAGAGCAAGGAGCAGTATGTAGGTACATTGGCTTCAACACTGGAGATGCAGGCTACCCATCAGATTCGTGCACAAAGGCTGGTTTTAATTTTGCTAAGAGATCAAATTAATATTCCATTTCCAATCAGGAAATTATGTATTTTAAAAATCCTGTGTAATTTTTCAAATGTCGCTATTACCGTTGCCAGTCCAGTGCCTTGGAAATACTGTGTCTGTTCATCCTAGAGGCCAAAAACCAAACTGCCTGTATAGTCTGTTAGCAAGGCAAAACATCTCTTTTTCCAATGAACGTGTATGGGTGCGCTGGGATTCACACAAGCAGATTTGGCAGCTTTTTCAAGTATTTCTTGGACTGCAGAACATACACTGAACATGGGGAGCTTTTTCTGTTCAGGAATATGATGTGAATAAGAATGTGCTACTGGAGGATGAGCTATGGCATTTCTATCATAATTTAATTTGTCAAATGTAGTTTACAATATTTTATAATAGTAATCAATAGGACAACATGTCTAAAAACTGCGAGGGCTAGGGTTGCAGGATCTCACCCAGCATGTCTTTAATAATATATAATTCCTTAAATGTGCAGCTAAATCACTGAAATATATGAGCTTAATTTGGAACCTTTTACACTTTGAAAATTCATATCCGTTTTTTAATAACTGGCTACAGCGTTTGCAGAATAGACCAGATTTTTCTGATTTGTTTCCTTGGCTCTTGAATGCGCTGAAAGGGATGGATTCCCCAAGACGGATGTGAAAAACCTATAAAACCCAGGAATATGTCCTTTGTGGCTCCCTCTCCTGCCTGTTTACACCTCGCCTTACCCTGAGGACCTAGAGACAATCCTGCAGGAGACCTAAATGTGGCCATTTCTCTGCGTTCCTGCAACACACAGATTTATTGCTGACTGTCAGAGTTAGAAAGTATTCACATTCATTTGGGAACGCATTTTCTGAAACTGTTAATGGACTTGGCAGAACAAGAGTGGGGGAGAGGTTGGGTAGTGAGAAAGAAACCTGGATAATATAACCTGTTATTCCTTCTTCAGTAAACAAATTACAGTCTTGATTATAATCTTGATTCACAAAGAATGCCTTTACTCCTCCAAAGATGACTTTATAGCTACTTGGGAATACTGTGACTACTGAATATCCTAGGAAAAGCTCTAATTTTGCTGCTACGTTTATGATGTACGTGTGCTTAGCTACTTAAATTAGGTCACCTGGCATTGTCTTGTATTTAAAAGAAGCCACACTACCGGATGTGGTGCCTTCAGGATAGTGACGATAGGGACGACGGGTCTGACGATGCAGCAACAAAAGACCTGGAGAAGCTGGGCAGCGCAGTTGCAGGTGACACACCAGCTCTCACCCTTGGGGTTCATGGTAAGTAGGACACAAAATAAGAAGTACCTGGTAGCAGCCTGGGAGAAGATAGCTACTTTTCCTTGCATCTGCTAACTGAGAGCATAAAACGTTACCTGCAGACGATTTTGATGTTTTTTTCTGCCCCACTCGAGGGCATGCTGCCTGTCAGCCAGCTCCTCAGAAGAGGTACGAGCGGTACGGGCAGAGGCTCTCCAGACTTTGCCCCGAACGTTCACAAAACAGCTTGTTCTTCCCGTGAGTCCTCTGTACCTCCCGTAAGATAAGAAAGTACCAGAAAACCAAAAGCTTTAAAAAAGTTTCAGGCAAATATTTTCTAAGCAGTACGATTATCTGCTCCTGTTTCCATCTGAGTGTGAGAAATCCACAGCCATGAAGAGAAAACTTAAAGTATGAAGAAAAAGCTATTAGTGGAGACACTGGGCTTAAGCCTGCCAAGGGATCTCATCAAGCAAGCCCAAAGTGTCAGCAAAACAGTGTTGGTGGAGCAAGGATACTAAATGAAATGACACTTCAAAACGTGAGAGCGGCACAGAGTGTCCGTACGCCTGCACGCAAGTGTGCAGGGTGGGGAAGGGTGCATCCCCGCCGAGGACGACAAGCCAAAGGCAGACAGAGAGGTGCCGGAGAGGGGCAAAGAGCATGGTGCCTTCTGCACTGTAGGCAATTAATGGAATAATGTACACATGAATTAACTCATCAGTGGTTCCTGGAGTGAATCTTAGAGATCATGAAGCACCACCTGACAAGCCTCTACAAGAAAAATCTGTTTAATAAATGGAAAAAAAAAAAAAAAACCCACAAAAAATCCCAGGTTGTTTTCAACATTTATTTATAATGCTGTGCACAGTTCATAAATCAGTCAGGATATATTTTTAATCAAAGCTTCTGATGATCACAATATAGGGTGTAAGAAATTGAACTGCTACATCATTTATTATTATTATGAAACTAAAGGCTTTATATTCTTAAGTGGAGTAAAGCAGACAGCAATACATTCATATTAGAAAGTTCCTACTGTGAATGAAAAATTGATTAAAACTGAGATATCGTTTAGCAAGACAGACAAATCTATATTTCTTTTTGGTTGTGAAACTATTCTAACCATACATAACCAATAAATATGAAGAATTGGCACTGGGGGAAATCATCTTGCCAGTTTGCCCTGTGTGTCTGTGTTTGGCAAACGCCGACTGCAGGGTGTGTACTCCATTTGCACGTAATCAGATCTCTGACCTGTATCGTGTACATTCTGCAACGTTAATTGGCACAATTAAAAAGTTATTTAGAGGATGAGCTTGGAGCAAAAAAATGTTGTCATATCTCAGAATCCTGAAATGCAACCTGAACTTCATAATAAGCCAGTTTAACTGTTTTTAGAGAGACGTTATGAGTGTTCACTGGGGGGGAAAAAGTAACGATCAAGCTACCCATGCAACACACAAATCTGCAGAGTCCAGCGTGTGTCAGTGCACAGCAAATTTATTCTATAAAGTGACTAGTGTGAGAAAGAATTAGAAAGGATTATAAAAATACACTACTGTATGCTGTAGTAGTTGAAGTGATTAATCCAGTTCTTAAATCCTATTTTAAACTCCCTTTCATTCCTTCCCATAGAAAAATAGAAGCCACATTGCTTTGTTTGAATGCTATGATGTAGTTAATTACATCTTCTAAGAAACTCTTTTAAAACTAAATGTAATGTTTAATTACAAAATGCCTCCTTGAAAACAGTTAGCTTGTGCATTGATTTGTAGTTCATTAAAAATGCTTTCTTAATTATATTTACAGACAGAAAATACATAGAGATTAAAGAGTCTATAGAGAAATTTTGAAATTACAGCGTGAATTGAAAAGAGAAAGTTACACTTCAAATAGTGGACAACTGACAGCCATGACTGACTAATTGCTGCCTTTCTGTAATTTCCAAACTTAATTGTTGTTAAAATAATAATTGGAAAACACAGTGTTCATTGTAACGGCTATCAATATTACATTTTTTTGTAAGAGTAGATTTTCAAGGACTAATTAGAAAGCAAATCAATGGCATCAAACAAGTGTAAAGTTCACGTTAGCTGTCGGACCGATCACCTCAAGACACGGGGTTCACGGCTAAGGGCAGCCCGCGCTTTGGTTGGTAGGGTGTTGTCCTGGAAACCATGCGGATGCAGTCGATAACCGGGCAGACGCTGAGACACAGGGTGCAGCCTGTACAGCTGTCAGTAACCGTGGGCAGGTGGGTTTGGGGATCAAACTCAATAGCCTGCGAACAGCAATAAACATTATTGATGTCACTCACGGAAAAGGTCAAAATTGCTCCCATTTTAGTGTCTGCATTTCCTGTGCTACAGCACTTGGAGACATCTTGGTGCGATTCTGCACTGCAGCTATAGCAACTGTTCAACTGGCAGGGAACAAAACACACACACCCCCCCCCTCCTCGACCCCCCCGCCCTGACACTCTAAAATTAGAAATATGGGCCAAATTATAGCTCGGTGAAAGCTCACGGGTCAGAGGGGCTGGTTGCAAAAGGAGGAGTTTGGCCCATGCTGTTTAAAGTCCCAGAGGGATATTTCTTCGCGTGAAGGAAATACTTCGTCAGACAGCAATTTGCCAGGGTTATTGGTTCAGAGGCGACACCAGACCGTGCCTGTACGGCTTCAGCACAGCGCTGGCCCCCTCTGCCTTCTTTTGACTTTTATTTTCAGCACAGCATAAACAATCTAATTTAATAAATAGTACAGAAAAACACAGCATGCTGTCCCTCCTATGATTATTTTCCTTTGCAAATCTTCGAAAGGGCTATCTCAGTTTCGGGCAGGCAGAGCTTGCTTTAGTTCTCACATTTCCATGCAGTGAATCCTCATTACCAATTAGGGTGATAAGTGTATTTGAATGCGAAATAACAATTGCAGTCTCAATGAAATAAGCTCCTCATATAATGGAAATGGCAATTAAAAGCAAAAACAAAAGCATCACGCAACTGCAAAAGCTTCAATATCTGAGAGGCAAGCCTAGAAAAGTAAAAAATAATAAAAACACCACTTAATATTTACTTTTAGGAGTTTTAGGAATCAGGCCTGAAAGCTGACCACTCGCTTCTCTGCAAACAAGCAAATCTCCCAAAGCACCATCAGCACTGGGGAGGGGGGAGACGGGAGGTACGCGGTGGTGCTGCACCTTGGCTCCCAAAGGCAGACTTTCGGCATTTGGGGTTTCACTACTAGGAAAGCACAGAAGTTGCTGCAGCAGCCAGCAAGGGCATGAAGTAGGTACTAACTGCCCTGAATCTACAAGTTTTAGTTTCGCTTCAGCACAAAGAGAGCTTTGGTTTGTGAGTATTTTAGGAGGACTCCTTCCTCGCCCCCCAACAACAGTGAACTCCCTTTCAAGATGTGCAAAGAGGGAGAAGAAGTCAGGACTACAGCGCTAACTTTAAATTGAGGAAAGCTCTTCTGTTGGAGCCATACAAGGTGATAGCTCTGTAGAGCAGCATGGATATTTTTGAAACAGAAGCATAAAGCAGATGCTATTTTGAAGCCGGGGGGGGGGGGGGGGGGGGGGGGCTGATTTCTTTGCAGTTAAGAATTTATTTGCAATTCTTTGCAATCAATTTCTTTTCAATTTCCTTAATTAATTAAGGAAAAAACTTTTTTTTTGTGCTTAGAAAACCTCCCGGGGTTTTAAACTTTTGTTTTTTTGATGCTGCTTTTTTTTTTTCCCAGGTGTAGAAAAGAAAGTTTTACTAAATATAAACAGTCTTTTGCTGTGCACGTGCTATATCCTCCCCTGCACTGGGAAATCTGATGGAAGGAGAAGAGGTGAAGATTGGAGTGTCAAGAAGAAATTTAGACATTTAGAATGCTACTGTAGTAATCTAATCTGGTATAAATGCAGTATTAATTTTTTCAGATCAGTGGAAAAAGCATGTCTCCCTTTGCTCTAACACACTTGTTTTAGTTGCAGGAGTTGATTTTAAATGGAAAGACTTATATCTTTGACTGTATGTAGTTAAATTCGTCAGACCTACTATTGATTAGACTGAATTAAGGATAAACAAAAGGTCATGCTGTTCAGAGGAAACTTGGTGCTCAGTTAAAGTATTTTTTTCTGACGAACTATTCTCTGACTGGGATGAATGGAAAAATTAATGTAGAACTTATTGCTTACTGCATGTTGGATTCCATGAAGGTTATGCTAGACCATATTTTTGTTTTCTAAAAGAACATGAGTCCTCCTGTGCTGCTCTTTTTATTTCAGGCCAGTCCATCAGCTCTGGTGGACATGGCAAGGAATGGCATGTAGAAATGCTGGTACATTTCATACAACTTACGTTACTGTACTAAGCAGAAATCAGAGAAATACTTTGCTGCAAACAGGAGCCCCAGCTCAAAATTGTGCTATTTTCTGGTCACAATGATTTCTGCAAACTTCAACCTGCTGCTCTAAACCCTGGCAGCTATCCCAGAGAAAGGATTTGTACCTCAATCAAGATCAAAACAAAACCCCACCTGCCTGAAACCTGAATTAGTTCAAGTTCAGCTACACCGGTGGAACAAGGGCTAGGTTTCGTAAAGAGCATCTGGCGATAAGAACAGCTCTTATCTCGCCACATCCCCTTCGTGAGAAGGGATGCATTCTTCCGCTTCTCCCTCATGTACTTGTAAACCACCAAAGAACAACATTTACTGCCATCCGACTTGGGTCTCCTTCATTTTCTTCCTCTTAAAAAGAATCCCACTTCCCCCTTGCAGCTAGGGAGAGTCTGGGAGCGTGACCTGGAGCAAGCTGGCGAGATGCGGCACGCTCTGCAGAGCCCTCCAGAAGCCGTGCTGGGCCGTGTTCTCACCGCCGCACACACAGCTCGGGCAGGGCTTGCGCGGCGTAGCCTGGGAGCATGCTGGAGTTCGAATCCGATATTTTAGACATCTGTTTTTACCACCTGCTCATTAACAGAAGGTGGATTCTTTCTTCCCAGCAGCAGAAAGATAACTCATTGTGCCTTTCTGCTAATTACAGCTGTGCTCTTACCTGGTAGCCAGAATCATTACAGGTCATGTAACATTTGCCACAGTTGATACACATTTCCTCGTCAATCAGAGCCACAACTTGCTCTGTGTTGCAGAGCTCACCATATGTTCCAATATACTGCAGTGCTTTTCCAATTACATCCTAGGGAAAAAAAAAAATTATCGACTCATTTAGTAGATACCTAAGCAGTTTCGATAGCTGCGCAGGAGCAATTTCTGGTACTTTAATACAGAAGATTTGACCATGCATTGTGATGTGGTTTAGGATTTTTCTTAAAAATTTCTAAGTTGCTGACCTTCATACCTTCTGTAAAATAGGAAGAATGCGCCATACAGGCACATTTTGAATGTAGGCAGCACTAGAAATACATATTTGTATACAAACACAGTCTAAAAACAGGTTACACATTTAGTACATGATTTTGAATGTGCTATTGTTTTGCCATTACTGTGTGAAACTTCAAGGAACAAAATGGAGCACAAAACAGGAGAGAGATGCTACAAACAATCCGATCGCCCTTGGTCATTTCTCATTAGTACAGATTTAAGAACTCACAGCAAGAAAAGAAAGGGGCATGATCAAATAAACTGAGAGAGAGAACAATTACTGCTTTTTTCTCTTTAGTAAGATGCACAAATGACACAATAATCAGTTTCTTGCAGATATGGTACAGAAGTAAGCTGGGGGTCTAATCCTGCAAGTCTTGATTCAGTTCTGTTAACTTCACAGGGAGGAATTCGTGGCGTCAACCTTACACATCTGTGCTGCAAAAGTAACGGTGTATGGCAGGACAGCGTATGGGTACATACCACAGGGGAAGACATGCCCTCTGAAAGAAGCTGTGGGCGACTTACCTGGTGCAAACCATTTCCGCTTTACATCAAGAGAAACTGCACGGTTCAGTGGCAGTTCGGCTTCACTGAGTCAATGGTAGGGACGGGACAAGTCCCAGGTCCTTTGGGTACAGCTATCCCACAGTTAAATTAGTTTAACTTGTGGAAGGATAGCGCGGATGATGAACATGACTGCGTTTTAAAAGATTTGCTCTGTGGCACTGTAGTGGTTGGCTGGATATTTTGTGAGTTTATTAAGCACGCTTCTACAACAGTTCCCGTGTTGCAAAACAAGCTCGATGTTATGTGCAAGATTCTACATTTTTAAGATAAAGTTGGGCTCAGTAAATGAAGGTTATGTGATGCAACAACACATTTTACTTTTGCTTTAAAAAGGGGTAGAACTGTTAAGTATTAGAAGTCTCAGTGAGTGATAGGAGAGCAGAACTGGCTTCAAAGTCATTCTGCTGTAATAAACCAAGAAGTCATTATGATTTTGATTATGGAATTTGATCCAAGTCAATTGAAAAATGTCAAGATCAAGCCAAATATGAGACACAGACAAGTCTGCCCAGAATTATAAGCTTCAAAGTGTTTGCCTTTGGTCTTGCATCACCAAGAAACATGATACGGTTTTGGTTTTGTATTCTGTTTCTCAATATTTTTTGAAGAAACAATACTTACCTTATTCCTATCAGCCAAAAAAAATCATCCTGAACTAATTACCAAACATTTTCAGTGGGTAGTAGTATGCTATATTAACCTGTATAATTTATAATTGAATACAATGCTCTATATATTGTTTTCAGTTCTCATTGCAGAAGAGCTGGATTACAGTGACTTAAGTTTTCATTGCATATCTTATTTTGGGCAGCCTTACTTTCAAACAAACTAAGCCACATCAGAGCAATATGGTAATACAGCATCATTGATGTTAGCTCTAAAGGAAAGCTCTGCTACAAGAGTTAAATGGAAAAATGGGTCCAACCTTGTCTTCCTGAGTCTGCTGAGAACTTGCAACAACAGCTCTGCTTCCTGAATGAATGACTCCCATTCATCTCAGGGAAGTTTTAACTTTGAGGCCTACCTGGCCTTCAGCACTTAAATTACAACAGTGTCTTTATGCAATGAGACAACTTTCTTTGTTCGCTGGATGCAGTGGTAGGATCTATGAAGTTGTTCTTCGTGACTGTTGAGGCAGGAAATTCAACCATATCCTAAGCCTGGGAAGAAGGACAGGGAACTTGTACTGTTTTCTTGTTCCAAAAACATTCAAATATTTTCTCTTTGCCAAACCCCTGAGCTGCTGACATGTGAAATACCTTGGTTGCATTCATTCAATGCTAAAAGCCTTCCAGTTCTTCTCAGCAACATGCAGAGAACATTAATGCTCTTCCAGCGTAAAACAGCTATGGCACGTTGCTAAAGGCAGCACGATGAGTGTGGACAGGTGACTGTAAGCGAGCAAGTTATCACAGCTTAATGAGTTAGCACTCACCAATAGAGCTGTGCAAGCTGATTATGTGCATGGTCCAAATTCACTGCAAATATGAAGTAAAATCTGTTTGCTTAAACCACTGTAAAAGGTCAATTAACTACTAGGAAAGTGTTACAGCTAATACTTTTTGCTTTGGTGTTGCAAAGGTCTAGACTTGGACACACAGCCCTTTATTGTGCCTCCACGGATGGGCTACAGTAACTAACTCAACCAAATGTGATTGCTTAGGAACTGCTCGCACCCCTGGATTTTCATTTCCATGTCTTACTCTGAGAAGTTCATGGATTTACTGGGAATTGCTCAGCAGTTTTCAGATTGCTACAGTTCTCAGGTTTCTGAGGTCATCTGTATCAGTTGAAAAAATGTAGTTGTATAATTCAGCTCCAGCTTGTTTCAGGTCTCATGTAGGCTTGTCTGTACCATACCTGCTACGGGTTTCACAACACGTGTCTTTTGTGTGATCTACTGCCCCAGCAATACTAAGTATCCCATAAGGCTCTCTTCTGTGTATATAGCTCCCAAACATTCCACTGTATGTCACAAATGCATGTGTCATCTGCAAGTACTGAGCTGTGTACTGAAGAATTTGAAGAAATGATGTAAAACTTGTACAACGCACAATAAAGTAGCTTTCCATTGCCTGCTCACGTTGTAAAAGCATCAACACAGGGAGGTTCCTGATAGCCTAACAAAAGCAGACGTGTAAACAGCATAGGTAATTAACAATTTTCTTGGGGACGTTCTGGATTCACATTTGTATTCTTTAAATATTGTTTGGACGTTAACAAAACCCATGAAGCTCAAGCAGGTTGCAGAGGTGAGCTACTCAAATAATTCTGGGATGGAGGGCCTTGCTCGTGAGGGAAGACAAAAAGAGGCTAACAAGATGTTTAGCCTAGGAAGATGAAGGCAGAGCAGGAATATGATGTCTCTTTATATATACATCAGGGAGGGAAAAGAGCTATTTAAGTTAAATGACAATGTTGGCACAGGAACACATGATTATAAACCAGCCATGAATAAATTTAAAGCTGGAAATTAGGAAAGGCTTTTTAAATGGGAAAGGAGTGAGGTGGTTAATGGCCTTCCAGAGAGGCAGCTGGGGGACAGGAGGGAGACAGTCAAGGTTTAGGACAGCATTAGGTAGCTCGGGAAATGGTTGCTTAGAAGAACATGATCAAAATAGACTTTTCCAGCTACAAACTTACAAAGGGAATAACAAAAACAATGCATATGGCATGGTGATTTCTGAATTTGTAACCAAGTCTCACTTCTCACAACTTACAAAATACTCTTCTGGGGTCTTAGAATCCCAAACAGGGAGGATGATGGCATTTTAGAGGCCTGAAGGTGATTTCGAAAGACTGTGTCAATGATTTACTGCTTATTTAGACTCCTGGGTGTTGTGTCTTTTAATCACTTCTTTCTCTCAAGCAAAAACTGTATCTTTATTCATTTGCAAAGTTTCAATACTTTATTGACTAAAAAAGCAATGGTACTTAAAAGATGTTTTGCAGGTGCACTCTTTTACAGCATCTCAAGCTATCTCAGGGCTTCTTGTTTCCATCAAATCATAAACGTTTGGAACAAAATAAACAGTGCAGCAAGAAATAATCAGCCTTCACTGTTTAAAGTGCAGTTTCACTCCAAAAAGCAACTGTCTAAAATGGCACTGTGGGATTCCACACTTGGTATATCTCAATGGCCTCCGGATCAAATTTGCACTGTTTACAGTATAATGGTTTTTTTGCCAACTGCCAGACCTGCAAACAGAAGCCAGGTTTTGAAAGTCAAGCTGTGTTCTTTCTGGCTTATGCATTACCAGTAGCAATTAAAAAAAAAAAAAAAAAAAAAGAAAAGCTGGAAGTTAAATTTAGTCCTGAGTTACACCTTTGCAATCTCAGGGAGCTAGGGTGCTCCCTTTGATTACTGCTGTGCTGCCCCACTCTTCTCAACAAAACCGTACTGAACGAACTGGGAGAGGAATTTAGTCCTGCAATGGGAACTGGCAGGGAATTCAGTTGCTATGGAGAGAATCAGAGCAGAATCCATTAGTTTTATGTTACTAATGAGGACAGAAAAAAAATTCATTTTGTCACTAAGCTAGGCAGATGTGGGTTTGAGTATACACGGGGAGCAGATCTGTTCAGTAGGGTATTATTTTTACAATGCTATTTTTATTACTATAGCTGCATTTTTAATGTTAATATATAAAACATTTTATGGTGATTATCTTTTTACTAGCCATCATATTAGTAAACTTCGATTTGTAAATACATTTCATGGTTCAGGTATGACTCCTTGTAGATCTGCTGTTTCTATCTTCATGCAGACCGTACTGTGATAGACCACACTGTGCTCTAGAGACGATGAACATGCCAGGCCCCTCACTGGATCATTAGAAAGCCATACACAGTGCAGGTACTGCATCTCATATAGCAACTTCAAAGGGAACACACATGCTTGTCCTCTTATGGCTCTTTTTGAG
Organism: Alca torda; assembly: GCA_008658365.1. NCBI lineage: Eukaryota > Metazoa > Chordata > Aves > Charadriiformes > Alcidae > Alca > Alca torda. The sequence goes on along the minus strand of CM018087.1, from coordinate 14,968,872 downwards.
CCACCATAAAATGCTTTGCATGTCACACTGTGTTCAGGAGAAAGGTTCACTGACCGTGACAGCAACAGCAGGTAAGGAAAGCAGGGTAGTTTTTACATTACCAGAAGTAGAGGTCTGCCTGTTGGGAACAGCAGTCTGTCCTAAGGACAGGCCTCAACCTCAGGCTTCAGGTCTCCATGGGCTTAGTGACCATGATACAACTGCTGAAGTTGATTCACCACCAAATAATATAAGAAACTCCTAACAAAGCATCTGACATTTATATAGCAAAGTTGTGCGCTTGATCCCAGGTACTCTGTTCATTATTATTTATGGGGTGTTTGGGCAGTTCTCAGGATTCAATAGGTCGTGAAAGAACAAGGGGCTGTGCAGAAGTGCCCTCACTAGGCTACAGAGAGAGCGTGGAAAGGGGATGAAACATTGCAAAGAAAGTAAATGACTCTCTGTACCAGTGTTTATCTCCATTAGGGAGATACCTGCCTTCCACCCGTTCTTTTTCAGTAACAAAGGTGAGGTACTGTCAGAGAGAGAGAGGGATTTGAAAAGAAGAAATGTTAAAAAAAATATTATGGATTAAAGAAGAAAAAGTCACCAGAATCTGTGGGTACATGACCAAGGTCAGTTTACAGTAAAGTGGCTAACAAAAATATGTAATCTCATTAAAACTAACTTTACATTGGAAGATTACAGTTGCCTTGCCAATAGTTAAAAAGGTTATTAAAAGTGCTCTGGGATTTGGGGACCTCTAAGCCTTGTTTAAGTAAAGCGAGTTAAACAGTCGCAGTACTAGCTAAAGAGGGACTTACAAAATAACTCAAACGAACCTTTACTACTTAATTCAATATGGTTTCTATAATGAACATTATGCTTCTTGAATCTATCACAATTCTTTATGAAGACTGTGATGCAATAAAAACAAAAAAATGACTGGTAAATTTTATGTTTCAATAGGCCTCTGACACATTCTGAAATTAAGTAGACATGAAGTGGGATTGCAAGTTGGCTAAACAACGAAAAAATAAAGAGCTGGAATACAATGATCAGTGTTCAGAAAAGGCAAAATATTAACAGAGTAAAGTGTCTCAATTATCTGGTTTAGATATGATGCTGCGTAATATGCCTGCATGTGTTTCAGGAGAAGATTTGAACCAGAAGACTATAGAGTTGACACAGATTTTAGTTTATACTAAATTAAAGAAAACCCAGGAGTCTTCATAGGTATTTTATAAAACTAGATGAACAGTGAAAAAATGCAGTTTGACAAATAGGATATCAAAATAAGTAACTTTTGCTATTCTTGTGAACAGATACATTCTAGATAAAAGAAAGCTGCAAGAGAAAACACAGTGGGAGACAGCATGGACAGCTCACGAAAACTTCTGCTTGATGTGCTGTCCCGACAAGAGACAAGCAAACTAGCAAGACATTAAGATAGAAAATAGCACCGTAATTACTGTAATGGTGTTGTTATATTCATCGGCCACGATCTGGAATACACAGTCATTCCAGTTCTACATACAGTAACACAGTGCCCTTCTTATGGGCTGCTAGCGCTATGGCAGCCTTGCAGAGGGATCTAGGTAGACTGGAGCACTGGGCAATGGTTAATGAGATGAAATTTAACAAGTCCAAATGCCAGATTCTGCACCTAGGATGGAGTAACGCCAGGCACAAGTGAAAGTTGGGAGAGGAGTGCCTGGAGAGCAGAAAGGCATCTGGGGGTGCTGGTCAACAGCAGGCTCAATAGGAGTCAGCAGTGTGCCCTCAGCCAAGAGGGCAAACCGCATCGCGGGGTGCAGCAAACAGCATAGCCAGCTGGTCAATGGAGGAGATTATCCCACTGCATTTAGCACTGGTACAGCCTCACCTTGAGTACTGCCTGCAGTTCGGGGCCCCACAATTTAAGAAGGATGTTAAGGTACTCAAACGCACCTAGAGGAGGGTAACAAAGCTGGTGAAAGGGCTGGAAGGAATGTCCTATGAGGAGCAGCTAATGAGTCTTGGGTTGTCTAGTTTGGAGAAAAGGAGGCTGCGGGGTGACCTCATTGCTCTCTACAGCTTCCTGCAGAGAGGAAGTGGGGAGAGAGGTGCTGATCTCTTCTCCCTGGTATCCAGGGACAGGACACATGGGAATGGTTCAAAGCTGTACCAGTGGAGGCTTAGACTGGACATTAGGAAGCATTTCTTTACCAAGCGGGTGGTCAAACACTGGAACAGCCTTCCTGGAGAGGTGGCCGATGCCCCAAGCCTGTCAGTGTTTAAGAGGCATTTGGACAATGCCCTTAATAACAGGCTGTAACTTTTGATCAGCCCTAAATTGGTCGGGCAGTTGGACTAGATGGTCATTGTAGGTCCTTTCCAACTGAAATCTATTCTATTCTATTCTATTCTATTCTATTCTATTCTATTCTATTCTATTCTATTCCATTCCATGCCTTCCACGCCATTCCAGAACCACTAGAAGCAGTCCTTCTACAGTCAGAGTGGGGATTTTCTTAAACTGTCCCATGTAATGAGAATGTTCTCTGAGGTACCGTGATAGAGAAGGGATCATTATGGGCTACTGCAGGAGATTGTTGCTGTGATTCATGTTGGAGCAAATACTTGGGAGTAGCAGACTTAGAGTCCCATAAATTATGGGAGACGTGCATAGTTCCACCTGAAATATGCCACAGCTCCATGTTTATGATGAAGATTACAATATGGTCTTTTCCAGGCAGGCAAGCACAAGCCAAAACTACTCATGTTGAACATATATGTTCATATATATGTGCATATATATGCGTGTAACATACCTGTACACACAAGGGTGAAAAATAGTTCAAATAAATACAAGGAATTTAAGCTTGAGGATCTCTATGGATATATTTCCAACAGATGGAACAACACATCATGCCCTCGCTAAGCTGACTAACAGAGCTATGCCAGAGCGTTTAAACTACCAAAGAGGGCAATCTCGACAGCAAAACTTGGGGAGTAAAAAAGAAAGAAATAAAGTAAGCAGATAAACACTGACTGGATATTATGGTATAGGCCCTGAAGGACAAAGAATTAATTATTAGGAAAAAACCACAAGAATGTGTAAGGAAAGAAATTAAAGTAATAAGGAGGTAACCTGAGGTAGGCAAATACATGTGTGAGCGCTGTACAAAAATGCAACTGAAAAGAAAAGATCCAGGGCACATATCCACATACGGTAGAAATTCTGATATTACAGACAAGTGAGAAAAGAATAAACAACTCTGCTGAATATCAAAGTGTGCAGTTTCAATTAATATTGAAAAATAGAGAAAATAAAGAGAAAAGCCATGGGGAAAGCCATCCAAAAATTAAATTAGATTTTGGATAATCACAGAGGGTTTTTAAATCTATTAAAAAAGGCATTTGGGCAGCATGTGTAATTTAAACAAATGTTGGAATTTGCATATCACCAACCCAACAGCCGATTAGACAGATGAGGGAGTTCTGGGCAGGCATCAGAAAATTTGCAGCAACCCTCCAAAAATACAACCAGCCGAAGCAGGGGTCACAGCTCTTTCAAGGACAGCTGTCTCTCAGGTCTGATCAGCTTTCAATTGCACCTCTTCACTGCTCCAGAGAACTAGAGTTCAGCTGGGACTAGCTATAAGAGCTGACCATTCCCATCCCCGGATATCCTAGTCTGAACTAACAGAACATATTCTGTCCAGAGGGCCATCCAAGACAGAACTGCTTGGAGACGGTCTGGGATTTGTAAGTTTAAACATGAATACTTCTTGGACAGTTACAAATAAATCACTCAAGTCCGAGCCCCTCTGCCTCTCTCCATGGAGAATTCCTGATCAGGGAAAGGGTATCAGATAAGTCACCTTTTTTCATTAAGCTTCATTCAGCTTCCTTAATGAATATTCTGAATCTTCCTGGCAGATTCTTCTCCACAATATAATAATAGATGGATCTATTAATAATAAACTTTATTAAAACCCCTCTTTGTAGTGGCAAGTTCCCTACTTCAAGCAAAACCCAGGTATTTTCCTATTTCTTAGTGGGCATCTCTCATTGCTGTTTTTCTCATGGTTAAAACATTCCTTTCTAAAGAGATGGTCAGACTGAAAGACTGTCGAGAATCAGCTTTGGGGGTTCCTAATTTCTTCTAATTGCTTCAGTGTTTTTCAGTGTTTTCAGTTGTTTAAATCAAGGTGTGAGAAGGACACTAACCTGATTTCTCTGGCTGAGAAGCTCCTCACAGACAGCACACGAAAGTATTCAATGTCTTTATGAACAAAAGTTTTGTTCTAGGGAATTCATTTTCCTCTTCCCTGCAGTAGGGCCTCTTTTCTTCTTTTTAATCTATCTCCTATTACTTCGTTCTTTTTCGCTTTTGTACTTGGAGTTTTGCTTGATAAATTATTGACCTCAACTTTATATTTATGGTTTTTTTCACGTCTTTATGTCTGTTTTTCCCCTCTTGCTAAACTTTTTCCTTCATTCAGTTTATTTGCTTTAAGATGGTATCAGTTTTTTAGTTTTCTGCTGTTTTCAGAAGCAAGCTATCTCATTGAAAATGCAGTTATTGGCTGTTGCTTCTTCTTTCTCTTTTTCCCTACATCAATACTCTCCCTCCAAAGAGAAGAGAACCATAAAACCTCTGAGGTCAAGTAGGCTTTGAAAACGCTCGTCATAGTGGGAAAAAAAGGAGTAGATTGCTGTTCTTTGGAACTTTTTGTATACATAAAGAAGGGAACCTCAGCACAAGAGGAGGTGAGCGATTTTCAATAATGTGACATAAACCAAAATAAGCAGTCCAAAAAACTGTGAGAGGTATACAGAAGTAGCAAACTATTTAACTTAAACAGGAAGATGACTCAAAATTTATTCTTGGCTGGTTCTGCAGTTCTACCAGCTAGCTTGGAATACTGCATGTGTTGGTAAACTGCAATATTCCCTTCGGAATTATGTGTTATTTTGAGCCACTGCTTATATTGTATATTATGTTTGGCCTTGTTTTTGCAGGAATTCTCACAGTTCTGATCATACAATTAAAGTTACCTATCTATAGATATCTGATATTCTCACATATATGAGGAAGACAGTCAACAAGCTCAACAGATACAATTTTCACACTGCTTTATAAAAAGGCCTACACGAGAATCCTGATTTAAAAAGAAAAATATTTTTTTTTTCCTGCTTAATTTTCCTATTCAGACATGAAGTTTAAGTAAGGTCTAAAGTGGACATCCAGAATAATCAGCTTCTGACGTTTCTGTTTATTGACATTTATTGGCTACCTAAGGGAAAGGAAAAGCTCCAATGTATGGATTATGCAGTAGATGAGGTCACAGGTTTTATTTTCACCTTGACATTTACTCTTTGTAGACAGTGGATCAGCTACTTAGACAAACATTCTCCACCTTTAAAAGTTCAGTCTGAAAACCTGTGACACAGCTTTCATATGTACTGAACACCAACCTTTTCCATTGATCCTACGCGAGAGATGGAGTATTTAGCACATCACAAGTAATCAAAAGGTATCATGCAAAACTGAGCTTGTACTCTAGCATTAAAATGGAAAGAAATTGTTAACAACTCTGCTTCATTCTTCAAGGCATTACCCATGCCTTGTTCTACAATTACCATTCCATTGCCTGAAAATCTTCATTTTGAAAAATGACATTAGGGAAATACCTATACATGTACATCACAAATCATTTCCCATCGATTTTTGTTAAAAGCTAGAAAGTCTGCATAAATAGTTGTCTTAGATGCCCTCTAACAAGCTTAAAAGCAGTAATAACCAACTCAAACTGCTAGAAATGACTGTGCATGTCAACTGCCTGATGGCTGATCATTTCTTATGCGTAAGCGTGTATTTTTGTTACCGTGATTGCCGGAATAGGCTTCTTCGGAATGAAACGCTTTTTCTCGTGAAGCACAGCAGCCATGCTCCGTTCCTTCAGTTTAATCTTGTTCTCAGCTATTATCTTTTTGCGTTGTTCCAGGTAAGGCCCAAAGCTGGGTAGTTTCTGAAACAAAAATCAGGAAACGACATTATGCTTAATAATTGGGTGTAGCAAAAGGTGAGTCTGATCCCAAGGGCAAGATCCTGAGTCCTGGCTGAGTGCGAGTCGCTTCTTATTCAGGAAGTTGAAATCAGTGAGACCGTACCAGAGTGAGAAGTGAATAAAAATCAAATATGAACTTCAGGATCTGACTTGAAAATATATATTGAATATTAAAATATTAATATACCACAGCAGAAAAATAGCTGAATTGCAGGTCATCATCCAACAGTCTTATATTTCCCCATTGCATACTTGCTTGTATATAAAAATGTGTCATGTTAAATAATTCAAATGTGTAACTTTATTTCTATAGTATGTGGAAAGATATCATAAAACCACCAGTTTAGTTAGAAGGGTTCCACCAGTGTTTAGTACTATTTGCATGGATATCTGAATATTTCAATATATATTTTTAAAGCTTACAAACATGTATTTTGCATTCTGATAACAGAAGCCTGTCTTGACCTGTCAAAGTAAGGCTAACAAACACCAAATGAACTGAAACACATTCTAATCTCCTAATTTACCTCGGTGTCCAACTTGCAGTCTTTTCTGCAACGTTTAATCCTTGAACCCAATTAAGCAAACTCTAGAGGAAGATTTCACTGAATTGCAAAACTCATGTCTCACCCAAGAACATGAAAGTGCTGGTTTGGATTTCATAAAACACCCAGCTTCCTGAAAGAAAAAGACAGACCCTTTGCTCACCTACCAGAGATACAGACAACGGTTGTGTGCCACAATCACAGATTTAGGGGAATGAAAAATGGTAGAAAACATGGATTTTTGCTTGATGCAAAAGACCATACCCTTCCTGCCCTGAAACTAGTTCCTTATTCTGCAGAAGTATTTTATCCATCTAACTAAACCCTGTTCAGAAGCTACTGCAGTACTGCAGAAACTAGCAGGTAGTAACAGGGGATCCATAGCTTCAGCAGTTGCTAGCATTAATTCACGCTAATAATACAACCTCAAAGAGCATATAGAACAAGATACAGTACTGCTGTGGTTATCAATTTTTTAAGAGGGAATTTCAATGTGAATTTTAAAAACAGAATTATTTAAAAATTTAGAAATTATTATTTTTTAAAATGAAGTAAATCCAGAAGAGGTTACCCTGCTCTTCTGCAATTCCTTAGGAAAAAATTCCTCAATGAGCTCTGTCAGTCACGATACCCAACCCCGGGACCTCAGGCTTCTTGTTATGATAAATAAAAGCTTTCTTGGCTGCTAGGTTTTTGTCACTCTGAGCATACAGCCGGGGGTGGGGGAGGTCCTTGAAATGCTTCCCTGCTTCTGAGACTGGGTTTGTGGCCTCAACACATTTTTAACTTCAAGTCAGAATAAGACTTGCAGTCCCGCGGTGCTCTCCAGAGGTGCTCTCCCTCTCCTGCAGGCTGGGACTGAGCCGTACTCTGGGACAGAGCCTCAATCTAGGCAAATGCAAGACCGGAACTGTGGAGGATGTTGCAGACCCCATCTGTCCCAAATCTAGACGTAGCCCAAGTTTGCCCGTCAGCAAAGGGCTCTTATTTTGTCTGTTCAATGGGAACTTTGTTCCTGAATGTCATGTTCAAGGGCTTCCTTACAGACATCAAACAAACTCTCCTTTCTATGCTGTTGCCATACATGATCTTGGAACGGAAATGTTCTAGGATGTCTTAAAATAAGGCTTTAAATATCAGTGCTAACAGCAGTAAGGTAGTGGCCTTACATACTAAAGTCAAATAAGACAGCAAAACCAGATATATTTTGAACGGGAAAATGAGTAGAAGGAAGAATTTCCATTTAATCAATAGGCTCTAAAGCATATACGTAGATACTCATTTCTTTAATGACTTCTGGAAAGCTTAAGACTTTTAGCAAAGATCTAAAAAAATTTGATTAAAAGTGTTCTTGTATGTCTGCTAGGCTGCATCAATTAGAAATACATTTTGGCCATGAATACGTAGTAGCTGTGTCACTGAGAAACTACTTTCTCTCCATGGTTTATGTGCTGATGCCAACAACTTTGGGCTTGAGAGGGCAGGAGACCTGATGACAAAGTGGTTTTGGACTCTTCCCTGTCTGGCCAGGAACTGAATTGCTGACTATGAGAGTAGGCAGCAAAGCTAATTTTGCTGAGGTTTTAACTGAAGTAGTAGAGAGAGGAGACAGTTGTTCATGGTTTGACTGATTGAAGATCATCTTTGGGAAGAATAGCCAAGTCTTTGCAGAATAAATCCTTTACTTTTCTGTTCTCTTAATGTATGCCCAATCTCCTAATTTCTACAGACAGAAATACTGAGTATATTGAAATGAAATAGGGGATCTAAGGAAAAGTGTGAAAAAAGAATTCATTTTTGTGTATAGGTGAAGAGCAAATTACACAGGCAATTAATTAATTTTCTAAGTTGTGAGATGAAAGTATTTAGATTTTTACATCTGGCATAGCTGCTAGCTGGAACGTACAGCACACATTTTGAAAAGTGTGCAATGCCATCAGTACCATAATTCAGATGTTTCATAATGACATGCATGCAGTTAAATTAAACTACATGATCTGCATCTTTTAAAAATAAATGAAATTTTGATTAATCTAGAAAACTAACATCCAACATTAGTCTTTGTTGTTCATTGCTGTTTTTCCACCAAGAAATTGATTAAATGGAATTTAAAATAATTAAGGAAACACCCAGGTCTTAGTCCAGGTTTGGGCATACACAATAAGCTTCCACTGACTTAACAAGAAGGTGACTGTGTGCCCATACAAATGGTCTGGTTATTTTGCATTTGGAGTCTAGTAGTTCACAAGCAGCCAAGCTTTCATCAAACAACACTGAACACCAGCAATCTTTTCTATAAAAATAAATAATACATGAAAATGTAGCCTCAGGAGCTTAGAAAGGACTTATTGATGGTTCCCCTTATGAGTAATGCACAGATATAGGGAACGCTGATGAGACTGATGATTGTTCAGAGCTGTGGTTAGAAACATTTTGGAGTCAAAGGCCATATGAAACAGCAAACAATATTTTAATGAAGTGAGATACTGGATATAGCAAAAGTGGAAACGTTGAAATAACTGCTGGAGAGATGGATATTTAAGAGATTTTCAAATTAAATTATCTCTAATCATTGTAGGGGATATCTTCCTAAGCCCATGGGGGATTTCACAGAATCATACAATAGTTTGGGTTGGAAGGCACCTTTAAAGATCATCTAGTCCAAACCCCCTGCAATAAGCAGTGGCACCTTCAACTAGATCAGGTTGCTCAGAGCCCCATTCAACCTGACCTTGAATGTTTCCAGGGATGGGGCATCTACCACCTCTCTGGGCAACCTGTTCCAGTGCTTCACCACCCGCATTGTAAAAAATTTCTGCCTTATATCTAGTATAAATCTTCCCTCTTTTAGTTTAAAGCCATTACGCCCTGTCCTATCACAATAGACCCAGCTAAAAAGTTTTTCCTCACCTTCCCAGCAGACCCCCTTTAAGTACTGTAAGGTTTCCCCGGAGCCTTCTTTTCTCCAGGCTGAGAAACCCCAGCTCTCTCAGCCTGTCCTCAAAGGAGAAGTGTTCCATCCTTCTGATCATTTTTGCAGCCCTCTTCTGGACCTGCTCCAACAGGTCCATGTCTTTCCTGTGCTGAGGGCTCCAGAGCTGGACACAGTATTCCAGGTGGTGTCTTCACCAGAATAGAGTAGAGCAGAATCATCTCACTTGACTTGCTGGCCATGCTTCTTTTGATGCACCCCAGGATATGGTTGACTTTCTGGGCTGTGGGTTCACATTGTCAGCTCCTGTACAGCTTTTCATCCACCAGTACCCCCAAGTCCTTCTTTGCAGGGCTGCTCTCAATCCCATCATCCTCTAGCATGTATTCATACCAAGGGTTGCCTTGGCCAGATGCAGGACCCTACACGGTCCTGAACGGACCCTACGCTTCTTGAACCTCATGAAGTTCACACAGGCTCACTTCTCAAGCCCATCCAGGCCCCTCTGGATGGCATCTCGTCCCTCAGGAATGTCAACTGCAGCACTCAGCTTGGTGTCGTCCGCAAACTTGCTGAGGGTGCACTTGATTCCACTATGTCATTGATGAAGATATTAAAGAGTACTGGTCCCAGTACGGACCCCTGAGGAACACCACTTGGCACCGATCTCCATCTGGACATTGAGCTGTTGACCACTACCCTCTAGATGCGACCATCCAACCAATTCCTCATCCACCGAACAGTCCACCCATCAAATCCATATCTCTCCAATTTAAAGAGAAGGATGTTGTGGGAGACCATGTCAAAGGCTTTACAGAAATCCAGATAGACAACATCCATAGCTCTTCCCTTGTCCACAGATGTAGTCACTCCATCATGGAAGGCCACTAGGTTGGTCAGGCAGGACTTGCCCTTGGTGAAGCCATGCTGGCTGTCTCAAATCACTTCCCTGTCCTCCATGTGCCTTAGCATAGGTTCTAGGAGGATCTGTTCCATGATCCTCCCAGGCAGAGGTGAAGCTGACAGGTTGGTAGTTCCAAGGCTCCCCCTTTCTAACCTGTTTAAAAATGTGTGCAATGTTTAAATTTTTCCAGTCACCAGGAACTTCACCTGACTGCCATGACTTTTCAAATATCATGGAGAGTGGCTTGGCAACTACATCAGCCAGTTCCATCAGGACTCAGATGCATCTTGTCAAGTTCCATAGACTTCTGTAAGTTCAGGTTCCTCAGGTGGTCACGAACCTGGTCTCTTACAGTGGGAGGGACCTTTTTTCCCCAGTCCCCATCTTGCGGTCCACCCACTCGTGAAGTGTGGGGAGAGAGGTTTCCAGTGAAGATGGAGGCAAAAAAGTTTTTGAGAACCTCAGCCGCCTTCTCGACTGTAGTTACCAGTTTGCCAGTCTTGCTTATCGGGGGGAACATACTTTCTTTGACCTTCCTTTTCTGGACATACCTGTAGAAGCCCTTCTTACTCTTTGCTTCCCTTGCGAAGTTCAGCTCCAGCTGTGCCTTGGCCTTCCTGACCCCAAGGCTACACAACCAGGCAGTGTCCCTATCCTTCCTGGGATACCCGTCCCTGATTCCACTGCCTGTGCATCTCTTTCTTGCCCTTTAGTTTGACCAGCAGGTCTCGACTCGGCCATGAAGGTCTCTTGCCCTCCTTTTGTGATTTCTTACACCTGAGGATCGAGATCTTGTGCTCTACGGAAAGCATCCTTAAAGATCTGCCAGCTCTGTTCTGCTTCTTTGTCCCCGAGGGCAGTTTCCCAGGGGGTCCTATTGACTAACTCCTTGAAGAGCTGGAATTTTGCTTTCCTAAAATTCAGGGTCCTGACTTTGCTATTCACCTGGCCCATATCCCGCAGGACTGCAAACTCCACCAGTGCATGATCACTTGATGTCACCAATTAGCTGCCTCCAATCTTGACGTCACCGATTAGCTCACTTGCAGTGGTGACCATCAGGTCCAGTATTACATCCTCTCTGGTGGGGCTGTCTATTACTTGGCTTAAGAAGTTATCTTCTTTTAATAGCACAATTCCCAATGAAAGCACAAGCACATATCTTGGTGAGTTTAGCTCTGTTTGCTTTGAAACTTTTTTTTTTTTTTAAATTTCTAGATATTCCAATGTCACTGAACTCTCCATACACTGATATCTTTGTCATATCAACATTTGCCTAGAAACCAAATATTAATATGAATATGTAGATTATAGTAAATGCTTAGAAGATTGCAACAAGCAGAGTAATTAGATAATTCTTATCTACTTATATATCTGTATCAGTGATATTCTATAGCTGCATTATTTGTATCCATCTGTCTCTATATAGCCATAATTCAATGTGTTTCTATTGGAGGGATAACATCAAGAATAGATCAAAAATAAATATATTAAGTGGTTTCATTTCATTGTTTATAATTGCATTAGCACAAAACTGGAAACTTGAAATATTGTGCTGGAGTATTTTACAGAAAGAAAGGAAAAACCCAAATCCTCCCCCGCCCAAGATGTCCAAAAGCTGCCTTTTAACTGATGCACTGTATAAATCTCCAGCAACATTGTGATTTTTGTTTCAGTAGTTTCTCCAGGGATTCATCATTGATGAATTTGTTCTCACCAGAAAAGCTAAATCCTACTCATTTAAAGATAACAGTATTTTCCACTAAAACCGTCTCTTATCCAGATATAAAAAAGCATTACCCTGCCAATAGAGAACTGACAACATAATGAATCAACAGTGAAACCTTAAGCCAGGAGAGCTTTAAGGTGAATAAGTCTGTTTTGATTATAATTTATTCATGGATCAATCTAAAGGTAATTGAGCATATTATGAACTAAAAAAGGTGTTTGTTTCCTAATGGTAAAAAGTAGAGAGAATGCTCTCCTTCAGATTCTGCAATTTTTATGGGCACACCAGCAAGTAGCCTAACCGGTGGAACAGGCTAGTGAACAGGGCAGTGCAATATGTGTCAGATGACCCAGACTTTATTTCTAACTTTGAAACTGATCTGCTCCTTATTCTGGGAAAGTCCATGTATGTCTCCATGAGGTAGTCATGGGTTGCTTATTTGGGAGCTGTCTCCTGCTAAGGGGCTGGATGCTATCTACTGTTAGAAGACCCAGATTTCAGCTGGCACACCTAGGTATCATTATAAACTGAAAATAAGCAACAGTCTCCTACAGTACTCCAGTGGATCTGAAGTATATCCTGCTGGTATACTAATGAGTTGGGGCATCAGAAAGAACACCAGAAAATAGTAATTTTCATAAAAATGATTTCCAGGGAGCAGTGGTCACAAGGTAAAGGAAGAACTGACATAAGCAATTCTAGGGATCAGTGGCTCATGGAAATTTGGGGTAGCAGTATATTAGCTATGAGGCAACACGTTTCAAAAATAATGTTTCCCTCAAGTGTGAAAAATTTCCCATATTGAATGTAATGTCATTATTCAATTCCTTTTATACCTGAGTGTTGCCTTCTCTATGAGGTATGAAGATGTGTATGCATTCATTCTCTAAATTCCTCATGTGCACTTTCAACGTGTAAACAATTTTAAGTGACACACTGATGTCCCTCATGAATCCAGCAGTGGAACTGAAGCCAAACTGTCTTATTTCACATACTTTACATTTTTCAAGTGTAGATGTTTCTGCTTGCACATAGAAAAACTAGATAAGAACAAGAATAAAGACTGGAAAATGTCTGACAAACTGAATTGCTAAAAGAGACTTCAAATTGCTCTACGGAAATATTCTATACTGATTGCAGTAGAGATGCACCAAACAATGTCCCACATACTCTGTAGCTATGCAAATGGATGGATAACTGTGACACCAAAACCTTGCCATGTAGTGACAAACACTAGTGTGTTCCAAAACACTCGTGTGTTTTAGAAATTAAACAAGAGGTGTCTCTTTATCTTCCTCCTCGGTGGCTTGTTTTTCTAAATAGATCTTTCTCTGAAATGACTTAACCAACAGCTTTCCCTCAGAGAAGGAGAGCAGAAAGGAGGAGAAAATACAAATTCGCTAAATGATTGGAAAGGACAAAGGTGGTCAACTATCTTCACAGAATCACAGAGTGGTTGAGATTGGAAGGGATGTCTTGAGACCATCCAGTTCAACCCCCTCAGAGGAGGGTCAACTACAATAGGTTTCACTAGTTTGTCTATGAGGATGCTATGGGAGACAGTGTTGAAAGCCTTGCTAAAGATAACACCTGATGCTCTCCTCTCATCTATCAAACCAGCCACCTCATTGTAGTAGGCTATCGAGTTGGTCAAATGCAGTTTGCCCTTCATAAATCTATGCTGACTACTCCCTCCCTATGAAGAACAGATGATCTGTAGTTGGTTTAGCTACCTTCCCTGAATACCACTCCTGTAAACATGCAGAAAAGCTGGGCTTCATCCCTTTGCTGCCTTGGCATGCCTATATATTAGGAAGGTTTCTCGTTGGCTTCAGAGAACTAGGGAGACAAGCAGCTGGGCAGGTAAAAGCTGAGTGTAACAGCTTGGGAGGCTACACAGCCAAGTGACTACCTCAGACACAGTTAAAGCTATGAAGATTGCAGACAAGAATGAATAGCTTTGAAGAGGGTAATAGGTGAAGCAGGACCCCTCAAAGTGGGAGTGTGGTACGGAAAGGCAATCAGATAAGGGAAACATTAACATTTAAGCAAGGCAGACAGCTGCCCTCACCCAGGAACTACAAGAATTTAAATCAGGTTTGTATGGGTCATTTTATATGCCCTCAGCACAAAGGTTTTAGTAATGTTTGACCCCCATTTGTTCATGTGGAAAACTTTCTAAAGTTGATGTATAAAGTTTTCCAGAGAAAGCAGTTTTAATTTTAATGGTTTTTCCAGTTGCTTCTGAATCCTTCAAGTTTATTTTTTCTAAAGTTTAATGTACTCAAAATGGCTGCATATATTTAGAATCCTTATTACATGCTGCAGGTACGTGTGGCCTTGATCATACTTTACACTGCACAAGTTTCCATTCAGTGGTATGCCTTCACCCTCTTGCAACTTTACAAAAAAAGAAAAAAAAAAATTACTAAAGTTTTCTGAAGTGGTGTCTCTTTTTTTTTCTCCGTATTCTGAGAGAATACAATGAAACATGACTCCAACATTTCCAGAGAGGAAGAAAACACAAAGTCCCAGTACTAAAGAACAGCAACAGTAACAACAACAAAATGTTGTCACAATGTCAAGGTAGCTTGTTGTTCTGGGAAAAAAACCAACCATGTAACCCAACAGTAAAGCCAAAAGCTGAATTCTGTTCCTCTGAAGGTAGGAAATAACACACATATTCATATTCATAGATTATATAGAGAGAACATTTTGCACAAGGTTTCCCCACTAATTGGGTAAACTGCTTAACTAATGAAAACAAAGTATGTATGGCAATGGAGAAAGTGAAGCTGCTAATTCTTAATTCTTTTACATGTTCTTACTCTTTCAGACATTGTCCTGGTTTGAGGTTAAACAGAACCAATTTTCTGATTTGTAATTTTACTTTTTAGCTGGGCCTCTTCTAACTGACTAAAGTCTGAAATTAACCGCATATTGTTCAGAAACTGTTCGCTCTCAGAGTGATAAGACCTGATTATACCAAGGAATGGTATGCACAGAGGCTCTTGCTTATACTTATTGCTATAACAACCAAGGTCAACTAACCTCGCTGTTTGCCCCGTTAGAGGGTCAGAAGCAGAGAAGCGTAGAGGGGTCCCACCTGCAGGAAGGAGCAGACGGGACAGGTGACCCAAACCTGACCAACAGGGTATTCCATCCCATCTGCATCACGCTCAGTATAAAAGCTGAGGGATCAAAGGGGCAAGGCTGCTCTGGCTTGTCTTTTCTTCAGTGGCCGACATCTGAGGAGGACCCTGTCTGTTCGTCTGCCTTTGGTCCCGATCTGAGCATTCCTGACTCTAGTTCCGGAATTCAGCTCCTGTCCGTTGCTGACTCTGGTCTGGGACTTTCCCTGTGTCTGCTGGTGATGCGATCGTCATCCTGGGAGCTGGATATGGTTTTGTATATATTGTATACTTTTTTTTTTCTCTAGTATTATTTACTATTTTCTTATTTATTATTATTTTCATTAAAGTAGTTTAGTTCTTTTTCTAAACCCGTAAATCTCCTTATCTCTTCCTCTCCTCTCTGAGGAGAGAGGGGGAGGAGGGCCATCTGTCGTTCTGATTGGTCAATCCGGCCAAAACCACGACAGACATTCAAAGCTAAATTCTCTTAAATGGCCGCTCTTCTGTGTGTCAGTCTGGCAATGCCCAGCGTATGGGCCCTTCCCGTGCACTGCATGGTAAGGGCCCGTGGCATGAAGGAGTCATCCCGATGTCAGCAGGGTTCATGTCAGGACCTCCAGCAGGGAATCCTGCAAGAGTCCTCCCCATGCCATGGTATGCAGGCAGGTGACATGCCATGGAGAGGATGGGATACTTCACTCTACCATTCTCCAGCTGACAGAGAGTCTTTTGGGCCAAGACCAGTTACAGCCCCCAGAGCTGCTGTAGTTACGTTAGCAAGAAGCTGCAGAGAATTTGTCCCTTGTATGAAAGGGTTCACACATTCTCGCTGCTTCGTTTCTTACTGCTGAGATATTACTGGCATCACTGCCTTTAATGATGTGGAAATGCCTTCAAAAATAAAGGACTGAACACAACAATTCTTTAGAAAAAAATGAACTCTGCCTTTCAGTTATTTTGATTTTTTTTTCTTGGAACTTTTATTTGCTTCGTAAACAGCTCTGTCTCAATATTCTGTAATTACTGCACATATACTTGTTCCTGTAACCTCTGCTCCCAACACTGCATGTGTATATACCATTGCATTTAGTTACTCAACTATTCTGCCCGCTCTTTAGACCATGATTATTTACAGCGGGTGAGCTAACCCCTAGCCATGCAGTAATTCTGAGACTAAACTGAACATTAATGTGTGTTCTAGGAAAACACACTGCTGTGACCTCACCATGAGATATATAGTACCATGCTTGAGCGTGCAGATAAAACCATTATTTAAAATAACAATTATTTCTTCTTTCATCATTTTTCTAACACTGCCAAAATTTTCTCTACTAGCTCAAAATCACGAACGAATTATTCTTCATATTCTACCTCAAATGTTTGGTTTTTAGCAGCTTATATATACCAAGCGAAGGAAAAGATTTTAGGATTATAGGCTTACTATAGTGCAGCAAAAACTTACATTCTACAAATGTACTGAAGTCATGAAATATTCATCAATAAAACAAAAAGGAGTTAATATTTGAAGCAAGCTTAGACATTTACAATCAAAAGCCAGGATGACATAGATGATAAAGAAAATGTTACCTTCTGGGGTGAAGAAAAGAAGATACTGATACACATTACTGTGCTACTTCATGAACATCTGGCAGTCTGTCACTTAATAGACAACAACATCTTCTCTAAACAGAAGAGACTTGAATTCATCAGGGATTCCTGTAGTACAGTATGTGCTTAACTTAAGTACCTGCTTTCTGTGATTTCCATAGATTACCATATTCATGACACTGTGGAGTGAAAGCATTCTTCTCACTCTCTAACCAGAACATGCAAAAGAAATTAAAACATTGGCAGGCACTTTGTCTCCAGTTTGTTGGACATGTGAGGAAAGGACTTTCCACCCATTTATGCAGACGAAATTCTGTCAGCTAAGCAGCAGCGTAACAAAGATGTCAGCAGAATGGCTATTAACAAATAGCTGACAGGCAAGCAAATAGAACTGTATTCAAATGCATTTAGGAAACGTTGATCAGTATCAGTTGAGCCTTAGTACTGCAAAAAAACTTTGTGCAAACAAGATTTTGTACTTCTACTGGTACAGAAGTAAAAATACATCAGTCCTGTATTCACATTTTCATGTGTATCTATATACCATCATGTATATATATCCATACATTCAGCTTACACATTTATCATATCAATGTTGTAAGTTACCTGATCGTATGAAAAAAGACCATTGCTACATACTCTTACCCACCTTCTCCTCCAAGCTGGCTGGTAACTGAGTTATTCAGAACAACCCTAAAATCATCTGTTTCTTTGGATTTAAGCATCCTTTTCTGGGAGTACATGTACTGAGGAGATTGAACTCTAGCAGTACCTAATGACCGTCTCTTTTCTAGGTCCTTTCAAAGAAGTTTCAGAGGTGCTAGCTAGACAATTGTAAGGAAAAAATTAATCTTTTCTTACAACTATGAGAAAGCATGAATATCCCTGCTGCTATGGCTACATTAGTGGTTACCAACCGACCTGTCAATCATAGGTGCTGCTGACCCAGCAAGGTGAGCGGAGTTGTATGAAGCTGAATTTGCTAATTCCTCTTGTGCTAAATGAGCTGGGTCAGGTACCAGGAGCAGCTTAGCCCTGTTTCTAGAACTGCGAAGCCCCATAAAGCTGTATTTAAACTGCCTACATGACCTATGTGAACCTGTTCAGAAGCTCCTTGAGCAACCTGACACTACCACGCAGCCCAAGTGCAAATACACCTGGTGGGTAGGATGGCAGGATGAGGTGAAATGCACATCATCTACATCCTCCTTAGCTCTCCCGCACTCCCTTCCAGCATCTCCCTGGTGGAAATACAGCTCTAGACACCCTGCAGTACTTAGACATAGAAAGTCTATGTACGCACCATGGCAATACAAAAACCATACAGTCTAATCTGTCGTGCCCATCAAATGCATGCTGTCAGGGGAATGGGAGACTAGGCAGAGAGGGCAGCCAGCAACCGCCTCTTCCAGCCTCTGGAAGAAACAAAGATTTTTAAAGCTACTCTATGAGGCTTTGACTACATTCAGTAAAATAACGACTGATGCCACTGTGTGCAAAGAAAAGTGCATTTTCACCATTGCTATACGTGTTTTAGCTGCAAATTTACATATAAAATACTTTTTACTAACAGTTAAACCTTGCACAAGTGGTAAGAGCATACACTTTTTCCATCTGCTGGAACCTTTGCAGATTTTTGTTTTGTTTTTGTTTTGATTTTTGTTCATCCGGCCTTTTTGTTTTATGTATTTTTTTACATGGAAGCTCCAGATTTATTACCAACTTGCCTATACTGTTAACAGCATACAATTTCAATATATCTAGAAATAAACTCTGCTTTCCCCTGGTAGATTACACAC
The DNA here is from genome assembly GCA_008658365.1 of Alca torda. Lineage (NCBI taxonomy): Eukaryota > Metazoa > Chordata > Aves > Charadriiformes > Alcidae > Alca > Alca torda. The sequence goes on along the minus strand of CM018087.1, from coordinate 14,950,180 downwards.
CACGTAACTATACATATATTATTGCACTAATAGATTACTTACATGCAAACCATTGCTAATAATTCCTAAGCAAACCTTCTTCCACTTCAGATTCATTGTAATCCATCTCTTATGGCAGATGAACTCCAGCACTTATCCTCCTTCTGCACGGACTACAATGCTTTCCCTCATTCATCTCACACACAGTAATCCTTCCATCTCTACTTCACACAATCCTAATTTAAATGTAAAGTATTCAGTGCAGACAAATGAGCTCTAGTCAACTCTTGCAGTTATGACCAAGGAGCCTACCACTGCCTTTTAGAATCTTCAAACTCAATAAAACAATGATTTTTATCATCACCTCAATAATCTAAACTCACTAAATTTCATGCTAAGCGTCAGAATGAATAGTTCTGGCATTAATAGTAAGTGCTTTTACCCCTAGATAGTCAAAACTCCCACTTCAGTTGGCGAGAGATAGGATGAGAAAATGCTGAATGGTTTCCTATGAAGAGTTTGGGTATTCTGGTTTGATTAAGGCCTTCCAACGGTTTTGAAAATGTGACAAATCAACACATAACGTATGACATTAAAAAAAATTATGAGAATATAGCCAGATGATAAAATTATAATGGTCTGTTGAAAGAAAGTGATGAGGAAGAATTTTGATCTTTTGAAGTTATTAAAACTTTTAAACAGATCTAAAAAGAAGGAATTTCTAAACTATTCCAAATGAATATCAAACTTATCTTATGAATAAAATATCAATAACGCATTACAAAAGTGATATCTTCACTAAACTGATACAAATGCCTCCTGTATCACCATCAAGCAGTGAGGAGGTGTCAATACGTAAGTTCCAAAGTAATAGACGCTACATAAAAACCTAATTTAGACAAACAGAAAAGTGCTCATTAGAATCAACCTTCCAAGTCCCCCACAGTGCCTCTCCTGCATATTTATCTCTTTGTAACAGCTAAAGTATAGTATCTAAAGAATTATTATATTCTGAACTGACATCACAATGGTCATATATTATAAAATGCTAATTTCATTAGATTTTCACTCAAGTCAATCAGAGGAAGAATGTGATTTTTAAAAATCTAACGTGCAAATCATTAGAAATACAGATCACAGGCATACATCACTGTATTTTTAAAAACTACATTGTTTTAAATTACTGTAATAGCTTTAAAATGAGTTCTGATCATCTTGTTACTACAAGACTTCGCTGATTTGTACGCACAGTTAGGTTTGCGAGTATATGCATTCAGCTTGCCCTCTGCTATTAAATACAACCACAATCACATATTGCTTCAACACGCCATCCACTTTTTCACTGGTTATGTGCTTCTTACAGATGAACAATGGAGATAGATAAACCTTTCCTTTTCATATCACTTTGCACTGTGTACTCATTGGGCTACTTTGCAGGTCAAAAGGACTGGTGTGGCACAACAAACTATATAATTTATTTTGCAAAGAAACTCCTGTCCTGATCCTACAAGCTTTTATGCGTGGCTGACCTTTAAGCATGCATTACACTGACTGAAGTTAACCCTACGTGCAGCAACTGGGGAAACCGGGACGATGTCTCACTAGCTGACCACAACCAACCCACTCTTCTTGGATGTGCACGCATGGTTCCACCTCACTTTATCACAAGAGTTACATGTGCCCAATGAAAGATAAAGCAGAGCCTACAGTGTTCACCTCTTTTGCATTTTTTGAATAAACTGTCATGTCTTTAGCTGTTCTGCACCCAGATAGTTCCAGATAACACAACTCCACAGATGAATGGTCACGCAAGCACCACAGGGCTTCACTACTCAAAAACCTGCCATATTTTAAAATCTTGTCCTCATTTAAAGCGTAAAAATAAAATTATTTTTTGTTTTGACATAATTCGTCTTGTTAAAGTTATGCCAGATATTTACAGTGATTCAATATACAGCTAAAAAAAAAAATCATCTAGAGCCATTTCGACCATAAGACAGAAAGAGAAACAAAAGTTTTACTTAGTGCAGCTTCTCCACATTAATGCTGTCTACAACAGCACTGCTGCTTATAAAGATCACAGATGACATAATTTATATTATTATAGATAATCCATGTGGTCTGTCTGTCTTTTTTTCCTCCGTATTTTACAGAGGTGCTATGTACTTTGATGGATGAAGCTCCTAGGAGAGCTCCAGTCTGAGCATCTTACAAAGGCAGGAGCCGTCACCGCACAGGAGAGATTTGCTGCTTCTCCCCGGGAAGGCTGGGACCAGAGAAGATACGGTGAGTGGTCCTGCACAAGCAGTAAGCCTGTTCCCAAATATGCACTCTTTCTGTGTGCAGGCCGCTTTGACGAGCCGTGACACCACAGCAGGACAAACTGCTTCCCATCAGGTGTGCACCTGGAGCAGGGCGGGCAGGGAGACAAGGCAAGGTAGCAAAATGTAGCTTAGCTACATGGGCTTCACGGATACCCATGGCACAAAGCCAGCTCACAGCTGTGAAGTATTTAAGCAGCACTCGATTTTGCTAGAGATAGACCAAGGTTGTCCTCCTGTGCCCCATGGCTGCTGGAAATGCTTGGTGTGGAGCTGGAGTGCTCAATGACAAGGCAAGGGGAAGGAGAAGGGGCAATTCAAATTCCCCACTCCCCCTGTGCCACCCCAGGCTGCTGCCTGCTCTGACAGTAACTCGACTGATGGAGCGGCTCATGCCCCTCAGCCACTGTTTCAGGCTATCTGCAGGCTTAGAGAAACATTTCTCTGTGCTCAGACCTCAGAAGTCAGGGAGTGCACCTCATGCCAGCCTTTAATCCTTCTTCCAGATGGATTATTTTCAATCACCTTTTTGAAGCAGAGTTCTCTGAATTTCCTACGCATAAATGTGTTTATGCAGGAATAAGCAAGCTCATTGTGGTGACAGCCCTCAGTTACATCTAGCTGAGATGGCATTATTAAACATGAATATAACTGCTCTCCATCCTTAACCTGGGAAACAGCACATACAAAACTTAGTAATTATTACTGAAAAAAAAAAATTCAAACTCAACTTTCTTGCTTCTTGCTTCCTAACTTAGGTTAGGACGATTACTCTGACCTTCAATACTGCCCAAAATTTTCTGCAGAGACTGCCTATCATGCAAATGCTGCAGTGGTGTGGAATTTAACAAGTCAGCTGCAAAGTTTGTCAATGGCTTGTTCATCAGTTTGTGTTCTGTCCCACTGACGAAGCCCTGGTGAAGAAAGTCCCTTCTTATCCATATCCTTGCCTCCTGCTCATATGACACAGACATTTGGGGTGAGACTAGAACATACACTCACTTTCTCATGCTTTAGACAAATTACAGGGTCTCTTCCACGTGGGTGGCTTGCACTCAAGTTCATGATTTATCTTGAGGAAAAGGTTTGATCTTAGCAGAGTCCTGGGTCATATTTCTTGGTGGTTGTTAGCCTTCTGATCATAGTATTGCCCTTTGATTTGTTTTCTTTTTGTTATTCCTTTCCCCATTGCCAGCCGTAATGCTTCCTGAGGCAGCAGACATGGAGGTATAGACGTGCCCTGACATCAGTATGGCACCAGCCTACTGTGACCACCTTCTGCAAGAGCCATTCTTCCACTGGAGGATGTATTCCTCTTTGTGTTTTAAAAAAAAATTGCAATTTCAGTTCTTGACTCAGTTTTGCCATTCGACTTGCGATGGTAGTGACAGCAGTGATGAGAAGTGGACTAGATTTTTATTCCCAGGTTATTTGCACGTGTGAACAAGAAACAGCCCTGGCTCCACCGTCTCCAAGCGCAGTTTGGTATTGGGGCTGCCAGAATGCCCAGTCCTTATCACGCCATCTGCAGTGACTGCTGCAAAATGACTGTCAAGCCACAGAAGTCTGACTAATATAGCAAAGGTTAGGTTCTGAGATTTGTTGTTTGAAATCAAGTACTTTTCCTCAAAGTCTGTTAAGAATGAAATGAGGTTTTATGTCTCTCCTTTCTGTTAGGCCTATGTTTCTCCAGGGGAAATGCAACTACCTGCACAGCTCGATGCTCCCCAGCACAGTCAGCCGTTTGAATGGAGGATTCTGCCCCAGAATAGCTTTGACGGGTACCCAATGGCATTCCTGCTCAGTGATCTGGGTGCTGTAACTTGAACATGTATTGTACAGTTCCACTTACCTGTGGGGTTGCAGTACTCCAGGAGATGACGGGACTTCTCCCTGCTCATACAGCCAATGTGAAAGATCAATGGGCATGAGCTGACACTAAATTTTTGCCTTGTTCAAACACTCCTTTGAGGTTCTTTTGTAGCCCCTGTTTCAAACTGACAAGTGCCCCTTAAATAATACGTTGAATGTCCTCATTTTCTCTATTTCTATTATTTTGAGAATCTGACATTCTTGTTCAGTCGTCCTGGTTTTGTGCACAGCAGCCTGGATAAGAAGTCGGGGATGTACATCTCAATCCCTTTCCAGACGCTGAGCAATGCACATCCCTGCAGGTTTAGCAGCATTCCCTTGTGGTTATTGAGGGGGTGCTAGTTCTGTCTTTATAAAATGCTTTCTAAAAATTGATAGTCACTTTCTGTTCCTGTAGTTTCCTGCCCTTAAAACATAAGGATTGAAGTATTCTCTTGTACACATTACTCCAGTATGTTCCAGCTGGGCTGCTCCTATGCTCTGCTGGTGGATGTAGAAGCCTTTTTGGAGGACCTATGTTCTGCATATCCCTCACGCAAACAGTAGTGCCTCCCCTGTCCTGCTTTGTGTGATACAACAGCCTTGGCATTTACGTGCTGCAGTGCTGCACCGTGGGCTAGTTTATACAGCTCCTTTTTTATATGAGAAGACTCCAGCGAATTACAGCAGTTGTATTCATAGTGTGGTTTTGTTTAGTAATCACCTCAGGAGACTGTACAGTTCTGAAAAGCATGGAAAAGTATTGTGAGATGGTTTATGAATCCCACTAATCTTCAAACTGAGTTACCCATTTTCAGGTGTGGGTCTATCCTGCATGGTTTTTACTTTTTAGGAGCTGGGTAATAGCCTTTGGGAGGTCAGCAATTATCCCAGTGCTCCAGGAGTCAAATGCAATTTCATCTCATTTTATTTCATTTTAGATTTATTGCCTTGGTCATTTCAAGCGGATAGATGAGAATGTAATCATCATCAGCTACAGCTTTTGCTGTTCTGTTTCTGCATCTATACAGCTATGGCAGCAATCCCAGCCAGCCCTGTTAGTTCTTCTTGCCGATACTGTTGCCATTCTTCTACCACAAATTTGATCTCAAATTGCATTTTCTTCCACCTGCATCCACCCTAATGGATGCTCAAAAGGTACTGAGGTAGTTACTTTGTTTAATAATTATATCTAATACATTTGCAAATATATGACTATTGCATCAGAAACTGAAACTACTTTTATTTTTTTAAGATGGGAAGCATATTATCACCTGCAGGTCTGTATAATGCCTTGTTAAATTGCTAAAAGACTATGTATATGTACAGCTTCCCATCTTCTCTGCAGCTGGCTTGCTGCCCACCTGACCCATGGCTCTGGAAGACCTCAGCGATGAGACTTATGCCCTCCTTACTTTCACGTGCCTTATTGCTTTTTCTCTGAGTGCAGAGGACATTCTATTAAGCAAGCGCTCTCCTGCCTGCATCGCTGTATCCATTTCCAGCTCATGTCTGCCTAGAAGAGATCCCAGACATTTAAACCACCATGTAGATACTTTGCTACAGGGGTCTTACAGCTTACTACCTATTTGACCTAAATTTTCTGCCTTTTTGTATGTAACTTTTATGAATTGTTTGCCCCAGTTTAGTCACATGCTTCGTTCATTTACTTGATGTAGTTAAAAGCAGAGTATTTGTATGTTATCTATATTTCCTGGTATTTTAATTTGTTCAATTTTTCTTGGTAATTTACATTATCCTGCTGGTATTTTGATTGTTCTATTGTGTAATGTTATGCTGTACATTTTTGTCAGCAGTCTTAGATTCTCACAAAATGCCAACAAAGTCTCTGTTACCTAGCATTTACTGATGTTCAGCTATCCAGCTGGCATTCAGCCTCATCTCTGCTTTTCTGCTGCTGCTCTTAGTTTAAAGTTCATGCTTGTGCAAATGGCACCAGAAGTTTATTTTCGCTCTTGTGTAGTGCATCAAAGCCAGATATGTGCAAAATTACATTTTCTGAGTCAGTTTGTTTTCCTGATGTGGTGCTTTTTTTCTTTTTGCTATTGTAAGCAAGCTTTGGCAAAACAATTTTCTTGCCAATGCAAAGAATCCCATATGCGAGACAATTACCAGTAGATTTTTCTCCTCTGCTTTGTGCTAATGCATTTATGTTTGCACAAAATTTTTCCTTGTCTATGCAAACATTTTCTTTTCTGAGTGCTTAACGGCTTCTGTCTCTGCTCCGCTGACGGCTGGTCTCGGTTTGCTCACTAATTGTGCACATTAGCTCTGCATTGCTGTAATGCTGCTACACGAGCTCTCCAGGTGCCTCTACATTAGTGTTTTAGTTTAGATCAAGAGTACACCTTTGAAGCGACTCTCCTGATTATCCCCACATATTGCACTTTGGTTCTCACGGCACAGCAGTCTCCGAGAGCACAAACTGGATTTTATTTCGGATGAAATGAAACCTGAATGTGTGCTCCAGGAGAGCACCTAAAATGAGCTCCAGCTGCTAATGGGCATTTAGCCCATGAGACCAGACTAGAGCTAGAATACAGTAAAAACCCCTGAAATGCCTATTGTGTGGACACCAGTCTGCAGCATCAACCATTTCATTCTGCAGCTCCATACCTATTTGGCCTATTTGTCTGCACGACTATTTAATGTAAACATAGTTTCTGAGGGCAGCTTTGTCCCACCTACAAACCGAATTCATCCATTGGGATGCAGAGAACTCACAGGTTAGCTGTTTTGTAACATTCGGAAAGACAGTGAGCTATTATTTTTCTAGACTGTCCATACTTGGATAATACATATATGCACACATATATTAGTCATAGTATACATAAATATACATATTAGTAACACATTTATATTAAATTACATTACATTCTATTTATTTTAGATAGAAGATATTTCTGGGGTGTTTCTAAAAATTCTCACCAGTTTTCCTGATTTTGGAGCCTCGGGCTACGAGATCTCTTTTTCCAGTGCAATTTTTCGCTAACATCCAATATAGCTCATTTTTATGTCCATCTGTCCATCTTTCATGCCTACTCACCTACTACCATAATCATGCTTTCTCTTTTTGTCTCTTTTTCTTTTTTTTTTTTTTTTGAGTCTTTTGCAAGACACTCAGTCTATATCTATCGGAGTAAACCAGTGTCGGGGAATGTTCCTGGGCACAAGGTTGTTGTCATCTATCCTAACAAAGCGTTACAAGATTTTTTTGCCTACTTCTGGCCTGTGCTGACTATCAGTGTCCCAGGCAATTCCTGGAGAGGCTTTGGAAGTCAGCATGCTCCAGGAGCCGTTCCCAGCAGGCAGCCTGCCCGCAGCCAACCTGCTTTGGAGACTAACAGCTTCTGATCATCGGCACAGGCTGCTCAGTGCCAGCTGGCCTAAGCACCTAGGAATATTCCTGGGCACATTTAATTTGAAAGTACAGACATATCTATCCTTTCTGAAGTGAGGTGCCTATAGGAATCCAGTCACTTCTGATGTCAACGCCCAGGCAGAATGAGGTAAAACAGTGTAACATCCAACTAGTTTCAATAAATGCTATTCTCTGTCATCAGTGACTTTCTGGAACTAGAGTTACAAAGCTTAATGCATAACTATAAAAAGTATGTCCTAGTGTGGAGTCATTCATCACAGATATCACTGCATTTTTTAACATTTATGGATATCTCTTGTCTTTTTTGCAAAAATAGGAGAAGTACAAATACAGCTCTAAAAAGCCAAGAAAATAAGCAATGTTCCAGTGTTAGCCAAAGTATGAGCTGTATCTTCAACCTAGTCTTAAAGCAAGCTCCTGCACCAGGTCTGTCCTTAAAATAAATGATTTCTCCCTTCTACAGCTACTTTATACCACATAGGATTCCTTTCACACTCTGCAAAATGCTGATGTAATCTTAATTCTAAAGTGAAGCAACCTCAGGATGCTATAAAGTTTTCTTTTTGACACTTTAACTGGTATCAGTGACACTGATACTGACAGTGGTACAGACAGATCATAAAATCATAATATTTTGATATAACTTGCCTTTCTAAGTGAAAAAACAGCTTTAAAAAGTCAGTGTTGATTACTTCCACAGGAACTCAGCTTATTTAATATAATCTGCTATCAATTGTTTTTTCCTTAGGAAAACTTTGCTTCAAAGTCTTTAAACATTTCCCCAACAGAAATGAGTAGACTTGGGGGTCCACTGACTCCTTTTTATTACAATGAAACTGATCTGAGATATGCCAAATACTTGGCAGGTCCTAATGACAATACTGGGAGTATGGATCATATCTGAAGACTAGCCCAGACACCTAGTTCCTCTCTTCAAGAATGAGAAATAACTTGAGAATTCTGGTTATAATGTCTTACTTTTTTCTGAAACTAATACAAATAGAATATGGGCAGAATCAATCTGGGCAACAGAACTGGGAACTAATTTTCATTTCCTTTCACTATTTAATTAGGTTTCTTAAGCATGCCTCTCAGTGTCTCTGTTTCTGTTCCAGAACACAAAAGAAAACAGATAAAATGGACACTTGTTTCATATTGTTGTCTTCCCTTGCGAAGGTTTTATGCCACCTTCATCATTAAAATATCCCAGCAGTGTCTGTTAACTAATGAACTGTACCTATCTTGCATGGCTCACCTGCTCTCTTATTCTCATTCTTTGTGTATGGGACAGGCTGCTTTGTGTTGGTAAGATTTTAGCAATTTCCTTCCTGTAAAAACAAAAGCAAGCAACATAGATACACTTCTGCACAGAGAAGGTAAAGTTGGAAAAGTGCCTTTTACTCTCAGGGTGAAAGGCAAAGGCACTACCTGAGTCTTAGGTCCTGTGGGAACTTGTTCCACAGTTGTGGACATGCCCCTGAGCCAACTCAGTCACCTTACCCAGCAGTATTATAAAAAGGGCATTGCTGAAAATCCACCGAGCACAAGCAGTGAATGGAGTCATGAAGTATAGTCTTCCCCTGGGGATTAAGCTAGCACATAAGATACAAAGGATCTTTGGTACTGATGGTGCTATTCTGTGCCTCGATGGCCCATCTAGGACTTCTATGCCACCAACACTCCTCATTGCCAGCACATGCAAGGAGCCAGAGGAAAAAAAAAAACCAAAAATAAAAAGTGGAGGTCAGTGCTTCATCTGAGATGGAAGATGGATCTTTCCTTCAATGTGTACTGAACGTTACAGCTGAACTACTGTGTCAGAAAATGCTGGGAATTCAGTCTAGAAAATGGAGGGTGGATGGCCTGGTGTGCTCGCAGCAACTTTGGGTTTTGAGCAGACATGCTGCAGCATTTTCTGCAAGCTGAAGTCTTCCAGAAGATAATTACAACTGCTGCTACTTCGCACTTTCCTTTCTTCTACCTCGTACTAGAAGGTAAATTACACCAATAATAAATCCTTCTATATAAATGCAAAGCAGAGCTAAAAATGAAATTGATGTCGCAATTTTAATTTACCACTTTCATTGTTAATTTATACGCAAGCAGTGTGCTATGTTTCCCCTGGAAAATAGTCTAATTCCTTTCAAGTATCCCCCATGAAAACCAGACACAGATACTCTGTGTTTCATGCTGTATTCTTTGTATATCTTAAAAGACTTCTTATTTTTTTGTAAGTTGGGAAAAAGAACATAGTCCTGTAGTGAGACAAAGCAAAGCAGGTTTCAACCTTTATCTGAAGTTTCTGATTGCTGTGATAAGGGGTGAAGAATAATTTAAGATACCATCAGCTATAATAGATCACAGTAAAATTTACAGCAGCCTTTGTTTTAAAGTCTTACTGTTCTTATGTATATAAAAGCCATTGGGGCGCAAACAAAATTGAACTTTTTGGCTGAGCTTACTTCACAACTAGCAGCTTGGTTCCAGCGCAGATCACTAAGCCACACTTTTCAAAAATTCCCCCAGAACTTAAGCCCAGACAAACACCACAACATAAAATTTTCATCGCCAGCCCGCCTCTTTCACAGCACGTTACAGGCAGCGGTCAGGTCCGGGCTGTGAGGATTACCAGGCTTCACCACAGCAGGGTTCATGGTTCAGGGCGGCTCGTACAGAGCATCCCCCAGGCCTGGACTCAAAGGGCAAGATGGGCAGAGGGTGGCCAGAGGGCCATGGAGGGCGAGCCAGGAACAGCCACTGCGGAGCCATTGTAGGAGAAAAAGCCCTGAAATATTTTGAACTTCTATGCAACTATTTCTGTGAGATTCTTTCTGTGGGAAAAGTTCAAATGTCTAGTACTCCAGCTGATTTTGGAGGGGGAACACCCACCCCACCCCCCAAACTGGAATGAAAACTTTGAGTTGGAGAAACTTCTGTCTGGGAGAAGTTTCTGGGTAAGTTATGCTACTCAAGTCTTTGCTACTGACCATCTGCACCTTCGAGATGACCATTTGGTATATTATTCACTTCTAAACAGGAAAGAGGGCAGCACTATTGTGAACAATTGTGTTGTTTTCTCTGCCAGATTTCCAGAGAAAGGGAACACATTTTGGGTTGAAACTAATTTCAGATTAAACAAAGTATCTGTAATTTGGTCACCACCATTATTGTACTATTACTTTCATTGTAATGCTACTTAATTACTTAACATTTCAATTTGTATGAGCAAAAACTTTCATCTCTGAACTAGAAATATTTCCCTAAAACCAAGTAAAACATTTTCAAAAGATAAACATTAGAAATCAGTTTTGTACTGATTGAGCTAAAACTACGTAGTGTTCAGCAACGTACTGAAATTATTTAAGTATTTAAGCAATTGTTTGTGAGTACTGCTAAAATCAAAATTCCTAATTTTCTTAACGCCAAAAAAGAATTCTAGCCCTTCGTGTCTGTAAAAGACAAGTAGAACTCAAATGGAATAAAACCATCCCAGCCTAATATTTTAATTCAGTTGTTCAATAATTTCTATTTCTTTGCATTATTTTTACTTTATTATACTTTCATAATACCCTCAAATATATCTATAAAACTTTACAGCCCTTTTCCAACAGCATATGGTGTGTGTTGTGAAGAGAAGCATGTTTATGAGCTGCAAGACAGGAAGAAAATTAAAGTACCCTTATGGGACTGAGGCAGGGAAAGATGACTGAGATTTTGATGTATCCACCACTACCTATCTAATTCTTGAGTGTCCAAGTTTTCATTGCAATTGCATTGTAGAATTATCTTCTGTTGGGCTGATAACACTGTACAATCTCTCAATGCTTGAAACTGAAAGCAAGTCAAGTTGCGACACAGTCCCTTCCACAGCAGCAAGCATATCCTGGCTAAATGAACAAAGCTAGCCTTGAATGAATTTAAAATCAATTTTAACTCAACTAACATTTATTCCACTAGAGATGTGGATGTAAATATTCAATGTAGCTAGGTACTATTCAAAAACCATTTGTCATATCATGATCCAATTCCACTCTCTAAATGAACATCAGTCAGTTGGGATAGGATCTAACAGCAGAGGCTTACTTGTCTTTGAGCTAGATGGGCTGAAATGTGGCTGGTCACAGTTCTCAGTTCTGGGTTTTTAAAACGAACTTTCAGGGACAACCTCTGTGGCTGACACTATTTTTGGGGAGCATGACTGCACAATGTATCCCACATCATCTGTGGGATACAAGCTTTTGGAGTCCTCTCGTCTTTCTTGCAACCTTGACTCCAGCAAGAGGGAACCTTGCTGGAATTTCAGGACATATCTGCAGAACAGCTGAGAGACACAAACATAAGAAAACACTTCTTGCACATGCATGCACATACACATGGCTGCACATACTTTTTTTTCTTTCAAAAAGCTCAAAAGCATTGGATGACATTTTGGATGAATGCCTCAGCCTCTTCAGTCTGACCTCCTCACCCCTAAGAGCAGTAAGCCTGCTCAGGATTTCACTTAAACACTTTGCTCCCTCTGGAGAAAGAATGGTCTCCCTGGTTGAGAGAAGGTGTTCTTTTGGAAACAGCTTTCTGCATTGTTTTTTGACTGTGTGTTTCTGCTTGTTAAGCTTTCAGTGTCTGAACCACACTAAGCTTCTGGGCAGGAAAGGGTTCATCCGCCCCAACACAGGTCTCTAGTGCCATGCTCCAAGATCCAGACCTGCACAGGTGCCTCAGATACCTGTAAGGTCTTAAAACCACATCTGGAGGCAAATAAATCCCACTCTGACTGTGTAAGGTCCTGATATCTGATTTCAATGCTTATGGCCAGGGACTTCACTCTTTGTGCCGGAGCCTCCTAAGGGTAATTCAGCCAGTCACATACCATAAATTGAGACCTCTCTCCGTGGATGAGCTGAGGATGGTATTTCGACAGTTAAGTTGGATGCTTGCAGAAGACTATGTTAAGACTCCACTGCAAAATAAATGCTCAATTCTGCACTAAAATTATATTCCCAATATGTGCTGAATTAAGAACTAGTACTCATACAGTCAAAATAGTGGTCATGACTCCACACAGGCATCCCCTCCCGAACTGCCAGTTAGGAACTAGACAACTAAAGACACACATCGGATGGGAAGGAAATGCTTTTTTAAAATGGAAGCAGAGAAGGAGACTTTCAAGCTTTTCAGACTGCACGTTCATCACTCAGATGTTGTTATAAATACCTTTGCAAACAACTCACACTCTGTAGACAAAAATACCTCAGTGATAAACAACAGAGAAATAAATTAAGTCCTATGGAAAAATGTAAAGTTTTCTCTCCATCTGCTTTATCCTGTTAATTAAGTCCAAAATCCAGCAGTAGGCACAGAAGCCCACCCACAGACCAGGCAGTGAAGGTCAAAACCCAAGATATGACAAAATCGCTAACAAAATGGCTGCAGTCTATCAAATGAATGATGATGACTTTGTTGTGAAGAGAGAGAGGGGACTTCTGGAGCGGGAGGCATTTATTAGCCCTGCTCTGTACGACCCAGAACGGCAGCTCTGAGAGACCATGCTCACTCCTTCTGGGCGCTCTTTTATAAATGTTGATTACGAAAGACACACTCATGCTTCAGTCACCAAAGGATTTCTTGTTGCTCCCACTTTAATGGGTAAGTTTAGAGGTTTCAGAATATCATTTATGCTAACGTAAATGGCATGTGAGTTGTTTACAGCTTAGTGATACATTTTTTGTAAAAGAGAAAATGTAGATATATTTGTGCTTATAGAGCTTTGTGGGTTTACAACGAGCCTTCTGGTTTTCAATTTACAATGGGAAATTTTTGAAATGGACATTTCAAAACGTCAGGAGTGCTCAGCATTTGAAAGAAGGCTCACTAAAGGCAGTGAAAAACTGCTGGAGAGTCTGGATTAGACTTTTGGTCTGGAATTGGGAAAGATGCCTTTTGGCGTATATTGAATATTTTAAATGAGAGCACAACTATTCAGAAAATACTAAGTAATGATTAGTGTCCAGGAAATAATGTTCTATTCTGTAATGATGGGTAATATAAATAAATAAAATTGTAGTCGATAGATTCTAGAATTCAACTACCTTAAACTCAACTGCAAGGTCTTGTCTTGAACTATCTAAAAAATATGTACTATTTTAGTGATACGCTTCTGGGTTTCTCATGAATTCAAATATACTGTATAAAACAACAAGGTATTTTATAGCCTTTATGTATAAATAAATCAGCAACTTGGAAGAAATACAACATAGTAATAGAAAAAAAAAGCATTAATTATTCCAAGCAGTCAAACAGGAGAGACAAAATGATTAATGAAAGAACAGATATATGATATGACATATCCTGACCAATATATGGGTTATACAGAGACTTACTTACACTGGATGGCTCCAAATGTGGCAATCAAAACCAGAGCTGTGGCATAAAAAATAAAAGGGAGCTATTTCATTAAAACTTGCTGCTGAATTGAATGAAGGGCAAACAAGGTCTTACCTATGTGAGAATTAGACCCACCTTCTTAATAACAGCTAGGGTTGGTGTTCTTAAACATCAACCATCAGAGTACCCAAGTGCAATCAGCCTGAATGAGCTCCCAAGAAATCAATAAAATTCTTGCCAGGCCCCTTAAAACTATTACAGAGCCCCAATGTGCTGCGGAGCAGCAGATTACAGGCTGGCTGTAATTGTCCCCTGGAACAACCCAAACGCAGTTCCTGGGCCTTAATGAATTCTGTACAGCATGAATAGGTCAGCAAAGAGCAGAAATCTCTTTTCTCAACTCCTACATGTAGAAATGGTGTGCCCAACAGCTCTGCTCAGTTATTGGGGGCAGTTGCCCTGTGCCAATGTATGACTAATGGGCAATGAAACAGAAAGACATTTTTAATCCATTTGTCCATAAAAACTCAGGAAGTACTGCTCTGACTGCTGAGGCATCCATGTGGTTGGATAAAAACCACACAAGATGATTACAGCAAAACCTTCTAGGTTTTTTATAGCAATAAAAATAAAATAGGTGGGAAAGGACATAATCAAGTTCCTTAAGTATGATCTTAATCTTTAAGCAAAAAGACATTTCAATTGCATCTTATTAGGTACTGTTAGCACCAGTGGCTTATATTGAGTTATTATCTGAACAGTTTCTTAGAGTGCGGTGGCTTCCACAGATAGCCCCTAGTGTGCAGCTGAAATGCTGGCAAGGCCCATAGGCTACCTTGTGCAAATCAGCCAGGACAAGTCTACATGTCCAGCACATACTCCTGGCAACTGGAAATTTATCCCAGCAGTACTTCCGTTAGACTTCATGCATTCAAGTTTTAAAAGTTCTCCCTAACTTTAATCTCAGCAACCCAGCATGAAACCTCCATAATTTCCACAAAAGCCTCTCCTTCCAATCAGGATAATTTTTCTTCTGCTTTTCCTGAATACTTCCTTTTTTTTTCCAATTAAACTCAGCAGTCTTGGTTGAGTTCTCACTCTACATCATAAAATCCCCCTCTCTCAATTGATTGCAAACTTCAAATATTTGTCGACCACTGAGTTCTCCACCTCCTATGTTTACACGCATTATTTAGGCAGGACATATGGACACCTGAGAGTTACAGCTTCTTGAGCCTCTCCCCATAAACCACTCCTAGATTTCTCGTACATCTGCGCATGTTGCTACACTTAGGGATGTGCTTAAGGGCCAAATCTGTTCCTAAGAGAATTAAGAGATGTTGTAGTCAAAATTTCTCTCAAAACTAGCACAAGAATAACACAATCCTTGAAAACCAGGCTGAAAATGAATACTTATTCTGCTGTCTATCACAAATACCGCTTTGTTTTGCACTTTTCTTGCATGGAGCACTGTGGCTTACAGAGCACCTTGCTATCCAAGTAAACAGCTTTCTTACATGAGAAGTTTAAAGAGACAATGATTCTTTCAGAAGATAGAAGCCCAAGTCTTTACATGTGCATCAGTAAGTACATCTGTAACTAGTACCATAAATGAAATGGGAGCACATAAGTAAAAGCAGGTTTTCCTAATAATAGCTACCTGTAGATAAAGAAGAGACATTTCTGATTGCATAGGTGTTTCTAAGCCATCTGGATGTCTGTAGGATATAGCCTGCAACTCCATAACACTACATCTTGTATAATATCAAGCATTTTACCAGTGCTTAATGAATAAAAAGATGGTTAGAAGTACTGCTTAGAAATACACAATATTGTTAATAAATGACTTCTCTCACTAGGTGTAGATTCTAGAGGAAGAATTTCATATCATCAGGTTCTCAGACTGGTAATTATAGCTTACATTTTGAAAGGCACAACCTTGCTTTCACAGATGCAATTTGCATCAAAATCTGCACTTACAAAATCAGGGAGAAGAGTTTTGCACACATAAATTAATTGCTGACACGTTTTCTAGAGCTTGAACTGTAGACAATTAGCTATCAATCACTACTGACCATGGCTTTACTCAGTGAGGACACAAAGAATAAGGCTCTGCAACTAATACCAATCCCACGAATACTGCAGTGTCCTAAACATCCCCAAATTCCATGAGTTTCACCTGAAAAAGAAAAATCTCTTTGGCAGTAAAAGCTGGTACAGAACTGAAGGTTGGAGGAAGGGGGGGTGGAGAGGGAGAGGGGGGGAGAGAGAGACTGATTTGCTCTCAATGAATATGAAAAAGCTGATCTCTGCCATTGAGGAAAATTCTTGCACCAGCAAGTGCTGACTGATTGCGATGAAGAATGCTTTATCACCAAGATCCAGACACCCTTTCATATGGTGATTATTATTCCTGTCATGACCCTCTGGTCATCAAGCCACAGTGTCTTCTGTCAGGAAACAACTATCCAATAAGGAATAATCTAGGAATAAGCCTGTAGCATAATATCTCCTAGTTGCTTATACACACAGCGGGAGGAGGAAAATCTTCTTCCTATGAGTTATTACCTGCTCTAATCCACTTGGGAAAATAGCAGTATTTCCTTAATTTTGTGAGGCATGCAAACATATTTTTCACAAACCACAGCTACCTGAATAGCTCAGCCCAGAGCTGAAAGAAACTCTAAAAGCTCTCTTAGGTAGTAACAAATAGTCCAACATCACCATCAAGTTCATGGCAGCACAGAAATTGTCAAATATTCCCATTAAAACTTTATAAGGACAAGCAAACGCTGAATTGCATGCCAGCTTGCCTCTACGTTTAATTTCATATTGTCTTCTGTAAGGCTGAAGCCTGGCCTAATTCCTGATGCTATTCTTGGAGCAATGGCTCTGACAAACAGAGGTAACTCATATACAAAGCCCCAACAAACAGCACACACCACCTAGCAACATTAGCTCTGTTTTAGTTCCCATACAACACAACAATGCTAAATTCTTCAGAACAGAGACTTTTTATATTAACACCACCATTGTCCACATTAATATCATCCAGCTACAGATTTCTGTTGAACTCTTTTAATCTTCCATGCATTATTTCTCTGGCTTTTCTAATTCAGCTGCTTGAGAAAGGGGCTGCCGCTCTGCAGTCGCAGACGCGCGCACTGCGCTGAAAGCATCCAGGGGAGAAGGGCTGGGAACCCCTGCTCTGGGAGCAGATGTGAGAAGCCACGTCTGGCCACGCAGGCCAGTTCTTTTTGTGTCTTTTCTGTCCGTATTGCTTATGTAGATCACCTAACAGAAGGGCTGTTTTGAATGGTTTTATCCAAATAGCAAGCTAACCCTAAGTAACAAATACAACAATACATATACAATTGTACAGAATAAAAAATTAATGGTGTTAGAGAAGGATGATGCACAGAGACATTATGTGTGACACTGGGGAGGAAGTGGGGGTAAATGCACATGGTTAATATGAAAAGATGTCAAAAAAAATGAAGCATAATAATAGTGCAATTTATCCTTGCTAAACGTACTGCGCTGTGCTATAATTAAATATGAAAACCTAAATTTATCTCTATGTTCGGCTGTCATTAACTTAACAGGGAGTGCACATGTTCTAATCTAATGGCTGATTTTTTTCTCCATGTGCAGCATATTAAAATGTATATTAGCCTCAAGGTGCATAAACACAAAATAATAGACCAAAGGTTTTGGCCTGTGGAGAAAAAAAATCCATGCTCAAAGGCCGTCAAGTAGCTGGTGATGCAGGGGAGACACTCACTTAGCCTCATTAAGCCAAAGCTCTCTTTTGCTTGTCTTTTGTTCTGCATGACAGCAGCCTCTTTGTTGTATAATAATTCATTCCAAGTTCGTTCCAAGCTACCGAAACTGGTGAACTGTGGCCATTTTAATGAGCAGTATTGGTGGTATGCATAATCTGCAAGCCACGTGGACTAGGCAATCACAGAGCACTGCAGCCAGCAAAATGAGATACTGTCGAAATCACAAATTTGTCAAGTTGTTTTTGGACAGGGTATTATAATAAGCACTAAAATATGCATCTTATTACTCTGCATCTGTCAGTCAAAGATCACTGTAATGAATGCATGCTGCAGGGTATGACCAGGCCGTTTCCCTAAGTAAAACAAACTGCAGAGTACAAAAAAAGAATTATGTATTTTTGGCAGTGCCTGGATGTTTTTTTTCAAATCCTTTTGCATCAGGAGTTGGATTTTCCTGGCTTGATGTCCGCTGCCAGCAGTGAATGCACTAAAACCGCCACAGCCAAGGAGTTAACGTGAATACATTGTTTCTTAATAGCCACGTTTACCGGCTGTGAATATGAAACTTTAAACTCAGTGCTCCAAGCAAATTTAGCATACAGTACATATAAAACCCACAAAGATTAAACTACTTTAAATCCACTTTAATAATCCCAGTTCCTTTTGTTTTACCCATTTCTACTGCAAATGGCCTCACTGTTAGAGAAGATACATTTAATGTAACAACCTGCAGATTCCGTGAGAAACTGCACTGTAGATAATCACAACATAAACTTCCATAATAGACCAGTTAGGAAAAAAAAATAGAAATCTTAGAGAGGTCCTTTTTTCTACAAATTGGTCAGGCCAGGGACTGCTCATTATTGCTTTCGGCTTGCAAACGCTGGGAGGTTCACCCAAGGCAACAAACATGGTAAGTGCAATTTGCGCAATGGGGTGCTCTGCTGGTGCTCCCCAAAATGCTACTGGTGATGGTCCACAGACGGACCATCAGGGTCCCACCTGAAGCCACACCTGTGGAGACCTTTCATCACATCAGGGGAGAAGATGAAAGACTGAGAGGGGGAAGCAGGAGGAAAGGACTTACTTCCTCATCTGCCTACAGATGCTGGTTCAGATACGTTTTGGCAGAGCCTTATTTTTGGTCAGCCCAACAAGCCTATGTGGCAACAGTCCCTGAGTGTGCTGATGCACAGTACCCATAATATCCTAAACCAAGAGGTTTCTTGATCAATACTGGCTTACACTTCAGAGGCTTTGCCTCACTGAGAGCTGTATTTCAGGTGCAAGCCTTAGCTCATGGGAAAAAGGATCAAAAAGCCTAAAATTAATCCCCCCCCCCAGCCCCGACTCTTCTTCAGAACTGGTGACGGCAATATTGGAAAAAGTGTTCTTCATCTTCCTCTTCATATGAGGGAAAACTTCTTTACGGTGAGGGTGACAGAGCACTGGAACAGGCTGCCCAGGGAGGTTGTGGAGTCCCCTTTCAAGACCCGCCTGGATGCAGTCCTGAGTAATGTGCTCTGGGCAATCCTGCTGTAGCAGGGGAGTTGGACTAGATGAATTCTAGAGGTCCCTTCCAACTCTGAAATTCCATGATCAATGTTAATTTTTTCTTGCAATCTCTACACTACCATATGATGAGATGATCCATATTTTTGGATATGGCCAGATATGTCCTGTCTTCTTGTCCTGCTTCTGGCAGGGATAGGGTTAATTTTCACAAGGAGCTGGGACAGGACACAGCCTGGAGGGACGGCTGACCCAAACTAGCCAAAAGGGTATTCCATACCATGTGGTGTCATGCTCAGTATATAGCAGGGGGAGCTGGCCGGGGAGCAGGAATCGCTGCCTGGGAGCGGGCTGGGCTTCAGGTTCCGGTCAGTGAGTGGCTGTACATGAATCGTGTTTGTCTATTCCTTTAGCAGTATTGTTGTTGTTGTTTTTCTCTTTCTTTTGCTGTTCTGTTAAACTGCCTTTATCTCAACCCACAAGTTTTGCCTTTTTCTTCCAATTCTCCCCCTACCCTGCTGCTGGGGGTGGGGAGATGAGGGAATGGCTGAGTGGTTCTTGTTGCCCACTGGGGCTAAACCACAACACTTCTTCATGCAGTGCTGAAAGTAAGGGGACGGTTCTTTACCATACTGGACACATTTGCCTTCCCAAACAAGGAGCACTTCAAAAAATGGAGGGTGAAACCCTCTCCTCAGTGAAGGTAGTCAGAGGTCTTGAAGAATCTGAGGGCAGTCAAACTTGCTGCATGCATTGCAATAGCATTCTTGGATGGCTGAGAGTTCACATTTTATTTATTTATTTAATAGAAGAGCTAATTTAATATTTTGCATGAAATCTTGATGGTATAGCAAGGTTTTTTTCTTTGCCATGCAAAAAGCTATTTAGATTTTACTGCAATCACGTTAGAATTTAGCAGGTTTGTACTGTTCATAAGACTCGGTTTTTAGTACCCAGAGATACCTGAAGGAAGTGTGTATTTTAGTTTAATTTTTAATTCCACTCATTCAGAGAACAAAATCAGCAGCTCGCTAAATTTAAGGTGATGAGAATTTTCACTGAAGTTCATACACTGTGTATGTTCAGGATCATTCTCTCTCATCTGTCTGCTGGAAAAAAACCACCTTCCATAAACATGTTTTTATCAGATATGATTTTAAGATTTTCAATACAGCACAACCTTAATAGTTGAGGAGGATCCACTATAAAGACCAGTTTGGTTTGGGTTTTGGATATTTCTGGAATCAAGATGCTTAAATTATTACTTTTTCTTCTTTTTAATTTTTTAACCTTTAGACGCGATCAAACAAACGCAAAGCTTCTGGTGCTGAAAGCAAGGTGTGAAACATCCATATATGTTTACCTCTTCTTATAAGCCCACACCTACCAACTGAATACACTGCCGTATTTTTAACGTTTAGTTACCTGCATGTATAGAGACCATTGTGTTGAGCATGATTTTTATAGCCAACATTAGGTGGACGTTTATACAGAAAAATACTATACCACTTCTTTGACCACCAGCTGACACCAGTGCATTTTGGGGACATAATCACTTCAGCTCTCTGGAGTAAGATCAGTGAGCAACTAATAAAAGAGTCCTGTAATAAACAGACAAGGTGAGACACTGACTACACACAGGAGATCAAATTGCACCTCTGGGGAATATTGTACCATACACAGATACCTAGTGAGAACAGTTATCTTTATAGCTCCTGGTCATGTATCTTCCTGAGAAACTCAGGAACATTATTTTAAAACACGATTCTGTTAATTTTGGATTGTAAGAATACCACCTGTGCTCTCCCTCTCTCTTATGCAGCCACCCTAATAACTTTGGGTTGTAAGAGCATGCTCTACATCTTAACTGTCTGCCTGATTGCATCATGCACTTGATCTCAGTCCTAAATTCATGCTGAGGTAAGTGTGCTTTTACAAAAGTTCTTCCTCAAGGGAGTCAGTGAGAAGCAGTGTGGTGTCATCATTACCTTGCCATTCTCTCATCTCAGTGTCGAGATTTGCAAGCTGAGATTATAGCTGAGACAAGCTGACAAGTTTTATTCCATGCATTTAATGGAAAGGTGATTCAGAGGTGATATTAATGACAGTCATCTGTGTCAAGGCTTCAAATGTCAGGTCCTCCCACAGAAAAAAAACACAACTAAATAAGCCATCAGAAAAGCAATGAGGAAGGAAGCTCAGAAGACTGGCTTTGTCCACCTTTGTGAGTCTGACACAGCATCTATGCTAGGGCTGTCTTTGGAGCGGTTATGGATAAGGTTATGGCCACAGGAAAGAATGAATAAAATTGGTGGAGCTATGGAAAACAGTATCACCCGGTGACTGGAAGCCACAACTGGGGTTAGCATTTCTAAGTGGGAAGCTCATTGCTATTACAGGCAGTGTAGTACCACAGGTCGCATCTTGGCCAATGGCCGGAATTGACTCCAGCAGCAACTGCTGTGTTAGCAAAAGGGAAAAAACTAGCACTATTGAAAAGACTATCAGAAAATGTCTACTAGCTGGCTCAAAGATGATAAATTTAGGGTCTATATATGAAAAAATACATTCTGCAATGGTCAAAAACATAAAAACAGCACTCAGGTTTCCAAAATATTTTCCAGTGCTATGATGCTTCTCATATGTTAAAGGCTATAAATTATCAGATGGAAGTATTACTTTCATTAATGCAGAAGCATGAACAGGTACTAATCAACATGATTTTCTTTTTCAGCCAAAAGGTGATATGTTTACTATTAAACTGCTTATTATATTACAATATTTAGCACAGTATTTTTAGTATTCTTTCTATTTAGGAAGGAAATTATTGTGATAAATGTAACAACTGACAGTGATAACTGTTCAATTTGTCATTTATCTGGTGACTGCATGGCGAGACAGCTTCAGTTTGATGTCAGGTGTACCATTTAGAAGAAAGTATTTATCTTGTAGTTTACTCTGGTCATCAAACACGACAATATTTCATGACAAAACTCCCCTGTGTCACTCTCCTGTGGCAACACTCTGCACTCAGCATCCGTTTGATGCTGAAACCCGGGAAGAAAATAAATTATCAAAAGAATAGTGCACTGCTATATAGAAATATGGACATTAACATTCAATATTGCACTGTGAATCCCAACAGATATTGTTATGAACATACTTAGCTGGGAATAGGACCAGTCCTAACTCTGTAATATATTAAAAACTGGGAGAGGCTCAATGAACTTGTATACAATCTTAAGGCATGTGGTTCTTGATGCTGTCGAAAACAATTCTTGTCCCTCAGTTCCTTCTCATTAAATTGTCAAATGCCTGAACTTCTTATCCCTGTGATTCTATATGGAAATTAATAGGAATTTTGTAAAAAAATGGATGATGATTCCTTTATATTTTTACATTTACTGTAACAAAAATACAACATCTCAAAATTAGCATCTTCACTTTTTTTTTTGAATGCAAAAGTCCATCAGTATTTGCTGTTTAGTTTCTCATGGGGCCTTACTGAAGAAACTGCATTTCATCTCACAGTAATACCAAGACAAACTTGGACAACTCCTTACAAGTTTTTAAAATCGTAATGCAGGATTTTGGCTTCCAAATTTTACTCCATGTATAACATCTATATTCCTAAACATTACTTTTATCGATGAGAACATATACATCACATCAACCGGCTATCTTCTCTTTTCCAAATAGAGAGCAATGGCAACTTTTTAGTGAATTTATTTTAGAAAGAGAAGTGTGTGTTATGACTTGCTGCCAAGCAGGCTAGATATTTGCGTTTGAATCTAGATGAAACTACAGTACTTAACTAAATTTACTAGGCACAAGTACATGAAATCCAATATTGATAATAATTTATGAAGGTAAGAATACTGATTCCTACAATACTGCAAACTTAGTTTATGATAACATAATTAGTTACACTAATAACACTGCTTAGGCACAGTCTTGCTAATTATGATATTATAAATATTAATGATATCAAGCCTTTGTATTTGATTGCCCCTAGTAGGATCATTTATCATGGTATTTCTTTTACCCGTGCTGTATTATTTTTCTTCCTTTTGCCTTGAATGTTCATTCCTGGACTAACAGCCATCCTGAGCTTATGCCTAAAATATATCACTACCTTATCAATGATGCAGCCTGGTCAACTTTGTATGTTATTATTTAGTAGCAATGATCCAATGATATAATTCAGTGCTAAGGGCAATCAAATACACAATCAGTTATATTCTGTGTGCCTTGTTCCTTGTAAATGTCTAACAGAGCCAGCCAGACAAGATTACACAGGGCTTTGTTTTTCATTCTTTTTCACGTGACCTGTTTCAAGTTAAGATTCCTTTGAATTATTAAATGCTTCCTTAAAGCATCTTTTCACGCTACCTTTTTAAAGTTAATTATTGATGTAGTGACAAGAGGAAAAGACTAAGAATTAAAATTTTTTTTTCTCATTCAAAAGGACATGAGAAACATCTTTGACAATGGTTGTCTGTTTAGTAAAATGGAAAGGTAATACAAAGAACACTGAATGCAGCTTTAAAGAATTACAACAAATCTCTGTTATGTGAGTTGGAAATGCTGTTTATGTTTCTACAGGTGTTAAAGGAAGGAAGTTTAGATATAACACTTTGAGCCTGGTTTAACTGCTTAACATAAGTAGATGAAAATGAAACTGCCTATATCTTGTTTTATTTTTAAGCAGCATATTATCCAGAGCTTTAGGAATAGGATTGTCTTTTCTCCTGGAAGGTAATGGTATAATTTTCAGAGCTCCACAGAGAACAACAACAATATAGGAGTCTCTAATCTCCTGCTAAATCCAGCTCCAGTCATCAGCAACGATAAGCAGAGATTTGGAGGTGTTTGACACTCCAAATCCTATTCTTTTGTAATTCTTTACTTTTTACAACATTTTCAACAGTGTTATATCAGATTTTTGGAAGGATAATCAATAGGCATGATGTATAACTGAAATCAGTCTTCAAAGTGATCCCCTCTAGTAACCAGAAACAAAAGCTCAGCCTCCCTGCTGTGCAGGTATTTTGCTTAGAGCAGTAGGCAGCGGGGCATCAGTAGGAAGCCAGTTACACCTCCCTGCTTCTCAGCATGGATCAGCCGGTGCACTGGTGGAGGGGTGAGCAGGCGGCTGCGAACCCATTGCATCTGGCAAAAATCTCCAAAGATGCTTTTGTAGCAGGGAACTACTAGAGCAGAGAGGAAAGACAGTCCAGAGGTTAAGATTTCAGAGAGACCACAGTTTACATTCATATTCCACCACAGACTTTCTAGGTTTAAATGATTTTGTGGAATCTATTAAATTATTCAGCATCGCTCTTCCTCACCTGGAACTTCCCTGCCTTGCAGACCTTTTGGGAGTCAGCACACACGAAAGATCATGAATTGCTTAGGTACGATGATTGAAGGGCCACACCTACCTGATCTGGTGTTCCAACTAAAAGCTGGTTTGTGCAAGTTTTCTCAGCTGGTCATGTCCAATGCTAAGGGTTTTTCACGTCTCCAGAATGTTGCACCCTGGCTGGAACACTAAGGAACTTCTGGCACAATATTAATATCAATCTGAATCCAGTTGAGTTTCATTAAAACAAGCAGCTCCAGAACTTGTTCCAATGTATTTGTAATTTTACATCCAACATGTTTTTTAAAGACGTGATGTTATGAATCAAGTTGAGAGATCAGATTTATAGTAAAAATGTTATCCCATATAAAGTCATTTCAACATTGTGTTCTTAAGCTGCCTTCAGATATTTCTTAATACCCAGAAGGAAAAAGACCTGGTGACTAATTGGGACAGCAGCAGTGGTTAACCAAGTAGGTAGCATAAACTGCATACAATGATTATGGAATTGCATTCAAAGCCAAGACATAGTGTTGATATACAGGAATGGCAATGAAACAACATACCTTTCCCATCAGATCAGCAATTCTAGGTACCGGCTTTCCTTTCTGATGGCGCATGGTTGCAGGACTCTGTCCATTCCAGTCTTCAAGTTCCTCAATGCTTTTCAAGTAAAGAAGAGCTCGCAGTCCAGTGCAGTAGTCATCAATAACAGTGAAATCTTGATTCTGGATTGCGCTGCACACCTAAGAAATGTCAGTTATCAGCAACATCCTGGCAGAGGAGCATATGGAATTAACAAGCTCTTTGGACTTACCAATTATCAGACAACCCTTCCTGCAAGTTCACTGGGAAAGAACTACAAGAATTCAGGATAATAATTGGCTGCTTAATCCTATGTCATGACACCACCACTGGAGTTCAGGAAAAAAAAAGGACTCAGTAACACTAGTTATGCCTAGGTTTCCTAATGGCAGCTCTTAGACCAGACCTGAAGGCTGTTCAGAAGTATGCCTGCAAGCCCAGCCCCAAGTGTGCCTTCCGGGGCGCTGATGCTGAGGATGCCAAGCACACTGGCAAACCACCAGCTATGCTCAGACCTTTGCCTGCCGACAGACCGTGGTACTCCCCAGCTTGGGGAATTCAGGAAGCACATATTCAGTTAGGTCTCAGTCAAGAAAATGGCAGAACCACAGACTTGCTGAGGTTGCAAGGCATCTCTAGAGATTGTCTTGTCCAACCTCCCAGCTCAGAGAAGGGTCAACTAGAGGAGGCTACCCAAGACCGTATCCAGTCGGGGTTTGAATATCTCCAAAGACAGAGACTACACAAACTCTCTGGGGAAGCTGGTCCAGTGTTCAATCTCCCTTGCAGCTTTTTCTTATATTTTAATGGAATTTCCTGTGTTCCAGTTTGTGTCCATTGCCTCTTGTCCTTTCACTGGCTACCCCTGAGAAGAACTTGGCTCCAATGAAAGTGTCTCAGCAAACAGCCCCCATTAAGCTGACCTGCTAGTATGGGTGAGCATTGCCAGGCACAGAACAGAACGGTCCCCTTCCGCTCATCACTATTTGCTATTTAGTAGTACTGGGAGGCCAGGCCACTTTATTTTAGATACTCTAGAAACACGGATAGCAATATAGCTTTATAGATATATAAAGCAATGATCCCTAACCTGCAGCGCTTAACATGTAAACACAAAACTACTGACAGCAGAGGATAGTCTGACCATCTACACAGGTTCTTCTGGACCACTTTGTGGATATCAACTCAGATTTAAATCCACAGAGATCCCAACCAAACTGACAAGTGAATAAAAAATCCCCGACTCTTCTCTGAACACCTTCTCATTAGCTAAACTCTAATCATCCATCAGTGACGAGGTGCAGGGTTGGTTGAGTACCATTAATTGTCAGTCCCTGGAAATGCTCTGAAATTCCAAATGTGTCAGTGTTTTCAGCCTCTGATTCAGCTGTTATTCTAAAAGCTGAAAGGAATGCTCGTGATAATACCTACACTTACATATACACATAATGAACACAACAAATAGCCACCTATTTTAGAGCATGAATGTGTGCACACGCACAAAGACATCCACACTCCTTGGACATGAAAACACACCTTGGATCATAATTGACATTGATACTTAGAAAATACAGGAAACATAATTGTTTTTCACATTTCAGAAATGATAATACAACTTGCAATTCTGAAGACAAGTACACATCACATTGTAACACACATCACACACCATATGCTACAGCTGTACAAGGAAAAAATAAGGGCAAACTATAAAATAAGCACAAGAACATTTTCTATGCAGCGCATTTACATTACACAAAATCTGTTTCTCTGGAGAAACAGTGTGGGCATTAATTAGGTCTGTTACACCTTCCATAGATTTCAAGACTTTTTTTTTCCTCAGCAATTATAGAGAACATCATAATAATTTCCTGTACAGGTTATTTAACTGCAAAACTCAGCGGATGCTTATTTAAATCTTTTTGTTCACCAAGAAATTCTCTATTTTTTTAGTGCATGGGTAACACTTTTATTAGCTATTCTTAAAAATACTAAAACTGCAAAAAAATACGGTTAAAAGCCATGTCATGTCACTTGAAACAAATTCAAGCACTGTTGTCAAAATCCTGAAATATTTTGACAGGATGTATACACATGAGATACACTGGAGGATACCTGTAATAACCTTATAAATAAAGAGGCTTTTATTGTTTTCCATTTTGCAGTGCAGTGTTATGAACTGCAATAATATAAAAATGTGCAGAAGATGATATCACACTAAGAGCTAACATTTGACGCATGTGAGTCTATGTACAGGGCACTTTTTGCCTTCCCTGGAAAGTCAGGTAGGCTCCAGAACCGAAGGCTTTTTTTAAAGAAAAATGTAAATCTCTGGACTAAAGAAAAATGTTATCCAAAATGGAGAGACTTAGAAACGGAATTAGCAAGTAGTTTCAGAAGATCCTCTATAGGCTCCTCCTTCTGTAAGAAGCCTTATGACTATGGTGGCCAATGGTGCAGATAATTAAGCAAAGACTTGCCTTTCACTGATTTCACTGTGATAAAAGCAAGTGCTTATGTTATGGGCCTTTCCTAGAAAATGAGAGATTCAAACATTAAGACATACAAAACCAACAGAAATAGTTTTTTCCATATTTTTGGTGAACTTGAAATCATTCTGAGCTTCAAAATTTCTTATGTTGCACATATCAGACGGTGAAATTTGTGTTTTAGGCTTGCAGTATCTTCCATGAATCAATGTAGAAACCTTTGCTGCATTTTAAAAGGTGGTGAACAAAATCAAGATAAAAGGTCACCCTGACCCATCAGCCATGACAATTTCTACACCACAGAGAGAGGTTTTTAGCATCATACCTGGCTGCCTCTGAATCACCAGTTTAAATGACACTGTGCCCTCTTCTCAGCACAAGAGAAGTGTCAGGGCAATAGACCAGGTAAGGCTCAAACTCACGCATCCGGAAAAATCGCAGAAGAACTGAACCAACCCATCTCCACACATCATTAATGCCCACGCTTCGCTCCTGCTGCTTGCACTGGGAATAGGTATGCTTCCCCTCCCTTGCAAAGCTAAATGTTGAGCCCCCTCTTCTGCTGGTATCTTTTTTTCTGGGAGTGAAGAGCAGGAAGAGCAGCCCTGTTTCACTTGAAACATTTAGGTAGAAAGTAGCTTTTTCTTCTTTGGGAGAGACAGGCCCTGTGAGCAACCTATGGGACAGAGTGAGGTCCAGATCATAATGAAGCTGTTAGCTGTCCTGCTGTCTTGCTTGTGTTTGTCTCTAGCTTTGGACTAGAACTTGGGCTAGAAGAGAAAGGTGCTACATTTTTCCTGCTTAGAAAGGTAACGTGTATTATTCATATTGTGCTAATACAAAGGGAGAAAATTTTGCACAACCTTGGTTTAACTGCATTGCCTGCCTCTGCCTTGGCAGTAAAACTGCTACGATTTCATTTTTAACATCTGACCTCCTCCCCTTTCCCCCAGATCCAGACTCCAATGATTGCCCATTATGTCCCAAAAGAGACAAGCAGGCCAACATGCTATGCATGATCAGTTATACTGTGTGCTCAGTATTCTGAAATCTAAAACTGTTCACAGAATAAGTTGCAACTGTAGGTTACAATTCTAATCTATACAGACATGCTTGAGATACTAAAAGACACAATGCCTGCTTTGCTGCTGGTAAATCAAACATCCACCAAATGATCTCATTGGGGAATAGGGCTGTGAAATGAATCACAGGCTAAGGCTCTAAGTAAAACTGTTCTGCAAAATGCAATGATGGGAGAGGCATGCAAAGGTCTCTGCTGATGTCTTGCATAAGAAACGACCTGTCTGCTCTATTACTAAATAAACATAAATACTGAGCCTAACTTTGTCACAGGATCTAGAGCCATTACAAATCTTAATTGAGGACCTGGAGTAAATTGGCAGGAGATTATTATTGTGTAAAAAGAATTTTACAGGTTATACAATTGCTATTAATCATTCACATCAATCTGAAACTTTTAATTTACATATTTTGAAGGAAAAGTTCATTATTGGTGACAGGTACTACCACATCAGTTATAAAACATTGTAAATGCCTTTGCTTTTAGCAGAATCGTTACACAAAAAAGAGCGGCTGATTTCTGAAGTCTTTACTGAGACAAATCCCCTGTACCATTTACTGAGAGCTCTGTCTGTGTAAGACCTTTTAGGTTTTGTCCATAGTCTATATTTCTAGGAGCAATGGGAAAAATACCCAGGCATTCCATTTTATTTTTGTTTTTTTTTTTCTCTGCACAAATGGATGTGGTTCCTGTCCAAACTTTGGCACACCCTGGGGGACTGTGTGGAAGACCTGTGCCATCCATGCAGAACCTGGACAAAGTGGCTGAGCCCTTTGCAGCCAGATCACCCATTAATGCAATTCCTATCCAGAGCTGTCCTAGCATTTTCCCATTGGAGGATGCTGCAGAGGACAGAATATTTTCTGTAATACTAGAAAGAGGAAACAATCCACTCCTCTTCAGGCATTACTCTGTCCATTTTCTCTTACCCCACAACCTTCATTTTTTACATAAACTCATTATTATATGGTGAAATCCCAGCTGAATAGGTGATGGTGGAGAAGATGGTGCCAAAAATGGACCCCAGTCCCCACCTGCATTCTTTCTATTCCATCAGTAGCAGGGATTCCAGCAGAAGTGGTAGAGAAGATGCAGATCTAGACATGTTTGTATCAGTTTTTCCCTACACCACTTTCAACTAGCAAGAGGTAGTGTGCCTATAATCTCATGTACTGCTAGTTCACTGCAAAAGGCCGGAGCAGGTCAGAGAATCTATCCTGTTTAATACTGTGTTGCTTTGCAAGATGTGTAAGTATTCTTGGTGTGACTAGATCTGTGAGAACAAGAATGTTGCAATGTCTGGCAGCAGTCACGCTTCGTCTTTGAAATTGTTTAATAAGCCCTTTGCCAACAATGAATTTATGGCAGGAGACAATAGCTTGGGGAAAATTTTAATTTTTAAAACCCTCCAAAATATACGTTTCTCTCTTCAGAATATGGGTGTAAAATAATTGTCATTTTTATGAAAACAGAAGTAACAGTAAGGAAGCAGATGGGTGGCGGTGATACAGTCTAGAGGGAAGACTGATCGCTATACATTTGTATATACAAACGCAAGTCACATTGCTTGACTGTTCTACCATATTAGTTTCTATTTGTTGTAACTGTACAACATTAAAGCAGTGATGTCCCCATATATTGCATTTAGTGGTAATGTAACGGACTACCAAAAAAAAAAAAAATCAAAGTGAGAGTTTCTAAGTAGTTTCCTGGCAATTGAGACAGCAGGCTCTTTCATCTGTGCTGTAACTGTGGCAGTGCATTGATTTAAACTCCTTCTGAGAGCTCAAATGCTTTTATATTCTTAGGTCTCGCTGGCTGCTTTCTTTTTGCTTTTTTTCCCCCCCTTCAAATGATAAAATTCTAGCATTTAGCAGAATGCCATCTTGCTTCCCCAGAAGACAGAGACTTATTTCAGCTTTGGTTCTAAACTGCGCAGGATCTCTAAATAAAATAGCTCTCAAAATGCCATCCGATTAGGAAATTGGCCTTTGACTTCACAGTTTCTAATATTCTTACCATAGCAAGGGGATAAACAACTATTATTCCTCTGAGATGCCTGTGAGAGGTTTTACAATGGATTAACAGTTTTGCTTTTCCATTAATTTGGTTGACTTCCTTTGAAATATTTTTAGTGATATGCCCAAATGGTAAGCAAAAGATTTACTGTTTTGATTTTATATTATAATATATTTTCAATTTTAGTATTATTTATTATCTTCTTATAGAAGCTTTCTTTTTCTATTAAAAATTCTTCCTGATAAATATTGAAGACATAAATCCACCTTCCCGTTAGAGAAACATTTATGAATGACTCCAAGCTGTTTTTCAATGTATAGTTGAGGCTACTGCTTTTTTGATTAGTGTCTATTGATTAAGATTCTGGTGGAAAAAGACTGAAATTGTAAATGAATGCAAGGTGCTTCAGGAAGGATTCTATTTGTGCCCATCTGGGTATCCATATAAATCGACAGCCTTACAAAAGTTAATTTTATTGTAGTGGGCAAGAGCATGATTATAATCTGTGTAAGGCCTATGTATAATTTAAAATTTATTCTCAAAAGGCAACTAGCAAAAAATTGATTCAACTAAAGGGAGATCTTTCTGGGCCATGTAATCTATATGCTGCATAGCTTTTGCCTATGGAAATGAAGATGTATGTTTTCTAGCCCCTGTACAATGATTTGGATGTGCCCAGATCTACAAAGTAAAAAGCAGCATTGGTTGTCTGACACAGTACTCATAATAATGTAGCAAGAGCTGCAACGTGAGAGTAAGCAAAATCTCCTCTGTGCTTACTCTGGGCTTCTATGCTTACACACTTCAGGATACCAATGTCTACAGAAAGGCTGCCTGTATAACAACGGTTCCTCCTCCTCACGTCTCGTTCAACACTGACTTACCAGTACATTAAATGCACAGCCTAAATTATCCTTTCTATCAGCAATTATTACTTTTGCTAGAGGGTTGTAGGATTAAGAACATTAGGGGAAGTGGATTATCACACAATGTGGTGCACTCTCTGGAAAAAAAAAAAAAGAGATTCTTTGTTTTAAAGGACAAATTTGTAAGTAAGAAAAAGCTTCCCAAATATTGATACAGTACAGATGGAATGATTTGATTCATTCACATTAGCTACTTAAATGACTCTAGAGATATAGGTTAGCAGATGGGATGTTACTTAACAAGGCTTCAGATACTGGATCAAGATGCAAAACTGATTTGGATGATAGCTGATAGCCTTTTTAAAACATTGGAATTGAGCTAATATACATGAACTAATGAACTACTATTTGTTCCAAAGTCTAGGACAGCTTTCAGAAAGCAGTTTGAAGCACTCAAATATTACATCTATGAATTGTCTGAATTGTGGGAAAAAATCCACATAATGTCTTTTTACTGAGTCCTAGACTTGAAGTCCTAATGTGCCAAGAGCTTACTAGTGACACTTGAGGGGCAACACGTGGCAGAAAGATTCAAAGATACTAACAACTCCAGGCTCTGCAGAGTAGGCAACCATTCACACAGGGCTTAAGTAATCTACATAAAAAAATGGCTGGATGGTTTTATGTCATGTGGGTGTCAGTAATGAAGTATTTCAGTAATTTTGTTATACCTCAAGTGAGTTCATCAGAGAAGCTTGAGGTAAAGTATCATTCTAATCAGAATATAGGCTAATGTCAGCAAATAACGGAGCTCAACACGAGTTAAAGGAGAAGGTCTCCAGCCCATGCAAGACAAGCTTGCAGGATATGAGTTCTGTCTCGTGTACAGCTTGGATCCTTTCTACAACAGGACAACATTAACACTGAGGTGGTGCTGAGCAGAGCTGAGCTGACATTTAGGGAGCATTGAGGCAGGGACTACAGGTAAGGAAATAAGGATGCAGTAGTTGGGCAGCAAGAAGAGCCACACAGCTTGTGTTGAAGCTACAGCAGCCTCCAGAGACAGGCTGTCATGAAAAGCCTCCGCAGCACCAAGGTGACAGTTACTGCTGCTGGCACAGAGCCCCCAAAGTACTCAATTTTGGGAGGGGTGAAAGATAGACCTTTTTTGTGTATTGCACTCCAGCAACCTTGGGCTACTGTGAGTGGCCAACAATAAGGAGGAGAAAAAAGTACAGAATCCATTAGCCACTTATCAGATGAGGGCACGGCAGGAGATAAGAGCACTGTAAGGGATCCTTTAGGAATGTTATCCGACGCATTAATTCCTAGCCTACTCAAATGTATTTTTCCTCCCCTTAAGTTCTTCTCTGCCAATTAATGTATCTTTGATCTAAATAGCTAAACTGGGTCTTTGGGAGTGGGAAACTGGTACTTATCAAGGGACCCTGAACGATGCAATTTTGTATCCCATGTCTTTGAGAGGGGAAATGCAGAAGAAATCAAGAATTTTCAGAAGTCTCCCTGAGGTAATTGTGTTTTTTTTTCCTCCCTGTCAACCACCCCTAGAGGAATGGTTATATTTCCTTATCTCACTAAAGCATTCTGTCAGTTCTTGGAACTACAAAGTGGACCTTTATGCAGTAGGTGGGCACACACACTGATAAAAGTGCTGATCGTGATCATCTTTCCTAAGAAAACAAATGTGATTCCACATGCCTTCGGCATTGAGGAGTGTGGGAAACAGCCTCATAATCAGCCATCTATAGCAAATTGTATCATTGTACTGTAGATCTACAAAATGAAATATATCTTTGAAAGCAGATGAGCTAACTCCCCTGTGTAAACAGTCCAATCACATATAGAGGCTCTGCAACTATCTTTAAATATATGTTGAATATCACTTCATATTTCATTTATTAACACCCAAAGGTCTTGCTTCTCTAAGTACTGTTGTGGAAAATGAAATCCTTCAGTTCTCCCAGCGGTTCTGCAGCTGTGCCAGGTAGATGTAGATTTACTCAACCCATTTCCACGAGTTGTATCCTCCAGCTCCTCCAAAGACATTTCTAAAGCAGATAACAGTTAAGTCGCTCATATCTGGTGATTTGATGTTAAAAGTCAACAAGTAACGTAACACATTTAGTCAGAAGTTACCAGTGTTTTTAAGATTTTGTCTTCTGAGAGATAACCAACAGGAACACCATCCTCTCTGCAGTGGAGCTGGTCTGTTATTCCATTTTTGGAAAGGCCTATTTGTCAGGAGTGAGCGTGGTTCTAGGAAAGCACGCTTTTCAGAAAAGAACTGTGTTCTGCAAAATGTGTGGAAAAGAGTTTCAGAATTACCAATATGTGCTGTTTGACAACATGGAATGCAACGGCTCCATTTAAGTTGAAAATGTCTGTTTTGCAATCCAAGTTAATTGGAATGAAAAGGTCAAAACTAAAATATGTTGCAAAACAACTGAAACAACGATTTGATTCACACAAATAAGTTTTTTTCTTTAAATGTGTTAATTCTACACATTTTTAGAATTTTGATTATCAGTTTAAACTGGGAAACTTTTCTATCCTTAAACTTCCCTATGACAGAATAATTATATCCCGATCAGTGGTAATACTCAGGTTCATTAATGTATAACGGATCCAGGGTTAAAGCTTCAGCATTCTTCATCCCAGGACACACTGAACCAGACACAGCAGGGACTTGAACCCAGATCTATTTTGATTAAATGAAATTTGTCAATGAAAAACAGTTTCCTCAAAGAAGTTTTCAACAAACTCTAATGAGAACCATCTACTGAGGGACATCCTCCTGTGACTAGAATTTTGAAAGCTGCAGACCTCTCAAAATCAAACAGAAAAGCAATTTTTCCATTTTGGAACCTCAGTTCAGTCCTGCAATGATTAACCCCTCATCCTTGTGAGTCTTTCCCTCTAGTAGTCTCACATTTTATTTCAGCTGAAATTACTTTCATCCTTTATCAGCTTGCCTGTACGAATTTGTGCAGCAGCTGCTGTGTCCATTGAAGAGTGAGATTCATGTGAACAAAATAGTTCTGACCCTCTGAGTCCTTCGTGTCTGAGATAAAAACCCACTTCCACATTTCCTTAGGGATTGTTTTACCTATCTCCGTCCAAATAATAAATATCAGCAAGAAAAGCAGCGACATAACTCAGATATTGAAGGAAGTTAAACCTTTTCTTAAACATTCTGCCAGCTTCAGAAAAATGGTTTCTCTGTTTTTTTCTTTCATTCAAATTGCATGGATAAAAGGACTGCTCGCCAGCCAGATCAAGCTGTGTCAGGGGGCTTGTGTTGTAGCAGGAAAAAAAAAAACTTCAAAAAGGCATCAGGGCTCATATCACCAGATTGTTCCCTCCTTCCTGGGCAGAAAAAAAGGTTTTTCTACCACTGGGGAAACCAGTAGATTGGTCACTGAACTCCAGCCACACCGAGCCTGAGCCGAGCTGCATGGCAGCGCACGCTTGTGCCGACATGGGCTTCAGGACGTGCTGCCCTGAGCACTGCCTCCTCCACCACTTGCTCTCCCTTTCTTCCTTTCACTGCCGGCTACAGCCTCTGATGGAAAGATCAACGGAGCTGCTATGATACAAAAAGGAAAATTTCTTACATGCGTATTTTCCTTGTATGACCGATAATGTTTCCGAGAAAAACTTCTCTGACGACAGAGCTTTGCAATCCAGAGTGTTTTACGTTTTCCCTTTTTGGAAAACAAGTCCTCTGCAGTTATAATATGTATAATTTAAAACAAAATACAGGAAATTCCCTAAGTAATTATTGGAGATGACAGTAATGAAAAAAGAAACTTAGTATTTTCCACTGTACTTATCTTTCCTTCTATTTACATTTTCAATATCCAACAAGCAGCTGGGTACATTTTCAGATTCAATTTCCAGTCATCTCCGCACTGGTACGCAAGAGGAACTCTGTTTACAACAGAGCTAGCTTTGTGTCTGAAAGCAACCTCAGCTGAGTAAAACAACTTGCCCATAATTTCTTCAACACTTATCTAAGCCTCTTTTGAAGAGCCATCTCCATGTTGCTTTTACTTTGTAAACTTTTAAACAAAATTCACTTGATGTCAATTCACACCATGTGGTTTTATCTACAGGGAGGACAGCTCTGCGCTTGTTCATGTAAGATAGTGGCAGTACAAATCCTCATCAGTAGTGTGAATCCACAGTAAAAACAGGTGCAGCAGTACGGGGGTTTGGAAAGAGCAGCAGTATTGTGGATCCTTGGAAGAGATGGAGAAAGCCTGTTACCAAGCAATTATTCTTCGCTTCTCCTCAACCCTTAAAGTCCCTATGTCATCACCCCCAGGGAAGCAGGATAGACACCTGGGCAGAAGCGGAAAGAGAAGCAGGCTCAGTGTCCCCAGGTGTAAGAGCAGAGAACAAATCCTCTGCAGAGGGTGGGAGTGGCTTTTATAGGACAGCATTTGAGCTAACGCTTAATTGAGACCTAATTGTTATTAAATAATTATTACCATTCAGTGATAGTTAAACCTAATTTGCATGAGAATCCATTATAAGAATGACAAATAGCAGTTTTTATGGAATGAGCTTGAATTCATTCTTACAAATTTATGAAATAACAATCCTATCTATGCAGACCTCATTTACTAGCTGGTGAAATGAGCAGAAATAAAGGAAAGCTAATAGATAAATCCCCTAAGCAGCTCCAAATAAAATGTAAAACTACTGCAAAACTGCAGAAAATAAAAGGCATTATTAATTTAGAGTTTATTCCGTAACTTTACAATGTGCTGATTTGAATAGGGCAACTTTTCATTATAAGTGGCAAGATAATAAAAGTAAAAATCAATAATGAAAACCTATTTTAACTTGGTATTTTTTTCCTGTTATAACCAAAAAACGTTCTAGATGATTGTTTTTGTTTGACAAATTCCGATTTACATTAAAAGGAATTCTCACAGAAAATTCTCATTATCAATTAGTAATTTCCATCCCAAGTATCTGTAATGGAGCAAGTGTGGAAGTCCTCTAATGACCTTTTTTTTTTATTAGCAAAGAAAGACAGACAGTTGAGAACAGGCCGTTTCTGTAATTAGCACTGAGCTAAGAAAAAAAGCAGAAAAAAGGCAGAAAATAATGAAATGTTTATCAGAAGTGATCACTTGAGTATCTCTGTCCCAACTCTTCTCTCCCTTTCACATTCGTTTTTCTTTTGATTTTTTGTCTACATGTTCAAACAGCACTTTGTTCCCTCTTTTGTTTCTGCATGTACTGTAAATTTCAGCTCTGCAGAGAAGGGCCACTCCATTCAGCGCTGCATCCATTGAAGACATTTTTAAGCGCACTGATCTGTGAGCAGTGGAGCTAATGATACCTGGCTTCCAGCAGCTCTGTGTCTCCTGGTTGGGTTCTCTGACGTCTAATAAGGTGTGACTGCCAATTAAAGCCTTTCCTGTGGCTGACACAGTCCTAACAGTGCTGTCCCATGTGGATTCTCAGAGGGCTAATAAAGGTGAGCTCATAGCGCGCTTGCACTTACAGTGAAGGAATGCAGGTATGCTCTCTCCTCTGCCTAACTTTTTTGTTTTCTCAAAACTTGTTATAGCAAAATACTTTCTATCTTCCAGCAAATTTCAGTGAAAATGGCTACAAAGCTCAAATGTGACTGAGAATACTCAAAAGAGCATACAAACACATACTGAGTTTCTTCGGGAATATGGATAAAAACTGCTATTCCTATATGAGACCATATATATCTCAATCAAAGGACTTAGATCTGAAAAGCAGTTTTGTCTTAAGTGTTTTTTTTTTTCTTAAAATTGTTGGTGGATGTAAAGAGCCATTCCTTGAATCTCGTCTTTTATGATTTTGGTGGCCTGCCGCTGCATCCAGCAATCTATTTTTCACTCATCAATGTAATTGGTGAGAGAAGAATTAGCTCCAACATCTTAACTTCTCTCTGTCACAGACAGCTTGGTACAGACAGGTTTGTTCTTCTACCCCCTGAGCCACAGCCTGTGTCAGAAACTTTACGGTGTCCAGCTGGTACCAAAGTGCGCCTGTTCTTGAGCTTATCAGCCCATGGAGTGCTCTCCGACTGGAACTAATCAAAGCCTTCAGCCTCTGTTCCCCTCATGCGCTGGTGTAAGGATGGGCTGGGGACAGAAGAAGGGTGGGCTCTTGGTGAGTCCAAGCAGGAGAAGCCCAGCCTTGCTCTGCCACACCAATGGCACCCTGTGGTTAAGACTTGCAGACACCGACCTGACTTCATTCTCCTCACACAGAGCTGAGATTAGACACAAGGAAACTGAGCCCTTTCTCTGCATTCAAAATCACTGCTATTCATTGCAAGACAAAATCATTTTTTTTCCAAGTGTAATCAGTATAAACTTAACACAGAATTGTAAAACATAGAGCCTGCTCCACCACCGCCCTGCTCTGTCACTCCCACGACTTCAATCTCTTTTAGTTTTTCACTCTCTGCCACATTAAATGGCATAAACATTCCTTCCTGGATGAGAATTTTTTGCCTCATCTAGCCCTCACTTAACTCAAGTATCAGTGTCTTCACTGACTTGAACAGACACTGAGACAGGCTTAAAAGAACACTAATTTCAGCTCTCTACTTTGCAGTTCTGTACCCATAAAAAACCATAGAGAAATTACATCAAGTACCTTAATGAAAATAAAAAAATATTAAATGGCAAAAAATATGATAAATTATTACAGCATAGATTTACTTCATGGGTTTTTGGGCTTGTTTTTTGGTATTTTTTGAGATTGGGGTGGAGAAAATGGTGGCATCTAAACATTAAGATGTGACATAATGTTTATGAAATGGTATTTTTTTCCCCTGTCATTTCAGTGATTATATTTTCAGAGCCTTGCTTTTATTTTCTGATACCCAGGGCATTTTATACCATGTAGAAGGGTTCCTCACAGGGTTTCACATTTGCACAAATACAATAACAATGCTCCATTATAGTTCGAGTCCCACTATTTTGTGATGGAAAAGCTTGTTTATTCACACACAAAGGGCCATCCTGCTGTTATAAAAATCCCTCAGCTAAATGCTTCCGTAAAAAG
Source organism: Alca torda (assembly GCA_008658365.1). NCBI lineage: Eukaryota > Metazoa > Chordata > Aves > Charadriiformes > Alcidae > Alca > Alca torda. Next base: position 14,911,454 of record CM018087.1, on the reverse strand, counting down.
CCTGCTGAAGAAAAAATAATAATCAAACTGTCCTGAATCCCTTGAGACTCTGGCTCCAAAGAGGTACCAACAAGAATGCTCCTTGAAAACGTTACAAAAACCACACGTAGTCTCATAAAAACAACCACGTTCTGTGTTGGAGGGAGATCTTATCTTGCAGAGGTCGAAAACATCCCTATTGCTTTCCTAACATGGGCTGTCATACTGCCAGAATGGTTTTGTTCTTCCTCAGATCCCTGAGGTCTCATACACAACTGCTGCAGGGCAGAAGAGAAGGGCACGGGGCAGATCCAGCCTCACGGCGGCTCTGCCTGTGAGGTGGGGTATATTCCCACCTTATTCCCTTGCCTGAGATGAGGAGGGTGCTGGTGCAAGGTCCGGAGGCAGCAGATGTGCATGGGCTGAGTATGACACAGTGAGGACGAGCAGTGCCTGTAGGAACAGGACTGCAAGGTACTACATCCCATCCAGGGCAAGTGGGAGGCAGAGATGGGTGAAGGTGGGTCTGAAACAGGGCTCAGGGCAAAGCTACAGGCTGCCCTGCTGGGAAGCAGCATTATATGGGTGGATTTTTAATTGTTGCTATGTAGAGACCCTTACAGACACCCATAATGGAGCAATGGGGGACACGTGTAACCTCCATACTTTGTAAGAAAAGAAATTTGTTTGAAAAGGAACCCATATACTTTACACGTTAATGACTAATATTCAAGAATAACAAAAGCATTCCACACCAGAATATAATGTTAAGAGACTCTACCATGAAACAAGTATACTTCAGAAAGTACCCCTTTGTTCTACCTTTTTTTTTTGTTACATCTGCTAGAAATAATGACTACAGAATCTCTTTCAACAAAAGGTCATTTATGTCAATGGACAGAACGTAGAGGATCAGATCACCTGCGGTAATTGCAAATTAATGCTCTGCTGCTAATGCATTAACTACACAATATTGATCTACAATTGAATCATATGGGCTACTGTGAAGTGATTTTTACTTTAATATTTTTACGCTTTTATTGCTTTTTCCATAATGCATTTGCTCTTTCCACTGGAATTTTCTATAATTGTCTCCATTTTTAATTTCCTACAGCGAGATGACTTTGAAAAATGTGTGTCTCTTTCAAAGCCTTGCAAAAATCTAACAAACTATCAATGTGACATGGTAAATCACATACATGATGCAAAAGATGAAAAAAAATCCAATATACATCTTATTTTGATAAATTGGGGCTTTAAAAAAAGCTTACTTAAATTAAAAAAAAATACTTCAGCCTCACTAAAACCTGATAGAAATGAAGTGCATCTCAGAAAAATGCAGCTAGACATTTATAGAGCTTTTGGTATGCAATGAGTGTGGATTATCTCCATAAATAAAGTTTTTATTTTTTTTAATTTCATGCCTTTACTGAAAAGGGATTGGTGGATTTGGATATGCTACAAAAAAGTACAGTGCTATGGAATCAGCTAAAGAACAGCTGAAATGTTTCAGCATTTTTAATGAAAAATTAAAAAATAAGTGGGGTCTTTTTGCAACAATTTCTGAAGTCCATGAAGTGGAAGAATGTTCTGTTAAGTTGCTGTATAAAGTTTTAATTCCAGCTACTACTGACCTCAATGATCCAGTTTGTTTTCCATACCTGCTGCAAAACTTTCTTACACATGAACTTTTTGCCGGTAATGACACTAAGATGTTGCCCTCCATCTTCTAAAGGAGGGGACAGAACACACTTTGAATGCTGAAACTCTCTCCCCAAACCATTCCCTAATATACCTGCTTAATACCACTTGAGGTGGTTATAGCATATATCAAAATATGGCTTATCACCTGACTCTTGACTTGCATTCCTGTGTATGATGATTTCGTAAATGGAAAATAAATCCCCATGTTTTAAAAATAAAAGCAATTGGAAAAAATAATGGAGAACTGGATTGTAGGTGAAATAGCTGCAGAGGAAAACCTGATCTTGCTTTTAATGGAGTTACATTTATTATTCATAAACCTCTTCTCTAAGAGATATGCCACATGGCAATTAAATCACTCACAAAAAGCCTTCGTATTATCTTAGCCCATGAACGTCACCTTCTCATGTCAGAGAAGACAGGACCAGGACTCTTGTCTAGGCAAACGAAGGGAAGCCCAATGGCCACAAAAGTGCTGCTCTCCCAGGCTCTCTAGCTGGGCTTCATGGATGGGTCAAGACAACCTGTGCTGCTTAGTGGTATCAGACCACGTTTAATGCTGGATAAACTGAAATTCCCTACCCTTTTGAAATACTGCTAATGAGGAGACATCCATGTGTAACGGGGCAGTGACAGCAGTGGCAGTACCCACTCCCAGGTTTTGAGACCACTGCTCATTTGTCACAGCTGAGCACAGAGCTCACTCCGGCACCAGCAAAGCCTGGGCTGCTTGCTTTCTGCCTCTGGATCAGTCCTCGTGGAAACATGAAGTAAGATCACAAAATGTGCAGTATTGTGTCAGTCCAAGTGTCTACTCAGCTTCATCTCCAACAGTGTCCAAAGCAGATGCTTAAGATAAGGCTAGGGGATGCATATATAATTCCCCCAATACAGTCCCAGCTTCTACTTACTTAACTCGAGGACTTGCTGTATTGTGAATCTTAATATACTAAATCATTCACTAGATCTCTTTATTTGATGTTATCTCCAAATTCTGTACTTGTTCTGTATTTTGGTACTGAGAAAGCAGAAGTGAACTGTCAAAACTGTTACGATAAGCAACAGAGATTTTGACTCTTGAAGAAGGAACAACTTGGGCATTTGGTACCAAGGACATGTGAGAGAGAGACTGGGATTCTGGGTAAAGTATATTAGCTGGCTATTTGTATGATCTTGTTAAGAAGGAAAACAATGGCAATGTTTTTCATAATCCTAATTAGGTTCCAAAGATGACCTATGGAGATGAGGCAGTCATCTTCTGTCTATCACAACGTGTACTGCCTGAGCAGCAAATAAAAGTTTCAGTCTAGTCCCAGTCAGGTGTATTTCTTGTAAGACTGCCTACAGGGATTACTTGTTCCCCTCACTCTTCCATTTGCCTTTCCCAAGATGAGGGAAAAACTTATGGCCTGTACTCACAATCGTACATGAAGTTTACTAAAGGCTTATTTTTAAATAAATGTAATTGAACTAGTTCAGATCCTTACCTACACAGCAGCTTTAGAATCCATTTATCTCAGATTAGTTTAAATGACTTCCCTACTTTAGTGAAACAGAAATAAACCACTCAAACTGAGGATCGGTTTGATCCAGAGGAGTTTAAAATCAGTTCTAAAGATGATGTAAGTTAAAGTGGTGAAGCCTAAGGATAAGAAAAGAGTTTTTCACCGTCTCCGGTAAAAATGTCTTAGAAAGAGAAATTGTTCTGTAAAGGGTGGAAGACCAGTATAGATCCTAGTCATTTCTGGAAGCCAGTTGCAGAGAACTTGATTATTACTAAAAAGAAAACAATAATTAATGTTTTGTAAAGTCAATATTCTTTCTCTTGAGCACTGACTGGGATGTCTGCATTAAATTATATTTCAGAATTTCCCATTACCATTGGGGCAAACCAACACAAAAGAAAAGAAGTAATAAAAAATAAACAGCTACACAGTCTAAATAAAGGAAAAATGCATAAATGACATTTAAAAACTTCATTTTTAGTCATCCAGAAACAGATACAGAAGATATAGAACAGAAAATCATTCTACTCTGTGTAGTTCAGATCACGCAACATTGTTACAGACAAAGCCATCAAAACTTCAGCTCTATCAGCAATAGCAAATGAAATGAATCTATAGCACTAAAAACATTCCCTTGCCAATCCTACATTTTTTTAGACAAATGCTGCTCTGTAAATTGTACCTTTACTTAGTATTTATACGGAAGAAGCTCTCAGACCATTGTGTAAGAAAGGTAGATCTTTCGTCTGTTCATCGGAAGAGTTTGAAGCGTTCTAATACAAACTAAAAATAATAGGAAGTGGTATTAATAAATCCAAAGAAGATAGTAAGTTTAAAAAAAAGCAGTAGCCTTCTACTTCAGCTCCCAGAGACGCTAACTTTGATGTGCATTAAAAAAAACAACAAAACCAAACCATTAAGTCGGCCTTTTTTTTTTTCTGAAACATAGCAAACAAATGCCTAATCTCAGCAGTCACCATAGCTGTGCAGAAAGGCGAAAAAAAAATTAGATTCACAGTGAATCTAATTTTAATGTCAAAGTGAATTGTGGGAATGAAACCACTCCAGTCATCCCATGGAGTGACACAAAGCCAATATCCACGGGGTCCGCAGCTGCTGTTGACTATGATGGGAACTACAGATAAAGGGGATCAGTATCTACCACAATGTAACAATATAGAATGGAATAATATAACATAACCACTACCTGCTTCTTATCAGCCATTCTAACATATATGTTGCAATGGTGCCCTGACATGGCTAGTAGAGCAGGTAAGGGGCTGATTTCCAGCCAGTTTCCTGGTGCCCGTAATACCAGGCCTCCAAGGCTTCCTTCCATAACATAGACTAACCAACCATGCCAGTCTGGGCAGGACCTCAAAACAACCCGTCAGACAACGTAAACAGCCTCAACTACTACGTGCAGTTGAATTGCAATGGGCTGCAATGCCAGCACCATATGCAGGAGGTACAGCTCTGCCCCTCCTGTTCCAATAAACATGCTTAAGGGACACACATGCCTGGATAAACAAGTTACTTTAAACTGGCTCCCGGTGAGACCAAAGTAGTGCTCTTTGACATACCTCTCCCCTTAAAATGCTCTTTACAGAAGACAAAAACCGAGAATAAAGGAAGATCAGATAGCTCAGGCTTAACTCTCCTGTCAACCTTGTTTGTATGACAAGGGAGAGATGTTTAAAGTTTAAATCCTATAGATTAGAGGAAAAAAAAGTGATAACATACTCATGGCTAGCCTTTTCCCAGATTGGTATTGTGACACCCAAAGTTTTCTTTTGGCAATTCCTCCCCCTCCACCTGAAATAAATGTCTCTTATCAAGAAGCATGAAACTGAAAACATGAAGATTCCTTTCAGTGGTATAAACCCCCCACTATTCTAATGTTTGAAAGGAAGAATCATTATGTTTTTAATTACAGTTATTTTAATTTTAATGTTTTAAAGAAAGCAAAGGTACCTGTAAAACAGAAGCCCCACTGTGCAGGAACTGGAGCCCACTTTCAGCAGAATCGATGCCTCCAGTTGCTAGGATGGGAAATCCTGGGAGAGCACGGGCTATGGCAGACACTGCGCGGAGGGCGATGGGCCTGATAGCATTTCCTACAGAAAATCAGAACATTTCATAAGCAACGTCAGAACACACCGTGATGTAATTTGCACATCCCTCATGGTAGGAACATCAGGAACTAACATGTAATTCTGAGATGCAGAGGTTATATTCATTTATAAATTGACACTAAGTGGGTTTCAAGCTGTATCAATACTTGTAAGGTATTATGAATTTGTCTGAAATAAAGCAAATCACAGAAACATTTGGATAAACATTGCAAAGCTGGCTCAAACAATTTAGCTGATGCTCAAAATAAAGACTAACAATGTCTGAGACAGAAAGCAATACTTTACAATACAGTACGCTGTAGAAAAAGAGATCTATGCTTCTACATAAAGCATCAGGTTGATTTTTTGAACACAGATGTCCAAGTGTGAGGGACCATCTCATTTATTTACGTCTGACTAAAAATTGTTTAAAAGCACCATTTCACTGTGCTTGACGTTTCGTATATTATTTAATATGTTTCCCCTTTGGATGTTTGTAGATGTGGATAATCGTTTAAGTAAGCCCCCTTAACTATTAAAATGATAGTCAGAAGCTCAAAAGAATAAAGTATATTCATTTATGGTTGTATTTCCAAGACTAAAGCTTGCATTTTCAAATGGTATATAGAGGTTGAGTCAGACAACTCCCTGCTACATTTAGAGGAATTATGATTAAAGTCTCAATACACCGTGTCTGCAATGCATCTGCTCTGGGTACATCCTATTGATGGTATGCCAATATTTAAAATACACATACAGATGCTGCTCATTAAATGATGGATAGCACAGACAGCTGACACTTTCAGTTATTCTTTAGGCTAGTTGGGATTTCTCTAGATAACTCCCATATTCTTAAAATTTCTACTTAATTTAGAGAACCTTTAGGATAATTTTATGTTAGTACTGAACAACAATACAGTAGTGTAAGGGAGGGCTACATCGCTCCCAGAGGAACTGGCTGGCTGTCAACCTATGCAAGGAAGTGCTAGTACTTTTTTTTTTTTTTTTTGGTACTGTATTAGGTAACTTCGGAAAATACCATGACATGAAATACTTCTGAACACCCTCCATGGGTATTTTTATAACCTTTAAAGCTTTGACCTTCTGCAAGAGCAAATAACCGAAAGGGAAGAAAGAAAGAAAAACAATGCAATGAATAAAGCAAGAGGAAGAAGAAACTACAATTAGGACGTGTGGGAAAAGAGCCCATGCGGAAACAGTAGCCACTGCATCCCACACCTCTGCTTAGCTGCCTGACCAACATCATCAGCTCCTTCAGAAAAAATTTCTTCTTCAGCCCAAACAAGCTGTGTTGCCATTCTTTCTCCAGCCTTTCTGAGACAGAAGTACTGCAGTCTGCTGGCTGGATTTTGAATCTAAGTAAGTATTTAGTAAAGGACAAGTTGCTTTTTCCAAGCAGCCCTGTCCCACTGAGCCCAGAATCTACAGTGTCCCCATCAGTGCTTCCTCTCAGGCAGACCTTTACCGGTCTCCATAAAGGAACCTACTGTCGGCTCAGGATTCTGCTCTCTAGAAAAAGCCTCTTGTTTCTGCATCAGCTAAGACATCCCTCATCTGGCTGAAAGGGTCAGTGAGGAGAATGACCCCACACAAGTTCAGGTCACAAACCCTGTCATGTTTTGTTTTAAATAGGACAGCTGCACTGTCACTTCGTCAAGGAATTGTTTTTTCAAGGTAATTTTCTATTACAAAAACCTGAAATTTAGTTTATCTTAACCATTAAAAATACTCTGTCTTCAGCTCACATTGCCTTTTGCAACATACCACTGCCCCTCACTGTAACCCTGACAGACAAAACTGAATTCACAGGAGACCTTGGCCCATCAGTATTAAACACATTCACACCCAAAAGCTCAGCTAAGCAGCCTCTGTTGACACCTGCTCTGGATTCAGCACATTATCTTCTTGGGCAATGACAACTTCTGCTGCCTCAGGATAGACACCTTCTCATTATATACTTAATACAACACCTCCTCCTTCTTCAATAGCTGATCTCTGCACCTGAGCAAAAACCAGAAGATTCACTATCTGATCAGACAGACTCCTCCACCTGCCATCAAGACACACTGGATGTTCTTCCATGCCCCCGTTAGGGACCAGGCCTGCTCACAGACTCTACACAGATACTTCTTGCTAGTTTAACAGAGACTACATAGAGATACAACATTTTCAGCATATAAACTTTCATTTGCATAAATGGACGGTCTCACCCAAGATGCACTGGATCCAACATGATCCATCGCAACACAAGGAAAAACTCCTTTACTTTGAGGGTGCCAGACCACTGCAACAGGCTGCCCAGAGAGGCTGTGGAGTCTCCTCTGGAGATACTCAAAACCCGCCCGGATGCGTTCCCGTGCAACCAGCTCCACGTGAACCTGCTTTGTCAGGGAGGCTGAACTAGTTGATCTCTGAAGGTCCCTTCCAACGCCTACCATTCCGTGATTCTGTGACTGCTAGTGCCCAAAGAGCAAATATTATGACAGAATTGATGGTCCAATCTTAGAGAAAGACTTGAGACAAAAAAAATGGAACTATGTTGTTTGCTCTCATGGATTTATTTATAAAGCCTTTTGGAGGTCATACATGCCAAGACATACATTACACAGCCAAAACCACTGAAAATGATCTCATCGGAAAACACTAGTTCATGAAATTCTTCAAATATTCGGTGTTTGAAATTGAGGCTACAGGTAAGCATCAGACTTGCTATATTGCTCTCAGGCACTGACACAGCTGCTCCAGGACCTCATTGTGATGAAGTAGTTATTTTTTAGAAAGGTGAAAGAATACAGACGCTGGTAACTCTGAAATCATGTCGCTAGAGGGAAATTTCTTCCCAATCTGCATGAGTCAAAAACTGACATCCGCCTTGAGGCATGAAGGTTTATATTCTTTTAACCCCAATGTAACTCTGAGAGTTTGCATTCAATCAGTTTTTAAGCCGTATAGACCCTTGACCCTAATGATATCTTGTAGCAAAGAGTTCCACAAGAAAATATTTCCAGAATATAATTGTTCCTTTCTTTAGTCTGATTAAATTAGCCACCTTCTCACTTAAATGACTGTCTCTGTATAATGGTCAGTAGAGGAAAAGTAGCAAATGACAGTTTATTTAAGGTTTCAGCACAATAGGTAATCAGAAAGGCCTTCACTCAGCCCAAAGAAATCAAGCATATGATTTGATGAAGCCTAGCAGAGATGGCAATGAGACTTAGAATTTATTATGGAAGACAGGTACTTTTTAGCACTAGCTGCACTTGATATTCATAATATGACTTATTACTTACATTTGGTGATTAGTAAATTAGTGATAAATTGGTACGATCACAAAAGTATTCCATTCATCTATAATTCACCCAAACGAATTTAAAAACATTTCAGGAGTGCTTCTGATGAGAGTAAATAAGTGGTTCTAATGACAAACAGAGGGTTGACTGAGGTGTCACTATTCATCCCAGCATATTTTCCTTTAGTCTACAGAATATGGAACAAGCACATCAGAAGGTGCAGCCATCCTCCTGTGCATTTCTTGATCAACAGTTCAGAATACAAACATTAGTGATGCAAAGGTAATAAAAAAAGGGGGGGGGGGAATAATAAAAACAAAGCAAATGAGCATGGAATTTGACCTAGAGTCTCTATTTTCTTGCATTTTCATATGAGTACCACTGGAAGGTAATAAATTCCATTACAGAGATTTGTGGAGAAGGAGTTTTTAAAAGGTTGAAATAAAGGAGATTTAATGCCAACTTTGAAGAGAGCTGTAAGTAGTAGTGGGAATTTGCAGAATGTTGTCTGATAAATCCAATGGTATTTAAGAAGCTGAGGTCCAAAACTAGCATGCATTTGAAAGACAGCTCACATGCTAAAACATAAGCATCTAGCACATACTTTGACATGTTGGGACGTGTAATTCCACTAGTTAAGCACCCGTAGCTGGGGAAACTGCTGATACGGTACTCTCTTGATAGTAGCATTACCGCTACTACCAGATGCTGGATGCGGCTATCATTTACCTTGCTGTAAAATAATGAGATTTAATAAACAAAGTCCATTTATCCAGACATCAACTAGGGGAGTGAGATTTGAAAATGAAAGACAGACAGAAGAATACCTGGTGGAGATGACATGCTAATCTATGTTGAAAACTACTATTTCAAGTCTCTCATTAATTATGGAACAAGTACTTGCTATTATTTAAAGACTTAAACAATGAAATAATTATATGATGCAAAAGTCCCTGACCTTTTTCTTGCTTTAAAACAAAGAGTTTTGGTTTCCTTTTCTTTTTTTTTTCCTTTTTTTTTTTTTTAATAAAAAGACAGATTTTTTTGTGACTATCAGGGACTGCAGTCAAGGAAATTCAATAAGCAAAATACAACAAGAAGGAGAAGCAGAACATACATCAATCAAATGCCTCTCCCTAATTAGCACAGGTAGGCAGAGCTGCCCTTGTGCTCTGAGGATAGCAGACTGATGACAAACTGATGAGAGGTATTATACGTACTTATTTGTTTGATTGTTTATTTTTCCATAGGAAGCAAAAATCTCTTTACTGGTGCCAGAAGACACATGCTGTATTACAACTTCGTAAGTCCTTGGAGTCCCCAGAGGACTTGATCCTGTCAAGCACCGCAAACGTTCACTAGATTGAGGCTTGAGAGCCAAACTTAATGCCTTCTTCAAGGAGAAGCCTAGTGTTATGCTTCAAGCAACCCAGTAGCTTTGGAAGTTCCTACCAGAAACAATTCAGATCTTCTTGATCCCAGCGATCCACCAATGGGGAAAAAAACTGGTTTCAGAAGTCTTGAATACTAGGCTACATTCTCACTAGCAATATACTGCACCAACAGGTTTGGTTAAATTCTTTAACACATATTCACAGCAGCTCTAAATGGGCCTTTAAGTAAAGATGATGAAGGTCCATTAAAAAACAGACAACAGAATGGAGGTGAATTAATTCAGACTGATAATGCTGAGCCTGAATCTTGAAACAGTCTGAATGGTCTTTATCAAAGTCTCTATCAGTAAAAGAAACAGATTTAAAAGGAAAGCAAACTCTCATACCTTTCGTTAGTAGACAACTTAAAAGCAAATTTTTGTATCTATGGTTACTCAACAGAATAAAAATGAATTTGGGTCGTAATTCTCCCCATTCTGTGCATTGTAAAGTAACATTAATTTTTAATTTGCATTATATTATATTACACTGCAGTTCTTTACAAATTTAATATCAGATTTAAACCACAGAGCCTAAATATTACAAAGAAAAATTAGCTGATACATTATTTTGATTAGTAAATTACTGATAAAGTCTGTGCTGCTAAAAAAAATAAAACCCAAAAATCTAAGCAACATCGCCCTCCCTCCCTCTGTAAATACATTCTAGGAAGACAGCTGACATTGTTATTTCCCTGACTGTTAACATTAATAAAGCTAATGACAAAATAAGCCAATGACAGCAAATACCAGACTTGGGTGAAAAAGCATTACATAAGGGAATTGGTCTGGGAAAGTTCAGGCACTGTAGATGATCAATCCAATGCTGCGGGAATTAACTAGATAAGAAAGTTTGGGGATTAGGGAAAAAACCACACAAAACATAATTCTTTGTTAAGACGTGTCTTGCATAACATGTATTCTACCTCGTACTGGTGATAAAAGTACTTTATATATAATCTGCATTTGCAAGCAGTCCAGGTAAATGTGCAGGTTATACCCCATTCATTTGCATTGCATTCCTTCTGATTGCAATTATTCTATATGTTCTTTCTCTCTGCCACCTGTAGGTGGCCACCATAAGCTACAGTTATCAAGTAACTCATTAGCCAGGTTTTCAATACTGTCATATCCAGATAATTAGCAATTTATTTAAATAACCAATTTCTGTGGAAATAATTGCCATGGAATGCCCTGAACCTACTTTTTATAAACTATAATAAAAGTGTTAAGATAATCCCTGACATTTGCAAATGCCATTAGTTCACCTTTCCTTTTGATAGTGCTATGGCATTATGTTTAAACAATTACCCGATAACGCGGCAGTTTAATGAAACAGTGTAGCAGGCACATCCTTCAAAATGGCCAGAGAATCCATTTCTATGCAGAAGAAAACCCAATGAATAGACATGTTTAGAAAGAAAGACTATCCACAGCTGTTATGAGGTCCCCAAATGGGACACACAATAGTCAGTGCACTAAAAGGAAGTGCCCAAAGAGCAAGTTCAAGGTGCGCTTTGCCACAGCTTTAATGGTGCACAGCCCAACACTTCTCTCTCAGCTCAGGATCCAGAGAAGACTCTTTTCGCTGCTCTCTATCTATTTCACAGCCTGGTCAGTCCTTCAGTTCATTACTACTCACACATTAATAGCAATTTGCCAAAATCACTTATAATAAGGTACTATTTACTCAGGTACTGGCTATTTCAAACCAAAAATTTCAATTATTCACTTACTAAATGGAGCATTCGAGGGAATATTCATTTTATGGGATGTCTCTACAACAGCTAGCTTACATCTTCAAAGCAATGGCTACCTAACATTTCATTTTATTGGTAATTTGTGAAGGGTGATGCCCCGAGACTACCAAATCAATGGCAAAGGTTCTGCTGAGTACAGCGAAGTCAGGACTTTACCCCAAGACTTTACAATAAAGTTAATGATTCTGCAAATTTGAACCAATGTCCGTCTCACTCTACCATTGCTGCCTCTTGAAACCACATCAACTGACTGCATTCTACTCATTTTTGTTCGCATATTATGACTATCTATGACATTATGGCTTGATAAACCGATGGCGTGTTAATATTTTCTCTGATAATTATTTCCCCCTTCCTTTTTATTTCAAAGCTTACTTCTCATTTGATTCTGTTTGGAATACCTGCTGGTTTCAGTCCAATCTATGTCTGAAAAAAACAAGTAATCATTTTGCTTCATGCCTCCTTCAAAAAAAAAATTGCACCAAAATACAAAAAAAATGGTGAAACTTTCCTAAGCACAGAGAAAAATCAGTGTCCTTTTTAGGATTTATTTTTACCATTTTTGAATTTCTACTAATGATTATTTATGCTCTTTCAGCTGAAAGTTCATAAAATCACCAGAGTTCTCATTCAATAAATGTTTAGTAGTCATTGGAGACTTCTCTCAATTAAAAAGGTTAGAATCAGAGAAACAGAAGAGGGGAAAAAGTAAATTTTTCTTATCTGTAAATATTATTTATCCAGGAAGACCTGGGGGAATTTTCATTCATATTGAACTTCAGTAGGAAAAATCAAGAGGACAGATACAAATTATTTTGCGATTGCTGCAAGAGCTGGTTAAACATTTTCTAACAAAGCCATTCTCCCACTGAAAACTACAGATCCACTAAAAATCGATACTTCTGGTGATCTGCACGAAACCTAGCAAAGCATTTTCTACTGCAATTGATCAGGTGTTCATCATTTTATTTCACTCGTGCTTTCCACTTTGATTTGACTGGAAGCTGGAAACTGTCTCACACTGTCCTTTACATGTTCTTTGGTTGGCTTGGTATGCCCTTTCTTTTTACTGACCGCTTCGCTATTGCTCCCCGTCATGACTTAGAGTCTGAGTCCCCTGGTTTGGTGCGGTGGAGCTGAGCACAGCGTGTTGCTGAAGGAGAGATCTGGCACCTACTGCTCTGCACTCCTCCCCTGGGCCAGGACGAAACTTGCCTTTTACAGGAGAGAGTGGCAGTGCTAATAAAGCAAAACAAGTATCGATACAACAGCAATGATAAAATAATTAAAGTAGTGCTAATAACTGAGGTATGCTTCCAACATAACACAAGGAAAAAGACATGTGAAATAGACCAGCTTAAAAGCCAAGGGACAGCCCATCTAAGAAATATTGCCCACAGTTACCAGACAAGACCGTTGCAGCCATCACAGAGGGACAAATGAGTTCCTGCCAAATTCTGCCGGGCAATCATTCCCCTCAAAAGATGCGAGTGCTTCACTTTAGCACGCGGTAGGTCTTGCTGCCCATTTATTTTCGTGCAGAGACAGATGTGTTTAAGTCAAAGTCTAGTAGAAGTGTTTGTGGCTATTTACCTAGAAGCTTACAGATTTGTTCAAAGGCAGCCTTGCCTCTGTCAGCCTCAGGGGCAGCGCTACCTTTGTTTGAGCTGGTTTTAACCTCCTTAACAACAACAACTACCATGGTCAACATGACCCTGGTGCCAGAAAGTGGGACATGCGTCGGTACTTCAGCCCATACAACCATGCAAAGGCAATTTAGTATATCCAGGGACACATTGGAAGAGTGGTGACTGGCTGCTGAGCGGGGTGCTGAGACTTTTACAGTGTATTTAAAAATGAAAACATTACTGAAAAGTGCAGTACAACAACTTTTCAGGTTATTTACAAAACCTGAAGCATACCTTGTACTGTTTAATAACCACTTGTCTAAGAAATCCATTACAAAAAGAGAAGCAGAGCTTATAAAAGTACAGCAAACTAAAAAAAGCAGATCTAGATATCTAGCAAGCTCAGATGAAGTATTGCCTTCTCCCTTTATATAACTCAGGATCATTCTTATCCTATTTTGAGGTTTATCTATTTTATTTTGTCTATCTCTCTATTTTATCTATCTCACCCAGTTGCTACTATCTAGTAATATACAATTTTATGTATGGATATATTTAGAACTACTTATAGATACATAAAATATATTAAAAATAAGATGGCACGAACACAAAATTTTTGTGAAACAAATGACTCAATTTAAGCAGAAAACACTGTGTATTTGCCTGTGCAATAGTGTATGTGTCTACATACACCTCTACCATATTATTATTACATATCCATATAATCTGTGTGAGTATATATATACATACGCACACTCAGTAGATACATTTCCATATTCACATATACATAAAACAGTGGATGACACGTCCCCTGATAAAACCTGTTATTTCAACACTTCAAGTGAAAAGTGTTAAAATAAATGGCTCATCACATACAATGTGTTAAAATAAATGTTTATTTCAACGCTATGTGTATCATAGCCATTTATTTCAACACTTCCCGTTTCTCAAGACTCACACAACTGGGAGCAGGAGAACTGATATTTATACTTAAGGTAGTTGAAGCACATAGCCCTACTCATCTGCTTGCCATAGGATGAGTAGGAAGTTATTTGACACTTTTTTTCTCCCAGCAATAAATGGAAACTATCTACCTTAACTGTTCATGGGGATCTGCATGTGTCTGTAAGATGGTGGGCTGTATCATTTGGAAAGAAGAAGGGCTGTACCAGAGTCTGCGGAGATATTTGGAAAGCGAGCTGCTGCTACCAGGGTAGGGTTGGGAAAAGAAGCAAAGTATGGGGGCTTTTGACAATTTCACTTTGCAATTTTGGAGTTTGACACAAAGGCACCTGGGCAGACAGAGACTCACGTGAAGAAGAGCAAAAACTAGAGCTGTTCATACTGCAAGCTGGAAGGGATGTGATTTTTGTAGGACCAGTTATAATCTGGTGATCAAATTATGAGTTAGGGAGCTTCATGTTGGTGTGTTTAGATTAGTGCCAGCATCTGAATTTGCTCCTACGAGCTAAGCTCCATCATTACATTATATGCCAGTGTTAAACTAGCATCAGGTTCTTTCTCTGCCTTATTTTGGGAGGAAAGCACAAGAAGCTCCCATTCTCTGGTAGCTCCTGCTGGAGCTGGAGGGCACTATGCCTTTATAGATCCGTCTCTAAGGGACAGAGACAAGATTAGGATGAAGAAATTTAAATAATGCACAAAATATGCACAAAAACTCCACAAACTATGAGTCCCCTCTGAGCAATATTTACCGCTAACTTGCCTGCAATGTTTTCTTACAGCTTTCCTCCTTTGAAAAACTCTCAAAGCATGATTAGAGATTGCTTAGGCCCTAGCAAGACAGTGTGGCCTTAAGAAGATAAACACTTGGCGGGGGGTTCTCTTTTCTTTTTCTTGTACTTTTTCTTCCCTGAAATTGCAGATCTGTGTGCCAGTCTGGACATAGCACAAACCCACAAATTAAACTAATGAAATGTTAGTGAAGACTTTGCAACCAGGACACCCTGTCAGAAGCCTGTTTTGCACCCAGACAATGAAAAATTGAGACCACAGTTTCATCAACCCACAAATAAATTCACTGCCTTGAGCTAAGCCACTGCACAGTGCTAGTTGCCTACATTCAAACATCTCTCTTCCTGTAAAGTTATCTTCCCCCAGTGTCACCTTTGGCAGATAAAACACTATAATCATTCTGTAGCAGAATAGTGTACAACGCAATGAAAGTTCTCCAGAAAAAAAAAAAATATGTTTTCACCCTTTCACTTTCTTCAGATGTGATTAGTTCCAGAAAGAGGAGGTATCATCACTCCCTTGAAGGCACTGTAGGTTATAAGATTGGTCCTCAGAAGTTGGCAACATGTAATAAAAGTGCTTTATTCCTAAACATCAATCAGTTTCAAGAATGGCAGTTGTTCACAGAATGTTAATAATGGAAATATCCGGCTAATAACTACTGTAGACATCAAAACACTGTAAGACAGACGTGCAGTGCTTGTTACACAAGAACACTTTCTTATAATTACAGTTTTATAACTAGGTACATACATTTCTAAATATTTAGTTCCTTACCCTTTGGTATTTTTCTAACGAAATTTACATGACAATACTTATTTTCCATAAAAGAAAAGGACCCCCCCACTCCAACAAAGAGTTGATACCTTGACTTTAACTGAGACCTTGGCTGCACATGGATGACAATTCTAAAGAAAGGCTTTTTCTTCTGTTCCTTCCTTTTAGTAACCTTCACAATTACAGGAAGATTCATGCTATTTCTTTAGCTGGGAGTGAACAGCAAGCTAAAGAGTTAATGCCTCAATGGAAAGCAAAATAATAACATGTCCGTGCTGTGTAAACTATTTGTGACATAAAGGAAGCACAAACCTTATTTGCAGAGGCCTTTACTAGCTCTGGATATGTTATCAAGGGTTGGTAATTAAAACATGGATATATCAGTCCTGTTTGTGAACAGCCACACAACTCAATGCTGATTTCAAGATGAGATTATACATCTGTATCATAACTCTGCTTTCTGCATTAATAAAAAATAACAGCATTAATAGGCCTAAATACTCATTTGTTTGATGCATTCAGAGCAACATAAGGGGATACAAGGGAATTTAGTGCATTACTCTGTCAGATCATTTTAATTGTTATCCAATGAGGGCAGCTCAGAGGGTGAGTAAGTGACTTAATTTATGTACTTACTCATCCCCTCGGCTTTCACTGAAGAAAAATGATAGCAACACAACTCCTAAACCGCATTCACTGGTGTTCAGTGATCAAAGTAAAGGACAATTAACAGAAAGCCAGGGGCCCACAAAGTGTTTGTTGATTTTAAAATACTGATCAGAACACACACTGCTGCTGCTACACACATACCAGCGATATTTGGCACTTACGCAGTGCCTTCTAGGAGAGGATATCCTAATGCTACACAAAGGCATAATATTTTTATCTCACAGAAGAGAAGGGGTGCAAGGGCCTGGAAATTTGTGTGTGAAGAGAGCAATTCCCCCTGAGCAGAAAAGGCAGCAGTCAGCCCTCCTGGCCACAGGCCCCTTGGCCCTTGGCCCAGGATGTCACATCGCCCTTTTCTCTAAAACTGTTGGTAATTTAAAAGATACCTTTTTAGAGGTATGCTTTGTCAATCAACACAAGCAGTCTCCTCTTAGATGTAAATTACATACTAATGTCCTGGGCATCTTATTCCCTGCATTTTCATGGATGAATTTTTATGCCCAGTCAAACCACAGCCTCAAGCACGGGAATATGGCTGTCCATAGAAGCATACAGGACTGTTGTTGACTGTTGCTGTCACCCATAAAGGAATTACATCCTCCTTCCTTCCTATTTTTCTCTAATAGAAAATAAAATGTATCTGAAAGAACTGATTCACTCTGGGGGCTGTATCTTTGGGCAAAACTGCGTCGCTTCCTTGTTCTTCTTGGTCACGCAGAATTATCAGGAATCCTGAAGGTTATTTTAAGTAATCAATGTACAAATGAAAACGAAGAGATCCCATTTGCATGAGCTATTGCTGATATAATACTGTGTATGGAAAGCTCAAAGAGGAAGACTCAACAAAAGCATAAATGTTCCATGTGAAACCCTAACACATCTGTTCAGCACTGAAAAGCCACCATTTAAGTCCAAAGCACTAGAGAGCCGAGACAAGTGCATTGTTGGAATCAAAACAAATGCTGGTAATTTAAGAAAATACTATGAAGCACACAAAGACTGTACAATGCCATATGTTGCACAATGCATCTGGTAATCAGTTTAGTGTATATGCCAAATTCACTAGAAGCTCAAATAGGCTTAAGTTCTTTATTGAAAAATTCAAAAAGTAAACTATAAGCATAATAAACATGGTGCACTTACAATTAGAAAAAATGTGGATTTTTCTTTTTACTTACAGAACACAAATAAAAATTAATCTCCTAAACTATAACCCATAATGAATATATGTCCAAGCTCCAGTTTTGATCAGCAGCTTTCACAAAATCAGGTTTAGGACATGGTGTGTTCTACAGCATAAAAGAAAAATGTGATTTTTAAATTATTTTACACGCAATGTTTGCTTCTGTTTTGAAGGCTTGAAGTCATGAAGGTTTTATGCTGTCATTTGTGGTTCTATACACAATACGTTACTGAAGATGTCATCAAACACAGATGTACAAGCAAGCTTGCATGTATTGTGGTCCTAAATCAAATATGAATCCACAGCTACAGTATTAAAAATACAGTAGAAGTCCCTAATTCAAGTGGACAGTATCACCTATAAAGCCAAAATAAATGGAGTAGGATAATAGTTTTCAGACTTAGGTTACAGTGTCAATGCAGAGACTTGAGCTGTGTTAACTCACCAAGCTTGATCTTGCTTGCCAGAGCATGCTTGTCAATATTTAGCTCCCAGGGAGCATGTCATGAGTCTTTACAAAAACTAGTTTAAATACAAAATACTATAGCAGCTGCTGTGATCCTTTTTCTAACATTGAGATTAAATTGCTGAAATTTGTTTTGAGCTTTTTAAACCAGAAAATGTGTGCCATATACCTACTGTAACAAGAATATGAGAAACAGCATTAAGGGATTGCAATGCTGTTATTAGGGCTTATTAAAATACAGAAAAACACCAGATGCTTTACATTAACTGATTGGAAGATATTTTAATGTCAGGCATACAAATATCACTTTCTCCTGTGATATCAGATTAGAAAATGGACTGGGATAAAATCACATACATCTGTGTTTTCAAAAAAAGAATTCTACACCTGCACCAGAAATAAAATGAATTATTTACTTGCCTAACCACCAGAATTTCATCCCCAAATGTACGCATACACTATCTTAGGCATTTGACAGAGGTACCTAAATTAGGAATATACTAACCTCAAATTTCTGATGCAGTCAATGGAGCGAGAAAGGAACCCACCTCTGAGAATGCCCATCTCCTTACAGTGATGAGGTAGAAGCTTAACAGTCTCCTAGTAAAGTGCCTGAAGTTCAGTGGGATAACCTTTGGCTGTACTTGGTTAGCATGTCTGCTCAGAGCTGCCCATGAGATCCCTGACGGCGAGTGCATATCACCAGCTGTACCTTAGCAAGTCCTTGGCCTCTCTGGGGACAGCCTGGAAGGGCTCTCAGACACAGAGGTGTCCTGGTAGGAATGGCAGCTCAGGAAGGCAATGCAGATAGTGTAAGCAGAAGAGAGCGCCACTGCTGCCTGTCTTCTCTGCCCAGCAAACCTTTGGCTCAGTGAATCTTATTTAAGAGAAACAGAGAGAAATAGCAAAGGACATTGGACACAGCCCTGGAAGAAGCCCAAGTTTGGAAAAGAGATTGTAGAGTGACAATTTTCTTTTATTTTTGAAGACCCTTTTACCACCCCACACTGTCTGACTTCAACGGTAAACTGGGGATGTTCTCAGAGCTGTGAAATAGTGAGCCTGAAAGAAAAGAAAAATAAAGACATCAAAAAGAAATCTGTGTGCCAACTTCATGCAGGAGGGAGCTCCTTCCTAAAATGCCCCTCAATAAGATGGAGCAAGACTTGGGGTGACTTTCCTGCCTCTGTCAGGGTTTAGCTTCTCTCTGGATACCTGCCAAGGACTGATCCTCTAATGTGCTTTTTTATGAAGAACAAAGATGCAAGCAATCTCTTTGTTATTTCAATAAACCAGATTGTACCATGTAGCAGGCGTTATCAAAATATTTCTTAGGGAAAATAAGTTGCCACCAGATCCTCCTTAGAGGTCTGAATTCTTCAAAACCCACCTTCAATAATTTCTGAAGAAGCTGCTCAATTTATAAGAAAAAGCAACTGATTCTTAAAAGCCTTGCCTGGCAATACCTTCTCACAAGTGCTCCTAATGCACAGAATTTATCAGGGCCTAGAATTAGAAGATTTCTCTGAGTACTCCCTATTAAAATCTAAGCAGCTCTTAAGTGGGCATATATCCAAAAATCGGTGAAAATACTGCCAAAGCTGGTGTATTCAATAGGAAGGCAGCTGACGTGGCATTAACAGTGTAAGCACAGCAATAACTGACAGGGAGTAAGATAAGCTCGGATCAGCCAAAATGTGGTTGGTCTGGAGTAATCATAAATACTTTTGAAAGCCAATAGGTCACTCAACAGGGCCATGAAATGGCCGGACACAGCTGTAACACAGTTAACCCTGACTCCATCAGCATACCTGCTTGCAAAAAACTCCACAGCTTTCTCCTCATTTTGAGCTGCCTGTAACAACGTTCTTCAGAGCATCAGCCTTACTTCAGTGCTGAGTCAGGTGTGGTACCATACATTTTATGGACAGGTCTCATGTAATTAAAAACACCCTCTCTATATAGCTGCCACAGCTGTGCAATGGATTTCTCATTCTGAAACAGTGGGACACTGCTCTCAACAGTTCTCACTTAACTCAAATAATGGTGGTTCAATCCCTCACTATGAGTGTCTTTTGGGATTTAAACAGGACTTAGTAAAGATGATTGGTTATACAGTCCATGTTAATAAGGAAGACATTTGCAATTACCTGGCAAAATAGAAACTGCAAATTGAACATAAATTGGAAAACTGAATTACTGCAGCAGGTTTTTCCTAAAAGATTTTGTAGGATACGTTTGTACAACCCGTGTGTGAGTAGGATATCTGTATAGCGCATTCTATACAATGGCATGCTTGCATGAAAAGACGCATTAAAATGCAGTTCCCTTAGATGACTACTATAAATTAGTTGCATTCTTTTGAAAGGTAAAAAAATGTTCTGACGGTTATGAAATGCTTTTATAAATGCTTTTGGCAATAACTCATCAGGGATGATGTGATGCCCAGTGAAATACAAGCCCAGGATCTACCCCGTTAAACAAACCTGCTATATTTTGTGTTCTGTACTTTATGTGTGAAGTTGGCATTAGGATTTATTCATCATTCAAGTAGGATACTAAAAAAATACAGAATATTAGGAGGATTTAGGTGAATAAAGATGTATTCACTGTGGTGAGTTCATCATAAATCGTAGCTAACCAGTGGTAGAACTTTCAAAGGTTATTCCTACATGGCGGCAGGACAGCAGCAACAACTGCCTAAGTATGTCCTTTTGGTGCTGCTGGATTTAAAGGTAGACCCTAGGTTTAAACTTGTTCCAGGGATTATTTCTTTTTTTTTTTTTTCCTAAACCTCCATATCTTATCCCATTGTCAAAATATCCTGCAACTGGATTAACCTCAGCAAGCACAATTTCATGTAACTGGGAAACCTTCTCTTCAAGCCACTTCTTGACCCATTTCTAAGACACGTCAATCCAGTGTTTAGTAGGTAGAGAGAATGATGGAAGCCCCAGCATCCTCAGAGAGATGCCTAAGCCACCGAGGCTACCAAAGTTACTGAACCAGGTGGAGGAGCTAGCATGCAATACAGAAGCTGGGCTGTATTGTCAGCAGTGGTAGTAACCCCAGATTGATGGCAGAAGATAGTAGTCAGTTGGCCTATCCTGCAAGCACAGCTGTCCTACACAGAGAAGGAAGAACAGGAGGAAGTTCCATGCTAACAAATGTTAAATAAGAACTCATTTTTTTCTATTTATTTGTTAGTTCATATTTTGATGTGAAATTTATTGCAATTTCTTTTTTTTTCATAAAAGTAAAAACTTGTTTATTCTTCAGGTAAGATGAGAGTATGTCCTCCCCTGAATACTGGCTCTACAACCAGTATATGCCACTTGGTGACTAGAGAAAATCAATATGCAAAGTAAGATATGGAAAAAAATGAACATGCTTAAGACACACCAGGGCAGTACTCAGGGGTTTTAACCTCTGCTGATACAATTGTTAATCAGAATTGTTTACAAACTCCGCAAGATTCTTGTTTTCTGGGGGGAATTACAATTAGAACTTGTGCTCTGTGAGTGGCAGGTACAGTTTATAATTTCCACAGAAGATGGCTGCCTCATTGATCACTCTCAAGTACCACCTGTATCACAAACCCTGCTGTTGATTCGGGTACAGAATAACAAGTCAGCAGAAAAGATCATTATGGGCCCTGCACGATCAACAGCAGGGAGCTTTTAACTCTGACACATTCACATGAATTTGGACCCTATTTCCTTTGTTAGGTCTTTCCTCTGCCTCCTATATAAAAGCTCCCTAAACTCTAAACCTGTATTCAAGTTTGAATCCATCACGCACGTAACGCTGCAACAAAGCTTTGCAGACCTCCAGGTCAACTTGAACTCTACCACCTGAAATTATCTTCTTTGTGTTCCAGCCCATGACCAGACGCTTAACCACTTAGAATTACTGCTTCTGTACAAAATGTACTTCTGCATTGCCTGGAACACCGAGAGCAGAAAGCTAGGCCCAACTCTAACTTGCGCGACTGCCAGAGACCAGTTGGCAAGCCTGAGTGACCCTTCTACCCAGTCACCCAGCTGGGACATCCTAAGGCACACAGTGCTCACAGTTTAGACATGCTTTTGTAGTGAGCAGTAGCCTTTCAATTGCAGTTATACTGTATGCCACCACAGCCTCTAGTCCTTGTTCAAGCTGCACTTGGAAGTCAAAAGACAGTTTGAATTCATTGTGATTATCCAGGGAGGAAGGTGAGCAAGATCAGGTTGAGAGAGCTGCTGAGACTTAGTGGAAAACAAATCTAGCAGTAGACTTCACCAGGGCTTTTCTTGATTTTTATTATTTTAATTAATGTCTATTTGAAATTCTTGATAGTATTTTAATTCCTGTGTTAGAATGAACTGAAAAGTACTTAAATGCGGAGTATTTTTCAAATAAATAATTCATAAGATACTTAGAGCAGTTATACTTAAATGACCTCCAAAATGAATTGTAGTTAAGTTTTTTATGACAGAAATATATCAGTTGTCAGCACGACAATCTCCAAAAGACATGACACAAAAATATTCTGAGATATTTTTTTATGAATGTTTGGAAGATTGGAAGAGGTGATCATAAGAGAAAGAGACACCTTCTCCCCTAGACCCAACAGACATGGAAAGACAATCAACTCATGCTGGTGAAGACAACTGATACTACTGGAAGGAGACATTTTCTGTTCCTGACGGACTGACACCTCCTCATCAGGTTATAGTTTGCATTCACCTCTATCCACTGCTGCAGCCAAGCTTAAATACGAGACCCTGCTCCACCAGCCTGCTTTAACATGCTTTGACTTCCCTTTTACTTTCTCTATTCATCTCCATTCTTTGTTAATCAGACTATGTCTCTAAGTTGCTAACTATAAGAGCACTCTTTACTTAATCATACCATTATATGAACCGATTTCCCATTTTATCCATCTGCACCCAGATTAAAACCACACATTCTTTCACCCACGCTTGGGCAAGCCAGGCCACAGCCATTCTCTCTTATTTTTACCATATTATGTCTGAGTAGAATTTATGATTTTATCTGAATCACCTTCTGACATTCGCCTTTGGTAGCTATCAGTAATACTTGATAGCTTAATGGTTATCTATTTCTTAAAAAAACCCACTCATCTGGGAAATAAATTATTTCAACTGGACAATTCTCTATGAGATTTCATGTAAACAGTAAATACAGAACATTCAACAACACTAGTTTAGAGATTAATCTAATTACAGGCTATTAAAAGAGGAGAATATAGCTGATTGCATTTCTAAAACACCGTACAGACCAGCAACAGTTAACAATGATTTGATGATTTTCTAGGAGCTTGGAACAAATACTTGGCTTTTAGTCTGAGAGCAATGCTGGACATTTCTGTCTGATGCTTGGGGGATTCAGCCAACTAACAGATACATTTGGTGAAGAATCTCATTCTAGTCATGCCCTCCCTTCCTAATTTCCCTTTTCACTGTTTTGTCGTCTTTGCCTGTTCCTCAGGGAACGGAGTGATTGATAGCCTAATCCAATGACTGTATTACAGCTGCCTCAACTTGGACTCTTTTCCTTATCATTAGCAGTTAGCCTATGGTTAAATTCACAGCTCACTGCTTGGTACAGCCCCTGAGATTTAAGGGTCTGGCCTTTAGAAAATATTTAACATAAAATTGAAATCTTGACATACTGAGAATTCAGTTCTCTGCAAGGCTTCTTTAATTAATCCAATGTACTGTACCATTGTTCTATATGAGGCTGTGACATGGTGAACTGTTACTGAAGCTCACAGAGATGTATAATTCTAAATTAAACACTCACTTACATGTACCTACACTGCATTTGTTTCCCAAGTACATGCGCGTGAATGTGAAAATTTAAATTCAATCTATAACAATAATAAAACACAAACCAATTACACTTCAAGAGTAAAGACTTCTCATTCATTTCAAGCTCGGAATGAGCTTTTTCAAAGTAAGAGGAGGAGAAAACACAGGTTTGTTCAAATGCTGTGTGTAAAGACTCATGCTTCATTCTTTTTCCAGGACTCATTTAATCTTTTGGTGAATGAAATCAATTATGATCATTTTTAATCAACTACAAATGGCACCTGTGCTAAAAGCATAAAGCGTTTTCTTTGTGGGAAAGAAATTGGCTAAAAAATATTAAAAGTGGAAAAATATGCTTAGTTCTCTGACCTTATCTGGAAAATAATACTTATTTTTAAATAGCTATGGGAAGGATGTAGACCTTGATCTATGCCGTAAACCTTTGCCCTCCTTCCAGTCAGTGGATGAGCTGCAAGCTTCTATGAAAATGGCAGCTGAGTCCCAGATGAAAAATTATGCATCTCATAAACTGCTATTCTGCTGAAATGTCAAGCTATGGCAGGGCTGTACCTCAAACTCAGCACTTGGCATTTTCCTTCTGTCTGCTTTGTTGCCATGAAGCAAACATGAACAGTGAGGATTTGTGTAGGGCAGGTAGCAGGCGAGCTCCCTGTCAAAAATCTATTATTAGGGCTCTGATCTCTCCTGCACAGACCAGTGACGGCAGAACACTAAGAGAAATCAGACTGCTGCAAGGACACCACGGAAAACAGAGGACTCTTTGTGAATCCTGACATAATATATGCAAATGAGGGCTTTTAATGGCTGAGCTACATTTAACAGAAATAATAAAACAAAATTAAAACTGTACTACAGCATATATTTGTTTTTTACTCCTGTCCACACTGTTTTATAAATATATGTTAACGTAAATAGTCTTTAATGCTTGGTAAATATTTATACTAAACAGAAGTGCCTATGCATATATACATTTGTTTTGTTTCCAGTGATGGGCAGCTTTTCATTCATTTCTATTGACCAAAATCCACACTGCACAGTCACTGAGAGAACTGTGATTAGGAAAGTGAATGCTCTTGGCTTCCTTTTCACTTTTCTTTTAATGATGTGTCATAAAATTAAAATTAAAAGGCAGCCCTTATTATTATAACTTCAACTTTTCCTCTTTCAATATAATTCATACATTTCAGATAAGAATATATGCCCCTATTAATAATGTCAATTATCCATATAATGTATACATTTTAATTTAATGAAATAACACCCGCAAAGCATACCCTTAAAAGTCACAATTGCTGCCTGACAGTGGTTTTTTGTAAAAAGAGACAGCTCCACTAACTTACTTCAAAAGTAACTAAAATTAACTGCCTCTGCTGGCTTCCAACAATTATATGTTCCCACATTTAATGACTGAATCTGCTATCTAGGTATATTCCTTCTGACATCCCTTGTGGTCAGCTATGAAGTTATAAGACACAACTTTCTGAATCTCTCTTGTTCTGGAAAAAAATACAAACGTATGTATTCAAACATGCTGTACAATATATTCATGCAAATAATGCCAAAATACTACAGAATGTAATAATTGGACAAAGCAATAACAGAACATAGACAGGAAGTGTTTGAACTACTGCTGTAAAATACTGCAATATTTTTGCAACAAAGCATTAAAAGGTTACATAGTGAGTGCACCGTGGAGAGATTTCCTTTTAAACCAAGTTTTTTGCTAAGTCCAGTGTATGGTTTTATAAATTTATCCCCTAAGGATCTGGCTTCCAGACAAAAACAAAGAAACAAACAGATGACAAAGAACAAAAAAACATGGAAATTCAAACAGAAGCTCTGCTCTATTTTGCCTGCAATGGATATCCTATTGTGCTGCAATGTGATGTGTTTCATAAAACACGTCTGGAATATGGAAGCACAGTATGAAAGCTCATAAAAAAACTTGATTTAAAAAAAAAATTTAAAATACATTTAAAGAAAACAAATCTTAGGGAAGCATATAGCTGCTGAAAGTATATTAACATTTCTCTGGGAAACCTGCCATCTTATTCTAGTACCTATAAAATATGCATTTTCAAAATAATTTATACTTTACAGACTAAAACATCTCTTTCGGACCAGAGGTCATTATTCTTTGTAAGGATAAGAAAAAACCAAACAGCATTAGCTTCTTTTTAAGAAACAAATACTCTGCATTACATGCGTATAGGAAGAGCTCAGGGTAAAATCTCATGTATTCTGTATTCTCAAACCTGAAATACTGCTGGCTCAAAAAAGCCCCTTAATAGTAATCAAGCTATGTCTCTAATCCTGCAAACACACATGGTAGTTACACACTTTGGGAAGCCATATCTTAATTTTAGTATTTTTCTTTCATGATAAGGGCTTATTTCCTTAACCATATTTTGGAGGCTTCATTAGGACATTTCAATTTTTTGAGTAATGGGCAGTTCCTGGAAACTTATAAAAAATGGATGAAGACTGGGATCCTCTAAGCACAACGTCCTCTCACGTAATGGGGCCACAGAAATCCGTAGGGCTACCGTAGCCCTTGGGCTCAGCGACAGCTCCATGGTGCCAATTAGAAATGAATTTTCTTAGAAAACAACAATTTGTCAAAATTAAAGTGAAATTTTTCCTGCAAACATTTTTGGCACCAGGGTAGAGGTAGAAGGTGAAGAAAAAACAGAGAGACTTTACAACACTCAATAGTCAGAGGGTAAACTTGGAATCCAGGGGACCCAGCTGAGACTCAGGCTCACATCTGGGATTTAAACCTGGCTCTCCCACGTCAGGCTCATGTGCAGGTCAGCACTGTGCTAGTATGAGTGTATATCCTGTGAGAGCTGTTTCACTTTGTATTAATAATTCAGTATTTGCAGGGAAGTGGAGAAGAGAGAGAGAATCATCCTACAGTCTAGTGGTCAAAAACTCACCTGGGATACTGGGATCCTTCCCTGTCAAAACCACCCAACAAACAGGAGGGTAGGAAGGAGGAAACAGCAATGCTTCTTACAGCTTAGCAATTTTCAGCTGATCAAATTAGATCAAAACAGGAAGGTCACTGCCCGAGCACTGGCTGGGAAGAAAACACTGACTGTGACAACTCAAAGCTAAATGGGGTTTTTAAAGTAATCTCATTAAGTCTCTCTTTGAAAGATTTAGAAGAAAAATGTTTTAAAAAAAGAGACATGTCTGTTCTCAAAACATCCCAGGATCTGGCAATGATATTAATAAACCTTTTTTTTAAAATTATTTTTATGTATTTCAGACAAACCATAGTAAACTACCTGTCATTTAGTAATTTAAAAGGAATTAAGAAGAAATTCCCTTTTCAATGTCTCTCTCTTCTGGAAAAACAAATGACAATCCTTCTGCATAGAGGTGCTTCCGCAAGAGGCAGAGGAGAAGAGGAGGGAAGAGGAGGCCAAGGGGAAGTTGTATACAGAAAAGCTTTCTTCAGTACATGGCCACGGAGGACATTTCTGAACACTGGAGGACAGGGAAGACTGTAAGTCAAAATGTCAGGCTGCTGCTTGGACAGGGCATTAACATACTTTCATTATTTGCTCTTTGACAGAAACCTTCATCAAACTCAGCGGAGGGAGTTTGCACTCACCTGGAGAGTGTATTAAGAAATGTGCGGACGTAGTGAATTTATAAAACATTGAAGAACAGCTGTCCTTTCACAGAACGACTTCCTTGCAAGGTGTTGTGGCCCCTGCCACTGGGCCGCAGAGCTTCCCCGGCCACGCTGCCAGCCCGCCGGCCCCCTCAGCTGCTGCCGGGTGCCATGAAGCACCTTCCTCCCCTCAGGCCCCACCGGCCAGCGGCTGGGAGCCAGCCCTCAGCTTCTAGCAAAGCCCTTCAGCAAGCAGAGCCCGGGCCACCCTGCAGCCTTATTTCGGGGTGCAAAATGTGGACTTTTGCATGTTGAGCTGCAGTGGCTTACCTCCAGCTTTCTGCTGGCCGCCTCCTCTCGCAGGCTGCGGCCCTCGGCCAAGGCGCGGGGCTCCTTCAACTCCCGGGGGAGCGAGTGGAAACGCAGAGCGCCGAGGACAGAGCATGTTTCTCCCCGTGACACGAAGGGAGGAATGTGTCCCTGCTGCTGATGGTGGGCCCTAAGCACCGCAGCTTCTGCTTTTCACTCTCTGCAGCAAAAACACCCTTTCAGACAGAGCAACCCCTACACCAGCAGGCAATGCTACTGAAGGTAGGGAGAATTTCCTATGATTTATGTGTAAAGAGAAGGGGAGAAAAGATAAGCAAGCCCTGACTGATCTAAAATCCAGTTGAATCCAGCACTCCAGAAACTCCTCACAGGCGGGTGATGCTGAGGGTCACCAGCTTCAGGCCCAGGTCCTTTCAGACCTCCCCAGCAGACCCGGCCGAGGGCTGGGGGCAGCTGCCACCCCACCCGCGGGGCCTCCCGTCACCAGCGTCACCGCGCCCCGCCGGGCAGAGACGCCCACCGACACCTACTGCTCCTCCGTGCCACGCCAGTGCCATTCCTCGTCCAGAAAATAAGTAAAATCTGCATGACTGGAAAAAGCCCAGAAACTGAGACACAGCTTTTGGCTGTGCCCTGTATCTGCTCTAAGTTTGTGCGCTAGAGAACATGATGAACCAGCTGTGCTTTGGTAAAACACACGGGAAATGGACCAGGCTTATTGCTTCTACAACAGCGCTGATTTTATCTTATAAAATTAATTCTCTCTTGAGAGGAATTATTTGAAAAAACAACAAAAACTCACGGACTCTATCAGATAGTAAAATAGA
The DNA here is from genome assembly GCA_008658365.1 of Alca torda. NCBI lineage: Eukaryota > Metazoa > Chordata > Aves > Charadriiformes > Alcidae > Alca > Alca torda. Next base: position 14,882,552 of record CM018087.1, on the reverse strand, counting down.
ACAAGAAGTTTAAGCAAATCAAAACAGAAAACCAATACTTTACACTATGAAGCGACTTTCATGCCAGGACCACAGAGCACTTCCCAGCAAGCCTGTAGGCATGTAAGTGGTGTTACTGCCTTTTCACGGACAGGAGAAATAAAGCATGGAAAGGTCAAGTGCCTGGCTGCAGGCCACACGGCTCAGCCCTGGCATGGCCGGCAATGGACCTCAGAAGTATGGCCACCCTGCCCCTTGCTCTCACAAGACGACAGGCTCTCCCATTTTTTGCCTTCTTGTAAGCATGCTAGCGCTCTTGATTTAAAATTGCTTTCCTGCTTTTGTAAATTCGTACACTGCTATACCCCGATCGCTGAGCAGAAAGTATTGCCTATTGGCTCTGTGGCTTCCTTTTGCACAATGAGTTGTGGGATTGAGCCCTACTGATGTCATTTATCAGCAAGAAACCTTTATATATTTGTCTGCAACAATACGCTCTTTCTTTATTACGCTCTCATAATAAATTGACAGCACTTCCGGTGGTTTTCGTATTTTTTAAATAACTAGATCTACGTCATAGGTAATGGTGCACCCTAAAATGACATTTCCTATCTCCTTTAATACATGTACAACTTCACGAAAAAAATCCCCACATTTTTACACTTACACACACACACATATATAAAAATAAAAGAAACAAAGAACTTTTCCTCAGGTCCCATTTATAACAGAATTATAAATCACAAAAATGCTGGTACGTCCTCCCTTATAGCTGAGCATCCAGGTGCCACTGTAATTTATGCTACATACATGTTTTAAATTTGTGACATAAGAGACACTTTTCATAATGCAGTCATTTTATAGATTTTATTAGACAGACTTATGGTAGGAAGGAATATTCAGAAATTGCAACTTAAATGAGAAAATGTGAATGGTGTTACTTATATAAAATACTACTGCAATAGTTCTTTTATTAATTTTTAATGCACAGCACCCACTGTGACCTCCTTTATTCTTTTCCTGTCAACATGGCAGGCTAGAGAAATTGAAATGGGCTGTAGCTGTTCTCTTCTTGTTCCCCTCTTCCTCCCATTTTGCATAATATTAAAATATAACATCTTATTGGACTGTCACTGTGAAATAATCATTATACAACAGGCATAATGATTTTTTCTGATTGTTATCTCTTCCTTGCTTTTCAGCGTTCTCTCAAAAATTCCAAATTCCATGTAGTTATCTAAGGCAATAAGGCAATTTTCCACTGAATACACTCGTCTGAATTAAAGTTTGTTTAAAAGGTATCTTTTGCTACATTTCTTACGGTTCTCTAAGGATAACACCAGTCACATAAAATAAAGCATTTTTTGCCTGTCTGGTCTCCTCTGATTACGTTTTTGGGGTGAGGTAGGAGGCGGGTCCGATAAAATAGTGTTTGACTCAATCAGGATGATGCTATTACTTCTGTTACGTATATTTACTGCTACCTCTATCACCAAGGAGACTAATCTCCATACCAGTAAAGTCAAGAAACTCACAGTATTGTCTTTGCAGGGCCAAGTTCATGTTGTCACAGCAACAGAGTGCACAGGGTCAATAGATTAATACATTAGTGTGCACAGGCGCTGAACTGGAGTGTAAAAGTTTTGCTGCTGGTTTTAAAATTAAACTGTGAAGCAGGACTTGGAAATACGGCCTACACAAGATATTCTTGTATATCTCAAGGAATAGGCAACAAAAATACGCATATTTTTGCCTAATACAGTCTATCATTTTTATCACAGCGGGAAGAGGAGGAAATAACCTCCTTGGAAAAGGTGCACTCAGTGGGAAGGAGGGAGGAAGGCTGAAGTTCGAGCTATGAAACATACACTGCATTTGGATTGTTGATATTTCCCCCTGCGATGCCCTTTCATTAGCCTCTGTCTAACGTGGGGCCTGACAATTGTGACAGAATGAAAAATTTGAGGAAAAGCGAGGGTCAGGAGAGAAGAGATTTCCTTCCCTCTCCAGTGACCCTATCACAGTATTCTGATGCAGCGCTTTACCATTAAGGAAAGGGCAACCCAAGAGCCTTCACACTTAATCTGTTCCATCTGTCATGACTATTAGAACCATTGACCAGCAGTGAGCTTTAAGGACTCCGTGCGACTGCAGACATGATATTCTAGCCTACTACAAGGACCTCCTGATGTTTTGAAAGCCTCCAAGGAAGTACCATGCATCAAAAAGGGCAACACCTACCTGACATGCCACCATATGTGGTCCTCAGTCCTCCACCAACTGCTGGCCAAGGTGTGCTGTCTGCTTTCAGTCCCATCAGTCCTGACACAGTGTTGGTGGCTGTAACACCATCTGCGCCACCTGTGAAAGAAAAGGTCAGTCGCTTTTTGTTAAATCATGTGTATAAGAACAAGAGAGGGAAAAATACAACAGAAAAACTGTGAAACTGTGAAATAACTAGAAATTCAAATAAACAGCTGAAGACAGAAAGCAACAAACTGTAAGGGGATGCAGGGAAAGGTCCTTAAGACCAATCCTGGGCGGATAAATCTAGCCCGAGCTTCAAGGCAGGCTGCATCAGTTGAAAGAGCTGTAAGAGCTATAAGACAGCACACGTGAGAAACACTGTGGCTGACAGGAGGACCTCTGCCCTCCAGCTGTGTGGGACAGAACCTGCGACAGTGGTTGTTCAACACCTGGAGGTGCCCCAGCACAGGGGTCGCCTCATCCAAGCTGATGACACCAACTCTGCACTGATGCAGACAGCCCATATTCTCATTTCTTATTGTGAGGAGCAAAACAAAATGACCAGGTGATAGAGAAATGATGACCACAGTTCTAAGTGATGGATTAATACACCTACTTAAGTGCAAACTTATTTCCTGCCATGTTGTACTTTAAGCTCTAAGGAAAAAAAAATACCTTCAAAAGGTGTATTTCTGTTTTCTCAGGACGCACACACCATTTTCACTACTAAACATAGGAATAGGGGAATGTACAGTGGTATGGTAAACATAAATATGATAGAAATAGGAGTGTGCAGACAAACACACGCAAAACCACATATGATTTATTGTTAAGAGTCTAATATAATTCTCTTCATGTATTGCTATATTCTAGAAGCATGGACAAAAATTATGAAGCCTTTGATCATTGTGCTTATTCTAAATACAACAAATAAACTATTTTCATATTAGTTTCTGTTATTTGTTATTATTCCAGCAACTCCCCTATCTTCCCCCATCCAGCAAATTAGTAAATCTGCACAGCTTGTGCACTGGAGTCTGTTACCTTCCCGCGCAGCCATCGCAATATGCACAATATCAGTGACATTTGGGGTCAGCTTGGCAAAGAAAGGAATCTGAACAGCTTGTCTAACCCAGCGACAGATGTTCCGTACCAGCTCTGGATCCTGTTCAAATAGGTCAGATAAATATAGAACATAATTAAAAGTAATATGAACAAAAGGTATATAAAGGAAATAAATAGAAAACTTTGCTGTAAGTGGCTCTACTGCGATTTTGTGAAATTACACATCAGGACTGAACCTCATCTCATTAGTTAACTTATTTCAGACACTTCGAGTAACTGCAATTCCATTACATAAAGGTTAGTTCACGAAAAAAGGAAAATTTGCTTTATTTTTTTTTCCCCAAAAGACAAAGATATCACAACATGTTCCCTTCCCAGAGAGGGGGAAATACCATTTAGGATGACAGAGACTTTCTTTACCCACTTATTTAAAAAATACTTTTCAGTTTTAATGACTCACCCCATGCAAGGTATGTTGAAAATAACCAGTATCCTATAAAATAACGTGAACCTGAAGCATTGGCTGATCATGCCTCGATCAAAACAACAAGGATGAGTCGAGGTTGCAGGGCTATCAGAATGCAATTCAGCATTTCTGAACTCTCCTCTGACTTCAGAGAATAACTTGGGATGGCCATAGTGTAAATGAAAGATCAAAATCTTCTCTGTTAAAGCCAGAAATCGAAATCTTCAAGTGTTGGCTTTTCACGATTTCCAGGCATTTACTTCCCTTACGGAATATGTCTCCTTTAGACAGTAATCAACCATCCTTTAGATTGAAAACAGCTCAGTGGAACTAACATTCTGTGTCTGGCACATGTAATGGTTATTGTTCAATGTAACTCTTAGGGCATGGTTTGTTGTTTTTTTTTCTGTTGGTTATTGATAATGCTCTTCAACAAATACCTTAAAATTTGCAATACTGATGCATGTAGAACACAGTGCATGATCTGGTTAAAAACTGAATGGTGCTATTAGAAGATTTAGTACAAGCATAACCTGGGGGTAGGTTAATTGTTACCACAGCCATTATTTATATTTACTAAATCTTTATCATTCTCTCAGATAATTAAGTCTGTCATATATTAATAACTTTCTCCCATTTGGATATTGTAAAAACTCAGAAAGCCGCATTGCTCTGCAGTAACTGAAAATGGGATGAGCCTAAATGAGGTTTAGTTTAAAACAATTCAGTGGACACCAAGGTTGTCAGTCTGGGGAGCACACAGAAAATAAAACATCCCCTCGTCTTTTTTTTTTTTTCACACCAACGGTTAAATACAAACAAAAAAAACCCAAACCAAAACAAAAAAACCCACAGGCTGTGTTCCTGGAAAGTACACAGTGCTTGACATGAATAGTAAAACCCTGTGACTTAGCTGTGCCATTCCAATAAAAATGGTGATCTCCCCGCCCATGCAGCTTCCATGAAATATGTATGAACGCCGCACCGGCAGTATGAAAGTAGTGGCATCTTTGACTTTCGTTTCTGTTTTGAATTTCCTTGAGGCCCAACACAGAAATGAGAGACCCTCTAGAAGACATGAATTCTATATCCTTTATGTTAATTCTTCTTAGAAATCCTTGTAATAATGTTCAGGATGTTGCCACCACATAACTCATTATGCTGACTCTGTCGTGCCTATAGTGCTGCCATAAAAATTCTTATTACAACACACACTAATATTTTAAAAAATACAATTATTTTAATCCACATTCAGTAACTTCTTGGGAGATCTCTCATTCGTATAAACCCGATTTCCATCCTACCTAAGACAATTTAACTAGTTTGTCTTTCTTAAGAAATACTAATTTGATATTTTTTTTTCCCCCAAAAGTAAGTAAAGACCTTGATTTTTCCATCCGTTCTGCTTCTCCCACACCAAGATTAATGCAAAAAATGCAACGGAAGGGTCTTCAGTTTCTCAAACTAGTGAACAGTTTGAATATCTGATGGCACAACACGTGGTTAGACAAAGCCCTTTTGAAAGGCTCACTTGTATCAGTCCTGGAAACCTGCCCATTTTCTATACCCATAAAACCATAGGTAACTTACTAAGAAAATAATTTGAAAACTCAACTGAAGGAGGTGAAATCTTTGGTTTTACTTCACTTAATATTCCAAGGAAAAAAAAGGAATATTTAGTGAGGAAACATGGAAAAAATTATGAAAGTTATCTCAATGCGTTGCTGCATAGTGAGACAGTCACTGATAGGAATGGGAAAGGTGTTGAATTTTATACAAAAAAATAGAATTTCCATTAAATTTGAAAATTTTGGACTGAAACATATTTCTAGAGCTGATCTTTTCCCCTTGTAATCTTTTATCTAATTCATTTGTTCATTAAATAAATATCGTATAAATATAATGCTGGATATCTTACAAGAAATTACTGTTTTGGAGACCTTATAGCATCCTTCCAGTATGTGAAGGGGGCCTATAAGAAAGCTGGGGAGGGGCTGTTTGCAAGGGCATGTAGCGATAGGACGAGGGGCAGTGGTTTTAAACTAAAAGAGGGAAGATTTAGACTAGATATAAGGCAGAAATTTTTTACAACGAGGGCTGTGGGACACTGGCACAAGTTGCCCAGAGAGGTGGTGGAGGCCCCATCCCTGGAGACATTCAAGGCCAGGCTGGATGAGGCTCTGAGCAACCTGATCTAGTTGAAGATGTCCCTGCTTACTGCAGGGGGGTTGGACTAGATGACCTTTAAAGGTCCCTTCCAACTCAACACATTCTATGATTCTATGGTTTACCCTTGTGCTACCCCCAAAACACATGCACACGCGACAGACCTCACTGCTCCCCTTTGCAGCGTGAGTCCTACAGTGGAGCTGTACTGGAGCATCCAGCTGACCCAACCTCCCACCCTCCTCCTCCACCTCCGCCCTCTGCTCTGCCTCCAGCCCCCTCCTGCTCACGTTCCTCCTGGCGCAGTGGCCCACATCAGCGAGCCACCTGAGCCTGTCCTCTCTCCCCCTCACTGTAGTGACATTGCAAGTGTCCAGCGACCACAGACACTACCTGCCTGAGCTTCCCTGCTGCCAGAATGATTTCAATGCCATGAAGCCACAGCATGAGAATACCAGAGCTTTTATGCCCTACTGGCAACTAACATATTCTCAAAGAGGAATAATATCCCCACCTGCTTTTATCTGTAACATCACATTTTCTTCTGCAGATCACCAAGAAAAAGTTATTCGTTCATTTATAAAATTCATTATTTCCTACTGTATTTGCACTGAGGACTTGGCAAAATGCATTGTACATCATCAGATGGTTGAAACCAGAACACACTCATGTCACTGGACAGCTAATTTCCATACAAAATGAATTAACTACACTTGTATAATGCAGGGGAAGTTCACTGGGTGGTGCACAATCTCTTCATAGTTTGCCTTTGGACTGAGAACACAAGAACACAATTTTTGAGAAAGATTTAAGTGATTAGAAACAGAGAATTCACTTCTAAGTGCAATCGTGGACTAAAGAAATTATCCCGATTTGAAATGCAGTTCAAAACTTAAGATTTCTGAGAATATTAATTTATCATTTTCAGCAAAGTTTTAAACTCAGGTGCAAAAAATTTAACAAGGTGAACAGCCTGGTACCAAAAACTAGTTTTAAAGAGGCAGTGTACAGGCTCCATTTTGGCCTAATTAATTTTGCTGAATTGGCCTCCCATCTACTTGGATTTCTGAAAGATTGATCCCAATTTACAAATTGCATTTACTGATTCTTAGCAGAGATTTGATTTATAAAACATGAGCATATAACTTGTATGAGAATGAATCTTGAGGCCCATAAATCACGTTACAAAAAACACCATCACTGCTAATACTTCATCTTTTTTTACCCCGATTCAACTTTATGAAAGTGTCTTCAGCTTTTATCACTGATAAAGTGGTTGATGAAGCCTGCATAGTTGAAAAGTATTTTCTAAATGGTTTGATACGTAAAATGTTATTAGCTGTAAAAACAGATGGGCATTTACATTTGCAAAATCAACAATATGAACCAACTAAAATATTATTCTGCTTAATGTAGTACAGGATTTTAATTCTTTTCGTTCAAAGTCTACGACGTTGCTACAAATTATCTTCTTCTATTAAACATAACTAGGTTTGTTGGTTCTCATTACTGATGATACAGTGTGATTGTTACAGAATGCATAGCATAATTTTGTCAATCCAGAAGAATGAACAAATGCTTCAATTGACTGTAACATCCATTGGTAGTACACTTCATTTATCTGCTGCATTTTTAAAAAAAAAAAAACACCATCTAAATAAAAGCATGGTTAAGTAATCATCAGCTAAAACATAATATTGATTCATGCACTGTACCTACAGGAATCTGTTGGTAATTTAATACGATATAAAGTCACTTTTGGTATGAGATGTACATCTGTGTGTCTTCTGTCTTCCTGTTCTTAATCAAATATTGCTTGTTTATTCCAAAGGCACAAGAGATTTGAATGTTACAGGGGTTGTCTTTTTACTTCCCTAAGCAGCAGTACAGAATCATTTTTTCCTGAATATTCATTATAGCCTTGGGCTAGACGGAGCTTTTAATCCTAACTACTCATTGCCAATGGGTAGATATACTAGAGGAAAAACAACTATTCACCTTTTTTTTCTAAATGATCACATGATAAGCTTAACTACAACCATAACTATAAGAATAAGTCCTCAGAAATTAAAGCAGCAAGTTGTCTACTGATTGCATTTGGCATTGGTAATGAGATGAATCCCACCTATCACCCCCGAGGCAGATACACCCTGAATGTTTAAAAAGGAGTGTGAAAATGCTGTGCTTGGAGTAGGTCACCTCTCCTTGTGTTTCATGGAAAGAAACAAAACCATGAAGAGATTACCACAGAAATGTCAGGCTGTAGATTTTTGGAAATTTTGGAAATTTTTACTGTGACCTATTTTCAGTGTTCTTGCAGGGTCCTCATTTTTACACTATGCTGTTTCTCCACAATCTTTCTGCTGTCCAGAACAGCTCTCTGAGGTAGGGAAGTACTATTACACCTGTTTAATAAACGGAGAGAGAAGCATCAGACAGACTGAGTTGCACCTCCTCAAACTCAACTTGTTTTGGTGCCCAGTTTTTACCAAGTCATTTGCATAAGGATCTGAAAAGGTTTGTCTGGCAGAAAACTGCACTTGATCCTTCAGAATACCTTAAACCCGGAGATACTTTCCACATTAACAAAAGAATTTTTTATTACTTGAATCAAATTGGGTTTTCAGAGTATTTGAATAATGCAAAAGATAGAAATACAGGTACTTTAGGGTAACAAACACGCTTTTCCTAGTTATGCAAACAGTTTTTTGGAAGCACGTGTGTGTGTGCACATGGACATAAGTATGTGTTGCATACAAAAAGAACGCAATGTCAGTCTGAAAGATGTCATAAAAATAAACCTGTTATAGAATTTCCCCCAAGAACTTCAGAAGGAAGGTTACCACTCCATAGAGGACATTAGCTGATCTTGTCTAATTAGCGCTAGAGAAAATGGACCATACCACGCAATCTTCAGCCCATCCCTAATTACTATAATGGTGGCAGTTTTGCCTCACTAAGAACAGGGTAAGGACCTTTGCAGCTGTGGAAAGTATAAAAACATAACTCTTCTCAGACTGATGCATGAAGGCTTTCTTACATAGGACTACTGGAGTTATCATTACAGGTCATGCTGATGATTGTGCAAGTCCTTTATCCTGACTGTGATGATGGGAAGTTCTAGATGGCACAGATTATGATGCAAGATGCATTAGGACTTTGCATGCAAAGTCCTTAAATCTCATCTATCACTGACTACAATTACCTAAACAACAAAGTTTCAGAAATTAAAATATTCTATTTAATGCAAGCATAAGTCTTTGATGGCCACAAAACTGTTCTTGTATATATCTCCTGCCAATGAGTTTCATGGCTAAATCATGTCAACGTATTTGCAATTTTAAATACCGATACAAAGTTACAGAGGACTTTGCATTTGGATTAATTTAACAAACATGAAGCTGATGTGGGATTTCTTATATATGGTTAGCAGACAAGGGGCACCAAAAGTCTGTCATCAGTGCATTCTTCTGGTGACAGGTTTTCTTTCTGTACTGGCTCTTCAGAAAAAAAAAAAAAAATCTTGTAGCCCTCTTACATCTGTTGTCATTGAAGGAATTTTTTATATGAAAAAATGCTCTACAGTTAACTTCCTCATTCTGCACAGTACAAACATTTTCCAAAACAGTATGGATAGCTATGGGAAAAGGAGGGAGTGCTTTCAGGAGTGATGTAGCCTAAGAAAAACTTCATAAGAGAGAATTTGCAAGATTTGGCTTTTAAATTTAATTCACGTACTATTCTCACTTTACTCTTTCATTCAACAATAGTCTCCAAGGGGAGGGTTAAACCTGTCCTCAGTCAAATTGCTGCCTGAGAGCCCATGAGGACTCAAACGCACCCTCATCTGACAAACAAGTAAGGAGAAACGAATCTTTCACTATCTGCAAACAAACAAACAACTTCCATGCAACAGGTAGACTTTCTTCTGGGCCATGCTACCCTTCCCTTTTGAACATTACAGCGGCACTACCTGCCACGACCTGCAGCACAGGCAGGCAGGGACAGGATACATTGGGAGCAGCTTCAGAAGATGAATAATGATCATTTCTATAGATTCCTTACCTATCTAATCCACTCCACTGGCTCAACATGTAGGTCTGGATCTGCATCTTTTACAGAGATCCCACAGATGTTCTGAGGACTTGTTCTCCTGATAAGCTGTTAGTTTAAGTGCTTTTTATATGTTTCTCACATATTTTTTTTCCAGATCAAACATGGACCCAGAAATCCATTAGGAAATCAGAATTAAAAAAAAATAATCAAAATTTCTCTGTGTGCGTGAAGAGCTACTCTTTTGCTATTCCTTCAAATGTGAAGAAGTAAAAGTATGGGAATTTCAGCTTAAAGCATTGCAAATTAGTATCTTTAGCATTCACCTCCTTTTCTTTTTTCATATTGCTATTGATCTTTTCCATAGCTACCTTTTCTCCCTCCTCCTATGTGAGTTGTCCAACAGTGCCTTCACAAAACTGTTTATCTCTAAACCTACCCAAAATTTCCACAGTACCTAAGCAGAGAATTGCAGTCCACCACAACAGCAAAAGAGACACCATTTCTGAATCTCATGGTTAATTTTACTGTCTTCTCACAAGCTAGAAAGGGGCAGTTTAGGTTGTACATTTGTCCCATTTCAAACTTAATTAAAGCTAACAATTTGTTTAAAGCCTGTCAAATTAAGGCAAGGATTTCTCAGGGCAGAAGACGAATAACTCTCTACTTCTCATCTGGAGTTAAAAATGCTTCCTCATTTCTCAGGAAATTTGACAGCTTTTGGTCAACATCTATTGACCGCAGCTGTCAAAAAGAAAGAAATGAGGCAGTTTAACCTACGGCAGGAATAACAGTTTTCACAGTTGTATGTGAAGCTATCTATATATATTAGGAAAAATTTCAAAAAATGCCTAAATGACTTCAGAGACTTTGGGTCAGCCTGCTCAACCCCACAAAAATGTAGCTGCTGGATGAGAGCTTATATCCTTCTGGCTAGAATCTATGATATGATGTGATGTGAAACCAATGCCACGAAGTAAACTTCTAGAGATATCGACAGTATGTGAATTCAGGACTCTTTTTCACTAAATACTGTACTGCCTTTTGGTCTGAGATCCAACGTGTACTGAAGGTAGTGGAAGCCTTTTCCATCAGTTTAGCAATAAAAAATTACTTCAAAATCTTATTAGACATCTTCAGTAAAATGGTACAGGAAAATCCTATTCAGGATAAAAATTCAAAAACGTCCATAAATGGATAATTTCATATTTTGTTCTGGGAGGATCGAAATGCTTCATTCGAGTTTAGGCCTTCAGCTTTTATTAATTAACTTGCACTTTAAAACAAGAGGTTTCAAAATGAAGTAGGGTTTTAGGGGTTTATTTTGTGGAAGAATTTTTAAAAGATCAGAGATTAATATGGGAAGAATTAAGCAAGGTCCACGTACACTACCATAGCAACAATATGTAGTGTGACTATTGCTCACTGGTTTAATTCAAGGATGTAACTTATTTTCTACTCTCTTACGCACTCCATAATGTTCGTCTCTTTTAACAAATCTTTTAAAAGTAGTCCACTGGGTAAATTAAGACATTTATGTTATTTCTACATAATAATTGTTCTCTTTATAATTTGAACAAAACCAGTAATATTTTTAAACTGAAGAGATATCATATGGTTTATATAACTAAGCTTGGGCTATTAGTGAAAGAAGCACATTTTTGCTTACAAAATACTGCAGATTAAGATGTAGAACTATAGCTTGGAAAATTTCCATTAGCTTTTACAGACTATATTCTTTCTTTTTCTTATAGTTTTTCACTTAGGCCAAAACATTACCATTTGAATACCATGTAAAAGACTATATATATTTTTATTTTAGTGTAGTTTTTACTTTTTTATATTTATAGGGAGTAATGACCCCTAATTTAGATTTTTACTTTGGCAAAAACATCTATAAGCAAGAGCCTTGCAACTTGATTCAGCTTTTTTTTTTCCTGTGAGAAATTTTGAGAACTAAAAAACCCTGCCACCTAGCTCCATTCTTAGATGCTAGGACTTTATTACTTTAAAGTAAAGCTGTAAGCATGGTGTCATGATTCGATCAGCTGCTCTTCAGATCAGTTGCTTCAAGTTCCACTTGGAGGAACCTAATTGAGATTCTCTTTTTCCAGTGATACCAATGTGTCATGGGATAAAGTCGAGTCACTCTGGATTAGGTCCAGACTTTGGTCATGGCTGAGCTGAGAAGTCAAAGCTCTGAGACCCAGGCTATACTGGGAGAGATAACAGCAAGTATTGAGCAAAGCCAACAGGAGACTATGACAGTACCGTTGTTCCTACTTCTCACAGTTAGGCTGCTTGGAAAAACTTGGAAAAAAATATTGTTGCACACAAAAAAATGGAACGTGAAATTTAACAGTGTTTAACCAAATAAACCTTAAAAGACTCATAAAGAGCTTTGGCAGAATCAGAACTTATCAATATATGTCAATTTTAGCAGATCCCCATCTCCTCCTTCTTCCTCATTTGGTATAAAAATCACTATTTCTCCCTTCTCCAGCTCTGCAATTAGAACCTTTGAAAGATGTTAAAAGCCTAAGAAAAATAGCCTTTGATCACTTCTCTCCATTCCAAATGAAAAAATAGGAAAAATAAGCATTTCCTTATTGTAGTACACTACTGGAGCTGCACAAATGAACGATACTTAACAGTACATTTAAACCAAACAAAAAAACCCAAAACAATACCCCCCCCCAAAAAAAAAAACCCAAAAACAAAACAAAAAAAACCACTCCAAGGCTTTTTACCATATCTCATCTAATAGATGCCAATATTAACATTGGTCAGTATCCAAACTCAAGAGTACATTTATCAAAGTGCTGTGTGGGAGATCCACTCTGGATGCCTTATTAGCAGCACGGCACTCCTACACCCCTTCTTTGATAATGTAGCACCTAATGACTGAAAAGATAACCAACATGAAGACAAGGTCAAAAATGAGCTAGAAATTTTTGATTGACCGGTACACAAAAGTACAAAACACAGATTTGTGTTGGGAGTTAGAGCAACAATAAAAGGGATGTCAAGATCAAGCACAACTGAGACTTGAAAGGTTCGCGGCTGTCTTTAGTCAGCTTTGCAATTACTCTCTTTTTCAGATCACATAAAAGCTTTCTGTTTTGTCCCCAGCACTAAAAGAAAAACAATTTAATTTATTTTGAAAACTGAGTCCTCTCTCTAAATAGGTAGTAAAACCATAAGATCTTTCTTTATTCCAAATTTGGGGGTTGTTTGTTTGTTTGTTTTAATAATTTAAAATGTTAATCTAAGCAACCAGAAGAAACATCACTGTTAGAAAACTTTGTACTTTTAAAATTAAAGGCTTCTTAAAAAACTGTTATATGATAGGAGAAACTCTATGTTTCATTGACATAGGTCAGTTAAAACTGTCACAATCATTATTTACAGCCATTGATTTTAATGCAACATTAAAGGAGTCAGACACAACCATTATTTTCTTTGGTTTTCGGAATAAAGGTTAATAATAGTTGGCCTGTAAGGGTGAAGCACAGATTGCCAGTTCAAATTAGCAAATCGTTTGTTCCGATACCAACTGGGCCTAAACATTCCAAGTGGAAAATGTGAAACTGCACATTTACATTTTATAAACTTCTTGGAGATACTAACTGGAAAGATTTATTTATCAAATTGGAATGCATAAAGTGCTGACTAATAAAAAAAATGCCTTTTTACCCCAGACAGAACAAAATATTTTATCTTGGTTGTTTCTAGCCAAAATAATGTTTCTCACACCACTGTAAAAAAAAGTGGTAGGCAGCATGATTAAACAATATTTCAGCTCTTTAGTTCATGCAGAGGTTACCTGCTAGAAGGCAGAAAGGTTTGATTAGGTTTACGTCATACATGAAATATTTTGAAGGGAAGCATAGGACTCGAATATATGAGTGCTGCAGCTACAAATAGCTTTTTCTTGTGGTCAGGTAGGCAACCTCTCAGTCCTTTCCTATAATAAAGAGGCAGAAAATACCAAATAATTGAGGAAACCATAAACCTTTGAAACCACCAAAATAAGGAATTTAAAACTTATGCTCGGAGAACGATTTCCTACTCAGTTTTAAAATAATCATCACATGGACTTGCATCCACATTTGGTCTACTGTAAAGAGCAAGCCTGCCAGCACACTGGCTAACCTTACTAGGAGGTGAGGCAAAATTAAAAAAGTATGAGTCTAGTCCTGAAAATTCTCATGTAGGCAGTGAAGAGACTAGTTAATTAACTTTATCAAATGGTGGCATAAAACTAAAACCATAGAAAGAAAAAAGCTATTAATGTGCACTGCGGAGTTAACTTTTATTGTGCATCAAGATGCATAATCTTAAAATACTTTATTTCACCTGCATATAGATACTTGTCGCTGATCATTTCCTTTCTGATAAATCCTGTTTACCATACATCATCGGTATGAACACCTGCAGTAGCTTATGCTGTGACCACGTATCCAAAGACAAAGCAGTTCACAGGATATGGACATTTAACCCAAACATTTAGCCATGCAGACCACAGAAATATGCTTGCCTGAATTTTCTACATTTCCCTTTTCTGAAAGCTTCTCAGTGCATTAAAATACAACTGCAAGAATAACTACAGGTTGCCATTTGGTTTTAAAAAAAATAAAATCGTGGTTTTCTTTCTTTCTGGGAAGCACTCGCTGTATAACTCCATCATAGTTAGTCTACAGAGGTGTCATTAAAACAGCCCAAATCTTTTTGTTTCCTTTTTAAACAGTGGCAGGTCACTGATATTTTGGCCAAACTGACCTTCTTTGTGCCATCTGTCATGCATAATGTGAATTCCATCTGAAATGCTTCCATCACAGTGAGACCGAAAACAAGGTTACCCCCAACTTGCTTTCATGTCTTCATGAATTTCAAGGGAACTTTTACATTTTCTAAGAAAATCCATTTTGTAGAGAATGCTTTCCATATATAAATAAAAAGTCACCACACATAAATGGTATTTAAAACCTTATTAACAGCCATACCATGTCATTAAAAACTTTCAGCAAGTCGGCAATGCTGTTAACATTACTGTTGTATTTATAATCCCTTTTTATTTTCCATTTTGTCTTATGAGTAATTCAATTAAAAATCCTTCAAAGCAATAACAGTGGATTAAATGTTGTCAAACTGCAATATAAAATTACAGAATAGTGTTCTGATGATGAATTTATTAAACTTTGCATCTTAATTCATTTTTCTCAAGTGTATGAAAACCAGAATTCCTAAGACAAAATACCAATTAACTGTCGTACCTCGTTATTAAGCATTGTCTCCTTTTACATGTTACAAAAAAATAGAATACATGGGCACATAAAGGACATACAGAACTAAAGACATGGAAAAAATCCATTTAAATTATGATATTTTATCACACCTGAATCCTGTGAGGGCAACAGAAAAGGAAATGAATCCTCAGGTACTGGAGGAAGGTGAGTGACGTCACCAACTCAGGAGTGACCACAGTCAGAAAGCTTTTCCTGTTCAGATTTCCAGTGAAAGAGCTCGTGAGTCAATTGTTACTTTGAAAGCAACTCAACAAAGGGTTTACTTGATGAGGAGGATTTTAAAGGACGTGGGAGTGGAAAGAGAAAGGGAAGAGACACATATGAAACCAGGGAAGGTGAAAAAATCATCCAAAGAAGCTAACACAACAAAACTGAACTATCAAAAAGGATGACATGTGGCCATGATCAGTGTGGGAGCCAGGAACGTAAGCCCACAAAACACATCTCCTGGCCTGCCAAAGTGTGCTTAGATCTACCTTTGCAGAAGTTGGAGGAGTCAATCAGCAGCATCCCTTCTCCCTGCACATCCCAAATACCCTCCCAGCAAAACAGTGCAGCACATCTCTGCACATGCAGAGTAACACCATCACCACCTGAACCAAGGAATTCTTGTTTCTGAGGAGTCTGCGCCTTGTGACTGAATGTCCTGCATCTACCTGAGATTTTCCCTCAGCTGGACTATTAAGGCTTTGTGGCGCGTTGACCCTGGCTGGACACCAGGTGCCCACCAAAGCTGCTCTATCACTCTCCCTCCTCAATTGGGTCAAGACAGGGAGGGATCATTCAACAGTTACTATCATGGGCAAAACAGACTCGACTTGGGGAAAATTAAATTAATTTTTTACCAATCAAATCAGAGCAGGATAATGACAAATAAGAACTAAATCTCAAAACACCTTCCCCTCACCTCTCCCTTCTTCCTGGGCTCAACTTCACTCTCAATTTTCTCTACCTCCTCTGCCCGAGCGGCACAGGGGGACAGGGAAGGGGGGTTGCAGTCAGTTTGTCACACGTTGTTTCTTCCGCTCCTTCCTCCTCAGGGGGAGGACTCCTCACACTCTTCCCCTGCTCCAGCGTGTGGTCCCTCCCATGGGAGACAGTCCTCCATGAACTTCTCCAACATGAGTCCTTCTCAAAGGCTGCAGTTCTTCGTGAACTGCTCCAGCATGGGTCCCTTCCATGGGGTGCAGCCCTTCAGGAACAGGCTGCTCCAGCGTAGGTCCCCCACGGGGTCCCAAGTCCTGCCAGCAAACCTGCTCCAGCATAGGCTCCTCTCTCTCCATGGGTCCACTGGTCTTGCCAGAAGCCTGACCCAGCATGGGCTTTCCATGGGGTCACAGCCTCCTTCAGACATCCACCTACTCTGGTGTGGGGTCACCCAAAGGCTGCAGGTGGATACCTGCTCCTCTGTTAACCTCCATGGGCTGCAGGGGGACAGCCTGCCTTTACCATGATCTTCACCACAGGCTGCAGGGAAATCTCTGCTCCGGCACCTGGAGCACCTCCTCTCCCTCCTTCTTCACTGACCTTCATGCCTGCAGAGTTGTTTCTCTCACATATTCTCACTCGTCTCTTCTGCAGTTTCAAGTTTTTTGTCCCTTTTTAAATATGTTACCACAGAGGCGCTGTCACTGTGGCTGATGGGCTTGGCCTTGGCCAGTGGTGGGTCCGTCTTGGAGCCAGCTGGCATTGGCTCTATTGGACACAAGGGAAGCTTCTGGCATCTTCTCACAGAAGCCAACCCTGTAGCCCCCCATTACCAAAACCTTGCCATGCAAATCCAATACAGGTTCCTGTTCATATCCATCAGCTTGGGCGGCAGACAATTTCTCTCCCCTACCCTGCTGCCTAGTTCTATGAAACTTAGAGAAATTCAGTATCTTTGAAACAGTTTAAACTCCGAGAAACATGACTGGAACGGGTCATTTGGTTGAAACACCCCCCGAAGCAACAGAGGGCACTGACAGACACAGCCAGTGAGATCAGCTAAGACTTACCTTCTTAAGATCCCAGCCAAAATAGATGAAAGTAGCCAATAGAAGAGAACAAGACGACATATAAATCCTGAAACTCCACTGCAAACACCAACAAAACCCTCACTTTGATTATACTGGTTTATACTGGATTTTGGGTGGCAATGTTCCCCCTGCTGCTACAGCACAGTGTAACACCACCCTGCTGCACTTTGCATTAATTTGTTGCAATAACTGATATAAAAGAGAAGAGAGAGAACTAATACTGCCTTCAGGACTCAATGAATTATACTTAACCAGCATATTATTGTAGGGTGATAGTAGAATGCCACATGAACACAGATATAATCAAATTCTGTTTGGGGCATCATTTATTTAAAATACTTCAAGCTCCTTGCTGGCAGAGCAACAGCGATTTAGCATGCTATGCTGTGCACTTCAATTAAAAAGCAGCCTCATCTTTCCTATTTCCAAGGTACAGCAGAGCAAATTTAATTGTGCCATGCAGCCAGTTCTCATCTCTGCAGAGTAACCAGGGCTTTTGAGGGGTTTTTTTTTGCTTGTTGTTTTTACAGATTTGTCTTCTTCTGAATGAGGCAATGTGGGCTTTTATGAAACTTGCCTCCTAATTGCAGGCAATAAACATGAACACAGCCAGCAGCAGAGGCTGTAGCAAGTACAGTTTCAGTAAAATGAAAATAAAGGTAAGAAAAGAACCACAAAGCAAGTTCATTTTACATATGATCTGAATAGTTAAACCACCAGGATCTGGATTTCAGTGCTCACGAGAGACACGTACATACCTCCTTCAATATAAACTAAAAAAAGAAAACAATCCCCCAGACCTATAGCTTAAATGCTGAGATAGGCAAATATTTTTTATATTTTGGAGGTTAGAAGGTATGACTAATTAATGAGAAATATTTATAAGCCAGGATGTTATTAACTTTTAAAGTATTTGCTTATAGCATAAAGGATCTCTGTTCTTGCACTTAGGCTGAGATCTCTGAATATGAGATTTGTTTTTTTGTAAAAGTACAGTAGCATCCTCTGTGCTTTGGAAATTTAACTGATGTGTTGCTTTCAACTTGAGACCTCGTTGTCATACTGATTATCTCACCCCAAGTGAACAGGTGAGTCCTTGTCCTTCCTTTCACCCACTACTCATTTCCTACCCCTGGTATGACCAATGCAGTACCATTGGATAGGAACGGAGCAGGGTGGATCCACAGAATCACAGAAATGTTTGTCTGAACGGACTTCTGGAGGGCAGCTAGTCCAAGCTCCAGCTCTGAGTGGGACCAGCGCCAAAACCAGTTGAGGTTGGCCATGGCTTTGTTTGCCTGAGCCCTGAAAACTCCAGACACGGAGAGCACACAGCCCAACTAGACAACGTGTTCCTGTACCGCAACACCTTCTTGGTGAATTGCCCAACCTGAAACGTTCAGCCTGCAATTTGTGGCCATTGCCCCTTGCTGTATCATCCGACACTACAGAGAATCATCTTTCCCTCTTTGTAGCTACTCCTCCAGCATCTCTGTTACTACCTTTCAAGCAGCTGTAGGCTGCTCTTTTCTTCCCTCTGTTGTTTTTCACTCCTCATTAGGCCAAGGAGACTCACTGATAATTTTGAAGACTTTGGGTATCACCCATCCTAGTCGGTCTTATTCTAATGATATTAGGTATATGCACATTACATTTCCTAGACCTGGGTCTTCATCTGAGCAACAAAGAATGACACAAAATTTAGCAGGAATGCAAAATAAAACCCAGATTATCCACTCAATTCAATTATTTATTCATTATTACCAGGGCAGCTGGAGAGACTTGTTGACTTTTGGACCAAAACCAAATAGTCAAACACTTAAATTTGTTGATTTCACATCACAGTAATGGTTCTGAATATTTAATGCCAGGATTTAGAAGGATAGTTAGATAAGAAGGATAAGTTAAAAAAAAAAAATTAAAACATCTTTGCATGGTTTCCAAGTGGAGACAAAAAGTGCACCACAAATACAACACCACGAGTTAGACACTGAAACGTGAGTGCTACCGTCTCAGATGTTTGATTGATTTATTATTTTCATAATTTTATGCTATAATTACTACAGCAATGAACTATAGCGGGAAAGCAATAGTGTAATGTTTTAATAATCTCTTGATCACCGTGTTGTCTTTATGTTTACTATTAAATGTTTTGTACACTTACAAAGAAAATTCGTGCATTAGTGCTGTTAAACCTAATGATGGAAATTCTATTACAATTTTTAATGATATCCAACTTTTATACAGTTGCAGATGGTTATGAAAGAACACAAACCTTAACTTTATTATCATTAATCAGCATTAGTAAATATAATTGACATTTTATACAGAACCAGCTTTAAGTAACTTATTGGCAGCAATACAGATGCCTCTTAATATTACCCTCTGGCTAGCTATGCTGTTTGGGCGCCAGAGTGTCTGCACTAATGACTTGGAATTAAATCAAATAAAAGTTGAGAACTGTAATTCAGTATAAAACAAACAGCCATGCTTAGTACCAATTCTTTATATATATAATTTGGATATATCTGGATTTTTTTTAATTTACAGAGGGCATAAAACAGTGTAAGTGTTTGAGACTAGATAACAAAATGGGATAGAGAAAAAACAAATCTGATGTTCCCAGGATTCTATACTTACCCTTAGGCACACCATAGGAATTGAAATGAGGAGAAAAAGCAGACAGTGTAATTAACCTTTCCTTTCCCTTTTTTTTTTTTAAACAAGAACAAAAGAAAGGCAGAACATTGTAGACATTATAAATAGTAAAAATACACATACATGTTCTTCTGCCATTATTTTTCATCTCAGCAATTTTTGAGTTTCCTGAGGATCTAATGTGCTTAGGCACAAAAAGGGACCTAATCCTTAAAAAATTTTCCTATGAAGATGTGGATTATGTTATCAAAAAGATTTAAGAAAACCTGCTTCACTGTAAAACCAGGAAAGCTGCTCTGTCTCTCAAAGCCTTATGCCCTAACTTCTAGATATCGAGTGGTGTTTTTTTTCCAGAGCATATCTGAGCCCTCTCTTTCCCTATGACCTATCTGACTTCAGCTCTGGGGAAAAAAAAATAAAATTAGGAGTAGAGCCAAAATACTTCCTTGTCTTATGATGGGGCCTCCAGGGCCCACCACACGTGGAAGTCCCCTGAAGGGCTACTGATAAATCTCATCACACATATCGTTATTTTATCCAGTTTATCCTCAACCTTTGCTTCGATAAACTACGTTTAAAGCCACTATAATTTAATTTCATCCAACTCTGAGGAAGAACCTCAGGATCTGGCCCTCTAAAGATGGCTTATTTTATTCTTTTATTTGTCTAAAGTAGAAGATTATTTTCTGAGCTCTCATTTTGGTGAGACAGTTAAGAGAACACAAGAAAATATTTAAGCAAGAGTAGTATATATTGAACGTTCAAAAGAATATCCATATTGTATGGGGAAGAGAGAAATTTTATTATTATACAAACATATATGTATATATAATGTAATCTTCTTCTTGCTTTATGGATCTGATCTCCTCCAAGGAGAGTCACAAATCCACACAATAGCCCTGAGTGCTCAGATTTTGCATTTGGTTCTCTGATTTTACAATAGCTGAAAGATATGTAAAAACTCGTGTAGCCAGACAGCTCCCTACTGACTATACATCTAAGCAACTTCACATGCATATATTATTCCAACCAGTGAAAGCTAGAAATAACATATGCCTAAAAAAAAAAAAAAAGGCATGCTTGAAAGGAGCCTGTTTCAGCTTCCACATAAAACCTTCAGGGCTCTTCCTGACCAAACCGCTCCCTTCTGCAGCGTGCTGCCATCTCAGGTGGGGACAGCCCAAACTACTGAGTTATGGTCTGCAGAGCAAAGGGTGGGAATTGCGCCATAACCTTACAAAAACAGCTATATAGCTCTTTGTATATTCTAGCTCCCCGAATGCAATCTGGGGAAAAAATTAATAGTAACTATTACCATTTTGCTAGCGTGGTCCTGGAGGGTTTTTATAATTCTCTCCCTTATTTTAATCATAACTTTGGTAAATGACCACTGGCCATGAAAAGCACCTAGATTACTTTAATTAAAAATAATAATGTATAGCATGGAACAGATTGACATCATTTTGCTCACAGAAAATAACAAGATGTCCCGTGCACTGTGCCTGACAGTACTGCTGCGATAAAGCTACATCCAAAGTGTGTCCACAGTTGCATTGAAACTATTACAGCTTCTATTGCCTCCCTACTAAAAGTTTTAGAAAGTTAATGATTTAGTTATCCAGCCACACCTCAGTTCTTAAAAGTTTTGTGTTTAACTGAGGAAGTAAGGATGAATTAAGATGTCTGGGGGATCAACTGAGTAGTATGTGTCGATTTTAGACCACGTAATCACGATTCCCACTCTGCATCTCCCCTCTCTTCTTTTTCCCCTCTCGCCAAAACCTGGTAAGACGGGAAATCAAACAGGCTTCAGACTTCTGAAACTTTGGTCAAACTCTAGAAAATCTCTCCTGGTAGACTGTGAACCAAGATTTTTCAGAGACTTCCAAGCTCACCACATTCGGGCATGTTTCAGAGCCAAAACAAATTTCAAACCATGACCAAAACATGCAAAAATATTAAAACTTCAAAAGGATATTAGTATGCGAATTGGCTTCTGTGCACATTTATTTTCTTTTCATGGGCAAACCAATATACATTCTCCTAACTGAAGTCAAGGGATGTATTGATAAACTGCATCAGATTCTACACAGCAGAGACATCAAGCACGGATAGTTCCAACCTAAACTGTATAAACCATCAAATCTATAGGTTACAGCAGACTGACTCTTATAAGAGAAGACATTAACTGTAGGTGGCACTACCAGAATGTATGCCCTATTTCATGATTCTAAAATATGTTTAGGATCATGCGCTAAGAATTGTGAAATGAAATGTGTATTTCTCATGCCCTTCAAAATCACTATTGATATATGCAGTAGTTACCGCGTTGTGATCTAAAAGATATCTGCAGGGCACTGAAATGGAAACCAACAAATTCTGTCCAAGCACTTTTTGGAAATTATTGGTTTTCATCTTGTTCCTTGTCAAATACATAGTGCATTTTTGTTCTCAGCAAAACTAAGCATTTTGTATATTTTCAGCTTCTGTCTTTTTTTGGTTTCAGCACTAAATATTTAAACACATTCAACCCAAGAATCTCAAGCCAGTAATCTGCTGCTTGTGTCTTTCCCCCGAGGTGTAACTATCAATGCGGTAGTGCAGGATTGCTGAAGAGACATGAAAGAGATTGTGGTTACCGTCCTACCTGCCCACAGGCCAGGCCCATGCCTCTCTCCCCCATACCATGAGGACACGATAAATTTAACTCCAGCGCATCTGCACCAGCAGCCTATGAAACATGCAAAAAGAAAAAAAATGAAAAATTAACTTCAAGTAATGTGTGCTTTCCTGTAGCATTTACTGCTCATGTTAAATAGATTTCTTTAGACATTTGTTTTGGGGTTTTTTTTTTTTAAGAGAGAAAGCTACGGTTATGATAGCCTGAACAAGAAATGTGTTGATCATTACAGAGAAAAATTTTAAAAACTGATGTGGCTTCCCAAAATTACAAAGGAAATCAAAGTAAAAAATAAATTAGAAAGAGACAAGCACAATAAGGAGTTGGTTCTGGAAAATGTTAAAAAATGAAATGTAATTACAGGGCCTTAGGGCAGCACTGTGAGCGAGGTTTGCTAGTCAGTGTTATGCAGGTACTTCTGTGTTCTGAAGAACTGTGACTCAGTACTAAATTTCTCCTCTCTGCTTTACTGAATTTAGTCTCTAAATTTTCTGCAAGTGCCTGTACTGTGCCATAGCTTTTGTCATTAAATATTTTTGTTTCTGAAGTCAAACAAGAGAGTATTAAAAAAGCTCTATACAAACATATTACTCATGCTAATTTCTCTTCAGCACCCTCTATTAGCTACAATTACAAAGGCAGAGGAGCCGAGGTGTACGAGGGTGGCACACAAACACGCTCCTCTCCCTCCCTGCTGAACTGCTCCGGCCTGAGACGAGGATCTCTTCCGTTGCCTTCCACGTGGCTGTAACTAGTATTTTGTTTTGCATTTGCATTTTGATTTTGCTTATTGAACTGGAGTAACTTTGCCTGCTGCGTGGCCACGGTTCAGCAGCTCCCCGAGCGCGTGAGCAGGGGAGAAGCCATCCATCACTTTCAGGAATGCTCCTCGCCCTGGCCAGCCCGGCCATGCCGCACCGATGCTGGCGCTGTCGGCCTCCGTGACAAGCTGACCTTTTCTACGAATAGGTCGTCCTCCTGCCGAGAGCCACCGCGGTACCTTCTGGGGCTTCTGCTCTTTGGAAAGCCACATCTACTACCTTCTAGGTAGGGTTCTACGCATGCGATTAAATATCAGTGCTCTTCAGTCATGGATTCCAAAACGCCCCAAAACAAGTGTGCTGCTCCCCACAGAGCGGAGACTAACTACTACTTTGCAGAAGAAAGTTGTATCACATAGGTTACGCGTTATTGAGTGCCTTTAAATAACTACTTTTTTCTAAAGGGGTAACATAAATACAAACACGGATTGGAAATATCTGTCTTAAAGCTGGACAGCAGCACCGCTGGATTAAAAAAGAGGAGCAAATGGCACAATAAAGCCATCCATCTTAGTCAGTTTAAAAGTGGTACTGCTCCTGTCAAGCACAGATTCCACAAAAGATTTCATGGTCAATTAGGGAAATACAGGTATAAAAGGACTAGTGTTGAAGATCACCTAGCTAATTACTGCTAATGTTTAATTTTACTTCTCTAAGTCCCAAAAGTGATTTTTGTTTTCCTCATAGGTTTAAAATGCCCAAAGAAAACAGAGAATTGTCTTCCTACATCACCACAACAGGGCTTAGGACACTGTGAATAAAGAAACGGCGATGTCCAAAAAGACACGTTCAGCCACATGAAAACACAAATACGAAATATCCACACCCATATCTACACATATGTAAAAAAACATACCAACTTATAAAACATTTAAATCCAAGCTAATGCTAGCAATAATGACAGGCTATTTTTTTTTCTTTGCTTAAATTTGTTAAAACATTTTTTTATTGATCTGAAACTATCCATTTCATTTCCTCTAGATACTTTATGTAGAAAAGAACAGTTTTATTTCAAAATAACAACTTTGTCTTGCGTTCAGATATAGACGTCTTTCTGAATTAAATTATTGCAGTCTTAATCAAGTATTTCTTATACTATTCCCTATGAACACAGGTACATGTTTTTAAATAGTTTTTTTCCTTCGAATTGAATTGAAATTTCAGGTGCATAGTCTGTTTGCATTTGTGTAAGGTTGGCTTTATATTATAGGAAGCCTGCTGACTGCTATTATACACCCTGGCTTTCTCTGCTATCATTTTTGAAAGTCTGTATTAAAACTAGAATAGCATTAAATGAGCCTTTTATACTTTAAATATTCAAGAGTTTTATATTCAAAATTTCTTCTGGTGCTGTCAAACTAGCGTGCCTGTAGGCAAGGTAAGATCAAGTTAGGCTCTCAAAGGTAGAATTAAATTTTATCAGGGCATCCGTCATAATATACGGTTTGCTTAAAATGCAAATAAAAAGTATATAGATTCAAAGACTAAAGGCTTTCCAGGTACTGCTTAAAAATCCAAGGGACCATTTTTATGGAACAGATTTCCTTTAAATTTACATTTCCATCATTTTAATGAAAACACAGAATAAACAAATTATAATGGACATGCTTTAAATTCTCATTTTTCACTTTGAATCTATTTCTTTCAAGAAATTCCTTATTGCAGCTCTTGTTTTTAAGGAGAATAAAAAAAGATGCAGAAACACATTCAGGAAACCATTACCTCAGCCATTTTTGAAAGTTCAGTCCAGTCCTCCCTGCTATAGCTGCACATGACACTGGCAATCAGAATCTGAAAAGAATAGATATGCAGTCATTTTAAGCCATATCACCAGATTTTGTAATATGGTACTTTACTGTGACTCCAGACATTAACTGCTACAACCCGCATATGGCAACTACCAGCTGTACATTACTAGCACTCATAGTGCTAACTATATTCCCTGGGGATGGGAAATAGTATACAAAGTCATCTATTTTATCCCTATTTTTTAAGTCATTAAGGAAAACCAGCAGGCCTAGTCAAACACATAGAAGATTTGCAATGCAAGAGGATGTGCGATAAAGCGAGAACCAAGGCTGTCCTAGACACAGAGCCCACCAGCAAAACTGTCCAACGCACCATTTTTTGAGCTCAGAGGAATGAAGTTTTTCCCTATTTATACAATACCAGAAGTAGCTGGGGCTCGTTAGAGGTAGGTAAGACATAAGTGCAAGAGTTTACAGTCAAATGTGGCAGCGTACGAACACAATACTCCAACTGACTTCAGGAAACCAGGATACACCAAAAACAGCCCCCTGGAATCTCACGCTATGCAATTAAGGACAGTGACAGGCAGCCGGGACTGTTTTGTGTCAAGGGAGGAGACTCCGAGGATATGGGGAAAATCTGGTAGTACTGGGAAAGCGGCACAGGGAAATTCCAGCTTTTGTTTTCCCACAAGATACATTTTACTTCCTATTTGTTGGCTGTGGCCCCAGTTCCCCAAAAGCTGTTTCTGTGGATTGCCTTTCCTCCTCACTGCACTGAGCACCTTTCAGGTCCAGGTTCTGCCTGTAACTGCTGCTGTCTCCAATATCTTTATTGAGGTTCGAGTTTTTAGGTAAAGTAAGTTCTAATAGGGAAGGCAGCAAGACACACACCCTTCCAGTTGCATCCAGTGCCATTTACCATTAAATGAACGTTAAAGACTCCTCCAGTCAACGTCTAGTTCAAGTAGCAACATTAATTTCTATTTAAGACTAAAACAAAATCACTTGTTCTGGACCCATCAAAGATCATCAGACACTGAAACTCTGAAGCTGTTACATTCACAGTGAGATCAACGGAGAATTTAGCCCAGGAACTCCTGCATGGAGGACTTCTTAGAAGGATGTGGTTTGTAAGAAAAAAGCAACAGAGACCTATATTGCAGCAGCTAAAAGAATCAGCTTAAATCAGAAAAAGAAATCACAGAACTTATGAACACGCTACCATCTGAGTCTGTGTCCAAAGGAAACACCAGGAGAGGAGAAGATAAAAACATCTGGCCACACGCTTGTTTATTTGACCCTCTTATGTGAAACGTATGAAAGTTTCACATAAAAGTTTGATTCACAGGTAGAATGAAAGTTGGTTTTAATCTTTTTTGCTTTCCAGACAAGTTTTACTGTCAGCATTAATATCTGGGATGAGCTTAATCTGTCACTCCCAGTCAGTATAACACTTCTCTTGAACTTTCCCGTAATGCTGACGGTTAATGACTCATTCATATAAGGCAAAATACTGAAAAGCACAGTATAGAAAAATTGTCCAATGGACATGATTGTTGGAAACTGTAAACTCCTAAATTATCTCCATAAGAAGGATGAGATATTTAGTATCTTTAGAAGGGAGGGAAATATACTTTAAAAATGAAGGCAGCTATGGAGAAAATTAGACACGGTAAGGTTACAATCTATTCATTTAAAAGGACAATACCACTTATCATCATCATCATTATTTCCATTGTTTTGCGCTGATGAATCTCTACCTATCAATCTACCACCCACCTACCTGACCTGCAGACTACCTACCCATCCACCTTTCCGGCTGATGTTTGCAAGACGGGAGTCTTTTGAGAAGGAAAGCATTTGATGAAGTGCCTGCTTTGCCTGCAGGTGCCCATTTGTGTGTACCTCTGGCCTAAATATAAGACCAAGCTTTTCATAAAACGCACACAATCATTACCGGCCACGCTTTTATTCTGCTCTTGACAGAGGAAAAACCTCTCTCTCCTATACCACACTTTTTTCTATTGTGAAAAACCTTAGATAGCTGTATAGGTCAAATGATTATGAAACAAAATTTGCTCCGTGTTCTATTTGAATATTCAAGATAATTTGAGTACTCTGGAAATAAATGTAAATCTTTTTAAAAAGACTCTAATATTTTTAAAAACACAATTTGTCAAAAATCTGTTTAAGAAAGTATATATGAGAAAAATTTAGAGTAAGAAACTAGTTAAAATATGCACTAACTGGAAGTTAGCTAGAAACCATAGCTTGTCAAATTCACACTTTTTATAAACTAACTAAAGCAAAAAAAAAAACCCACCTCAACTCATACACTGACAACATGATAAGGATTTTCACAGTTGCAGTCACAATCCAAAGTATATCAGGAATCTACACAATTCAGCTTTAAAATAAACCAAATTTTTCAGCAGGGAAAGTTGTAAGACAACAAGGGTGGCTGACTATATTCACAAGCAGCTGAGTTAGGTTATGTCAAGCGTTATTAATGAAATTTGAAAACTCTGCTGGGAGTGTACAAAAGAGGAGGAACAAGATCAGCGATGTTTCAAAGAGCTGTTAATTAAGACAACATGTTTATTTAATATTGATTAGTTTTAGCATTCACATTTGAAATCAAGTACATACTTCTGACAGAAGCAGTGGTTTACAATAACAAAAATAACTGAAAGCAAAAATTACATTTCTGCCGTGACTGTTCACATGAAAACCATGATCTCAGAGGAAATAATGAAAATTTAAAAATAGTAGGGATTTTATTCTCCTTTTTCCCCCAGTGTTGTCTTATAACTTGAAATTAAACTTAATTCCTAGGTGGAAACAGCACTCCAGCACTCCATGTTAACGAAACTGTCCTTTCTCAAGTGACTATTCTTCCACAAAATGCCCCTCTGGTCTTTTAATTTGGAATCAGTATCCATGACAAAAATAATAATAATTATTGTATGTGGACATTTAGGGGCACTATCTGCAACGTTTGAGGCTTGAATCTACTCCTAACACCACACATGGGAATTTATAAAGAAAACATAGAATATTATCTCCTATTACCTAGAAAGAGAATAGCAAGAAAGAAGTAAGGATAACAAGTGATAAAAATCAGAGCTTTTATTGGAAAGTAATAAACAGAAATTGTATCACATTTCATCCTCTCAGCCTGTTCTCACAATTTTCTTTTTTTTTTTTTTTTATTTCTTTTTTTTTTATATATATATCTTTGGTGCCTACAATGCCATGTACCACATTACCACCCCTGCAACTTTAATAGCCCCAAACAGTTGGTATCTCATAAGTCCAGCACACGGCCCAGCCCAGGAGCATCCCCGGAGAGCACATCCTTCCTCTTGTTTCCTGAAGTTTGCAGTGACAACCTGATGTGAGTTTAATTACAGGTTTTTGAACCACAAGTGCGAGGCCTCACCACGCTCACCCGGCTTACAAAAGTAGCCTACTGACAGATCTTACAACAAAGCTGCCACTAAAGTGTAGTAAGTGGTAAACGAAGGTTGACTGAATTGCAGCTTTGTCATAGCTTGAGTGAGGGCTGCCTGCAAAACCATGCGTGATTGAAGCACAGTGGGATCCCATGCCCATTCCTTACTCCAGAGGAGAAGCGTAGCTGGCAAACGCTGCTCCCTCTTCATCCAAACTGCTGTTTTGCCTGTTGTCGAGAGATCCTGCCTGTTCCACCCTGCGCCAAGGAGCGCGGCCGCCCTGCAGACCCAGCTCCTGCCTCCACCATCACTGCGACAGATGTCACTAGACAAGGTCTTTACACCCCGACATCACACAAGGTGACAGACAATTTGACAATTTCTGCGAATGCCTATAAAGGGACAAACGCGTGTCTGTAACTTCAGACTCTGTTCTGTGAACAGGATTTTCTTGATCATTCATGCAAGAAGAAGGTTTACAGTAAAACTTTTTTTTTTTTGTTGGAGGAAGGGGAGATGGAAAAGGGAGGGTATATAATGTACCATTTAGGACATAATTATAAGATGACTATACTGTAGCTAAAGCACCCAGTAAAAAGCTACATTTCACACAATTCTGTAACTAATGCATTAGTAGTTGTTCTACTTAAAAGGACACTGACAAGGTACTCCTCATAGTCCTTAAAATATTTTTTCTCCCTGTTTATACTTAAAATATTTTTTCTCCCTGTTTATAATAATCCCCTGGAAGCTTAAACTAGAATCTATTTCCCTTGCGAATGTTTTTTTTTCTCTTCCATTATCTCTATGTGGATGTCTCACGAATGCAATAGCATTAAAAGAAATAAAAAGGATGAGGTTTGCCACTGTGTATGTTTTCAAGTGATCTTTCTTCCCTAACGTTGCAAGACATCACAAAACAAAAGGAAGGGGAAAAAAACCAACACCTGGGTCTACTTTAGGTCAGACAATCCTGAGAACATCTATTTAAAGCCAGACAGCAGTAAAACTCTAGGCAGACAATTACCATTTGTCCTGTACTGCTCTGCAGGGAATAAGGGAGTTTCAGTACACTCAAAGAGTCTGAAAAAAATCTCAGGGGCCTGGATTTAAATGTGAACACTATCAATTCCTGCAAATTTAAGAAAACTTCCCAACAGACGGAATGGAATCACAATCCTCTACCATCATGCCTGTAATAACCATATTTATTTTGGTCATCTAACACAGGCCATAGCCCGTATTTGTTCCTAAACTATTCTTTCAAATCTGTGCATAATCTCCCAGCACTTCAGGAAATTCAGCCACCCATATAATGTCTGTTTTCTCTTCCCGGCCTGTCCCTCCTCATTGCTGCACCAGGCTTGAGGACGATTCTACACTATGTGTCCCGAGATGCTCCATTTAGAC
Organism: Alca torda; assembly: GCA_008658365.1. Taxonomy (NCBI): domain Eukaryota; kingdom Metazoa; phylum Chordata; class Aves; order Charadriiformes; family Alcidae; genus Alca; species Alca torda. The sequence goes on along the minus strand of CM018087.1, from coordinate 14,852,474 downwards.
ACTGCTGCTGGCCTCAACCTTCAGCCCCTTCCGCTTTCACAAACACTTGCAAAAAACCCCAGGATTTTATTTTTGATGTGCACAATAGAAAGAGACCCTTAACATCATGTTTAAGAGATTGTTCCCCTGAAAGCTGTAAAATCAAGAGGAGCTTTCAAGAAGGCTGAAGGACTGGGTTTTGTTACAGCTACCTGTTTGGGAAGCAGAGATATGGAACAGGATAATTGCTGCAGATAGAGGGAGTGCCGAGACTGAAGACTACATTAAGAACCAGATTTCAAACACCTGCAAAATTATTCTTGATCAATCTAAACTTCAGAAGGTGTTTGTGTTTGGGTCAGATGGAAAGACCTCTATTTTCCTTTCAAGACATGTTTCTTTTTCCCAAACAATACAGTATAGCCTTACCACACGACCTGCTTAGTCTGAACAAACTCAAACATTTTTAACCAAAATTCCTCAGGAAGCATTCACTAGGAAGAAGCACAGCACTGGAGATACAGTCTTTCTAAAACAATGGCAAAAATAACATATTTAGTTCATCACTCACCAGTGGAAAAAGACACCTACGTCTGTACAAACACATTAGGACAGCATAACTTCTTGGCAGCTGAATCACTATTTCACAGCATTAAAATCCCCCCGTCTGTCTGAACGAGGGGGTATGTGCACTCAGTTCTGCCCCACTCCATCTCTCACCCGCACACCGTAACAAGCCACACACTCGGAGCATTTCCTGAAGGTCCTGCACACGTTTAGCTACAAGAGCATGTCGTCCACCAGGTGCTTGGTGAAAAGTTAGCGAAGAACGGTTTACTGAGCACTCCTCAGTTATTTCAATGACACAATAAACAATCTGGTAAATACCTAACTGAAAAACACACATGCTGCATAGAGACTTCTCATAGCTTTTTCACACATGAAAGAATGAAGCATAGGGACCACAGGCCAGATTCTACCCTACCCAATAGCTCTTCGATGCAGTGTCAGTAGCAAAGAGCGAGCAGCAAGGGAATAAACAGCAGCACCGCAGGACTTTTTGGGTTGGTACAGATTTTCCACCTTATCGAGACCTGCAGGGCTAGCCTGCCTCTGTAACCCTGCCTCTCACACAACGTCAGGGTCAGGACAAGTCGCAGCTGTGCCACATCTTGCCAGCAAAAAAGACACTTGGAGGTTTATTGCCACTCCATGCCACTCATGGCAGTCCGCTGCTTTTCCAAACAGGCATGAGCTGGTCATTCTGAAAATCATCCAGCCGGAATTACTGATGTAGAGAACACTCCTAACACCCACCTCACAAGATAAGAGTACACTGCAGCAAATATTCTGTATTGCACAAACACGCTTAAACGTGCAGTATTGAAAAAACAAGAGGAGCACAAAGATTTACTGTTGTAAAAATTACCCTCTAGAAACCAGCCTGATTTTGATGCCTTGTAGACCCAACCAGGTTTCTCTTTTTCTGTACTCTCCTGTTGTAATTTTTGATTTGTTGCAGAACTGAAATAAAAATAAGCTTCTTATTAAAAACTACCTAGAACATCAAATCCCATGCAATAAGAAAGTTAACAACTGTAAACCCTGTCATGTCTCTGAGAAGCAGAGGAATTATCTTGTTATCAATTTAATAATGGAACATTGAAGTAAATGATGCCATCCACTGACACCAGTAACACTGTCTCTCCTGGGAAATTCATGTCGGTAGGAACTGTCAATCTAGATGGATATGGACATATTAAACATTGTACCTTCAGTCCATAAATCTATTCTTTCTATGCTGCCTTAATAAAAAGATTCTGCATGATGATAAAGACAAGCAATGCAGAATGTCTTGACATGGCTGACCTATAATTCTGCTTCTCTTCTCTCTTCTTTTTTGAGGTAGTGGAGAGTAAATAATTTAAAAATCTCTAACCATCCATTGTTTTCCTCCTTAACTTGCACTTAAAATACATTTAAGATAATACAAGTACATGAAAATAAGACAAGTAGGGGATATTAGTATGTTTATTATTTAGGTGTCTTTCTGTAGCAAACCTTCTGATTACAGCCTTACCTTTAGGTTTTTACTTTATATTGAGATCTCCAGTTTATTTCTCAAAGTGAAGTGGAAGTGAGATACAACAGGCCAATTATCAGCACGCAAATAAGTCTAGAGAAGCTGATGATAGGAGTTTGAAAATATTACCATTTGCTCACCCTGTCACACACACAAAATGGGCGTGAGCAGAAACCAACAAAGATTCTCTTCTCAGGCTGAACGGAGACACTTATTTTCAAAGGCAGTTATTTTTGTATGATGACTCTACTTCTGTAAATGAGATTCCATCTATTTAATGAGATTATTTGATGGATGTCAGTGAGTACACTGGACTATAGCTTCAAATTAAGGCCTAGAGTTGTTAGGATCTAATGTCCTCAGACAAATAGAAACCAAGGGTTATGAACAAACCCATTTCTTTGTAAAATGCTGTGGCTTTGTAGAATGCTGTGGCTTTGATGGGAGCACGAAGCTAAACAGATGGCTCTAAGGGCTGGCTGCACCTGTAGCAAAACAAGGGAGCAGCTTGGTGTTGTAACTGCTCCTCTGCCACATGAGACTCAGCATCGGACCAGCCACCATCGGGGCGGGAGCTGAGCGACCGTGCCCTTGGCCCTGCTTGTACACATAAATGCGTAGGCACAGATCACGCACGTGGGAAGTGTGACTAAATGAAAAGCTAATTTTCCAGGTCCTACCAACCTGGAATACAACTGAAAGCAAAATGTATGGACAGGAAAAAAAAAGAGACCTTCTGATGCACCTGTACCTCCCATGCTTCAGGGCGCTCTTTAATTAAGACGTGGTAATTCCTGAGGACTGAAAAAGAGACCATGGAATATATGAGTTCCCCAAAACAGATGTTTAATGAAAGAAAATATAGCACTCATATGAAACCCTTCAGGGAAAGTCAAATATTTTACATGATTAGAAAAAGTATGTCCATTTTATGATAGATTGCTGAAAATTTCAGTGCTTCAGGTAAACCCTTCAAATTCCATTGAAAATTACCCATGTGGATGAAAACTTCCCTGGAAATTTGAAAGAACCTTTGGGATTTTATTTTGCATAGGAAAGCTATCCCAGTTCAACCTTTAGTCTCTTTGGAAATGAGTGAGAAACGAATACATGGGTGAATGGAAATTGGCATTACTGAAGGGAAAAGATGCAAGTTAACAAAGGCTGAATCCAAGAGAGGAGTGAAGACAGATAGTAATTTTCAGCAGTACTCCTTGCAAACAATGCCTGCAAGCCCTTGTGGATCTGCTACGCCCCTGCTGTATTTCTGTACTTTCCACGCTGATTTAATATAAAGAGAAAGCAGAGGAGGCCAATACAATATTGGAGAAGCTAACAGAAAAAGGATATATCTAATTCTATGATATTTCAGACACATGCTATGACCTGTAGCAAAAGCTTTACACCAGGGTGCTGACACATTATTGATTCTTAAGACCACATATGGAAAACAAGGCTGGCAAAAGGCAACACAAGTTTGTGGATTTTTTCATCCACCTTTAGAAATTTTCCCCTCATCAAGTTATCTGCCCAGACATACACAGAGTCCGTTTTAAGACAGCTCTTTGAGCACCTCGCTAATTGTTACTGTTTATTCTCACAATAGCACAGGCATCTCTCTGCAGGGTGCCCCTCCGACAGGGGAAGCCAACTGGAGACAAGTATGTTCAAGGGATGTAGGCTGCTCCTATGGAGGGAATGAGCAGCCACTGACTGAAAGGAACCCTCAGATCCCTGCCAGCCCCCGACTGCTTCTAGATACATGCAGATATATTTCCCCTATTACTTAGCAGCAAAGCTGCTTAACTTATTAGAAAACAAATTCAGTAGAAAATAAAAAGAGACAACACGCACACTGAATAACTTTGTCAGAGTTCCCTAACTCCTGCATTCAGTCAGCTAGCAATTCCCCAGGTCAAATCTGTCTCTTTGCATCCCCGAGAAGTCCATCCTATCTCTTCTCTTGTTCCATCACCCCCAGGGCTTCTTTTAATTCGCTTCCTTGGATTTGAAGGCTCAAGAAAACTAGTAGTATCGGTGCCAGTAAAGGAGAAAAATGTAGCTCAGGGAGAAGGGAGAAAAAACCCTCCCTTTTACACTTTAGAGCCCTGTGATCTGCTTCATCATGTGACATTGCTGGTGCCAAAGCAATGCTTGGGAGGAGTAAGTGATTTTGTCAGCCTGGTAGCATCCTCCACAACTCACCCACTCTCTCTCTGTGCACCATTATCCTCGTAGCGATATACTGAAAAGCACTGATAATTTACCTGGTTTTGCACAAAGAACTCTTAGGTTAGGCTGTTCTGATACATGAGGGTGGGCTCATTAAGAAGGTGTGTGGGAACAGGCTATAAGGCTTGTCCTTTCGTCAGGAAATTATCTGAGGGCTTTACACTCCAGCTGCGTGGGGAAGACCTGTCAGTCCCTTAATGCCGTTCTCTCCTGTCTAGTTTAGGTATCGGACTTCACAAAGAGGAGACCTTCCTCACTCTCCAGAACCTGCCTGACTAATGGGACAGGTTCATCTCAGGACAGGAGACGATCTACGTATGTTCACAGGGCTGGAAACATGGGATCTTTTCAATGGCCAGAGCAGGACCAGTGGGATCCATCCCCACCAGAACTTCACAGAGGACCACTTACAAAAAGTTTTTTCGGATTATTTTCCTCTTGGAAAGCATGGATGAAAAGATGGTAGAAAGCTATAATACACACAGTAAGATAATAATAACTGTTCTATCTATTGATCTTCATTTTCTTGCGGTACCTTTGCCTTCCTCCTCCAGACACTAGAATGATTCTTTTGAAGAGCACTTAAGTTTCCACTACTTTGGGCATCCTCTCCAAATCCATATAATTTCCTCTGAATGGTCTGATTTCATAATCAATTTTCTTTGAGCAGAAGGCTGGACTAGCTCAGCTCACCTCACCTCCTAAGGTTCCTGCCAACCTCAGTTTTCTTATGAACCCTCCCCTGCATCATCAACAAGTATTCTTCCCTCCTCTTTGTGATCACTTCATACTCTTGCACCAAGTAGAGAGCCACCTATCTTTAGCAATTCTGACATTAAACCTATCGAGCCTTCCCCAGGCACAGGAACGTGCTGCAGTCTGGTACTTGTTCAAACCTGTCTTTTATCTCCATATTTTGCCTTCTGTTCTCTCACGTAATCTTCAAGCTACCATCTTTGCTCCCTTTTGAGATTTAGTTCATTGCTGTCTCCACTGTCTCCTCCTGTGATCTTGCAGGGCCAGTGTGTTTATATTTTCTTCATTGGAAGTTACCTTCAGACTTTGTTCTCCCCCATCATTGTGTACTAAAGCAAACACAGTCTTCAATTCTACTTTTTCTGCCACTAACCAAGCTCATACAGCTCTGCTTTTTAATAAGACTCAGTTGGTATTGAGAAACAGATCAGACCCACAGCACAGCAGCACGGCCATCTCCACAACTACAACGTGCCATCTACTTCCCTCACGCAACGCACAAACCTCAAACTGCCAACAACGCCAAATACCAGATGCGCTACACACATTCATTGATTCCTACCCAACTTTCACCTCTCCAAATGAGTAAGACCCGTCCTGACCTGGTGGAAGACCACTGTTACTCGTTAGACCTATGTTAATGGGAGCCCTAGGCTCATTTCACGATAAACCTGTATCAACAACAGCATTTCTTATACAAAATTAATTCCTGTTGCACTTTTCAAATGACTAGCAATAAATTAGCATTCAATAGCTTCTTGTCAGTAATATATAGGAATTTTTAAAAGGGAAAAGAGAAAAGATAAGGTGAGGCAAGCAAGAAAGATGCTTCGTAGACTATACAAAAACTTTTAAAAATAAATATTTTCATTTGGAAAAAATGTTGCATATATAAATATTTCTATAGCGAAAATTATATTAAAATACCCCCTTAGCACACAAAGAAACACTATTTTCTGTCAGGCACAGAACTTTTCAAGAAGTGAAGATGAAAATCCATGTTTTCTGCTGAACTTGATCTCTTCGTATATTCTTCCTATTATCCCCTCGTATCTCCCAGCTGGGCCAAAAATTCAGCAAACAACAGTGCCACTATGCACCAAACCTCATGATGGCAGGTCTTCAGTGCTCCCACCTGACAGACGATCAGAAAATCTCATGAGTGGGTAGCTTTATTTTTTTTATACGCAGACATTACAATTTACTTAAGTAGCTAGCTGCTATGTCTGATGACCCAAGTAGTTTTTTGGCTATACTCCAGCAGCAAAGAACATACAAAATTAAGGGCTGGGAGCTGGTAGCTACCTCCTGACTAATCTTTCCTTCTCAACTGCCAGTTCCACCCACCTCTTCATCTTTTAGGGAAGCTGATCTGAAGAAGCTGAGAAACTGAAAGAGGCCTTACTATTTTCACTAAATATTTGGACGTTTAATGAAATTGTTACCTAACTTGTTCAGCATACCGCTATGTTATTGGACATTTCAAAATTAAAATGCATTGAATAGTCTACAGGATTATAGTCTCATTCAAATGAAAGCACCGCAAGACCAATTGCCATCTAATGCTATGGAGATTTTATCAATGACCCAGCAGTGAGTATGTGTGTTCCCAAAAAGATAAACTGAAAATAAATCATGTGAAATGTGGATGCCTCTGGCAGAATCAAAGGCAGAAGTCCTTCTAAGAACCAGAGGGGTGCTGACAGTACGATATTAAGGGAATGCAAATGTGAATTACATCCATTTTTAACACCCACCCTTTATCTTGAGATGCACATACTGCTCACAGGTAAGAACCTATAAAATTCACACAACTTCTAAACACTCTCACCTGAGCTGTAGTTAACTTAAATGAAACATTCTGCAAGTGTATTCGGATTTGAATATGGAGGTATATCTCGCATAAATGGTTAGTTGGCCAAGAATGGTGTGGCTATGAATAAGTCTACGAGGTTCTTACACTGCAAGAAAAGCACCACAGATTTTTAGAAATGCTACCCCGAAATTTAGGAATAGAGCTTCCATATAATTTTTTTGCCAAACCTAAGACCTTAACTAGCTGTTATGTATAGACAATCAACATAACAATCAACGTAACTACAATTTTATAACAAAAATGCTGAACATAAAGAGAATTAAAAGAAAATGAACCTTGAAATAGATTAGGAACCCTGTGCTTAAAAGATATGATAAAGATGTAAAAAATAAACCAGCAAAAAAGCATTCTTCCCGGGAGTTGTGAGACTGAGAGGTGCAGCAGCAGGAAATAGGATAGAAAAGTAGTCTGTTGGTTTCTTACAGTTTACATTTCACTTACGTGGCTCACAACAAAGGATGCATTTAGGTGTCCTTGAAAGAAGCCTTTAAAATATTTATTTGGCTTTAAGTGTTAATAAGTACTTACTGTCACATTTTTCCTTCAACAATTAAAAGAACACACCATCCCCACCAGATACGCTCACAAGGTTTAGATGCACAAACAAGTTACTGCTGATTTATGAGTTACCACCCATCAGCACACCTGCGGCAATCAACGACTTCAGTGCTCTTTCAAACCCCTTAAAATACAAGTCCAGTTTGCTATGTCCAAAATTAAAGAAATTAATTTTAACTTGAATTAGCTTGTATGTGCTGCAAGTTACAAATATGCACACGGACGGTCACCATACTGACACACAGCAATTTGCTATCCCCTGGTAATTTGTTGGCATGTCTGTGTTCACATAACAGTATATCAGACTAATACTATAAAAACAGAGAGAGTTTTGCTTTTTGGGTCCTGCTGGCCACCTGATTTTGCATGTTCAGCAGTTGCTACTTAACCTTTATAGCAAGTACAGGTCATCATTTTCAAGCAGAACATAAAAAAGGAATTAAAATATAAAAGCAGGTTGCTCTGAGATCTAGAATATGGAAACGTGACAGATACAAGAAGTTTGGTGAAGATGACTAGGTAAAAGTTTATGATCATAGTTCTTAAGCTCGATGTGCATAAAAAGTTCAGAAGCTACCAGCAGTCTCGAGGGTGTAGATTAAGATCAGTTCAGAGCCCACTAAGAATTCTGCTAATCTACATGTTCCTCTCAGTGGATAAGGAAAAAAAACATCTTGGAACACTTTATTCCCACATTTCGCTCTGAATTTGAGATCTTTCCATAGCCCCCCTCCCTAGAAAGCACAGGAGGCTGGGATATAGTCCAGCTGCTGTCAATCAGACTGAAGAGCTGGCTCCAATTGTGATCAATTCAAGCATGTGCCTCTGCCTTTCTTGTCGAAGCTAGAACATGTCTGCATAAAGCCAGCTCTCCTACTACCGACGGCGTTCATATCAGTAAAGTAAACTCTTGCTCCTGAATAAAAATAAACTGTTTGATGGTATAACTGCATCCACACTAGGGTTCTGCCAGGACAGCAGTTAGATGCGATTTTATTTTTAGTTTTCCTAGCCTACATAACTATGTGAGCAAGACTTTTAAATATAGACCTAGCCTTCATATTTTTCTTCATTAGAGCTCTAGCAGAATGCCTAAAATGTAAACCACATCACAGAAATTAAGTGTAGAATACGGGCTACAGAAACAGCATATACTTACTAATTTTATCAGGTATAAATTTGCTTTCTTATTATTATTGTAACGTACATTATATAAAAGAGACAAAGCAGAATTATCTAAATCACATACACTCAGTGCCTCATAAAAGACTAAAATCGTATCACAGCCAGTATAAATGAATGTCAAAGCTACTGTGCATTTTAAAAGATCAAATTTTGTAATTTGCCCAATTGCCAATGACAAACATGAAATGGAAACTGGGGAGAAGTATTAGGGGGATAAATGTTTTGCACAGGTAATAAGGCTAGCAGAATTTTGTCATTCTTACAAACTTTAGATTTTAATTTTGATGGATCATTGACTGTTAATAATTTTAAAATTTTGCCATTTGGGGGATTATTTTTTAACATTGCCACAAGGTCATTTTCTCCCCATCAAATGGCAACTTCTACATCCTAATATTAAAACAATAACTACCCAGAAAAGGGCATTTCCCAGGGAGTAATGACTGGCTGGGAGGAGTTGATGGCCCGAGGCACTGCTGAGGGCCATTAACCCTGGCCGGTTATTAATCGCCAGGAAATGCCCTGCACCAAGGTTGTTATTGCTATTTTAAGCACAGATGGGGGGTGGGGGTGTGAGAAATGGACATCTTAGTGTACAGATTTTTTTAACGGATGATGCCACTTCCTTTGTTGCAGTTTATGGAGGACATTTCTAGAAAGAATGAATGCTCTGCCTGATACCCAGCTGGATTTCACAGATCGTTCTGCAGCACTCTATTGTGCACACAGTAACTTACCAAACTGAGAAAACAGTTGGGGATTTTAAGAGCTTTTCTTTCCTCTCTAAATAACAGTCTGCATAGAAAAATAAAAGGAAATTCAAACCTTAATAAGACGAACAAAAATTCACAACTCTTCATGTCACTGTCAGCAGAATTACATTCTAGAAATATCTTTTTAATCACACTGTCTTTATGTTCAGTGCATTTCCTTTGTCGATACTCCTGCTTAATGACCATTCACATATCTTCAAAAAAGGAATTTTTAGCAGTAACAGCCAAAGCACATCCTGAGCCAGCTTCAGCTGATGCTAGCCATTAAGGAGTTTGTCTTTTCCAATAATCAAGCAGATTGGGTCATTTTCTAGGAGACGGTTGGTGAAGTATTTCAGAAACTGCTTTAATTTTCTCCTAGTTCTTACCCTAAGGCTAAAGTTTTAAAGATGTGCTCGTAGTCCTCACAAAACTGTGGAAATTGTTCTTTTCTTGCAGGGATCAATAACTCACTCTCCAAATCAAAAGGATATTCTTAGCGTATGTACAAATAGTCCTCTGCCTTACCAAACTACTTACTATTTGTCAGACCTTAGCTGTGAAAGTAAAACAAACAAAATAATTCAGGGCTTTATAACATGCATAGGAAGAAAGTACAGTTCTGCACTAAACTAGTTTGACAGGTTTCTCAACAAAGCTTTAGTTTCCAAGCGCAAAACATAAAAGATCTTCTCACATTTCTCCTCAAGGTCCTCATTTGTCACCGCAAACATGTACATTTGAATCATAGATTGATTGTAAAAATCTCACTGAATTCACCACGTGGTTCTATTTTCAGCTACAAATTGCAGTTTCCAGCAAAAGATATGTGCTTTCTTAAAACAAAATTCCCTCAAATTGATGGCCAGAGTGTGTGTTTCCACCTCTTTGCCAGATTAATAACCATAGTCTTAAAAAAATAAGAGGAAGAATACCACAGAAATTAATATTGTAGCAGTTGGGACCAATCAGCATGACATGTACTGCATGACCGTTTGAACACGCATGAACAGACATTGTCTCTGGGTAAATTTTTAGCAGGCTTTCTTGTGTCTTTATATATAGGATCATCTGTGGTGACCCTCTGCAAATGCAGCCTTTCAAATCTCAGTAAACTGAAGACAGCACTTGAATTACAAAACCCTTAGCACATAATTTGAAACTAGTAAAAAATATATCTTCGTCTCAGCTTGAGTTCAAGTAATGTAGTTACATGCTAATCAGGTTGTCAAAATGTAATACAGGCACAATGGTCCAAAGGTTGAGACAGGACTGGGAGGCAGGAGAGGGTTTCTGATCCTGGGTACAAATCTAACTGCTCTTCCTTGTGCATCGACGATGTAAACCCGTCAGAACGTGTTACGTAGCTCAGTCCCCCTTCTCTGACACGCACCAGCGGCAGCTCTCTAGGGCAAGCTTACAGTAATATTTCCCTGGAAAACTCTCCCAGAGTTTAAGAAATCTGTGGCAGAGGAATTCCCTGAGCCAGAGGTGATGCACTCCATAGCTTTCTCCAAAAATTTTTTCCAGTCAGTTCATTCTCAACCCTTATGTACCTCTGGCACTGGCAATGCCCTGTGCGAATGAGCTCCACAGCCACAGCAGCATGTGGCGAAGTGTCTCCTACTGCTCATTTCCACCTCTCACCCTTCTGGTTCCATTCCAACTGCTTCCTTGCTGAGACAGAAAAATCTGAACGGCACAGTGTACTCAAAATGTGCAAAAAAAAGAATCAATACACGGGCATAATGACTGGTTTTGCTTTGTTCTCTCTTCTTTTCCTAGAAATTCTGTGTTTGACATGCTTTATTTCAATGCTATTCAGCATTAAACTGAGATTTTCACAGTGCTCTCTACTGTAAGCCTAGTATAGTTATCTTGGAATCAATCGATATATATAAATTTAGTACTGTTTTATCCCATGTGTATACTACATTTATTTTCATTTAATTTTATCTAGCAGTTCATTGGACAGTCATTCAGTAATGCAAGATCCTTCACAACCCTTTATTGCCAGCTCTCATCTTTATCTCCCTACAATACTTACTATTACCAGGAAAGTTTACATTCTTGAAATGCCCTCTCTTTTCCAGATTGTTAATAAACATTTTAAATAGCACAGAACACAGCACAGATCCCTAAGGAATTTTACTGGAGCTCTCTATCCCTTGTGAAAATTGAGTATTTATTCCTTAACATTGTTTCCTATGTTTAACTAGTTATTTATTCATGTGGGTTTCTTCCCTCTCATCTTATGGCAACTTAACTTCTTTCAGATCCTTCAGTGAGGGACCCTATCAAATGCTTTTGGAAACCCAAGCTCGCTTTATCAGCTGAGTCTCTCTTGATGTCTTCAAGGAACTTTTTGTAAGGCATGGCATAGTACAAACGGGGTATCTTTACTCCTTTTTTCTTTTTTTTTTTTCTTTTTAATAATCCGATTTTTTGGAAGAGCTTCTACCAATTTGCATATAATGATAGAAGATTTAAGATCTCTAGTTCTCCTGATCTCTCCCAGAAGAGAGGTGTTACATTGACCATGTGCCAGTTCTGCTACTTTTCAAGCCTCAAGCAGATCTGCTATAGCCAACACTAATATCAAAAAATGCTGGTGATAGATGAGAATTTTCCTGTATTTTCTCATTTTTTTTTCTAACACCTAAGCCTCAAGAAGTTAAAATTTACAGCACCATATTTTGTAGCTCAGTCCCATCTCTATTAGTATTTAGGTCATACAAGGCTTGAGCATTTTTTTATGCATTGTGGAGAAGCCTTTCCCAGAAAACTTCCTTCCTTATAAGAAAATGTGATCTCAAAGACCAAATGCATCAACACTTCTGTTACTAGATTTTGGTTTTGTTCACTCGTTTTTGCAAATGGAAACTGCTGTGCCTACAGAAATAGACGAGCACTTCTGGTGTAAATCCATTGTGTAAATTAGAGGGGTTTTTAATTCCTCCTTAGACTGCAGAGAGGAAAATGCATCCTGCTAGCTCACAAAGAGCTGAACCAGTGTCAGGAGCAATGAGAACAGCCTCAGGATGGGGGAGAGTGGAAGCTTCCCTGGAATAGGTGGAGGTAAGTTGCTAATGTGTCTGCTCTTCTTTCATGTCAGCTCTCTCCTCTTTCTTTTCTAGGAAGCATCTTTCTGTACTGTTTTTCATCCTCCCTTTTCCTTGTGGTGAAGAATGAAGAGAAAAAGGGAAGGTGGTCATATGTTCCATGCTCCAAGGCCTCTTCCTTTCTACACACCACAGTAATCATTGGAAACTGAGGAGTCTTGGCCATTCTTGCACTCCACACTAGCTAGCGCCAAGTGGTTTAGTTCCTGGGCAAGGTAACCAGTATGAGTGTCTTATTCCAAGCTCATCCTCCCTCTTCAGCTAGGATTTCCTCTGATGTTAAGGGACTAGACCTACTGCCAGTTTTCTGTAGTGAAAGGGATCTTTTCCATATGGTGAATTTAACAACTGCTGTGTGGGTTTTTTCACCTCCTACCAAGCATCCATGACGGCTGGTTTGGGAAGTTTAAGCTGCAGCAATAACAACTTCTGGAGTTTTTTTTAATGTGATTTGTGGATCTGAAATTCAGAGAAAGGAACCCAGGTAGCTGTTCTACACCGCTGGGCACTTCCATGATACGGAATGTGCAAGCTTCTAGGCAGCCTAGCTTGTGGCTCCCTCCCCTTGTGCTCTGTCCTTTTCAGTTCGTGTGGAAAAGCATCTGGGCTTCCAGCAAGGTTCCTCTGATAGGCCTGAGAATGCATGGTGTGCACGCTCCCCACTCAGGTCCACACTGCACCAGTTGCTGTTGGTACCAAGTGAGGTCCACATGGGCACAGCCCTACCTGGTTGCTTAGAAATCTTTTATTCTAAGTTTGTCGGTGTTGTGGCTTGTCAAGATGTCTGTGACTTACCATGTGGAGGCACGCCTCAGTAGGTATTTGGAGTACAAAGTATCATTTCTTTGGGATGGAAAGGCAAAGCTACCTGTACCAGCCCTAGGGAGAGCAGGTGTTTATGGAGAGCAGCTGGCTGACAATTTGATCTTTGCTTCTTCTGAACGTGACTCCTGCAAAGATGAAGATGAAAGTTCTGCCTTTCACCTCCCCTAATTACCTGTATTACAAATGCTATTCCAAATTCCCAAGTATTTCAAATTTGAGACCCAAATGGTAAAACAGATTACTACTTTTTATAACACGAATCAAGTCAGCGACTGGTATCTCAAAATGCAAATACCATGTACTCTACACAACATCCCACAGACCTCTGAACACCCATCAAAAGTAAAAGCTATAATAATGCCTGCAAAAATATACAAATTATTCCTAATACATCTAGTGAGAAATCCAACTTTGACCTTCTCCTCACAGTAAAGCTGTGAAGTCTATGATTCCTCTATATCTTGAATTTTTTTTCCACGTAATGTCCCTTGATTTTAAGTCTTAAAGGAGATCTACAGCAATTTTAGATATTCTGGTCAATTCCTCTCAATAACCAGATTAAAAGGTCTACTATTAGTGCAGACTTAGAGAGGGAAAAGGTTTATATAAACATACAGATGTTCCTCACTGTCTGTAGATGAAACCTGCTATTAAAACCAGGGCTCGTCCTACACATAAGCTTGGTATGTAGGACCCCACTTCACAGATCACTTTGGCAAGCTAATCAAACCTCCCCATGTAAACTATCCAATCAAATACTATTGCTGTTGCAAATCTATTTCTACTCATAACTTCAGAAAATCTTTTTGAACATTTTTCTGCACCAAATGCCATTCACAGGGGCAAGGCACTCCCTTATGCCTGTTCCATTGTATTTTTCTTGCTCTGTAACCGCTCATTTCTGTCCACACAGAGTAGAATTAAAAAAAATCTGGTGTGGTTATCTAAAGCAACAAACAGAAAAACACCAAACACCAAAACCAAACAAAACTGGCTGCCCTATTTCATACCTCTATGGTAGAAAAAAACCTGCACAATTAAAAAAAACAAATAAAAAATTACACCATTCCAGAAGATTTAAAAACATTAAAAAAAAAACCAACCCAAAAAACAATGCTACAAAGAAGTTGGTTGTCAGTCTGGGATCCAGCGATCTGTTCTCGCACACTCTTCAGCGTGGCTACTCCTGACAGGTGTTCCTGGGACATTCTGAACAAAATGTTGAACAAAAATATATCTTTAACAGTTTCATCCTTGAAGAGCTGCTCTCTGCTGAGTAACTGTCAGAGAGACTGTCGGCAACATTCTGCAAGCAGCAGAACAAACATTAAGACGACAAGAGTTTTCAGCTTGGTTTGGGGGTCCAAAAGTACTTAATGTTTCTAGCAGAAGAGGTTTCTCAGTTCAACACGTCACGACACTGATATCTGAATCACAGAATCAGTGTCACTGCTGACAATCTGGTATCCTGTGTACATTCCTTAGAGTCATACAGCAGCCCAAACTCATTTGTGCTCAATTAGGAGGCCAAAAAGTTTACTTTTAAGACTTCAGTATACTAATATAGCAATACTGAAAATTATTCAATTTGGCATCTTATTCCAAGATCCCAGTTCTCCCTTGCAGTACAAATTTCTCAGACAGTTGCTTGGTTTTGATGGACTTCTGTTAGCCCTGTAGGGAAGGACATTTCCCCTGCAATCTATTTTGTTTCATTAAGTGTCCTTTCAAAGCCCTTTATCTGTACTACTGTGACCTCCTGAACATGCTCAGACCCAAACTAATTAGCATATTGAGGTTTTTCATTAATTTGCTTACTTTTTTATCATCTCCAGGGCACCAATTACATTTTTGGGAAGGTGGAGAAAGACTACCTGGCAACTGTGTCCATCACCTTCTTACTGAAACCTCAGTTCTCATTTTTCTGTAGAGAAGCGTTTTACCACTTTCAAAGATTGCTCTTGTCAAGCTTGTTCTCCCCAGTGCAGATGCTAAAGAGCTTTCAGGGTAATATGAAACCTTAAAATACTTGTCCAGCTGCTAGGTAGTGTAGATATATAGACATGCTTATGAGACTGGACGAAGAGAGTTCTGTGTAAGCAGGTGACTTACCAACTCAAATGAGAAGGCTGAGCTATGGTAAGCAAAAGGTTTTGATGAGGAACAGCAACAGTCTGTATATGCTTTTTCTGATGAAGCAAGTGCTACCACCAATATACACCATTCCCTCACAATCACCAAAAATGATTCTCACAATTGCTAGCTTCACTGTGCACGCAGCTCCTTGTTTTATTGGCACACAAAGACGTACTGCCACTACCAGTATTCACAGTTCCCAGCGCAGATAATGGCCATCTTGTACCTAATGTCAAATATCTGAATATAAAATTTCAGCAGTAAGTTCTCTTGTAAAGCTTTATAGTTTTATTTTCAACTTTCCCAGACACTTTCTATTGATTAAAGTTTGCAGACTTTTGCTAAAATAAAAGTGAATTTATTTTTTTTTTCTGCACAATTTTCATTCCTGATCATATAAAACCATAGAATTGTTTAGGTTGGAAAAGACCTTTAAGATCATCAAGTCCAACCGTTACCCTAACACTGCCCAGTCCACCACTAAACCATGTCCCTCAGCACTACATCTACACATCTTTTAAACACCTCCAGGGATGGTGACTCAACCACTTCCCTGGGCAGCGTGTTCCAATGCTTGACAGCCCTTTCAGTGAAGAAATATTTCCTAATGTTCAATCTAAACCTCCCCTGGTGCAACTTGAGGCCATTTCCTCTCATCCTATCACCTGTTGGGAGAAGAGACTGACTCCCACCTCTCTGCAACCTCCTTTCAGGCAGTTGTAGAGAGCAATAAGGTCTCCCCTCAGCCTCCTTTTCTCCAGGCTAAACAACCCCAGTTCCCTCAGCTGCTCCTCATAAGACTTCTTCTCTAGACCCTTCCCCAGCTTTGTTGCCCTTCTCTGGACACTCCAGAATCTTTCCTGTAGTGAGGGGCCCAAAACTGAACAGAGTACTTGAGGTGCAGCCCCACGAGTGCTGAGTACAGGGGGACAATCACTTCCCTAGTCCTGCTGGCCACACTACTTCTGATAAAGGCAAGGATGCTATTGGCCTTCTTGGACACCTGGCCACTGCCGGATCATATTCAGACAGCTGTCTACCAACGCCCCCAGGTCCTCTTCTGCCAGGCAGCTTTCCAGCCACTCTTCCCCAAGCCTGTAGCACTACATAGGGTTGTTGTGATCCAAGTGCAGGACCTGGCACTTGGCCGTGTTAAATCTCATACCATCAGCCTCAGACCATCAATCCAGCCTGTCCAGATCCCTCTGTAGAGACTTCCTACCCTCAAGCAGATCAACACTCTTGCCCAACTTGGTGTCATCTGCAAACTTACTGAGGGTGCACTCGATCCCCTCGTCCAGATCATTGATAAAGATATTAAAAAGAACTGGCCCCAATACTGAGCCCTGGGGAACGCCACTTGTGACTGGCCACCAATTGGATTTAACTCCATTCACCACCGCTCTTTGGGCCCAGCCCTCCAGCCAGTTTTTTACCCAGCAAAGAGTACACCCATCCAAGCCGTGAGCAGCCAGTTTCTCCAGGAGAATGCTGTGGGAAATGGCGTCAAAGGCTTTACTAAAATCTAGGTAGACAACATCCATAGCCTTTCCCTTATCCACTAAGTGGGTCACCTTGTCACAGAAGGAGATCAGGCTAGTCAAGCAGGGCCTGCCTTTCATAAACCCATGCTGACTGGGCCTGATCACCTGGTTGTCCTGTACATGTGATGGCACTCAGGATAGTCTGCTCCATAGCCTCCCCCAGCACCTAGGTGAGACTGACAGGCCTGTAGTTCCCTGGATCCTCCTTCCAGCCCTTCCTGTATATGGACATCATATTTCCTAACTTCTAGTCAACCATGACCTCCCCAGTTAGCCAGGACTACTGATAAATGATGGAAGGTGACCTGGCGAGCACTTCCACCAGCTGCCTCAGTACCCTTGAGTGGATCCCATCTGGCCCCACAGACTTAGGGGTGATATCACTGAGTTCTACTTGGCCAAATTAATATTTCTTAAGCAAACTGCTTTCTTGAATATACCATAAAATGCCATTTTTTCAGCCACATTTTGGCTAGAAAGTACACCAATACACCATATAATCAGGTATCTCCTTGGTAAATAAACTATGAAGGTAGGACATGTTGTGGCATTAGTTCTTTTGCCCCACTATCTAAAGCACTTCAAATATTGCATGTCTAAATTATGGTCTAATCTTTTTAACATGAACTGACAACTTCATGCATTTTCTTTCTGTGGGGGGTTGACCCTGGTCAGCAGCTAAGCCCCTATCCAGCCAGTTGTTCACTCCCCACCTCCAAATCGCCCCTCTGCAATTTCAAACAAGTCTAAGCAGGCCTTAGAAAGGGAGAGTTTTCCTATTACTCATTATGATGTTGAGATAATGTTTATATCACATGGGAACAGCTTTTATTGGCCTTGGCCCCAAATGTCCCTCTACAGCAGGTAGTAAAGAGAACGGACTACCAGACCACGATTATGGTTTCAGTAGTCATTCATCTCAAACGAGTAGTAATTAAATTTCAATCTGAAAATTCTGATTATTGATATTTTTCTTTCACTTTTTTCTTGAGCCTTAGATTAATATAGCACTTTACAAAAACCTTTTTGGGGAGAGTGGAGATGCAAAATTTGCCAATAAGGTGTCAGCTTTATACTAATTCAGAAGCAATATTTTAATATTACATTTAAGTCTATGAAATAAAATAATTGTTCCATCTCTTCTCACTGTCAAGTTCTCAGTCTCTACCACTAAAGAACAAAAAAAAAAATCCATCTTCTTCTGATTAATAATTACACAGAATGACAAATCCTGTGGTATCAGATGCTATGGGTCACCATAAGACAGAAAAATGTAAGTACAAATACTTAATAGATTCTCATAAAAAAAACCCTTAGTTAACCATGTAAAGAAGATGTTTGGATGTCAGAAAGAGAGGCCAATATAAGTAAAACTACAATATCTGGGAGAGTATAAGGATGACGACAAATACAAACTGATCAATTTTCTTCTCGCTTTCACAGCTCTCTGACTGAAAGGTTGTTTTCTTGGTATATAGGAAAGCAGCGGACACAGTGTTTTTAAAACTGCATCCTTTGAAAATTTAACAATAAACAACACAGAATAATACCATATATTTTAAATGGTCTCAGACAAATTGCTGAGATGATGGAAGTACCAGAAGGAAAACAATCCCATTTTTAACTGCAAATCATTTTAACAGAGAAGCATCTGATTTAAAAAAAAATTAAAAAATAAATCATCTTGGGCCTGTACTGTGCATACCATCTAATTTCTTAATTATTAAATATTAAATTAACTCAAGTCCCTCACTGAAACATCAAAGCTTTTGATGATACTTCACAAGCAAACATACAAAATCCAGATATTTGCTCTTTCTGCCTTCTCCTCTGCTTGGACCCTTACAAATATTTAATTCACTCCCGGTGGCACAGAAGTAAGTTTCTGCTGGTGGCGGCTTTTGCCCTAGTCTACCCCTAGTCCACTTGAAGTGGATTTAGGGTCAGAAAGAGACGCTAATAGAAGAGAAGACTGAGAAAGACTGCCAGTCAGAGATAATTGCAAGCTACAGGAAAGAATCAGGAGTCAGAAGAGGCAAAGAATGAGGCCACCCACTACAGGGTGAGGACAGCACAAGGGAGATGCTAGTTCCTGATCTACAGAGGCAACATGTCACAGTTATGTGACATTATCCACTGGACTGTGCCCGGTGGTCCTCTTTTGCAGAACCTCTTGCAGAATTTAGTTTAAATTCTAGGCTTTGTTGGGGGAATTTAGCTCTTTTTATGTTATGGTTCGCTTCTTCCTAATGGCATGAGATAGGATGCTGTTGTGAGGTAACTATTTTGCTCATATCCTTTTCATCTCTAAGATAAATGCTACCTTAAATTACTTGTATTACATAGCAAAAGTACTTATGTATAAATTTTGATTTGTTTTTAATATTTACCGTAACAAGGTACATTTTTTTACTGTAATTACTTGTGTCCTCATCTTTGTTTGGCTTTCATTCAAGCAGAAAATGTCATTCTTTGCTTGTTAATTAAGTTCACCCAAACAGTTCTCAGAAACTGTTTTTGGTTTTAATAAAATCCCCCAAAAGTTTAAAAAGGCTTTCTAGAGGAGTGAACAAGAATCGGGGGTGGGGGGGGAATCTGCAAAGTCTAATTATACAGAATATTTCAAAATAAGCACCAAGAAACTTCTACTCAGTGAACAAAAATCCATTTTCCATTAGCAACAAGTTTACCATTATAATTATGACAGTTGTTAGATGAGTTCACAGGCACATTTTAAAAATCCTTGTGAGCAAAGCCAAGGTCTACTGCTGGGTGCTGCTTCCCCCGTGCCCACGCAGGCTCTACCAACCTCAAAGATGCCACAGCAGCAGCCACAGCCAACGTGCAGGAGCTGAATGCACATTCTCAAAGTAATAACTCACATAGTGAGGGATGATCAGAAGATGCTCACCCCAGGAACTATGGAAGAGTGAGACTTCTTCATCCCACGCAAGTGGCTAGGTCTCAGAAAATTCAAATTTTCCCGTTGAAATTGTTGCTAGTGCTTTTCCTCACAGAAGAGAACGGTTTGGTCTCAAGCACGAAATGCTGCGAAAGTTTTTTGGTGAAGACTGTAATGGGAGACCATTCCCACAGCAGAAATGTCCAACAGTCTGCCTGCATGCAACATCCAGGACTTTGTCAAAGAATGTTAAAATCCGAATCAGAGAATTACAGCATTCTCTTTCGGTTCAGACTTTCACTATTATGAAGCCTAGTCACAGTAAATAAAGTGATAGGGACCTCAGCAAAGAAACACACAGTCCATCCATAGTGAAGTAGGATACTAAACATGCAGCATTTAACTTTTACTAACAATACAATGGGTTTAAAGATTTTTATACTTGCCGATGTGCACACTTAAACTCCAGGAATAAGAAAAAAAGCCAACTGATTGTCTTTGTGCAATAATATATTCAGCAACATTCACTTATTTTGTTCATAGCTGAACCATGGAGGTAATAACTTCAAGACAGAAGATATGTAGGCTCTGGGATTTCTAGCTATATCCATTCAAAATAATGATTGAGGTGAATTTTACTTAGTGCCTCGCTGTTCTTATTCACTAGAACAGTAGCTGAAAGTCATTTATGCTAGCTAGCTGTCATCATTGCTCCCAACTTTGATTATTACCTTCTAGCCAGATATTCATAGCCAAGATGGCTTTAACAAAACTCTGTCCTTGTAGTTAAGTTAACTTTACATCAGTATTGGTTTTTTCTCCTAAAGCAGCCAAGTGCTTATAAAAATATTAGAAGTATCTTTCGCATTTGGCTTAAGAATGAAAAGAACAAAGATTCTTTTTATAATCAAATTCAATTCACAATGAAAATTATTATTATAAGTTATATCTTTAAATACAAAATCATTCACAGCAGAACCAACAAGCATCCACACTGAGATCAACTCTTTCCCTTGGTATTATCTATTTGAATGTAAACATCAGCCTAACTAAAAAATCACAACAGTTGTCTGTTTGTGGAACAGTCATTTCACAGAATTTTCTGTCATAAAGATTATTTGGATGGGCTTTTCTGTTTTTTAATAACATAGTCATATGTCAATAAAGCAACTGCCATTCTGTTTAATATATATTAAATAGGTGAGTTTTCACAGATCTATAAGCTGGAGATTCTAAGTATGTTGCATCTTTATGACTGAGTGGTACTTACATGGTTCGGAAAGTCAGCCTTCAGTTCAGCAATACTTTTACACCAATATGCTGCTGTTTTCTCGCTGATCAGTTCGATGTTTAGGAAAGAGCCTTGGCCTGGGCCGTACGTAGGACCTGAAGTAATTCCACGCACAATCCTCGGAGAAACATTGGTCACAATATCCTGCAAAACAGTGAAACCTTTCAGATTGGTTTTGTAAAGTGAAGCATACATATAGCAATGATGCCTATGAAATAACATAGACATATCAGTTGTTTTAAAAATGTACTGTTACTATGAGTAAAAACTACAATTATAGGCCAGTTCTCTAAATTAGCAAATTCTCTAATTACATTCTCTACATCAGAGGAGAAAAACGTTTGCTGTATGTTTGAAATGGTAAGTAAACTATCAAGAAAATGCCAATATGGGGCACCTATAAACTGCCATACAAAACATTATTTAAATAAAGCTTTTGTGTTGGGTAGAGGGCAAACAAGACTTTGTGTGAAAACCTGTGTAGGTCTCAGTCATGTAGCTGCATACATGTGAACTATCCTCCCCAAAGACAATCAAATTCCATGTCCCGCACTAACAGGTGACGTGCAAAGAGGTGCTGCCCACCAGGCTCTCCGATGAAAAGTCAGGGTAAGAGGTCCAGTCACCAGCAAAAGTCTACCAGTGAGCAAAAGTTCACAAATGAAATGATATGACTAAAAGAGACCATAATAAAAAAATAAAACCAAAAATAGTGAAAACTAAGATCAGTATTGTAAAGCGTGACATTTCTGAAGGTCAACATGAGGTTAACAAACAATTCTGAAACATACAGTAAGCACGCAAAATGTTGACTTGTTTAGTAGTCTTAATTAAGCTGCAGTGTCACCGTATCTATATTAACAAAGAACTGTAAATTCTGACATTATTTAAAACTAAAGAGAAACATAGATGGCAAAATGTTCCTTTTGCCAATTTCCAATTAAAAATAATTTTGAGTAAAGGTCATTTATTTACAAATGTATCAGAATTATTTGTTTAAGTACCCCTCCTCACCATCTTGTCATTTTTAGTGAGATAACATGAACCTCCATTAGTATATAGCAATTAAGGTCAATTTACATATTTTAATTAAGAACCATCCCATATAA
Source organism: Alca torda (assembly GCA_008658365.1). Lineage (NCBI taxonomy): Eukaryota > Metazoa > Chordata > Aves > Charadriiformes > Alcidae > Alca > Alca torda. The sequence goes on along the minus strand of CM018087.1, from coordinate 14,830,124 downwards.
AACAATTAGGGTAATAGGCATACTAACTGGATTTCATAACATTTGGACATTTTTCCAACTAGATAGACAGGAAACCTTAATTAGCATTAATTAGCACTGATCTGCATATGTTTGATAAGGCATACCCTTGCCACAAAAGATTATTTATTCCTGAATCTGCCAAATGCTGCAGTTACAGAGGATAAAGGGACTTTTCTTCACATTGTATGTAAATTTGAGGTAATCATCTGCTTACAAAGTTGAATTAATTATTATACAGTAAATATGTACTAATATTTTATACTGATAGATAATTATATGTCCATTTACATATATAGAAATCACCACAAAGTAATCTCCCCAGTTCATCTATTTTCAGGCCTAATAAGTCTGGAACACGGACAGCACAATAATCCCAAATTTTCCTATAATAATATTTTCCCTTCATCACAAAAACCTCACCTCCCCCTCAACAGTTAAGTTATATTTTCAGAAAAAAAATAATTCAGAACATCTTCTGAGTGCATGCAAACCAAAACACTCCCCTCACTCCCCCCCAAAATTACAAAAATTGCAGTTTATGGAGAAGAACCATTACACCAGTTTTCTCCATATTATCCTCTTGCATGTTTCACTCCTTTTAAATTGCCTCAGAGGAGCTTGTGCTTTGACTTCATCCCAGAAAGCTGTTCCTACAGACAGGCCGGTGCTATCACATCATCCAGCATGAGAAAACACGCAAAGCCAGTGACTTAAGAGCTGGCAATCTGACCTTACTCCTGCAAGCACGGGGGACACACGGGCATTCTCCAACAGACACGAGTTACTTTGACCATGCTGCGAGTGACTATGAGTTTCCCCTTTCTGGCTTCAAAGCAGTCAGAAGCAAAGCAGCTCTGGTAGTACTGCGCTAAGCCTGAGCTAACAAACAGCCTCTCTGTTGCTAGGAATTATTATTTTTAGGTTCAGTGCAAATTATGATAAGACGCACGTGGTATGATTTCCATCTTGTACATGTGTACGTGTACACACGTGTGTATGTGTGTATGCCTGACAATGCTTGGAGCCGCCTATGGTACTGTTTGTTACCTTACTATGTGCGTGTTTTGTTGTTCTTCCAGTCTCTCTCATTTTACTGCTGGTAAGAGTTCAAAGACTGAGATATTACAGCCTAGATTATACCTCTTGCGGAACACTCACACAGCCTCAGTCTGCTTCCACGCGAAAACACTCTGAAGTTTTTGTATCTGCTGTGGGTCTCCAGGCAATCTCTTCTCTCTTCTAAGAACAGAGAACCCTGTTTAGACCCTGCGACTGCTACCAATTCCCCATGGCTTTGACTCGCTCTTTCCCACACTCAGTCATAGCCGACATCTGAGGGACAATTTATCTCTCCAGGATCCCACCAAGTTGAATCAGGTAACGCACAGACTTGGCAAAGTGTCTCAAAAGCAGCCACTCTTCACTTTAATGTCCACAGGAGATACACAGAGGCACATGAAACAGTAAACACACATACATCTCTCTGCCTACATTTCCTCACTCTTGAATTTTCCTTGAGATTTTGTGAGATCCTCTTTGGTGCTCAGGGAGCTTCCCCTCCCGTCCCCCGCCAGCAGACAGCTGCTCCTTCAAATGGCACCTTCCACTGCCTCCCTACTGCCTCTGTGCCACAGGACCCCTCCGCTGTGTCCATGCATCACTTTATCTTTCCTGACCAAGCTGCTTCTGCTTCCAAAAATCCTTCCTGGCTTTGAAATACAAACATTACCACCTGGCTGCTTTGTCTTGATTCCTCCCGAGAGGGGTACGCTGCCCCTATTTAAGATCCCATTCCTTGTTTGCCTCTCCTAGCTCAGAGTAAGCTAGATGGAGAGACTCTGTAACGACTGACACGCTGGCACCTCTCCTGTCTCTTGTTAGCACATGACAGCCCCAGACACAGGGAGTCTCACAGTTCACAGAAACAAAATGGAATTTATAACTTATGTGATGATTCAAGGAATCTGTCTACGTACACACAGAATGAAATCACACAAGTGACAGAAACGAAAATTGTTTCTTTGAGATGAGTGTGAAATACCTACACAGAACTTGCCTTACCATCATCTTCCTCTTCAGTCTCCTGCCACGTCTACGAAAGCTAAACAGGGAGAGTTCGGCAAAGGATCTATTGGCGGGGCTTAGCCAACTTCACGTCCTTCAGTCTTAAAAGTGACTTTTACGTGGTATCACAGGTTCTTTCACTAAGATGGGCAATTCTTGTGGCTGGCCAATTGTTATTGCTGTCTCCAAAACAGCAGGTAAGGTCAGAGCAGCTGAAGCAGCCATAGTGCTCCAGCCCACAGGGTTTGTGACAGACCATCTTCTGCTGTTTTAGTCGAATACTGATTTTCCCTGTTTGTAGGAACTGTCCGGCCAAATGCTGGCATTCATCACTCCTTTTCTTTCCTGAAACCCCAGCTTTTCCTTTTATCCCAGCTATGCACACAACCCTTTTAATGTTAATAAAAATTGCTGCGTGCATACGAAGCCAAATGGAACCAGAGTAAGAAGCCTGACGGGAAGCACTTCAAGGTTTGAACCTGGAAACTTTTTTGATTCTACAAAAAGCTGACTGCTATAAGAGACATGACCTGACGGATGAGTTGGTCTGGTTCCTGCATGCAGTTGAAAGTAGAGGTCCGCACACAGGAATAGGAGAATGTCCCCAAACTCCAAAACGAATCAAATACCTTACCTCCCCACGTGATGGAAGCAATAAACAGCCCTTGGGAAAAACAGCACAAAGCTTTCATGTACTCTGAAGACCAAGGATAGAAGACTTTTAATAAAGAGCAACTAGAGGAGCACAAAGCTTATATCTGACCACACTAAAAGACACAGCTGTGGAAAAAATGACTAAAAAAAATCATTGGCAAAGGTAAACAGAATATCCCATAGAAAATTGATTTGTTTTGTGGGGAAATCTTGCAAATTAATGTAGACTTGGGGATTAGGGAAACTGTATTCAGTACTAGACTACAGCAAAACAACTTGGTTTGGGGGAGTTAATGGAAATGAAGAGAAACAGTGACAACAAATAGAATCAAGGACCAACTGTGAATCATGAATATTTCAGTTAGTGAATTTCTTCTTTTGCCTCAAAAGCTGATTCTTTTCCCCAGGAGAGCACAGCAGAAACAATAATATCAATCCCTCAAATACATCTCGCTCAGGACATCACCTAAGAAAGTGGTGTTACACAGGTAACAGCACCAATATCCTACTGCTTTTGGATTCCTCTTTTCTGCTTATGAACAATTCTGGTATTCTGGTAACTTGAGACTGAGTTAATTTGCATAACACATATATTTCTGTTCCTGTTGATTAATTAATTAACACACTAAAAAAAAAACAAAACAAGACCCCAGGCATTGATCAGGCCCCATTTGCTCTAATAATCTCTGAACTCCGCAATCAGATCACTGCATTCTAAACTACTTAAGTCTAATGGGCTGGGAGGTTTGAGACAACATCTTAAAGATAAAGCCCAAACACTCAGCACTTTTTAGTCAGTTCAATTTAAATAAAGGTGCAAATCAATCCATCAGACCAAGCCTTATGGTTCACTCTAAAAGTTGGTTTTGCTTCACACTGTCCACATTTGCAGTTAATAATTGCCACGGAATTTTGTATTGCAAAAACACAGAGAGAGAGAGAGAGACCTTTACGTTTGGGCAGCAGGGACATTTCAAATTTTAAAGGACCCAAAGGGGAGTCCAGCACTGTGTTAGATCCTGCGATAAGCACATTCATTATGTTGTTTCTCCTAAACTAATCAGCAGAGAAATAATTCACATTGTGAATATTAACGTTGTCATCTGTGGGCGTGGAAGTTAATGACCCGTAGAAATGAATCAAGCCATTCACCTCTCTCTCAGAGTTACTGTTCTAGGGGCATCAAGAAGACAGCTCTCCATTAACTGCGTTCACATTTTTATTTCATAGTCATGGCTCCTAGAAACTAAAAAAAAAGTTTGGAGAAAAATGTGTAAAGAGGTCAGTTGCAGGAATGTATAAAAACAGTCTCCCAAAAGGTATACCACAGCCTCATGCCTATTCAATTAATGTAGTTATATTACACAAACATAGTAAAAAGAACCAGAAGCATAAATCTATATGATTTTTCATATCAAAGCTCTGATGTGTTTCTATTGATTTGCAGACCTTGAAGCATTTTTTTTACCATTTTTCCCAAAATATTACAGCTAATAGTATCTTAATGAGCACTTGAAATAATAAAGTTGCTTAAGAGAACACACAGGCATTTATATTTGGGATATGGAAAGAAAATTAATTAGCTGTATCTTTAGTTACTGTATTAACCTATTGTACAAGTATTCACTCCTGAAAGTACAGGTGTTCTGCAGAGTAAATATATGCAGCACAATTAAGGTGTTAACACGTGTTTTCTTCACTCCAAGAGGCTTCTATGAGACGCAGAGAACTTGCCTTGCAGTATTGGCCCCCAAAGTCAATGAAAGTCACTGCATACTCCAAATTAAGCTTTTCTCATCTTTAACTTATGAAAGCAGATATGAATTAGTGACCTTTGTCAGTTTCTTTTCATTAATATGAGAAAAAGATTTAACACAATGAGCAGATTACTACTTTTTACAAAGTTAATTTAGTTGACCTTTCTTTCTTCTAGGGAGGGAGGGCATTATACTTGCCAAGCAGAGTGTGCATCTGTACGTTCCTGGGGTTACTACTTACTAAATGTCAATACGAACACCATGGCAGCCACACTGGCCTCTTTTTGAAGAAGAGATCTAAATAAATACCTTATTAAGGTAATTTTAGTCAAATATCTCAAAACAGCATACTTAAAGTTAGTAGACAGTAAACTGCAATGTAAAAAAAGCCTAAACGTAAGTCTCTACTATATCCAATATACCACCTTCTTTCCTTGAACAATAAAGCACAATAGCTGAAAAATGCAGGTATTTAAGCAAATTATGATGTACTCCTTTTCCCCAGATTTTCAAAGATGTATTGAAAAGGCTGTAAAGATTTCAAAATCCAGTTTGTGTGAAATGTTTTTAGAGCTTATTTTCTAAATGCTTTAATCAACGCCCCAACACCAAGATCCAGTTTTGCCTACAGTTTCCGCTAATTACAGTAGAACTTGATGTACACTTTCAACCTATGGAAAAAAATGGAGAAGGAGACATTGCCCTTTTCTGCCTAATACCACAGTTGTTAAAGCATTCTGGAAATTTGGCTCACTGCTGTTGCACACCCTCGTAGATACGAACAGCATCACAGACTTATGTCCTCGTAATTCCCTGCCAACTCTCACTCAAGGTCTTGTGATGATTTGCCTCTTCTGTGACTCAGCTGTCTAGCCAGACTGTGTCTAGTATCACCCCTTCTGGAGTTTTAACCATCCACAAAAGGCAAGTGAAACCTGAAGCAACAATACCACTTGACACAGCGCCATTCCTATACGTCCTTTCCGAGTTGTTCCTCACCTTCTCTCCTCCACCTCTGCTGAGACATGTGACATCTCTGTAGGGTTCCTCTTCTGAAGTCCAAAGCACTGTCTTACTCTCCCAAATTTCCTCAAGCTCAGAATTTTTTCCAGTTCAGCTTGTCAGGTTCCTTTTAACAGGAAGCTAAATACACAGCAAGGACCTCTACAAAAACATTCCATCAGGTACAACCATGCAGATTAACGACTAATTTCCTTATCTGCTAGAGTAGGATTTTTACAACATATAGTGCAACTTACTGGCTCACGGAGCAAGGCAAGTAAATTTGCTTATGATTTCTGGTTTGACATAGCCATTGGCACCTTCCAAAGCACAAACCACAGTTATGTTGCAGACAATGTCGCCTGTTGAATTTGTAACACTTGTATTTAGCATTTTATTTTAGTGAGGGAATGGGCCAGACTTTACTCTTCTCTATACGAGTACAAAACCTCAGCAAAGTCACTTCCTCACACTCTCCTTCTCTTTCCCTCAGTGAATACGGAAGCATTTTTTTTAAAAACTGAAACCACCTTCACAGAAAAACTTATCTCAGAACATCCCACCATGCAGAAACTGCTCTAATCTCTCCACCACCAGATATGAGAAATTTAGTACCGTAAAGACACCTCCATTTTTCACTGCTTTTGTGAATGAAGTCTAGGTCTAGCCCTCTCTTCCCCCTTCATTGCTTTCCTTTTATTGAAGACAAGAGAGCATGTAATGATAAAATGATGTAAAATAATTATTTTTCAAGTTCTCTCACCAAAATAAGAACTGAATTTAAAAATCTGTTATTTCTTCAGCTTTCCAGGATTGTTAACATTGGTGATTTAAAGCATAAGTGTTCTGATCTCTCCATTAGTACAGAACAGATCTTGAAAAAGATCCTTGCTCTTACTTATAAATTACACTTTTTCAGCTTTTACGTACAAGATCTAGTATGCTATAGAGGCAAAAAGGATACTTAAAAAAAATATTCTTATCTGTCTTTTGATGGCTGTTTGTCACGTGTTTGCAAAGATGAAAGTACCCAAATCTGTACATATCTTGTATCCCTAAGCCTGGAGTAAAATCAGTGCTTGTAGATCTTCCTTAATATTCTACTCTATTTCTAGGCTGAATAAGCTGAGTTATGCAAACTATTTTTTAAAAAAATTAGACTGTTACCTCATAAGTGTTTTTACAACATTAAACTATCCCATTTGAGTTTATTAAACCAATTTAACACTACAGCTCCAGCAAGCAAGCTAGCTTTCCAAATCAGTAAGTTAGCACAGAAGACTGCAGCCCCATAAGGGAAAAAGCAACGTCAGGATTTTGGAGAAAATCTGCTGAAGCACTCATACTGTATGAAAGACAAATGACAAGTTAGAGATTTAGTTATCACGTATCTGATGTTTTTCTACACTGTCTCATCAGTGCTTTAAGATTTAACCCTTAGAACCCATGAGAAACTTCAAAATTTACAGACATTGAACTTAATTTCTACCTAAGCTTTTATCATTGCTGCTTGCTCAGCACACCACTGTTCTTACTAACGCAATTTTCAGACAGTAGGCCATCTAACCAATAATTTACGATTAAGATAGCAAATCCCAAACTCTTTAGATAATCTTACCAGATTAGAGTATAAAAAGATTTTTGTTTACTCTCTTTACCTTAGAATAACCTTGGGACAACCCCATCCTCATCGCAAGTCAAGTGCAAATGGTCCACTGTCCTTCTTAAAACAACATCAGTCCCTCAGTCTTTGTTAACGCACACATGATGGTTTGACTAGAAATTCTAATTTTATAAACTAAAGCTCCCCAAAATAACAAACAGAGAGACTAAAATACAAGACAAAAGTAATAAAAATTATGAGTAAAAGTACAAAAAAATGGACGTGTAACTATGTTTATACCAAATGTAAAAATATATGTTATCTAGTTGAGTTATATATTTTACAAGACAATGAAGTTTTGATCCTTGTTTACAATTACATTTGCTTGAGTAGTTTTCTTAAAAACTTTTCATAATACAAAGCCATAACGCTTTAAAATTAAAACATTTAATATTTTTTCTTATTTTTGACATTTTTCCTTGTTTTCTAGACATTAGAATGTAAAGACATTTGTACTGTAATTACAAAAGATCATTTTTAAAATGTACTACGTCCTACAGCACTTTGCCTTGACAAACAATTACTGGATATCACATTCAACAGAATCCAAAAAGCAATCTTTATCACAAGGTTAAAATTAGCCTTTGAACAAAAGATGCTTTCAAAGCAAATCCAAATTCTCATCAGCTTTATACCAGTTTCTCTGGGAGAGACAGGGAAGCGAGGGAGGGAGAGAAGAGAAAGGAAAAAAAACGTGAAGGACATTTGAAAAATTTCTTGCTAATGTTCAGTGTGAAGACACATTTTACCAGTTTTCTGATAAAGGTGTAAGCAGTAGAACGTGATTAAATTTCTGCTGTCAAACTGCATTGTGGTCAAAAACTATACCCGTACAAGAGAGAAGCAGACTTACAGTTCTTGAGGAAAGTTGTATCTGTATTCAGACATTCACATTTGGATCTGTTTTGGCAGCGTAGGATTCTTAGATCTCAGGGTTTTGATATAGTAAACTACCTCATCAATGAATGGTTGGCTTTAGCTGACTGATGAGAAAAATGTTCAGTTCAGTCATTTTCAAAGAGGGGCCACTAGAACAGAAAATCATGTCTAAACATCCTAGAGTTCTGTGAGAAAGAAATCTAAAGCGGATCAGCAGGTTCCTTAGGCTTTAGTTGTGGGGAATTTATTATTTTTTTTTTTAGAAACAATATGATTTCTTTACTCCAAGAGCAAACTTTCCCAATGTTTGAAACAAATAGCATAAAAGCCGTAGCAGAAGAAAAAAAGATATTCTACAGCTAACAAATAAAATTAGAAATAAAAATAAAGCATGGCAGAAAACACAAAGTAAGAACATCTAGTAACAAGCTCTGTAGAAATTTTCTATCCACAACTTTTTCACAAATGATACAACTTCCAACCAAAAAACCCAAAATTCTAATTATACCTTGGCACAAAGGTTGGTTTGTCTGAAGGTTTTCATTTAATTAAGCTACCAGAGCCTTCAGAGTGCAGCATTTTTTTCTGGACTGTGCTCTGCACCTATCAGGAGACAACCCTGAAAAATAGTCACTGATGAAGAAGTCAGCACCAGATGGTCAACCCTGCCATTTTGAGTGAAGCACAGAGTTCAAAATGCCAAAAAAAGCGCACCATCTTTAGAACTTTAAATAACCTCAGCTCCAGGAGTACATCTGAAGCTATTCATTGTACTATATGAACTGTACTGGGATCTACTAAGAAACCTGGTATTTCAGAAATCACTGCTTCAGACGATATGAAGTGAGATGCTTAAGACTATCTATCTACAACAAAAAAAAATGCTGTATCATAACAGCACCGATAATATAATCCCTGGGGTACTAGGATAGAATGTCTTGAACCTGTGTAAAACATCAGTTTTACTCTCCTAAAAGTTATATTTTTGCACCAATAAAGCATTATTTGTGGAGCTTGGATGAAGTACCTGATGAGCTTTATCGAAAACCCTAAACTTTGTAATCTGTAACTCACTTATGTTCTCTAAAATATTGACAAGGCAGTTTTGGATAATAACCCAGAGCAGATGCTCACAAGTGATCAACATGATGTGACTGGATTCTATTACTCCGCTGCAAGCAAAATGTTGCAATGCTGATGATCTGAGGGGAACAGAATGGAATAAAATAGGAGTACGTGGATAAATAAAATATCTACATGGACTGCAGCTTTGATCTGTATCCTAAAGTGAAATTTCTCTGGCATGGCTTCTAAGGACCTGTGTACATTCACAAAGGTGGAAAATTTATGCATAATAATTAAAATATACTAGTCCAGTTTATAATGTTTACCCCCTTGGGATTCCGGTGGATTTAGATCATAACAACTTGGCTTGCCTTAAGAGATGACTTCTTTTACAGACATCTAAAAATATGAGTCCATTTTCAGTTGTCAGGGAATATCATCATCAAATCAGTGATCAAAACTTGTTGTGAAATGTACTTAACTGACCAAATAAAGGAGCAGCAATTCTTAAGACTTCATTCTAGACAACTACTATTGAATAGTCCCATGAAATGCGAAGGAAAAGGCAATTTAAAAGTATGAATCTAATAAAACAAGAGAGGAACTGAAATAGATAAAATCCGATTAAAAAAAATAGGTAAGAGTCAGGAAAGAGAAGGAAGAATCACATGCCATGTTTGCAGCAGCAACTTTAGGAGAGTCACTAAAGGAGTTATGCTTACAAGGAGAACGCAAATGGATTCTCTTCTTGTGCTTTAAGAGGAGGCAAGATTAACATAGTTTTATCAAACATCATTGTTAGAGACAACTCAACTTTTTTTCTCTAATACTGTTTTCTAATTGATAAAGAAAATACTGTAAGAAGGCAATGGGACAGCATCAGTAGTGGCAGGTTCCTAAAGGGATGAACCAAAAGCCAAGACACATAATGACACAAAATGAGCTCCTCTAGATAAAAAATGGGAGAGAAGTGCTGGCAATCTCATAATTCTAACAAAATCCCTGACAGAAACAGCAAACAATGAGAAAATGGGTTCTTTAAAACCCACAATAACTATGATTTTGCCCTCAATGTATGGACACAGAAATTAGACAAACAAATGAAAGCTCTGACACCGGAATTCTAATGTCTGCTAATTAAGCATGTAACTTCACACGTGAAAAAAGCAAGGAGGTAACTATTTATTTAAGAGACAATACTACATGGATTAACAAAGCTCCTGTCAACAACTCTGGACACCTGTACCAAGCTCACTTATTGCCTAATTAAATATTAACATGTCCTGATAGAATCTGTGGTATAATTTTAATTACTGTTTTCTCATAGGGAAGCCATATAATCAATGTATTTCTAGCTGTTCCTAGAGGCTGTTTTGTAAAACTCCATTAGTAAATTGGGAACCATCACTAAAATATTTTCCTCCAGATTGCTATAAGTAAATCAAGACTATTATATTCTCCTAGGAGGAGGGGAGAATAGATGCTATCCTTTAAGGGCAGAAAAACATGATTTCTTCAATAACCAAGAAAAAAAATCTTTTAACTATAATCCCATTTAAAGAGTTATTAGAATTCTTGCACAAAGAATCAACATCGGGAAGGTAGAGAACACCAAATTTATATTTAAGTTCATGTATAATCCAAAACATTTTTATTGCTGGATTAAGTAATTAGGAGAATCACATGACTCCCTTGAAGCAAGTATTTAAATTTTCTGCTGGGGATGAATTGCAAATATTGAGGTATGTCTTGTACTTACCTGCAGCTTTTTCTTTTTCCATTAGGATTAAGAATGCTTAAATACTATAAACATTGGTTAGCATTTGTGTATATTTAGGGGTGAGAAATTAAAGGAAATTATACCAATTCTATTTGGGAAGGTATTTAAATAGCTAGTACTATAATTTTCAAAGTATCAATTCTCTAAGTAGCACTAAACAATTTCAAGTCATAGATAAAGGGGTACAGGGAAAGCGGAAGGGGAGTATTTTGGTTTATATTCCAATGATAATATATCCATAACACTTCTACTTTGACAACCTGATCTCTTAAATGTTAACTTTGTTTTGAACATACTCTCGTTATCTTTTTCCATGCAAAGGTCCTACTGAAGCCAATAGACTTCATGAGCAGGGATTGCAAGGCTGAGCCACCTACCATTCTCGGAGCCTGATTATACATAGGTCTGGATAACATAATTGTGTAGAAAACCAAACCATTAAAATATCAGCCCCTATGAATTTTAACTCAGCACTTTAACATCTTGTAAGAGATGCAAACCAATTTTAATTCAGCAGTAAATTTTAGACAGGACCTTTAAAATAGATTTTGATTTTTGCTAGAGGCCTAATCTACTTTAAAATACATTAAATAAAGCTAGTATTTTCCTCTTTCTATTGGCTACCAGAATGGGAACACGCATAGGAGTACTGCATGCATTTTCATAGACAAAAGTAGTTGAAATGGTATCAGAATGGACTTAAACTAAATAACAAACCCAAATAATTGACAAAACTCTTTTGAAATTCCTTTCCTATGAATCAACTTGCAAGGTATCTCAAATCTTCCACTCCAAATTAAACTATCATCCCAATAGTTTATTTTATATCCATTTTTGTAACAACTATCAGGTTTTTCCTGACCCCCTGTATCACGGAAAAAACTCTGCTACCATGTTATGATTGATGAGGATGCAGTACAGCTGTGGTAAGAAAACTGAGACTGAACTTGGGGCATCAGGTATACACCCCGGGGAGGGTCTTTGGGAATGCAGATCCTAGGTGGGCTACATTTAGGAAGGGTAGAGCCAGCACGTCTGGATCTGCCATCAGTCTCTGAGAACACTGTGTGTTCATCCATCAGTCATCACAAGAGGCAACACACAGAGGCTCCATAATCTAGGGGGAGATGACTTTTTCCTCTCAAGAGCCTCAAAGCAGAGATTCCCAGCCTGCTGGGCTGATTCTAGTTTTCCAGACTGAGCTCTTAATAAATAAACATTCAGTGTTTGCACATGTTTTAACTTCTCTGACAGACAGGAATCCATGTAGAGAAGTGCTGAAGTGTACATAGACTTTTTATGCCAAAGGACGAGCTCTGATTCCCATGCGCTTGTGGCAGACACAGAGGCCCCAGTCTCAAGTCTGGTTTTCCTCTGGATTAACCTGAAGTTTTCATATCAGTGGGCTAATCATTGTTTTTTTTTTAATGCCCAGGAAATATGACGCATTCTATTGGCTTTTAAAAATCAGATCTGTGGGGCATAAAGCACAAATTTAATAAAGCAAAAAAAGCAAAGTTCATTAAAATCTCCTTGTGAGAACTGAAAGTAGCCATGATACATGGAAATTCGTAGCAAGACGATTCTTCTGTTTACCACTGAGAAAAAAAAAATTATTCTGAGCTGGCCATATTCTTTCTCATTAAATGTATAATAGGTCCCAAACCCCAGCACTCTTTGGAGTCACTGCTCAGGTCTGTCAGTTAAGCAAATATGCTCATCAGAGAATCTAGCAGACACACGTAGATAGGGTAGACATGAAGTCCGTTCCCCTTGAAATCAATAGGAAGGTGGTTGTTAGAGACTACAATTGAGTTAGGGTTTCATTTGGGGAATCTATGGTAAACGTTCCCACTACTACTGCCACAGGGGTGTAAGAAAGCATATGACGGCTGTTGCTAGATCTCGGGCACTATTAATGGCAGAGCCAGCTGAGACATGCTACAAAAGGCTTATGCATGCTCAAAACTGGAATAATAAGAATAAATCTGTCCTCAGCTAGAGAGGGCAGCCTGACCTGAAGGCTCTTCATTTATTCCAATAGAATATTGATTTAAAACTGGGACAGGATTCAAAAGCCTTCTGATGTTAAACGTAAAAAGCCATGCACAAAGTTGTATAAGGAGAAACATGGTTTTTTGCCCCACAAGAAATCCTTGATTAGGGATAATTACATCAGTGATAAATTTGACATAGGGAATGTCTTCCCATCCTTTTTCCTACCACAGAACTTTGGAGTTTTAAAGCACAGCTCACTGCAAGACCTCACTGAGGAACAGGATATACCTGCTGCCGACACATGCCAGATCGCACGAGCAGTGTCACGCCGAGAGCAACGGAGCCAAATTTGCTTCAGGACCAAGGAGAGCTCCGCAGCACCGAGACCCTTCGTCGCTCCCGACCGCCATGAATGACCCATCCCCTCTCCTCAGCCCAAAGCTGCATCCCCAGGCACGGAGGTTAATCTGTACAGTATAGTCAGTGCTCACTTCTCTGATGTGCAAAACAAGAATGTACATAGGCAGGTATGGATTGCATGTTTCTGCTTTTGGAAGCAGTAGGAAACTTTTTTTCTACATCTCTGCTTATCTTAACTTTCCCCTAGCTGACGTTGGTTTGTGCAGCCAGTACAGAGCAGGGCAGGCTCCTTTGCTGCACATCTAGAACAGCAAGGATAAGACCATTTTATGCACACAGTGATACAGCAGAAACTTTAATCCTCATGGTATTTAAACAGCATTTTGTAAACTACAATGCAAAAGTGCAGTGTCCCAAGAATATCAACAAAGTTTTTGACAAATCCTGAAACTATAAGCACAGAAACTAGAGTTATTGTAGGAGGGAATCCAACTGGACATTATGTAAGCTCTTTATGCCACACATCTTTTATGACTTATCTTCATATCTTTGAATTTTATATAAACATATATGCACTATACATGCATATTTGGAAAATAAGTTGCATAATTTTGAATTTGCATAATTCATACTTTAGCAAGACAATATTTTATTTTGGTACTCTTTAACCCACAGCCTCCTTAAGGGAAAAAAACTATCTGTTTTAAATCTGAATCATCCCATTATTCTATGATATTTAGCACCACCAGTGATAATAACACTTCTTAACCAGGCCCATTCCTGCAATTAATTTCATTTTCACAGTTCCCGTGAACTCCAATATGCATTCCAATATGACTTCACTGCCAGATCTGAGCCTTATTAAAGTAATACCATTTTTACTTTTTTTTTCCCTGTGAATAGAAGGGTGCTGAGAATGGCTAGCTTCCTACACGTTTTATGTATACACCCATCAACAACCCAGCCCTTTGTGAAAGTATTTATATATAAACATGAGTGCTGCTTGTACTGCAGTTCTTTAAAAGTGACTTCTCTCTCACTGCAGCCATTCTGCTCTGTAGTAATATAACCCGATTTGTTTGTGAAGATATATGCATCTACTTTTTGTTTACACATACTGGATTCTATACCATGAACTCACCTAATTTTAATTACGCATCATCATTAATTACCAGCATCGCAAAAGATTTTTTCTTTTTTAAGTGAAGATAAGTTATCACATTAAAAATAAATGAGCTATTTTTGTCAGTTGATTGGACACTGAGTACACATAATAAATCACCAAGAGCACTGCATGCTAGTCTACGTGCTAACCTTGAGCTGCAGTTTATCTATTGCCTGCAATTCAGAAGACAATAAGGTATTTCATCCAATCAGCTGATCAGCTGAAGGAACTCAAAAGAGTGAAATGGCTTTGAAATACACAGGCTTTTAGATATCAAATTACCTCTGGAACCCTCTACCCAGAAGTAACTCGAACAAAACCCATTTGAAATACAGCTTCAATATTCAAAAAAATCAATAATTTAAACCACAGGTTGAACATTTTTACTGCTTCCACTGCAGACTGTCGTTTTTTTGAAATGAAAATGCTAATGGCACCAAAGGGGAAAGCTTCAGCCAGAAGAGATACATGTGTGCAGGCATGGATTGGCTAGAAATGCTGGTTTGCTTTCCCTCCCCCAGTTACGTTTACGTAAGATCTCTTAAAATAAACAACTCTCATTTCCATGACTTCCAAAAAAAAAATGGTTTTCTTTGTTGCACTTAATGTTTCTGTCCATGAGAGCTTAACTACATCAAGACACTTCACTGTAAACATGCATGTTGAATGCAAATAATACATCCTTAATTATGCTATTAAGTTGCATTATTTTGAAACAGGCACTAATGTCGTGCTTTTGAATACCAGCTAGCACACTGTGAACTCTTGTTTTATACATGGAAAAGCTGAAATACAGGTGATGTTGTGTTCCAGCATCTACATCAGAAATGGGAAGCAGTCCAGCGCATCCTGCAAAAAACAAACAAGTACGGATGGTCCACTGCCCGTGACAAAAGCTCATTTAAGAGCAGAAATGGCTGGCAGAGAAGAGACTTTAAAAAGATAAGGAAAACACATAAGGAAGAGGCATGGTGGGAATGTGAACCCCTGAACGTAATTGAAGCAAGCTACACATGGAGGATGTCTGACACAGAAGCAAGTCTCTTCTCTGCATGAATTCGACCGTCAGACAGATTCTTAGCAGAGCTTGAAATCTGTCAGTCTCTCTGCGTAGAAACTGTTCTTTTGGTAACTTACACCTCACTCAATCCTTGCACTTTCTGGTACTAATTTTTTAAATTATGCTAAGGGAAGAATGAAAGAAGCAAAAAACCACCCAAAAAGCAATGAAATACAGAACACGGAGCTTATGTATCTACAGGTATGCAACTCCCAACACACAGAACAATTTTTGTAACAGTAGCAAAGCATCATTTTCAGTATTGAAGAGAGGGCCATAAGAAACAAGTTGCAAGATTGATGTTCTTTGGTTTATAGTTTTAGTACTCTACTCTCAAATATATTCTTACCCTCTCTTCCATATACTTTTAGAGCCTTCTCCATCACAGGATTAGAATGGAAAAGAAAATGTAAATGATATTAAGAGAGTAAAGTTGCTCAAGTTAAAAAAAAAAAATAGTATTTGGATACACACAGTTTTATTGTAAAGTGAAGATTAAGTTTGCATTTCCAGGTTTTACTTTCTGTTTCTAGAAAAAAATAATCATAATATTCACTTATGAATTTTTCTAGCTGATAGATTGTTCAATTTTAGCCCAAGATAAATGCAGATTTTTAGCCTGGAATGAGAAATGACAAACGTATAGCCATTAAAAAAACGTGACACTCAAAAACGCATACTCCAAAAATTCGGAGATGGACTCCAATATTCTGCTCTCCCTAAAGGCACAAAACTTTTCTGGCTATCAAACAAAAAAGTCCATAAATATAAGCAGAGAAATTCATCCGAGTTTAAATATACACAGAATATAGGAAAATAAGATTTGTTTATTTATGTGTTTGAGAGCTGCATTATCTTCATGTGAAACCACGTATTCCAGGTACTCCCAGCTGTCTTTAAAATACACCTCCTACACAACAGCAGCAATCAACTGACCTTCCCAGAACACTGCTCTTGGCAGCAACATAAACTTAAACAGAATAATAAAAAAAACAGTAGCAACTAGGAACCCAATATTCACCCTTTCCTCAATTCTTGCAAAGTTAAGGAGGAAAAACAAGCTCTTCAAGTTTGTGCTGGAGTTAAGAGACTCTGTTACAGATCACCCTGGGGCAAGAGCTCCCAGCATATGCAACAACAGCGTCCAGAGGAACTGCCAGCATCTCCTTCCCCTCCAACCCAGCGTACCAAAGCAGCCAGTACAGGCTGGGTGCATTTTTAATTTCCCAATGAGGCACTCTGTGGGGTTCAAGCCGTGTAGTTTGTCACCACTGACAGCATTTGGATAGATTTAAGACGTAGTCCCATATAGCATGCATTGGCGGTAGGTTAACCTTGAAATAAAAAGCGTGGATACTCTTAGCAAGGCCTGCATTCAGAAAATAAAAGGGGTGTAGGCTCCCGACTCTTATCTGCTGTTGCAGCTACAGCCTGGAATGGAACTACATCCCTCAGCCAGAAGGACTGATAATTCTCTTGCTGTAGCCTCTGGATGTTTCCTCTAACGATCCCAGCATTACTCCTATCTTGTCTGGATTGACTTTTGCTCAGCATGCTCTCAACCATGCCCCAGTCTCCCACAAACACTGAATAATGCAATCAACTGCTCAAGCTAAATCAGCCGAGAGTTATAAAGCTGAGTTTCGACATATTGAAAACACTTCAATCAATGTCACTTTACTAAACCTTCTCTATGGCTTGATATACACATTAAATAAAAGGGTGGCAAACAGGAACCCTCCTGAACTGCACAGGGAGAGAACCATCACACACAATAAACCGGAACATAACAGCAACAACGCGCCCACAACAGGCTCCTCTCACTCCATTGTTTAAGCACGAGATTTGAAGACGGACAATAAGGATGCTTTGGGAAAGAATGCATTAGGGACATTTGGGAAATGTTTCCATTTTTGATCGAGTCCACAATAAAGTACCACATATATGATAAGATACAGCTACAACTGCATACAAAAACATTAATACATTTTAAAAAAAACAAGATTTCTCAAAAAAGTTGGTAATTGATGCTGTTTAAGAGCAGTATTATCACCACAAAATTTTTTTGTTATTACAGATTTAAATGTTGCAATAGGGCTTTACATACATACATTTACTATACCGTGTGAATTACTGGAAACATCCTTTTCTCTGTTTGTGTGATTTATTAAATCATAAATCATAACAGCATGTGCCAGAAATTCCTTTTGAAGGACGTAATAAGGTAACAATTATCCTCTGAACTCCTTTCTCTGTCTTCAGAGAATAAAATGCATTAGCAACACATCCGTTTGCTGCCCCATGACAGAAAATGAAAGCAAGTGTGATGGTTGCAACGAATGCTTTCAGTTCCTGCAGTTGGCCAGGGAAGTGGGCTTTGTTCCTGACCGTGCTGTCAGAGACAAAAAGAATAGTTTCTCCAACAGGTTTAAGGAATAATTCTTAAAACACAGTAAGGAAAAATGAATTGAAGAGGTTCAGTTTTGCACATGTGCAGATGGATGTGGAAGAACACACATGTAAATAACAAATGTAAATTTAAAATATATTTTATTTGAAAGAAAATCAGGCATATATGGCCTCCTTGTATGGTTTTGACTTGAATCAATGAATTACATCTTTTTTATTTTATACAATGATTCACAGAATCTGATGCAGGGGAGTCGTAGCATTTAGTCTATGCAAATATACACAGAGGAGCAACATTACAAGTATTGTTATAATCCCCTCTGAGAAGGTTCAAGGCCTTCTAGATCAGCCTGTTAGAGTTCGGAGTCCTGTGTCTGATGACTGGCACAGTGACAATGCTCTCAGTGTACCATGATTTTGCTCAATTATTTTTGAAAGGAAAATCATAAACAAAAATTCACAACGTGGAGGGTGCTACATAAAGGCATTATTAACTGTGCAGGTGCAGGGAGGCAAAAGCAGGAAGATCACAGGATAAAAATGGCTTCATTACTTCAAAGAAAGTATAACTTACTCCCTCAAATTTTTATTTAAAAAAAATATTCTATTTCTATGGGAGAATAACATATTTGTTGTTTACATTAAAAATAAACAAATAAAATAAAATCGACAGTTTCAGCAGCAACTCATATCTGGAATTTCCTTTGTTTTCTTGTTTTCTTTTTTATTCCAGGAAGACACTGTGACCAAACCACATATTGCAAATGCTAAAAAGTAAAAAGATGGGGACCTTTGAAACAGTGTATCATTTCCAAGAGTGAAAGTGGATATTAAGCTTCACTTTGCTCAAGTGACATCAAAACATTCTAAATAAATAAATACATAAACACATACTTTCTTTGTTTTAGCTCATTATAAAACCAAAGAGCTATTTCTTCTTAGATTTTGCTGATATATAGCTCAAAACTAAATTTCGGCATCATGCAAAGATTCAATCCTGTATTGTGCTATGCTGATTCTGTGGGAAGCTTACATTTGTAATTAAGTTTAAGAAAGTGCACGGACCACATTGTTTTACTGAATTACAAATTTAAATCACAGTGAAGGGATGCTTTGCTGAATTGGTGTCTATACTCCTGTACTGTCCAGGTTCTCACTGTTTAATACCCCCAACAGTTTCCATCAGCTTTGAATTCGGTCAGAATCTGGAATCTGGATACTTCCACTAATCATATTATAGCTATGCATAGCGCATACGCGTTTAATTCAGAGCATCATTATGACCTGTTCATACTTTGTCACATCTAGGGATGGACACAATGTCTAATGAGGACTCAGAACACCATATATGATGGTTGGCAAGCACCTTATTAACAGCTATACTTTTTCAACACCGACATACAAATAGAGTATCCTGGGAACCAGAATAATTTTGTGACTCCAGTAAACAGATCACAATACAATAATTACTGCCACGGTCAAATTGCACAGGATGGTGAAGCTCTTTATAAGAGAATTTTGATATTCTGTGTTTATTAGCAAAAGTTCTAGTCATCTCAAGTCCAAATTCCTACTAAAATATGAGAAGAGCACAAGTCACTGCTTTTCTAATAGTACACACTTAAACCTTATTTTATTTACAGCTTCCAGTAGCTTTCAGCTAAATTTCTCGTTGCGCCCGCTGCCACGTAGCTGGAGAAGGCTAACAAACCCCTCAGTGTTCACATGACAACCTTTGTGCAAACGCATCCTTATTCTGTCATCTACTGGCAGCGTGCTTCCCAGTCATGTTCTCTGCCAGTCCTTACCAGTTTGCCAATTACACAAGCTGCTTCCCAGACATCAGACAAAAATTCCACAAGACTGCTGTGCGAGCGTACCCTAATTAACCATCAGCTTAATTAGACAATTTACTGTGTAATTAGCAGGCAATTAGTCAACACCTCTCAGATCTTATTGACTGCTGTGACAGCCTTCCTTAGTCTACACATTCCCGTACGCTTCCACGACCATGATCCCAGCCTCATCCCGTATGGCAGCAACCCTTCCAAGGGAAGGGAAATCATATTACATAACACGGGAAGAGGGAGAAAAATCAATAGATAGCCTGTTCATTTATTGAACTGTCTTCTAGCCAAGGCTTTCCTTTTTCTAGCAATAGAAGGTCAGCTGCTAACGAAAAACCACCCAGCTATAAAAAAGCTCACGGCTTTTTCATTTGTAATATATTTTAGGATTATTTTTTTTTTAAACTCTTCTATTCCACTGAATTGTCAGAGAAGTCAGGCAAGCAGAAGTTAAGGAAAAAAATAATTTGTAAACTTACTTACATATTGTAGGTTTAAGCATATGGCCGAGTACAGTGAAGAGGTGCTGATAGCTGCTTTTGAAACCTATAGCTAGCATTGCAATTAACTGCTTTATAGTCCAAAATGCACCAGGAAAGTCCAAGCAGATTAGCTTTAAAGTATAAAAAGTCAATACTTGATAATAATTCCACATTAGTGTAATTCAGTAGAAATATTTTTTGAAGTAGTATGAAATACTCCACACACATCCAAAGTTGTATGCCCTTATAATACATGATGTGAGAATGTACAATTAAAGACTATCATAATACGTATATTAAGAGAATATTAAAAATGTGTGTTCTTTTTTCCTTTTTCTATAGATCAAAAATTAGATTTTGCAACTAGCTGTGACAAAAGCATTTTGGATAATTCTTAAAGTAATAATTCCAAAGTTCACGGGATGGACATGCTTGTCTCCTGTTGCAATTAACTCCGGAAGATTTACTCACAAAAATACTACACTTTCTGACTGAAGGATGGAGTCCCATAAAACCACAACCTCTATTACAGTAAAATATTTAGATAATTATAAATCTCAAACAATGATAAGAAATGTTATTTAGAATACACTCACATACATATTTGCATTAGTAATAGGTATTTTAACATAAGAACCTATCAGTTGTTTTAAACATATGGGACTTCATTCTGCTTTTGCAACAACGTCAATCAGGACTAAATGCAATTATATCACCATGAGATTCAAAAATCAGCTTTTTGCTTTCTTAACTTCTTGTGTGGGGAAATCAAATGTTAAATACAGCCCTACCAGTTTCATTTACCAAGTGGGAACTCAAGACCCAAGATAACTTGAGCACTTAGGAGAAGCATGTTGCCTTTACTTAAGACTCCTATAACCCAAAAAAAACCCCTTGAAAAATGGATAAGCTAACCAAAATGTTAAACATGGCATTATGCTGTGATTATCTTGGATAGGCATTTTTTAAATAAAACTATTAAGAAAAATATCCAAGTTTTTCTAATAAATTATTAAATACATTCATGCCACTTAGGAAAATTATATGCAGTCGGCTGTTTTGAAGAAAGCAAAATACTAAAAAGAGTCTGCAAAAATCTTAATTGAGAATGAAATTTAAGTGTGAAAATTCTAAATTTCAAAATTACACTTGGCGATTTCTAGCTTACGTTGAAACTGCCTTTTTAGCTGAATTCCTTTCTGACACAAAATTTTTTGAAATATTGCCAGGATTACCAACACCCTTCCAAGGGCATACAAAACAGCTACGGAAAATGATACCTGAATGATATTTTACACAAGTATGTTACATATTTGCTTTTTAGAATCCTGTTTATTCAGGATGTGACATTCAAAAATATTGAGTACTTTGGATACAGACATCAGGAGCTGCAGATTCTCAGCAGTTTTGGAAAATCATGCATGTGTGCTCGCTTTGTCTTTCTTTTGTTACATATTTGCAGATATTTTCAGAAGAATGAGGTAAATAAAGCAGAAGTAGTAAAAAGCAAAGCAGCTTCTTCAACATAAAAAGAAATACTATTCAGATTTTTAGCCAACTGTAAAATTTGCATCCATTTTGTTTGACTGATTGGCTAATAGTTGTGCTATGAATAGACATCAAATCTTCTCTTAAGGACTGGTCACTTCCAGAGCACCACACATTATGCTGAGCAGGAACGAACACTCCTACTTATGGTGGCTATTGTTTATAGAAAGGCTTGTGTAGCAAAATACTCAGTATTGCAATCCTTACCCTCTTCCAGATTTCACTGGAACTGCTTCTCAGTTATGACACTCTAAGTGCACAATGAGTTTCATTAAAATATGCAACAGTTTTCAGATTAAAAACTACCCAGAAGACTGGTTTACAAGTTTTTTATACATAAGCTGCCTAAAATATTCAAGCTTGAGGTTAATGATTAAAATTACACTTTGTATATGTTAGTGCACTGTTGCTCTGCTGTTTTAAACCATTGGCTCCAGAAGAAAAAGACATGAAAAAGAAACAATCTAAATACCGTGTAAAAAACAAACAGATGAACAGAAAATGAATCCTTAGACAACTATATAACTGAGGAACCTGTAGCTTACCAAGAACCAGTTTTGCACATAGATCTATTTTTACCTTTGATGGCCAGCTACGTGTGCAGCTTTGAAGAAGACACATCATTGCTGGCTTAAAGACTTTATGGAACTCACGGAATTAGCTCAAGAAGAATAAGACATAAAAGTTACAGCCAAGTTTACTCTTCTTCATGAGGGTGAATGGAAGCAGAAGACAAAATATGGAAAGCAACTTGCTGATCCTCTGTTTGTAAAAATCTGTTCTTTAGCACGGATGAGGTTTACTCACTCAATGCTCACACCCCTGCATGACAGATGTCTCTTTGCCTTTCCATGATGAGCGGTCACATTGTGCCCCACGCCTTGAGATATCAGACTTCTCCATGACATGCTCTGTGCTGTGGCTCTCATTGCAGAAGAAATGAAGTGTTTCTGCAATACTTAATGCTACAGGAAGAGTGGGATTAAATGTTTGCCCAAAGGTTTAATTTTTATCATGAACATTTAAAAAGTTTTTCATTTTTAAAGTAATAAATACAGTCACAAAGAGAGAGAGACCTTTTACAGATAGTCGTTAAACTCTCGCTTTAAAAATGCAGTTCATTATCTCTAACTTTCAAAGTACTAATTGGCCAAAATACCCAGACTTACTAATGGCAACAACAGATTATTAAAATGGTCCAAACTACCTCACTTGCAAATTCATTGGTGTCAAGAAGCAAGCCTGCAACAATTTGAGGCGTACCTCTACTTGGTGCAGACTTCAGCAGGCAGGAAGGGACTTGGCTTATCAACAACAACTTGGTTAAAGTGCTCGGTCCTGGATTCTTTGGCCTCTCTGCCTTCAGTGTGTTGTTCAAGCTGTGCTACGTCCCTCCAGCCCAGGATTCTTCCAGGGTGAAGGTGTGCCAAGCCCCTGCTGCCCCAGGTGTACGGGCTGAGGAAAAAGAATGGTCAAACACAGTCCTCTCCAGTTCCTCAGACAGCAATTTTGAAGCGATGAAAGTTAATAGCATTTAAGGACAGCCTCCAGGCGTCTTTATACTGGGTCAGGGGTAGGGGAAAGCTAAGTAGAGATGAGAGCTGGCGCTTAAGTTGAACATACCAGAGAAATATTTTTTCTTGAGGAAAAAGGAGGAAAATCTGTTTTCCTGCCACTTACTGAGATGCACAGAATGATTTGTTCCTTTTTTGTAGCTAAATAACACATTTTCTGCATAAAAATATTCAAGTAAAATACAATGTTGTAGCTACAGCATTTTAAATAATAATAATAACAACAACATTATATTGCATTTCCCTAGAATAGTCTTTTACCACCTCTGTCAAACTTAGCTAATGCTATGCAGTGATTTAAAAATGTAAAAATTGGGGAACAATAAAGCTGGTATTTCTTATCAAAATTGTTTCAGAAATATGGAACAAAAGAAGGTACATAAAGAACTCATAAGAATATTAAGATCAACACTAACCATTTTAACATTTGTAAAAACATAAAACCAATTCAACTCACAGAGCTTCGTATGCTAAGAAATCCTGTAAAATGCCTGTTTTTCTCTTCAAAAAATGTAGTTAGTAAAAGTCCTCTGATGTTATTTAGTAGAAAGGCAAACAGTCCTTTTTATACTTGACATTAACAATCTGATCATTTGTCTCCCCAAAGAAAGCCCATACAGATTTCATACAGACCACACAATAAAGAATAGTAATATTTCTGTTTACTGAGATATCAACTGGCATTTCGTTGCAAGTCGATGGTCTATCTTTGCTACAGCATACTAGACCTCAATCTGGCATCTACAAATGTCAAGAGTATAAAAAAAAATTATGGGATGGAAATCAAAAGCATGTTCTAAATTCCTAAAAAACGAAACAAAGTTCACCTAAACATATTTGCTGCAGAAATCAGTACAATATTCAGCTGTCAATCTTGAAAAACAATGAGGGAGCGATGCTGTCAGTAGGACAGGATAATAACATTTCAAGCAGATGTTCAGGCAGGGCTCTAATTCTCACTGAACTCCCTTGGTAAGCATTTAATTTCTTTATCATATGCAAGCTAGGCAAATTGTACTTCATCAAAACTGTATTGTGAAATATTAATATTTCATATTATAGCAAAACTCCATAGAATAACCTTTGTCATATTAAGAACATCAGAATTTCAAATGTCATGGTTCTGCATTTTAATGCATCTTAAATAGCTTTTTGGCTTGGCACCATAAATTATAACTAGTTTAATCTAAATTACTATGCTGTAATATCATACAAAAATATACATTTTGTAATACAGATTCACTTCTGTGAAATACTAATGTTATGGAAAACAATGCGTCATTCTACCATGATTTTTTACCACCTTCAATTCTGAAGCGAGGTGCGCACAGTGCAAATGTACAGAGAGAACTAGTTGGAGCCTGAATACGTATATTGTAATAACGTAGCACACAGAAATGTGATATATCCTGAGTAAATTAATTAATTCTCTACCAGCGATGGTTTTAATTTAGAAACGGTTCTGAAAATACATTGTAAAATGTACATCAGTGAATTGTATAAACATATATTATGACTAGAATGTTTTCTCCACTATGGTTTGGTTCAAATTTAATCTAGTTTTAATTGTAGCTTTGTTTTTTAAAATCATCCATGCAACTTGCTCCATATATAATGAAAAGAAAAATATTAAAGATTAAAAATGAAGTTAGTCTGCATGTTGATTTCTGCCGGTTCTCATAATAAAGGCAACTGTTTCCACATTATTGAAAGCGACAGCATCACAAATCAATGCATGTCACAACAGAATAAAGACAGATGTATCTGATTAATGAGAATTAAATTTTAGAAGTGAAGGAAGCATCTAAAAATCAAAGCAAACATTTCTGCTATCCCAGTTGTTTTTTTCCTCTTTCTAAGGAGCCCATACAATGCAGTGAGAGAACAACAAAGCCTGAATTTGTTGATAAAACCAGAATTTCTGCTATAAACTCACTGTGGTAATGGATATGGTATTGAGACGTGCACACATTGTATAACCTCTGACTTATTTTGATACTCTGCTTATACAAACTTTCTGATTACAGGTTTAAATGCAAATTTTATGTACTAAATGATACTCACTAATAAATTCTAAGTAAATAAACCAGTTCAGTATAACACTTCTACTAAAAAACTCCCACTCACAGTTATTTGTTTAATTAATGCAGTAGCTCTCATTCTGTGGGTAGTTTTCTGTTCATCTAAGCTCTAAAAGAGGTAATAATTGGTATTCCTTTATTGTGGACTCTATGATATGCAGCTCCCCCATTTCCCATCAATAGCTTGGCAACAGAATTTACAAACTGTATGTTGCGGCACAGAGTTATCTGAATAAGACAGAAATACTATTTGAACCAACAGCGCAATGAGCTATTGATCCTGCAGTCAAAAAGGGAAGACATGAATGTAGGTAAAGGCGTGTGAAGGGGCATTTTTATTCTGCTACCATTTGTCTTTCCTAGAGATAGTCAGTTTTAAAAGCAGTTATTCTCATTTCTTGAAGAAATCAAATCTACTTAATACTAAAACAGCTGTGCAAAGATGTTTAATTTGGTAAATAGAATTCTTCAAGTCACTATCCCCATCGCAGATACCTACAGACACGTACAGGTACAGTACTCTATAATAAATATTTGCATAACACTATAATATCCAATACCATATAAAATATTTCGAGTGCGGTATACTTCAAGATATAAATACTTCTGAAGGAGTTTCAGCTATTTCTCATGTAAGCTTTTTTTTAATGGTTCAACAATAGTACGGTAGTATGCAAGAACAAACTTTTGCTGAATCACTCGGAGTTGAAATCCTCACCCTACAAACAGAAAACACTACACAGGTTGTCATGAAGGCAATTATGAGGCAAAATATGTGGGTGTTTTAAAAGGGAGTGAGCACGGCACGAAACAGCTAGTGCTATGCTGACTCCCTCTGTGGCTTTCAACGTGTGATGCTCTCAAGGTGAGGCCAAGACAGACGAGGGGGGGGAAGACTGGGGGAGTAAATTATGGCCCAGGGACTAGAATTGCAGCATTGCTGTCCAACAGTTCCCCTACACAAGAAAGTATGGCCTCTCATGGCAGGGATCCCTAGCCTAGTATTTTAGAAGAGTTTTCTGTGCTAGGTACTGAAAGAGGGAAAAAGGAGAAGCTGTTCATATGAAATGAATCCTCTGTCTTATGAGAATCACAGCTCTCCAGCCTGACTCCTTTTTATCTCTGTCCTTGGATCTTCTTCTTCCAAGATTTATCCTGCTTTTCTCTCAGATCTTATTCCATCACAGAGTAGTTAATGCATGGAAATCTGTGGTTAGGCTGTATGTGCTTTCACTAGCTATATGTCACCCAAATTTAGCCTGCATCAGTCACTTTTGCTGAAGCACGAAAGGATGCCCATGGTCAATAGGGAAGTCAGTGGTTTCCCTATCAGTGACTGAACACAGTGATGGATTCAGTAACCGGCTCTGGAAAAGGGAGCAATTCTGCTGCCGCTAAGCTCCCCATTGCCACACCAGCAGTTTACACTTGGCCTTTAACTATTGCAAATAAGAAAGAAGTCCACAAGTTAAACCTAACCAGGACAGACAAAACGAGGAAACAAGAGGGATGAGCACAGAATCCTGCTCGTATCACACACAATCAAGGCTGAAGTGAAGGAGTTGCCAAAAACTGTGTCTAACGAGCTCCCTTCCTCCCAGAAGCTGTTCCACTCTCAGGAACTTTCCTGTCTGGGGAGCAGCTCTGCCTCCTCCCACTGACTCTGCAGGCTTACATCAGGAAATCTTTGGTCCTGTTCCTGCTACGCAGTTAGCCTGGTCTGAAATCTCTACTTCCATAGGTACCACAGCCCAAGAGAGCATTCTGCTCTCTCCTGAACACTGCACAAGATTTATCTCTACATAATAAGAAGCTAAGTTCTAAAAAAAAAAAAAAAAAAAAAAGTTGGCACATTATGCCAACTGTCTACCTACTCCTTGTTCTAGCATTAAGTCAACAAGAACAATCTTTGTGTAGTACTCAGTGTTCACATAAGAACTGCTGTACCTCATTGAGCTTTTTTTTCCATTTGAAATATTTATTTTTTAGCATTAATTACTATGCTACTATTATAAATAAAAGCAATTTTATTTCTGCAACACCTGACAGCCAAGCATCTCAAATCATGTCAGAAATACTAAGGCTTAACACCTGTGGGAAGTGCACTACTGGGAAGAATACAAACAGCAGCAGAAAAACTAGGTAGAACTTGGGTGGGACACAGTCCTACTGCATGCAGCAATACGCACCAGAGAAAGACTACTGCCTCCTACTGAACTTTAGAAGAAAGCTTAGCTAGAAACAATGATCACTGGACTAGAATTCATCCAAAGCACTTTTCTGAACTTTTCCTCTTTAAATTAAATAATACCTGCAATATTTTGTATCTAAATGCAACAAATATTTTTAAAAAACATATTTTATAACCACTTAAGACACTTGCTTTTAGCAATCCTCTCACTTGAAAGTTCTCCATCCCAGTCACACCTCCAGAGCATGACATCCAGTGGAACATGTTGCAGTCGCCATTTGAGAGCTGACTCAGAGTCTGCTGCTTAGTGGAGTACCAACATCACTTCCTACAACATGTATGTCTTTCCTCCTGAACTCCCACCCAAGCTGGAACTCAGCCAGCGTCTGTTTAGCTCTTGAGATACACAGTAATCAACGTGCAGTCTGGCAGGACTGTGAGCGTACCAGCAATAAAACTGATAAATAAATAAATCTCAGTACTTGCTATGAGTTGCCTTTAGCCTAGGCACTGAATAATTACAGCTGATGGTATGTTGTATACATAAGTCACTTGTAAACATACTTGAATGACATTTATGTCCTAAAAAGTGTTTTAATAAGAAACCCTGTGAAGTAGATTGGAATCTCCATTGCAGTCCAGAGGAGCACTTACTTCTTTAGGGCTGCTTCAGGTGTAAGTGACAGCAGAAGTCAGTCTGACGTATTTTACAGTATGCTGTAGTAATACAGCGCTTTGTCCTTAGAACTTCCTCATACTAGAGTGCCACCTTCTATAGTTAATTCACTTATGGTACTTACCCATGTAGAGGTGGCAGAGTTACAGACCCACTTTTTCTCCCCGCTAAGGTCTCCATCCATCAGTACACTTTTACATCCCATCTCTGAACCAAGTATAAAAGCTCCTTATTTCCAAACTCATCTCAAAAGCTCTCGTCAGCCCATGCTACTGTTTGTCACTGGTTGACAACACATTGCCATTATTCACACTGTTACTCAGGCCTGTACCCAAGGATTTACCTTTGATCCTCTTCCTCTCTCCACAAATCAAACCATATCTACACCCCAGCCCATATCCTGTTTCTTTTCTCTGCAACACATTTATCAAAAATGTTGTTTTCTTTCACTGTCTAAACTTCTTACTCCATCTCATTTTGCCATTTTGAATGTAAGCAGAAACACATCCTGAATGCCATTCTCAGGTCAAACAAGCAATTACACAATTTAATTCTACACAAAATGCATTATTTTAGGTGCCACACTGAGCCATAGCCTTCAAGACTTAATTCTAACTCCTTCCTCTTCCACTCCATGTTACCGAAGGTTTATGTCACTGTACTACAAACCTTCAGCACAACTACTCTTGCCTTCATAAGCTTGTTTTATGTTGCCTCCATCTTTCTCTTCCACTACCCACCCAGCCTCGAGCTTACACCCACATTATCACATTGCAGCTGCATCTCAATTTCCATGGCTTATCTTGGCAGTCCTTGGCACAGAAGGCACCTTTCATGAGTTGCTTGATAAAGCTGTTACTCATGCCTTTGCATTCTGATCCCTCACAGAAAACATTTTCACTGCAATATTTTTTTTTAAAGAAGGACTATTACCCTTACTAGTTGGCTAATATTAAAAGGTTGGGGAATAAAAGGGAAGAATATGACAACAATCAAAACCAGAAACGGTGTCACCTTTATATTGCACCGTTGGAACCTCCCAGACTAGTTGACCTACACAATGTACCATACCCTTCCCTGCTATCTTTATGCTAGCTAGATTTAATTGTGTTCTTCCCAAAAGGTTCAGGTTTTTCAACTATACAAAGAAATAGTTACATGCTAAATATACCTTGAAATATTTCCTTACCTTATCCAGGGAGAACGTTTTAGTGACAGCAAAGCCCCATCCAGCTTCAAAAGCTCTTCGAATCATTGAAGAACTAGTAGTAGGGGTTGCACTGGCAAGGCCAAAAGGATTTGGAAACTTCAGTCCAGCCATTTCTACACTGATGTCTACTAAATCGATAGGAGTATAGAAGAGCGGTAGTTCTGGAACAGTAGAAACTGCAACATCGTGTAAGGACTGTAAAAAAAAAAAATATCACAGATTCTTTTGCTGATTCATTTTTATACAATTTATTATTAACCCTGATAAGGGAACAATTAATAAAAAACAACCCAAAGTTTAAGTATTCTATTACGTTTTCAGACTTGCAAATCAGCAAAATGTGCAAACACTTGCATATGTAACATTTTCTGTCCAAATAACATTCGTGCTGAAATATTATGCTATGCTGGAAATAACTGAGGAATAATGATAATGAAAGAGTTATTTCACGTCCTGTACTGCTAAGCCTGGCTCAGTTCAAAGGTTTGTTCAGCCATTTTGAACAGCCAGTTCTGATCCCTACAGCAGCCAGCAGCAGTGAGACTGAAAAAAAACCACCGGGGTATGCACAGGCAGACCCTTCATAGTTTTTTTCCCAAGCGCCGGTCTATAAAAAGTGCAGGGACTTGTGAAAAATGAGGGAAGGCATCCACGTGCAGGATCACTCAGCCCTAACTCAAGGTATTCTGAACTCCTGCACCTTTTTTTCCCCCCTTTTAAAGATTTTATCTAGCCTACACAATGGGATACATATCAATACATGCAAAACTATTATTGTTTTAATATTTAACTCTATCACTATGAATATTTTAAGGGTGACTAAAATTAGACTCTGATCTGGGATCGATGAAGAACATACACATTATGTCTGTGACACCACGGTCACTTTTGTTTTCATTTTAAAGACAGCCTTTTCTCTGGAGAGTCAGTGAAAAGCTTTCAATGGAAATGTTGCACCTAATACTGTAAAAATTGTAAAGAGAATATCTTTCTCCATGTATAGATACTGAACAGCATCCTAATCAGGCTGTAGTAGGCAGAATTAAAATCTGTGCTCACTCAGATGGTTGACTCAATGAAATCACAACGAAATACAGCATGAATTTCTAACACAAAGAAGCCCTATACAGTCTGTGCTCCTAATAAGTCACAGCAGTTTCTTCTGTCCTTAAAATGGAGAATGCTTCAGCAGGACAAAAAGAATCACTACTGGAGGTGTGGGAAAGATTTTCGGTAACAGAGTAAAAACCGCAGCCACTTCCAAATTGCTGCCTTTTAGGTTTGTTGGGTTTTGGGTTTTTTTAAGGAACTTATTTACCCTACTTTTACCTGTGAAAACTAACAGGCATGGATGGGATGAAGGGTTTTTTGTTTGTTTTAGTGACTTTTGTTTCCTAGGCTGGTTGAAAACCTGAGAGTTCACATGTCTGTTTTCTTTTGGGACTGCCTGGATTCACATCTCAGATTCTGACCCCAGATCGTCAATTCCTTGGACAGAGAGGACACATTTGGGGGCCAAACTTTCTGATGTTCTTAAAACACTGAAAGTAGTGGAATTGCCCTAGCCTAAATGATGCGCACCTGAATGCATCCTTAATGGTGGACTTTTTGAGAAAAGCTAAGCTTTAAAGATCTCTAACACATGGGACCAAAATCCCTTCAGTATCACGACCTCTCCCAGCTGGCAGCTGATGCAGCCACACTGTATAAAAAGCCAGGCGGCCCCCATTTCCTCCCTCCCAAGTCCTCGCTGCTTCCTCTATGTTGTATTCCACAGGGCTGGTTTCCTACACCAGAAGAATCTGAGTTCTTAGAAGACGAAACAGCCCAACACTCTACATCTCAAAATCTTTTTGTTAACTGACAAATCAAAGAAAAGAAAAAAAAAAAGGAAAAAAGAGGTATTTTCTTTTGATTATTCTGGGTTTGGTTCCATCCTTTTAACTTTTTTTTAGTCTTTCTTAACTAAAATTTCAACTGCAAAATGTTGTTTGCAATGCCAAAACAGAACTTCCTGGATCACATGACTGAAATTAAAGCATGTTTTAAATGTTAGCACTTTTTGTCTCCTACATATTTGGAAGTGGGGATATATGCTGAAACCAACACTGATATACTGAACTCTTACACTGAACTCCTTGATTTTGATTCTGTAAGACTGACAGCTAGCCAATTCCACTCTATGTGCACATGCGAGTAATAAACCTAATTTTCCATTTTGAAAGCAGTTATTTGTCAATTCATTTGCTATCCAGCATTGTTCAAATGTTCTCTGTGAATATATTTCAGTCTGTGGATCGCTCAACTATTCACTGTATAACTGTAAATACTGATTGCTACAGACACACAGGCAGATTAAGTGCTTAATATGCAGCTTAAGTTATATTGTACTGTTTCTCTTCCCAAGCAGGACAATGTAATACCTAAAAAGTTGTTCTCACCTAAAATAAGTGTTGCTTGAAAGCGATTCTTAACTAGAGACACAGAATGAGCTTTCTGCTATAAAATAGAACATAAATCCTATACGGTACAAAAAAAATAAAATCCACCAGAGCAGCAAAAGTCTTTTGAACCAGGAGGTTGAACACACCCATGGAAAAATAGGCCTTGCCTCCTGCATGCCATCAGGCACACTGGTCATAAGCAACTTCCCAAACCATATGCAAACAGGTCTATTCTTCCTGCTAATCTCCCCCTCACAAAGAGCAGAACCACAAACAATTCCACCCAGACACACTCCAGCAGCGCAAGACATGCCTAATGGTTTGTTAATGAGGAGGTAACCCAGGTGGAGGTGGCAGGAGGAGGAGAAAAAAGGTTTCAGTGGAATAAACCAAGCCTTTAAAAACACACAGGGGCAGGATGCAGCTGAAGGTTCGGTAGCCAGCGGCTATACATCCTCGCAGATTTATCTCCCTCCTTCCTACCACTTCCCTTTTTGCTCTATTTATTTTTTGCTGGTTGTTCCTTGCAGCACAATGCTTATAAAAGAAATAAATTTACTAAGCCCTGATGTGTTGTTTTCTACAAAGCAAAACTTTTGGCAAACTAAAATGTTTTATAGCTTCCTGAAAGCAAAATCATCTTTATAATGAAGGATTTCCCTGACATTGCACAAACAAATAGGAAAAGAAAGCCTGCAGGCAAGGGTTTATTTATAATAGCTCTTCCTTTGATTTTTAAAAATAGAGACAAAGTCCTCTAATTTGATGCCAACCAGCTGAGCTAACAATATTGCAGGTATTTATTGTTCCAGTCATGGCAATTTTTTGGATACTGGAACAGGGTGCTGAAAAATCCCCAGCCCGTTGCCTGCGGTGGCCCCACCTTACTCTAACCAGGATATGCCTAGAGGCAAAAGCAGCACAGTCTGTAGTGCAGGGCTGAGAGACAGGAGCTCAGCTTTAGACCTGATACAATTTGTGACATTTATTTGCTTTAGATGGAGAAAATTCTTAACCACAGTGGTATGGTCTAACTCCGTTTTCGGGCCTTTAACAAAGATAGACTGTGAAAGTGAGTAGTTGTATTACTGTTATTTTTCACAGAGAGCCTTCTCTACAAATCCTACTGCCTGGAAGAGCTTTCCTGAATACTTTCGTCTCAATCCTGCTTTCTCTATTTTTAAGTCTGATCTTAAAACTTATCATTTCTCCCTTGCATGTGCTTCTTCTATCTTCTCTCCAATTATCCATTATTTAACTCTGTTAAATATGTTTAAGTTTTGTTAAATATGTTAATGTTATTTCATACATCATCAGAATGGTTGTGGAAGGGATGCCTGAGGACCATTGAGTCCAACAACATTGCTCAAAGTAGGGTCAACTGGAGCAGGCTGGTCAGGCCTCTGTCCAGTTGCACTGAGATTTTTCTAAGCTGCTTCCTGGCTTTCTGCTTCTGGAACAGACTGGAACATGTGTACTCAGTTGTAAGCAACAAAAACACTAGGTTTCCTGCACTTGCATTTAGTCCACCTTTTTGCAAACGCTGCTTTGTTCCTCATCTCCATGCTAGTGTTTCATATCTTGTTCTATCTAAACAAAAGAACGTTCAGTTTTTCCTTTGGTTATCCTGAAAAGAAGCAGACAACATAACTAATAGCTTCTAAGACAAGCTTCCTGGGAACCACCCATCTCTGCTATTGATTATGAAATAATGTACATTCATGCATGCTTGAGGAATGCATGAGAATGGTCAACCTTCATAAAAGAATCAACAATTATACTCTTCAGATACAAAGCCCATATATTTTTGACAGCATAAATAAAGAAAAAAATAGCAAATACACAATATTGGTTCAAAATAACACAGTGATGTGCTCAAAATTCATATTGAATAGCATCTTAATGAAATGCAATTTATATCAGTTGGGATTCAGCCCTCTATTCTTTAAGTGTATCATGTACATTTCAGTCTAGGAAAAATATAAAAGAAACTGTCCACACTGAGGACATTACAGTAAAGAAAAGATAGATTTAAATAAAAGAAAACTTATTGTGAAGCAGAGAGGAAAAGTCACTTTTTAAGAGGGATTTTAGTGAGAAGAAGATGTCAGCTTGACTGCCACATATGGGAA
The DNA here is from genome assembly GCA_008658365.1 of Alca torda. Classification (NCBI taxonomy): domain Eukaryota; kingdom Metazoa; phylum Chordata; class Aves; order Charadriiformes; family Alcidae; genus Alca; species Alca torda. Next base: position 14,796,062 of record CM018087.1, on the reverse strand, counting down.
AACGCTCCACAGGTAAGTGTATGAATAGAGCTAGAGTGAAGCATCAAGGCTGGCGCAGTGGTCCAGGAAGAAAACACTGGAAGAATCACGATGTGAGAGCTGTCTTTGCTCTCAACGCAAGCATAGAAAATTAGAAGTTAGTCCTGGATAATTGTGAATTAATCCAAACATAGCTATTATATTATTAAATCCCATACACTGATCAAAAATAAATGAATTGTAACTGAGGCACAGGAGAGAACAGCAGCCTCTATTACTTCTGCGCAAGATCATAAAGTCACTGTTGGACAAAAGTGAGGGCCATTGCAATCCCCAAACTAAATACATCACCAAAATTATTTTACAGAAATTTTTACATCATTCATGGAATAACAATAAATGTTGAATCCTGAAAAAATGTTGTGAATAGCAGATAGTTGAATGAATAGGTCTGATTCTGTTTGGATCTCTAATGACTCACAAAGAATGGTTCTAGGAAGGCTGACTATATTTTCTAACAGGTTCTACTACAACTATCCTTAGTTAGGCTTTGACTGGTCATGTTTATAGAAACTAACCTGACACAGCTGCAGGCAACAATTTCTGAGATGAACCTATGCTTCATATAGTGGGAGGAATATGTTAAGAGGCAGGAGATATTTAGGCAACTAATGATGGAATGTTTCCAGCACAAGAGCCGCCAAGAAGCTTCTGTAAATAACTCCCAGTTTTGAACATAAGGCATTTCTGCTGGAGAGTCCTTGAGTCTGGATCTCATGCTTCACTTGACCATGTGCCAGAGCTTGCAATGACTGGAGTTTCAGGGCACATACCAGGCCCATCTGTTTGCTTAGCCTTTTGCCTGGAGTAGGCTGGGATACAAGCAGTGTGCCGTTCAAACGGTGCATTCTGCAAGAAGTCGGGATGGCGTTTTGAGTTTCAGTCTTTGACATGGTCTTGGGTTGGCTGAGAAATCCTATGGAATAGTTTTATTTTGCTAAAGGCTGACTGCATTATTTATAGATCCTAGTGCTGAGATAGCTGGCGATTTTGGAAATGGCGACCTATTCCTGTAACTAAAATGCAAATGGATAGATGGTATCAATGTATTTATTTAAAATTTAATGTGTACTTGGATTCAGACACTCAGATCACAGGAATGCTTCTTGCCTTAGAATCTCACAGTAGAGAGAAAATAAGGTAGTGTGTAAGCGTATTTTTTCATTTGATACTGGAATTTTCCAGAATACAGGGCTGTGAATTGAATGTGCACACACACATGTGCACAAAGGCATGCACACATGCACATACCTACCTCTATAAACACCGGGGTAACACAATCCTTTCTAAACAACTTCTTTAAAAAACAAACTCTCCTCCAGTCACTAAAATTTCTACCAGGTCCAAACACTGGTGAAGTAAATTGCCAAATTACAGCACGCTGCACCACAGCAACCAGATTTTACAAGGGCTGCACATCCAAATAAATGCCCCTGGGCAACCCATTCATCTAACAGCTGGAAAGGTGACACTTGACATTTGGAAACTTTCCTGTGAAGATTGCTGTAAGGCTTTCCCATTAGCTTCCTGGTGAGACTGTAAGGTCGAATAAGCTGCCTTGAAACCTGCAAAGGGTAACGAAAATGCTCTAATATCACAAGCCTGCTTGATTTAAAATTCTAATTCTCAAGCCATGACTATTCAGATTTTTTCCAAAGTATTGAATACATTCCAGAGTGGGGAAAGAAAAAAAAAAGCAAGCTTCGAGGAGGAAGCAACATGATAAAGGAGGGTTTTTAAGTGATGCGTGTATTTCTAGAGGTTAAAGAGGAAGGAGACAAAAAGGAGGAGATACCCCCCTCTCCCCCTGTCACAGTTACCCAAATTCACTGTGCACTGAGAAATTAAGCAAGCAGGTCAGGGAGTAAAGATGTTTCACACTCAGCATTTTCATAGGGTCTAAGAAGGCAGGACACAAACAGTGCTTTAGAACAAGTGAGAAAAAATATGCACAGATACTAACAACAAGCTTTCAGTTGAAGTATTTTTAGGAAGTGAAATCAGACCCCAACAGCATGAAATTGCACAAACATGCAATCAGACAGGCTTTGAGCAGATGGATGGGGGAGAAAGACATCGAGCTGTTACAGTCCCAACTTCAGTTGTTCAAATCTCTTTTTGTGGGAGAATGAATCATGTATCGTGTTTCTGAAAAGTCCCTTGCACTATGAACACGCTCTTTGTCAGCTGGTTCTCCACACGCAGGCTGTGGCTCCTGTCTCTGCGGGTTCCTCTGCAGCTCCTCTAGACCTCGTGCTCTTTCTTCTACTAGAACAATTAGGGCAGAGGCGCTCAGCCAGGGACACACAAGGTGCACCGAAAGGGAACAAGCAGTTACCAGGTTTTTCAAGTCTGTACCCCTTAAACTCACATTTCTCAGGTAAATTCTCCTTTGCATTATTTTCCCCTGTGCATTCTTGTGTCCAGGTCATCAGCCTCATCAGAGCAAACTTTGGTTCTGGTGTAGATAACCTGAGGGCTCTATAAACCGCTAGCACACTTGTACTTTAAAAATACTAAAATTGTCTTCCCAGGTAACAACATTGCCAGTATTTAATTTTTACTTTATGCACTATTGAGAGATTTTACTTTTTAATACTGATGGGGCTCACTTCTTTTCCCCAATTAACTAATTAGGACTTCTACTTGCACTGTGTATTGTGCAGGAAGGCTTGCTACCCTTGAGTGGAATTCAGAGCTGGGGCCAAGAAAATGTTGCTTGGGTTTTAGTGTTAAGGTAATGTAAGAAAGCTGGGTTCAACTACCCAAACTCAAGTACGTGATCCAAGTTGAAAGAATCTACAATTTTCAAATCACCAGATAATCTAGGTATTAGTTCCTAAAAATTTGTATTTTTAAATCTAAAACACAATGAAATCACTTTAACAATCACAATAAAAGTATCTACAAGCAGATAGAAATGAGAAAGAGAAAAGTACTTTTAAAAAAATCACCTGTATGTATCTGTGCATGTACCAGGAAGCCTGTTTTCCATCATTTACTGATTCCACTGTCGTGTTAGCAAGACCGCCAATGTCACCCCCTGCAAACACCCAGGGTTCACTTGTTTGCATAGTTTCTGGATCTACTTCAGGAAGACCCCACCTGTTAAACTTGATAGGTGCCATGGCCTCTTTAACTGTAATTAAAGTGAACGACAAGTATGTTAATAGAAGAAACATCAAATTGTTGCTAAAATCTGTCAAATATACACTGATAACAATAACAAAAGCAGTTCCAAGTCCTAGTTCTTTCAGTTACTTGAACATAAATTTACAGGAGAAAAGTCCTTTTATATACGTGAACGTTTTTGTTGAGTTAGTGGAGCTGTGTAATTGCAAACGGGACTCAGACAGAACAACATGCGTTATACAGAACAGCAGTTCGGTAGTATCAGAGAAGTAAGCAGTTCCTGTGTGCCTACAAAGCCAGACTTGCGTACAAGATAAATGCACACAAGTGTCACAAGAAGTGACTGACTCTGTGCCGGCTCAAGAAATAATTGGTGCTAATGTTCTTCTGGTCCCTCCCTGAGAGCACACTGCTTATCCCAGCAGCTGGGATTCACAACGTCATTCTCACTGGCATTCTTCATCTCCCAGTCCTGCGCTTCTGAAAATCCTATTAATGAAGAATATTAACAAAGGAAAAATAAATACTCACCCTTTGCCTCCACCCGTAGCTTTGTAGTGCACTTACCGTATCAACATGCTTTTCTCCTGAATAACCTACCATATATTCTCTTGTACAACTTAATATGCAGCATATGATTTTTGAGGTTTAAAACGAAAAAAGAACGTTTATGATGCAATTTCCAGAAATTAATTTAGATCTCCAGAATTTACTTCCTATATCTATTAACCCTCACAACAGAAATTATACCCTGCTATTTTTTGACAGGTCATTATTAAACCTGACTGAAAAATTTCAGATGGAACATTTTCCCGCCAGGAAAACCTATCAAAGCTTTGGCTTGACAAAGGGTGTTGGTTTTAAAGAAATTTAATTGTGAAAAATATATGTTTCAATAAAGTCCAAACCATCCTGACTCAGTATTTAAACCAGAACATCCTGAAAGTAAGGATCACTTTGAAACTTGTTACATATATTAAGAATAAAACCATAAAAACACAATCAAAATGAAATGCTTAGATGAAGACAATCTTTTGTATCTTTTTCACTGCAATTTCTGATGGTTTTTTAGAACATGCATTAAGATATCTTAATTTTTTTCATGTTAGTAAACAGCATACATAGGCATTCTGCACAAGAACTATTATTGTCCTTAAAAATAATGTGGATGTGAAAATAAAAAAATTAATTTTATACTGCATGGCATTATACTGCATGGCATTAAATACACATAAATGCTCAGAAGACTCAGAAAAAAAAAATCTTGTTCTGTATTAATATGGTTTTTATTACGCATTTTAAAATCATTTTATTATAATCACAAAGACACTTCAAAGTAGCTTCATGAATAGAATTACTTTTTCACTAAATATTTTTAGCAAATGTTCATGATGTACACCAAAACGAGGGGGTCTTACATAGTTTTGTCTACAGGAACTGAAGATTCTGCAATAAAACACAGCTTAAAATTGCAATGTCCCTCAGGGACGTACCACTAGCAGATGCAGATTGCCAAGGTGAATTAAACTGATGTAGTTGTGCTGTCAGATATGCAAAAAGGAGACCTGCCAGTTTAAGGCAAGATTATTTCTCCAATATGGGGGCAAAGTCAGAGTATTGCCCCAGCACACACCTAAGCACACAGGAAGCTTCAAACACGTCTTTCCCTCACATCATCGTGATGGAATTTTCTTCCCAGGTTCTGTATCTCCCATCACCTCCAAATCATACATTAGAAGTGTATTTCAAAGCGGGGGCTGTGTATAATCCAGAGCAAAATAATAAAACAGAAAGCAAGGTACAAACATTGTCACCTACTTGTCCCACCTACGCTCTCTTCCTCACCCTTGGCATACACAACTACCCGGAGGACTCAAATCCAAAGTATTTTTTTGCAACTCGTTCAGAAGCCAGAATCACAGAAGACAGTTTTAAGCTGAAACACTGTAGCAGGTTTTCATACCAAGAGTATTTAATCTATCTTCAAGACCTATTGCTTGCACAATCACTCCCACCCCGCATGTACTTGTGGCTTAACTTGGCAAAAATAATATTTGCGTAGTAACAGCATCAAAAACTTATGAAATGTTTTCCTTTAAAAATATTTAAATTACTGAAAGATCACACCAAACACAACCTTCAGACTGAGACATTTTTCAGTCTGGAAAATGATGTTTTTTGTTTGTTTGGGTTTGGTTTTTTTTTTGTTTCTTTCTTTTTTAAAAAAGGAAAGTGCTGATAACGACTGATAGCAGTTTTATTAAGAATGCTTCAGTAATATTTATAAATCAATACATTAACTTTCCCTTTATGTCTCAGATGGTCTGTACTTCAAGAAAGCTTTTGATCATCTTATATTTGTCACATATAGGATAACTTACTGCATGCGGTGGTAGCATCTCAGCATGGGGTCTAGACTCTTCTCGCAAGCTAAATACATACAGGCTTGTAAAGACATGTTTGGAAAAAACCCAGAGGAAAACTTGGTGCTGCGGGATTTGGTATTGGGGATTTAATAGATGACTTTTGTTTCTCTGAGACACGACTGAACCACAGTAAAGGTGTCAAAGGGCAACATGCTATTGGAGATGTAGTTTTTCAGAAGAAATGATGTAAAACTGGAAGTTCTGACTACTTTTTTCATCTTGCAGAAAATAGGGTATTACCTCTTTCATCCTGGATCTATTACATTTTTCAAATCTATCTTTGGATTGCTTGTGCTAAAATAGCTGTCTGGACGTAATTATACCAATAGCTTTTTGAGTGCAAAGAATGCCCAACGTACCTTCACCTGAAACATCTCCCCGGGGCCTGGGGATTCGTCTGCCTGATCAGTATTTTTAAAACCAGGAAAGAACATTTCCCTGGGGCAAGGTTGACATGGTATCTGGCAGCTATTTCCTCCTGTCTTCTTTATAATCTCCAAGATTTAGGTTACGTAAAAATAAGGGCATGATTTAAAAGCATCTTATATAAGAGTTCCTAACGTCCTCACAATTTGGATCTGGTACCCAGGGCAACTGTGAGGCTGGAGGTCCCACCTCCCAGGCCACCTGCAGAAAGGAGAACTCTGGTCTTCACAAAAGGAAGTCCCTTCTCTGCCCCTGCAGGGGCTGAGAGAGACTCTAAGAGCCAAACCTGAGCTTGAAAGGAGGTGATCCCAGCTATCGGTTCTCTGAATTGCTGTTTGACACTGAACAAAAAGCAAACTAGATACCTGATGTTTTTGTTGGTGCGTTATTTGGGGCAGGGGTAAAGAAAAGTGTCTTTTAAATCCCTGCAGCCTCACACCCTCTAAAGTTTAAAACTAACGTTCCTTTTCTCTTGAAAATTCAAAGTACAATCCTGTGGCTGTGCTGCCTTCTCCATATCCTGGTGAGATATTATATATCATTTGAAAAGATCCTTCTGGATGAAAGACAACATACAGTTGAATTATTCTAATGCTATCAAGTGATGCTAACACAAATAACACCAAACAAAAGGACAGTTCTGAATATATATTCCAAATTTTCTATATTCACAGAGCAAACAAACACAAATGGAAAAGCAGCAGCAAATTATAGCACTTGCAAAAACAATATTAAAATAGAAGTGAATACAGAAAAAATATTTTAATTAACAAAACAAATCAAATGGAAAAGATTCCTCAAATAAAGCTTTAAAAGTGAGTCTGTGTGTGTGTTTGACTGCCATGACTAATTATGTATCCATGTAATGTGTGTTCAATTTGGGCTTATTTAAATAGCAGAAATGCTCATTAGCTGCAGTATATCTGTGAAGCTTCAATAAACAGTTTAATGGTTTTTATGTTTAACCAATTTCATAAGTTCCTGTAATTTTAGCTTTAGTAGCTCATTAATGTTATTTTTGATATCCATCTTACAGACTTCCTTTGCAGTGAATAGTAGCATTACTTCAGGAAAATACAAATATACTGTAACTTTCTTAATCTCAAATAGAAAACCACAGCTGTCACATGCGCCAGTAGACTGACTAACTGCTGACACTGCCCAGGCTAAATGCCCAGCAAAGAAAGAAAGGCACAATCATGCTTCCCACAGTCTGTGCCCCATTAGTGTACTCAAAAAGTGGTCTGCCTGGATAAAACCGGGTCCAGGTATGCTAGGAGGGGCTCCTGCTGCAAGCTGGTACGGACTTTGTTTTCTGCCTGTCACCAGCAAGCAAATGTGTACTGATGCCTCTCGGGCAGTTAATAGGTCTTTAGAAGTCACCACGAAGCCACCTCTGGATATTGGGAATTGGTAATCATTTCAGGGTGTGGAACTGCTGCACTCAAACTCATTCAGTAGATCTCTTTGTGGAGAAAAATCCTGTTCCAGTGACTCAGCAGGAAAACTCCTACCTATTTCACTAGGAATCCTTTGAATCTATATACATTTCATTTTTTTTTAAAGTCTGGTGACTAAAAGCCTATTCTGTGGGTGCGAGGCAGATGCTGTGCTACTAGAGAGACACCAGGTCAGCCTCGTGGGCATTCCCAGCTGGGGCATCTCAGCCACTCTCTTACAGAATCACAGAATGGTTCGGGTTGGAAGGGACCTTAAAGACCACCTAGTTCCCACCCCCGGCCATGGGCAGGGACACCTCCCACTAGACCAGGCTGCTCAAAGCCCCATCCAGCCTGGCCTTGAACTCTTCCTCCCTCTTAGTCTTTCATTAGATAGTCAAAGCTTCAGTGCTTCGAGGCTGAAGTCACCTCATTGTCCAAGCAGGCTGTGTGAAGGAACTCAACACTCCCTGCAGGTTTGCTGGCGTCTGTACCATTTGAAGTTCTGTATTTGTACAAAGGAAATCTAAAATCTTTTTCATTTGTGAGGTCAGAGCTTTGCAAGCTTTTTCCCTTTTTCCCTAGCAAATGCTTCTCAATGTATAGAAATAAATATTAAGTAGGAGTGGATTAAATAATAAAACTGTAAACTGTTTGGCAAATTTATTTTGCTGTATGCTGAACTATACTGAGGGGACAGTAGTTATACTCTAGTGAGCCTTCTGGGGTTTGGTGATGCAGTTTCCAAGCAAGATGACAGTCATACCAAAAGTAAAAGCAAAATATCTGCAAGTTGCAACTGATTCCCACAAATGTGAAATAAAAGTTTGCCCTTCCATTACCACGCAATAGCTAGCTACTACCTAAAAATCTAATAAAACATATTTTTTGCTCACAAATAGCCTACTATTTCTGGGGGTGGGGGTTTGCAAAGGCAGTATTTGGAGTTTGCTTGGATATTTTTGCGTTCCCCTTTTTTGCCTCTCCAGTAAAATAAAACAGACATTATCATGCTACGATTCAGTGTTCTGGAAAATGGGAATACTTCTTCTTTATTGCTGCCTGCTGAAGAGTGTGGAAGTAAACTTAGGTTGCCAGCTCCCTATCCTGTCTTAGTCCCCTGTCCTGCACTGCATTTTGTAGTGCGTTTTGAGCAAACTTACTATTTGCCATACTTTCTCCATGGTTCTCCTCAGAAAGTCTAGGCTTTCCTCAGAAATTCAGAAAAATAAGTCAGAAAAAGGACAGTGCAGTTCCAGTGCAAAGTTTTGCAGTGCAAAAATATTGCTCCCTTTTGCTTATCAGAACAAAATAGATCAGAAAATGGTCATTCAAAGTTTAAACTTTAAAAAACAGTTGGACTGGTGTTAAGTAGAATGTTGAGGCTGTACGTGGTGCTACGGAATACACAGAAATACATTTATATATATTGAGTAGCTGCAATTTGGAATGGCGACAAAAGATATTTCAGTAATTCACTAATACATCATAGGCCTCCAAAATAACAAACCAAGCAGAAGAGCAGGAATATGAGGAAAGGTACAAAGTTCTCTCACAGCTCTTTGTTTATGTGGGTCAGTTATGATGGTTTGAAGGCATTGGTAAGCTACGCAATAAAAAAAAGCAGCCTGTGCTTGCAAAAGCTTTTTTTTCAACAAGGAGAAAAACATTTTTCTTACTCCATTGGCAGTAGTTTGATTTGAACAATTTGTTGGGGTTTTTTTTTTACTGGTTTCAGTAAAGTGGTAATGTTCTGAAAATAGTCTAGAAGGCAACTCTCCTGTTTTGTCTATTAGCAACTTCCCGAGCATAAAATGGACTTAGGAGTCCAGTTTTTAAAATTAATGACGCATTTATATGATTCCCAATGGGAGGGCGAATACCTACTGAAATTGTTGCTTATAAACAAAATAAGCATTTTACTCTAACAAAACAAAAAAGACTAAATACCTACTGTGAGCACATGGAATCTCACTTGCAAATTTAATAGCTGCAGTGCAAGAATAAGAAACATCTTGTTGAGGATAACAGACTAGAAAAATCTTTCTAACCTCTGAGCCACTTTGGCTCAGAACAGCAGTTACCCACGTGCTTAGGCCCTGAACACTTTGCTGAACTGGGGCTAAGTCTGAATTTAATCCCTCTGGTTTTCATGGTGTTTTCTTTATTCTTACATCAGTAGCATCAGCATTTATAGAATCACAGAATGGTTTGGGTTGGAAAGGACCTTAAAGACAATCTAGTTCCAACCGCCCTGCCGTGGGCAGAGACACCTCCCACTAGACCAGGCTGCTAACAAATAGGACATATCCTGCTAGCTTAGCCCATACCAATACTTCGTTTGCAGTTCCCTGAGGTGCTTTATGAATTAGGTCAATTGATAGAGCTCTTTGTATGAACAATTAACACGTTTATTCAACCTGCATCCGAGTCATTCAGTCATAGAATAATTCAGACCAGCAGGGCTCTCTGGGGGTCACCTAGTCCATCCCCTTCCAAAGTTAGATCAAGTTCCAAGTCAGATCAGTTTGCTCATGGCATTGTCCAGTTTTAAGTATCTCCAGTATTTTCATCTCCGTCTTTTGATGGAGAATACCTGAACATCACCATCTCTTGAATACAAAAATGTGCTTCCTTTTTTAAAAGAAGAAAAAAAACCACTAAGAATATAAGATGCTTTTCGTGGTTTGGTTTTTGTTTTTTTTTTTTTTGCTGTTGGGTTTTTTAAAATTTTTCTTTTGTTATGTATGCTGAGGCAGCCTGGATATTTGGTTGTAGTCCAGCTCAACGGTGAAAATCAAATTTGACTTTCATTAGACAGCTTAGTCAAAAAATAAAGATTTAAAAGCTACTGAAATAGTATGCTCAAAATAAACACTTTATTCCCTCAAGTCTTAGTTTCTTTTCCCTTTCACAACATCCAAAATAAATGCCTTGCATTTTTGCTTGTAATTTGATTGCAATTCTAATAGCAGTTTCACCAAAAATACAGTGTGAAAGTGAGGTGTATTGCTTACCCCCAAGGTAAATGACTCTCTTCTTTCACGATCAGCTCACTGCATGACTTTGTACCCTTCCCATTTTATGCTCTTATTTAAAAACCTTGCAACAACTACTTAGTGAATGCATACTAAGAGATGCGAGACTGGTACAGTGTTACGGCTAAGCAGCACAGTAAGTTCAGCCTTTTAGCTGAAGCAGTTTTTAATGTGGGAGAAAACAGAATCACTCCTTTACCATAGGGTATATGAATGACAACAAAACATACTGATTGCATAGGCTAATATTTGATTTACCTCATGAGGTTCTAGAAAACCTTCCAAAAAGACCTAAACAGAAGGTCTTAAAAACAACAAAACTTTCCAAAATTCTCATTCGAGTCAACTTCACCTATGGAGTAGCTCACGAATCTCTTAAAGATTAAAAAAATACTTCTCCCTGCTTCCTGGGGGTTAGACTGAGCCCCAAAATGTGAGCAACGCAGATGCCAGACTCTTTATACAGCAATGCATCTCCAAGTGGAATGGGACACTGTTCTGTCAAAGAGACGTAGACTGCACCTCACGTGCCCTTTAGAGCAGGAGGCAACTGCAGGGCAGGAGGCAGCCCTGAGTGATTAGCACTGTACGTAGCTGGGTGCTATTGCTGTCTGGATAACAGCCTAGGCTGCAGGAACCAATCCCAAAGCAACACTAACACACACAAGACAGAAATGCTTCTGGAATAAACTTCAGACGTTCCTCAAGGAACCAGGCTGATCCTTCTTTTTTACTGTTGGAGAGAGTTTAGACTCTTCTCATGGCTGTATGATGGTTTAACTTTATATACAGTCAGAGTGGTGAACAGGAAGCTCATTCAGATTACAGACAAACCTGTTATCGGCTATATTCTAAAATTCTTCAATGAGACCTATAATTTACCTTCATTAACTAATGTTTTGTCTTCCTGCAAAGTCAGTACACTTTTTATCTCTAGAAAATCTTACTATCAGAAAATTCATTTCTTTCACTTCATTTAAAACAGCATTATCTATAATGCGTACACTGAAAACGCAGATGTGAGAAGTCATATATTTTATATGCGTCCAAGGTATGTCCACAAATGCTATTACACTCTTCTTAGATTATTCTAGATTTACAATTTTCCTTGATTGAAAAGATTCAGAAAACTACATTATGCTAAGAAATTTTGAAATTTCCTTTGCACTGGCCAAACTAGCATCTGATTACCAAATTTTCTGGTGACGTGCACTCTGAGGCACTTGCCAAGTCCTCTGTCAGAGCATTTATACCCAAAGGACCATGACAACATGTCATGGGGTAATTGGCTGGCATGACCGTGCCCTGGAGAGGTAGGCACATTGATCACTAAGGCTTTCAGAACTTGCTAACCTTGATGAGCGTCTTCAGGCTGAAGATCTATTCATTTTATCCATCTGTCTTCTGCTGAGTCAGTGTTTTTTACTTTCAAGGCACCTTTGATGTATGTGCCTGAACTCTTTAAATCTAACCTAGTGTCAGAGGAGAACAGTGTGAGCTCTGCTCAGTTCCCATGTTCTTAGTTATACTCATGTTCTTCAGCTCTCTTTCTGCTACATCCAGGCAATTCTTTCCATCTCTGAAATGCCATCTATGTGCCAATTTCTGTTTCTTTACTATGGAACTATATAATAGTTAATTCTCAAGACCAAAGCTTGTAAAGTGCAACTAAATAATGAGACAAGCTGAGACAAGCACAGGTGAATTTAAGAAATACTGTGTATATGAGAGAAGCTACAGTTCTCTTGCGTATGCACAAGGAATGAGTGACAGCCAGAAGAGCTGAACCAGAATAAAGAATCTGTCTTAATTCTTGCTTAATTTAATAGGTTAAAAAAAAAAAGTTTCAGAGATCAGATCAGTTCAGCTTAAAGCTGTAGTATAATGAGTTTCTCTAAAGTTAATTAGTGAGATGAGAAGAAATTCCCAAGAGCATTCTTTGAGATCCCATTTGCATTGAGAGGAAAGCAAAATATGTACTGAGCAACTGGACCTCTAATCTGAATTTCTGCTCTATACAGTTATATACAGAAAACTGCTTTGTTATCAGACCCTCAAGTTTTGTTCTAAGAGATATACCTAAAGGACAACGAGATTCTTGTGAAGAGGAGCAGCAGTCACAAGCTTTGTAACCTCCCGAAGACTCATTTCACAAAACTGTCAAAGGACGGGAAATGGCTGCAGCTAAAATAACAATCAGCGTAGTCAGGGTTACCTTTAGTGTCAGTTAAAATGGAGCCAAAGGCACTGATCACCACATCAGCTTTCAGACGGACAACCTGATCCTCATCTTCTTTCCAGTTTCCATCACTGTCTTGTTCAGTTCGAACAAACTCCATAGCAACAATTTGTCCACCTTTAAGTACAACTTTCCGAGGGGAGAGGAAAGGCAGAAATTCACACTTCTCTTCTTTTGCAAGTTCCATCTGTAGAACAGAAGCAAGAAAATACATAACTTGTACATAACTTGAACATTGTTGTGCTCTAAAACTAAAAAAAAAACAAGCTAAAAACCAAATTGAACGCTGAAATCTGTGATGAATGACATTGCTCTATTGCCATTGGCAGTGATTCAAAACCAAAATCACTGTAAGTAATTTTCTTACAAGATTTTATAGGCTCCCAAGGCAACATCAGGATCACTGAGATTCATTAGACAGCAGCCAGAAGGTATCATTCTAGGATCTAACCATGACCTGAAGAGTCACCTACAATACTCAAACGACTGATCTCTGGGGTGCTTGCAGGACTAAAAAAATTACTGTATTTTCTAATTTAAAAGACGTTCTACCCCTGTATGCAAATGCATCTCTCTGACTACAGGAAACAGGTACAACAGAGGAAAATTATTTATACACAGACTACATTAAATGAGCCTCAGATCTTTAATAAACATTTATAGATTTTGAGAGCATTTTTATAAACAAAACCTTTAGAAGACATCTTTTAAGTACCTATAGCACACTTTCAAGCCCTGTAGAAATAACAACCAGTGTTCCTCCCCATCAATGCTCTTATTCAATTTTACCTCTTCTGGGACAGCCCTGATATTAGTGAATCCCTTCCTGAAGACCACAAACACGCGACGAGCTCCACAGCGTAAAGCAGATGTTGCACAGTCAAAAGCAGTGTCTCCTGCCCCAAGTACAATTACTGTTCCATGTATTGATGGCAATGGAGAGTGACAGGCACACATCCCTGAAAGATGAAAGGAAAACCCCATTTTCAAGTAGAGAAACCATTTCTGCATGACAGCTCAAAAGGTACTTGTACCCAAAGCAGTGTAAAATTGCATCTTACAGTTTCCAAGCATGGAGTGTCACTATCAAATTATTCTGCTTCACAGAAAGACAGTTTTATTCCCATTTTTAAGATATGCTCATATACATAATTTCATAGTCAGTACTCTAAGCAGCTGCACCTTTCTATCTGGAAAGAATTCAAATGACAACACGTTTGTAGGATTGTGGCTCCTGTCAGGCTGAAATTAGCATTGTGAGATCTTTTTATTCCAAAAGTAAATTTCTCTCTTATCAGATTCATTATCCTCCCAGTTAAAAAAAAAAAAAAAAAAAAAAAAACAAAACAAAAAACAACCACCTTTTAATAGATTATAAAGAATAACACTTGGCATTTTTCAAAAGGCAACCAGTTGTTGACAGCTTGGTGTAATAGTTTCTCAAAGTTAGTCCCCTCAGTCAGCTTTCTACAAGGCACTGACGCTGTTCGGGCTGTGACATACTCTCAGAGGCTATTCTCAGCTATTCAGCTGAACACGAGGGAGAAAGAATATTATGATTTCAGTGATTCCAAGATCTTTCACTGGGAGAAAATATTTAATCTACTGTGGCTTTCTACAAACGATTTGCAAAAAGTTACACCGAGAGAATGATATTATGTGTTTGTCATCTACAGCTTGTATTTGATGGTTCGATTAAGAAATTTGATTAAAAAATACTCAAGTAAAACTGAACTGTGTGTGTTCCTTGTATGAGACTGCACTTTATCACAAGTTTGAATAACTGTTATTAGGCAAATTATTGCAACTTAAAAAATAATGCCATAAACAACGTAAAGCTACATTTTTCAATGAGCCTGTGAAAATTTCAGTCAGGAGGTGCTAAGCAGGTCATTTAATCACTGCACTGTAACTCAAGTATCCTACTATATTAGCAGCAGATTTTCACATGCAATTGTAAAAAAGCACAAGTATCATTCAAGGAAACAGTGCTTTTAATTTAGACATATAAACAGAGTGAGAAAAAACATCCTAATACATATTCTCTCTCCATTTGTAAAATACTTAATGTATGGCAAATGCTATCATTTGTGTATACGGCATTACCTTTACTATTTACTTAATAGGCTTCTTATTCTAAAATTCTCTCTAAACTTTTCTCATTTATTTTTAACCAACTTAATCCATCACAAAAATTGTACATTGAGCAGTGAAAAAAGCACAAGTGCAGCAGGGGAATGGCAGCTCCGAGTGCCATTACAGGACTAGTCTGGAGCCGATCAGTCACAGCAGCCCACTTTGCTCTTCATAACGAGGCCACTCCCAAAGGAAATTCATGTCTATGTATTTGCAAAGGGAACGAACCCCTTTTGGAGGAAAGTATATTAACAAGTGGTATTCAGAACTTAATAAGCAGGCAGAATATGTATTTTACTGTCAATAAGTCTATTATGTCTATTATTTAGAGAACTGTCACAGCAAAAATAAAGAGGATAGAGCAGGATAGAGGAAGTGTATATCTTATTTTAAAATTCCATGCTTTAGAGAGCAAAAGGTGGCTACAGCTACAGACAGACACTAGGAAAATTAAGTGAAAGAGACCATGTTAATTAACAGACAACACCAAAGAGCTATCTATTACTGTCAGTCAGAAAAGGTTAGTTCTTCAAAGTTCACCCTTTTTTTCATTGTAGACTTAATATAAAAAAATATCATTACATATCCTTGCAAATCGAGAGTGCTACTTTACAACATTTTAAAAGATGAGGATCACAGCATATAGATCCTCATGCAGGCAGGTGACTTACACTACATGACTGCTATGTGTCAATACAGAATTCTATAAAGATATTTTTAGTCAAATTATTACAAGAGGGGATTGTTTTTCAGGATTTATTTTTCCTTTGTTAATCTACAAATGTTTTGCAGTGCAGATTCTCGATCTGTTTAATTTTTAAAGATCTCTTAAAAAAAAAAAACCCAACCCCACCCCTCTCTCCCAACCCATTTGAGCTCACTTTGAGCTTAAGAAAACAGACAGAAATAAGCATTTGATCAAAACAGCAGGGAGATGGGACAGATGGATGCAGAATTTCCCTTCCTAAATATTTTGCATAAAATGGGCTAATAAACTTTACTTTCATATGCAGAATAATTTGCCACAGAAGATAATATTCTTTAACATATTGTTTATGGAAAGTCTACTAAATAAACAGGCATCCCTATATGATGCTAAAAGAAATTTCTGAATGCTCAGGAGAAAATCAGTTTGCAGATAAGAAAGGTATATGTGTTGTTAAATATGTGGTCATACATACGAGATCACATACTGCACTAAGCGTATGCCCAGAAAACTGTACATAGGTACATGGTATTTCGTTTTTATCCGTTTTATTGGGGTATTTCGTTTTTATCCGTTTCATTGGGGAATCTAGACCATGAGGGAATGTGGCATAGAAATCATGATCCCCATCTCATACATCCATCTGGGGCTTATGATTTCACATTCAGGGCCCCTGAAAACAGCGATGCCCCTTGGGGAGCAAACGCAGTCATCTCTGTACTCAAAACAAAGACGTAAAAGCACAAAACAAGACTGCATTTGGTGCCTATGAACTGAGTGTTGTCTTATTAACTACTGGCATACTACTGTTGTCCTGACTGTAAGTTCTTTGGGTAAGGAACTAGTGCTCCCTTAAACGTGTCTGTTATACATGCAGCACGTGATTTGGGATCCAGTGAAATAATTTATCAGCAATATACAAAGTGGCTGCTTATATGGGTCAGCAACACCTTGAATATCACATTTTTTCAAGACCATGCTATATATGCTATACCAAGGTAAGTTATACGAATAACAAGTTTATGACATCTTTTGAATATAATTCAAAATAACAAATATAACTTACTAGGGGTGATGATTTGCCATGCGCTTAGATTTTTACATTTGACTATTTGCTTTACGGTCTCTAGGACTGACTTTCCTGACCACACTCCTGAGGTTTCTCTCTCACCAAGAGAAAATGCTGCCACAGACCTCTTCACTGGGAGGTGCTTTGTAATTGGATGTGCTGCTGTGTAACCAGCTGTCCACTCTGATATATCAATAACTGCTAATGACTTACTGAACATGATTGCAACAAAAACATAATATTACACACCTGGTTTACTTGCCATTGCTACCAAAGGTAGGAAGTCTTTAGATGTGTAGAATCCTTGATCCATTCTCAGTCCTTGGAATATACTGTCTCTGTTTGGTTCTGGCAAACCTGAAATAGATATTTGAAGGCATATCAGAACTACTAGGGAAATTTCAATGACCAATATATATTTGACATTACATACACATTCTCAAAAACATCCTCAATACAAGCACTTTTACAAACCCCCAGATTTTTCTAAAAGAACATCACAAATGACTGTAGCTTCACGTTTGTAGTCTGTAGCTTACATAACTGGTGATCTTTTAATAGTACTGGTACTTGAAAAGAAGGTTGTTGGATAACCTGTGTACTCATATAACTCACAAAAACAAATGCAGAGGAAAGGGTTAGAGAGAACAAGATATACATGGTGCAAAAACAGGGAAGCTACTGGGAAAGAGAAGACTCTTGCAAGCTTTTCTTGGATTGCTTTGCCTGCACACACAGGTAACGCTTACTGCTGTGAAATGGTTTTGTTCCCTTTGTTTCGAGGCATTTTTCAATACAGCTAGTCTGCAGATAATACAAATGAGGCAATAATAAACAGCTTAACTGATGAGGAGAGGAGGACAAATGGCAATCCTGTACTCATCTTATCTACGAGTATTTGTATGCCATCATTTTTTGCCACTCTTGATTGCTTTCTCAAAACCCTGAAGTCCTTATTGGCTGACATTTATTTGTAGTTATTAATAGTACACATTTATACAGAAGCCGTAGGACACAGACAGCAATACGCTTCACAACCAATAACAGCAACAAAATACCTTTCAATTAAAAGAAAGCAGCAAAAATCATCTTCCAATTACCAAAGAATATCATTTTGTTGCTGTGTGAACATTTGGACAGCACATAGAAGTTAAAACATTTTTTCATGCAAATGCAATGACATATCAGGGTATTTTCAACACAGCCCCAACTTTCATATTTACATCTAAAAAAACCACAATATTATCAAAGTACGCTTATTAATAATTACATACTGAAATGGAGTAAATGTCAACAATTTTTCTAAGAAAACACACTAGAACTGAGGAGTCCTCAGAGCAAGCAGGCAGAATTGGAGCATGCAAAGCAACCTGTGTCCCCTCTGTTCTCAAGCAGGGATGGCAGCAGACTGGTCTGGAAAACCCCAATGACACCATGTTAGTGTCAACGATAAAGTAGGATTGCACTTTGAGGAGTTCTGTTCCAAGTAGGGAAGGTTTAGGGACTTCTTGTATTACTGAAGCAGCAAAAATCTGTCCCATCAAAGCATAAGATCAGGACTCAGTCGTAAGAAAGCTTAGGATATTTTCATGAGTCCCCTGATATGAAGGAAGTTTCTTCAACTCCTAGATCCCTGAATGAAGTTACTATAATACAGGAAGAAAAAAAATAATATAATTTTAGTTTTAACAGTTTCCATGAAGAAAATGAAAGTATGCTCTCAGTGAATTCCAAAGGCTTACAAGCCAAAAAGCGAATAAAAAAATCCTGAAATCTTTGCATTTCAAAAATCTCATGTTATTGAGCACTTTCTTGATCTCTATTCATAAAAAAAATCATGACTCAATTGCTCAACACCTGGCTTTCAAAACACTGCTGATCTATAGCTAGATATTGAGAAAAATAAGGTTAGAAAATACTATCACGTACTGAACTTCAAGACCTTTGAATGCTGTACTTCCCGGGCAGACTGGAATATCAGCTAATGAAGAATGAATAATGGATATCTTAAGAGGCTGCCAGAAATACTTTGTGCCATTGAAAGTACAATATGTAAAATGCATTAAGGAAATTATTTTAAAAACTACATAGGTTTTGCTCTACGTATATATTGCAAAATCATCTATGGCAAGAAGAGTACCTCGGAAAAAGCTCTCAGTGACTGCCTACAGGCAGAGGACAGAGTAATGCAACTATTTCTATTGAGCTCAGAGGCCTCAGTTTACTCTTGGAAGAAACACTCTTATCATTAGTGGAATGTGTAGGCTGCATTAAAAATTACTTTCTTTCTACCTAACGCCTAGTGCCATTCAAAAACAAGGAGAAACCCTCACAATTTTTTTTTCCTCTTTTTGCTGGTTTTATAATTTCCTAATGAAAATTATTTCATCTGCAACAGCATCAGTCATTTAGTCATGAAGAAAGAGTAGAATTAAGGGTATGTTGCAATGTTCATGGTTCAGGTTCATCACTAGTTTGGTGTCACTGAAATGAAAGGAGTTGCATTAAGAATACATTGGATACAATAATGTTTAGCCTGGCTGATGTGACACACCAAAAAAAAAAGCCTAAGAGGTAGTCAGTATATATGGCATTTTCTGCTATTTATTTCACTATTTTCATTTTGCTGAAAACTGCATGAAAACCAATTTTGCAATATTTACATTTGAAGGAAATGCAGGGGATTTTTCTCTTGTACCTATAAACACCTGGCACAGTTTCAAGCTGTTTGTTAAGCATCTGCTGGAAGTTGTACTGGATTCTGATGTATCTCCTTTCGCTGTTTAGTATTTGCCATTATAATGATTGAATTTAGTTTTGTTAAAATAGAGAGACTGAGTACTTCTTAAAGGCACCAGGCTAGCTAAGAAAGAGGCAGACAGGCAGACAAACAGAGAAAGAGATCAAGAACTGATAAGATACACTTTAGAGAGACACCATTTCATAATAAACGGTCACCCCACAGAAGTACGCTTTACAGACAGATCAAATATTGATAAATAGCCAACAGCCTCTCAGCAGAGAGAAGATTTGACCAAAAAAAAACCAGTTGCAGAGGAAAAAAATGTAGTTTTGAGCAAACGGTTTTAGAGAAGAAATAAAATTCAAAAAACCCCAGTCATCTACGAAAGACACAATTTAGGTCAAAATAATGAACCAAGAGAAATACCCTTTGAAGATAAATCAGAGAGATCTTTTAGCAAAGGGGAATTCACACACTAATACAAAATAGCCAGGAGCCACCCAAGAAAAAATGCTTAGAAAAGCATGAGGTCTTTCCCCTAGGTTTTAGGCTAAAGCCAATAGTAGTCAGTTTTCTGCTCTCCAGAACCACCTGCAAGCCATCTAAAAGTGTCTTTTATTTATTACTTGCTATTTCTTGTCCTGAAACAATCTTTCACTATTCTAGGTCTCCTGCCCTTAAATAACCTATACCAAAACCTAGTGATAGCAATTATTTCCTTCACCTGCACTGAAGAAGAACTCTTCCGAGGGGCAACCAAGAGGAGGCAGCCTAGAAAGACAATTCCACGGGTGTTGTTCGGATGGAGCCTGCACACCTGTACATAAGCAGAGGGCTATGGTTGCCCCCCACCTTCTGTAGCCAAAGCCCTGGACCCCCTGGAGCCTCAGTCTACCTGCTGATACCGGGGAACCAGCTCCTAAAGCAACTGATATCCAAACCACAATAGTGAAGCTTCATGGGCTGTAGAAAACAGCATTTACTAAGAATAGAGAAAGAAGAAACATCGTGAAAATAACAGCTTGCCTGACAGATCTAGTTCAGTTTTGCAAAAGCTAATCTAGACAATCCCAATCTGGGTCAGGTACATCACAGAAAGCAGTTCACCTCAATTCCTGATCTAGCTTTGCTAGGCCATGCCTTTCATCTCCAGATGCTCCAGCTATCTCTCAGTAAGCATCGCTCTCTTAGTATGAAGCCCTCTTTCCTTCTTTCCTTCATTTGATCCCCACAACCCCTTCTCCAGTGGGCTATACCTCAGCATCAGTGTTTCTCCCATGTCTGACATACCATATGCTTTCCAAAGTCATTAGCCACTATAACAGTGGCTTTAGAAAACACAGACTTTATCCTGCCATTTTTATATCCTTTATATATACTTATAAATATATACATGCATATATATTAGAAAAAATATCATCTGCTTTCTATCAAGACTTTGCACTCTTTGTTCTCTCAATACTGATGCACGCTAATTTTCTTAACTAGCAGTGTCAAGTCTGTCGTCTCATTTAACGAGATAGAATGTAGATCCTCTCACAATCCCTTAGTCCAGATGAAATATGAATCGCTAAATGATTAGAGTCAATTTGTCAGGTACACAAGGCAATATAGAAGAGTGATGCATACACAATGTAAGGGATTGGCATGCAGAGCAATACACCTAGTCCACTTGGCTGCTGCACCAAATACATCAAAGCACATCAACACATCAATCAGCTAAGTCTGAAAAGGAAATAAATACTGCTGCTATTACTGTAACTATTAGCCTGGTCTGGAAAGGAAAACTAAAGTGGGAGCAGAGGCACAGCATGTCTCTCTCTCCTATTTTGATCAATTCCCATCTCCCCAGAAACAGGAATGCTTTCTGAACCCGAACTCATTGTTTGTATTACTTAAATCTGACATGTTTGGGCAGATTTGCAGTTTCAAATGAACTTCTCAGCCAATCTTAATAACTGACATACAAAATAAGCCCTCTTCCTTGGTGAGGGTCAAATGCAGTTTTCACTGGCAGCTGACTGAAAACAAATCTCCAGACAAAAAAAATGGAGCTGAAGTTGAAGTACAAATATACCGTAGCCTACAGGGACAAAACTTACTAGAGGAGTGTGAGGTTTTCTGGTTTTCCTCACATCAAACACTGCAAAGTTTGGTTCGCGTCATTTTTAATTATGATAACAACACATTTCGGCAAAACTTCAGCTGGACCAGGTAAACAAATGAAGAGCTAGGATCTTTCAAGCAATATTCCCTCTCTTTGGATTTTTAGCTGTTGCTATCCTGACAGCAGAGAGTTTTCAAGACAAGAATTGGCTGAATTGTTTTTTCCAACCCCTTACTTTCAGGTAAAAATGTAAATTCAGGCTGGTGAATGCAATCTGTGTTTGGATATACTGATTTTTTTTAAAAGCCAAGACACTCTATTTTGACATTTTTATAATGAATCTTTCAACTTTGTTTCAAAATGACATTACATCTATAAATTTATCCAAATTGAATTCAAAGGAAAACAAAGACAATTGGATTCACTGGTTATGCACATCCTTTTTTCTACCTTTTAAAACTAGCAAACTGAAACCAATATCAAACCCCATTCATCAATTTATGGGACTTTTATTTTTTTTAAATGTTCTCATGTCATACAAACGTGGAGCATTAGGTAGAAATTTAGAGGGTAAGAAGATATTTCCACCTTTTGCCATATCTACGAAAACTAGCTCATGTTTCAGAGTTAAACAAGATTTTGAAAAATCACACTTAGAGGGAAAACTCTGCTAGACGTAAAAATAAATCAAACATTCCTCTTCACTACACATGTTCTGCCCTTCCCTGCCTCCACGACAGGGATCTGCTGAGGAAGGGGGGCCCAGGAGATCCTTGGACCAGGTGGAAAACCTTGAACTGTCAGAGTCTACGAAGAATGAGGAAAAAAATGTGTGAATCTCCTAGGACACTGGATGTGGGCAGAAGAAACATATGATTAGCTGTGTATCTGCTCTGGTGGCAACGCAAGTCTCCTGAAATAACACCTGAGAGGCTAAGCCTAGACAAGCTGAGACACAGCCTGCTAATCAGCATACGAAACTTGAACACAGCCCAGTAATGAGGTAGCACAGTTTCTGCACCAGCAAGACCTCACCTTTGGCCAGCTTGAGGAATAGGAATAACAAGTTGTGCCCACTCATGTGCCCTGGGCAAAGGAGACGTGGAAGGCTGATGGAGGGAGACTGATATGAATTTTAGAGAGGAACTGACATGGTCTGAGAAGTTATTTTTTTTAACAGTATTTGTTTATATGTTGTTGTTTTTTATTTTCTTAAAAAGATGTGTTAAAGTAGATACAGAGCTAAGATAATGTCCCTCTAAAGGCAAATTTCTAAATCCACCATTTCCCTTCTGAAAGGGTCCTTTTAAATTAACAGAAAAGTACCCATTTTGCCGCATGTCCCTGCCCATTTACACACTGTGTATTCCAACTTGCTCCTTGTGTTACCATATAAAAGTATTTCAGATGTGACACTTCTGATAGCAATTCACACTTGCCCAGAGACTTGCAGCTACAGGTACCATATGGTCAGAGTGTGACTACAAAGGTGGATGGCAGAGAAGAAAGAACATATTGTAAATTCCAAGTGCATAAGCATCCTTTAATATTTCTGAATGCTCTGTTCTTCTTCAAAAAGGCTAGTTTGTGGTCTGGGAAAATGGAGATCAAAATCTATGTATTTAAAGCAGTTTTATTTTATGTCACACAATCCACAAATTGCATAAATTGGACCATGAGTTTTAAGTACACTGAAGTATTTTCTTGAAAGATAACATTGAATCAGTGGATTCTTATAACTGTCAAATTTACTGTTTTCCCTAGACGTGATGGAACTTAACTTGTATGCAGTGGCATATGCTCTACCTATTTGTTTATAAGAAGTCACATGCATTCATAGCAATATTGATAACATTGCTGTCCATGGATCAATATTACACAATTTGGATGTGAACTATACTGAAATGCATTATCCAAATGTGGTATGTAAGCTGTGCCACATAGCTGGTTACATTAAACACACCATTACAATTCGTGCTGTGACATTCATCAGAAATGGAACAGGAAGCCATTGGAACCTAAAGAGTTACTCTCTCTACATTTTTAAAGGTTTGATTCTGAAAGACTAAACACCCAGTAAAGTTGCAAATGCTCTGCAGGTGCTCAGCTTCTCTCAAGGTCAGTCCATTAGTGATTAACACATTAGTAAATACTTTTGAGGCTTGTATTTTTAAAGGATCTCTCTTGTTTTGCTGGAGGTTTTTTTTATGGTGGCAGCTTTGTTACTTCCTGTTGTGAGGTTCAATAGAGTATGTTTTCTAGGTGGTTGATTTTTTTTTTGTTTGCTATGTATGTCGATGGAGATAAGTGTTTTAATTACTTTTTTAATGTCTATGCTTTTGTATTTTCTTCCTCTCTCCGTTTATTTCCTGCTGTTGAGATTACTGCCTCATCTCCACAGCAGGTGGCTCTTTCAAATTTGTTTTCTTTGTAAGCCTGGTAGATTTATTTTGTAATACAACTGCTCCTTTTTACTGTTTCTTATTAATGATTTCTTTACTTCGGAATAGGTACACTCACAAGGTTTGCTCATAGAAAAAGAAAAGTAAAGGGAGAAAATTAAAAGAACTACAAGACACTTGGGTTAGCCTTTTCTTACCCTCAAGTTAGAATGAACACTGTACAGTACATGTGAAAGAACACCCTTCACGTCTATCAACAAGAGCTATACGCAATTGCTGCGGTGCATTCTAAGTTGAATGGCTATGTCCACACCACAACGTTTTTTTAAAAACATCTGTGTAAGTAGCTGAAGCTGTAAGTAATGCAGTCTATAGGTCTCACACATTATTTTTTGCTAAATTAGACACAAAGATTTGAGCTCTCGCAAATGGTATTGAAACAACAAGAATGAAGAAGTCAGATCAGCCAGAACTAAATTTGTTTTTATAATCCAATTTCTCTTTGAAGCCAATTGTCTAATCCCAATTTAGATGTAGCCAAAATTTCACAAGAGCTAGGCATCAGAAACTGCACATGGGAATCACAGAGATTAGAATCAATCCACCTGAATGATGGAAATTAGGATTATGACCACACAACAGTGTTCCTTGTCCAAGTTTGGATTACAAAACACTGCAGCTTTATGGTCTGTCCTCACAGCATTTAGTGATCCCATGATCAGATTAGACTGACATCTAATGTTGACCAAAATGTCCAAAGGTGAACCATAGCTCATTAGCTCCATCAAATATAGAGTCCACCGCTAATTTGCTTTTACCATAATCAGTCCAGCTTTTCTCAAGGCCTTTAGCCTACCCTTCACAGCCTACCTCTAGTCTTAATTGCTCTTCTTAATTTTATTATGGTCAACATATGGGGCCTACACTTTGAATATTATTGGGGTATCACTCAATAAAGTATTTTAGTGAAAATCATCAGTGTTTCAAGGTGATTAAACAAAGATCTGAAGAAATGATGTGGTAATTTTTCAATTCTCAATATCTGGGCATTCAATTAAGCACCATAAAGATTTTAAACTCCCAGTTTGACTTGAGCACTTATCCTCTAAAAACACTCTTTTAAAACACATACCTCAGAACTGAAGCATACAGTATCAGTAAGTGTTTTTAAAACATAATTGTTTAAAGGACACACTAGAAGAAGTGATACTAGGTTGGACAAAGATATATAGCTTCCTAAATTAAGGAACACAGGGTAATTCTAGCCTTTCTTCTCAGGTTGGAAACTGATACATAATGTTGCCCATATCTGAAGTCAAATTGAGGATGCTAGCAAGTTAGATAGTAGTCCTGGTGAAAGGACTTGCTAAAATGTGAAGATAACTATGAAGTAAACCTCATCATAGAGAAGGATGAATGCAGAAGTCTGCTTACCTTCCCTCTGGTTCTGTTCTGCCTGGTATTGTTTATTGCAGGACTTAAAGCACTGAAACAGTTTGCTATGAATCTTGATTTGTAGAACATAAGAGTTCTGTAAATTGTAATACAGAGTAACTGAAGAAACATCTGCTGTAAAAAATAAAGTGGAATATTGCTGCAAACATTTCTTATGTCATCTTGGTAACATTTATTATACTGGCGACAAATCTGAAAAGGTCACTAGCAAAAATGCATTTAGTAGTCTGAGTCAAATCCGTCTCTACCAGAAGAATGTACCATTCAAGCCAGGAAAAGAGCTTGCTCCAGTCTGCTTACAATAGAGCTGAACCGGATTTTTAGTCCTGGGTGGAATTTGGTCACTTCTCATCACTGGCATAAGCTGTCATTATTCAGGAGCACCCTTGAACTGGCAGAGCAGGGATGCTGAAGTTTAAGACCTGGCATGCTAATGTTGAGAGTTCCTTTCCCTCTTCCTTCTACAAACATGTTCCTAGCACTAACATGCCAAAGGAACGACACAGGGGGCTGTGTTTCCTCCAGACACCGGCCAGACACTGTTTGTCAGTGTGACATGCTGCACCATGCTGGAGGACAAGAAACGGGCCCCAGTGCTTACTCTTGTTCAGTAAATGCTGCTGAAATGAAATGGCCACAAAAGCAAGATCACCTCCTCGGGGACTGCCTATCAGGAACTTGAAGGACACAAAAAAATCTATCAGCTCAGAAACCATACGTCACAGAAAAGCGATTTTTATACAGTACAGAAAATCTGAATGTGTAGAAGTGAAAGCAAAGTAAACTGGATGGAGATACTGGGAGCAACAGACTCCTGAAAATAAAGTAGAAAATATTACAACAGCTGTTTGCAATAGAAACAATATCTTTCCCCATGCAGATTCCTTATAACTTACCTGTCTAATATGTCCAGTTTACAGGCAGTCATGCTGGCATATTGGAATAATCAAAGCCAGTAGAAATTTACAACGGGAAAATCAAATGTTAGCATAGAAAAGATCTCTTTGTGTTAATTTTTTGTTTTTAAAAAAAGATGGAAAAATATCTTGAAAAGCTGGATCAATAGAAGCTATTGCATAGGGTAAATATGCAAGGAATGGATAAACCGAAAACAAATCTGATGGAAAACATTCACAAAGAAAAAACCACAAATGCTTAGTAGGCATCACAAAGAAAAAGAAATGCTAGGCCTCTACACTGTTGCAAAGCAACAGTTGAAAAAAATCTATCGAGGACAGCAAATTCATCCTGTGGAAATATATGAGGAATAATTAAGTCATTAATATTCTGGGACAATACCTTTGGTCAGATCTCAGGCACTGTACGGCAAGGAAGTTGCAATGAGGTGTACTGAGACAACACCAACTTGTACTAGCTAAAATCGTACTGTACTTTTGATATAATAGTAATATAATAGCTGATAGGTGGTATCAAAGTGTTAAAAATACAAACTGATTTTTATAATATTGTTTCCCAAATTTCATGAAAGAGAACAGTTAAGAGTCACAGAAATATCTAACTATAGCCATTTCTCTTAAATGCACTACAATTACTCCGTTGCATGCTACTTCCACAGCTTCCATTCCATTCGATTTGAATATGGTGACTATGAAACAACAGGCTGGCTCTATTACAGCTCTGCACCCTATATAACTCTACCTATATTAAATACTTGCAAAATCTTACTTATCCAGGAATCCAGGAAGAAAATCCCACATGCTAAATCATACTTGCAAACTATAGGACTTTCTGGTTATTCCTATTTTTGAAACCTAACTTGGATTCACCCAAACCTTTTTTTTTTTTTGAAATGTGAAAGTCTTCAGTGTAAACCAGCAATGTCTTCCAAATGCTACTGAGTAATTATCATTCTATCTGAAATTTCAAAATAGGAAACAAATATTGTTCCCCAGTTCTTTGTTAACATATTATATTGTCTTATCTTAAATCTTAGAATGTTAATACACTGGTTTTGTCCATGTGGAAGAACAAAAACATGCGATAAAGCTTATTCAGTAATTACTCCCATATCATTCCGCCTACGCTGCATTTTTGAATCACTTCAGGTAAACCATCTCTACATATATTTTAAAACGATGCCTCAAAAAAAAAGCCTTCTAAACATTATTCATTTTTCTGCAGCACAGATCTACAACTGAAAACCTATCATCAGTGCATTCTGATTAAAAGGTAATAATTAAATCTTTTTTCCCCTTCTTCTACAGCACATTATTTGACCTATGATAAAACTACCTATCAAATTTCCATTTATTATTTCTACCTGAAGGGCTTTGCCAGCTCACACAAACATAAATCTCCATTTGTCAGATTTAAACTGTACCTGTCCCAGCTGCTATGAGGGTTCATAGCTCTTGTCCCTTAAAAATTACGGAATAGCATCAAGTGACATAACCTCCCTCCAGCCTTCGCTGACCCTTGCAATCAATAATATTTGTAACCTGTGTGCGCACAGTTAAGTAGAACAGAAGCCGTGCACTATCCGAGTTAACCACATTGAGCTGTGATACTACAATCTGCTCCCTTGTGTCTCCCGTGATCAATTTTAATCTCTGGACCAAGAATAAAAGAATGCGGCCCCTTGTTTCCGAATTCATCTGAAACGGATGTTATAGATTTGTAGGTCTGCACAGAAGCTGTGGTTTTAATACAACCAGCAGTTCAAGGAAAGAACGCATCCAAGTGATCATTCATTCTCATTATCCTCAGTGTACTTCGGATCTTCAGCAGACAATATAAAACACAGGAAAATGCAACATGTACTGACTTAGAGCAAGCTTGCTTTGTTAAAATACCATCAGGTAACAGTTATTTGTTAGAGCTGTACCCATTACTGCCACTGCAGGTAAGGCGGAGGGTGGAGGTCAGTCGTTCCATTATGATTACTTTGTTTAAATGTTTATAAATAGACTGCCAATATTAATTCCTTCTGGAAGCCTGTCATATATAGTAAATTAAACAGAAATTCCCTAGAAATAATAAAGACTAGTTCTGCTCCGTTAAAAAGAAACAATTACTATGGAAAGAAAGAGTAATTCAGGTTTCTGATGGTATTTGTTCTCTCACCTCCAAACTAATTTTGTTTAAAAGAAGGCAAATTTGCCAGCCAATTAGTCTAATTAGGCAAGGGTATCTGAATGTAGAACAGGAAGAAAGCAACTTTAGAAACCTACTCCAGCAGAAAAAGTGCTTTTTGAATCTGTCACACTACCAGAACCCGTGTTTCCAGAGTTCTTATAACTGCATATTTATAGGCTTGGCTATATTGGCTCCTCGACAGCAGCTCTGGTGCCATGAATCATCTATCAAAACATTTGAGATGACTTTCTTACTCATTTCTTTAAAGGAACATTCCAAAGAGACACTTTCAACATGATTATGCTCCAGTGTTCACTATCAATTAAGAAAAATAGCACACAGAGTTTTATAATTGCAGGTGAATAATAAGTGTGCATCGTCAGAGGCTTTATCTTCTCAGATTGTCACATGCTGTGTGTCAGTACGGAGTACGCTGCAATAAATATGACATTCTTGTAACATGCTGGAGGGTCAATGAGCTTTCTCACTCAGGTCATTTACCCACTTCACATCAATGTCCTTATCATTAAGCACATATTTATCTGCCTTTCCTTTTAAAAGTAGCTGTAGCAAGGAGTTGTACGTAAATACCCAGTTAAAGTGATATTTCTCCTGCACAACTAGATCAGCTGAGAAACGTTAAACCAAGCCTATAGCTACCCCTGTATACCTTTCCATATCGGAAATAACCAAGCAAGGTCATACTTTGACCTATTCTGGGTAAGGGTCAACGACAGAAAGAAGTCATAAATTGCCTACTGTTTTTTTAAAATCATTGAATCACAGAAATCCATCAATTAAATCTTAATTCCTTTCCCAACACCAGCATATGTTGTATTTCATATGAAATTTTCTTCAAAGACACAGTGTCTTTATTAACTAATTATAACATTTTTGTTGACTGCCTTAGTTTTCCTTGGATGTTTCACAAACTGCTGACAGAGCACTAAATCTGGTTCTGTGGGTCAGAAATATAATGCACGCGAACTTCAGATGCTGTAAGGCCACTATCTAGACAACAGGCAGAAAAATTATGGTGAAGATCTCCAAATGCCTCCTCAATGCTGTACAGTCAAGAAAATGAGGTGTGAAACATTGTCACTGAAGATCACGGATGAGGTACTTGGCCTGTGGGTGCAGAGATCTGCACAAGCATGCACATCTCCTCCTCTTAAGCTTTCTTTTGGCGGCTAAGTAAAAAATTAAAAATGTGAAATTTATACTTCTTAGGTTATGCAACTAATTTTTGTGATACTTAAAGCGTCAAAGAGGTAGGAACCTATGTCCCTTTTCAGTCCATGAAGAGACGGCCAAGTACAGAGAGATGACTATGTTTCAGAAAGTTAAAACTAGACGCCTAAAATTGCCTGCAGCCAAATGGTGCAAATACTCCCAAGAGAGCGCATCCCCTGACACAGGCATCCAACCCATGCTAATATTAGTGCAGCCACACAAACATACCAAGGAGTGAGTCCTTAATGTCGTCTTGGTGCATGTTTTTGTATTTGCAGTGCTACAGCAGGAAGATCCCAGCGGAGTTTCAAATGGTAACAAAAGCAAGAAGCATCTGATCAATAAATAGAAAATCAAGTTACACAGTCCCAATAGGTCTTTCTAACAAGGACTTCTCTCTGAAATGTTCATGCTTGTCTAATGCTGCTGCTTTTAATCCTTTCACACCAGTGGGTCCTACATGCTTGCATTAGTGCTAATGTAGAACAAATGAACATTTTATACAAAGATATCCACTCTCCCCAAGTAAAGGGGTTAATACCAAAGTAAGCTTTAGGAATGTAAATTATTTTCCCCATGTGGCTGAAAAACTACATGAGTTATTAATTTAAAAATTATTAGCATATAAAATCATTATTATCTCTGCAGTTAATGTACAGCTCACTGACAACCTTTTGGACCATTACAATTAAGAAAGGCAGCATCCTTAATGAAGTTACAAAACACATTCTTTATTAAATAGCAAGCTGTATCTTTAATTACTTTAAATATTATAATCCAATGAAAAATTATTTCATAAACCTCAAGACAAATTATGTCAGAGATGGAGTATGCATTTTGTTCCTCTATGAATCCTAAACAGCACTTTCAATTTGCTTACAGGTTTCTGTTGTATGCAAATCTGCTCTTGAAATTGCTTTCAAGTGCCTAAAATCCAATGCCACTAGCATAAATTTAAGATGCAGTTTGTGCTATTCTTTCTTTTTAAAGCAGATTTAATGTTTGTCAAATGTAGAATTTGGCAGTTCTAGTAAATGAAGCTTTTCTATTAATCCCTGGGAGGTAAACTGAAGATAGGTTTCTGTGGGGGTCCCGAAATCATTGAAATAAAGAGTCTGGGGGTCTACTGTATTTTATTATTTCACTGTTTTATTTTGAGCAAAAAGACAACTTTGTTGTCAAGGGCTTTGAGGATATGCTATAATGCCAACAAGCACATACTGAGCTAATTTTAAATATACCATGGTTTTTTATACAAAGTAATCTCTGTACACTGTCAAGACACTTTTTGCTGCCTGTCCAATTTTAGGCCTACCTGCTTGATGTGCTGGCCGTTATGTGACAAAGGCTAAGTGACGCACAACTAAGGAAAAAATTTAGTTCTTCACAGCATTAGGCCCTTCACTGGACCTTCGATCAAGCCCAGACCAAAGTCAGTATTAAAATGCATTGACTTCTGCATCACTAAGACAAAACTAATACATTCAACTTCAACTACATCAACATCAACTTGCCACTGAATGTTTTGATGCTGTTTAGAAACCCTCAGTACGCTGTAAGACTTTCTCGGGCTAATCAGTGTATCAGGGAAGAACAGAGATCATCTTCAATTCCTTCATGCTAGAAAACTGCTACATTCTATCTATGTCTTCTTTAGCAGAATTATTGCCCACGCTAATCATGAAGAAAGACTCAGGAGAAACAATTATTCATTGTAATACTATACTAGTAAAACTGAAATTTAAAAAGCACCAAACTTTTTTTTTTTTTAAAGCTTCTGCCCATGGTCAATAATTGATACTATACAATTATATATAATTACCAAATGCAATCATTGATAACATGTTGTTTAAAGTTGAAACAAAAATACTCTGAAGATCCAATGATAATAAACATGCTTACTTGCAGAGTTAGTACAAAAACTTCTGATCACCGAAATCTGTTCAGAAACATAGTTGGCAGTCTTTTGGGACTAACTACGTACAAGAAGAAGGCAGCAGCTGGGACTTTTAGGCAAGCTGGGTAGTGAAAGTCAAATATGTTTGTGAAAGCACTCACAACAAAACCAAGTTTTCAAAAAAGTTTCCCTGCAGAAATCTAACGTTACCTGTAACACGGTTAAAGGTGTTACGGACCAAACCGAATACAGTACTTGAAACAAACCCCTTCCTGGGTGTGCACCCAATACTCTGGTTGATTTGCACCTAAGTATCTTCGGGGTCTTGTTTTCCAAAAGATCTGTATGTCTGTACATTACTGACACGCTATTTAGCAAAAAGACTGCCTTGGAGGCAAAGAACCTCAGGAGTGCCAGGAGATTTTCAGAGCAAGCCTTCTTACATATTCAAAGATGTTCAAAACCCGACTGGATACACTCCTAGGCAACCTGCTCTAGCTGACTCTGCTTTGAGCTGGGGGGCTAGACTAGACAATCTCCAAAGGTCCCTTCCAACTATGTTATGATTCTGTGAAATACCCCGCCCCGGTTGAGGTCCTAAGCCATGGAAACATTTCTGAATTTTTTAGCTGGGATTTGAAAAATCCACTCATACAGTTAGGTAAAAGAAAAGTATTCCCTATTAGGGCATAGGTACCAGACATTCACAGAAAATTAAGAGAAATTCGCCGGCATCTAAGGCATTTTGCACAGACTCTATAAGTTTCTGTTGGTTGCAGAGCTCTCCTAGCCAGTGGCAGTGTACTAGGAATCAGCCCTTCATCTACCCATGCTACAAAGACACAAAGCTCAGGCACAGAGAACCACAAAATACAGCTCTCGCACAAGGCTGGAAAGTTAGTTTCTGAAACTTCTTTGCTCCAAAACCTCCTTCCATGCTTCCATTTAGTACCACACATATTCTATGCAGAAACCACATCTCACCACTCACAAGCCCTTTCCCAGCAGGAGATGGAATTGGGCTTGTCTTATTCAACAAAAATACTCACTAACATTGAAAGACAGGAGTGTAGGACAAGGCCAAGGACTTTAAATCAAAAACTTAATACAGTTTTTCTCTGTTCTCAGATTATTTAAGTTATTAGTATTTAAAAACAACTTCTTAAATATCACTTCCTACAGTCGTGGATGTTTGCAACATGTAAGAACAGTAATTCTACCTCTCATGTCATTTTCTAACAGATTAGAATTGATATTGCTTGACAGTGGAGCTTCCTTAAAGTCCATGTAAAAATCCCACCATGCAGATGGAAAATCTTGCTTTGCACTTCCACTGCCCTATTGACAAAATTGTCTTTCAGAAGTTCAGTATTGCCAAATCAGTTATACCAAACCAAGCCTTTCCGACCAGTATTTTTAATGATAATTTAGTTCTGCTTCACATATAAAATTAGATTATGCCTGCTTGAACACTGGAACCTTAGCAGCAACAACAGTTGTGTGAGGAGAGACTCGGATAAACAGAGCCCTCTGCCAAAAAAATCTACCTGTGACTCCTCCATTCCAGCAACCACCACTTTATTTCTGATTATAGTACACATGTAAATAGAAAACAAGTATTCACTTATGCATTCAAATGCAAAAACAGATCTGGATGTTAAAGGTAGAGCATGTGCAATGAAAAC
Organism: Alca torda; assembly: GCA_008658365.1. Taxonomy (NCBI): domain Eukaryota; kingdom Metazoa; phylum Chordata; class Aves; order Charadriiformes; family Alcidae; genus Alca; species Alca torda. The sequence goes on along the minus strand of CM018087.1, from coordinate 14,762,794 downwards.
TATCAGCTTGATAACCCTGCACTGACAGTCACATCACCAAGCACACGCACAGATACAGCTCCGTACCTGTAAGTACAGGTCTTTCCAAAAGCTCATGCCCCCACATTTTCAGTAGGAGGGATTAGGATTATAACATCTCTTGACTCTGCAATCAAATGCTGAGCAGACATATATTTATATATCAGACAGCTTCTTTTTTCATGGTCATCCCTATCATCAATTTAACAGAAAAGAAAAAGCCATTTTCAGAGACTCATAGCTCAGGAATAAAGTCATGAATTAAGCCACATTTCAGAATATTTGAATGAAGAAACTGTTGAATGGGCAAGAAACAAAACTAAATGCAGTCTTTGGAAGACAAAGAGAGATTGCTATTGAAGCAGCACAGGGGAGGTTTGGGGGACTTGACTATTTTCATATTTATTCAATTCAACAATTTACACAGATAGTTTAGAACACTGTACTGAAACCAAAATTCCCAATTACATAGATTTTATAGAATAGGGGAATATTAATTAATGAAAGGTAATTCATACGTCCAACTAAGATTACTTAAAAGCCTGGAAAGAGATAAACAGAATGATGCGCTCGGCAAATGGAGCCATAGAACCATAGGGTTGGAAGGGACCTCTGGAGATCATCTAGTCCAACCCCCTGCCAGAGCAGGGTCACCCAGAGCAGGTTACACAGGAACGTGTCCAGGCGGGTTCTGAATGTCTCCAGAGACGGAGACTCCATCACCTCTCTGGGCAGCCTGTGCCAGGGCTCTGCCGCCCTCAGGGTAAAGAAGTTCCTCCTCACGTTGAGATGGAACTTCTTGTGCTCAAGTTTGTGCCCATTGCCTCTTGTCCTGTCACTGGGCACCACTGAAAAGAGCCTGGCCCCATCCTTCTGACACCCACCCTTTAAGTGTTTATAAGTGTTGATAAGATCCCCCCTCAGCCATCTTTTTTCCAGACTGAAGAGACCCAAATCCCTCAGTCTTTCCTCATAAGAGAGGTTTCCTCATAAGAGAGCCATCAGAAAGATGCCATAAATGCAATGCTATCATGACATTGAAGAAGCAAAGAAAAAAACAGAATATTTAAAATTTCTGAAGCCTTGTAATTAAATGTATAACAAATGCAGCATGCAGAATTCCTGGCTGTACTGTAAAAGGCATAAAATTTATAAAAGGAAGGTAGTGATATTATAGCAGCACCTTCCCATTTTCATTGCATGCAGAAATGCAAATCAGTTAGGCAGACAGCAAGCTATACTCAGTGCTTGGCTGCATGAGTTATTTCGATACCAATAATAACAAATAGCACTTACTGTTTGTAGTGCTTTCTATTTTCAAGGTGCTACACAAACAGTCAAACCTCAAAATGTAACAGGTAAACATTTATCCCTGTGCTTTACAGATGTGCTGAGGACCATACATTAGAAGCAAAGCTGTGATGGCTCTGCATTCACACAACAGGATTTAAAATGCTGGAACAGTAGTGATCTTTCATAACCAGAACCTTTACAGCCCGGGAAGCATGCAGATTATTTCCCTCCTGCAACAGTGCTAGTGCAAGCGTTGTCGTAACAGTTACCTCTCTGCGACTGGAGCTCTGGAGGCACCTGTGCCCTACACAGGAATCACGGTGCTGAGAGAAGTGGGCAACGTCCTTGAAAGGCCGCTCTCTATGGTCTTGGAAAGACCATGGAGACTAGAGGAGCTCCCCAATGCCTAGGGACAGGAATCAAGCCTCCATCATCTATCAATTATTGTAAGATGCTTATTTTTGCAACTATTTTCCCTTCCTTGTTTTAAGGAGATGGATCATACCTACAGGCTATGTCACATCGCAGCTATTTTGCCAGTTGCCTGTACAGAGCAGACATGGGTAGAAAGACTTGCACACATCGGTGGGCAGCTACACCCTCTGTCTTTGGGAAACACATGTGAATGCTAATATTAAAACTTAGGAATAACATGTTGTCAAAGGGTTATTCAGAAAGCAAATCAAAATTAGCACCTAATTAAAAGTCTCTCTATTTCCACTGACTCCACACAGAGTAGGAAGAGCTCAGCTGCAGAAGCAGAGCGGGAGGTGACTATTTAATGAACTGTACATTGAATGAGACGGTCATTTGGTGTCAGCACAGACAATGGCAACCTTCCTTCAGGATTACTAGTTTCCACTATTTGGCTTTTTTTGAACATCTCTAATTATATATCTTCTCTTACCTGTCACCTAGCAACCTTAGCTGCGATATAATTAAGTTTTGAAAAAAAACCCCAATATATTGGCTGACATAAAAATATGCTTATTTTTTGAGTTCAATAAGTAATGTAATTAAAACCAATGTAAAAATCCTCAGAAAACACGCATTTCCCCATTTTTGAGCTTATTACAGCTGATCAGTCAGGAGAGGTATTTATAGAAATACTTCTTTTTTTTAAAAACTTTAGATGTTACTTATTTGGTATATGTGACAAACAACATTTTACAAAGTCAGAAAGGATCCAAATTCAGAAAAACACATATGTTCCATTCGTTTTTTTTTCTTAGAAGAAAAAACTGACATCTATGTTATCAAAGGAAGGAAACTATTGAAAATGTGGCTAAAATGGGCTATATGGGCTTTTTGCGTTATTTTAATCCTTTCCATTTTTATCATCTTTGTGCATATTACTCATGTCTTTCAGCTTTTATTTCCTCAATTTGCCTTTTTTTTTTCTTCCCAGTTTATGCATTCTATTATATCTAAATTTTCTTCCTTTATATTTCCTTAATTTTTTCAGTTCCATTTCCTTGTAGATAAATTTTCCTTGTTTGCCTCCCCTTTATCTACTGTTTTTTTCCAACTCTCCCTCACTTTTTGCAGGGCTTTCCCCTTCAGTCTTTCCTTTCCAGGCTCACACCGCCAGCACAGTCTCTGGAGCAGCTGTAACAAGAGTCAAACACCACTTGCCTCAGGGCCCAGGGAATTGTCAGCTACAAGATGCTTTGGAGAAAATGTTTTCTTATAACTTAGTTATATCACTGCCTTAAAAATGGCAGGTGAATTTAAAAATATTTAGGGTTGGTACTTTAAAATATAGATAATGTGTTTTTAAAAAACAAAGCACAACCAAACAACACAAAAACCAAAGAAGCTTTTTCTATAGCAATGTAGTAAGTCTAGTGGAGAATTAATACCTCACGTTTGATGGTTTTGAACTTTTTCAATCTGTAGTTCACTACAAGGGATTAATGGGTCTGTGAAACTGGCTCACCAAAGAAGTTATGATGTTGTAATAGCTGTATATGGCAGTATCTGTCACTGACTGCTGTACTGTAGGAAGTGTGGAGATGGTATGAACATACCTGGTACCAGTTAAAAATACCATATATACTTTTGGCAGATGTCGCATTGGCATAAAATTCTACATTAAAAAAAATACACAGCTAATTTTTTTTTTTTTTAATTTTTTTTTGCATGGAGCAAGTGCTTTGAGCTGTTGTTGTACTGCAAACATTACACATACTGAAGTCCATGCACTGCAAGTTAAAGTGGTCTGTTAACACTGTATATTGAGGTAAACCCGAGTCAAGACCAAGTTTGCGCTCTCTACAGAAGGCGAGCTCCGCCTCAAGCAAACCTTGGTCATACGTCAGTCATTCAGGCAGGACACAGAGCACAGCGTGCGTAGTCACTCCAGACTCTGCATAAGAGCTGTGCAGACATAGCCATACACGCCAATGGAATTACTTACACTGTCTGAAGTCTGTGCATAAGCTTTTGTGTGAACAAGGTTTAACATTGTTTTTTAACATAAAAACATTTTACACAACTCCTCCCACACTTCTTAAAACTGCATCCCTAATTATGGAGTGTGGAGATCTACTATAAGTGATTGGTGTTGTTTTGTATGTTGTTATGGAAACAAACCAAGTAGGAGTCTCTGCTTTGCGTATAGAATTTTGAGTCAGATTTTACAGTAAATAACTAAGCTTTCCAGTGTATAAGCAACAACACCATATGGCCATTAATCTCCACCCAAAGACTATGTCCTCGCTTGCCACTACTTGTTAAAATTAAGGTCTTTCCAGGAATGGAGTAAAAATCAATGGACATGCTCCATCCTGTCACTGGTCAGTGAGCAACAAAATGTGGTTGTCTCGATTAGGGACAGTTTATAAGTGTGAACATTTGACAAACTCAATCAAAACATTCATAAGAAAGCAATGTTTAAATCAAACTTGGGTTGACAAATTCTGCAGCTCTCAGAACAGAACACCTGCCCTGGGGATGCTACAGCCATACACAGGAATTTATAGAATGTAAGTTCCCACCAAATGAATGACATACCTAAGATAAAAGATACTAATTTCTAAAGTATTGTTTTGGTATCGAAGATGTGTGATGTCGGTACCTTCCAAACAAAAAGGAGACCAGTGCTCCCTAAGGAACTTACTATTCAATAAATGGAGGTTCGCAAAGAGGTTGTAAGTGAGATGAAAGGGGAAAGTCACATGAAGAAAGAAAACATCAAAGGGGTGTGGTCTAGTAAGAAAATAACGCTAATTTTGCTTCTGTGGGAGTTAAATGACCTGGATAGACCAGATCACGATTCCTGCCCTAATCATTTTTGGTTTGTGCATGTAGAGATAAAATTCAGCATCGTGTATCTCAATCCAGCCCTGCGTTGTGGCCGTCTCCTCTCCCTGCAGCTGACAATGGGACTGACTATCCCTTTCCTTTGGGCATCCTCCAAAGACTACTGCAATTCCACAAGGACCCTCTCTGCCACCAAGAGTCATTACTGATTACCTTAGCTCTTACTTTGTACACTCCTGGACAGGTTCCCAAGCAGATAAAAATTGTTCTCCTCAGTATCAAACCCAAAAAGGGAAGGTGCATCCATTTTCTGACGAATTGTGATACCAAACAAATCGCTCGTAAACATAGTGGCCACCAGTTCATACATCAGTGGAAGTCCAGTGGTTTCCTGTCTTGCCCACTCCACACTTTTGCCCAAAGTGATAATTACTAGCCCAAACATAACAATAATTGTTACAGATGGCTGTTTCCTGGTTGCTGAGCAGTATCAGATAGGCTTTAATTGGCCTCAGAGACACACACCTTGACCTATCCTGCCATTGAGGCCCATCAGCAAATCCCAGCAATAGATGCTCCCTCATTTGGGTCCAATGCATGTTCTCAAACACCACCACAAATCTGCCTTTTTGATATCGTGTTGGTTCCTTGCCAAAAAGCCAGCTACTCCAGCCCCCCACAGGGCACGACAACTTCTCTTACAACCCCAGGAGCTGCAGGAGGGGAGTGGAAGCTGCCCCAGCCCTGCTTCATCATCTCTTTATTCTGGCTCTTGATTCTACCACTGATCTCAATTTTTCCTTCTCATATTTTTGCTCGGAGGGAGTGTAATGTCACTCTGGTCAGGGTGACAAGCTTCCTCACCCATTCCTGACCAAGAGACACTTCTGCCTGGGAAAACACTAATAATGAACCTCTTTTGACATTGGATATTTATGGTGCCCTAGCGCCCTTTGCTGCATCCCTGGGTGATTTCTAACCAGGCCTTAATGTGATCCCATTAGTTATCCTGCAGCTTTGGGGACATCTAATATACACCCTGTCTGAGTGTGTACAGCTATGGATATAACCCCTAGAGTCCTCTGCTGCCTCCTCCTAACTCTTCTTGCTGCTAATTCAGACATCAGGCTGGAATTTGGCTGAAGGACAGGGCTTAAATATCCTTCCTGGTATATAGAGCAAGAGTTTGTCCAGTGCAAAGTCTCTCTACAATGAAGCATTCAAGAGGACTAGGCAAAATAAACAGTAGTCTTTTGCTCAGGCTTGTTTCCCTGAGCAATGTTTTACAACATTTGGGCCAAGTTTTCTTTTCATATTTTCATATTAGAAGGGAAACCAATGCCTTTATTATGGAACAGGAGGTGAATCATAGGACCTGTAAAATTACAGAGGCAGGTTATAAGGATATTATAGGGTGTTTTATAGGTGATATAATTGCAGTTATTTTTGATAATAAAAATCCATTGAAATTAGGATTTAAATTACACATAAATGTAGCCATAGGGCTGCGCTTCTAAAATCTCAGCTGAGTACTCGATTCTCATCTAAAAGTGAAACCAGGACTGAATACCCAGCAGCCAATGCTACTCCTCTACAGGAAGAATAACTAATACAGAGGGAGTGAAATGAAAAGAGCTAGCAATGCATTTCCCCCCCAGCATATCAAGCAGGTTTTCATACGGAAGCAGTGGTCATCAATCACTACCTCATTACCAACCTGTCATCTGGGTTTAGGCTAAATGTATTCTGGCTTGCTGCCATACTAAATGTTCAATGAAACATCCTTAAGGCTCTCTACAAGTTCAGCTGAAGTCGCACATGCTATACATCAAAGACGAACATTAGCGTTATCATAGCTTAATAAATAGTGCCATTCTGGCAACGTAATCCTATGTTCTAGAGCTATCTTCCATTCCCAGTATTATACTGCTTAAGTAAACAATCTTGCTGTCTTGTGTGAAGTTTATTTAGTGATAAACGCATGTAAAGATAATTAGTCATACTGTTATAGATACACTTCCATCGCAGCTGAAGAACATGAGCAAAAATAGCATAGGATTTTAAAAGCACACAATGACATAATGAACTTTATCTTGAAGCATTAGTTCATAATTCTTGTGTATTGTAGCTTATTATCCAAGTTTCACTGTGTTGGAAAACAATGATGACAGCTGAAGGACCCCAAATCAATGTCTTTTCAAAATAACGTTGGCTTGAATACAGGACTTTTGCATACCTCTGGGATGCAATACAGCCGTGAAGATGACTGCGAAATATATTTCAACAGCTGTGAATACCACTTGCTTTGGGAATAATTCCTAATTTAAGTAAGGGTACTCATAATTAGTCATTCATTTCCATGCACACTTGGAGTACTAATTCCTGAATCTGTTTTCAAATTTAAAAATGCAAATAAAACATACATCTAGATTCTAAAGTGTCAAAAGCTTCAAGAGACACCTTAAAGCAAAGCCGCATAACACATTTTTATATACATGAACTAGTTTGACTACTGAAAATTATTTTAAAATAATGAAAAATCATCTAGAAATTTAAGAATACTTTTTTTGTCCTCGTACAAAAGCTTTCATTTATAAACATTACATTTGTCATGCAATCAGGCCATACTATTCCTTAACTAAAATATGAGAAATGGCTTCAATATGTTTGTAGCACGTAGCAGGAAACCTGTTTTGACTAGTAAGCTGGGCTTGTTCTATGCAAAACAACTTAAAATATGGATTCAGGTCCTTACCTATATCTGACACTGTTCCTTCCCATCGTGTATTGACCTAAATAAAACAGTAGCTGCACCAGCCTTTGACATAGGTGAAACTGGTAAGGGAGAAAAATCCCATGAGTCAGCAGCCTTCCTCTACTAACACAGATGTAAAGAAAAAGTTACATACCAAAGAGTGCTCCCCACATTACAGTAAGTCAAGAGAAGTTGTGAACACTTTTCAACAAGTAAAGAATAAAAATTGCATGGTGTTTGCATGGTGTCCTTCTTGAGAAGGGATGGCAGAAGATGCTGTTTTCAGAGTGTGTGTCCTGCTTGGCAATAACAATGCTGGATGCAGAGTCCTTCTCCCAGATGTTCACTGAGGCATACATACATGAGGAAAGGCAATTCACTTTTTTAACTGAAGTTCTGACAAACTGGAGAGAGAGACTACTAAATGATTCTTTGGTCTGAACAAGGCTTATGATGTATATTGCTTGCTCAAATCAGACTCTCCCTTTCCTGTTCTGTTGCCTCATCTTCTAAGCCACTTAACTGGAAGTTAGTTTTGAGACAAATTTGGTTGTCTGTGGAGCCTTAGCAACAAAGACTGGATTTCCAGATATACATCTGGAGAACGAACTTGTCCTTTCAGCTTTGAGTTGTCTCACTTTTTGCTTGCCTATTCCACAACCTTTGAGCTCTCTCGTGCCTTTAAGGCAAGATCTCTGCTACAAAATGGTGCATTTAGTGCTTGGAAAAGGTGATATGTCAAGAAGCAGTAGTAGTTGCACAGTTCTGGCACTCCTGAGAGCAATAAGGGTGTATTTTGTGTGGTTCCTGCTCAAGACTGCAAGGAAAAGCCCTGATAAGATTTTCCTTTTTCTATTTCTGCATACACACAAAAGAACAGGCACCAAACTTGCTATTAATAGTAATATATAGCTTAAAAAGCTTATACAGATTTCATTTAAGCCAAACATTAGATGCAAAACACATTGCTTCCATCAACTGCTTTAGTAATAACTTCAGAGGAAACAAGATCAGAATTTATATTCTGAAAAGTTATACATTGTTAGGGCTTACCTTTTTTACTTTTTATTACAAAGATACTAAAGAAAAAATATGCAAAAAAATACATGTTACATGTGAAAATCTCACTAGATCTTTGAAAAAATCAAGACTGTTCTCATGGGACCACAGCATTAAACAGTTCTGTCCTTAACCCTAACCTTAATTCAGTGGCATTTTAGAGGTCGTCTTCAACACTGTTAGCCAGTTTAATTCAGAAGCCGAAAGTAATCACTAAACACAACAGCAATGAAAAAGGTCATTAAAAGATGTATCAATTCAAGGTGTACTATCATTTCCTTGTGTACAACAAGGGAAGGTGAAAAACTCTGCTTGGCTGTCTACATACCTCTTTTACAAAAGAAGCCTGCAAATGGACTTACAGCAGGTCTGTCCTCTTCCATGCCTGATAGCTTACAGACTTTGTTGTGTGACAAAGGAATTGGGATCCTTCAGTGCAGAAATTATCAGATTTACAATGCTTTTGACAGTTTTTGCTTCTGAAGTTTCAAATTTGGCTGCTAGACTAAATTATTGCAACATCCATGTAGCTTTACTATAAGTTCTGACTATCTACTTTTTTAGGTTTGTTTGGTTTGGGTTTTTTTTTTCCCCTCTCCCTATAAATATACATGGGTCAGGATCCTGTGAGAGCTCGGAAGACTTAGTGTCCAGCTGTTCTTCCATATGTTCTCTAGGCCAACACCTGCTGCAGAGATACTACCAAGACCTCATGGTTGGCAAGCTGCTCTAATTCCACTCAGCTTGTAGGTTGAAAGGTCACTCCTTTAATGTAGTCAGTTTGTGGCTTCCACATTAAAGAGAGGGAGTTGCTATCACTGCTGGAGCTCTATTTTATGAAATCCAGTGACAGTAAAACCAGATGCCCTCCACTTTCATAATTGCTTTAACTGTCTAGTACATCTTAGAAAAATAACTTCTAGGGCCTGATGAGAGGACGAGCCAACCTCTCCATGAACAAGAGAACCTTCTAACTCAAAGCTATGACATTACTCAAGGACCCTAAAGAACTGGCTGAAGGCATGGTCCGAACACAAGATTAATTTCCTCTTCTTTTTATTTCAGAGATACTATGAAAAGAGAACTGAAGATAAAGAGGCTTTTTTCTACTCTCTAACTCCCACTATAGAGGAGCCCGTAAGATCAAAACAAGATGAAGAACAGAGCAGAAAAGCCTGTACGTGAAGAAAGCAAATGAATGGAATCTAACAGGACCTTAAACAAAACTTCCAATAAACAATGATGACCTTAAGTAACTAAATACAATGTGACTACTACGCTGTAGCCCTTCTGCATGAAATTCCACAGACAAATCAGGCTGTGTAAACAGGTTCAAGGAACACAGCAGAACCTCCTGCAATTTTACTAAAAATTGGCACACCTTATTAAAAACTTTTCCAGGTTATACTTTCTTTACATGACAGGAAAAGATGTCTTTTTTTCTGGCTGGAGTTTACACACACCTAGGTAATCAGTGCCAAATCCCAAGAGGAAAAATATTTTAGATGCCTACTGAATTAGACAGAACAGAGAAGTAAGAAAGTGGATAAGGCATACACAAATAATAGGTGTAGATTTATGGAAAAGCATAGACCAGAATTTCCAAATATTCCCCATTGCAGAGAAGTGCTCCACACGTCTCTGGGAAAGTATCTTTCCACTGTCCCACCTTACTGATTTCAAAACTAGAGAAAAGGCAGTTTTCTCTAACACGGGAGTCAGGACACTCCAACTTGTATGAACACTCGTTGCGCTTTCATGGAGGCGAGTCTGCACCATCATTAGCTCTACGTGATCTGAACCCTGTAGCAGCTCTGAATAGAACCAAGGGGCCTGACACCAGATCGACACATACAGACACGTACCACAGAAAGAATAAGGTCACTTTATAAACCAAGGGCAGTCCAGAAGACTACCCAGCAACTACAAGAAGTGGGGAAAAGTAAAACCTCCATCTACAAGTCATTGTTCATTTTCAAACATGCAGCTTACGTAGGGAAAAGAGAATTAGACCCTTTTTCTTAAAAGCACTTTTACAGCAAATTTAACAAACTTTAATGACATTACCTTTTAATGACACTACAAATGAATTAATTTTCCTGATTTCAATGTTAAATTTGCATTAATACATTTTTTCACTTTCATTATACTGCTAAGAGCAAATCCTTTATGTTCATATGTGCAGTTTGAACACTTGTATGTGATGCCAAATCCAAACATTTAAGGGAAGTTCCAGCATATTAAGTTTAACCCTCATTTCTGTCTCAATGATAGATGCAAGAATTCCAACTAGGTTGATTTTATGAACCAGTTAAATGATTGGTATTCAGAGTAACATTAAAAATCTCCATGACAAAGTGTACTTGAACAAAAATACCCTGCTTGTGACACATCCTTTACAAGTAATGTGTTTTCATTTTTCACATGTTGCATCTCATTTATTTCATTCAGGCACACATAGTTAAATCTACAAGATACGGTAAGCTTCCAATACCTTTGAAATAATAAATCATTTCTTGCAGATGTTTTCACCCACTGCAAGGCTGCTGCTCATTAATCAAACATTATCAGTATCTATCCCTGCCCAGTGCTAAACAGGAAAGGCACCTCATTTTGAGTTTTGACTTCTATTCACTGGTTAGTCCCTGACCCTTACACTACCGCACGCTTATTAGAAATATGGAAACCCCTACCGCATGGCAGATATCACTACAAGGAGTTATACAAGCAGAGGCATAATTTTCTTCGAGAACTGAAGGAAACAAAGTCAAGCTGCTCTTCAAATTGGCAACACAATTACAATCATGCTGTCTTCAAAGCTCTTTTCCAACATGCAAGTAAAACGTAACCACGTAAGAAAACTATTTCTGGTCTAGATCTTTTCATATCTGAAATGTTGCAATAAATATATATTAGGCACTATGCAAGATATGTTTCATTTTTGATAAATTATTAAAATTTCATTTCTGAAAGCAGTACATCGGATACAATATATATTTTAAAAGCATAAATCTACAGGGGAAAATTTAAAGAAAATGATGCAATGCGAGTAAGAAGCTATCTGATAAAAAATCTCAACTTCCTTGTGATCATTGAGAAATTGCTGGATCCGTGCCAATATGCAGAATAAAATTTGTATTATTAAATTTGCTATTTTGGTCGTTATGCTTTTTTTCAAAATACTGGAACAGAAACGAAATTTGGGGAAGCAGCACAAATTGCAAGTGGTTAGGAATGAAGAGTTCTGTAGCTCCAAGCAACAGCCCAAATGTTTGCCAGCAAGAACACGGTCTAGCTTCTCCACAGCACTTTTACTGTACTGAGTACTTTTATAGCCCTTTTAGCGCTAAGTCTCACTATTCCTATATGATGGCAGAGAATAACGAAGAGTCATCCAGGAGGCTGATAGCCAGAGCCTAAGAATCACCCTCAGCAGAGCATCACACCACACTCCTTCCCTCCAGTGATCTACTGTGGTGCATGATTTGTATTTTTGTTATTAACCAAGTGAAAAATTAAAGGCAACAAACACGGCTTCCAGTTAAAAACAACTACCATCTCCTGCCACAGCTGCAATTCACTCAACTCTCCTTTAACTAAACATTTTGTTTGCATATTCTATAGCTTTCTAAATGAACACTGAACACCACACTTGTATCTATGATTATTCACTCTGCAAGGCTGATTAAACACGTTCCATTCTTGCAAGCATGGCAGGTCTACAGAAGTGACTGAGCTACAATGTGTATTTTCTATGCTTCAGTACAATAAAGGGCACATTCAGCACACATGCAAAGGCCCATATTTGCATTTGAAAAATAAGGAACCAACTTGCCAATGCAGTGGGTGTAACAAGACTCTTATGTCCCTATGATTTAAAAAGTGCTAAGATTCCAAAACTTTCTTTACTTATTTTTACTGGGCTTTCCAGAAAAAGCTGCACACAAAGAAGGCATGGACTGTAACAATTAGGGGTGATTTCTTTAGATTCTATGTACTGGGGGATGGAAATCATGTTTTTTAATGCAAATTAACTCCAAGCTTTATTATCAAGCAGCTACTCCGGCAACAAAACAGGCAGGAACTTTATGCTAGTGATTAGTACAGACACCGCAACTGAGTACCTTACACTTCTTGCACAGAATGGTCACTGTGTCTGTCTCCCCCAACCCTGCAAATTTCTTTCTGCTAGCAACAGGCAAGAACTCAAACTCTGAGTGTAAGGAGACAAAGCGGCAATTTAAAATCCCATCATCTGGGACAACTTCAGCATCTGTAGTAGTCTTGAACTCAAGCTAACCACACCAGACCCTGGCGTAGCATACCATGGCCCCAGCTCCTGTGCTGAAGCTGCAGAGAAGACTCCAGGAACTGGACTCCCGCATGGAAGAGCTCCGCCAGCCCGCTGGGACCTTCACGAGCTCTGCATGGAGTGCACTGGGGATAAGCCACCTCACCCTGGGCAGGATCAAATAATTAAAACTGCCTAAAATCTATTTAGAATAGGTACCACAACCCTTCATGCTTTGGACTTTCTGTTTCCTTAGCCACCAAGAGTATTTCTTCTTCAATGCAGTTGCAGAATATCAAACTCAGGAGCCACAAGCAACATAAAAATGTAAACAGCTGCTATTTGGTCATCCAAGTATGTAAAATCATCTTCTTGGGAGCATATATTTTTGGTTTTGAAGCAACCCTTATCTAACTCTCTAAAGAAATCTTCTCCCAGATAAAAATTTAGCCATCGTTTTTCATCTACAAAAGAATTGTACTGGCCCATAATAGCAGCATCAAGCCTGTGTTTCCCAGCAAATAGAAAGCAGTCACGTATGTCACCTGTATATTGAAATAATGAATTGTGATATTTTTGATGTCTAACTACTAAATAATATACCAATTATAAAATTAGAATAACTGTTTCTTTTAGAAGGTATGTTCTGTTCTCATTTAAAAAATCCACTGTATTAGAGAAAAAGCTGTAAGTATTGTACTATTGCAAAATGGTCTTTGATAACGGTTAATGATTTCATCTCAATTTAAATGACAACCAGGTACTGAAATTTCACTATCTACTAAACTGTTTGAATTTACTTAAAAATACACATCACACTCAAATAAACAACCATCTATTATCATTAGTCACAAACCAACAATGAATATTTCCAACAAAAAAAAACCCTAAGAAATCTGCAGTGTTATTCCATTTTCCATTACATCAGTGAAACGATAACAAACAAAACCTTGACAATTCTTAGAAATGTAGTAATACATCACAAGCTTCTACTTGGTAAGTGACTAGTGATTTCAACACAATTGCAGCATTAATGTTAAAGATGAATTGGTTGAAACCCGTTGATCTTTAAATTTTTGTTATTCTTTTTTTTTTTTTCTTCCTATGAAACTAATCACCAAATACCATTAGAGGGAATGTTGAATCATCATACTAGCTGCTGAATACGTTTTAACTTTCTCTAATGGTTCACATTCAGCTTACTACATTTTTAGCACAAATGAATGAACAATAGCCAAAGGATTTCCTGTGAAAGAAAACACTGTCAAGGACAATGTTTGGAAAATATTTTCCTTTGTTAGATAAACATGTAATTTGTATTAGCATTATCCGAACACTCCGAGTACTTCGTATGCTTATTTCTGTCTTCTAATCTTGTAAACATTGTTTTATAAAGACAATTTACAGTAAATTTAGCATTAATACACTGAAAGCAGTAACAATACAAACAGTGAATCTTAATTACTGTACATACCCCACACCTTGTGACATCACCAAGAAAGTGCCAAATTTTGAATATGGTTTGATACTATAAAATGTGCACAGAAGACTATCTATGTGACTTTTTATGCACAAGGAATGTCAAATTTGATCTCAAGCCTACAGGACACACCAGTATGCTACAGAAACCCAGAGAAATATTTGCATACATGTTAATCTTTCTTTCAAAAGACTTGCCAGGTGATACATACTATAATATTTACATGCTCTATCCTAATTATATATACAGTCTTAGTAATCATTAACATATGTATTTACATAGTGTCTTTTAATTTCACAGTAAAAGCAACCATATGACTGGCATCTCCTAAAAGTATAGATTAGAATAGTAAAGAACAATTTTCCAGTATCGTGACTACAACAAGTGGTTCAAAAGCCTGGATAATCTCTATCCACTCAAAATTCGAGACGCAGCACAAAAAATATTTACATAGCTTAGTTAAAGATTACTTACTGAAGTGTACATGTAAAATTTTCTTCTCAGATTTTTGTTGCCTTTAAAAACTACCATCCCATTAAAACTAAAGAGATCTGGAAGGCATCTGTACTATGATGGTGTAGAAGCTATTGTATTGGATAAGAAAATTACAAATACTACTGAAATAGGAAAGCTTTCCAATTAATACGTTGAGCCTGAAGGAAGGACTGAGGGATTCCCTCGGGCACAGCCCACAGGCAAAGAAGGCTACAGCTTTCAGAAGGCCCTCGGACTATGAATCCCACCCAGACAAACAGAATCACTAGTAAGTGTGCCCGAAGTTCCATGAAGGACCAAAACTGGCCTCAAGCACACCTAGGTGTCAGGATTTTCCCCTGAAATCAGGTTAGTGCCCTTCATTATACCAAAGTGTTCCTAGATCAACAAAGACCCTGACCACCAAGCAATGCTGAAAAGGGAAGCGGGTGACTGAGAAGCACAAGACAGCCACCAGGTGAGATGGAAGCCTTGAGCCCTGCCCATGCCCAGCGGTGGCTTCCTAGGGACCATTCTCCCACAGCAGAGACATGACAGCGCAAGAAGTTTTCCTAAAGAAATCTCTAAAAGTCCTTCAACAAGTATTACAAATCCACTGCATAAATCCAGGTTTCATCCTAACTTGACAATTCAATTCAACAAGTAGATACACTCCTTGTTGAGTGGGCAGTGAAAGGAATATGAATTCAGAAACATTATATTTATGAGACATAAATGTGTACAGGAAGACTGCTTAAAACGTTATTCATTAGCACAAAAAAGCGCTTGCCATCTTCTCACCAATAACTGGGACTAAACAAGTGAGATTGTGATACACTTCCTACGTCCATACAATCTTTAAAAATAAAGAAGGTTTTTAACCAGCCTTTTATCCTTTGAAAGCAAGATGAAGAAAAGTAAGGAATTTCTAAACCTGTTTAAATTTCATATTGTGTCAGTCATCCCATAGTATCAGGTAGAAAAACGTCTCAAAAAGTGTCTGATTGCATTAAATACGTATTGGACCGCACACACTCTCCTTACAAGGAGAGCTCAACTAAAGTAAATGGATATGCACCAACGTACCAGCTGTAGTTTAGATGGTTGTTCATTCTGTGTCTGAGTATTAACGTGGAAGTAAAAAGATGGCAGCATAATTAATAGTTGTACATCTAAAAGGCTTGCAAGCTTTCAGAAACAACAGGTAAGCAAGCAAAGCTAATTTCTTTAGCTGTAAAGCACTGAAGTGTGTAACATTAGAATATGAAAATGCAGTATCTAACATCACCATTTTGTTCGGCATTTTCTTTTCCTATGTATTTCTCAAACACTAAAATGCTTAAAAATAAATACTTGAATAAACTTCCGAAAAGTGCTAAATAATGTTAGATTAATTAATCTACTAAGATATTAAAAAAATTAACTACTCTTAAAACAATATGAATCAAATTGATTTTGTCATTATATTTAGATGAGCATTTCTTCAGGGAAACTGTCCAGCATCTTGGAAAGAGACAGGAGAGTGTTTTGTAAAACATGTGCAGGAGAGATTGTTATGCTAAGTAGTTTTTTGGTAGGAAAGATAAGTAAATAAGAGCATGAAAATCTGTGTAATTTGCAAGTGAATAACTTAAGGATGCCCAAGAGCAGATTATTAGTATTTTTTGAAAGTGTCCTAAGACTATTAATAATAAATAAGCTGGTTTGTGCATCTGAGCCCTAAAAGCTTTCAACTGCCTGCTGCTTCCGATATGTATTAGTAATGTTCCACCAATATCCAGAGCAGTAGTGAGGTCTGCAGAACTGGAAGAATAGCTCACTACAAATGCCAATAGTAGAAAAAGATGCCTCAAGCATCAAAATTCTTGTACATATGTACATTGTTGGTCTCCAGGAAAGATGGTGCACTGGGAATAAAAGCAAGTTCAAACATCTGTTAGAAGCATGTAAGAACAGGTTCTTTCACAGAGTTCCTTTTCTAATATAACTATATTCCTTTTGCTTTTTAATAACAAAATGTTTTTAGACTAAAGAGTAGCGGAAGATGTGAATAACGCAAATATTGAGGACCAGCAAGTCTTGTATGAGAACTAATTTATGGTGTAATTTGTTTATAATACTCTTCACATGATATATGAAAAAAATTAAGAAATGTGGTGTTATAGAAGGGTGCATTCATTGTCTAAGCTGTAAGCCATGAGCTAAGGCTCACCAGGAGGTAGACTATAAAGAAGTCCTATACTTGGCTGCACAGACTTGTGTAGACCTTCTTCCTTGGGACTTCATTTCATCCAGTTGCAGTTCAATGTGCAGTTTTTATCCTGTTTTGTACTAAATTGCAAATGCATTTATCACCGGCCTTCTCACGGATCTTTACTTTAAAAAAAACAACAAACTT
The DNA here is from genome assembly GCA_008658365.1 of Alca torda. Taxonomy (NCBI): domain Eukaryota; kingdom Metazoa; phylum Chordata; class Aves; order Charadriiformes; family Alcidae; genus Alca; species Alca torda. The sequence continues at coordinate 14,745,762 of CM018087.1, read as the reverse complement.
TTAAAAATTAATTTAAAAATTATTCCAGTTACTGTTAGGCAATTGTGAAATATTTTGAATTGGCTTTGTTCAAATCCTGCCACTGTTCTTCATCACTGTTGCTCTTCAAACTGTTCAAAGTGCTCTCTCTGACTCCATGACTCGTCTTGATGACTTCATTCTCATTATATTTAATACCAAAGTATCACAGCTTTTTGCACCTAAATGGATTTGAATGTTTTGTTTTGTCACAATAAAACATAGTCCCAAGTGTTTCCCTGGCTCTGCAGCCTGTATTATCTTTTACTGCATAAGGATACTGATACCCGAAAGGCCACTGTTGTCACCATTTAAAATGCCAGGTGAAAAGCACCGTCTTTGCAAGATTCTGAGACACTGACAACCCTTGTCTACAAGCATGAAACCAACCCAGAAACTAAGCCAGGCACATATTTATTTTGAGTATCATGTTTCCAACAACATAATTCTTTCCTGCACTACCTTCCAACTTATTATTTTTCTCCCCTGCTTGTGTTTAGCTGGTCTTTAGGCTTCCGCTTCCTTGCAGCAAAAACTGTAAAATCTATGAAGTGTCAAAATACTTCTGAAATAATAAAATAATACAAAAGAACACCAAAAAACCACCAAAAATAGAGCTGAAGATCCTAAGAGCCTAAGGCCATGCAATACTTGTACTACAGTTCCGTATTTAACCAAGATGCATTATATTTTACAGCACTTGCTACATTACTGCTGAGCCAAACAGGTCTTTGCAACGAGGCCTAAAAGCGTAATTTTAGGGAAGATCTTAAATGCTAAGAAATAGAAAACAATTCTGAAAAACAACCAACCAACAGATAAATCCTGGAGGTGTTTTCAAATGCCTCTGCCTCTAAACTGTTCCCTTTGGAGGTGATAAGTGAAATAGCAAGTGAAGGGAAAAGAAAAGTTGGAAATACAAGGTAAAACAAAACCAAAGCAGCAAACAAATAAAACTCTCTTCACAACCTGAAATGAGAACTATTTTGAATATGACATATTTCCTCCATAAACGTCTGTGCTGGCCATGGGCCTACAGGCCCCATATGCAGATTTCATGTCCTCCAAATTTAGTTTATGAATCAGGAGTACGATGCACAATTTTTTCCTATAGCACAAGCAAAATGAACATCTGTTCACTTTTTGCCATGTAGGTTTATATCTGTGTGGGTGGGTGTGAACAGAGCTCTTGATGTGTAATATTCTTCCCATCTGCACACCAGGTGGCACTGCATAGTTAATCAGAAGATAATAACAGGCATGAGGAGATTACTTACTTTTTGGGGAAGAGACAGTAAATCAATCTCACAGGGCTTTTTTTAAAAACAAGGTACATCAATGCTTGGACTTTTAATTTCATTTTTTGGTGTGTAATTTCATTCCGATCAATGGAATCATCTGATTACATTATTGTTTGAATGCTATGTTAATTAACTATGAATGACTGCAATTATCACAAAGGTTCTTTCCACAAGGGATTTAATTTTTTTCTTTTTTATGTACGGTTTTAACCCCTGCAAGCAGGATATACTATTTAGGATACATCCAAGCAACAATCTGCTTAGATTTACTCTGTATGTTCATCTAACCTACCATTTTGCACTATTTAACAGAACCTCTGAATACCCTAATACAATAAAACTGACTTTATGGCAATTCAACATCACAAGATGGAAGAAGAAACAAGAAAAAGAAAGCTTCATTACTAGTTACATTTGCCCTACAATGAGATGTTAACTAGAAAGTTAGTGCTGCAAATTCAAGCCTACAGACACTAAAGTTAGAGTGTCTAAGCAATATTTGGGAATGGGGGCTTAAGATTTTTTTTTAATATTTTACCAAATAATTTTTGGTATAATCTTTGAAGATATATTCTTATCTGATCCTTATATAAAAAGAATGCAAATGTTATATAAAACCCCTATGTTATGGTAAAATATTACAGAATAATGAGAGAGGTTTGTGCAAAAGTCTGCAGAAAACATGTTTATGGTGATAGCCTTTCTATATATTTGTTTGAGTCTCATATGAAATGTCTTTAAATCCTTTAAATATTTAGGTCATTCATTTTCATTCAATTAAACAGTTTCTATTAAAAAAAAAAGTTTTGTATTTTCTCTTTCAAAAAGAATATACAATGCTTTATGGAGTCTAAAAAGACAGAACCACAGAATCCTGTTTTCCAAAGAATGTAGCAGAACTTCAAGAAGGATGAGTAATAAAAAGCCTAGTATTTCTGCATTTGCTCTGATAGCCAAGCGAGACACATATCCATAGACATTTTTTGTAAAAATCAGAAGTATTCCACCCTGAAAGTCAACCAAGAAACACAGTAAAACAAAGTGTTCAGACTGCTCTGTTCTCCATAAGATACCCTTTGCTGCCTTACTTTGCTGTCTCCGAGGACCATGTGCTCTCTCCTCTAGCCCCTCACCCCATCATTGATTTCTCCTTTTGCTCTCAGCAGCTGATTCTCTATTGCCCTGAGTCTCTATGGTGTTTACAGAAAGCAGCAACTGATGTGAGACCTTTTTTTTTTTTAATAGCAAAATTTTCAAATTGATTTGTCAGCTCAATGATAAATTCTTCACAAACATTTCTTCTCAAAAAGCAGAGCCAACGCTAGGTAGAGTATGTTAAGTGTAATCTATCAAATCTGGAAAGTATTTTTTATTTCTATGCATACTTTTAGAGGTTAGTTTTAAAACTTTGAAACTTCAACTGGGAGATTTAATTCCTATTCATAACAAAATAAAACCAGAAGGCTTGTAACTGGAAGATAAACAGAATTTTAAAATTAAAACCTTCAGGACACTAATTCTACATCTTTAATTCTTAATCAAGATTTTTAATTGCCCATTGAAGTAAGACTGAGTAAGTTTAGAAACTGCACCAAACTAAATGACAATGAAAAAAGAACCAAAAAATATAGTAAAGACTCCCAGAATATATTTAGCAGGTTGTTCCTCCCTCTATTTGGCTGCTGCCTTTTAGTCATGGGGGGGGGGGGGAAAAATCTCATGCATGCTATTTTCTATCATTAATTTTGATGTAAGAAACTGAGATTCATGGCCTACCCTTTAACACGCTAGCTGTAATCTGAAATCAGGACTGCTGGAGAAAAATATAAGAATGGTCTATCTCTTAGGTCCTTGTATGCAAAACACAAGATACATCTGCTGCTAGATGTTGCAAAATCTTTGTAGCGAGAAACTGAGAGGACATGAGAGTAAATGATGGACAGGGAAGAGGCAATTCAAATATTGATCCTCTAGAAATAAACAGAGGTACAGTATAAGGAACCAGTTGGATGCAGCACAGATCAGATAAGGCAAAAAACAGGAGATTGAAGGAACTACCAAAAGCAAAAAAGGTAACAGGCAATCCTGTGACTGGGATTCACCGACCATTTGTGCTGAGGTTCTGCTATGAGGGCACTGTTGGCTTACAGTGTGCCGTTGCCCAGACCGATCGCTTTCACTACCGCTCATCCAGGTAACTATGAGAGCTCTTCCTCAGATCTAGTCTTTGATAGTTCAACATATGGCCTTGTAACCCCAAATTCCACATCAGTCTCTACAATGTTATCCACACAGTTACAGCCTAATTGGGAAAGATACAATGGTGCAAAATAAAATAGTATGGAGGCAAGGTGTGACCCAAATTGAGACCCCAGAAGCTGCTGGTGACACATACCGGCCATCTGTTCATTTTCAGGTCTATTACAAGGTGTTTTTCTGAGTTTCAACCAGTGACCCAAATGCACCAGCCCTACTGGCTGGATAGAGTCTTTTACCTTTAGATAAACCATCAAAGTCTCAATGCCTCAGTAAGCAAAGACTTGAAGCTAAGCATCTTTTTTTACTATTATTTATTTTAGAATAAAATAAGGCTGTTAACCTCTATCCATTTGTGAACTTCTTAGGAATTCTTTACCCTTCAGGCCTGAAAAAGAGCAAATACGTTGACTAGAGCACACTTTTAATACTTTTCCAAACAGCTGTCATAAAAAGCCTTTGCTATTCATTTTTCTTCAATATGGTCACTTGCTAGAAGTGATCAAGCCTCAGTTATCTATGCTTTACCTTCCATAGACTCCAGCTGAGGAGTGTACTTTCCCTACCTCATGTGACATTCCCAGAGAGCAATAGATTTTTCCTGACACATAACTGTGAAAAAAATAGCTTTCAGAGTTCTCCTTGCATCTCCACCTGCCCTGTATTTACAAGTGCTCTTCCGCTTCATGAATCACACATGGACTCTTGTACAACCCTGACTGATAAATTCTTGAGTTCCATCTCATTTGCAAGACTAAAGGTGTGCTCTTCAAAGTCGCATTGCTAGGAAAAAATCCTCTCACAGTGTACTCCCTCATCCATCAGGGACTTCATCTTCTTTTACACACCCATTCACTTTGTCTTTCTTCCACTAATAAAGAAAATTGAAAACTACCATATTTCTTTTTCATCAAGATACAGATTCATTCATAAGAAAATTACAACAATGTTTACAAAAAAGAAAAAGCTTCTATTTTATGTAATTAGTGTTCTCTACTTATTTTACTCCCATGATTCAGGGTAATGTTCAAATGGGACGTTTCATTCAATATATGTTTGTTCAGGAGGCAAAGAACACAAAAAGAAATACAGTACAGACCCATTATGGAAAAACTGCTGTTGTTTACAGTTTCTAAATGCTCTATTGCATTAATATAGCTAACCCTAGAAATCTGTAACCCCTTGGTGTGTCCTTGAGCTTTCACTACCAGCACGCAAGGCCACATTACTGCCCAGTGCCTTACACAGTACTGTAAAAGACAGGTGACAGGCAGACATGGGGGTACAGACAGGGTCCAACTTCATCATGAATGCAAGGTAGCTTCAAATAACAAAACTTTGTAGGAACACATAATCCTTCATTAGCATTTATACCCTCTGTTTCCTAACAATCAGTGAACACATGGTTTACAGGAAAATTATGCTTCAGATATTTCTCTTGTTTATTAAAATTCTGTCTGTGTACCTTTACCTAGCATCTGCATGGCACAATGTTGTCTATATATATTTCTAACCAATAATATTTTGTATTAGGATAACTTTATTAAGGTCAGAAAATAAACCCACACATAAAACAAACATTCCAATCCCCTGTGTAGTGCTCAGTGGTCATTTTTGCTAACCTTTAACTGAACTGTTATTTTAAATTTCTGAGTCACAAATGCAGGGGAACCATGCTGATATTCAAAATAAACAAAAAATAATTTTTTCCTAAATGCTAGACTCTAAGAAAACAAATGTTTATTTATGAATTAATCCCTCATTGGTGAGATTTTGTAAAGCAGTTTGAAAGGCATAGATTAAACCAATAAAGAAGATAAGTTGGACCATTGCCTTGTATACTATCACATCAAAATATGACACATCAGAATTCCTGTACATGGAAGGTCTCTAACAATGTGAGGATTTAGGATTATATAAATCACAACGCTCTGTACTATAATCACATGACAGAATAGACCTGCAAAGCTTATTATACTGCATACCCAGATGGTAAACAACAGTTGTCACTGTACTAAGAATTACAGCTCTGTAATCAATAATAGGAAGGAGGAACAGTTGGACAACTTGTTTCCTATTATGTTCACTTAGGCAATGTCTAGATCAATAAAGAGCATTAAGCCTCATACCAACTGTAGACGATGCCTGCTCAACATGCCTATCATATGGTAGCGATGGGTCCAGCTGTACTTCAAAATACTTGTAAATGGATAACAATTCTAATCTAACACTAAAAAGAAGCAATGATTCAAATAGCAGGCAGGTGCAGGACTTCTTTAGCATACGAGAGAAGACAGACCTACGATGCCAGTTTTAGTGTAAGTCAGTAGTGTTATTTTGTTGACCCATCCCATAATTACATTTCAGTACAGCCTATCTGAAGGATGTTACCTGTTTTATGTGGAGGAAAGAAAAAAAGCAACTAAGCATGGTATCGCTGGGTTACATATAGAGTCAGTAATTATGTGGGTATAGTAAGCTGTTCGCAAAAACTGAAAGCTGAATTTGTGTATGGCTCTAGGCCAATATGACAATTAATTACGAGTAATTTTTTAGTTCATTCATTTTTTAACCATTTAAACAAACAATAAATCAACCCATTCAGCTATATTCTCATCGTACTTAAAAAACTATCGTATAAATCTGAAAATTTTAACATATAACTGTCTGAAGACAGCCAGATTAGCTTCAGCTTCCTGTTTTTTATATTTTCCTTATACTCCATACTTTCACCATGTATCAAATTGAAACATCATGTTGTTAACACAGATAGAAGTCCCAGTTTATTCTTAGACAGTATTCAGCTTCAAGATGACAAAACACAGGACAGTGAGCTCTTCTTACCTATTCCAATAAAAACTGCTTCATAGCCATCTTCTTTCAAGGTACGGAGTGTCATCCCATCCACTGCAAGGCCTTTACTAAAAATTATCTGAAAGAATTAAAGATTACTTGCTTTTAATGTGATAATGTGAAAATAATTTCTATCGTGTCCTGCATACAGACATCTCGCAGGATCTTCTAGTGAACAAACAAAGCAAATAATTTTTTTTTTCCCTTAAGCCAGGCTTAAAAGGCCAGATTGGCTCTGATTTAAGCAAGTGGCCCAAACTAGATATGGGTAAAAGGTACCTTCAGATCATCCTCAGATGAGGGCCACCATGGGCTAGCTTGGTTTCTGCTGTAAGCTAAAACAGCAAGCTAAACAAATGAACGAAGCCTGTCTATGGAACACAATACTGAAGTAAAGCTGAAAATGGCAGTTTTCTACTGTGAGTAAACAGCTTTCTTCGGTGCTGACTACATAAAGTTGTATTCCCATGTGAAAATAAGAATTTAGGAAACATGATGTGGAAGCAAGACCCTCCTTTAGGGAATATGCCCTAAATAGATCACCCAACACACCAAATGAAAAACAAGCAGTTTAGATTATTGCAGAAATATTGGTGAAAGTATGAGCCTCTAACAGAGAAATAAAGAAAATAAAAGACATGAGCTATTCAGTGGTGCCCAGCGACAGGACAAGAGGTAACGGGCACAAACTTGAACACAGGAAGTTCCATCTCAACATGAGGAGGAACTTCTTTACTTTGAGGGTGGCAGAGCCCTGGCACAGGCTGCCCAGAGAGGTGGTGGAGTCTCCATCTCTGGAGACATTCAAAACCCGCCTGGACGCGTTCCTGTGCGACCTGCTCTAGGTGACCCTGCTCTACCAGGGGGTGGGACTAGATGATCTCCAGAGGTCCCTTCCAACCCTATGGTTCTATGATTCTGTATTAACGGGGGTTCTGAACAGAAAACGAAGCAATGGATTCCTGCACATTATCAGGTATTTGGTAGGCCTCCAATGGCGCAGAATGCAATGCCAGGCCCGAAGGAAGGATGATATTGCTTTGTGCTGCGCTCTCAAAGATCACAGCCCGAATTTTTTGCACTGAAAACACAAGCTGGAACACCTTTATGCCAAAAACCCTCAGTGATGTCAACGGTGTTTTTCTGGATGCAGAAAACCTGCCTGCAAAAGCCTGGGCCAGAGATGGCAGTAAGTCTGAAGAACGTTCTGTGCAAATTGCAGCATGCCTTACTTGTTCGTAATGAAGCAGACTGTTCTGCATGGTAAACTAACAAAGATTTTCAAAATCATGAATGAGATCCTTTTTGAGTTAAACTTGCAATTGTTAATTCTAATTTAGACAAGAAACAATGCTTAGAGTGCAGTGGCTGGTATTCATTTATTGAAAAAAAATAAGTCACAGTAATAAAAATGAACCTGTAATCTATATTTTTTTTCAGTTCAACTACCATTTACTTCCATAAGCAAAAGCTGAGAAGTTTTTGCAGAGTAATGTTCCACCAGCGATCCTGCTTTGAGCACCCACTGCACTGGCTGAGCAACTACAGTTGTTATAAGAGCGAGACGAGGAAGAGTGCTGCGTGTTCAGCAAACCAGCTACAGCAGTCTCCTGTCCAGAGGTCATGCAATTGAAGATACACACACCTCCTGCTCATCTCTCCTAACCCTACGGCTTTTGAGCACATAAAGTGTGTGTGATTCTTCTTCTGATATTTTGTACTTCTTGACACGGGGGTGTGTGTATTTCCGTACTTTAGACTCTCTGAACTTGAACGTTTTCCCCCAGTTCTTTTATATCACTTGTGTATTCACTTACAAAGTGCCATGTTCTGTTGTGTAAGCATTATACTTTGTGATCTTAACAGTTTCATCTTCATGTCATTGTATATCTTGTTTGTTATTGAATCTGCCTGTATTCCATATAATGTACTTTTCTTACTAGTGGAAAAAAAAAAAAAAGGCAGATGTAAAATACATTGTACAATACTTAAAAAAATGACATTTTTTTGTCTTTGGAGATTTAGTATGAATTTTATCAGAGGTGCAAAAAGCCATGTACAGTTGTAATCCTTGCAAGAATACAGACTACATCCTCACCAGCAACAAAATACACTCCATAAATTGTCATTACATTTTTTTATCCTATTGTGTACATATGTTATGAAAACCTAATGAAGGAATTTAAATGGCAATACTATTTTATGTGGGGATTCATAATACTCTCAGGGCCTAGCTCTGTAATCCTTATTCAGCTGACTAATTCGTACTAATTTCAGTAGAATTACTTGAATAAACAGCACTACTGAGCATTTACACAATACAGCACCTTCCACCACAGATTTGAAATGCATTAAGTAAACACCAGAAAATATTTCTAGCTTATAGAGGCATAAAGTTAAGGTACTCACTTAACCAGCTTGCCAAAGGGTCAATTGCAAACCAACGGCACAACTTGGAAGTAAATTTACATTGAGACTCTCTGCTACACTTCAAAACTGCAGAGGACTTGCAGGTCAAGATGACATGGTGGCTCTATGAGTCCATTCTAGAAACCTTGTCACAACAGGGAAGCCTGGGGAACTGAGTTTGGCAGAGGGTTCCCAGGAGCCTATGCCCAGCAATTTTGTCTAAAATTGTCTCAGTGCTCTGTCTTTAGCCCCATCCCCAACTCAATCTCCATTCTGTCAGTCTTTTTAAGGGTCGCAAAGGGATCTTTAGAGTAGAAAAATAGACCTGTAGCATTTAAAGCCTTATCGTACATCTTACTAGCATTTTTATAAAACCTGGGCAGGGTGAGGTTCTCACCTGGGTCTTGTGACCACAGTCTATTGCTTTTACTATATGACCCAACACAGAAGATTCCAAGAAGAATTTCCTGCTTCACTGAATGCTTTAGTATCACGTTAAAAATATATTATCCCTCCTGGTACTCAAAAATTTGATCCAGTGATACATTCTGCATTTGTAACTTCTATTAAACTGTGCAGCCACTGCAAATAGTATCTAAATCTTCAGCTCAAGCCCTAAATTAACAATAAAGCGATGTTCCCATTATCTATAACAACACACATTTGTTTAACAGAATAATGCATAACTATTGCTTTCCAAGAAGTTGAATGACTGTTATTGTTTATAATAGATGATCATGTTAACACTTTGTTTAATTATTTGATGCATTTTATTATAAAATTAACTTAGATGCAAGACTGTATGATAAACCATTAAGAAAAAAACTCAGGGAGAGGGAACAAAAGGAGAAATATCAAATATGAATGTTTTAAGTAGTGCCAAACTTGCATGAAAAAAACTTGATTAAAAAATCAAATCATTCCAATAGCTACATTGAACCCCTAAAGCAATTTAGGAATTTGTTTCTTACAGACAATTAATCACATGCAGGCATGCCAGATAAGAACTATTGATTGCCCTTTTCCAAACTAGTGGCATTCAGACAGGAGACAGACAAATGCCCTGAGCAAGAGGAAGCATCTTCCTGCCTCTGTCTAGCGTAGCTTTTAATTGTTCTTTACTAATGTGCATGACATTTTGCTGTTAATCTTTGGCAGAGTTACTGTTCTTTTTTCTTTGAGCTATATATAGGCCGGATATATTTTTCATTACCTTCACTCCAAGATCCTTCATAAGCTCGGCTTCAAAATTCACTACATCATACGGCAATCGGAACTGAGGGATTTCAGATGTACTAAAATAAATAAAAACACTTGTGAAATACTTCCAGCTATCAGGAAGAAAAGATTTTTTTATTTCTTAAAAATTCAATAGTTATAACACGCCTTAGTTAATTTTCACGTGTGTGAACGGAAATGTGCTGAAGCTTGATTGTTGGCATTTTTAAATTGTTAGAGTGAGAAAACAGCATTATTCACCCAATGCTAAAAATATAGGTCAAGAAGGCAATACCTCGAGGCCAATCCTGCCCACATTTGCAGGTAACCATAGGCCAATCCTGCCCACATTTGCAGGTACCCATTTAACATATGTTAAGCTTGGGTCCAAAAGAGCTTCACCTCTATTCCTTTTGTTCACCAGAATATGTAACACTAAAAAAACTTAAGACATCCATTTAAGAAAAGATCTCGTGGCTACGAAAAGCAAAGTGATCTTCTAGCAATCATTTAGTTAAGCTATCCAATAAGAAAGAATCAAATTTCCCATAGATTTTTTTAAAAAGTGTTGCATATGCTATTTTGAGCAATGGTATTAAAAAACTGTACCCTCCTCCATCTCTACTTCATAAATTTTTTATGATCTTTCAGGATGGACAGTCGGCAATTTTCTATCAGCTCTTGGGTTTGAGTCTGTTTTTTGACATCCTGTTTATTAGCTGGCATTTTTTCCTCCTGGGGAAGTTTAGGAATGACATCTTCAAGTTCCCAGGTATGGGAAAACTGCAGTGCCAGCATAGAACCTCCGTTTATACCTACTAGTACAGATTTTTTTATCTCCGATGAAAGGACATGTACTTATGCCAGTTCCAAAACTCTGTCATAAAACACATTACAGGTAAACACAGTGAAGTTCTATTTTAGATACTTTTGTTCAATGAAGAGAAAAAAAACCTGACTATGCAGAAAAGTGGAAGTCTCTCCCCAGATATTTCTAAGCATCATACAGTCCAATCTGTTTTCAAATTAAGGGATCTATAATTTCCATAACAAAGCACTGGCACAAGAGATTCACTGTGGCTTTATTTTACGTGTTGTTAGTGACCACGCCATCTTTAATATCTATGTTTGACAGGCCAGAAGGTTTTTATTTATTTCAAGTTGCATCAACTTTATTGTATTGATAAGAAATTGATGTTCCTCCTTATCATTTGTAGTACTGCCCTTTTTTTACCTTTCATGACCAGTGTACAATGAAGTGTTCTAAATATCAGATATAATAAATGTGTCATGACAATAAAACTTTCATAGGTCATGCTAAGTAAAAAGGTGTCCGAGGCAGAAACTAACGTATCAATATCATTCTGCAACAGAGATTCAATAAAGAAATCTAATTAAAAACCAGAAAGTTCTATTTTCCAAGCCACCTACGTATTTGTTGAAGTCCTGTCATTTCCATGAAGACATGGAGATGTCTTAGAAGAACACAGAACAGCACTGGCTGTGTTACGTCACTGTCAGAATTTGTAAACAATTTTTTTCTCTTATTAAACATTTACTTACAGTTTTGTGCTGTGGAGTATACCCACATATATATATATATATATATGTATACACACACCTAAATGTACAGATATGTTCATATGCAAATGCACACAGTTCTGTGGGGACACATGCACGCACATTTACCGGCTGCATTTTATGAAAGTCAACTGGTACATCAGTAATTCTGATACAATTTCTTTCAGCAGCCAAAGACAGTCTCTGACTCTCCAATGACGAGACAGAGGGGGAGAAGGAAACAGGGCAGAGATGCAGGAGGGATGCAGTGGATGGGAACAGTGTCCCAAAAATTCACCTCTTCCTCAAATCTGATCCAAGTTAGAGGTGCTTGGGCAGGTGTTTGGTGTTTCTCAGTGATCCTAAATTACTTTTGCTCAATGGACACCCCTTTGTCCTAGTGAGAGAAATATTTTGGTATGTTGTGAACCCGTGGCATACATAGGAGCACGAGCAGTGAAGCTTGTTCATGGTCTCTAAGCCAGAGTGTGATCTGCTCATGCCTACTCTACTATAAAGCATAAATTTTACACAACTGGTGAAATGTAGGAAAACCTGCCCTTGAATGTGAAAAATTCAGATGTGCTCAGATAACCACAGACTTATGCTATGCTCAAATATCACACCACAGAACTACAATCACTAGACACCTTTCAAGTGTTGCAATATTATTAAAGTTAGCTATGATGCAACATGTATGTGAAGGAACATCCTAGGTAAAAACACCTAGAAAAAGTCAGAGCGAACTAAAAAAAGGGCACAAGCACTGCCCTTCCAAGCTGATTCCAAATATAAAATTAATTTGGTCTTGTTAGCCATTTGCAATAGTTTATGAAGCCTTGAAAACACACCCATCAATAACCTAAACTTGTTAAAAGATGTACTGCGAAGCCTTACAAATGAAATAATGGATGATTGCTGCCACAGGCCAGCCTCCCTTCTGTTCCAAGATTAAAGTAAGGACAAAAGGAATTGATGCCCTTAAACCAGATGTGAAACTTTCTACAATGAATGGGAGTAAAATTTGACCTTGATGGCTATGTGTATTTAAGACTCAGAAAAAAGAAATGCATTTTAAAATGCACTGTTTGGCCATTAAGGATAGTAACAGCACAGAACAGGCAAAACTTAGTGTAAGGCTTTTTGCAGTGGAACAGACAGACTAAGCTTTATTTTAAATTCAGCTTAAAACATGAAGAACAGATGCAACTTAAGATCACGTTGCATCAAATATGTAAGTACCCACTGAGCATCTGCAGCACTGTACGTGACTGCAGAAAGTACCATATTATATTGCTGAGTCCAACCCGAGTCTAACCTATCACCAAATAAAGCTTCATTGTTAGAAACATCTCATTATTTCTTACTACTTTATAGCAACAAAACTGATTTTAAATCTGATACTTATTGTGCTACTCAACAGGTGAAAAGGTATTTCATATACTAAATTTGCAGTCCTCTATGGCAGCCAGTTCAAGTAAAACAGCTCCACGGTTACATGCCTATGTATTAACACCTTGATAATTAGGTAGAATACTTCTGAACCTCACTGGGAAAAATGCAAGTAATCAGTTCAACTTCTCCAGCACTGATTCTCTATCTTCCAGAGCACTGAATAAGTATTTGACACTATGACATTATGGATCAAATTCATTAATGATGTCAAGTCCACTGATTTCAGTGATGCTGCAGTGAGAAATGCGAGCGTGTCACCTTTCTTTCTCTGTTTCTTTTCACTTTTTTGTTTTGTAAACACTTTAGTGTGAGCATATCTTCAACATATAAAATTCAATTTTTATTTTGAATGGGTTGATACCCACTACTCAGCTCCTGAAATATTTTATCTTATACTTAGGGATTCAAAAAAATTTGTAAGATATGATCTCAGCTATTGTTACAGTGGTAAAAACTGATCTTCTAGTGTAAGGGACCTGACACCATGCAAGTGCCAGCCAAGTGTTCACCATACAGGAAAAATGCAAAGGTACCTTCCTTTGTGTATTTGCAATTTGTTGAGGGTTGAGAATTGTAGGGGCTTTATTTCACTCTTACAGTATGGTTTACTAAAGCTGCAAGTCCAGGCACACATGATGGATTTATTCACTATCACCTTTATTTGCATAAGGTAACTCATGAAAGCATTTGAAATTTAAAATCCTCCATGAAATTAGTATCTGTCTAAAGCATTTTAAACATCTACTAATTCTTTCACTATGTAGAGCTACAAGTACTTCATCTTGTTTTAAAAGTTTTGGACAAGGGAAAATAGTTCCTGACAAAATTTTCTAAAATGTTAATTTGATAATAAATATGCAACCTGGAATTTCAGAGGTCATTTGAAGAGAATATAGGAGATAGCCAACAATCTCAGTTAAAGCTTGCCTGTAACTGTACCCATTTTAACTTGAATGACAAATTATTAAAATAAAAAATAAGTTTTCCAGATCTGAAATTTTCTGTTCTCTTCCTTTGGCAAAGGTAGAGGGATTGCATATAAACTACATTTGCACGATATTTTTTGCTATGCTTTCTACAATCAATGGAAACAGTGCTTTGTTGTCATTGTTTTTTACCTTAAGCCACCAACATACTCCTGCTTTTCAAATATGGTGATGTTTGAATAGCCCAGTCGAGCCAAAAAGGAAGCACAACTTAAACTTGCAGGTCCTGCACCAAGGAGAGCTATCTTCACATGATAGGCTTCAGGCATATCTTCTAGAGGAGGTAAGGAAGGGTTTCTGATCTGAGGAATATTCATAGCTTTGAACACCTGAAAAGCAATAAATTCAACAGGTTACTTTTACTTTACATTCCCTCCTAAAATTTTGTTAGGAATAACATGATGAAAGCTTCTGTTAGTACTGTCACTTATCATTGATGTATTATTGCAGATCGCTTCATAACATTACAGGGATTCCCAAATGACATGATGTGCATTTGTGAGAGATAGTGTAGTTGCAGGGTTTGGTCCTTCTACGGTTCTTTTTGTCTTAAAAATGTCTGAAGTCAGATCTTTCACTACTGTAAATTTTACAGAGAAGACGTAACCAGACTACCAGTAACAGAATACTAATACAAAGTCAGACAGATGGCAGAGAATTCCCTTCCAAACAATGTTCAGATTATCCTCACTACTAGAAAAGTATTTTTGTCAATAATGCAAAGGATTGCAATGCCAGCGAAGAGGCTTTGCTTCTTCAGGAGACATCCTGTGTGACCCTGCATAAATTATAAATGGCTTGACTTTTTAGAGGTGGTAGGTAACCAATCTTAGGTGGTTTTGAGATCTAGGACCTGCTCCTAGTCTTCAGTGCTATATTTTCAAAGGTAACCCATGCTTTAAATGCCTCCTCTTAGATAATTCTAATAGGACTTAGTTCATGTTAGTTACTCATCTCTTTGAGATGTTCTCCATTTTTTAATCAGGTGTCCGAAAGTTGTAGGCGTACCTGAAAGTTACACTGTTCTCCCTATGCCTCAATTCTTCACATGTAAAATGGCGATGAGCTGCTCCATTCTGTCTTGACTATGATTCTATGACTATTAAAAGTATTTTGGGACACTCTCTGACCGCTATTATGTATAGAACAGAACCCAGCGCAACTGACTCCTAACCTAGTTGCAATGTCACACAGTTTATTTCATATTTGCATTAAATCAGCTCTTTGCTTAGGCACACAGGTAAGAGGCTAAGGCAGAGATATTCTACATTCATTGAGCTACACTTCGCTGTCCTACGTATTTACATGCATTGTAGGGGAGGGAATAGAGTCTCTACCTTAAAAGGAAAGAAGAGATTCAGCCCTTGCAGGCTACTAAAGATTAGGAGCATGGAAGAACATAGTTACATCTTCATTTTATTTTAGGAATTAGGGGGAAACTATTTAATCCAAGGAGTATATCTCTGTAGCAGAAGCACAATATTATACCAAAAGGATACGAGAGTTCACTGTATTCTCAGACACTTCAGGGCTGCACCTCAAAAACTACCAGAAGACAACATTGTTCCCTATCTATTTCAATGCAGAACTGTGTTCCACAAGTACTAACTAGTCCTCTAAAATACATACATTGTCATTTGTCTTAATAAATATTATATTTAAGCTATTCAACATGTTTACGAACAGTTTTTACTTTCCTTAGAACTTGAGAAGCAAAGGTTTTTCAAGTTAAACTTTGGCAATTCCACTCGTGAATAGAATTTTTAATTTAAATTTTGAATCAATGTTCATTTTCTTCATGCGCACTTGAGCACTCATGCTAGGTAAACCAATGATTAGTTCCTTCCCCCTCTAAAATTTCTGTGTCAAATTCCCCCAGTCTTTGCAAATTGACATAGCATTTTAACAAACTGCAAGAAGCAAGAGACACATAATTGTTTTAAAAAAAGAATCATTTAAACCTGACAATTCATACAATACGGGAAGGTTTAATGTGGTTATTAATGGATTTCACAGGCTGAAAAGCTTATACTGTACCGTGAAACTAGACTGTGATAACCAAAATGCAGTATTTCTAAAATGTCTGCTTTGTTACATCCACACAGAAATGGCTTGAATGATACCAAATTTCCATTAAAGTCTCATGCAGTTGTTTTAGAAGGCTACTCAGTAATACAAATTATATAACTTGCATATTTCATTTCTATGTTGAGCATTATGAATATGCATATGCTTAATAAATTTATCACTAAATTTACTTTATTGTTAACATAATTATTTTTATATTTATTATTGAATAGCCACACCCTTCAACTAAACGTTATACTAAAGTGCCACGCTACCATAGTGCGGTGTTAAGCTTCAGAAACCAAGCACTCATGCAGGATTATCCTAGTAGTTCAGGCTGAATGGTCAACTTTAATTCTGCCTATTTGCAAACAGGGTGAAACTGTCTTTATGCAGCACAGCCAGCTTGTGCGGTGATATCTTGCCATCTGGAATTCAGTGGCAGTTTTGCATATTAAGGCTGGCAGGGTAACTGTGTGAAAATAGCAAACTGCTTCAATGCATTTCAAAAGATTTTCACTCACCTCAT
This sequence comes from Alca torda, assembly GCA_008658365.1. Classification (NCBI taxonomy): domain Eukaryota; kingdom Metazoa; phylum Chordata; class Aves; order Charadriiformes; family Alcidae; genus Alca; species Alca torda. Next base: position 14,729,110 of record CM018087.1, on the reverse strand, counting down.
GGTGAAGTTTCCCTACATTGTAATTCACCTAATTAAATATCACTGAATTCTTCTGTACAAATCCTTTGGTGTGCAGAAATGACTACTTTGCAAGCAAGTGGTCAATGCCGCATTACACGCAACTGTCCTCTCCCATTTTAATCTGCTCAGACTGTGGTCAGGATGCAAGTAAAGTTTAATATAATTGCCTTTCTTATCCACCTCCCCTTCAAAAAGATGATTTCATTTTTCTTTGGATGGAGTTTTTCTCTTGTGTTGCAGTGCTTTTTAACCAAGATCCACTCAGGAAAATGAGACCAAATAATGAATTTTAAAGCTGAATCTCTCAGTGGAAAGACTGAAATGAAAGACATCAGCCCCACGTCTGTCTGTCCTTCTGGCTCTGTCTCACAGACAAACAAAAGATATATTATTAATAGACGTTAGTAACACTGGGCATTTATTCTTTAAATTTTTATCAGATAGTATGCAATCACCATTACTTTACCATCCAGGGCCTATTCAAACTAAACCCACGCAGATCCCATCCACTTCTTATGCTTCCATGCCCATCAGGGTCCATAGAAAGGATATACCACTTTACAAAAAAATTATGCAAACTTTGCCTCAAGTGAGATACAATTTGACCAAACCGAAACAGTCAATCTATTCTGCTAAAGTTCCAACAACCAAAACAAATTCTCTCTTGATTCAATTATCTATAACATATTGCAGTTTCCCTATTTGCATTACTTCAGCATGTAAAGGTGTGAGCGCACTTGCCCAATGTTCTCTCCAGTGTGAAATCTGGGGGGTTGTCCTCCCCTGTAAATCAAACATCCTTTCACTGCAGTTCCAAAATATTCAGTATACTCGACAAAGAGCATAATTCCAGGCTCTGTATGCAAACACAAGTTTGTATGAAGGTTCCACAATATTTCCCACTTAAGCAAACTACGGTGTCTTCAATTGCTGAGCAGCTGATTCAAGTTTAATTTTCCTGGAAAGTTTTAGCCAACTCACTTTAGCTGTTTTTCACAATGGAAACAGGGAAAAGCTTATTGTTCTACTCATGTAATATAATTCTGGTTCTTTTCTTCACCACACGACTCTAGTATTAGCATGTTTTGATGAAAAGATGTGACATTTGGCAGAGAGTGGCAGGTGACTCAGAGAAATGCATTTTGCTAACCTGATGAAAATCATTTTATGGCATAGTAAGCATGATTTAAATGAATCTAAAACATTTAAAACCATTAGAGCAGGTTAGAACTGTTATTCAGAACCATTACCCCAGTTTTTATATAAATTAGAATAAATTAAAGTAACTCACTTCAGTCACTTTTGAGTTTTCTGATCAGAATTTTTCTAAGAGGAACATATTGCAGATACCCTTCACCTATCTGAAGAATTCAAATATGGTCAGACAGTGTTACTCTAATTCACATTAATTTAAAATTATCTTTGGACTATGACAAAGAATGTGTCAAATAAAACAGTAAATAGACTGAAAGTTTAACCTCAATGTCAAAATGTAAAAAAGCTTTTTCCTAATCCTATGAAACAAGACAGGATGCTAAAAAGCATATTTGGTAGCCTCCAAGACATACACAGAAGGTCACATTTCTTAAGTAATACAAAATAATGAGGAAAACAGAAGGAGCAATGGGAAAATTTAATCTTTTAGTAACATCATTTTCAACTTCATAACTAAATCCATTATATTCTTGAGGCATAATGCTTGCTTCCATGCTTAAAAGGGGATAGAAATAAGTTTATCAGTCAGGTTTGCTATTAAATATCCTTCACGAAGATGATGAGACACCAAACAGCTACTGACGCAGACATCAGCATCTAGCTTGAATTTATTTTAGTGTGAAACGTATTAGTATATTCTGAATTGTTATCAGATTTTGCTAGTGTACAGAAAGAAAAATATCGGCGATGAAATCAGTAACATTTGGGAACTGTGTGTATTAGTTTCACACTTTCCCACTGGTTTCCATGGATATTTATCTGTAGGTTGGTTTACATTAATATGGGGCAGTTCGATATTTAAAGGAGAAGATAATATTCTGCACAGATTTTAATAAAAAATTAAGCAAATTGCATGCACAGTAATCTTCTTCAAGTTGTCAAATTACATGATCACACAATTAATTTAATTTAATTGCAGTGGATAGCACAGGATGTACAGGGAGTGTTTTTTCCACAAACATGAGCTAGTTATGAAAACTTGTTGATCCTCCCTCCACAAGTTAACAGCTAAAGTAGCACTGCAAACTTCTATGCAAGTAGATGAGCGTTGACAAAACTAGGGCCTAAAGCGTCTCACTGAAGACTTTTCAAACCTACATAATAACTATATGTTATTATTATCCCAGTCCCAAGAAAACCCATGGATCTCAGACATTGCAGAGTCCATACCTCAACGTTTCATGAATCCCACCACTAAAAAGGACATAGGAACATTCACGTAAATGCCTTAAAAAACACAAAGAACGTTTCATGTCTGTCAAGCATGCTCTAAAGTTGTTTATATAACCTGTCCAAATATCAGCAAGTCTTTCAGCATTGGTCTGAGAAATCAGAAGTCCTCAGATTCATCCCCTGAACTATTGTAGAAGGCTACATGACCCCTTTTAGACAAGCCTAGACAGGATTAGTAGAGATTTCAATGTGATTTAAAAGAGAAAATAACCTAAATATGTGTTAAAATAAAAATTCATGCAGACAAATAGAGTTTTCTTTCTGTTTGTCCTGTCATCTTAAGCTCCCCAGAACAAACTTCCTCTGCTGATGCAGCATCGCCATCCGACCTGGCGACCATGAGGGGCTCAGGCAAACACCCCAAGGCCATCCAACTGCAGGAGCTGCAGCTCCACGAGAACCACCTTCTCCCCCAACCCAGGTTAAGACTGACCAGAGCTGTCAATATGCAATTAAAAGAGGGACCCTGAGCCCAAGGGTGCAACACGGCATTCCCTCTGGGTAGCCATTGCTTCCTTGCCTGTGGTGGGTTGGTGTTGAAGGGAGGTTCAGTACTCAGAGGGGGTCCCTCACCACAGCCCACCTCCCAGAGCAGGCGCTCTGCTGAGCTGCCCCTAGGGTAACAGCAGGCTAGCTCATACAATGCATCTTTTAGGAAAAAAACATACCAAGTTTCCTTTTCCAATTTCTTGCTGCTGCAACAGCAGCCAGAACATATCTCCAGAGAGGAAGAAATCACCAGAACTGTAGCTGGCAAGAGAGTCACAATATTAAATGATCTAGTATTTAAATCTAGTATGCAGTGATTAAAATAATATATTTTCTATTTAGCTTGTGCTGCTCCATTCAGAATGATTAACTAGAAACACAGGAGAACCTTTAGATTCAGTAATGTCTATCCAGAAATGTACGATTTTGAGGGCTTCTTACTAATACTACAACAGACAATGTAATAGATCACGCTTCTTTTTTACTCAAGCTTACAAACTTGTACTTGAGTAACCAGTAATTTTAGTTTATTTTGTGGGACTGACAGTGATATAGCTCATGCCTGTATGTATTGCCACTGCAATCTTAGTATATTTTCACTGAACTTGTGTTCCAAAACCAGAGATGTTTCCTGATTCTAAAGTACCTGGGCAAAGGAGGCAGATAAAGACATTAATATAATTTTGACCTGTGCAGTAGCAGGTGTAACCTGCACTTGACACTCATCATTTATAATACTGAGCTTTTACTCCATGCTATTCTCTAGATGCAACAGTTACCGTGGTAACTGCATCCCAGTATACACATTCTACATCACAAATACAAACGGACATTTCCTTTTTTTTTCCACTTGAACATTTAATTTTCAAAATATGCGTTTTTTCAGACTGGATTACAATTTACTTTGAGAATGAGCCTAACATAGTTACAAAGCTATACAGAAGGGCAGAAGGAAAATTCAGGAGGGGTAAGGTGCCATTTTTTTTTCTACCGTATGCAAGACAAATATTTTACAATTAGGGAGTTTTATCTGCAGTATGAACAGATGATCAGTCATTGTTCAGAAGCACAAAGGGGCATACGTCATACCCATATATTTTCCATTTTAAACCCACATTCCTGCTTCACTGCAATTTTATCTTTTATCTCAGCTAGCAGTTGTGGCTTTTTGTTATCGCTCGCTCTCCTAATTCATCAAGTTTAAGATCCTCAGACTAATTCCAAGGAAAAAAAGTCTAAAAGTGGCTTTATGCACAATGGAGTTTTCAGTAAATAAGGCCCCGTGGGAAAAACTATTACGCAGTGCATGAGAATTACCATGCAGCTCTCATTAAGAGTAACACATGTTGCATGCCTAAATGACACAATTTGCTAAGTTACTCATATAGGTAAAGCTGGGAACACACTTCACTTGCCGTATCTGGGCCAATTTTTGTCTGAGCAGTAGTACCTTACGATTTTCTTCAGTATTTTAATCTATATGTTTATAATGATTGTTACTTGGAAGCACTCATACCATTATATTTTTTTTCAACTATACATACTTTCATAATAAAATTCAACTGAATGAAAGCTAAAAAAAGTTTTAATTACAAAAGTGACTGCCTGTTATTACTAATTATGAGTGCTACGATACATACAAACTCTTTGTTAAACAGCAGTAAATCTAAAGGTTATTAACAACTAATTTTAACATTTTAGGATACTATAAAAATATTAAGGATAATAAAAATTACTGAAACGTTATTTTTGTTAGAGTGCTAAATAGAACTGTATAACAATTTTATTTTGTTAGAACTCTTGACAATAATATCACTTTAAAGAAACTTGAAACATTAAGAGCAAAGCCATTCTGAGCTATTCATCCTCTCTGCAGTTTTCCTATCAATCATTGTGCTAGCACTGGGCTTTTTTAATAGATTTCTAAAGATTTTTGAAGAAAAATGACAGATATTTAGCATTATCTATCAAGCCATAATTCCTCTCTATTAATCAAAGCATTAGGGCTAAAAGGAGACACAAATCAAGTTTTAAAAGATATTACTTGCATTTGGTTCCTAAACAGTAATATTTCACCATTGTATTTATCATCTACTTGACAACTGTTTAATCTTTCTTTTTTTTCTTTTTGTTTGTGGGTTTTTTTTGTTTTTTTTTAAGAAAAAAAAGTCTTCTGCTTTGCAACAAATACAAAGTTTTTTACATACAAGGAATAAAGGCCATTAGAAGAAAAGCTAATAAATTTGCCTCTTGATCGATAAAACTCAACTATTGTATATACATGTAGAACAAATACAGTTCAGTGTCTCTAACCTCACCCTGTAAATGAGAACTTTGGTCCAAACTGTACTGATTCTTATGCCTGTATGTTCAAATCTCAAGAAAACTGAAGTGGATAACTACTTAAATGACAGAGGGGAGAGAAGGTTCCGCAACAGACAGCAGAAAAGTTTAGCAGTTGCTCCAGAAGGTTTACAAGTCTCCTGGAGAGAAGAAAGGAGAGATACAAACAGAAAAAAGGAGAAGAACTGCAGCAGGTAGGAACGTTTGCTCATCGAATCATGACCCACAGCCATTGAGAAGAGGGTGTGAAATCTATGAATGACAGCAGAGGAAAAAAATTGGCCTTCCAGACATATCATTTGTTACTTCCAGATTGATTTGCATTTCTATTTTGGTCTGTCCTACAAACTTTTTTTTCTCAGGCTTTGTAAAGGTGACTGGAATTTCATTGTATGTTCGTAAATATGATCAGCCAAATGGCTCAAGATACAGAAGAGGGACATGTTCATTAGTTAAGGACTGTATAGAAATGTGCCATCTTCACACGTGCATATGGCTTCTTTTATACAGCCACAACTTCCTCACTTTTACAGAGACCAAAGTCACAATTTTTACCCGAAGATACTTCAGACAGATCAGATGAAGTGCCAGCTGAGACCATGACTCTGGTACAAATTCTCCATGCCGTCAAAGGAAGTTAACAAATGAGCAGTAGCCTTCGTCTTTCTTCAGATGGAAATTGGAACATTGAAATTATATAGTAACAAATAATGCATGTGCATTTGAACAGAAACCCTTGAGAAGACTTCCTAACATCAAACAGCAAGTAACCACCTTTGCTCCAATAGCCAAAATATATACATACTTTTATGAACTAATATATTTACACATACAAGCATGTGTGCACATCTATTTATCTAGATAGACGCACACAGACATATATTTCAGGTCAACCTGAAACTACTTATTTACTTAGTTTTGGGAAAACAGTACAGTAAAAAGTCTAAATCATCTGCAGCTTTTCCTTTGCCCCAAAGCCAGTACAAATGCTCACTAATTGTGCTATAAGATCTACCCTGTGCCCAGAACAGTTCTACACTTCCTTACGTGCAGTTGCAGAGGCAGGTGCACTTGATGTTTTCCCTTATGCAGCCTACGTCAGTAACATCCACAATTTCACCTGGCTTAGATAAATCTTTCATTATAAAACAAATTGTCTCAATGCCTAGTGTTTCTAAAGAGTCATCTTGTTCACAAATAATGTTCCTTATGTTCCTATAAAGTATTGCATTATGAAAGCATTTCTAAGTTTCTGAATGTGCTGTAAGAAAAAGGATAATTATTCTAACTTCCTACGCCTGTATTTTATCAGTACCAACTTTTCTTTAAACAAATTATTAACAAAGGCAACCACTTTGACAATGTTCATTGGTACGTACAAAGAATTTAACGCATTTACAAGTCCTACCTCAGTAGCAAACTGCTGCAATCCACCAATATTAATTGGTCCCTCCTCAGTGGCATACAAATTGCAGCCACCAACACAGAGATCTGATGTTGGACACACCATTCCGCATGTCAGGCCAAGTGGATTGTCAGAAAGAATCATTTTGGCAGCTCCATAGTAGTTCTGAAGGCAAAAGAAAAAAAAAAAAAAAACACACAGAAAAAGAAGAAAAAAAGAGAGAGAGTTATATACCAAGGAAACAAAAATTCAAAAAGTCAAGAGAAAATACAAAATACTTGTTCTTTAACTACATAGTAGAATAAAATATAAATATAAATATGTTAAATAACACTGACATTATTTAAATATACCAACGTGTTATACAGCATTATGTGAAAGGCACTGGAAAGAAAGTAAGCAAAATTGTTGATTATGCAAAGATAAAACTTTTTTTTTTAGCTTGCAAAATAGTTAAAAGCATCTTCAGTCTAAGGTGGTTGCTGCATTTTTAGTGGCTTAACAAATCTACATTCAAAAAGTACTGCGTCTGCATTACGTACTTGTAAATACTTCCTCCATTTCTAGGTCAATTGGGTGGCAGCTGAGTTGTAACCCTTGTAGGAGGTCTGACCAGGAAGTGTCAGTCAGATTATCAGCTCTTTATGACACAGAGAATGAAAAGCTTATTTTACACATCTGTGCAGACCATCTCTGCAGACATGCCTGTCCTTCACACCAGATCAGTAGTGCCAATTGTCCCAGACCCATGATGAGAAGAGGAGAAGGTTTCCTATGTAGCTACCTGTAGATATTGCACTACTGAATTCTTTTTCGAACTCTTTTTCGTCAACCACATACCGATCAGGGCAAACACTTATTTTCCTGTTTCTCTAAATAGCAAACCAGGGAACTGATTAAAGAAGTTATGTACTATTCACAGTTTCACAGCTTCTCAATATTCAGTGCACGTCTTCAGAAAAGGAACAGTTTCCTGATATATGAGAGCTAGCAAGATTTCTTTCCATAATAAAAATCTAAGGAATGGACATTAGCAAGCTTCCAGTGCCTGACGCATGAGAAAGCAACCCTGCTTGGTTTTTTAGACTGGATAATTTCTCTTAAGAGGGAGTATCAAAGCAAATGCCAAGAGTGAACTGAAGTCTCAGTTAGGGGGAGAACTATTGATGGCAGTTCTGCATTTACATTACATCTACACTTATGAAACTATGGTGAAATTAAACCAAACTGTTCACATCCTATCTTTTCTTCTGTATAGTCAATACAGAAGTTTACTTAATCGTAGATTCCAGTTATTTCTTTGTTTTACCACTCCTCCCACGCACTCTAAAAGCTTCATGAAGGGAAGTCCATGAAGATGGGTTCATACTAGAGTTACCTTTAAGGGCCGGAAGACAATACAGAACCCCTTAGAATTAGCACATGGCTGAGGTTCCACAAAAGTTTCTTCAGTGAGAAATTAATGCTGGGATCTCATTCCAGCTTTCTCCAAACTAGCAATAATGAGAGATTAAAAAATGTCTCCTTCCTCTTCCACCACCTCTTCCAATATCCAATCTTCAATAATCATCACGAATATGAAACTGTTTTTTTATAACAAGTATCTTTACCTTTCTGTCCCAGGACAGCTGGCTCAGAACAGCCAGAAGATGCAGCGTTCAAACAACACAAAGTACTTGGTCACAGCAGACCCTACGCAATGCCTGTGACTTACTGTCTGTCAAGTAGGCTAATGTACACACAAGTGTTCATTAAAAGTGAATGCTATGCCACCCAGAGCAAGAATCCAGTTATGAATAAAAAGAGCAGTGTCAAGATTTGACAATACAACAAACAATGGGTAACGACATGTTGGTTTGGGAAGTTCAAATTCACCAAAGGCTGAGCATAAAATTTTTGAACTTAAACCAGGTGCTATAAACACAGCTAGAGATCCCCAAGAGAATGACAATGTTTAAGAAATGTATTTTTAGACGTAACTGGACCTTTTGCTTACAGATGCTGGTCTACTGCTGCCTGAGCCCCTGCCCATCACCTGGAAACACAAGTAAGCCACCTGGGTGTACTTTCATATGATTTTCTTAGACACTATTACACTCCATTGATATTCTAATCGTGGCTGAAAAGGCAATCCCTTTACACAACTGTTGCGGGAGAACTTTCAACTGTTTTGTCTGCAGTGACTGATAAGGTACTTTATCATCCCTCAATTCACATTTATTCCAACGTAAAGGAGTATTAGTTAAACGGAAGTTGTACATATTAGCAAATATTTTTGCTCTTCCAAATGAATGATACTATTTTGATATGCTAGAGATTGTTAGAGCTGCTAAAAGCAGCCAGTAAAGACATTGTAAGTTCAATTCAGCAGCAAAACACAGCAGCCTAGTTATATTGAAGATGACACATAGAATAGTTTGGGTTGGAAGGGACCTTTAAAGGTCATTTGGTCTAACCCACCCCTGCAATCAGCAGGGATATCTTCAACCAGATCAGGTTGCTCAAAGCCCCATCCAACCTGGCCTTTCACCACCCTCATTGTAAAAAAATGTCTTCTTCATATCTAGTCCAAATCTTCCGTCTTTTAGTTTAAAGCCATTACCCCTTGTCCTATCACAACAAGCCCTGCTAAAAAGCCTTTCCCCATATTTCTTATAAGCCTCCTTTAGGTACTAAAAGGCCGTAATAAGGTCTCCCTGGAGCCCTCTCTTCTCCAGGCTGAAAAACCCCAAGTCCCTCAGCCTGTCTTCATAGGAGAGGTGCTCCAGCCTTCTGATCATTTCTGTGGTCCTCCACTGAACCCACTCCAACAGGTCCTCCTGTGCTGAGCGCTCCAGAGCTGGATGCAGGACTCCAGGTGGGGTCTCACCAGAATGGAGCAGAGGGGCAGAATCACCTCCCTTGACCTGCTGGCCACACTTCTTTTGATGCAGCCCAGGATACGGTTGGTCTTCTGGGCTGCGAGTGCACATTCTCTCCTCACATCCATAACCACGCAGACACCAGAGGTGACACTATGAATGCAGGAGACACACATCTTTCTGAAGCAGCACTCGCAGACCAGCCTAGATACCCTACAGCATCTTAAGTGGCACTAGATGTCTGTTCCCCAGGCAATTACATCTAGCCATTTCTTTTTTCCACCCTAAAGGAATAATTACAAACTAGTAGTGAGGATTTGCCTCACTAACTCAAAGACAAAATGGTTTTCAAAGAATTTTTGTTCAGTTTGATATTTCACTACATATGAGAGTTATATTTTCCCTTCCTGTGTTGTTCAGGATTATTATTTATTATTTATCTTCAACTCCAGTTCAATGGAAACAATTACAACAATGTGCATTTCCATTTAAGTAACTTCATTAAGAATTTCCTACATTTTTAGGCTTTGTAAAATCAATATACAACGCTGGTTATTATGCCGAGAATGCAAAACTGTTAAGCTATTCCTTTTTAAAATTAATTTTATTACATTTCTGTAAAGGATATTCTCACACTTTAGCTGTGCCACTACAGGCAGCGTCAACACAGCTGGCACACTTTACATGTTTTGCAAGCTCAAACCAAACTTTGAGCACAGCTATGCTACAGATTAAAGTAGCAAGTGACTTCAGAGAGGTGGGACCAGGGTCATTGTGGGTATAGGACTGAGATCATGGCTTATTGAGGGGATATCTAGGGAAACCAGTCTCAGAACATCATGCCAGAGTTTGGTAAGGAGGAGTCTGGGACTGAAGTCCTAATGGGGGTAAGGCCAACTGCTGCTGGAATCTTAATTTAGAGGAAACACAATGGAGTATATGAATGCGGGGTCCTGATTTGGGAAGTTTTGAGTTGTTGCTGTCATGATCATGAGTTGCTGCTGAGAAAAAGGGGATTGCTGTCCTCTTCAAATGAGAGTAACAGAAGATATATGTGACCATGCGAAATATTAAGACATTAGATAAACTGTATCAAGGAGCATATATCTCCTAGTCTCCACACCTGAAATAAATTTTAATGTCAAAAGTATTCCACTTCTCTTTGGGAGCAGCAGGGCAAGTCTTCTGCACTAGTGTGCTCCACCTGTGCTGAAGTGGACACCTCTAAAGATGAAAAGGAAGTACAGGTTCAGTGCTGACTCGGTTTCCCTGTCTGCCAACAAAAAGTCACCCTGTGTCAATTTTACCATTGGTAAACTTACAACATACTTGCAGAAGAGCTTCAGTTCCCTAACTCTCCTCTTCCACCTTCCAGAACACCAGTGTAACGACTGTTCCTATTGCCCTCGATATTGTCCACTACCAGTGAAAGGATACAGCCACGTGCTGCTACCGTGACTCCGTGCAGTGGCTCGAGAGCAAGCCCACCTGCAGCCTTCCTGATAGCCGGGGCACAGTCCAGCACAGTGACTGGGCTACGGGCAGGACTTCAGGAGCCCAGCTCTGAGTTGCTTCATCTCTTTATCCTTCCATTCTACTTAATCATTTATCCTGACTTTACTGTGTTGATTTATTATCTAACATATCAAACATGATTAGAAAAAATGTTTTCCAATACTTGACAAAAACTGGCAGGGAAATACAGTATAGTCTAGTAAGTTACACTAAGTGGTGTTATACAAACTGTGTTACTAAACTGCAAACCATCGTGTTACTACAGTAATAAATGAGAGCTTGTAATATAGGTACTGTAGTCTACGTACAGTATCTTAAATGTTTAGTTACATGAATGCTTTGTGCTTACATAACTTTTTTTTCAAGTTGAAAACATGTACTAATGATCAATAAATTTACCAGTGACATTAAAGGTAAAACATTCATAGAATATTCACATTTTATAAGAAAATAATGATTGCTTTTATTTCACAAAACCAGGCGATTGTGACACACAAAATAGACATGAGGCTGCACACAAAATAGACACGAGATGCAGACATGGCAAGCTGGTAACTACACACCACATGTTGTACACAAGAAAGGATCAGAATTAAAGGGAGGCTGGCCATATTAAAATGACAAAGTTACTCCAGGGCATGGAATGATACAAGCTACCTTAACAGTTTGGAGTAATTTTTTTCAGATGCCGAAATAATAAGATGACTCAGTTGGCTAGTTTCTTACAGACATCACAGAGGAAGCAAGTCTAAAACTAGAATGTTTCTGAATTTTTTAATGAGATAAATGTCTGCTCATGCCTTTGTTCATAGAATCTTTTTTCCTGTGCACTTTCATAGAAATAAACTAATCTAACTGGATAGGATGTTTTGTGGTTTTCTACATAAAAATGTCAATAAATACTACATTGCTAACACGGGGAACAAAACCAAGCCTTAAACAGACATCAATAATCAGTGGAAACCAGGCAGAGGAGGATCTCCACATGTATCATTTGGAAGCATTATGTAATTTGCATGCAAATGAGACTGTTTTTTACTTGAAAAAAAACTATTAAAACACATAGGATCAATACTGAGAGACCAGAAGAAATTGCATTTACTATCAGGAAATGCTTGTAGCATCTTTTCTTTCAATTCAATTCAAGAGCGTTTTATATAAATTCATTATGCATCAGGGTGTTTTGATACTGCCGTTTTCTCAAAAACAATGAAGAACATGCATTATTATGCTTTGTGTATTAAAAATGAACACACTGACTTCATCAGGATTTTGGGACAGAGCAAATACTTTAAAAGAAAAGAAGAAAAAAGTGGCAATTTCCTTTTCATTTCGGTTTGGTTTAAAAAAAGGGAGACATAGCAAAAATATGGGAAAATACCACCTCCTCCTTTCCTAGTTCATGTTCTGCGATGGCTTTAAAATTTACTCAAGATGTATTGGATTAAAATATTTTCGCATACCGAAGAGCCACTATTTAAAGTACATTGTTATATAAGTAGAATTTTTCACATTGACACACACCAGTTCAAATATAACAAGAAACGCCCCCAGTCTGTCAGCCCCCCCAAATATCTTCTGAAGAAGAATGAACAAAACATAACAGCAACTTATCAAATCATACATATTCTATATTATAATGCTGATGATTTTTAATCAATCCAGAAATCTTTCACATCATTTGACTTGTGTCATCATAACAGGACTGTAATTTCACACAGTGTCACTATCTTTTTATGAAAAAGAACGGAAGAAATATCTTGTACTGTCATTTTGTCCTTTGTAGTCTAGAATGTGAGAGATTCCTTAATTGACATAGTGTCATCGCAAAAGTCTATTCTACATAATTACACTATGGCAACTGAAACCAGCTGTCAGCCATTCCATTACACTAAGTACAAACAGACATCTCAAGAAAAGTCACTGTTTCAAGTGCATCAATTTAACACCATTACTACTTTTTCTTTTAAATGTTTTTTTGTATTTAGTGACCTGAAATATACAAAGATTAACAGAGAAAGCTGAATAAAACAGCACTTTCAAAAACCTGGGGCCTCAAAGTAGTACTTAAAGATTAATTGTGATGCATATCTGTATGTAATTATTACCAATCAGCTAGCAGCTTCCTGACTTCCACAATCCTTCATTGTATTAACAGTATCCCACTTACAGTATTTTACATATGAACTGTGACTCATGATTTTCTACAGTCTTTGCAGTGGCATATAGATGTCCTTTGTTAATTTACTCAGAGTTCCTCTGGCACAGAAAAACCATCATTCTGCTTCTCTCACCTGTCATCATCCTATGTCTCTCACCACCCTTTCTCCCTTACAATCTTTTCTTCATTTCATTTTCTCTTAATGATCCCACAGCTTTTTGTCTCCTGCCTTCCTTTGTCTACCCGCATTTCCTTCTTTCTCATTTCCACTATATTACCATAAACATTTTTTCCTTTACTCCCTCAGTCTCCCAAACTTCAGATTCGCCCTTATCCCTTGGTATTCATCTCTGTCTTCCAGTTTGTTCCCTCTCCCATTTCTCCCTTGAAAAAGCAAATTTCTCTCTTGAAAAAAGCCCACAATTTCCCTTGGTTTCATTTAACCCTAAACATTCTTCTGAAATCCTAAAACTTACACTTGTGTTCCGCAGCTTCCTCTATACTGTTCCTGGCATTCAATTCTCTCCCCCCCATTTCCATGCCGGCATTCTGCACAGCCCAGGGACAACTTTTATGTAGCGGGCAGCATGGCGTTGTTGGTTTGGGGGTTTGAGGGTTTTTTTTGTTTTCTGGTGGGTTTTGTTTGTGGGTGTTTTTTGGCATTTTTTTTTAAATGCTGGCCACCAGAAGGCTTACATCCACCTACAGAATCTGTTAGAAAAAGGCTGACATGTCAGCTCAGACCAGTTTATCTTTATTATTAAGGGATATGTGACAAGACGGTCTTTCTGAAGAAGGAGAAAACAGTTGAATCATTGTAATACTGCAAGACTTGAGATAAAAATGTGAGAGCTAGCAACAGAGGGCTGCAGGGACAAAGTATAATTTTTGAGTAATGATAACACAAAATATACTTCTGCACCCCCAATTTTTCATTATAGACTCAAACTATAAAGGCTGAGTCACTCCTTACCCTGTGCCACGTAACACAACTTAATATCCCCATGCCTAAACTGCTCCAACAGTTGTTTTTCAATGCGACTACTCATCCATAAAGGTGTCTGATAACAAAAAGCTCCCAGACCATCTCACTGAACATTACAAAGGTAGTGCATGTGAGCAGCTGTTGCTTTCTAAAAGGCAGCTTCCTCTGGCACACACTTCTGCTTAACAGGAGGAAAGCTGGACAGGCTGAGAGCCGCTTCTGGGAAGCTGTAGGATTTTCTGCTGCTGTACAGTATTTGCTGCTGCCAGCCCTAAACGATGACAGGTGCTGGCGCTCCATTTTACCAAGTCCTTCTTGCTTTGACGTATCAAGACAGGGAAAGGAGGACATAAAATCCTAAAATCACTCCTGGTATTCGTTCAGGGGTACGGAGACAAAGCTTTCTCCTGCAGCAGCTGAACACTTTTTTTTCCTTAATGTTTTTTTCTTTTTAAAGAAGGCAATAACTAAGATGGTACTTGTACATTATAAAACAAGGAATATACACTTTACAATGTGAAGGCTGTATTTAAAGAGAGGACAGCTGGAAGTCAGAATACTCGTTTGCCATCGTCTGATGTTTAGAAACAAAAGTAGTAATGTGCACATGGTGAATTTGAAGTCTGGTGGGAGACACAATTGCTAGAGGTCTGTATGAACTTAGAAACACTGACTGGGAAGACACAATAGAATAGATTGTACCTTTATAAAGTGGAGTTATAATCCAGTTTGTATGGAAAAAGAGAATGGAAGTTGTGGCCTAAACTCTACTGAGTCACAGCAGCTAACACAATACAGCATAAGTGACATCTTTTTTCTCAAAGAGGCTCAAGGCTCATTGAGTCTGGCAATTCAATTACCCTCTCAGCCCAGAAACAACCCTTCCTCCCCTGTCCCTCTTCTACTCCTGGGCTCGGGTCTAATGGCAGAACAGCCGGAACAGCTACATTGTACACAGCCTGTAAATATCTAAAAAGCCTCAGGCTTAAGAGAACAAGAATCCCTGACCTTTTATGATTGCTATAGCAGTTTTCCAACAAAACAAACTACGTACAATAGAGCTCTTAAATACCTGACAAAGTAATTCATTTTCAGTATGCCGCTGTCTAAATACTCTATATTAATAATGAATCATGTTTCAATAAATACCTGTATGTAATACTGCTTACTGCTTACACGGGGACGAGGACAAGGAATTTATTGAAATGAATCTCCTCCAAACAAGTAGAAGGATAACCTGCTGAAGGGAGTTTCTCAAGTGAGTGATGAAGAAAGATTCAGAAGCAGGAGAGGGACTCTTCAATAATCCTAGAAAGAGTACCCCGTTTTCCTGGATTTATTGACCACAAATACCTGAATGTTCTGCGCTTCACTTATTTATTTTGTCTAGAAGCTACCAGATATATTTGTAAGCTTTTGGATTAAAAAATTAAGTTTATTTACAAGGTGAAAACAGCAAAAAAATTTATCATTTTGAAAAGTATTTTCAAGGACATGTAAAATATCCTTGATCATGTGAGGTAAATACTTTTATGACAATAATACAAAAATGTTCAGCAAGCAGATTGCTGAATCATAGCCAAATGATTATTTCAATAGAAGTTTAGAAAAATGAATAATGAAGTAAAAAATTACTTACTGGTTCCATAAAAAAGTTTCAAAATTGTAAGTTAGAAGTTCGAGTGTGGTTTTCAAAAGCACACCGTTCTTGTTTTCTGTCTGCTCTAGAATCATATGGTGTAGGTACCCCCATTGCCCCAGCAGCAGAATGAAAGAGGGGAGCGGACACTGCAGGAGCAGCCATGGTAGTGGGCCCTCACACAGACTCTGCCAGGGTCGTGACTTCAGGTGAATCATTTCAACTTTTGGTACCCCTCTCTCAACTTCCAGCCTGTTCTATTGCTTGCTTGGCAGAAAGAAAGGAGTTTCAAAGTGTAGTAGTGTAAGAACAGTAGTACATACCTATACCTAGAAAAAAATCCTATTAATAAAGGGAACCAGAAGAATTTACTGTTACTTTTTCTGAAGAACAGATTTTGTAATAATAGAAATATTTTCTAGCAAAGGCACCAGAAACAAATACAAAAAGGTAAATTCAGCTTAACAGACCATAGGCATCAAGTCAAGGTTGGGTTCCCTCTATGCCCTGTTCATTTCTGTGAAAAGTCGCTTGGTACGTGAATTACAGGAGGCACAGTAAATGGAGGCCACAAATCTGCAGGACTTCCTTGTTTCTCAGCCCATGACTTCAGCTATTTACTAAGCATATCCGGTTGTGAGCTTTTCTCACTTCTAGCTTTTTAGGTTTGGTTTGGGTTTTTTGGTTTGGGTGGTTTTTTTGGTTTGGTTTTTTTTTTTTTTTTGTGGTAAAACTCACATAAACACACTTGGAACTGGATTTCACAGAAGCAGCACTGATTTTAGGCTTGCTGTTTCCCATCCCAATATCTTGGCTAGCGGAAACCAACTACCTGTCTTTTTAAAACTTCCTGTGTTTAAAACTTCCTGCTGTCTATGCAATTATCAGGCATCAACATGAGGTAAAAGCAGTTACCAAAACAGTTGTATACCTTTTATAAAAACTAGCTTCAGAGTGGTACAGAAACTATAGATAAATACAGATGGGGTCCAAAAAGAAAGGCTATAAGTACACTTCAGTAATCTAAGATACATAGGTTTTTCCGCAAAGAATGTTAAATCTCCTGAGAGTTGTATAGTACAATTCTTTTCTAAAGCAGGATTTCCTGATAAAACAGCATGCGATCAGGTCACCTGCTCAGGGCAAAACCAGAGTCTTACCTAGCATCTGCAGCTTCCAAGATAATTTAAAAGAGTTATTGTCAAACAGCTGAAACTCTATAGGGTTGATCCACCTCACTGACCATCTGATGTTTAAACCTGGCCCTATTAAAATCTGTAAGAGTGTACCCATTGGCTTCAGCACGGAAAAGACTTCACTTTACACCTTTCAGGCAGTTTTCTAATATAATTCCAGTATAGCTTTGCCAAAATACAACTGTCAAAGCTCTGCAGTCACCCCACCTTGATTTTCTCTGCTCTGTAATGGATTCACAGAATTCAGAATGAATCACCTGTTAAAATGATGTACCCTTTCTGCCAAGTCACAAAGGGGCATTGTATTTCTGAGGCTATCAGTCTAAAAGACCCACCAAATTTCTCGTTCCAGGATGCTGCTGGTATTACTACTTCTTCTGACACCTTCTCTTGCAGTCTTCAGTCCGTCTTCCCTGGTTCCTTATTCCAGCTTTTATGTGTTGATAATCAGGGCTTTTTTCATTCCTCAACAACACATCACGCTACCCTACCCGAAGCAGTAGTATAACTATTCCTTAATAAGGAAACGCCATCCTGGTAAAATACTTTCATAAAATTTACTTTAGGTTTCCTAAACAAACCGCAGCAAAACGATGAGATGGTGACTCGCAGTTTCATTACTGCCTTGTATCTTCTCTGTTCCGTTTACCTGCTTCACGATGCCTGGAAGTGGTAATAAGCAGCAATATACTGCATACTATACTATGGTTGCAAACAGATGCCTACATTCATGAAAATAAATGCTGCACTGACAGGGTACAGATTATATAAGAAAACTGTCTATATGCAGATGCTGGGCATAATGCCAATTACTGTAAACCACATCAACACATAGTTGTGTTATAATTGATACATGTATCTTAATATCTCCTCTTATCCTAATGTTTCTTGTTATGGTGCAGAACCTACCAGTGTCTTCTCTGTACAACGCACAGTGTAGTAAAAACAACGTGGCTGTTAACTGGCCCACGGCAGTGCTGCTGTTGACCACTTCACTCCAGCTTTACCTGTGTTGGCCCTTTCAGCTGCATCTAACAGCGAGGCACACAAGAGCATAAAATGCGGCCAGAAAATCTTTGTAGCACCCCCAGTAGATTATGAGTCTAGTTGGGCTCATACAGACAAATAAATCACACGGCAGCTAATAATTCCACAGATGGGAAGTAAGTTTTAAAAGGTATGGGGCAATCAATATCCAGTCATCTTTAGGCTACCCCAGACAGCCTAATTAATCTTGTCATATCAACTTTGCAGACATCTATTTATTTCTGACTGTTAAAAGTCATTTGTAAACCACAAATCAGAATAACGTTCTTAAGATTTCATTATGATTATAGTATAATAGCGTATTAAGAACAGAAAAGGTACAGTACCTCCGAAGAGGGATTTCAATTTATTCCTGTAGTATTTTATTAATAGTCTAAGCGAACGACTACACTTGCATTAACCAGAGCCTCTTACTATAAACTACAAGAAAATATTCCTTGAGATGACCACCTTCATCCCAAATTTCTGCCCAAAGCAAATTTAAACTATAATCACTTCTTGAAAAGAAAAAAAATTATCTTTAATGAAAAAAAAAAGGTTTGTAACTGTAATACCTCAGGTAGCAGCAAAGTTAAACCATTACATTGTAATGCTCAGATTTGTGAATATCCTTATATTTGAAAACCATCAAAACCAAAAACTTTATAGAAAAAGTGACATGAAGAAATAGATTTGCACTATCTATACGGGCACTGAGCAGGAGCAAAAATAATTAAACATTAGGTGACTGTTGAACTTTAAAGCACCTATTGTAAACACTGGGGTTTTTTTAACACATTACAAAGATAAACCTTGAAATGCAATCTCACAAACAGAACTGCAGGTAACTGCTGTTATCTGCTTCCATGTAATGCTGCAAGCCTGATTTTACCTTGTTTGCAATACTTGTGATAAATGACTTGATGTCCAGATTAGTTGGGCAACTCTTCTGACACGGGGCATCTGCACACTTTAAGCACCTGCAGGAATAAAAGAAAATGTGTCAGGGAGACATGGAATACAAATGCCGCTAACAGCATAAGGTTTTCAAGTTAACATGGTAGAAGATAAGCCACAAAGGAATAATACGGAGCATTTTCATAAAATTTCTATTTAAAACCTCAAAGCACTACATGATCATTATTGACTTGTATTCAACACTGATGGTTTATATTCTGTTGACTTCACTTAGTAGGGTGCAGTCACAAACATATGGACTACACATGCCTAAGTATCAGAAACAATGTCTAATTACAGAAGTATTTTTTTTCCTGGAATCCAAGATTGCTAAACTTCTGACCATTTCATTTTTCTAATTCAAAAACATCTGTGCTGTGAATCTGAAATTATTAACAAAGTTCTGGAAGTGTCACTGTGGATTAGATTCTGGATGTTGGACAATCAGACATACAAAAGCAACAGTATTTCCACAGAGGAAGGAATTATTTTGTACTGTATGTGCCAAAGAATAAGAATGGCTAATGAATTTTCAAGTCACTTTTCCATGAGTTTCCTGTGATATGTCTGTGATCTCTGAAAACAATTCAGTAGTCTTATGCGTACACCCAACTGAAATCCCTAAGACCCTCCTCTTGTCATCCCTAATGACAAAACCTAACTGTGTATTACAATATACTAGGTAGCAAAGATTTTATGTCTGCTCCTGCATAGTCATTCATGAGGATGTACTGGTCCGGTTACTCGCGCAAGTGCCGTCTAAGGATTACCTCAGGGTAATCTGTGCAATTTGCAGTAAGCAAACCTAACAAAAAAAGGTAAAAGTCAGCCGAAGAAGTAAAACGGTTCTCTATTAAACACAAAGTTATTTGTACACACTTTTGGTTTTACATATAAATGATTATCATGGGTCAAATGCCACACTACTAATTATCTCAGAATTCATTAAGTTATTCCAGATGCTCTTTCAATATTGTTTTACTAACATACAGAATTTATGTAAATTGTGGGTTTAACGATCTACGGAAAATGAAATAAAATCTGTTTTCTACGTGTTACTTGAGCATAGCTACTTCTGTAAGTTCCAGAAGTCCACCTTAATTATTGTTACTTAGTGATAGACAATAACAGTGTGGAACCAGCTGGGACAGAATCTTTTCAAATACAGAAAAGCCGCAAGAGGCCTATGGACTACATGCACAAAGAAATGAAGAGCACATTAAAAGGAATGAAATGCTTGAAATACTTCGAGTGAAAAACTGGCCTGACTTTGTCAATCACACACATTGCTTTTGTTTTCTTTTTTTTTTTTTCAATTAAGGGTGGAATAAGAGAGAAGGCAAAGCCAGTTAAGTAAAAGATTAATTAGTCTTTCATCTTCCTATTCATTATCATCTAGCTGGGTATTTGCAGACACCGTGGCACCAGCAAAATTTGAAAGCACATGTGGAAGTGGCTGTTTGGATTTTCTCACTGAACTAGTCATGGGGAAAAGGTCCTAGAGGAAATATTTAAAGGAAAACAGGTCTCCCAGGCTGCAAAATCTGAGAAAACTGATAAAGCCAAATCCAGGTGGAACACCATGGTGGGTTACCAGTTCAACTATTGAGGATGTCAGAGGGCTCTGGCAGAGCAGCATCAGCAGGTTTAGCTGTAGCAGTTAAATCCACCGCTGCCCAGCACGACCCACTGACAGGCACATGTTATAAATGCCTTAACAAGCAAAGGCAGGTCAGTGGGGACCTCAAAGGGTTGATGTGGCCAAAGCACCGAGTCAAGAGGATGCTCTTAGCATTCCAAGCAGATTGAAAGACAGCAAAGTTTTAGTACTAGAAGCCAGAAGAAAAAAAAGGAGATTCCCTAGACAAAATACACCACTATAAGAGCTCAGATGATCATTTTGCCTGTGCAGGCAGTAAGGAAATAACAGAAGTGGGAAATCGCGTGTTTAAAAAAAGGCAAAAATTTCATTATGACTTTTTGCTCTTCTGTATCCAAGACCAAAAGAATTGCACTTAACATAAAATACATTTCTGTGGATTATATATAGAACAATCTCATGTCAAAACTGACTAGAATGGCATCTAGCAGGATAAGCAGCGTACAGATTACCCATCGTGGCTGGCAAGCATCTTTCCCACATTATTTCTCTTTTGATTTTTGAGCTGGTTCACAAATAACAGCTGTTGAAAATGTCAGCTATTGGGGGGGCGGGGAACGCAAACTCAAATGTGAGCTTTGGGGAGGAGGGGAGGGTGCCATGAATATGCCAGTCCAGACTTTCTCTTATAATAATACCATCTTCTGATTCTCTGAGCACTCTGCAGAGTAAAGTGCACCCGGCTGCCATTAATCCCACTTATCACCCTGACAGCTCAGTAATTACACTCTCGCTATAGCTAGGTACTGTAGTCCTAATAAAACATCAAGCACTGTGCAGAATGCATGCTGGTGAGGTGTTTTATTAAACTTGGGGGGTTGATCATCAAGTGACATTAGTGTTGACCTATTTTTCTATCTGACAATAAATTATCCTTTGACCATACCATAATAGATATTACGGAGTGCATTTACTGTACCAAGGAGCAAAGGTATTGCATTCTGATGAACCAGGCAAAAAGCATAAATAAAATAGTAGAATCACCCACCAGAAAGTTATTACATAAATTGCTGCAAGTGATTGATCCTTTCAAAAATCACAGGCAAAATACCGTGCTTAAGGGAATACACTGACAATTACCATGAGCTTCAGTTCCACATGCATGTCCCCATATGAAGAAGCGTTAAGTATTACACTTATTTCCTTTTTCTGTAACTGTCCTCCCACCCTATGAAATCCCACCTTTTATTTTACAAGGTTACCCCATTACTACAGTTCTAGTTCAAAATAATGTAAACAACAAACTAGACATTTAGATTAAATTTCTGTAATTCACCTGCTAGCTCCTACCAAATTTAAATGAAGAGCTACATGCTCACTATTAAAAAAACAAAAAAAAAAGAAACTGACAAAATGAAGCATCCATGTTTTTAAGCCGTCATACTATTATGGACTGCATAAAAATATTACACAAAGCCTGACCTATGCTAATCTCAGAGTATATATCTCAGAATTTCTTAGTAAAAATATAGGAAAAATGCTTCTAACTTTGAGAAAACACCCTATTATCAGTTTTTCCCCTATTTGTTCATGGAACAGCACCTCCTTTAGAAACATATAGGCTATGTTGAATCTTAAAAGATATCATATTCACTTCATATGCATATTGATTTCCATGTAAAAGGCAACACCATAGTCTTCGTACCACTAACCCCAACTCGAGGAGCTCAAGGAAAAGGAATTATATTTTCCATTTTGGAAGCACTTAGCTGTTGGTTCAACTCAGTCTCATTGTAAAATGGTAACTTAAGTTAGATATAAAACCCCTACAAATGCTATGCAAGTATAGCATATTTATATAAATATTTATGCAAATATTATCATTTGGCATAGCTTTATAAACATGCCTGTGACTATATAATGACAGAAATTCACGTTTCCCACACATCTAAGCTCAAAATTTACATCTCTTACTGAACAGTGTTAAATTATACATATGTATCCCCAGTGAACTTAAAATCTTTAACTTCTTATTTTAAAATGTTGCAACACTGCAGTTATTTATTGTTTAAGGTAAGCGTGCTTGTAAATCTCCTTCAGGCACAAAATAAGGCATGCACAGGATACTTATGCAGCAGTATCAGCTATCAGGTTTGCACCTATCAATTCTGTTGGCACAAAATAAGCACCTAAAGCTGTGCATGTACAAACACAAACTCACTTCATTGACCTCTAATAGTACAGGTACTAATAATAAAAAAAAAAAAACAACGCACAAAGCCCAACAAAAAAAAAAAAAACAAAACACACAACATAGAGAGCAGTAGATTACAAACATCTGAAGACAATAAAAGGAAAAGGCACTTCAAAATTAGTGATTTTTTTTTTCAATGTAATAAAAAAGAAGAAATGGAACAGACAAGTGAAAGTTGCACACTCCTGGAACACATACTACCTGTTGGGAAAAAAGATGCAAGAAACCATGAGGTATGTCTATACATTGAAAGGAATAGAAAGCAAATGAGGAAAAGAACTGATTAAAAAAAGTAACAAATTTCTATAGCACAATCTTTCCCTTAGGAAAAAGTTATTCCAGGAACCAGTTCTCTAATCTTGTGTACAGAAAAAAAAGAGAAAAGGAAGCCACAGCAAAGACTAATTTTCAATAGTTTTCATTGTTTAATTGTTGAAATATTACCCAATATTTTATTTTAAAGTTAAAATATCTGACCAACAGATAGTCTCATTTCTAGGCCTAGACAAGCTTTTAACAGATTTTTGCCTCTAAACAAAGAGGGGCAATTTAGTTATATCGTTACCTAAAACTGCAGCAAACAATTGTCTATCTAACTGGCAATAGTATTACCTGAAGTGCAATCACATGTATGCTGAAAGGCCAGGGGTGAAACAGATAATCTGGAGTAATATTCCACAACAGGTCACTGCTGATAATCTATCAAATTTTCATATATCACAAAACAGGCCAAATAACCTTTATCATGGTTACTGTTGGCAGAGGTTTTCAAACAGATTAAATCCTAATCCATTTATGTGGGTTTCTTCAGGACACAAACATTCATTTTGAAAAAAGGCTTCCAGCTCTACTATTTGTAGAAGTTTCTAAAACCTTATCCACCAATCAGAGAAATAGCCCAGATACCCACATAACATTTTACACAGACCTCTTAATGTTCTGTATACGTTTCCTGAGGCTTTGGTCAATTAATTTTAAGAGAATGGTAGAGCTGATTCCACCTAAAAAACTAGAGGCCAGTTTGCACAGGAGACCCAATACTGGTGTCAAGGCTCTTCTCGGTTCCAGGTCTCTTGCACCACTCTCTAAAGCCTGAGTTGGGGATGGTAAACAGTGGAATAAAGCCAGCCACACGTAAGGAAGAAATAGATCTATAATTTCCAAATAAATCTGTAATTCCCAAGTTAAGTGCCCATTGCCTTTGATGACAGAAGTGAAAAGTATCATGTAAATTTTTCTCTTGAGGTTCAATCCTTTTACCACTTATGGCTGATCTTGCAAAATTTAGCCTTTCTTCTCCCCATTTGATCTTGCTGTACTTGAACAGGGTCAAGGACAACCCTAAACAGATATGTCAGGATAAAGATCCTCTACTGCAATGGAAAGCCATGGGTGAGAACCTACTGCTGGCAGCTGCAAAAAAAAAGAACTGCTGCCATTATTTTCTTTATTAAAAAAAATAAAAAAAAAAAAACCAAACAAAAAAACCCAACAACAAAAACCCACCAAAACTAACAATCAAACAAAAAAACCTACACCTTTTTGTCTTCCTTTTCATTACATTTCACAATGGATAGTGGATAGAAGAGCAGAAAAAGATTATAAAGCAAAGGGGACATTTTGTTGGCAGCTTTAAATACCAAAACACAATAACAGTTAAAATAAGGGTTTGATGAGTACCAAAGACAAGTGACACTTAGAGGAATATTTGTTTTCATTCAAAGTCAAGAAGCACACGCAAGGCTGAGAACTCTGTTGTGTATGTGCAATGTAACAATGAAGACAAAATAATCTTAAATTAGAATCAACTATGAACACATAATTTTGGACCGTAACAGAAACAGATAAAATCCTCAAGAAATGCCTCTGAACATAAAGGGCATCAGAAACTGTATAAAAGGCAGTGAACACAGACTGTACAAGCAAGCAGGTATCATGGTCCAGGATACATAATAATGCAAAGAGAAACGCCCA
Source organism: Alca torda (assembly GCA_008658365.1). Classification (NCBI taxonomy): domain Eukaryota; kingdom Metazoa; phylum Chordata; class Aves; order Charadriiformes; family Alcidae; genus Alca; species Alca torda. The sequence goes on along the minus strand of CM018087.1, from coordinate 14,704,236 downwards.
GCCCGTTAGCAATGCAAAGGAACCATACAAAACCAAGCACTCAGTATCACGTAAATTGGCAACATTAGTTCATATCTGAAGAAAGAAGGAAAGACTCCCACATCATCGCTGTTGCCTCTTCAGTCACCTGGGGGTCCTGTGAGCCTTGTGCAGACCCACAGGAAATAGGATGACTTCTCTTTCAGTAAGTTAAGATGACCAGAGGAAGTAAATTTTAAATAGAGGCACTCTACAGGACTAGAGACAGATATGACACTGCTGCTGGCAGCTACAGGAGGTGTAAGAGAAGTGCTTTTTATTGAAAGGAAGAAACGCTCAGAGTTGAAACTTAGTCTTCGGACACAAAAACCTCCTACCCTAGTGCAGAATAATGGCACTTACAGACAAGGTTATTTTCGGACACTTAAGAGGTAGTGAATCATATGGACATAGACTCCAAATCATTTCATTCATCAATGACTCATCTTTCTCTTTTCTTCTTTGGCTCTCTACATGACCATAATACTTCTTTTCTCATCTACTTCTGAATCCCCCTTGAGTGCAGGAACTCTCCTCCCCTCTTTGCATCTGGCTTGGCTGTCTTCCTGTTTTCTGTAGTCTGTTTCCCAGTTCATGGGAAACTTCTCCACTTCTCTGTCCTATAACTTTTTATCATTCTTCAGCATAACTCCATTTTAATGGATAATGGTGATAATAAAAAAGCATGACCCAATGTCAGACAGCAGGTATTTATGACAGTGATGTAGGACAGTTTGCACCAGTCCCTTTTCAATCCACCTGCTGAGTTCTTGCCATCTACCATCCAGCCCTTCAGAACCTCCATTTCTGGGAGGTTCCTGCAATAAAACTGTCCTTGCTGAGCGACACGTCTTCAGCATACTCAGGACCATGCTAGCCCGGTCTGTGATCAGACATATGCAAATAGTGGCTACCAGAAGAAAAGCAGATTGGTGGGATTTCCTCTTAAACCCTGCTGAATGGTGGGAACGCAGCCAGGCAGAGCTCTGCAGTCCGCTCGGAGGTACTGCTCTGAGCACCGTCCCGTGACGAGAAGCCTGATCCAAGTCAGTTCATGGGAAATTATATTCTGCCTGCACTTCAATTCCTCCTGTCATTTTATTGGGACACTTACCATATTGCAATATAGCATCAAAGATTGCTGCCTTCATTTCACTTTATTTAGCTTGTTTATCATTACTTTAATCATATTTCTCCAATTTATAATGTCACAAAGTAAAACTCCTACATAAATTAGAGCTGATTAAAAATAGAAAAAGCAGTGTGTCTTACAGGGTACTGTAGTACAAAGCATGTATATCAGCACATGCCAAATAAGAAAAGCTATAGCATCCTTTAGATGTATTGGAAATTAAAACATTTATTTATATATATAATGCAAATCTTTTCAACCATCTTATGCTTTCTCATAGACTCAATCTGTGAACAAGAAATCAAACAAATGGTTCACATGTCTATTAGTAACTATGTTATATGCAGCTCATACCAAATCAATATTATTACTAAAAATATATTTATTTTAACATCACCCGCACTAGAATCTGTATGGAATACCTTTCACTAGCTCCTTGACTCCCACACAGACTAGCTCTTCTTTGAAGTTTTACCAGAGCAATTTATTTACAACACCTTTAAATGTATGCTTTGCTTTTATAATCTATTTGTTATATATTGCTGTACAACATTCAGAGTTCTTTAACTTCCAAAACAAAGTTATTACAATGTCTCACAAAAAATTACTGCTGTGGTGCAGGAATATAATGCTCTCAGATTCTATAAAGGCATGAAGTTCAGTGAGTGTCAAAACCTATTTATTTTTCCTCCTTAGTGGTAGATCTTAAATGGGATATGTCAACCATACAGTTCCTGACAAGTATCTGCAGACTCACATTCCACACAGTTCTCTTACATCAAACCCATCTACACGCTTTTACCTGCAGCAATTATTCCACCTCGGCCTCTCTAACTTGAAACACAAAATGAACCTCTGATTCTTCATTTGAATGTTATTCTTTTCCATTTCTTTTCCAAGTGACAAAGTTTCTTTACAGTTTATCAGTATACTATGTTTTGGAAGGGGCTATTAAAAATAATAATCACTCCATCCAGGACCATGGAACCTCAGATGCTGCTTCGATTCCCATTTTTGACACTACTGGTGTCACAAGGTTTACATCAGGTAACAGAGTCAGAGAGGAAGCCAGACTTTAGCTCTAGATAACACAGAGACAGAAGCTATGAGTCCCAGTAAAATCAACCTATTTTCCACCAACAGGAATTTGAGGTGATTCTCAAGCAGCAGTTACCAGTTTGGGCACTGTCTGTCACAGAAAACTATCATGGGAAACAGTACCTGATGTGCTCAGGAGACTCCTGGTCTTCTCATCTTTTCAGTTATTTCTCGTCCTTTATATTGTGGCACCTCCCTAATGAGGGACCATTATTGATATTCTGTCCCAGACTAGGGCAGTATCACTGTACCTCTTCAAAAAGGTCGTATTTAAATTGCTACATTTTTGCAATTCTCATGAACGACAAGCTAGATATTGGTTTCAATTAGCTTTAAAAATTCAATACATTGATTTGTCCACTGTCTTTAAAAGCTGACAAATGGTCTTGGGATTTGGGTTTGATTTATAAAAAATAAGTCTCTTACTTTTGCATATCTCTTTCTAAGCTTTTTTTAAAAAATCCTCTATGGAAGACTCAGCTTTCTTAGCTTGTTGGGAACATTACCATGCTTGGGTTAAGAAGTTTCAAACAATCCTATAAGAGCTCTGTGCAAAGCTACAGAGTTTACATAGTCTTATATAATACATTGAATGTTACCAGATGCGTTTAAACTGAAAAGCCAACAAATGAGGTGCCTGAATTTCTATTTTGAAATATTGTATTAGAATTAGAATTTAAGTTTAGGTACTGCAATAGCCCTCACATCTTATATCTATTCCATGGCCTAATTGCTTCCAACAGTGCTTGGCTAAGAAGTTACCATTGCCCTCTGAAAAAAAGATTTTGTAAACTCCTTTGAGCAGGATTTAGTACGTAACTGGCCTAAAGGTTGTTGCTTTGTACAATGAAAGAAAAGGTAGTTGTGAATCTGGGTCTTCAAATTTAGTTACTTAAAATTAATGAAAGAGAAAATAAAGTTGAACTTAGCAATAAACAGAAGTACGGGATACATATTCAGAAAAAATATTACTTATCTTGAGTTTAATTTTCAGCTTTATGTTTATACCCACACCACTGGGCAAACACAGAAATGCTTAGGGAAAAGCAGGTGCCACAACTATTAAAGTCTGTACAAAGAATCCGAGGGCCACCTTTACCCATACATGAGAAATCCATTCCCTCATCTGAGTAGCTACGCATTTTTCATACTTCATTCTTACAGAAATTAAAAAAAAAAAAAAAACCAAAACTTCACCTTCTGAGTAAAGGTTATTTTGGGTAGACTATTTCCTCCCATTCACGTCAGAACTGAAAGAACTCCTTTTTTAATTTCAAATGCAAAAATATTAAATATTATAGATTTACAGCAATATTCATTCTAACCATTGTTCCCATCTTCTATTTCATATTAAGCATTATGAAATTTCTGTGTTTTCAAAAATATTCATCAACATTCAAAATTTATTAAACTGACCTAGAAAAACTAAGTATAGTTAAAGTTTTATTACTGTCAACAACATATTTTTATTTAAACCTTAGAGTTTTTAGAGCTACAAAAAAAAGTAATTAAAAGTCAATTTGCCACTTCTCTGGAAACACTGATTACATTTCACACTACATACTAATTAATATTTTCTCAACACCATAGGAACACAATATAATTTGTTGCTTATTATGACAAACTTGACGGTATCCCATATTATTCCAGTAGTGCAAAAGATGCACAAGAAACACACTTGTCGATAAGACTTTGATACTATCTATTTAGAACTCGGACTGTGCTCTTTCAAGTCCTTGAAAGCAGCACTTTATCTGCCAAACCATCCACTTGTGGCTCAGCCACGTCTAGCCTTATGGAGTTTTTTAAACGGGTACATTTATGTTCACCACAATAGTGATCCCTTTCACATAGGAGACAGCTGTTACATGATGTTCAATATCCTTTTAATCCTCTATAGACCTTAGACAGAAGGGTTGGCAGAACTGACAGCTTTTATTATAGCTTGCCGTGTACACAATAATCTTCTTTCACCTGGACTATTCTCCCAGAAGTGTTACAGACTTTTTGACTTATATCAAGGATTATTTCTAGTCTTTTTAGGAGAGAAGAAATTATTTTTATGTAGCATAATTCTTATCCTGTGTAAATTACCTTTTCAAAATATGAAACACCTGTTGTCTGTTTATCTTAATGCGAATGAAACTCCTTTGGGTTCGCTTCAGGAAAAATACGCTTTACAAGTTCAGTCACAGACATTTTTTCTCCCCAAATGCTTTCATCATCTACGCATATCTTACAAATGACATTCTGTACAATACATCGTTAATAACAGGAGCCCACTTCTACCATTTATTTGTACTGCAAACATTTAATACATTTAATAGTAACTTATATAACCAATCTATGATAAAGTATAAAGTACTAAAATGCATGAAGTGAAAAGTTAAGAAAATGTTCTCAGTTAAAAATTACAAACCCAGAAGAAACCGATTTCCTCACTACAGCACCAGAGACTCTAACGATCAGACCAATAGCGCTAATGCTCATCTGTCTTGCAATTTAGGCATGCCAGCAATTCCACCACAATTAACGCAAGAGTGATTTAAACAAAGAACCTTTGTGCAGGAGTCATCTTGGGAAAGGCAGTAACAGCAGAATAAGCGAATATTTCCCTTATTTTTTGGATCTGAGCTCCAAAGAATTCTCTGGCTCTCTCTTTACCAACATCCTGCCATGTGCCCAGAGAACTGATCTGATGTCGATCTAGAATCCAGCCGTGTGCAAGACAGGCTTCACTGCTCCCTGCTCACAATGCATTCCCACCGCCTCCCAACCCATGGTGCTACTGGCGAGGGGAAGGGCGGTGGGGGAAAGGGGGGAAAGAGGGTAAAAGACCATGGAGGTTCATGCAGGCTTTGCCGCTGGTGTCACCTGAACATTTGAACCTACACTGAGCATACTCCAGAGCAGACAAAAGCGCAAACTACCCCATTGAAGTCTGCATTCAAAATAAGCGTTTCAAAAGTTTCAGGTTTCCCTTGTTTTCAGACTTGTAGAAAAAAACCCAACATTTTTGGCTGCTACTACAGTTTAGAACTCCAGAGAAAACTAAGAGGTCAGTCACATTTCCACTGTGAAACTGATAAAGATGCTTCTTCCCACACAGGAGATAAGTTACTGACACCCGACGACCATCTTTTTCCAAATTTTAAAACTTGTAGCAAGAGTATCATTGGTAAAGCTCAGTCCTGCCAGATGGTGAACACTCTAGTTCATTATCAGACTGCTTAACTGTGCTTTATTTTAATATATGTAGTTCCCAGTGGGGCTCAGTTAGACCATTCATTTGCTTATAATAAAAGCCCTTATGCAATTTGTTAAACCAACCTAATGCAAGTCTTCCAGAAATAAGTCCCCAGCACCCCAGAAATAAGTCCCCAGCACCCAGACTAGTAGGAACACCTCCAGGGTCCTCACCATTTTCCTCACCTTAAAATTGACGCAGCTACGTATTTGAGAACCATGTGCCACTCCTCACATCTTTTCCCTGAGAGGATCTACTGGTGTGGAAACTGCAAGAATTCAGCAGAGAAATCTAAGATTTAATATTTTCTCTAGAAATTGCATGCGTACAATGACTGTCTTCCATCTTCTTTTGCAAATAAAGAGGTTTGTCTAAGACACTTTAATAAGTGACACTGTCACTTGTTAATATGCTCAGCCATCAAGACCGAGAAAAAAGGAAATATGCATGCTATTTTTGTTCTAATTTTCTAAACTGCATATCATTTATACATTTTTTTAGCCATGCAAAAATAATATATCCCTGTTTATAATATACAAGCATCTTAAAAAAAAAAAAAAAGGTGGCATTTTGTCGTATGCTTTGCTGCTTAACAGAATTATTTGGCTTTGCTTTTCTACCTTAAATTTATTCAAAAAGTGAAGATTCCAAACCAGCATCCCCTCAGCAAATGAAAAGAGCTTTATGACACAATAACGGAAATCATCTAGGCAAACTACACAGGTCAGCACAGAGCAAAGAGAAACCCCCTACAAATTACACTAATACTCAATGTTGCATTCTTAATATCCTGAGTTTAAAGATATAAGTAACATTTCAATAGTAGATAGTTGAAAATTCAGTCTTATTTGTTTACTAGAAGTAAATACACTAACTCATTAAGACTGAATGATTGGTAGGTATGTGCTATATCTAGATTTTGCTACAATCACCTTCCGTGTGAAGAATTTTACAACGTTCACAGTCTGATGATGTAAATGAATGACATAGCCAAAAGTCACTCTCCAGACTACTGACGTTTACATGAAACCAATACATAATTTAAATACAAAAGACTTTCTTTTTCTTTTTTTTTTTTTTTTTTAATCAAAACTTATGGAGAGTAGTGGTAATATGCAGGCTCACTTTCAATCGATCTGAGCAGTCACCAAATAAATTTATGAACCTGATTCCTCTTGATGGCAAGGCTGGTTCACAGAAGCACTGCACTGCATACTTCTGCCTTATCACAGTTTCATCCATCCAGAGTAGAAAAACTCCTACATGCACACTTCTTAATTGGGGCTATAAGACAGCTGTTCAACCTTTAAAGTCTCTTGAACCAGGACCACTGTAAAGTTACATGGACAGAAGGCTGGACTAGATGACCTAACAGGTTTACATTATCTTTGCAATTTCTGCTAGTATGTTGAATAATGGCCTTTAAAAATGGCAAATTTATGTCTGCCTATCTATCTGCAGTTGAGGTTCCCCACAGAGATAAGCAAACTTTAAAGACCTTAAGAGTTCATATATCTCTCATGTTATTTAGGATTACAGGAGTGACACAAGTATTCGTTTTCCTTATAAATTAAATCCCTATTTTTAGCACCTTACCAGTCACTCCAAAATTAGGGTAAAGAAAAGGACTCTAGTTAAAATAACAGTACCCAAAAGATGTAAAATATGCGAGTATTATATACAAGGATTTTCAAATGCAACCACTTGAACATGTTTTTAAAAGGGGTTGATTTCTGAACGCTATAGCATGGCCTTTTAGGTGGATGTATGTTGGCAAAGAGAACTCCATCTACTCGCTAAGCATAGAAAAGTGTGGATAACTGGCTTGCAGGTAAAGGGCACGTAGACATGAAAGTCTTAGCAAACAAGGACCTAGCTGCACACAGAACTCAGCTGGTCTGAGAGAGGATAATGCTGAGTTGTGCTGAGGCGGCAAGGACAATGTCCTTGTCGATAGCAACAGAATCTTGTAGTCAGGATAAGAGGATGTGAGAAAAGGGATGTGAAAGTAGGGAATACACTGATAAGGGGAACAAAGAAGAAAGAAGTAGTCTGTAGCTGTGATGAGTAACGTCAGTATAGGTAACATCCAATCAATATGCTATGTTACAGAATATGTATGAGCTTGTTAACTGATGCTTTAAATAATCAGCGATCCGGGCAATAAACTGAAGCTTGCTTATCAATCACATTGGTTGTGCGAGTCTTCCCTCACCGCAACAGAAAAGGCACTGGCCTGCTCATATCATGAAGGCTTAGGTGGCAACTAGACCTCAATCGGTTCACCTGTGTTTGCAAAAATAGGACGAACATGTGTTGCTAAAAGGAAGGCACAAAAAATCTTGCATTTTAGGTTTTACCTTTACAAACAAAGTAGGAAGAATTTTCTCATCCTTTTAAGAAGATTATATAAAAGATAAAGAATTTGTCACATTTCCTCCCATGCTGAAGCTAATGGCATAAGAATGAATACATTTTCTGGGATGGCTCAGCAGTTAAGTGCTGTCTAGAAAATACCAAAAGAAATGTGGGTTTTTTTCAGAGAAACGTGGCTTAGAGAAATTTTAGGATGAATAAAAAAATGATTAATCTGTTGATTCACCATGGTTTGATAGATCGCTTGTTCTTGAATATGTGGCATTGTACATCTCTGTACATGCTCAAATTGTTAGACCTACACCAAATATAGCAATCCCAGGACTGCAAATGTAGCATAACTGAAAAAGCATACTTTTCCCATTTCCCAAAGGCATTGCATTTTCAAAAACCTGCTAGAAGGATTTAAATATTCTCTTTTGGTAGATAGTGTCCCTTGCTACAAATGAGCAGATGTCTGCCTTTTGGCAATTTCTTATGCAGTTATTTGAAAACAATTACAGAAAAATGTTAAAATTGATATATAAAAAGTAATCCACAAAGAAGCAAATACTACATTCCTTAGACAAGTCACACAGACACATTTCAGAAAGCCTAGGAATCGCTACAAAGTGCTTCTTCTCTTCCAGTCTCCGTAAGTACCTCCTCTCTCTAGACAAAAACACACATGGTACACATTAGCAACTTCCCAATTGTTCCCGCATCCCAGGGTTAGGCACTATGATTTTTGTGTTGCTCTTTTCTAACCCAGAAGCCTTGGGGTTTGATGAATACATCTGAGAACTTCCAACAGCTTCATGCCTCAGGATTTATAGGATACTACGATACAGCCTACAATATCAACACAATCACAAGTACAACATCCTTACCAGTGCCTCTCTTCCTTAACAGCGAGGGCAGCTGATTGTTTTCTATATATGAATGCCAAAAGCATTCAGATCCTTGCAGACTAAGACAGCTCTTGTTAAAGCTCTTTGCAGTAAAAATCCTGAAGGTCTCTAGCCATGGCCTTTTTATCACTGCAAAACCACCACTCTCCCTGTCCTGAGCACTACTGTTGCTAAAAGTCTTCAATGCTCCCATGGATCTCAGCTCTCACCACGAATGAAGCCCACAGGAGAACCTCCTCGATGGTTACTATTGTCAGCCTGCTCCACTCATGCATCCCTGTCTCCAGGAAACCAACAGGCAAGCCTAGCTATTGTTCCTCCCCTCCTTGGCCAGTATCTGATCACAGCAGGATATATTACAATGTAGGTTTACTGTAGACTGATCGAGTTTTGGTTGTGAATGATGATGATGCTTTATCAGATTCCTTTCTCAGTCAGGACTTGCCTCATTAGCAATTTTAAAAGAAGTTAGCTTGCCTGCATGAAGGCATCTTAATAATGGCTTCCAAATTTTAAGCATCAGAAGGAAAGATACTTTGTGTTAGAATCCCACTCCAGCCCCATTTCAGGTATATTCAAGGGCTGTATTTTCTGTGAGAGGCTTGATTCTGTTAAACATTGTTCAGTCAACAAAGGTACCTAAAGGGTACTAGAAATTACATAGGTTTCATCTTCAGTCTATGAGTTCTGACTAAAGTTATGCAGTTCAACAAAGAATATCAATATAAATTCAAACCAACACTTCACTTGTGTATTAGTTGTGCCACTGATATGTGTTCAACTACGTAACACGAAGCAGTGGAACAGAAGACAAATGCAAGTAAAGGATGTTTAGTCACTTGTAATTCAGTCAATACAATTTGATTTTTCCTTTGCAAGCCTAGAATTGCAGGAGGATAGAGTTATCCACTCTTTAATTTCCCATTTCATTATAGGCTTGAAATGTACTAGACACATTATGACTAGAAACACATTCTTGGAAATAGCCTCTACTCATTATTTTCTACACTCTGAAGCAATTTTTTGCATAATCAGAAGATGGAATATTTTGCCAGTCATGAGAGGTTTGTCTTTCTGCATCAGACAGGAAAGAAGAACAGTAAAAGCTCTCTGTCTTTTCTTTTTCCCTTCATTTCCTTATCCATGACTTGCCTCTTCAGCCCCTTTGAAGACGAGGAGCTTTTCAGAGAGACAGGAGTTTGACAGCTTTTGACAGTTTATTTTCTCAAAGAGAAAAATAAAAAAATCAATTCCCCAAATGCCAAAAAAATCAAAATCAGTGTAATTAAGAGCAGAATTCCTGACTGTATTTTTGAAAGATCTGTCCACAAATCCATTTTGGTGCTTTGCACATGCTGAAATCCAGCAACCTAAATTCTTCTAATTTGTGTTTATAAAACATGACCACACAAAACTCTGACCACAGTTTCAAATAAAAGTAATAGAAATATGCACAATGTATTATATAAGGCTTTATAAATCTCCCATTTTTCAACGAAGAGGAAGGAGTGACACTGCTCTGGCAAAATGCTCCACTGATAGCACAGCATGATCTTTGCTAAAATATACTTGAGTATGTTGTCTAGCGTGGTGCAAGATAATGTACTAGCATAAACAGTTAACACTGAACCACAAATGTCAAAACAGATTAAATACGTTATCTAATACACTATTCTTTTTTTTATTGTGCTTGTTCACTTGCTAATTTGAACAATTCTGTAATTCATAAAAGGGTCTCCCTACCATCAGTGCAAATAAGTAATTTTCTGGCACATAATTAAAAATATGCTTTAAATTTATACTTTACATTGCATGTTTGTCACCTTTGTGAAGACAAAAAATATTACACAGTCAAATGAAATTCTAGGGTGACTATTTTGAATCTGAAAACAGCTCTACACAATCTCCTGACATATTTCTCAACATCAGCCTAGTAAGTATACTATACCATCACCAGCATTTTTCTGCTTAGCATGAAAATATAAAGCTATTTTTTCTGAATACCTCCTAATAGCACTAGCTATTCATATATCTTAAACTGAAGTCATTCCTTTGCTGGATGAATCCTATTACTGCCACACCAGTAACATTATACCTGTCCTAATCCTTCTCCAACACACACTTTTTCCATAGTATAAGCCTAAATCATTCTGTAGAGATAAATCACAAATAGAGGCAGGTTCCATCGAAAAATTTAAACATCATGTTTTGGTTTTAGAGTCAGACAAATAATCATTCAACTATAGTTCACAGTACTGCTTTGCAAGAGAGACAGTAATGGTTCACCATCATTTTTGGAGGGATAAGGGTTATTGTTAATGCATCTATCTCATCACTACCAGAGTTCACAATACAAACATTACAAATAATAACAAATAGTTCAAATAATTTTCATGTTCCAACAGAACAAACAAATCAGACTTATTTTTACATGTTGTGATTTAATGTTCCCTTTCTATCTATTAAGACAAAAAATTCACGAGTGCCAGCATTTTCCACATTCTCACAACATACATAAGGTAAGGCGAGGAACCAAACCATCTCAACCAAAAGAGTTACAGAAAGAGTTCAATCGGCATCCATGAATTATGTGTGACAATGCCCTCAAATATTCCACCTTTTTACAGTCACTTCATGATGGCTTATGCTAGTATCTATTAAATATTTTATTAATTTACCATGAATATAAAGTATGACATTACCACCTTATTCTTGGAGAAATAAGAGATTAAATTACTGATACACTGTACCCCAGGGGTGGGGGGGAAGATAAGCAGGGGAAAATGTGCATTAAGAAAAAGGGAGAGAAAAAGATAAAACAACAGTAACAAGCATTAACTAACACAGACACTTGCTAGGACCAGTTTCTCAAGCCAAATCTATCCCAAGAGCCCAAGGGTTTCAGAATGCTATGGACACTAATTCCGGGACCGACATTTATAGCTCAGAGACCCACATCTCTATTGTAAATATACTAATGCTAATTCTCTGATTTTTCAAAAATGCTACATTTCCACATTTTCCTTTTAAAAGAAAACAGGTCCTTGAGTCATATTCCAAAATGCAAATGTTTAATTTCACATTATTTTTTATGAAAGTGCACACTGTATTGTATGAAATCTTCATATTGGTACATCTTTGGTTACTTGACAAATGTATTTCTGCAATATTGTTATAACACAGCTGGTCTGAATTTTTGTGCCCAGTTACAGATTGCTATTCCTTTAATACAGACCAGCAGCATTCCTTTTGTAGGCTCAGGACCCAGCCTTATTACCATAGCTTTGAAATGAATGACACATCTTTTGCCTCACTAACCAACAGACTAAAGCGCTAAATGATACCTGAACGAAGTATCATCCCTGGCTGTGGCACCAGTTCTGTAACCATTTGTTGACTCGACAGATTTGACGGGTCTTTTCAAGCCCCCTCCGCTTTGACCAGGAGGACTGATGAAAAAACTACCTGCTCTAGTCAACACTTTTCTGAATAGAGCATTGAAGTAATGTCCCTTCCAATCTCAGTGAGTCCATGATTCTACAAGAGTTACCTAAACTGTGTACTCAAAAGATAATTTTTCCCTACCTGGCCTCACTAGGGCTTGTTATCACAGACCCAAAGCTACGCTAACCACCGCTTCACTCTGTGCTAACCAGAATCAACTCTGACCTCAGACAAGGCAAGTTCACACCTGTACCACAGGCTGTGTTTATCCCCCTACATTTACCTAAGCAGGCATCATCAACAGAGCACCTGAGCATCTCTCACTCTTGGTTTGTACTTCAAAGCTATAAGGCAAAGAAATATTATTTCAGTTTTGACAATGAAGGACTAAGGCACAGAACATTTTGGCAGCCTTTAGCATCCTACAGCACAGAAGCCACTTGCATACAAGCCTCCAAGGCAATACCAGAACCATTGAGTTACCGCTCATTCCTGGGTGCTCCACTGGAACATCAAGTTAGATACTGTTGTCTTACTCAATTTAACAGAAGCTTTCTGATTTTTTTTTTATTTAAAAGCCACCATGATCAAGAGCAGAACTCTCAAACCGCTGCTGCAAGCAAACAAAATCATGGTCCCAAGGAAGTCAATGAGAAGTCAGTCTCTAACTTCATTGTACCCTAAGGTGAAATTATAGCAACATTTTTGCTACTTTCACTCATCCTTGTTCTGGGGAGTGAAGGCAACTCAAGAGTTACCTGGACTTTAGACTGAGTTATTGATCATCAGGAAGACTGTTGAGTGTCAGATGAAGAATCCTTGTCACAGGCATTACTATGACAGTAAAAAAGAAAAGTTTCATTCTTAGACTGCTGTTGCAGTTGGACTTCTACTGATTAGACATTTTTAGAAAAAAAATAAAGTGTAAACAGAACCAATAAACTTAGAAGTCATTATAATTCAGAGTTCCTTAATGACATTTTTAAAAACTATTTTGAGAAAAGAATAATGCTTTAATAAATAACACCAAGTTACATCAATTTTTGTTTTTCATATCATACACTTGTAAATGCACCTTGACTAGAGCACCAAGGTAAGTGTATAGATTTTAATGCCTGCATAAGAAAAAGCTGCATACAGTTATTAAAAAACAAACTATACTTTTGCATGTCAAAAGAAACACTTTCTTTCTAGTATAAAATCCCATAGTACCGAATATACCATTCTTCAGGTTCTGCTAGATATAGATGTAGTCTCAACAGTACGTACTGGCATTATGCCAGGTAATAAAAGATTTTTTTTTATTTAGAGTGACAGAGGTGTAACTTGTGAGACATATCAAGTCTCTAAATATGGCATTTTTTTATAGCTCAGACAAGTCTTATGACCACCACTGCTACAATTCTCTGATAATTTTTGAAGATATGCCAAATTGCTGTTAGTATTAAAATTATTTCAAATTTAGTACTTTTCATTTTCAGAAAACTAAGTAATCTTATTTTCAGGGTTCTTTAGACAAAGAAAGAAGCAGAACGTATGTTTGAAATTACTGGTAATGAGGAAAGACTGAATATCTCTACACTGCTCACAACATTCAGTTCGCTTGACATTGTTCTCCACTGCATCTAACTACAGCAATAATTATTGCAATAAACTATGCTCTCACACTAATGAGAAATCCTACAGATTAATATTTAAAGTGTGTTTCCCTTAATGATTTGCGCATCAATTTGATCTCTTCGATCTAAATATCAAAATAACAATCATACAAGGAGTATCTAGTAGGTTCTGTGTTGGTTTCATGAAGGAAATAAGGTGTAATTTAGCATGTATACATACTGCATCATAACATTAAATAATCATTTTATGTTACACCTAAGTTTTGAGTTAAAAAATAAAAGATACGTGAAGGCTAACGGAAGTTAACAGACTACATTCAAAACACACTGAACAAAACACAGTGATTTGTACGCTGTGATTACCACATGGAAAACATAATTTAACCCACTCAAATATGTTACCAAATGTATCAGAAACAGTATTAACATGAAGCTCTCTTCTTTTTCAGTTAAACAGGAATACAAACAGAATATTCACACATATTTCTTACAGAGTAACACAAAGACATTCTTTTCCAGTTGTATGCAACATTTTGAAGACATGTTCTGCATAGCAGACTCTCACTTCTTGTCTGAATTTAACATTAGGTAACTTTCTTATTTGTTTCATAACACCTTATTCCAACTTACTACACTATCTTTGGTATTCACTACACACTGTAATAAAAGAAATAAGACCCCTCATGTTGATAAAATACGGTATGTCTGAAGACAGCAAGCATGTGCACATTTGTTTACAATAGAATGCACAAATCAAATGTTTTATTTGTATTGGGGCTGGCACAAATCACTTGCTAACAAAAGCATTAGTGCTATCCGGAGGCTGCACTCTGCAAAAAAACAACTTTGAAAAGAAACTATCCTGAAGGAAACCTCCACCTTCACCTGTCATATAAAGCATCCATCTGTCTGATGCACACTTACAGAATGAAAGTGAAATTGAAGTGTGACTGTGATAGCTAATAATTCTATTGAATACCTCTGAAGGTATTCAATAAAAGGGGAGTTTGTGAGAAGGAAACAAACCCCTTCTATCTAATCAGACTTCTAAATTCTTTCAAAATACTTTATTTCAGTAAATTCAAAATATAGCAATCTCCAAATTAAACCATCTGTGGTACAAAGAGAGGCTCAGGGACGACAGACCTCAGAGTTTCCATGTTCTCAGCCAGCATGCTAATAAACAGATCTTCCTGACAGAGCCCACACTGCCAAAGAGCAACTAGAAAGCAGTATACTCCAGAGAAGAACCCCTTATGTCCCTAACCACCAGTCCTTTCTGAAAGCTGCTTCTAAGTGCTACAGACAATTCAAAAATATCCAGTATATGGACAGTGAGCAAGGTGAGCGGCAGCTTTTGTAATTTGCTGCACCAAGTTAGCTGCAAAGTCTGTGTTCTAATGAAATTCTGTACTAAGAGAGAATCTGAAAGGACAATTCCTACCGCAAAGCACATTCAGACAAGGGTAACTGATGGAAATATTTGACAACGATTTAAGGGAAAGTCCTCAAAACACATCCAAACCATTAAGAATGATGGCAAAGGAATGTTTAGGGGATTATCTGAATACACATGGTAACTTCATGAAAAAGCCTCCAAGAGTGTGAGGCTTCTACAGTCAGGAAACTTCAAATTACAAGACGTCATATGGAGTACATTACATATTAATATAAATGACAGCCACCCTCATCAAACTGGCAGACGACACCAAGCTGAGTGGTGTGGCTGACACACCTGAGGGACAGGATGCCATCCAGAGGGACCTGGACAAGCTCAGAAGTGGGCCCATGTGAACCTCATAAGGTTCAACAAGGCCAAGTGCAGGGTCTTGCACCTGGTTTGGGGCAACCCCCATTATCAATACAGGCTGGGGGATGGAGGGATTGAGAGCAGCCATGCTGAGAAGGACTTGGGGCTATGGGTGGATGAAAAGCTGGACGTGAGTCACCAATGTGCACTTACAGCCCAGAAAGCCAACTGTATCCTGGGCTGCATCAAAACAAGTGTGGCCAGCAGGTCAAGGGAGGTGATTTTGCCCTTCTACTCTGCTCTGGGGACACCCTACCTGTGGCGTACTGTATCCAGCTGAGGAGCCCTCAGCACGGGAGAGATATGGGCCTGTTGGAGTAGGTCCAGAGGAGGGCCAGAGGGAGATCAGAGGGCTGGAACACCTCTCCTATGAGGACAGGCTGAGAGAGTTGGGGCTGTTCAGCCTGGAAAAGAGAAGGCTCCAGGGAGACCTTACTGCAGCCTTTCAGTTCTTAAAGGGGGTCTACTGGGAAGGTGAGGAAAAACTTTTTAGCTGAGCCTATTACAATAGGACAATGGGTAACGGTTTTAAAGTAAAAGAAGGAAGATTTAGACTAGATATAAGGAAGACATTTTTTACAATGAGGGTGGTGAGACACTGGAACAGGTTGCCCAGAGAGGCAGTAGATGCCCCATCCCTCAAAACATTCAGGGCCAGGTTGAATGGGGCTTTGAGCAACCTGATCTGGTTGAAGATGTCCCTGCTCATTGCAGGGAGGTCGGACTACATGACCTTTAAAGGTCCCTTCCAACTCAAACTATTCTATGATTCTATAATACAAAAATACATTGTGAAGTAAAGGCAGAATTTTCTCTGCAAGCCTTTGAAATACTGCAGTATTCAGGAATACCAACAACGCACACATGCTATAATAATACATAATATTCAGAACAGATGATGATGTAAGGAAAAATTAATTTTCAATACATTCAGCAGTATCTTTAAAATACCTGTCTGTGGCTGTTTTCTTTTCTCTTTGTTCCAATAATAATACGTAGCTTAGTCACCAGAAGACACCTTCTGTGCTCTCTATAAGGGGCTACTTTTAGTGAAGAAAATGCATGTGGAAATGAATCAGCTCAGGAGCATCCTTTACATTTTTGAGTATTTTAATTACAATGCAGAAGTGAAACAGTGTTTCAAGAGCTCATTCCAGTTTCGAGTTCTTCCGCATGATGCTGTATGATCTAGAAAAGGTCAATCTTTGTCTTGTTTTATTTCTGTAGTATGCAGAGATAATACTGCTTCTCAAAGGGGCTGTGAGCTTCCACGGTCCCTGATGTATTACGATACCAGGGCCACAGGCACACTGTGCTTTCCTGTTGGTGCATCTATGCTACCACTTTACTTTGGACCAGCAGAGGACTTCAGAAGCAAATCTCCCAGGAGGGCACTCCAGCTCCAGCTGCAGTTCTACAAATGCTCCAGCCTACAGCCAGACTGAGGCGTGTACCCTGCACACGCTCAAATGGGTGGACCCTGGGTCCCCAGCACCAGGACCTGCTCCAGCCAGGCCATCCTGCTGGCTACGCTGTGGTCCCTCTGCTGCACCGCCGCACCAGCGACCGACTCCATGCAAAGCACCCAGCATGAAAGAGCTCTCCTGCACTGTAAGGAATTCCCCCTTTCTTCTGATAGCACTGAAGATGCAGCTAATAATTTTACCAGATAATACCTTACTCAAACATGTATTAGCATTGGAACACATTTTATATCGCTTAAAATCAAGAGGTTTTTCAGTATTCCTCAAACAAGGCACCTTCTCTGCTGGAATATTTGTATCTCAGAAAGTGTCTCCCTTCACATACAGGCTGACAATTTCCTGGACTGAAACTCATTTAGCTACATCCAGTATCATGGTGTCCAGGCTTCACAAGTTTCTTTATATTTTCTTGACCAATACCACTGTCACCTGCCATAAACTTCTTTTCTTTTTTGATAATTCATGTGGATTTAAATGTGATAGTGATACCACTAAACAGCTTCACTATTTCAACATTTTTCTTTTTCCTTACTCTTTATTTTTACGGCAATTGACAGATGCCCTCCTACATTTTAACTGAAAAATCCATTTTTGGAAAGAGAATTACATGAAAGACAGTTTCACTTCTCAAATGCTACACAACATTTTTTCCATAGTGTAATTTCTAGGTCTTATATAGGGTTTTTTTTTCCTTAAAAGAAAAATATTGAATTTACAAAATTTTGCCAAAAAGGAAAAAAAACTTATAGCTTACATTAATCTTTAAAAAATGCCTTGTTAGTGTAACTTGGGGGAAGAAAGGTACATGAATGTAAACATTTGCTACTCAGTACTAAACTTCATTTTGGAGACTGAATATCTGTCTTTTCATCTATAAGAGAACTGGTCATCAATTAAGACTGAGGCAATTCATTTATGAATCCAGAAAGTCCAGAAGAAATGCAAGAGGCTAAGGTTTCTGAACTCTTGGAAGTTTTCCTAACATCAGCTGCTACAACATTATCACAAAATCCTAGTTTTACATCCTAGTTGCCAAAAAAAAAAAAAAAAGGAAACCAACCAACCCTAAAATAATCTTTTTTAGTCTATAATACATAACATAATTTAGACCTGTTTCCAAATATGTTAAGTTTACTTTTTTTTTTTTACATTTTCTTTCACCTTTTAACGTATCAATCCTAACGTAAACAAACAATTAGAAGAATGAACACAGCAAAAAGTTCTTGCCAGCTTTTCCCTGCTCCAGGAAAAGCCTGGGAACACAGAGGATGCTTACAGGATGCCCTGAAGGTCATTGGATTCGGAACCATGGCAGACCCAGGAATAACATGAGCAGCCTTTCACTTGAACTAAGGTCTCTTATCTTGACTGCCCAGCTCAATGGCAGCGCTGTATTACCACATCAGGAAGAGCAGCAGCACCCTAAAAGCTAGTTACAAATCACTGGTGCTATTACATCTCTCTTTAAAATAGATACATGCACATCTTAAATGCTGTCCAAAACCAGGCAAATACTTATTCGGATCACTTGAGTTCCAAATCTTGCATGAGTTTCTCTTTCTAACAAGCTTGCAGGAGACCAGTACAGTTATTCTCCCTTCCACAAATGAGCAGGTAATATGAAGACTTCACCACTAAGTGTTTATCAAGACTATCAAGAACGAAAAACAAGGAAAGCTGAAAACAGAATATCACCAGGCATAAGTCACAGTTCAAAGTATTAAATGAAAGCTGCTGCCAGTTAATGGAAGAAACTGGCAGAGTGGGACTCCGCAACCCTCAGTACTATAGGCTCCTACAGAGATCAAAAATACATGACCCAAAGAAGTAACATCAGAAGAGAAAAGTTCCTCCCTCCTTCCTTTCTTAAAACCTATAACTAAGCTTGCCCGCAAATACATCTACCATGCTGCCAGGAAGCATTTGGAAGTTGGACGGCTGTTTACCCACAACTATACATACCTTTCATACCCTTGCTACCTCTTCGATGGGGGAGGAATTGCCA
Source organism: Alca torda (assembly GCA_008658365.1). Taxonomy (NCBI): domain Eukaryota; kingdom Metazoa; phylum Chordata; class Aves; order Charadriiformes; family Alcidae; genus Alca; species Alca torda. The sequence goes on along the minus strand of CM018087.1, from coordinate 14,685,113 downwards.
GCACGCAATTCTCATGCAGCCAGTTCTCACAAACCTTAATCTGCACTTCGCTAATTAGACCTTGCTGCTTCACATTTCTAGGTCAGTTACACAGAAGCCACAGTCTTCTTCAGTCACTTTCGCAGAACAAAACTGTGGCACTTCAGCCTCTGCTACACAAAGTAGCATATGAAACTTTGTCCCAGCGTACAGAAAATACACAACACTTACAATACTGGGTAGACAGAGAGAGGTGTTTTCCAGTTCTTATAAAACAAGCATGGTATCCACTGCTCACAGAGGAGCAGAGCAGACCATGCATCTTCTGTAATGTCTATCCAGCAGGCAAGTTACAACCTACAGATTTGTTTACACTGTATAGTGTTAAATGATACGTATCTGGATTGTAAAGTGAACGTTGTAGTCTCCAAAATTTATATCTAACTCTGGTGTATAATAGTTTAATCCTAATCTTTTTATTTTTCAAAGGATGACTACATTCTGACCATATAATAAATTCAATTAATTCAAGCAATGACTTAAGAGAATTATTAAAGAATTTTTTTCAATGAGTATTTCTAAGAAATGTAGAAATATTTCACATAGAATTGTCTGGGCTCCTACCAGTAGAACAAACAGATGATTTCCTTTAAAACTCAAAGGGAGGAGGAGGAGGGAAGAAGCTATCTGTAAGATGAAGTGTCATTTGCACAGTCACAAGTACTTTGGGTTAATTACTGTTAAGGTGTTAGACTATCCAAGTTTTAATCAACAGAGCCCTACTCTGGTGCAGATGTTGACATCTGTAAAAGTTAGTGCCATTTTACCTCCTCCAGGCATTGTAGCACCTGGAGAAGCCACAGGGAAGGCAACATGGATTCTTCTTGAAATTACTGCAGCAGCTGTCAACTCAGGGGGAGGCATATACCAACGTGCACCAGACAGCGGCACTGTACAAACCCGCGCTCTCTCTTCTTAAATACAGTCTATAAGCAACACTGGGAAATCTGTGATGAGAACACGACTTGCCATATGACAAAAAATATCAGCTTTCATTGGACAGAAGTACTTAAAGCTTTTAATTTTGTCACACAGGTATAGACCTTGATCTGGCACTTGTTATTAATTAGTATGGAGGTTAACAAAGTCATATACCGTTCACGGTGACATGATAACTTCTGTCTAATGGTGTAATATCTTTGATTCAAATACCTGAATTTTAACAGAGGTGTTATTTAAAATGACAACCAAAAAGTGGAAAAAAATATTTATTACATGAACTCATTTTTATTACCTTATTCTCTTTTTTGTGGGTCTGCAAACTCTAAGCAAAAAATTATACACTACTGAGAAAACTTTAGTACAAAAAACCAATAACCATATACTGGATACTACAAAAAACTGTTTGTCCTTCTCCAATTCAGTCTTGGAACAAAGGACCAACAGTTTATTCCCATTTGAAAGTACATCGCAGTTGCAAGATGAGTGTCACAAACTTACACAAAGCAATTTATGGAGCTATAAATACAGCAGTATTAGTACAGACAACACACTGCAGCCCTTCCAATGTGAATGCCATACCAGTATCACAAAAAAGAACAAGCAAAAGCTTAAAATAATAGACACATATTCATTGTGAATTTTGTACAATGGTATAATGATAATGATCACTTTTCCAGGTTAAATTCCCATCCAATTTGTCTGCAGGGAAATAAAAGTTCATACTGACAAACTACACTGCAGCAGCAGAAAGGAAAAATTGCAAAGCTGTATCATCAGTCTTGGGCTTTTGCTTGCTTTTTAGGCAGTTATTCAAATCCTTTCTAAAGCCCTACCATCCAAGTACAGGTTCATGAGACAGCCCAGGAATATCTGGAGTAACAAAAATGGAAAAGTACTTATGTTTCCCTTGACTTCAAAATACCAGAATGCTATGAAATAAAAACAAGCAGAGTGCAAGGCTGGTAACTTCAATACGTATCCCAGATTCACTTCAATAACAGCATAGCCTATCATGTCTCATAATATTTAATAGAGTAATCTTGCTGCATATCAGTGCAGCAAGAACAGAATCTTCCTTGTTCTTAAAATAAACTGCTGTTAGCCTCTTCCTAACTCTACAGAAAACACTCTCTGAGCATTTCCATTGTGTTACAATAAATAATCTCAACTTGAAAGCTGAAAGGTGTAATACTAATGCCATGTACTGACATAACTTAGAAATTTAATATTTTATTATTTTTAATACTCTTATAAGTCAATCTACTTCTATGGGAAAAAGAAAACAGATTTCAGACCACTGTTTCACAGAAATCTGACCCTGTAGACATTAGGGTTTTGAAAATATTTTCCAGCGGGTGAGAGCAATTTCTCAGACATAGAGCACACTTATGAAACTTATTCTGCAGAGAAGATCAACTTCTATTCTTGATCTCCGTCTATGAACACAGTAGACAAAGCTGACAACTGTCAATCTATAGTCAATCACCCATTGATCTCAATGGGGTACTACGGAAAACTCATGAGATAATAGATATTGCATATTAATGAATTTCTAGATTATCTTCATTATTTGTTCAGTGCTGCGTTATCATACTTCAGCTCACTGGGGGGGGAAATACATACCCCTCCCTTTTTGAACACTGCTTTACTGCACTGTGTTATCCCTTTCACTCATTTCTCTGCATTGCCTCAGTATTTTTGCATCTCTCTGCTACAGCTCTCACTCTTCATTGCAGACTCCGCTTTTAGCCTCTGCCCAGTAGATCCACTGAGATGACTGCTTATTAAACAAATACATACACCACACATATTATAAACTAATAATACATACACCTAATAGCAATCATTAGGCCTTAGAGAGACTCATCCCAGTGATGTCAGAGTGGGAAGCAGTATGCACATCTCCTAGTCATTCTTTAGGCTGCTGGCAACGCAAATCTGCACAGCAGCATCTGGAACAGAGATGACATTGGGATGGCTCCTATCATAAAATCTCTCTCCTGTGGTCCAGGGCCAAGTACTGTATCCAGAGGAATTATTTTGAAGACTTGATACTAATCCTGAAATTATGATGTAAAAGAAGATGTTAGAAGATGCGTGTATTCAAAACCCAGAGAACACAAAACTACATCTTGTTTTTACTTTGAAGGAGATAAAATAAGTTAACCAGTCAGAGATACTGATCCAGTCTCATTTGAAGATTTTGAATCAAATTCATAAATGAAGAAGAGCGAGAGCTCAATGTGTCCAAGCCAGGGAGATTGCTGGGGGTTCCTGGACATGCAATTACTAATGCAGCTCTCAGACTCTCTTTGCCTCCTCTCCCATTTGCTTACGCTTGTGAAAAACAAGACATTTTGGTGTATAAAACTGAGATGTGAATGGGTACTTAAAAATACATGGGGACAAAATCTGAGGGGAATTGAAGCCCAAAGTGAATTCAGCTATTCAAGATGATGTCCCCTCGTGCTGCTTCTAATTCACCTCAACACAAACATGAGTAGAATGATAACACTGATCTTGAGAATTGCAATATATCTAATTGCTTTGTCACTGGAATCAGAATTACCTTTCCTAAAATCACACAAACGATTTGAATTACAAGCTCAGGCTTCCTTGCCATCTTGAAGATACAGTAATAAGATTTGCTCTTCGCACAGTTCCGAAACTTAAGAGGGATTTTAGAATATTCTGCCTTCTAAACCCCACATTTACCAGTATAACAGCTCATTCACAGAATTAGCTTGTATTTTGACTGCTAGATTTGTTCTGCCATTCAGGCACACCCTACTCCCTTTCCATTAGTTCAAAATCCAAGTATTAAAGTAATCTTTCTGACTACTGTTTCATCTGCAAAGGCAAAACGTGGGCTTTGCAATCCCAAAGTTAATTAAAGATAACTTCCAGCTGCCCTTCTGTATAGTGAAGTGGTTTGACCCAAGTTAGATGCTCAGGCTCCAAACACACTAAATGAATGGACAGAGTAGGTAGGGGCATACATGACAGATTCTCACAAACCAGCCAAGATGCTAGCTAGTTTAGTTGCCTAAATAACTGACATGACCAGAGACAAACCAGAGCCATGGCTTTCCTTCTCCAAGGGTTATCACTATGAACCTGCTCACAAAGGAATAAATTTAAGCTTTGCTTTTCCATCTGAAAAAGAAAAAAAACAAAACATAGTTCCACAGCAACCACCATCAGACAACCTACATTTGAGCCCTGAGCTGTAAAAGTACTAAATTCAAGTGTTTACTTAAAAATCAGGAAGAGTAGGGATTTGAACTCACATATTTAATATGCCAAACAAAGCTATTAGCTTTCAGCATCAGATAGTTACTAGATCCTTCTGTACATCTGGCTTGGTTAACCTGGAGGGACTGAATTGATGTGGAATTGGAAGAGACTCTGTTTAGAAACCTAGTGTAGAGTTCAGCGTTGAGAAGCTCTTTAATTGTAGAGCGGTGTAAGTACTCTGGCAGCCTTTAGGTGCTCTCAGGCTTTAGGAAAGTACAGAGGCAACTCTTAAGTGACTTTAACAATCACGCCCAGTGTCTCATAACTACCAGGTATTTTGTCTGACCTGGCGATCTAAAAGATAATACCACATATTAATAGCTTTTTCAATATAAAAACTGATTAAATAATCAGTCCATTTCTTTGAAAAATATTATAGACTTTTTGATAAATTTGAAAAATACATATATTCTGTTGAACAGATGTACAGTATTTCAAAATCACATTTCCAGAGAAAAAAGGTCCGAATGTATACTTCAAAGGATGAAAGCTAGATGCTGCATTCAATAGACTTATCTATTTCTACTTAGCATGATATGGAACACTTCTAGACACTGTTTCGATGCTATATATGGCACATTACTCATTCTGAGAAATAGTTAGCATAGTATTTTACAAATGGAAGAAAATAGCTACTTGCACATACATTTGTGATTCAAAGCCTTCATTTAAGCAATGACACCCATCCATCACAAGTATGCCATGGTGCATGCTTTTTTTATAACAGTTCATTACATACAGTGAGAGAATCTAAATATCTACATCAGGCAGTCCTTCTAGCACATCAGCCTGATGCTGATGTTGGACGAGCTCCTGATAGCACCATAACCATATCATCATTCATTAATATATCTCTGCAACTTTCAGAAAGAGACAGATGATCTTCCCTTGGAGGCCAATGCAGCTTGACTGTACTGACGGGTGCCCAATTTGACCTCTAAATCTTAGGTGAGCATGCCTCAGTAAAAAAGGAATAAGAACTGATTAAATATCTTGTTTCCGTGACAGCACTATAGAAGGCATTTAAGGAATTAGCTATTGTATGTTTATATTAACACATAATAGTAAAGCTGGTACAAAATACTGTTTCATAGACTTGCATTTTTTAATAAGTTCTTACGATTGGTAGGAATTTGTTTTTCCTCTCAGCTGTTCTCCTGGAGTTAGACACACTTGACAGCTAAAGGCAGACCATTTCTATAATGCTATGAAATTTGACATAACCCCACTACCATCACTACTACTACAACCTCTCAAAAATCCAGTATGTCCATGATCTAAAATTAGTAACAGAATGCAAGAAAGCCATGCAGGCTTTACATACATCCATGTAAATGTCTTTTAGTTTTGAGGCACAGATAAAACATGCTTAGTCTGATCTGAATTACTGCAGTGTTCTTGTTAAAAACCACCATCTGTCAGAGACTATCCTATTTTACACAGAGGGAACATGCATTAATTATTAATCCTACTCCTCACAGAAATGTACTCACACAAGATCAGGACTAGCCATGGTGTGACAGGAGTATTAGTGTTCTTAGTAGGTAGTCTCCGGATGAAACTTGGAATTGATCCCTTGAGTACTTCCAGCAAATGAGCTGCTTCAGGGCAGGTCACTAGCCACACCAGCAGGGGACCATCACACAAGAAGTAACAGCTGAATTCCCAGGACCTGAGTCTATTTCCATTAGCCAACATAAATACTACATACAGTATAGACATTACACTTGCAGACTTAAGTACTGTGGCCCTACGCTATGCATACACTGAAGCATGTATTCAAGCTTAAGCATATGAAATTGGCTTAATTTACAATTAAATGCAAGATTAAGAGCTTTCTCAATGTTGGCCAAAGTGCTTGGCACTTTACTGAGTCTTCCACATATGCTGAGGGAGGGAATTCATAGCTGTAAATAGAACACTGATGTGGCAGATCTAATTCGTCCACAATGAGAACCTGATGATAGGCGAAATAAGAAGATAAAGAAAGCTCTTCACAGATCTTAGTGAGAGACAATGGAAAGGGATCATTCTTCTCCAAGGAATTCCCTAATCACATATCATTTTCTAGGGAAGCTGGTAGAAATCACATTTCTGCTCTGAGACAGTTTTACCTATTTGGTATTGTTTGAGTGTACGTTGCCATATATTGTCTTCAGTTAAAACTTCATTACCACTAAGTTTGTTTCCTTGGACAGTGGCAAAGTGACCAGTCAAAAAATTTTACAAACAGACTTCTTGCAGGTTTTAGTATTCCGATGAGAAAATCTTGAAGAAAGACTACTGAGCAAAGTAATTAAAAAAAAAGAAAAAAAAAAAAAGAGAGAGAGAGAGAAGACATTTATGCCATATAAAAGTAGCTGATATGACACAGGAACTCACAGTCCCAGGCTGTATTTAGTGCAATGCATGCCAGAACCTCTATCTTACTATGAAGAATAAAACTAAAAGTATATTCTTGATTTCCCAAAAAAGAAATAAGACATGTCAGAATGTGGAGAACTCTTCTGGATAAACAGAAAATATACTTATGTCCATACCTCAAACTTTGATGTAGTTTCTATTTTTAAGGTAATCTCTTATTTTACAATGTCTGCACCTTTCCAGGCAAGGAAGAGGTTAAAAATCTTTCTTTCTAAAAACAGAAAATGCTCCACTGAAAAGCTGCCTAAGCTGCCAAGCATGGAGGGATAGTACTCCAGTTGGAACACATCACAGATACAACATAGGAGAGGTGATCCAGCTTTTTATTTACTGTAGAGGCAGAAATGACATGAACATCTTTCTGTGTAGACCTAGAAAAATATGTTGGCCCTGAAGCCAAGGATCAGAATATTACCAACCCTGCCAAAATGAAATAGGTTATTTGTTTTTTTAATTTAGCGAGATTTGGCACCAATTTATGTATTTTTCCCTGGAGAAGAGGAGCTATTTATATTCTTCAGAGCACAGATCATAATTGTTAATTTTCAGTGGCCCTGCATAAAGAAATAACAGGTTTATTATTTTGAAAAAAGAGGACCACAGTTTTCAGTCTGGTAAGGAGAGACAATTTTGTGTAAAGCCATTTTAAGTCTCTTCTGGCAGGTGGAACTTCCAAGAGAAGGATTTTTTTCAAGTAGGTACACGTCCACGTCTCTTGGGGTCTGCAACTGTGACAAACAGGAAGGGGGACACAAGTCCCACGGTAAAAATTCACCTTCCATCAAGTGGAGCGTCACTAAGGACTTCTCCCATTCTCACGTCATCCATTTTTTCCCTGGATATAGTCACACCACAAAGTACCAAGGGGTGTCAATTGTGAGAACATAAAAATAACAAGTGTCTTGTCCTTTGATGTCCTGTCCGTTGACACTCTTAAAAAAAAAAGGATTTTACTCACCCTCACACCACCATTCAAGTACTATGCACACTCATCTGTACTTACAGCACATAATATAGCTTGGGTTGTATTTCTAGATCAGATTAGGCTGCCTTTATCTGACAGGAGTCATGAGAACCTGTCGAAGGACCTTCCCAGGGCTCTGCTTACAGACCTCAGTTCAGAGGTTTAAATTGACTACGTGGCAGGAGAGTAACTCAGCTATTATGGAGGTTTTCACCCTTTGTAAACCACCAGGTACTAATCTGCTTCCCTGGCAGTCAGATCTGGACCTCAGCTTTCAGGTTGCTTCTGCTGAGCGTTCTGACCACTCATCAGCCAGCCAGAGACTGAGGCAGAAAATGTAAGATCAGACTGGAAAGTCACAACCTTTCCAACAGCTACTCCATAAGCAAAGGAAGAAAGATTACATTACAAGGACTTGGCTCAGACCCTCTTATCTAGTGAAGTCCTGGTAGGCCACACAAGGAACAACAAAAAAGTATACTGAAGACAAAAAAGACAAAAAAAAAAAAAAAGGCAGAGAAAGCAAAAGGGGACAAAATCAGGTGTTTAACACCAAAAAAAGCCCACACTTCTATCCTGTCTGCCCATCAGGATATCTGAAACTGGTCATTGGGGGTAAGGGGAAAAAAAAATCCCTGAAACTAACAAGCTGAGATCATTCCCCTACATGAAAATGTAGGACGAGATCTATCCCTTCCTTGCTGTTTTAAAACAATATATGTCTCACATGCAACACAGAATCATCATTATTTGTCCAGTAAACCTAAGAAACCATAAATAAATGACACCAAAACCAATACAATGATTAATGCTACCTATTTTGCAAGCAAATAATTCTTAATTATCTCTCTGTAGTGTGCCAGTCATTTTTACACAAGCAGTTTTGGAGATATGTTGTATTTATGTATTAATGAAAGAGTCCACTATATAGCTCAAGTTTAGATTCCTTAAAAAAAATAACCCAACAACTTTATTGCACCTACTTATATTAAAAAACCTGTCACTACATAACACTTATCCTGAGTATAACAGCTTGTTTGGGTCATCAGGTATATGAAAGACAACATTTGATTTCTGTGATTAACTCGAGCTTCTTGCTCATTACTGGCAACAGTAGAGTTCCCCACAGTCCCACAACAATCCTGACCTCCCCATTCCTTCCAAAACCAGGACAATGAGCACCTCTGGCAGCTCTAAACCTTTATGACTGACTCCTAACAACAGCATGTAAGGATTGCAGCAAATTTTCCAGAAACTCTTAATAAGACCAAGCTGTTTCTTTCAAACGAAACTTACATGGGTTAACTGCACCTGAGCAATAATGTGGCATTAAATATTGACTTAGCTCTTCAATATCTAGAACTGATAAAAGCGGAGGGTGACAGGAAGTAAATTTTTAAACAATCAGATTTTTTAGAGTATTCCCACAAAGTTTTGCTAACATCCATATTAATTAGATACCTCCTCATACTGCAATAAATATACCTGTCAGCAAACCTCTAAAAAGAGGAACAATCATATGATAAACAGGAGTCATTCCATGAAGCCAGTCCATTAATTACCGCACACTCTTCCACCATTATTCATCACATGGATAATAAATGAGCCAGAACATAAGGTTTATCTATCTTCTGATCACTTCCCTCTAGATCATCAGTTGCAGAAGTTTTATGGTACTGGCATATTCCATCAATGCAAAACCTGAGCAGGTTGCATTGACCCCCCCCAAAAAAAATTCAAGATAATAAAGAATTAGTACATTGCCTTTCTAGAGGTGAACTTAGAATTATCAAACTACTGAAAAATACCCCAACTATTGCTTTAAATGCTTCTCCTTCAGGTACAGCAATTCAGAAAGACAGATCAGTTGGAGCTTCATGGAAGTGACTTTTTCTTATCAGTTTATGTATTTCCAATTAAAAGCAGAGTCCTTTGATGCAGGACAGCACACTGCTTTGTAATTTTGTGATTACATAGCTGCTTTTCATTAGTTTTAAAGAAACGGCATCAGAAAATTGTTCTGAAAAACATGGATAATATATATTGGAACACTGACACCCAGCATGGCTCTTTTCTTTACATTCCATCATCACTTGGATGTTATTCCTGTTCTTTCGATAGCTTTGCTACAATTCTCTTTGTAACTTCAAAAAACCTACAATATTCATGTAGCTCATTCACGCAGGGAAAAAAAGGTGCAATTGTTGTATTTTCACACAAATTTACAGTATATCTTTGCAGCTCACATCTTGGGGATGCAGTACACAAGTATTTTAGAAATGTGCATGGACACAGACAGCTCCTTCAGAACATTGTCCATATTTATTCCTTCACAAGTCAATTCTCACAAAACCAGGCTCATCAAGCTGTCCTGTATTTCTCTCGATGCAATATAATAAGAACTGGGGAAACAGATTCCGTTTGCAAGCTATCTTGCAATTTAAAAAAATACTTCAAATTTAATTAAACAAACATTTTTTGCGAAAGAATATCTGAAAAATCATTATAACTGAAATAAGTAAATGCTTTCTTCAATTTAATTTTTTATATATTATAAAATATAAATAAAGAATTTAAATTAAAAAAAAATAAATCAGAGGGTATCATTCCATTAGGATTATTTTTTAATGAAGCTTCTGTAGGAACTTTTGAAAATCCCAGCGTAAGGATGGGGGGGGGGGGGTTGGGGGCGGAGGGAGACAAAAACCCAAAAAACCAAACCACCAAAGTTCACCTTTCTAAAAATACATAACCTAACCTGCAGGGCCCAAAAGCATACTTATTTCTGGTTCTAACAAAGCGATACAAGGAGCACCTGTGCCAACTTCACCACATTATGTGACCTTCTTGCCTTCTGCCATCATTAAGCCTCAGCAGATGCTTTGTTTTTTACCAGAGTCCATTTTTCAGAGTCAAAGAGACATTCCATCTTATATACTGGGAATGGTATCTTAACCTAGCTCCAGAAGTTTTTTCCTACCTATCAATATAAGAATCTATAATGTGGTCAAACATCTCTTTACCTGTCCCTTGCACAAAACAGCCTCCATAAAAGGGCAGCAAAGAAACCTGAAAATGTCCCTTAATAAAAGTAACTAAACCAAAGATCCTTTTTTGAAGGACAAGTCACACTTTCATGCTGGAAATAAGGGCAAAATAACAGTTTGATTATTTTTTTGTTAAATTAGCACACATTTGCAGATCCAATTCCAGATGATAATGGACAGACTGCCGGTGATTTTGGTTTTCAGTCTCTTAAGTGCTGTTTTTCTTCTTTTCTCTTTTTTTTTTTTTGTGAAGATATAACCATATTTAGATTTCAATTCAAAGCACAGCTCTAGTTTATAGTACATAAAGATGCCTCTGAAGCACAAAGTACTGAATCAGAAAGGAAAGCACATCCCATCCTACAATGGTGACATGAGTTATTTGCATAGTTGCCACAAAAGTAATAATTACACTGTAACTCAATAGGAACAATGGTAATTTCACAATAGCTCATGTTGTTGTTATCACCCTATATCCTGATAACTGTGAAATTAATTTGTGGCACCACTGTATGTGTCAGCTTTAAGCTGTTCCCTAGGTAACATTACGCTACCATAGAGAAGGAATGCTTGGCAGTAAAACGGGTAGCATCAGATTGATTATACAAAAAGAATCTTCCCTCTACATACAAATAACTTGGCAATCAGAGAAGATGATGAGAAAAAAATCCTCCCCGCTGTTGTGGGGTTTTTTGTTGTTGTTGTTTTAAAGAAAAAAAGAAGAAATTAATAGAGTTAATGGTATTAACTGACCATTATCCATACACTGGAAGAATGCAAAGATGACACAAAATGAGCAAACTATGAGATTACATTTAGTGCCACTGACCCATTGTTCTAACTGCAGCCAAGATGCAGCATAAAAATGCTGAAAATTTCTTTTTCCTCCTTCTAGTCATTTCCCACATTAGCCATTAAATGGCAATTTTAAATATAAAAGCAAATATGCAGCACTAAAACTTATTTAGGAGGGCAACAGTCATGTAGGTTATGCTTTCACAAATAATTCTCACTTCATCTGAGAGGTACAGTCCTTTCAAGTCCTGAACACTCAACATTATTTTGCAACACTACTACTGCCAAAGAGGAGTTCCATACCACACATAAAAAATGACACCCTGCCACACAATGCATTGATATGCTTACAAACTTACTGGTGAAAGTTCAGTGCCACAATAACTGTACATCTGGAAAACACTAAATCATGGAATTTAAGGAGGGAACTTATTACTGATTGGTAACAATAAACAAAACACTGAGTTTAAACTTATCAGTCATTCTGCTTGGTACAGAAGTAGGTATGAGGCTTTGGATTAACGAAAGATGCTATTTGTATTTATAGAATTTGAATATTTCTTTCACTTTTAATACATAGCATTAGAAACACATACTGTAACGCCTTATTCTTTCACTGTATGTTTGTGTGTAAGGAAACAGGTGAAAAAAACTCACAGCACATTACATGCACAGACTCAGTGGTTCAGCTGGAGTTTTGTTGCTGAAAAAGCAGCAGCATCTCGGTGTCAGCGCTAGCCATCAAAGCAAACAAAGGTGTTGAGCAGATACTCTGATCCAGGATATCCAGGGACAAGCATGTTTTGTCGCTCTGTAGTTTTGATCTTTGTCTCTGACTGATCCTCCTTTTCTGATTGCTACCGCAAGATACTGTCCCCGAAACCCCTGATAGGTGATGTTCAAATGTGGGGTTTTTTTCCAATCCTACGTAGAGTTTTCAGAGCTCTGAAAGCAGCTGTAGGAATCTAAAGACAGCTTGGACAGTCCCAAATGTGTGTTCTTCATTAAATATTGGCACATACTATGCCAAATTATGTCTCTGCTGAGAGGAAAATTTTGACCGCCCTATACTCAATTATTCATCAGAAAGGCACCCTGATCATTGCCACTATCAACCCAGAAATTCAACCTATATTCTTTGCCAAATCGGCATCTACCCTCACCCACTCAACACTCACTCTTCTTCCACTCCCTACCGTGTGAGCCAATTCTGATGCACAAGGACCCTTAAATGCAGACAACATACACAACACACATTTGCAGTCAGCAAGCTCACTGTATTAACTGCATGGAGAATTTGCTGGTGTTCTCGATGCTGGTAGGAATTACTAAAGGATATCAGTACTGATTGATCCCCTTTTTCAGTCCCATTAATAACTGTCTGCAGTTTGCTTTGCTTTGCTAGGCCAGTGCAGAGCCGTGATGCTCAGCTAAGTCAGTGGTCATTTTTTTTCCAGACACCTGACATTACTTCTGCCTGCAGGAGCATGGGCCAAGCCTGATGGCTGGCTTTTTAACCCCTGTGCATCTCCTCTGCTCTTTGTTTTCTTTTATACACTCGTCAGGTGTCAGTGCCGAAACAACTCCAATCCGTTGGAACAAACACGCCTCCTGGAACGACAAATGCTGCCACTGACGAACAACCTTCCATTTGCTAGATCAATGCTGCCAAAGGCATTCAGAAATGCTTCAAGAAAGGTGTATATATGCATATAACTAAAGATCTGTGGAAAGCTTCAGACACTAGCAGCAATTACTGTTTTAATGTAAGCCCAAACTTACTGCCACAGAGAAAACGTCTGTGACCAAGAGGTGGCAGATACTCTTTTTAGAAGGTTGACTGAAAAATGAGTAGTGGGGATAAAAAAAATGCACGAGATGGGGAATTTTACCTTTATAATCATTAAATCAATCCAGGTGCAGCACAGCGGTATTTTTACCAATGATAGCATTCAATAACCTGCTGAAACTAACTGATGTCCTCTGAGCTATCTGTGGTTCACAAAAAGAAATCCCAACACTTTTTTTAGCACGCACTGGTAACCTCTGTAACTGAGACAGCTAACAAGGCTGAAGGTTAACTCCTTAATTGTGAACTCTTTGGTAATACTCCGTAAGTGGTGGCTGTTCCTTCTCACATTTGAAACATGCTAAGATATACCATGGAGCAGTTTATAGAGCCACTCCCATGCTATTTTAAGTGTACATGTTTTGCTGAGGACTGTTCAAAATTGTAAAGAATATTAATGTATCTTTAAGACAGTTGTGAAGGGTTGACGGCTGCAGTACAAGGGTGATTTCTACTGACTTGGGGAATGATTTTAAAGCGATGCAAAAATTAGTTAAAATGAGACCAACTGCAAAATTCTGAGATTTCTCAGAATAAGAGAAGGTCTCAACAGCAAAGTCACTACCAAGAAAGATGCCTTGTTATCTCTGGTTTCTCCCAGCTGCCAAATTGCTGATACATTACCAGCTCTCTGGGCTTCAAAGAAAAACTGAGACAGTCTGTTGATATTATACGTACATTTTGATTTTAGATATTATTTTAGATATATTTTTCCTCCAAAAATCGGACTTTTTTGGAGAAAAAATTTACATCATTTGACCAAATTGATGGAGTAGTTATTTCTGATTTCATAAGATTCAGCAGGGTCTTGGAAAAAGAGCATATATGATCTCTAACCCTACAGAAATTATATTTGATTACTAAAACTACGATGCCGTAAATGTAGCATCTACAGAGAAGCTTGTTCAAACATATCTAGAATACCATAATGTCTCAAAATTAAGACATAAAACGTTTGCAATGAAATGACATCAAATACATTTCATAAGACAATTGTCGCATACATTCAGCGAGAGTTATTAGCCAGCATGCGAAATCTTAGAATAACTTGCATTGCACTTCCAGCCAACTGTAAGCTTGACACATTACCTTGGAAGAATGCCACATTTCCCGCTGTGCTAAACTTACTGAAACAAATAGGAAAGCAGCATTGCTGTGTTACATCCCTGCTTTACTATTGTGTAATTGGACCACACTACAGGAACAACACTTTATATTACAAACATCGAGTTCCCATTATCAACTTGTGGCTTCACACTCTCAGCACAAGAGCAATGAATTTTTGTCTTATATCAAGAATTAAATGAGTATGATGGAAGGGAAAATATTAAGAGAAGTTGCATTTCAAAGCTCTGTCTGCAGCTGTAGTTTTAAGACAAAATACATTTTATATGTTATGACATTGTTACGCTAGCAGGAGATAGAATGTTTAGCAATGCCAACAGCAAAAGATCACTCAGGCCTTTCCAATTTAGGGGGAAAGTCTTCACTCACCCAGCGTACCCAAGTAGAATAAAAAAATAAAAATTGATCACAGAAGCAGGGAGTGCAGGGAGATAGTTTTATACTTACTGAAATACATCTAATTCAATGAGGAAAGAGAGAAAAATATTTATGCTATACAGTCCCTCCTGGTTAAATGTCTTCCTGCATTAGAAAAAGAAAATCAGGGATTTCACCTACAACTGGGTGAACAGTGGTCCTCTCCCCTCTCCTGGGGTATTAACCAGCCTTTCCCCATGGTTTTGACCACAGAAGAATTTATCCCTAGAACGGCTACATGTCTAGTAGCAGAGGATGCCCTAGCATGACTGTATCTATATGAGCAAGCAGTGTTGCCCAGCAGCAGGGGCTCTCTACAGCAAACCAGTTGGCATTGAGACCCAGAATAATCCCTCCTGAAATGCAGGTAGTGTTTATTTCAGCCTAGTTCTAACCTGGTCCTGTAGGCTTGAGCAATCAATGTGGACATCCATGTCCCTGTAGCTTCTGCATCCCGGCTGTCTGTGCTGGCTATTGCAGTGACAGCACAGAAGTGCTGCCCTGCCCCAAGCAGGACTCGCAGCAGCAGCAGCGCATCTCCTGCCTGTGCCCGCGCCGCCCCGCTGGCTTTGCACAAATGTCGACTGAGTCAGTGAGGATGAGACAGAGGCACCCTACAGGTAGGCCATGACTAAATGTATGATTCTACATAGGAGCCATTTGAGCTTGTTTATATCTATACAAAGAAAAGAAGTCCCCTGTTTTGGCTGGCTACCAGTGCTCAGGCTTACCATGCAGGCACAGCTCTCTTTAGTGGAAAACACTCAGCAGAGCCAGAATCTCTCTTAAATATATAACAGTTCCTATTTAAGTGTTTTTAAACATCCCTGCATTGTTCTCTAAATTATAGGGAGAACAATTCCCACCTCAATTAATTATTTTATCTGAGAAGAAATCACAAGAGAATACACTTGAGGACAGAAGAGGGTTAACAACACCAGCAGTCGCCATGCAAGTAAATTTGCAATGGGAAGATGGAGGTGTGGACACTGAGAGGCACAGACCAACATCTAACAGCCAGCCATGAGCCCAGCAAGATGCTGTGGGTCCTTGGGAACAGTAACTGTTTTACACATGCTCAATTGCATTTCCTCTTGGCTAGAAAAAACGGGGAGAACCGCTCAGGAAGCCCCTACGTGCTCCAATGGGAAGACATGCCAGGTAGGAGAAAAAAGAAAACGTGTAAAATTATTTTATAAATATGTCTTTTCTGTAATAAAAATACTCCTCAAAGTATAAGTGTTTTCTTGCCCTTTTGGTAATACTGTCAGATACCAACCAAAACCATTTTATTTTTTTATATACACATTACCAAATACAAAGCAACGGCTTGGTTAATATGAATTAATATTGACAAATGTGGAAAAATCTTCAGTATGTAAAATAGCAGTAATAAAAGTATTAGTGGTCATGAACAGTACCATTAAACAGTACTACTGAATAGCAGTAATAAATTTTATAGTACTTATAAATATAGTAATTTCTTTATTGAATAAATAAAAATATTAAATATAGCAATAGTAATCACTACTTTTAAAGTATAGTAATAGTAGAAATACTCAATACTACTGATAAATAGTAGTAAAAAAGTATACTATTTAAAAATATTTTACAAGAACTTACCAGTTTTAAGAGATTATTGTATTTTAATGGTGTCAGATTGTAAATCAATTTCTTTTGCAAGGATTCTGATGAAATTCACATTATAATTCTTTCCATTAAATTCTGAACCACATGCAGATCCGCTATTAGAACTCACTTGAATGGGTCCAAATACTATGGTGGTATTTAGAACTGTTTAGGGTTTATTTTACAGAAGAAAATGTGTTTTAATTTTTTCTTTCTGCCAAAAAAGACAAACTTGAAGTTCAGTATTGGACCAAGCCAGAAGTAAGTGCTCCAGATTGGTTGAACAAGCTAAATACATACAAATTGAAACTTACTGCAAATGCCTGCTCGACAAAGAGTCTTGTCCCTGCCAATATTCTCTGCACGTTACAAAGCACATCCTAGACAAGCAGTACTGGGCATTCAAGACGGCAGGAGATGCTGCTCAAGAATATTTAGTTTGTTCCTTGATTCGCCATGACACCTCTTATGCTCATCTCACTCTGTAAGCAGCTTCCTTTGTATTCCTTGTTGCCTGAAATCTTAACACTCCTCACTCCTAGGGGTGCTAAAATTTAGTAGCTTTGCCTTAGGCGCTAGCGGTGAAAGTCTCTGGGTGGCATTCTGAAAGACCTAAAGTGGTCTAGGGCTTAACTGGCTGCCCACCAACTTTTCAACAGCAAGTTCCAATGAAAGAGATTCTCTTGTAATTAAAAGAGATTCTACTGTAAAATTGTTTCTGCAAAATTTTGTAGCCAAATAGCTAAGTGTGTGGTACTGATGCTACTTTATCTTCTTAACAACTAATTTGTTGAAAAAAAACAATAGACATTAGAGTCTCATTTTCAATAATCGGGTTGATTATTGAAACATTAAACATTGGAACATTAAACTTCAGTAATCTTTTCTTTTCTTGCTCTCCCAAATAGCCTCAAGTAAGTAAACAGGATTTAAATTCAGAAGTCTTCAGGGGAAGGGCAGATTAATTTTGATGGAAGTTAAGGCACAGTTGGACCCACAGTTTTTTTCTGAAACACCCCAATATACAAAACACTTCTAGGAAAATGGATGTTTGCTCTTACATCCAGAACCACAACAGTCAGTATAATATAAAGTTAGGACTCTTGAGAAGTAGCAAAAAAAAGTAAGCATAGCTACTAATATTCATTATAACCAAAGGGTTCTAAAAACACCTTAATCATAAAAGATAATGATCCCTGGAGGTATTTAAAAGACAGGTTGACATAGTGCTTAGAGATATGGTTTAGTGATGGTTTTTGTCAGAGTTAGGTTGATGGTTGGACTAGATGATCTGAAAAGTCCCTTCCAATCTCGGCGATTCTATGGTCTGGCCGCAATGAACATACAATGCAAAGACACACAGTAGCTAATAAAGCAGTTTTGAACGAAGACTATGTTTTGTCCTCAATCTCCTAGGTTTGCTTTGTATCCTGAACTCCAAGGAGAATGTACTCAGAGATGCCCACGGCAATACAAAGCCCATTGACTTCAAAGGACACCACAAAGGGAGGGAAGAAAGATTACACTTTTTGAGGCTTTTGAGAACTACAGTAAACGGGTGAGAAGAAACAAGTGCAGATATATTTAAAATACCATTTGTTAAGACAGACTGGTTTCTGACCGTACACAAAACAGAAGCTACTGTAGGAAATGGGGTTTCTTAAATACATGTAGAACGTGGTACCTTCAATAGCCTGGCTACAGTGGAGATTAAATTCATGACTTAGAAATAAAACAGCATGAGCTTCAACAGCCTGAACTAAAACATTTAACTCCTTTGCCAAAGCTGTAAGACACCCAGCTTCTGTGTATGTCCCAGACTTTTGTTATGGTCTAACTAAACCATCCAAAGCCCTGAAAAAAAAAAAAAAATCTACAGAAAGCCATGTCTTATGGCAACATCACCAGCAAATTTCCTTCACTCATCTCCAAACTTTAAAAAAAAAAAAAATTTAACGAACCAAAACCTTTTGTAAAGTGTATAGGCTGATGAAACTAAAGTATTCATAAGCCTGATAGTCATATTGCATATATTGTCTCTAGAGAACCATTTTTCCTGATTGTTAATGGTAGCAAAGAACAAATTTCAGAAATATTTTAAAAACTTGTATTTTAAAAAGTAACAAATGGGAACCCCATAGAGTGAACTCCAGATTCCACAGTGCAATTTTCTACTCTAACAGTTTACAGACAAGTGGCTATTAGTCACTGAAAGGTACGACGCTGCACCCACTGCATGCCATCTTTGGAGTCTTTGTGGTAAGCCATCTGCCACAGTGGTTTTCAAAATCTCTTTCACCACCAACATCAGACAACATCTCCTGCAGTTTGCTAAAAAGCAAAATTTTGACTGTTATCCAATTCTTTTCTTTAAATCACAAAACTAAATGGTTCAAGAGCAGAAACAGGCTCCCCTTCCTTGAAGTGACACAAAAGTGGGTTTTGTTTTCTCGTCTCCTCTCTGAAATATTTTCTGGGGAACGGTACACATGAATACAGCAACAATGTGTTTACCATGCATGGAACAGACCTGAAGCATCATTCAGTCACTGTAATAAATACAAGAAAGTGTATGAAAAACACGCAAGATTTTACCAAAACCTTCATGTAGGACCCTGCCTAAAGCACGCTTCAGTATATCAACAAAAGTAGTAATTGTAATGCAGTTTCCAAAACCATTAATGTTATTTGTTATTTTGCTAATTACTAAAAATGTTTTTGTTCTAGATCCATGTATTGTTTATATGCACTACAAGGCATAAGTCAGTCCTCTGATGTAAAATAACTGTGAACCTACATTGCCAACTGGAATCACAAAAAAATTCAACATCCTTTTACATCTGCCAGTCATGAACACCCTTGATGCACAACTTTAGGTCAGTTAAAGTTGCATTTGTTAGTTTATGCTAGCTAGGTGACTAAAGGAACATTCAAAGGAAAACAATCTAACTTATCTGGATCCCCTCCCCTGTAATAGCTAAAGAAACAAGCCTATCCTCTGTCTACATCAATAGATCAAAAATAAATTATAATTCAGAAATTAAAAATGAGAAATTATATACAGTATTTTGAACAATGTATGTGCAACTATCAGCTGAAATAAACTTGGAAATGTAATTCAGCATCAAAATTTCTGGTCAAGGTATTATAAAGTTGATAGTAAACAGAACAGCCCATCTCACAATGAAACTCAAAACAAGACACCTTATAGTTTTCTTTATATATACTTTAAAAATATATAAAGAAATGCAATTACATTCTAAAGCACAGGAAAATAAACATTATCACTAGTTCCACAAGATCTTCAGTGTGAGTTATACCTGTGACTTTAAACAATGGACTTGTCATATATCAGAACCTTCTTTTTTTAATTGCAAAATGCAATATGAAGTTGATTCTCCACGTAAATGATACAGGAAGACAATGTAAGTGCTAATAACTCTCACAAAAATAATTACATTAATGTCACAGGTTCCTATACATGCTTGGTGTTACAGCTCTGCACCGTGTCTGCCTGTAGATAGAAATTACTCCATCGTGGCAAGACCTAAGCAATGCATCCCAGGCACAGCGCTAGGCCCCCAGAGGGTGGCTAGTGCATGACTCAGGAGTTTACTAGCCAAGAAAGAACAAGGTAAGACTGCATGAACAGAGAACCTTGTTAATGCCACTAAACAGCTTCCAGCACCTAAGCAGCTTGTTCAGTTGTAGCTATCCTTACGCAGGGCTGTCTTGCACTGTGAAGACACACGGCCAATGTTTCGTCAATACAAGTGATGTTGACAATCTGCTTGATCTGTAATGTACCCTAAGGAGGACAGCGAAGTTCTGATTTCAAAACAGGACTCAAAACAAAATTAAATTCATATGGAAGTACTACTAAAAGTTCTCAAGTGCTTCTAATATTCTACACGTATTCCTATGCGACACCAATGTAACAAGCAACACTAGCGTTCTGCAGCATCTGCGTATTTCCATATGCTATTAATAGTACAGTAAATTTATAAAATTGTCAAGATACATATCTAGAAAAGAAATTATAAAGGGAGCATGGTCTATTCCCTAAATTCCATAGTTTTGTGGGTTGTTTTGTTTTCAGTTTGAGAACATCTCTGCAGTTAATCTGTTTTTTTGTTAAGGAGTATCTCTAAGCCAAATAGTCTAAATAAAGGTCTAAATAAGTAAGCCTATATATCAAAGTGGTTCATCTAATTCGTATGTCCTCTGGGGCAGGGGGGTATTTGGGGCAGGGAGATACAGCAGAGGAACATGCGCTGATCACCCAAGAAGGCCCAGTGTTGTTGCACTTTGGAAGCAGCACAATATTTTTGTTAAATACATAAGCAATAACTTGTTTCTCCCCTAAAAACATGCCCCAAGCAGCATTCAAATGATTGCACTAGAGAGAAACATGAAGACAGAAGAAGGTGGAAAAAAATTTTAACTTACTCTCTCAGTCCCACACAAGCACACTAATTGCAAGGCTAGTGGCTACTTTGAATCACTGGAATTCACTCCAAAGGCTTCCTCCTCCCCAGAACATGAAGGATTTCTTTGAATAGATGATCTTTGAGACCTGGATCAGGTCTCTAGTAATCCAGAAGCAATTATCTTTACTCCTCCTCATTCACCTTTCCTTTCAGTTTACCTGAGATTGGTCCCATCTCTCAGAACAGCTAAAGAACAATACAGGAAAGCAGGCATACTTTTAACATGAAATTTTTCATAGTTCTCATTTTCCTTATATTTCATGCCTGTATTTCTGTAACTCTACAGCTCTATGATGTGGCTTATTTAAACTGGGAAAACCAAGTTGCCTGACTCAGCACCAGAATATCAACCTGTATTTGACACATCTCAGGCCAGAGCCCTAACAAGTTGGTTACTGTATGTTTTGTAGTTTGTGCTGCAGACTTGCTTTGTTCGTGTTTTTAAACCCCTAACTTTTACTCTGCAAACTGATGAACACTCCTGAAATCATGGAACTTCTTACAGTGCACTTTTCTTGGGTTTTGCCCTGCCATAGAGATTATTTGTCAAATACATCTGAGAATCTAAACCATATTAAAGGAAGCTTGATTGTTACTAACCCCAGCTTATACAGCTGTCAAGACAACAGTGAACATCATCATTAATAGAAACTGTTTTTATCAAACTGGAAATTACAGTTGAAGCCTCACTCCCATGTTCACATTATCCAAAACCGTATACAAATACGGTGCAAAAGAAAATTCCAAATGAACTTTGGTGCCTTTTTATACTGATCCAAACAGACAAGCAAACTTTCTCTCTCCTTTCCCACTTTGAAGTATGAAGAAATATGTTTAAATCTTCCTTTATTAACAAGAAGTCTATACAGAAATAGTCTGCTTTAATTTTCACTTGCAAAGCTTTCACGCATACTAACTCGTCAATCTTCACAAGATAGACTGTGCACATATTCACCTACAAGTAGGACCCATTCATGCGTTTAACATCTCACCGGTCTTACTGATTGTTCAACTGCCACAAGCCACCACCATGGCTTACCAACTCAGTTGACAAGTAACCAATTGCAACATCAGATTCAGAGGTTAAACATTATGGCTTCATTTGTCTGACACCAGGGTTCACAAATCTACACTAGACATAGGCCTAAAGCATATTACTAGTACAGTGTTCAATCTGGAATGGCTGATACTCCAAAGGGTAGGGCTGCTGTTCAGAGGGACCTCAACAGGCTCGAGAAATGGGCCTACAGAAACCTCATGAAGTTTAATTCCCCTCCTGCCAGCTGATGTCTGTTGCTTTCTAAAATTTGTCCTTCAGCTTGTTAAATCCATTAACTCCCTAAACCTTATCATTTTCTAAATTGATAATAATTGGGTTTGGATTTCTTCCACACATCTACTAAAAGGTACTTTATAGTTTGGGGGGGGATTTGCATTGTGTTTTTTTTTTTATTTTTAAGACTCCTCAAAGCTACTACTTTACCCTACTTTCCCAGAGGAATTGTTACTGCAGCAGTCCACATTCTGGTTTTGCCACCTATGAAAAGACTACTAGGGTCAGCATAGGGTTAGCTATGCCACTTCCTCCTCCTCAAATACTCATCTCCTCGTAGAAGCCAAACCAGTCTAAAATCTCCTTTAAATTTCTAGGTGAAGCTTTACTGAGGATCAGGATCCAAATTTTTTTACAGTGATTATATATTATGAACAAATTGAGCCCTGTTTAACAAAAGCTTAATGCTCTTGCTTATGCAACCTGACATTATAGGTATGTATCTATGCTATTTTTCTGCCAAGTTACTACATAAAATACCCCATTAAATTATCATATACACATTCAAGGTATGTAAAGCAATAGTCTGCCCATTTATAAACCCCAGTTCAAAAAACTAATGTATTTTTATTGTTTACTTAAGCTTTGCAGTTGCATTAAAATATAATAATAAATAAACCATTTGAAGCACATTAAGAAAATAAGCAAAACATTAACTGAATTGAATGCTTTATGAGTTTATGTGCAATCAGAAGTAAACCAAACTCTTACAATACCACTCTTTATATACTGAGTAATGGCAAACTACTATCTGCTCATTATCTCATTCAAGCTCTAAAATAATATGTAAAGTAGAACTAGAGAAAGCTCATATGCTTTATGATCATTTCAAAACCCTTCATAAAGTTTTTTTTTTTTTTTGCATACATCTATATACATAAATAAGAAAGATGATTTTCATGTAATCCTTAATTTGAATACCATTCAGTTTCTGAAGAGCTGGAAAAAGAACAAGACCCTTCTTGGATATTAGTGTTTGTTTATGCAGAGCACAGTGATATTCATAGACTAGAAATGTACTGAAATCCATATTAAATTGACCATTTTTCTCAAAGAGAAAGTTAAAATGGAAGGTCTCATTCCAAACAGGAGCACTGGGGGAAAATGTTCATTGTATCTCTCATCTGGCAGACCAGTAGTACCACTCTGGGAAATCAGAGAGGATTTGGGCAGACTGCCCACTCAACTTAAGGCTCATCTGAGATCCACATATATCCACTTAGCTATCCAACTAGGATTTTTTTGTTGTTGTTGTTTTCATGCCCACATGATTTTAGTGCCTTTGTGCAACGTGCAACCCTCTCCATGTGCTCCCCTTACCAAAAGGAGGCAGGTAGCTCACAATACCAAGGCCAGCAAATCTATGTCCTCCCACGCCTGGTCCAATGTCCGCTATAGTTATGGGAAAGCAAAGTGAACTTTAATCTGCCAAAATGCACCATTTGAATTATATACGCTACAGACAATCTTGGGATCCAAATAGAAAAATGCAGCCACCAAGGATATGGGGTGACTACATAGCAGCTGAAAGAACTGTACAGCCTAAAATAACAAGTGTCTTTTACACACATTTAGAAAAATATGTACACCTATATGTAAATACCTCTCTAAATTAGCATTTTGGACTTCTTCTGTGTTACTCAAGTACATTATAAAAACATACTACAGTCTCAATTTAGTAAGCTAGGTATTTTCTTTACCTCCATAAAAACAACTAAGAAAAAAAATCAACCATATAATATTGACTGCAATTAAGAGAATTCCAGCACTGCACAATATCTGTCACACTTCACAATCAATAACTATTTCTCAGAATGGCTTGTACACTAGCAGAAATAGCCAGGATACAAATTTATGAGATAGTAAAGTGCTTTTTATTGTATGCACAGCATAGAATCATGAGAATCTTCCACACAGTCCTTGTAACAGAAACATGACCTTTGAAATGCCAAAGCTCCCTTTGCTAGCGAAAGTTTATCACCAAAGAGCTGTCAGGTCCCAAGTTTTTAAAAGATTAACTCTGCTGAGTCACGTATCGCAAAACACCACAAACCTACCCATGGAACGTTGTTACAGGAGAGCAGCAATTTGAAATCCAATTTGCTGAAAATACTAAACGTAGCTTCATATGCCAAAAGTTCCCCAAATCTTTATTTTAAATCACTTTCCATTTACTGGCACTACAGGAAAGATTTACATACACAGATGACCAACCACACAGGGAGAAAATACTAAATGTATGAAGCAAAACAAGAAAAAAGCAAGAAATCACAATTAGAAAGGTGAGTGCCATTATTTTTACAGTTATTTGCGACACTAGTAATTGAAAAGTTCAGAAAGGAAAGAATATAACTTGGAGGTAATAAGAAAGGTTTCAAAAGAGGCAGGTTGCATTTCAAGTCAGAATACCTTTACAAACACTTCTCCATAGCAGTGTACGTGAGACAAAAGCTGCATGAACATAAAGTCGAGTCACGCAAATAAAGTCATTCACACACATCCATAAATTTAAAGGGATTACGAACACAATCAAAGCAAATGGGTGTAATTAGTTTTTCAAGAAGATTCTCCATATTTTTTGTTCTTGATTTTACTTTTTACTGTGCTAGTGAAAGTCTAAGATGTTACTCCGGTATCAGGCAAGTGAAATGAAGCACTACGTTTGCATCATTACATTTTACTACCAAACTTGCAAAACCTTTAAAAGTACAGGTTGCTATAATTTTCCAATCCACAGATAATACTATAATTAACATCTTCCCGATGATTCAGTGAGTTACTTTAGAAAATCTGTCTTTGATTCCACCACCTTTCAGCATAGTAATCATTCCCTTTGCCATGTACTACAGCTGGCAAGTTTCTTCAGCGTCCTGTACCCAGATACTCTACAGTGCAAGTAAGGGTGACAGAAGATACATGTACTGACTAATTTTAACCTCCCCTAATAAGCATTAAGTGCAATGGTATGAGGAAAATATACATCTCTACAATATATGAAGGACCAGATAGATTTTCACGTTCCACTAGCAAAACTAAAATCAAGTAAATCTGGTGATAAAATCAGAGTACACAGGAACTACATACATAAAAATCAAATGCAATTTAAAAGCAAACACAGGTTTGTTCAAACAGCATTGTACAATTGCTTTAACACTTACAGAATTTAGATGAACAATATTTTCATTCACTCACAGTTTAGTATAAATATAAAGCAAGGCACCCCTTAAGCATTTTAAATAACAAATTAAACATTTACGTTTTTTACTGTGCAGTCAGGCTTAACATTTATGCAGCTTCAAAACCAAAGTACAGCCTCAAGGGAAGCCTCTCCACTGACAAATTAATACCTTAGAGAATAGAGCTGAATGGTGGCAATGAACTCATTTGTTCCCCCAATAATGAAGAATGACTCTTTCTTTACCACATCTGTGACTGTTGCTATGGTGACCCAGACTTACCTCATTGCTTCTCGAAGTGCTCCTCGCTCACTAAGAGTCGTGTGCTTGATGTCATCAAAATTATTTTCCAGTTTCTCACAGTTCTGCAACAAACAGACGAATCCATGTAAGGCTCTTAAACAGTATATTGTACATGTATTAACATTATTCAACATCCTGCAAACGAAACTGATTTATATTATGGAACCTCAAATTATGCATTCTGTTTTAATTACAGAGGAGTCATTAAAAAGACATTGAGAACTCAGAAACAAAGTAAACATGAATCTTATTATATGGTTGTCATGGAAATCATCTTATAAACGTTCCATAATGAAATGTATAGAATTTTTATTTTTAATTCTTTGAAAAAAAAATAAAATTAATTTTTCCTTTACCAGTATGCGAGGCTACAAAGCTACTGTATATACACAGACAAGAATAGAAACCTAAATATGCATTTTAGAATTATAATAAAAGTTAGAAATTCTGTCCCAATGAAACAGGCAGTGTTTTTGGAACAAACCAATCATTTTTAAGTGATATTTAATTTAATTTTTTAAACGTAACAGAAACTGAAAAGATTAATTGTTTATAGACACCTCAATCACTTAATGTTTTTTCTAGTATTTCTAAAAGTAATAAGAAGCCAAAATTTTGTGACAATAAATGAAATAAAACTTCGCTATATTCTGTTGATTTTTATTAACGTGCGACTGATTCCATTGCTCCAGAGTGCTGATCCTTTTCTTCTGCTCCCATAAAGGCAGTAAAATTGATTCAGAAGATGCTGGGGAGAACAGAAATTTGTTTCTGTGCAAAGCAAGTGTGAAATACCAGCAAACAAGAAGTCTCTGATCATCTGCATCATCCATAAGATTTTTATATCCTCTTGAGGCTTCGTCAATACAGAAGGCTTCTAGGTTACCCCTGTTCTCTGCAGCACCTTTCTCCAATACCAAAACTTACCTCTGGGAGGCATAATTTTCCCATATGGGTGTGTAAAAGAAACCCAAGTTGCAAGCGTAACAGTTAATATGGCTAACACGCTTGAAGGCACGATTGTCAGGCTCTTTATGCAGTAGCTTTGAAGAAAAATATGTGCACTATTATTTGGTCATATTGCTTTCCCAGTTTTTAATACGTGAATTAATTTTCAAGTCTACATCTTAAAGATAGTTATAATAAAGACAATAAAAGTTACCTATTGTTATTTCTTTTGTGCATTGATTCTTTATTTTGATAATTACATTCAATTTGAGTCTATAAAAGCATTACTGGAAAGGAAATTAAATATTTGTAAATGACCTAAAAAGATATTTTAGCTTGTCCAATTAACATTTAAACTATCATTATTTTTAAATAAGATATAGACTTTTTAATACAAAGTTTTAATGCTTTAACAATACACTTCAGAGCTGTAGAAATGAACAAATGTTTTGGAATCTTTTCCCTCCCTTACAAAAAACGATGCATGTCTCAGGTATGAGTAGTAAACCTTATCCCATAACTAATCTGATATTTTTTCTTTGTTTATATTACCATCAGCTGTCCTTTGTATGGCAAAATCCTACTCAAAAACTCAAAGGGATTATGCGAGAAAGACAGGGAAGCTCTACAATGAAGTATTCCATTATTTAGATCAGCATACATTGACCTTCAGTTCCAAGCACATACAGGCAGGTCAGTCATTTAAAATACACAGAAGAAATCCAAATTGACAATACTAATTAATAAAGAATTCTCAATTCATCAGTACTAAACCGAAACTATCTGTGCAAGTAAAATCAAACCTCCCATCCTCCAGGAAAACAGACCAAAGGAAACACCATTTGGAATATTGCTCCAAGCGCAAAAAGAGGAAAGCCCGTGTTTTAAAAATCCTGTGCCACCAGCATCTCAGGACAGGCTCAGAAAATCTGAGCATCACACAGTTCATTTCTCTTGTCCTTGTGGTATGAAGCATGTAGAAATGACAGAGCACACAAGATTTTTATCAAACACAACTAAATCTTCTCTACATCATACAAGCTAAAATAATTGATGCTCTCCACATGGAAAATGCTGAAAAGAGTAGGTTCAGCTGGTATTTCTTCTTTGTCTATAGAGACCATACTGCATTAATCAGCTGAAGGGCAACAAAGATGGCCCATATCTAAAGAAAATGCTGTGATCATGTAGCCTTACACACAAAAATATTCCATCTCAACTATAAACTCAATGCAAAAATTAATAAATAACCCCAAACAAACACAAATGAAAAAAAAAATATAAAGTCAAATAATAGATGTGGTACCAATTCATCTGGCAAGAAGATGAACTTACTTCTAACCATTTCTGACAATTGCTTCTGGATTATATCTTTCTCAGCTACTTTCAGCCAAATAGCTCTCATCCAAGATACAGCAGTTGGAGAGAAAATAACTTCACCATTAGGAAAAAATGAACTAAAAACTGAGCCAGATGCAAACGCCTGAAGGAAGATGACCTCACAGTACTATGTCATCAATTACTGCATACATACTGAACAGGAGAGTGAGCACATATTGATAATACCCACTGCTTTCCAGTTAGAGCTGCGATCACCCAAAACAGTATGTTGGATCTTCTCAGAGAAAAGAGAACAAGGTGTTTGAAATACCAAATACAGTATCTACAGGTGTGTAGGTGTCACTTCTTCATGGGTCCAAGTATCAGCTCACACACTACATTTGTAAGCATGAGAATACTCTGAAGAATATGTCTGGGAAATGATGAAACTTCGGTAGACCATGACCAGGGCGAGTTTTACATTCTTAAGTATTAAAGCAGCTGAAAAAAATTAAGCTCATTCTATTATTCTATTAAACCATGCTACCAAACAGATTAATATCTATAAACATCTTGCACAGGGCAGTATGTTTCGGCCCATACTACTTCACAGATTTAAGTATAATGAGCAATTAAACTCCCAGGTGTTTCATTTTGAGCAGCAGCTAAAGTAAAAAAAAAATCAAAACACAAGCAATGAAAAAAATTGGTTTTGGTGGCTTACTGCCAAGTGATTTTCTGTGGGTATAGATAAAGTCTAGAAGTCTTAACTCTATGATTCCATAGTTACATAGTACTCTATATGCTATTGCTGTTGGCAGATCTATAGTCCTGTATGACACTAAACTAAATATCACCTTTAAAAAGTTCAGGAGGAAAAATAAGTACAGAGATGCGATTAGGGACATGGTTGTCATAAGTCAAGCTACCATTGCATGTCAAAAAGCCACAAAAGTCTAAATACTGCTTCTTAAAGGATTCTAACATAAATACTTGGAGGTTTTTAAAGTAACCAAAAAGGAAGAGAGTGGAAAAGAGATTTTATATATAAATAAATGGCTTATTTATCTTATGAGATCTTAACTAAAACTACATGACAACTAGTTAAAAAGGGAGATGTAGACCGGATATCCACAAATATCTGTGGCATCACACACAGCATACTGGTGGAACATCTAATCAGAAATGAAAGAGATGAATGATGAATGTATGAAGATAAGGAAGAAGAAAGATTAATAAACAAACTGAAAAGCTTTTCCTTCCATAGCCACAAAAATATGACTTTTTTTTTTCCTACTGAAATTTATTCTTGTTAAGAAAATAAACTGCAAGCTTTGGGAGCGAGGACTCTGTGCTCGTAATTCTGTATTTTCAGTTAGGGTAAGTGATAATAATAATATCATGATATAAACTTTATAATAATATTCTAACAGTCTGAGGAAAGTCAGCAGCTACCAAGTCCAAAATGGTCTTACCCTTTGACACTGGTTGAAGTTAAAAGCTACCTCACATAACTGGAGAATATAAATAAAGAATAACTCTAGTTTTAAATAAAAACCTCGGATTCTGGCAAAAGTGAAGCTGTACTTGTTAAAACACATCTCTAAACATTCAGCAGCTTAGCTTTCTTGTTTATGTTTTTGTCTTAGATGGAAAAGCCCTCTTTGCTTGACTTTGTCATTTGAAAAGCAATTTTTGATTTGGCCTCTTGGGTCAAATGCAAAACTTTGCCGAAGTAGCTCACAACCCAAGAGCGGCCTGTTGCCCGGTGTCACCACCAGGGGTCTATTGCCTGCTCTGCCATGACAGGCCTAAGAGACAGAATTTTGAGAAGACCATAACTCAAACTTGCCCATTCTGTGATACAGTACTGATAAAAGAAGTGACCCCACTTCCATTGAAATCAACCTTAAATCTTTCATCCAGTCAAACAGGAGTGGGATCACACTAAGCCATATCCTGCTACTTTAACTGTATCCTGAAATACTTCACATAAGACATTCAAAAGTGTTAGTATCACAGATAATGTCTTACGCACATTTTGAGATAGTTGAGAAATAAAATCTTTTGATCTGACAACAGTGTTAAGACCTATTCTAAGGCAACCTGCATCACTGAAGTTGAGTAGATCTCTTATCCTAGTTGATACATTGCCAAATCAAAAGCCTTACTTAAAATACCGTCTCTCTTCTATGAAAGAAGTTTTTAGGTAAGCAGGATTGCTGAATTCTTGGAATTCATTGCTTCCACATGGTTTCTTAGAAAGCTTGAGGTTTTTTCCAAACATTTGTGAAAGTAAATCTCACATTTTTGCTGTCAAATGTTCTCTGTGTATTAAACATAAGGAACGTACAGCATTTGAAAGATGGAACAGCTCTCACCTGTTCGGTTTGTATTTACTATTCCTGCTAATGCTAAAATAAATCCATTTTTCTCATGATTCCTCCCTTATAAACCACGAAAAATGCTCCTGCACAGTATGTTGTGTCTTAATTTTCTAATGTTTATGCAGTCAAATTTTAAAGTGTGCATATTAAATATATTTGTACGTAGATTTCTGAGTGCTTAAAATGAGACAACTTGGTCCAAGTTCTGAAGGATGTAATAGCTCCCTCTGATATTTCAATTAGCTGCCTTTAAGGAGGTAGGCTCCAATGACAGATTGCCAAAACTGTTGGGGACCTATAGAATCTACTGTCCTACAGGCCTATGCCCTGTGCAAATTCAGCAAGAAAATTCTAAAATTTTGGTCCAAAAATTCCTTAAAAAGTCAAGTCCCACACATGCCCCAAGGCTTACCACGTTAGCTAGCTCTTTTGAAAATGTTGTCCATACTGTAGAAGTGATGTCCTTTAACAAAGTTGTAATAATAAACCTAACTTCTTCAGGGGACTGTATAAAAAGTGTAGGATGCTTATTTCTATATTGATCTTCATATTGATATATAAAATGTTAACAGCAATAATCACTTGTTATGCTGGAAGTGTAAATTATTTCATCAGCAGAAAACTTTAGAAATAACGAACTTGTGTTTTATAAACCTAAAGCAACATTATAATAGTAATCTAAATTGTAATATATTGCTGCAAGGATAATTATTAAGGGAAAACACAGCTGACATTTTCTGATTTATGCACACAATCAGAGATGGAGTCCAAGGACTGTGACATAATTATCTTCATGCTAACAATTTTTGTAAATCTCTTGACAGAATTTTAGCTAATTTTAAAATGCCTTCTGAAGATTAGTACTTAAAACTGTTGGGGAAAATAGCACAATTTATTAGCAAGGGTATAATTGTAAACCTTCCAAATACTCATTGTGAATATCATTTAGACAGTAACTCCTGCTTTAGCAGCTGGTATATAAGACTCCAGTTTATGGAATCTTGAAACAACAGAGAGAGCAGAATCTAATTAAACAGGACTACATGCCAAAGAAAAATTATTAAAAACAGACTAATAGACAATTGTTATGAATTTGGAATAGCACATCTACTACTTCTGATGCGAACTTATATAACACTGTGCTTTATTCCAATGAAACCTAAATATTCTCAGCAGGCTTCTCTCTTGATTCGGAACAGACTGTCTTTCTACACTGAAACAACACAAAAAGCTAAATGGTTCCATTGATCTTCTCTCACAGACTTAAGCACCCATCTGCTATAGGGTAAAATGACTTGCATATATTGCATTTATTCTAATGTTGGTGCTACAATTCATTAAAGTTATTCAGTAGCCAATAGCTGTACTCCATGCAGGAAGCCCCCTTAAACTATCTTCATATTGAGCAACTAAACAAAATCAATGCCATTTGCCAAAGGGTTTTTAAAAACTAAACAAGTAAAAGGATTGTTTCATCCTAACTGTAAGATATTACAATCTACACAATATCTACCTACTGAATCTCTCCTTCCTATTTGCTGTGAGTCATTCTCAAGGGGTTCTTATTCCAAACAGGGGGGAAAGCAGCTTAAAACTGATACTTGACCAGCTGTTCACAAAGGAAAAATAGGTATCTTTTTTAGTATGTACATATTCCTAATATCTGCAGAAAGTATATTGAGCCCTCAGGTATTTACATAACATTTGACAGCATGTCATTCATAATACATGATCATTTGTTATAACAATTTTTTCATTATGGGATACAGCCACATTGGCCAGACAGACACTCTGAAAAATATAGATATTAATACATCAAAAAGAGCAGACTTCCAACAGAAAAACAGTTCTAAGTGTTAGTAATCAAATAAAAATCAATAGAGAAGATATTAAATAGAATTGTAGGTGGTTGTAATCAATGCTTAATTAGCATAACCATGTTAATTTTTCTCAGTTTTTTTTAGAGGAATATTATTTTTAAGGGACTAAAAATAGCGCACATGCAAACTCAAACACAAGTATCATATTTTCTCCACAAACAGGAATATATTACTAAAACTGGACTGATACCAGGGAACTCCAGTGCATGAGATACTTTCTGAAACTGCAAGTATGGTTTTGGTTATTAATTACCAGAAATACTGTCAATGTAACTGGGAATTCTGAAGTGGAAGGAGACAATTTTGGATTTTTTAAAGTTCAAGGATTTTTTTAAAGTTTAAAATATGGTACACAATCTTTAAAGACAGGTGATTATATAAAAGTTAATTACTTGTTAAACATACATAACACTTTAGTTTGCAATTTTACCGGGACTGTGAAAGATCTTCCAGTCTGAGATGGCATTCTGCTTGCTAACTTCCTTTTCATGCTGTTTCACGAACAAATTTCAAGTGGCAAATTTACAACAGCCTTCATGTTCACATAAGGGTATGGTATCTTGCTTGCATTCAACCTGCTGTTGTCAGAGCAGATGCAGACACTGCACGTTTTGGCAATGGATAACACATCAGATAGTAGTGATACAGGGAAGATGAGAAAAGACATTCTGAAAGGACCAAGTATGCAACACAAAGAATAGTAGAGCAAAGAACTCAAAAGAAAAGCATAAAAAGCTACAAAAGATATGCAAGACCGCAGAGGCACAGCTGGAAATAATAAAGGAGCAGAGAATGCAGGTGATGCCACTAGACAGGACATTTTATAATGCTCCTCCCCTTGTGACTCAGCTTTAGAATACAGAGAAAACTTAAAGAACAAAAAGGAAGGAAAACCTTTGCCTCTCCCACTTTTTTGCTTCTCATCCTAGAACAAATGTTAAATTTGATAAGCAGATGAACGGGAGGACTTGGCAACAAGCTACTGGTACCTCTGCATCTGAAGGGATGCTTTTAAGACTATTTCCCTGTGTGGGATAGGGCTCTGTAGTGGGTAACAATACACATCACAATGCACATCTTAGAATAGGAAAGCTGCTTGTCTAGATACTATTTCTTTTTTAACGGGCTGTAGTCCTGCCTTTTTTCTATTGGAGAGCCTGAGCACTACATGAGAGCCTTCAGAGAAGTTTAAGATTCTGTCTGGGACCTATTCTTGACGGTTAACTCCTCTGATTTTCCAGTACTCAGAGCATAAATTTAAAATGTAATTCTTTAAGGGCATGAAGTTTAAGTAAAGAGACACATGCCTACACAGCATTTCTAAATATACTATTTTCACTTGAAAGTGAAAATATAACTAAGTAAAGATTAGTAAGAAAAAAATACCCCAAATACTGTACTCCCTCCCCTCTTAGTACTTTCCCATACCTCAACCTAGCTTGCTTTTCCCTTGGGATTCTTTACTCTGCTTAGGCAAATATTCCCCTGGCTCATTGAGATTAAATAAAACGAGAGTATGTAGTTAAAGACCAGACTCATATTGAGAATTAACATTTACAGAGCTCATAACCTGCAAAAAAGGAAGAATCTTTAAAATTAAGGTAGAACTGTACTCCTAAGGAACAGATTATGTTCTTGACATTCAAGAAAGAGCATAAGAAAAAATACATACCCAAAAGCCCTTGCTTTTTTAGAAGCCGAATGACTGAGAATTTAAGGATTTAACCCCATATATTTGAGAGTACCAACTTACAGAATCCCTCTTATTTTTCATGCATAGCTAAAGAATTACTAAATATAACAGCTTTTCAAAAATTAAAGTTACAATAAAACGCTTAACCACAACCCTGAAACAATGCAGTCCAGCCCTATGTAAAGGAATAAAAGCAAATTCCACATAGCAGGATTGCTTCTTCAGCTCAGAATGCCACCTCTCACCTCTTACAAGGCACATTTTATTCTCCAACAACAGTATTTTTCAGAAGTGCCACAACAAAACATTTTCTTTCATGGTTCTGTGTTCACCATCCACTACAGCACCCTGTAGTTGCCTCAGTATTAAAAAAAATAACACAACAGGACACAATTTTCCCAACCAATTCTGCAGAAGCTAATCTGCCTAAGCTATTTCTCATGATTTTGCATAAGCGTCTTTCACAAATAACTATGAGAACTGACTAGGCAAGTGTGCTGGTTTTGGCTGGGATAGAGTTAATTGTCTTCATAGTAGCTAGTATGGTGCTACATTTTGGATTTGTGCTGAAAACAGTGGTGATAATACTGGGGTCTTTTCATTACTCCTAAACAGTGCTTACACAGAATCAAGGCCTTTTCTGTTCCCCACACCACCCCACCAGTGAGTAGGCTGGGGGTGCACAAGAAGGTGGGAGGGGACACAGCCAGGACAGCTGACCCCAACTGACCAAAGGGCTATTCCATACCATATGACATCATGCTCAGCACTAAAAAGCTGGGGAAGAAGAAAGAAGGAGGGACATTTAGAGTTATGGCATTTTGTCTTCCCAAGTTACCGTTATGTGTGATGGAACCCTGCTTTCCTGGAGATGGCTGAACATCTACCTACCGATAGGAAGTAGTGAATGAAGTCCTTATTTTCTTTTGCTTACGTGTACACCTTTTCCTTTACCTATTAAATTGTCTTTATCTCAACCCACAAGTTTTCTCACTTTTACCCTTCCAATTCTCTCCTCCACCCCGCTGGGCGGGGGGAGTGGGTGAGCAGCTGTGTGGTGCTGAGTTGCCAGCTGGGGTTAAACCACAACAGCAAGGTCCTACCAAGGTCTTTCTCTCCTAATCTTACAGATCACGTCTTTCTATTGACAGTTACAGAAACACATGCACCAGCTAAACTACATTCCATGCACTACTTACTAAATTGTGTACTCCTAATTCTCTCCAACATCTAAAAGACTTACATAAAATAGTCTGTAAGTTACCTGGAAAGAGCCTGAAAAGATACTATAGACAAGGCCAAGAGCCAAGGAACTGGTGACAGTACCAAGGGAGGTACCAAGTACCTCTGTACTCATGTACAGAGAACACTGTAGGATCTATGACTTTGGGGCTCCAAGCAACCCAATGTTTCTGTCATGTGGGAGGAGTGGGAAGAAATCCCATCCTCTGCTTAGCTTAGTAGAAGAAAACAGTGACACCTCTGCATGAAAAATACTTCAGTGCCTGTGACTGATGATACTTCTTGCCATAACCATATGTGGTTATATGTCACTATGTTCACTGGTCAAGTCCTCACAAAGAAGCATCCCTCCTCCAAATTTTCTTTGCAAAAACCAAACAATTCCACAAAAAAAAATATTCTTAAGACCCCCATCCTCTGAATAGGTGAATTACCAAGGAAATCCTGGTCAGCCACCAGAAGAAGGCAGAAGCCCTGAAGAAAATGACCGGTGTGGCCGTGTGGATGTCAGATGAGCAGTTTTGTGTCAAAGTGCTGCTCCATTCTCTAGTTCAGGCACTGCTGTTCTCTCAGGCATGTCTGGGGCTGCAGCCTCGCAATCCTCCAGCTCTCTGGCATCAATTGAAAGCGCATCCAAACCATCCTCTAACTAGGTGAATTACCAATAAAAGAGTATATCCACTTCTATTCTGGATTATTGTGTTATACAAAAACCAGTATCACAGCATAAAAGATGACTTAGATAGCAATGAAACAAATTTCCTCATGTGACACCTGAGGGTACTTACCACAGGCAAAGCCAAATATGAAATTGAGACTAGGTTTTCCCAGAGGAATAACTGGAAATATTAAGTTTGCTTGAGAACCATCCACTCGAGTCGAAAGAATAAGAATTAGGAAAAAGGCTGTAGCCAGTACAGCACAATCCTTGTATCAAGACCCTGGTGCAGTTGTGATACATGCTAGCACTTTGTATCAGATTTTCCATCACTATGATTTGACTTAAAATCATCTGAAACTCATTCATAAACTATGAGCACCGTACGCAAACACCAACAAAATGTTACCTCAGATCTTATATTTTAAACTACATGTTGACTCTGAAGTAACTGTAGATAGAGCAGGACACGTCATGAGAAGACATGTGAGTGAGCTGACAATTCACATCTCTCTGGAAAAAAAACTAGGCTGCAATTTCTCCTCTATTTCCATTCTCTTTGAGTTTCAAAAGACATGTCCTTATACTGAGATGTTCATGAGAGCCAAGTATGTTAATAAATTTTATATTAATCGCCATCTAAAATAGCTAAGTCAAAGGAAACATGCTGCTTTTTCTTTTATTTTTCCAAAATACCATAAAGAAAAAAATAGTGAAAAGACTACTATATTTCTATGCGTTCTTTACTATGCTCATCACTGACTGGTATCTAAAACCTTACTGTAACACTATAGGGTCCACATATAGTAAGACAGTGACCTCAGACTCTGTAGTATATACAAGGTCAGGAGAAACAAATGGAAGCACACCAAGAAAAACCAATGTGATACTGGCAAGCATGTATAAGAATTCACAAAGAACCACTAAATTGGTTCACTGGGAGCCAATACTGTTTAACAGTCACACAATTACAGATCTTTAAATATCATGCCTCAGGTCAAGTTAGTCAAAATGAAAGCCTACACTCATTGCTAAGGAGGTGGAAAGTCAAGTCTTGGGGCAGGGAGGGAGCAACAAAGTAGGGACAGTACAAACATTGTTACTGTAAAATATTTTTTTCCCTCTCAAAAAATCAGAGATATGGGGCTATTACAATGGTTGCAGATCTTACAAAGTTATCGCCATCTGTTGCATCATCTAGTTACAGACACACAGACATAATCAAAACTAAGGGTAAACGACTCAAATAAGTGCAATTTTCTTTGAATAAGATACCATACATCTTTAATAAGCTCGAGAATCTCCCGATACAAATTTAAGAGAATAAATGGTATCGGGGATTTTTTCTGTTAGAAAGGACATGAACAAGGACTTTCCTATACACAGAAATGAACAGGGTTTATGCGTACCTACATTTGTCAGTGGGGCATTCAAAAGTTCTTTTCACAGTGAACATTAGAAACAGCATTAGGAGAATGCTGCTGCAATGCTGTTTATTCACCTGCAGCTTGAGAACAACATCCAGGATAAATATATAGCCTCAGGTCTCAGTTCCACAGAGACCTTAGAGAGAAGGCCATCTAACAACCCAATACCTCCATATGGTACTATGCACTCTTCTAGTTCTGTCCCCCATTTACTGTCTTCTTTGTAAGGTTTTTTTACTCTGTTGGAAGCCTTCCTGCCTCAACCTGAATAGCTTTCTTCTGCCACAACCTTCTGGCCTGTTGTATTCCCCTTCTTGTCAGTCTCTTAAAAATCACTATATTCAAGCTGAGGTGAGCAATACAAGCATGTCCCAAAGCACTAGGCAAGCACCTTCCCAGCAATTCCCAAGCAAGCAGGGACATACAAAGTCAAGATTCACCAAAAGAGAAATGTGATGCAAGGCTCCTTGGTATGAGCTAGGCTTAGCACTCTTTGGTGGAGTCTAGTTCAGGTCCCAGAAACAGTGCTCCTCAAGACAGCTGGGCTAGGTAGCACAGTTCCTGAGCTAATAAATTGGGTCTCTCAGCAGGACTGGCTCTGTCACAGCATTTCCCTTACATGGCTATGCTACTCTCAAGTCTAGAAGTGGCTCCAACTATTGCAAGTAAAGGGCTTTTAGTTCCCAGAACACTGCACAGGACAGACCTGCCCCTGCTTAATGTATTTAATTTGGAGAGTTACGAACAACCCACTCCCTCCCTGCAACCAAAGCTTAACCTAGTACCCTTAGTATAATCATCCACATTTTACAATAAAATGCAATAATTTGGTTTTGAAATGCTATTTTCAAACATACACAGTAAATATTTCTAAGTAACACTGAAACTCTAAACTATTCTTCCTCTCCAGAAAACATATTCGACTTACTAATCAGTCCCCAGCTCCGGAGTGTCACTACTAATATTGCATATGTGCAAACAGAGCAATAGGAAAGAACAGGGTGGCTGCAAAACAAAAAGAAACAAAAAAAACATTATTCTTTTAACATGATTACCAAAATTCTCCTTTTTCTTCTCGAAGCCATTTTTATCTCAGTTTTTTAATTCTTATGCAGCAGTTTCCCTGTTTCCCTTGTGTATACGCTGTTTGAGCTTTCAATTTTTAATTCTTCAATAGTGCCCTATCCTTCCTTTTTTTTTTTTTCTTCTCTTCTTCATTACTTGGGTTTTTTCCTCTCCTGTTTTGTTTCCCCACGCTTGTTTACTTTTTTCCGCTAGTCCTTACTAATTATTTCGTGTCTCTTGGTCTGTTTCGTTATGTGTCATGGCTTTTCCTTTCTTATTTTTTTCGTATTGCATTCCTTTATTCCACTCCTGCAGCTCTCTGATTTCTATGTGCTTGCTTAACTATTACCCAAATGGCTCCAAGCAGGACACACTCAAACTGAAGAATAAATAAATTAAAAGAAAAATACTATCTGTGGCCATGCGGTGTTGCCTAGCAACACCCTGTACCTCTCCACAGCTTTTCTAGAGCCCTGGTGGCAACAGAGCTTTTCAGACTTATTGCTACAAATATATGCAAGATCCTTCTTGCATTGTTTGTCTGTTCACTAGCAAATAAATGCAGAGGAAAATACAAATGAGAAAGAAAAACTCCAGAGAAAGAACCAACAACAGGACTACTCTTCCAGTACAGGAAATGGCCACATACTCTGATGCGCGCTGCCCCTTGTCTCTCATGTACTCTCTAAAGCACGCACAGCTTATATGTTATTAGTGTTCACTAATACTACTACTGTTACAATCTTTGAGAAAGAGAATGTAAATAATATTTCTTATGCAATTAAAATTTGTCTTAAATTTACTCAACACTTAAATAGTTACTAGGAATGAGTTACTGGCTGAGATTCATTGACTTCTTACACTCTTGCAAAGTTGCTTCTGAGAGCTTTACACCAAAGAAAAGACAGTAGGTAGCCTCCAGATTGTAGAAGATAGGAAAAATGGTCCAAGCATTGTCAAAAATGCATTGGGATTATTCAGGAAGTGACATTTGTTCCTAAGGTTTATAGATCAAATCTTAAAAGATTTTCAATATCTATTGTTTCTAATGACTTGAGATGTGACAGAAGTGAAAGCAAAGCTTCCCCCCCCCACTCCCTCTTTTCTTTTAAAACAAAAGTTTGCTGGGCTCAATCTTCAAAAGTTAGAAACAAAAGCTCATTAAGTCTATACTTTACAAGGTATTGATGACAGAGCATTAGCTAGATGGAGTTTCCAGAGGACAGATACTAAGCCAGTTTCCCTGACAGTCCTTTTTTATTTCACAGCAATGAAAGACTCCTCCCGACAGCCAATGGCAACTTCTGAGAAAGAAAAGTCTTTTTAATTTTGGGAGGGGAATAATGCTTATCCAAAGGACTAAAACATTAAGGATATCAGGAGTCCTAGAAGGGGAATCAAGAAATAGAAACGCTAAAGCAAAAGATAACTACACCATTTAGGTAAGGACCAGCCTGTGATGAAGCCCTACAGAATGAGAAAATGTTCAGTTAGCATGTGTCTTTCTGAAGGGCATCAAAATCAATGTTATTACCTGGGAATTTTTTATACAGCTAAATCAGCCTCAAAGTAATTTGATGTCTGCATAGCAAAGTAAGTGAAAAAAATAGTGAAAGTGAATCAGACCACATACCTTAAAAACATACTTAACAGCATCAGTCTACATTTGTCAGCTACAAATCAGTACATAGTAAAGAGAAACCGCAAATGATCCCATAGGTAAACAATAGAATATTCAGGTACCCAATCCCAGTTTATTAACCTCATTCCCACAGTAATGTTTATAGAAATTAAAGGCCGAAGTAAGGGTACGTAGAGTTGGTTGGAGAACACACCAGAACCCATAGATGATACAGACCACCATAAAACAAACACAGGCATTGCAAAGTCAAGCACTTAAATCCATTCCAAAATGCCTAAAAAAGGTTTGCTATTTCAAACCTTGATTTGGTCCCTTCACGCATATGCAGCAAAACAACGGTTTGAATGATATGATCATATGCTATTTTACACAGAAGTGCTGCCTGACTCAGAAGACAGAGCAGAGTGCTCACCTAATCAATAGCCTTTCAACATTGGTGCTTAGCATGTAGCCTTATTTACTGCACACTATTCAAAACCTTACTTGAGGCAGAACTATTTTTCCCCGTAAACATTTCAATGACACTCATCACTATGGTATCTGAAGTGATTTAGAAGCAATTTATTCTACATACTATGACTATCCCGTTTTAACAGGTAGCAATCGGCACA
The DNA here is from genome assembly GCA_008658365.1 of Alca torda. Classification (NCBI taxonomy): domain Eukaryota; kingdom Metazoa; phylum Chordata; class Aves; order Charadriiformes; family Alcidae; genus Alca; species Alca torda. The sequence goes on along the minus strand of CM018087.1, from coordinate 14,644,410 downwards.
GAAAGTCTATCAAATAACTGAGCATGCGATGTCAGACACCTATGGTCCAAAACATTAAAGTATATAGGAGACTGGAAGAAGTGACAACTTGGGTGATCACAGTTACTCTCTTGCCTTCACATTCAGTTGACATTCAGATTTTCTCATCCAGTTGATGGAACCATCACCCTCTGATCAGCTGGTATTTCCAGATCATCTTCTCTCTTAATCCCAATCAGTAAGCTCCTAGCCATTCTTATCCTCAGCCCTTGGCTGTACAGCCTCCTAATTGCACTGTTAAATTTATTCTCATCTTTTTTTATTCTAAACTTCAGCATCACATAGTTCTTTATGCTGTTCTAGTTCCTTCTGTATTGACAGTGCCTGTCGACTTTCTTGTAACATGCTCCTAATGTTTATGTCGGGCTCATTAATGAAAATATTAAATGGTATGTATCTGAAGACTGATCCTTCAAAAAGCTCTGCTCAAAGCCCAGAACCTCTTTTTTAAGAACTACTCAACTCTCATTTCCTTCCTAGCCAGTCCTTTATTCATGTTACTGTTCTAATCTAAGCAGGTGATACTTCATTATTAATTGGCAAAAAAAAAAAAAAAATACAAAACAAAAAGAAAACCTTGTCAGTGTGTCAGGCTCTATCCCTAATATCCCCCAATATTTCATCTTATATTTACCTTAATATGTTTAATGAATCTTTGCTTCAAAATTGGTTTTCAAAGTTTTACATGCTGCTGATGTGAGACTAACAGAATTATAGTTGCCCATCAACTCTCTTTCTTTTAATACACACAAACTGCATCAGCACTTTAATCAAGTACCACAACATACAGCTTGCTTTACTCTTAAGCCTGTAATTTCACACGTCAATTATTCTGTGATACTTTTATGGACATTTTTCTGACCCTTTGACTTCAGAGATTAAACCCTCCAAGTTTTCCTTCTGGTCTGTTAATTTCCTGGGTTAATTTCCATTTCTGCACTTGTCTGCCCGCTCCCCATCTCTTGTTTTACTCCCATTTTACTGAAACTATGACAACAACTTACAAAGATTTTAGACAATACCTAGGATGTTTAATCCTATCTTCACACTGGCTTTCCTTGTTCTTTTATTTCTTTTAATTTAGGTAGCTTAAAAACCTTTTACTATTTGTTTTATATAGCTGAATAACCTTTTACTATTTGTTTTAATTTCTTTCGCCAGGTGTGACTCAACTTGACTTTTGAAAGTTCTCATTTTTCCCTCTGTACTTCCTGCTTTGCCCATCAATCCCATTTTTTTCAATTCCTTATGGGTTATCCTCATACTCCTAATGTTCATTTTTATCCTCATACTCCTAATATTCTTTTTGAAGTTGTTTTCCAGTTCAGTCTGAAACTCTTCTTTACAAGTTGGGATGCAAATTCCAAATCACTTTTGTATATTTGAATTAATAACAATCTCCTCAAAATTCATGTCTTTGGGTTGTTTAGCTCAGTTTTCTTAACTGCTGAGTTTGTCTTATAAAAAAATAAAATAAGTTCTGTGAGTTCTATAGAATTTATATTAAATTAACTCAAAAAAAAAGCTTGATGAACATTGTATTCTATGATTACCTACTCTATGACTTCCCCCATTTGCTACATTCAAGGCTAAAGTTCGTTCAGCTTGATACCCAAATTAGTAAGGGTTGATACTGTTTGAAATTTTATGTTAGCATTTCTGATGTAATGACTGTTCCTAACAAAGTCTGTCAGTTATCACATCAATGAATACCTGCACCCTACCACTATTAGTATTGTGATTTTCCAGGCTGTATGTAGAAAGTCAAAGTGCCTTACAATAACTTACCTCTCTAACAGCATTACAACCTATTCCAAGTACAGAAATTTGTGAGGGTAATGGAATGAAGGATGGTGAACTTCAGGAAATACAATTTCAACAGACTCGGGGATCAGGTTGGTATGTCTCCTGAAAGATATACTGATCAGTAAAGAAAAGCAGGAGGGTAAACCCTGACAGAAATGCACAAAGGGAAACTATTCCTGAGCAGAGAAAAGAAAAAAAAAAAGAAAAAAAAAGAAAAAAAGCACTTAACAGACCGTTATGATCATATCATGTTCGCCCTCACGGCCTGAAAATCAAAATCATAGAAGCAGGGAAATTATGACACATAACTAAGTATATAAATTTCTAAGTATAAATGAATAGCACAAGCACTGTAGGAATAAAATCAGAAAGCTGAGGCACCAAGTAAATTTCAATTAGCAAGGAAGAGGAAAAAATAGTAAGAAAAAGGTTCTATCTGCATGAGAATTAAGAAGAAAACAAAAAGAAGTACAGGTTAGGTACTGGAAAGGAGAGCAAATAAATGATGCAGAGTGAACTGAATTACTCACAGCCTTCCCTGCTTTCTTTATGAAGATGGCATACAACCACAACTACTACTAGAAGTATTACTTTTGGCAAGAACATGAGATTGCAGGCTTGAGTATGGAAAAAAGAGGTTTGGAATTTTTTTTTTTTTTTATCAGACAGATGCAGTTCATATATCACTGAGTCATCAAGGAACTAATTGAAGCAACCCATAGACCATTATCAATTGCACCCAAAGACTCTGAGGGCTTGGGGTTCCGAAAGGCCAGAAGAGACAAACATAATGTTTCCTTTTACAAAAAGGGGAGTGAAGATAGCAATTATAGCCCCCAGCAGAGAAAATGGAGTACATTTATTTAAAAATTACAATGCAATAAAAAAAGCCAACATGGGCATGTAAAAACCAAAGCTAAAACAATCTTGTTTTCTGTCCTTAAGAGGATGGTCTCATGAATAAGAGGTAGACGTGACAAATCTCGAGTAAACTTTTTTTCCCCTAAGTATTCCACAGCACCTTTTCATAAGCCTTTATTAAAAATGTACTCTAGCTAGAACAAATATCCAGTGAGTGCACAACTTACTGAAAAACAATGCCTCGCTTGTTTTCTGCCACTGAAAAAGGACCTGAATCAAGATGCTTCATGATTCACCCAGGACCCCAGTGAGCTGGGCAGCTGGAAAAGAATGTACTAATGGCTTCTACTGACATCATGTTTGGTAGAATAAGGGAAACAGGGAAGGAGGAGATATTAAGCTTTTCAAAAGGCAAGGTAAGAATTTAAAAATCAAGCCAAATTGAAAGTCCAAATTTAGGCCATAAATTGAACACAAGACAATCCAATCCTTGCAGAAGGAACAGCACATTGTGGGACAGTTCAGTGTGTGAGGCAAAGAAACTATTTCATTCCACTTGGTGCTAACTAGGTCCCAGATGAAAAATTGTGTAATTTTTCACCACCAAGATTAGAGAAAGATGCAGGAAATGAAAATCCAAAGAAAAGCAAGAAAATAATGGTTTCAGAAAGCATAACCAGTGAAGAAGAGTTGAAGGAAAATAGACAACTGTAAGGATATCTAACAGGAATTATCTAAAATAACAGATTTTATACCAAAAGGGAACAATCATCAGTTATTCTACAGGTAGAAGGAGAAGGATAAGATGACAATTTGATCTGCAACAAATGAAATATAGTATATTTTCAGAAAAACTTACTGTTGCATTGATTAAACACTAACAAGAACGAGGAACCTCCAACATCATATGCCATTTGAAGTGGGTTATACAAACATCTGTCAAGAAATGTCTAACTATATTTCGTTCTGCTCCAATCCAGAAATTCTCTCACTAACCCTCTCAAACCTACATTTTTATGATTCTATGATTAGACTGATTTCTATTTACAGCCATAGACAAACAAACCTGCTGTGTGGAGACTCTATAGCATATTCTCAGCACACTAGAAACAAGTTTACTGCCCTTCCCTAAAGTGATTTTGATCCATAAAGGTTCCGTTTTACCCTTGCTATCGTTTTACTGTCTGTTGCATTATTAACATAAAATGCTTTATCTTTATGTTTGTCTTTCCTGAATAGTGCATATCCTTTAAGGCAACTATACAGGTAATTGTTTGGATGCTTCTTGATTTGTTTACTTGATTTAGCAATGTTAATAATGTTCCTCTCACGTGGTACAGGAACAAGAAATCTTCAACTTATTTTTTTAAAGGAAAATACAAAAAGACATATACTACAACTTGATCATTTTCAAATGGAATGCACGTGGTAGGATCTTTAGGTCTATAGAAGAAAACCTCTTCCATTTTAGCTATCAATTAAGCAACGGTAGATTGTTGTCCTGTTCTCAGTATTAGAAGGGAACAGATAGATTTGCTGAGTGATTGTTCCAGATACTTGCTGAAGAAACAGGAGTGATTGAAGATGGAAGAAATGACCACAGAAAACACATACATGTAGCTTTCTGAAGACAGCTGGAATTCCTGGAACAGGCACACAGCCAGAAAGACTAAGGAATACACTTTGACATGGCAACATCACTGCTTCAAAGACTGGACCACCCACCAGTTCCCATTTCATCAATATGAAATGCACATGCTGTAAGGAAGGTTCTTGCACCAAGGAGTACCTAACATCTTTGCAGACTAAAGAATTCTAAAAACATTATTTCTAATATCAGTACTGGAAGGGATACTATGTTTATTTTCAACACTATATTCAAACAGTGTATCAGTTTATAAAACAACAAAGAAATTGTTATGAAAGAGTCTGAAATAATTCCTGAGATGCACCACCAAAAATTTAAGAGTTCCTGAAACCAGGACACTACTGTAAGCAAAGAGTACTGAGTATTGTAAGCAAAGGAGCAGTGAGTGATGAGGCAGTTAACTGCTCTCCACCTGAGGACTGTACATTGTGATAAAAATGCAACAGAAACTGGTCAAGATAAGGTTTTCAGACCTTCTGGACAGTTCTGTTGTATCAATGTACTTTTTCAATCTGCAGCCTGTTATGCATCCTTGCTTCAAAGCATGACGATGCTTGTGTTTTTTCATATAATGCTATCAGGATTGGCTAAAAGATCAAAACCAAGTTTTTCCTGCCAGACCTGTTCATTCATACTTAAATCAAGTGATTTTTTTTTTATATGCGTATATGACTGATTTTTTAATATGTGTAAAAGAATTGATGGACTGGTACTCAGAAAATTCTTTTCCAAATAGATGGCAAAGTTGCAAACAAACTACAAGCAGGGTATTGTAACGAACACTTCAGTGCAACTTAATATTGGATAGTGCTTCCAGCCCTCCTTAAAATACAGCATTCAGCAAGCTATCACACTTCCTTCACACTAAAATTGGTCTCTTAACTCTTTTTACTTCTAGCGAGCAGATGTCTTCCTGGAGTTAGACAATATAAATAGATCTGAAGTGAGTAATTACTGAGAGGCCAACAATGGCACAGGTTTCTCCAAGAAACAATGTTTAAGCACTTACAATTTCTCAATGTAAAGCTCATGGTCATTTTTAATTTTACAGATTTCTAAACAGAATGAAGATGGAGCTTTTGCTATACAAGAAGAAAGTCTAGGAGAGGAAAGGAAAGAGCGAAAGAGCAGTATAGCTTTCAGTATAAGCAGTGGTTTACAAAAGAAAGAAAGGCAACGGTTTACAAAAGAAAGAAAAGGTGGGAGTAGAGGAGCTGAAAAAAGAGAAGCTAGTCTTGTTATTTATTCTGTTTTCCAATACACCAACACAGGAAGGTACCTTTATCTCCAATCAATAATCACAGGAAAGTGCATGTATAGAAATTCACATATAAAAGAATATAAGGCTAAGCACAAGATAAAAGTTAACAGTGAAGATCAGTTCTACCTCTACTCTCTGATCTGCTCAGCTTTAATGAAGGGGAATGAGTTGATCAGACTTACCTAGAATTCAGGATTTGCAGCAGACAAGCATTTTTTATTTTGTCATATATGTATGTGTAAAACCAAACAATTTGCAATTCTGAGACACTTCAGTATTGAAATGGTTAAGATCAGAAATACACCTGGAACTAAAAATCTTTGGTGAGTGCTGCTCTGTAAGAAGGGGAATCATCCAACATCAAATCTGAAGAACACCAAACCTGAAGAACTCTGAACAGAGGAAGTTAAAAGGTCAAAGGTGGTTTTTGCACAGCACTCCAGCAGAACCACAAGGCAAGAAGGAACCTATTGCAGAGGACTAAAAAAGGATTTGGCATAACTTGCCATCAGCTAGTATTTACAATTTGATACACAGAAAAAGTGCATAAAAGCACTAATTTGTAGCAGTCAGGCAAGTTAAGAGCTAGTGAGATATTCTAATGAAAATACCTGAAGTCATAGAAGCTAAAATAAAACAGAAAATTCAGGGATTATAATATGCATTCCTTAGAGCAAGTATAAGTGACATCATATGTAAACATGTAAACCACTTTATTCCAGTGAAATGGTTATAAATGTCAGCATATGGTATCTATATGAGAAGATGCAGAGTAATTAGTTAATCTAAAAAATGCATGAGTAGGAATTTGACTGCTAAATGATTAAACTGGTACATTTTAAAATGTGTATTAATATTTAATTATTGACACTATGAGAAAAGGGAAAAATCTCTTGATGTTACTTCTCAGCTCTTTCTAATACTCAGTAACCCATGTATTATTCATATGAATAGTTTGTGCACATACAGTCAATCACTAGTTAAATAAAAGAATCACTCTCAAATTCCCTAATCACCTCAATAGATCCTAATGCAATATTTTCCACATTTGGGAATCAGAGCATTTTATTTAAGAAATCAGTCTGGCCATGATGAATACAGTGCAGCCTGAGCAGACATCAGTTCAAAGAATCAGATGTCAAAGTGCTCCCTCTAATGTCCCTTAATCATCACACCAATTAGTGGTTGAATAGTGATGTGATTAAAAAGACTGCTGCTATCCTATACCTATTCAGACAAGTAGAATTCTACATATGTTCTACCAATTAATGTTTGAATAGAGCAGCGATTAGAGAGACATCTGCCATTGTATATTCATTCAGAAAAGATCTAAACTTGCATATTCATATGCAATGAAGACAAAAATAAATATTTGCAAAGGTAAACTACACATTTAGATTATAAAGATAATTGAGTTGATTTCCTTTAATGAGTGTTCTCTATTTTATAATATTTGGGATTATTTTTTATTTATAAATATATAATCTTTCATCAATACGTTTCTAGAAATGGACAAATTATTCACTGAAAAGCATTTCTTCATTAAAGTTCCTGATTTCAGGCCTTGGGTGAACTGGGTTTCATATCTACTTTTTTGCAGTTTGCACTATTTCTGTTTCAACCCATCAGTTATTTGTGAATTGATTATTCTTATTATTCTGTAATTGTGTTATGTGATTGGGCACAAAAATCACGTGACATTTTTTGATCTCACTGGAAGGCAAGACTCAGAGTAACAGATTATAGCCGAGAAAGAATCATCTTATTTACAACTTCTGTGCAAGCCTGGACATTTGTACACTAAGAGGTCCTTACAAACCTCTTTTTTAAATAAGAATTCCTTTTTACAGATGTTCATATATAGCAGCAACAGCCAGAGAAATACTATCAAAGTAAAAAGCAGCTTGAAGTTTTAGCAAACTCTTATTACTACTGTTTTAAGGGAGCAACCTCATCCTCCGAATTAAAAGGTCATGAACTGTTACATCTTGAATGCATTGCAGATCTCACTCGCCACCATTAGCACACAGCAATCTGGTAGTTTCACCTTAATGTCGCACAGAAAAAGACAAGGTGAAGAATTTGGTTCTCTCTAATGCCTGGAAAGAGCTACACAACAGTTAAAGACTCTTGCCCAAAAGTGATGCCCCTGCAAAAAACAGCTGAGCTTAAAAATTATTTTGTTCAAGGAAGAGAGGCTCTTGTTGCACAATTCTGATCGGACTTAGCAAACCTAAGGACAAAGAACAATGCTACTACTGCCAGAAAATCAATACTGTTACAGGCTATGGCAATTAACTACAAGCCAATTTAAACCCCATTTCCTTTTCACCTTTCTTGTCTCATTGAAATACTTCCAACTCTTCCATCTGGAGCAATTATTACTATTATTTCTAAATGCAGAAACTGAAGAAAGTCTGAATACATAGGTGGGCTTATATCATCATCTCACCTATCCTTAGTAGGTACCTCCGAGGTTTCAATCCAAAAAAAAGGCTGGACTACTATATCACACTGAATTCTCCAGTGACAAGTGAATTTATAAAAATTGCAGAGGTGAATTTGATAAAACAACAAACCTGCATGTGTATAAGGTAAAAGCAGAACTTGTTCCATCATGCTTAGAAACCCTATTCATAAAGCAAGGAATTCAGTGTGCTGGGTGTAACGCAAATGCACACAATGCATGCCCATCTAGTTTGTGATTTAAATGTCAGCAAGCATAAAATACACACAGAAATAGAATTACACAGTTTGAAATCCTAAATAAAACATAAATCAGATATCCAAACAATCCTGAACTACATAGGAAAACCCTGAAATCAAAACAAGTCCTCACAGCATCCACAGTTCATTGCTTTAGTTTTATCTGTAAATTGATGTCCTAATGTAATCTAAATTTTGTCTACTTCTACAAGATTTACTATTAGTATAGCCATCTCAAAACTCTTTTAATTTCTTCTGACCAACAGAAACCTTTGTTTCCCCAGACAGACTAGCAGCACCTGTTTATACCACCTCTCAGCATGACTCAGAAGAAACCAGTGTTAGTTCTCAGGTTTAGCACTGTTACTGAGGGCGACTCGGCAATAGTCTCCATCCTCTGATCTAAATCTCCAAGTTAAAATTTCTGAAGGAAAGCTGACTGATGTTGCATCTACAGCTATAAATCATTTTTACAGCAAAATTTGATTGCTAACACAGTAAATAAACAATAGCACTCATTGAAAGCATAACTGAACCTTCCTTCATGAGAATGCTTTTCCAATGTTGAGGAAAGATATTGACACTCAGTTTCCACTTGAAAACTCATTTAATGGGCAACCCAAAGTGTCTCAGAGCAGGCTAGGAGTTAAAATTTCACTTGTGTAATTATTCTGAAGAAATATGTAAGTCTGCCATCTGGAAGTGTATTAGACATTACAAAGTCACTGTGTGCATGCTTCAGCAGATGCAGCTTTTGTTCGGAGTTTTGAGGGCTGTTAATTTAATTAGTTTTGTATTTTCATACTCCCACCTTCCCTCCAACAATAATTCTGCAAAGGCAGCATCAGTACAGCTTTAGAAGAATCCAAAGCTAAAAGCCAGATTTTAGGAAATGCAGATTTTAAGGAAATGCAAACAAGTATACTTCCTATGGACTTCAGACAGAGCTTGATCAGTTCATTAGCAGGCCTAAACATTACTGCCAATGGCTTTTTGGACCATAACAGAAAATTTTGCTTAATGCATCATTTCCTACATTAGCTTTCTTATTTTAAGAAGGCTAGGAAAAGATTCTATCATTTTATTATCAACAACAATGATCTGGAGAATGTAAAAAGTCTCTCATTTTTTCCTAATGCCTTTTATGTAATGGGATACCAGACAAATGTTTAGGTTTGATTCTTTTAGTTTTGTAGGGGGTTTTCTGCCAGAATAGTAAGCTGTGTGGTAAATGCTGCACAGTAAAAGTAAAGCTCCATATTTCTGAGTAAAGAAAAGATTGACAGTTCTAAAAACTAGGACCATTACAAGCATTTTACATTTCTTATTGTGATTTGCAAACTAAATAATGTGACATTTCTACCAAATAATTCATAATATACACTATAAGAACTATCTCTGATGAAGATGTGTACATGTATAGATATACCCATTTGCTTATCTCTAACCTTTAACCCTGTAAGTTGCAACACATGAGCAGATCTCTGTCAGTGCAGGGTCCTGATAACTGCATGGATCTCCATATAGTAATGCAGAACCGTGAAACCAAATTGTTTCTTTAATTGTAAACCTATGTCAAAACATCATCCTGCAATATTTGGCAACACTCAGAATTTCTTTCAAATGAAAATCCATCAAAGGCACGTAAACTAGCAATGAACCAAAATTGGTGCTGTTTGCACAGCCCAAGAAGCCCAAGCCCTGTGGATCCAAGAACATTTGAGACACCATGAGGTATGCATGCACAGCTAAAAGCAGGAACGCAGGAAGACAGACAATTTCTAGACAGCTATGCACTTTCACAAAACCTTCAAATATCAAACACTTTATGAATAAACTGAATACAAAAATCAAACAAGGCTGATATAGGGGAAAGCTCAGAGATAACCAAGAGTGGTATTAAAGCCTAGAAGCTGTAGCAAATGCGTGTTAACACAACCATTAGGAAGATGTATATGCGTATGCTACAGTTTGAAGTTTAACTAATTAGGATAATTTAAATTGGAACAGCTAATCAGGTTACTACACAGATATCTAGCTGCCCTGCTGCATAATACCTGAGCTTCCTAACAAACACCTTCTGAAAACAGAGGAGTTTACAGCCTAGTATTGATTTCAGGTCTCCTGAAAACATTACGATGTAAACTGCAGCTGCCCAGGAGCCGCTTGCTGAGCAGCTCAACTATCTGTGCAGCAAGAACAGACAGTTGTGGGCAATAACTGCATAGACATCCCAAAATAATCACCCCTGTTCACAAACAGAAGCTTTACATGTGCGTTAGTTTCCAGTTATTATAACGTTGTCTAAGGCAATAAATAAAATAAGAAAATAGGAATATTAGCTATAGCAAGAAAGAAATTCTTACCATCAATGCTATAAAACAGGAAACTATAGTAGAGTACAGTTGAAATGCTAAAGATACCCTGCATTGCTCCTCCCAGCAAATATTTGGTGGTTACACCGGATTTCATGATTTTGAGAAATTGAGGAACTTTGAGAGGTTTTTGTTTTGGTTTGTGTTGTGGTGTTTGGGGTTTTTTTAATAATAAATGTGTATCAGCTATGAGACCTGAATTTTCCTACTTAGTGGGAGAAGATGTTTTGATAACACTATGAAAAGACACCGTAACACTGTACCCACAAGGGAAATAGTTTGCAGATGAAGAAGTAGTGCTCTACCTCTGAATTTAGGGGATTATCTGAGACAATCTGTAGGAAGACAGTAAAAACACTGCAAACCTTCTAATCAGATGAGAGATCAAAGAGACAACAAAGTCTGATAGGATTAGTCAAATACCACACTGAGACTACGAATCCAAATACCTGGAGAGAAAATGATGATACCTCATTTCAGAAATACTGAAGAATACAGTCAGTTTATAATGAAAAAATACTTAATCTAAAACCACCTATTTCCCGAAAAATACAAGGCACAAAATTTAAAATGCAGAGACATGTTTTAATCTAAGCTTTATGTATTTATATATAATGTATATACATATGGTCATGTATATAAAGTACATATATAGGTAGCTCTATATATACATACATATGTATATAAAATAGGTAGAGATGATGGGTTCCCCTATTTCTGTGCTGAAACAAAATTACCTTTAGAAGTCTCAGAAAGGATAGTGAAGTGCTGCTCTACCCAGCGTTACTCTTGGAAAACAGAAAGAAAAAGACCAAGCGGTACAGAAGAGGCAGCTGAGGCTGGCTACCCAGAAGAGCGAGTGGCTCTGCGGGGCTCGGGAGGTGGTGAGCCACTTCATACTCGAGACTGATCAGACTCCATAACAAAAGGGGAAAAAGTTGCAGCGAAGACTTATTAAATCATCAAAAGGAAAATGAATAGCATGTTGTAGGTTCTGAAAACACAAAGTAACTTTATATCTACAGGAACAGAACACTAAGAGCCAAATTTGGGTACTGAACAACAAAGGAAACTCAAATTTGAATTTCTCACACAACTGAGACTTCATCCTCAATGATTTATTGCATGTTCCCGATGCAATAATAAATGTGCACTTACTGAACAGCTTTTGTCAGAATTCCTCTTCCATTGCTTCTTGACTTGTTTTTTTGCTGCAGTTGAATGAAGAGTTGCATGTATCTGTTTTCGGGGATTTAGAGCCAGAATGTTCTGTAGAAAAAGAACACAAAATATTAAAATATAGATAAAATTTTTAAAAAAGTTCAAAGCCTCTTAAATTATACCTCACACACTAATTTACAGTGCTATGCAAAAACAAAACACAATTACTCAACAACATAGCCCAACTTCATATGAATTTGTTTAGATTTGTATTGTCCACACCACTTAGATTTTGAGTATTTAAAGATATTTCTAGGACTACTAGAAAACAGAATTACATTTTGTGGCCATGACAATCGTTTCCATTCCCGGATGTTTGTTATGCACAGCATATAGAAACACATAATTCTGCTTCAATATGTCATTCCAAGTAACACTTGTAAAGCAAAACAAGCAAAACTATTTTAAAGGATCTGGGTTATTACTGGATGTTTCATCATTTCAGTATAAATTCCAACTTCCCCTTCACAGGAATTTGCTTCTACATCTAGTAAGCAGATGAGTTAGCTTTATTTCTCTTACAATGCAAGGACACAAACAAATGTTGGGTACATATCTGCACTTTTAAGCGACAGTGGTGGTCTGATAACACAGGCAGAATGAAGTTTGTAATATCTTTCATTAGACTAGTGAAACTCACAAAATTAAATCAGCTTTTTGGAACCCAAGCTCTTTTTCAAATCAGGCAAATGACAGGTTTCTGTATCAAAACTGAACTCATTTAATTCAAGGGGTGAGCGTGAATAGCATGGGAGCAACAGATCCAGACTCAGGTCTGTGATGGAGAACCGAAACAGGCATATTGTTGGTCGTAACTCCTGGAATTGGTTTTGTAAGTTTTCCATTAAAAAAAAATTACTTTATCACTATACTTCTTCACTGTAGTCAACAAGGTGTGCTTATTCTATTACTATATGTCAAAGATGTATGACTTACAAAAATGGAGACTGAACATGATGAGTATGATGGGGTTATGAATATTATATCAGGATGCTTCCTTATTTTAAAAGTCTACTTGAGTGGGTGATAATGACGAAAAAGTAATCTGTTGTATTAAGATTTTATTGTATTGATATTTATGGGGACTTTTTTTTTTTAAATGCAAAGGGGTCACTTTCTAGTCAACTATTTAATGCTTACTCTGGACTGATCAGTAATCCACTTTTCCCACAAAACAGAAATCTCACCTACTTGAAAATTCTACCTGCAAACAACAACATAGCCCAATACAGTAACTCCCAATTTGCCTGAAGCTCAAAGAGACAAAAAAGTGGTTTACAACATTCAAAAAGATATAGACTATTTAGCAGCCTACATGCTGTTGACTTTCAGGAAGTGTTAGAGGGTATAATCAGATTTGCCTCTGCAATTCCAGCAGTAAAGACTCTGCTCCATTTCTGGGTGTTCCCCAGCTGAGTACCTCAGGCAAGATGTGGCAACCAAACGCATTCAGTGGTGGTTTATGCTAATTTATTTCATTCTTAATTAAAACAGAGCAGGGACATTCACATAACGGATGTCACTTACAGCATCTCAGTTGCCACTTTAATTTCTCAAGATGATCAAACTCAACTGTCAGAGCACATCTGACTCATTGGTGATAGGCTGCTGAGTGCCCAAATCACGCAAACCGGGCAGTAAGTCCTGAATCACACATATACTTTAGCAAAATTTTGCCTACTCTCTTTTGTAATTGTTTAATGCAGTACTCTTGGCCATGAATATTATAATTATTTTAGCAAACTGAAATGAATTGCAAATTTCTAGTAATAAACTGTAACAGATGTACTCCACTGGGTACAGCACCAGTTGGTTTAAAACGTGGAACAAATGGTGGGGCAAGCCAAGGACGGAAGAATCCCCATATGTTTGCTCCTGTTGGAATTCTGCAGCAGGAGCATGGCTCCAAGCGCAACAGTTGCAGAAATCCAAAGGACTACGTAGCGCAGCATGTTCCAGAATTATATCTGAAATAAAACTGGCACAGAACATACTAAATCACATATACAATACAAAAATTGCTTATATTCCCACTACCTAAATAATATACTATCTGCCTAAATCTTGGATTGCTGACCAAGGTGGCTGTTCTAGTTAGAGGTCCCTGGTGTTTAAGTTCAGAAGTTAACTGCCTAAATGGGAAAGTAATGTAAATGCTTTTGGGTCTGTTAAACTGTCAGAAAGGAAAATTAGTGAGAGTGTTTTCTTCCTATTCATTTCAGTTCCCTGGTTGGTTTTCTGCAGCTTATGGCTAGTCAGACATTTAGTAAATTTAACAAATAAATTCAGGTAGGTCAGCCAGTAAGTGGAAAATTACTGAGAAGACAGTTCTAGAGGGAGTGTTGCAACTAACACTTACCGTATGCACCCAGCTAAATAAAAATTAACCACTGAAGACTGCAAGAAAGGAATCCTGAGATCCCCAATCTCTCAAACACACTGGTCATCTGACCAGGCAGAGGGCTCATTGGTGAGGAGAGCTATTTGGGCATCTGTGATCTTGCTTGTCCCAATCCCATGCTTATTCTGTTACATAAATTCTCCTTCTTGCCAGATGAGCTGTTGTTTGATCTCTCCAGATGTTGAAAGGGCAAGACTCAAGAATGGGGGATGTGGATACATAATATATCACTTTTCAGAGTACTATGAACTTTGGATTTCACGTTAAAATGCTATTTGTATAGTAATGGGGAAGCTATGAATTATATATTTAATGTTGTGCATAAATGGCCACATTTATTTCATTAAAAATAAAGTAGGTATAAAACCATTATCATTAATGGCTGAAAATCAGCATATAATGCTGATTTGGTTTTGTAGAAATCTATTTAGGTACTATGTTGATGGAGAAAGAAACAGGGCTATGAGTAAGTACACAGAAGTAAATTCAGCCCATGTTGAGTACACACTCGTGGCTCAGCCACACAAAAAGGATAGTAGAGTTAAGCTTACAGCTTTGCAAAACATTGATGACTATGGACACCACCAAAGTATTATACTCTCTTTCATTATTTCCACAGATTAATTTGAAGACTTCACTTTGGGAAGAAAGCCAAGTGGCCTGTCTCTACAGAACACAACTCAATATATTTTGCAGATGACACCCTCAAATATGACTACTTTAAGGAATTCCTTTAATAATAATCCATGACAATGATTTCTTTTAGCACTTTTAAAAGCTAAAGAATATTACAGAATGGTTTAATTCCCTAATACAGTCTCTTCTAGAAGGGAATGTATTCATTATGACTAATATACATTGCTTTAGGTTGCAAGTATCCTAAAATGCTGTAAGCTATCCATATGTAATGTACATTGAGAATGACTAGCATGTACAAGTGATAGCTACAGTTTTTAAATTTTGAGAATTTAGTGATAAATGGTTATGTTGATCTGTGCCAACACAGTAACATAGCTTCTGAGAATAAACTTGCCATAAGCTATTCATTAGATGTTTATTGCTCAGCTTCTACTTTAAAGGCTATGATTAAGAAGTCTACACAAAAAAATACTAGCTCTAATCGTCACTATCATCTATTAATGAAGGGCTGTAAAAGTTTTAAAACGTTATGTTGTATTACAGTGAGTAATTTATCAAGAATTTGAATTAATATTACTCAAAAATAAGTGATTTCAAGGCAGTCATTCGGGATAGGACACATTCTGCAGTTGGGAGTCCTGTTTCCGATACAGCATTTTTGGGTCAATCAAGACAGGTTTGGCATATACTCTGCGGTGATTCAACATAAATTTCTGGTATAGAAATTCCATGTCATTAAAAGCGTCACACCCATTTTATTCCCATCCCATAAAGCCACCCTTTTAGCTGAAATCATAAGAAGCTATTGCAATTAAATCTGATTTTTAACTAAGTGCATGATCAGTAAAATAAAATATAAAGTTATGGAACCACTATGCTTATTTGGAACCCACCACCAGCTGGGGGCGGGGGTTGGAGGAGGGGAGAAGGGCAGAGAGGGGATGATTTTAAGAGGAAAAAAGAAGTACAATGTACATCATAGATGGGACTGCAGTAATTTCAAGGCAGTTGTCAAAAAGTCCTGCTAGTCTAGCATTATCTTTGTAAAATATATGGCATTATTCCAAATTTTGAAAGCTTTTCTTTAAAGCACTAAGCTTTGAAGTCTACAGGTTTTTCTCCCTCTCCCCTCCTTCCTCCCCCCCCCCACCCCCCCCCCAAAAAAAAAATAACAACCTTAGAAAGGTATCTTGGTTATGTGGACCTTATCTCTCATTCACAACAGGAAATCTGGTAAAAAATTCAATAGTTAAGATTACTCTGCTTCTGGAAGAACTCCTACTGAAACCAATGAGTTCCATCAGGAGTATTTAGTCTTCAGTAATCCTCATCTTTGTTATTAATAATTCAAAGCAAGTATAAAGATCAGAAAAACCGTCTTCAGGCTCTGTCACAGGTTGCAGTATTAAGACTGCATGGGCTTCTTAATAAGATAATTTGCTCTTTTCATGGATTCTGTCCACTTTCTCTAGCCTGTTGGGGAAGCTTCTTATGAACAGCCCCGAAACATCTGCTGGAGTTCACCAGAGATCAATAGGCATATAGCCACAATGAAGCTGCTGAAAACACAACTGTTCACATGCAGACTATGATTATGGGCACAAAATGCAGTCTCACATGCTATTCACTTTGTTTTAGCATACAGCACATTTACCTAGCTCAGCCCCTGCAATACACAAGTTATATTCCATTTTACTCCAGTTGCTTCAGAGAGCATCCTCAGCTAAACTCTTTTATATATATCAATTAAAATTCAGTAGTAGGCTAAGCATGCTAGGGAATGCATGTGGAGAGCAATTTAACCCACCCCATTCCATTAATCTACCCAATTTCCTTAAAAAGAGTTGTAATCTCCCTCACAGCAAGTAACATTAAATGTATTGCAAGATACATATGTTCACCAAGTGAACATAATGAGAACATATTTATTTTTTCTAAGAATAATGAGCATACTAAACAATTAATTTCAAAGCTATGCAACTGCTAATTCACTGACAGAAACAAGTACCTGTTTTTTTTCCCCAGTAGTTACTAGTATATCTGAACATGAAACTAATTTTATTATTGTTAGTCAAAGACCAAAGAACTCAAGCTAGAAGTATTTGTTTTCGTAACATTAGATGACCCAGAATAATGAGGATTGTTTAAAAATCACATCAGTCAAGAAAAAGATGAGTGAGGCATGAACTCTTTCTATTAATTTCTTATTTAAATTGTCTAGTTCACAATTTACTTCTCACATCTACTCTGCCTTTTGGAAAGCTGCATGAATCTCTAACAGTTAGATGCAGCACTTCAAAAACCCTGTAAAGTCCCAAACTATTACAAGTGAAAGTTTCATTACCAAATGACCAAGAGCAACTTCTAGTCCTAGGAGAGTTTGTAACACTAGAATATAAATAACATTTCAAAAAATAAGTAGCTTGGTGTCATGTCTTCTAAAAGCTAACTCTATGTTATTTTTCATTATTGAAAGAATATGGGAAAATGTTGTGAATTTCTCCCACATGCTTAAGTATGACAGAATATCTCATAAATTGACACTTGTGTCAAATGTGTATTTCCTTACTGAAGATCTGAACTGATGAGAATCTTCACAAACAATTTATGTAACCTGGCTGAGAATACATCTTAGGAATTCATCCAAAAATTTCAAAAAGGAGAAAAAACTGTGCTTTCACAGTAGTTCAGGCGTGGTTTAATTGTGAGGCAGTGAAAGCCAGAGAAAGCTAGATGAAATGTGAAATGACCACAGATGTCAGGGAAATAGTGTGGTCAGCCTTTGGAGAACCCAAGTCTAGAACCAGTAGGGATTCCAGACAGCATCAGGACTCAGAAGGTAACTCCTCAAAGAATTATTTTTGTATTACTGAGACAAACGGCTGCATGTGTGAGCAAAGTCACCAGCAATCTACATTATTATGGTATCTTCAAACCAGAGTCCTCAAGGTCCAGCGAGCTGGAAGATGGAGCTCCACTTCTGTGGAGAGACAGCAGCCTGTGACTAGGAAACGTGCCAGTAGAGCAGACTGGGGCTGAGAAGCCAACAGGCTCAAGAGACTGGGGCCTGACCCTCAATCCTGGTGTGCATACGGGCAGGGAGCTCAAACACACCTGGGAAAAGACACAACTTTTAATCACAAAACTTATTTCTTCTCTGAGGCACAAGAGCTCAGAGTCTCAAAAAAGCACAAGAACTCAGAGGCCAATGGATGATCTTGCGGTAAGCATATCCTAACTCTGCACTGACAGGTCACTGCCTTTATCACAGCACGTAAGTACTACATATCATAAAATCATAGAATGGTTTGGGTTGGAAGGGACCTTAAAGATCATCTAGATCCAACCCCCCTGCCATGGGCAGGGACACCTCCCACTAGACCAGGATGCTCAAAGCCCCATCCAGCCTGGCCTTGAACACTTCCAGGGATGGCGCAGCCACAGCGTCTGTCGGCAACCTGTTCCAGTGTCTCACCACCCTCATAGTGAAAAATTTCTTTCTAGTATCTCATCTAAATCTCCTCTCTTTCAGTTTAAAACCATTACCCGTCGTCCTATCACTACACTCCTTGATAAAGAGTCCCTCTCCATCTTTCCTGTAGGCCCCCTTTAAGTACTGAAAAGCCACCATAAGGTCTCCCTGGAGCCTTCTTTCTCTATGCTGAACAAACCCAACTCTCTCAGCCTGTCTTCACAGGAGAGGGGCTCCAGCCCTCTGGTCATCTTCATGGCCCGCCTCTGGACTCACTCCAGCAGGTCCATGTCCTTCTTATGTCAGGGGCTCCACAGCTGGATGCAGTACTCCATGGTGTCTCATGAGAGCATAGTAGAGGGGAGAAATCATCTCCTTCAAACCTGCTGGCCACACTTCTTTGATGCAGCTCAGTCTTTATCTTGACACTTCCACCTAGCTTTAGATTTCCCCATAAAACAGACTGTTTCTATATTAGAACAAACACCTTTCCAGCTTCTTGCACTCCTTACACAGCCTCTAATATTTAGTGAGAGTTAGACTATTCTTTATCCTGTAATAATATCATAGCATACTGGTATCCTAGAGGTGTAGTCCTAGATCCATTACTAGATACTTAGAAAGTGGGATTTCCAAAACAGATTTACCACTACAGATTTCCCTGCAGTATGTAAATACTGTCTCTTAACAAAAGGAGCAGTTTTCTAAATCATTCCCACAAAAGGCAGGAAAGTCTTAATTATAAATATGTCTATATTAAGAGAAGTGTGGTACACCTCATGCATTTTCTGTTATATAAGCAAAGTTAATACATTACAGATTAACAGAGTAGCAAAATTGCACAACCATAAACAAGGTTTACCTAATTTGTTGATATATTAAGTTTCAGATTAGGAGCTTGATTTCTCTACCTCAGCAATGCATTTATTCTAGGTATACTGTAAATTCTAAAAGGTTATTACAATAGAAAAACAAAAAAAGCGTTACTTGCTTCCCAACGATACCAACCACTATTTGCTATTGGAAGAGCTCTGGGTGGTAAATTACTCCACTGGAAACTCCCTGTGCTACCTCTTTGACACAACTATCTGCAGAAGCGCCTTGACCCTCACAGGGCAAAAATACTCACCATCTGTGCTTAACTTAAGTATCCTAGCAGCATCCCAGCATTCAGTGAATTATTGAAATATTTAATATAAGCACGTACGCGTTAAAAGCCACACAGTTTACAGCAGGCTCAAACTCCACCGTACTATAAGAGGAAGTTCTCAGATCTGAGGCTTCTCCAGGAACACCCTACTCCATGATAAGATCACATTTTCACACTATAAACAATACACTACATCAAAAGCTATTAGGGCTAAGATGGCACATTCAGAGAAGGCATAGCTGAGCTCAGCTCTCATGGATTTATTCAAAGTCAAATTCATTATTACAAAAACATTTCATTGACTAAAATACTATTTAATTTACAGCCTTTAAAAACAGAAGGGTTTAAAATTTGGTGCAGCTATCCTTCTACACCTATTTAACATTTTAATACATTTTCTCTCTAACTGGACAGCCTTTAATCATCCAACCAACTGGCCAAGTGCAAAAAAGCAGAGCAATTCACGTCACAGCCTTGATTCTTAGCTTCATGACAGCTGTTGCTTCAAAAGTACGCACATGCACTGTCTCCACAGTCTGTGAAACCCACTACATTCAAAGTTACCTCTTTTTGTCTTCTTAATAAAAATATCTTCCCTCTACAAATCAAAACTTAAAGCTTCAGAGAATATTAAGGTTTGCATCACAGGTGTAACAGAAGGTTTTTTGCTTCATCACTATAATATTTATCTATGCCTGGATCCCTTGTGCATCAAATCGCTCTGTTACGTGAGGAATACTAAATAACATTTGTAACTGCTCACTCATAACAAGAGTCATTTAATGAATATCTCACAGGAAAAAAGAATCATTATCGTACACACACACTTACTTGTCACTTCTATTTTTCTGCAAGAAGACAAACAGATTGAAAGAGAAAGCAAGCTCAGTTGCCTTTGAAAATAAACTTAGTGCCAAAACCAAAAATAGGCCATTGTATCCCCATAATTGAACCTCTCAATTGAAGCCTCAGTTGCGGGTGTTTGCTTAACCAAAACCCAAACTTGCATTAGAGACATGTCAGTTAATGAAAAGTGAATGCTCTACTGACTTTTGATCATAGGAGAGAAATTAGCATTAAAAGTTATTACTGCTTTAAGTTTAATCATTGGCAAAATCAGCAGAACTAATTTTAGCTGAGCAAAGCAAT
The DNA here is from genome assembly GCA_008658365.1 of Alca torda. NCBI lineage: Eukaryota > Metazoa > Chordata > Aves > Charadriiformes > Alcidae > Alca > Alca torda. Next base: position 14,623,682 of record CM018087.1, on the reverse strand, counting down.
GTTCTGAAAACTTTGTTAAAAGGTAATTTTCAAAGTCCAATAAATGAACCTGAAATGCAAGCATGAGAGTGACAATATACATCCAAAGATCTAGTACATTCAGTGCTTGAAACACATGAACAGTTGTATTTGTTCCAAGAACGTGGCAACTATCTATCAGTACTGAGTTTCTAAATCTGTTGCAACATTAAAAAGCAACAAGTAAAATTACCTATGTGCAACTAATGTGCAAACGTCTACAAAAATTTCAGTAATAACTGTTTAATACAATGATAAAATACAAAACTGACAATGGAACTACTGATTTTCTAGTAACTTTATACATCAGAGCGTCCTAATCAAAAAGGAAAAAAGAAATCAGCACATAGAAGGAAAATGGAAGCATGAAGAATTTGTTAATTATATACTACAAACAGTAAGGGTTTGATGTGTGAAGTTACATATTAAAATATTATCAAATGTCTGATAATTGAAAAAAAATAACACAGCCAATTTTCAAGCAAAATTTAACAGCTCGTGCAAGTAAGGCAAAAAGAAACTCTTGCCAATTTTCCTTTTCCCTTTAACATGTCATTGTCATCTTTTGCAGAAGCTCACAGTGATCCTATGTTGACACCTTTAAGGAAAGAAATTTGACATTCCAGAAATACATAGGGCATCATACGCATTACCGGCAACAAGGCAACATATATCGATAATGAGGAATACAAAACAATTCCTTGGAGTTCTTCACTCTAATTCAACAATTTTGATTTTAAAATCTTATTGACATTAAACACTGATGAATGTGTGGGCTGGAGGCAGAGGTGATACTCTTAAAAAAAAACAGGATAATCACATTAGGCTGCCCAATCTAAAAACATGCCAGCAAACATTTGGATTCTGATCTATCATACTTTGTCACATGCTTATACAGAAAATTTATTTTAAAAATACTTTATAAAGGGTGTTGTATGTAGTAGTATTATTTTCTAACTCTTGTATTAATTAAGACAAATTGCATTTCTTCTGTGAGACCTCTGAACAGGGAAGAATTATTATTTGTATCATTTGTAAGGGTTTCTAAAAATATAGTTAAGTAGTTCTCCTATAAACGTAGTGTAATTATTCTAGAGCCTTGGATTTCAGCTGCAGAAAGATTTAAGTATTGGACTTTTGCAAAAATAAAATTCCTGTCTTGCTGACAAGCTGTATTTCCTACACTACAAGATATAAGACCACAAGGCTGTCATTCAATTAGGATGGAAATATTAACAAACATTTGTCTCAGATCAGCATCCCTTTGTTCGTGGTTTGGTATGAGCAGGAGCAAATACTGGAGAGCAGCAGGACCAGCTGTAACAGAAGTAACATTCAGTACACAAGAAATGATGCAAAGGAGAAGTGCCCAGGTAACTGTTCTATAAGTGCTTTAGCTATCTACCTGCTCTTCTCCACCTGAGAGCTTCAGAAACATGCCAGAAGAACCAACAATTCAAAGTGGATTTGGTCTTTACCTCCTTCAGCTTGACTTTAGGTTAGCTCTTCTTTTAGCTACTGTTTGCTCACTTTTCCTGAGGAAATGCCTGCGTTCACAGACAGGTAAGTTTTATAAGTAAGGCAGGTGACTAACTCCAGAAGTGGACGTTGCATGCCCAAGTCAGCTTCCCCTTACAGTGACTGAGGGAGGGATTCACAGCCGCCAGCACGCCAAGCCGGACACCCCAGTCAGGTGTGACAAAACACCAAACAGACAAGAGGTACACAACCACACAACCACAACAGTTGTTCTCTCTCACCCTCCTGCACTTACACACCAACCGGGAGCCTTTGCACAGGCATTCCTCTAGGATGATGGTTCTCAGCCTGAAACTCTACCCGAGTTTAAATGCCTACCTCTAACTCAAACGCATGAGTTTCCTAGCTTCCATTTGAAACAGAGGGAAAAAGGGGGAAGAGTCACAGAAAATTACAAGAGCAGCCACTTTTGCATTATAGTCTAATGGTTACTGGAGTCACCCTGGAAAGAGAAGACCTCCATCTCCACGTTCCTGCTTTCCACTGACCAGGATAGTAGGCAAACCTGCCTGAAGTTGAGCTGATTAGCTGTTCAGCTAAGATGGCAAGAGCAAATCAGAGAGCAAACAGGACAAGAACACTGCTCCAGCACTAAAAAAGTTTTGACCCAACTCTAAAGACAGCTTATATATTTTTCATTAAGGGCTCATTGATTAGGTGCATAGAAAACATTACAGTGGGAGTTAAAAATGAGCTAACTTTGCTTTTGTGATAAATACTTCTTGGGATTCCTAAATCAATTCATCTTAACTCCTTACCTGGTGCCAAGCTTTGGCAGCATGCAAGCTTTACTTAAGAACAAATATTCTACAGTCTTCTGAAAACTATTTCTTATCATATGCTAACAAAGAGAAATTGGCCCTTCAGCAGTCAATAGTGTTGGTTACTGCTGACATTTTACTCAGACTGTAGGTTTTTTGAGAAGAGATAATATTTTCTTTTTTTCTGTTCTGTGTTCACTTCATTTCTGCATTTTATCACCAGCATTCCAGAATAGCTTCTGTTGTGGTTATCTTATTTGATTTTTTTTTTCCTTCCCAACTCTTTTGTCACTCTCTCACTTCCATCTGTTTTGAAGAGCTACGTATGAGCTTACTAAAATCTTTAAAATTCTGTGTTTTCAATTGGAACTGAAAAAAGGGCAATATCAAACACTGCTTTAAAATGGAAACGGAATAAGTCTGGGAACCACCTCTAATCTCCCGTCTCATGTTCCTGTCATTAGCACGTATACACACAAGTGTGTGAGTGAATTTGCACAAGCTAACTTTGTCCCTCAGATTCTGAAAACTGCCGAGATTAGCAGAGAGGGAGGTATACCTCTAACACTGATCAACAAATTGTGAAGGCTGAAATCAGGTCTTGTACTCACCTGTAGCTATATTCCGAAATATTACACTACACATGATACTTTGCGCACAGATCCTTACACCAATTACTGATAACATTCCTTGAGAGCTAGTACATAGACCTAAAATGACACACCAAGAAAGACAGTCGGCTTTAATTTCATCAGTACTAAATCGAAGTCATATCTCGTACTGCTCAGGGTAAAAAGGGGAATGAGTAAGTGATGGAGTACTTCTTCGATACTGATTTAATTTACAATTAGAGTTTTCCTAAATGTGATGGCTACACCCTATCTCACAAACCTCATTTTTAACCTTAACATGTGACATAATATGAAAACTGCTGACACAAATAATTGACTGCTTTATTATAAATAAGAATACTTAAAATTCTTTTTAAAATGCCTCATAAATCCACATTATGTCTACTTTATTGATTTCAGAAAAGTTTGTGTTATTTCCATAGCACTAGTCCATGATCTGAGCACTTAAAAAAAATTACTTTTCTCAGTTTTAACTGTCATTGAAATATCCTTCATTTCAAAGATATCAAGAAATTATCACTATTCATTTTCAATACAAAGCCTCTTACATTTCAGCTGTCATTTTCAAAAAATCATACTGAAAATAGTGTTTCTAAGCAGAGTTCAGTTGCAGTGTAATAAGTAATAATTTCATCAATTAGCAGTATTCAGCATCCACTGAGAGTTCTCTCACTATTATTTTATTCATAGAGTCCTTTGTGGAAGTCGCATACTAAAAAGATCCATTTATCCTTCAAGGTTTTTCATAAATGTGTCATACATCTTAGAAAACAATTGGTTATTATTCTCGCTCAATCTAAATAACTATAATAACTTCCAGGTGTAAAACCTCTTTTTATACTTCCAATCTTCTTTACTCACATTATGGGTCTACATTTTTAATAACCTATTCTAACACTTCTACCTACTTTCACACATGCATTCTTGAGTTTTGCATGGATGCTAGACAGGCCTGGATGGGAGGGTAGTCAGCTTATTGTTAAGAGCAGAATAGAATTGCGTTTCATAGAATGCCCTTCACAATCAAGGCAAACCCAAGCCTTTTATAATGAGCTAGATGCTAGTATAGATGCTAACAGTGTAATGCCTGTTAAGAAAAATGCTGTGATTGTTAAATTCAGCAATAGCTTGCTCGCAGCGTGTATTTTATTTCTCCTTCCCTCTAGATCCCTCCATGTATTTATCAGCCAAATTCTTCTCACCCAGAAGGACACGTCCTACCTTCTGTCCTTTCATCTCAAGATTGCAAAGGGCTCCCTTCGGAGCACAATATTATCATTCCTTAATCAACTAACAGAGATGTGATTGGGCAGTATTAGGACCTCTCTCAAGGCTGGTTAGAGAGCCCTGTGCAGAGCATACGGCACAACCAAACTTCCCTGTCTTAGGAAACAAGAGGAAAAAGACCCAATTTTAGTGATGCATCTCCTACGCAGCAGCCTGCTTCCTTCTCTCCAAGCTGGTCAAACGTTTTGTTGACCGAGAAAACCCTGGCCAGGACAGTTCATTCCAACAGAAGTTTCAATTTAAATAAGGCCTCTCAGAACACAGCTAACAAAATCACAACAAAGAACCAAGGAAAGTGTGCAGCAATATATTAATAAATAAACTACGTATCACAACAACCTATCTGAAAATGGCACAGAGTTCAATTTCCGTAATAAATATAAACCTAATGACATTGCTCATATAACTTATACTTAAAAGAAGTGCATCATTAGGAAGATGAGATTAACTAACATCAAACTTTCAAAGCAGCTTTCCATTTTTCCACCTCATTTCTACATTCTCAAAGTGGTGTGCACAGGTATATCTATTTAAAAAACTGCATACACTGGCAAGACATGTAAATTAGACAGTGTGGCTGCCTGGACACTTCTCTCTTTAATTACATATATAATTGTTCTTGAACCTGAAATTAAAATGTCGGAATGCACCATGATTGCCTTTAACTGATGACTACCATCCCATCTAAATGGAAATATTTAGATTCAACACCCAGATATTTTTTTAATTAGCTTTCAAATGAAGTCACGGGCAAGCATGTCTGCCTTCTCCCATTTGCACTGTTGGTGTCAAGTTGAACGGGAAAGGCCAACCATTTCAATGAACTAAAATAAACGTAATTTTAAGGTCAAGTCACTTGTAACACTTCAGGCAGCAAATGTCATACTGAAAATAAAATTGAACCTTGGCTTGAGCAGAGATGAAAGGTTTGGCATTTCAAGGACTTCATTGTGTTTATCACTTTAAATTTACAAATAAAACACCAGCATCACATGTATTAATATTTATCATACTCATAAAGCTTTCTGAAATTATATGGTTAAATAATGGAAGCATTTTTAAAAAACAAAATACTTTTATAGATGGGCTTATCCTAACTTTAAATGGTGAAGTCTCTGCAAGACCTAAAAACACTCAAAATTCCACATTTGCTTAGGAAAGCATCTCTGATCATGGTAAGAGACCAGATGTTTCATAAGAAGGTCTAAATATTTTGACAGAGGGCAAAAGTGAAATTGCCGAACTCAGTCCACAGCATAAGAAAACAAGGATGTTGAAAAAACGGGTTATTTCGTTTGTTCTGAGACTACACATCAAAGGTATGGACATATTTCTCCTCATCCTCAGCCTGAGCAATGCGACTAAAGTTGATATCCTATGGCTATCGGATGGAGTAAATCACCTCCCACCACTCACAATGTGTGCTAATACACTGACATCTGAGGAATTAAAACATCTCATGGCTTTGACTATGGTCTACCACTGTTTAATGTGGAACCTTCATTTGCCCTAAGCCCTTCACAAATACACTTATGGGTTTGACACAGACATGCTAGTCGTCCAGATAATGTATTTCCAAGGGGAATAAACCCCTCTTCTGTTGCAAACCAGTTAGGGAAGGCTATGCTGTGATTTCTGAGCTGTCTCAGGGACAAAGCACAGATTAGAATTGCTTCATTATGAGATTCTTGCATTCTTCCTGCTTGCAAGGAAAACTGGATCCCTTTGGTGTAAATCTGGGCTGAGAACAGTAACTCTGCTACAACTTAACTGGGTAATAGCTTATGAATTGGATAATGTTAAGAAAAACTCCTATACATATCTTGATCTAAACAGTCCTCAAATGTACTTGCTTTGGCATTTCATCCTCACTGTGTCTTCTAACTTTTGTTGTTGCTGCTGGGTTTTTTTGTAATGGTATTTAAAGAAGCTTGCCCACTTGAATCCTACATTCTTTGCCATCTGCATCAACAAAAAAAGATTTGGGTATTTCTTATAGTTGTAAGAGTCTATCAGCAGAAAAAAAAGAATTTAAAGTTAAACTTAAGACCCAGTATGAATCACCTGTTATTTCATAAAAGAACACACCTGGCCAATTTCAAGGCAAAATGTTCTTCTTAAGTCTAATAACCGTTATTATCAGAAGAAAACCAGGGAATTTAGTTCATTTCCTCCACTTACTTCTTTACCTGCTTTCTACCCCAGTCCCAATTTGACCTGAATATATCTAATTTTTTATATATACACATTTTGAATTATGGTATTGCCTTTGAACTGCACAGAGACCAAGACAACAAAATGCCCACCAAGATCTGTGTAGCCGATCTCTGTTGGCACATTTCACAAACTGATGCTCTGCACATGTAAAGATGCCAGAGATTTATGCTGTGCTGATCTGCAAGAAGAATTCTGCCCTTGGTATACAAATGACAGCAAATGAAAATGAAAAGACTTTGAATAACATGCCCACACAAACACCACCCTCTGAGCTTCTGATAAGACATTTATGGCCAAAGGTTTCCTAATCCCAAATGTTTGATTTCTTTGCCAAATTACATACTTGCCGAAGTCTCATATAAAGGCACAAATCCTGCTCTTCTCAAAGACGAAGGCACAGGGCAGGGAGCAGAGTATGTAACACTGTACTGATGAAATAAAAAAAGGAATAGAAATCATATGCTAATAAGAGGAGGGAGGTTGCCAGGCAACCAGGGAGGGAGAGAAAGCTGTTTTTGATTTGAACTCTGTGCTGTCAGAGGGTTAGCATAGCCAGAACAAACAGGACACGTTCAATCCAGCTTGTCTGCAGCCACCAGGAATTTCAGCGTTTCTCAACATTTTAGGTAGAAGTGTGGTCCCAACTCAGTGCCAGCTATGTTTGTGTTCCCTGGGTCATTTTACTGCCACTGGCAAAATGGCATAGGATAGGATGGATGGTAGATTTTTTAAAAAGCATTCATCTGAAAAGCAGCAGCATGTGCCTTTGGGTAGCACAAACTGCACCACACGTGTAGACTGGCTTGTAGGATGGAGACAGCTGTGCAACTTGGGTCCAAGCAAAACCCAGCCCATCAGATACAGCCACACCTCTCTCGGCTGCACTGAAAACTGTGCAAATTATGCCCTGCAGCTATAACCGCACCCCTTCAAATGCCTCTCAAAAGACTGCCCTGCACCACTGCCTTCTTGCCGCATCAGGTGGGCCAAATCCTGCCTTGTGGATCTCAGCTTCCTATATCAATATATAGGTTTATTTTCTTAAGGGGAGGTTTAAACTGGATATTAGGAAAAATTTTTACACTGAAAGGGTTATTAAGCATTTTAACAGGCTGCCCAAGGAAGCGGTTGAGGCATCATCCCTGGATATTTAAAAGATGGGTAGACATAATGCTTAGAGATATGGTTTAGTGATGGTTTTTGTCAGAGTTAGGTTGATGGTTGGACTACATGATCTGAAAGGTCCCTTCCAACCTAGGCAATTCTATGATGATTAAAAGATGTAACACTAATCAGAGGAAAGAAAAAAAGTCAAGTCCAGTCTACAACATAAAATCATCATGAAATCCATTTGCATAACAAAAAGGAAAATGAATTCCAGTTCCTTCTTGGTTTTGGAGTTAACTACAGTGACAACTGTTGTTAGGTCTCATAACAGCCTGAGTTTCTCCTAAGTCCCAGCCATGAGAAAAGGTGGGAGAGACAGTCTTATTTTAGAGACCTTCTTACAAAAAGAGTAAAATTTTTAAAATACGGAAAAAATTGGAAGTTGAATTAGTGAGTAACATTAAAATTCAAAGGTTGAAAGAATATTAAAAGCACAAGAGTGGGATGGAGGTTTTTTTCCAACACCATTATTTTGGATGACCTGACTGAATTTCAGTGCTACAATTTAGCAGACTATCAGCAGTGGAGGCAAGACCGTACATAACTTTTTGAGCATCAACAGGATTTGCATATACAACATGAAAAGACAAAATGTTTCATACAGAAGACTTTCCTTCCTATTTGCCAGACCAGGTTTTAATCTGATGAGTAAATCATATTGTTCAATTCTCCGAGACAGACATGATAATTGTGGTCTATCATCTTCCACAAGGTCTTAGTAATCATGCTATAATTGCTGTTCCACTCAGCTAAGAGTTTACTACAATAAAACCACTAAAACAATGAAAGAGCTTGAAAAACTCATTAAACAAAAATAGTTAAACAGGAAGTTCTGTTTTCTCACTGATTGCTTGTCAAATGACCCTAGGAAGACACGGCCATCAATCCAGAACAGCCATCTGATCATCACAGCAAGCTATAAAGCAATAACTTTAAAAAATTCCACATATTAAAGCTTCGTTACGGAACTTCAAACAACTAGCAGTTATCTACAACAGAGAAAGACACTGTAATAATTGGGGCTTTTTAAAATAAAAGTTTGGCCTAGATCAAAGAAAGCTAGCTTCAGCTATTTATTCACATAACCTTTGCCTGACAGTTTTGAGAGCCATGCTGACTAGTTGGATTCCCTACTATCTTGCTGGAGGTTTCCTGTGTTTTTACACTATTCTTTATTTTTCAATCCTTGCTGTGCTTCCTCCTTCAGAGGACATCGAGCTTAGCTCTCAGATGTACCTTCAAGGCACCGCCTTTGCTAACTGCAGTCTTTCACCGTTCTAGTCCATTTGTATTGAGAGAAGAATAAATCTGACAAGCAAAACTTACCTTGCCCTCATAGTCCATGCTTTGTAGCACCCACCAAGTATATATCCCAGGGAATGAAGAACCGTCACTGCTATCAAAGCTGTTACTTTAAGCTGTGGAAACTGCAGGTTGTACAATAAAACTTCCTTGAGGCTTAGAGGCACTTCCCAGGTGACCCTTGCACCCAGCAGGGAGCATGGCACAAGAAGTCCTGTTCCCGCACCTCCCCAAACCTGGAACCAGCTGCAGCCCTTGAGGTTCAGGTGTGCTGACTGCATCCTTGGTCAGCTGCTCAAACAGGCTATAACCTCATTCCACCTTCATTAGCAGCCTTCAGAGAGCAGTGTATATCTTGCTGCTGAAGAAACTCAAAATGAACACGCACATGCCTCTATGCACTGAGGAACTCCTGGAGCCTCCTGTGTCCTCACTAAGGTCAGCACCTTAGTACAGTCTGGCCCTTAAGAAACACTCCTCTTCACCCTGAAGTTAATGTAGTTTGTAAAGCTTTTGTCCACAATAGGCGACAGCAACTTATTTATATCTATGAATTACACCACTACAGAAATAAGGGTACAGTGCATGAGAAGCACAGCAAATGTTAGCTTTCTAAAGTAACACCAAATAACTTTATAACTTTTCAAACAAAATGATGAGATATGATTCTATGATTTCAGAGCCATCTATACTTCCTAAAGCTAAACAAAGAGAAAGACTGACACAGTTACAGTGACGATGTTCATTATACTGTATGTGAAAGCGACACAAATCTCAGACAATTCCCAGACTGCTATTTCAGAACATGGCTCTAGGCCTTCACACCTTTCCTTTTATTCTCACAAATCAGGCATCAGCACTAACATCCGGAAACAGCTGTGACAGCATGATAGGTGCCCAGCTGCTGGCCCAGCAAGGAATTACCCATTCATTGACACCCAAATCCCCTTTAAACATATGCAATAGAGGACTCAGAAGGAAGGTTAGATCTGTGGAATGCCAACATACTCTCTACCTACTGTAAGAACAATAACACTGTTTCGTACTAAGGTATTGTTGCGGGGTGGGTGTTAATTTTTTGTCAGTGTTTTAGGTTTGTGACAACAGTGTGGCAAAGCATCTCTGCTCTGCGAAGAAGCCCTTACCAAGGAAGGCTAGGAGTCCACCTCTCACTACCTGTAGACTGGATGCCAAAGAGCTAGAAAGCATCCACCACCCAAACATCACTGAATGAGATGACTAGAGGGGCTGCAGAGAAAGACTGGAATGCAGTCAGGAAAACATAGCATGCAGAGAACAATATTAAGTAATGTCATTCGATCCTACTCAGCACTTCACATTTTGTCATTCATTAATTTCTGAGTACTTGATCTGACAACTTTAATTCTTTAAAGAACACTGAAGTTTCCATATGGTTTACACACAATGATAGGAATCAGCTAAAAAAAAAAAAAAAAAAAAGAGGGAGGGAGAAGACAAAAAAAAGGAAGACTTTCTGTCCTGGAGTATTGTTGGGAAAGGAATGTATGAAGCCTGTAAATACTACCTGGAGTTTGAACATACATATAACATACAGTTTCACATTACAAGTTAGAAAGGGAATCCTGTCCTCATACTCTAGATTTCAAAATTTCTTATAATGATCTAGAGATGCAATAAATAAAAAGCCAAGTCCTTGCACCATACATCCAAGGTAGATACTTTCACCCATCGCTATTTTGGAATGGGCGTTCTTTCCCTTTTGCTTAGAGTTTTCACACCTAAGGAATATTCTCAGCACATTCTGATAGATTTGACCAGATTCCACCTCCCTTTCTCAAAAAAAAAAAAAAAAAAAAAAAAAAAAAGCAGCATTTGGGTTTTGGGGGGTTTGCATTTTTTTCAGGTTTTGTTTGTTTTGGGGTTGTTTGTTTGTTTGTTTTGGGTTTTTTGTTGAGGAGGTTGTTTGTGTTTTTTTAACACTAACTTTTTTTTTAAAAGACCCTGTATTTTAATCACAGCACTTCTAGTCTTCCACAATTTGGAAATCAGACTTTCAGAACAAGATTATCTACGTAATTTCTTCATCTTCTTTAGTTAGGCCAAAAGATTTCCGGGACAGGATGCCCAGGAGCTGAAGGTGCTGGCTAAGCAACCAAGGGGGATGAGATTCCTCGGGGACAGCTTCCTGGAATTTTTCTTTCATTAAATAACTTGGAGGACTGGCTGTGATTTTAGCTATTTCTAGCACAGATTCTTGGCTCCTCTTTAACCAGTGACATCAGTCTTTTTATCTGGCCTTAACTATTGATAAAGTAGTACCAAGACTCCAAAGGTCATATTTCATGTTTTAATTACACAAACTATGTTATGTGAGATGCCAACCATTGAGATAAGTTTAGGGAAATAATTTGTTAGGTTTTTATACTGTAGCCAAGAAAGTGATCAAAACATTCAAATTATGCTGCCAGTGTTCATGTTGGTAGACTTCTTCGCTCAAATATTCTCACAAATGTGGTTGTGATCTACAATGATACAGGCTTAGCTAACGTGTACTTTCTTTACTTGAAACAAAAAGATAAAATATGTTTTTATTGAAAATACACTACTGTCTTTATCCCCCCCCCCCCCCCAAAAAAAAAACACGGCCCCTTGGGGTGGGGGATGGACCAACACAAAAAAACCCACAGAGTGCTGCAATTAGACTATCAGTAATTATTGATATATTCATCTGGGAGACAAATCATACAGTGACTAAATTTATTCAAACAGATGGGGAAAGGACAATACATATGGTTAGAAGTAGACTGCCTTAATTTCCTTGCTAATTTAAATGACTGCTGAAAACAAAAACACAGGAAGATACTGACCAAAGTTTCTATTTTCAACCTGAGAGCAAAGTAAACACTAGTCTTTTTCAAAATCCATCAGTTGGTCTTCTAAATCATGTAGTGCTGTATACTTTTGTCAACACACAATCCTACAATAATATATTGTTCTTTAATCTGAATCATACGTATCTACAAATGCAAAACAATGTAATCCCTGAAATATTTTGCATTAAAAATTTGAGGAAAGTACTAAAAAATCTGTACTGCTAAAATCAAACTTTTCTAAGAGAAAAATGAACTTCAACACTTGAAGAAAAATCCCAGATTGGCTGCTCTGAAAACACTGAGCTGGTAAGAGACAGACAGTACTGATTTCATACCTAACTGCCAGGAAGGCTTCTAAAATAGTTCGGTTTTCCCATCCATTCCATGTCTCAGTTTTATCAGAGTATCTGTAAGAGCATTTCTGGACATTAGTCATGGTTTGAGCAGCAGCTCAGTTAGGAAATGGACTGGACACAAAAACTCAGTATGAGAACTGATGATAAAATTCAGTCACAACTGGCCTAGAGGTGTATTGAAGTCACCGCAGTGCGCATTTATGCATTATGTATGGCTGGGCCCTTAATAAGCTGCAATAGCCCACCTTTAACCTAATATTTTAAACTTCAAGGCATACCAAAGCAAAAAGTTGTGTCAGGCTGGAACAAGACTCTCAAACTACAAGTTGGTTTATCATCACTTTGTTTTTACTAGAAGGGCTGAAGCTTACAGCCACGTGCAAAGTCCTCTGAAGGGTGGAAGAAAGCTACCTTGAGTCCCAGCCATGCAACCTGGCTAACATCAGCAGGAGGTGACCACATGTGACACTGCACTAGCCTTGGTCCCACTCCACCTCACCTCCGCCTTGCACCAGGCCATGCCCAAACCCTACTTCCAAGCTCCTCGTCTGACCTGCCTCAAGGAACGTCACGCAAAAACATTAAGTGCCACCGGCACTGGAGGCCACTTGCTGCAAGGGTGCTACTCCTGCCATCCTGCTCCGCATTCCATGCAACTGTTTTACTCCCAGGAGACACGGTGCGGTACGTCAGCTCAGCTTGGCCCACAGCAGGACAGTGCAGCACTGAGGGCCTGCACACCTCCGGCGGCCCACAGGCAGCTGCGGGCCACTGAGGCCAAGGCCCTGAGGCACCATGATGCCGCCCAGGGCCACCTCAGCCCGCGACCCCGAGCAGCCCTGCCCCGCAGGAGCCCTGCCCGAGCCGGGCGGGAGACGGGGCTCGCCCAGACCCAGCCCTCGACTTCGCCAGCGGGGAACGACAGGAGGCGGCGAGGAGAAGGGGAGGCGCCGGGCGCCGCCCCCTCACACCCCCACACACCCCTCGGCCCCCCCACTCACCAAGCCGAGAGAGGGGGACGCGGGGCGAGAGCCGAAGCGGTGCCTCGGGCCACTGCCCCGGGGGCCACCCCAGACAAGGGCTGCGGCTGCCCGGGCGGCAGGCCAGCCCCCGGGGCCGGGGCTGCCCGCGGCCGGCCGGGCGGCAGGCCAGCCCCCGGGGCCGGGGCTGCCCGCGGCCGGCCCCGCGGCAGGCCAGGCCCCGGGGCCGGGGCTGCCCGCGGCCGGCCCCGCGGCGGGGCAGCACGGTACGGCGGAGCGAGGCCCCGGACGCCGCCGGCGGGCGGTGGCAACGGCGGCGAGGCACTTCCTCAGGCAGCCAAACTTTGCTGGGCGCTCCCGGCCCGGGCGCCGCCGCCGGGCAGAGCCCCCTCCCCGCTAGCGACAGCCGCACGTCCCAGCAGGGCGAGTGGGTACCTCAATGTCCACCGGGTCCCGGCTCAGCACACGAGCCATGGTGTCCGCACCGCCACCGCCTTCCCCCGGCTCCCCGCAGTCCCAGAGTGGAGCGGAGCGGAGCGCGGGAGGAGGCGGAGCCGCCAGCCCGGACAGAAACGCCCAAGTGGGCGGGCGCCCCCCGCGCCGGGCCGGGGCCGGGGCCGCCCCACCGGGCAGAGCCGCGCCGGGTCGGTGGCGGCCCGGCGGGGTGAGGGGAGCGGTGTCTCCGTGGGACGGGGGCGACCCCAGCCCGCCGCCGCCTCGGCGCAGTGAGGGCTCGCTCCGCTTTACCTCAGGCTCGCGGCGGCGACAGCGGCCACCGAGGGGAGGGGACGCGGCTCGGCAGAAACCCCCTACAGCGGCTTCATGGCACCGCTCCCCCCGCTGGGAAACGGCACCGCCGCCGCCCAAAGGGCAGGGCCCCGGGGCCAGCCTGGCCTCCCTCCGGTGCCACAGCAGCCCTCGCCAGACCCCGCGGGCACTCGCCCCGTCTGGGTCCACACGCATACCACAGTCTCCTTCGCCGTCCTCCTCCATGGAGGCAGGGACAGGGCCAAACCTCACCCTGGTTGGTTTCCCACATCGTGAAAATCCCACAAGAGGAGCCCGCGCGCCAGGGCCACAGCCAACAGCACCCTGCCCAGGGACACGGCCCCTCCCCTGCCCAGAAGGGGGTGACCCTTCCCGGGGTCTCACACACACACCTTCCCAGCATTACTGGCCTGGGGCACCCCTGAGCCTCCAGCCTTCCCTCCACCTCCAGTCCCCTCAGGACAATCCCCCCAGCAGAAGCCATCCTGCCCCTCAGGACAATACCCCCAGCAGGAGCCATCCTGCCATGGAGTGCCACAAGGGCGAGCAGGCCAGGTCACCACAGCCTCTCTGCTCTCTTACATTTCTTTCCTCACAAACATTGTGATTGTTTAACGCCACAAACACAATATTTATGGTACTGTTGAAATAAACATTCCCACTGCAACATGCCTATGAAGGAGTTCTGCCTTCCCAACTACCTTAAAAACAGCAAGGATTCTCCATTTGGAAAAAAAACCAAACACCATAACATCGATTTCTAGACAGCACTTTCAGGTAGCCACACTTATGATTCCCTAAAACATGAGAGCTTTTCTCATTATTTCACAAGAATAGAGGAGTGTTTTAGTTATGACTAGTCTGCTTTTCCTATTTGCATGCCAGGCAACTTCTTGGGTTCTTTCTCCCCTTCTCAAAAGAGAATCCCAGATCTAGTCTTCAACATGCTCTTTACAGCACTCATTTTATCCAGTTAGCTTTGATTCTACTCTTCTTTATTATAGCATTAAAAGGATTAAAAAAAAAAAAAAAAAAAAAAAGAGCTTCCCACTCTTATTTGCTTTATAAAAAGCCTGAAAAAAATATAAGTAGCTTCTGGACACTGGTGACCCTTTGGGTCCAGCAGAGAACAGGTTTGCCTTTTCTCTTCCTTTAGTGTCTCTGGAGAGAATGCCTCTCATGGAATAGCATGGAAATTTTTCTTTGCATTGTAATTATTTTATTTCTTACCATCTCTGTAAATGAGCACTTTTGAGATGCCCAGTGGAGATTTTGTTTCCCTTGTAAGATGTGGAGAAATAAGGTTGTGGTCTTTTGTGTCTCAAGTGAGAGCTGTGTTTTCTCAAGTCTCTGCTTCAGCACTATCGCATAACAATTCTTGCTGATTACAATCACCCATGCAAAGCAGTTAAAGTGTTGGCAGGAAAATCAGAAGCAGGATCCCTTGCATTGATAGTACTTATCTCTAACGAATCCAAGAGTCTGGTTCATTTCATTAATACTGACATTGCTGATCAGCTCAGTGGCCTCTGGTGCTAGCTGGGGAGTTTTCTAGTTGTGTTTGCTCCTACCTACAGCACTATATTGACCATGCAAGTGCATTAGTTCCGTAAGTCATTTTCACAAGGAATATTTCCATGTATATGAAACAAACTGCTTTGTGTCCAGCCACCTACAGTTTGCATCCATTTGTTCTAAAGGAGCAGTTACATTAGAAGAGATTAACGGCAGCCACTGAACTCTCCAGTTTTGTTCTGTCCTGCCAGGTTTTCCGCTGTTACAGATAACACCCTTTTGAGGAACTTCCACTTCTTTTTGGAAAGTGTCACCGCACACATTTTCTCTTTTGCCCTGCGGGTTAAAAATCCTTGGTTACCCCCATGTTACCTACCAAGTCAAATGAACGTAACACCTCTAGGATTTTTGCCCTGTGAAACCATTAAATGGTAGCACCATCTAAATCTCATAGAAGTAGGGTTTTCCCCTCCAAATGAAGAGGGACTAATTCTGCCAGTAAGTACAGGTCAGAGAAAGGGATTCAGAGACCTAACCATATCCTGCCTTACCTCACAATTTGTATTTCTTCATAGAGGGGGCTCCTCTTATTTCCCCTCCAAGACACTTCTAGCGGGGATCAACTTACTGTCTGCAAACCATGGCAGTCAGCCAGCATGTGTCAGCCTGCTGCACTTGCCAGCTTCCCCCAGCAGTTCAGGAGGGCTGGCCTTTCATGGATCAACCCTTCTGATCTCCGGATTCTCAGCTGACCTTTGTTTCAGGAACTAATTTCAGCAGAAACAAGGATGCATGCACAACATTTGTCAGAATACAAGTATTCTCACTTTTCTAAAGCAGAAGTTAGAAGACATTTTAATAAGAGAAGCTTTACACGGCCTAAATATAGTTTGGACTTTTTTCCTAAGAAGTACTAAGTCTCTGATTTTTAAATTCCACCTAACCCCCCCCCCCCCCCCCCCCCCCCCCCCGAAGGATTTTGCAAGCAGCAGAAACAGATGCTAAAGACCTAACTTTCACTTCTGGCATGAAATGTTGTCGAGATTTGGTTGACTTATAGGCTTTGGAAAATTGCTGTTAACCTTTTGTTCCTTGTGCTCTTCAGGTAAAATTTTCCTCACATGCCAAAGAAATAATTGCACGTGAACTTTCTCAGAAAAGCTCCAGGCACTCACTGCCACCACAGCAGCAACAGCCTTGTGCCGGGAATGGCTGCCTGGCTGGGAGGGCAGACAAGGGCAAGGCAGGGCAGCTGGGAGCAAGCAAGACCACGTCCTTCAAATTCAAATGGTTCCAGGAACACAACCTGCAATCTAAAAAAAAAAAAGATTCCTCCTCCAGCCACTGCAGTAGTTAATCTGTGAGTTTAAAGGGTAAACTGTAAACTCTGAAAGTTCAGCATTCAAATTCTGGCAGTGATGTATTAGGGACCCTAGAGGTCTCAGTGTACTGACATATCATACACGCAACTCTCTACTTATTCCTCAAAACTGCCCCTGATTCACATCAGTTCAAGTACTAGAAAGACAGGACATTCCAGACTTCTATTTGCTGTGCAGTTATAACTTGGACCTGGTGGTCAGTCTTTAATCACACACTATTTTTATTCCAGGACCAGTTTCCTCACTTCTTGCATCTAAAGAGTGATGGTTACAGTCTCACAGCTGGCACCTCCCAACACCTGAATGCCTGATTTAGCAGTCCAGATTACTCATTACACTTAAGCAACTTCATCTGTTAATTCATGGAATTCAGGAAAGCCTGAAGTGAACCCAAGTTGCTCTTTTAACTTCTTTGAGCATCTCAGTATGACAGTGCACAGATTTGCATTTCAGTTATTTGCCACTTTTACCCTCTCAGTTTGTCTTGTCAGCTCCCAAGTGCAACAGTCTAAAGGCGATATATCCAGTATACAAAGGGTCCAAGAAAAATGGGATTAGCAAGAAAATGCCATGAAGATGACAAGCTGCTTCTGAAGGTTCCCAACAGCTACTCAGATGTTAGTTCGATTTCTTCCCTTATGCTAGGAATCACAGTAGTAGTGGTGGTGACTTTCCCACGACAAAGCAAATCTCTGTTAGAGGAAAGTTGAAAGAAATAGCCCCACTGATTCTGGTGCCAGCTTCATCAACTCTGAAGACATCTGTGTTGCATGTCTTCACTGTACTGGTGTCAAGGAGGAAACACTGTATCCACGAGAAAAAGTGGAAGTGTGAGAGGAAGAGGTTTTACTGTACTGTTTCTGAAAGGTCCATAAATGAAGAGCCATAGAGTTACTATACCATCCCCTGTCCTCCCTCTTCCTAATCCAATCCAGAGGGATTGGAATTCAAGAGTTAATTTGACAACTTTTGCTCTTAATACCTCTCCCAAACAGCAGTGTTGATGTTGAAGGAAGCATATGCGTACAACTTTACGCATTTCTTCACCAATGTAGGGAAAATGCTCAAGTTAAAACATTCACATCAGTGAAGATGTTTACCTTGCCTTTCTAATCTACCTGTTTACAATTGGATTTGCAGTGCTCTTCAGAAAGAGTAGCTACACAGGATAACCAAGGGTTAGCCACAGTACAGGAGTACAAATGCGCTTGAAGTGTGAGATATACATAATTATAAATTCTGTTAGGAGGAAACACTGACCATTACTCAGACATAGCCTTCGGGCATGGAATTGTAAAGCACAAATAGATGAATAAATAACATAAAATGGCCACCATGTGGGCTTTGATAAGTGTCCAAATGCATTTTAAACTAAAATGAACTGTTCTTCAGTGAGTCCACTAATTTATTCTAGCCATCTGTGGCAGTGTAAACAAAAGCTTGTCTCCTAAACTGCTTTATAATTTTTTAGACATAGCAAGGACCACAAGTTTCAACATGATCATCTTGGGGAAAAAAAAATTAAGTAAGAAGAACCCACATATTTTCACACCACAAGCATCTTTTGATAACCACTACCATGCAATTCAAAGAAATATTAAAAAGTAAAACTTGTTTCTGGCATAGCATAATGTTTTCCTATTTAAATGCCACCAAATGTTTCTTTAGGATATTTTAGGGGATGGGAAAATCTGGCTTTTTTTTTTCCCCTTCCAGTCTCCAGTGATGACATCTGTAGACAAATCCTATATTTATTACTAAGCTTGAGAATTGCTAAATTGACGTCCTGGGTTAGCACTTGTCCAAGCGTCTTTTCTTCGTATGTGCCTCAAATTATTTTCAGTCTCTTAATGTGCTTCTCGTGTTGATGGACCTTAGCTAGGTAGAATAGTGAGGAAATCTGAATGCTTATAAGCTAAAAAGTACACACATTTAGCATGAGTCTTCCCTGGATAAAAGCAATTACAGAACTCAGATTAAGATGTGATTTCAGAGCATTGAACCTGGGGAAGAGGACGCTTAAAGTACTCTACAGGAAGAGTATGTTGGACTTAATTTTAGAGATAACAAACAGCCACTCAGTCACATCAGACATATCAGAATAAATTATCCTTTCTGGACAAAAAAAGGACATCCACTATAGGATCTGAAGATTTGAAATCACTTCGTTGCCTCTGAGACATCTCATGGTTGTGGTGGTGGAAGGGGTGTCACATCCACCTCTTTCAGCCCAGGGTGTTAGAAACAAATGGTGCTCTTTTCCAGACACATGCACCTCTGGGATGAAAAGAGGGAAAAATAAGTTTTGTTTTGAAGGATCAGACCATTTGCACTGAGGCCCGGTACACTACACTATTTACTTCTTCTGCATTTTGTGTGGCAGCAAGTTTCTGACAAGGATGAGGTCTGCCTTTTGAATGAGAGCTGGTTTGGAGCCATTTCATTGCGCAGCATGAAGTAGAACAAAATGATACTGAGTTCACCCGGGATTCCTGCAGATGTCAACCAGCTGGTGCCTGTGCCAATTGACCTTCTATCCCTCCCTCCCCTGTGCAGAGGTTTCCAGGTCTCCAAGAAGTCAGTCAGACTGACAAGCTATTAGAGAACAGGTTTGCTACATACCTAACTTCTACCAACTGCAAGTATTTCTCCATTCAGGTAAATATTAGAGATGACTTACTTCCTAGCGTATGACCATGCAAAACTAACTACTACAGTGCTTGCAGTTTCAAAGGGAAGCATGCAGTGAGGTCAGAGGAAGATCAGCCTCTAAAATAGACAGACACCACAAATATATTCACTGAACTATCAGCATGAGTTCATACCTTCCAACAACACCAGGAGTATCAGCAGATTTTTTTTTTTTTTTTTACTAGGGATTCTGTAGTTGTGTTGCTTTCTGGAGACACTGACAAGGTACAAACTGGCCTCTTGAGTTACTTACAAAATACCAGTACTGCTTACTGTTGGTCTCTATAGTTGCAGCATAACTTGTTTCAACTTTCACAGCTTTTCAAATGCCTCACAAAATGAAACATTTGACAAACAAAATGGTTACTGTTTGCTTTTTTAAATTACTGTTTCCCCAAGAAAAACTGCCACCAGATTAACATCCTTGAAACAAACAAATTGTTGGTGTGTTTGCTCTTACTTAGTAATTCAAAAAAGGAACAAACAGGTTTGTCTTTTCCTAAAAGATACACAATATCTGATGGTAACTAAATGTCCCTTTAAGTGATTGCAATTAGTCCTTTGTCTCTGCAATACTGCCATTCCTCTCATGACTGAAATCCCAGCCTTACTTGGTAATGCCCAACTATCAGCAACAGCAGTTTTAGGCTAAGTTAGTACCTTTTTAACGCCTTCGGTTATACCTTGTGACCAAACAAACAAACAAATCTGACAGTCATTGCAGAACCTGTTATTAAAGTACTAATGAGAGCACTACAAAAGAAAAACGGGAGCAACTGATAGGAACTATATGCTAGCCTCATAATAAGTCAACTTGGTAGGCAGGTTTGCCAGAGAAATCTTAGTTTTAACAGTAAAGACAAGACAAGAATAAAGAGTTACCTTGTCTGATTTTGTAATGTGAACACTTTCCTTCTCCCTAGCATACATACGCATGACATTCCCAGAGGACTGTCTGCTTGCTTGCTTAGAGTCGACAATTAACAAGTGACATTAGTTGTTTAGCTGTGTAAGAGCACATATTGGTTTTACATTAACAGACACCTTCCCATTCAGTTATTATAGTACACAAAAATTAAAATTTTCTTTTTCATGTTACTTAAATACATACTGGGTTGCCATTAAAACAGTGAAGCTTTCTCTCTCCACCAGTGCTCTGTGTAACCGCTAAACAGAACTCTGCACACTTTTAACCCAACTCGTTGCATGCCTGTGAGTTGCTTCCTATGGAGAGTTCTATTTATTTGCAAATGATTCATTCACACTGGCCTGTAACTTCAGCAGTTGCGACCAGACAGTGAAATGTATTGCTCCTATTCCAAGATTTAAACACAGAGTTAAAAGGCAACACATTGAAAATAATTTTCTAAGAGAATTTACTGTCTCCTCCAGGTCTGCTCAGTACAACAGACCCCAACCATAACTAGAATTTTATCATAGCATTCAACAGCTGTCAACACTTAACAGACACAGGTAATTAACTTGAATATTTTGTTTAACCCAAGCAATGAAATATTGATGGGGAAAAACTGTTCTATGGTGCTTCACATTGCACATAAATAATTGCTGTAAGGTAACATGGTTCTTGGGCTGGAAACATGAAGTGGAAGCCCTCAAAGCACTAACCAGTACACTTTTTGCTCTGTAGCTTCCAGCAAGTAGGGCAAAGAGAACAAAAACTTGACTGAGTTTTCCATGGGACAGTTCAAGAAAATTTCTCTTCCCTACCTTGCTATAGAGCTGCCTTTTACCCAGGATGCATATAATGCATAGAAGAAATCCAATTTCCACTTACAAGTCTCAGATGTGGCTGTAGCCCCCAACTGTTGGTGTAAGATGATGGATAAAGACTACCCACAGCCTCGGTTGTGACTGGAGAACTGATGCTCAGATGATATAAACGACTTGTAGTACGTCCCTATGTCCTTGCTCAACTACTAGGCTGATGGCAAGCTAGTCATCTGTCTTGGACTGTTTGGAGCAAATTTCTGAAGCCTATTTCACCACTTCAGAAATAGCTAACTTTACAATCAGCAACAGTTATTGCCTTCTTGGCAAGGCTGAAATGAATAGGAGAAATTAATTCCTACCCAAGGTCCCTGCAAAATATGGGCAAGACGTTAATTCACTGCCACCCTAGCCTAAGGTAGCAATTGTCAATAGGACAAACAGTCTGCATCATCGTTTTCTCTCTAATTTAATCAAGGTCATATTAGATCACTACATCAAATCAAGAAGAGTCAATTTGATCAAAAAAAAAAAAAAAAATCAAAAAAAAAAAAATCTGAGCTAAACCAGTTTCCTTCTTGAAATTAACCCTTTATCACAAACACTATCCATCAATGCAGACCATCTTATTTCCACTGAAAATGACCACTGCTATAGAACACACACCATGCTTTAAAAAAATAAATCCTCTCCCACCAAATAAAACAAGATTACATTGTCTACATCTCATGCCTAAATTTGTGGCTTTTGATTTGTGGCCATTTAATTCTTGCTTGTATTTTTTTTTCGTCCAGAACTATTTCTTCTACCTTTCTCTTTGCCTACCATTAACCCCATAATACCAATCGACCTTATGACAGCTTTTCTAGACAAATGTCTTGCATACACAGTGTTGTCACTTCTCTGGTCATCTATTGTTTTACATATTTTGGGGGGGGGGGGGGAGGGGGGGTTGGGTTTTTTTCCCCCCCATGTATTATATTTAAGTCTCACACAGGAAAACAACTCTGATGGCATACTGAAATGTATGCCCAGCAAAAATGTACTGTGTTATGCCGGGTGCTATTTACTTCATGCAGGGCTAGATCTTAAAAAAAAAAAAAAAAAAAAAAAAAAAACAAACCAAAAAAAACAAACCATGGTGTTTGTAAAGCTGTCTACTTCTTACACAAAGGAGCAAAGTAAAAGGTTTGTGCTTTCTTGCTGGTGGTTTTTTAATTTGTTTTTGGTTGTTCGGGTTTTTTTTTTTTATTTTGTTTTTTTAAGGTTATGTCCAGCAGAGCTCCTTCCCCAGGTTTGTACCAATTATCACTTTTTTCATTGCAGCACCTACATGTTCAAGACTTTACTCCAACTGCATAATAATCTATTGCTATGGCAACTTTTGGATAAGCTGCATTCCACCTTCCTGCAGAATGCCTGCAGTTAGGTGGACTACAGCCACAACAGCCGGCTGGGAATTGTGATCTCCACCTGGCTGGGACTCGTGGAGGGAGAGAGGGGTGCAGATATAGTCCTTTTAGCCCACACAGCAAATTCCTGCTTCAAACATTCCAAAAACTTGAAGGATGCCTCCCACATGCCTCATAACACCTACATCAATAGCTTCTATAGCCAAAACATTTTTTTTAAGCTTGTCAAATACTGACAATGAGATCATATATACACTCATACTTGTCATTTCACACTTATTGCAGAGAACCTATATCACTGTCACTGGATGTATTCACTATAAGCCTGAAAGAAACAGAATATCATAGGATTTAAAAGGCCTTTTTATTTTTTATTCTTTTCCTTAATCACAGAATGAATTAATCATCAGCATACAAATAAAGCTATTGTAAATACCATAGTCGCTGGAGCTATGACAATTAAGATTGACTAAGGAGCTCCCCACACACACAAATGCAGCCAGACCTGCAGTTGAACCACGCTGTAACAGACTGGCTGGCCCATCTGTTTGTTACGCTTGTTTGTTATTCTCCCATCATATACTTAAACTCTTAGCACTGGTTTTGGGTTATATGCTTTGCAAGTACATACCAGCCATTTAAGGATGATGAGCTCTCCCCACCCCCATTAAAGCCATGGTAACACAATTTGCCTTGGATCTGATTTTGCACTGTTTGAGTAGTGTGACACTGAGCAAGTACTACTCACTGCAGCTGTAGGTTGTGATCTTGTGAGGGACAAGCCTTAGTATCAGCTGGATGAATTTGAAAGGATGCAGAGTCTGGCTGAGAGTGACATAGCTGGCTTTGCTTCTTACAGTAATATTTTTTTTTTCCTTTTAAGTCTCTACCTCCGTTTTGTACTAATTCCACAGAACAAAATGAAGAGGGGACTAGTAGACTAGAAATATTTATGATGAAGTGTAACCTCAAAATGTTTTAGAATAGGAATAATAGGTTTGGGATAACAACTGCTGTAAGTTCTACATAGATCTGTGAATTTCGGTGAGCGGTATTGTAGGCTTTCTTTTTTTATTTTTTTACCTTTAAGGTTGAAATAAAGCACTCCTCAACAAAACTGAAAATGCATAGAATCCCTTTGGCCAAACTATTTGGTTTGAAACATGGCTTGCCGTTTAAAATTTCTGCTATTTTTTGATATTCAATTTAGGGCTCTATCTGTGGATTGTGGTTTTTAATTTCAAAATCAGTTATGTTATTTTTACTATCTACCAACTATAAGATGCTGTATTTTACCACCAAGATATTGTAATAAACCACTAGTTCAAGTTTTGAAAATCTGTATGTACCTATGAATCTGTAATTACCTTCTGCTCATGGCTGAAGGCGGGGGGTGGTGTGGTTTTTTTCCAAAGTATATCTAATATCGCAGAAAGTCTGTCTAGGTGTTTAATGATAGTTAGCTAGAAAATTAGCCTGCTAGAAATGTTATTCATCAAAATACTGTTGAGTCCTGGGACGAGTGCAAACCTCTGTTGGAAAGTTTCTCAGAGGCAGGCTACTTGGTTGCATCAGGTTTAAATTATGTAAAGTATTGATTAAAGTCTTTCCCAATTAACTGTTGCCAACTTAAAAGGTAAACCAAACCATTCATCTACCTGTTCTTTTAAGGGGACATTTAGGGCCAGATTCTTGACTATGTTAGGGCTCAGTTGTACTGCTCCACAGCAGCCCAAAGGGGCTGCTAAGGTAAGGGTTGCTATTCTACCCTGACCTTGCAAGCCTCAAAACATGAGTGGGATTTCCCTATGGCTCAACTCTTCTACTGACACAGTGCCCATGAGCTGTGCCTTGCCTCATTTGTCGCAGCAGAAAAGGAGGTAAATGAGAGGATTTATACATGATCTTAGCAACAGGGAAATTAGGATTAAAGCTTCTTCTGCAACTTCTTCTTTCAGGACTACAGTATGTGCTTTCCATTCTCCAATTTAAACATATCTTGTTTAGAAAGTATTTAATTTCTGTATATTGAAAAATTCTGTAAGTCTGCCAACATCATTATTAGGTGCTCTGTCTCCTGAAGGTGTTTATCCATGATATCTGCTGTTTGTGAAACGCAGTGCATGTTCATAAAGCAAGGAATTCATTGATGAATTTTTGAGGGGTTAATTTTGCCCAGTCATCTATAATTAGCTCCAGAAAAGCTCTCTATCTTCCAATGAAGAAGCCTTTAGCCATCCCAAGCAAGAGGGCAAACAGTTTCTCCTCAGATGAGAAAGCCGGTGCATATGGCACGAGTCCACCCAAATGACTTGAGCCATCTTTCTGGATGACTTTAGATAGCCCTTGACTACACAATCAGTCAGGTCCCACCAACTTCAAGGAATGCTTAGAAGGATGTGCTGTACGAAAGGAGTTCAGAAGGTAATCAAGAGCAGCCATTACTATATCACAAATGGTTCCTGTTAAGCAACCACTGAAACAGTCAGAAGGAAGGGTACATCTCTAACCTTAAGAGCAACTACAGTAAATGGAGTTTTTAAACCCAAAATACAGTTTTAGCCAACAATTTCAATACAAGCAATAGCAACACATGCTCCTTACACTTTCTCAGAAAACCCATGCACCCAGGACTGTGACCAGGAAGGCCAAGGCAATGAGAGAAGCCTACTCCTGCAACAGACAAATCTGTACACACAGCACAAGCTGAACTCTTATCTTCTCATGCAGTCTCTCAAAAGAGAGCTTTCTGCAAAGTCATAAACGGACTCTGGACCCATTTATATTAACAGTAACTTCACTGAAGACAGGATCAATTCAATTTGTTTCCTTGTTTTGATTATACAGAACAGCACATGTAGTTTCTTCTAAACCAATGTGTATCTGAAGTTCATCCTATCTAAACTATAAAGATTTGTAATTCTTCCACAAAAAATGTCAGTGATACCAAATACAATGAGTAAAGAAAAGTATTCAACATGTAAGTCTATTTGGGCCAAGGTTCAATATTGTAACACCTTGATCCCTGCTTGAGTAACTGAGCATCTGAAGTTTCTACAATACAGATATCTCTTCTATTATCAGTATACATTCCACAGTAGGGTTTGTGGTGGTTCCTCCCCCCTTTTGTGGTTTTATAAATGATCTGTACCTCATGTTCAGAACACTGATATCCTAAATCAAGCTATTTAGTCACAGGACACATCAGCAACATTAAGCTATTACATCTACTTGTGCACTTCCTAACTCCACTCTAACTGAGCCATAGGATGTTTTACAAAGAAAGAAGTGTGGGAGAGCATCCAAATAACCAAAGTATGCCTTAACATTTTTCTTCCCAGCTTCCTCCTAACTCTTTGCTACAGGCTGTCACACCTCCCCTTCCTCTTCATTTTGTTTTTACTGTCTCTGAAAGTTAGTCAGACCTCTTTTGAAGTGCCACAAGCATACCCCTGGGGCTGCACAGGCTTCTTTGGTCTAAGCTTCTTCCTTTAATACACTTTTCCCCTTGTTTTGTTATCCCCTCCCCTTGTTCTTCTACCACCTGTTCATCCTCTTTTCTCACTTGCCCTTTTTACCATGTGGAGCTTTCACTTTTAACTGTCACAGCATCAGGAGCCTTTTTTTCCTCATTCCTCTGTGATGAACAGTTTATGTTTGAGTAGAAACTCAATCTAGTTTTGTTATTTTTCAAGCATACTATGGCTGCATTTGTAGTATTTATTTTAGTAAACAACGGGTCTGCAGGACACAAAAGAGATTTTTAAACCAAAGTAAATCTTAAGATGTTAAGGAGAACAGTCACCTTCTGTCCAATTGATCCTGAGTCTTAGGGGATGGTCTACATCTGTTATGAGTTGGAATTATCCTCCTGCTTGGAGAAAAGCCAGAGGAGAGGAGAGAACTCATAAAAAAAAATGCTTCTGATATAGATGCTTTTGCTGTTTGATTAATTTCATTACATCCATGTGGGATGCATAGTGGTCCTCTCCACCCAGTTTATCTTATATGGTTTCACAATTTCCAGGTAATTATAGAAAAAAGGAAATATGCTAGTAGGGGGAAATATTTTTTCTTTCTCCATCTCTGTGGATGAGCATTAAGAAGTATTTCTTCCATATTGAGTTACTCTATGTTACATTTCACCTCACATTAGCTTGGGTGATGCAGCAGGGCATGAAGTTAGCATAGTGTGACATATGATGAACTTCTTTTGCTCCGTGGGGAACTACAACAATATATGCTAAATTGTTGTTACAAACATACAAATTCTGAGCACCTGTAGGACTTCACTCCTTGTGATCAGGATGGCTTAGGATGTTTCTTATTATTATGTGTTCAGAAAAGAGTGAACTAGTCCTTTCTTTAGTAAAAGAATTATAATAAAGAAAGCTAAAGCAGTTAGGATGTAAAGTTAAGTGGCCATAAGTTCAGCAGTTGAAAGTCAACCTGTCTCTGGCCAAATCAGGCAAATCAATACGAATTAAGATTTCAGCCCAAAATTGGCAGGAAGAACCAGAAAATAAAGCCAAAATGCAGACTCTTCAGATACAAATACTAATCTTCATAAGTTAAGGAGAATAACTGGGACCAACAGGCATAGGGATACTCTTTGGCACAAAACAGAGCAGGTGACTTCTTTTGAGGAACTCCTAGTTCCTCAAAAATATAACAGTGTAAATACTAGAGAAATGAGGGGGGGGAAACGTTTCTTTTACTATGACCTCTATGCTACATGCACCATAGAAAAATCACTACTACACTCTAATGAAAGGTATCAGGAAAGTTGAAAAAGTGAAGTCCCAGACCCTTTAAATCAGTTGCAAAACTCACCTCTGTACTTAAGTTCTCTATGTCAGTAAGATTTCAGCAGAAACTAAAGAATTGATTAAGGAGATCCTAACATGATAGCATAGATCCATTATTCTTCCTAGTGACTCTTCACATTGGGAAAACACTTTGATCCAACAAGGACCCCTTCTTGCTCACCTTGAGCTCTATAAGCTTTTTGCTCCTGCTAGGCGCTAATTGATTTAATTGAGAGCAGGTCATCTTAAATTAAGCAAATTTAGCTCCAATTCATGACCATATATGGAAATGCCTATGAGAAGCTGCGACTGTTTCAGAATGCAGATTTGCTCTAACCTCACAATCTCCTGGGGTAGAGTAGATGATACGACAGAAAAGGGAGCTTCAGGTTTTTTTGGTAATTTGACAATTATACAGGAGGATAAGAGAAGGCCTGACCCTCTGCTTTCCCCTCACAGTCTGCCCTTTGATATAAGGGACCTTGGTTCAGAGACTTGAGAGTGCAATACAGTAGCTGCATATTCCTAACTCACCACCTTTAAAGCAATGTAGGCAACATTAGGATAGATACAGGTAACTGTGGGAGTTTCCACCACTGTGAGGCAGGTGAACACTGTAGAGCTCTTCTATATGTGTTATTCCCAAACTCTACCCCCAGACCAGTGGAATAATGTGGATCACGATATCCCTCTACGGTTGTACAGAAACGTAGCACCCATTGACTCTTCCTGCATCTTCTTATGATATTCATACTTGTCATTCATTGAATTAGATGGCATGATGAGACCCATCAAAATTTAATTCCCCTTCTATGTCTGTGTTTCAACTCTATAAACAACATCTAAGAGTCCCTGTTTGCCGTCTTGGTAATAAAATCAGTGTGACATAAGTGTGAAATGTTTTCAAGAATGGCAAGAAGACTATTTTATTTCATGCAACATAGCATCAATTATTTTACCAGCTGCTTCTTGTAGTCTCGTAGCTTTGGCCGTAGTTGCACTTGTATAACCTGTACATCATGATACCAGAAACATCCACCTTTTTTACTCTTTCTGCTCTTGTGTAACAAAACTATGTGATCATTCAAAATTCCATAGGTAGACTGGGCAGACAGCCCTTGTAAATGTTGTTCTTAGGGGGGAGTTTCAATTTTATATACTGCATAACCTGATATTTCATATGCAATTGTCTTCAAGTCCACGGGATTTCAGAACCACTCTGCCTTACCTTCCACCTGCCCATCCTCCAAAGGATTGCCATGTGGCAGGCAATTGAGAAAGTCTCAGTAAATAATTAGGAATGGCCCCTTGTGCCAGCACTTTTCCTGTGTTTTATTTTTTCATTTAAAGAACATTACAGATACACTATCAAGGAATGACACTGTTCATCTGGTATCTTTGGCATAAACGGACAACGTGAATTAAGGCTTTCTAATAAATGCTATAAAATGGATTTCTTGAGCAGAATAATGTGTTATCTATGGGTAATTTCCCATGAAAGTAGAGGCTATAATTCTGATTAGACATGGATATTATCTTTTCCAGTATGTTTCTGTCAATGCACTGATTCAGCAACCATTTAGACCCCAAGGTCAGGGCTGTTCATAAGTCCCATTGATTTCAAAGTTGAATGTCTGCCCAAGATTAAACACAAAGAGGAATGCTTTCCTAAATCAATTTATTTAAGTCTGTATGTAAGTGCTGTGTTGAATCAGGGCCTAAAGTCAGCAGCAAATCAGGAAAGATAATGAATTGGGCCAAATATGTGTATTAGTAGCCAAATGCATATAATGAGACAAGGAACATCATTGTTACTTGGATTTGAACCAGAATCCCCAAATGTATAAGCTAACCAGATCTTTAACTCTGATTTCTTTTGGAGCTATTAGCTTAAATCTAAATGGTGAGACAGGTTACATGTACCACACATTGGGATGGCCCTTGACTGTCTTCTGCCCTGCACCTGGATCTATTTCCCAGAGAAGTCACAATATTAGCAGGAGGGACAGTGCCTGCCTGAGCTTTATCTTGCTAGGACGGTACAGAAGACACACCTAAACTCCAGAGCTGGGAAGGGCCCTGCACCCCACAAGCTCAGGGTTGAAATCTTTTGCTCTGTGCAATGTCTTCAAACAGAAGTTTGAGTCTCTGTATAAAGGAAGTAGGAAGTCGTCTTAACAAACACAGGAGATTATTAATTTGACAGAGGACAATGTAGATCAAAATGGTTTTAATCATTACTCCCTGTTTTAATTACTACTTGACACATTATCTCTATTGTCCTTCTACAAGTCTCTCCTTTGAATGAAATATTAAAGGTGAGTCACAGCTGAATATATATGCAGTCTAGAAGGAAAATGGCTTTGAACTATTGAAATGATTTATTGTCCACATTTCTTTATGAATATTTATTTGCCATAGTGAAAGCAATTCAATAAAGAGAAAACACGAGGACCAGTTAACTGAACATTTGCATACTCTAACAGTTAAAAAAAGGGAAAGAAAAATAATATGGTGCATTAAAATGGTGTTAATGCTGTGGCTCTCCTATTTCCTGTAGTTAATTCCAAATACTGCATGTGTGAGAGCAAAAAGCTAAGGCCAAGACTCTTAGGAATCCAGATCCTGAAGAGGAGATATATAAATATAAAAACATACATACAAATATATAAATATACAAATAAGTGTCCCTAACTTTTATATATTCCCATTCAGAAAGAAGGAAACATGTTTGTAGGGGTATTTTCAAGGCCAGGGCGGAGTCATTTGTTTCCATAGTACTTCAGGTAGCTGGCTATGAAAGCTTGCTTTATACAACAAGCACACATAACCTAAATCCTCATCTGCTCAGAGCCAGAGACCACTCATTCCCTGACACTCCTCAGAAAAGCAGGAGGTATACACGGCTATCAGAAGGAGACGTGAGCACACTGAGTATTTTGCCGTGTAAAACCTTTAGTATTTAAGCATGACTACATGCACCAAACCCAAGGTCATACACGGAGCAGAGATGCTGCTCTCCTTCACTCCTCAGTGGAGGAACAGTTTTCCATGGTACGTGCCCTCATTTCACCCTGCTTGAATTAATTTCATCCACCAAAAAGCACTATGTGTTAGACTTGGAATGAACTTTGTTCCTCAGAGCTTCTTAGCGGTATTCTGATACTCAGTCACAGATGGGGCCTTGACAGATTTTGTACTGATTTTCATGATTCCTTTTTTCTTTATATTTTTTTAAGCAGGATTGTCACCGCTTGAGAATTCAAATGCAAATGGAGATGTTCACAGGCACTGTTTCATAAGGAAGCTCAGCTGGTTGGTTTTTAGAGCTCATAAACTGAATAGTATATCACATACAGTATTTGGGAAATGATAAAATTGATATACAATAGTTCTAGAGAAGGATGGTTGCAGTAGTAAAACACAGACTTTGGACAAAGACATAAATTCTCTATGCCTCAATTTTCATTTCTGTGGAGCAAGAATGATAATAATAATATTTATTTATAGTAATAATTATCATTATTATCTACCTGAAAGCTAGCTGTGAGGCTAATTCATTAATATTTTCAAATTACTTCATGATCCTCAACTAGAATTTGCCCTGAAAGTACTAAATATTATAATTTGCTCTGTACGCCTATTTCATTTTTCTCTGGAGAAAAAACACTTAATGTGTTGCTCTTTTTACATTTATCTACATCGCACATTCTAAAATTCTAGCTGTTGAACATTTCTAGAAATATAATAACAGCCACATTTTTAAATTACTGTATTTTTTGCTTATTGTTTTCTCTTTTGTCATAGCATTTTACCCCCACCTAGATATCATGATCCCTGATCTAGGGGTTTGTTACTGTTTGTACAAATATGTAAATTGAGACCTACACTTGCTATTTATTTCCTTGCCTGAATTTGGAGTTGAGAATGTAACCACACATGGGTTCTCTGAAGTCAGAGCTGTCTTGATGTACCATTTTTAATGTACTGTGAATAATCAGGGAGTTTCTTTAAGTTACACATAGTTAGAAGCTACCGCATATTACATGCCTGATTATATTTGTAGGTATCTCAAAAGTTTTTTTCTTCTGGCACTTCACCAGGTCCTCCATTTGTTGGTGAGAGTGCATCAGTTATTCATAATTGAAGATACCCAGATCCATTTCCTCTGGTTGTTATCCGTTAGATAGCTAGGCTCTAATGGCTAAAATCTACATCTACCAACATAAAAACCACAGGATATGACACTGGCATCTTGCTGTTCCAATCAGCCTCCTGGTATTACAGCAGTCCTTTTTATTTAACTCTATTTCTACTGAGCTCAGCCCGCTACTGAGTCACGCTAGCTGTTTTACATAGCATCTGCTTTGTATATTGTCATAATTGAAAACTCAACGCAGCCCAGAGGCAGCAGCGCAACGGGACGGGGGTGGTCTGGGGCATAACTCAGAAGAATGAGACAGGCAGGCAGCAACGAGCCGGGCGAAGGCGGCCCTGGCAGCGTCTCCCCAGCTCTGGAGCTGGTCAGGCGTCTGGCGGCCGGGTGGGTGTCCCACGGTGCCCGGGCAGCTCCGGGAAGACCAAACGCCCAGTGCAGGAAGGGCGGGAAGGAGGACTCTGGATGGCATTCCGTCTGCCACAGTGGGGCCGATGTCTGGGAGCTCATACCAGCAGAGTGCGAGGATCACCTGGAAAATCACATGGACAAATCAAAACCAGATTCACGGCCGCGCGTTTCACTGACAGCTCCTGTCCTGTGCACATGCCCAGCCCTTCGCTGAGTGGTTCCTGTTCCTAAGATGTCATCTAAGCCAACAAAGGCAGAGAATGAGCCACATAATTTTTTCCAGTGTTTCAGAAGAGTAACATATATCAACAAATGTCACTTGCTATTTGAATGCTCGTAATAAGAATTAGAACAAATCACTTAAATTGAATGACTAGAGTAGGGCACAGTATTTCTTCCTAATAGCTTACGTAGAAAGAAAAAAATGTCTGGAGTATAAAAAGAACACAAGAAGAAATAATGAGGAAACAAGTTGTGGCACAAAGAAGAGAAATATTTCTTGCCTGTCCTCTTGGCTCTGTCTATGAAGATTTCATCCAATAACCTCAGCCAAAACTAGTTAGCGGATTATTTGTGCGTCTGGCTGGTGGAAGGTCCAGTTGTCTCAAGGGGTTGCCTCGTAGGCGGGAGGGTTTTCCAAGAAGCAGACAAGTAGGTCTCAGCAATGGGAGTCACAAGCTTTCCACGTGAGGAGCACACCTGAGCTGATGGGATGGTTTGGAGGAGTTAGATGTAGCCCTGCTTTATAGCAGCACCCCCAGAAGTTCCCAGTGTTAGATTGTCCCCCAGAGACAGCTTTCCATGGGTCATGGCACGGCAAGGAAGGAAGATGGATGGGATAGCTCAGGAGACTTAGGCTGTACAGCTGTAACATTGAGACAGGTTGAAGCACTCCACCAGTCAGGGCTCTCCCTTAAAGGTATGTTTTTATAAACAGATGCCTAAAACCACCCAGGGGAGCAGGTCAGACCAGTTCCTGCCCTCCCTGTAGCTCTGGCCTTTGCCTTGGCTCCGCTCTCCACTGTCTGCCCAAATTCCCCAGCCCCAGCAGCTCTGCTCCCCTGGCACCCTGCCCACAGCCAGGGAAAGCCACTGCCGAGACCCCCGAGATTCCCCGGAACACTGCGCACGGGGCTTCATCCTGCCCCGGGCTCTGTCTCCCCACTGCAGCAGAGCCCCGTCCCACCACTAATCCTCCAGGCCAGACCCCCAGATGTCAGTGACCCTGGGGCCTCACTGGGGGAGCACAGGTCCAGCGGGCAGGAGTGGGAATCTTGGCTTTTGTTCATGTTTGTATTTCCTAACTTTCTGCTAGAAGTGCACTCTTTTAGGGCTCTGTTTGGCTGTCTGCATTATGGGTGCAATCATGTATGTTTCCTGCTCATGGCATTGTGTTAATTAATCGTTATTTCTAAAGTTCCTTTAAATCCTCAGACAGTGGGATCTACTGCTTTCCTCTCACTCTTCTCTTACCTTTTTCTTCTTCTGCTTAGTATAAGGACAGTCATCAGTAGTGAACTGATTATAGGAAACTAATTTACATCGTCAGTTCAGTAGGACACACTTCTTAAATCATCTAAGATAAATACTTTTAATTAAGCAAATGTCCTACTCAATTCGCTGCGGACAGTCCCATCATAATGGATATCACTTCTGCATGCTAAATCTTAAGCTTCACCAATACCGAATGCACAACACAAAACCATTATTAAAAAAATATAGGCTTACTGTAATGTTGCCATTTTAACGCTGACAGCTTTTATATTCATTAATATGATGACAACAGACCCTGGCTAACAAATTTTACTACAAATCAGAATTTTTATCAGATATGTATATGAGATCAAATCCATTCTAGCATATTATTTGCAGTTTTTATTAAAAAGTTAAATTGGGATTATTATAAAATCTCTTTGGAATCCTTAATTAAAAAAAAAATTAAAGTTAAAATCTAATGAGATTTCCTGGAAGCATTTTAAAAGGTTGCAACAGCAGTAAAGTCAGCAGGCACCACACAGCAAAAGGAAGTATTTACTGATCAGAAGATGAATGCTTCCTCCCCCAGAGTTTAACCGTTTTACATTATATGGATTTTTAAGAGAGAGAGAGAGAGAGAGAGCACACACAAGAAAAACTCAAAGCCAATTTTTCCTGATCAAAGCCTTCAAATTCTGGTGCAAACTGACTTTTTGCTCTTGCGACCAAACCCTCCTCTCTCTCTCTCCCCTCCCTCCCTCCATCTGTTCAGGCTTGGATTTGGAAGTTCCTACCGCAGAGAAAGAAAGCCTGATCCCTATTGCTTCGGCTGTTGTGTTGAAACCCATTAATATTCCTCTGGCAGGTACCCTGACCCTGGTGCCCTTGAACATGCTCGAAAACGTAGGGTATTCCTGAGCCTTTGTCCCTGGGAGGATTAACAGGGTTGCCCTGGAGCCAGCCTGAAGGTGTTTCAATAGGTAATACGGGTGGGCTGCACAGCTGACTTCAAGCTTTGCCTCAGGCTGCCCCTGCTCAGCAACGTGGACGCAGCCATTGAAATTAGGGGGTAAAGCGTGGCTCTGTGTATGAGTTAAGAGTCTGAATCCTCAGAATCTGGGGGAGGATATCTCCAAATATCTCCTTCCCCTACCAGGGAAGGCACCCCAATGGAGGGAACAAGGGCTGGAGACCTGCTTTGCTTCTGCCACCGACGACTTCTCTGACCTTCAGTTACTTAAGCTGTCTCTTCCTCTCTCTCTACTTTTCTTTCCTCTCTGGTCTTTCTCAGGGCTCTTAAGCTCATAAATTGTCTGGAGAAGAGACCGTGGCTCTCCATGTGGTTTTGCTGTGCTTTGTACAAGTAAGTCCTGGTCTCAGCTGGGTCCTGTGGCTATATCATACTAAAAGTAAATAAATAGATAATAATTGTGACAATGGTTATTTTTTTTTTTATTAACAATAGGATCCTAATGGAGGAGAAGCCTCTCCTCTGAGGTGGTTTTTTGTCTGCAAGTGAAGGTCTCTCTTTCCTTTCTCAGCTGGAGAAGATACTGCCTTTGTAAATCAGACAAAACTTATCATGTAAAATGGAACACATCTTTGATTATACTGAATACTATCCTGTCTGTAATTTACCCTTGCTGCTGCAAAGGACACAACATGATTAAGCTAAGAAATGATAGACTGAACATCATGTGTCAGGATGGAAAAAGATATTTCCTATCTAAATAGGAAACAATAATCAAAAAACAGTGAAAATATACAAGAAAATGTTTCAACATAAAATAAACAAGCCACCCTGCTGTTGCCTTATATTGTATTGTTGCTCTCCTTGCTCAGATTGCTGCAGATACTTCTCCTGTAGCCTACAATAGTCTTTATTTTTAAAAAAACTACAAACTGCCATGATTTTTTAACTATGCGACTATCTTTCCTCCATAAGTGCATGTGTTCTGTTGCTTGCTCGGTCTGCCAACCCTTCTGTGTTTCTCTGGGCGAGTCCAGATTCTCCCAGTGACATTTCTCAAATTGTAGATCTGTGCAGTGTATTTTCCTGGAACTGTTAAAAACATTGCTACTTTACTTAATAACAATGTTTAGCAGTACCAGCTATCACTTGTTATTGGGTGTACGCCAGGTGCTCCGCGCAGGGGGACAGGGGTCGTTATCCCCATTTTAAAGACCGGGAAACCAAGGCGTTGCATGTGGCAGCGATTTCCCCAAAACACACCGCAGAACACACAAACAGGAGAAGGACCAGCATCCCTTCAGCTCACGTTTCATCCTTCATGCTTTTTTTTTTCCTTTGACATTACCACCTGCAGCGCTGTGCCCTCCCAGCAGCGTTACAGAGAATGACCACAGCAGAGCCAAGCGCTTTTGCGATGACAAATTCAGATACTGCAGCAAACAATGCAAGTAATTTTCCTAATTTTGGGGTGCGACTTTGCCATGTATGTTGTTTAGTAACTTCTATCATGTCTCTGATGATTTCTGTGTCTGATGGTACGTTCCTATCCAAATTAGCATATGATGAAATTTTGTGCTAATATTCAGATGGTAAGGTCTGTTTGCTGTTTCCATATAGATGTATCTTTGACAGGAAGAGCAATTCTATAATAAGCCCAGGATGAAAAGCCCATCAATTGAATTGGTACCACATTACCATGGCAACAATATAATGCTAATGAAATTGTGACTGTTGAACCTTGTTTATGGAACTCTACAAAATGGGCTTCATAAAAGGAGAAATCTTGTTGATTAGCAAATGTTTCAAAGCATGATAAAAACCTTACAACCACATGTGCATGTTATCACCCTCATTTAAGACAATACATTGCTGTTTGTAAGAGCAATAGCACTCTCAAAGAAATAAAATTATATAGGGAAATTTGTACTTCTCCAGGTTTCAACATGCACCACAGACTCACTCACGTCCCTGCCCCGGTTCACCAGCTCAGTTGGCATAGGCGCGTAGCCAGTCATGCGGTTGTTTCTGCTTGTTTAATCTCTCTCAGAATCTATAAAATACACTGCTACTGTAGCTGCAGTAAACACCTTTTCTGTAAAACAAACGTGGCTTAAGTCTATATCAAAATATTCCGCAAAAACCTGTTCCTTTAGATGAAACCCTACCCAGAGAAGGTGTGGTAGCAGGAACGCGCTCTTGGTTTCCCCCTCTTTTCCTCCTCCCGCTTTGGCAGTTTACTGCCATATATGATCCCGGTGGAGAGGTGGGGAGTCACTCTCCCAGAGGCATGGCTCTCATTCCTCAGCACAGCGGTCCTTCCTGAAGGCAAGGTTTGATATTACGTCCTGCTTTAAAACAAAAAACTGCTGAGCAATCAGATTTCCTGGCCAGTTGTGTCCCTGGACAGACAACAGGCTTCTGGGGAGTTGCCTCACCTCTAAGTGTTTGGGGCCCCAGTGTCGAGTTTTGTACAGCAGGGTCTCATTTTTACCTAATAGATAATTTTCCTCATTGTTTTCACATTGGAAATAAAAAGTGTAGTTCACCCTATGAAGTCCATCTCCTAATTTGCCAGGCAAATCAGAACAGAAGAGCCGGTGAACTGGCAAGCAATGAGTTCGGTGAGGCCAGGGGGCTGGGAGTGTGCGCCTACGAGATTCTTCTTTAGTGGGCTAGTAATACTGTAAAATATTCACCACAGTAGTATTACCTAGATATTTAGCACAGACAATAGGAGAGAACACTGCTCATTTTAGCGAAGTCCTGATCTACATGGCAGAGAAGTCAGCGTGAATCTTCACCACATTAGATTTAATGGGCTTTAAATCAGGGCTTTAAAGGGCTGTTTTTGAAAGCTCCACGTTTCATCCTATTTGGAAAAGGAAGCGTTGTCTAACACTTCGTTATGCCCATGGTTTGTGGGAAAGCAATGCACTGAATTTCTGAGTTGATAGAAATATAATGTAATGTAATTTCACTTAATATATATTTTGCATTGGCTGACAGTTTTATTAAGCAGAACCAATAATCATCATTATTCAATGTAATAACCATCTCATTAGAAATGGTCTAATTTTCCCTAATTTTAATTTACCTCTCAGACTAAGCTGTTCTAAAATTACTGAAGTGCCCACAGTTGAGTTTTGTAAGAATTAAAAGGGAACATAAATCTTCAGAAAGCTACCACTGACTGATTGCTGCTATAATAGTAATATGCCAGAGTTTTGTGAGAGATGGAAGTACAGAAAAGTCAGGTTAGGGAATTACTACATCACTTTTATTTTCTTACTGTCTTTGAAGTAACACTTTCTGCACCCATTTTGCACAAACAATGATAAATGGTGCGGTTGCCTGCAAGCCTTGCATGTGCTCCCCTTTAATAAAGAGTGCTGGTAAGGAGGAGCTGACAAGCAGAAATATTTCTCAGAAGGAGATGAAGACACCGATCAAGTTTCATTATCCCCCGATGAAAATAGGATGTAAACTGTGACATCCAGCCAGATTACATATGTCAGGCAAGCAGATGTGAGCAGAAAAATGTAGATGCTAAACCTCACCTAATAGGCTTACTCTGTGGATTATTCTCAATGACCAAGGCTACGTTAACTGTAGTTAACATACAGGATATAAGAAATATCTGTTCATAAGTGAATCTGGGGGCATTCCTAGCTGTGCTGAAGTTAATGCTCTTTGATATACCTTGGGGCATCCTAAAAGCACTTTGGGTGTCATACACTTCTACAGGCATCACAAAGAGCACTATGGTATATAGCTTTAGTTCCAAAATTTCAAAGGGTTCTCTGTTTTCTCTAAAAATGTGCTTGAACCTTTTTATATATTCAAACACCACTTGTGCATGCAAACTGGTATGAGTGCTTAGCTACTTGATTTGTTTGTGCCAGTTCTGAAAACACATTTGATCAAAAGAATAATGTTGCAATCACAGAGAGAAGTAGCCTCATATGAACAAGGAAGCACTTCGCAGGTTATGTTATAAAATAGACAAATCGTCTAAAGGTTTTGTTTATCATAGGAAGTTACTCCATGTAGTTGAGTCATAAAAAATAACTAATTTCTGGTTTTTTTTAATATTCCCTCAAAATAATACAGAAAAGCCAGCCTCTCCTGTGTAAGAACTCTGCTTATGAAATCTCTTCTCTCTGAAATTCTGAGCCTTTTTCCAGCTGTAGTCTTATTTGTTCAGCTATCAGAACACACAGTACAGCAGCGAAAAGCATTACACTATTATCCCAAGATAATTTGATAGTCTGTAAATGTATTTTCCTGCCTGTGGTTCCAGGCATTACGCTCTCACTTGAAGTAATGATTTGCAGTTATCTTATACAATTCAAGTTAGCCCATATTGGTTTCACTTGGAACATTTACCTGCATGGTACAAACGTGGCTTATTTGTAGATTGTACAAGCCAGACTAGATCAGTGACTTTTACAAGCCAGACTAGATGAGCAGTGCGTTGGGATGCCTACCATAGACAGCCGGCTTCTGGAGGAAGCGATGCGGTGACTCACTGGTGGCTGTCTCCCGCCTGCGTCAATGTTATCACACCCGTACATCAGCATGAGTCTGCTGGAAATGCTAAATTTTAAGTCTGACATAAAACCACAGCTCTGATCTGATGTGGTCAGTAAATACAGCATGGCACTTTCCAGAAGTACTTACCCTGCTTTCCTCTTTGGACTCTGCGTGGGATGTGAAAACTCACCTTAAATTCCTCTTGCATTTCTGGAGTTTGCCATACCATTCCCTAAACGCTGGAAACCAAATTGTCCAGTGCTAACTGGGTAGTTGTTTCACCTCTGATGCACCCGCATTTCAGGGTGATTCCATTCCTTTGCAGAATTTGTAAAGTTAGTGAGTGTGGACACAAGGCTTTGGTTTTGGACGGGCTCAAAGATCACCTCCCCTACCCTCACTTGGAAACCTGTGTTGGGAACAGATTTACATGAGGTGACAACAATTTGCTCCTGGCTCTTAACTGGTCAGCAATGGATGCAGCAACCCTTGGTGCTGGCAAGAGGAAAGTCTCATTAGGGAGCACTCCGCTTTCCCCATCCCTGGTGACACTCCTCCGGGAGCCCAGCGTGAATTCAGAGGAGCAGTGCACTGGTGACGGCCATTGAGCTACCTCCTCTCTGTGCGCACGGAAATACTCGGCAACACAAAAGACATAAAATATGATTTACACTCTCATTCCATTGTCATAAATTCCTGAGTGTCACCCTGGTTCATATTTGATACAGGAAAAAAAATAAATAAAATGAATGTCAAGGGAGTGATTTGCAAAAGGGCACAGTCCTGGCTTGGCACGGTCAGCAGCCGCGGCAGGAGCTCCCACCTCTGCCGTCCTGCTCCCCCCGTCCTCAGCTGGGGCCGCCCCCAGCGTGTGGGCAAGAGGCCGGGAGATGCCCGAGTGATGCAGATGTGACAGCTACAGTTCAAACAAAGCAATGGGGGACAGTGTCTTTATAGTCAGGAATTATCGTGTTGCTGTTTTTTTTCCTCCCTCGTCTCTTCATGGTGCCTCGGATTCTACTGTGACACTTCAGCCAGCAACTTTAAAATAGAAACGAATAAATAATTATGTGGATGTTCAAAAACCTACTTCTGTTATGCTTAAAATCTTTAAAGCCTTTTATTTTGAGAGAAAAATTAATACTAAACTTGTTTTTCCAGGACACAGTGAAGTTTAAGAAGAGCAGCACTTAAAAAAAAAAAAGTGTAAGAATCCCAGTTTACCATCCTGATGTCAGTTTATGATAACATTTATGACATTAATATAATGGATTATGACCTTTCTTGGCTTGTCTGACTGACAGTTGTTCATATATAACATGGTACTTATCATCTTGGTCCTTCCATAATAATAATGGCTTCAATTTTCTGATCTGTGTCATCAAAACCTGTCCTCACAAGTGCTGATCTCATCTGTGGGAGAGTAGTAGCAGGCACGCCTTTTGAGCTTTATGTCACCTAAAATCTAGAGCAACATTGAAGCCCAATTGCAGAAAAATACCCTGTGTCTAACTTTATCCCACAGGCTGCATAATGGCAGCCCTTATGATTTTAAATGATTTACTGAGGCCTGTCAAAATTATGTTCCTTTCTGTGTGGAAGTTACTGAAGTTCAGAAATGTCATTATTCTGTACAAACCTGAGAGATCTCGAGGAAATACACAATAGCTGGTGTATTAGAATTACTTACCTTGATCTTTTTTTTTTCTCTTTAATCTCAGAGTGGACAGTATGAAATATATTTTCTTCAATATTTAAGGTAAAAATTTACTGTGCAATTTGTACCTGCTTTCCTTGTGCCCGTTTTCACTAATCAAGGTGTCGAGATACTCTTTTTAGGTTAGCAGTTTCACATGCATCATATATAAAAGGTGAAAGAAGAAGGTGAAAATTTTGGGTGTTTACAAAAATTGACCATTTAGCAAACACTAATGGTGTTGGGGTGGATAAGGGGACTCTTGGAAGACCTGGATTATACACTGAGGTCTGCTGCAGTCCTGCTCCACAGCCCTGTTGCTTCCCTGTTTGCACTGGGCCTCCCAGTCTGCTCGGTTGCCACCGAGATGTTCGCTACCATCCCCTGAGCATCCTCCAGCGAGCTGGACTGGGGCCGTTGCTGTGACATGTGAAAGATGCCCACGCCGCAGGGTCAGGTCTGGTACAGCAAGCGAGTGCACACAACAACAGCCCGATTAGTCAGCTTTATTCAAACAAACCTGGGAACGGCATCAAACACTTTGCACCAGCAAAGCAGGGCCACTTTCCCACATATGGAGACAACACCTGCCTCTCCCTGAACACGGCGGGTTGTGGGTACAGCCACAGCAGCATGCCGGTCTTTACATAGTACAAGGTTTCCTCCTGTATGCAAGGGACAACCAGCTCGGCAACAGACACATCCTTCAAGTAATAAATATTAAAAAGAAACACTATGTCTTTAAGCCAGCTGAACAATGCCATATGCCCTAAAGCCATACAGAGACAGGACATCCCCGCTCAAAAGTGTTGTCCCACGGACAAGCCTCTCTGTCCA
The DNA here is from genome assembly GCA_008658365.1 of Alca torda. Lineage (NCBI taxonomy): Eukaryota > Metazoa > Chordata > Aves > Charadriiformes > Alcidae > Alca > Alca torda. The sequence continues at coordinate 14,582,182 of CM018087.1, read as the reverse complement.
GATGAGCACCGCAGCTCTCCGGCCCTCGCTGTTTCCCTGGGGCTACGCACCAGTGGCTTTCGGGCATGAACCTCCCACCTACAGGAATTTCAAGTTGAAGCAAGCCTTGAAGAACAAGCCTATAGCGCAGCAAGGCAGCGCTGGCACAAACCGTTGACTGGATTTATGCTGATGCCTCTGTCTTCTTTCCAGTGCTTTGTCAAGAACATGACATGCTTACTTTTTTTTTTTTGTTTCTATTGTTATTTTATTTTTTTAAATGAACTGACAAAGTGACAGCATAGCTACATGCAAGTTATGGGGTACTGCTGTTCTGTTGGCTGACACAGCAGCACGGAGAGGTGCTCTGGTGCTCAGCTGTCACCTTCTGCAGCTGCCTTCAATGTGGTCAATCAAAACGGTTCCTCAGCAACAGATCCTGGGCCTGCTTTTCAGGCTGGGTGCTGATGAGCAGCCATTTCCATCTCTGGACTTGGTGATTAGTTTTATTCAGCTCAGAGACAAGTTGTTGGACATTTCTCACTGTTTTCTGTGAAAAATGGGGGCATGTTTTCTTGGGCTATCAAATGGGACATATGGGAGCTGGATTCCATCTTTCATTAGATCTTGGAAATTGTGTCCTCCTGAGGCAATTAATTAGCATGATGTTCTTGGCTGCTAATGTTTGCCTTCAGATTTCAGTGGCAACAGACTTGGCAACATAAATTTTGCAAGGATGGTCTAATGGTTTAGGGTGTTAGCCAAGGCCTCCACACAGCCTTCTTCAACCCTTCAGCTTTTACAGAGCTCCCTTATGTACACAGACAGGTCCCGTGGCTTCTGTCCACGTCTCAGCTCTCCCTTCGAAAAATAAATATAATAGTATGTTGCTACTTCACAGGACAGATGCATTACAGATTGCACCACAACAGAGGTCAGGCGGCACCACTGCAGTCCTCTGCCTCCCTATCTCCATGATGGAGGATCTATTCTGCAAAGCTTTTCTTTGATCCTTCCACAGTTTAAGGCAAAATCATTTACATTAGAAATTTGTCAGTTGAACATATTTCTATTTGTTTGCTTTCAGTTTGCCCACTGTAGATATCTGCAGGCTGTACACACCTTTATCTGTAGAAAGGACATCTATAGGAAAAGGCGTATTTCCCTATTTAAGTCAGCCATTTGATGTAGGCTCATATTTAAGGTGTTTGCCCCTCAGTGAGTGTTTTCCATGTGTGATCATTTCCAAACTATATCCTTCTTAAACCAGCGTGATGTACAGCAAAACCACATGCTTTTAACCTCTGAACACAATCCAGAGATATAATCTAGACTGTTCGCTTTGCTTTTATTACCTCAATTATATTTATAATGCTATATAATTATAAAAATTCATGGCTGAAAAATAGTATTAGTTACAATTACAAAAAATGTCATGCCTCTCTCAAAGGGAGACACCAGCAAAATATAAAATATCTAGCCAATACAGTTATACAGCGAATAACACATCCGCCATGGGGAAGAACACATGTTTTTCTTTGGTATCCACTAAACACTAACGCAGGACTAAATTTCCAAGGGGAGGGAAGGGAGGGAACCTAAATCAGTGCGCCAAAATGCTAGTGCCATTTTATAGACTCATTGGTTAGTACAATTGCAAATAAGTAGTTGTGCATTTAGGAGCTCACTTAAGCGGTCATTAATGTATGTGACTTGAACTCACAAAAGGCATATTACAAAGCTATTTGAAACAGATGTGCTCCTACTCTCCATTTAAAACAAAATCAGTCCGTGGTATTAATTTAGGTAACCTTTGCAGTCACTAATATACAATCACACTTTTTAAACATGTATGAAAGGAATTAGTCAGAAGAAGAAAATGAAAATACCACTAAACAGTAGCTGCAGTGTTTGATGCTCCTTCCAGATAGATCATTCTCATTTAAATGGAATGAGAAAACGGAAAACATTAGATGTGGGATTGTCTATTTTCACTTGATGTAGCTAGGACTTAAATACTCTGGGACAGAGCTTTGTTTTCATATGCACCAGACAAACCTCCATTAATTAAAAACAACAAAAATACAAGCAGGAGAGCTGAATAATTGAAGGTGAACTTATCTTACACAACCAGCGTATTCGTGCCATGCTTTTTTATACTTTGTGCTACTACCTTTATTAGCCCAAGCTATCTTAATGCACTGCTTCTTCAGCCTCCCTTATTCCTCCCATCAGTTCAGGCAGAGCGATCCATCCCCACTCACCCGACATCCAGCCTCCAGCTCTCTGACTTTCAAACCGTGTCTTTTACAGACCACCAGGAAGGATTTTGCAGAACACTAGCTGAAAGACACGTATTGTGCAACTAATAAGGAAGGTTTAAATACCATTAAAATTCTGACTTGTACTTTTAAATGCCGTGAAATTCAGAGTTAAGGCTCTGCCTTGCATCCCCGGCTTCACAATTGCACCTAAGTACTGCCGATGGTGCAGCAAGATCACAGGCTGCCTGCAGCAGCTGAAACGCGCAGGCACTTTGGACCGCAACAGCTTTTTGCTCAGGTTCCTGATGGCTTTCTTGGGAGCCTGGTCACCATTAAGGCTAGTGAGGAAGGCAGTGAGTAAGAAGTTTAAGCTCTGAATTACTCTGGTGGCTTTACTTCAGCCTCTCACATACTGCTGTCTTTGAAGGCATAGCAGTTCCACGCTCAACTATTTAGTTCAGGCCTCAAAATTACACTTGCCCTTAAATTGTTGTCAGATGATGAAGGAAAAAGTAAAATTATAAAATGTTCACTTTTTAAGCCATCTCTTTTAAAAATTGGAGAGAAAACATACCTAGTATTTCAGACTGTTCTTTTGAATCACTGACATGAAACGATTTGGTGAGCAGGTATCATATTTATATGATGGGACCAAGGATTTTCAGTTGACACACAGCTGGTGTGATGGAATCTTAAAAGCTGCTGTATGGATGGGAGTACAGGTTTGAAAATTAATATCCAAAAAAGCTGCATACGAAAAATCCTCATGATTAAAAACTGAAGAGCATTGATCTGCATTATTGACTGACAATTGTAAACCTTTTGTTTTACAGGAGACCTGCTTCCTAATTCATACACAAAAATCTTCAAAACCATTGGCTCTTTTCTTTACAGGTTTTAAAACTGTTTTAACTAAATATGGGATACATATTGTTTAGATGTTGTCTATGGGGCTAGACTAAGCAATACCAGCATAAGAAAAAAAGGCCAGATATTACAGCGGAATTGGTTACAGAGCCAACAGCCAGCCTGGAGGGAGCTGCTCTCATGGTGAATGTCCATGCATGATGTAAACCTCTTTTTTGGTGATGGCGGTTTAGTAACTTCCATTGCAGGTGGGTATTACATTTTTAATTTATTCCTAGGAGCACAATCTCTGCCCTTCACTGATATGTGTCCATTTCATGAGGTTATTGGTTTTTGACACATCTCATTAGATGTTACAATGAGACAGATTTTTTTTTTTTTGCACAGATTGATGTCTATTGATATTACATTAGTTCATCAAGGTTACAAATCACACTGCATTGCACTACATTTCACATTTGCTGTATCATGCCAAGAGGTTTATAATATTCACTCTGGGGCACATAAAGTGCCTGCTACCCATCCCTTGGATAAATAATTTAAGAAATTGTTGGGAAATCATACCTAATTAGTAGGATCTGCACTCAACAAGTGCCCTTTGATTTAAATTGTATTTGTATTTTGATAGGTATTGATTTTATGAGTAGGAGAGATGAATAATACATCTTGCATTTCTCCACTGTTCACAGCAATAATCTGACAGAAATAATGGAGGAACGCTCCTGCAATGGAAACTGCTTCTTTGGGGACCAGCCTGCCTTTCCCTAGAACACCCATGGGGCAGTTAAAGGCACTCCTGAACTGCATGGAGTGGCCTCATCCCTTTTTCTTCCATTGATTTGCTGCATCATCCTGGACAAATCACTCAGCCTCTCAAAGTCTCTCCTTTTCCATCTGCAAAATGGAAACGGAATGGTTCTTCATCAGTCCGCAAATGGCCTTGAGACATAGGGAGAAAAGGAATAGCTACATCCGAGTGGGTATTATTCAAGTCCTGCCTGGCATTACCACATGGAGCACGGGGCAAAGAAGGGAGCCACCAAGTGAGGCTTTCTGCAGGTACAGCAGCGTCGTGTGACACGTCCAAGGACCCACAGTGACACCATACACCTCTGAGAGCAGAAGGCAGAGGTGGGCATCACGCAGCATACTCAAACCCAGCCGGGCTGCCTTCTGTCCCTGCTGCTGGCATTAATGTTCTGGTTATTTTGGCTACTCGCTTCCCCAGGTGAGTTGATAAAACAAGATTAATTTGTTTTTCTCTATTGGGTGCTAATCCCTTAGAGCGAGAAGAGTGAACAAGGTGTAGGTTATACCTAGCACACAATCCAGGCTGGTATCTTCCCAAAGCAATAGCCACTCGGCATGCAGGCACGCGAGCCTGCTCACATGAGTGGCCAGGGGTGAGGAACAGAAGCAGGCAAAAACATCTCTGAGATTAAAAGCAAATCAGAATATATATAGGTATTTATAAACACTGGCTTCCAGCACCCCGGCAGCTATTATAAATGCAGACTCTATGAGATAACCATAATTACAGAAAAGCTTTATTTTTTTTTTTTTTCACCCAGTATGCCAGCTCTGATTAAATAGGAAAACCATAGGCTCAACTGTGCGACATGATAAACCATGGCATCGAAGCAAGCATCAAAGTGGCCCCTCGGCTGCCGGCAAACAGTACAGTCATAAGATAAGAGACAATGAAAATACAATAAGTAGAAATAGCAGTTTTTTCCCCATAATATAAACACCATAGACATTCTTTTAGTACAAAGACAAGCAGGATCAACAGTGACAACTTTAAATTTGCCAAGTATCATGGGAGTACTGTAAAACACATCCTCTCCAAACCAAGCCAAAGCATCAGAACAAGCCGAAATGTTCTCCTCAGAACAAAGACATCCCTTTTCATAGGTCTCAGACAGTTAGCAGGCTTAATTTATTTTTTATTATTTTTATCATCATCTCCGTCTCACTGTAGCTTCGTCAAGATGTGCTGAAATATCTATTGCTACGTGTTTGCATAGGTGCAGTCCACTGCACCAAAACCACTTCAAAAAAACAGAAATTATGTTTAAGATGCTTTATTTGAATATGCACCTTAAAAAAAAAAAAAAATCCCAAGGAGACAACTAGGAGCCGGGACCTTGCAACTCTAAAGAGGAGGGATTGCTGTCACATGGAAACGCAGACGATTCGTATGCGTTTGAGTCCTCAGCCTCTCAGGGGGAAGATTTAAATAATGCATGGTGGGTTTCTTTGTGATGCTTTTCCTTTTTTTTTTTTGTTAATATTTTACATTCTTTTAGAAGTATTACCTGTGCGTTAAGGGCTATATTCATATAATCATGAGTGACATGCAACTTCTCTCTCTCGCCTTTATAGTTCCAGGCAGATTTAGAGAAATTGAGGCCTGGCAACACACGGCTGAGGTGCACAGGAGCACACAGCTGAAAGCATAAGAATGGGGCTGCTTGAACATCTTCCCCACACACACACTTTTCTCATTAAAGTTTCATCTGAAGAATTTTTGTGGAAGCCTTAGCCAGTAAAACAGCACTCGTCACCTCTAGGTTCCCAAGCAGCAGTGCAACAGTGGCACAGGGGAGAACACGTATCAGACAGACACAGCCTTTCTTCTTACGCCTGCTGTACCCTCCCAGGTGCAATAATTCACCCTCTTCAGTACCTTTTCATAAGAGACAAGAAATATTAATTATCCTGAAGAATTTTTTAAGAGGATCACTACTGGAGAAGTTCTTATTTCACAAGATATTCTGCTTTCCAAGTAAAATGCAAAGTGGTTGTAATGAGTTTCATTTTAAGGCAACGCCAGATACCTCCTGGGTAACCCATCTAGCAAAGTCCGATTCCCGGTGAAGCCAATATGAGAACCGTATACACTTTTATGAATCCTGAAATGGTCCATGAATCTCAAATACTATTGCACCCTCTCTTTTATAAATCTTTTATGTGTTTTTCTTCAATAAATACATATATTTTGCTTTTTGAATCTTGGGGCCCCTTTTGAGCTGCACAGCTCTTAGAATCTTAATAGAAAAGTAGCAACATGAAACCAAAAATAAATGCTTTTAACAAATGGGGAAAGTCTATATTTCACCAAGGAAGGCGTGGTTTAAAATAAAACACAGGCTCCTGCAACATCTAAATCCTGCATATTTCCTGCAGAGCATGCCACAGCTATTGACATGCTGTTGGTTTTATATGTCCCAGGATGCATGAATTATTACTGTCATTCAACATTTTATATTCCTAGTTCCATAGCCTATAGCAACACTTACCGTTAGCTGTGGTAGACTATACCAGACCTCTGGCAATGCTTCTTATTGATCAAGCACTGCTCAATGTTTGCCTGCTCAGTAATGCAAAGACATCCTAATTCTCTAAGACAGAAAACCCACAAGTTACTGCATTTGGGATTTCTAGTCCTTTTAAGAGACTCAGAACACAAAAGGCAGATTACAGACACTTTCTGCCACTCCAGGAGACAAACTGAGAGTTGTCCTATGAGCTTCAGGTACTACAAAAGAAAGTGTGTTGCACAATAATGCTGAAGAAAGCTGGCCGGATGCTAACAAACAGTGCTAATATGCAAACTGGTTATGAAAAGGACCTCGGAAACGGAAGAAATGTTCTACTGAGAGTCAATGGACTTGCCATGACAGGTTTATTAACTTCTTAACAATGGACCTAGCCAGAGTGAGTAATATAGAGATCCCAGTAGCAGAAAAACTATGTCAAAGGTGTTTATGCTTATAGATTCGAAGGAAGGTGAACTAGCTCAGTGCTTAGCTGGGTGAAATTCCCTGAAGACAGCAAGAGCATGAGTTCATGTAAATAATAAAATAGATATTGCAAATCACAGGGCAACAGAGAATACCACGACTGTCTATAAAAACACCCAGAGCAGCAGCGACTGGTTTCTGAGCTCAGCACACACGCACAAACATGCTCCAACACCCGCTCAAGTCAAAGGGAAGGTGACCTACCCTTGGCACGGGACAAGTCCTGTCGGGCACCGCAGCTCATCACAGCAGCACACCAGCCTCAGCCCCTGCTTCGAGGAGCTGTTTTATCACCTGCTGCCTTCCCCCAAACAACCCTCTTGCCCTCCATTTTGTGCTGCCACCTCTGATTTCTCTCTCCTCCTTCCAGGGAGCCCCAGCAGGCTTCAAAGTAGCCACAGCTTGGCTCCCCGGCAGAGTCCCTCAGGTGGAGCAGGTCAGCAGGTAACGGGGAGACAAGAACCACAGCAGGGGAGAACCACGCCGGGGGGGCAGTGCTAGTACAAAAGCGTCAAGCCCTTCAGACAAAACCAGCTTTATTTCACTTTTTTTAAAATAAAAAAAAAAATCTCCAGGTGATCACTGCAAATAATGCCATTGTCAATGACTCTCCTTAGCAGCATTTTTACCTTTATTTGTTACACCTTAATTTTGCAGTTATTTTCTTATAATTTACTCGTTCCTTTGCACCGGTGCACCTGAACTGGATTCACCTGATGCAAAGACAAGATGGGCAAACCCTCAGCTGGAGTAAAAGAGCCACTGCAGAGCTCCTGAGGTGGGGGATGGTTCCTTGCTGTCCTGCAGTGCTGCTCGTGTGGGCACAGTCTGGGGGAGGAGTGCTACTGGTTCCCTGAGCGGAGGAACCATGCTGATGCCCATCACTGTGTGCTGGCGACACCTCCTGAAGGACTGAGAGCCGGCCAGGAGCCAGCTCTCTGCCTCTGACCCACCCATGCCAGGCACTTCCCTCAAAGTCGTGACATGAGCCAAGGGAAGGGACCCACTTATCTTGGCCAGCCTGAACCACCGGATAATTTGGGCAAGGCCAGCTCAGCTTCTCCCCTCAGCCTCGTGGCTGCCCTTCCTCAGGGTGCAGCCCCTGGGGAGCATCCTGGTCGTCTGCCCTGGACCCCCAGCCAGGTTGTGCTCCACATTCCGGGCACTAGTGCTCACATATTCTCAGGGCTGGTTGCTCAGGGACTGAAATACTCCAGTAACACCTCATCAGAATTTGCTTGGCCAGATTTTGTGTGTTTGTGTGGTGAGCATCCTGCCCAGCGTCCAACAGCACCCTGTCCCAGTGGGTTGTGTGGGGCGAGGGCCTTCCCCTGCCCCAGGGACCTGCTGGACCCAACTCTCGGGGCAACACAGATCTCGGATCTGACCCCTGCAGTCCATGCCCATGCTGACTGTGCCTTTGCACCTCACTTCTGCTGCAGAGACAGCGGCTGCAGCACCCTCCTGGTTTGCTCCAATGGTCTTCGGGAAGGAGCTCTTCCCCCAGCTATCGCTTTTTGTCCCATAGCACTGTGTGCAAGAGCGAGCCTGAAGCATGGCAAAGGGGTTATCTGCTTGCACTGCACCTTTTTCCTCGCTCTCTGCCATTGTCTGTTTCTCCTGCTTCCCTCGCCCGCCCCTCTGGTGTTGTTCCCACCCGAGGGGCCCCCAGCGTCTTTGTTTCCTGGCTGCATCTCTTGGGAAGCATCATCAGGTCGTGAACCATTTCCTCCCAACGCTGACTGCATCTGCTGCCTTAGCCCAATGACAGAGTTGCTTATACGATCCCAACTTGCCACAGCGAAAAGCCACACTCCTTCAATTTGTCCGGTGAGTTTTTATTATCACTTGAAATACAGTGGCACAGCCCTGCATTCGTAATGTCTTCGGAGTCACTTAACGGCACAGCTACCAAGTGCGATTCCAGTTGAGCTCAGCTGAACACAGAAGGTGACTTCTGTCACCGGAGCACTTTATCATCAGGGTAATGCAGGCTGGTAAGGCAGGCAGCGTTTGACTAGCGAAGCCTCTTTCTTTGACATCCTAAGGGGCAACCATGGCTGCACATGAATTAAACCCTTGCCAGCAAACAAAAATATTTTGCTTTGCCAAAACATTATGATGATGGTTTTGTTCCTGTCTTTTGAAGGGATGGGATTTAATCGACAGAACCATTCAGCTCCTCAGCAAGCTTGAAGAGAGCTGGTTAATGACAAAGACCTCTGACGTTCACACGGTCCCACCAGCCTCCTTGAATGGATAATACCTCTTTGGTTGACTTCTCCTAGGGAGGAGCCAGGTTCCTGCTTAGCCCCTGGAAATGGTGGAAGGTGCAAACTTCAGGCTAATGGCAGCTCCTCTCTGCTTCACGAGGCGCAGCCCATTGGCCTCATGTTCCTGTGGTCACATCTGGTAAAGCCGCTCTTCTGGAAGGGGCAAACCAGCCCCCAAATTCAGGCAACTGGTCATGACAAGAAAGGGAGGGAATTTCTGCTGCAGGGTCTGCCAGAACAGTCGGAGAGGCTGCTACAGGCACCAGTGGGATTTGGCATACTCAAAAATGGCACAGATTGTATGGTCAAAAGCAACCTTTGGCTCTTCATAACACAGTGCAATATGTATATAGTTTTATAAATATATATATACATACACATTCACATACATGTGCAGGTTCACATCATACTTATGTATAGGCACACATGATGGTAGTCCTAAATTTTCAGTAAAGAAAGAACACACCGTGTATGCCTGTGCAAAATGATCACAACTCCTGCAGATGGTTTATCAGCTGAAATGGGGATTTTACAGCCCTCCAAATCCTTACTGTTGAATCTTTCAGTGGTTTATGCAATTTGAGGAGAGTCTAATTTTGACTTATTGACATCCGTGCAATTACTGAGTGAGAAGGGCTAACTCCCACCATGGTTTCCTCTGAACCCTCATATGAAGAAACAAAACGTATTCCAATTCCACAAACACTGGATGTAGTGTTTTTAATAAAATAAAATTCCTTTAAATAAAATATCACTTAATGATTTATTTGTAGTTCTGCTTCTGAAGATTAAAAACACCTACTGTCTTCCCATGATCCATCATTGATTTTTTTTAAGGGGCTGTTACTTTCACTATAAACATATAAAACCAATCCAAGCTATTAAGGCCCTGTATACAGACACACCATAGAAGCCAAACTACTTAATACCCAGCAGGCAAAAAAAGATGTGGACAGATCTCAGATGCTGCGGGCCTAAGTATTTTGGACAGACTAAAAAATCCCTGGAAACTGGAGACCATAATCATGCCCTTAACATATCATGCAGTAAACCAGAGCCTGAACGACCCTGTGGTGGGTCCCAGTTGTGGAATGGAAAGTTGGAAGGGGGTGAAAGGCAGCACACCCCATTTGCCCAGGGGGGCACTGGCACTATAAATGGGTTACAAAGTCAAAAATGGTTTTGTAGGTGCCCCACAAGCATTCACATCTCCTGCTTGCAAGGTGGTGTGCTTCAGCCGACAGATGAAATTGGAGGAGACACGTTGCTCCTTTGCCTGCAGCCGGCTGGGCTTTGTTCCTCTCTTTCTGCCCAATTCCTTCATCCCTCATCCAAGCTCTCAAAGCTTCCTTTTATTCCAGTCTTTAAATCAATTTGTGTTAAACTATTACTGTTGTAGATGCTCTTTCTGTCTTCCTGCTACTCAGTAGGAAGCAGACTCGGTGGTGCCAGCCTAACTAATGAAGGTTTATTTAAGGATGGCTCAAACCTGTTAAAAACAAGTGGCTTGATCCCGCAGTCCTGTGCTCAAGCCTACAACCCCCACCCCAGATTGATCACCCTGGTATCCAACAAAGTGCTGTTGGCAGAGCTGCCGACACCATCTCAGATGCATCTTTACATATATTAGTCACATTAAATTATTATTATTACTGCACCAAGCTGTCTTCTGGCCTTGTTACATGTTAAAATCACAGGAGCTGCTTGGGGCTCAGCACTGCACTCCTGACAATTGTGAAACTCTCCCCGTCATCCACACAGCATCACCCCCAGTCAGGCACTGCAGTCAGGCTCACGCAGCAGCTCATAAGCATAACTGTATTTTTAACATCCCAGAAACCATTACTGCGTCATCTCCCTTTATGGCTTTCCCGGAATATTCTTTATATTCCCCTGTTTGTACAAAATGCTGCATCTACGATGTTAACTCTCTCCGCACAGACTCGATGAGTTATTCCTGCCCAGAGAGGAATGCTTCGCCTCCCTCTTAAACATAACATATTGATTTTAAAATTGCTTTGATGACTTGGAAAGCAATGCACAAATTGGGATCAGTGCATTTATCAGAGCTCTAGTCTTTGTGCGAAGGCAGCTGGTGTTTCCGATTACCAGAGGACAGCGTACTGGTCTCTCCAAAACACAAGGTAACGATTTTACGGAAGATGTGCTCTTGTCCAGCCCAAGTCCAGAATTCATTCTCAACAGGTTGGAAATGCTGAGGCAAACTCCTTCAAATCTCATCCTAAACCTGGCGTTTTACAGGTGCTTATTCTCATCAACTGAGGTCTGTTTTCACTGTCAGCAGTGGGGCAAAACTCCCCAGGTCGCTCTTTCACGAGGATGCTATAGGTTTACTCTGTGCTGAAGTTCGTTAGGCTTTGGCTTTTTATAATGTAGCAGCAAGCAATTGCATGGGGATATGTGTTTTCATCCTTCCCGTCTGTAACTGTAAGAGGGCACAACGAGAGCAGAGAGAGTCTATGAACACCTTAAAAAAATAATCTTTGGGCTTTGATAAGAGTGCATTGATTTGAGTCACCTGGTTATTGCTGAATCTTTATATGAAAGCACTGAATGTATATTTTATTTTAAACACTTAGCTCCTCTAAATCACAATAACTGATCCTTTTTTTTTCTTTTTGGCAGTAACAAGAGACATCAGATAGCTCTCCTTTTAGAAAAAAGAAGGGGAAAAAAAAAAAACCCTACAGCCCAGTATGTGGCCAGATAGGACATTACTTCATCTTTTGTCATGGCTTTTTAAACGATAAACCTGCTGAGATTTAACCGGGAGCTGGTGCTTACTCCTGTTCCTTGTAGACCTCGGGTCGGCTGAAGGTGGATGAGCATCAGACAGTGCCTGTGACCAGCAGCGGTTCGTGGGGCCAGCCCGATCCACGTGCCGTCGGGCACCACAGACCTGTGGTGCAAGCCCTCATGCCCCGGCCAAGTTAAAAGGGAGCAAAGCTATTGGAGACAGCGCGGGGCGAGGGCAAGGGGGGGTAGGGTTTGTTTCAAAAAACCCGCAAACCTCCAAATCACATTGTGCTCCTGCCTAAGGAGTAAACTGGAAGATAAAGATTGAGAATGAATTGTTGAGTTCACAGTTCCATTCTTCATTTTTATATTTCAACTCCTTTTTTCCTCTCCTCCTTTTCTTTCCCTTGTCTGTACTTATTCCTTTTTTTTTTTTTCTATTTTTTTCCTATTTCTTCCCTTCCTCTGCTATTTCCAGTCATTCCCTTCTGTGCTTTTCCTCTTCTACCTTTTCCCTTTGCTCAGGTGCCCTGTCCATCTCCTCTGCTCCCTCCAGGAGAGGAGCAGTGGGCAGTGCTGTGATTGAGCGCTGATTCCTCACCTAGCCTAGGATGAGCAATAAAAAAATAATAAAAAAAAAAGGATATGACAAGTATTTTGCTTGAAAAACGTCACAGGTCCCCCAATTCAAATCCCTTAAAAAAAAAAAATCAATGGCAATTTTTAATATGCGTCTGACCACAACTCAAAGGTACCACTCCTTGAGTACAATAATGAGTCAGCCAGTTCTAGAAATTGTGGGATATGGGAAACATATTTTTGCCAGTTATTCATGGACGATTCTGCAAAATTAATCACAACTATCATTTAGTAAGCTCTGTCGCATAGACTTCATCTGTATTCAGTCCCCTCCTCTTTACATAACTACTCAAACACTGAAAATAAAGACATCTATTTACTCAAGCACATCTTTGTGAACATTTTTTAAATGCAATAAACTCTCAATTTTCCACCTTAAGTCACACCAAGGACAAGGCAATAAGAGTTAACAAGAGCTCTCGCAGAAACATTAGATGTATTCTAGCCATCCACGCTACTATCGCATTTTTAATGCCCGATAGTATTTTACACCTCAGGTTTAATGCACACAGAATAGTTGCGAGTACAATGACATTTGGATACCAACATTTAGAAGCATGAAATTACAAGTGTACTGACAGGGTTTTATGTGCTTCCTTATAGCACAGAAGCTGCTGCTCTTTGTCCCCCACATCCTTTGTGTCAGAAGCAGCACGATGCTAATAAATCTCAACTATAGTTGGAGATTCATAGCAAGGGCTGCAGCACCCGGGTGGAATTTATAAACGTGTTTTGTAATTGTTTCTGCGCAAGGCTGGAGTGTGGAGGCACAAGGAAAGGTCTCTTCTCCCTGTTAGCAGGCATCAGAAATGGAAGTAGCTTCATTCCTCTGCCTGGGTTGTGATCCCTGATATCGGCAGTTCTGGCTGGAGTTGAAGGGAATCGGGTTTCTCCGCTCTCGGGAGCGGGCCTGGGCAGCACCGCTCACAGCTGGCAGAGATGGGGCAGCCCTGCAACACCGCCCGCTGGCTCGCTCAGAGAGTCAAAGATCTTTTTAGGACATTTGCTCTAAGTATTTATGTAAGGTAGCAGCATGGCTTTAAAATCTGGCAGTGCCTAGACTTCACAGTGCTCAAATCTGCTACACAATTAAGAGTTTGGGGTTAGATTTCTTTTTAGGCATTTACATAACCTCAGAAAGTGCTTTGCTCAGAGCTGTCAGTCAGAGAGTTTCCAGCATCATTACTGAAACATTAGGGAGTTTCACACCCAATGTACAGCAATCTGTTTGGATCTAAAAACTAGACCATGCTGTAGTAAACAGGTTTTTTCCTCATCTCGTTTCATGTAATTGGGCAGGAATACCGAGGTGCTGGAAGCTTGAATCCTGCCTGGAAGCACCATGCTGGGCCCGGAGGGTGGTGCATGGGTTACACCGTGGGATCAGGACAGAGAAAGCATGAATTCCTCAGCTCAGACCAATTCCCTCTACCTTTCTCCACCTACTTGGCAACCTGGTGTCCCCAACTTTTCACTGAGCTGGCGAGTTAAGCCAGAGAAGGGACTGAACTGCAGGGACTTAATTAACATGACACACAGCTTTTGTCTTGTGATTATCAGCCTTAAATCACTGTATGGACACAGCCTCTGGAAATAATACTCAGATTTCCGGATCTTTAGAGTAGCTATCTGGAAATCCATCGGTAGAAACGCTGAGAGTTACTAGAGAGAGAGAGATCCTCAGTTGCAGTTACTTTAACCGAGACTCTCGTCTTTTACGATTTCCGTGATTTCCCACTCTCATATTCTAAAGGTAATATTAAATTTCTGGGAAAAAATACACTGAATTTTTAAATTATGAATATAAATATTTACCACTGAAAACAATTCGCTGGCTTTCTCAGCTACCTTCCATTAAAACCCTCTATAGCCACACCACGCTTTATGCACATGCAAGAGAAAAGTCGGAGGTCAGAAGCACAGGGGCCCTGCTGATGGTGGGGAGCCGCATCCCTCCGGCGGGGCAGGGCGGGGAGCCCTGCACAACCTCCCGGCAAGCCCAGCTGCTGCCACACCGCCTCACGGCCAGCATGGCTGCCCGCCCAGGGCGGGCCCTGGCAGAAATTCCCCCCACCAGCAAGGAGCAGGAGGGCTGGAGCGGTGACCCTCCCCGAGCACCGTGCCATGACGGTTGTGTCTCCATGCGGAAAGCCACGCTGAGGCAAAGCAGCACCAGCCCTCAGCACCGTACCCCGAGGTGGGTTTCTCCCACCCTGCCGCTCCCCAAGTGCCATGGCTTCAGCACAGTGTTAGCCTTCGAGCATGTGGTTATATGCTATTTTTCTGGGGGATTAGGTTGTATCTGTTAATTGCAATAATCCACCACCCCCAGCCACTGAAGCTTCCTGAGCTCCCAGACGTCCCGGCCCCAGGAGACCCCACCTCGCTCTGGGGTTATGATGAAAAAAAGCCACATTGGCTTTCTGTAAACTCCTTCAATTCACCGCATGCACGTTGTGTTCAGCAGCACGTAGAGAGCTGTTGTCCTGCCAAGACCCTTTCCTTCTATGGGAGAGAATTTTTACCCCCATCTTTTCCCTACAGCTTATACAAATAAAAGGACATAAAGGGGGAAAAGAGGATTGTGAAGTTACAATTTCAACGACAGCAAATTTAGCCAAGCAAACATTCCCACCACCCTGTTGCACAGACAGGTACGACGCCAGAGCCTGCAGGGAGTTGATAACACATTCCATACTTCCAGCTTAATTCATCAGCTGGCTCCATGCAATGCTGGACTACGGCAGTACGTGTGCGCACATGCACCTGCACACACAGGTACACACACTTGCTGTACAACAGCTGTTATTCTTAAAAACAGACATGTTCAAATTGCGTAATACTAAGGGAGTGTATTTTTGCTTGGAAAAAAAAAAGCAATATTTTATTTTTATATATTTTATATCCTTTATCAATCACGATGTCTAAAATTGGAGCACCCGGATAGCGCACACACTGATTTCTCACTCAGCTCCTGAGTTTTTATTTCAACGGTATTTTTCAACCCTCACGCTGAACAGATGAGCAAGTTGTGATCTGACATGTTAAAAACAAGAGCAATTGCTCACGTGCCCCGCGCAGCAGAGCTGCCGCCCCCGTGGGGACAGCCCGCAGCCCTGGCGCAGGGAAGGCTCCCACCGAGGGCAGAGGCATCGTGTGCCACTAGCGCTGCCGCACCGGGCTTGCTATTTGGTGACAGACTTTGCTGCAGGGACAGCGTTTGGGTTTTTCATTGTAAAAGAAGAGGAGAAATGGCTTTATTACTGATCTTCCCCAAAAGCGGTCCTTAATATTATTAAGTCAAATAAATCAGCATATGATTTGGTTTTCTGTGTAAGGGTACGTTGAACTATCAAAGGATGTAAATTCCAAGGAGAGGCAGGGAATCACTTTTGCCATACCTCAGGTTAGATGTCAGTATTCATATTCTAATACTTTGTGCTACACATGTATATTTTAAAGTCCTTGAAGCGCTGGAATCCAGGCTCTAATGGGGCTGGCCCAATCCTCCAAGCTGTACAGCCAACACTCATGTAACACCAGAAATTTCAGTGGGGTCGCCCTGCATTTACACTGCTATAAAAAAAAAAACTAACTTTGGTGCCTCGTCCTTATGCTGTCCCAGCTTTCCACTGCCTGCGGCGCTAGCGCAGGGAGCAGACACAGCACAGGCTGCAGCACCCTCCTCTACTTGCTTACCTGAGCACGAAGCAAGGGTGTGAGTGCCAGGAGCAAGGACCTGCCCTGAAAGAGGTACTAAGTTTGTCACCAGGTATAGGAATTGGAAGAAATTTTTATTTTTCTTTTACCCTGCAGGAGCTCTGAACCAAAATATCTGGAGGAAGTGCAACTTAGTAAAAATTAGATCATCTTTTTCATCATTATTTTTTTTTCCATCTTCTAAATCCTTGCTTTAGTGGCTTGGAAAGAGCTTCACCGAGAGACAAGAAGAGGTTTTGTCACGGTGAGCCACTGCCCAGCAAGGGCAGACCCCCTCCTGCCACCCCCAGGTGGCGGGTCCATGCCATCCTGCATCCCAGCTTCCCTTGCCTCTGCGTCCAAAGGATCTGCTCCAAAACGACACACTACATGGGCGTTGTCTGCCTGAGCCCAAACACCTAAGGAGCACCGGAATGGCAAATGTTGCAGTGTTTAAATGTGTTAACAAATAAAACCATTAATGGCAGCGATGTTCAAACTCAAAGGCAAAACTCCTGGTTGGAGCAGGTTGGCAGCGTGGTGGCTCTGTGCACATCGCAGCCTCCACCACGCCACCCTCTCTTCAGCCAAGTCCAGGATTTACGTGCCCCCTCCCTCGAGTAGGACCCAGCGGAGACCCCCCTCCTGCTGTGTGCTGCCTGCGGGGGCCAGCTCAGGCCTGCCCCTGGCAGGAGGGATGCTGCAGCCTGGCAAACCCCCTGCCACCAGGGCAAGCCACTGCTGCCCCTGCCTTCACCAACTGCATTATTTCCAGTGATTATAGCACTGCTCCATGGGCCTGGATTTTCCTGTCAGGGTCTAAGAGCAACACAATACCACTACAAACCAAATTATACAGCTGAGACCCTCTTTCCCCACCAGGAAAGAAATAATTTTGGTCCCTGCCTGTTTTCTAGCAGTCTTTCCCTACAGGTGAGTGACCTGCAGTGCTCCACTACAATTAACTGTGGCCCTTAGCTTTTGGTAGCAATTTGTTTTCAGTTACCTCCTTTGGACAAATCTGATGGATTACCACCTTTTTCCCCCCACCTCTTTCTGATGCCAAGCGCGTATCAAAGCGTTCACAGTGCCTCAACGGTTGACCCTGCAAAACGCCAAAGAAAGCACCAGTTACCCCCAGGGGAAGACTGGGGTAGCCCAAACCCTGGATTGCTTTGCCTGGCAGGGATCTGCAGGCACTGACGGGGATTTCTCCCCGATGGGGAGTGCAGGTCTGAGCGCTGCAGGGCCACCCCGGGGCCAGCTCCGCTGTGTCTCAGGGAAGCTCACACCTACTGACAAAACCACTCTTCTCCTGCCCAGGGCTGCAGTGCCGGCAGCGGAGCGACAGCAGCTCCTGTCCCACCTGAGCCCTGCGAGATACCACCTGCTCCCAAAGCAGAGGGTGCCCGCAGGGGCTTGGGGATGCGCCGCCCGCCCTCCCCGGAGCCTCTCCTCTGCTCCAAGACTGATACGGAGCGGGAACCAGGCTCAAGCTGAACCGAACTGCAGCTCTTCCAGGGTAGGGAAATGAAGAAAGGAAGCTGCAACACACTGTGGATCCCAATTGCATTTGCTCTGCAGGCTCTGAAATGTCAGTCAAACAAATACGCCATTGCCTTTACTGCTCTGCAGTTGCCATTTACTATTTTACTGGGAAATTGTCCAGAAAAGGGATACTACCTAGAAGGGAGCATTATGCCGGCACTGGAAACCAGTAATATTTCTGAACAACCCCATGGGCCCACTGTCTATTCCTACACTGTGGAAAGGCAAGAAAAGCCAGAGTGAGCCAATTCGTGTTTGTGGTAGCAATTGCAGCAGCAGTGGGTATGGAGGTAGCCCAGGACCCAGCAGGCACATCTGAACTGGTGCATGCTCTGGAGCTATGACAATATACACCAGAGAAGAGTATGATTCAGTGAGCGGAGGGAAAAAAAACATCCTGAACTGAGCTTTTTTATGAGTCTGAGTTTTGTAACGCAGCTTCACCAGAGCTCATGAGAACTGGGGTAAGCAACATGAAGAGGCAGACCATGCCCACTCCCCAGCTCTATCAATCTACAGAGCCAGTAGTTTCCAGGAGATGAAGATGCCATAGGGCAGACAGGGTTTCCCTGAAGTGGCAAAGCCCCTTTCCCTGGGAACAGCCCTGCTAAAACCATCTCTTTTCTCTGGCAATGCCTCTTGCCCTGTAGAGAGCTCACTTCCTGCTATAGGCAACTCCTTAATACTTAATTACCTCCCTGCTAGAGACTCAGAGTAAGCGTTTGAGTTATTTAATATGCAGAATCATTCTGAATCACCCCATTTTACCACAACTTTATTTTTTCTCCCAGTCAAAAAATCATAACAAAGGGCACACAGCCCGTTTCAGCCTGCTGTAATTCCCCTCTTTCTCTCCACAAAGAAACACAGATTTACCTGGACCAGATCTCGTTGACGTCTAAGCAAAACCCTTTCTGTCTGTCCTTCCCTCTCTTCAGGTAGGAGAGCTGGTCCCAGAGGGCAGTTTCAGACACACTTATAGATTCAGCCTCTGTGGGCAGGGGGAGCCGGGGCTGTGCCCAGCACAGGTGAGGAGGGAACCATCCACTGGTGAAAGAGGCAACTGCCACCCCCTGGAAATCAGCTTAGTCAGGAAAACCTGTGCCCTTCACACCAGCGCCTGGCTCTTTGTTTCCAGAAGGTTCAGCAACCGTTTTATTTCTGACATTTTTTGGGGTTTTCATCACCTTGTCTCTGGTACAGAAAGCGCTCGGTGGAACAATGCTCCGTTCAAGCTCTCGTGTCAGGGCACCCTGTCCCTGGGGCAGCACTAACGAGGCCACACAGCGCCTGGTGAGCAGGGGACAGGGACACCATCAGCACTGCTGTGGCAGCTGCCTGGCACAGGGTCGGCTGCTTGGGGCCAGAGCCTGAGCTGCTGCATTTGGGGGAGCTGCGCTCACTCCATCCCAGGCATTCACACCACCAGCATTCCATCCCTACCTTATTCTTTGCATACTTTGTTGGCTCTAGGTATAGTCCCTGCAGACATACAAGTTGGATGAATATTAATTGTTTTCATTTTAAAGAAAACAAATGCCATGCTTTATCGCCCCTTTCTCCCTCTCTCTCTCAGATGGGATTTCTTATATTCACGTGGGTTCTGTAATTTCACAAACCACGTTGGCTGGAGTAAGCTGTGTTTGAATCATCGTTTAGAGAAGTGAAGATTTAATTTCATGGTGGAATTAAGGTTGACATTTCCTTTTTATTTACACTACACCAAGGGTTAATAAGGTTACTATAACCTTAATCTTTGATAGCTCAACAATAGAATATGCCAGGATTACTGCAAAAGCTGGATTTTAACTCTTTTAATCCCATTATTGCTGATAACCTTATCAACACTGTGCCCCACCATAGAGGTGGAGCAGGGGAATCTCAGACTCTACAATTCCTTTCCATGGAGCACCACTCACAGTTTGAGCAGAAGAGCCAGAGACAGTTGCTTGGTTGATGCCTGCAGTGAAGTTCACAATTTGCAGTAGGGCTGCAACGCTGCTTTCAAACTCCTTGTCAGAGATCTTTGCCAATAAAAACATTGGTCCAGTGGCATATGTTGGCGGAGCAATGCAAGGTTGCTCTAATTCCCTTACTTTGTTTTTCCCTCCTCCCATGCGACAACTACTCCAAGAATCAGACTGCCAGTCTGGCAAGTTGAGATCCAGAAACTTACTGCTAATTACCATGTTTACAATTCCCAACCTGTCTGTTGGTGCCAACAATCAAATTGCATCCTCTTGAGTGCACCAAAAGACACTTGCTGGCAGTAGCTTCCTAAGGTTCCAGGCTGGCTACATTAATTACTGTTAACTTAATTTTTGTGTATTGAGAAGCAGCTTTAATTAGCAATTCCATGGATTAAAATGATCCTTTTATGAGTTTCAAGGAATAGCAGCTTGACTTATGGACTGCTTACCAACCTATATGTCTTTTATTTGGGAACACAAGTGGTGGTAAATTTATACATGGTCTGACAAATAAAATAGGCAGAGGTTTAATAAAAATCACATGAGGAAATGAAAGGTTATGCCTTCCCTTTGAAATAAAATAAGCAGCTCTAAAAAGGCAGGTTGGATATTTTCAATCGCTTCTCAGTAAACATTTGACTGGACAGAATAAACCACGTTCTTATGGTACATCACCAAATCAAAGTATTTATTTAATGAATAAAAAAAAAAGGCACATATTTTATGAACTCAGTGAAAGAGAGCCCAAACTCAAATAACTGCAGGGCAGAGCCTGAGCAGAGAGGATCCTGTTGGTGCCGTGCAGGTCCTAGCCCAAGACTCCTGAAGGCCACCTGCCACCCAGGCAAAACCAACTCAATTGCCATCCCCTCTAACAAACCACGTACTTCAACCCCAGCAGAATCAACAGAGCGTCCTGTGCCCGACCAGTGTCACATCTCAGCAGCCAGGCTGGGCTGGGAGGGCTTGGGGACCCACATGGGCACCACAGGATCCACCTAGCACGTGGGGCTGTGCATTACATGGGAACGTGGTACCTGCTGAAGGTCTGTGCCCCTGGAGCTGTTCCTGCAGAGCCCACAATTACCCCCACAGCGATTCATTTCTAACCTGAATTTTCCATGGCAATGGCATTCACAGTCTCCGTGATGCTGGCCTTAAAAAGTTGGTCAAGATTTCACTAGAACTGCACTACACCGCCTCTCTGAAGATGGTGGGGTCTTTTTCTGTTCTCTGGCTGGTGTGGAAGTAAAGGACAGAGAGCAGAGCTATCCTGAGCTCTGCCCCTGACATGGCTGCATCCCTGCCTGTGCTGTGGCTGCAATCGGTCTCCTCTTACAGGGGCAGTTTGGTTTGTCAGAATTGTCTGAAAATTGACATTGTAAGAGGAACCCTGAAGTCAGGCTGTGGAGCAGGGCCGTGCCCATATCTGCTTATGATAATACTGGTCCTATCTGGCTCCCGAAATTGACCCTACTTTGAAATGTGTAAGGACAGATTTAGGGGTCTGATTTTAGGCCCCTTTTTCTTAAAATTTGGCCTAACTGTGCAGTAAGAGGGCACAACGAGGCTGCCTCTTCTGCCCTGTAGCAGATTCTCCACCATCTCAGAGAGTCCCAAGACACCAGCCGATTCCCTGCTCTCCTGGCAGCGTTTCTCAGGCTGCTGGCCACTGCTGGGCTCCTGCTTTTACACCACGGTCCTACTCTGCAGGGTGGCACTGGGCCACTAAGGAAAAGATAACCTGGGGCAAAATTCAAGCGTGTAAAAACTAATGTGGGATAGGGGAAGTGGAGCCAAAGCAGGGAGTAAGCCAGAGAGAGACAGCAAAATCAACAGGCATTTTGACTTACAGGGGAAGAAGGGAAACAAACTGAATCAGCGCTCCCAGAGGAGACAGTCTGGATCTACCCCAGTCCTAAAGCAAGAGTGGAAACAAGCATTTAAGACCAGTTCATTTATACAAGGCGTAATGAATATGCTGAGCAAACTACCAAAGGAGGCAATAAACCTGCATCTCAGAGAACAGTCTAAAAGGAGTTAGATGGGCACTTTAGAGGAAAGAGATATTCCAGGCTGCAAAGGCAAGCAGCAGTATACGGGGACGCGGGGATGCATCTCAAGTGGCCCACGCTATTGACCTGTTTTCCTCCCCAACCCAGCCTGCTCAGCTTGATTACTTACATTTTGTATAACTTATAGACATAGTCTAAGAAGAGTCAGCCAATTTCCACTCGATTTATAATTTAGCAAGCAGAGAAGCTTGATTCTTCTAATTTACATAAAACACACATAAAACTGAAAACAAAATTGCTTTAGAGCATATGGGCAAAGTACACAAGAGCCACAGAGGAGGGAAGGAGTAAAAAAGGACACGGAGCAAAAGCACTGCCTGGATTGTGCTTTACTAAGGGGTTTCGAGTGCCTTATTTAAGCTAAACCTCTCATAGACAAGCAAGTTTTCGTTGTCACGGGCATGTGTCAGCGCCACACCTCAGCCTCGTCACTGGACTATCAGCCACACAGACCTACCTAACCAATGTCGTAATACCAATGTAGCCTTTTTACTGCACCTTTTTTTCCTAGGGAAAGAAGAAATATTGAAAACCTTCCACAATGACATGGCAAGAAGGCATCAATGTGTATTAACCTAGTACTGCCCTCCTCTGATTCCCTCTTGGACATCTCTTTTTCTCATGGAGACAGGCAGGGAACTCTCACCCTGTGGGTGAGCCCAGGTCAGTGGGTCACTTCCCAGGGAGCAGCAATGGGGCTGTGCCTTTGCCCCCTGCATTCATTTCTCCTGCAGTCCTCCTCCATGACTGCCGCATCCTGGCAGAGCCATCGAAGGCATTCTCCGAGAGGAGGCACCACCTGCCAAGTGCCAAAACCGATGTTCCTCCCTGTGGCGTGGTAAGCTCCAAATCCTGCCTCTCTTCCCCATTTGCCTGAGGAGTCATCCCGGGTACTAACAATAGACTCCATGGAGGCTGGTGGAGCTCAGGCTGCTTCACCAACTTCTGTCTGAATTCAGTCATTTCCAGCGAGCAATATATAAATAGATGCTGCCTCATTATTGATGTATATTGTGCAAAGGGTTTAGCCGGGGATGAAGCTCGCTTGCTTTCCTTTTATGGATGAAAAGTGGGATCCCAGAGCCTTTATATGAGAACTCTGCACGTGTCAATCAAACCACACCAGGATGAAGATTTTGTGCTCTTAGGTCCTTGTTAAACGGCAGCCACACGGCCATGGGAAATGTCCATGGGAATGAAGTGCGGCTCTGCAGGTGTGTGTGTGTGCGCATAGGCACACTTACACACACGCACACTGAATCCAAATGAAAACAGAATACTAATGGTTTCAGCCTAATTTTTCTATTCCTTTTCAAATCTCAAGACCAGGCTGTAGTCTGGGCTACTCTGACACAAATCTCATTTGACGTTATTATAAACCACTGATTTACGCTAACAGAAGAGTTAGCCTCTGATTTAAAAAGCAAACCTTAGCGGCTGGCCCGAGGCCCAAGCCTCTCAGCCCTTCGGTCCTGTAGCTGTAGCGCATTGATACTTGCCAGCTAAATTTGATCATGAACGCTAGCAAAGGCAAGCTATCGATATTTTAGAAAGCCATTCCTCACACTTCTGAGCAGCAAACGGCCCATCACTAAGAAGGCCAAACCCTTGTCAGCATGAGCTGAGTTCTATGAAATGAAATACTGACCTCACTGCTAGCTCCAGAGTTAATCTCAGAAGAGAGATTTTATTAGAGAAAGAAGAGCTATTATTCAGAGCCTCTCTACGGGGCACATATTTAAGTTTTGCATCCAAGAAATGTGGAATACTTTAAATCGAGCGGCATTCAGTAAAAATTAAAACATAAAAGCTCCAGATAAGTGTTTGGGGGGGGGCATTTATTTGCTTTGTTTTCCTTGGATTTCGCATCACGCCCGTTCAGCTTCCTTTCCCTTGTTGGAGTTTTTCCTCCCTCTGTACTGGGGAGGCTGGAGCCGAGCGAGCAGCACTGACTCACTGCAGCTCCGGCAAATGAAAATTGAACATGTCTATTTTCATCTCTAACCAAGGGCCTGGGCTGGTCCTGCATTCTCCACCGGTAAGAATTTACATACACAGAAATGACAGGCACCTAAACAAGGAGAGCAAAAGGCAGTGTGTTTGTTTCTCGCTTCCTAGAGCAGGACTTGCAGATCCTGTTTTCACCAAAGGGCTCTATGAATGGCTGAAGGCAAACGGGTTTATGTCATCGCATGTACAACAGCCACGTGATGTCATAACACAACAAAGGCCAATACAACATGTGCAGTCAAAAAGAAAAGGATTGTACTGAAACCTTGAAAGCAATTATGTTGTTGTCCTCTGCGTAACTCAGAGCCCTGGCAAACATGCAGGGAAAAAGGTCTCTCTTAAAAATGGAAAAATCATCACCTCTTAAACTGAGGTCTTAGAAAGTTTCCACTGCTCTCCTCTGTAGTTCAAGACACACAGAAAAAAAAATTAGGAAATTAAATTATGCTGACATTTCTAAAACAAAACGTGCTGAGAAAGAAAAACCCTTCCGTCCCCTCAAACCTTTTCATGTATACACGTATCATAAACAGGAAGGAGGGCACCAGGCAACAGAGGAATGAAAGTAGGGGACAAGAAACCATTTTTCCCTGTAGTATTCATTTTTAACAACCAGAGCATCAAGACTATAATAACTGTTGCTCCAGTAAAACAGCAGGCACTGAACTGTATAATTTTGGATTTCAGATGAATGTTTGTGGCAACCCGACAAAGAGGTAATACTGCTCTACATTGTCTTGCAGTAACCAGGTAAGTTATCTCCTGAAGAATGATTGTTAAAGGATGAGTTTCCAGATGGAGTGAAGCATTAATACATCAAGCCTTCCTGCTCTTATTATTTCCCACCTAACTTAAAAAAATAAAATAAATCCTTTATAATGCAGTAATTACAGTGATGCCTTTTTATTTGAATTTTCTATCAACGTCTTGTTAGGAGAATGTGAATACTTGCAAAGCTATTCCTATCAGATAATCTAAAAGAAGTCACATGAAATCTACATTATCTATGTAAATGCCTCTGTAAGATGCAGTGAGATGGTTCTTTTTTTGGTAACAGGCTGCACAATCAAATTCTGTACAGTTCTGGTTCAGGTTGTCCCTCTTTCTCCAATTAGAGAAGACCAATCCCATGGTGATCCCTTTGTCATTGATTTTCAGTGATTTAAAAGATAGGTTTGACCTGTGAACCTTAATAAACTTTGTGATATTATCCTGACTTAGTAAGAGAACTGCTAATATTCCAAACAAGGTTATGAATCAGCAATTCTTAATATTAAAGTCAGCTATATTTTTCCAACATTTCATGCCTAATGTAATAATGTGAAAGGGGTGTACATTACGTACAGATGAACTGATAGAGAACAATACCGTGGTGAAAATTGACCTTGAAACAGATAAAAGATTAAGTCTGACCGAACCCGAAATACTCTGAGCGAGCAGCTTGGAAAGTTTAAGTAGCCTTTTATGGGCGTACCTCTTTCTGGTGGTATAAAGTATTGGGGAATTATCAGAGCCCTTTCAGCTCCATGGAGCTGTATCGTAGAAGTCAGAGGCAAGAAGGCCTCCCCGGGTGGCTCTCCAGCCCTCGTAGGGCGACTGCTACCTGCAGTGCCTTGGCCAAGCTGATTTTATATTTCCCAGGCAAGGGCCTGGAGATTGCTCCATCACTTCATATCATCCCCGCTGGCTAGAGAGGCATTGGGTTCACTGAAAGGAAACATTTCCCGATAGCCACGCTACATTTTCTCCCTACATAGCTCCGAGGTCTATTTGCACACACCAGGCTACATCGCTTTCCTGCGGATGGGAGAAATGCTGGCCCCCACTGAAATCAATGGAAAATTCCCACTGGTTTCTGTAGGAGAATGATTTCAAAAGTAGGATACTAATTTAATTTATCTATATGGGTATTATTATGTAATCTTGCCTAGGTATGTATATTCACACATATATATGTACATATATATATATATATATAAAAAAATCATTTCAGCTATATATTCAGGGCTCTTATTTTTCCCATCAGTCAACCCCTCTAGTTTCTGGAACATTTCACCTAATTTTCTGTTGGCTGCTTTTAACTAGATACCGTTTTTCCAGAAAGCAAACTACCAAGTGTGTGTGATGTTCCAGCCCCAGTTTCCACAATTCTGGCGCATTCTCCTGGCGCCAGGCTGCGATACCTCCTGGCCTGCCGCCTCTCCTCTCATCTACCCTCTACCGTCACCGCCAGGCCTCTTCTCTTTACCCTCCTTAGGATCCTCTCTGTCCTTCGATGTCAGACTCTTCCCCTCACCTCTATGAATTCTGGCTTGGCTTTTCACTTTTAGACTTCTTATTTTTGGCCTGTCATTTAAATTTCTTTTGAGTCATTGTTATTATCGAGCCAACATTTATAAATAGCTCTATGCATTGCAGGTATGTGATAATCAAGTCCTTTGATTTTTCAGCAGTTTGGTTACTAAACGATAGCAATAAAAAGCATGCAAGCATCATGGGCGATAGCCCAGGAAATGCTTCCACCATTATAGCTTTCAGGAGGCAGTTGCTGAATCTGGTAAAAATTTATGATTATTAATAATTAGTTTTATGATTTACCTTCACAACACTAAATGGTGAGGTGTCCTAACAGCTAAGGGTAATACCTGGGGGGGTTGCTTTTCAGAAAAATGGTAATCTTTTAAAAGGAAGGAAAGAAAAAGCCTTTTGTGTATGTAAAAACACTATTTATTAGTTAAAAAAAGGCATAAAAATCCAGTTGTATATGTTACTTCTAGTGTGATGTAAAAACCCAGAGAAAAAGGCTAGTTACAAGGTTATAAGTTACAAAAGGCTTATTCTTACAGCTGCAAAGTATGTGTATAGCTGTGTGGATGTACAGGTATTATTGTTTTCAGTTTTCTTAAGAAAACCCTATGAACACTAGAAGCCACCTAAACTGACATGAAAGGCAACAACCTGTTATGGGAAGAAAGCCTATGCTCCCCTGAAAATCAGATGTCGTCTTGAAAGTGGAAAGCAAGCAGAACTGACCCCAAGGAAAGGCATCTGCATAACCGTACGTATCTACATGCAACAGCGTGTGCATTTATTTTAGGCAAATTTGCAGGCAGCAAGAGGAATCACACCACCGGTCATAAATACGCACTGCAACGGCACGGCCCCTGCTGAGGCGGGGGGAGTTGTGCCTCTGCCGGGTCTGGGAGAGCGGGGCTTTTCATGTTATGCCGTAACATCCCTTCAGAGAGATGTGTGTATATATATGTGTGTGAGTATAAATATATATAATTATTCCATTCAGACATCTCTGTGTGTGTGTGTGTGTATATATATATATGAGGGCTATAGGCTTAAATATTTGTGGAAAGAGCACCTGAAATCAAGTGGCAGTCCTCATCACTTAATTTAGGGTATTGCTAAGCAAAGCGATGCCTCCTATTACAGGCAGACCCAGGCAGGGCTCTTCCCCTGCCTGCACAGGGCAATGGGAGCCACAGCTACTCTTCCTTCTCCCACTCCCGCTGTGGGGCACGAGGTGCCCGTGGTGCTCAGGGGCACAGCCCTTTCGGCAGTCCCCGGCTCCGGGAAGGCCTGAGGAGTCGCCGTCTCCTCAGCACGGAGCAGGTCAGAGAGCAGCCAGCATCACGACGTGGCTGCGCAGGGGGGACCCTGCAGGACTCTGCTCTGCGCCAGGGTGGCTGCCACCCCGGTGTCCTCTCCTCCATCCATCGGCTACGCTGCCACAGGGCCCTGGCGCGACAAAGACTTACCTATAGGAGCAGCCTTCAAGGCTACTCCAGCGGATAAAATTACCCAGAGATATAAATCTTCATGGGATTACGGCCTTTAAAAAAAGGCTAAGTTCAAGTAATTATTTTTGGGCTAATTCTTTATTTAATTTTCTACCAGGATGCAGATTACAAAAACAATTTTACAACAGAAATTTAGTATTCTAAATTAATTAAATATGCACTCACCAAAATAGCTGTTAACACACGGTTGGTGCTGCCACAAGCCTCATTCTGAAATGCTGTCTTAGAAAATACTCGTACTGGTACAATTAAACCCCCTTATTTATAAAGTAATTTCTTATTATGTTGCACTATAGCCTTTTAGTATAATCTTTGCTGTTAATAAAATATCATTAGACTATTAGAGGCAGGGGGTTTTTAGACTCATTTTTTAGCACACAGGATTCGCAATTTCTAGAGAAAAAAAATAGGAAGTGTAGTGTTGTAAAAATCCCTTTCACTAGGGGTCTAATCTTTCCCGCAGTGAAATCAATTGGGGCTTTGCTACTGCATTGAATGGTAGGATTTGGCCCAAAATATTTTGGATTTAACATGAGCAACCCTGCTCCCCTGAGCAGTCCCGTGGAAGCTACACGCATTCTCGGGATCGGGCCCACAGTATAAATAGTCTCCTCTTAGAGATCTGTTGTTCAGAAACGGCTGCTTCTGTCCTTCAACAGCCATACGTGACAGATCCCAGGGACCGCTAATGAACAGGGAGAGCCACTCTGAGATCGTGCTATTGGGAAACATCATTCTAAGAGCCCTTACGCTATTGAGCCTTTACACAATATTGTATAATTATTTTGGTGAGCATACCCAGTATTTCTCCGATCGGACCTTATAGTTTCACTCTTTTAACCCACATATCATAGCAATTCCCAAAAGATTTTAGAGAAAAGAAATCTACAATCATCGAAATGTTAATTTTGACAATGACAAAGAGTACATGCATTAAAAATGCATCAGCCCTGTCATTAAGGCATTATTCAGCAAAACCAGCTCATCATGCTAAACAGAAAGCAACTAGAAGAAACCAGGTATAAAGAAACGTTTTGCTAAGCTTGTATTTATGGGTACCAGTCCAATCCATACTGCACCAGATACTCAACCAAGCAAAGAGCAAACAAAACCACATCCTTTATGTGATGAAATGGGAACTCTTGATAATACTCTAAGGCATGACTCAAGGGAAAATGTCAACTAAAAGCTCAGATCAGAGGAAGGTTTGTAATACAAACCTGGATGTTTAAAATAGTGTTTCCACTGCTCTTCCTGCAGCACTTGTGAATGTGGCTGTGTTACGGTGCTGAACTGACTATGATTTAGCAGCTGATCGTGTCTTTTTAGAGCATAATTTAACATTATTTCTGAAGCTGTTGAACGTACTAAACTACAAGAAAAAAAAATCTGCTTTCAAGTGGTATTAGAGAAACACGAGGATCAGAGTGCTAGCATCAAAGATGTGTCTAAAGAATAACAGATCCATGCGTCTGTGTAACAACGAACACTCCACTCGCTACTGAAGACAACAGAGTAAGATTCCTTTGGCAGTTGTTGGAAATAATTAAGCAAAACATAGATGGCCTTTCAGTCGCTAAGCAAGAGACAGAGAGAAAAACATTCTCCATCATGCCGCTTCACACTCACAACGTTAACGATCACTCCATGTCTGGCTCACCCATGTTAAAAATCGTCCTTAGCCTCATCGTAGCTAAGCTTAGGGAAGGATGCATTCAAAAAGGCTATCTCATCACAGTACTCTTGGTCTTGCTTTAAAATGGCTTCTGATCTAATTCACTTAAGGCTGAAATCTGGTCTCACAATTGTGACTATGTGGCAACAAGACCTGGGATCATCTGGGCGTGTGGAGACATCTCCAATGGGGAAACATAGGGATGATCACACCCTGTTCCGTGTCTCTGCCAGGCTTGGGGGCAGAGGAGTAGGGGAAAAAAGACTGGAAGTATGAATGCTATGACTAGATTTTCTTAAGCACAGCATCCAAAAGGCTGACCATGCTTTTAACCAAAGCCCTTGCCCTGCTCCTGAGATTGGAGAGAGGGACACGTGCATCGCTTCTTCTGTGTTAAAGACATGGGGCACAGCTTGGTTAGAAACAGAAATCAACACTCCCTTGGTTGTCTCTCCCACCTGTCCACCTGCAAGTAGCATTTGGAGAGTCCTGAGCCCTTTAGTGGGAGCAAAGAACCCACCGCCTGAGCTCCAGGGGGTGAAACAAGCCCTCAGCCCCAGCCCTGAAGATGTAGCTCAACCCGGGGCCTCAGGGTCTGACGAGCTCTGCATTCAGCTGGGTGCTTCCTGACCTGCTGAGCTGGGGCTGGTGTGAAGGTGGGCTCTTAATCCTACCCTCACCAGTTCGCTACTGCGGGGCCAGGATAAGAGAGTAAGGGGGGGTGTCACCCCCTCGAAGCAATTGGCCACAACCAGCTCTCCAGTGGCCGCCCCGCTGGAAGGCCAGACCCCTTTGGCAGCCAGGGAACGGGGGCTTCCCAGGGCGGGGGGGGGAAGACACAGCCACGGCCCCTTGCCTGGCTATCACGGATGCTCGGCACCTCCCCGCCCGCGGGCAGCCCCCCAACCCCGCACGACCCGGCTGCTGTGGGCGCGGGGGCCGCGGCATTCCCGGGGCTCCGCAGGCGGTGGCGGGCGGAGCCGGGGCCGCCCCGGCCCTGCGGGCAACCAGTGTCCCGGGGGTGGGGAGCCCCCCCAGCAGGCGGGGCCGACCGCCCCGGTCCCCCCATCCCCGCCCCGCGCTCCCCGCCGGAGAGGGGCGAGGGGCCGCGGGCGCCGGGGGTTGCCGGCCGTGTGCCGGGGCACCGGGGCTTCCCGGAGGGGGCGAGCACCTTCCCCCCGGCCCCGGCGCAGCCTGGCCGAGCGCTGCCCGCGGAGGCGCACCCCGCGGCGGCCCCGGCTCCCCCGGTCACCCCCTGTCCGCAGCCCCCGGCGGGCCGGGGCCGGCCGCGGCGTGGTCCTGCGAGGCTTGGCAAGCCTTTCCCCGGCCCCCCCGGCCCTGTGCTTGCTCCCCCCCCCCCCCCACACACACACAGAGGCGCGGGTACCCCCTGCTCCAAGGGGGACAGGGCGCCCGAGCTCCCCCCGCCCCGACAGAGACACAGACAGAGTGAAACATTGCAAAGTGTAGGAAAAAATGGAAAAGGTGCTACCTTGGCAACTAGAGAAGGTTAGGAGCCAGCTGGTGGGCTGGGGGCGGTCGCGCTGCCTGCCTGCCTGCCCGCCGCCGGTACTCTCCTCGACTACGCGTATTCTTAAGCAATAACAACGTAATCCGTATTATCCACCCAAGAATACCCGTCACCGAAGAGAGTCAGAAAGCTGCTGCTGGTGGTGGTGGTGGAAGTGCTGCACCGGGACAATAAATCCATAACTATAATTCCCCTCTAGAAGAAGGAGAATCCACAAGGGTTGCCGAATGATCTTGTCCCATATCCAACGGACGGTGAACCTTCCCATCCTGCGGAGGCAAACGAGAGGAGCGGGCGTTTAATACACACACTTACAGTTCCTCTGCTCTCCTGCTGCCTTACTGGAGCGGGCAAGGTCTTGCAGGCGAGGTGAAAGGAAATTAATCAAAGTAAGGTTGAGTTTACCTGGTGATTGCCTGGCTTCTTCCTCTGTGCTTCTCTGGCATCCTATTCCCTAGCTGTATGCTCCACCAATTCTCTCTGGGAGCTTGCAAGAGATGTCACACGCAGCAACAGATACCTGTAAAAGAGATGCACGGTTAAGCACACAAATATTACAAACCTGTTTGCATAGGTGAGCTTGGGAGGGCTCCGATAAAGCAGCAGCCACGCCTGAGAGGCTTTTCATCTGGGCTTTGGAAATGCATTTTACAAGTCCTGACTCACACTGACTCGATGTGCTACCAAGAGGAGGGAGGGCGGAAAGGAACGCGATGAAGAGAAAGAAAAATCAAAGAAAGAAATAGCAAAGGCTCCGCGCTCAGCAGAGGCATTCCTCTGCCAGGCCTCCCTAGTGCCATAAAAATCTAAGGCGAAAAAGGCTTCAAAGTACAAATTCAGCGCACTTCGCTCCCCGCGTGTGCCCAAACGGCAGAGCCCGGTGGCTGCCAGGCGCCGACCGGGCAGGCGGCTCCGCGGCGGCGGGCGGGGGCAGCAGCAGCGCACCTCCGCACTGACACCTGCCGCCTCCCCGCAAGTGTTTGCAAAAGGCGAACCGCGGAAAAAAAAAAAATAATAATAAAAGAAGTTATTTCCAAATGGCGCCTGCGGCTCTGCCTGTCACCCGGAGCAGTTCCCTTATCAGCAGCGCTCGTACTTGGGGGAGGCGGGAGGGGGAAGCTTTGTCTGATGATCTGCCGCGGTGATAATAAACGTTTATTGTTCGCCAACTAAATAGAAAGGATCTCTGCAACGTCATGGCACAGCACACTTCGCCTGGCTATTAGGAACTTCACCGGGTTATTTCACCCCGGATCTTGATGCTAAGGACAGCTTCTGTGTGAGTGACGCGGAGGGGGGAATGAAACTAGCAATGCACGGCCAAAACCCGCAGATAGCAGGGGTACTCCGCACTTCTTCAGCCATGAGTAATTATGCAGCACGCACAGCTCTCATTATCCACTGCACTCGGTAACTGACCAGCTTGTTGATTAGATTCCAACCGAAATTAATACAAGATGCTTGCTTTTTTCCTACAGATTCCTTCCTTAACCTGAGCCCTTGCCTTCCTCGACAGATTACCACTATGCTTCCTACGAAAACATACGAGAAGACAGCACTTGTTTTGTAACACAGACTCTTGTCTGAATTTGAAAGAAAAGAGAAAAACAAAGAGAGAAAGAAAAAAATACTTTGACAGTCACATTACCTTAAATTAAAAAAAATAAATATTTCCAACTCACTCTCCTCTATTTTAATCTCACTTTCGGTGTAATTTCCTATATTCCTCTAAACACAGCAAGCTTTCAAGTTGCATTTTAAATGGCAGATAGAAAGTAAATATCAAACAGTGTAATTTTTCCCCGCTGTGAAACTGAAGCATGTAACCCCATTAGCTGGCGTTGGAACTGAAATAACCGATGCAGTGCGTTTCCTTCAACTTGAACAAAAGCCGTTTGAAAAAAGTAAAATGCACCGAGTCGTGGCGAAAACACTCTACAGTCATACACCTAGACCGATATTCTCCGAAATTTGGAGGCGCTCCACAAAGGCATCGAGAATTAGGCAGAAATCCAAACTTTGGAGTGGTTTGGTTTTTTTAAAAAAAAATACAATAAAAATATGAAAGCATGCGAATCTCGGGGAGACGAGGACCCGCGCGGCGCCAGCCTTATCCTCGCCTTGTCCATCTGACACTGCCTTTCCCCTCCCTGAGAAGCGTCCCCCACTCACACACTCCCCCGCCAACACAGCGCCTTCCCAAACTTCCCCTGCCTGCCCAGCCCCGCACCGCCCCGCACCGGCCCGGCCCGCCGCACCCACCGCCCGCCGGGGCCCTGCAGCACCCGCTGCGCCGGACAGCGCCGAGCACCGCCCGCCGCCGCGCCGCTCCCCACCGCCTCCCGCCGGCCGCCCGCTCCCCCGCGCCGCCTCCCGCCGGCGGGTCCCTGCCCGCCCCCGCACCCCTGCCCGCCCCGGCACCGGGCGCACACACACCCACACACACCCCCCACCCCTCCACCGGGCACACTGAGCACCGGGGGGAGCGAAACCCCCGGCGGGCTGCCCGCCTCGCACCTTCTCCGCCGCATGCGGGAGGTGCCTGTGGCGGCGCGCCTCGGCATTAAATACCTTTGTTCACCGGGCTGCGGAAAGCCATGTTTTATCGGCGCTGCCGCCCCGCTCCCCCGCCGAAAGAACCCGGGTGCCGGAGCCCCAGCCTGGCGGGGCCGGGGAAGGGCCCCGGGGGGCGCCTCTGCCGCTTCTGCCGTGCCCGGGGGGAGGAGTGGTGGGGGGGGATGAGACAGAAGGGAGGGGAACGGCTGGAGGGAATTAAACAATTAAGCTATCAGGAGCGGAGCTCTGAGCAGAGCTCGGGTTCGCCACGAAAAGCAAATTTCAGAGGGGGAATATCGATCCCATCCGTCAATAGAGGGGTGCGATGTCTTTCCGTGCGAGAAATTGTTGTGAATTAGGGGGGTCGCTGGTGAAAGGGGCGCGGAAAAAAAAAAAAAGGGAGGAGAAAAAAAAAGAGAGAAAGACCGGAGGAAGGAAGAAAATATTCATTCCCGCTCAAAGGCAGCCTCTTTTGAAAATCGCTGGGAGCTCGCTCCTTTCGCCACCTACCCGAGTAACCACCAGAAATCCACCTCTATTGAAGCGCTTACCCTTTAAATCCAGGTTTCGAGCAGAACTCCAACTGTGTGTAAAACCAGGGAGTCATCTGATGTGTGATGGGGAATGGGCTCTGGGCAGCAGAAAGCAGCTTTCTCTCCTGGTGCCGGATTACCATGTTAACAAACCCCGGGAAGGGACCCCGGCGCCTCTGGCTGGCCATGTCTCGTTGCTTTCACACATCGGCGGCTGCTCTTGCTTCCCGTGTCCCCGGCGATCGCCTCTCAGATGAATGTGGGCTTCCAGAAAAGGAGTCGGGGGGGAGAAGAGGAAAAAAAAAATCGCCTAATGCAATCAAATCGATCTGATCTACACCATCTGTCGCCTGCCACTACACACAAGCGTTAAAATAGGAAAACGGGAGACACTGACAGCTCAGGAAGGTTGCTCTGCAGAGTTCATTTTTAGCAGAGCATAATTGGGTATGGACAGCATACAGTTACCAAAGCTGCTGTTAACCATCCAGTAGAGGATCCCAAACATGCTAATGGTGGATTAATTGAGGAAGATCTGACGTGCAAGCTTCATAGTCTCTTATTCATGACTTCCCAACGGGAAAGGACCAATGCCGTCTGGGACTATGGTAACACAGAGTCAAAGAGCTGCTAAGAAAATGGCTCTGTGTTCATAGCACCTCTCTCTGATAACAAACATATGTCGACCAGAACCGTTTAGCAGGATGGGGGAAATGAAATTTTCTTAGCCGAGGTTAGCAATTCCCATTGCTTGCACTTAAAGACAAGTAAAAAATGGACTGCAGGTCTAAAGCGCTTTTGAGTGCCGGTCTCGGGATTCGCAGCTAGTGAAAGCAGACGGCTCCTGCTCGGATGGGGGGGGGGGGGTTAAACCCCAAATCTCTCACTTCTTACTGTGACCAAAGTGAATCCATAGCAAAGCTCTAAACATGCAGCGCTGCTAATTTCACCAGGAATGACGCAAGGTCGTTTTAATGCCAGGAATCCTTTTGACTTTTTCCAGCGGGAATGGCTTTTGGGCAAGACATTTCCGATCACTGAAATTTGACATAATCTCAGATAAATATGATTTGGGGAGGGGGAGAGGAAGGGGGCGGCGAGTTGGGAAGAGACGGAGTGTGCATCCAGACCTGCAATCAGCCCTGCTGCCAACACTCCGATTTGCTCGCATTTTCTAGTCTTTCCTGAATAATGAGGTTATAGAGACGTATATGTAATTATTAAAGCGGTATATGTACACAAGCCGCAGACGGCTACGGCAGCCGCGTCTCCGCACAGAGACGGGGAGACAGAGCGCGCCCGTCGGGGTGCTCTTTCCCACCCCCTAATAAATCCATCACCAGGCGGGGGAAAGCGCTGCTAGAACGAATGGGAGGCGAATCCCACCCCCCCCTCGATCCCCCCAGCCCCGGCTGAAGGCGCCGGGCCGGGGGCGGCGGGGAGAGGGGCCGGGCGCTGTCCGCCCGCCCGGTGCTGAACGGCAGCGGACCGGCCCCGCAGACAATGGCCGGGCGCAACGCGCCCCTCACCGCCGCGCAGGGCGCCGGGCCGCCGCCGTCTCCTACAAAGTCTGCGCGGTCGCCCTGTCAATCCGCTGCAACAATTAGGAAAAAGCTCCCATTCGTTTCCACCTCGCCTACCTGATTAGCAGAGAATAATAACGCTAATAATACGAATCCAAGCGGGTGGATGTAAATGTTCCGGTAAACAATTAGTGTTTAGGGTAATTCTGGAGTTAACTGCATGCCTCTCCTGGAAGTTTGTGTTAATCTCTTTAGAATAAGTCTAACAGTTATGAATTAGATTAGCCCTGAAAACATAGCCTAAAGACAAATCAAACAATTTACCCGATCTTTTGTTTCAATATACATTAATTAAGCACTGCTGCCTACCTACACAGCATTCTTGGGTCCCGGCCACGGTGCCGAGCCAACGAGCCTCGCCGCCTTTGTTAGCATTTGCGTCCAACTATTGCCCTCTGCAGGTCAAGTCCCAGCCGCGGCGAGCGCTCCGCCGCTGCCGAGCGGGCGGCAGGCAGGAGCCGCCGGGCTCGGCTCTCCCCAGGTCCCCTTTTCGAAAAAGATCCAACTTTTGTTGGTTTTGATTCTTCACCACGAGGGCTCGGAGGTGTTTCTTTAGGAGGGGCTACGAGCGGGACAGAGCCGGCACCAGGCAGGGCACGCAGCACCGCTCCGGCTGTCCCCAGCCGCTCTTCCGACCCTGGCCAGGAGGGCAGAAGACAGAACAAGGCGAGGTGCCACCCTGAAGACATGTTGGTTTCTTTCTCCCTTTCTCTCCATACGACTACGGGAAGCTTCCTAGGCAAAGCCTGCCCTTTCCCCGGGTTTGCCGAGGAACAAGGCAAGAAGCCAACATCGAACAGGGCCAGGAGGGTCCCGGCGCTCAGTATCCCGCCCGACTCCCCCCAGCCGGGCAACTTTTCCCTGGGCACAACTTGAGTTTGCCCCTCTCGCTCCCAGTGCCAGGGAACCTCCCGGGAAACCAGGCAGCCCCTCCCTTCTCTGTCCCTCCCCACCGCCCCAGCCCCGCACCCGCTACCCCAAAGGGATGCTTTCTGCTCCTGCGGGGACAGCGGGAACTTTGGGCACCGCCCGGTGCCCCTCCCGCAGCCACGCTCTGCCGTGTCCCCGCATGCCTCGGCACCACTTACACGGTAACGCACAAAACACTGTAGCAGAGCAAAAGAAAAACACCAACGTTAAAGCGATCTAGTTATTGTTACTTATAATTCGGGAGCTTCAGTGCCCAATAAAGGTGGCCGCTCCCTTTTTTTCCCCCACCACACCTGAACACCGGGTTGTAAGGACTCGCTTTATCCCCTTTCTCCGCTTTCTCCCTGGGGCTAACACAGTTCACACGGGCTGTGTGAACAGCAGCCGCTCCGAAGACCGGTACCGGAGCCGCCTGCTCCCACGGGCTGCCTGCGCCTCGCTGCCCTGGGCACGCATGGCCGCCTATTACCGCTAATAACAAGACGGTCTTTTCTCGGGAGCTCGGAGCTCCACGCCGCAGCGAGGCGGGGGAGGGAGGCTGGGCTGCGGCCAGGGCGGCGGACCCCGTCCCTGCCGCAGGCTGCCCGAGGAGGGGGAGCGGCCGCGCACCCCGCGCTGCCGCAGAGGCGGACACACGGCGGCCTTTTGTCTCCCGGCAGCCACCGCCTCGCCCGGCCGGGCGCTGCCGCTCCGCCGGCCCCGCTCCCGCGTCCCCAGGCCGCGGCGGGCGGAAGCG
The DNA here is from genome assembly GCA_008658365.1 of Alca torda. NCBI lineage: Eukaryota > Metazoa > Chordata > Aves > Charadriiformes > Alcidae > Alca > Alca torda. The sequence goes on along the minus strand of CM018087.1, from coordinate 14,544,939 downwards.
GAGCGGTGCGGGAAGGCTCCGGGGCTGACGCGGCCCGTCCCGCACCCGCGGAGCTGCGGCGGAGGGCTGCGGAAAGGCGCCGGCCAGCACTGCCTGAAGGCTGGGGGGGGTGGGAAGGGGTGGGTGCCCGAGGAGCGGCCGGGGCTTCCCGGGCCGTACCGGGCGGGCCCCCCGCGGCCCCATCCCGCCTGCGCGGCGCGCAGCGGCGGCGCCCCCTGCTGGCCGCGCGCGGCAGCAAAGAACAGCGCGGAGCCGGGGCAGGGGGGGCTGCGGCGGGTGTAAGACAGCGGCTGCCGTCCGAGGAGCTTCCGGGAGAGCAGGGTCTGGGCGCAGGCAGGCCGGGGAAGGGAGGCGAGCGGGGTCACCCACCCCTTCCCACCCACCCAAGGCAGGGTGGGAGGGCGTGCGGGGCTGCCCCAGCGTCCCCGTGTTGTGGCAGCAGGACAGGTTGCCGGCCCTCGGAAATAACTGCACTGGGAGACACCACCAGCAGGCCCCTGGCAGGGTCTCCCCTCCCTGGGGGCTGCGCAGGTGGGGCGCAGGGTCTAGCGTCTGCACACAGGGGCTTCAGCCATGCGAGAAGAAAGCAAGCCATACATGGTGCCCAGCTACCTGCCCCTGCTCACGTCCATCCCTGCTCTCCCACCCTCGACAGCAAGCACAAAGAGTCCCACATTCAACACTACCTTGAGCTGTTTTCAGCTCTATTCCTACTTTGGCATTTAAGAGCAGGAAAGGATTACCTGAAAACGTTGAAGAACATCTCAAGTGCTAGATTGGTGGGATAATCAGGGAATTGAAGAAACTGTCTAAATGTAGGAGACAAACCCAAAATACACGTGATGCAACATGAGACACATTGTGGCTGACTACTACTTTATCCAGAATATCACCAAGACGTTCTAGCTTGGTGGTGTTCTGGCTGTTACCTGGGAACATTGGACTTGTGTGGCCCGAGAATCTAGCTTTCTGGTTGTCTCCGGCATGATACCCAGTTCATAAACTGATCGAGATCCATTTAAAAAGCACTTACTTTCTCTGGCCCTACTTATTCCCCTTGGAAAGCTGTTCCAGAATCTCATAACTCAGCTTCTTAAGATTTCCAGCCTACATTTATTACGGGCCCGTTTATATCCATTTGTTCAGATGCCAATTTTGTCCTTGAACTTAATTAGTTCTGATATTTACTCCCCTCACAGTGTACTAATATTCCTTCTCATAATTTCTTTTGTTTAAATCAAGCTTTTCAGTCTTGTCTCGTAAGATAGAATCTTCATTTCCCTGATTATCCCCATATCCTAGCAACTTATGAAAACTGGGTCGTGACCAACACCCAGAAATTACAGTTTTCAAAAAGGTTCATTATTCTATCCATTTTAAGTTTGACCAAGACACAAGTAGGGAGAATGATTAGCATAAGGTCAGACAAACCACAATTCTCCTGACTTCAAGTTCTTTCGCAATCTATCAGGGACATGAGTTCTGAAAGGCTTGTGGTTTATAACTTGGCATTACATCAATGCACATTTATATACCTATATATCATCTTCTCGAGGGGAAGAATGGCCTTGTAGTTAAGAGGGTACATTAGAAATCTGGAGATTTTGCTTTGAACGCCAGGTCTGCCATAGGCAACAGAAGTAACTTTGGTGAGTCCTTTCATCTTTTGCCACATTTCACCAATTTTAAAACAGTAATACTCCTGTTCTCACCTCATTTTTCTTCCCATATACCCGCTTGCATTGTATGCTCTCAGACCAAGCGCCTCCTTTCTGGGTACTCCTAGTGCCTGGCACTCTGAAGCCCAAATGCATCTGGGACTCTTAGGCTGACAGTCAAAAATAGCCCCTACTCTTACAAAATCTACTTTAAGGACCTATTCTAAAAGCTGTTAGTCAGTAAGCACAGTAGGAACAGGAATTCCTGAGACCTGCAGCCCATTGATTATGTTAAAAACATTCTCTGTTACTAAAGGAAACCCAGGGGCCAGCAGTAAAGTCAGAGACATTTAACAGCAAAGCTGCATCCTGACTTCTGGTTTTCAAGTCTTTGTTTGGTTGAAGACCAAGTCAAAGCTTTATTATTCAAACACATGCACAATTTAGCACCTTTTCCTTGCCAGTTTTCACTTCAGACAGCAACTTTTGATCAGCTAATACAGCACAGAAACTGGACTAAAACTGGAAGGCCTGACAGCCCCATAGCTGGAGCGGTCCTGGTAATAACAGATACTATCGTTGTCCTTTCTCGGCAATCTGAGCACAGAAATAGAGAGCACTCTGTTGATCTGAGGTGAAGCAATGATATTTATGGGAGTAATTATCACAGAGAAAAACTGGAAAAATATGATTACAGCAAATTGTAACTCTCTCAGATATGTTCTTCGTTGTTAGAAATAGCTCAGCTGAGACCGAACCAATATGAACAACAGACTGGGAGTGTCAGACACGGATTCTCTGGAGGCTGATATCATCAGACCCTCTGAGCAGAACAGGATCCAACTTCAGCATATGAGAGAGCTGGGTGTCAGCAGCCTGCGCCTCTTCCCAGCCATTCTTCTTGTGTAAAAACAACCTAATAAAATGAGAGCTGCTGGGCTCCCCACTTGAAAAGCTGACCTGGAGACGTTGCCCCTGAAGACCGCTGGTAGAGAGGTAGCTGTCTCAGAGCCAGGCAGTTCCTCAACGCTTCTCCATCAGCAGTGGTAGCCAATAAGTGCAGCTAAGCAGCTGGCAGAAGATACTCTCGTTTCAGAGCACGCCTGTGTAGACGCAGTAGGGTGACATGACCACGCACAACACCCATCACTGCGCTGCTGCTGCCTTTCCACCTGATGCTGTTGTTCCTCTCTTGGCTTCAGCTGCTCTGTTTGCCAAACGCGTGATGCCTCCAGAGAGCTCCCGCCCCAGGCACGGCCATGGACTCACCTCAGCCTGTGGGGAGTGAGGACAAGCCTGGTCAGATGGTGGGTTCTGCTGAAGGAACCACAGCAGCCCAAAGCAGAGCATAGGGCCATAAGCTATAATGGGGTGTTGAGTCTTAGGACCTTAAAGGAAGCAAAAAGGGACTGTAAACTCTGCGAGCTTGGGGGGGGGGGGTGTATGGAAGGAGAGGATATAGCTAGGAGAAGCAAGCCTCAAAGGCACGATTGCTTTGGTAGCAGTTCTGTTTGCCCTGTCTGGTCTGAGCAGGACTTGCGCAGACAGATTTTATGCCTTTATATTTATGCGATGTCTTGGCTTGATGCAAGTCTTCTGCACCAGGGTGAGTTTTGGCAATTATATTTGAGGAGAGATTTTCACCACACTTCCACAACAGAATATTTTACCTGCTTCATGCAGCTAACATCTTGCAACCAATGTTTAGAAATTTTTAGAAGGAATTACCAGTGTTGTGTAAAACCAAAAAATATCACTTAATAAAGTAGGGAACTGTTCTCATTTAAATATACCTACCCCATGGATCAGATGCATCAAAGAAGTTCTTCAGGCGGCTTGAGAGCTCTGTAGGTGTTGTTGCTGCTCTCAGTCTGTGAGAAGAATTATAAATGGTGTTTACCTTTTAATTAAACAAAACATCTTGCAAATTAAACACATGCTCTTGCACATTGAAATTTAGTTAGCATCCATTTTTATTGTGCATCCTATGGCTCTCTGACAACCTATTGAGTACACAGCCAACTCTGAACACACGTTGCTGGTTCCCTTTTCCCCATACATTTTGGGCATTGTGTATTAGATTTTATCACACCCGAGGGGGAAAAAAAGGCATTCTGTAATTTACTGCTAATACTTAAGCAGATCTCCTGCTTAATATTCTTGTTACTTAAAAAAAAAACCAAACAAAAAAAAAACCACAACAAAAAAACCCCCGAATATATTGGTGTGTCCTGGCAATGGCAGAGAAGCAGTTTTGGACACTTGTGTGACATACGTCTTATTATTTTACGTAGAAAATTTGACAGTGAATGACAGAACACCTTAGAGGGATTTAAGAAGATGATAAAGGCAACAGCTTTCACATGAATACAGAGTCTAGTTCCTAACAGTTACAAGCTTTTTTTACATGCATCCTTGTAATTTGACATTTATAATTCATTGTAGTGCTGAATCTCTGTCATTTTCTCACTGTCAGGTTCTCTATACATGGATGTACATGTCCTTTCTAATTAATATATGTATTTGAACATTTAATCTCATCTTTTCTCCACCTTATTATGCAGTTACACATCAATCTGTTCTGTATCAACAAATGCTTTTCATAAAACATATAGTTCTATGTGACTCCTCTCTCTAAACAGGTGCCTATATCATCTTCTTTTATTTTTTTGCTGTAAAACCATTTTAACCTAAACAAAAGCATTAATTCACAAGGCATTTAATAATAGGTAAAAATAAATATCCTGCAGAGAAACATTAACCCTTGAGATTATATTTTTTTTATATACAGGCACACACTGTGCATATTTCATTGTGCATAGCATCTTTCTCATAGGGAATGCCGAAGACCTTTTCAGAGGTATTGATGCCTTTGCAAGACTGATAAACATTAGACCTATTTTATCCTTGAAGGAATAGTACAGAAACATTGCAGAACTTGCTCAAGGTAAGCTAAGAAAACAGCGAGACGGCTGCAGACAGAGCGAGCCCCGAGGTCTCAGCACCTGACCCGAAGCCCACTGGAAAACACAATCAATATGAAAAGCAAGTTGCATTTGCAGGCCCCAGTTCCAGGGCTGACCTTTCACTGCTCGCTCATCATTTTGCATTAGCAGCTGGGGTGGTGCCATGCCATCACCTGATATTCCTGTTTATTAGTTAACTTAGTTGAGATTTAATTCAATTGAAATGAAGGCCTTTCAGTATAATGTTGAAACAGGCAATGAAGGACACACCTTTTAGTAACTTTCATACTGATACTGAAGTCAAATAAAGTATTTATTCCAAATGTTTTAAATATTATGGCTTCATATTTGCCATAGGAGATATTGAAGGGGTTGTGCTTAAAGCACTGAATAAAAAAAATAAAGCAGCTGCTATTTGTGTAGTAAAATTAAAACATCCCCTCTACTGGTATTTAAAAAAAAAAAAAAGAAAAAGGTATCTTAGGGATGAATTCAAAGCAAACTTTTCACAGCTTTCATCTGATCAGGATAAATGTATTAATAGAAATACTGACAGGCATTTTAAATAGTCATAATGTAACCTGTGGTTTTGACAGATACCGGGTTTACTTTGAGAAGAAAACAAAACCCCGTAGCAGTACAGAAAAAAACTTACCCATACAGTTTATAAGAGTGTACAATGGTGATAAAGACTATTTTAAAGAAAAAGAGAGCATGCACATGGATGTCAGTCTGTTGTTCATACTGTTCAGCGGAAGAGCAGGGTTGTTACAAGCAGTTACCTCTGTGCTGGTGGCCTCAGACTCTGGGAACACGGGGCAGATCCCGCACTGCCTCCTCTAAAGGTTTCCTGCTTTGGTCACACAGTGTTTTCAATGGGGACGAAAAACTGCTCAGGCCAACAACTTTCACAGATATTGATCTTTACTTCTGGTGATGTGTAAAGCAGACCTGGGCAACAGAACAGGTTTTGCTTAGTTGTTTTTTTTTTTTTTTTTTTTTTTCCCTTGGGTCTGAATATTAATCTGCAAAGTTCCACTTGATTTACACAAGATTAACGCAACAAATGGGAGAAACCAAGTTTGTTTTCAGAGATCTCTAGTCTGAAAGACGTTCTCAAATTACCTTGATGGTGCTGGTTGGAGGTTTACCTCTTTATATTGCTTCAAATGTCTTCTAAAGTGTAGTCATAGTAGAATCCTAGAATGGTTCAGGTTGGAAGGGACCTTAAAGGTCATCTAGTTCCAACCCCCTGCCATGGGCAGGGACACCTCCCACTAGACCAGGCTGCTCAAAGCCCCATCCAGCCTGGCCTTGAACACCTCCAGGGATGGGGCATCCACAGCTTCCCTGGGCAACCTGCTCCAGACTCTCACCACCCTCACAGTAAAGAATTTCTTCCTAGTATGTGATTTAAATCTACTCTCTTTCAGCTTAAAACTGTTACCTCTTGTCCTGTCACTACAATCCCTGATAAAGAGTCCCTCTCCATCTTTCCTGTAGGGTCCCTAGAAGGGGGCAATAAGGTCTCCCTGGAGCCTTCTCTTCTCCAGGCTGAACAACCCCAACTCTCTCAGCCTGTCCTCACAGGAGAGGTGCTCCAGCCCTCTGGTCATCCTCGTGGCCTTCCTCTGGACTCACTCCAACAGGTCCACGTCCTTCTTACGTTAGGGTCTCCAGAGCTATTCACCTGAATAGGCACTATAGCACCTATTAAAAAAAATAATCTGATGAAGAGCTGCCCTGGAAAATGCAAATAGCATCAAATGGCACCCAAATGTCCCTGAATACAAAATGGAAGGCAAGAGACTCATTTACACATTTTAAAGTAAAAAGAAAAATATAAGCATTGTATTTTATATTTATATTCTCACTATTACTTTTTTGTTAATCTTCAAGAACCACAATAGAAATCCCTTCTCTCTTAATTTCTGACTTGGGAAAAATTTCTATTCAGTCAGTGAGGATTTTCAGTAAGTGGAAAATGATTAAGGATTTTAGAATACATTGCCTCGGTCAGAGGTGTCTTTGGAAACAAGACAACTCTCTGAATTTTCAGTATTTTTTCCATGGCAGCTGAATACAAGTCGGAGGGTTTCCAAACCCAAGAAGAACCACGCATTGTCACAGCCGTACTCACAGAAAGCCATGGCATGGCCTTGAGGAAACGGACAGAAGGGCTACAGTTTCATCATAACAGTTTGGGTAGCGTAACAAGTAGGGTAAAAAGTTCTTTCATGAATTAATGTGAAATACAGTTTTTCTTTGAAGATAATCTGTTTGGTTTTTTGTAATTAAGAGTTCACTCTATCCCAAATCCCTGTTTTGATGGCTTTTTTGCTTGGATCTGGCAGTGTGAATCTCCACTTCCAGCATCCTTAAATGCCGAGTTCTTCCAGCATATAGTAAACCTCAGTCAGACCACACAACAAAATTACCTCTCACATTCTGCTTTATGGCAGCGGATCTGTGCTTTGCCCGAAGGCAGGCAGGCTGCCCCCCGGGGATCAAACAGGCTTCTCGGAGCGGGTGTCTTAGCTTAGGTCTGCGGTAAAATGAAACGCACTTTGTACTTGCGAACATTTACATACAGTATACGAGGAGTGCTGCAAGAAAAGTTCACTAGTGCGAGCATATGTATCATTCTCTTTGATATATATCTCCTATTTTCTGATCCCATTACTTCAGATCAGCTCCAAGTCTTATATCTAAACAGTCAGTCCAAAGGGAAAATCCCTATTTACAAGCTGGATTAAGAGCTTTAACAAAAGGCGAGGCAGAAAGCCATTCATTTACTACATAAGAAAAAGAACTTCTTTGTATTTTATCGCTTGCCAGCATCTTCCAAATCTTTCTCTTTACTTTTCTTCCCTTCCAAACAGAAAGTAGAATGGGAAGTTCCCATTTCACAGCATGGATCAAGAAAAGAAAAAAAAGCATATTGTGCAACTTTCCCTTTTTGCCTCTAATGGGTTTACTTTTGCTTCACCCCTCAGGGCTCCTGGAAGCGTATGTGTTCAGCTGAAACGCTGTGCTGATGCCTTGTTAGACCATTTCCCAAGATTTTTCGTAAGAAGCGGGTATTTGGAGGAGAACAAGACTGGAAGGCGAGGGAAGGGCTGGGGTGGAGTTGCCTTCAGCCGAGCCAAGGAGCAGTCCCTCTCCACGGCACAGGCGGAGGGAGGAGATGCACCAGCCACCGGTGGAGGGGGCAGGCAGCGGGCAGAGAAACAGTTTGCACAGCAGGAGCTGTGGCAAGGGAGAACCAAGCAGAGAAGTCCAGAAGGATCAATAATACAACACATGGAGTGAACGTGGCAGGGACCGGGAGAGCCTTTCTCTCAGGCAGCCTCCGCACAGGACACCCCGGCAGTGCCTCCCTGAAACAAGTGCTGCAAAGGCTCAGCAAGAGAGGGGTGAAGAAGGATTGCTCCATCTTGGAGTACTGATTTTGGGGGACAGAGCAGACATTGAACATTGACAATTAAGGGTTGGTTGAGGGTAACCAAAACTTTCCGTTTTTAAGATACCGAAATGTTTGCTTTAATTTTTTTTTTCTAATCTATTTGTTTACTATAACACTTTTTGAAACAAAATCCTTCATTTCAAAATGGCTGAAAGGGAGCATTTTGACAATTTATAGTTATTCATAATAATAAAAAGCTACTTTTTTAAAGTAAGGGGAAAGCAGGAGTAAGCTTTCTCCTACAAAAGTTAAGCTAAAAAATTAGTAGTAAGCAGAGATGAACTTTTACAAGAAGTTTCCCAATGATACACCCGAATGAGGGGAAACGGGAAGCAGGCAGAACAGAATGGAGGCAGAGGCAAAGCATTACTTTGCAAATCTTTACTCAGGCTAACTCCCAGTCTGGCTCAGATTTGCAGGTTTTGGCCCAGGTAAGCTTATAAAATTAAAATTCTCATTAAGCTTTACTCATTTCAATTTGCCACAAGCCAGCGGGCAGCTTGGTGAGCCCTCATCTACACTGGGGACTCCAGCTTCAGGTCTGAGGCACGTCATGGGCATCACACCCTTTTGCTGGCACAGCCCGGGCTGGTCCCACAACCCCCAGCTTTTGCACATACTTGCCGTGTCTCCTTACAGCTCGGTTTCATGGCTCTTCTCATCAACCCCAGTGCTTTTTTTCTCTTTCTGGTAAAATTCCTCTGCTCCAAACTCCACCTTGGCAGGCAAGCTTGGTCTGAGTCATTTCCCAGCCTAATGGCCTCTTTAGTATGTGTATTAACCCAAATCACCTGTGTAGGAGCCACCCAGGGTGAATGATCCCTCATTACCTCTGGTCTGGGAGATGGATCACACCATCCTGACAGCTCAGGGTGGGTTTCATCTATACAGACACTTTCATGATAAAACAATTAATCATGTCAACCAGCATTTTTCATTAGTACATCCATGTGGGCAGGATATTTTTAATAGCATTCATTTCTCATGGCTGCCTGTTTGGTTCATCCTACTTACATTCTCACGATTAACTGAATTACCAGTTTCAGAGACTGAAGGGAATTTCTTCCACATTTTTACCATTCTTCCTCAATTCATCACAACATTGGAAGGGATTCTTGAGGCATTTCGTTCTTATCTGTAATGTGGTGCTCCAGCAAATTTTATTTAAGAGAATCCCTGCCCTAAAGGGAGACTAGCACATGGATACTGACCTTGCTGCCACCTAATCTCTTTTAATGGCTCATTACTGTTGTGGCATTTGGTCTCTTGCTCTTTATCTCATTAGCTTTAAGGCTCTGAGATATGTTGGAAGGCCCATGGTATGTGGTGTTCTGCACAGCAGATATTTGGTGGACAAACACTCTTGACTGCAGTGGCAGGGAACTGGCTTTGATGGTTCAGCTGGTCTCTTCCCATGTGAGGTCCCCAAGGACCTCTCCCGTCTTCCAGTAGAGGTAACACAACACCTCTTGCATGTTCCAGTAGGAGCTATACCAGTCCAAATGAAGGCATCTCTTCCCTTCTGCTTTCCTCCATTCAAGCATGAAGAGCTTCATGACCAATGTTATCTCCCGCCCCAGATAGAGTAACAGAAATCCTTCATTTTATTGTACTTTCCCCCCCTCAATGCAAGTTCCACTAATATGTCACATTGCTTCTCTTTTGCCTTTCTTAACAGTCTCTCGCCTTTTTGCAAAACAAGAGGACTCATTAGTGATTTTAAGTGGTCACAGGTACTGCAGAACAAGGTAGTGCATTCCACATTAAATCAACATTATAGTGAGAGATGAATACAATCTACCCAACAGATATTTATCGTGAAAATTATTAAAATTCATAGCTTAGAGGTGTGAATGCTTCTTTAAGAAAGGTACTTACGTTATCCCCAAAATAGCACCAGTACCATGTGATGTTCCAGTTGCTATGGTTACCACAAATTTGTTATTTAATAGCAAAGAAAATAGATGCACAAAACATGCTAATTATAACTGGTACAAATTTTTCTAAATGTTTTATATGAATATGCATGCATGTTTTATGCATAAGGAATAGGAATGCCCTTTTTCAAATAATTCTTCAAGTTTTTAGAAGCATTTTAGTAAGTGGCGGGGAAGTACATTGTGTGGCTCCCAGTAACAGAGGGAAAGGAGAGTGAAAGGTTGAAGATGGGCACTTTGTCTAAAACAATGCAGTTTTCTATTCAAATAGCACGAGAATCCTGAAAACCCAAGATGTTTAAACTTGTCAAACCCTTGTACTTTCCCGACTGCATTCGCTTTGTTTCTTCTTCTCCTTGCTCTGTTGAAAGGGTTCCCGCTCCGGATTGAAGTCTCTGAGAAACAATTGCAGGACTGTTTGAAGTGAAGTTACCTGTTATGAAATTGTAATGTTAATATAACCCAAATACAGAAACTGAAGTGCACCAGTCACCGCCAGACTTGATGCTGCTTGAGACAACTACAGCCGCCCTCTGCCCAGAACCCCAGGGCTCCGGCATGTGTGGGGTGATGTGTCCATTCGGCAGGATGGTCCTGGATGCTCCTGCTTCCACCAGCTGACTGCCGGCTGCCTTTGGGGGTGCAGCTGGAGGCCTCTGCATGCCCCACTGGTGCTTTGGGAAAAGCACTATCTCCTGCTGCAGGGTCTCAGGGGCCTCCGCAGGCTGGGAGCTCAGGTAGCTCTTGGCAGAAGCAGAGCCCATCATGGAAAGGTGCTGCTGTCGGACTTGCGCGTATTCCAAGGAGAAATATATAGGGCTGGCTCTGGACATGCAGAGGAGGGATGCATCCCCACTGGAAGGGACATAGATGAGAACAGTTGTCTTATAACTCCCCTTTCCTTTCTGTTCTCCATCAGATGTTCCCAGAGATAAGTCTGGGGGACACAGTGCGTGCAATATTTCAAGTGCTGGAGCCATAAACCTCGGCAGGGTCCTGGGGAGGAGCAGGAGAAATTTCATCCCTTTCCTCAGCCTGTCTGTGAAAAGACTCTCAAGCCTAACTTAAACAAAGAAACGACTGCAAGTTGTGGGGAGAGACATGGCGTGCGGAGTCAGCCTTGGATTGGAGCACAGCCAGGTCGGTGCCTCACCACCCGGTGCCAGGCAGCCCCGGCTGCTCCCAGCTACTGATCCGGATTCCCGCCTCTCCCAGGCAAGAGGAGGATGATGCACGTGCCTCTGGGGCAGCAGTATCGTATGGCGGACTCTGCCACACTCAGGGGTCATTGCTGAAAATGTCACCACTGTCACTTGAAATCAAGCCCTCTCTTCTTGTTGAGGCTTTTATCTCTTCCCTTATGAAGATGCAACAGCCGCAGGCAGAATTAAAGTCGCATGCACGTGTTTTGCTGCTGAATGGCCATACTTAATGACATGGATACTGAAGGCACTTACTTATGCTGCTGGTTTTTCCCTTTGACACCCAGAGCACATGCCAGCCGGCTGCTGTATTTCAGATGTTGCAACGTGTCAGTGATACCGACTGAAAAAAACCCCTCTCTGTAGCTTGCTGTCACGCCGTGATTGATATCAGCTGTAACAAGATAAAACGTTATGGCACCATAATTCTGCTTGATGCAAGGTAGTCTTTGATCTTTACCATTTTGCAAAGATTATAATATACACTTAGTTTGATAAATAATACCCTTTCACCAGAGTCGTGGAAAGTGGAAGGAAAATTGGCGACTAAACTTTTGAAACTTCTCTGGTGACGATGTTGGCTTTTTAAAGCAAAAGGGTAAACAATAGGAAAAAAGTCCCACTCACCTACTTATAAGTAGATATAAATAATAAAAACTTACTAGATCACCAGCCCTTTTCGGCTGGTTTCTGTGTGTCCGTGTGCATCACACCAGCAGCAGGGCACTCGGCTGCTGGTGGAGCACCGCAGCCGTGAGAGCAGTGAGGGAGCCGGGGGGTGCTGGGGAAGCCGTAACCCCCAGCCTCACACAGAAGCAGAGGGGAATTCACTCTGGCTTTTCCTACGTCTCTAAAGCGGACGGTTGTAGAGAAACTCCCTCAGAGAAACTCAGAGCTATGGGAGACACACATGGACAGGGAAAGGGATGGAGGCTTGGCTCTTCCAGCCCCCCAGGACAAACAACGGCACATGACAACCCCAACACATTTTCTTCAACTTACTATTTGAGGTGAACTGGGATTTAAATCTCCAGGTGCCTTTCTAAAGGTGCCGAGAAAGATCTAAAATAGCCGTTTTATTGGTTTTGTTCTGCTTTTTAATTTGAATGGTTATTCGAACAGTGGCAAAAATAAGCAAACCCCACCACCGTCGCCATGAGAAAGTGTTTTCATCAGGTAATCATTTATTAAAACATTTTAGCCAGCTGGTATAAATATGATTGTCATCAGAAAATGACAGGCAAATATGTGCTCCCATCTGCACTATTGAGTCAGGAAACAGTCTACTTTGGGAGTTTTTCTTTATTATTATTATTGTTGCACTTCCATCCACAGTGAAGTGCACCTGAGCACAGCCCACCTCCCTTGGCGTGGCTGGGGATGGGAGCAGCACCACGACAGGGGGGGCACAGCCCCGTGCTCTCCTTTGCTGTGGGGCTTTGTGGAGCTCCGGGCTGCTCAGCACAGACCAGGACTCTCTCCCGCAGCTCGGGAAGCGCTGCAGTTCTAATTTCACCCAAAGTCGGACAGCCTGTGTACAGCTGAGCTCAGGTTTCCGGCAGGGGTTTGCCAGTGCCGTCTCGAGGGGACAGCCACATTGGCAGCGGGGTTTAGCTGCCGAGGGTAGTCTGCCAAATCCGTGAAAGATTTGCATGGCAAGAACGGGGTGTAACTCCAAGGCCATGATTGTTTTCTGTGTAAATGTCTGTTTTGGTTTGTGCTTAAATGATTATCTGTCATTGATTTGTGTGCCTAACTACAACCGCTTCAAGCTGTTTTCAATTATTCTGTTCTCAATACGATGCGATCCCAAGGATTAGCCATACTGAGTGCCACAAACCACCTTGCAGCAACAGAGTCATAAACTGAAGAGGATAGAAAGGATTTTAATGGGAGATTAAAGGGAAGAAGTGACTCACTGGATGAGAGAAAAGAGTGCGCAGGCTTTGACTGCAGGAGAGCTGCTTCGTGATGCCTCCGAGTGCACTGAAGACCCCAGGTTAATATAATAATTCTTCTTTCCTTATCATGCAGGTTTCTGGTAATGATTTCATAATTAGGGGTGTATTTAAAAATGGGCTTGAAATGAAGCATATGTTCTGGCTTTGCACTAAGAGGAGGTGGCTAGTCGCAGTGTAACGGTGCACAGGGCTTGTTTCCTTGCCTGCTGAATTCTCTTTGTAAGTTTTACGTGGTTTCTCTTTCTGTATTTTTAACTGAAAACGCACATCTTTGGAGAGAAGATGTATTTCTCTCTAGCAGTCCTCTCTTTCACCAGGACTGATATTTTAAGAGTAAACAATGTTCATCTACACCACATCCCATGTCCTGTGCCGGGGGGGTAACCCGAACTCTCCCAGACCCTGTGCCTAGGTGATACACAATACTGCTTCTCATCAGCTACTTTCAGGTTTGGCAGCTGGGATCGTTAGCACGCTCCATCAGCAATCAGGAGCTGAAAGGGCTTCAGAGCTTCTCTTTACACTTAATAGTAAAAGTTTTCATACACTTGGATTAAGATCCTAATTGTTGCAAAGTAATTAACTATGTACACTTCTGCAGTAGCCATTTGTGACAGTATCCGTCAACTGGGAAAATGTAACTGTTATTGAATTTCTAAGAACAGCCATTAATATTCTGACTTTAAACCAATTTAAATATTTGAACTTTCTGAGTGCACAGTTGAGATGAATAACATGGAGAAGCACACTCGGATGGATTAAATCCTCTATGGATTTTATCAATATGGAGAGTAGGAAGAAAGATAAGTTATTTGTCTGACATATATATTTATATATATATTTATAGCGGATAAAATCAAATGTGTTATCACTATCTGCACTCTGCTATGTATATTTTAAAACATTATGAGTGGATAGGTACATACACAGCACTAGTTTACAAGAGATACCATCATTAATTTCCACACAGCTATATGTTTTCATAGGCTTTTTAACCTTTTAATATTAAGTAAAATAGCAACTACAGCACTCTTCCATATCCTTGGGAGTATCACAGTTTTGAAAGATTTCTGTTAAAAACGCAGGAAATGCTGGAAATGCTACTGCATTAAAGGTTGGGGAAGAGAGGTACACAGCGTAGGAGGCTGGGGTTGGATTCCCAGCTCAGCTCCAGGAGCTGAGCTAAGCGAAGTCCCAGTGGAGAGGTATGGGGAGGTATAGGGTTGTATAGAGAGGTACTGGCAGATACAGGGAGGTATAGGGAGGTGTTGGGAGATACAGGGAGGTATGGGGAGGTACAGGGCTGGCTCCGCCACTGTCTGACAGGAGACTTTGGGCTGGGCAGGTCTCGGCCCCATCAGGCCAAACCGCTTTGGCTGCACATGGCACATGTGGCTGCTCCTGCCCACGGCACAGGGGGAATGTTTCTGCATGCCCTGGCAGAGGTTTTCTGCCTAATCGGAGTTTCTGGGCATCAGGAAATCTACTGACAGTGTGGAGTGATAACTCTTCTTCTGGAGACAGCTGGCTCACCTTATATGAGAAAGCTTTTTCTTTCTTTTTCTAGGCTAGCATTCAAAAATCTGTCAGATCACTTTAGTCTGTTGAATTTCGAGCAAATTCAAGTAAAATAAGCAAGTCTCCAAAGCAAAGCTAAACTCTAACTGCCCCAGTACTGAATCTATAAGATCAATAAAAACAACAGGGATGTCTGCAGTAGCTTTTGCAAAACACAAAGTAGTTGAGTCTCAGGCAAAGCTTTTATATAACTAGGCTTTTCCCAAGGTACACCATATCCTTGTAATCAGTCTCCAATCTGTTCTCTAACTTTCAATAATAATAAGCTGCAATGAAGCTCACCCAAATGAAAAAAGTAAAAAAAGATGTATGCACAAAGGACCAAGCGTCCTCATGGGGCAGTGGTAGAAAACAGCGTGGGACGGGATTTCTAATCTGACACTCTCCTATTGCCATATCATAGGAGGAGTCGAACATTATTTTCCAAAAAAGAAAGACGGCTACCCCTGGTTGCATCTCCGTTATCCTGGTTAGGGTCAACATATTGCTGTTTTTAAACTGAAATAGAAATGGTCTGAATTATAGAAACAGTGAGTTGATGGGCCATGGTCAAATAGCTCAGGTAGATGTTGTAACTCCATCTGCAAAGGTATTTTATAACCTGTTGAGCAATGCTCTCTGAGCTTCCACGAAGCAGGACTGGAACTTCTGTGTTTCAAACCCCCCACTCCCAGTTACCATTTAAAAGAAACAGCCTTGTTTTCACACTGTCTAAAATGTACATCGGCAAAGCAGAATTTCCTGAATGCAGATAAATAATCCCAGAGTTGTTTTGACGTGACTGAAAAGGCTGGTACAGATGTAACAAAATAAGCTGAAGAGATTTATCTCGGCCTGTGACTCGTACTTGCTGATGAAGAAGCACAGCAGAAAACCCCAGAGGCAGTAGGGTCGCGGGGGGAGGCAGCGGCGAGGGGACAAACGCACCCTCATGGAGAGGGGATGAGAAACACCGCCTTGAGGACTCAGAGAGCGTGCATGTGCAGCTCTCGAAGCAAACCTCCGAGTACCCAGCTCACATCTGCACTGAGATAAAGCTGCTGACACCAAAGAGTGACTAAACACTGAAGGAGATGACAGACAGCAGGAAGGAACAGAAAGGGACGGGAAGGGACACTCCCGCCAGCGGGGGCCGTCCCAGCCGCGTCAGCTGTGGTTCTTGCTTATGCAAAGCTTGCAAGATGTGGATGTAGAGGCTGGTGGGAAGACGGAGAGAAGCGTGGCTGATTCCTAGAGCACTTGAAGTGCACAGGTACTTACATTAATACAGAAATAGGGCCCAGCCTCCAGTCTGACAACCTGAAGAAATACCACTAAGAAGAGACAGCAAAAAGGAATTGCCAAAGTAGCATCCCTTGTCCATGTTCTCCACATCGATGCCAACATTTTGAGTACTGCCAGGTTCAGGACAGTGGGTGCCACTCACACACACGAGGCAGCAAGCCGTGCCGCCGTGGCAGGGCCGGCTCCTGCCCTCCTCGGTGGTCGCTCTGAGCCAGCAGCCCTCCGCAGTGCCCGTGCACATCTTCCTTAAACAACACGGCTATAGAGTGCTTTGAATTGTCATAAAAACATCAGGAATGTCTCAGACTAATGCCTTAGAATATGTATTTCACGAGAATCGGGCTGTTTGCTCTTAGAGGTGTTTGCAGAACAGTATCTGTTTGAGAAAACTCTTTAACTGAATGAACAATTTCTAAAGCAAGACCTTCTCTTTGTTTCACTAAGTGCCTTGTCATTGGAAAGCAATAGAGAGGCCTCACCTCATCACAGAGCTCCCCTTCAGTCACAGCCCTGGAGCTCTAGATAGCTCTTTCCTGTGATATACTTTAATGGGTGTCATTCCTTTTTAATAAGTCCAAACAAAACAGTTAATAAATCCTAAGGGCTTCCTATCACTATATCTATAATTCTTGGCTTTCACTTCTTCAACAGTGTTGATCTTCTTCTCGAAACTCATGGCATTCTCATAACTCTCTTTAAATCATGATCTATGTTTCAGGCTTTGATTCAGCGCTGACGCGAGTTTTCTGCACGTTCGGCTGTGCAGCGTCTGCTGATGAGTCACCTCTGATTTACACCCAGATAAACTACACCCTCCGGGGTAGCCTGCAACTCCGAGCAGCACCCCACTAATCCACATTGCCAATGGGGTTTTCTATCACTACCAGGTTGGAGGATGCCACCCCAGTTGTGTCTCCATGGAGATTGTTATGAGATGTGTTAATCCACCATCTCCCGGTTCCCAAAAGGATCTTGGGGAGTTCAGCCCCTCCGTGCAGCTCACGGGCCCTGAAAGAGGAGAGCGCTCCAGATTTCTCAGCAGGAAAAGGGAGGGCTCTTTAAGAAATGGTCACCTTTGCCATGGCTTAGGGGAAATCTCTGGATGAAGATAGCTCTCACACGTGCGTACAGTGAATAAATCTTTCACAGTAATTTTTCCTTTTTCTCTTTGGCAATTTTTAGCACTTTTTTCCTGCTGCATTCTGGTGACACCGCAAAACATCCCCACTGAAGTGCATTCTTTTAGCAAAGTAAAACAGCAAAATGGTGCGTTTTAAGTGGAAATCTAAATGATATACTTGCCAGAGCTGGTCAAAACTTAGAACCTGAACAACTATTCATGGGAAAGGCGTCTGTTTCACACCCGCTGTAAATGAGAGCATCAAGCTGCATTTCAAAATGTGCCAGAATAGAAGGAATCTTTAAAAATTAACTTTGAAGTGACTGTTTTATTAACAGTGCAAGCTTGTAGTCACCCTTTGCACAGCCACCACCTCGAGCTGTGGCATGGGTCTGACCAAACCTTTCCTCATAGCGAGCTCCCAGCGATGTCCTCTCAGCTTTAAACTCAATTTTTGTAAGAGTAGGACCGTAGGACCGTTTGCTTACTGAATACTGAAAATCCCAGCAGCTGGGGGGGGGTAGGGAGCGTTCTGACACACCTCGTAATGAATGAGCCTCCCCGACATATTCCGTACCCTATGCAATACAATAGATGAACTTTTCTGTGATTTCACTTTGTATTTACAATGCATTTTATTGCACTAGATCTTATCTTTAAGATGAAAAATTAATATTTAAAATCCTATTCTCTAGATCAAAGCATCTCTTGCTTGTTTGTAATGAAACACTTTGACTCTTACCTAAGTTTCATGTTCAGACTGTCCAAGAATTCAAGTGTTTCATTATAACAGAAGTGGGAGATGCTTTGATCTAGAAAATAAGAGGCTTCAAATCTGTACTTAATAGCTGGCAAAGTCAATTATTCAAATAACAATAATAATATAAAAGTCAAGGACAATAAAATATTAGAATATTAAATAAATCATAAAAAGGCATGAGTCAATATATGCCATACCATATTCTCATACTAATAATATTAATAAAGAATAACTGTTTACGATACCATAATGTGTATGTATGTGTGTATGAGTATAACAGACCTGATTGTGGGCTGAGCCTCAAAGTATTAGGTGACATAGAAAGACAGTACCTGCTCCTAAAGCCTCACAACATAAGAATGAGGCGAGAGACAAAAGCAGGACATGGAAAAACGGATGATGGCACACAGGGGAACGGAGGATGAAATTGAGCAACAGGCAGCAAACGAAGAGCCTAAGGGAAAGACAGCACGGAGAGCTTCCCTGTGGGATGGGGAAGAGGTTGCGAGGCAGCTTGCGGCTGCCTGCAGGGTGGTCATCTCAGAGGCTGGAGGCAGCAGGGAGGAGCTGGGGGTGCAGGTTTGGGCACCCAGCACTTGAGTGATGGGAGCTGGCGTGAGGGTTGGCCCAGCTGGCAGTACTAAGTAGCAGCTGATAACTGAAAGTGGAAGTGGACTGTGACAGAACACGAAAATTAGGACAAACTGGTAACATTTGCTGCAATACAGAAAGAGGAGATAGAGGAGGGATGGACAGAAAATGAGAGATTGATGGGCTAAGAAAAGAGTATTTCCAGTATGATTTTAAGTGGGCACCGAAAAGCCAATGTTGCATTTGTCAAGGCCTGATAAAAAAACCCATTGCCCTAATTGAGACACAGAAGAGGCTAGACAAGGATCTTAGCCATGGGGATGGACAGGAAAGGTGACATCTTAGAGATGCTAAGCAGGAGCAGTCAGTGGGATTATGCCATAGCCTGGATGCGAGGACCTGAGAAAGGGTCTGAGTGAAAGATGACACACAAATTATGGGCCTGAGTGACAGGTTGGGTGGTGAAGTTGTCCGCAGTGATCAAAGAAGGGACTAGCAGGGAAGACACGGATTGGGGAAGATTAAAAGTTCTGTCTCGTCTGTATTGAGTTTGAGTTGACAGATGGTCGTCTACATGAAATGACAGGGAAGCAAGCCCAGAGATGAAGTTGGCCAGAGGAGACAGGTCGTGAGTGTACAGGTAGATCTGCGAGGCGTCCGCGCAGAGACGGTAGCTGATTGCGTGTTTGCAGATGAAATTACCCAGAGATGCAGAAAGGTGCAGAGAGAGAAGGCAAAGAGGGCTCGGTTCTGCAAAACCACCACAGAAAATAATACTGCTGGTGACATAACGTAAAGTGAGGTTAAAACAATAAATACACATGAAGAATTTAATTTCAAAAGTGCTTTTAGTTTCTCATTTTATCTCATTTTCCCAACAGAATTTTCCAGAGGATCATTTGAAAAATATTCTTTTTTTTTTTTTTTCAGAAAAATGTCATCAAAATTAATGTAATTTCATGAATATGTCAATTTTGACAAAAATCGTATTTTGCAGTGGAAAAATGTTTCAACAACAAAACCAAAAAATCAGAGTGGTTTGCTTTTAGCTCTAAACATAGATCCTGCTACTGTCAAGTAACATCTTTCATTATCTTCTTTATGTCTCAAACCGCATTAAAAAGAGTCTAGAGGTTTTGCTGATTCTGTTGTAATCAATCCTGTCAGAGATGTTATTGGATTTATCTTGGAATCTGAACACTGACATTTTTCTTTGTTGTTTTAGATTTTCTTCATGATTGTACAGCTAACAGAGTTAAAAGTATAAGAAAATCTAAAATATGCTAAGTTGAACAAATAAAATTATTAAACGACTATAAAATTACCCATGAAGCTTTCTTGGCTCTGAATAAACATCAGTGACTTTTATTTAGTGGACTTTAATGAAATGCAGGTCTATCCAGGTATGAATTAATTTTAAAATTATGTCAGAGTAAAGCAGTCTCATATTTACCTGGCTTCATTTGGTATAGAAGTGTTTAAACATTTATCAAAATAAAAGCATGCAAGCATGGCAGAGCCGAGTGACACCGTGAATGAAATCAGGCAAGATTCAAACGCTGCAGCAAAACCCACCCAAAGCCAAGCACCACACGTGCCCCAGCCTTCCACAGCCCTGTATAAAACTGCTCAGCTGACGCACAGCACTGTTTATAAATCATGCATACATCTTGTAGGCTTCAGTGCAGTATGGACAATAAAAGGGAATTAAGATGCTTAATGAGGTGAGATGCCTCCTACAAACTGGCGTCTGTCTTTCCTTCTTTCTCGCACTCCTTGGAATATAATGTTCTTTCTTTTTCTTCCTATCTTTCATCATTTCTCTTGCTAACAAGGAGCCCAGCTTTTCCTACTGAAGAATGCGAATAGCTACAGCATTAAGCACGTGCAAATCGTCCATCTTCCCATTTCTAGTATGTGTATGTGCCCTTCGTAACATTACCACCTTCATTGTTATATACGTTATACAGGTTTGCACAGGCTATCTCTACCGTTGCCGTGATATTCCCCCAAAGCACATGCAGTTAGTTAAAATTCCCTAACTAAAGTTGCCCTCCCTGCCCGCAGGGGACAGAAGCCGATCTGCCCAGCATTGTCCGTGGGCTCGCTGTTCCCTCATTGCCTATGCGTGCCATTAGACAGCATCACATATAATATCATGTAACTTGCATCATTAATAAAATGACAAAATAAAACTTGAATTACCACTCTCGGATGTGGTTTACTGGAGCATTAATACATTTCTTGGGCTATTGAAGTCATTCAGCCTTTACAGTCATGGCTCACAACGCACCCGATGTATTATTGATGTCCCAGTAAAGCACACCCTGTTGTGTCTTAATGCTATGGCATAAGATGCCTGAAAAAGTAAACAGCTACGTAAAGCAGAGAGTGGTGGCTGTTAGAGAGATGAATGGGGGGACATTATGGTTTCGCTCACCGAGCCTGTGGCTCCAGCGGTCTCAGGGATGCCTCCGTAACATTTGGCCGTGTATATTCTGCAGAGGATTTTTTTTTTTTTTCTGTTTCTAAACATCTATTATTTATAAACCACCGCAGCTCTGCGTGGTGCTTCATGGGTAAGTAAAGGAAACGTTTCCTGCCCTGAGGAGCTTACACTGGCGGCTCCCGGTGCCGTGGCCAGGCGTGAGGCCAGCCGGCCGGGCAGAGGCGCAGGGGTCTGTCCCCAGCCCCCGGCCCCGCTGTGCCCACCTGCCCGCGCACAGCCCACACAGGCCCCAGCAGGGAAGGGCCCAAACCAACCATCCCAGTGCCGTCACGTTGGGCTGCCGTCATTTCCATACTGCTTATGCAGAGTCTACATCTTAGATAAGCTGTACCTCTCTGAAACAAGTGCTCAGATAATCTGTATCCTCATGTAATTCGCTGCTATGACTGCTGCCGCAGCCGCTGCTACACAGTTTTCTCCCTCCCAAAACAGCTGCGGATCCAGTGAATTCCTTCGGTGCTGGAAGACGGAGCCAGCGGGTGGGAGGGAGGGAGCCGGAAGGCAGAGATGAAGGGGACAGCCGAGGCGCTGAGCCGGGGACAGGAGGGGAGAGCGGAGAGGAGGAGGGAGCTGCTGCAGGGAGGGCGCTGCGTGCGCTACCTGCCACGCATACAACCCACATGCTGCCTGGATCAAAGCGTCTTTTATAAATAACCCCTGGGAAGAAGGTCTCCACAATGACAGCTGAAAAGATCCAAAGCAAAACATACACGGGCAAGGCAGTTCTGTTCCCGAATATGAGAATTTCCTTGACTTGCTTGATGACGGGTCATAGATGTCCCCAAATGACACAGAGAAGCCTTTTGGCGAAGTCTGAGGCCCCAGAGTCAGGAATTCATGGACAGCCACCACCTCCGAAGTTGCCGATTCCTGGAGCAGGAGGGAGACCACGTCCCCCTACATGCAGTGTAGGATCGTGCCTTTGAGAAAAGCAAAGCTGTTGAGAGACTGCTAATATCTCTTCTCACAATTATTATTTTTTTTGTATTAGTGATTTTGGCCCAGTTTTTGAGTTAATGCACAGTTCTTGATAAGGAGAAAAACTTTCATCAGAAGGAGTTGATCTTCTAAGAAAAAGGCAAAACGCAGGGAAGGAGCAGAGACAGATGACTAAAGTTTAGGGGTCAGGCTGCGAAAGAAACAGCCAGTCTGTACATTCAGTACAGTTGGTGCGTGTCACCAGTGGCTCACTGGGTGGAGCTGGGAAAAGAACACAGCCTCGAGTTCTGCGACTGAAAAACCCCATGGGGTAAAAACGTTTCAGATCAGTCAGATCCTGTCATTCAACCCAAGACAAAAATGTTGCTTCAAGTTTGGGGTTATTTTAATCCTTTTCCACAACTTTTTTTTTCCCCTCTTTCAGTTCAGTTTGGAATTGAGAAATGCATTTTAAAGCAAAGAGTCAACAGGCTTGTTTTCTTGAAATGTCAGAGTGAATTGTCTCAAGGTTTTCAAAATCTCTTGCCACCTGCCACTTCCCAGATATTTTTTCCTTGGCTGAAAATTTATTGAGTCTGACCCTAATTTGTTAACAGTTTTGATTCCGCTGAAATGCTGTTTTCCAGAAAATTTACCATTTATCACAAAACAATGTCAATTTGCCCCCTCTCCCCCAGTTCCTGCGGGCAGCTGGGTGCAGTCCCGCTGTGCTCAACTGCCTCCTGTCGCGCCGCTCGGCCTCCCCGCTGGCCAGCCGGCGCTCCAGCCCTCCCGAAACTCAAGCAAAGATTTGGAGAAGAGTAAAGCTAGCAGATTTGGGTATCTGCCCAGAAAGCTTTTTTTTGTGCTGTGTAGATTGGGGTAGGAATGTTGTGGCCAAGTGTGAACAGCGATGGGGTGATCCCTAAGTCTGGGTGCTAGTGGGCAGAAGCCTCCATGGGGAATAAGGGCAAGCTGGTGGCCAGCTCATGAGGACAAGGAGGCAAGGGGTGTTGGAGGCTGATGGTAGAATACGCTTGAGAGGGATGACTGCGACAGCCACGGAAGGAAAGAGGTGGCAGCAGCTGAGCCAGGAGAGGATGAGAACCTTGGTAAGAGCTTTGATGGCCTGGAGAGGGAAAAGCCCAGAACAAAGAGGGGTTATAAAGGAAAATACAGTAAAGGCATGACCAGCTCAGTGAATGAAGTGTGTGGCAAGTAGATAGCCCACGCTCCATACTGTAAAAATGTCATAAAGCAACTGCTGAAAGAATGCAATGATTAAATCAATATATTCTTCTATTTCTAAAGCCTTTGCTTCCAGTAGTTTTCTAGTTCAATAATGTATGTGCTGTGACAGATACAGAACAGTCAATATTAACAGCCCCCCTCCAGCTGCAGTTAAATTTATTTAAAAATCTCCACATTTTCATATATGAAGTAGATTTTTAAAATCGATCAGAGAGTTCAACATATTTATATTACAACGGATCCTGTTTTATCAGGTGGTTGTAACTGTTCCGATAGTTAGAGTCATGTCCTTTAGCTAGCAATAGTATTGTCCTTTGACAGGTAACCGATTGCCATCTATGCAGATTCTGCATGCAAAAATAAAGACCTTCTTCCATGGATGTCCGCATTCTTTTTAGCTACTCCTGCACAAGAAGCAGCTCAAAGAGCTTCTTTCTGCATCCTGCACTCACAAAACAAAATGGCATAGTGCACCATTAGAAAGGGTGAATCAGTACCTGGCATCCCTCCCTGTCCTCCTGTTGTGCTGGTCTGTTCCCATCCTGTCCCTTTAATAAAAACCTGCTTCCAAACAGAAAGGTGGAGACTGAGTGAGTGATATGTGTTAATCTTTGTAGTGTGTTTGTGTGCTGTCATAGCCTGATCTCTATGAAAATCAAAATGGTGTCATTTTTTTTTCCTTTCCAAGTACCAGTTTGGCAGGCCCTTACCCACCACTTAACTCTTCTCTCTATGCTGCCTGCCCAGGGCAAGATTTCAGTGCTGTCCAGGAAATCTCAGTCTGCTACTGCAGACAATGGGTAGCCAACTGCCTGCAACTTCCAAGTTGCCAGGACAAGTTGCAAAGATCACTAAACTCTCAGAGTGACAGGTGATCGATATGCTGAACAATTAGTATCAAATATACAGTAAATGATGCATAATATCATTGGTGAAAAATGTTCTATTTAGGCAGAATGTAGATTGATGTCAGAAAATGCTCTTTAGTGTGTGGAATAATCAAGTCAACTGCTTGATGGATGTACTATATAGTCTATTTACATAGCTTGGATTCAATACACTTACACGATATTTGCATCAGAAACATATCTATAGTCAACCAATGGGAAAGAATACATGATTTTACCAACATGCTTATACATTAATAATATTACTTGGCAATCTGATGTTTCAAGACCCAGGGTGAATTACTTATTAAAAACCCATATACAGCTATCTGTCTTTATCTTTCTTTCTGTGTGAGCCGTAATGGCCCTGATTGTTTTCAAAATTACATTTGGCCAGGATATGACTGTTACATGAAACCTCTTAAACCAATATCATTTCCCTCACTGATAAAATACATTATACTGCTGGGTGCATTGAGCCAAACCATTAACGAAGGAAGCTTAACCTAACCTTTGTGCTTCTGACCAGCCGTTCAAGCAAACTAACATTTCAGAATTTGTTTAAAAAGTGGAATTGACATGATTATGAATATTTATATTAAGTTCACTCATTTCTTGGAGCTTCTTCTATCACCCTCACTTTTAATGGTTTGAATTTTGCAGGAGACTTAGTTACTTGGGAAGATACAAGGAAATGTACTCCATTTAACATTGTTTAGAAACGCAGGCCAGTGATAAATTAGCTAGATAAGGTCAAATTAAGCGAGGTCAGTTTTAAAACTTGAATTCAGGATGTACAAGAAAAATCAAATACATGTATTCAGTACAAATTTGAAAAAAGAGATGTGAAAGAATCACGGAAAAGCCTCAAGTCAAATTCTTCCTAATAATTGTGGCACTATTTTAATAAACCGTCCCAAGCTAAGCGCCTGGGTCTAAGAAGAGGCAAGGCTCCACAGACATCCAGGCCAAGACAATAGAGCTTGTCTGAGAGGAAGCAAGGGATGTAACGTCAGTGAGAAGCGCTGGTCTCACAAGGAGCTAATGAAACCATTTTCTGAAGTTAAGAATCAACTAGATCCCAATGCTCCTTCCTCTTTCCTCAGGTGTCCACCATGACTCCTCCTCACAACAGAGAGGAGGCTGGTCATCGTTTTCATGCTCAAAAAGATCAACCATAGAGCAAAAGTAAAGAAAGGGCAAGACTTACCTGTAAACACGAACAATGCATAGCTTCTGAGTAGCACTTTTTCTCTTTAGACGTCTGGTGGCTTTACGGAGTAGGTCATGGCCTATAAGACCTTGGGGTAATGGCTTGTTCATGAAGTATAGCAGCAGCAGAGGTACAAATGGACCATCTCAGGATCACTAAGCATGAGAAGGCAGAACTGGGGATCCTGGAAGAAACGCTGTGCAGTTCATTGTATATGCAAACTGGCAGGCACCGAGGAGTAACGCAGTCTCGCCACAGGCGTCTCAGCCCACCAGTCTGAACAATTTCCAGAGGAAGACCATTTCAGGGGCTTGCTTCACTTAGTGTTTTTCTTCCCTTGTTTCTCCTATTCATCTACTTGTTTGTCATTTCTGAAAACACTGAAAGCACCAAGCATACTCCTGATGTAGGCAGATGTGAAACAAAATGATGCACTGCCAATTGTAGGGCACGAAAGGTACATAGCAGCTTCTGTGCTTGCCAGGACAGAACTAATTTTAGTCTGTACAGCCGCAATTTTATCAGTGTAGATACCCAGTCTGCAAGTAAAGCACTGTGGTTCTGCCTTATTTCCTTACTCCCTGCGAGGGAAGTGTGTTTGACCTCAGTATCCTGCGTGTTAGCATTTACCCTGTGGTTTAGGATTTATTATCTGTGAGACACCTGGTCTCAAGATTTTGGGATGGCTGCAGCAGGATGGCTCCGCAAGCGCGATGGGAGGGAAAGCCATAGGAATGAGCTAAAGGACAGCAGTGTCATACAAATACACAGATTTAGCATGGCTGTAGATGCTTAGTAAATAAAATGGTAGAAGAAGGGATCATCACCTCTCCAGCAGGAGAGATCCCTGCTCCTAAGGAAGACTCCTTAATTGGTACAGCCACCATTTGTTCTGTGTTATGCTGCATCAGCCATCTTTGAAACTGGAGGAAAAAGGAAGGGGAGAGCGGTCTTCACTTCAGAGAGTTGCAGGAGTCTCTCCCCTCCCCTGTATCACCCCACAGGCACCACGACACATCTCAGGCAACGGTGCGTGGCTGTGCCCGTGAGCCCAGCCATCGGCCCTGCATAGTGGCATGCTGGGACAGACAGGCCCAGGGTCAGGGAGGTGGCGGGAGGCAGCAGCGAGGAAGGAGCAGGCACCCGGGGGAGCTGGGGGTCTCCGCACAGCCAGGGCATAGCGAGCAGCTGCCTGGCAGGCTGGAAACCAGAGGCACTCTCCATGTCATATTTCCTCCCACGTTCAGAAGAATTCATCATCTTACACTGCATCAGAGCAGCACCTGATCCCCTCTCTGATCTCTTCTCCTGCCTGGAAATAATGTTCCGCACCCAAAATCTGGCTAAAGGCTCCTGCTGAAATGGAGCGATGCTCTTAGTGCTCTAGTTAGTGCTGTCAAGCAATCTGAAATGGAAGCTAGCTGTTGTCCTTCCAAATGGCTATTGCTACATGTAGCCCAGAAGTGGTAAGCTAAAAAATCTTTTTGTATTTGAACTTCTTCCAATTTCATTCAGCAGGATACTGGCAGGCCACTTTCTGTGTTAATTATTTCCATCCTGATTGCCTGGGCACACAGAGCACTGGATTGACAGTATCACACTTCACCATTTGTTAATGCTTCCAGCACAACGCAGAAAGAAATTGAAATAAAGAAATTTCACCTGGAGACAAATCTCCAAAAGTCAGGGAAAGGGAGAGAAGGCACCAGTGGAGTCAGAAGAGCCATATATCTCCCAGATCTGCATCAATCCTTCCATGATTTTAGAAATCCTTAGGAGCAGAAGAATGACACAGTATATTACTCACTGGAAAACACTTAATGGGTCTGATCCTGAAATGAACTACACTGGCTTAAATCTGGAATGGCTCCTACAAAGTCAGAGATTAATCAAGAAGAACTTTTAAGGCCTGATTAGGAAAGACTGCCTCTGCATTGCTGGCAGGTACAAATGAGGGGACCTAGGCATAAAATTACCTCATTGCTCCCACAAATCAGTGAGCTAAATGGCTACATCTTGACATTCACATCAGCAGTAAATTATAGTCAGGCACAAAAATCTGGGAACAATTAAATGTGGGTGCAAAACTGAGACTAAAAGCCAGAGGGTATTTGAATCCTGTTGACACAAATATTACCTTCTAATGCTCTCCATAGCGTCATGCCATTGGAAGAGCACAAGGGAATGCAAGGGACAATGTTGTCCAAAAGAACACACTGGAAAACTGCTTAACAGAATTCGCATCAGGACTTTCCCATCCTTGGATTCTCAAGCAGTCGTGGACTACTGCGATATTCCCAGCAAGAGAGAAGGAAACTGGAAAGTTTTCATCTATGGGAAGTGTCTACATGAAGAGGAGATTCTCCCTTTGTACGGCACTCACAAGCCCAGGTTCTGACTGTACCTGCAGAGCAAGGCCAGTCTGTGAACATAATTCACACGTGCCACAGCTCTGACATTTTTACATACTATACTACTGGCCGCTGAGAGATGGGCATCACCTGAGATGAGTGTGTTTCTCATGCAAGCCAGGATTGTTTGTCCAAAATTAGGAAAAATTATGTAGAGTCTGTGGCGCACACCCTGCAAAATAGCAAGCACCTATAAAAGGAAACCGAGCACCCTGTGCACACACTAAATCCGTGTAGTAATGAAGCTACTTCAAAAAGTGGAGGCTAATCAGCAGCATTTTGAAAAAGAAAAAAAAAAAAGGAATTGGATCCTTTCAAAACAGACAAAATTACTGGTATGCTTAATAAATTTTAAAATTACAGTTAGAAGACCCTAGTTAGGATGACCCAGCTTCCCATGAAGCACGAGCTCCTTGTTTTGACAATGTGTGTAAAGAAGTGGTGGTGAAGAATTCATTAACGAGTTACTTAAAGCAAACCTATAGCCCTCAACTTCATTGTTTTGGGGTTAAATGGGACATTTTTGAGGAACAAAACTCAGAGTCTTGAAAGAGACCTGTTCACATACAAGAAGTCATGAATAAGTTCTGGCTGAAGCTTGAAGAGTCTCTTTTGGAAAATCTAGTGGAAGCATGTTGCTGTGCTGTTGCATCAGGACTGCTGACTTCCCACACACAGCTATTGAACTGGTGCTGCTGTAGTGAAAGCACTCCAGAAATTAATTGGGAAAGATAAAGAATAGCATGGCAAAGGGCAAGGAGCACTGCGGTGTTGGGCTTCTTCATCCCCAACGCTTACATTGCCAATGCCGCCCTTTGAACCTCCCTTCTGAAGGAGGTTTGTACCACAAAATCAGAAACTTTCCTTCTCAAGCCCCTTATTCTCACCCAGAAATCCAGTTGAGGCTGTTGATAATCGTGATCTGGGTGATAATTAATCACGCCTGCGTCCAGTTGCCATCAAGGAATCAGGGAACACATTGCTGCCCCACACAGCCCCTTCCCACAGCCTGAGCTCCCACATAGCACACGGTCAGTCCCTGCATCCCCATGACCCCGAAACCCAATGGTCTTGGCACAATAGCTGAACATGGGTTTGTGTTTAGCTAATAATAAAGAGGAGCGAGGCAGGTTGGGCAGCAATAGCACTTACAGCTCCAGCACGGGTTTACTGGTGTTCAG
The DNA here is from genome assembly GCA_008658365.1 of Alca torda. Lineage (NCBI taxonomy): Eukaryota > Metazoa > Chordata > Aves > Charadriiformes > Alcidae > Alca > Alca torda. The sequence continues at coordinate 14,516,046 of CM018087.1, read as the reverse complement.
CCACGGGCATTCAAGGCACACCGGCACGTTACCCAGCTTCCCAGCGTGCAACACCTCCCCGCAGCACACATATGATGTGCACATGTGTTGGCATGTCTGTGAGATGGAGATAAGCTCGTTAACGACTGTGCGATGCCCATTTTGGTTTAGGAATTTTGCAGATACCGAGGTTAGAATTTCATCTCTTTTCCCTTCATGGATTTAACTAAATCTCACCCAGGATTTTGAAACATGCCAGGATTAGAGAACAATCTCTTTAAACATGAGCTTATTTCTTACACTGACATTTCTCCAGCTGGGATCAGCAATAACAGCAACAGTTTTAAGGTCTCCATCTTCATAGTGGCCAGTATAACAGGACATACAAGCTGGGTCTAGGCAGCCTGGGCTTTGACTGACTTTAGCTGAGCTTTAGGTGCTCGTTATGGTGAAAGCCAGTACTTAATTCACCTGAACCTTCAATCTGTAAATACAAACTGTTTGAGGAGAAACACCATCAGCTAATTAGACTCTAAGCTCCCTTGCCCGGGAGCTTTTTTAACTCAATGCTTAGGGGTTTGCATGATAACACAGTTTGGTTGCTATCACCTTACAAATAGGGAATGTGAGTGAAAAGTGGGTCCATTTGGAAGACCTGTGGGTACAAACTTAAAAGCATCCTTGAAAAATGTACCTGGGATGATACAGTGCCTATTCAAATTGCAATAGGAAACATGCCTTATCTGTCAGGTGAAAGGAAACCATAGTGTGAAACCTCACTCATGGACAGGAAAACAGTTGCAGCTTCACAGCCACAAACAGCAGGTTGGAAGATGCTGGTTACACTGGTGGTCCATGTGCTCCTGGTAGGAACTAGCCTTTTGTCCCCACTGGCTTCCAGCTGTGTAGTAGCCCTGACCCATCAAATTTACTTGCAAGTACTGGCTAATTGGCACAGGAGAGTTAATTTCCACATCTTGGCGTGTCCATTAGACCCTGTTGCACCCAGAGAATTGCCCTGGGCACTTGAGAGGAGTGCCCAACCAAGTGGAGTTTCATCCCTCAAAAGTGATGCCTTCTGAACCTTGGCCATACACGGAGGTGCAGCCCACCCGTCTTTAGAAGGAAACAATGGATTTGTCTGGGTGCAGACCCTGCAGTGCCTGGCACTGGGGCTCTCCTGACTGCCAGCTCCTTGCAAGAGGGGAAGGCTCAGGAGGACTCACCTCATGGCAGAAGGCAAGTCCAGCCTCTCAGCACAAAAACCTTTCTGTCCACTATCTTACACCCTTGTTCTGCCCGCTCTGGGTCTTGGGCAGAAAAAGCTTTGGCATGACAGCTCCATGCAGGACGTCTGTGCTTCAGCCTGGGAGAACAGGAGCAGGTAGTGCAGTACGTACTGAGCCACTGAAGTCTGGTTCAAATATACTTCAAAGCTTGTGGAAGCCAACAGGGGTCTTATGTATTGCTACTGATATTCACATCAATCTGGAGCACTTTGTCCAAGTCCACACAGTGGGATCTCTACAGAGTTATAAATAGACCCCCAACTCTCAGGACTCCCACTCCCCTGCTCTAAGTCCTTCTTACTGTTCCCTGGCTATACCTGACACTCTTGGATATTGTGTCTTACTTTTCCTCTGACTGCAATTCACTTCTCTTCTTTCTAGGGAAAAAGGAAAGATTCATAGTTTTGCTTGGACACTGGCTCACCTTTTCATCAGGCTTATCCTTCTTTCCAAGAGCACACTGGGATGGGCAACGGGAGGAGAGAATCTCATCAGAAGAGGGCATTGCATCTCTGAAATTTCATGGGAATTTGCTCATATATCTTCACCAACTTATGTCTGATAGATATTGTACCTTTTTCCAGCACTCTGCATTTCTTGTTGCCACAGGTTCATTTCATGTCAGCTTCATGTTTTCCATAGACTGACTCCGCACATGGCCAAACCAGGTGTCTCTGTTGAACGGTCTGGGATACACCCAGTGGCTGGATGCCTCAGAGTCTGTAACAACAGTCCTATAGTTTTCAGCGAAATGAGGACAAAGCTTTATGCATTCATTATAACCACAGCTAAGCATAAAGTCTAACAGCAGAAACAAAGAAAAAAATATAGTGCAGCCAGTTTTATCCAAATTGTTGTAGGCTTTTAAGGAATCATAAAGATCAGTAAAATGGTCTTTGTGTAACATACCACAACTCCAAACATAATAAAACTAAAATCAATGAACATTCTTTAAAATGAGTGAATACACCCACACAGTTCAAATTTCATTGTGTTTAGACATGCAGTAGATGTTCTGATATATCAACTTTGATTTTGCCTTCCCCTCCTCCCAGATATTCTTTTTATCAGGTTGCCTGTATGAAATGCATTGAACACAGTGGGGGGGGGGGGGAAGCAGTGTTTGGTTTTAAGCATTCATTAAACATCTGTAGGAGTTAATACAAAGGAAGAGTCTTTGAATAAATCTAAAAATTAGGAAATAGTACTTCTGATCTTGACTTCATCCTCATGCATCAATGAACACATTTTAATTTTGTTCATCTTTATTGTGTTTAAACCAAACACTGAAAACAACAACCCTCACCCAACTGTTATATATCATTTCTAATGACAGGGTAGCTTTTGTTCTAAATGCACATGTAAAAAGACTTTTGCTTTAATATTCCATTTCTCAGCCCTTCAAGTTAAAATAGTGCTTTACAAGTGATCTCTACTGATAATGACATACATTTACATTAGAATTCCAACTTGATTCTCTACCTTTCATAGTCTACATATATCTTTTGTTTTGTTTCAGATTCCTTTTCTTGCAGGTTATGTAGATTTGGCTGCAGTAGATTTTTCCCCCAAAGAATATCCAAAAATACATGTCTGCATAGCATAAAGTTGGAAGAACTGTTTGTCGCAGTCTGCTTAACAAAACAAGTTGTTTTTCTGTTTGCAGATTATTCATGAGAAAGCATCCAAGTTTTACAAATGCATTCGTTGTTAGAAAACATCCTGTGAGTTTCATAATTTAGGGCAATAGGGACTATTAGTTTATCTAGTTTGACCTCTTGTACGGTGTAGGCTACTACATTTCACCCATGCACTAAACTCAAAGACTTCATTACACTGAAGTATTCCAAGTCCTCAGATTAAATTGTGCTCCACTGGTTGAGAACAAGAAAGGCAAAGCTGCCAGTAATATCTAAGCCCCCTGCAACAGCAAAGAATTATTTAAATGAGATATGCCCAGATCATCCCAGCAGGTGAGGCTTAAATTTAATGAGCAGTAGCACCTAGACACCTGAAGCAGATCTTAGGAAAGATGATACTCTGCACCAGAGCACTCATCTGCTCTGGTCCCAGGGCAATTAAGAATGGATTTGGGTCCCTAACCATAAGTGTCTAGCGCCACTTCACATGAGGTAGCCTGGTGTGTCTGAGTGCAGGACAGCACAGCAGCAGCAGGGACCCACGCTCCCGGGAGTACCGGGTGAAGGCGAGACAAGCGAGGCAGTGACACGTGGCAGCAGACACTCTGTTGAGTCCCAAGGATGGGATTCAGGCCCACACTAAGGCACCTAAGTCTATGCGCCCTACGTGTGGCTGTGGACTTCATTTGCAGTCCGTGGGGATTTACAGAATACACCAGAAGAGTCTAGCAAGCTCCTCAGCCCCCCCAGAAGCAGACACCAATGTCTGGTGAGCTGGCAGACTCCCTGGGCTCCTTTTTCTACTGATTAGCTCTCCATCGCCCAAATCTCACCCTGAAAGGCTCTAGGGCTTCAGAAGGACACAAGGAAACAAAGATCCCAGCAAGATGTAGGCAGGTATGTGTGCAGGTGAAAACTGCCTTCCCAGACTGTGAAGGTGCCTGACCGAAGCCCTGAAGCACAAGGTTTCATCAGACACTTTCTTAACCCAAGAAGTGGAAATGTGAAGATAATATTGATAGCAGTGCTGGCAACCCCACCAAAGTCCGTGACAGGACTCATCAAAACCCACCATCCAGGCTGGCCGCACACAGCCTCCCCCAGTCTGCTTTAGCAAATGGCTTTCTGGTGAGTTATCACCCGCACAGCGGGTAGTTTATCCTGTATATTGCCTGCCATAGGGCTCGCTGCGAAATTCTTTTCCCCTCACTGTTTCCAGTGATAGGTGGAAATCTCAAGCATTGCCAGTGTCCCAATTATACACCCTTAGCCTCTGCCTCAGGCAGATTACAATTGGCCTTGGTAGTTTGGTGCCTGTCTCTTGTAGACTTTGATATTTCCTTTCCATTTCATTTCCTATCATGCTGTCAGGGGTTTGCAGACCAGGCCCGGGAGAGCACAAGGGCATGCCCATCCTTATTTAAGAAACACTGTTTCTTTGTGGCAAACAGTCAAATTTTATGTTGTCTGTGAAATCCAAGAGATGTGAAAATAGTGTAGTCTTGCACAGTTCTCTGCTTAGAAGTGCTAAGCAGAGAGCAGCTCCCCATAGCCCCCACTGCTATGCATTTCCATAAAAAACAGGAATCGAGGCCTTACCACGTATTAGAGCTCTTTAAATCATAGGTAAAACTAATCTGTATTCCAATTTGAAGAAAAGTCTCTAAAAGGACAAAACATGCATGTTGATGGCAGAGAAAAAAATCGTATGTCTGCTCATTGGGAAAAAAAAAATCCAAGAATATTTAATGTGTGAAAATAGGACTCCAGTTATGCTGTTAAGAATAATGAAATCTAGGGTGCTAAGTACTGTATGTGTCGCTGTACAAGCTAAGCTGCCTGAGGCAGTTTTAATTTCTCTAGCCAATTTTTCTTAAATTTTCTTTAATTTACACACCAAAGTATTCATCACCTGTAGAGGAGGGGGTTGGATGGGGTAAGCTGCAGAGCTCTTCCCAGAAATCCTCAGCCAGAAATCCTCAGCGCAGGGGTGCCTGGGGTGCATGGCTGCGGGGGCGCCGGGGGCTGCTCTCCTGGCTGGGCGCTGGGAGCAGGGTTTGCCGGGGACCCCCCAAACCAGAGTGGAGCCCGGCAGGGTGCACTCCGGCTCCTCTGAGACCTGCTGGGAGCTGACCCATCTCTGGTGTGATGGATTTTAGTCACGGGCTCAGCTATTCCTCCCACTAAAGAGAAATGCCGTACTGGTGGCGGCAGCCCAGGAGGCAGAGGGGATGTGCCCCTCACGGAAAGAAACAGCCTTGGAGATAAGCTCCAGAGCCCAGGGCTGGTACTGATACACATCCAGACACCATGAATCCAACAGGGTTTGGCTGGAAGAGCGTGGCCAGCGAGGCAGAGGGGAAGGAGGGCAGAGGGTGGAGCAGAGCCGATGAGCCAGCGCCAGCCCTCACTCAGGCTGCAGGATCAGCTGCTCCAGAGGTTTCTCCGGCTGCTTCACCTGTACCGGGCTGACCTGAAGTCCTGTAAGCCATTGTATTGAAGACCCAGAAAGGAAATACCTAGAATATTCTTAAATTGCTAATCTAGGAATTTTTATTATTGTTTTATCTTTTTTGGGGTACATTTGGTTTAGCCTAAATGTACCACTTTCTAATGGCACACAAATTGGCTGTTCCACTCCTTTCTCAGCAGAGTAGATGTTATGTTCCTTTCTCTGGGTAAACAAGCTACACTTCGATATTAACATTTTCAATAGTCTCGAAATGTAAGTAGCTTGCCATGCAATATCACGTTATTACCTTGCTGGAGCATTTCACTCCTTTTTTTTTTTTTTTTAATTCCTTGTAGCTACTTTCCTTGTCAAGAACAGTCTGAAATTAACTTGTCAAAATTATTAAATTTAAGAGGCAAATATAATCCACAATTGGATAGACACAAACAAGTGACAACAGCAGGAGTGTGTTCACTTTGGGGGACTATGCCAGGCACATTTGCATTTTACTCGTGAAATATGTATTTACCTCTGCAGATCGCTGTGGGGCTTGCTGTAGTTTTACTTCCAGGGAGTCACGGAGTTTAAGGCAGAAGATTGCCTGCAGACTCCGGTTCGCTCCAGCCTCTGACGCGGGTGCCCTGCCAGGGCTTGGGAAAGGATCTGCAGTCACCTTTGGTCTCCACTCCATATCTGCAGCAGGAAAATATTATTTTAGATTTGCAAAATCTTCACTGTTTGTGATCTACTACACTGAGCTGTCAGTAGCTGGGCTTGACTCTATACACAGATTAAAGTGAAATAGCAGCGGGAGAAAGAGAGATATGTGCTGGGGGAGGATCCACAGGTATGGCCCAGGCAGCAAAGCGGCCACCACACTGCCGAGCACAGGTGAGATGCAGAAGGTGGCTGTAAGTGCCCCGTTTTACACTCCACCAGGACCACCAGCAACACTGAGGAGCTTTGCTTTCTCCTGAACCCACCACTGTCCATAAGGGGGGCTTTCATTCCCCATATGAGCAAGGGAGGGACAGCTTCGCACAGTGTGGCCACATTAACACGGATCTTGCCCATCTGCAGCCAAGCTTGAAAGCATCCGAAGCCCTTTTAGCCAGCCCTCCATATTTAACAAGTACAAGTCAACAAACTGTCAGCACAACAACAGAAAAGTTCTCCCTTTTCCCCCCGTCCTGTGTTCAGGTTTCTCCATGCATACTGCAGCTTCCAGGAGTTAAGAGGAAGCACTTCCTAGCTTTGAGGGTGCCAGAGCACTGGAACAGGCTGCCCATAGAGATGGTGGAGTCCCCTTCTCTGTAGATATTCAAAACCCACCTGGACGCATTCCTGTGCAACCTGCTCCGGGTAAACCTGCTTCGGCAGGGGTCTGGACTAGATGATCTCCGAAGGTCCCTTCTGACCCCTGCCACTTTGTGATTGACTCTGTGAGTTTCAAAAGGACCACAGGCAGCAGCCCCTTCAGTGCCTCCTGCCCTGGCCAGGAAGGGCAGTGCAACCATCTCCACCAAGCTTCATTTCAGACATCATTTGGGTTACAGGGCAGGGGCACTGCTCACTCAAGTCGCTAAGCCAACCTCATGTGGCTTGGAGATTAAGGAACAGCCAGTTTTTATCTTGTTCTCTAAAGAAAAGGTTGCTTTTTCTTCGCTGGAAAATAATGGCAGGGTCTGTGCCGTGTTTCTGATTCGCATCGGCAGTCGTCAGGCTGCGTCGCCAGCCAGACCCTCTGGACAGTGCGCTCTCACCCTGTCTCAGGCGCAGCACCAGGAGGCAGGTCCGGCTTCTTGCTCTTCCAGCGAGGGGTGAAATGCACAGCCACCAAGGCGAGACCTGTCCCTGCCCCCGCAGCCCCTGCCCAGGCCCCTCCTGCTGCGGGGGAGCACCAGGGTGGAGATCGGACCTCAGCCCCCTGCAGGGACACCCGGGGTTATTCCCTGCCAGCCCCTGGCCACTGCCAGATGGAGGGAGGTGGCAGTGGGACAGGAGCCTAAAAAGGTGCAAAACCACCAAGGGGTCCTTCCTGGGAGGCCTCTGTTCAGCTCTGGTTTTGTGCCGGAGAAATTACTGCACTCATCTTCCTATGAGGACAAAGTGCCTCTATCCTTCATCTCCAAGCCTTGCACTTTGCCCAAAAACTATTTGGATTCGTCTATACTCTATATTGAGCTTGGGCACAAACCAGTGCAGAACACCAGATTCACCACTGGCATAGTTTAACTTTCATATCTTCTTAATTTTTTTTGCAGTTGTATCCAAATTGCAGCAAAGATGGGCCTCTTCCACGTCCTCCATTTTCCGAACACGAAACTCAGAGTGAAACAGATTGTGCATGTTTTTCTCCGTTTCAGTGCAAGATCCACTCTTCTTCCCTGCTCCCATCAGCAACTAAAAAACATCTTCAAAACTTTGAAAGATAAGACACGTGAGATAGTATCTTATTCTGAATGGAGTTTCTGGAGCAGCCAAAGTTTTGAGCTCATCTAGTGCTCTCTCTCTCTAGTTTGATTCAGAATCTAATTTGTCCAAAATTTCAACCGTGATGAACTTTCCCAAAACAGAAGCAGCAAGCTGCTTCCCACCATCACATACTTGGCCTGTATCCCATCTATCCATATGCAGCAGATGTAAATATAATTTACTGGCACAAGCAGCTTTCTGCACATGGCATCTTTCTAAGTCTTCTTTAGTATCCATGTGAAGAAATAAATGATTTTATTGATGCACTCGGAGGCCTCAATAACGCTTCATAATGACCTATAAATGGAGGTCTGTCTTAATATGCATCGATCAATAGCTTACACAATTATGTCTCGTATTATTTTGCTGAACTGTTAACAATTCTAACCAAAGCTATAACGATTCCTTATAGACAACATAAGTCTTCCAAGATCCACATTTTGCTGGCTTCCATATATTGTAGGCCTGCACATGTACAGATTTAGTGCAGGCACCGGTTGCATCACTTAAATTAGGACATGGCCTCTTCCAGCTGTGCCCAATCATCGCAAGTAAAGCTTGCAAAGTCTCCCGCCACAGTAAGAGATGCTTTGGAGACCAGACTGGAGCAAATACAGACAATATTTTTTTTTCTATCCTGTGGAAATAAACTGGCTAGTAATATGGTGCTTTAATCAGGGAGAAGATGACTATAAAGTCAGAATGAAATATTCTCGGTGGAGACAACCTGTCTGGTGGCAATGGGAAATCCTACGTGTAAGCACATTCATTCTTGGCTTTATCCTTGCTCACTGGATGTGACTCAAAGGAAACGCTGGGCTTCAGTTTCTTCATCAGCAAAATGGGGATAATATTTCCACTTATGCAAGTCACTTTAAGTGGAAAGCACTGCATTCATGCAAGATAGCTTTATCGTGCCAGTACACCACCGAGTTTTTCACTTTCTGCCTGGAACATTTCATAAAAATCCCTCCACATATGGAACAGAACAAGTATTGCAGACTGCAGAAAATGTGATTTTTAGAGAGCTGACAGCGCCACTTACATTTGTGCATTTTTGCCTTTCAAATACAGTCAGGTTTGGCAATGAAATTCACGATCATCTGGTGGCTTTTATGAAACGAGCTGACCATACTGCTCCAGGCTTCGCCGGCCCCATCACAACCCGGCTCCGCACCAGCGCTGGCCCCTGCCCAGGCTGGGGCAGGACCTGCACGGCTCCGGCTGCTGCCCGGGCAGCAGGACAGGGCTGGCAGCCACCCAGCACAGCCCCGAGCCTCGCACGCGGGTTTTGGAGCAAAGACAGAGTTTAGCACTTCAAATTGCCCTCAGCAAGACGGTGCTGCAGCATCAATTGTCATCCCACCGCTTGTCTGTAGCGGACGGAGGAGAGCGATGCTCTAGCGCCTGGCTGCTTTGCTTCATGGAAATGGTGGGACTTGGGGCTTCGGGCATGTGGCAGACCCTGCCCTTCATGGCTGGGCCCCACCGTGCCCCAGCACACCCTCCCCTCCCCATTGACCACAAGGGACAGTTTGCTGTCCCCACCCCAGAGCAGTGCCGCCGAGGCAGCGCACAGCCCTGCCTGGCAACTCGCTGTCCCCTTCTGGTTTGCAGTACAGTGCCTTATTAATGTCAGAAGACTGATCTATGCTTAAATAGTTCAACTTTCTGCTTTCCCTCCTATACGAGCTTGGAACAAGACTGTAGACAAGTACCATACATCTCATAGCTATCAAAGAAAGAAGAATTATATTTTAATTACTGTTTTTATCTCAGAGAACACAACGATTAGTTTTTTCTGATGAAAATAAATGTAATAAAGGCTAACGGACTTTTGGTAGTAGAGCCATTAAATCCTCTATCTAAATACAGTCTAGATATCTGGGGTGCAATTAGGACAGCGGCGCTGAGTGCTTCTCGGGGTAAGTGTGCGGATGCACTCTAACCTGAATCTAATTCTGCTCAAAGGCCAAGGCAGAGCGGTGCTATTTGTGGTGCAATGATTTAGTAGAAATGGGCAACATTACATTTCTAATGTCTTTTGGTCAACAAGCACGTTAGGACTTTCAGTGCCCGCTACTCAAGACCTAATTGCTTTTAGCAAAGCCTTTCGCAGAAAATACATCGTCACGGCAAATGCAGTGCTCACGTGTGAAGGAGTCAGACCCAGAGCAAAGCGCTGGCTGTCAGGAGGATAGCACATACGATACGAGAGCTTTTGTAGTGAACTGCAAAATTCAGACATCAGTATTAGGCCTCCACTTGTAAAAACAGAGCTGAACAAATAATTCAAAATGAATAATTTATTTGATTAATTTTGTCTCTCCTTGCTCGGGAAATACATATAAGCCAATCACACCATCTTGAATTTATTTGTTATTCAAATATATTCAGTGACTTTCTTTTCACTATATTTTTTTTACTCTATGGATTAATCAGAATATTTAAAATTAAAAATACAGAGTTTTCATGTGATTGGCCAGACGTGCCACATGACACTACTTTTCTTCTGTGAGCAAGCGAGTATGCCAGCACTTCTGGAGTAATCCCTATGCATGCAAAATTGAAAATTCAGTTTTGACAAATATTTGCATGTGCATCTTTGGAATTCACTTGCTGCCAAGAAAACTGTCAGTAAAATTCAGCACCTCTTAAATTTGTAAAACGTGAGAACTAAAACAAGCATTTTAACATTTGCATTTAATTTAGATTTTTTTTTTTTCAGTTATATCTGGAAGTTTAAGAACGTTGTATTCCCCTGAAAGGATGCAGCATTGCCTACCAGGACTGAGTTATGCTTTTGAGTCAATCATCTTAACATCATTTGGCTCAGCCAATGGTCTGCTGTCCTAAAAGCCTGTAGTTTTCTAAATGGGCAAATGCTACATGCGTCGTGTGCAAGGCTTTCAAAAGTCAGGATGGTTTTGCCTTGCGAGATGACGTGTGCATTATTCCTGCATTAAATAATCCCTCAATTATTGAGTGATTCTTATTCCATTGTTAGGAAAAAGCAGATTTGAGAACAACTCAGTGAAAGCGTAAATGATGATGTTAGCATCAAACACGGGTGAAGGGAAAAGTCATTCACTAGAGAAAATTTTCTTCTCAACTTTTTTGATTAAAAGTATCTGTTACAGGAACCCTCATTTATCTGATGTGTTATTTTGTGCAGCTCCCCTTTCCAGGGCAGAGCCCAAGTTAGGGGTTCCCAGGAACCTCTTATGCTACCTGAGACCTCGACCCCATGTATCTGCGAACACTTACAAGTACACCCATGTACTTCAGGTAGCCATTGCCCAGCTCTAGTGCAACAGGTACAGAGGGCTATATGTGCGTGTGTCTGTCTGCCTGAGAACTGATATAACTATCTGCAGGATTTACGTGTTAATACATCCCTTGGTTTATCCTTAAAGCAGCCTCCAAGTGCTCATGCCCAAGGACATGAAAAAATTTCAGGGTCTGTCTAATCTTCAATTACATCTGACCCGCTGTTGACCCAGGGTGTGAGTGAAACAGAATATATCCCTAATTGCACTTTGCAGAAGTATTTAGGTGGAAATTCTGCCTGCAGATAGATATTTGTTAAGGTATCTGTAGCAATCAACAGCAAAGCTTGGCATGGCCGCTGCTGTCCTGGCTGCATCCTGCCACCGGCACAAGGCCACCATGTCCCCTCCTACTGAGGAGAACCGGTCCTGCCTGGCCAATGAGGCAGCTGGCACACTTTGGGGCACCTTAAAGTAGCAACAACTGAATGCCAGCCCAGAGAATGAGAGGGTTATCTGCTGGTAAGGACAAGCAGGGGGACAGCCAGCTAGCTCTTTGGGGCCAGCAAGGACCGCAAGTGCAACTATAAAACTGTGGTGGGTAATAGGGTATTAACTCATTGAGTAAACAGAGCTGGTGCTTCAGTTACCAAACAGGATGATTTAAATGGCTTAATTTACACATCACAGCAAGCTTTTCCTACTGCAAATCAATAAATTTGCATAGGTTCTTAAAATAATCAACAACATGCTCCTGCATATATTTTTTAAATAGGTACAAAATTCCTTAATGAAAGCCAGAATCCCATCACAAGCTCAGTTTGTAGTTCACCTGCTAGTTATATTTACAAGGAAACATGAATGTATTAAGGCCTGGAGCTAAGCAGCAGCTTTCCAGCTCATTGCTGCAGACAGTACGACTGCAGATTCCCACAGGCCCAGGTGTAAAGCCCCCTCCTGCCACCCCAGGGTGTCCCAGCACAGGCAGAGCCTGCTGAGCACTCGTCAGGAGCCAGGGAAGAAGCTGTGGCTGAAATATCCTCTGTGTCCAGCTCTACCCAGGGGACGCGCACGCAGAGGAAGAGACAGACAGATGGATGGAGGTCTACTTCCAATAGGAATAGCCCTTACCTAGGTCCAGCACAATTTTTTCCACATCGTTTCTTATTTCTTGTTCTCCTCCTTCCCTTCATTCTGGCTGGGATCAGAAGTAGAAGCTCCGAAATGCCACCAGCAAAGGTGTCCTGGCAGCAGAGATGTGCACAGCCCCTGAGAAAGCCCATTCTCATCAAGGTACCGAAGTGATATTGCCAGCTGAAGGTCAAAAACATTTGACATAGGCATCCTGGCACTCAGGGCCTCACCTGAGCTGAAGCAAACCTCAGATGTTGTTGAAATACCCCCATAATTGGCCAGGACAGCTGTAGGGCAGCTTTGTACTTGCTGCAGCTCTGCTGCTCCCCCTTATTTCGGTGCCCCCACAGCGAGGACTGACCCCTCCGGGGCTGGAGGAACGGGCACTAGCTAGTGCGGAGATCTTGCAGCTTTGCTGGATCATGGCAAGGTGCTGCACCGATGGGTTAGCCGGGCATGAACGGGGTTGTCCCGGGGCATGCTGTAGCAGCAGATCATGCTTCCAGCAGTGGCTGTGTGCAGGCATGGCACAGCTCAGGATCTGACTACAGGAATACCTCGCTCAGTCCAGTCCTCCTGTGCCCAGCTGTAAAAAAATAAAAAAAAAAAATCAAGATTAAAAAAAGATTGAGAGGGAATGCTGTGCTTGTAGCTGTGCAATGACTAGGGGATTTGAAGTTAATTTTTAAGCAAATTTTTTTCTGCTCTGCTAAAATAAAAAGCAAGGTTTTTAAACAGAGAAACAAAATGAGGACAGACGACGGAAAAAACACGTTCACTTGTGCCAAAAGCAAGAGAAGTGTAGGCAGGGGCCCTGCTGCTTTCGCTGCTGGACCAGGGGTGGCCTTGTGCTCTTGGTTGTACAGGGCCAGGGGAGCACAGGGGTTTCCCTGGGCTTGGCATGAGCCAGCCTCAGGTAACAAAATTTGACTTGCTTTCTCCAGTGCATCATGATGCTGTGGGTCACCACCAGGCATCTCAGGGGAATACAAACATCTCCTTATTCAGGTATAGTGCAAGACGACTTCTGAATACCAAGCACACCCTTTCTGCCCTAGCAGAGCTCTGGTTAGGGAGCTGAGGAGCTGTAGCAGACTCAGATGGTCATCTCTCCTCTCCCTCTTGCCTTGGGCAGGACTGTTACCAGCCTCAAATCTTGGAGCAAGTACCCCTTGCTGAGCACCAGTGCAGCAAGCCCCACTGTCTCTGCTGGGAAGGGGTCGCTGCAGTTCCAATTAGCCCACGTCTTACCAGACTTGCCAGAGACCAGGTCTGTAGGTGGAGGACCTTGGAGGCACCTCTGAAGAATGGCTCAACCCTTCATCCTGCTCCCTGCCCTCCATACATGGCCCCATACAGAGCCTGTCAGGCACAACCTCCTAACTCAGACCACTGTTGCCATCTAGAAATGGTGCAGATAATTAGTAGATATGGAAAAGAGGCCCCTATTATGGTCATGTTTCCTGGCAAGGTACTACTCTGCTATCCCCTCGTGTCTTCGCGTTTCTGATACTTAATTTGTTTTTTATTTGATTGGGTTTTTTTTTTTAATATTTATCACTCATAGCTGAATGTTGGGTTATGGTGTGTCAAACTTGACAAAACTTCAAGCAGAGGGAATGATAAAAAGTATCTTGAAAATCATATTTGCCCCTTAATAATTTAATTCTGTAGAAAGGGAAATCAAAGCATCACAAATTGATTGCCGTGAAACAAATTACAATTATTTCCACACATCCAAATAAATCTACTGATTTTAGGCATCTGACTTCAGGCATTAGATGGAATATGCAAATGCACACGTTGAAATGATGGCCGCGTCTCCAGAGCTGCTCACTTACTTCTCTGTTCTTACTAGATGCTCAATAGTTTCAGACTACTATTGAGACATGCAGTAAATTAGCTGCTTTTAAGCATCGCCTGTTAAAAATATTAAAAAGCATGACTGTAAACCACAGCTGACAGTTTTAAGCATCTGACACTGGCTCATCCTTTCTGGAAATGCATTCTCTAATGTCCACTGTCACTCTCCCCAAATCTGCTTCCAATTAGATCATTCTGTTCTAGCAACCATTAACTGAAGCCCTCTGCCCTGCTCTACCTTTTAGAAAGAGAGCGGCATGCAATGAAATGTGCCTGTTGAACACAAGTTTTCCACACACATTTTACGAAGTGTACTTGCTCAGCTGTCACACTGCTTCACATAAGAGAAGTCATCTGATATTGTTACTGACATACTAGTCTAGCATGGCATTTAATATTAGGCTTTATATAACTCACAGGGATGGCAGAGCAATCTCAGGTAATCAAAATAAATGAAGACAGCCTGAATAATGCATTTGTTAAATCTAAATAACATACAGTGGACACCTTTAAAGTATTTTACAGGAAAATGTGACTCAGGTGCAATATTGATTGAGAAGATAAAGGCAGGTGTTTTCGATTCCTATATTATGGAAACAGAGAGGACTTTGATAATGTAACAGTCATCTTTTGTTATTTTGCTGCAGTCCAATACAGCTAGAATCAATTTTTCATTGTACTCATTTACTGGAAAAGGGGATAATGGCAAGGACAACACAGCTTTAATAGAAAGAATAAGTCATGATTTAATTCAGATGTTGTACTACAGCTACAAGTTGGAAGATATATTTGTATATACAGACACAGTACAAAGGAGCCTGCATGCTTTCGAATAGAAGTCATGGCTCTGCATTTCTATTTATTGGTAGTTAGGTGGAATGATGCAGCATTATCCTGACAGCAATAAGAAGCAAGAACCTTTTAAAGTGGAAAAAGATAGCTGTAGGATTATGAGCAATCTCTATAGAAAAATAAAATAAAGGGCAACAGTAAAAGGGCACAGTGAGGTCTTCATTAATATTTGTATTTAAGTAAAAATGACAAGCAGAAAAAAAAAACCAAAGAAAGGCTAAGTTCACAATCAATGTAGTGCTTTTCTGCACAATTGAGATGTTTCTCAAAAATCTCAGGCATTTTTGATAAGTTTTGTTCTCATGGAAAGTACTCAAGATGATGATAAAATAATGATTTTTTTTTTGTGGCAAAATAGATTGCTTCATGACTTCTTGAATGAAACACAAATCTAAGAGTGATAGTGCTTGGGGCTGCATTAGTCTCCTGGGGTTGCATCCAGTGTATGAAATTTCATAGCTTTTCCAAGGAGTTCAATAGTGCTCTTCTCTGTGGCAAGACACTGCTGAATGACCCCTGAAAAAACACCCCACAGACCGCACTTCAAAACTTTACCACTGAAAGCTGCCAGGAGTTAATTTAGCCCAGAAATATTCTGCATGGCATATTTCTGAGCAGTGCTCATTAGACCAGCCTAAATCTGAATTCCAACACAGACTTCGGAGGAAGTCAGGATCCAAAGTCGAGCCTTAGAGCTTGTTTCTACCTCTGTGATAGACCTGCAGCTGAAACTCAGCCTCTCCTTTTAATGAGCATCTTCTACAGAAAAGCAGACAAAAGGGGTAAAATCCTTCCTTGGAATCTCAGGCTTTTCTAAATAGAGTCTGATCTAGTCCTAACTCCCTGAACCCATGCTCCTCTCTGAGGAGCAAAGAGAAAATGAAGAGTAAAACAAGAAAAATCGGAGAGAAAAATTAACCCCTTCCCCAACCTCTCACCAGCATTCCCCAGACTCTTTTTAAGCTGATGAGAGGAGTCAGACCCAGCTGCATCTCAGCTGGGAAAGCTCAGGGAGGCATTTCCAGCCTGCAGAGGACATCTGCAATTTACATCAGTGACCCTGCACCAACTCTGTACACCTCCTGAGAGGCTGTGAGGCCTTGGGCAAGTCCCTTTGCCCCATGCCAAAGCAAGCACCTGCTGGATTATTAGTGGGGAAGGTACAGGGAGCTGCAGGGCTCTGGTCACTGGAAGACCAGGGCATTTCTGTAGGACCCGGCTAATAGAAATGCTCCATAATGTGCAGAAGGTGCAGCGTTGAGGACAGCTTGGGCGAGTCGCAGATGTCCTGCCAGGCAGCAGCAGAGCCGTCCCAGCTTGGCATGGCCCGCTGCTCAGGGCCGATGGGGGCACTGCAGACAGCTAGGATCCCACACATTATGAGGCTGGCCTTAGACCATAACGAGTTTGCCCTAAAGCTGCTAAGCAATCTTAAAGAAAATATGTTTTTCATTCTCTTTACACCACTGTTTTCTCCCCAAGCCACAGGACAGGTGCTGTGTGAAACCCTGAGCTCTGGGACTCACCTGCACCCAGGTAGTCCCGCTGTGCCAGAAACCTCCCAGAATGGCAAGGCCCTCAAGGAGGCCACGAAAGCTTTGAGCCAAGCACTGGTGACTGCAGATCTGCTGACTCTAGAGAGAGGTTAGGATAATGGTATGAGGATAGCTGTTGTGTCTGCCATGTCTTCATAGCCTTTGAGTGTGCTGCCATGGGAAGAGAAACTATTGGATTAGGATTTTTCCCTGGGCTAAGAAGAGACCAGTATGTCAATAGTCCTACACAAGAGGGCAAAAATGCAGTCTCATTGCCCACTCCTGAACCCAGCAAGGCTTTCATCTGTAAACCAGTAGCGATCCGTGTTGCTAGACAATGAAGAATGGTATCATACCTACCACCTTTTCCTTACCCCCACAGTCCATGGCTGGCTGTCTCCCTGCCACATGCCTGGAGATACAGACAGCTATAGCCCCTCTCCACATGCCCTTTTCAAGGTCCTGAGGCTTTTGGGGGAATGAGCTCTTGCTCACTGCCTATCCAGTGGCTACAGTATCACCTGACAATGGTGAATGACCTTTTGTGTATGTGATATTCATTTTAACATGGAAAGGGAAAACCTGCTCTTCATCTTCATTAGAAGGGAAATTCCAGCATTCTCCATTTCCACATCCTTGTAGGCAGAGGTGCCTTTACGGTAAACTTCATCTCCTCTTCACTCCCTTTCACACCTTCCTCCCCTTTATTTTTCAGTTCTGTCTCCAGTGTCTTTCAGCTGGTTAAAGGTTTCTTGATACAGATGCCTGCTGCTTACTTTAGAATTACACGGTCCAGATAGGAATTCCCTGCAAAACTGGACCTTTCTTCTTGTAGAGGAGCAGGCATTCAGGTTAGCACTGGTCAAATCACACAAAGCCACAACTGAGATTTTTCTCTTAGTCCTGTCTTAGTTTAGAGGAAGTATCTAACCAGCTGAAGTCTAGCAATCACGTCAGTGTGGTGAAAGCCATACCCTTTCAAACACTATTCTGAGCTCCCAAAAGACTCTTCACACCCTATATAACTAAGTAGAATTAATTTGAGGATGAAACTTAATACTGAAATAGGAAGATGGGGTAAAATCATTAACAAACTTTTCATACCTTGGTTCTGTGCCACTGTGAACGCGGTCTGTGATCTGAAGCATGTCAGCAGGCACACTTCTGAGCTAGAAAGAATCAAAGATTGACTTCCTTACATATATAGGTGTTTCAATTTCCTGGCAAGAAAATAAAACTGATACAAAGCACACAAAGGACCCCAATATCAGCGAGAATGTCACTAGTAGTGCAATGCATTAAAGAAGATCATTGCAACAAATCAAGTTCCTAAGCGTGACTTTCCCTTTCACGCAGAGAATGGACTGATTCGTTCCCCAAACAATGGAAAATTTTGCGGAGGCTCTGGAACAGATTGCTCTGTTTGCTCCATTACTCACAGATCAGCTTGCCACATTCAGTCACAAAGGCAAGGGCTAAACTCATCTTATTTGTTGTCCACAATTTATGAAAAAAAAAAATCAAGCTCATAGGAAATGAGGTGCTTCAAGAACTTGCTGAAGTGAGAACATTTCTCTGTCAGCGTGGATTCAGCTTCAATGTGACTCATATGATCTGTGCACTACTATTTTATGCTATGTTGATCCATCTAGGAATAATAGTGAAGACTTTACTGGCTTTCTTATACTGCTAGAAAAAACGCACTTAAGCTCTGCTGTCTGAGTGTACCTTGACTTGAGTTACACATCTCAGTAGGACACAGCCATTGCATTGTTTTGGCATGGGCAGGCCTTTGGATGACATATGATATCAGTAGTTCAGGGACAGAGTTCTGGGTCCTGAGAGGAAAGTAACATTTCTGCACACATAGCATTTTCTTGTGTCCATGTCATACCCATTTTTGATAAATTTTTTTGGATGCCATCACTTGGCGCCAGTGGACCATCATCTGAACATGCAAAAACAAATGAAACGTATTGTATGTAACCCATTCAGTACTATCAGTGTCTAACACCAATGCTTTCTGACTCTCAGCTTTAGGGAACCTTCAGAAGGTCAGCAAATGGCTTAGAGCTGTCTGAAACTGCAAGGGAAATATCTCCAAAGCCGAGCATGCACAGATCCCAGAGGGCTCCACATTCGATTTCTTCCCCTCTTGGAACCTACCGTCCACGTAGCATGAACACGGCAGCTGCTGCTCTGCGAGGAGAGCCCAAGTCAGCCTACTGCAAGCAGATACTCCCACAGCAGAGGGGTTTTGTTTCACAATACCATTCACAGAGGGAGATTTCAGACTCCCAAAGACCAACTCCCTCTGCATCTTCTTTCAATGGCACTGGAGAGACTACAGGTAGATCAGCCATAAGACATTGACAATTGCCCTTTCCCAGATGACTATAGTCAAATTTTGTGCCTAGGAAAAACTATACATATAAGGAGATCACTCTTCAACCTGCTTAGGAAAGGGGGATAGAAAAATGGGATGTTCACTGTGATAGAATCATAGAATGCGTTGGGTTGGAAGGGACCTTTAAAGGTCATCTAGTCCAAATCAGAAGAATAAGCCTCAGAGACAATTCTGAGGCTCTTAATCATATTGAATATAGTATAATCCTAGGAAAAATCCCATGGCAATCCATGTTTTTATTCAGAAGAACATTTTCATTGTTAATGCATCGGATTTTGCTGTTAGCTGATGTGCTCAGTGATTATAACATAGACATAGTGTCTGCATATGGAAGAGTAGGAAAGGAGTGAGTGTTATAGCCTACAGTAGAAGGATTGAGGATGGATGTATGTTTGCATTGGCAAATAGCATTAGAAGTAATTGTTTTTAAAAGCATTCAGGTGCATCTCATTTTGCTTCCATGTAACTAAAAAGGAAGCAACTGATTTGCAACCTGGGATTTGAAATAGCTGATAAAAAGCCAGAAAATCATTTTTGATAAAGTACTTGTTCAACAGCTGCAGCATCACGCAGTACCTGTTGGGCAAGTGCCAGGCTACCTGCTTAATGTCTGGAGATTGATAACTGTTAGGAATTTGATGAATGACATGTTGAAAAGTTATACACAGTGCCTGGACTACAGACAGGCTTAGGGATGATATCTTAAAAAAAAAAAAAAAACAAACAAGATTTAAGTTAATTTAAGACTGTGATCAACAGTCTGCTGTGTTACTCATTTGTTACTTCAGGGTTTCTCTGCAAAGAAAAGGTCCTGAAGGCAGCCTGGTAAGTGCCCACTGATAGATGTCTTGAAAAGAAAGCTTTTCTTTGTCTTTGACAAATTCTGGACAAATTCCTTCCTGAGATATGCAGAGAAACCTGAAGCATCCAAATCTCTATAATCCCATATATCCCAGTCATCCTCTGCTTTCTCCTGTGCATTCTAGTTATAATTCCCAGCTCAGTAACACACAGAACACTTGTGTTCTGCATAAGGACTGGAGAGGGAAAAAGAAAACAACAAATACACAAACAAAACAAAAAACCCCTCCCTCCTTCACTTACTGGGCTCTGTGTGAAGGGTCCAGAGGCAGTCTTTTTCTCTGGTGTTTTTCTCTCAGACCCCCCACATTCCAGCCCCACAGACACCCACGGAGCCAGCTCGGGCTCCTGCCATCCCTCCCCAACACTTTGGACAGACAGACCTGTTCTACACATCCCCCTCCCTGGCAACAACACAGCTGTACTTTTTGCAGAGGACACTGGTGACATTAAAAACCAACAGTGCTTATTCCTCTGTGGATGGGATGAAGCAGACACAGTGCTGTCAGTTACTTAATGTAAATGCCATTTTGGGGAGACTTGGTCTCCCTAGCACATAGTGAGCAGAGCGAGAAGGCTCCTTCCGTATGTACCTTCTCTAAATTGCCTCGCAGAAGAGCTCACAGCTCTCGACTGACTCTACAGGGAGCCCATGGAGACTAAACTCCTATTTCAGACTTGAGTGCAGTCCTTGCACAGTTTGACTGCAGGCTTCCCAGCACAATGAAGGTAGGACTGTGGGTGGGTAGGCAAGCCCATGTCTGCAGTAGTTGGGTTATCTCAGAGCACAGGACGAAGGTGTCGCGGTCACCAGCAAGGACCAGCCAAAGCGCCTGCCTGAGGCCCGTACAGTGGGTGCTGGTGCCTGTGCTACCCACCCGCTCCTTGCCCAGCTGCGAGGGTGCTTACAGGCGTAAGGCTAACCCAGGTGCTGTTGCACTTTCAGTTTATAGTACAGACAGAAAACTGATGTTATTTCATGGGAATCCTGTGCCTGCCCTGAAGAAAAATGTGAATGGGAGACTTCCCAGCATCTCGCATCTGGAGCTTCACCTCAGTGCACCTCTAATACAAAAAATCCCAATGAAATAAAAAATGTCTTTGAGATATATATATGTTTATATACACATACACGTATACACACACAGAGCAGCTTGGGTGAAAATTTTGAATCCAAAGGACTACACAAAGTCTCAGTACCTCTGGATTTTCCTTCTGGAGAGCACCAGCACTACTTTGTCAAAACAAGCATCCCAGGGAAAGCTGCTTGACTTTGCTGGTATTAACTTACGCTTTGCTTCCCTAATCTTTTTGTTTTCAGTATTGCCAAATAACAGAGATGCAGAGAGAGATGGAGAATTCTAGCCTAAAAGCCAGTTTCCTCTGTTACAGCGAGTGTTATCCCTGAGGTCAAGGATTGTCTGAATCAATAACACACCAATCTCAGTTGCCCCATTTAAATGGTGAGTCAGTTCACATAATCCAACCACATGTCAGCTGAAAAAGAATGGTTTAGCAAACACTTTGCAGTCATCTGTTTTTTTGCAACTTAGTAGTAGTAAATTATTGGATATCAGTCTATTGTTGCAACTATGTATCTTTACACAATAGCAATTTTTCTTATAGTTTTCTCCTGCTCAGCTGCTTATTGAGTATTTTTATATACCCCATATTTATTTTCAAATACTGTTCAAAAATATTTACTGGAATTTTTCCATCTACAGAAATTTTAAGGGACTAAGTCCAGCCGGAGTTCACAAGTGCATTTTTCAGGCAAGGAAAGCTGATACAAAGAATTTGGCTGCCCCACTAATTCAGAGCACAAAATTACTTACCTCCAATCCTAATTTAGGAACAGCCTCTGCCTCCCAAGACAACTGCATTCAACTGGGCTGTCCCAGCCACACACACTTCTGTTGGGAGTTTTTATACAGACATTGGTTAAAGGAAACAAGATTCATACATTAACTTCACCACTTTCCATCAGTAAATAAAATAAATATTAACCTACTGCATAGTTACACCTCAGCACCAAGAGCAGCCAAATCCCACTGGCTGCTGGGGCAGCCAGGAGGGGTGGGAGCCCCAGCAACATTCCACAGCAAGACCTAGGGGCAGCCAGGAGGGGAACTCTCACTGGAGGCCCAGCCGCTCCCCCCCAGAAAAATCCTGCCTCTTAACAGTGAGAGGGTGCAAAGACCACCCAGACACCCCCTGTCAGCCATGGGCCCGCATGGCCACAGTTCCCCCTCCCTATAGCAGCTCTGGCCATACTTCACCCCACAGCACAGAGGTGACTTGAAGTTTTAATGCCTCTCAGGTGAGGAGCATGTTTAAATCAGTAGCAGGTGGGGAAGGAAACCCCAGGAGATTTGACAGGTAAACTTTTTTTTCTAGGGGAAAAAAACCCAAACTTTACCTAGTGGGCTAGAAGTCTTTCACCAAAAAAAAAAAAAAAAAGACACCAAAAATGTCTAAAGCACTCAAAAAAATTACTCTGGTATCATGAAACAGAAATTATGTAAAGCTACTTTAACTTCCTTTTTCACATTTTCTTTGGGATTGCACAAAGATATTGCCAATACTTCACTTATATATTTGTGGATCACACAAAGGCAGAAAAGCACTCAGTGAACATAAGAATGACAATAATAAAACCCTTTTTCTACCACATTGTAACTATGTGTTGTATGCGTTTAAGGATTTGCTTTAGGATCGATCTGAAAAACAGCATGTGAATTTGAATAACATTACTGATGCGCTAGTATAGAAAATCCTACACTCATGCCAGCGGGATTCGGAATGAATAGCCTTTGCAAACTGATTTGGCCTTCAGCAGCCAACATGCTGCACCCACATCGCCAAAAAAACAACGGGGGGTAAAACAAGCTGAGGGGAACGAGCAGCTCCATGCACCCCTGTGCTCGGGGCT
This sequence comes from Alca torda, assembly GCA_008658365.1. NCBI lineage: Eukaryota > Metazoa > Chordata > Aves > Charadriiformes > Alcidae > Alca > Alca torda. The sequence goes on along the minus strand of CM018087.1, from coordinate 14,493,358 downwards.
GGGAGCATTTGCTGCTTCTGAGGAGCAAAAGGCTGAACAGGGGGTGAACTCTTCCGTGCAGCACGTTCCTTGTGAGGGCAGGCTTTCAGTTGGTACCACATACACGAGAGCACACTTTCTACTTACTTTGTGTGGTAGAGGAAAACCAGATTCCTTCTTACAATTGAAGAATTTTGGCCAGCCACCGCAGAGGAGCTTTAAACGAAAGAAAAACCTTAGTACTGGCTGTTAAAATATTGTCAGAGAAAAGAGCAGCATTGTAATGCATGTCATACAGTACCGGACATCTGAAGAAGTACTGGTTTTTACAGGGATTGTCTTAGCAGTTTGATGTGAAGTAGTGAGTTAAACTAATACTGCAATTTATTTTTTTTCCTAAATGGCTGATTTTACAGGAACATGAAACCTCATGGGAAACAGTCAATGCATAAGTTACTGCTTCCCCGTCGAAACTTGCCAGCAATGGAATATATTGTGACACCCTGTCTCAAGCAGACAGATACCAAAACTGACACTAAATACGATGCAGGGTCTGACTTAATACTAGGTGAAACCTGACGCAAACATCAAACCATGGGGATTTTCAAAGTTGTGCAGGCAATGCCAAATTTGCTAGGAATGGTGTGTCTTTAGTGCGGATATCTGTGAGCATGTTGCACTTGCACCGCACCAGGTCACTGCAGCCCTGATTTCCTGCTCATTTGCAGCATCTGTAAATCCTAGAGATTAGGAGCTCCTTGGTAAAGCCATGCTCTTACCTCTCAATCGGGTGCCGTGGAAACAGCAATTACAAGTTAAATTTCATCATGCTTAAAAATAATCCTCTTTTTCTCTTCTGGTCTAAGGTTACTAGTCTTAAAAGAAGGAAGCAGGCAATTAGAAGTGAAGCCCCAGGCTGGGATGTACATGCAGCCTCCGCTCCTCCTGCCCAGGTGTTGGCTTTTGGCTCCATCAGTATCTATAGCAACTTTGCTAGTGGCAGTGGTGGAGCAACAGCTGAACCTCAAAAGATCTCCACAACTCCTGTATGGGTCTGTACCTCCATAATGGTCAGAAATTCTCAACATTGCCGTGAATTTCTGGGAAAACGAATGTCTCTGCCACATTCCTGCTATGGCAGCCAGAAGAGCAGTACCACTCAAAGAGGCATGTGCAAGCTCCCCAGGGACCAAAGAGCTGGTCTGCTCCAAATCAAACCAGGCCTCAGACATCTCTGCACGTCATGCTGAGGCATCTTCCAATGGATCATCTTTGGTTTTCTAGTGTACCTAATTAAAAAACCCAGACCAGTTCTCTCCCTTCTCCTGTTTACAGGCATCAAAAATGAAGGGCACAAATAAGGACACTGGTTTGGCCTCAGGGGATAGTAGACTGAGGAGGCTCGCTGTATGGTTTGAGACCTTGCAATTCCATTCTGCTCTTCCAGAGACTTTTCTTTCCTAAAAAAGCAAAACGAAACTTGCAAATATATGCAAAGAACCAAACCATTTCATATTGTAATTTATACTTGCATTTAGGTGAGTGTATGCATATTTATGCCTTTTTAGTAATATTTTATCTTGCTATCACTTAAATATTTTGAAAATGAAATAGTAATTACTTTTTTTCCACTATTTCCATATGGAGCAGTGTGGTGAGATGTAGGAATTCAGACAGACAAGGAATATTCTGCATTGATCTCTGGGCATATGAAGGAATTTGAAAACATGAAGAGTTTCATATATTTGGAATCGAATCAATTGAAGGTGATTATTGTTAGGAGCTTTTAGATGAAGCTTCCCCATTGCTGCTTTATGTTTTCCATCTGCTTCTTTAAGTTAACAATTTTAGGAAAAAAATATGCATTACTGTTATACCTTATTAATGTTTGAGGAACAAGACAGAGGCGCTCTTCGAGCTGGTCGCAAAGAACTAAAAAAAAGAAATCTTTTTAAGAACAAAAAAAAAAAATCACTTAAGGAGAAAAATCATTCCAGCTCTTGAGAAGTATGAGTGGTGGTAAGATTGCTATCTTATATTTAAAACAACAAATTACAAATATTGATCTTCCTTAACACCCTGGCAACTGAACTAAAGACTAACATCAGCAGCAGCAGCAGAAAGAATAAGTGCCTAGACCAAGGTAGCAAAAGCAGGGTGAGGAATTAAGCCTCATGACTTTATATTGTGTGCTAGATTGCAAGCCAGCTATTTAGAGGTATACCGTCTTCTTCCCTCTCAGCTAAAAACATCTATGTACAATGTAGAGTCATAGCATCCTTAATGGCTGGGTCACTTCTCTGTCTTTTATGGCATGAGAAATTTTTCTTATTCCTAAGGCATGTTAAAACATTACGTATTCACAATTAAACTTTAAAACAAAAAAATGAAATTGTCTTCGTCTTTACAAACAAGTTTGCCTTTTTTTTTTTTACTAGATTCTGTCATTTTAAATTTTGCCCTGTGAAGCAGGCAAATGGCATTAAAAATCATCCCCACCTCTTCTGAAGTCCACACGGTATAGATTATTTAACAAAGTCTTGCTGTTTTATCAATAATGAGATTCTGGAGAAGAATACGGGCAGAGCATACAATTCTCACTTCACAGATTGTGTGGTACCAGGATGCCCAATTGCTTCTGAGAAGCTACCCACATCACATCGTCTCCATATCACTAAGAGAAAGATGACATAATCTGATGTTTGCTACTTGTGCATCTTGGATTGTTGACTCTTCTCCAGCTAGACAAAACCAAGGATGAGCACATTTCACATATGAGCTTCATGCTCTGCAAGGAACGAAAGGTCAAAGGGTAGCAAGCAAAAGCTATTTGCCATTCAGTTCTAATTTACCTCATAAATTATTAAACAATCCCTGATGCATTTCCATCTTTGATAGTCCTGTGGTATGAAGTGTAAGTCAATGGACAAGCTAATTGCAATAAGCAGAAGTGGTATTTAATGCACTGGACACTTTCAATAGCAAAGTAGTTCTAATTAGTGTTTCTAACTGATGTGACAGCAGTTTACAGAGCGCCAAAATAGTTCCTCATTTGTCAAGTGGGTCTGAAGCTTATGGCAGCTTTCTGATCATCTCCCTTGCCGCAAGACCTGAAAGCACCTTCAAAAAGCTTTCTCTCATTGATCTTTAGTCAGATGCTGACTGAAAGGCACACAGCTTTGCCAGAAAGAAGATAGATAGATGCTGCACCAGCATGAAAATGTCACTTGCTTAATGAAAAAGGGTAGCTGTTCATAACCCCTCTGTATGCATGTATATGCACACGTATGCACATACACAAGCCCGAACCCAGAGGCTGTGAATAGAGGCATTTTTATTAAGCATTCGAATGTGTGTGTGTGTGTGTGTGTGTGTGTGTGTGTGTGTGTAAAACACTGCCTGAATAAACTTTAGTAGATCATATGTCACATCCTTATATACACACACATAGATGTACAAATATGACATCACACAACCTATGACTGAAATGCAGAGGTTTTCAAAGGTGCATTAAGCTCTTCCCTCTAGACTTTTCATTGAGTGTTAAGCACGCGGTGCATCAGATGAACTACGCCATTAGTTTCAAAATGTCAGAATTTACTTTCCTTGTCTATGATTTTCTTCTAATATATTGATAGTTCAGCTATCCTGCTGTTCTCTGAGGGCTGAGGGAGTAAATGATGGTGTGTCAGATAAAGAGCAAGTATTTGCTGAATACAGTGTCAAGAAAGTTCAGAACAGTTTTCCCTTTGTAACACTTATTTTATAACCATCATTAAATAATTAAACATTGTGGTTAGTTACGGGATAAACTATGGCATTTTCCTATGTAGCTCAGACAACATTTGAAAGAGCTCTAAAAGCATTTATGAGGGAAGGAAGGGGGACTTCTGAAAATTGTTTGTAAATCCACTGCCAAGTGGGCCTGTCAAAAGCCACCTTTTACTGATGTATACGCACTAGGTAGCAGGAGCTGTGATGTGGTACAACCAGAATTTTTTGGACAGCATCATGTGTGAACCATAACCTTACTTGGATCCTGGAGATCCACCACTACCTGCAATGCATGTTCCAGAAATCTCCCAAATCCTGAAAATGAGAAGATGTGCAGAGAATTGTAAAAAAACAGCCGGGTGGTATAGGCACTGCCAGGCTGTCCATCTCCCCAGTGCTCACACCAGATGGCTTCTGGCCAGGTACCTTGGATCCTAGGGTTGTTCTGGCAGCCAAATATCTGGTGCAAAGCAGCACCCTTGGCCAGCTGTCTTTCACCAGCAGTACTTCCTTGCTGGGTTTCTTGGGAAGAGTGCTCAAAAGCCAGGAGATATTTCAGAAGTGCTGAGTGACACCTCCATCAGTCCATTAAGGGAGGTTTAGGACTACTTTTAGCACCCTGTCTTAGCTTACATCAGACTTGAAGGATACCTTATCCCACTGTCCAGGCTATGCGCTTCCTTAAAACAAAAGCTGAATTGAAAATGCATTCTTTGTATATAAGGGTCAAACCAGTAAGAAAGAAATGAAATAATTGAATAATAAGGCAAAAAGAATAACCACAAAATCTTTTTCTGGAGAAGGAAAAGAGAGCTTCTCCACTACATTTTATAACCAGACGTAATCCTGAAAGGGCAACTGTTCTTTCCATAGGCAGAAGACTCAATATCTAGAAATTGAGACCAGAAGAAAAAACAAAAAACCACTCTAGTTTCTTTCCGCACATCAACAAGCTTTACCGCAGTGTTTTTTTCAGACTCCAAAAGTCTGCTGCAATCAGAAGCTGTTTGACCAATGCCAACTCTCCTTTCTCTCCTAAGGCTTATATCCAGCCTTAAAAAAACCCAAAGGGTAAAGATGACTTCTAGGTTTTCTTGATTTCTAGGTATGGCATTATTTTAATAACTACTAGAGGCCTCATATTCAATTGCTACTCTGGCAGTATGAACAGCTTTAAAGCGAGCATGACAGAAAAGGATGCCCAGCTGAGGATAATGCCCACTGTCCAAAGAGGTGACCACTCTCTCCCTCTGAAGTATCTCTGTAAGTATTCCATAGTTTGTAAATATGCAGTTTGACCAGCTGAAGTAATAGAGTCTTTTCAGATCAATCACGGAGGCTGATACAGATAATTCTCTCCTCTTGCAAGAGACCACAGCTCATAAAAGTGCATGGAAGGCAATGTCACTTAATGCAGCACAGGCAATTAGGAGTATGGAAGGGACTGGGTCAGAACACAAGTCAGAAATAATAGAGAGTATGCACTAATTGGAGAAGCTTTTTATTTTATTAGTGCTTCCATGTCAAATTAGTCAAATGGCTAAGGCACTTACAGAGTGGCAGTGAAGTATGCACACTGTGTGCCTGCCCAGCACAAAGCCGCATGTGGCTTCACATCTCTCTGCCTTTGCTTTCTTCTCACTGTGCTTTCTGGACTCAGGACTCTGGCTGTCATGCAGTTCCTGTCCTTGTCAGCCTGGTCACCTTTCAGAGCAGGTGATTAAGTTTACCTAGTTAATAAATGAGAAAGTTATTTGACTAAGGCACCACCTGGAACTCATTATTGAGCCAAACCAGTGACTGAACCCCATGAGCTTTGCTGTCTGGCTTCACTGCAGTGTAAGGGAGACAATGCATCCTTAAACCCATAGTGCTGCAAAATCTGCCTGTCCCACCCCAAGCTCCACATGTTCCACGATAAGAGGTGAAAGCAGTGGCACCTTAATGAATGATATCCCAACAGCCAAATTACAATGCACAAACTAGTCTAAGCCAAGTGAGCATGGAAAGATATTGTCACCTTAATCACAGCACAGGCCCTTCACAGAGGCAGAAGAGCTGGTGGGGCAGTCTGTGGTTACCAAGAGAGGACTTCCATTTGCCCTGGTTTGCTCTTATTTAAGGCACTTACATGCTAGCTTTCAGGCTAGGCAGAGGATGATCAGTGATCCTTTCCTCCCTTCGAAATTCTCATACCAATTTTCTAAAAATGATCCAGAAAGCTATGGTTCTCTGTTCAGATTTTAAAACACTGCCAGAAAACTTGCTTTGTAATGGAAGTGGGCGCTCTTCTTCTGATGTTTATGGCTTTGAAAATCAGATAGACTGTGGGTGATGGAGCAGTAGAACCTGTTTCACAGACTCCCCTGTTCTTGCTTGTCATTTCCCAAAGAGCTTCGTATCACACAGGACAGAAGCAGAAAAAGCACCATTGTTTTAGGATACTGTTTTGGAGAGAGCTATATGTCACAGGGCCCAGTCATAGAAGACCTGCTATATATCTTGCATTTTTGATACTTTAAGAACTGTTATTCTCCTGTTGAGGTCTCAGACCCTCCATAACAGTTGTCATCTTCCAGCTCCTGTCTTAATTATTGCTCCTGTATTTTAGAAATTGTCCTTTTGTCATTTGATCCACTTACTGACTTTTTTCTGATTCCATTTTGTGTTGTCCTGGCGAGCTTCCTTTCCTTTTATCAACTAATGCCCTATACTTTCACACTAATTTCTCACTAAACAATAGCTCTCCAGTTTCTTCTGTAGCTCTAGATCTGTTATGAATATTAATAGCTCCTTGCAAGCTCTATTTTTTCTGGGAGAACGTTCTGGTGTTTGATCTGTGTCTTTTTCTTGAATACGCTAGTATCTCCGCAATTGTGGTTTGGGTCCCTTTTATATTTTCCTACCAGATTCCTTTCTTCATTTCCATCTTTCCCTTTTATTGCAGAATTGGAAGCCGTGGAGGACCTTTAAGCATTTTTCTTTATTAAGCAAGCCTTCTCATACTGGCACAGCCTATGGTGATTTCTGCCCTCATTGTGGACTATTTCTGTACACTCCCTAAAGGCATCAAGCCATTCAGGTGGTAGCGTGTAATTTGTTTTGTACTGTGGAATTCCTGCCATGCCTATATGTATTTAGACCACAGGCAAACCAATAAAGTTGTCATAGAAACAAAGCATTTCATGAATAAATCAATTCATAACAAACTTGTAAACTTTGAAGAACCCACTGTGCTTTAACAACACATCTATTATATACACACACTAATCATATTTGTAATGAACAATGTACATATACTACACATGTCCATTTGTTTTGTCCTGTTGGGCATCTTACAAATTTTTTAACACTTTTCTGCATGTTGTGCATGTCTCCACAGTATGGAAGAACAGAATTGGATTCTTGCATGATAATGTAGCAGCAGGAATTTTTCTATTTCTTTTTTGATGTGTGAGGTGGATGTTCAGTAAACTCCAAATGCCTTTTTTACAAGCCAGTGAGGACTGGAAGTATCAGTGCAGTAATTCTTTTTCTAGTCACAGACAACATAATAGGACTTCATCCACTGTTCGTGTAATTAGAAAAAAGCCCAGTCGATGGGAGCCTGATAAAAGAATCAGATAATATTGCTGAGAGCTGATAATACAAGCAAAAGTTCAGAGGCTGAGAAAATCCTACCTTCTTTTCATACTGTTGAGTCTCATAGAAATACGTGCATCTGAGGGGGAAATGCTGCTAGAATTGATCACAATACAGTCTTGAAACTTCGTCACTTTGCACATCATGCTTTCAGTAGGACTTGGGTGAGATGGGTGCAAAATATTACCCCATCAACACAGCACTCTTTGCCTGGGTGGGAATAGCCAGGCGAAACAGGATGGAGATTTTTTGGAATGTCTCAGTCTAACAGTTCCCTGATTTCAAATGGATGTTCATGCAGTAAGGTACTATTTGCTGTGAGTTGTGCGGTGCGTTTGAACTCTTAGCTATCAATGCAAAGCCAAAGGAGAGCTTTTCAAGTGTGCCTATGAGAAACTTGCCTAGGAACAAGATGAAAGAAAAGGAGTACATGTTTCAGGATGCGGGGGGAATAGAAGAAATAACACTCACTATTAAAGAAGAATGGTTAGCATTCAAATTCAGGCTGGATATCTTCCCGCTGATAGATACACATGATTAAGACCTGGTCCCATACAAGGGCAGCCTTATGGAGCCTGGAGCTGTGCCCAGAGGCCACAGGAGGTCCCTCCCCAGCACCATACCTCCTCTTCAGTCTCTGCAGAGAAAAGGGCAAGCTGAGCTGTCTGTGACAGAGAAATACCTATCTGTCCTCTCCATACAACAGCGCTGGTGGAAACAGATAGGAATAATGGGGTTGGTCTTAAGCGTCTGTCCCAGAAAAAAAAATGTGTCAGAATAGCAAATTCATAACATAAATTGGTAGTGATACATCAGAGCACATGAATCTGCCAGACACAGGGTTGGGTCTCATACTACTGATTCCAGTAATTAAACAGAAGGTTATAGTTTAATATCCCTCTAACCCATTAATGTTATGTAAACTTGGTTACAAACACCATTAGCTATATATACATCTCACTTCAAGGAGTTATTCTGAAACAGCAAGGAAAACCCAAACAAATTGCTGTAATGTTTTATAACTACAAGTTCAAAAAATGTCTCTCTCTGCAAGCCGTTCATATGTATTTTCCTAGCATCTCTAGGATATTCATTAATTGCCTGGCAGTTAAAATTCCAAGTATTTATTTTGTTATATTCTAGGATATGTATACAGAGAGGCAAACAAAGCAAGAATTTAAAAAAGAAAACTCTACAACACATTTAAATGGCCTGTTTCTCTGCAGAATTCTCCCCCATTCACAATGGGAAGGCTACAATAAAGAACTTAGCTCACAGACACATACGGCAGGTTGGGTGATTTTTTTTTTTTGGTGTTGTCTACGCACAAGACACAAAAGCTCTTAGTTAGTGCTGTCCAGGAATATGCTATAGGGAGCACAACTCGAAAGCAAAAATCATCCACTTCCGAATTCACAGTGCTTTCTTTTAACGACATATTTTACAGATATGTTATTTCCATAGAACAATACATTACTTGGTAATTAGGTTCATTTATGGAATCAAATCAAGGCTGTCTACATTTCTGCTGGGTAATGTTCTTCACAAACAATCCTCCCTCCTGGCTCCTCTGATTATTTTATGATTCCTCTTGCTTCTTGTCAGTACAGATTAAAGGTAACACATACTGCTGGGAACAAACAATTTTCCAGCAGTAGCATTTTGTTTTCCTTAATAATTAACAAGTGCTGCTGACTAACCTTCCAGTATAAAACGTGCACCTTATCGAAAGGGAGCGGACACAGGTTAGAACAGCGCATTTGGGATATCAAAATAAGAAGTGTGATTAAAGCATTAAAGATTTAGAGGTTGACATTAAGGGATGAAAGGTGGAATTACTGTAAATATAAAACTGTTCAGCATTAAATGGAATGTGTTGCACTTGAAACAGTCTTTCAAAGTGCTAACATTTCAGCATTAATTATTAATAGAAACTGACAGCTCATTTTTAATTTGAGCCTAATGACAAGGTTCCTTAAGAGATAAATACAATCCACTGGCTCAGAGGGCTTCTCGGTCTTTTGAAGGGCTCTCTGGGTTGTCTAGGCCTTAATCTGCAAATCCCTTATAAAATAGCATGCTGTCCTCAGAGGTTGAAATACCCTGGGGAGCACCAGCCTGCCCACTGGCTGGGGACACCAGCAGCACCTCTGCGGGGTGCCACTGGCAGCACCACTCCCCTCTGCTCCGATCCAGATGGACCTGGAGAAGATCTCAGGGGTGCACCACCTTCCGCTCCTCACCCCCTTCCCCACCAGACAAGAGCTTTGGGAAACGTATCTAGTCTTCTGAGTGTTCTTCTTAACAGACCACAAATATTGTGTTCACCCACCACTAATCACCTAATGTCTTTAGGGCAACTACCCATCTCCTTTTCCCATTTGTCATCATTGTGAGGTGTGTCACCAAAACAATGAGTTTCAGGACTCAATTCTAATCCCACCTCAGTTTCCATCACTCAGGGGTAAAGTCACTGCCATCAGAGACACCATGAGGACACACACCCAAGAGAAAGGATAGGACCCCAGGGTCTAGGGGTGAGTAGAAGCAGCTTTGCTAAAAACTGCTGTTGCTGCATTTCCTCCATTGGTCAGAATAAAGTTTTCAAGTGTCAACTATCAATAAAAGTACCATTCTTTTATTTCTCCTATTGAAGCTTTTAGGACTATATTCAATGCAAAAATGCAATTTAGATATGAAATAGAACAATATAAATATATTCAATTGTATCTATATTATATAGAGAAAAGCATATTAAACAGATTTTTTGTTAATAGAAATATTTGTATTAACACCTCAGATGCTCCTTTGGGACATTAGAAATCTGCTAGGAGTGTGAAGTTCTCAATAAGCAGCCAGAATGAGGGTCAAACTTAGCTCATTAGCTTTGGCAGGTGTAAAGGCTCATGAGTGACAGTGTACTTTCCTTCCAGCCATGCAAACAAATCGGAGCAAGGAGAGCAAGTGAAGATATGTGTCCATTGCATTCCTATACGGGAGGTGAGAAATGGGGAAGATGGAAAGATATTGGATGGGGCAAGGAGTGGGGAAAATAAAATGAAATAGAATACCCCATGTTTTAGGGTATGGTTGAGAAAAACGTTCAGAAGTAAGAAAACAGAAGGAACATGCTGATGGTTTTATCTGCTCTTACTGACACATTCAGAATTCCTCAGGGGCTGGAAAGAAATGAGGCAGTTTGCAAGCTGGGCTTTCACTGTGCTCAACCCTGTCGCACAATACGACAGGAATTAACTTGTGTCTATGAAAAAGCAATATTTGGCAAAGAAGGGCACTGAGGCCATGAGGCTGTCAAATTAAAGGACATTCAGAGAAGAAAAGCACTTGTATACTGGTTTAATTCAACCATCAGGGTAAATGAAGAGTAAAGAAGGGTAATAAGAGAAGGAAGTAAGAGAAATCATTGCTTGAAAATACATTATGATTTCACTGGAAAGCCTGCTGGTGTGAATCTTTCTGGGCTTGGCTTTTTGTTTACTTAGTGCTTTTGTTCTGCATCAAAGGAATTTGTGCTAGAAGTAGCATGTGAGGAGTATCAAAGTTACAAGAGGACTTTTGGGAAAAACATTTAGCTAAAATACTCAGAACTTCACTTCTGGTGCTATCTTGGAGTTAGTGTTCACTCAGTTTCTTTCTGGCACACGCAGCTCCTCTTCAACAGCTTATAGGAAACCTGATGATCAGATGCTTTCCCCACTAGTGCCAATCTAATTCTACTTGCTCGTGGTAGTGTCTAGGTACAGTGTCTCTGGAGTGATTAAAAACGTAATTTGGGAAGCAAGTATTTTTGGTTTTCTTAAAGTGTCTTATAGTGAATGTTCCTATGCGTGATCTCACTCAACTATACACCTGTATTCTGGCAAGTGGAAAAGCTGAGCTAAGAAAAGTTTTTCAGTTTATATACAAAATAAAATTATTAAATTCACCTAAATGAACCATTTAAAGCAATTTGCTTTCCCAGATATTGCTCAGGACTACTTGCCATTTAGGGGTTGTTAGGGAGGTATGAAATACGCCTAATGAAATACACAACTATACAAAAGTCAAAGCTTTTTTTGTAAGTCATTCTTTAATGAAAGATGAAGCATTTTCTTGCAAGAGTGTTGCCAGTGTACATATTTCTAAAGCATATTAAGGAATGTACAATCAGAAGCAGCATGCTGTTCTATCTTCTGCTCATTTCCTTGAAAAAGTTACTGTCACAAATAGAAATGGTATCTGAAAAGACTCAGTGAGTGCAGCTTTTCTAGGAAAAAGAAAAGATTTCCTCTTCATTTGAAGATTCGATTCCAGGGATGACAAGGCAGTTTGCCATTTCAGCTTGCCTCCTGATCTTTATAAAAGACAGGAACAACAGGTTCAAAGGCCCAGCTCCCAACTATGAAACCCTTCTGTAAATATGTCTAACTCCTAAATGTCTGCTTTAATAAGCTAGTTTAAATACATACATGTCAATTACAACATGAGGATTCACATACAAGCTGGACAGTTGTTCTGACAGCCTTATCCCATTTCAGCTTTCTGAGAGCCTTCTGGGTTCCCCCCATCATGCTTTACACATACATCAACCACAAACCTAAACTGCAGCTTTCCTGCATCCCAACACAAAGGCACCTCCCCTACATAACGCTAACACACATACATGCTATGCCATGTTTGGAGGCTGCTCATACTAGAGCATGTGTCAGTATATTCACTTGCTACAAGACAGGATTTAATCTGTATTTTGGCCACATAACATATGCATACCAGCAAAAGGGCTCTAATCTACTACCTACACACACCCCCTGGGGGCTACACACACTGCTCTTGCAGAAAGTGTAGACATCCCATCTTTATGACATTTTAAATAAGGGCAGCAAGTGTTGATTTTGCACACATCTTACTACAGAGCCCCACAACATCCTCTTGAGGGCTTTTAAACTAGTAACGCATACTGCAAGTGATCTGCCTTGCATGCAGGCTAGAAAATATTCCACATTTCTCATCTCTCCCTCCCTCTTCCTAACCTCACAACCACCTCAGCTGAACTTCTGTAGAAGACAATAATGTGACTTTGAACAGATAAAAGAAATAGCAAACTTTACTGTCTCGGAAACTACAACAAACCTTAGCTGGCAGAGCTCCTTCCTGAATTTTCTACTACATAGGACAGACTACCACTAGCAAATCTCACACATACTTAGGGGGTAATGACTCATGCTGGAACAACCTGCATGGCCAGCAGGTCAAGGGAGGTGATTCTGCCCCTCTACTCTGCTCTGCTTTCCTGATACCCCACCTGGAGTACTGTGTACAGCTCCGAAGCCCTCAGCACCCAAAATACATGGATTTGTTGGAGTGGGTCGAAAGGAGAGCCACAAAAATGATCAGAGGGCTGGAGCATTTCTCCTTTGAAGACAGACAGATAGTTGGGGTTGTTCAGCCTAGAGAAGAGAAGGCTCTGGGGAGACCTTATAGCAGCTTTCCAGTACCTAAAAGGGACCTACAAGAAAGACTGAGAATTCTTTATTAGGGAGCGTAGTGATAGGACGAGGGGTAATGGTTTTAAACTGAAAGAGGGGAGATTTAAATTAGATATTAGAAAGACCTTCTTTACTGTGAAGGTGGTGAGACACTAGAGCAGGTTGCCCAAAGAAGTTGTGGATGCCCCATCCCTGGAGGTGTTCAAGGCCAGCCTGGATGGCGCTTTGAGCAACCTGGCAAGGTGTCCCTGCCCATGGCAGGTGGATTGGAACTAGATGACCTTTAAGGTCCCTTCCAAGCCAAACTATTCTACAATTTGGAAGACAGCAGCAGCTCTAAGCTCATGAATAACAATATTTTATTTTTCTAACAAAATGTCCATCAATAACACAAATATGAATGGTAGTTCTGAAAACTAAATATTGTGCCCAGATTTCTCATTTCTTTTCAGTGAGATCCTCTCATGTTTTTTCTATATCTGCAGTGGGTTTCGGTGAAACATAAACCAGTCTCATTAGCTATCTCCTTGCTTACATTACACAGTCCCCACGCAAGGCCAGACCTTCAGCCAGCACAGACCCAAGCTACATCCCTTGATGTTACTGGAGCTTTGCTGATGTGCTGCAGATGGGGATTTAGCTCCTACAGCTTTGGTGTACGTGATAGTCCTTTTCAGTACACAGTGCTTTATGGGGACAGCATTAATACAGACACCACTCCCTGCTTTTTGAAAGGCAGACACATCTCCTACAATCTGACTCCAACAATTTATACACCTGAAGGGACTCAACTGAAATGGCAACAGTAACCTTTTTTATTATTTCATCTTGTCAAGATTAGAAGATGTGCGTTTTTGAAGTGGCACACAAAGGCTGTAGTGGTAGGAGTTTAAGAGGCTCTGCCAAGGAGGAATGCAAACTGCATGTGTAAGGCCCCCGACAATAGGCTATGCGAGTCTCTACGAAGTGGTAAGACATGGGGAAGGAGAAGGAGATGAAACCAAGGCATCACAAGAGAAATCTGAGCCCTGGAGACAGGCAGGAAGAAGCACAGTGCATCAGCCTGAGAGGAGAGGCAAGAAGCTGAGTCCCAGTCAGTGGCATTGGAGGGCAAGGGGACATCAGTGTGGAGATGTCTGGGAGACAGCTGAAGACCTGAAGATTTGGGGTGGAGTAAAGAATAAATTGATTGAGTTGGGAGCTGTCAAATAGGAGAAGCAGGTTAAATCACGTAAGAGGAGATGGTAGGGAGAGAAATGGTCCTGTAAACCACAAGAATCAATAAAATAGAATTTAAAAGGGAAAATGCTGCTTATAGCAATGCTGACTAATAAAAATTGAATGGGACAATGAAAACAAAGACAGAGCAAAGCAAATACAAATCACTGTGTAAATAGGAAGTTCTAGTACGTATCTTCTTGGAGACCAAAGAAAAAGGCCAGCACTCAGCTAGCGTAAACTGGCACAGCTCCACTGAAAGCCCGTGATACCCTTCCCATCGCTGACTCGGCACCAGTAATGCCTTCAGATTTCTCTAAGCTTCTTGTGCACTGTGCCCCCGTGCTTTATGAACTGTATCGTATCACAAGTGCAGGCAGACAAGGCTAACACTGTGGTCTTCCCCCCAACCTTAAGAAGTGTCCGTAAATTGTATTTGAGGTAGGTGGTAGAAGGGGGAGAAAAATATTCATGTTGACTTTTATCCATTACTGAGAGATGCTCCCATAAAGAAAAAACTAAGGAGGTTTATTGTGTAATTGTTCAACACAATGATTTACTGTGCAATACGGCAAAGCTTATCATGTAACTTCATTGTGAAACTCCCTGATTTACTGTGAACACAGCAGAGCTTATCACGATGTAACTGTTCTGTGGGAAAGACTTGGCACCAGCTTGGGATAGGGTTTCACAGACCATTAACGATGATTGACAGGTTCATTTCAAATGAGTTATAAAAGAGTTCACTGTATAAAATCATCACGCTGTCTGTGTGATATTCAGATATTTTAACTTCAGTGCTGTATAAACACTCCTTACCACTCAGAAATTACCAAACAAGCACATATATTATAAGACTGGATTGCTTTACATTTCTCTTGTGTTTTATATATTATTGTTAGAGTCAGCCTTCACATTTTCACAGTCTATACATGAAAAATTGAAACATTTCACTTCTCCTTCAGATTGGACTGGGTGAGATATGTACAACCCTTCAACACAATTATGAAATGTTAAATGGTCTCAGCTTAGTTAAAATATTTTCAAAATCATAAATTTGCATTTTTGAAGGCTGGGAGACATATCTGTAAAATATAAAGTGGGCGCCTGACAAGTCAGATAAAGCCCAGCATAAAAATAATGTAAACACCATTTAGCTAACTGTTCACCTGTTTTCCTTTTGCTTTGCTGGGCTTAGTAACTTGGACTTAAACTCCTGATCTTTGTGGAACTCCTATGCTTGAGGGGGTCCTGTCAATAAAATTGGAGTCAGGTACTGACTGCTGCAGGTAAGAGGGGAGATACCATCAGATTTGGGTGGCTCTCAGCCAGTGCCATGCTAGAACTACAGAGAAATAACAAGCCTGTTTTTTGTAGAAAGTACTGAACAAGAACAGATGAAAATACCACTTGAATTACATGGACAATATGTTGGACGTGAAATGAAAAACTGAAGCGGTCATCCAGCAGCTACCACCAGTTCAAGCCCATTCACTGTCAAATCTCGCATACAACACAAGGTGAGAAGACAGAACCCTTGCTGAAGCACTCATCAGGGGCCAATAGCTATTTTAAATACTCATTTCACCCCCCTCCCCACTTTGTAAACAGTAACCTGGGCTTTACAAAAGATCAGTTCTTCATCTCATTTGGTCACACTATGAATGAACTGCATGTTATTCTACAGTGGAAGAGCTCATGCATTAATCTTGCCAGCATGGGTAAAGGGAAGATCAGAAAATGCCTAACACCCAGTTTGCTTCCAACAGCCCAGTGCACTGGGCTAAATCGCACAGACATTGCATTTTTTCTTCTGTTGTTCTAACCGGTGGATGCTAAGATTTGCTTTCCTTATTCTGGTCAAAAAACAGACCTGTTGTAGGTGATCAGATGCTCCCAGCACACTGCGCTGCTAAGGGTGCCCATTTCTGAGACCCCATGTATCAGGGCAGGCTGCCTTTCCCACTGCTGAGGGGCTCAGAGCAGCCTTACAGGGAGCAAGATACAACCCAGAGAACAAATCAAACACCCCACAAGATAGGCCTGAGCAAAACCCGCACTCCTAAAGGCTGCTCAGTGAAAAAATACAAGCACAGCCCTGGGTTTTATACCTGGTCTTTACATGCTGCTCCATATTCAGGTCTGAACCATCCATATTCAAGTCTGAACTTGGTAAATGGCTACGGGCTGGAAAAGCCACAGCTGAAAATGGCAGCTTGTGTGCATCTCCAACAACCCTTTGTAGAAGAGGTCAACTTAAGATGGCCTCATAAATAGCCCACAGCTGATTAGGCAGCAAAAACATGCTAGTGGCATAGAGTCACACAACCTCAAGACCATGGCAAAGAGTAATTTGCTTTACAAACAAGGTAAATTCACTGCTAAGGTGTTTCCAGATTACACTATGCTAGCCTCAGCCACAAGAGGAGTCTTAAAGCAACTTGTTTTCTAAAAACCCCAGTTTTCATTGTTCCCATTGTGAAAAAGCATAAAACAAGTCTTGCACTGTTACAAGCAAAGAGTGGCGAACCAACATAGCCACAGAACGGCCCAGGTTTTCTTTTTTCACGGACTCAGTAATTTACCTTTCTTATTTACACTGGAAAACAGCAGGATTTCTAACTCCTGTGATTACCTTTCAGTACTGTATAAGGCTGAGCAGCTGATTCCACTGACTACAAAGAGGACCAAAGCACATGCTTCAGTTTCAACACGTGACAAACTGTTCCAGAAATCAGGGCCAAGGAGATGTGCAGCAATGTCTGCTGCAGGTGCTTCCACAGCATGGTTTGCCCTCCAGCCTCCTCATCCGCTAACATGATTCACTGCTATTTTGCCACTGGACTGGCTGACCTATTAAAAATGTATCTGGACATACAGCTGTACCCTGTGATGTACAGTTAACTCTGTTCTGTCAGATTGATTTAGGGAATGGGAATGTGCTTATCTGGAAAGGTAAAAATCACAAGGCAGGAAAGGAACAGCTGGCAAGTCTTAAAGACAAGAGGGAGGCTCTCTTCAGACACTTTTCTTGTATAATTTATGCTGTAGACATTTTACTCTGTCTAATTGCCCCATTTCAATCTAATGTCAGTTAATCAATGACTTCTGCATAGCATGGAGGTGAACTCTGGATGCAGAACAAATGCATAAATTTGGTCTGCCTTTTTGCAGGCTCTCCTTAGAGCTTCATCTTTTGCATTTGCTTTCTGGAGTTGAAATTTCTTCTCTTTTGACTCATCCCCAGCAAACACCCACGCTCTCCCTCTTTTGAGTCACAGTGTTTTTGTATTTTTAAATCATGATTACACTTCTGTAAAATGTAGATTTTTGAAGTACCTCACCGCTGCTTTTTACTGCTATTGTTTTATTATCCTGCTATTTTTATTTGGAAGATCTGCTTCTCAAGCCTACCCAGGTGGTAAGGCCCCAGATGTATCATGAAACAAACATTGTGACTTTTTGCCTTGCTTCCAAAGTCTTGTGTTCATGCCTTTCTTTCCCTTACTCAGTCTATTCAACAGTACTTTTAAAATGAGAATATGTTATCCCAAGTGCTTGGAGGGACCCACAGGTTTTTTTAATCTGCTAGGCTAATATATGTACAGCAGCTGGTAACAAAAAACATTTAGAGATTATGCCAATTAACCCCACAGTACATGTGGTCTGATTTGGCAGGTGTTTGAGGCTACAACTTTGTGGGATAAGGTCCATATTTTTCTATTCCCTTTCACTAACACTATATTTAGACAGTCACATCCAAATTCACTTGTAATGCCCTGTAGGAGGACACCATACCTGTCCCAGATGGGCAGACACTTGCCTCTTCCTCAAACTCACCCTATCAGAATCTGGTAGAAAATAGAGGTTTTTCTCACAGTTCCTGGGAAATCAAAACTCTTTGGAGAAAATTTGGAAAACCTGCCACAGCAATAGTTTAACTGTCTGAGTGTGATCCTTGAAACCAATAGGCAGTTTTCCTCTGTCTTCTTCTGGAGGCTAGATCAAGCCCAGTATGGAGGTGGAAAAAAGGAGATACTTTAGAGTAGAGGAGAAACAGTTAGACAACACTATTGTCCATATTTTTTCCAAAGAGTGGGGGAACTCAACAAAAGGTGTTTTTTCTTCCATTTCTTTAAATGGCCTACACATTTGAGTTGTTCTGCTTAATAGTCTGAAATAGTGCCAGAGGTCTCTCAAAAGCTGTATATTTACTGAGGAAGGGTATTTAGGGGAATTTTAATCTGATCCATTCTGCTACAAATCACCATAGCTGGTCTCTTGAAACACTCCATGGGATTTGGACCAACTCATTGCCTAGCACGCTGTCCTGAAGAGAGCAAATTGAAACAAATCACGCAGCTTCTTTTCAGCTTTCATCCACCACCTCACCATCTTTTTTAGCATGATGTGCACAGGAGGCATGGACACCAGGGAGCTCACGTTTTCATTTATGAAATTCCTGAACAATAACTTGGGTTTGCATACACAGTAGGTAGACACAAGGTCAATCAGGTGAGCAAGCAAACCAGCACTGATTACCACAGAAAACCCTTGGCCACACAGGAGACCAACGGAGAACTCAAGCTCAGCAGCAGCTCAAGCTTCAGCCAGCTGCTTCCCCAGAGGAACTGCAGCTCCCCTCACCATATGTCTGAGGCTTGAAAAGTCGTGAAGACTAGATATGGAAAACTAGCTCATGTTCACATGAACTGACTTGGACATAGCAATTGCCCTGGGATATTAAATCTAGCTGCTTTTTTATTCTCCTGAGAAAGCTCAGCCATCGAATAGAAAATAGGAGATAGAAACATAGGTCAGGGCAGGTTCCTCCAGGTTAAATAAACTCTATTAACAGATTTATTTACCTTGACTAATCCATGTCTTCTTCCAGCAAGACAGTGAGGCAGGAGCTGAGGACAGTATTATGGCCAGTCCCGCAGTAGCTGGCAAGGAAAGCACGGCCACTTCAACCACAAGCCCCCAACATTGGACAAATTCATGGTGATGACACAGGTCTGAGGCCAAGATTGGCAGTCAATCCACAGGTCAGGATCAGACACATTCCAGAAATTGCCAGACAGGTCCATAGCAACAGCACATTTGTGCCACCAAGCCAGGAAGTCCATACAGAGCCCAGATCAGCAGGATCCATACACAGGGAGACAGAGACCAGCACCCCTATAGCATTACTCAAAAAGAAAAAAATGGCCCAAGACTGAGCTTAAATAGTGCTCCTGGCCCATGGGCAAGGTGGGAAGTCCCAGGTGAGGCCATCAGGGCCATTAACACCTATCAGTGCCTCAGGGTGCCTGACACCTGGCTTATTGTTTCACTTCATTTCTGTGCACGTTTACGGCACAGTGGGGCTTTAGACAGCATTATACCACATGCCTAAAAAGAAAAAAAAAAAACACACCAAAAAAAGCAGGTACCCTAGTGAAACTATTGAAATAGGCCTCTATTAAAAATACCAACTGTTATATGGAGCTTCAGATGGGATTTGAAGTTTTATTCAATATTTCCTAGTTGAACTCAACATTGTGCTCAGGGAGCTACAATAATGCGCGATGAAAACCTCCTCTTATTTACTACAACAGACTATTGTACTGCATCACATTGTTGCTAGTACAGAAAATATTTAATATCAGTTCTGTAGTTGTAAATTACAGCTCTGAAATTTTCCATATGCGTTATCCAATACACATTGAACTGTTATGTTCTTTGTTCCAAAATAGTGGAATTTACCATAAAAGGTCCGATCAAAATCCCACTAACTTAAAACTGCCTTTTCTTCAGGGTGAGCACAATAGGACTACCTGGGGATATTTTTTCCATTGCCAAAGGAGAGAATCAGACCGATGATAGTTTGGCTCATCAGGAAGATGTATAATATATTTTATCTTCAGTTTTTGAGAAAACCCTGTGTCAGAAACGTGTGTTGTAGGTGGAATAAATTCACTGCTGTATAAAATTAGAAATCATTCTGAGATCACATGTAAAACAAACATGGTCAACAATAAGGTTGTTTTAAAAACTATTGGATTTGTGGTAATATTCCTCTTTGAATACACTATCATTAGTATTTTATTGATCTAAAAGTTCTTGGCATTTCAAAGGCTCTGATTACAATTTTATCAAAATATGAGAATAAAATCTATTGTGCCAATTATGTGAGCAATCTGAAGTCTGTAGTGTGTGTCTCTTTTACAGGACAAAACAGTAGAAAAGGAAATAAAAGCCAGTGTCAATCTTCAATGAAATTAACACAATTTAAAGCTGCTCCAGGCAAAACAATGAAATCTGTAATTTATCAGCACTGGATAACATCACCAGGGGAATTATTTAATGATTAACTACAGTGGGCTGGAGCCTGGAGTGAGGCGTGGTGGCTTACGGCTGCACTTGGAGCGTGTTCTGCCTCAGAGCCAAAACGGCCATCCATTTCCATGGGAGAACAAACGCCAGCAAGGGCTGTCGCTAAACCCCAGCCGTCCCTCTGCGTGGGATGAGTCCGGGGCGAGGGAAGTGTGGAGATGAGCTCTCCACCAGCTTTGCGAGTGTACAAGTGCTCTGGACTGGCAATGATAGCACTGATGTATCAGAACAGCTTCCAATGCAAACCCAATAAAACCACTCACCATAGGAAGGGCAGAAGCTGCTCTGTCGCTGATGCAGATTTTATCATCGACCCTTGTAGAGGCAGGATTTCACACCAAGTATTTTTTGCTGTTAAGAACTAAAAAGGTGAAAGAGCTACATGCTAGTATTTAATATTGTAGTGTAAGTACTGGCAAATTACATTTCTGCGCTTCATGGAAGCAATCTGCTCTGTGACTAAACAGATTTCTGTGGCAGAGCTTAATGACGGGGCTCAGAGTGACCGGGGGAAGCCATGGGGAGAGGTGCCACGTTTGTCAGCCTCCCACGGGGCGCAGAAACACAGACGGCGTTCCAGAGCTGGAGACCAACAGCCTGTCTGTACCCTCGGAAATAAGGAAAACGGGACTAACTATTAAGCTAGTGGAATCACAGGCAGGCAAAACTGATGTAACCAAAACCAGGCAGCCTTGGGAGTGATCTAACATCGTATGTGAGCTCACATGCACACTGCTCTCTTCTCGCCCTTGCAAGCGGCTGAGTAGCTCAGCCTTGGTGGCCACTGCTGGGCGCTCCACTTCCATCTTCTTCCTGCCTCTTCCACTGCACCAGTGTGGGGAGGCTGAGACAGCCGAGCAGTGCCCCAGCCAACCCTGGCACCGGCTTGCTGCTGCCTTTGAGCTCAGTGGCCTCACGCTCGCACGGAGGGCTCACCTCGGCCAGGTAAGACAGAGAAGTCCGTCCCAGCAGTGCCCACACAGCAGCTGTTCTTGGGGGCAGCTGGTGTGACATTTTTTGCAGCAGGTTAGATTGCTGCAGACCCAAAAGGGATGAATTATAAACAGTATTTGGGAAACTGAAAGAGCTGTTGGCTTTTCCATGTGGCTGAACTGCTCCCAGTTGAAATCTGAGCTTCAGGCTTGGCCCTGGCACTGTCACTGTGGTTTGGCTGCAGGACCACCTGCGCTTGCCCAAGGCTGCTGGCTTGGTCCTGGCATCTCCCTCATCACACAGCTTTATACAGGGATTCTGATTGTGGATGTGTGGGAGACTCCACCAGCATGGAGCCACAAAGCTTGGGAGCAACTGTATTTCCTCTCCTGTGAGCAGCACTCAGTTTGTGAAGTGACGCCTCTGCATGGCTTTCTATAGCAGACAAGCAAGGGAGACACCTAATTCCCTTTATTATGTTTTGTAGCCTGAAGACAGTGGAAGTGTTGAGCTAGAAATATCCTAGATCAACTTCTGCATCATAGTAATCAAATGGTGCATGGGTTGCTGATTTAATAATGCATTTTTGCTATAGAGATACTAAGAGTGTGTAAAATATCTCCGTTTTAAATATTATAGTCATAACCCATTGGGATGTTAGCTGTGTTGCCATGGTCATTTTGTGTCTGGGTTCTCTTCAAATTTGTCATTTTTATGCATCCTCAGAAATGTCTTCAAATTGGCAGATCCTTTGTCATCGTAACTGCTGTCATGAACACCAACAAAGTTCTTGTTGCTACAATTAACAAAAGTAAGGCTGTGTCCCCAGTCTATCTACAATAATATCTGCAACACAGATTGTACTATTCCCCCTCTAAATCTTGCTGCTGATTAACAGGGTGGGGTTTTTTTCCTGAACAACATGTTGTTTTTCTAGTTTGCTATTAGCCTCCACAAACAACTGTGTGATGCAGTTTTGTGTCTCCAAGCCTACAGTAAACGAGAAACATTTTGTAGACTTTTCCTTTGCTCTTGAATTTTTCAACATGCACATGGGATAAGAATGTAACAAGACTCCAATAGAATTTTATAATTGGATCAAAACATAGTTCACCCACATATGAGCTGGATTGGTTGTGATAGATGTCAGGAGAAACTCTAAGGCAATACTAAAATTCTTTTATTCCATAACTGCCAAATAAAATAGTACTAGAAGCCTGTGAGCAAAAGCCTCCTGGTTTGGCTATGTTTAAATAGGAAAAGAGCAATCAGATAGTGGATGGGGCATCAGTGAAATCAAGTTATGTGAAGCCAAATTATAAGATTGCTGTACCATACTCCCTGCCTCCATTTCTATTTCGGTTCTGAACACATTAATCATGGCTAGATCATTTGCACCCTGAATCCAAACCAGGTGTGTATCCCACCTTTGGGAATAACCTCTGAGGCTGAGACCTCTTTCAGTGGTGTGTAATATCTGCATGCAGCTCCTCCAGCTGCCATTAAGCCCATATCAGGTCTGGTCTGCCACCCAGATGTAGGACTAGCCAGAGTATGCATGTGATTTCATTTTTTATACTCTAGAGCTGAAATACTGACTTGTCTGTTTCCAAGGAAGAGGCAGTGACCTTGCCTGGCCCCACACTGAGGAGCTGGAATTTCAGGGTCCCCCTGCGCCAGTCCTGCCCCACAGCCAGAGCTGCTGCCTACCCCCAGCCCCACTGCCTGTCCAGCAGCCTCCTGGCACCAGAGCTCAGCCTCTTTTCTCCGCACCATGTACCCATCAACCTTGCGTGCTGCCATGTTGTCCCACACAGCCCTATGTGTCCTGAGCCCGGGCGCCAGGCTGGGCAACCTACAGATAACAGTGAAAAACCAACCGCCAGGAACTGTTCATTGAGCTGCCTTCCCAGTCAGTCCAAGGCCTGTCACCGGGGCATTGATCTCAGCTCCAAAGCATGAGTGGAGTAAGTCAGCAACAACTGAAATGCTCCCATTTCTCCACGAGGCATGAAGATAAGCTGTGCTGAAGCGCCCATGGTCTGCAATAAAACCCTTCCGAGCAGCATCCTTGGAGGAGGCCGACACAGCATGGTAACGGGGGAGACGAGGATGAGCTCATGCCGTGCTGGCCGTGGTGTGCAGCAAAACCCTCGTCTGTTTGCATTAGCCTTTCCTCAGCGGAGATGTCGTCACTCTGACCCGCAGCCCCCGAGGAAAGCAAACAAAAGCAGGGAGGGCAGAGCAATCGTCGGGTCCTGCTGAAGCCCCGATGCAGCTTACTGTTATTGTTTGTGGTGCCTAGATTTTATGTCAGCAATGCAACATAATTAATTAGATCTAGACTAGATGAGAATACATTAGACACAGTGAGACGCTACCTTCCTGCCTGTCCATCCTTGGAAGAGCTGGGCACAGTTTCTTTCCTTATGCATATTCCCTTAATAATGTATTTGTCACAAGGATTCTTCCTACACCCATCTGGCATATAGATATTTTTCCAAATTTGTCATTTTTTATGTTCCAAATCCTATTTTACTTCAGATGCTTTCATAATGAAGCAGCAAAATCTTGCCATAGCTTGATATATGGAGCAGAAATCACATCTGTGCCAGGCTGTTTTCTAATCAGATAAAGCACTGAATACCTGCAGTGCTTTTTCTTCTGGCCTTTGAGTAGATGTACCTGAGTGACTTCCAGTGCTAGTCTAGCTTTGCGTTCACAATTAAACTACAAAATGACATTCTTAATTTTAGCTTTCAGCTAATTTCACTGTTTTTAAAGCAAGAGAAAAAGAACAATTAGAATTGCCCAGCACCCCCCCTGCACAACACAAACCATGGAAATTCATTCTGCAACTTGGGCATCAGCCCACAAACCTGTGCTTGAACTGGAGCGTACCTTTCAGATGGGTATTTGCCCTCATTTCTCCTTTCAATGTTGTCATTCACGCCATATAATTTAGATATCTGCTACGAGTGAGCACTGGAAGTGGGCAACAGGATGGGGACTTCAACGAGTTTGTTGTTACCAAACTTGGGCCCCAGACAGAAGGACAAAAAGAGTGTGATATCCCATTTTCATCAACAGCATAAGTCTATGGTGCGCGAAACTTCACCATAGTCATAGGGAAATGCTTCAACTTTTCTGCAAGCCTTCACCTGCCCTACGGTGGCTTGGCTCCTCGCCACCTCCTGGCTCCTTTGCATGCACACAACCATCAGGCGAGATGGATTCTGCAGGAGATAATTTCATCTGAAACCACATTAACTCCCCAGACACACTGTCTGCTCCTCATGGTACATCCCAGGAGAGGCTTCTCTGGCACAGCAGAGACAGGAAGGCTGATGGTTTGTGGCACTCCCCGATGCCAAATCCCCGGAGAGAGTCCCTCCTACTTTGAATTTCCTCTGTTCATATAAAGCAAAAGGACAATCTGAGACATTGCTCTCAGTATAGTTCAAAACACAGTTTGAAGTGTGAATTTTTCAATATTTGAAGCATTGGCTTTTATGATTTATTTATTGATATTCCAGGACAAGCATCGCAGAGTGTAGCTGGTGCCTACTCCAAATATAACAATAATCAGTGAATGAATAGCGGTATTTTCATAGACATTTTGTCCATTGCTATGCAGATAAATTTTGTCTCTGTATAAACGCAAACATATCAGCAGATAAGATCACGCATTCTGGAGAAACACTAAAAAAACCCCGACTTTGAAACATAATAGTTCATATTGTTTCATTTCTGACAATAGTATGTACTTTATGAACAGAACCGTGTGTGACTCAGGCGTAGGAGGTGTGCAGAGTTTGCTGTCTCTTATCCCTTGAGTCCACCTTGTAATATTGCTGGTATCCGTGTGTAACAGATAGTGTTGTGCACTGGGCTGGAAGATAATAAATAGATGTGAGCTGATGATTTACAGGAGGGTGCTTGGAACTCCTTGAACCACTAGGGAAGGGAAACTGTGCCGGTACAAGGTTGTGCTGTCAACCTCGCAATAGTTTTTCCTCTCTCCAGAGGGCAATTTCTCCAAGATGTAACTTGCTTCCTGCCTCATCATCTGGAAATTCACAAATCAGAGGAATTGTGGTTAATTACCAAAATGGCTGATCCATAGATTCTTTGCTGTCAGAGTCTGGAGGGGGAGGGGTTTAATTGTTGTTTTTGTCTGAAAGGATTTATCCTAAAGTGATGAAATAACTCACGTTAATGAAGATTGCAAATAGAAGACTTTTGTGATTATTTCCAGTTGTTGAAAGAATTGCTTATTTAAAATGCATTGCTTTCTTATGTGAAGAAACTTATATTTCTCCAAACAGCCAGAATAAATTTAGCCCTAAAACATTCATAACGAAGGATGAATGCATATTCAGGCTAACACTGTATGTGATCTCTGATCATACAGTAGTTAAGTTATACAATCACAGTGATTTATGGTACTAAACTGTGGAGCCTCATATCTGCAGGGGTGTGGGTAAAGGGGTGGAACTCTCATCAATCAAAAGACTATACTTGTTCAGCATTGGGATAATTAAGGCAGACAGTAAAAAAGCATGAAATAATATTGAAAAAAATGAAATCAGAGTTTCTATTTGCATAGTGTTATTAAGCAATACAGTGCTGAGCCACCTTTTCAAAAAGCTTGCCTAGAAATCCACTTATTACCTTGTAGCACTTGATGTATGTGTTCTTTGTATTCACGCTGAGGGTATTTGTGGAGTAGTTATATAATACACATGCCATCCCCTATTTAAAAAACAGGTTTACAAATAATGGCCATCTTTGCGCTTTATTCCAAGACAGAGAAAAAACAAGAAAGAAAAAAAAACCACAAGCAATTTTAAAGTGCAAATTTCTGAAATGTCAGTCATCCTATTGATAGTGCTTTTCTTCCAATTCACCAACCTCAGGTAGAGATAGTCGGGCATAACGAGGGGCTAACACGAGGGAACTGTATTAATCAAACAATGTTCAAAAAAAAGTTTAATTAACCGCATATTTTGTAAAAGCCACATTTCATTACTGTTTGTTAGGAAGATGGAAGCATGCACTGGAAACACTAATTCTAATTATTACTTCAAGTGGGAGTTTTTGGCACAAGGTCAAGGAATAATAGAAGAATGTGTGAATCTGTGCTACAGCGTAGCAGTAAGATTAATCATTTGAATAAAGCCAGTTGCTTTTTCTTGGACTGTCTGTGTGCTGTTCAATGTTCTGGATGAATCTAACACAATCAGCCTGTTCTCTGGTGTATATCCACTTCCTGCTGACTCAGGGCAGCTTGCCTCTTCTGCCATTTATTAAAATGAAACATTCCTATTAAAACACCATTTTTCAGAGAGATGACCAAATAGATATTAGTAATGACATTAGTAAAACTATTTTGTTTAAAATGAACTGTCACACTTGTGTGTTGCAAAGCAACACAAACAAATCTATTTCATTTAGTGAGAGATTGCTTTGAAGAGCTGGCTTGCTTGCTTTCTATTAGAAGGTATTGCAGAGGGGATGTGATGTGTGCTCCAGGAAACCGCCAGCTTTTATAGCTATTAGAAAGGAGGAATACTGTTTCTAGTACTCTCCATAGCAAATAATGTATAATTCATGGATTTCATTAACATGCAAATACGATCCATGGTCTCCTATGTTTATATCTCCTAATAATCTATTAATGGTTTTAAAAGTAAAGGGTAATAGAAATATTTTGTATGAGCAACATTTACTCATGCTTCTCTGTGTTTTTCTCTAATTGTATAGTATAAGCATGTATAGAATTAAAAGAGAAACAATGGAAATTAATTAACCTATGATTATCAAATAAATATTTATTGAACATAAGGTCACACACCCAATAATTTGGGATTCCGTAATGAAAGACCCTATTATTATTAGATGTCAACATGCCTTAGAAAAACCTGTCCTGGGGGGGATGAAAAGGTACTTGTATCAAAGCTGCAGCTTGAAATGACCCCTAGATTTGGAAATACTATTTGTATTGAGATTTCAACTGCCCTGTCCAACATAGGTGGAACGAGAAAACAAAGAAACATCAGATTCATCTTGAAGACTTGGACTTTTTCAGTTTTCTTTGTAATAGCAGAATAGGTAATATTTTATCCTGATACAGCCTTGTCTAGCATTTTAGGATCAGCTACTCTCCATTTCCATATTCTAACTGAAGCTTTAGAGTTTTCAGTCTTAAAAATGCCCAAACCCACTTCTTGCTATTGTCAGAGCAGAGTTTATACATTATTGGTAGGCAGATAGTTCCAGATTCGGTGTTTTTTTTTCTACTTTGGGCATTTGTTTCTTGCAGGTTTGCTTTTCCTCCTACTCTCCGCGGTGCCGTCTCCCTGCCCTTGCACAACTCACCCCGTGCCCAAGTGCTGCCGTCGCGCTGCCCTGCCCTGCTGCTCCCCACACAGCCGGTACCCCAGCCCCACCGCCAAGCCCCCACCTTCCCCTCCTTTCCTGCTCTGAAACTGCACAGAGGGGATCTGCCCAGGTAGTGATTTTGCTTCTCTATTTATCGAAAACCACACAAAGAGAGAAAGTGGAAGACATGGGCACATCTGTTTTTTGTAAAAAAATACATACAAAGCAATGGTGCTGTAGGCAACAATAAACCATTTTAATCAACTAATGGAAAGAAACATCCTGCCAAGGACAGTTTCGATGACTTTCATATTACATCCCATGAGCACTGGGCAGTATTTTAGACCAGGGTCAAGGACCTTTTCTGTGAGGCTGAAGAGTTTGTCTTAGCATAAGGAGAAAAAAATAATGTGTCAATCCTCACAGCATCTCTCTTTATTTTTAATAAAAAATGTTCCTCATGTCACATAATGATGGGAGGAACATCTAAACATTTATTAACAAATCAATATAGGGTCTTTTTTTAAAAAATGCATATATGATGTAGGAGCCCTTTATTTTACCAGCTACTTCCTTCCAATGATGCTGATTTCTCAGAGAAATGAGAACAATTTACTTTGGGCTGGGGAACACAGACTGGACTTTCACTCCAGCGTCCTTAGCTCGCCCCTTTGCGCTCCTCTCAGTAACTCTGCAGCGTACAGATCCCAGCCACAAGCTTGTGGCAGTGTTTTAATCTTCTACTGTGATGACCTTTTTCAGGTTAACTGTGACTAAAAAAGCCAGTCTCTTATCCACACTCTTGTCTGTCACACCTCTATTACATCTTCCTTCTCTCTGAAGCACGGAAGAACGCTTACGTACTTGTAACCCTTCCAGAAATGAGAATTGCCTGAAAGCTACAGCTGCATGAATCTGGGAAACTGGGACATGGTTCCACCAGGAGAGAGGCGGCTCAGAAAACAGTTTATACACTATTTATATTGACCTATACAAGTAGAAAAAAAAAATTGATTTGTTTAGCAGAGGCTACCTGTCAGTATAAACAAACACAATCACATTCACAACGAAAACACGCCAATTTCACACAACAAAAAAGCCTGTTGGTACATACACTTCACAGTTCATTACAGATTTCCTTAATTAAATGAATATAACAAGTTGATTAGACTTTAGAAGCTCCGAGAAAAGTCAGATCCACTTATACTGAAAAGTAGGACTCAGAAATAAACTATTCACAGTTGATTAGACCAAGACAAGCATTTATCAAACATTTCTCAATACTTCAGAAAAAGTGACATATTGAACTTCATTTTACTGTGAGGCTCAAAATGGCAATTAACAGTCCTAAGCTGCATATAAAACCCAGTATGAACCACGTTTACAAGAACATTGTGTGTGAATCAAATTACGTTATCTTTGGTTTGAAGAACTTAGAAATAATTGCCAATAAGTATTCATGTATAGGACCGGTTTTTTGAAACAAGTTATTTTAATTACTACCAGTGTCAGGAGTACGTGTAGGCGATTTTATTAGATTTAATGTGTTTAGTGAAGCTCCCTGAACTGTAGCTGGTTTATTTCTGTAGAGGATGAAATATTTAATATGTCTTTATTATTCTTACTTTTTAATATTTTATTTATTTGTAAATGAAATCCCAGCATTTGATGCTTTTGTCAGTTTCACAGGAAATACCAGTATGAAGCACAATGATATATTATCATAAAAAAAAATCTGAGCATCATGTGGATCTGGGTTTCTATAAACCATGCCAGTAACATAAATACCCTTCAAACTGCATGCATTTAGAGACCTCTGCATTTGTGCTCACACTGGGACCTCCGATTCAGCGATGTATGGGAGTCCTTCCATGGAAGGATGTGACTGGGAAAAAGGAGTAAGACGGAAAAGGTCCCTAAGAAGTGAACGTCTTGGTCCTGAAGAAGTGACAGAAATCCTTGCTGCTTTTACATCAATCAGTTAGCATCTTTTTCACTTCTAGCAGCTTACTTCTCAAATATGGAATTCCTTGAACACTCCATATCCAAATTATTAAAAAAATTATCAAACGATATTAGCAACTCTGTCAATAAATGGTGCTCAGAAGGTCATGTCAAGATAACTGTACACACAAATGATCAAATCTTAACGCATATGCCAAGCAACCCTTCAAGTCATACAACTTGTGGATTTGCTTCCTTTTGTTTTTCTTACCCATTGAGGCCGTACATCCATGCGATTTCCATGAGCAAACTGCACAGCCCGTGACGTGCCCATATGTTGTGCTACAGCTGGGACACGGGCAAAGCCACGTCCTGCCTGGCACAACAACACGTACCAAATGATGACAGGCACAATGCCGCTGCCCCCTCCCTCACACAGGAGCAGACTCAGACGGCCCTACACCAACAGGATTGCTCAAGGAGTATGGCAATAAAGGTAAAACAACATGGCACTTCACAATAATCCATATTTTACATCACCCAATTCCAAAGGTAGACTAATTCCTTAATACACATTATCCTGCACTTGTCAATCCCATGTGAAGGTTTTACAGACATCTGCAAACATTCATATTTCAAGGAACACAATACTTATGCACTTTACTGGTGTGATATAAATTAGCAGTTTCCCACTCTTCATTGACACAATAAATCCACACAGAAAGAACTGTTGGTATATACAACAACATCAAAGAGCCTGAAATAGAAGTACTGAATCGCAGTTATAAAAATAAATTTCTAAAAAGAAGAGAGAAGAGAAAAGGAGACGAATGTTCTAATCTTACCTTCATCATAATCTTATTAGCATTTCTCAGTGAGTAGTTCAAGTATCAGTCTATACTCTTATGAATCTGTCTCATAAATATGTCAAGTGCAAAGTATAGTTATTTTAATAGTCTGTGTTGGTGGGCCATCATGGATTTAATTAAGAGACAACTAGTGTATGAAATATGACACAAAAGCACCAAACTAAATGGAGAAATGTTTTACTGCAGATTTAAATCAGGGCCACAGAAGTAATGATGATCTGGCCTTAGAAATCCTACTTAAATTTAATTAATGCAGACCAGCACAGACCTGTTCATATAGGAACAAAAAATAGAGGCATTAAAAATAATGATTTAAGCTATACTGTGTTATTTATAAAGACATTCGCATTATCTCCAACTACATTATGTTATTTATAAATGTGTGTTCGTTTGTGGCTCTTAAATTAATTTAAAAAGGCTGGAAATGCAAGTCCAGTAAAAATTGTTAAAATATTACTTTGAGTTATCATTTTTTTGTGACCTCTTCTATTAAGCTTCCTGCCTTATTTTGAAGGTCTCAGAATGCTCAAATCATTCTGCTACAAAATTGCCAATATCCTTCTAAGGTTACAATGAAAACTGTATTATTTTCCACCCAAATCTCCTCTTTCTCCATCTTTCTCCATCTTCTCAAAAAGCAAGGGCATAGTCAACGCTGTGAGTATGCAGGATTAGATCTTCCGGCACTGCACTGCACTGCACTGCACAGTCCTTCCTGCTGTCATTTTGGTGCGCTGTTTTGACTTCATAGGAGATTTGGCAAGATACGATGTTTTTAAGAAGCAATGCAAGAGTACATATTTTCACTTTGAAATTCCTTACCACTTACATGAGTTTAAGACAGTTTTAGAAAGAAAGAATCCAGTAATTCCATGAAACTATTCCAATATCTCAATCCTGTCTTGCAAAATCGTTGACTGACACCAACCTCAGTTGCACTGAAGTTGAGAGCAAGGCTTGCTATTGATTTATACAGGCACAGAAGCAGACTCTGAAAATACACAGTGAAGTATATGCCTGTCTGGCTGTAAGAATTGATGCCTCAGTCAACTATAGGGACTACATTTATACATGATTTTTCGTGTCCAAGATTTTCTATTTTACTAATCTGATCCAGCAGGTACTAGCTATTGCATGCTAACTTTCTCAATTCAAGTGGCTTCCAGTCATTTAGATTAGAATAACCTTTAACTGGTTGGTTGCACTAGCAGGCAGTTAAAATATTCATATATTTTATTAACCTTTTATTACTAAAAGAAAAGAAAAAGGGCAGTGGCCAGAAAGCATCATTAAGTGAACTTCATCCCTATTTTCAGAAAACTCCGAGCTGTGGACTCTAGCTGCTCTCCAAACACCATAATTTGGACTGCCAGGAATGTAATAAAAACTGTAAATTGACATAAAAATGAAAGTGCTTGGGAGAAATAAATTCATAACTACTTTTATTTTTTGGTGAAGAAAACATCAAAGGTTTGCAACTCAGCCTGGAAGGCAAAAATGGATAAAAGGATAGTGCCTATAGTTTCAAAATATTTTTCTCTTTAATGAACAGTTGAAAATATCCATAAATCTCTTCCAGTATCACTGTATTTAAAAAGCAGTCAAGTCTTTTGTGTCTGACATGTTTATACTAAATCTATTCTCATCTGTCGTGTTTGCATAAATTGTCCAAAAGTTCATCCTGTCTTGGCTGTCTTTCAGTATTCATTAGTATTGAAGTCATTTTTGGAGTAAATGAAGGGAAAAAATGCCCAGAAATTGAGATAATGCATAGAAAGAACCAGACTTCTGATGACTAACAAGAACAAACACAGCTTTATTCAGCTAAATTCACAGCAATTTCTTTCTTATTGCCAGGGATGAACTAAACAGTATGAGTTGTGTGTGTAAGTGTGTAATAAATAAATATAGGCAATCAGCACAAAATTCTGAATAATACATGATAAAGTAATAATATAGTCCCAAATAGGTATTTATATGGATGCCCAGCTAATAAAATAACTCCTGTCAGAGGTCTGCTGTGAGCTATCACCTGGATTTAGCATACCTTTGCACCTTCCTCTGATAGTAAGAATTGTGGTGCAGAAACACAATGTCAACCCCAATCTTTTGCCTTCTTCCTCAATTGAGACATATAAAACACAAATTAAGAAAATAACATTGAAGAAGTACTGCCATGTGGGTACAGCCTGAAACATGGGGCTGGCTGGGGAGGGATGGAGAGAGAGGAGGCAGTGCACAGCAGAGACCCCCCCACCTTCCGATGGGACAGAGGATTGGGGTGCCCCCAGCCTCCAGGGTTTGTCCTGGCTTGGCTGTCCCCTCCACCCGGGATTTTCCCTGCCACCCACAGCTTGGCTGTTAGCTCTCCCAGCCACAGCGGTTGGATGGCGTCGCTGTGCTCAGCTGAGCCTCCTGGGTGCCGGCACGGCCCCCTTCCCGTCAGGGAGGCAGGAACAAACACTGAGCTTTCATCTTCTCAACAAACATTCCCAAATTCAAAAGCTTCCTCTCAGGAATAATTAGAGCCACTTTGGGCAGCATTGTAACTGGAGCATCTAAACACATTTTAAGTTACTTTTAGCACAAAATATTCGCTTGATAAGAAGGGCTGAAGATCAAGGACATCATTTGCTGAGTGACTCAAGTAATCAAGAGGTGAATAGATAAGAAACAATCATACAGCTGCAAGAAGAAACAAGGAAACAAGGAAAAACAGCTTTCCAGTCTAGACTCATGTGGAATCAAACCTGAAGATGTGCAGGCAGAAATTTACCCTGGTCTATTCCCTGCACAATGTGTTCATTAGATTTTAAAATAATAGGGCACTATATCTCTCAGCCCCAGGGCACGCTTTCTGTGATTGCCATTAAAAGTCTTGTTGACAGTGGGTTTTTTTCACTGAAGAGTGAACATACAATGGTTTTGCAAAGAGTTTTATAGAGTAACTTACATTCACAGAAAGCTACCCACACCCCTGCATCCAAAACAATTTGCAGAATTAAATATTTAACAAACAAGTTTGAGATCTGCAGTGATTAAATTAGTGAGATAATTAGCACGATATTTAAGGTTAATGTTCACAAGTAGGTTAATTATATCCTTTCCCAAATTTCTGTTTTCGTTTCAGGTGACGCATGTTGCAATAACAGTGAAAGTGAGGCCATACTTGCAGGGATGGCAGGCGAGGCAGCGCGTATCACCAAAGGTATCAGAGACCAAATGCACACTTCTGAGGGAACTTTTCTCCAACATAGAGTCTTAGAGCTTTATAGTCTTCATGGCCCGGCAGTTCTCCATGTTTTAGGGTGAATTCCCTTCAGATCTGTAAAAAGAAATCTTTTCAACAGGGCTTGTGGGATTTCTTAGCTTCAAGACTTCATACAGCTCTCACGTTAATTACAAAAGAGAGAGTGTTTAATGCTTTATACTGAATTCAGTCCACATGCGCAGCTCCTACATACAAGGCTGCAGACCCAAAGTAATGTACAGAGCTGAAATTCCCTCTGATTGGACTTCAGTGAGGTTACTTTATATTTTACTCTAATGAAATTAAGAGCAAAATTTGCTGCAATTATCAGCAGAATGGTTGTAGAGAATCAAGCAGGGAGTCAAGTGCTACAATAAAGTTTTAAATAACTATTTAGTGGTTATTCATGCAGTGGCATCTGGATCAACTTACATAAAGCTATTTCGGAAACATGTCAAGCCAACGTGACCATGGGACACTGAGGAACCAGGAAGCACAGCCGCGTACATGGCACAATGTCCCTGTGTTCAGCGACAAAGCCAATGCTGCTGGGAGGAAAGGCGCTGAAGATTTCCAGTAGCAGAGCAAACATTTTTCAGTGCCTCTGAACACTGTTCCCTCTTCTGCCTGACAGCAACTGTCCATTTGTCGTCTCCTCAGCGTACCAGAACCCAGGGCCACGCTTCCCAAACCCTGACAGGAAGATGAACTAAAATCCCACATGCGGGGATGAGCTTCAAAATTTCAACCTCTAAAACAGGGAGACCGCAACCCAAATTATGTTATTTGACATACGGGTCTTATTTAGACAGCATGTGTAATTTGTGATCATTACATCCACCCTAGAAAATTTTACAAGGTTTCTCCCCTCGGTAAACATATGAGGTGTAGGCCGCTAAAGGCCTCCCAGCCTAGCTGCCCTTCCCCCATGACTTGCAGCCTAGTAAAAAGTTCATATAGTCATATTTAGCATTATTCCATAGGGAAAGCTGGCTTCATTTCACGTTAGATTCAGGGCTGCCAGAGACAGCGGTGTTGGGGTGCCCATGCTCAGGAGCCGCATGGGGTCCTGGGTGCGAGCGCCATGAGGGATGATTCCTGAGGGTGTTGTGCTACCTGCTGACCCTAACACAACACCTGCCATTTTTATTCTCTGAAAGAGGGTCCATTTCTCCCCCAGGAAGAGGGTATTCCCTGGCTTTTAATTTACGTCTGCTTTCCCTCGTGTTGACTTTTGGCCTAGCCTTCCCTCACACAGACTCCTGGGGAGAGTAATTGCTGGGCAGCCAGGCCCAGCCTGTCAGGATCCTTGTTCCCCTCTAACATGGGGCCGTAAAGCTGTTCTTGGAAAGGGAAAGCAGAGTCATCGCTCCCCAGGGGAAGAGGGAAGCCATGACTGCAAGGGACAGCTGAATAAAATGGTTTGTGTCAAATCTTCTCCTGCTACCATTTTGCTGAGCGAAACGATGAATCCGGAAGTCTTATCACTAACTACAGAGGATGCGCTTTTATATACCTCTATGACTATAAAAATCAATCTTCTGAGCAAAAGGAGCTGCCTTTTAACCTAGAGCCAGCTGCAACAGCTGGCTTTCAGGTTCTGCAGTGTAAGAAACTCACAGCACACTAAGTTGAAAATTCGAATTGTTTTCCGAATTTCTTAAACTGCAAAATTTTGCTCAGCTTCCTTTTGTTTTGTTTTGTTTTGTTTTATTTTATTTCATTTCATTTTATTTCTGTATGGTGCTGTTATTTGCTAAATTATGTGATCATTTTGCCACAGCATTACAAAACACTAACTTGCTGACGCCTGCTGGACCCTGCTGATAAGGAGGATCACAAGAAATGAGCTGGTGAAAATCAGTCTCTGTCCTTTTGAAAAATTAGTTGAAGTAATTTCACATTTTTACTTTCCCAAAGAGACACTGCCACCATTTCTCTTCCTTTCTTATTTATTGTTCGCACCAGCACAACATAAACATGTGCTTCTCCATCCCACATACCTACTGACACAGGCAGAGCCCTCTTCTGTATTATTTCAGTGGTGAGCACACAGGTAGGGATGCTCTGGGCTGCACTGTATTTGCACAAGCAACTGCTGTGAGTATACATGCAAGTAGAGCAACTGATTTTTGAAAGGCAGTTAGATACCCAGCCAGTAATTGTGTGCACAATTACCGTGATTACACATGTAATCATGGTCATTGTGCTTCCAAATGGTGCATGTGCTATTCTAAAAATTTGCTGCTGTATTACTAAAATTAATGGGAGCTTTGCTGTCAGTTTGAATTGATGGAGGATCAGGCACTACGTATTGTAGCAGTAGTCTTGATATATCCAAGACCAAATGCAATTTTTTCATCTAAGATGCTAAATTTTCAGTTGGCATTGAAACAGTAAAAGAGGGATGGAGACATAGTTTCTTAGCATATCTAGGTATATATTCATTATGCATTCATTAATAAATTATCATTTTTTAATAGGGTTCTGGATTTGATTCAAACTCCACTGACATTAAGAGAAAACCAGGGCTCTGGATCAAGGCTTCTTCCTTTAATGTTTCCAATTAGCTTGAGTTATACAGCTGTGTGTGCATTTGTTCCTGGAAAAATCATTGGCTTTCGACTATCTTGTCTTTCAAGAGTTAAACAGGATTTTGCAGAGAAGATGCTGTGCGATAGAGTAGGTATGGTGATATGTAGTATTTCACATCTAGTCTTTGTCCGTGTTCTAACAATGCGCATTAAATGTCTTACTATTGTCTTTTTTTCAGATTAGTTTACAGCCCTGTAGTTCCAGCTGTTTTATTCTGAAACTCTAAAACCCTATCACTAGGGAGTTCTGTGTAATTGCCCATAATATGCACCACATTATCCATTTCAGGAACTGTGCTGAAAGACAGCAGCAATAAGGGGTTTTCTAAAGGCAGTCTGGTTTACACTAATGGATCTAACAGGAAGGAAATGCAATTTGAAAGAAGCTGATGCATATGTTCTATTGTTGAATATAATGTTTGATTTAATTATTAACTGTCTGTGATGGAAAGTCAGATCCTGCTCAGTTCTGCTTACAGTTTGGTACTCTGCTACCAGTAAAACCAGACAAGACTCAGTCTGAGGATTTAAGAGTTCTTTGTAAAATACTGACATTTAATTGTGCCTTTATAAAATATCAGCTGAGGAACCTCAGTCTCATGCTCCTTCCATACAGGCTTGCTTTCTTTTATCAAGCTAAAAATACAATATAGAAGCTGACTCTCTTTCCTTTTTCACTTTCATAAATCAGTAGATTCTCAAAGTTAACGATCTGCCGTAATTATTTAAATAAATATGACCCAAATTGAGTTCATATTCACTGCTGTTCATGACCTATTAATTTTTATTTTATTTTGCATTTCATGTAATACACATAGCACTGCAGTCTACCTCTGTGTCACTGAGGAAGTACACAATGGACCCCACGTGAATTTTCAGGAAGGAGTTAAAATGTGCTGGCATGACTTTACCTGACCTTCTTTTATCAGGGATGGAGGATTTGGCAGCCAATTTCAGTCCAATTCTATAATTGGTGTTTTGTGATTTCCAGTAAATTGTTGCATTGTGTTACAAAGGTCCCTAATTCCATGTGTGGGTGTTAACATGGTGTAAGGAATGAATTCATTATGAAGAACTCTTACCTGAAATTCCATTATCCTTTCCTCACCATGGTGACTCCTATCAAACTTATTCATATAACGTAATCTGGAAAGAAATAGGTATTGATGCTAAACTGCTGTATTTTCAGAGGAGTTTAAAGGTAAAAATCATAGCCGTCCCACATGATTCAGACAAAAGCAGTAGTTTAACACTAGTAAACAAAATAATTAAGCAACATAATTTCAGCTTTGTATTTTGTATATGTCTGGTGAGATTATTATCTTTGACACTATCTTAAGCAGATGCAGGACTGGAGCTGAAATTAAAC
Source organism: Alca torda (assembly GCA_008658365.1). Classification (NCBI taxonomy): domain Eukaryota; kingdom Metazoa; phylum Chordata; class Aves; order Charadriiformes; family Alcidae; genus Alca; species Alca torda. Next base: position 14,455,538 of record CM018087.1, on the reverse strand, counting down.
AATAGTAATGATATTTGGAGTTCATCCAGAATGATCTTCATTGTTCGTGAGCGTGGCTTCCACAACATTATTTGATCCATAATTTCTCATCTTTCGTTAAACATATCTTCCTACACATAGTGCACACAGCATTAGCTCTGTGGGACGCGTCTTCTTTTGCAAACTCCGAAGTGATTGGTTACTTTTGTCAGGAGGGCAATAGAAAGAAATGAAGTTCTTAGGAAATACACCGCCACGCCTCAAACACCTAATTGATTTAGACAGCTTAAGAAAAAACAGAGACCCCTTCCACAGCGTATTTGCATTCTTGGTGTCAGTCAGCAGACTTCAGTCAAAGAGTATGAAAGAGCCACTGCAGGAAAATCCATCTCAGATTTATCTGGAGACTTCTGCTTGTAATCTGTTCTCTGTTGTAAGGATCTGAGAAGATTTTAGGCTTTTTAAAAACCTCAAACATTCTTAATATTTTGGTTTAGAAAAGTACCTGAGAGCTCAGATCAAAATGTATCCAGACTGCTTTAGCTCATGACTCCCATCACAGCAGATTTCTGCTGGGTCTTTCCTGGGTCAAGAGCATCATAAAACCAATCTTTCTTAGGCTGTTTCAGGATTCCTGCGTTCAGCTTTGCCAGGAACCAAAAAATGCCAAGATGTGCGGAACAGGTATGAGCTGAGGTCAGCTCTCGTTTTGGCTGAAGCATTCTCTTAGTTTCATTGTTACTCCTACTCCTAATTAAAAGTTTATTGAAGCACTTTGCGTACTCTAGTGTACTGAAGAAGCAATTGTTGGAATGAAAAAAACTGTCAGTTCTGAAAATAGCTTGGGCTGCTCATGTGTCATACACTAGTATGCTGAAATATCCAGAAAAACGTGGCTCACGCTGTGGATTGCATCAGATACCCACACATGTATAAGCAACCCTCTCCCTGCTTTCTCATCCTGAGATTCACTTTTACAAAACACATGGTTAGAGCGGAGCTGTGCTTTCTGCCATTGGAGTAAGCTACAATGGAGAAAAGCACAAAGGAAATTTATTCCCCTGGCATACGTAGGATCTGCCTGTAGAGCTCGGTGTGGGAATTAAGAGCAGACACTTATGGTAACCAGCACACTGCAGGGCCTGGGGGCAAGCAGCTTGGTTCGTTTTCTTGCATCCCATGACCAGACCTCAGGTATGGCTGCGTATGTCCTGAGCATCGGATCAGGAATGCTAACTTTTCACCCAGGTCCTGGGAGCGTATCCTCCTGTCTCAGCCGTGCCAGAACGCACCCTGCCTGAGCATCCCCAAGGCACCTGTACAGTAAGGGCTGGTGCGACCAGCCTCCAGCCTGCCCACCGTTCCCTTCTCCCCTTCTCAACATGCAGCTCCCTGCACTGTTCCTGCTTTGGCTCCATCCTGAAGTACTACCCCGTGTCTGCTGTCTCAGGCATGTCCAAGAGAGAGATTGAAAAGGGTTTAAGTGGCTACACAGAAGGGCAATTGAAAAAGGGTGCTGTGGAAATAATATTCATAGGGAGAAAGAACTGAACCTCACGCAGGTGTTTCTCCATTTCTGCTGTGACTCTTCTAGGCAGCAAAACAGGTGAGTCCGCTGCATGCTAATCAGGAAAAAGAACATCTGAAATATGCATCTGCATATGAGCATCTGTGCAGAGTTTCTCCAAACCAGTTCTCAAGTGCATTTTTTTTTCCTGTGTGGGCCTCTTTTGTACTTTGTTGTGCCAAGAGGCTTATTTTGTATAGGTGGAGAGACCCCTATCCACCAGCCATCAGGGAGTGCTATTAATATGCAACATCTTGAATGCATGAGCTGAATGACAAGTTGGCAGAGTTTGAGACTGTGTGGTCCAAGTTTATGTCTCTCCCTGAAGAGGCGAAAAGCCCCTTCCCAAACTCTCTGCCAAACTGCGCAAGAGATGAAAGAAAGGAGAATGGGCAACCTATTTTTCTGCTTCTTTCTTCCTGATATCTTCACACTATCATTTCTTTTCCTTGGCCACAGTTAATGTGAATGGCTGATTTCACATCGTTTGCTACTGAACTTCAACATCAAAACAGAATATGATAACAGAGTTATTGAACTTCATTTTTTAACTGCTTGTGAAACCAATCAATCAGAACTGTTTATTAGATTATTTTTATACATGCACTGTCTTCTAGATGTACATGTCATTCTCTATCCTCTGTCTGAAATGTCCCTACAATAGTCAGTTACATTGAAGTCCTGAATTTTAGGCATATTTGCACTTTGCTTTTGGTCACCTAGTGTCACCATGCAAGGCTCGACTCAGCTTGTTTTTCAGCCTGGATTAGGTGCCTGAGTAGGAAGAAAGGACACCTGTAATATTTCATTATGGACTAGTTACAGCTTGATCTAGGAAGAGTAACTGGGTGTTTCTTACTCACCTCACCTAGAAGATGGGGAAGGAGGAGGAATCAGAGAGCCACCATTGCCAGCCTCAAAGCAAGCTGCTGCCTGTTGCTGTTCCCAGCCATTCAGTGGGGCTCAGGACCTGGACTCTGCTTGTGCAAATTAGCTGCACCTGCCAAGACATTCACCTGGGTCCTCCTGTACCAAAACACACTGGATTTTGTTATCATGCAGCGTGACCATGCTGTGTTTTGTGGAACCGGTGCCTTAACACAGATCTTTGGCCATCACCATCTGTTCAGCTTTGGGGTGTTCAGAAAGAATTAGAGAAACTAAGAGCCACAAATTTAAAAATTGCTTCAGAGTCTTGTGATAGAATAGACAGAAGAACACAGACGGGCCCACGTGTGTCCACCTAGCCCAGCAGCAATGTCTACTGTGTGAGCAGAACTGAAACAAGCCCACCCCAGAGACCTTTCCTCGGTGCAGCTGTTTCCACTGCGTCCGTGTGGTCCTGCAAGGAACCCTTCTGTGGCGGCGTGGAGTTAGGATCTGGTTTTGCCGTACTCTATCCAAACCGGCTGGGGCCTCACAAGCCGTGAGTTTCAGACCAGCAACTCCACAGCGGTGTCCTTCTTGCTAGAGCCTGGCCTGATCGGCAAGCAGCTCCACGCCAGCCTCCACGCAGAGTACAAACTAGGCTTTTTCAGATACCAGCTGTTATCCCGGCATCGCTGCCTCCCTCTGTGCATGCCTTTGTCATTCCCTGAATCTCTGCCCGCTGCACAGCTCTTGGAATGAGTTAAAATGACTTTCGGGATGTTTTCCTCTTGCCTTAAAGGACTCATCTGCTTTGTTTTTCCCTCAGTCACAGCAGAACATAGAAAACGGTCTACATGGAAAATGTGAAAAATGGTTTCTATGTAAATTGGAGGTAATGTCAGCCAAATTAATTTGTTAATTTAATGTCTAAAAATAATTTTGTATTCCCCATTTACAAATTTGTGTTCTTTCTTATGGGAATATATTTTCTCCATCTTCGATCCATTTTTTAACTGCTCCAACCATTTCTCACCATTCCACAAAGCAGGTTCATTTACAAATGATGCTTATCAATCACAAGGGAAATGACATCTTTTATTCCTTTTTATGAGATTGAAGTCCTATGCCTTTTCTGGGAAGATTATGTAGTATCTTGCCAAAAATTCCTTTCGATTCAGGGATCAGGCCCCATGGGAAAGGTCAGATGAATATTGCCAGAGGGATAAAATTACTAGCCACAATGCATCAGTTGAGCAAAAAATAGTTACAGTCTGTGGAGTGATGTGGGACAAGTATAAATCTAGATTTGCATTTTGTAATGTTAAAAAACCCTTACAAATACATACTTTTATAATACCACAGCAAATATGACTTTGTTTAAAATTGTCATGCAAATAAGTTACAATTTAGGTGAGTTATTAAGAATCCCATAAAATAGACTATCTATAAAAAGGACTGTCCGTGCTCATGCAGGAGGGGCCAGCCAAAGACTCTCACTGACACTTTAAATTTGGGAAATACTTATTTTTGTCAGTTTGCCCACACAAATAGTGAAGAGATGTTCCAGGATAAGAGTCAGCTGGGTAATTTAAACTTTTGGGCCAACACATCTCTGTTGTTGAGCACATGTAACCTCCCCGAGATCACAGACTGATGCTAGTCATGGGTCTTCCACAGAAGAGAAAATCAAAGCTTTGAATCATACATTCAAGGGCTTCTCACTGAGAGAGAACTGAAATACTTTTAAATAAAATTCCTAGCTATCAAATAAACACCAGAGGAGTGTGGATGCTGGCAGCAGAAGCCGGTGGGTACCTGTGCTGCCGCCCCAGCTCTGCGTTGCGCTGTGTCTGCGATGGGGCAATTCCAGCTGCCGCAGAGCAGGTGCAGGAGCATCCCCACCAGCAGACGGACGAGCTGCCTCCCATGGCCAGCAGCACCGACCTCTGCCCGCATCCTTTCCCCAGGCTCACTGTGGTGTTTGCTAGTTATGACACATCTGCGTATTGCTGATATCATTACAAACTTCCCATTCTTCCTGTGAGCCACAGTGGCCTTATGCCAGCAGGCAGAATCGGAAAGAAAACATTTCCTAGGAGTTAAAATGCACCGTCTCAGCCTCCAGCTTGGCTCTCCTGTGGGGCAGAGGCCCCCAAACACCACACACATCCACAGGCCAGGGGCTTTTTTAATGGCACCAAATAAACTCCCTTTACCAGGCTGATGGTGTCCTCTGATGTCACTACAGTGGGGAATAACTTTCCCCTACACTAACTGCCAGCAAGAATGATGTGGCTTTCCTTAAAATAATAGAGGTCTCAAAATAAAAGGATATTGATTTAGGCTATCTTGTCAATCACAGGAAAGAGGAACAGCCCAGCAGGTATAATATAAGGGGAGCTTGTAATAAAATGTGCCTTTGTTTTTAAAGACCAGCAGATATAGCTGGTTTTAATGTTGATTGGACAGACTATGAACTTCTAAAAACTTCCTCTGAGGCAATACTTTTGCTGGAGACAAGCAAGAGTGAGAGAACAAGTTTTCCACCGGACCAAAATAAAATGGTTCCAACAACAACTTCATTCGTGCCTTTGAAGGCAACAGCAGGAAAAGCTGAGCAATGTGGAAAGCAGCTGGACTGAGCACAGTGGGCACCCGGTACCTCTCACGTTGTGCAGGTCCCTCAGCCGCTGTTGGCACTCACATATTGCCCAGCTTCCTGAGGACACTAAACTGGTGAGATACCTGGTTGTTTTGAGATGCTACTGACACAAAAGGTGATGATCTTGCCGTGTTCCCCCTCATTTGCAGCAGGAAGGATGCTGCCAGCCTTGGTCATGCATCACACACTGCTTCCTCGAGCGATCCCCCGGCCCCTACAGCCAGCGCAGGCACCACTGCCAGCCCTGCCGCATGGGAAGGCAGCACAGGGGCTCGTGGAATAGGGCTGCATGGACAGACCCACAGCGTGAAAGACTACAGAGCCTTTATACCACACAGAGCTTCAGAACTGCAAAAATATTAACACCCACCAAAAAATAGAAGAATAAAGGTCCTTAACCAGCCCTATACAGCTCCTGCCATGAGCTCGAAGTGCTTAGTGAGGAAGTGACCTTTATGAAATTATTGTTTATGATCTCTCTGTTTGTGCCAGTATAGGCACAAAGAGTATTCCAATTTATTTAAAAGGTTACATATCAAAACTGAATATGCAGTACAACCGTGTTATCATATCGTATAGCTGTTACACAGGAAATGCAATCCTTGGCATGTATGCCTTCTAGGCACTGGGGCTGGATTCCTTCAGTATCAAAACCAGAGATGAAGAAGTAATACGTAACAAAATAATTTATTCATATTTTCTGTCCTGTTTATAAATTGTCTACAAACCACTTAGAAAACTCCCCAAATAATCCCCAGCTTTAAATTAATCACAAATTCCTTTCAATAAACAGTATTTTAGCTTGCAGAATATTTGAATGTGGGATTCAAGGTACTCAGCACCTTCCCAAGTGAAGATTGTTCGTGCTGAATAATTTCGTGTCTCAGTTTCAGAAATCTGATCTGATTTCTTTTGAGCTGTACGACCCTCTTAGGGTACCTTATGCATCATAAACAATCTCCCCCGTGCCTGCTGCCTGTTCGAGGCACTGGCCGAGCCTGCCGAGGGACAGTGACCCAGCACTGCCTCTTACCTGCCCTCAAGCTGACTCTCGTAACTAGGTGGGAAACCACTCCCCTGCTCTGAGGGAATACCTGTGCGCGAGCCTGTACTTCAGTTCTTCGCTCCCTAAGTAAGAAAGTGCCCTCAATCAGCCATAGGGAACGCGCCTTTCAGTTGACAAGGTAAAAGATGAAATCAGGACACACTTAGTCCAGCAAAACAAGTGGTTAGGCTCTTGTGCGCAACGTTGGATAAACTCACAAAATGAAAACTACACTAAAATTAAAAACTGCGTTTCTAGACTGCAGTTATTGGTAAGGACCTCTCCCAGCCCCCACAAGAGCAGCAGCACAGTGGGCTGGCAATTATGGGTCCAAATCTGGCCCAGGCCATTCACCCTGAGCAGCGCCTTTCCCTCGTTCAAGGTGGATGAGCTCACCTCCTCCGGGCTAGCCCGGGGCTTCGTGCGGGCGCCTCTGCGGGCTGCCAGCAGCTTCTTCTCCCAGCATCCCCGTGTGCTGCAGCTCAGGTCAGAACTGATCCCGCCGGGTCCAGGATGGGCCAGGGATCCTTCCTTCTTCTCCTTGTTTCTGGGAATACAAATGTTAATGTGCCAAGCAGGAACATCCCATCCTCCTGCCTCGCCCGCTGGGAGGAGTTTCTTCCCCTGCTATGGAAGATCTGCTGAACCGTCATTTCTATCGTATTCCTTAGTAAAAATATTCTTTTTGGCTTCAGGTCTTCCTGCAAGTCACAACACGCTCAAGACTAAGCTTAAACTTGATATACCATGAGAACTGTTTTATACAAAGAGTTAGGTCTTCTTACTTGAAGTTAGCTTCTAATTGAAATTACACATCACATTTTGGAGTTCCAATGACAGTCATTGCACATACACCACTTTTTCTAAGTTACCCCAAATTATTAGCCATTCCATTCTATTGTGATTCTCTGTCTTAAATGGTTAGAAAAAACCCAAACCAGCCACTTTCTTAAAATTATTCTGCTTGGACATAGTCACTGAGCTTACCAGCGACAATCTCCTGATAGCACAAACGAAGAGAAACTGGCCTCTAAGATTCACTTTATGCTGAAGTACAATCTTCAATACACTAAAAAATTTAAATTCCTCAAATAGCAATTTGAAACCTGCACAGATTCTTATTTTCTTATATCTTCTAATTTGTTTCTGCTTCTCAATGAATCCTGCAATTCACAAGGTAAAGGTGGTCCAAAGCGCTCCATCCAGCCAAAACCTTCCTGAAGTCCTTCAGGTATGCAGTCCCATGGAAGAGATTGCAAATACCAGGCAACACAATGTGAAATCCAAATCTCACAATTAAATATATCACTAAAAATTTATTTTCTGCAAGTATCTGAAAAGTCTAATTGAAAATTTACTTTTGCAAATATTCATGAACGATAATTTCAGGTGCTTGTATGCTCATAGAGAGCAAATTCACAGAGAGTCATAGACATGATCAATTTGGAGTTAATTTCTGAATTTAAATGAATATTCATAGGCATTTTTAACTATTCCTTTAACTTCAATACAGACTCATCAGCACTCATTTGCACCTAGTTTTTATTAGTGCAAATCAGGATTAAAAACACTGAAATCAAAAGTTAGGCATGCCTGAAAAATGCTTAAAGAAGAACAGAATTAAGCCATCCTTTCTTATCTTCAGAATGGAATAAACCTAGCTTCCTTTTTTATTAGAATTTGAGAATAATTTGTGATCTTTTGAAGTTATTGTTCTGCTGTCAGCCAAAGCTATTTATATGCTTTGATACTAAACATTCCTTTACATAATGGTGTCTCTTCCTCCCAGTCCCTTAAAAATTACTCATTTGCAATACCTTTTTTTCCCCATTTCCTTGGATTCAGTTCAAATGAAGTTTATAAAATTCTCATAAAATGTTATATTTCAGGCCAGGTTCAAATGCTACAAAGTTCAATATTAAAAATTCTTTCACTTACAAAAAAATTGACAATATCAAGAAAAAGGAGGAAGATATTTTAGACAATAAATTAAAACAGTTGCCGGTCAATGAGTTATTGAAACATTTTCCTACAGAGTAGTAATAGTTACACTTAGTCAGATTACTTACATGCTTCAGTTCTCATGTGACTGAAGAACTCGTGGGATATGATAATAGAGCAAAATCACATTGTTTTGAAAAGCTTTAGTCCTGGAACTTTCTTTTCTTCACATCTTGTGATTTATTCTTTCTCAGTTGAAAGCTGAACTCAGCAGTTCCTCATTTTATTTGGCTGCAAATTTATCTGGAAACTCTGGGATGACCCCTGAAGCTGTTTAGAAAGATAGAACTGTATTAAAGGTCATATTTTCAAAGATATTCCAGGCGATTTAGAAGTATAAAGGTCTATTGACCTATAGGATTCAAAATGTCTTAGTCACTTCTAAAAAGGGCATAAACCTGGGACTATTTGGCTCTTTTGACTGTCTTCCTAAAATTACTTCGTCAAAGCGATGCACGATGACATACATTGAGTTACATCACAAAAGCTAACAAAGATAATTACATTAGAGCTAATCAAGTTTGTGCACTATGATGTCAACCATAAGCCTTTTGAAAAAGCCACTGATTAACCTGATGCTCATCATTCTTGAAGAGTAACCAATCTGTCCTTCATCCTTTCCCCTGGAAAGCTGAACGGGTGTAGAATAATGTCTCCTAAGAATATATCCTCCAGTATCGCAGCACCTTCTAGAAGTTACAATTGCAATATTCACAGTTGTTGTTTACATTTATGTGGAGCTAGTTGCTTCTCTACAGCAGAATTTTCTAGAAAGTATGGGCAACAAATGAGAAAGATAAAAAATCCAAAATGAAGAAGAGAGGGGGTTTCTCCTCCACCTTTTTTTTTTTTTTGAACCATTTTTCTTAGATTATCCTAACATCTAAAATCAATATTTTTCTCCCTACTTATGTTCTTCAGTACCCAGCTTCTGGGCATGTTTTATACAAGGCAAAGTGAAAGGCTTGGCTTTGAAGTCACAGAAAACTCACTGGCCAAGTGCATCAGCAATTCACGGAAATACACATGAAGGCATAGAGCAGAGAATTGGTACAGATCAGAGAAACTACACAAGCCGCTGTATCAGTTTGGCTTCATTTATTAAAAGGAATTGACAAGATACTCTGTATTGGAGTCTCTGCTATATTACTTACAGAACAACAGGTCAAACTTTATGAGAAATTTCTGTTGCTGCCTTTTGCAGATGCAAAGGTCTTTACCGCAGGTGGATCATTTAACTCCCCTGAGATAAGACATTCTAATTCCATCCAGCCTGATCGCTCTTCGCCTTTATTTCTTAGGTCATGTTCACCCTTGTTGCAATAATCGCTAATTATCCACAATTCTGAAAATACAATTGAAACATGACATTTCCTTAAATCCCTTTCTATCATTAGAATACTGAGACACACATATACCTCCTATGCTAATTGATTAGCTAAGATATGTCTTAGTGGAGGAAACTGGTTTAACATAGGTTTTAATTCAGACTGTAAAATTCTGCAGTATTCTTTCCCATCCCGTACAAATAATTTTCATTCTTGTCCTCTTTGCTTCCTCATTCGCCCCACAGTCATTTACTCAACTATGGGGTTGTGAAGATTGCAGTAGCTACAAGTCTACACGAAGGAACTCTTATAGTCACACCAGATATATGATATGCAAATACACCATTGTAATTCATCTGTTTCTTTAGGCTAATTTATATTTTAATGAATTTGGTCATTGGGAATTGAAGTACTTTAGCTTCAAAAATAGAGCTTGTTGAAAACCTTTTGCTGAAATATATAATTTTTAAGCAGGTTTTCAGCCAGCTCAAATCAGTGTTGAGATCCTTTATTTAGTGAATGAACACTTCAGTAAATAAGACAGAGATATGACTTCTGTATAATAGCACATAATTTTGTCTATGAGATACAGGGATAGCAGCGAAAGCCATGCACCACTGGAATTGTTAGACTAGCCATTTCTGAGGTACAGTGAAGTTATAAACCGTGTTTTGAAAATTATTCTAAAATGACTTCACCATTATTTTGTTGCAGGAGTAGCTTTTTTTCAGAAGAGAATTTGAATTCATTTAAAAAATGCCATCAAGATTTAATAGACAAGTTCCAGTCATAATGGGGAAACACAGTTACGAGCGGCTCATGTATCTGACAGCTGCAGGAGCGGTCCGATGGGAACACTCACAGGGTGGAAGCGGGGGGTGTCCCGGCCTGGTGTCACCAGAGCAGATCTGAGGAAGACCATCTATATCAAAGCTCTCACAGATCTGAAAGAACCATAAATCGAGCACAGTCCTTACTTTGGTACGTGAGGCAGGATTTTGGTGGGAATATCCAGAACTCCACAGGTGAAGTGAATTCAGGCATTACTGAAATTTCTTTGGGAAGGGATGGAAGCCTTGTCCATGCCGGGTGTGGCGCTGACTAGCCAGTGCCTTCTGAATCCACACAGAAGCTTAAAGGCATCAATTTTCCCTACAGAAAACCACCAAATTTGAATTTTACCTAGGCTGAATTTAGTCTGACACTGGCAAAAACTAGATTTTCCATTGGCAACACTCAGTTACAGGAAATCTGAGCTTTTAAAGAAACCCCTCACACAACGGACATTTTGGAGCGCTCCTTCATTAGCTGGGGATTACTGAGCTCGCTGCTGCCGGAAAGCCTGTGGTGTCATGGTCAAGCTGGAGCCACGTGTGGTGGCAGTTGTTGGCTCTTTAAATAGATTACTTCAGTTTGGATGGAAAGAACATGCAAATTCAAGCTTACCATCAGGAGGATGGGGAAAAACAGAATGAGATTGAGAGAGATATCACTAACAAACCTCGCACACTGAAAACAATGGCAGTAAAATCACAATGACAGAACAATAATTTATGTCATACCAGTTTGAGAGAACATTGATTTAAAAGGTGTAATCAGATCCATTTATTGCAAGGACTAAAAAAATATGGAAACTGTGAAAGTGAATACAAATATATCCTTTGCTATATTTTAAACCAGTAGCATAGCTTTACCCAATTAGAATGAAATCCATCTTATAAGAAATATCTAATTAGATATGGTAAACTTATTTTATTTTAAAAGAAAGACATTGATGACTCCTAATTACACACATACATGTTCTCTAAGTAAATTAGTTATTGTCTAAGCCATTATGCCGAACATGTCCTTATACAACAGTGTCATCTAGCGGTCAGCGGTCAGACTCTGCTTTAGCTGCAGGAGGGAGATGGTCAAAAAGAGAAGTAATAACACCACCGGGGTATTTGTTTGTTTAATAGATTGCATTGCTTCACATAACAAAATACTTCAGGGTTTATTATGTTGATGTCAATGACAGGCCTTTCAGCATACTAGCAGAAGGCACGAACGGACTGGTATTTGGACACTGGGAGGAGGAAGGGAAAGCCTATCAGCTGCCAGTCCAACGGCAACTGGGGCACTGCCAGGTTCTTTTTGCCATGTTAGCAACAACGACACGTTCACCCTCTTTCTCTGCCTCCGGATTTGTTCCCTGTAATCCTTTTGGTCCAGATTTATAGTCTAAGTTTGGGGAAGTTTCGCTGTGGACTGCGTGCGTTTAGCAGGGAGCCGACGCTGGCAGGTCCATGCTGGTGCAGAGCCCCCGGCTGCTCCACAGCCTCCCCTCGCCCACAGCAAACGGGGAGCAGAAACCCCCGGCCGCCCCCGCATGACTGAAGCCATTCACATCAATTCATCCATTCAAGTCCGCGGTCCCTCGCATGGAGCGTTTCTGCTCGATGCCATACGCCTCTATTGTATTCAAGAAAGCTTGCTAATACTTTGCTTCCTATCAGCCAGCAAACTGCACTGGGTCAGAATACAGCGAGCATGTGCTGCCTCCGATTGCGAGACTAGAGACAAAACACCCAGTGGAATAAATAATTACATTTTACAGACC